>CM038675.1:198468114-200992675 GCA_021605145.1 Aegilops bicornis | reverse complement strand
GGATGCGGCTACCGCTGGGTCGGAGGAAATAAAGCCCTCTTCGCCACACTAATCCACCGCAGCGGCGCCAAATGTCGGGCGTAACCCATGTCGCTATACATAGCGGCAACACACCAGTGGTGTTTAAGCGCAGTGCTCATCACAAACGAGAGACGAGATGGACATAACTTCCCATTACAAAAGTCGGTATACTACGTACCCAACGTCTCTCACTCCATGCAAGCCAAGGTACCCACATTATCAAAAGATAGCATTAATGCCGGGTCTTCACAGCATCCCGAAAACTATGACACTCATTTTCAAGAGTGTTCAATCACGGTGGCTCCTCCGGCACCACTCAACGACATAATAAATAATCACCATGCCACGGGCCGGATTGCAAAATGGGCTATCGAAGCTCCTCCCGTCGACATAACATACAAACCACGGTGGGGCTACTTGTCACAGGTAATGGCCATGACCGTTTCACAAATGGGATGTAAGTTTAACTCTCCTAAAGAGTACGACTCGTAATGTTGCATCACCAGATCATGCACTTTGATGGCTCTAACATGCTAGCTCGTTTTAGGGGCTACGCCGTCCTCGGCGCCCCCACCGGAGATATACAGTCCAATATTTACTCCAAATACTTTACACGTATTCCAACAACGCAGTTGAGTATGAGGCATTGCCGCACGGTCTTTGACATGGCGGTCTCCATGGCGGCATTCAACGCTCAGGAAGTACGTGGGGATTCAAATCTTGCAATATCTCAAATAAATGGAGACTTTGATGCTAAGGACCCAAAAACATGGCCTACTGTGAATGCCGTTCTCAAAATGTTAGCTCGATTCAGGGGCTCAATTCCACCATGTGGTTCGAGAAAACAATCAAGCGTTTATGGATATCCCAGCCCGCATCGGGCGCTTAAACGTGACCTCGCCCCACCAAATATTTTTTGGAAAGGCTGTTCAAGCTCATCCGCGTTAAGGGGAAGCGGAGTCCGGCATTACTAGTCCGGATCCAGAGACAACCCCTGCATCCCGAATAATCTGACATAATTGAGGCTCAAGATCGAAATCGCACCTTCGCCCACGCGGATTATGGCGGTCATTGCCCCGTGGACTAACCCTTCCCAGCTTACTTAAATAGGCAGGAACTCCTTGAGGACCAAAATGAGGCACGTTGCATTGTGCGGCGCCTAAAGCCTAAGCAAAACTATCAGTAGGAGAGCTTTTATAAGAAAAGCGCGATGAGTGCTCCAAAGGTGCATCTCCGAAGAGGAAGGGCGTGCTCTTGGCTGAAATTCATGTTTTACTGGTAAGCCACCATGTCATGTACCTGCCAGCTTGCAACGAAGGCCTTCCTGACATGTGTTTCTAATCGCCGGCTACAGCCCGGCATTTATCAAAAACCTGTCCAACATCACCGCCGCTTGCCAGCAAATTTTTGCAAAATCAAAGCCATATGTCACCACCGCCTCCCAAACAATCCTCTTAACTTGCCTCTTTATGTCCTGGGGGTCTGCTGAGATGGTTGGACCCCTCAAAGGAGGAAGCCTATAAGAAGAAACACTTGTTGTTCATGGTCGAGCAATTCACCAAATGGATAGAAGTCAAACCAGTTAAAACGGTCGAATCCCACTGCTGATAGACTTCATGCAACCGGGTCCTACACCTTACCAAGTGTTCCCCACAAAGATCATCACCGATAACGGCTCAAACTTTACAAATTTAATGAAAGAGAAACCTGGTGCAAGCAAAATGGGTATAAAATCCTGATTAGTTTCCGCCTTATCACCCCCAAACAAACGGTCAAGTCGAATCTAGCGTAACGATCTCATTATGAGCGGTATTAGTCTGCACTGCATGCTTATCCCTGAAGCTGAATCAGACACGACCTGGCCGGTGAGCTTGACTCAGACAGGGGGGGCCGAGGACCACGCCAAATCGCATTAACCGTATACACACCATTTTTATGGTGTACGGGCGCAGAGGCAGTGCTACCATGTGATATCATCCATGATTCACCTTAGAGTACGCATGTACGAAAGAGAGAGAAGCCGAGCTGACTCGGCAAGACAACTTAGATGCCCTCGAGGAGGAGCGTGACGTCGTGAAGGCCTGCTCGTCTTAATATCAATTGTGTGCTCGAAGTTAAACAAAGCAGGTAGAAGTGCGGGCCAAAACTTATAACATTGCGGAACTCGTTTCTACGCCTACCAGAGAAGAAAAAGGACAAGCTCTTGCCCAAGTGGAGGGCCCCTTCATCATCGGGACAAAGTTCTCACTGGAGGTGCGTATCGTCCACAGGATGCATCGCACAATCGCATCGAGCCGAACCCATGGAACGCTGGGCCGCATCTCAAGATTCTACACCTAGTGTCGAACTCCTGTTTTTGTCTCCTTACCTCCGCTTTCCTCTTTTAACCATATCCTCTCTCTATCTCTTCCTTTTACATTTATAGTTTTAAAAGCTTCAAGTATGCTTTGACCGCACATTCTGGCCGCCGCTTATGCGCGCCAATATACACGGGGGCTTCTTACACGTGCTTAATTGTCTTCGGGCTTTATGCTCACCACATATGTGTCCACCCTCCGTATGTGCCTTTTTTCACCACTATATGCATCGATATGACTTATGTTTTGGCCAAGTCAGGTTTCCTGGCTTTTGTGTTTATGCCCCACGCTCCGCTAATTCTGCTAGGGCATAAGGGGAGCACCTTCATGATTGTTACTGCCGTGTCAGCCGGATGTGTACCTCAGATCAGTGAAGCCAAAAGCTATTTCTTAAGGGAATATTAGGTCGGTGAATAAAAGATGTATTTTTATCTACTACAAAACATGCCCCTCATATGTTTATATCCTCGCTAGAATTTTCGCAGTACTTATTATGCATTATTATCGTATGCACACCCAGGAAAGGAACCCTTAACGGAACTTCTCCTCGAAGATGTTTCTTACTACCCATGTAATATAACATAACTAGTTGGGTACTTGTTACATTTCAAAAAGCACTTATGACCCCTACGCCTGGTTTCCACGCATGTCTCCCTGTTTTCACGTGTCGAGCGGGTATTCGGATACACCTCGAACTATCGGGTCCAAAGGTTGAAGCGAAAAGGTCAATAAGACAAAGGATTTACAACTCGACTGGTGACAAATGTAGTCCTTCGAAGTACAACGCCGCTTAGACTGACTAAATTCTTCATCTATACCATCCAACGTGCTATCCCTAGCTTCCTACCCAGGTCCTGTTGGGAATACTTAGCTGACTAATGCTACTTGGTCATACAATTGCATGTACAGAGGTCTCCTTCCCCATCTCGACCCTTGCTGTGTCCGACACAAGCCATGTGGTTCGGGTCAGCCTTGGTGTATCAGCTGCTCTTCACCATGGCCCGAGCTTCCTTGCGCCTTTGTCGGTAGGCCGATATCTTCCATAATCTAAGCGCTGCCGCGCTCCCTTGAAGCATCTCCACAAGCTCCCCCTTATGCCTCCACGGGCAGGGAGGCGGATGGCCAAGCTTGGGCAATGCCTTCGCGATCACCGCCGAACTTGACTTCAGTAGCTAGAGAGCTCCGCGAGAAGATCGCCTCGCAGATCCGGGCATCTCCTCCTCGGGGGCGACCTATTAGCATGCCTCACGGACATAATTCTGTTATGTTACACGCTTCTTCGCCCGAACTTTATAGTGGTTCGCCGCTAGCACTTATTGAATATGCCGCGGCGTCGTAGCCTCTTATTCTCCTTTTTCACCCGGAGTCAACAAGTCGGGCCCGAACATCCTTTAATTCTGGTGACGCCCAATCGGACGCTCGCTATTCCCGGAGAGTATATTTTTCTCCTTTATAACCTTTGTAGCAGCACCTGCTTACGCCAGCCTTCAAATTGCCGCCAGAACATGTTGCTTCATCCTCTCGTAGTGATTTCCTCCGGATTGCCTCCGGGATTGTTCTCGCAGATTCTATTGTTAGAATTGCATTCATGTCGAATAATACTTAATCTGGTACATGCCATGCCATTATTTTCGCTTTAAAGCAAATATTACCAGATGGGGGCCTTCAGAGACTCCTCCATCCACAAGCAATTGCAGCCCGCAAATGATGGCCTTGCACTCCTCCAGCTCTCTTGGATAGCTGCTGGGTATTCTTCTCTGTCCGTAATCTATGCACACGAGGATCCTTAAATCAGTTGTGCCAACTGTTGTTTCTAAGAAGTCTCGTGGGCTACCGATATACATATGCTTATCAATATTTCTTACCCGTATATCCTTTGCGACACTCGGTGTCTGCATGGGTCTCGGCGAGAGCCACCCTTGAGCAGCCCAGTATGTACGCTGCCGTCCCTGAGTGCAGAAGGCATCGAATGCCTGCTTCGGAGAAATTGAAAGGGCTCTGTGAAAGTGCGCCCAACTTGACGCCTATGGTTCATGGCGCCTCCACTTGGGAGTTTGTAGCGGAAAATCTATCCGCATCCTCCGTCGGGAGGATCGTCTGCAAGGACCTGCCCTTGAGTCCGCCTCAAGTCCCGGCCGGTGGAGGCGTGATCGCGTGCTCTCCGGATATAGCCCGGCGAAAGCACTTTTTCTGCCGTCAGACAGATGCGGAAATTGTTATGTCTTAACAATGATAAATTCGTGGCAGGTTTTTTTAAACATACCTTTGCAATGGCGTCTCGGTCCTGACCACCTTCCTTTTAAGCCTACCCGACTTCGGCGCCCCTTGTGGGCGAAAGTAGGCGCGATGGTTCGCTTGGCACCCCGATGGCCTTCCCTGTAAGACACAATACATGTGCGGTGGGTGAAGTGTAAAGAGGGGATCCTTTTTTGGAAGTTGGGACTCTGGCTTTACTTACCTGGGATACAGGGGTAGGCGAGGAGATAATCAGCTATGATGTCCACCATCACACCATCGCAGCTTAACCGGATAGAATGTCCTCACAACAAGCTCCACAAATGTGTCCGGATCTTCTTCGAGTTAGGGGTCAAAGAGCTCGGTTGGGGTCCTCTAGCTGAGGAGATGAGCTGTGAACATCCTTCATGGCTCAAGGTTGCAGTTCTCGCTATGAATCAACGAAGTAAACATCTGCGCTAAAAATGTGGAAAGACCGGAATAAAAGATAGCGACTCACCCATTTGGGGGTTGTACATGGAGAATCCATCCCGTGGCTTGATATGGATGAACTCCTCCTCTTCTCCTTTGTACAAATCGGACATCATCTTTGCCAGAGCAGCAGGAGAGTCCGGACCTTTACGGCCGCAGCGGGTGGCATCGTCGTCTCCATTGAGGTGCCACATGGGTTTTCCCCGATATTGAAGTGGCTGCACTCCCCGCATTATACATATGGACATAACTTCAATTATTGTCCCCGATTTGGCCAGCGTATTTATTTTGTCCATCGAAGAGGATCTCTCTGTTATCTTCCTCCTGGGCTCCCTGGGCGCCACCGTATGCGTTTCTTCAAAGGGGCATTTACAAACTAGAAGGCCCTTCCAATGTGGTCCTAAGAGGGACGCCCTCCACGTAGAACCATTCCCGAGGGCCAGTCTTGGATGTCTTCTTCGGTGCCGGATAGATATCCGGACCGGCGCCATATTTTGGCTCCGCCCACTTGATATACCGACCCCTCCCTCGAAAGTGCGAGGCAGAATAGCCTCTTCCTGAGTTTGAAATGAGCTTCACACCAGTGAAAAGCTCGCAGAAGGCAACATAGCATGTGATATGCGATGGAGGTTGGGGTAAAGTTATGCATGCACCGAGGTCAGAGAACT
The DNA here is from genome assembly GCA_021605145.1 of Aegilops bicornis. Taxonomy (NCBI): domain Eukaryota; kingdom Viridiplantae; phylum Streptophyta; class Magnoliopsida; order Poales; family Poaceae; genus Aegilops; species Aegilops bicornis. Next base: position 200,986,923 of record CM038675.1, on the reverse strand, counting down.
CCGAAGCCCATGGAGGAAGGGATGGATTGATCCGAGCCCCTCAAAGCAAGTAGGGGAGCCGAAGCATACCCGCTCTCCTTTGGATGGGTTTGGAAAGCTCTCCGCTTGCTCCCTGCCATTATAAGTGGCTAGATCCAGCTCGGGACGGGGACCATGTATGCAGGTGGGAGAAACCCCTTGGTTCTGCAACTCTACTAGTCGGCCGTGGGGAATGTAACATCTCTCCCAATCGCTTTGGCCTAGTGCTACTGAGCAAGAGGAGGAACCGCTGACGCACCGCCATGGTGGTATGGATTTTCCTGCACGCCTTCGATGAATACTCGCTGGGAGGAGATGGTGTGATTTGGATCTGAGAATCCCCATCTCTTTTGTAGATGATTTACTCGCATGGTTGGGGTGGCAAATGTAAAAGGTGTCACTTTCGCATTCGCCGACACGGAGACAACCGCTATTAAAGCAATAAAGCCAAGGAGCGACATTGATGAGGAGCGGACACCGCCGTTACAACAATGCTCGGAGGATTTGAGAAGAACCGCCTTGCAATGCCGAAGACAATCTGCGCCGGACTCATCGTCATTAGAAGCCTCGGTTCGGGGCTACCGAGGCAGTCCTGGATTAAGGGGTCCTCGGACAACCGGACTATAAACTTTGGACGGACTGTAGGCCTATGAAGATACGACATTGAAGACTTCGCCCCGTGTTCGGATGGGACTCTCCTAAGCGAGGAAGACAATCTAGGATATTCGGATATGTAGATTTCCTTCTCGTAACCGACTCTATGTAACCCTAGCCCCCTCGGGTTTCTATATAAACCGGAGGGTTTAGTCCGTAGGACAAAAAACAACAATCATAATCATAGGCTAGCTTCTAGGGTTTAACCTCTATGATCTCATGGTAGATCACCTCTTGTAATACTCATATCATCCACATCAATCAAGCAGGAAGTAGGGTATTACCTCCATCGAGAGGGCCCGAACCTGGGTAAAACATTGGCCCTGCCTCCTGTTACCATTAGCCTTAGACGCATCCTCGGGACCCCCTACCCGAGATCCGCCGGTTTTGACGCCGACAACAGGTCGGACTCACCAGCTATATCTTCGCACGCAAGGAAGTGCCTCCTTGTCGGATTTCGGGTTCCGGCAGACCCTCTAGGTTTGAACCTCACGGGAGTGCGTCAGGAGATCTCGCCTACCTACTCATGACTCGTCACCGCTAGGATCTAAACTACCAAAAAGAACAACACAAGAGACACAAGGTTTATACTGGTTCGGGCCACCATTGTGGTGTAACACCCTACTCAAAGGTGTGGTGTGGTGGATTGCCTCTTGGGCTGATGATGAACAATATAAGGAAGAACAGCCTGCATGAGGGTGAGGTGTTCTTGTGGCTAGGCTCTCGATGGGATTGGATCAAGCTAAGATGAGGCGGTAGATGTCCGGATCTCTAAGATGCCTCTACCCCTGTGGGTGGCTAGTCCTATTTATAGGCAAGGGCCCCGGGACTCTTCCCAAATATTGAGCGGGAAGGGCGCCAACAATTGGCCATTTTGAAGGAACATCCAAGACACTTATCCCGACTAAAGTTGGTCCTCGCCTGTCAAAGGTTCTCCGTGGTGACGCCGGCTTGGGCTCCACGATGACTTCCTTCATGCCGCTATGACGGTCTTGTATTGTTGCAGGCGGATGCCTTGCTTGATGCTCGCCGCGCTTGCCCCCTTTGCACCAAAGAGGAAACGAGACATCAGATGGTCTGGCGCGCCCCTTGGTCGTCATGAGCTTGCGTCATGGGCACCTCGTGAGGTACCCCGCCTTGATCTCTCCGCCCTCGCGAGCCATCCCGATGAGGCCGTGGCCCGAGAAGCTTCTGTCGTCCGCCCCCACGAGGCTTGGGCCTCGCGAGGGTCTTGAGCTTGTGCCGATGAAGATGGGCCGACTGGCCACCCCTTGAGCCACGCCGCAGGGCCGCAGCAGTGCAAGTCTAGGTACCCCTGCTCCTGTAATCACCGACAAGAGCCCCGGCCCAAGGCACGCCTCGACTTGGCTGAGCAGAGAAGCGAAGGGGCAAGTGCGGCTAATCAGGCCCTAACAGCTGACCTTGGGCGCCGCGTGGTGGTTGATTGGACGTGGGCGCCTTTTAGTAATCAAGGCGAATCGACAAAAAGTGCGGCACCCGTCTAGGCTTTGCCTCCTTTGCCTCCTCCGGTCATTGCCAGCACCCCCTTTCTTGCGGCTTTCCTTCCTGCCTCGAAATTTGCCAGATCTACTTCGACCGTGCCCTAGCAAGACATGGCGCCGCTGACCCGGCCGGAGCTTGGTACTCACCCGCCTTTGGACTCGCCGAACGGGTGGGAGAAAGGCCTTGCCCGGCGCGCCGGATGGTGGCGGCGCAAGGCAACGACGGGCAACGGTGCTCGTGGCCAGCTCCGCCTTCTTCCCGAGGGCCAAGGAAGCACCTTCTATCCGCTCTTCGTGAGCGCCATTGTTGCCGGTCCGGGTGCCTCCTTTTCGAAGTTCTTCTTTCGTCCGTCCGCCATTACAAACTGCAAGCTCTGCACCGCACTCTAACTCGTTTTTCTTCTCGCGATCTTCGCCTACTATTGTGAGGCTCATGTCGGGTGCAGCCCTCGGGCCTTGCTGCGCCACTACTTCTACCTCCCGGACCTCTCGTGGGCTCCATCTCACAGGCGCTGAAGCTTTGTCGCCAGATGGCAGCTCCAACGCCATCTCAAGCCCGGAAGAGGATTGAGGGCTTCAGGAGCAAGTGGGTCATGGTAGATGTCAAGATCCATCCTCGGTCTGATTCTCGCCACGTATCAGCCCACGACCTCCTACGATTGGTCTCGACGGAACTCGGGATCCCCGCATCGAAGCCGGGTGCCGAGAAGATGAACGTGGACTGTGGCCGGGCAACATGGCAACGACGGCCGACCGGCAAGGCCGCTCCTAAGGGGGGTTCCCTGAGCACCAGTGGCCCCTCTTCATCGAAGAGATTGCTAAACTGTGTAGGTTCTGCCGAGCCCCGCAGTCTTGGCCGACGAAGATCTGGCTATGGTCCTCCAATCTTTGGTCGGGGGAGACGTGGCGAGGCTGGAGGGCGCTCCTGTACCCCTGTTCGTTCGAGATGATTGGGAGCAGGCGGTGGACTCCATGCCCGTCTTCAATGGGGATGGGCCCGTGCCCGCGGAGGTTCCCTGGGTGACCGTTCTGGCGACGCAGTGAACGTGTCCTCCGGTGACTCCAAATGAGAGGAGGAAGAAGAGGAGGGAAGAGGGGCTCGACTCCGGCGACCGACGGGAGTCGAGAGCGCCTCCCGGGCGCAGGTCCCGAAGGCCTCCGCCTCTTGCCGAGCGGCAGCGAGGATGGCGATGGAGCGGGCGGCTAGAGCTTGCCCTCGATCCCAAGAAGGACAGGATCGGGCTGGTCCCCGTGGGTCTGCCTCAGCTCCGAGGCGATCCGCAGACGTGCCTCCTGCTCCACGGCCTCTTGAGGCCGATCCTCGCAGCCGGCTCTCTGCTTCAAGTATGGCCGGAGGTTGCTCGAGCCCGCGAGCGATGACCAGTAAGTGCTTGATTCTGGTTTTATTCCTTTCTTTGTCGTTGAGGCTTGATATCTGTATTCCTTGGCTAGGCTAGCGCCTGCGGCGAAGAAGCTGAAGGGAGCTCCTGAGGCTTCGTCTGGGGCAGTGCCTCCGCCTGCGAAAGAAGGTGACGGCAAGACACGGGCCTCTCCTGCCCGGTCATCCTCGCGAGGCCAGGCAGAGCTAGCTGGGGCGAGCTCAGCTCCCATGGCCCAAGCGAACCCCGAGGTATCCTTGCCTGATGCCGCTGCCGCAGCTGTCAGGGCGCAGAAGGTCCCGCCTCAGGACGCTGTGGTTACGCTGACGTCCTCTCCTCCTACTTCCACCAATCGCCGCTTGTCTCTCCGACTCCTCCCATCACGCTGCGGATCGTCTTCAGCTGAATCGACCGGACCGACCGCGGCAAAAGATCTTTCGGCGCCGAGCCTTGCTTTGGTGGCCGGCGCGCTTTGAGCCTGGCCTCGCTGGGTTCGCCTGACGCTTCGATTCGAAAGTGCGGCGCTGGTTCAGGACGCGACGGCTTGCTGACGAGGAGAAGCGGGCCGCCCTTGGGGCGTAAGGCTGCTCGTGGACGCTGCCTTGGGGGAGGTAGCCGATGTCCGAGGTCGCCAAGGCGCTGGAGAGCGAAGCCATGTGGCTTGCGTGACCAGCTTGCCAAGGAGGCCCGCATTCGCCAAGAGAAGGAGGAAGACATGAAGGCTTGCGAGGCGGCCGTCAAGGACCGGGACGCCAAGCTTAACAAGCGTCGTGACCACCTGGGTGCGCTGGAGCAGGAGTTGGAGGCGAAGAGGGTCGAGCTGGACGGCAAGGCGCGGGTCCTCGCCGAGGACCGCGTGGCCTTCACGGAGATGGAGGTGAAGGCTCGCACCTTGCTGAGGTCGCTTTACGACAGCGGCCTGGAAAGCCCGCTGGCCGGCGCCGAGGACGGCCCGCCAAGTTGCTTCCCTTCCTAATCTGCCCTTGAAGATGTCACCTTGGCCTTGGGCCCACTAACGAGGCCGAGGCGCTGTCCCGTTTTTCTGTGACCGACGCTGGCCCCACCCACGCCTACCTTTCGCGATCCTCGACGTCGACCTCGACAGCCTGCTTTGGAGCCCGTGAGCGGCGAAGCTTGCCGCTGCTGAGGCCTTGAAGGGTCGAGCGGAGGCTCTGCTGGCGAAGTTTCGAGCCTTCAGCACCAAGCCGAAGCGTGGCGCTGCCGGTCCTGAGGCTTCACGAGGCAAACCCGCCTCACAGCTCTGGCTGGCCAACAAGTGACTCCTTTGTAGCTCCTATTCTCGCTTCAGCTCCTGCAACATGCATCATGCCTCGGGAGGCGCTAAACTTATGCTCAGGTTGTGACAACAGTTATGGATCAGAGTATTTGCTTTTGAATTCCTTGAGATTTATGCGCTTTTCCTTCCTACTTGCTTATGTTCTACGCCGGCAGAGCCCGCCCCTGATACCTCAGCCGCCATTAGCCCAACCGGAAACCAGGGACGGGACCAAGGAGTGAGGGGCTACGTGACAAGTTAGGGCTCTGAGTCCACGATGCTCAGAGTCCCCTTGGCGCACAAACAAAGCAAGTAGGGAGGTGAGATGCATGGGTGAATTTACCATTCTATGTCCATGAGCCCGCCCCTGCGATACCTCAACCGCCGTTAGCCTTTCGAACTAAGGAGTGAGGGCTACGTGACCAGTTAGGCTCTGAGTCGCGATGCTCAGGAGTCCCCCTTGACGTTCAAACGGCCTCAGACCTTGGCTCCGCTCGGGGAGGGACGTGAGATGAACCAGCCGAGGGGCCCGGGCTGGGTGGCGCAAGGCCCTGGCGTGACCTGTGGCATAGCCCCCCGTGCGCTCAGCCTCGCACGGCACTCCCGAGGGGAGGCGCTGCAATGAGGCCAGACATTGAGCTCTGGGCTCCACAGGGGTTGATCACGGCGGGGGCCACCCTCGATTGTTTATCACCAAGCGAGCATAGCACTTCCATGTGTGTACGGGCATAGCCGCTCCCTCGGTGAGTGTCGCCGCCAGCGCCAGAGCATGGTGCTTCCATCGGTGCGTGAGGGGCTCTCCCGGGAGGAGCCCCGGGCGCGTGTACATCCCTGCCTCGACACGTGGCTGGCACGGTAGGGGCCTGACGAGGTGTCTGGGCACCCGTGAGCCAACGCGGACTCACGGGGCCCTACCTCAAGGCGGGTTGCGCCTGGCACTGGGCCTTAACTTGTGATGTGTTCTTGCAAATTTGGTTAGATGCCGACGCTCTACGTCCTCGGGTCCCGGCCCTCGAGCGGGTCTCAGCCGTCGCTGGTATGCCAGGTCGCGATGCCGTGGACAAGGCCAGAGGGTGACGGCTGGAGAGCCAGTAGGAGTCCATGAGTCGCGATGCTCAGGTACCCCCCCTTTAATGTGCAAGCGGCCGACATGAAGGAAGAAGGGGTGCCGTGGACAGGCATCAAATAACAATCATGATGGGTCAAAAGCATGACCCGAAATAAACGCAAGAGGGGTACATGCGGTAGTGCAGCCCGAGTGACTTGGGGATGATGCAGCCCGAGGGGTGCCCCCAACAAAGTAAGCTAGGAACATGAAGTAAAAGGGATACACGCCGCAGGGACGGACCCACGCAGCCTGGGAATGATGCAGCCCTGGGGGGGCGCTCCTAGCTGGAAATGAAACTTGAAGGATGTCACCTGATAATGTTAAAGACGAAGGGATGCTGAATTAGCGAACGTCGTGGGCTGCGGAAGCCGACCTTCACGAGCCCCCGGCCCAGAGCTTCGGGAGGCTCCGGAGGTGCTGGTGGCTCCTCGCGAGCATCTCCATCTCCGCCAGGACTACGGAACGCCTGGCCCCTTGAGCCTCCAGGATGCTTCCCATGAGGCGCTGGCGCGTGGCGGCCGCGTTCGGCATGCCGTAGGGCATGCGAACGTAGCTGCGGGGTGGACCTTCGCAGCGCCCCGCGCGTGAGGGCCAGGCGCCTCGAGAGGCGGCTCGGTTGAGCCTCGGTATAAAGTCGATGCAGGCAGCGCAGCCCACCATCCTCGCCTGGATGGGGAGCTACGGCGGGTAAGCGGCGGCTGCCACTCATGACTCTTGACTCCTGCAGCTCCTGAACGATCTGGCTGACGAACTCCTGAGGGTTTGGCCCTCCTTGCCTCGCTCCTTCCTAAGGGAAACATGCTTTGAAACGCGCCTCCAAGTGGTGCCCAAGCGCCTCCCTCGTGACCTTAGCAAGGTCAGTGGCCCTCCAGGAGAGAGCCCCCGAGCCTTGCTTGAGGAGGGTGCTGGGCGCGCCTTCCTATGCGACAGAAGGAGGTGCCCCCACAGACAAGCGCTTGGACCACAGGGGCCTGCCTCCCGAGGGGTCGGGCTGGCGATGTCTTCTTCTTCTTGGGAGCAGTCTCTGGGAGCCTCCGCCTCTGCGATCTGGGTCTTCAAGTGATGCGGCTTGAAAAGCTCGCCTGTGGAGCACTGCTGCGTCTCTCTCTTTGCAAAGGCACCGTGATGACTCCGCCGCTCGGCATCTTGAGGACGTTGTAGCCGTGATGAGTCAACGACCATGAACTTGGCCAGAGCTGGGTACCCGAGGATGGCATTGTATGGCGCGAATGTTGGTGACATCAAGTCGATGAGCTCGGTCGGTAGTTGTCGCGCCGCCCCAAAGGTGACAGGGAGGCGGACCTGCCCAATCGGAACTATGGAGCCACTTCGGTGACTCCAGAGAAGGGCTTGGTTGGCTGAAGCTGATTGTAAGGCACTTGGAGATTGTTGAATGTCTCTACGGACAGGACATTGAGCCCTGCTCCGCCATCGATGAGGGTCTTGGTGACTTGCATGTTGTTGATGATTAGGGAACAAAGCATCGGGAGGACTCCGGCCGTGGCTGCGCACTTGAGCTGATCTGCTGAGCTGAACGTGATGGCGCACGCTGACCACCTGAGAGGCGCTTATGGCTTCGAGCTTAGGAGGACTGCATTCACTTCATGGCGAACTGCTTGAAGATGCGTTGAGAGGCTGGGCTTGAGCTCCACCCAGATGCAAGCGATCGCGGCTGCTCCTTGAAGCCCCAGCCCCCTCGTCCGATGATGGTCCTCGTTTCTCCTTGGCTGCGCGGCAGAGGAGGAGGCCTGCGTTTCCTTGCGAGGCGATCCTCATGAGGCTGATCCCTCCAGCCTCCCTCGCGAGGCTAATCCTGCCAGCGATCCTCGCGAGGTCGGTCACACCACCCTTGGCGAGGGCCACGGTCTTCCCAGCGTCCTGCGTTTCTTCCTCCTCCTCGGTTGTAGCCTCAATCGTTGCAGTCGGGGCGTCGACCGATTCTCCCTTCTCGCACGGCTCGGAGCTCTTGACATTCGTTGGTGTTGTGGGTGTGGAGGTCGTGGTACACACAGTACCGGCTGCCCTTGGAAGACTCGGGCTGATCTCTGCCCCGCTTGGTGTCTGGTTCTGCCGCGAGCACGGCAGCCCCCTTGCGCTTCACATCCTTGGCCTTGGGCTTCTTCTGTTCTAGGTCTACAGCTGGCAGCTCGAGGATGGAAAGGCGTCCTTCCTCAGCTCTGGCGCACTTGGTCGCCAAGTTGAACAGCTCCAAGGATGTGCACAGATCTTCATGCATCGCCAGCTCCTCCTTCATCTTGACGTCACGCACACCGTCGGAGAAGGCAGAGATGATGGCCTTCTCGCTCACCTTGGGAATCTTGAGGTGTGCGTTGTTGAAGCGCTGGATGTACTTCTGCAGGGTCTCCCCGGCTGCCGCTTGATGCGGGCGCATGTCGCCACGGCAGGAGGCCGGTCGCGAGTACCTTGGAAGTTGGCGATGAAGCGGGTGCGCATCTCGCCCCAGGAGGAGACCGTGCCAGAGCCAGTTCAGGAGCCAGTGCGGGCCCGTCCCTTGAGTGTCATGGGAAACCAGTTACGCCATGACCTTCTCGGCCCCTGTTGGCGGCTTGATGCCCAGCTCAGAGCTGGAGGAACTCCGCAGGTCGGCCGTGGTCGTCAGAAGCGAGGAGGCAGGTCTGCTTGAACTTGCGGGCCATGCGACGCCTGCGCAGCTTCGGTGGTGAAAGGCGCGGCAGCCTGCTATGGCCACGGGAGGCCTTTGGTGAAGAAGAGCCTGGTCTTGCGGGTCCCCATGCGCTGTGCCGCTGAGTAGCGCGGGTCTTGGCGTCTTTGGAGCGAGGAGCGGTCGTCACGAGCCGTGTAGGGAGCACTTTCGAGGCAGCTTCTTGGGGCGAGGGACCTCTTGACAGCTCTGCTCTTGTTGTCTTTGGCGCCCGCGCCAGACGGAGTGGGTTCCGCCCGAGACCCACGCGCCTTTGGGCCCAAGGCGCCTTCTTGAGGGGGGAGGCGGCCGAGGCGCCTCGAGCTTCATCGCCAAGCAGGCGGGCGCGTGCAGCGAGAAGGACAGCGTGGGGAGCCCCTGCGGCGCGGACAAGCTCGGCGACGCGTCGAGCCACTCTTCAGAGATCGCCATCGGACGAAGCGGTAGCGCAGGGAGCTTGTTTGCTGCGATGAGCGCCTTCGAGCCTCCGCGGGCGCGCCAAGCGCCGCAAGACGAAGAACCAGCCGGGCGGTGAAGGAGAATGGCGGCAGCGTCTGCCCGCCTCACGGCGGATGCTGGGGCGATGCTTGCTGCTCGTTCCCCGCCGGGCTGGTGGCGGCGTTGACGGCAGGCGACGGGGAACGACGGGGGCAGCCGCCGACAGGGGCCGTCTGGGCGACGCGGGTAGCGAGAGCGGCTCGACGCTCGGCATGGGCCCGACGAGCGTCTGACATGGATGCGATGGGCGACGAAGAACAGGGCGGCGTAAGACGAATTCCGGCGCACCCCTACCTGGCGCGCCAAATGTCGGATTTTGGGTTCCAGCAGACCCTCTAGGTTCGAACTCTGGGGTGCGCACGGAGATCTCGCCCCCTACCTACCTCCGCCTCGTCGCCTCGCTAGGATCTAAACTACCAAAAGAACAACACAAGAGACACAAGGTTTATACTGGTTCGGGCCACCATTGTGGTGTAACACCCTACTACAAGGTGTGGTGTGGTGGATTGCCTCTTGGGCTGATGATGAACAATACAAGGAAGAACAGCCTCGCGAGGGTGAGGTGTTCTTGTGGCTAGGCTCTCGATCGGATTGGATCAAGCTAAGATGAGGCGAGATGTCTGGATCTCTCTAAGATGCCTCTACCCTATGGGTGGCTAGTCCTATTTATAGGCAAGGGCCCTGGGCCTCTTCCCAAATATTGAGCAGGAAGGGCACCAACAATTCGCCATTTTGAAGGGGAACATCTAGTACACTTATCCTGACTAAAGTTGGGCCTCGCCTGTCAAAGGTTCTGGTGGTGACGCAGGCTTGGGCTCCACGATGACTTCCTTCCTGCCATTGCGACGGTCTTGGTCTTGTTGCACCGAAGCGGGTGCCTTTGCTTGATGCTCGGTCATGCGCTTGCCTGCTTTGCACCAAAGAGGAACGAGATGACCACGCTGGTGGCGCCTACCGGGCGCCTCTTGGTCGTCATGGTTTATGCGCCATGGGCACCTCGTGAGGTACCCCCGCCTTGATTTCTCCGCCTCCTCATGAGCCAGCCAAGATGAGGTCATGCCTCGAGGAAGCTTCCTATCGTCCCCTCATGAGGCTTGGCCCCTCGCGAGGGTCTTGAGCTTGTGCTGATGAAGATGGGCCGTACTGGGCCACCCCTTGAGCCACGCCGCAGGCCGCAGGCAGGAAAGTCTAGGTACCCCCGTTCCTAGAACGCCGACACTCCTTATTACGCACAAAAAAATGAATACCCTCCTGCTAGCTGGGACCCACCATAGTGGGTGGCTGACTTGTGGGCCTACTAAGTTGATGGGGACGGAGGGCTTTGTCAACTTAGTCAATATGAACGATTCTAGCTCCAAGGACTGTGACGATGTCCATCCAACGCCATAGTGCTTCTTTAACCTCTGGTCTTCTTGCTCCGGCCGCCCAAAGCAGCGCCCGGTCGTGCCAGGCTCCTGCCACCCGTGGCCGGCTGTGATGCCGCGGAGGCCTCACCACCCCCTACTACTCCCACCGTTGGCCAGGGCATCCCTCCACTCACCCACACCCCCTATTATTCTGCGGCGACGGCAGCCTCACGCTGCAGCCAAACCATTCAACCCTCATACTCCTCTCCGCGTGGGCATCCACTGCCGCGTCTTCCCCGGCACCGCGTCGTCCCCTTCCTAGGCCTCGCCGTCGTCCACCGCCTTGGTGCTCTCGGCGCGGCGTGGTCAATGTGGTCAACAACCGACTTCCATCGGAAGAGTACTGTACATGGAGAGGCTGATAGTCGGGTCCATGGTAGTAGCCGGGTCCACGGCCACAACCCAGTTTTTTTGTGATTTGCCAAGTAAGTCGCTTTGTCAGGCCTATTGGGCTGCAAATCTTTCAAGACGAGGAGAGCTTCATTCGGTTGGCCGAGAAAATGGCCTATCAGTAATGAGAAATGGGTTGTACATTTTTAAAACACATCAAACTAGCAATTAGTTTCAAATTTCTTTTTTTCATTTCGATATTTTAAATTGCATTGATTTTTATGCGTGGACAATTTGTTGGATTTTATATTGATATACATATATTTTTAAAATCAGTTTGAATGTGACTTGAAATTTCGGGATTAAAAACAGTTCGGACCGCACCGAAATACGCAAAATTTTGTATAATTTTTTAACCGTGGTCGCAATATGGGCTGTAATGCTAACAAAAAGAATATGGGCTCCAAAAAAACCTTAAGAATTAGCAAATGGGATGTAAATTATTAGAAATAATGGCAGATGGGTTGTATGCTGTTTTCCACAGATTTGAGGCTTTCCTAAAAAGGTTGACGCCTTTAAGCGATGGATCGATTTCTATCCAATGGCCGTTGTGCTTCTTCAATCTCTGCTCTTCCTGCTCTAGCCGCTCAAACAAGCGCCAAGGGACTACTCTGCTCCTCCTCCCCATGTCGGGCTGTCTTTGCCGCCAAGAGGCCCCACCATACTCCCATCGCTGGCCTAGACATCCCTCTACTCACCCACACTGCTGTTATTCTCCGGCAATGGCAGACGAACCAAGAAACCCTCAGACAACAGATTCTCCCCTCCGCATGGGAAACAACTGCCGAAGTCTTCCTGCCTCCGTGTCGCTCCTTCCAAGGCATCACCGTCGCTCCACCGCCTGGTGCTCTCGGCGCAGCATGGTCAACGTGGTCAAGGAACGACTTCCATCGGAAGAGTATCAGATGCGTGGAGAGGCCGATACCGGGTCCATGGCAGCCGCAAGGAAGTGCCTCCTTATTACGTGGAAAATAATTATTCCTCCACCTGACAGCAGGGACCCACCAGACGGGCCACCGTATTTGGCAAAAAAACGTTTCCCCCCTGACTGTTGGGACCCACCAGACGGGCCAACGTATTTCACGAAAAAAAGTTCCCCCTGCTGTCAGCTCGGACCCACCGGAGGTGCCTCCTTATTACGCAAAAAAAATGAATACTCCCCCTGCTAGTTGGGACCCACCTTGGTAGGAGGCTGACTTGTGGGCCTACTAAGTTGACGGGGACGGAGTGCTTTGTCAACTTAGTCAATATGAACGATTCTAGCTCCAGTGACTGTACGATGTCCATCCAACGACCGTAGTGCTTCTTCAACCTTCCATCCAAAGCAGCGCCGGTCGTGCCTCGTGCTCCTTCCTCCCGTGGCCGACTGTGATGCGGCGGAGGCCTCACCGCCCCCTACTACTCCCACCGCTGGCCAGGCCATCCCTCTACTCACCCACACCCCTTGTTATTCTGCGACGACGACAGCCTCACACCGCAGCGAACCAGTGAGCCCTCATACTCCTCTACGCGTGAGCATCCACTGCCGCGTCTTCCCCGGCTCCGCGTCATCCCCTTCCTAGGCCTCGTCGTCGTCCACTGCCCTGGTGCTCTCGGCGCGGTGTGGTCAACGTGGTCATGGAACGGCTTCCATCGGACGTGGACTATACGTGGAGAGGCTGACAACTGGATCCACGGCCGCAGCAAGAAAGTGCCTCCTTATTACGCGCAAAATAATTATTCCTCCACCTGACAGCAGGGACCCACCAGACGGGCCACCGTATTTCGTGAAAAAAAACGTTTCCCCCTGACTGCTAGGATCCACCAGCTACATCTTCGCACGCAAGGAAGTGCGTCCGGGCAAAAAACAATTACGCCTTCCTTGCTGGGACCCACCTAAGAACATCTTCGCAGTAAGGAAGTGCACGGCAATCGGGACCCACCTAGTCGAAGCGCACGTAGCATTGTCATTCTCGTCGCGAACGGTAATCGCTACGCCTTGAGCTTGCGTTGGTTTTCCCAAGAGGAGAGGATGATGCAGCAGAGTAAGCGTAAGTATTTCCCTCGGTTTTGAGAACCAAGGTATCAATCCAAGAGGAGGCCACGCACAAGTCCCTCGTACCTGCACAAAACGATAGCTACTCGCAACCAACGCGATTAGGGGTTGTCAATCCCTTCACAGTCACTTACGAGAGTGAGATCTGATAGAGATAATATTTTTGGTATTTTTGGTATATAGATGCAAAGTGAAAAGTAAAAGGCAAAGCAAAAACAAAGCAAGTATTAAAGTGATGGAGATTGATATGATGAGAATAGACCCAGGGGCCATAGGTTTCACTAGTGGCTTTTCTTAAGAGCATAAGTATTCTACGGTGGGTGAACAAATTACTGTTGAGCAATTGACAGAATTGAGCATAGTTATGAGTATATCTAGGTATGATCATGTATATAGGCATCACGTCTGAGACAAGTAGATCGAAACGATTATGCATCTACTACTATTACTCCACTCATCGACCGCTATCCAGCATGCATCTAGAGTATTAAGTAAAAAACAGAGTAACGCCTTAAGCAATATGATAAATACCCCATCTTGTTATCCTCGATGGCAACAATACAATACATGCCTTGCAACCCTTTCTGTCACTGGGTAAGGACACCGCAAGATTGAACCCAAAGCCATGCACTTCTCCCGTTGCAAGAACTACCAATCTAGTTGGCCAAACCAAATGGATAATTCGAAGAGACTTGCAAAGATAACTCAATCATGCATAAAAAGAATTCAGAGAAGATTCAAATATTATTCATAGATAAGCTGGATCATAAACCCACAATTCATCGTTCTCAACAAACACACCGCAAAAGAAGATTACATCGAATAGATCTCCACGAGAGAGGGGAGAACATTGTATTGAGATCCAAAAGAGAGAAGCAGCCATCTAGCTACTAGCTATGGACCCAAGGTCTGAAGTAAACTACTCACACTTCATCGGAGAGGCTATGGTGTTGATGTAGAAGCCCTCCGTGGTGGATGCCCCCTCTGGCGGAGCTCCGGAACAGGCCCCAAGATGGGATCTCATGGATATAGGAAGTTGCGGCCGTGGAATTAGGCTTTTGGCTCCTGTTCTGATGGTTTGGGGGTAGCTAGGTATATATGGGAGGAAGGAGTACGTCGGTGGAGCAACAGGGGGCCCACGAGGCAGGGGGGCGCGCCCCCCACCCTCGTGACCGCCTCTGTTACTTCTTGGAGTAGGGTCCAAGTCTCCTGGATCATGTTCGGTGAGAAAATCACGCTCGAAGGTTTCATTCCGCTTGGACTCCGTTTGATATTCCGCTTTCTTGAAACACTGAAATAGGCAAAAAACAGCAATTTCAAGGTGGCCTCCGGTTAATAGGTTAGTCCCAAAAATAATATAAAGGTGGAAAATAAAGCCCAATATAGTCCAAAACAATAGATAAAGTAGCATGGAGCAATCAAAATTATAGATACGTTGGAGACGTGTCGCATCCCAAGCTTAATTTCTGCTCGTCTCGAGTAGGTAAATGATAAAAATGAATTTTGATGCGGAGTGATACTTTGGCATAATTTCAATGTAAATCTTCTTAATCATGGTATGAATATTCAGATCCGAAGATTCAAGACAAAAGTTCATATTGACATAAAAATAATAATACTTCAAGCATACTAACTAAGCAATTATGTCTTCTCAAAATAACATGGCCAAAGAAAGTTATCCTTACAAAATCATATAGTCTGCAATGCTCCATCTTCCCCCCACAAAGTATTTAAATCATGCACAACCCCGATGACAAGCCAAGCAATTGTTTCATACTTTAACATTTTCAAAACTTTTTCAATCTTCATGCAATACATGAGTGTGAGCCATTGATATAGCACTATAGGTGGAATAGAATGGTGGTTGTGGGGAATACAAAAAGAGGGAAGATAGTCTCACATCAACTAGGCGATCAACAGGCTATGGAGATGCCCATCAATAGATATCAATGTGAGTGAGTAGGGATTGCCATGCAACGGATGCACTAGAGCTATAAGTATATGAAAGCTCAACAAAAGAAACTAAGTGGGTGTGCATCCAACTCGCTTGCTCACGAAGACCTAGGGCATTTGAGGAAGCCCATCATTGGAATATACAAGCCAAGTTCGATAATGAAAGATTCCCACTAGTATATGAAAGTGACAAAATGAGAGACTCTCTATTATGAAGATCATGGTGCTACTTTGAAGCAAAAGTGTGGTAAAAGTATAGTAACATTGTCCCTTCTCTCTTTTTCTCTCATTTTTTTATTTGGGCCTTTTTTTATGGCCTCTTTTTTTCGTCCGGAGTCTCATCCCGACTTGTGGGGGAATCATAGTCTCCATCATCCTTTCCTCACTTGGGACAATGCTCTAATAATGATGATCATCACACTTTTATTTTTCTTACAACTCAACAATTACAACTCGATACCTAGAACAAAATATGACTCTATATGAATGTCTCCGGCGGTGTACCGGGATATGCAATGAAACATGAGTGACATGTATGAAAGAATTATGAACGGTGGCTTTGCCACAAATACGATGTCAACTACATGATCATGCTAGCAATATGACAATGATGGAGCGTGTCATAATAAACGGAACGGTGGAAAGTTGCATGGCAATATATCTCGGAATGGCTATGGAAATGCCATGATAGGTAGGTATGGTGGCTGTTTTGAGGAAGATATATGGTGGGTGTATGATACCGGCGAATGGTGCGCGGTATTAGAGAGGCTAGCAATGGTGGAAGGATGGTAAAAAGTGCGTACAATCCATGGACTCAACATTAGTCATAAAGAACTCATATACTTATTGCAAAAATCTAGAAATTATCAAAGCAAAGTATTATGCGCATGCTCCTAGGGGGATAGATTGGTAGGAAAAGACCATCGCTCGTCCCTGACCGCCACTCATAAGGAAGACAATCAATAAATAAATCATGCTCCAGGTTCATCACATAACGGTTCACCATACGTGCATGCTACGGGAATCACAAACTTCAACTCAAGTATTCTTTAAATTCACAACAACTCAACTAGCATGACTCTAATATCACTATATTCATATCTCAAAACAATTATCAAGCATCAAACTTATCTTAGTATTCAACGCACTCAAAAGAAAGTTTCACATATCTTGAATACCAAGTATATTAACATTAAGCAAATTACCATGCTATTAACGACTCTCAAAATAATCTAAGTGAAGCATGAGAGATCAAGTTTCTTTAAAACAAATCCACCACCGTGCTCTAAAAGATCTAAGTGAAGCCCTAGAGCAAAAATTATCACGCTCAAAAGATATAAGTGAAGCACTATGAGCAAAACTATCAAGCTCAAAAGATATAAGTGAAGCACATAGAGTATTCTATCAAATTCCAATTCATGTATGGCTCTCTCAAAAGGTGTGTACAGCAAGGATGATTGTGGTAAACTAACAAGCAAAGATGCAAATAATACAAGACGCTCCAAGCAAAAACACATATCATGTGGTGAATAAAAATATAGCTCCAAGTAAATTACCAATGGAAGTGGATTTAAAGACAGGATGCCTTCCGGCATCCCCAAGCTTTGAATTTTGGTGTACTTGGATTATCTTGTGGTGACATGGTCATCCCCAAGCTTAGGCTCTTGCCACTCCTTGTTCCATAATCCATCAAAAGAATTCACCCAAAACTTGAAAACTTCACAACACAAAACTCAATAGAAATCTCGTGAGCTCCGTTAGAGAAAGAAAACAAAAGACTACTTTAAGGTACTGTAATGAACTCATTCTTTATTTATATTGGTGTTAAACCTACTGTATTCCAACTTCTCTATGTATTATAAATTATTTTACTAGCCATAGATTCATCAAAATAAGCAAACAACACACGCAAAACAGAATCTGTCAAAAACAGAACAGTCTGTAGTAATCTGTAACTAACGCAAACTTCTGGAACCCAAAAAATTCTACAAAAATTAGAAGACCTAGAAATTTTGTTTATTGATCATCAGCAATTGGAATCAATATTTTTATCACGTTCGGATGATTTTTAACAATTCGGGCACTGAGCGCAAAGTTTCTGGAAATTACAGCAAGATCAAATAACTATCATCCAAGAAAATCCAATAGGTTTAACTTGGCACAAACACTAATTAAAAGATAAACCACATCTAAACAGAGGATAGATGGATTATTTATTCCTAAACAGAAGCAAAAACAAAAAAAAACAAAAAAAATTGGGTTGCCTCCCAACAAGCGCTATCGTTTAACGCCCCTAGCTAGGCATAAAAGCAAGGATAGATCTAGGTATTGCCATATTTGGTAGGCAATCCATAAGTGGCTCTCATGATAGATTCATATGTAATTTTATTTTCTTTCTAGGAAAGTGTTCCATGCCTTTCTTTAATGGAAATTGGAATCTAATATTTCCTTCCTTCATATCAATAATTGCACCAATCGTTCTAAGGAAAGGTCTACCAAGAATACTAGGACATGAAGGATTGCAATCTATATCAAGAATCGATAAAATATACGAGCACATAATTCCTATTTGCAACAATAAGAACATCATTAATTCTTACCATAGGCTTTTTAATAGTGGAATCCATAAGATGCAAGTTTAGAGAGCAATCATCAAAGTCACGGAAATCTAGCAAATCACACAAAGTTTTGGGAATAGTAGAGACACTAGCACCCAAATCACACAAAGCATTAAACTCATGATCTTTAATTTTAATTTTGATATTAGGTTCCCACTCATCATAGAGTTTCCTAGGGATAGAAACTTTCAACTCAAGTTTTTCTTCATAAGATTGCATCAAGGCATCAACATTGTGTTCGGTAAATGCCTTATTTTGACTATAAGCATGAGTAGAATTTAGCACGGATTGCAACAAGGAAATACAATCAATTAAAGAGACATTTTCATAATTAAATTCCTTGAGATCCAATATAGTGGGTTTATCAACATCTAGATTTTATTTCTTTCAATCCCACTTTTATCAATTTCATCATCAAGATCTAAAAACTCCGAATTATTAGAACGCCTTCTAGGTAAAGGAAGATCATATTTAGTTTCATCAAGATTCATATTGCAAAACAAAGATTTAATAAGGGACGTATCAATAACTTTTTAGATCTTCATCTTGATTTTCATAGGAATTCGGTTTAGCGGCCATCTTATTGACTAAGGTAGCTTGCATATCCGAAATTTCAGCGGTCATCTTTTTCAAGACGAGCAATTTGGGCTCTTATACCATCAAATTCTTTAGACATATCATCGAGCTCTTTATTCATATAACTCATAAAACTCTTTTGTTCCTTAAGCTCGTTTCTAAAGAAATTATTATGCTCAAATTGCAAAACCATAAACTTTCTGACATTGTTTTCAATCTCCTCTAGCCTTTTAAGGTGAAGATCACCAAATTTAGGTAGAGCCATCGCGACAAGCAAGCAAACCAACACACGAGCAAACAAACGGACAAGGAAAAGGCAAAGGGAAAAAGAGGAGGAGATTGGGAAAGAGAGGGCGAATAAAACGGCAAGGGTGAAGTGGGGGAGAGGAAAACGAGAGGCAAATGGCAAATAATGTAATGCGAGAGATAGGGATTGTGATGGGTACTTGGTATGTTGACTTTTGCGTAGACTCCCCGGCAACGGCGCCAGAAATCATTCTTGCTACGTCTTGAGCTTGCGTTGGTTTTCCCCGAAGAGGAGAGGATGATGCAGCAGAGTAGCGTAAGTAGTTCCCTCAGTTTTTGAGATCCAAGGTATCCATCCCGTAGTAGGCCACACACAAGTCCCTCGTACTTGCAAAAAATGATAGCTACTCGCAACCAACGCGATTAGGGGTTGTCAATCCCTTCACTGTCACTTACGAGAATGAGATCTGATAGAGATAATATTTTTGGTATTTTTGGTATATAGATGCAAAGTGAAAAGTAAAAGGCAAAGTAAAAACAAAGCAAGTATTAAAGTGATGGATATTGATATGATGAGAATAGACCCGGGGGCCATAGGTTTCACTAGTAGCTTTTCTCAAGAGCATAAGTATTCTACTTGGGTGAACAAATTACTTTTGAGCAATTGAAATATTTGATCACAGTTATTAGTATATCTAGGTATGATCATTTATATAGGCATCTCGTCCGAGACATTTAGTTCTAAACGATTCTGCATCTACTACTATTACTCCACTCATCGACCGCTATCCAAAGATGCATCTAGAGTATTAGGTTAAAAACAGAGTAACGCCTTAAGCAAGATGACATGATGTAGAGGAATAAATCCATGCAATATGATAAATACCCCATCTTGTTATCCTCGATGGCAACAATACAATACGTGCCTTGCAACCCTTTCTGTCACTGGGTAAGGACACCGCAAGATTGAACCCAAAGCCATGCACTTCTCCATTGCAAGAACTACCAATCTAGTTGGCCAAACCAAACGGATAATTCAAAGAGACTTGCAAAGATAACTCAATCATACATAAAAAGAATTCAGAGAAGATTCAAATATTATTCATAGATAAGCTGGATCATAAACCCACAATTCATCGGTCTCAACAAACACACCGCAAAAAGAAGATTACATCGAATAGATCTCCACGAGAGAGGGGGAGAACATTGTATTGAGATCCAAAATGAGAGAAGAAGCCATCTAGCTACTAGGTATGGACCCAAGGTCTCAAGTAAACAACTCACACTTCATCGGAGAGGCTATGGTGTTGATGTAGAAGCCCTCCGTGGTGGATGCCCCCTCCCATGAGCTCCGGAACAGGCCCCAAGATGGGATCTCGTGGATACATGAAGTTGCGGCGGTGGAATTAGGCTTTTGGCTCCTGTTCTGATCGTTTGGGGGTACGTAGGTATATATAGGAGGAAGGAGTACGTCGGTGGAGCAACAGGGGGCCCACGAGGCAGGGGGGTGCGCATCCCACCCTCGTGACCGCCTCTGTTACTTCTTGGAGTAGGGTCCAAGTCTCCTGGATCACGTTCGGTGAGAAAATCACGTTTCCAAAGGTTTCATTCCGTTTGGACTCCGTTTGATATTCCGTTTCTTCGAAACGCTAAAATAGGCAAAAAAAACAGCAATTCTGGGATGGGCCTCCGGTTAATAGGTTAGTCCCAAAAATAATATAAAAGTGGAAAATAAAGCCCAATATAGTCCAAAACAATAGATAAAGTAGCATGGAGGAATCAAAAATTATAGATACGTTGGAGACGTATCATGTATGTACATACTAGTCGATGTAGAGGCGCGCATGTGTCGTAGTAGAGGCGCCGCGACGCATTCATGTACACGCACGCATAACGCCGTGGTGCAAGAAAGTAAATACGACCACGTACGTACATACGGGCGGGGTCTCGAACGCCTACTCACGCGTACGTACGGCCAGGGCTCGTGTACATGGCTGGGTCGGAACAGAGAAACAGCGTTGTCGTCGTGTTCATCAGGAGCCAACCGGCTGGGTCGGAACGGAATGTGTCGCCGTGTTCATCGGGAGGGCTTCGATGGAACAGCCGATGGAAACGAGGCCTGGCGTATCGTAGAACGGAGGAAACGGCCTTGTGTTCGACCGGACACGTTCGAAACGGGATCCTGTTCATCGGGAGGGGTCTGGCATACCGCGAAACGGAGGAAACGGACATCCTACGGTCGAAACGGAGGTTCTATTGATCGGGAGGGGTGTGATGTGATACGTCTCCAACGTATCTATAATTTTTTATTGCTCCATGCTATATTATCTACTGTTTTAGGCAATTTTGGGCTTTATTTTCCACTTTTATATTACTTTTGGGACTAACCTATTAACCGGAGGCCCACCCAGATTTGTTGTTTTATGCCCATTTCAAAGATTTCGAGGAAAAAGGAATATCGCATTTGAGTCAAAACGGAACAAAATCAACTGGAGAAGTTATTTTTGGAAGGAAACCCACCTGATGGACTTGGACTCCATGTCAGAAGATACGGGAGGTGCTCACGAGAGTGGGGGGCACGCCCACCCCCCTGGGCGCGCCCCCTGCCTCGTGGGCCCCCCGTAGCTCCACCGACGTACTCCTTTCACCCATATATACCTACGCATTGCTAAAACTTCCAGAATAGAAGATAGATCGGGAGTTCCACCACCGCAAGCCTCCAGAGCCACCAAAAACCAAACGGGACCCCTTTCCGTACCTGCGGGAGGGATCCATCACCGGTGTCCATCTTCATCATCCCGGCGCTATCCATGACGAGGAGGGAGTAGTTCACCCTCGGGGCTGAGGGTATGTACCAGTAGTTATGTGTTTGATCTCTCTCTCGTGTTCTTGAGGTGATACGATCTTGATGTATCCCGAGCTTTGCTATTATAGTTGGATCTTATGTTTCTCCCCCTCTACTCTCTTGTGATGAATTGAGTTTCCCCTTTGAAGTTATCTTATCGGACTGAGCCTTTTATGAGGACACTTGATGTATGTCTTGCCGTGATTATCTATGGTGACAATGGGATATCATGTGCCACTTGATGTATGTTTTGGTGACCAACTTGCGGGTTCCGCCCATGAACCTAGGCATAGGGGTTGGCACACGTTTTTGATTCTCGAGTAGAAACTTTGGGGCACTCTTTGAAGTACTTTTATGTTGGTTGGATAAATCTGAGATTGTGTGATGCATATCGTATAATCATGCCCACGGATACTTGAGGTGACAATGGATTATCTAGGTGACACTAGGGTTTTGGTTGATTTGTATCTTAAGGTGTTATTCTAGTACGAACTCTAGGGCTGTTTGTGACACTTATAGGAATAGCCCACCGGATTGATTGGAAAGAATAACTTTGAGGTGGTTTCTGCATCTACCATAATCTCTACGTTTGTTCTCCGCTATTAGTAGCTTTGGAGTGACTCTTTGTTGCATGTTGAGGGATTTTTATATGACCTATCTATGTTATTATTGTTGAGAGAACTTGCACTAGTGAAAGTATGAACCCTAGGCCTTGTTTCCTATCATTGCAATACCGTTTACGCTCACTTTTATCATTAGTTACCTTGCTGTTTTTATTATTTCAGATTACAAAACCTATATCTACCATCCATATTGCACTTGTATCACCATCTCTTCACGAACTAGTGCACCTATAGAATTTACCATTGTATTGGGTGTGTTGGGGACACAAGAGACTCTTTGTTATTTGGTTGCGGGGTTGCTTGAGAGAGACCATCTTCATCCCACGCCTCCCACGGATTGATAAACCTTAGGTCATCCACTTGAGGAAAATTTGCTCTTGTCCTACAAACCTATGCACTTGCAGGCCCAACAACGCCTACAAGAAGAAGGTTGTGTAGTAGACATCATGGCGCATCGCAAAATGGAGGAAACGGACTTGTGTTGAGCTGCCACGACCAAACAGGGTCCTGTTCATCGGGAGGGGTGTGGCGTACCGCAAAACGGGACTCCACAGGATACTGTTCATCTCCACCGTCGACCCCCTCCAGCCTCCACGGGCTACTATTCATCCACCGTCGACCTCCTCCAGCCTCCACCTGCGACTGTTCATCCACGGGCTCCTGTTCATCCAGCCTCCACCGTGCGCTACTCCACCGGCTCTTCGCTCAACCAGCCCTCTCCACGGGCTCTGTTCAACCACCCTCCACGGGCTCTGTTCATCCAGCCCTCCACCGCTCATCGTTCATCCTGCCCTCCACGGGGTGGTCCTGTTCATCCTGCCCTCCACGGGGTCCTGTTCATCCTGCCCCAACCGGCTCGAACGATCGGGGTCCTGTAAATCCAGAGGCAACGCCACGGGGTCCTGTTCATCCAACCCCATCGGGAACTGTTCATCCAAACCCCCCCAGCAATGCTCACTGTTCATCTAGAGGCAGCATCGATCGGCTTCGATTAGCGGCGATGGCGAAGAATCGCCGATCGGGTTCGATTAACAGCCATCGATCGATCGCCGGGTTCAAGAATGCGTAACTGCAGCGTAATCGCCAGTTCGATTAGAGCCCAACGCCGCACACGCTGCAGCAGACGTCACGAGAGAACGCTGCATCGCTTCGCCCCGACCTCCCACCATAACAGGGGACTCCCCGATATTTTCCGCGGCCTCACTTCTACCACGGGTTTTTCCGTCATGGACGGCCCAAAGAATGTCATGCAGCTGCGTCTCCGGCCCTCCCAGGACGAAAAGCCCATTTTCTGTCATGATTTTTTGTCATAGAAGTAGGAACCCACCACATCTATGATGATACCGTGTTTTGTCACAATTATCGTCATAGAAGTGTCATAAGTATAATGAGAAAAAGATTTCCGTTCGGCCCAATATGTCACGGATGTGTCTTTTTTTGTAGTGTGTTGATAACAGGATCACATCATTAGGAGAATGATGTGATGGACAAGACCCAATCCTAAGCATAGCACAAGATCGTGTAGTTCGTCTGCTAAAGCTTTTCTAATGTCAAGTATCTTTTCCTTAGACCATGAGATTGTGCAAATCCGAATCTTTGTAGGAATGCTTTGGGTGTGCCAAACGTCACAACGAATCGGGTGGATATAAAGGTGCACTACGGGTATCTCTAAAAGTGTCTGTTGGTTTGGCACGAATCGAGACTGGGATTTGTCACTCCGTGTGACGGAGAGGTATCTCTGGGCCCACTCGGTAGGACATCATCATAATGAGCTCAATGTGACCAAGGAGTTGATCACGGGATGATGTGTTACGGACGAGTAAAGAGACTTCTGTTGGTAACGAGATTGAACAAGGTATAGGGATACCGACGTTGAATCTCGAGCAAGTATCATACCGGTAGACAAAGGGAATTGTGTACGGGATTGATTGAATCCCCGACATCGTGGTTCATCCGATGAGATCATCGTGGAACATGTGGGAGCCAACATGGGTATCCAGATCCCGCTGTTGGTTATTGGCCGGAGAGATGTCTCGGTCATGTCTACATGGTTCCCGAACCCGTAGGGTCTACACACTTAAGGTTCGGTGACGCTAGAGTTGTTATGGGAATTAGTATGCAGTTACCAAATGTTGTTCGGAGTCCCGGATGAGATCCCAGACGTCACGAGGAGTTTAGGAATGGTCCAGAGGTGAATATTTATATATGGGAAGTCATCATACGGTCACCTGAAGTATTCGGGGGTTTGCCGGTATTGTACCGGGACCATCGAAGGGGTTCCGGGGATCCACTGGGAGGGTCCACCTGCCCCGGAGAGCCCTATGGGCTGTATGTGGAAGGTAACCAGCCCCTAAGTGGGCTGGGCACCATCCCCCCTAGGGCCCATGCGCCTAGGGTTGGGGGGGGACCCTAAAGGGGGCGTCCCCTTGGCTTGGGGGGCAAGCCCCCTCCCCTTGGCCGCCCCCCCCCCCCCCCTCTAGATTTCATCTAGAGGGACCGACCCCCTTCCCCCTTCGCCCTATAAATAGAGGGGAGGAGGGAGGGCAGCAGAACCTCATCCAAGGCGCAGCCCTCCCCCTCTTCAACACCCCCTCCTCCTCCATTAAGCTTGGCGAAGCCCTGCCGGAGAACTGCAAGCTCCACCACCACGCCGTCGTGTTGCCGGAGTTCTTCCCCAACTTCTCCTCCCCCCTTGCTGGATCAAGAAGGAGGAGACATCCCCGTGATGTACGTGTGTTTAAAGCGGAGGCGCCGTTGTTCAGCGCTTAGATCGGAATCAACCGCGATCTGAATCGATGCGAGTACGACTCCCTCATCCGCGTTCTTGTAACGCTTCCGCATCGCGATCTTCAAGGGTATGAAGATGCACTCCCCTCTCTCTCGTTGCTAGTCTCTCCATAGATTGATCTTGGTGATGCATATAATTTTTTTGATTTCTGCAATGATCCCCAACACAAACTTCCTCACCATGTTTCATTCCGGTATCAGAGGCAACATTATTCTTCATTTGATATGAACCCCTTCACTTGTTTAGGCATCAGCTGGATGCCTGCCTAGATGTAACTTGTTGAACCTCCTTATAGCACTCTCGATATGTTTCCTGGTGCTTCTGAAATCTCCTTCCTTGAGATAATTACCAGATGCCAATCCTTTCAAACATCTGTCCTTATGGTTTTTTCCCTTATACCCTATTCCTAAGTACGATGGAGTTTCAAAGGTTGATGACTTCATCATGATGCCCTGATGCAGTGAATTAAAGACATCAACGTTATGGATCAACCTCTTTGATGAGAGCAGCAAGAAAGGAAGGTCCGTTAGAATTTCGTAACCAATCCTTTTCCCCTTACTCCTCTTAAATCTCGGGATGAGATTTCTTGTAGTGGAGGAGATTTGTAACACCCCCAGTAGCATGCTACAGTAACACTCTATGATTAAGCTAATCATTTTTTCAAACAAAGTGCTTAATCACCTTTATTCAATATCCCATTTGAAATTCCAAATCAATTCAAATTCAAGTGAAGTTTGAAGTTGCTCAAAAGTTGTTGGAAAAAGTTCATCATTTGACAAAAATTCCATAACAATTAAGGAACACAACATCACCTTTGTGCAAAGATGAGCATTAGCAATTATAACAGCACCAATTCAACATTTTTAAATGCTATCCTATTTATGAAAAATATCAAATGAATTCTTCTGGTCTCCAAAATATTGAGGACACTGTCTAAGATCACCAGGGAATAAAAGGGGCACTTTCCATATTTTTCCAAAGTAAATAGCATGCCCAATATTTTCTTACCCATCTCTGTTTATTAAATAAAAAAATAGAAAACCAGAAGCTATTTAAATAAAAGAGAAAACCTCCCCTGTTTTTCCCCACTGGGCCTTGGACTAACAGGCCGGGCCAGCCAGCCCACTTCCCCCCGGTCGCCTTCTCCTGTTCCCCTGGCGCCGTCGCTCTGGCGCTGATCGCCGGACCGCCTCACCGTCGGCAGACGAGGAAGGGGATAAGAATGCCCCCTTCCGCTCCTCGAGTCCTCCCCCACCTACCTCCACCACTCCTCTCCCCCTCTCCTCGCAGCCCCCCTCTCAGATCCCCTTTCTTCTGGCCTGATAGCACTAACCATCACGTGGGCATAGTATGGGCGTTCTGCGTCGTATACATCAGCCAAAGCTTACTAGACGTCATGCGACTGAGCGGCGCGCGCCGGGTTGGACTGGTAAGCACCCGGCTTTTTAAGGAGGTAGCTAGGTCTGCTCACCGGCCGCCCACGCAACGTGCAGGAGTTCCCGGGGCGATGGCCCAAGACCCCTGGGGGCATAGGTTTAGTCCGCGTGTCAACCTCTCTATTAAGCCTAGGTCAGGTTGCGGCGATCGTTTTGCCGAGGCCGGGCATGACCCAGAAAGTGTGTCCGCCGGAGTTAATCGGCGTGGTGGGTAAGTTGGTGCACCCCGCAGGGAAGAAAACATCTATCGAGCCCGCCCTACGGTAATAGACACTTGGAGTTGTATCCCGATCGATACAACTAGAATCGGATACTTGAGGTGATAATCGGATAGTATGGTTTCTGTGATTGCTTTCTCGCAGGAGTCGAGAAAGGATCTCCGCCGAGGTTGATAACACTACTACTACTTTACTTTATGCTACTCTTATCTCTTCCGATGTCGCAAGATGCTTGGAACTGCTTGAAGATGCTAGTCTTTGATAGGCTAGGCTTTCCCTTCTCTTCCGGCATTCTCGATTCAGTCCACATATACTACCCATTTCATTGACACCGATGCATATGTAGTGTAGATCCTTGCTTGCGAGTACTTTCGATGAGTACTCACGGTTGCTTTGCTCCCCCTTTTCCCCCCTTTTCCATTCTTCTCGGATGTCGCAACCAGGTGGTGGAGCCCAGGATCCAGACGTCACCTTCGACGACTACTGCTAATACACTGGGGGTGCCTACTACTACGTGGAGGCCGCCGATGACCAGGAGTAGTTAGGAGGCTCCTAGGCAGGAGGCCTTGCCTTTTCGATCGATATTGTTTTTGTGCTAGCCTTCTTAAGGCAGACTTGTCTAACCTATGTCTATACTCAGATATTGTTGCTTCCGCTGACTCTTGTATATCGAGCTTATGTATTTGAGCCCTCGAGGCCCCTGGCTTGTAATATAAAGCTTGTATTATTTTAATTTGTGTCTAGAGTTGTGTTGTGATATCTTCCCGTGAGTCCTTGATCTTGATCGTACACATTTGCATGTATAATTAGTGCATGATTGAATCGAGGGCGTCACATAACGCTACAACATCATATATTCATGTTAGTCATCCTTCACATTTTTGTTTGAAATAACATATGTTCTTAAGAAGTTGGTCTCAATTCTCTCAACACGTAAAGTGACCACCTCAACGTCCCAGTAAGCAACGCATTTAATTCTTCTGTTCCACTAAGCCAGGCAAAATCTACAGCAAAGTGTCCACCTCAACATCCCACTAACCAGTGCATTTAAATCTTCTCTCCCACTAAGACATGCAAAATCTGCCACATAAGCGAGTCATGCATTTAACTTATAAATTACAATTATTTTTGCATTAGACTATGCATGTAACACTGCCACATCGTATATTCATGTTAGTTATCCTTCACATTTTGTTTCAAATAACAATGTTAACTATAATTCAAAAGTTTTTTATTCTATTTTAGACACTTTCTTTTGTTTATTTTTAAGCCTATGCTTTCTTTTCATTAGATTTAGTTATTTTTGTCAACTACTCATGCATTTTTGAACAAAGTTACATCAGCAACGCGCGGGGAGAGAATCATCCTCACTACTCTATTTTAGAGTTACATATTAAATTCAAGCCATCTTCTGCTATAAAACATTTATTATTTTTTATTTCTTATTACTCTTTTTCTTCTTACCGTGTACCCCTCTGTCAAATTGTTTATTATACTACCATCTCGCTGCAACGGACGGGGGTATAGTCTAGTTTTTTAGTGTACTTACTACGGTGCCATATGCATGCGTACTGCAAGGGCACTCCACGTCCCTAGGGGATTACTCACGTCGCTAGTAATATAATCGATCGATGCATGCAGATGCAGGCATCAGACGAATTTCTTGACGCGCCTACTGTTCCCGGATTTAATGTCAAAGTACTTGTTCCACAACGTGATCCCTCCGTAGTTGTTGGAGCGCTGCACGATGGGCAACACCTTGGACACCAGCGTCCCAGGGTCCACGTAGCCGCTTCCCTTGTTCGACGCCCCTCGCGCAGCCGGTAGCCCGAGGTAGACGGGGCTCTTGGGCAGGCTCTTGGTCCGGTCTTTCCACGCTTTTTTATTGTTCATTGTTTTTGAGATAGCTTCACCACTCATTGTTTTCCACGCCTTTTTGAAGGCTACCACGTTGCCCTTGCCCGTACTGTAGCTGCCGGTCTGAAGCGCCTCCACCAGCATCCTGTCCGGGAACGGGCACAACGGCGCTACCGTGATGAACACCTTCTTCTCGCCCTTCCTGCTGCCGTAGGCCTTGAGGTACCTGGTGAGGTCATCATGGTAGGCGCGGCTCCCGAGCTCGATGTCGAAGTCAATGCCGTCGAGCACGGCGTTGCCGAATGGCCGGGAACGGTCAAAGTATAGCTGCGACTTTTCCCATTTCATTTGGCTTATTATAGTTTAGAAGTTATGAGCAGTCAAAGTTTTGTTAAAAATAATTTAAATTGAATTTATATGATTTAGTATAAAATCTCAGAAAAGGCCACATTGAAGGCGGATTTCCTGAATATGCCTCCCATGTGTACTAGTTCGAGTGCGGGCCTCACTTAACTAAAGAGGCTGACAATGGGGCCCATTGGAGTTTAAAACTGAGAGAGGGAGGAGACAACGGTGGCGTCTCTCACCGGCGAGGATAGTAACGACAATGGTGCTCGGCTGGGATTTGGGATGAGATGGTTGGATGCAGGGATGAGGGCGGTCACGGCGGTGGTCAATGCATGGCGGGAGCTCAACGTACTGCGTCACACGCTTCCTCTCCACGGCGATGGTCACCAGGTTGTGGTCGCTGACGTCGATTACTGTGGCGATTGACTTCGGTGAGCGTAGCATGAGGTGCAGGAGATCGATAGGATTAAAAATGGCGAGAAGACCCAACTGGACCAACACTTTAGAGCATTTGTTTTTATTTTCTTTTCAGTTACATGTTTTCCCCCTTTTTTGTCTTTTAGATTCTCTGGTTTTGTTCCGTTCTTTCTGGTTTTTATAGTGTTCTTCTGTTTTTATTTTTATTTTTGGTTTCATTTATTATTTTATCTTTTCACTCATCTCTTTCTCGTTTTAATCTATTTCTTCATATTTATCTTTTTATGTTGTTTTTCCCTTTTTTTTCCATTTTCTTTGTTTTCTTTGCTTCCTTATTTTTTTAACACATGTATGCTTTTTTCACACACAATGCACATTTTTCTTACACATAAGGAACATTTTTCCGTACACCTTAAACAATTCTGTATAGATCTGGAACATTTTTTCCTACATGTTTAACATTTTTCAATATATTAGTTACATTTTCTCCAATATATGTTTTGATGTCCACTTTTCTTTTATACAAACTTTATATTTTTTGTATAAATAAGCAACTTTCTTTAATGCATTTTTCACATTTTTAAAACACCTGATTAGTATTTCTCAAATATGTGTGTTTGATGTCTACCTTTTTCCATACACGTTTTACATTTTTTGTATACATCAGGAACATTTTTATATACAGGTTTAACATTTTTTAGTACACGAATAATTTTTAATAAAAAATGTATGCTTGATGACTACTTTTTCTCATACACATTATACATTTCCTATATTTATCAGGAACATTTCCTCATACATGTGTAGCATTTTTGAAATATCTGATTAACATTTCTTAAATACATGATCTACATTCTTGAAATATAAGATTACGTTTTTAAATATATAATTAATATTTTTTTAATACATGTTTAACATTTTTGGAATATATGTTTAACATCTTTTTCTAAAGTTATGTTTGATGTTTAATTATTTTAATTCACGATTCTTCACTTTTTATATACACCTGTATACATGTTTGACATTTATTAAATACTTGATTAACATTTTTCTCAAATAGATGTTTTGATGACTACTTTTGTTCATACACAATGTACATTTTTCTTGTAAACTAGAAACATATTTTATGCACGTTTAACAATTTTCAAGTACATTATTCACATTTTTTAAATGTGCGGTGAACTATTTGGTAAATTAAAAATGAAAATAAGAAATAATGATGACGATGATAAATCAAAAGAATCATGTGTGACATCATCATGACATCGGTGCTACTGGGCCGGCCCACGAACTGGCTACCTGCACGTGAGGTGAGCTACGTCTCGCACCAAGCGAGACATAGTCGCACCATCATACAGTGTTCTCTCTAAGGGGAGAACATAATATGGGCCCCCATCTGGTCTGGGTCCTAGGTCGTTGCCCTTCTTGCCCCGGCCCAGGGTCGGACCTGCCCTTTGTCTTCTCTTTTTTCAATCCTATAATATCCCAACGAAATCAAGAAAAGTCTTTCATCTCCTTCGGTGATCGCCTCCCTACCTTCCTTTCCTCTGGCCCGAGCGCAGCCTCACTTGCCGCTCGCCCGCCTTATTTTAAGCTTCTAGCGAGGGCTATGTTTAATCCGAGGGGAATCAAATATGACCCCCTACCACAAGTGTCAATCATTGGGCTTGCCTCCACATACCACTGCTACGGCTCGCTCTTGGCTCGGCCTCACCGGTGTCTCTACACCTTGCAGCCGCTCACCCCGGTGCCCCCATCTCTTGGCCTCGGTGTTGCACCTCGCCTCTTTCTTCCTTCTTCCACGAAATAGATTAAGGCCATGATTGGATGACGGATTGCTTTTCTGGTTGTAAATATCTAGACTTGTATTTTACAAGGCTCCAATAAAATACTGATATAGGCATATATTTTCTTTCTGGATGTAAGATGTGCTTGGTTCCCAGATTGTACTCCAGTTGTAACATCATGAGCTTGGGCTCATCATCACCAAGCAAGACGTCCACGTCACCACGGAGGAGCACCCCGCCGCGGGCTGGCCGGGAATGGAACACGGAGGGGGAGCAGAGCAGAAGGGATGGTAGCATGGTGGAGTTGAGGAGGCCGCTGGAGGAGGAGGAGCGAGTCGCCGTCGCGGTTAGATCAAGGCGTCAGCCGAACCGGTGTCGGCGTCTCCCGGTGGCATGGCCTCGATCTGGTCTCGAGCGAGAGGAGGGGTGGGAAAAAATGACGGATAGGGGTATGTATCGGTTACATGCCTATTACGCGGGTGTAAAAAAGAATACCATTCTAAACTAGAAGAATGCCCGTGCGTTACCAGCGGGGCCACATTAACTTTAAGAGTTCAATATTACGACATTGGCGATCTTTTTTACCATCAAATCCTCACAACACACTCTCTCCCCTCTCCCCCTTCCTCACTCTCTCTCCCTCTCTCTCTCTAACACACACACATACACACATAGCCTATTCTCCCCGCCAATAAGACTTACTCAATTGGCAATAATGTGTGGACTTGTGGTGAGCTTGACTGAACTAATGGATAGTGTGATATATTCCCCAATCATTTAACAATGAAATTTCAGAAATGGGAAGATTATGTAACACCTCAAGTCGTTAGCTATAGTGACCTCCCCCTAATGATGCCATGTCATCGGACTTGCTAAGCCAAACTGCCACATGATAAAAATCAAAGCCCAATTCAAATTTAAAATAAAGTCAAATTAATTATTTCGTCAAATAGTAAAAATAAAATGTTCACCATATTCTATAAATTCTACTGATCTTTGACATGTTGAGCCCAACATTATTTGACCCAAAAATTAAATCTTGTCAAATTAATAAGAGGTCCAACAGTAGTTAAAATAACCAATTAAATATAAACCTAATTTTATGTATTTCCTTTTGGCCCCAAACTTTTTGTGCCACCTAAAAATATTGTGCTCGAATTGTGTGCATATATTCACAATTAACAAAATCCATTTAGTTGATATAAGAATAAATAGAAAACGGTGTTAAAAAGGAGAAACGGATTATAATACATTAAAAACCAAAAGGATGATGAAAAGGGGGATTCCCCCTACCCCCGGGCCTTGCCACCGAACCGGCCCAGTGGTCCAGTCCCCGCACGGTCGTCTTCTCCTGTTCCCCGAGCCCGTCGCTATAGTGCCGGGCTCCCGCCCGACCACCTCGCCGGCATCGAAGGGGAATGAATAAGGGTGACGCCCTGCCTCCCCTGCGCCCATGGCCTCACTCCTCCTCGCTCGCTCGATCCCGGTGATCTGGACGAAGTCAGATGCCACGGCCACCATGACCGACCCCATCCACACGACCACTGCCCTCCCTGCTAGCTAGGAGCTTGTCGAGGAGCTCCGAATGCCTCCGCTACTTGTCTGCGCCAATGAGATCAAGTCCAGCACCCCCAGTTCGCCGTCGTTGCTATCTTCGTCAACCTTCGGCCACCACGACATTGTTGTTCGATCCGCGCCGCCCCAAGATCCCCTGTCTTCCCCTAGGGTGCCATTGACACCACCGTGATCTCCTCTTGCCTTTCCCCAATTTCCCCTCTTGTTTCTCTCGTTAGGTATTTCGCCGTGGCCGAGAACCGCCGTCCACCATGGCCATTGCAGGGATAGCCACTGAGCTCCTCGGATTGACCCCGTGGCACATGCCCGCCCATGCCCGAGCCTTCAGCTCTTCTTCCGCGCCCGCGGGGCCACTCCTTCTCTGGCTCTCCATGCCCACGCACGTGCCACACCGCGTCCGTCGCGCCCGCCGTTGCCATCACGCTCGCCACAGCCACCGCATCACTGTGCCCCGCGCGACGCACACCCTGGCCGCGCGTCACACTCTTGCTGGCTGCGCTCGCCTCGTCTACTGCCGCCTATCCCTTCGCTCGCCCCCTGTTGCGCCCCTGCCTCGCGCCGCCTCCTGTCGAGGCCATCTTCTGCCGGCCGCCCCCTCAGCCATGCCGGCCACATCTCTGCCCTCCACCATCGGCTGCTCGCCTCGCCTGCTGCGTGCTTCTTCCTGCTGCTATGCGCTGCTCTACCACTGGTACGCTGTTTCGCCATGCCCTCGACACCGCCGTGGACAAACGTGGCGGAGGGATTGTCAATGGAGTACGAGGAGGAGGTGGCAGAGAAGGTGTGGAGAGGCAAGAGGTCTAGGGTGGCATCAGCTGGCTGTGGTGGAGGTGATTATGCGAGAAGGAGCTGGAGCGGAAGGAGATGTCACAATTGGAAAGAATCGCAAAAAAACCATAACCCAGAGATCTCATTCCAAAAAATGCTAATATCGATAGAGGGGTGATTTGCTTCAATAGGTGGAAAACATAGGAAATATTGGATGTTATCAAGGAAAGGTAAAAAATTAGGAAAGTTAGGATTTTGAACTGATTTCTATACAAATGGGGTTTTATTGTTTGGTAACATGATATCAGTACCTGCCGTTTGTGACGTGTTTGATTAGTAAAGTTTGCAAATGTTAAGAAACTATTTATTGAGAGGAAAGTTTGTGACGTGTCTGTTATTTGTTTCCTAAAACAAATTTCACTAATGAGAGAAATCGATTGATTTAGATAAGTTAGAAAAGTTAGATTCAAATATATTATTTGTTTTTCAAAAATTTGTTATTTGTTTCCTAAGACAAATTGAACCAATAAAAGGAATCGATTGATACGAATAATTTAAGGAAGTTAGATCCGTGATTTGTTATACGTTAGGAAAGTTCTGGTTGTAATAAAGAGTGGAGAGAAAATTAAACCGATGGACCAGGATGAGAGGGGGTGGTGGGAGGAGAGACGAAAAAAGTCAGCAAAAATAAACCGTGAAAACTGTTCACCAACTGCTTCATTAAGAATAGAGATATTACAGCCCAAAAACGACATACCAATCACATATGCGAGGCCCGTCCGGTTTTTTTCTCACAGGGGTATATTTTACAGCTGTTTTGGGCCCTAAAACCAAGCGGGGCCTGAGCCATATTGCAAATTCTGCCAACTTATTACAAATAGATGGGATAAATTAAAAGCCCGTTTTATTGCACAACATACATACACATACATATATAGTTCGGAAGTTACACTCACAGAACAACTTCCCGACACGCATATAATAAGGTACACGTGATCATCCGATCATTTATAGTCCCATGGATTTCTTATTACTTCCTCCGTCTCATAACGTTTTTTTGATAAAAAACGTCGTCTTATGAGACGGAGAGAGTACTTATTAGGGTGCCATGCATGCGTACTGCAAGGGCACTCGATGCACGTAGGGGACTATTCCGTAGTAGTAGTATAATCGTCGATCGATGCATGCAGATGCAGGCATCTCAGACGAATTTCTTGACGCGCCTACTGTACCCGGACTTCTTGTCAAAATACCTGCTCCAGAGCATGATGCCTCCGTAGTTGTTGGAGCGCTGCACGATGGGCAGCACCTTGGACACCAGCGTCCCCGGGTCGACGTAGCCACTGCCCTTGTTGGACGCCCCTCGCGCCGCCGGCAGCCCGAGGTAGACGGAGCTCTTGGGCAGGCTCTTGGTCCAGTCCTTCCACGCCTTCTTGAAGGCGGCCACGTTGCCGGCCCTGTAGCTGCAGACGGGGTTGTTGTAGAACTGGACGTGCACGCGGTCGAAGAGCCCCGTCTGGAGCGCCTCCCCCAGCATCCTGTCCGGGAACGGGCACTGCGGCGCCGCCGTGATGAACACTTTCTTCTCGCCCTTCCTGCTGCCGTAGGCCTTGAGGTGCCTGGCGAGGTCGT
Organism: Aegilops bicornis; assembly: GCA_021605145.1. Lineage (NCBI taxonomy): Eukaryota > Viridiplantae > Streptophyta > Magnoliopsida > Poales > Poaceae > Aegilops > Aegilops bicornis. Next base: position 200,952,308 of record CM038675.1, on the reverse strand, counting down.
CGTAGTGGGCGCGGCTCCCGAGCTCGATATCGAAGTCGATGCCGTCCAGCACGGCCTTGCCGAACGGACGAGAGCGGGACTTCCCGCCGAGGTAGTAGTTCCAGAGGTGCTCCGCCACCTTCTTGGCGTCGGCCCTTGAGGCGAGGGAGTACTTGCCGATGCCGCCGCCGATGGCGAGGAGGACGAGGATCTTCTTGGACTGGCAGTACTTGACGTGGGGCCCGACGGCCTTCCAGGGGTGGCCGGCGAGGTTGAGCTCGTACTTGCCGCGGCCGAAGTTGGTGAGGAAGGAGAGGATGACGGTGGAGTAGAGGTTGCTCTCGCAGGCCTCACGGAGCGTCCCCTCGCTGGAGGTCTGGCCCCAGTACACCGTGATCCGGCCGGTCTTTCCCGTGGCGGCCGCCGTGCGGAGCGACGAGAGGAGGATGCAGCAGACGATGGCCAGGGCCAGGCGCCGCCCCATGCCGTTCAACGACATGCTGTTCTTCTTCACGGTCGGATTAGCTAAGGTGGTTGTGTTTTTACTTGCACTCGTGATGGTGTGTGTGTGTGCATGGATTGTTATGCGAGGAGCTGGTGCTTTTATAGGTAGTAGCGGGGTTCGTTTCCTCCGTGTGAAGCAAGCATACGTGTTACTTTTCCCCCTGTTCCTAAGGATGTGATCGATACGAGGATGTGATAAGATAGACTAAGCACTAGTCAATGGAGCATATCCAATGAGATTTTTTGTCAACGGGTATCAAGGCGACGTGGCGCTTGTAGATGTGAGAACTACGCGACATACAAGCCAGGAGAGTAAGAATTCTGCTGCGGGTGGCAGCTTTTTTCAACAAAGTACGACGCAAACGCATATATTTGCGCATACACTCATTCCTATAAATGTATATACATACATCTTATCTATATGAGCGCCTTCAAAAGACTAAGACGACATATCATCATGAGATTTACGAAGTCATCGTAGACGCCTCGCCGTCGATGGAACATGTCCTCCCACTGAGTCCCTCGCGCGTGATTTTTATTCTTTGCTTCCAATTTTTTAATTTTCATATCTAGAAAAGTAGAAATTAATTTATGTTTCTCTTGACGAGGACTTTCAAATAAGATTTATTTTAAAAATATAGTCTATAACACTATGCTTCTTAGTTTTAAAGAGCCCACATTCAATTGAGATCTCTAATTGAAGTTGGGTCATCCGATTTTGGTCGAGTCAACAATTTCTTAAAGCTCTTTCATTCAATTTTTTATACTATACACCATACTTTCTAATTTTTAAGGCATCACAAGTAACTGAGGTTTTCAATTTAGAATTGGGTCACCCAATTTTCACCGGGTCAACAATTTCCCAAGGAGCTCTTCAATTCAATTTTTTTAGTTCCCTATGTTTCCTGATTTTGAAGCACTTTCAGTTCAATTAAGGTATTCAATTTTGGATTTGGTTTACAATTTTAATCCGGTCAATGATTTTACAAACCATTCGGTAGCAAGTGACCTATAAAAATATATCAATCCCGCGCACCATGTGATATTTGTAGCACCAATATAGTACATGCAGCCGTCGACGCAAAAAATTCCCCACATAAATATTTATTGGTTAGTGGATAACAACAAACCGCACCACAAAAGGTCCATCAAATCACAATATTATAAATGAAAATAAAACACACTCCATCATCTCCCCCACCCGCCAAACTAAAATATTCCATTAATTTCAAAATATAAGGGGTATTGATTTTTTGGAATGTCAAATTTCTTTAACTTTGACCAAGTTCAAAGCAAAAAAATATCGACATCCACAATATTAAACCGAAAAAGTATTGAAATTCATTTCATGATGAATCTAATCGCACTGATTTCATATTATGAATTTTAATACATTTCTCTGTAAATTTGATCAAACTTAAAAGGTTTGACTTTTTAAAAAAGTAATACACCTTATATTTTAAAACATAGTGAGTATTTTTTTTAAGAAATCCAACAACACCAATGGCGCAGCAAAGCGCGTCCAACCCTTCTAGTTTATTGATGAGTTTTGAAAATTCCGTTAAGTTTCAACCTTTGAAACTTAGTACGCATGACCAACAAAATCACAATTTTTATGGCAAAAACGCTTAAAGTTACAACTCTGAAACTTGATACGAGCGACTGTGAAAATTGCAAGTTTCAGATACAAAATCTTAACTTTCAATTGAAACTTAAAACTTACTGTTTCCTCCTGTAGGATCCAACTATTTTGAGGATCGCGAGGCAATCGGGTGGCCAAAGAGAGCTTGGCATGTGCGTACTTCCGGACCTGCGTGCCCCTGCGAATTTGCGGTGGCAGCTGAAGTATTTAGCGAAAGAAGAGGTTGGGCTCTAACAGGCCTGAGATTTGCTGGATGATCCCAGTTTGAGAAACTTAAAATGCTAATGGTTCTGCCTTGCTGTAGTTCTTATTCCGCCGTTTGATGTGAAGCTAGTAGAACTGTTGCTTATCTTTGTGATAGGCTGGAACTAGTAGCTGGTCCTCGTATGCTTGCAGTATGTTTTACATGCTTTGAGGTGGGGTGATGTGAACACTGGTGCCATTTGTGAGTGAAAAATGGTTCATTTACCTCTGTATTATCAGTTTCATTGAGAAATGAAATTGGAGGGAAACCCCTTGAAGCGAAAAAAGGGACGTCGTCGCATAGAGGAGCACATTGTACTGATGCCATCTAATCTACCGTGCCTCACTTATATACTACTACCTCTGTACAGTACTATAATATATGTTTTACCGAAAAAGGATTTCCTCCCGCTTTGTATACAAAGCAACCAACCGAACCATACAGAAATAGATGCTGGGGCGGAAGCAACACAGTCACTCCCAAAAGAAACGACAGAGAAAGAGCAAAAGAAACAAATGCCGACAACGGCGGATCAACAAAAATGAAGAAGCCTCGCGACCGCTGTGCCCACCGGGATCTTCCACTAGGCTCCAAGACTCCGAAGCGCCGACACCTATCAACACCTCCAAGAAGGATCGCGACGATGACGACGCTGCTGCCAAGGGTTTCCCCCGGTACACGACGAGGGGAGAGGAAGGGTAGCCCCGAAGCCCTCCCGAAAGGTCAGGTGGCACCCACAGACGGCACCGCGCCGGTGTCGGCCACGCCGACGGGGGTTTCCCTCGATCCCAACCCGCACCTCGGCGCTCCCGATCCAGCCACCAAACCAACCACCACCCTGTGCCAACGCGGTCATGAGGCCCCCACGTCGTCTCGCCACGGCACAGCGAAGTGAGGACAGCGCAGCGAAGAATCAAAGCCGGGACTAGGGCATCAGCACCGTCAGCACGCGGGAGGGCCCCACCTCCACCGCCCGCGACGGTAGCCGTCCAGATGCAATAACAGAAGCACACCAGGCCCATGGATCCACAAGCCCGACCGAGCCCTCGTGGGCCCGTAAAGCTCCCGCCCTCGCGCTGCTGCCGGCACGCCGTCGGCGCCGACGCCCCATATCCGAGCCACTCCTCCTCCTCCTCACCGTGCCACAGACAACAAGACCATGTCGGGGGCGCTAGACCCAGATGGGGCCTGCGGGCCCACATCTGGCTGGGCGCGACGTCGGCCACCCAAAGACCACCATGCCGCCCGCCAAGGAGCGGCGCCGACACCACGCCGCCGGCCCGCGCCGCAGGCCGCCGGACCATAGCCAAGTCGGATCGCACCCGCCGCCTCCCCGCCGGGAAGGGAGCACGCTGCTAGGATTTGAGAAGGCCCGCCACCGGCTCCACCCGGGCCAGCCACTGGGGAGACGGGGAGGAGGGGCCCAGCGGAGAGAGTTGAGCTCACGGCCACCTCCCGAGGAGGCGGCGCGAGGCGGATCTTGACAGGAGAAGGGGGAGGGCGGAAGGGGACGGAGGCGGGGCGCGAGGCCGGCGGCTGGCGGCGGCGAGAGGGCCGGCGGCGGCAGGAGGGGAGGAGGGGAACCCTAGCTGCCTAGTCACGGGAGGGGAGCTCCCTTTGGCCCTTTGCTGACCTGTGTACCAATAATATATGTTTTTGCAGTTTCATTTGAACTGCAAAAGTCTTACATTAGTTACAGAGGAAGTACCAAATTATGGCTTACGTCACACATGGGCTGTGATATGTTAGAACTAAGATAATTTGCTCATGCATTATCCTCCTGCATATCGTGCACTGATGAACCCCCTAGTTTGTATATACAATGCTTGCGTACAGTACAGTCCGGCAAGGTGTAATGCTTGCATACATAGTAAAGGCGGCTCCCTGCTTGGTCCGCATAAGCAACATTTTTCCGGCAGCCGGTTCTGACTTGCTCGTAAAATTCGCGCTACGTGTCTCTACACGACAAAAGTACAACCTTGGAATGCACTTATGCACCAAGAAATATTAACGTCAAATCTTCAATTAATGGGGCAGTGTATCATCCTTTTTTTAGTGTATCATCCTCTTATTATTACATTTTGTATCAACTTCCCTCTGGTTACAAATATATGTCACTTTAAAAATAGACATAGTCTCCAAACTAAAATGTGTTACCATCAATTGTAATCATGTAGATCCGGTATCGTAAATTTACTTGCCAAATAATTGTTCAATTTTTCCTCCTAGAGATAGACAAACAAAACGGAGTTTGACTATCAAAATTCGAGAGAGAGAGAGAGAGAGTCGAATCCACTGTCGTTAACCCTGTCTTGATACTCAACTCAATCCGGCCCTTCCTCTTGCCACCACCACCTAAAAATCCTACCCACGCCATGCGCCCCTATGGCGGTTGTGGCGGTGGTCTAAGGTGGGAATATGTCCCACCAATCTCTTAGTGCCTTTTTGGCCCGGTGCAAAGCACCGGCGGTTGCAACTATTGATTGATTTGTCATCAAGATGCTGATTGGAACACTGATTCAGGTCTAAGGAGACTCTTGTTGTGGACTTCATTGATTGGGCTCAACAGCGATCAACTTGCGTTGTTGCCTTTGAAACTTGAAATTGCTTTCTACTTGCTATTGTGGTGTATTTCATTGGTTGGTCGGCAACCAGGACTAAAAACCCTTGTCCATGAGGGCATTTATCCCATTCTTGAAGGTGTTGCTGCTAAAAAAGTTAACGGAGTCATAGGTGTTTATTTTATATCTTATAATGATTCAGCCAAGGTGAAAAAGTATGATGGCCCCATGTTTGGTTTTGGTAATTGATGACAATCCCTATGGACTAATGGTTGCTTTGAGCTATACTTGAAGGTTTTGTCCATGGCACTGCTTGAAGACCATATGTTGGTTTCATTGTTAAAAGAACGAGATTAAGTGTTGACCATTGTCTTCTCCAGATTAATCTCTACCACCGTATTCTATTCCATCCATAGTGCTATATTCATGGCTTGCGTTCATGTATTGCGTCGGGGTTGAAAAAGCTGAAGCGCATTAAAAAGCATGAACCAATTGCTTGGCTGACACTGGAGTAGTGCATGATTTATACTTTGTGTTAAGAAGATGGAGCATGACAAGGCTATATGATTTTGTAGGGATGGCGCTCTTCAGCATTTATATATTGAAAGGCATGATTGTTTGTTGGTATGTCTGAGTACTAATGTCTTTATGTCAAATTATAGACTATTGTTTTAAATCATTTGCATCTAAATATTTATATCGTAAAAGAAAGATTATATGATAGACATGTTAGGTAGCATTCCACATCAAAAATTATGTTATGTTTTTATCATTTACCTACTCCAGGACAAGCATGAATTAATTTTTGGGATGCCTGATACGTTTCCAACGTATCTATAATTTTTTTATTGTTCCATGTTATTATAGTATCAATCTTGGATGTTTTATATGCAATTATATATCATTTTTGGGACTAACTTATTAACCTAGTGCCAAGTGTCAGTTGCTGTTTTTTGCTTGTTTTTGGCTTTTCAGAAAATCAATATCAAACCAAATCCAAATGAAGAAAAAACTTTGAATTAATTTTTTCTGGACCAGTGGGGACCCTAGAAGGTTCGGGAGAAGACCTAACAGGCCACAAGGGAGCGACAACTCGCTAGGCGTGCCCTAGGGGGTCGCCCCCAAGCTTGTGGGCCCCTCGTGGAACGTCCTGGCCTAATTCCACATATATAAATTCTCAAATATTCCCAATACATTAGAGATCCACCTGAAATACTTTTTTCGTCGCCGCAAGTTTCTGTTCTTCCGCTAATCCCATCTGGAGGCCTTTTCCGGCACTCTGCCAGAGGGAGAATCGATAACGGAGGGCTTCTACACCAACCTTGCTGCCCTTTCGATGATGTGTGAGTAGTTTAGCACAGACCTACGGGTTCATAGCTTGTAGCTAGATGACTTCTTCTCTCTCTTTGATCTTCAATACAATGTTCTTCTTGATGTTCTTGGAGATCTATTTGATGTAATCTTCTTTTGCGGTATGTTTGTCGGGATTCGATGAATTATGGGTTTATTATTACATTATTCATGAAAATTAATTGAGTATCCTCTAAATTATTTTATTCATGATTATTATAACTTTGTATTTCTCTCTGATCTAGCCGTTTGGTTTTGCTAACTAGATTGGTTTATGTTGCAATGGGAGAGTTGCTTTGTGATGGGTTCAATCTTGCGGTGCTCAATCCAAGTGATAGAAGGGGACATGAAACACATTTGTATTGTTGCCATTAAGGGGAAAACGACGGGGTTTATTCATATTGCTTGGGTTTACTTTGTCTATATCATGTTGTCTTGCTTAAGGCGTTACTTCATTTTCATTAACTTCATACACTAGATGCATGCTGGATAGCGGTCGATGGGTGAAGTAATACTAGTAGATGCAGGCAGGAGTCGGTCTACTTGTCTCGGACGTGATGCCTATATACATGATCACTGCCTTGAATATCATCATCACTATGCGCGTTTCTATCAATTGCCCAACAGTAATTTGTTTACCCACCATATACTTTTTGTTCGAGAGAGAAGCCTCTAGTGAAAACTATGGCCCCGGTCTACTTTTATCATATATAAAATTCAAAAATACTTTGCTGCAATTTATTTACCATTATTTTATTTGGTGTTTTATTTCGTCTATCTATCACTATCAGATTTGATCTTCGAAAATAACTGTCAAGGGGATTGACAACCCCCTTGACCGCGTTGGGTGCAAGTATTTGCTCTTTTGTGTGAGGTTCTGTGTGGTTCTCCTACTAGATTGATAATCTTGGTTCCTAACTAAGGAAAATACTTATCTCTACTGTAGTGCTTCATCCTCTCCTTTTTAAGAAAATCACAACGTATCTCACAAGTAGCAGACGGAAAACAACGTAGCTCACAAGTCGCAGACGCCCCCCCCCCCCCCCCCTCCCGACCCTCGATGTCATCCCAGTCTACCGATCATCCGCTCTTCCTGGCTTCATATTGAAGTAGCATCATCTTGTTGATTTCCACGAGTTTCTCATCTATCACAAGCTCCCTCATCGTGGAGTCGAAGAACTGCATCTCGGCTTGGAGGTTCTCCTTCTACTCAGTTTTGGTGCATATCCTCATGTCCTCCGGCATGAGGAACCCCGCGTACTCACAACACTCAGGGGAAGTTCAGAAGCGCCCTTCTTGATAGAGCTCAACCGCCTTGGCATCGCAGGAGCGCATCGCTGACTCCGTGGTGTCCCTATGGCCAAGCTCATGGACCACATTATCCTTCCTGATGATTGCACACCACTTGTTCCTCTTCTGTCGCACACCACGAAACTTCGTTGCCATCTATGCGGCATGGTGAGTTTCGATGGCAGTGGCGGCGAGAGGTTGCACGACTGTTGCGCAGGGTAGCAAGCGGAATGATTTTTTTACTGGCAGTTGGGCGTTCACGTGGAGCGGCTAGTTTTTGCTCGGGTGCGGCTGGTGATGCAAATTTGCATCACGAAGTGCCCTATTTTACATTTAGAGTAAACTTGGAGTAATTTTTTTCATCTACATAGTTTGTTGGTGCATTGTTTGTTGGTCTTGGTGATGTAAATTTTTAGTTATTTTTGCATCTACATCATCTATTGAAGATGCTCTTAGCACTCCCTCTCTAAACAAATATAAGATGTTTTGGCAGTACGTCTTATATGTGTCTACATAGGGAGTATATATAATACATTTATATTCTTTTACTATACTAGTAAAATCAAGTGAGATTGCAGAATATATGGCTTTCTTTGGAGGGAGAGAGCTTCACCCTTCATGAAGGAGAGATGAAAGTGCGCTCGGTTCGAGACGGCCTGCTCGGGCGCTCGTGGATTCGTGGCATCCGCGGCACCCTTGGCCCGACCGAGCTGGTTCAGTATATATGTCTCCCTGTGGGTGCTGCTGCAGGACTTCACTCTTTCTGATGAGCCAGACCGCACCACCTGACACTAGACCTCTTCGGGCGCGTATTCCACCAAGTCTTGTTACCTGGCGCTCTTCTCCGGATCGATCATTGAGCCGTCTTGGCGCCTCACCTGGAAGTCTCAGGCTCTGCTACGCATGAAGATCTTCCTCTGGCTTGCTTACCAGGGCCGACGTTGGACTGTGGATAGATTGGCATGTCACGGCCTGCCACATGCCCTTCTCTTCCTTCTGTGCGACCAGGAACCATAAACCATCTAGCACCTTCTCGCCGGCTGTTCCTTCTCCCCCCAGGTGTGGCATGAGATGCTGGCCTGGTGCCATGTCACGACCGTGATCCCCAGCCTGGACGACGAGTTCCGTGAGTGGTTTTCAACATCTATCTGAGACTCCCCAACCGCACTTTGACGCGGGCTAGCCACCATGTTCATCCTCACGGCTTTTGGCGAATCTAGAAGCGCCGCAATGGTTGCGTGTTCAACGGCGATACACCTTCGGTGGTGCGGCTCACGGACGAGATAAAAGACGACGCTAGAGCTTGGGCTCACGTTGGGGTCAGGGGGCTTGGCTAGCTTATCAACGAGGCGTAGACTAGGTAGCTGGGTCACGCATGCCCTTATCATGGGTTCTTGTATGCCTTGCTCAGGCCGCCTTTGCGTTCATGCTTGCAAGGAAATCGCTGTAATACCTTCATTAAATCTTCTCCTATCAATACAAGGATACACAAGTCTTTTACGAATCGAAAGAAAAAATGCCAGCCACCAGAAAAGAATGAAAATTGAAGAGAAAAACGTCAAATCTCACACAAAATAATTGTTATGAAGCCTCTGCTGAACTTTTGAGAGGTGAGGATTTGATTTAGAAAGATGCATGCATGTATACTTTGCTGAAGTTTCTATAGCATAGGACTTCAATCCCGACGGAACTGGTACACTGCACTGCACTGAACATGAGACGACCTCCACAGTATCATCAATGTAGGAGCCAGACAGGGGGCGAGTAACTTGAGGCGAAGCCAGCTTCCCCCTTCTTTCCGGGGAAGCAGTGGTCCGGAGGAGAAGCCGGCAGAAGGCTGCAGGTGCCATTGTCGGTGCAGGTAAACTCGTCGGAGTTGGTGTGTAGATTGAAGTATGCACCGAAGTATGTGGTGTTGTAGTACGTGCGGTCGTCGAGGAAGTAGACACCCTCAGCTATGCAGCCGGCGGAGAAGTCGACGCACTCGTACGCTCTCGAGCAGCCGGGGCTGATGACGAGGAGCCGCCCATCGAGGCGTTCTACCCTAGTCCAGACGCGAGTTAACTGTGGATTATCATGTGGCACAGCAGCAAGGACAAACAGCTGGATACATGAGGCAGCTCCATCGTCCATCCACTCCTTGACCACCATGAGGAGCTCGCCACGCGACTCGACGAGATAGCCCGCACGGGACTCTCCATCTTGAATCTTCTTGTCGCGGCCGGTGAAGTAGAGACGGCATTCGACTCGGAGATCCCCTCCTCTGATAGGGTCCGGCTCGTCGAGCACCGTGTACGCACGTAGGTGCTCGCCCTTGGTGAGCACCAAGAAGCGGCCGTCGAAGTAGACGATGTCTTGTGGTGACGTCCCGCAAGTGCTGTTGACCTCTTCTTGGTTGATGGCTAGGCGCGAGCCGAGGCTCCAGAGGCAGACGTAACGCCACTTACCTGTACCGTGCCGTCGCTGCATGGTGAGGATGGCGGCGGCAACGCACCCTCCGCCGTCAACGGCCGGCGCAGACGAAAGAGTGGCCGCGAGCATCACGACCGGGCGAGGAGGGCCACGGACCAACGACCTGTTAGCGCCTGCCCAACCAGCCGGATCTCCCCGTACTTGACGTCCGGGAGCGGAATACGCTCGCGAGTGCGGAGGTTGAGCAGCATGTGCCCCTCCGTTCGACGGAGAGCCAGAAACAGCCACCGGCCTTCGTAGGAGCCGAAGAACCGGGCGCGGCGTGCATCCTCCGGCAGGTCGAGTGTGTGGCGACCGCCGCCGCTCATGATGCAGGCGAAGGATGGGCCTTGGGCGAGTGGGAGGAGAAGCCAAGGCAGGAGCCGCGCCGGGGGGCACGGGACCGCGGGCTTGGTTGCTCGACGCCACGACGTGCAGACAAGGGCCATGTAGACGCCGTCGACAGGGCATGGTAGGCGGGCATGGATTGATCGGACGATGTCGTGGATTTTGTCTAACCCATTGCGCGCACAATTCATATCCAGTCCATCCATCTTGCATGCAAATCAAATCAGCTGTTCTACATGCATGTCAAATCAACGGTGCTTGTACCTTTCTCTTCTCTCTCCCAAACAAACCCATCATTTTTATTACCTCTTTGTAAACTGAAATCATTTATACCTTCTAAACCAATATTTCATCTTTATTATTTTCTACATATTTAAACTTCTGATGCAAAGACCTTTAGAACAAGACCAATGTTGAATATATTTAAACTAGTTTGAAAATTCTCATCAAAGTTCGATAAACTTAGATTGTGTGGCCCAAACAAGTTCCATGTACCTCACAAAATAGTTCAGGCAAGCTGTTTATAAAGTTCTTTGGTTTCAAATACATTTTCTAGCAAAGTTCTTTAATATTTCTAACAAAGAGCAAATCCACAATTCAAAAAGTTCTTCACCTTCTGATTCTGTTTATTTAGCACTTTACAATAAAAATGAGAAGTTCTTCACTGTTTTCAGCAAAGTTCCTCAGTAAAAACACCGATAACCTACTAAACAATCATATTTCAGTTTTAGTTAACAAAAATATGTTTAAAAACTATCCAAGACTGATCTTATTCTAAAGATCTTGATGTCAATAGTTCAAATATATTAAAAGTTCTCGAAATAAAATTATGATTATAAAGATATGAATCATCTAAACTGTCAGAAGAAAACTAGAAGTAATAAAGTTTGAGGAAAAAAGAAGGACACTGTACGTATGCATGTGTGAAAAAGAAAGAAAGAGGGACATGCACATGCAAATGGCTCAGATCCTATGTTGCTGCAGCGGCTAAGATATGTGCTGCGCGCGCAACTAGTTAGGATTAGGCTTATTCAGTCCGGGAGTTGGTCCCAGCGCGCGGGCACCATTTAATTTTGTTTTCTGGCAAACGAAGAGTCGACTATCCAACACAATCAGACGAACCAGAAACGAAAAACACAACCTGCTGCTTGCTATTTATAAATATACTTCTCGTGATTGTTCGCGCCACGACCTTCTCTTTCTTTTCCTTATATGTGCACGACTACAGGTACAGCTGCCGGACTCGGCTCCAAACAAAGCCAAGCCGCGGATGCTAGGATTTCCGATTTCGTCACGAGGTCACGACCGTAGAAACTTGTATGAACCGTGAATATTTCGGTGTGTATTTCAATGACCCTTAGGGCATCTCCCACGTCTATCCTCAAATCTTCCGCAACCGTTTTAACTGTATTGTTCGGACCACAGAAGTCATCCAATGTGAGACTGTATCGGTCCGCGGGGCAGTTTGGACATGTTTTTTCCTGTAAACTGAAGACAAATGTGGGGGAGGTTTGCGGCAGTCCGGACTGCCGTCACACCCACTTCTGACCGCCCTGGCCCACCCAAAACCCCTCCTCCCTCTCGCGCACGATTCCCGCCCCGACGCCAGCTCCCCGCATTCATGTCACTGTAGAGCTTGCCGCTCGATATTGAAGGCGGTTCAGGGCGGAGGCGACCTCCCACTGCCTTCGCCATTGAAGTGGCACGCCTGCCGAGGGCGCCACCTGCTACACGTCTGGCTGAACATGCCTCCTCGCCGTATTTAAACGCCTTCATTAAACCCGCGTGGAAGCCGAGAAACCTACTCCGGCCTCATGTCTGTTCACGAGCGGGCCGACATTAAACATAACACCGGGCAGGCTCCTCTCTTCCGCCCTCTATATAAACCAGGCCAGACGTCGGGCAAGAATCGCATCACTCCGTCGCTCCCCCATCTCCTCCTTTCATCATTTTCTCCAATCTTTCGATGGCATCCGACGAGCCGAAAGAGCAGTTCTCGGGCATAAAAGCCGGCTGGGTGGCCTAGCCCGATAGAGCAAGTTGTTGTCCCAAGACGGCACGTGATTCAACAACTCGTGGCTTCAGGCCAGCTCACGGAGGAGTGACGAATTGCTCCAGGCCGGCACAACAGGGAGCATGGCGGCACGAGCATCGTCGCCTCCAGTGCCATCCGCCGTCGATGCGTGTAGCCATGCCATGCAGGCAGAGAAAGAAGCCGGCTATGCGAATGTCGAGGAGATGGCGGCCAGCACGTTCGTGCCTACCGCCATCATCGAGGAGAAGTAGAACACGGGAGGCCGCCGCCTCTTGGGTCCTAGGAAGGCCACCTGGCCTATTCTTCTATATCTCATACCATCCTTGGCACCCGTCTGAAATCTACGGAAGCACCCTTCCCCTCCAACTGAAGCACCCTCTTTGCCGCTCCGATGAGCGGTGCAGCCAGACATAGAGAAGATACGAGGGGAGAATATGTCTCTGGGGCTCCCGACAGTCTGGTTAGCGGGCTGTCGGACATGGGAAAGACAAGTCGCGACCGGCCATGGACTAGTGTATTGTATCTGTGTCATGAGAGTGGAGCTCCGCGTGAACTTACATGCACATAGTTTTAGCTTTTTAGTTTAAAATATGTTCAAAATGTAACCGCTTCGTTCTGTTTGTATGAAATATGTCATGTTTATATGAAATTCGGCCTTGTTTGCATGAATTTTATCCAGTTTGTTGAAATGTATGTGGCTACAGTTGGATGCCCCCCCCCCCTCCCCAGTATCCATATCTGTGGACTAGTCCCTGTCTGCGGACGGATGTGGAAGGAAATTTACGGGTTACCATTGAAGATGCCCTTGCATGTACATGTAGAATACAACATAGAAAAAGACTTTGAATACAAGACAAACTATTACTGGTTTTATAAACCAATCTTATATACTTAAGATACTCATCCTCACTTTCGTATTTATTTTAACATGCAACCCATTCACATCATCACACATGCCACCTAGCATATGCAACCTGCCACATCATCATTTTTTTTTTGTCTAACCACTAACTAAATCTCCTACTTTTGAGTTAACTACATATGAAACAAAATGAGTGAATCTACACTCTAAAATATATTTATATACGTTCGTATGTGGTAGTTCATTTGAAATTTTTTAAAAGATAAATATTTAAGAACGGAGGGAGGCACACCCATATACAGTTCTGAAAAAAGAATAGTATAGCTTCCTTGTCACAGGGCAGTGCCGCCACGCACGTCTGCCGGGTATGCAGCTTCGCATCACCGGAGGGCGTCGTGTTGCTCCGCGCCATGTCCACTGGCGGTTGCCACGCACGGTCGTTTCCGCGCTGGTGCCAAGGGTTACCCCGCCGGGATCACTGTGCCTTGCGCCTCATTTGCCCTGCCTCGTAAACAACCGTCATTATTCGTGCGTAACCGCGGCGATCTCCTTTCTCTCAGCGGAGAGCGAAGTGCTGATAACATGCGATGAATTGTAATGACATTAACTGATCGCGTTACATCATGGATTACATGTGTGTGTGTGTGTGGGAAAGACGCATCGAACAAGAGCGTCAGTTGCCCAAAGAATAGATAAGAAAAGGTCAGCTTTTCCCCTGCCTGCACACAACTCACGGTTGTCGATGGCCAGCTTTCTCTCTCACTCAAAAGAAAAGAAACCACATTCCCTAGATGCAGCAGGGTCCGGCGACTGACAGGCGATCTCCGCGTGAAGTCCACTCCTCTCGCAACATGGCCGGTCTGCCTTGCCTCTAATTCCTCTCTACGCGGCTGGGCCACGGTTCTATTACCGACCACTAATTAAGAGCAACTCCAACAAGTCAACCCAAATGGACGGCGCATTTGTTCATGTTTTGTTTGTTTGGGTCAGCCGCCCGTCCGACATTCGTCTAGTTTTGCATTGGGTCGGTAGTGGGCCCAGCGCGCCGACCCATTTCATGTCCGCCATTCAATTTTTTTTAAAAAACCCGTGGCCATAGATCATGCCGGCACCATGCCAGTGCCGGCATACATTGCCGGCTTCAAAAAACATCACTGCAGTTCATGCTGGTGCACTCGTCAGCGGCCGGCACACATTGCCAGCACACAAAAAAATGTGGGACTTGAGTTCGACCACGCCATCACGGCCTCGTGGTCATGCCAGCACATAGCCGGCATACAAAAAAAGGAAGGGGCTCGCGGCCACGAGGTCACTCGTCGGTGAACTTGAGCATGTCGGCCTGCATCTTCTCGAACCATGGCCTTTTCTTTGGCGACACGGTGTTGAGATCCACCTTCATGATCTCCACCCCGGTCATCATGCTCGCGAGAGCCACTTCTTTCGCCTTGGTCTTGGCGTTGGCGGCCTCGATCTCTAGCATCTTGGCTTGCTTCTCCACCTCCAGCTCAAGCATCTTGGCTTGCTTCTCCGCGTCCATCTCAATCCTCCTCCTTTGGATCTTTATGAAGGCGTTCATTTGCTCTTCTTTGAAACGCCGACGCTCCTTCTCCCTTGAGTCCTTCTTGTTCATCATGCCCTCCACGCTTGCGATCAAGGCGTTGGATGCTGCATCCCACTTGTCCTCCTTCTTGGAGTTGGTCTTCCCCAGCGGCCGTGCCGGCTCGCCATCCCCAACCTCCTCCACGGCTTGCTTCCCCCACGCGACTTGAGGGCGGCATATTGCGCCTTGAACTTCTCCTCGTTCTTGATGACCCGAAAACAATGAGCGAGGTTGAAGCACTTGCCATTGTGTTGGACCTTGAATGCCTTCAAAGCTTGAAATGTCTACAAAATGTGTTGCATGGGCAAATGATATGCAAATGAGCAAAAGAGGGTGGCATATGAACTTGATATGCAAATGATATGCAAGCATATGGGCAAATGATATGCAAATGAGCATGCAAGCATGAACTTAATGACACAAAAGAGGGCGGCTTGCTAGCATACCATGTCTTGCATGCCGATGCCGCTCACGGGACGGGCCTTGACGCTCTCAAGAGTGGCACAAAACTTGTTGCACTCTTGTTGGATCACCCTCCATGGCTTGGAAATGGACACCCACCCGCGCATGCTCACAATTTGGTAAGGCGGAAACTTATTGCTCTCATGAAACTCGCTGTGGACACGAATCCAAAAGGTTGAATGCTTTTGTTCGGTGCCCGTCTTGGGGTCTTGTCCAATGTCTTGCCAACACTCGCAAAGAAGCTTGTCCTTGGAAGCCGTGTATGCCTTCATGCGCTTGCTATTGCGCTTCGGCTTAGGACTGGCGGCTTGGTTGGCGAGCTCGTCCTCAAACAAAGGCTCCACTTCGATGTTGCACTCGTCCTCTTCCTCTTGCCGGTAGTCGTCCGGGAACTCGTGGTCGAATGGGAAGCCGTCCAGGTCCATGTCGACCTGATCACGCATGAAGGCCCGCCTAATCGAGATCATAGCCAGCGGCCTGCGTGAATGCCCCGCGGCCGTCCTAGCTTTGTGTCTCGTCGGGATCCTAGTCAGGGGCCGGCGCACCGCCCTCGAAGATGAGGTTTTGCATGTAGTCCTCGTCGCCGGCGGCCGACATTCCGTCGAACAGGTTGCGGGCGTCCGGTAGCACGTCGGTCGGCGTCTGTCGCGCGCGTTTCCTCGCGCCTCCAGATGACGAGCCACCGACCACCGGGGTGGCGTTGAGGTCGATGGGCGCGGGTGCGGGCGTGGAAGGCGCGAACACGCTCACGTCGCGCGAGCACTCCTCGGAGAGGTGGGAGGCCTGCGGGTACACGTGGAAGCCGGACATAGGGTTGCAAGCCGACGCGTGGGGTGAGTCGGGCAGCACCATCCGAGGGAACGCCGATGACGGTGTTGGATGTGGCGACAACGGCGTTGAGGAGGCTGTGTTGGCTAGGGTTTAACCCTAGCATGTAGAGCGCCTCCCTCGTTGCCGCCGCGACGCGGGCCGTGGTGACCTCCTGCTGCGCGGCGGCGGCGACGGCTTCATCCCTCGCGTCCGCGGCGTGCCTCCGGCCCTTCCTCTTGGCTGACTCCCTTGCCCGCTGTTCGGGCGTCAGCGCCTTCTTTGGCTTGGGCACGGCGGTGGTCTTGCATGGGGCACGAGGCTTGCCTTTGCCGGAGGGGGCGGTCGTCTTGCCGGACGAGGCGAGGGAGGCGAGGCCGGCGGCGGCATCGAGGTCGAGATCGTCGTCCATGGCGGGTGTGGGACGGGAGCGCGCATGGGCGGGAGGGTTTTTGGGGGAATGGGAGAAAATAATGGTGGCTGCCACCGACCGGCGGGCCCGGGGAGAGGAGTAGGCGCGCACGTCCGTCTCGTGTCCGCGCCGACGTAAATCCGGCTCAAAATTGAGCCGGGAATGGGTCGCCAAGCGGACGCGCATCCATTTGGGTCGGTGCGTTGGGTCATTTTTTGTGTCCGCGTTGATCCACACAAACGCCAGCGAACGAAATGAATCGCCCAATTAGAGTTGCTCTAAGATCGACAGGGAAGGCACAACTAAATCGGCGTGTGGATGCCGTTTCTCCGCCGTTCCATTGCTAGCCACCCAGACTCCCAGATTGTTGTTGAATGCACAACAGATAAGGCCTCTGTGAACCATTGCTCTGTTCCGCAACAGTCAGCAGTGGCGACGAGCGTCAAGGAGTCCGCCTCTTTCAGCAAAGACGACTTCCACAAGGGCTCCACCAATCAGGATGGCACACTTCCTTTTCCAAATTAGGCATGAATACTGTAGTTGACATTTAGCAATAATATTCATGTCTAATGGAATGATGCCCAACAAGGGGTTGCCAAAATTGTCAAGCACGCCATGTTATGCTATGCATTAGCGATGCCTCTTTTTCTTGCACAGGGTAGAGTTTATTTTGGTGGCAGACTGAATTTTGTTCATCCCTAATTAAACCTTTCGCTTAATTATGTTTATTGCATGTTATATTGTGTTATACTCACTGAGGTGCAGCCATTTTCCTCTGATTTTGTAACTATGTTGTTGCCGGCATCTATTAGGACTAGTAAGCGTGCACGTGCAACGCACGCCTCAATCAAACCATGTCAAATTCATGCAGGTATAGAATTATGAATTCATACGCTATGATGGCCCATTCTCTATAAACAAAAGGAAGAGTACAAACCCATCAATCATCTTTTAACTGTACAAAAAATGTCACAAATAAATGGCAATCAACTAGGTGGACAACTTCTCCACGGAGAATGTAAGGGCGTCGCCTATTTAGTCTACTGTATAGTAAAAATGGAATCAAAATATCCTATAAAGATTTCAGAATGTTTGTTTTCTTGGTGAAAATGAAAGGAACACATAAACATTGTCCAATGGTGTCAATGCAAAGTTGAAACATAGATATCCAAAATATAGTAGTCTTGGCAGAACTGAATTAGTTTTCTTCTTGGATTCAGGCTACTTGTTATCTTCAAAATTTGAAGGCTCGATAGTTATGTAATCCCACCCATGGGAGTCATAGCAAGCCCGCCAAGTAGCAGGAAGAGTCGGAATTTCTTTGCCCCGTTCTTAGTTTATCTCAGCTTCTCATGGAGTGGAGCTATAGTTCAGACATATCTATTGTGTATATAGTTGCAGAACATCTAGAAGCTAAAAACAGATCAATAAAGCGTTAGATTCATCATTCATGGTAAGGACATGGAGAGAGGCGATTTAACATTTTCTCATTGACACTATTTATCCATTCTTGTAATATGATTATTTTCTTACAAGTCCTACTACCCATAACATTCTTTATGTTTTGACGCCATTGCTTCAACAAACTCTGTTGAATGCCGTAGATCTATGGAGTAGGGGAACAACTGCTCTAAATTAACGTCATCATTTTTATCCTAATTAGCAAGAATATACTTAAACAGAATCAACAACAAAATATTAGTGGGTACGCAAAATATTTATGGCCCCGTTGCAATATAGGTGAACATATTTATCACCTTGAGCACTCGTGTTGTTATCTTTTTCTAGCTAGAAAATAAAAATATCAAAGCTTGCCAATGGAGCAGTGTCCATATCCTTCTAGTTAGATATAATCCAAACCTGACCAGCAATTTTTTTTTATAATCCAAACCTGCCAATCAATTGTTATCATCAGGCAAATCATGCATGCTCAATGCACACCTGAAGTAATGAACAGAGATTTACAGTCAAATCCCGTTGGACAGAATGCGCGCACCCTAATACAATTCACGCAAGCATCATGCCGCACTGTCCTCAAAACCCGTCGTTCATCTGCAACCTCTATGGTTGTGATCAACGGATAAACATTGTACAGAAACACAAATTGTCAAACAAGTCTGATTACTTCTCTCAAGGCCATACATAAAGTACATGGTTAGAGAACTGAAGTTGTACCTTGCTGCACCTTGAAGTGCATTTTGGATCACTTTTACAGGGTCGATGATACCAGCCTTGACCATATGAGAATACTCCTCTACAGTAACCAAAATGCAAGAGTTAAGTACGGAACCTCAAAACCGTTGGAGGAATATGAAACATGTCGATTTTTAGTGCACTTGAAAATGAACAGCTAAAACACGATTAAAAAGCACAGGCCTATTGCTGCAACATAGCCCAAACTAAGATTGACTTGTTCTAGGCCTGAGATAGTAATGAGAGAGCACAAACAACATATAACCAGGCTGCAAATAAAGTAACAAGAATGAAGTGGAGAAATATCTTTAAGATGCTAAAGGAAAATTTGATGTAGAACAGAGTATACACAATAGTAAAATTATCACAATTCACTATCCTGCAATGTAACAACAGTGCATACACATCAATTCCTCCAAATCATCGTACCTCAATTCAGAAAGTAATTACCAGTCCAAAAAGACATACAAATTATCGGAAAGTCTTCACCAGACTGGCATAGAAGGGAGAAATCAATTGGTCATGCAGCTGACCCTCATTGGAGAAAAGAATATACAACACGGTGGGCTATGATTATGCTGAAAAGAAAACATACATGAGAGGAAGAGCTATCGAGAATCATTCTGCAGCGAACATACTTTGAAAGAAAAGTGACGACCAAGCAAAATTATGTACCCAACACTGTACCTTCCCGATTCCCCATGACAAGTATCGCGTCGGTACTCCACTGTCGAGCTGCTCGTTGTTCTGCAGCTTGTCGTCGTCTACCTGCGCCTTACCATGATGAAGAGCTTTTGTGGCCACGCGCGCTTGGATGGCGTATCGAGACGAGGCAATCGGCCAGGGGCACACAGCAGGGTGATGCAAGGAGGACGTCGGGATTATGGCCGGATAACGATGGTCTCACAGGATCTAGTGTAGGTGTAGCAGGAATTGATCATCACAGGAAACAATGCATATGTAGCAGGTATTGATCTTGACAGGAAACATTGTCATCGCTACCGGTTTTTATTCTGTGTGTGCAAAATTAGCATCCCGAAGATCAAATAGTTAGGTTGTACTACAAATAACTGAACACAAATTAAATGTCAGACTTACAATAAAGTGATACATGAAAGTTTTTTTAAGCAATCTGCACCAACACACCTGTAACTTCCAAGTGATTTCTAGCATTGCCCATCAGTCAACTCGAAGCATATATGATTCTTTCAGAAGAAGAAAAAAAAACATACATACACACACGAAACAGTACAAAGATGGGTGCTTCAAACGACCATGTATTAAAAATGAATCTAGAAGTTTAGACGTATGCTAATGTGAGAACAGCCTATTGTCCTCAAACAAAGGGTAAATTGACAACGGAATATGTCATAAAAATTTCACACGGCAAGAGCTATACATGCACTGCATGTTCGTGTTTGGTGGTTATCACAAGAAAAAAAAATAGTGCTCCATGTTCAAATTAGAATTAGAAATTCATGCGCCACCGAATTTTCAGAAAGCCAAATTGGCAATGGATGTCAGATTGGAAGTAGATTAGAGATAGGAGAAATAATCTTATTCTTACGACAGAGGTTGCGGTGGAGCTTTTCTCTACCGTGTGCGCCAATGTCCTCGACAGCGGCCACGCCAGGCGTACGCTGGCCCCCGGGCGGTTGGGCGACGGAGGCCACGGTGCGCAGGCCCACGCCGGGCAGCAGGGAGGCCAGGCTGGGCGGCAACGGCCACGACCACGCAGTGTCCAGGTTACGGCGGAGGCCACGCGTGCCCGGTGGCGGCGACGGCCAGAGTCCACATCGGACGGCGGGGGCGACAACCACGGCTGCGTGCTTCCACGCCAGATGGCGGGGCGACGGAGGCCACGTGCCCGGCGGCGGCGACGGCGACGGCCGCGTGCGTCCACGTCTGGCGGTAGGGCGGCGGAGCCCACGTGCTCGGCGGCGGAGCCCACGTGCTCGGCGGCGGCAACAACTCCCGCGTGCGCCTGCGAGAATGAAGGGATGCGAGGGGCGGTTGGGTTGAAGACGGACGTGCGCGGGGAAGGACGTGCGGTGGCAGAACATCGAATCTGGGCCATCGAATTGGTTGGCAGACCATGGAGGCGAAATTGACCCTTAGATATCGTTAAGTGGAATAGATCCTAGGGTAATGATTGTCCTGTGTACACTAATCTGGGTGGGTTTAGGATAACTAAAGTTTGCTCTTTTAATAGTAGTGTAGATAAAAGTTGCAGTTTGCTCCCTCCAACATGTTACTACAAAGGTGCTCTTACCAGTAGGTCAGTATGTAACAGCTAAAATTTCAAGGCATCGATTTATATGAATTTACAGAGTCTATGATAGATATAGCAGCATCAAAATTCAATATATGCTCATCCTAAATATGTTGAAATTTTTCCTACTGTTTTTCTTTTCCTATTAACTAATCCATCAAATGATTCACTGAGTGGCCAAATACATTACTTTTTTACAATACATATACTAACTTCCTTTTTCTATGTTAAATAGTTTTACATATTGTTGTTAATTGTACTACTTGATCTTGATTCTTCATTTGTCAACACATTGTGCTACATCTTGCCCATTTGAACAAGGCATGGTAAATTATTATTGCACCCCTACGTAACCGAGGTGAGACTTTTTTTTCATTTATTGTAGAAACCCGATGGTTTAGGATACGTCGTGCTTCAAACTGAAACCCGATGGTTATCCTAAGCCCCTTGATGTCGATGTCGAGTCAGCTGATCATAATGATATAGTATACTCGACATTTCTTAAACCATGCGTCCAAATCTCGAACCGTTTTCACTTCCTCGCATCGAGATCTTCAAAACTAGATGCCATGTTGATAGGTTTTAACGAGTTTTTTTCATGAAAAAAACGGACGAAAAAAAACCAAACCGGGAGCAGGTTTTTTCCCTTTTCGAAAGAGGCATGGCCGTGCCTCTCGCGAAAGCAAAACCGTGCCTCTCGCGTAAGGAAAAGAACAGAAAATGTGTTTTTCCCTTTTCGAAAGAGGCACGGCCGTGCCTCTCGCGGAAGGAAAATGAAAAAAGAAAGCGCGTTTTTTTCCGTCTCTGAGAGGCACGCCGTGCCTCTCTCGAAAGCACAACCGTGCCTCTCGCGGAAGCAAAACCGTGCCTCTCTTACAAGAAAAGAAAACAGACACATTTTTTTCCGTTTCCAAGAGGCATGGTCGTGCCTCTCGCGGAAGAAAAAAAACCAGAAAACATGTTTTTTCGTTTCCGAGAGGCACGGATGTGCCCCTCGCGGAAGCAAAACCATGCCTCTCGCGGAAGCAAAACCGTGCCTCTCGAGGAAGAAAAAAAGGGAACGTATTTTTTCGTGCAATTACTTTTTGTAAACTTTTTTTGGCCCAAAAGCTAAGAAGACCAGTGGAAAATCAAAAACATCGAAAAAACTTAAAACCCCGTTTAAAAAACCGAAAACGCGTGCGGAAAAATAAAAAAACAAAATACGAAGGGAGCGCCCAGAGCACGACACGTGGTGGGGTGGCTGAGAGCGCGCCAAGTGGCGCTGATCGTTGTGAGGCTCCCTAAGGACCGCTCGTCAACTAGTTGCTCCCACCTTACAATCCCAAATCAACCTGGCAATGGTAAACACAAAACCCTATTCGGCGGCTGCTGCTCCTGTTAAAGCTATTTGCGCAAACTGGCGCACACCCCCTCCCTCATGGGTTCTAACCATGTAATGCTCGTTTTTTTCTGGTCCACAGCAATTATTTGGTTTTATGACCGGTTTTTATTTGGTTTTTTCCTTTGTTTTTCCTTTTTCGTTTTTTGTTTTTCCTAATCTGTGAACTTCTTTAGTTTTTCACAATTTTTAGGGAACACATTTTTTTGAAAATTGATGAACTTTTCTAAAACACGTCAACTTTTTTCTAAAAATTTGTGAACTTTTTTACAAATTCATGAATTTATTTCAGAATCAATGAACTTTTCCAAATCTGTGAATTTTCTTTAAAAAAATCATTCAACTCTTTTCTCAAAAATCTTGAATTGTTTTCAAATCCCTGCACTTTTAATTCAAAAAAAATAAAAAAAATCAATATGCGAACTTTTCCTAAAATCACCAAGATTTCTTCGGGATTGTGAACTTTTTTAAAATTTATGAACTTTTTTATTTTTGAATACTTTTTAAAAATACAAACTTTTTGAATCCCTGGGCCGATTCATTTTACGGTAGGCGCTGTGAAAAATCAATAAAAAAAGTGTACCAGATGCAAATCGAACTCACGCTCTGTGGAATAAAGGACGACCCATCTAGGCACTGTGACCGACTAACTCTAATGGAGTATTTGCAACGTGATACGAAAATAAATGAAAGCCAACGGCAAAAATAAGAGAACAACTCGCTAAACAATTAGCCAAAACGTGTGTGTGTAGGATCGAACCCACGACTTCCAGTGACTGAGCCATGTCGCTAGGCACTATCTTCATAGACTTGTTCGTCTAAAAATGCCAGCTCCATTTATATAAACTATTAGCGGGGAAAGAAAATAAAATTTTTAAAAAATTTAAACGTGGTTTCCTTTTTCACAAATGTCGATATGTTTAGAAGAACGAACATTTTCAAAAATTTGTGAGCAAAATTTTCATAATTCAAACATTTTAGGGCAATCACAAACATTTTTTTCTAAAAAAAGGGAACAATATTTAAAATGAGAACATTTTTCAAACTATGAACAACTTTTTCAATATGTGAACTTTTTTTAGAACCAGTAACAAATTTAAAATTTCCCAACAAATATGAACATTTTTTTAAAACACAAATATTTTATGAAATTCTCCCAAACATATTCTAAATTTGCGAAACAATTATGAAAACGTGATTTTTGTTGAATTTGTGAACAAATTATGAAAACGGAAACATTTTCTGAATAAATAAACAAAATTTCCGAAACGTGAACATTATGTGAAAATACCCAAACATTTTCAAATTTTGGAACAAATTTGGCAAAAGCGATATTTTTAATTAGGAAAAGTTTTGCAAATCTGTGAACGTTTTCCAATTTGTGAACAAAATTAAAAATATCAACATTTTTATAATTTAATCTTTTTAAAATTTTGAATATTTAATAAAAGAAGTGAACAAATCTAGAAAATACTTAAAGTTTTTCTGAATTTAACAAAGTATGAAAACAAGAACATATTCGTAAAAATGAACAATTTTGAAATTAGAAAAACTAAAGTAAGGAGAAAAGATACAAAAAAGGAATGAGAAAAGGAAAAAACAGGAAACCGGAAAAAGAAAAAAAATGAAAAAATATAAAACTAGTACAGAAACATTTTAGAAGGTTACCAAAACCGGCAAAAACCAGCTGGGAACCCATCTAGAAGGTTCCCAAAACCGGAACCTGAAACAGCTGTACGTATGATATAGATGCGCTAGGTTAACTCGCATGTGCGATCTGCCGACTGTTTGACGCAGAATGCGTCGAATAGGAATTCCCAATCCCATTTGCCGCTCGCGGGGGGCAAACAGGGGACCTCCTATATGGCACCGTACGCGCCGGCACCCACGGGAGCAGGCACACTGCCCGTTCCCCCGCGCGCCCTCATGGGCCGGCGCATGCGCGGGGCAGGAAGCCCCTTGTCTTTTTTGTTTTTTTCTGCTTTCTGCTTTTTTATTTTATAAAAATAGTTCGGGATTTAAGAAAAAGTTGCACATTGTTGAATTGTTCGTGAGTTCAAAGTTTGTTCGTGATTTTAAAAATTCGTTAAATGATAAATGCTCACGGATTCAAAAAAATATCCACAATTTCAAAAATAATGTACGGCTCTTCAGTTTTTTTACAATTTATAAATGTTCATGATTTTCTAGGAAAACGTTCACAATATTAAAAAAATGTTCGAGAATTTTGAACAATGTTCCGAAATTTTAGAAAAAATATTCACCAAATTCAGAAAATATCAAAAAAATGTTCAGTTTTTCCAAAAAATGTACACTATTTCTAGGAATGTTCGTGAATTTGAAAATTGTTCACGAACTTAAAAAATGTCTAGGATTTCAGAAAAATATTCATGATTTTGAAAAGGGTTTCACATTTTCCAATAATGTTCATGAATTTCAAAAAAATTCATCAATTTAAAATTATGTTCACGGATTTGTAAAAATGTTGGCAATTTGAAAAATATTCCACTTTCGAAAAATGTTCACAATTGGAGAAAAAATGTTCACAAATTTGAAATATTGCCTGAAAAATAAGAAATAGGATAGGTGAAAAAAAAAGAAAAACAGAACAGTAAAAGTTTTTCGCAAATAAATAAAGAATAAAAAAGAAAACACAAAAAGGAACGAAACAAGATAAAGGAAAAGAAAGAAAAAGACGAAACCAAACAAAAAAAAAACCCGGTTCAGTGAAGGTCCTAGAACCTTCCCAATAACCAGTTGGCGGTGAAACCCCGAAATGGGCTAGCCCATTGAAACATCAGCACACAAGGTACCTCGCTTCACAGCGATCTACGAGGTAAAAAGCCCTCAAAAAAAAATCTACGAGGTAAAACAGTCAAGGCTTTGCTGAAGCGAGTCACCCCTCTTCAGGGCCGTCTCCAGGAATTCGGGGGCCCGGTGCGAAATGCAAAATGGGGCCCAAAAAATTAGCAAAATACTATATTACTATTATAATTAGACATATTTTCACTTAATATATAGCTTTGAATATGTGTTATTTCATAGAATAGTTCAAAAAATATTATAATGCCAAAGAGTGAACGTAGTAATTAAACAATAGATTTCTCTTTTGTGAATTGTAATAAAACTATAAACTGGCCGCATGTTCTACTGAAAAGCATCATATGTCTAGTACTCCCTCAATTCTGAATTACTTGTCGTAGAAATGATAAAAATGAATATATCTAAAATTAAAATACTTCTAGATACATTTCTTTCCGCGACAAGTAATTATAGACGAATGGTGTATTTCTTAAAACGAAATCTTAAAATCCATTGACTCTATTCTCGCAAAATAAAAATCCATTGAGTTTTTCTTAGAGTGTAGCAGACGAGCAAACAACAAAGAATTAGTACTACAATTGGAAATTAGTTTATGGCTAGTGTGATAATCCTATTAATTTTGACAGGAAGACATCAAAAGAACCAGAAAGAGAACTATTGTAACAAAAAAGTAATAACCCTAACTAGTTTTTCATTCATCTATTTTGATCCCAGGCTTATGGCTACGACTTACCTTGGAAAATATTCTTCTGGTCAGAGGCTGCTGCAGTAAAGAAACTAAGCACTCTCGGCCATAGCGATTAGGCCCATTAGCGTAACTAGCCTGCCTTGGTTTTCTACTTGCTCTTTTACAAACAGGCCGAAAGGGGAGTGGATAAACCAGTACGAGGCAACTGAGGGCCTGTTTTGTCTCAAAAGAAAAACACTGAGGGCCTGTTGGCTGGGTATTAGCGCACCGTAACGTCCGTTCTGCTTCTCGTCTAAGGTTTCTTCCGATTAAATCGGATCGAGCGAGCCAGCCGAAAAAGAAGCAAACCAGCGCTCGAACCGCGCGGCCGTTACATGGTTTTTCCTTCGATCGGGGCCCACGCGATTTCGGGGCCCTGTGCCATCGCAGCTCGCACACCCTTGTCGACGGGCCTGCCCCTCTTGGGTCATCCCTCTTGGGTCATCCCTCTTGAGTAGGTCGCTAGCTCCGCTGGCTAGCCTTGCTAGAATCGAGCATGTGGTCGGGAATTCCATCCAAGCCGTGCGCTTCTTTTTTCCGAATTTTTGCTAGACGCATGATAGTTGGGCCGGCCTGTTTGCGCGTCGGATTTGCCGCTGAAGGCGCTCAGGAAGTGTTTCCATGGTAACTCGTAAAGCTATGCTCGCCGGAATATCCTAAATGGCGCCCTCAGCGCCCGTTATAGCGCTAACCGTACAAGGCGCACACCCCCTTCTCCGCGCTGGGCCGGCCCATATTCGTTTTTTCTTCTGTTTACTAAAGAAGCAAAAAAAAAAACGCACGAACGTAATCATGATTCGAACTCGCGATCGCTTTGTTTGCTGTTCATCGCTATAACCCTTGACATGCTTACTTGTAGCTTTTTTCTTTCTTTCCATCTTTCATCGTCTTTTTCCTTTTTCCTTTTTGCTGGAACCGTTTTTGTTCTTCTATTTTTTATTATTTCAATTTTTTACTTTTTCTGCTAATGATTTTTCGAAAATACATGGTTTTTTATTTCAAATTCATGAACTTTTTTCAAATTTGATTTTTTTTCAAATTCCATGAACTTCTTTTCAAATTTGATGAACATATTTTCGAATTTGATGAGATTTTTTCAAAATTCATGAAATTTTTTCATATTTGTGAACTGTTTTAAATTTCAATGTACTTTTTTTTCAAAGCAGTGAATTTTGTTTAATTTCTTTTGTTTCTTTTTTGCTAAATGCGTGAACATTTTCTTCAAATTCGTGATTTGTTATTAAAAATTGATAAACTTTTCTTCAAGATCGATAAACTTGTTTTCAAATTTGATGAACTTTTTTTTCAGACTCGATGAACTTCTTCGGATTTGATGAACTTGTTTCAAAATCGATGAACTTATTTTTTTTTTCAAACTTGATGAACTTTTCTCAAATTCGATGAACTTTTTTTAAAGTCGATGAACATTTTTTCAAATTCGACGAACATTTGTTAAAGTATGATGAACTATTTTAAGAATCGATGATCTTTTTCAAATTGACGAACTTTTTAGTCAAATTTGATGAACTTTTCTCAGGTTTGATTAACTTTTTCAAAGTCGATGAACGTTTTTCAAATTCTATAAACTTTTCTCAAGTTTGGTGAACTTTTTTGAAATTTGATGAACTTTTTCTGGATCGATGAACTTTTTCTAGAGTCGATGAATTTTAAAATTCGGTGAACTATTCTCACATTCAAGATTTTTTCCAAATTCGATGAACTATTTTCAAAATGATGAGATTTTTCAAAATTCATGAAATTTTTCATATTTGTGAACTGTTTTAAATTTCAATGTACTTTTTTTTCAAAGCAGTGAATTTTGTTTAATTTCTTTTGTTTCTTTTTTGCTAAATGCGTGAACATTTTCTTCAAATTCGTGATTTGTTATTAAAAATTGATAAACTTTTCTTCAAGATCGATAAACTTGTTTTCAAATTTGATGAACTTTTTTTTCAGACTCAATGAACTTCTTCGGATTTGATGAACTTGTTTCAAAATCGATGAACTTATTTTTTTTCAAACTTGATGTACTTTTCTCAAACTCGATGAACTTTTTTTAAAGTCGATGAACATTTTTTCAAATTCGACGAACATTTTTTAAATTATGATGAACTTTTTTAAGAATCGATGATCTTTTTTCAAATTGACGAACTTTTTATTCAAATTTGATGAACTTTTCTCAGGTTCGATTAACTTTTTTCAAAGTCGATGAATGTTTTTTCAAATTCTATAAACTTTTCTCAAGTTTGGTGAACTTTTTTTGAAATTTGATGAACTTTTTTCTGGATCGATGAACTTTTTCTAGAGTCGATGAATTTTTAAAATTCGGTGAACTATTCTCACATTCAAGATTTTTCCAAATTCGATGAACTATTTTCAAAATGATGAGATTTTTTCAAAATTCATGAAATTTTTTCATATTTGTGAACTGTTTTAAATTTCAATGTACTTTTTTTTCAAAGCAGTGAATTTTGTTTAATTTCTTTTGTTTCTTTTTTGCTAAATGCGTGAACATTTTCTTCAAATTCGTGATTTGTTATTAAAATTGATAAACTTTTCTTCAAGATCGATAAACTTGTTTTCAAATTTGATGAACTTTTTTCAGACTCAATGAACTTCTTCGGATTTGATGAACTTGTTTCAAAATCGATGAACTTATTTTTTCAAACTTGATGAACTTTTCTCAAATTCGATGAACTTTTTTTAAAGTCGATGAACATTTTTTCAAATTCGACGAACATTTTTTAAATTATGATGAACTTTTTTAAGAATCGATGATCTTTTTTCAAATTGACGAACTTTTTATTCAAATTTGATGAACTTTTCTCAGGTTCGATTAACTTTTTTCAAAGTCGATGAACGTTTTTTCAAATTCTATAAACTTTTCTCAAGTTTGGTGAACTTTTTTTGAAATTTGATGAACTTTTTTCTGGATCGATGAACTTTTTCTAGAGTCGATGAATTTTTAAAATTCGGTGAACTATTCTCACATTCGAAGATTTTTTCCAAATTCGATGAACTATTTTCAAAATGATGAGATTTTTTCAAAATTCATGAAATTTTTTCATATTTGTGAACTGTTTTAAATTTCAATGTACTTTTTTTTCAAAGCAGTGAATTTTGTTTAATTTCTTTTGTTTCTTTTTTGCTAAATGCGTGAACATTTTCTTCAAATTCGTGATTTGTTATTAAAAATTGATAAACTTTTCTTCAAGATCGATAAACTTGTTTTCAAATTTGATGAACTTTTTTTTTCAGATTCAATGAACTTCTTCGGATTTGATGAACTTGTTTCAAAATCGATGAACTTATTTTTTTTCAAACTTGATGAACTTTTCTCAAATTCGATGAACTTTTTTTAAAGTCGATGAACATTTTTTCAAATTCGACGAACATTTTTTAAATTATGATGAACTTTTTTAAGAATCGATGATCTTTTTTCAAATTGACGAACTTTTTATTCAAATTTGATGAACTTTTCTCAGGTTCGATTAACTTTTTTCAAAGTCGATGAACGTTTTTTCAAATTCTATAAACTTTTCTCAAGTTTGGTGAACTTTTTTTGAAATTTGATGAACTTTTTTCTGGATCGATGAACTTTTTCTAGAGTCGATGAATTTTTAAAATTCGGTGAACTATTCTCAAATTCGAAGATTTTTTCCAAATTCGATGAACTATTTTCAAAATGATTAATGTTTTGAAACTCATGATCATTTTTCTAATTGAAATCGTTTCTCAAATTAGTGAACTTTTTTCCATGTTAATGAACTTTGTGAATATGTGAACGTTTTTTTAATTCGTGAACTTTTTTTGAATAGACCAATGTTCCTTTGCTTGTTTATGAACTCGTTTTGAAATATGTGAACTTTCCTTTTTTAAAAGAAAATCATGTTTATCCAAATTGACTTTCCTTTTTAAAAAGAAAATCACGTTTATCCAAATTCTTGTCAATTAATTCCAAAAACAGAATTGATACACAAATAGCGCGGCTACTGTTATTCTTATAATGTTCGCGGTGAATTAAATCACGAGTATGTGGATAGTCCAGTGGTTCGCAAGATGCATAGAGGAATCTAGCGTGCGGGTTAGATTCCTCGCTCAGCTTCTTTTTCGAGCGTTTTGGTTGTGAGCAGCGACTCCTTCGGTTTTTGCCACGTCATGGGCCGGCCCATATTAGGAAGAGCGTGGGCGCCAGAAACTCCAACCGGCGCGAGAGCTCCCAAAAATCACTGCTCGAGGGAGGGATCGAACCAGGGACCTCCTCCTATGTACGCATGAGCCTAGCCAAAGAGATAGATAAGCTTTATTGGTTTACTAAGACACGCGATGCTAAAAGCTAATGTAGATCTGAACATTTTGTCAAATTCCGAACGCGAACATTGTTTTTAAGAAGTGTTTTTTTTTAAAGCGAACACTTTTCAAACTTTAGAAGAAAAACTAGAAAGCTTGAAATTTTTCTGAGTATGAGAACAAAGTTTTGATAAAATGAACACTTTTCAAAATCCCAATCTTTTTCTGAATTTAGAGAACAAAATTTTAAAATTGATAGCAAAATTTGAACATGAACATTTTTTTAGCACGGACATTTTTTGAATCTTGAGAAACTTTTTTGAAACGGCGAACAAATTTGGAAGCGCGGACAATTTTTTAAAGCATGAATATTTTTTTGAATCTTGAGAACAAATTTTGAAATGAAGAAAAATTTGGAAGCGCGAACAATTTGGAACAAATATTTGAAAATGTCTAACAAAAGAAACAGGAAAAACATAAATAAAAGAAAAAAGAGAAACAAAAAAGAAAAGGAAACAGGAGACAGGAACAGAAAAAGAAAAAAAAAAGAAACAGAGAGAAAAATAAAAAAGAAAAAGGGAAAAAACTTGCTGGGAAACCTCTAGAAGATTCCTAAAACCGAAACCTTCTTCGTACTACAGATGGGCCGGCTCAAATCGCTCGCTCGCTCGCCCTGTCTATGCGATCGCTCGACAGTTTGCCGCAGAGAGCGGCAAGTAGGGTTTTCCGGTTAGGAGCTCCCATGCTCGCCTATACCGAGTCTTATTAGGAAACACCTACGCGCGTGAGCTAGCGGGCCGGCCTAACACTGTAGCGTTAATCTTTTTTCTCTTGTTTTTTCAATTTTTCTTTTTAATGGTGTATTGTTATTTTTTTTAGGTTCTTCTGTTTTATTTTTCTTTCTGGTTTATTTTTTCTGGTATATTTAATTTTTAGGTTTTTTTCATTTTTTTTCAGCACATGTCTATTTTTTCACACACAGTGTACATTTTTCATATACTTCGGAAAAAAGAGGTTTATACATGTTTAACATATTTTAGTTTTTTAATTATATATTTTTTTAATTTTTTTTCGTTTTCTATACATTTTTCATTTAATATACATGGGGAACATTTCATTTATACAAGTTTAACAATTTTTCATATATAATTAGCATTTTTCTAAGTATATATTTTTATAGCTATGTTTTTCATGTACCTTTTACATTTTGTATATACATCAGAAACATTTTGCATACATGTTGAAGTATTTTGAAATACATGATTAACATATTTATAATGTACATATTAGTGTCTACTTTTCTACAATGCATGTTTACATTCTTTGTATACATGAGAAACTATTTTATACACATTTAACATTTACATGATTACATTTGTTTTAATGTCACGTACATTTCTTGAAACAGATGAACATTTTTTGCCCATCTAGGGATACACACGCTGGCGGCCGATGTCATCCTTGGAGTACACGTCAAGTCTTCCGCAGAGTCCATCTTGATCACATCGAAGTGCGAGGCTTCCGGAGTCCTTCCTTGTGAGAACGGTGGGCCATAAGCCAGGCCCATGGACTGTGCGCCAATTAGGTTGGTACCCCCTAGTCCAGGACACCGTCACACCCGCAACCATCTAGACCAAGTGTCTGGACATACTTTGACATCCAGTGCGGTACATCATCAATCCGTGGCCAATCCGAATGTCCAAAATTTGGTGATCCGGATGCAACTAGGGGGTTTAAGGGGATCCTGATCGCTACCACATATGTGCCCAACACCCCATACCCACCTAAAAACCTATCCCGCACCCGAGTCCTCCCCCGCGTGAAGTGGTTGTCATGCACTCAGGCCGGTCATGTAGGGGAACGCGATAGAAAAAAAATTCCGACCTACGCACCAGCCCAGGACCACTATGGAGACTGCATACATGGTTTGATCTTTTTCACATCGACTCGTAGCTCCAAATGGAAGTAGAGTCGATGACGAACGGCGGCAGATCCCTCGCAGCTAGGATTTACAACCTCCCAATTGCGAGGATGTATACCTCATCTCGCTCCTCAGACAGCCCTCGGGGAGGCGGTCGAACAGCCCCCCGGACGGTGTCGCGGACAGCCCTTCGGGAGGACCTTCGAAACTCGAACGGTCACTCGGACAGCCCTTCGGGAGGACCTTCGAAACTCAGACGGTCACACGGACAGACCTTCGGGAGGCACTCGCGAACTAAGACCGAAACTACGATCTCTCTACAGAGTGTTGGGGCACGTAGTAATTTCAAAAAAATACCTACGCACACACAGGATCATGGTGATGCATAGCAACGAGAGGGGAGAGTGTGTCCACGCACTCGTGAGACCGAGCGAAGCGTTAGCATAATGCGTTTGATATAGTCGTCGTCTTCACGATCCGACCGATCCGAAAATACCGAGCGACGGCACCTCCGAGTTCGACATCGTTCAGCTCGATGACGTCCATCGAACTCCGATCCAGCTGAGCTTTGAGGGAGAGTTTCGTCAGCACGACGTCGTGGTGACGGTGATGATGATGCTACCGACGCAGGGCTTCGCCTAAGCACCGCTACGATATGACCGAGGTGGAATATGGTGGAGGGGGGCACCGCACACGTCTAAGAGATCAAGAGATCAATTGTTGTGTCTATGGGGTGCCCCCCTCCTCCGTATATAAAGGGGGAGAGGAGGAGAGTGCCGGCCAAGGGGAGGAGGTGCGCCCAAGGGGGCAATCCTACTCCAAGTAGGATTCCCCCCTCTTTCCTAGTCCAAGTAGGAGAGGGGAAGGAAGGGGAGGAGAAGAAGAAGGAAAGGGGGCCGGCCCCCTAGTCCAATTCGGTTTGGGCTAGGGGGGACGCTGAGGGAGTCCTGGATTAGGGGGTATCCGGACAGCCGGACTGTATACAACCTTCGGACTATTGAAGCGTGAAGATACAAGACTCAAGACTTCGACCCGTGCCGGATGGGACTTTCCTTTGCATGGAAGGAAAGCTTGGCGATCCGGATATTATATTTTCTTCCTTGTAACCGACTCCATGTAAACCCTAGCCATCTCCTGTGTCTATATAAACCGGAGAGGTTGGTCCTTAGAAGGCCGATCACAGTTACAATCATACCATCATAGGCTAGCTTCTAGGGTTTAACCTCTACGATCTCGTGGTAGATCTACTCTTGTACTACCCATATCTTCAATATTAATCAAGCAGGAAGTAGGGTTTTACCTCCATCGAGAGGGTCCGAACACAGGTAAACATTGTGTCCCTTGCTTCCTGTTACCATCAGCCTAAGACGCACAGATCGGGACCCCCTACCCGAGATCCGCCGGTTTTGACACCGACATTGGTGCTTTCATTGAGAGTTCCTCTGTGTCGTCGCTACAGGGCTCGATGGCTCCTTCAACCATCGTCAACAACACGATCCCGGGTGAGACCTTTCTCCCCGGACAGATCTTCGTGTTCGGCGGCTTCGCCCTGCGGGCCAATTCGCTTGGCCATCTGGAGCAGATCGACAGCTACGCCCCTGGCCACCAGATCAGGTTCGGAAACCTGAACTACACGGCGGACATTCGCGGAGACTTGATCTTCGATGGATTCGGGCCTATGACAGGAGCACCGGACAGTCGCGACGAGCACGGCTTAGACCTGCTGTCGGACGAAGCTCGGGGTATCACCCCCGCGGTAGCCCCGGACCTAAATCCGGGGCAGGCTGCGCTGCCTAAGGATGGAGGGATGGACCCTGCCCCGCATGTCGTGCACTCATCGGCGGTGGAGCCGAACACGGGTCTTACCTTTGTGGTGACCTGTGACTCCGGACCCCCGGATTCGTATCCGGACGCCGGTTCCAGTCCGCGCACTCCCGAGCCAGTCGGGCCAGATTGGGCTCCGGTAATGGAGTTCACTGCTGCGGATATCTTCCAGCACTCGCCCTTTGGCGACATGCTGGACTCATTAAAGTCTCTCTCTTTGTCAGGAGTCTCAGGGCCGAACTATGTCCGGCTCGAGTGGGAAGCAGGCGATGAAGGAATTCGTTGCCCACCCACCACCCACTTCATTGCCACGGTCGATGATTTAACCGAGGTACTGGAATTCGACTCCGAAGACATCGACGGTATGGACGAGATGCAGGAGAAGAACATGAACCACCACTCACTGGGCGGTGGACAGCCACCTCTTCCTATGATATATATATGGTAGACACCCCGAAGGAAACAAATGGCGATGAAGCAACGGAGGATAAAACCTCAGGGAAAAAAGCAAAGAACGGGCGTCGTCGGCGCCACTCCAAGCCCCGCCACATCAATACCGGCCCAGGAGACGAAAACAACCCGAATGGTGCCGAAGAAGAATACAACCCTGATCAGCCCGCCTTCGAGCAGGCCGAACAAGAGGATGAGCAGGTCAGCCCAGAAGAACAGGCAACAGACGTACCCGGAGGAGGACGGCTACATGCCTCCCTCCGAAGACGAGATTAGCCTACGCAACGACGAGTTCGGCGTGCCTGAGGATCCCGTAGAGCAGGAGCACTTCAAGCATCGACTTATAGCCACTGCGAGGAGCCTGAAAAAGAAGCAGCAGCAACTCCAAGCTGATCAGGACCTGCTCATAGATAGATGGACTGAAGTCCTGGCAGCCGAGGAATACGGACTCCAGCGCCATACGGCTGACCGACCACCTCATGGCCGGGATAAAACGGCATATCAGTCCGCATACCAGCCAACACCCCCACGCCAACATACTACGGCCCGGGGCAACAAAACAGGACAGCCAAGATCGATCTACGGATCGCGGGGGCGCACCTCGGCACGCGACGACGACCGTCACGCCGGATACACCTTCAACAAGTCCGTCCGGGCCGAACATAGCCACCCAGAGCAATTCGAACTGCGTAGCCACATAGCCCGGCATAGAGGCGCCGCGCACCCCCTCTGCTTCACTGACGAAGTAATGGATCATGAATTCCCAGAAGGGTTCAAACCCGTAAACATCGAATCATACGATGGCACAACAGACCCCGTAGTATGGATCGAAGATTTCCTTCTCCACATTCACATGACCATGGAGACGATCTACATGCCATCAAGTATCTTCCCCTTAAGCTCAAAGGACCAGCCCGACACTGGCTAAACAGCCTGCCAGCAAATTCCATTGGCGGTTGGGAAAACCTGGAAGACGCATTACTCGACAACTTCCAGGGCACATACGTGCGACCACCGGACGCCGATGTGACGCCCGGATAGTTAAGCTACAGTGAACCTCCGCTAAAGATGCCACGTCACCTCAGATTACTGTTTATAAACTCGCGCCAGTTCGAAACCTAGTTCAAACTTTAAAAATTTAACAAACAATAAAAGTTTTCAAATCTTAAAACTAAAATGTTCGGAGTGAACCAAATATTACATAGGTAATTATGATGGAGAAACCATACCTTTATAAAATATTTAAATACTATAAGATAATTGAAACAGTAGTGAAAACAATTATTTATATACTTTTAAATATGAATTAATTACGAAACTAATTTAGCGTGGGTAGCAAGCTAATGTGGCAGTGGCATATTTGTTAACAGCAAATTAGGCGCCATTATAGTATTTTACTAAAACAAAAATAAATGGAAACTAAAAGAAAACATAAAAGAAAATACAGAAAAAAAGGAAAATAAATAAAAGAAAGAAACTAACGAAACAAAAAAAAGAGGGAACCCCCTCCCAAGGCCCACTAGCCCAGTTGGCCGGCCAGCCCACCTGGCCCAGCCGGCCCACCCCGCCGGCTTAACCCCCACTCCCCCCAGGCTAACCCTAACCCCCCACTCCTCTCGATCCCCACTCCTCTCCCCCTCTCCCGATCCGATCTGAGGCGGATCGAACCCCAGCCGCCTCTGTCGACGCCGACGGCCGCCCACCCGGTGCTGCCCGCTTGCCGCTTCTTCTTGCCGACGCTCGTCGCCCCGACCCGTCATTGGTGCGTCCGGACCGCCCGCCGTCATTGCTCGCCGGAACCAGGCTGCCACGACTCCGTCGCCGTCCGTCGTCCCCGACTCCACCCCGACCCCCTGCTGCCCTCACCGAGACCTGCTCGCCTCCCTGTCCGGCCTCGACCGGTGCCCGCCTCCGCCACACTGCCGCTGGCGTCGTCGCGTCGCCGTGGCTCCCAGCGGAGCCAGCCCCAACAAGCACGCCTTGCCGAGGGCTGCCGTCGCCACGCCGTCTCCATCGCCTCGAGCCGACGACCTCGCCTCGTCACCTCCCCGACCGGAGGCCGCTCGCCGCCCACTGTCGCTACCTCGCCGGGCGCCTCATCCCCGCCTTCTTCCTCTTCGTCATCCCCATTAGCCCCCACGAGCCCTGCCCGTCCCCTCGCTTCCTCGATGTGAGCCTCGCCTCCTTCCCAGACGCCCGAGTTCCGGCGACGTAAGCCCACTCGCCTCCCGCTGGCGCCTTAACCTCCTCGTCAGACACCCGGCGACGCCATTGCTGTTTACGGCCAAGGCTATGTCCGCGACGACCCGCTTGCCGCTGGGCGGCTTCCTGGCTGGCCGGCTGGTGGCCGGGCACACTGCCGGCCTCGCCTCACAGGGCGCCTTGGTGCGCCCGCACCCACACGCCCAGAATCACCAAGACACTCACGGGCTCGCCAAAGAATTCACGCCGACCCGATAGGCCCCTCTGGGCCTATGACAAACGGGGCCCACGCCCTAGAACAAGAAATAAAAAAAGGATTTTAAAAAAAATAAAAAAATAAAAAATAAAAAAATAATTAAAATAGTTAAAATATTAATTAAAGAATTAATTAACTTAATTAATTCCGATTAGACTAATTAATCATTTAATTAACCTGACTAATCTACTAATTAAATTAATTAATTTAGTTAGTTATTAATCAGTCAATGACATGCAGGACCCACCGTCAGGTTGACGATCAACCACATTGACTCACGACATCAACATGACATCATGCTGATGTCATTAATCTATTTTGAATTAATTTAAATAATTAATTAAATTCCGTGAATTAATAAAATCTTTAGAAAATCATATCTTTTAATCCGTAACTCGGATTAAAATATTTTCAACATGAAAGTTGCTCGAGCAGCGACGAGACGAACCCGCACGCAGCCCGTTCGTCCACCACACACTCCTAACATATCAAACACGCAACTTTCCCCTTGGTTCATCTGTCCGAAAACACTAACACCGGGATACTTTCCGGATGTTTCCCCCTTCACCAAAGATCACCTCCTACAAAGATTAGGTCACCTCTAGCACCGCGTATTGCCATGTTACGCTTTGTGATACTTTGATTGCTCTGTTATTTATTGTGTTCCCCCTCCGTTACTTCTTTCCGGTAGACCCCGAGACTGCCGGCGACCCCCAGTTCGACTACGGAGTTGACGACCCCTCTCTCTTGCCAGAGCAACCAGGCAAGCCCCCTTGATCACCAGATATCGCCTATTCTACTCTATACTGCTTGCATTAGAGTATTGTAGCATGTTACTGCTTTCTGTTATACCTATCCTGATGCATAGCCTGTCCTTGTTACTACTGTTGTTACCTTTACCTGCAATCCTATATGCTTAGTATAGGATGCTAGTATATTCATCTGTGGCCCTACATTCTTGTCCGTCTGCTGTGCTATACTATCGGGCCGTGATCACTCGGGAGGTGATCACGGTATATACTATATACTTTATACATGATACATGTGGAGACTAAAGTCGGGTCGGCTGGTGGAGCACCCGCGAGTGGATCTTTGTATGAGCGACAGGCAGGTTTAGACCGCCTAGGAGAGAGGTGGGCCTCTGCTCGGGCGTTCGCGGATGCTTAACACGCTTAACGAGATCTTGGTATTCGATCTGAGTTGGCTACGAGCCTATACGCACTAACCAACTACGTGGGAAAGATATGGGCACTTTCGGCGTCGTGGTATCGGTACGAAGCACTTCGTGACGCCAGCGGCCGAGTGGCGCCGCCCGAATTGGAACGTAAAGCCCGCTCTTGTATTAAGGGGCTAGTTACGCTTTCGGCAGCGTCACATAACGTGCGAGTGTGCATTGGGCGATGGGCCTGCACTGTCTTGCGCTTAGGTTTAGACCAGTGTCTTGACCTCTCTGTTGTGCCTAGGTGGGGCTGCGGCGTGTTGATCTTCCGCGGCGGGCATGACCCAGAAAGTGTGTCCGCCAAATGAGATCAAGCGTGTTGGGTAAGTTGGTGCACCGCAGGAAGTTAATCTATTCGAATAGCCGTGATCTTCGTAGCAGGACGACTTGGAGTTGTACCTTGACCTTATGATAACTATAACCGGATACTTAATAAAACACACCCTTGAAGTGCGGATACAACCGGTGGTCGCTCTCTCTCGTGGATACGAGGAGGGATCGCCGGGTAGGATTATTGCTATGTGATGTTACTTGGAGGACTTCAACCTACCCTCTTCTACTGTTGCAAGACGAAGGTGACCGAGCGTAGTCTTCGATAAGACTAGCTATCCCCTCTTATTCTCGCATTCTGCAGCTCACCCACCGATATGGCCCTTTACACATATATCCATGCATATGTAGTGTAGCTCCTTGCTTGCAGTACTTTGGATGAGTACTCACGGTTGCCTTGTTCCCCTTTTCCCTATCTCTACTCGATTGCTGCAACCAGACGTTGGAGCCCAAAGTAGCGACGCCACCGTCGATGATTTACTACTACACCGGAGGTGCCTACTACTACGCAGCAGCCCACGGCGACCACTGTGAGTAGTTTAGGAGGATCCCAGGCGGGAGGCCTGCGCCTCTTCGATCTCAGTATCCTAGTTTGTGCTAGCCTTCTTAAGGCAAACTTGTTTAACTTATGTCCGTACTCGAGATATTGTTGCTTCCGCTGACTCGTCTATGATCGAGCACTTGTATTCGAGCCCTCGAGGCCCCCGGCTTATATTATGATGCTTGTATGACTTATTTATGTTTAGAGTTGTGTTGTGATATCTTCCCGTGAGTCCTCGATCTTGATCGTACACATTTGCGTGCATGATTAGTGTACGATTAAATCGGGGCGTCCTGAGTTGGTATCGAGCCATTGCTGTAGGAATCCCCCTTCCACACTCCTTGGCCGAAGTCGAGTCTAGACAATGAAAAACTTTTACTAACTTGGCTGTGTGCCTTACGGGCCCACGTCGCCATCGGGTGGTACTAGGATCTTTTACTCCTTGTCTATACTCTGGGACTCTGATCTCTCTTCTATTCGGGTTAAATGATTTGGCTAAAAATCTAACATTAGGATCTCGTTGTCACTTTCACCCGGAGAGCCTCTTATTATTGATGATCGTCTGCTGCACGTGAAGACCCTGAAGATACTCTCCGCTGTTAACCCGAGAACTTGTGTTCATCGCGTTTGCAATTCCCCTTCCACCGTCAACCCTTATGGATAACTACTTGCAGTTGTTATTCTTACATTCATCCCCAGTTGGTCTTGTTATTACAAGATATCCTGAAATACTAAATGCGTTGTTTCGATAATCCTTTGAGCTTAGTGCCTTGCTGTTCTTTGCCACACGAATACCCCTTCAAATAAATTCTCGCACTTATCGAGTATCCGCTCATCCCCCAGTTGTTCATGTGTTTCACAAAAGTCTTCAACATACTATTCGATCTTCCGTAAATCCTGAGCAGCCTATTGCTCTTAAAATTCTTGCTTGCTTGCATTATGGTTAATCCCATAAGTCTCGTAATCTTAATGGCATACCTTGTCATTATCAATTTGGGTCTGTTGATTCAATATGTTGCGAATGCTCGCAATCCTCAAACAGATCCTAGAATTCATCCTTCCGGCTCAGACGTCATTTTAAACATGAGCTGGCTATCGACCAATCAAATTGCCGTCGATTGTACCCCTAAGTCTATTCAGCTTATCCATCCTGGATCAGAGCATTTGCTCCTGATCCCTTGATTTGAAAATCATAATTACTTTGCTAATTAAGCGTTGAACTATTCAGATGTTCTATAAACCGATGCATTTGCAATCTTTCTTCCTCTGATTGGGT
Organism: Aegilops bicornis; assembly: GCA_021605145.1. NCBI lineage: Eukaryota > Viridiplantae > Streptophyta > Magnoliopsida > Poales > Poaceae > Aegilops > Aegilops bicornis. The sequence continues at coordinate 200,912,056 of CM038675.1, read as the reverse complement.
ATGGATACTCATATCAGCCCCATTATGGTTCGCCATATCCACTGTTGGATTATTATCCGACAGTGTCCTTCAAAATTAATCACTTTGTGAGTTCTTTCTCCGATACATAATGCCTTTGGTAAATTGTATCCTTTCCCTTTTTCAACCATGCTCTGCTTTCGAGCTGGTGATATTTACTCTTGAAGCTTATGGTATATGTTCGTAAGAAGCCCCGATGGGATTGAACCAACGCCTTCCCTCATCGGTGTGAACCCGAAAGATTTCATGCGTCATACTTGTCTGGTATTGCACCAGGTAAAACTTTCAACAACTAATGGCATCTTCGAAATACGAGAGGTGAATGGAAGATTATGCATTGAGGAAGTGGGAGTCGACCTTGAACTTTGTGTTCATGCCCATGGACGCGATGTATGTCCTATCATGGAAGCTTCTTGTAATAATAACTATTTCCTTGATAGCTAACATATGGTATCTGTGAATTGATCCCTTGCAACCGTGGTTCCGACCATGATTGTTCTTCTTTGATTCCATTTCTCGGACAAGTTAAAACAATTGTCTTCTATGGATCAATATACCAGTCCAACCTTTACTTTGATCTTGTGTCGAGTATTACCCCCCTGGTATCTCGAGATTATCATGGAACTGCATAACTTCTTATGAGTTCTTCATCAAGTGCTACCTTCCCACTGATTCCAATTTTTCATGGGCTCTCGAGTTATTAAACACTCAAAGACACCGATAATCGAACCGAGTCTCGCACTACGGTTCAACAACTCTCCAAAGAAGCTTCTTTAAGTACGAGTTTGCAACCGATCACGCCATTCCTAGCCTGTTTGGCTATATCATTGTTGTGATTATTTTTAACTGTGCTACCCGGTCCTTCTTCTCGGAGCACAATTTTCGACGATGAACTAACCTTACGTCGATCCTCATCGTCATATCATTTCGCCTTGAACAACAAGCTTGGTTTCGAGTATGTGTCGTACCCTTGGTTCCAATAACCTTTCACTTCATCATTACTTTGACTTGATGTAAATCGTCCGCCGATCGATTACATCTTCATGAACTCTCGCGACAAAGGTGTCGTGATCATCAACATTCTGAGCTCATCCAGATATCAATTGAATTCATGATGAGAAATACCATCCTTGCCCTCGATTTAATTGTATTATCATCGACCACTTTATTGCCTTCCCACCAACACAAGCTTGTTCATGTTTGGTGTTATACCTTGAGTTCCTTGCTATCCAGCAATTGTTCTTCTTTACCTTGGAGTATTACCATCCTTTATGTCAAGAATGTTCTGAGATTTGTTCCACCTCTTGAGAATTCTTGACATAGAAATACTTCTCACCATCACCATTCTTTCTTGATCCCGTGTTGATTAAAACAAGTGAATGGTGCTGTTTGGATTCTGCCCTTCTAGCAACCCTATTGCTTTGAAGTTAATGGTCGACATTTCATTCCTAGACCATTGATTATCGACTCACCATCCTAACATTGATCATTCCACCTAAGAACTTATCTTGGGTGCACCTTACAACCATTGTTTAATTGGGTATGTTTCCCTTGAGTATACCTCATTATATTATCCGATCTGACAAATGTTATTTCCTTGTTAACATAATTGTGGAAATCCATCTTTTGAAAATCTCAATGAATTGTCGCTGAGTCAATCAGCCACCTCCTCACCTCTCCTTGGTTTAATGATGAACTATTGTTTCAGAACCCGCTCCCATAGTTCATTTCCGAGAATCTTGCAATGCCATTTCAAAGATTTGTGTTGCGCCTTTTCTTCTCGGACATCCCGAGTCCGAGGTATCATGACACCAATTGGATCTGAATCTCGGTCGAGATATGATGGTTGGGACAACTTTCAGGAGTTATGTTGTTGGTCCTTTGATGACCGGTAACATGATGTCATGCCTAGCACTTCCGGCTGGAGGACCTATCATTATTATTTCTTTTGCAAGGATAACCATTCCTCCTGGAGGAAATTGTAGGACTTATTTTATAAGTTACTCCTAATGGATCATTGGTGTATCCGAAGTCTGGCCCTTGATTGAAACACCTTATCATTGCTACCTGAAGCATGTCTGTGGTACTCCGTTCATCACCAAGAACATTTGAAGCACAATGCTAAATTCTCTTTATCAATTATCCAAACACCGTTGTATGGGTAATGTCATGAAATTTTTCTCCCTTACCTACACGGTTTACTACCTTCTATCCAGTCATGGATATCATCCGCTTGTCCTTGGGAAGGATATACCCCTGGACTATGTGTATAAACACATTTTTCCTTTCCATTGATCCGTTAAATCTGATAATCATATCTTCCTTTCCATTGTTTGGTTTAACCTTTCTTGTGATCTATGAGATCTAAGCAGTAATATTCTCCTGCTTTTGTAAACACCTCGGTGTACAATTCTGTCAGAAAGACCCTATTACTATTGTTGATGACATTTCGGTAACCACCGATGGACGAGAACTTTGCCTACTGGCCCGCCTCGTTCAACAAGCAGGAAAATGGTTCTCTTCGTCCCTCGCCCTTGGTATCGATGTTGTTGCCGACATATCTGACAGGCTACCCTTTGACACGCCTTACTATCATGACCGTGCAAAATGTCGGCCCCCTTCCTACTTTCAACCACATGGTGGGCCCATAACCCACAGTTCCACATGATCGAAACCTGACTCTCCTGCACCCCCTCTTCCCAAAGTTATTCCTCGTGCTTGACTTTGTATGTAATTCACGGGCCACCTGCCTGTTGATCTATTCTGGTATAAGAAGCAATACTTATTCCCGATTGCTTTGAACCGTTTTCACGCCCTATAACAGGCATTGTACGATTGTCTATCCGCTTGAAACTTCTTATTGTACTGTCTTACTTTGCTCTCGATGTGTTTCATTTGTTCAACTCGAGAGATAGTCATGTGTTCATTCATGGGATAACCCCAGATGATTACCCCTTATAGCATCCTATTGTTATCAACCTGCCCCTTACCTATTCGTAAGTACGATGGAGTTCCCGAAGAAAGGATGCCGACTTCCTCATGATTACCCGAAGCAGAGAAATGAAGCATCAATGTAATGGATCAACCTCGTCGGGAGGAGCAACCAAGACCGAGAAGATTCGTTAGAATGTCATAACCAAACGTTTCCCCCTTAGTCCCCCTCTTAAATCTCGGGACGAGATTTCTTGTAGTGGAGGAGAATTGTGACGCCCGGATAGTTAAGCTACAATGAACCTCCGCTAATGATGCCACGTCACCTCAGATTACTGTTTATAAACTCGCGCCAGTTCGAAACCTAGTTCAAACTTTAAAAATTTAACAAACAATAAAAGTTTTCAAATCTTAAAACTAAAATGTTCGGGGTGAACCAAATATTACATAGGTAATTATGATGGAGAAACCATACCTTTATAACATATTTAAATACTATAAGATAATTGAAACAGTAGTGAAAACTATTGTTTATATACTTTTAAATATGAATTAATTACGAAACTAATTTAGCGTGGGTAGCAAGCTAATGTGGCAGTGGCATATTTGTTAACAGCAAATTAGGCGCCATTATAGTATTTTACTAAAACAAAAATAAATGGAAACTAAAAGAAAACATAAAAGAAAAAAAAGAAAAAAGGGAAAATAAATAAAAGAAAGAAACTAACGAAACAAAAAAAGAGGGACCCCCCTCCCACGGCCCATCGCCCAGCTTGGCGGCCAGCCCACCCAAGCTTAACCCCACTCCCCAGTGCTAACCCTAACCCCCACTCCTCTCGATCCCCACTCTCCCCTCTCCCGATCCGATCCTGGGGCGGGATCGAACCCCAGCCTGCCCGGCCTCACGCCGCCCGACGGCCGCGCCCACCACCCGGTCTTGCCCGCCGCTTGCCCTTCTTTGCCGACGTTGCTGTTTCGCCCCCGACCCGTCATTGCTGGTGCCCCGGACCGCCGTCGCCGCTTCGCCGGAACCACGCCGCCACGACTACGTCGCCGTCCATCGTCCCGACTCCACCCGACCCTGCTGCCCTCACCGACGACCTGCCGCCTCCTGTCCGGCCTCGACGGTGCCCGCCTCCGCCACCAGCTGGCCCGGCGTCGTCGCGCGTCGCCGTGGCTCAGCCTCAAAGCCGCGGCCCGGCAGCTGCGCCGCGCCCGAGGGCTGCCGTTGCCGCCACGCCGTCTCCATCGCCTCGGAGCCGACGACCTCCCCGCATCGTCACCTCCCCGACCCCGGAGGCCGCCGCTTGCCGCCCCACCGTCGCTACCTCGCCTGCGCCTCATCCCCGTCGGCCTTCATCCTCTTCGTCGGCGTCCCCATCAGCCCCCACGAGCCCCGCTGCCCCGTCCCTGCTCCTCGATGTGAGCCTCGCCTCCTCCCCTTCCCCCGTACGCCCGAGTTCCGGGCGACGCAAGCCCACCTCGCCTCCTGCCGCCGGCGCTCCTGACCTCCTCGTCGCACACCCTGGCGACGCCCACCATTGCCTCCGGCCGCGGCTATGTCGGCACGACCCGCCTCTGCCCCGCCGCCTCGGCCGCGCCGCCCAGCGCCCGTGGCCTCGCCGCCCAGCACTGACCACAGCGGCCTCGCCTCCCCCTCGCGTGGTGGGCGTCTTGGGTGCGCCCGCACCCACACGCCCGTAACACGCCTCGATCACGGGGCTCCGCCCCAGCAACCACGCCCGACCCGATAGGCCCCTCTGGGCCTATGACAAACGGGGCCCACGCCCTAGAACAAGAATTAAAAAAAGGATTAAAAAAATAAAAAATAAAAAATAGTTAAAATAATTAAAATATTAATTAATTAATTAAAGAATTAATTAACTTAATTAATCCTGATTAGACTAATTAATCATTTAATTCACCTGACTAATCTACTAATTAAATTAATTAATTTAGTTAGTTATTTATCAGTCAATGACATGCAGGACCCACCGTCAGGTTGACCAGTCAACCCTGTTGACTGCTGACATCAGCATGACATCATGCTGATGTCATTAATCTATTTTTCGAATTAATTTAAATAATAAATTATATTCCAGAAGTTAATAAAATCTTTAGAAAATCATATCTTTTAATCCGTAACTCGGATTAAAATATTTTCAACATGAAAGTTGCTCAAAACGACGAGACGAACCCGGATACGCAGCCCGTTCATCCACCACACACTCCTAACATATCAAACACGCAACTTTCCCCCTTCGGTTCATCTGTCTGAAAACACGGAACACCGGGGATACTTTCCGGATGTTTCCCCCCTTCACCAGTATCACCTCCTACAGCATTAGGTCACCTCTAGCACCGCGTATTGCCATGTTACGCTTTGTGATACTTTGATTGCTCTGTTATTTATTGTGTTCCCTTCCATACTTCTTTCCTAGACTTAGATCACGGGCGACCCCAGTTCGACTACGGAGTTGACGACCTCTCTCTTGCTGTGAGCAACCAGGCAAGCCCCTTGATCACCAGATATCGCCTATTCTACTCTATACCGCTTGCATTAGAGTAGTGTAGCATGTTATCGCTTCATTATACCTATCCCGATGCATAGCCCGTCCTTGTTACTAATGTTGTTACCTTTACTCGCAATCCTATATGCTTAGTATAGGATGCTAGTATATTCATCTGTGGCCCTACATTCTTGTCCGTCTGTGTGCTATACTATCGGGCCGTGATCACTCGGGAGGTGATCACGGGTATATACTATATACTTTATACATGATACATGTGGAGACTAAAGTCGGTCGGGTGGAGCACCCATGAGTGGATCTTTGTGGCGGAGCGACAGGGCAGGTTTAGACCGCCTAGGAGAGAGGTGGGCCTGGCCCTGTTCGGTGTTCGCGGATACTTAACACGCTTAACGAGATCTTGGTATTTGATCTGAGTTGGCTACGAGCCTATACGCACTAACCAACTACGTGGGAAAGATATGGGCACTCGGCGTCGTGGTATCAGCTGAAGCACTTCGTGACGCCAGCGACTGAGTGGCGCGCGCCGGATTGGAACGTAAGCCTGCACTAACCAACTACGTGGGAAAGATGTTACGGTCGTCTTTACCGTACGTCTCTTGCGGCCTGGTCTACATCGACACACTGGGCCGCACTTGTCTGGATGAGCTGTTTATTGAGTATGAGCAATTCACTACTTGGGAAGCCCGGTTTTATTCCAACAAATTAAAGGCAAATTATCATATATTATCAGCCGCCGTCTGCACTGGATGGTTCAATGGGCAGGTGCACAAGTCGCCGCCACTACAGTTTTGTTAACTTCAAACAGCCAGTTGGAAGGAACCATTGGCCGAGTTGCTGACACGGCTCATACGGGATCATTTATAAACCCGCCGCAGTCACCTCAACCTTCTGTGGATTCACATCGCGCTATCAACGCCAATGATATACACCTTCTGCTATGGTCAAATATGGAGAATCTCAAGCCAACTCCTCGAGTCGTCTTGAGACTCGGGGGCTACAATGACATGACTCGGCGAAATTGGCCAGTGTTAGTGAATTCAAGAACTCCGGGTCATTGGATGGAAGGTAACCCGGTTCCGGAGGCTACCGCTATATTGGTGAACAATTTAAAGGCTGTCAGAAAATGTCCGGTTTAAAAAGAAGGTTTTCGGTTTAAAATTCGGTTCAAGAGACATCTCTCTCCCACAAAGCACTGAAGCTCTTAATATCCGGTTCAAGGGAAATTTGTTTACCACAAACCTTTGATGCTCTCAAATCCGGTTCAAATCCGGCTCAAGGTAAATTTACCTCTCACAAAGTTTTGAAGCTTTCACATCCGGTTTAAACTTCCGGTTCAAAAAGAATTAATCCCTCGCAAGTTCGAGTTCTGAGAAAAATTAAAGGTTGCCAAAAAGAACTTGCTGCCATGATGTGCTGTTCAAACTTGGGTATCCTGCCTTACGGCTTATCTTATTATGATCATTTGGGGGCTTCCTGCTCATCGAGCATAGCTATCAGTACCCTCTTGATCGGCGCAATGCCAAAACTTATATGGTCACTTGGGGGCTTCCTGTTCAAACATAGGTCGTATTCGAACCAAAGAGAACATAGCTGTCGATACCCTTTTGATTAGCAAACTCCTGAACCTACTTGGGGGCTTCTTGATCGTATCCGAATCATGGCTCAACCCCTTTGGGAATCGACGTGGATCGTATTCGAATCAGCGTCGTTAAACAACTCTTAAGGTCATTTGGGGGCTTCCTGTTCAAACATAGGTCATATTCGAACCAAAGAGAACATAGCTGTCGATACCCACTTTGATCGGCAACGCCAACGCCACTGGGGGCTATATGATCGTATTCAAATCTTAGCTTAACCCCTTTGGAACGGTTGATCGTATTCGAATTAGAAGCCTCAAAAAAATTTATCTGTTTTTATACAATCACAAGTATTTGAGTTGTCACAAATATCATATGTGCCGGCTTTTACAGGGTTGAGTTATCAACTTCACCCTTCGGGTCACGTGAACCGGTGGTATCATCCAAAGGATCATAAGTATGATAACAACAATTGTGTCTTAACATCATGATTGATAACCGGCTTGTCTATTTATGATTCTTTTCGGGTTTTTTATATGACCCGCCCTGCGGCAAACCGCCAAGGGTTCTTGTGATCTACTTGTGCGCAGGGTAAGACTACATTTGGGTGGTTACCCGCCCTGGCTCTTGACGTTAAGTCGCCAGGGCATATGTTGTTTAAATTATGTGCAGGATTTGCAGAACTATGACTTATATAATTGCTTCAGTCCAAGCTCCTCACTGAAGTTGGTGTCTCAAAAGGGTTATCAATTATTGATTTTCTCAAGGGCTATAGGCCACCGGGTTACAAAAATTCCGGCTTACAATGAATGCGCATTAAGTCATCATCGGCCAAGAGCCGCCAGGTATTTAAACTTTGGATTTACTTGTCAACCAATGAGGTATTCAAATCTTTAATAGCCAAAACTGGCTGGATTTTCATGATGATATTGAATGATTGAGGTTTTCATACCGGATTATATTATTCAAATCTTGAATAGCCAACATGGCTGGATTTCTATTATGATATCAATAACCAGTGTTATGATTAAGGTTTTCAAAGTCGCTTTAGCGCAACGGCTATTATTTTTATCAATGGGCATGATTTATTTTACAATAGAGGAAACAGTCCCGAGTCGCTGCAGGCTTACGACCCGGCACTTGGGGGCTACATTGTTCAAATCGAGATTACATCGAATATACAAGTCCCATGTCATCGCCAAAGCAGCACCATGGCACTTGGGGCTAATGCAAAGTCATTTTTTGCTCAACTTATTGAAGACCCGACTCATCACATTTTAAATGAGCCGGCCCTTGGGGGCTACCAATTGTTCCTGTCGGAAATTCAAGGTACACAAGCCTTAATCCATTATATTGAAAGATCCATTATTTAGTTGGTAGAGTACAAAGCTCTTAACCTTGTGGACGTGGGTTCAAGCCCCATGGTGGAGATTACATCATTTGATGGTATTATCAATGAATCATATACAAAGTCCCAGCTTATTCATGCTGATTAAACCGGCCCTTGGGGGCTACACATCACTGCTCAAGTTTACATCATCATATTTACAAAGTCCCTGCTCATTATTACATAATGACCCGACACTTGGGGGCTAATGCATATTGCTCTTTGCTGAAGACAATTCTAGGATGACCCGGCTACACTACTATGACTATAGCCGACTCATGGGAGCTGCACAACCGATTTTATTTAAAGCCATGGTGATAAGTCCCGCTTATTCATGCTGATTAAACCGCCCTTGGGGGCTATAGGTAATATGGATATAAGGGAGAAATATCTTCAAATTCTCAGTTTGGGTAAATCAGATTGACCCGGTGTCTGCAAAAATCATAAACCGGCGTCGGCGGCAATTATGACTTGGCATCATCTATTTATAACCCGGCAATTTTGGTAATCATAAACCGGCAAGTTTTATATCTTCAAGCCGGCTGAATATAAGTTGAAGACCAATATTTTTGTCAAGTCAGAGCATTGAAAGCCGACTCAAGTGGATTATCTCTTACCATATTTCTCAACAAGAGACCAATATCAGCAAATTGACTCTGAAGCTGGCCTATTGACCCGGATTTTTCAAAGGAAGTATCTGGATTCTTTGCATTGGCAAAATTTGAACACATCTGCTAAAGAGATTTGCTATGAGATTATGGATACATATCAAGAAGGAGATGAAAAAGACTTAAGGATGATCAAGTGCCGGCTTACAAAGAATATTTAACCCGGAACACAACTTGTCAAATTTATTATTGTGTTTATATTGCAGATTAGTTTAACATGGATAAATCCAAATTAAACTGGGGGCTAATGTCGGGGATATACCCCGCGGTATAACCCGGCCGAAAGTATGACCCGTCCGGGCTTGGCGCTTCACCGATGACCCACAGAAGGACTGGCGACTCACGGGTCTGGCGGCTTACTAGTCAGACGACTCACGAGCCTGATGACTCACGGATGACCCCGACGGCGGGTCAGATAGAAGACTAGGCCCGAGGCCCAGAAGGCCGGCTCATGTTATGGTGGGCCGGCTTAAGAGGAAAGGGATGACGAATATTTCCTTTACGAGGAAGCAAGACCCGGACTTGTATTCAACTTGTAAGAAAAGATAGACTAGTCCTAGTCCTACTAGGACTCTACATGTAAGCCGCCCCTTCAACTTATATAAGGAGGGGCAGGGCTCCCCAAAGAGGGACAAGGAACAAGAAACAATATCTAGGGCTAGACACAAAGAGCCGGCTTACCGGCGACTCCCTCATGATCATAATGAGACCTAGCCACAAACAGTATGTAGGGTTATTACCGGATGATGTTTCCCGGGGCCCGAAGCTGTCTAAACCCTTGTCTTGTGTTGCGTCTCTCGATTCCGCTCAACCCCTCTCAAGCTACCACATAGATGCGTTGGCCTCGCGACTAAGTCCTCACGCTAAGGGTGACTATTGCACGACATCTTCCATGACCTCCGACAGGTTTCATGAGTGACAAATGCATTCTTGGTGGGAAGATTTCGAATGCGATTGACGTCCACCAAGAGGCTTTGCATCTGCCGCTTCAGCCAATAGTGATGCTTATCCTGTTTCTGATGCAGGGCAACGAGAAGCTCTCGGTCATTGAGAACACAAGATCGCTTCCGAGGCCTTTGAGAAATAGTGCTTTCAGTGGCTTCAGTATGGGCATAGTGAGGGAAGCATGTATTGCCAGCCAAAGGATAAACACGAGTGACGGCCTGAACTCCTTCAATGGGTTGTGTGAAGCTTTGGTGATTAGCATTGTGAAGACAAACAGGCTCCTTGGCAGGCTCCGGGTATATGGCTTCAACTGACATATCAACCTCTGGCAAAAATATCAGATGGTTGCGTGCGTATATTGATAGTTGACAAATGAGTGAAGCTTGATAAGGTGCATAACCCATGGAGTGTAGAACTTCAGACCAAAGAGATCATAGCCTGATGCAGCCAATTGCCTGATAAAGAAGTCTTGAGCATTGAAGCTGATGCCATTGAAGATATAAAAGACCAACGTCTTCATCGCTCCTTCAAGCTTTGCTGCAGAAGAATGTCCCCTGATGGGCCATAGAGTTCGCCTTATGATATGATAGATTGTTCGGGGCAGATACTCTAGGTCTTCAACAAAGAACTCTCTTGGGTATTCAGCATCGCGTGGCAGAGGCTTCATCATGCTTAGCATTTGGCTCATGTTGGGCTCTGGCTTCTGAAAGATGCTCTCCAATGCATTGCGGTGAAGCTGACAACCAGGCTTGAAGAGTTAACCTAGAGTGGGCAGGACAGTTAGCTCAATGATATCAAGAGCTTTGGCTTCATGATGGACATTGCCTGTCATCCACTAAAGGACCCAAGTCTTCGGATCCCTGTTGTAGCCGCGAATGTGGAGGGTAGCATAAAATTGTAGCAGAAGCTCTTCATTCCAATGCTCTTTACCAGTCACAAAGTTTAGCGCATCAAAGCATCACGGAAGCAACAAGGGCTTCTTCAAGGCAGATAGTCCAAAGCAATGGCTTCACACAGTCTACACGCATATGTGGGAAGATGCGCCTTGGTCATAGACAACACAGAATAGTAGCTGCACAACGATAGCTCCAGAATCGATCAGATGAGATCCTTGGCTTGGAATAGGGGTTCTTGGCACTATCAAAGAAAGTGTTGTGTGCAATGAAGCCATTTGCATTGAATGACCCTGGTGAAGTGGCAGTACCTGGAAACCTGGGCAACCTTGGCTTAGGCTTCTGGACCTGAGGCCTGTGCTCGATATGATAGTCAAATTGCGGACCAGTAGCAGGTGAAGGAACCAGAATGGGCCATCTGACAGTGACCAGCTGACCTTGATCATATGCTTGCTGGATGGTGGGTGGCCGTGGAGGCGGTACAGGAGCAGTGGCAGTGACAGTGGTATTGACTTCTGGTAGCAGATTTGCGTCAGGAGCAGCATTGGCTTCAGGTGCAATCACTTCTGGCTCCACATTAACTTCAGGCGCCACAGTAGCTTCAGCCATGACAACGTCATTGGCTTCAGTATGGGTGTTGGTGGTCGCCTCAATGTTATCAACCTCCACTCGAGTAGCTGGAGGGTCGGACACGTTCTCCTTGAGAACAAATTCAGGGTTGGTTGGCGGTGTAGCAACACGTTCTTCTTCATCTCTTGGTATTTCTTGTTCATCGGCTGATGCAGCCAGAATATCTTCAGCTGCTTTGGCTTCATACTTGGAGTTGTTCACAGTTGGAGAGGCTTCAGGAAATACTTGACGAGATACTGATTGGTGCTCTTCTCCTTCTGGAACACTCAACAGAGTGACTTGTGGCCTTGGTCCTTTACGAAGCCTGCGAAACGCTGGCGACGCTTGTGGAGATTGAGTAGGTTGGGCCACAAAGTCATCATCTTGAAGCACCGGAGTGGTGACTTGAGTTGGGGGAGTAGATGGTGATTCTTCTTCATGGGAGGAGTCTTGAGGGTGATCAGCCCATGAATCATCCCGAGCAATTGGCGTCAAAGGACGACCAATGCTGATGAGTTCGCTGTTCGTGAGAACAGGCGATGATACCACATTCTGCTCGACCTGAGGAAGGACTTCATCATCTTCTACATTGTCATGGTGACCAATGTCTTCAGCTGCAGTGGGGTCAATGATACGTCTCCGTCGTATCTATAATTTTTGATTGTTTCATGCCAATATTATTCAACTTTCATATACTTTTGGCAACTTTTTATATTATTTTTGGGACTAACATATTGATCCAAAGGTCCAAAGGCCGCCTCGCTTGTTGCATGTTTTATGTTTTGTAGAATATCCATATCAAACGGAATCCAAACGGGATAAAAACGGACAGAGCTTATTTATGGAATATTTGGAAAATTCCGGAAGAAAAATCCATGCGAGACAGTGCCCGAGGTGGCCACGAGGTAGGGGGGCGCCCTTGCCCCCCCAGGGCGCGCCCCTGACCCTCGTGGGCCACCCATAAGGCGGTTGATGCCCTTCTTTGGCTGCAAGAAACCTAATTTTTGGTAATAAATCACGACGAAGGTTTCAGTCCAATCGGAGTTACAGCTCTGCATATATATACGAAACGGTGAAAGGGCACCAGAGCAGAACGCAGAAACAGAGAGAAACAAAGAGATAGATCCAATCTCGGAGGGGCTCTCGCCCCTCCCACTCCATGGAGGCCAAGGACCAGAGGGGAATCCCCTCTCCCATCTAGGGAGGAGGTCAAGGAAGAAGAAGACAGAAGGGCCCCTCTCCCCTTCTCTTTCGGTGGCGCCGGAACGCTGCCGTGGCCATCATCATCACCGCAATCTTCACCAACAACTTCACTGCCATCATCACCAACTATCGCCCTCTATGCAGCGGTGTAACCTCTCTCTTACCCGCTGTAATCTCTACTTAAACATGGTGCTCAACGCTATATATAATTTCCCAATGATGTATGGCTATCCTATGATGTTTGAGTAGATCCGTTTTGTCCTATGGGCTATTTGATGACCAAGATTGGTTTGAGTTGCATGTTTTATTATTGGTGCTGTCCTATGATGCTCTCCGTGTCGCGCAAGCGTGAGGGATTCCCGCTGTAGGGTATGCAATATGTTCATGATTTGCTTATGGTGGGTGGCGTGAGTGTAAGCATAGACCCGAGTAAGTAGGTTGTTTGCATTATGGGATAAAGGGGACTTGATACTTTAATGCTATGGTTGGGTTTTACCTTAATGATCTTTAGTAGTTGCGGATGCTTGCTAGAGTTCCAATCATAAGTGCATATGATCCAAGTAGAAAGAGTATGTTAGCTTATGCCTCTCCCTCAAATAAAATTGCAATAATGATTACCGGTCTAGTTATCGATTGCCTAGGGACAAATAACTTTCTCGTAAAAAAAGCTCTCTACTAAAACTAATTTAGTTGTGTCCTCATCTAAACAGCCCCTACCTTTTATTTTTGTTCTCTTTACTTTCTTGCAAACCTATCCAAAAACACCTACAAAGTACTTCTAGTTTCATACTTGTTCTAGGTAAAGCGAACGTCAAGCGTGCGTAGTTGTATTGGTGGTCGATAGAACTTGAGGGAATATTTGTTATACCTTTAGCTCCTCGTTGGGTTCGACACTCTTACTTATCAAAAACTGTTGCGATCCCCTATACTTGTGGGTTATCAAGACCTTTTTCTAGCGCCGCTGTCGGAGTCATAGCGTGGGGTGAATATTCTCATGTGTGCTTGTTTGCTTTATCACTAAGTAATTTTTATTTGCTGTTCTTAGTTGTTCTCTATCTTTAGTTATGGATATGGAACACGAAATACCAAAATAATTAGGTGTACTTTCTGCTCATGGAGATGGGGACCTCCTAAAACCCTCGATGCTGGTTATGTGAAAGATATTACGTACTACTTTAATAATCCTGAGAAAACCCCATTCAATTATGTAATGGGAGTAACGTTGGATCAACGTGAATACTTTAGGGATTACCGCTTGACACAAAAGGGAAACTATTATGGGATCAAATTCATATATTGAAGTGGTATGCTAGACAACTATGCTTGGAATATGGTTATACTTGTTGCTCTAGGACGAAGGCTCCACACCTTCCCTTTTCATGCAAATTTAATGATAATAAAACCTTAGCTTATTATGCTAATGGTATATATGATTACTATGATGTGGAGCAAATAGAAGAATTTGTTGCTTTTATGGGTGCTTATGAAATTGAATCTATGTTTAAAGAGTTTGAAGATTTTGATGATGCTGCTTATAGAACTGAAAATTTAGCTATCCTCAAATATTGTTATGAGAATTATGAATACAATGCCAATATTAATGCACTCATTGAGAAAGTCTCCGCTGTCCAAGAAGAGACTAATATTTTGCAGGAATCTATGGAAGAAGAAATTGATGAAACTGTGAGCTCATTGGATGAAAAAGATGATGAGGAGAGCGAAGAACAAAAGGAGGAAGAGCGGAGTAGCTACCCGTGCCCACCTTCTAATGAGAGTAATCCTCCAACTCATACATTGTTTAATTTCCCTTCGTGCTTACCGAAGGATGATTGCTATGATCCCATTGATTCTCTTGAAATATCCTTTTTTGATGATGCTTGCTATGCTTGTGGCCAAGATGCCAATATGAATCATGCTTATGGAGATGAACTTGCTATAGTTCCTTATGTTAAACATGAAATTGTTGCTATTGCACCCACGCATGATAGTCCTATTATCTTTTTGAATTCTCCCGAATATACTATATCGGAGAAGTTTGCACTTATTAAGGATTATATTGATGGGTTGCGTCTTACTTCTACACATGATGATTTTGATAGATATAATATGCATGTGCTTTCTGCTCCTACTTGCAATTATTATGAGAGAGGAACTATATCTCCACCTCTCTATGTTTCCAATACAATAAAATAGCAAGAAACTGTTTATACTATGCATTGGCCTTTACTATGTGTGGATGAATTGTTCTTTTATGACATGCCGATGCATAGGAAGAGAGTTAGACTTCGTCATTACATGATATATGTTACTTTGTGCTCACTACTAAATTATAGATCGTTGCTAATTAAAATTGGCTTTGATATACCTTGGGATCTGGGTGGATTCACTACTTGAGCACTGTATGCCTAGATTAATGGCTTTAAAGAAGCGCTGCCAGGGAGACAACCCGGAAGTTTTAGAGAGTCATTTATTTCTGTTGAGTGCTTTCATATAGTTTAAAAACAACAAAAATAAAGAGGGGAACCCAAAACTTTTCAAAAGAAAAGTGAAAGTGAGAGAGACGAGCATTGTGAAAGTGGGGGACGTCCTTGAACTTTGTTCATGCCCATGGGAACTTTGTGAATCTTAATTACAGAAAATTTTCAATAAAAATAATTATCCCCTTGTACAATTCCGTTGTATTATAAAAATAATGTGCCAAGGTTTGCCTTTAGAATGTTTACAATGCTTGTTGGTTTGTGCGGTGCAGGACAGAAACTTTAGCTGTAGTGCGCGAATTTTAGTTTTTTACTGGAACGTCAAATGGTTCTTATTATTTTTGCACTGTCGTTCTATACAAATTTTTTATTTTTTCCAATTTTGGAAGAATTTTTCAAGTATCATAAGTATGGTTAATATTCAGATTATTACAGACTATTCTGTTTTAGACAGATTCTATTTTTGATGCATAGTTTGCTTGTTTTGATGAAACTATCGATTTATATCAGTGGATTAAGCCATGAAAAAGTTATATTACAGTAGAAACAATGCAAAAATAAAATATGAATTGGTTTGCAACAGTACTTAGAGTAGTGATTTGCTTTATTATACTAACGGATCTTACCGAGTCTTCTGTTGAAGTTTTGTGTGGATGAAGTGTTCGATGATCGAGAAGGTTTCGGTGTGAGAAGAAGGAAGAGAGGCAAGAGCTCAAGCTTGGGGATGCCCGAGGCACCACAAATAAATATTCAAGGATACTCAAGCGTCTAAGCTTAGGGATGCCCCGGAAGGCATCCCCTCTTTCTTCAACAAATATCGGTATGTTTTCGGATTCGTTTCATTCATGTTATATGTGCAAATCTTGGAGCATCTTTTGCATTTAGTTTTCATTTTTATTTTATGCACCATGCTGGTATGAGATAGTCCTTGGTTGATTTATAGAATGCTCATTGCACTTCACTTATATCTTTTGAGTATGGCTTTATAGAATGCTTCGTCGGCCGCAAGAAATATGGCTTTATAGAATGCTTCGCCCCTGACCCTCGTGGGCCACCCGTAAGGCGGTTGATGCCCTTCTTCGACTCCAAGAAAGCTAATTTTTGGTAAAAAATCACGATGAAGGTTTCAGTCCAATCGGAGTTACGGATCTCCATTTATATATACGAAACGGTGAAAGGGCACCAGAGCAGAACGCAGAAACAGAGAGAAACAAAGAGATAGATCCAATCTCGGAGGGGCTCTCGCCCCTCCCACGCCATGGAGGCCAAGGACCAGAGGGGAAACCCCTCTCCCATCTAGCGAGGAGGTCAAGGAAGAAGAAGAAGAAGGTGACCCATCTCCCCTTCTCATCCGGTGGTCTTAGGAGCAGCTGCCCGTGGCCATCATCATCACCGCAATCTTCACCAACAACTTCACCGCCATCATCACCAACTCTCCCCCCCCTCTATGTAGCGATGTAACCTCTCTCTTACCCGCTGTAATCTCTACTTAAACATGGTGCTCAACGCTATATATTATTTCCCAATGATGTATGGCTATCCTATGATGTTTGAGTAGATCCGTTTTGTCCTATGGGCTATTTGATGATCAAGATTGGTTTGAGTTGCATGTTTTATTATTGGTGTTGTCCTATGGTGCTCTCCATGTTGCGCAAGCGTGAGGGATTCCCGCTGTAGGGTTTGCAATATGTTCATGATTTTCTTATGGTGTGTGGCGTGAGTGACAGAAGCACAGACCCGAGTAAGTAGGTTGTTTGCGTATGGGATAAGGGGACTTGATACTTTAATGCTATGGTTGGGTTTTACCTTAATGATCTTTAGTAGTTGCGGATGCTTGCTAGAGTTCCAATCATAAGTGCATATGATCCAAGTAGAGAAAGTATGTTAGCTTATTCCTCTCCCTCAAATAAAATTGCAATAATGATTACCGGTCTAGTTATCGATTGCCTAGGGACAAATAACTTTCTCGTAACAAAAAGCTCTCTACTAAAACTAATTTAGTTGTGTCCTCATCTAAACAGCCCCTCCCTTTTATTTTCGTGCTCTTTACTTTCTTGCAAACCTATCCAAAAACACCTACAAAGTACTTCTAGTTTCATACTTGTTCTAGGTAAAGCGAACGTCAAGCATGCGTAGAGTTGTTTCGGTAGTCGATAGAACTTGAGGGAATATTTGTTCTACCTTTAGCTCCTCGTTGGGTTCGACACTCTTACTTATCGAAAACTGTTGCGATCCCCTATACTTATGGGTTATCAGTCAACAGCTGGAATGTCTTCAGCTTCAGGAGCCTCTGTGGAAGCAGGCTCATGAATTATCATACGACACTCTTGATGTGTAGATGCAGGACGAGCAACAGAAATTGGCTTGACGACAAGGGGCTCTGTGGGAGCAACCCGATCCTTCTTCTTTGTTTTTCGCTTCTTGGCAGGTGGAGCCTCATCAGTGGTGTTCTTGGTCTTGCGCTTTCTGGCTTCAGCTTCAGCTGCCCTCGTTTTCTTGAGCTCCGAAGCCACTGTGGGAACCTTAGGCTTCACGTCTGTCATACTGGCCGGGAAGACAATGCGAGGTTCTTCCCGCCTGGATGCTTCAGCTTGGTCCACAGCTGGCTTCTTCTTGGCAGCCATCTTGGGGTCAATGCCAGGACACCCAAGTGCCTTATGCTTCTCAGCTTCATTGTAGGCTTGAACACATTTAGCAGCCAGGAGCTTCATGCGGTCTCGAGAACCTTTAGCTTCGTTACGCTTCTTGTGAAATGCCTCCTTGAGCTCATGCATCATGGTCTTGAAGTTTTGGACGTCTGTCACACTGAGCTTAGCCATATGCTTCTTGAACTAAGCCTTTTCATAGTCAATCTTGTGCTTCAGTTCAACAATTTTCTGAGCTAGAGCCAGCTCAGGAGCAATGGTTGCATGGAAGGAGATGCTGAGGCCAATGGGGAGTTGGAGATCATCAAAACTGAGGTTTGGGCTGTCAAACCACTCACCAATGAATTTGTTCAGAATGTCCACATCGAAGAGGGGAAGACCATTAAAGATTTCCGCCTCTTGCTTGCTCTTTATTAGCAGCTCAAGAGCATCATCGCCAAGATCATCGTCACTAGACAGATCAATGGCGTCGTTCTCATTCCTCAGAACGGCAGCAGGGGTTAGTGCTTGACCAGTAGGCTGTACGGGCTTCTTCTTCTTCTTAGACTTGGAGATACGTGAGAGATCTTCAGAGTGCACGCTTGGTGTAGGAGGAGTAGTGGCCAGAGGCTTCGCTTGCAAAGCTCTTGGTGCAGCTGAGGGCTTCGAAGCCTTGGGTTTCTTCAGCTTCTTAGGCTTCGGTGGTGCAGGCGCTTCGTCAGAATCAGCGTCATCTGCAGAGTGATCCACGGCTGCCCCTTGAACCATGATGTGAGTGATGAGACCCTCTAGGTTGTAGAAGGGCCCAACAAGATTGGGTTCAGCTTCGTGTGTGCCATCGGCAAGAGGAGCAGAGGGACCTGGGTTGAAGTCTAATACCCACGACTTATTGTTCTCTTTAGCCGAGTTCTTGGCAAACTGAAAGTTGTGCTTGAACAGATTGTCGTCACGACACCAGAGCAACGAAGATGGGTCGGCATCAGAAGGTTGTGGTCCACGGACCATGCAAGGGCAGAAGCCTTGATCAATGGCTTCAACTCTGGACCTGGGTGGAAGATTTTTATACAAGATGACTCCCAAGGGTCACTTGATGGCATTCTTTTCAGCATATTCCTGGGTCACGAACATGTACTTGAACCATTGCTCTTCCCAATATCTCCGAATCCATTGGATTTGTGTTTTGCGCTGATTGTAATCCTCCTATGGATCTGTCTTGTTTAGCTCACAGAGGTCAGGTGGCAAATCTCTTGATGTTCCCCCTCAGCGTTGTCTGCCTCCCTTCCTTGCTGACTTATCTGTTGCCATGAAGTTCAGACTGAATGGCTTCAACACTATCAAAGGCTTCCGTCTGCTGGTCAGACAGGAACTGGCTTCGGGAGAGTTGATATGATGCTGTAAGAATTCTGCAAATGAATGCAGACTATGAGAACCAAGGGATTCTCCCACGGACATGTACCTGTGACAACATTAGAGATGCGAGGGAAGGGGAAGAGGTCATATGCATTCTCAGAAGATTTTGAAGATAAATCAGTTTAGAAACTTTGACCTCATAGCGCGAAGACATTCACTTATATGTTGAGAGTTGGTTCCAGATTTGTACGAATCCAAGAATAGGTACAAGTGAGGAATCTAACTACGTGTGAAGCATAAGTGAATATACTAGGCATCATATGAGATGCAAAACAGGATAGATCAAAATTTGTGTAGACAGAAACCACTTTTGGTAGGAAGGATGAATCTATCGGATCAAAAAGACAGTAAAAAGAGAGTTTTAATTTACCACACGATGAACCGCTAGACAGAGTAGAAGATGAGGCCGAGCAGTTCGATCTTCCGTGCCCTAACTTGGCGACGGAGGACACCTACGGCGGCGGCGGAGAAGACGATGTCCGCGGCCGGCGTGAAGACGGCGTCGGTGAGGTCGCGGCAGCTAAGCGCTTCGTCGCCGGCGTCGTCGAGAGCTAGCGGTGGCGCTAGGGTTTGTTGAGGTGGAGAGGTGGAAGAAGTATTTTGCCCGTGATGTGATGTGTATTTATAAGGAGAGGGACGGCACAGCGCAATTACGCAGGTGCCCCTGGCGGTTCACATCTAAGGGACACATGGCGAACATGCAACACATTGGAAGTTGTTCCATGTTCCCACGCACGCCTAGACTGTCGGGTGGTCGTTCCGGCTTCTCCGGGTTTTAGGCAAGAAGGATTGAGCATTTAAAAATAAATTTAATGTTTGTCTCTGTATCTTCTGCTGACAAGGTCGCAGAGAAGACATTCGACAGTTTCAACAGAATGCATATGATTTGGATAGATAGAGTTTGAGGTAGGAAGCATAGAGAGGTTAGGGTCCGATCACATTCACTTAGTCCAAAATATTCAAACGAGAAGACATAGCTATAAGTGAATGCTGTAGAGGACAGAACACTAACATATGTATATATCAGAACAAGACCAAATCAACATTGTGAAGATAAACATGAAGACAAACCAATGTTGAGGATGAATCAATTGCGAAGACTTAGAAAATGTAACGCCAAGAGAAAAACAATCCAAAAAAAGTTTGGTGGTGGCGTTACCCACCGTATAGGAAGTATTAGACCCAGACATGGCGCACAATTATCGTGGCGCTCCGAAGTCAAATTCCGCATTAATATATTCACACTCAGAGTGTAAATCTTCATTGATTGAAGATATACATTACTTTGTGTGTTGCACATCTAAGTCATCAACATGCATAAGTGTTAGGATGTGTGCCCAATCACAGAACATTCGAGGATTCCAAGATATTTAGCTCACACCGCAACTTGCAAAACCTTTTATCATCCAAGGGCTTTGTGAAGACATCTGCCAATT
Source organism: Aegilops bicornis (assembly GCA_021605145.1). Lineage (NCBI taxonomy): Eukaryota > Viridiplantae > Streptophyta > Magnoliopsida > Poales > Poaceae > Aegilops > Aegilops bicornis. The sequence goes on along the minus strand of CM038675.1, from coordinate 200,891,347 downwards.
GCTCTTCAGTGTTGACATGTATGATATCAATATCTTCCTTCATAACATGATCTCTGAGAAAATGATGACGAATTTCAATGTGCTTTGTCTTCGAGTGCTGAACTAGATTGTTGGAAATCTTGATGGCGCTTTCGTTGTCGTAGTAGAGTGGTACTTGTTTCAGATGGATGCCATAGTCCTTGAGAGTTTGCTTCATCCATAGAAGTTGAGCGCAGCAAGATCTAGTAGCAATGTATTCAGATTCAGCAGTGGAGAGTGATACACAGTTCTGCTTCTTTGAAGACCAACAGACAAGTGATCATCCTAGAAAGTGACATGTGCCTGATGTAGACTTGCGGTCCACCTTGTCACCAGCATAATCAGCATCCGAGAATCCAACTAGATCAAACTCTGAGCCCTTTGGATACCATAATCCTAGTGCTGGGGTGTAAGCCAAATATCAAAGAATTCGCTTCACAGCTAAGTGATGCGATTCCTTTGGTGCCGCTTGGAATTGAGCACACATGCAAACACTATGCATGATATCTGGCCTAGATGCACATAAATAAAGTAAAGAACCAATCATGGAGCGGTATACCTTTTGATCAAACTCTTTACCATTGGCATCGGGACCCAGATGACTCTTGGTTGGCATTGGCGTCGTGTAACCTTTGCAGTCTTGCATTCCAAACTTCTTCAGGCAGTCTTTGAGGTATTTCTCTTGAGATATGAAGATGCCATTGCTTTGCTGATGAATTTGAAGACCAAGGAAGAACTTCAGCTCACCCATCATGGACATCTGATATTGATCTTGCATCATGTGTCCAAACTAATCACTGTATTTCTGGTTGGTGCAGCCAAAGATAATGTCATCCACATATATTTGGCACACAAACAATTCACCATCATATGTCTTCGTGAAGAGTGTGGGATCCAGGGAACTAGGTTTGAAGCCTTTGCTCTTCAGGAAGTCTTTGAGTGTGTCATACCAAGCGCGAGGGGCTTGTTTGAGGCCATACAATGCCTTGTTAAGCTTGTACACCAGATCAGGATGTTTTGGATCTTCAAAGCCAGGAGGTTGTGCAACATACACTTCTTCTTCAATCTTGCCATTGAGAAATGCACTCTTCACATCCATTTGATATGTATGATGTTGTGATGATTTGCATAGGCCAAAGAATATGCGTATAGCTTCAAGCCTAGCTAGGAGAAAATGTTTCATCAAGTCAATCCCTTAAACTTGAGTGTATCCTTGAGCAACAAGATGAGCCTTGTTTCTGACAACTTGACCATGCTCATCTTGCTTGTTGCGATAAATCCATTTTGTGCCTATTATGTTGTGCTTGCGAGGGTCAGGACGCTTGACAAGTTCCCAGACATTGTTCAGTTTGAACTGTTGAAGCTCTTCTTGCATGGCTTGAATCCATTCAGGTTCCATGAAGGCTTCAGCAACTTTCTTGGGTTCAGATATTGAGACAAATGCAAAGTGCCCATAGAAATTTGCGAGCTGTGTTGCTCTTGAACGAGTGAGTGGACCAGGCGCATTGATGCTATCAACTATCTTCTCAATCTGTACTTCATTTGCAACACGAGGATGAACTGGACGAATATTTTGCTCTTGCTGATCATTGTCATCATTAGGAGGATTGTCTTCGGGCTGAGCATTGTCTTCAGGTTTATTAGGTGCAGAAATGACAAGTTCCTCTTCAGGCTGTGCTTTAGACAGTATGATTTCTCCAGTTCCCATTATCTTGATGGATTCACTAGGTGGAACTTCATCTAGCACATTTGGCAGGTGCTCTCTTTGCGAGCCGTTAGTCTCATCGAACCGCACATCCACAGTTTCAACCACTTTATAGTGAAAGAGGTTGAAGACTCTGTAGGAGCCGTAACCAAGCATAAAACCTTCATGTGCTTCGGTGCAAATTTTGAAGTGTGATGTGGATCCTTGTTCCAGCACCTAGCACCAAATACTCTGAAGTAACTGACATTTGGCTTCTTACCAGTGAGGAGTTCATAGGATGTCTTCTTCAGAAGCTTGTGAAGATAAACACTGTTGATGACATGGCATGCAGTATCAATAGCTTTAGGCCAGAACTTTCTTGGAGTCTTGTATTCATCGAGCATCGTCCGTGCCATCTCAATGAGTGTTATGTTCTTGCGCTCCACGATGCCATTCTGCTGAGGTGTGTACGGAGCTGAGAACTCATGAGTGATGCCCAACGTATCCAGGTAAAGGTCGAGGCTGGTGTTCTTGAACTCTGTGCTGTTGTCACTTCTGATATGCTTGATCTTGACTCCATAGTTGTTCATGGCACGGTTGGCGAAGCTTCTGAATAGATCCTGCACTTCAGTCTTGTAGAGGATTATGTGCACCCAAGTATATCTTGAATAATCATCGACAATGACGAAGCCATAGAGACAAGCAATAGTCGTGAGAGTAGAGTAGTGAGTAGGACCAAATAAGTCCATGTGTAGCAGCTCGAAGGGTTGAGATGTCGTCATGATTGTCTTCGAGGGATGCTTGGCCCTTGTCTTCTTTCCAGCTTCGTAGGCACCGTACAGATGATCTTTCTTGAACTTGACGCCCTCAATGCATTATGACATGCTTCTTCTTTGCGAGAGTGTGCAAGTTCTCATGCTGGCATGCCCTAGCCTTTGATGCCAGAGCCAGCACTCTGAAGCTTTTGCTAGAAGACATACGGCAAGCTGTGGTCTTGCTAAAAAATCTACCATGTACAGATCATCTTTCCGATACCCTTCAAAGACTAGAGACTTGTCAGATTTCATTAGTACAAGGCAACGATATTTTCCAAATATCACAATCATGTTCAAGTCACAAAGCATTGAGACAGACATTAAGTTGAAACCAAAGGATTCAACAAGCATCACTTTATCCATGTGTTGATCCTTTGAGATTGCAACTCTACCTAGACCGAATACCTTGCTTTTACCAGTGTCAGCAAATGTGATGTAACTCTTGTCAGATGGACGTAAGGTTGAGTCCATGAGAAGACTTCGATCACCAAATATATGATTAGTGCATCCGCTGTCCATAATCCATTCTCAAGCATGAGGTGTCATACCCTACAAGAAGTTAGGGATACGCTTCACCAAGAGTATTGTGAAGCATAAACATTTGACGGGCAAGAGGATTATCAAAGCTCGAGATCAAGATTAGGACCGATAGGATGATTGGCAAGCGATTCAGAACAAAATACATAGTAAGACCATTTGGGCATTTTATCTTGCGCCCACAAGATGTTTTAGGTCCCCAAAGAATAGCATCGACGCCTTTGATTTCCTACCGAGACCTTTCCCTGTAAAAGAAATTTAATTTTTCTTAACCACGCACATCTTCAGGGGTGGCTTAGAAGCAATGAGTCTAAGTGCAACATCTGAGAACTTCGGCTTTGGAGCCCTAGCAAATAGCCTTGCAGGAGATGAATGATACTCATATGAATAAGCAGAAAAGTTCTTAGTTTTATGAACATAGCGGTTTGATGAAACCCGCTCATATTCATAAGTTTGAGCATGATTTCCTGCAAAACATTGGCGTTAGGGTGACTCAAGTGAGTCATGTATTTGTATGAAGCCTTTGGACCATATGAAGCCTTTGGTCTGGGATTTGTCTTCTTCCCAGGCGTGTCGTGATGACATTCACAATAAGATTCTCAAGACAACTTTTGGGAACCCAGATCTTCTTCATAGGTGGCCCATTCCTGCAGTAGTACCAATATACCTGGCAAACACTTCACCATTCTGATTCTTAAACAGTTTCTAGTTTGCATCAAAGGATTCATCAATGATAATAGGGTTAGCACAAGTGAAGCCAGATAAGCTGGATGGATCCACTGAAGGTCCCTTTGCAGCAACCCATGTGGTTTTGGGGTATTGCTCAGGCTTCCAGTAGGAACCATCAACATTCATTTTCCTCTCGAACCCAACACCCTCTTTCCTAGGGTTTCGGTTCAGAATATGCTTTTTGAGGACATCGCACAGTGTCTGATGCCCTTTGAGACTTTTGCAAATCCCTGTTTTAAGCAATGTCTTCAACCTAGCATTTTCATCAGCAATAGTAGTGGTATCCTCAGGAGAGGGGTTAGTTACCACATCAACAGTTGAAGATATTGCAACAGTAGTAGCAGTAGAACATTCAGCAATAGAAGTAGCGTTATCACGCTCAAGGCATTTTAGACATGGTGGTTCAAATCCTTCCCGAGCGGTACTGATCTGTTGAGCGCGAAGTGACTCATTCTCTTTTTGAAGATCTTCATGAGTAGCTCTCAATTTCTCAAGCTCTTGCTTCTTTTGAAGATAATCATAGGAAAGCTTTTCATGAGTCACTGAGAACGTTTCATGACGACTTTCAAGTTCCTGGTACTTAACGTGAAGATATTTTATGTCTTCAATTAAGGACTGAGATCGGGTCATTTCCGCGTCCAACAGGTCATCGCTTTTGTCTAATAGTTTTTGAGTATGTTCCATAGCTTTCTGTTGTTCAGTTGCAATTTTAGCAAGTGTTTTGTAGATGGGTTGGGATTCACAATCAGAGTCACCTTCACTTGATGTTTGAAAGTAAGCATCGCGTGATTTTACCTTGGCACCATGTGCCATGAAGCAGTAGGTGGGAGCAGAGTCGTCCTTGTCATTAGCATCAGCGTTGGTGACGGGGCCATTGTCTTCAGTGTTGAAGATGGACTTGGCAACATAGGCTGTAGCTAGAGCCAGACTTGCAACGCCAGGGTCGGATTCCTCCTCAGACTCCACCTCCGCCTCCTCAGAAGCAGACTCCTCCTCTGAATCCATCTCCTTGCCAACAAAAGCACGAGCCTTGCCAGATGAGCTCTTATTGTGTGATGAAGACTTGGAAGAAGACTTTGAGGATTTCTTCTTCTTGTTGTCATCAGAATCATATTCCTTGCTCTTCTTCTTCTTCTTGTTCTCATTGTCCCACTGTGGACATTCAGGGATGTAGTGTCCAAGTTTCTTGCACTTGTGACATGTTCTCTTCTTGTAATCATGAGTGGAAGCTTCATCATTTCTTGAGTTGGATCATTAAGACTTTCTGAAGCCCTTCTTCTTAGTGAACTTCTGGAACTTCTTCACAAGCATAGCAAGCTCCTTTCCAATGTCTTCAGGATCACCAGAACTGCAGTCAGATTCTTCTTCAGATGAGGAAACAGCTTTTGCCTTCAAAGCGCGAGTTCGGCCATAGTTGGGACCATAGATATCTCTTTTCTCAGATAGCTGGAACTCATGTGTGTTGAGCCTCTCAAGTATGTCAGACGGATCGAGTGTCTTGAAGTTAGAGCGTTCTTGTATCATCAGGGCAAGGGTGTCAAATGAGCTATCAAGTGATCTCAGCAGTGTCTTGATGATTTCATGCTTGGTGATCTCAGTGGCACCGAGAGCAGGAAGCTCATTTGTGATGTCAGTGAGGCGATCAAACGTGAGCTAGACATTCTCATTGTCGTTTCTCTTGAAGAGGTTGCGAAGAACACTGATCCTTTGATCTCTCTGGGTTGAGACGCCTTCATTGACCTTGGAGAGACAGTCCCAGACTAGCTTCGACGTTTCCAGAGCACTCACACAGCTATACTGTCCTTTGGTTAGATGACCACAGATGATGTTCTTGGCAGTAGAATCCAGTTGAATGAACTTCTTGACATCAGCAGGGGTGACACCTTCACCGGTCTTGGGAACACCATTCTTGACGACATACCAGAGGTCGACATCAATGGCTTCAAGATGCATGCGCATCTTATTCTTCCAAAGAGGGATATTCAGTTCCATCGAAGACGGGCACGCATGGCGGAGACTTTGATTATCCCTGCAGTCGACATAGCTAAAACTCCAGGTGGTTAAACCGAATCACACAGAACAAGGGAGTACCTCGCTCTGATACCAATTGAAAGTGCTACTTATCGACTAGAGGGGCGGTGAATAGGCAATTTTTATGAAAGTCTTCAAAACATGAGAGTTTCGAAGACAAACAATAGAAATGAACCTATTGATATGTAGCGGAAGGTAGACTACACTAAGCAAGCCATAGTCAAGTATTCAATGAAGTGAAAGCACGAAGACTAATAGCAGCTAGGTAGTAAAGATCAGGATGGAAGATAGTATGAAGCCAAACAATAAGAGTAGTCACACAGTGAAGACAGATAGGTAGTGCAAACAGGCAATGACTTCACGAAGAGAAACTGTAAGTAAAGAGAGGGAGAGGATAGAACCAGACACTTGGTGAGGACAATGATTTGTTGGAACAGTTCCAGTTGCTGTGACAACTGTACGTCTGGTTAGGGAGGCTGAGATTCAACTCATAAGACTGTGTCTTCACCTTATTCCCCTTGAGCTAAGGACACCCAGTCCTCGCCCAATCACTCTGGTAAGTCTTCAAGGTAGACTTCCAAACCTTCATAGACTTCATTCACCGGCGATCCACAATGACTCTTGGATGCTCAGAACGCGACGCCTAACTGGCTGGAGGATTCACAGTCCTCAAGCGTAACAACTCTTCGGGTCACGCGGACAGAAAGACTTCAGTGATGCCTAACACTCTTTGGCTCTGGGTGTTTGGGCTTTGTCCACCCAAGGATTTCTCTCTCTCTCTCTCTCAAAAGCTTCGGAGGTGGGTTGCTCTCAAACGACAAAAGCCGTGCACTAACTCTAAGCAGCCACCAATTTATGGTGTAGGGGGTGGGCTATTTATAGTCACTAGGCAACCCGACCTGATTTGTTCGAAATGACCCTGGGTCACTAAGGAACTGACAGGTGTTCCAACGGTCAAATTTCAAACACACGCGGCAGCTTGACTTGGGCTACAAGTAAAGCTGACTCATCCAATTCTGGATAAGATTTGCTCTCATTGTCTTCGCTCGAAGACATAGGATTTGGTTGAGCATCACTTCAGTCACTCTTACTTTGTTCACTGGGACCCCTCTTAACAGTACGGTGGTTACTATGACTCAACAAAGAAGAAAAGGAAACAACGAAACAACTAAGTCTTCGCGCTCCATAGTCTTCACGTGATGACTTCTCTTGTCATAGTCTTCAATGTGAATATCTTCACATACCACCATTGTCTTCAATGTCTTCATACATTTTTAGGGTCATCTCCTAGAGGTAAACCGAATCAATGAGGGACTGCTACCTGTGTTATCCTGCAATTCTCACAAAAACATTAGTCCCTCAACCAGGTTTGTCGTCAATACTCCAAAACCAACTAGGGGTGGCACTAGATGCCCTTACAAACATCAATAGTCCACATCTTTATGTGGTTAACACCTATCGTTCACATCGACGTGTGACCAACACCCAAAGGGTTTACTAGAGTCAGTAATCTATCTCACATCGCTATGTGATTAACACCCAAAGAGTACTACATTGTGATCATGTTTTGCTTGTGAGATAATTTTAGTCAACGGGTCTGTCACATTCAGATCCGTAAGTTTTTTGCAAATTTCTATGTATACAATACTCTGCACGGAGCTACTCTAGCTAATAGCTCCCACTTTCAATATGTATCTAGATTGAGACTTGGAGTCATCCAGATCGGTGTCAAAGCTTGTATCGACGTAACTCTTTACGACGAATCTCTTTATCACCTCCATAACCGAGAAATATATCCTTATTCCACTAAGGATAATTTTGACCACTGTCGAGTGATCTACTCCTAGATCACTATTGTACCTTCTTGCGAAACTCAAGGTGAGGTACACAATAGGTCTAGTACACAGCATAGCAAACTTTATAGAACCTATGACTGAGGCATAGGGAATAACTTTCATTCTCTTTTCTATTTTCTGCCGTGGTCGGGTTTTGAGTCTTACTCAAGTTCACACCTTGTAATACCGGCAAGAACTCGTTCTTTGACTGTTCCATTTTGAACTACATCAAAATCTTGTCAAGGTATGTAATCATTGAAAAAACTAATAAAGCGTTTTGATCTATCTCTATAGATCTTGATGCTCAATATGTAAGCAGCTTCACCGAGGTCTTTATTTGAAAAACTCCTTTCAAGTATTCCTTTATGCTTTCCAGAAAATTCTACATTATTTCCGATCGACAATATGTCATTTACATATACTTATCAGAAAGGCTGTAGTGCTCCCACTCACTTTCTTGTAAATACAGGCTTCACCGCAAGTCTGTATAAAACTATATGCTATAACCAACTCATCAAAGCGTATATTCCAACTCTGAGATGCTTGCACCAGTCCACAGATGGATCGCTGGAGTTTGCACATTTTGTTAGCACCTTTAGGATTGACAAAACCTTCTAGTTGCATCATATACACCTCTTCTTTAATAAATGCATTAAGGATTGCAGTTTTGTTATCCATTTGCCAGATTTCATAAAATGCGGCAATTGCTAACATGATTCAGACAGACTTTAAGCATCGATACGAGTGAGAAAATCTCATCGTAGTCAACACCTTGAACTTTGTCAAAAACCTTTTTGACAAGTCTAGCTTTGTAGATAGTAACACTACTATCAGCGTCCGTCTTCCTCTTGAAGATCCATTTATTTTCTATGGCTTGCAGATCATCGGGCAAGTCAACCAAAGTCCACGCTTTGTTCTCATACATGGATCCCATCTCAGATTGCATGGCCTCAAACCATTTCGCGGAATCTGGCTCATCATCGCTTCCTCATAGTTCGTAGGTTCGTCATGGTCAAGTAACATTACCTCAAGAACAGGATTATCGTACCACTCTGGTGCGGAACATACTCTTGTTGACCTACGAGGTTCGGTAGTAACTTGATCTGAAGTTTCATGATCATCATCATTAACTTCCTCACTAATTGGTGTAGGCATCACTAGAACAGATTTATGTGATGAACTACTTTCCAATTCGGGAGAAGGTACAATTACCTCATCAAGTTCTAATTTCCTCCCACTCACTTCTTTCGAGAGAAACTCCTTCTCTAGAAAGGATCCATTCTTAGCAACGAATGTCTTGCCTTTGGATCTGTGATAGAAGGTGTACCCAACAGTCTCCTTTGGGTATCCTATGAAGACACATTTCTCCGATTTGGGTTTGAGCTTATCAGGATGAAACTTTTTCACATAAGCATTGCAACCCAAAACTTTAAGAAACGACAACTTGGGTTTCTTGCCAAACCACAGTTCATAAGGTGTCATCTCAACGGATTTAGACGGTGCCCTATTTAACGTGAATGCGCTGTCTCTAATGCATAACCCCAAAATGATAGTGGTAAATCGGTAAGAGACATCATAGATTGCACTATATCCAATAAAGTACGGTTACGACGTTCGAACACACCATTACACTGTGGTGTTCCAGGTGGCATGAGTAGTGAAACTATTTCACATTGTTTTAACTAAAGACCAAACTCGTAACTCAAATGTTCGTCCCTGTGATCAGATTGTGGAAACTTTATTTTTCTTGTTACGATGATTTTCCACTTCACTCTGAAATTCTTTGAACTTTTCAAATGTTTCAGACTTATGTTTCATCAAGTAGATATACCCATATCTGCTCAAATCATCTGTGAAGGTCAGAAAATAACGATACCTGCCGCGATCCTCAACACTCATCGGACTGCATACATCAGTATGTATTATTTCCAACAAGTCTGTTGTTCGCTCCATTGTTCCTGAGAACGGCGTTTTAGTCATATTGCCCAAGAGGCATGGTTCGCAAGCATCAAGTGATTCATAATCAAGTGATTTCAAAAGCCCATCAGCATGGAGTTTCTTCGTGCGCTTTACACCAATATGACCTAAATGGCAGTGCCACAAATAAGTTGCTTCATCATTATTAACTTTGCATCTTTTGGCTTCAATATTATGAATATGTGTATCACTACGATTGAGATCCAACGAACCATTTTCATTGGGTGCGTAACCATATAAGGTTTTATTCATGTAAACAGACCAACAATTATTCTCTAACTTAAATGAATAACCATAATGCAATAAACATGATCAAATCATATTTATGCTCAACGCAAACACCAAATAACACTTATTTAGGTTCAACACTAATCCCGAAAGTATAGGAAGTGTGCGATGATGATCATATCAATCTTGGAACCACTTCCAACACACATCGTGACTTCACCCTTAACTAGTCTCTGTTCATCCTGCAACTCCCGTTTCGAGTTACTAATCTTAGCCACTGAATTAGTATTAAATACTGAGGGGTTGCTATAAACACTAGTAAAGAACACATCAATAACATGTATATCAAATATACCCTTGTTCACTTTTCCATCCTACTTATCCGCCAAATACTTGGGGTAGTTCCGCTTCCAGTGACAAGTCCCTTTGCAGTAGAAGCACACAGTCTCAGGCTTAGGTCCAAACTTGGGTTTCTTCACTTGAGTAGCAACTTGCTTGCTGTTCTTCTTGAAGTTTCCCTTCTTCCCTTTGCCCTTTTCTTGAAACTAGTGGTCTTGTCAACCATCAACACTTGATGTTTTTCTTGATTTCTACCTTCGTCGATTTCAGCATCACGAAGAACTTGGGAATCATTTCCGTTATCCCTTGCATATTATAGTTTATCACAAAGTTCTAGTAACTTGGTGATAGTGACTAGAGAACTCTGTCAGTCACTATTTTATCAGGAAGATTAACTCCCAGTTGATTCAAGCGATTGTAGTACTCAGAAAATCTGAGCACATGCTCACTGGTTGAGCTGTTCTCCTCCATCTTGTAGGCAAAGTACCTGTAAGAGGTCTCATACCTCTCAACTCGGGCATGAGTCTGAAATACCAATTTCAGCTCTTGGAACATCTCATATGCTCCATGGCGTTCAAAATGTCTTTGAAGCCCCGATTCTTAGTCGTAAAGCATGGTGCACTAAACTATCAAGTAGTCATCATATCGAGCTTTGCCAAACGTTCATAACATCTGCATATGCTCTTGCAATAGGTCCGTCACCTAGCGGTGCATCAAGGACATAATTCTTCTGTGCAGCAATGAGGATAATCCTCAGATCACGGATCCAATCCGCATCATTGCTACTAACATCTTTCAACTTAGTTTTTCTCTAGGAACATATCAAAATAAACGGGGAGCAACATCGCGAGCTATTGATCTACAACATAGATATGTTAATACTACCATGACTAAGTTCATGATAAATTGAAGTTCAGTTATTCAAATTACTTAAGAACTCCCACTTAGATAGACATCCCTCTAATCATCTAAGTGATCACGTGATCCATATCAACTAAACCATGTCCGATCATCACGTGAGATGGAGTAGTTTTCAATGGTGAACATCACTATGTTGATCATATCTTCTATATGATTCATGCTCGACCTTTCGGTCTCCAGTGTTCCGAGCCCTTATCTGCATATGCTGGGCTCGTCATGTTTAACCTGAGTATTCCGCGTGTGCAACTGTTTTGCACCCGTTGTATTTGAACGTAGAGCCTATCACACCCGATCATCACGTGGTGTCTCAGCACGAAGAAATTTCGCAACGGTGCATACTGTGGAGAACACTTATACCTTGAAATTTAGTGAGAGATCATCTTATAATGCTACCGTCGATCTAAGAAAAATAAGATGCATAAAAGATAAACATCACATGCAATCAATATAAGTGATATGATATGGCCATCATCATCTTGTGCTTGTGATCTCGATCTCAAGCACCGTCATGATCACCATCGCCACCGGCGCGACACCTTGATCTCCATCGTAGCATCGTTGTTGTCTCGCCAACTATTGCTTCTACGACTATCGCTCTTTGCTTAGTGATAAAATAAAGCAATTACAGGGCGATTGCATTGCATACAATAAAGCGACAACCGGCTCCTGCCAGTTGCCGATAACTCGGTTACAAAACATGATCATCTCATACAATAAAATTTAGCATCATGTCATGACCATATCACATCACAAGATGCCCTGTAAAAACAAGTTAGACGTCCTCTACTTTGTTGTTGCAAGTTTTACGTGGCTACTACGGGCTGAGCAAGAACCGTTCTTACCTACGCATCAAAACCACAATGATAGCTCGTCAATTTAGTGTTGTTTTAACCTTCTCAAGGACCGGGCGTAGCCACACTTGGTTCAACTAAAGTTGGAGAAACTGACACCCGCCAGCCACCTGTGTGCAAAGCACGTCGGTAGAACCTGTCTCGCGTAAGCGTCTGGCGTAATGTCGGTCCGAGCCGCTTCATCCAACAATACCGCCAACCAAAGTATGACATGTCGGTAAGCAAGATGACTTGTATTGCCCACAACTCACTTGTGTTCTACTCGTGCATATAACATTTACGCATAAAACCTGGCTCTGATGCCACTATTGGGGAACGTAGTAATTTCAAAAAAATTCCTACGCACACACAGGAACATGGTGATGCATAGCAACGAGAGGGTAGAGTGTGTCCACGTACCCTCATAGACCGAAAGCGGAAGCGTTAGCACAACGCGGTTGATGTAGTCGTACGTCTTCACGATCTGACCGATCCTAGTACCGAACGTACGGCACCTCCGAGTTTAGCACACGTTCAGCTCGATGACGTCCCTCGAACTCCGATCCAGCCGAGCTTTGAGGGAGAGTTCCGTCAGCACGACAGCATGGTGACGGTGATGATGATGCTACCGACGCAGGGCTTCGCCTAAGCACTGCTACGATATGACCGAGGTGGAATATGGTGGAGGGGGACACCGCACACGACTAAGAGATCAAGAGATCAATTGTTTGTGTCTATGGGGGTGCCCCGCTCCTTCGTATATAAAGGGGGGAGGAGGAGAGGGCCGGCCAAGGGGAGGAGGCGCACCCAAGGGGGGCAATCCTACTCCAAGTAGGATCCCCCCCCCCCCATCTTTCCTAGTCCAAGTAGGAGAGGGGAAGGAAGGGGAGGAGAAGAAGAAGGAGAGGGGGGCCGCCCCCTAGTCCAATTCGGTTTGGGCTAGGGGGGCCGCGCGCCCCTAGCTGGCCGCCTCTCCTCTTCCACCACTTCGGCCCATGAGGCCCAATAACCCCTAGGGGGTTTCTCCCGGTTTCTTCGATATATATCCGGTAACCCCCGGAACTCATCCGGTTTCCGAATATAACATTCCAATATATCAATATTAACGTCTCGACCATTTCGAGACTCCTCGTCATGTCCGTGATCACATCCGGGACTCCGAACTACCTTCGGTACATTAAAACACAAAACTCATAATACCGATCGTCATCTAACTTTAAGCGTGCGGACCCTACGGGTTCGAGAACTATGTAGACATGACCGAGACACGTCTCCGGTCAATAACCAATAGCGGAACCTAGATGCTCATATTGGCTCCTACATATTCTACGAAGATCTTTATCGGTTAAACCGCATAACAACGTACGTTGTTCCCTTTGTCATCGGTATGTTATTTGCCCGAGATTCGATCGTCGGTATCTCAATACCTAGTTCAATCTCGTTACCGGCAAGTCTCTTTACTCGTTCTGTAATAAATCATATCGCAACTAACTCATTAGTCACAATGCTTGCAAGGCTTATCGTGATGTGCATTACCGAGAGGGCCCAGAGATACCTCTCCGACAATCAGAGTGACAAATCCTAATCTTGAAATAGGCCAACCCAATAAGTACCTTCGGAGACACCTGTAGAGCACCTTTATAATCACCCAGTTACGTTGTAATGTTTGGTAGCACACAAAGTGTTCCTCCGGTAAACGGGATTTGCATAATATCATAGTCATAGGAACATGTATAAGTCATGAAGAAAGCAATAGCGGAATACTAAACGTTCAAGTGCTAAGCTAACAGAATGGGTCAAGTTAATCACATCATTCTCCAAATGATGTGATCCCATTAATCAAATGAAAACTCATGTCTATGTCTAGGAAACATAACCATATTTGATCAACGAGCTAGTCAAGTAGAGGCATACTAGTGACACTCTGTTTGTCTATGTATTCACACAAGTATTATGTTCCCGGTTAATACAATTCTAGCATGAATAATAAACATTTATCATGAAATAAGGAAATAAATAATAACTTTATTATTGCCTCTAGGGCATATTTCCTTCACAGAGTTGCACACATACGTTGTCATCTATCCGGCAGGGTTTCGCCATCCAGAACTAGTTCCTGCCGGAACCCAGACAGCCTTTCGGCTCTACGAAACTATTTCGAGGGGAGGGAGAGAGAAGCCAGATCATTGCATGGCACTTGTATGTGAGAATGGATGAGGTTTGGGCTGCCCACTCCTCCTCTATTTATAGGAAAGCCAAGGGCTAGGGATGGCTCAGAAAAACCCAAAATGCCCATGCAAATGTCACACATGAAGGGCATAATGGGGAGGGAAGTGGAGCTCCATGGAGCCCCACACATGTGACCGGCCAACCCCCTTGGGGGGCCCCCATGAGGAGCATGCTTGGCCCTCAAGCCCTTCTAGAAGCCTTTTGGAAATATCCCAAAAGGTGACTCACCATAAAATATCCCAAAAAGCACTTTCACTATTCACGACAACATTTTTCAGCGTCTGTTCAAACTAAAAATATTTATGTGGGCTTAGAACATTTCCAGTACCCACCATAATGATTTTCAACGCGTTCTGGAACAATTCCAGTTTAGTGATTTTCATCTGTGAAAAGCATCTGAACCGGTTCCAAAGAGTTCAAACATTTCTGGTTTTTATTTCTGAAAATTCCAAAAAGTTTCCAGAATGATTCTGGCACCCTCCAAGAATTATTAGGCATGTGCCGAAACCATTTTGACTTAATGGCATACCCCGAAACTGTTGGAAATATGCCCTAGAGGCAATAATAAAATGGTTATTATTATATTTCCTCGTTCATGATAATTGTGTATTATTCATGCTATAATTGTGTTATCCGGAAATCGTAATACATGTGTGAATACATAGACCACAACATGTCCCTAGTGAGCCTCTAGTTGACTAGCTCGTTTATCAATAGATGGTCACGGTTTCTGACCATGGACATTGGATGTCATTGATAACGGGATCACATCATTGGGAGAATGATGTGATGGACAAGACCCAATCCTAAGCATAGCACAAGATCGTGTAGTTCGTTTGCTAGAGCTTTTCCAATGTCAAGTATCATTTCCTTAGACCATGAGATCGTGTAACTCCCGGATGCCGTAGGAGTGCTTTGGGTGTACCAAACGTCACAACGCAACTGGGTGACTATAAAAGTACACTACAGGTATCTCCGAAAGTGTCTGTTGGTGTAGCGACCAGACCTCAAACAGTCGATCTACGTGCTCGTGTGTCATCCACGGATCAAGATGTGACACCACACAAAGATTTCTTGAAGGATTTATAACAGAGTAGCAATTACACACTTATTACATCGAATGTCTCAAGAGAGAACTTAGCAAACTAAATGTGGCTTAAGGCCACCTAATAACGGTAACAGCGGAAGGCTTGGAAGATAAGCGAGTCCATCAACTCCAACGGCATCACTGAGTATAGAACCATGACCTAAAAGCACCTTACTCGTCGTCTGAAAAGTCTGCAACATGAAAAGTTGCAGCCCGAAAAGGGTCAGCACATGGAATATGCTGGCAATGTAACACATAGAGAGTAATGAAAGAGTAATCCTATACTACATGCATATATGGCTGATGGAAAGCTCTATGGTTATAGTTTTGCGAAAAGCCAATTTTTCCCTACTGCAAAGGAATAAATTTATTTAACTATCATGGTGGTTGTTAAACATTGAGAATGGTTGACAAAGATCCTCAATCCCAATTAAAATAATCATCATTAAAACCCAACTAAATTAATTAAAGTAACATGATGAGATTCACATGATATCCAAGTACTAGATACTCAAAACGTCCATAACCGGGGACACGGCTAACCATGATTAGTTTATACACTCTGCAGAGGTTTGCGCACTTTTCCCCACAAGACTCGATCGCCTCTGTTGGGTTTCTCGCACTACATGATGTTTGAGAAACGGATGACCGAGACACAGTCTTTCAGAAGCGCTAGCACCTTACGAAGGGTAGACCGGTACACCTACTTTCCCCTACATCTGCTAGTCTACCCGTAAGAGTTCGCACGACTTAATCAACTATGCCAGAGCCCATAATGGCTTGTGGCTGCACACGGAAGTTTCTAGTATGAATAATCTCATGATCCCTTTGAGCCTGGGTGGCGGTCCAAAAAAAACAGGCAAGTCCTGGAATAACCAGGTACCTCAATCCACCCAGATGTGTGTTAATGTTGCCACCTTAAATAGACCATTAATTAACAATCTCACATCTGTCATGGAAAATCACTCACCCAATCCATGTCTACTTGCATAGCATGGCAAAATAAGCAAACGTAGAAGTAACTCCCAAAGGTTTGATAATAAAACAGGTAATAGGTACTACCTCAACTACTTCCCATCCCACAATTTAATTAGATCCTAATCATGCAATGTTTGAGGATTTGATCTAATGCAATAAAACTGGGTAGTAGAAAAGGTATGATCAAAGTGTTACTTGCCTTGCTGATGATCCGCGAGACCTAGAGATTCAAATAACAAAGTAGCGCACTCCGGGTATTCTATCGCAGACAAACAACAAGCATACAATAAGTACTCATCTAATGCACAGGTAAATCTCAAATAAAAGATCTAATCAGAAAGTTCAACTTAAGAACTCCGGTTTGCAAAAAGAATCAAATCAAACAAAGTAACGAAAGTCAAACGACGAAAGAAAATAGCTTCGTTTTACTAATCTGGATCTAAGTCAAACTTTACAGAGGTAAAAACTTGTTTAAGTTGGTTATTCGGAAAGAGGGTTTCGAGACGAAACTCCAGGCGCTTGAATCGCCTGATTCCGATAAACGAGCGAAAAGTTATACTAAAACGAAAATCGGATCAGAAATCGCGATCAGAAAATAATCGCGGAAAATCCGAGAAAAAGAAAAACGACGAACAGGTTAACGAACGAACATTCGTTAACTAGATCTAAACGACGAACATGTTCGTTAAAACGAACCAACGAGCGAACGCTCGCTATTTAACCGAACCGAAAATAAATAAACCGATCTAAATAAAACGGAAACTAAAAAAATAAACCGCGGCTAAAATAAAAAAACCGGGCGGTTTTCTAAAGAAAACCGCTGGTGACGGCGGCTTGGTCCGGCGACGGCGGCGGCGAGGTCCGCGACGGGCGGGCGGGATCCGGCGACGGTGGGGTCAAGTGGTGGCGCAAGCGGCGGCATGGCGGCTAGGGTTAGGGTTTCGAGGCGGCGGCTGGGCTAATCGGGCCCTGTGGCGGCGCTTATAAAGGCTCCGGCGGAGTCCCGAATACGGCTCAGAGTCGGTTCGTTTTTTTAAATAATACCGCGCAGAAAATCAAACGAAAGAAATACTAAACGGACTCCAAAAATACCGAAATAAATTTTCCCCGGCTTCTAAAATCAAGTTTGACTAGATGAACATTTATTTGGGCCTAAATGCAAATTTTGAAAACGCATATTTTTCCTAAATTCAAATAAAATGGCGAAAAACCCCAAAATAAAATATTATTTGATTTTATTATTAAATCCTCAATATTTATTTATTTTGGGAAAGTCATTTTATTCCCTCTCTCATGTTTTTGTAATAGAAATAATTGATGATAAAATAATTAAAATCAAATGATCCTATTATCAAAATTTGAGAAAACTCAAATATGAAAATAACAAAATTCCCAACTCTCTCCATGGGTCCTTGAGTTGCGTAGAATTTCTAGTATCAAAACCCAAAGCAAATAAAATATGATATGCATTGATGATCTAATGTATAACATTCCAAATTGAAAATTTGGAATGTTACAAACCTACCCCCCTTAAGATGAATCTCTCCCTCGAGATTCGGGTTGGCTAGAAAATATGTGAGGGTGGTCCTTTAGCAAATCTTCCTCTCGCCCTGTGTGGCTTCATCTTGATTGTGGTGGTTCCACTGAACTTTGCAAAACTTGATAACCTTGCTGCGGGTAACTCGACTGGCAACCTCGAGAATCTTAACTGGTTTCTCCTCATAGGTCAAACCGTTATTCAACTGAATCGCTTCCAATGGCACTGTATCCTTGGTATTTCAGCCATCTCCGCATGGCACTTCTTTAACTGGGAAACGTGGAATACATCATGAACTCTTGACAATCCTTCGGGCAATTCCAACTTGTAGGCCACTTCTCCCATACATTCCAAAACACGATATGGTCCTACAAAACATGGTGCTAACTTTCCCTTAACTCCAAAACGCTTAATTCCTCGTAGTGGAGATATTCTAAGATAAACTCTGTCTCCAACTTCGTAAACTGTCTCCTTGCGTTTTGAATCCGCATAACTCTTCTCTCGCTCGACTGGGCTACCTTGAGCCTATCGCGAATCAACTTCACTTTCCGCTCGCACTCTGAATCAAATCCGGTCCAAACAATGGCGGTCTCCAACTTCATCCCACAACAATGGGGTCCTGCACCTCCTTCCGCATAAGGCTTGAAGGGGCCATTTTCAAACTGGATTGATAATCGTTGTTGTAAGAGAATTCCGCATATGGCAAATTGTCGTCCCAACTAGATCCATAATCTAGTGCACAAGCTCTCAAAGATATCCTCCAAAATCTGGTTGACTCTCTCGTCTCATCCATCTGCTTATGGATGGAAAGTCGTATAAACTCCAGCCTGGTACCCAAAGTTCCATGCAACTGCTTCCAGAACTTTGACGTGAATTGGGTTCCTCTATCAGTGTCACGACCGATTTTCCAATAAAATGATTATTGAGAACCGATCTTTTGAGTCCAGTATGAGGAAAATCGTCCTTACTGGTAGACAAAATCTTGATACAGAAAGCCAGTAGCATTAAAACATATTACAGGGTCGAGCTGAGGGTGCTCAACATTTTATTACAAGCACGCCAATAATTATACATAATGGCGGATATGACACAATGGTGTGGGGTGGCATACTACTGACTCGAGAATAAAGTGGTAGTGGAATAACACAAGGAGTGGGTAATATGACTCCTAAACTGGCAGCTCATCGGCGTTGAGGTGAGGCTCGATGAATTTATTTGGGTAGCGGAAGCGGATATAATCTGATGACCAAATCCAAGATCGCCCAAGACCGATCGACTCCTCTAGGCGTCGGACTCGCTATCGAACTCTTCATCCATGAGATCGCCTTCATCAACATCTGGGCAAATCAACAAGCCAGGTGAGTACTTTGAAAGTACTCGTAAGACAGTTCGGACGTAAGATATAACAAATGCATGCATGAATGCGTCATGAGCAATTAGCAATGCACATTCAATTTAGTAAAACATGGTAAGTAAAAAGGGAGTCGGGCGGTAGTCTTCCTGAAATCCCCCCCAAAAAAAACTGAAAACCGATCGGGTGTCTGGAGCGACGCCTTGAAGGGTGAACAAATAAATAATCATGCCACAGTCGGGCGTCTAAGCGACACCTCGTAAAGGGCTTATATTGAAAAGTAAAAGACATACGTGCCACAGTCAAACGTCTGAGCGACATCGCAGAAAGGGCTTATATCAAAAGTAAATAACAATTGTGCCACAGTCGGACGTTTGAGCGACATCGCAGAAAGGGCTTATATCCAAAAGTAAATAACAATTGTGCCACAATCAGACGTCTGAGGGACATCGCAGAAAGGGCTTATATTCAAAAGTAAATAACAATTGTGCCACAGTCGGACGTCTGAGCGACATCGCAGAAAGGGCTTATATTCAAAAGTAAATAACAATTGTGCCACAGCCGGACGTCTGAGCGACATTGCAGAAAGGGCTTATATTCAATCATTCATGTCTGATAAATTCACAAGGATATAATACTCATAAGAAATATTCAACACACAATGATAAACGGGTTAGTCCATCCACAGGAATAAACATTTAACCGGACTTAACACTCATGTGGTTCACCGGAGTTTTTATCATTGAGACTGACACTTGATGGAATAAGTTGAACACAGTACTTGGACATGGATAAGATGATTCAAAGGATTTTTGACTCTGCAGAGTTTGTACTAAAATACCCACAGCCAATGGATTTCTGTAGTCACGAGGGACTAGTTACATTTACGGATATTTCTAAGAAACACATCTAACCAAGACACACCCATCCCACCTCACGTTGCCAGGAATCACCCTAGACAGCGTTCAAGAAAAACTTTGAGACGGGGAGATCACAATCTCGAATAGCATGGGATCAAATTTATATACGCACGCTCTAAGGGGTGCCCCCCTCTCGGTCCCAACCGAAAACGCCCATCCCCCCTGACCGGATGACTGGCTTTAATCCAGGGCCATGGAACCCTCATCACGGCCTCTCGATTTGGTGTGTACCAGAAAGCGGTTTGCAACTTACTAAGCCGCATTTCTTATGGAAAACATGTGGTAGTACAGGTAGGGAAAACGGATGAACTGGATCGATTCATGTTGACATCGAGTCAATTAGTCCGCATAAGACTAGCATGCTACAAGACTGCCATCTTACCCATCCTCATGCCATCACATGGCCATGCCAACTCACATCCAACAACTTATGGATTATCGAAACTCACTTGCCTCAACTTTGCATGAAATATGACATTCATCGAGATGCTCATAAACATGCCATGAACTACTTAATGAAAACATGCCAAAGACACTCATCATATCAAAAGTTCAAACATGCTTGCCTGGTTCGGAGTAGTCGGAGCCTAGCTCGGTGAAGTTCACGGTTCCGTCACCTCCTTCGGTATCTACGGTATACAAAAACACACGCACTATCGTAAATACCGTGGGGTGCACAAAAGTATTCCAAATATTTTTCAAATAAATCTGATAAAAAACGACATAAAATTTTAAAGAGGACAGAAAAAGAATCAATCAAAAATCCTTTTCTGTTTAAAAGTTATAAGGGTTTTAATCCAGGACCTTCTCGTAATGAAATGTAAACTTCTCGAGGCTGAACAGAAAAGACCAAAAACGCTTGTAAAACGGTTCGTTTAAAAGAAAAGAGAGGTCGACAGTGGGTCCCACCCGTCAGGTTTGAAATTTCAAACGGGGAAGAACAGAGCCCGCCGGCGCCCGAGAGCTGCGGTGGTCGCCGGCGGTGATCCACGGCGAGGCAGGGGGATCGGGCGGTACCTATGTGTTCAGCGTGTCCTTCCGCGTCGGTGAGTGGTGGTGGTGGTCGTCGACGAGCACTACGTCGACGGCGGCCCTTGCTCCGGCGGACGGCGGCTCGGGTGGAGTTGGATCTCGGCGGGGAGGGCTGCGAAGGTCAAATTGAAGCTTGGGTCAGCTCACTGGGTGCTCGAGGAGGCTACTGACGGGGTTTGGGCGTCGGGGATGGCCTCACCGGAGTGGATCGAGCTGGTGACCGAGGCGGATCGGGGCGGCCGGAGTTGGGGGAGGAGACCTCCTCGAGGTTCTCCTAGTGGCTTGGCGGGGTGTTGGTGGGGTGCAGTGGTGGTGCGTGCTCGAGAGCGAGCTCGGGGCCCCTTTTTATAGGCGATCCGAGGCGGTGGCCGTGAACGGGGATCTCCGGCGATGGTTACGGCGGCGCAAAGGCTTGGTCGGGGGATTTAGGGAGTTGGGCGTCAACGTGGAGGTTCACCAGTTCCATTTAGGTGCTAACCAAGTTTGGATTAGGCTCTCTGGGTGGCTTCGACGGAACGGGGCGGCGCGGGCCCGTCGGCGGCAGAGGGCGCGCCCTGTGCTTGCCGAGCCACGGCGAAAGTGCTGCGGGGTGCGCTGGCATGCATGAGGCCACGCGGAGGGCTAGGGGGCGTTGGGTGGCGCCGGACGGCGTGGCGAGCTGGCTCTGGCTCCCGTTGACCGCCACGGGTGGCTCTGCCATCAGAAAGCCGCCGACGCCGGTGATGCTCACCGCCATCGGCTATTACGCGCCTGGCCCAAGAGAGCGTGCGGTGCTCGTCAAGGAGGAGAGGTGTGCAGTAACGCGCCAGGCGCCAGTGATCGATGACAACTCTCGGCGAAAAACGACACTGCAAATCTCTGAAACTCTGAACTTTCTGAAAGTGTACAGGAACAAAGGCCGACCAAGTGTTCGATTTAAATGATTTTGGCATGTGGGCAATTTTCCTTGAGCTGATTTTTGGTGGGGTGGCCTCTCATTGCATCTGGGGCTGCCTGAATTTTGGTAGAATTTTGGGGAAGAGGAAATATGAATTTCACCAAATTTGACAAATCTGGTCCAAACTTGCAGAGGTTGAAACTTGAAAATTTTGAAAAGAGGAAGAGTGGATCTTGATGGATCTAGGTTGGGGGTGCTAAAGACTAGCCAGAGGAGTTGATTTGAGATCAAAACTGAAAGGGAATTAGGTACTTGCTTTGTAAATCACCTAGGCTTAAAATAAATGATAGAATTGTTTTGGGAAATAAAATAAATGAAATAAAATTCAAAAATGGGTTGGACTTGTTGGAACAGATAGTTTAGATTGCTCCAAAGAGGAAGGAGGGGTTTTGGGAGGTTTTACCACATGAGGCATGGTAAAACCATGGGTTGTTTCAAAATGAAAGAAGCCCCAAAACTCATAGGGTTTCTTTTTTTAAAAGAAAATAATTTCCAAGAAAATATATTTGAGGAGGGAACAATTAGAAGGAAGGTTCTCATTAACCAAACACCAGGGTTGAAGAAGATACAAAAAAATAAAATCCTTGCCAAGGGAAAAAGTTTTAAGAGAGAAGTTTCTGGAAGAATTTAAATGACCTTCTTCAAATTCAACAAAGTTTTCGTTGAAAACCAAATAAACATTTTTGAGTGTCACAACACATACCCCCTTAGGAAAAATCTTGTCCCCGAGATTTCAGCTGATCCTCAAATAAGTGTGGGTGCTCTATCCGAATAAAATCCTCTCTTTCCCAAGTTGCTTCACTCTCGGTGTGATTGCTCCACTGAACTCTGAAAAACTTGATGGTTTTCTGTCGGGTCCTCCTTTCAGACTCCTCCAAGATTTTTATTGGATGCTCCCGATAGGTGAGGTCTGGCTGCACGTCAATGTTTTCATGGGATACCTACTTCTCTGGGTTGCTTACGCACTTCCTCAACTACGAGACGTGGAACACGTCGTGGACATCGGATAATTCTTCGGGTAAGTCTAGCTGGTAGGCTACCGTGCCTCTCCGTGCCACTATACGTAATGGTCCGATGAATCTTGGTGCTAGCTTTCCCTTAATCTTGAATCATTGCAGGCCCCTCATAGGAGATACTCGCAGGTACACAAACTCACCGGGCTCGAAACTGACTCCACGATGTTTCTGATCGTAATAACTCTTCTGCCGGCTTTGAGCGGTCTTGAGTCGGTCCCTGATTAGCTTGACCTTTTCCTCGGCTTCTTTGAGCATGTCTGGGCCAAAGATACGGCTGTCTCCGGTTTCTGACCAATTTAGTGGGGTACGACATCTTCGCCCGTACAGGGCTTCAAATGGTGCCATTTGCAGGCTGGCCTGGTAACTGTTGTTGTATGCGAACTCTGCATAAGGCAAGCTTTCTTCCCAACTGGTTCCATAGGTGAGGACACATGCTCTCAGCATGTCCTCTAGAATTTGGTTTACTCGTTCAGTTTGTCCATCCGTCTGGGGATGGTATCTTTATCTTGAAAGCTAGTTGGGTTCCCAGAGCCTGTTGTAATTGATCCCAAAATCGGGAGACGAATTGAGTGCCTCTGTCCGATATTATAGTCTTTGGAACTCCATGTAAGCAGACGATACGGGAGAGATAAAGCCTGGCAAGTTTCTTAGTGGTGTGGGTTGTTTTCACGGGGATGAAGTGTGCCACCTTAGTCAGTCTATCTGTGATAACCCATATGGCATCATTTCCGTGCAGTGACCGAGGTAGCCCAACAATAAAATCCATTCCAATCTCGTCCCATTTCCACTCGGGTATCTTATTTGGTTGTAGTAGTCCGGCCGGTTTCTTGTGCTCGGCCTTGATGCGTTGACATGAGTCACAACACGCAATGAACGTGGCTATGTCCCTTTTTATACCGTGCCACCAAATTTTTTCCTGAATATCCTTGTACATTTTTGTTCCTCCAGGATGGATTGAATACGGAGCGGTGTGGCCTTCAGCTAAGATTTGTTGTTTAAGGTCCTCGATATTTGGTACGCAAAGTCTATCTCCGTACCAAAATATTCCCTCCTCATTGATAACGAATTCTGAGGCCTTGCCCAAACTCACTTTCCGTTTTATGTCTTCAATGCTGGGGTGCCCATGCTGAGCCTCTTTAATCTTTTCTATCAGGGTAAGCTGCATTTCTAAATTCGACAAACTGCCTTCGGTGACCACCAGCAAGTTGAGTTTAGCAAACTCCTGCCGAAATTCAGGTCTCAGGTTTGGTAGGTTGTCATTGTTCGGGCTAGGGTTCCGACTTAGAGCATCTGCCACTACATTTGCTTTTCCGGATGGTAGTGGATTCCAACATCATAATCCTTCACTAATTCCAACCAGCGTCGTTGCCGTAAATTGAGTTCGGTTGTGTGAAAATATACTTGAGGCTTTTATGGTCCGTGTATATTTCTACAACGATTTCAAGTAAAAGTGTCTCCATTCCTTGAGTGCATGAATGACTGCTGCCAACTCTAGGTCATGAGTACGATAATTTTCTTCATGCTTGCGAAGTTGTCCGAAACATACGCGACTACCTTGCCTTCTTGCATCAATACGCATCCGAGGCCTTTCCGGGATGCGTCACAATACACCTCAAAATTCTTGTGTATGTCTGGCACAATTAATACTGGTGCTATCGTTAATTTCTTTTTCAGTTCTTGGAAACTTTTCTCGCAAGCTTCCGTCCATTCAAACTTCTTGTCTTTCTTGAGTAACTGCGTCATTGGCTTTGCTATGGTGGAGAATCCTTCAATAAATCTTCGGTAGTGTCCTGCCATTCCCAAGAAACTTCAGACGTCTGCTACCGGCTGGTGGTTTCCAGCCAAGTACGGCCTTGACTTTTTCCGGGTCTATGGCAATACCTTCTTGGGTTAGTACGTGGCCCAGAAAACCTACCTGTCTTAGCCAAAATTCACACTTGCTGAACTTGGCGTACAATTGATGTTTCCTGAGTTCTCCTAGTACAATTCTGAGATGTTCAGCGTGCTCTTTCCGGTGTCTTGGAGTATATCGTAATATCGTCGATGAATACCACCACAAACTTGTCCATAAACTTCATAAATACTTTGTTCATGAGATGAACAAAATATGCGGGGCGTTGTTAGTCCAAATGGCATTCTTGTGAACTCATACAACCAGATCTGGAGGTGAAGGCTGTCTTGGGGATATCTTCCGTTCATACCTTTAATTGATGGTATCCCGACCTTAAGTCAATTTTTGAGAATACTTTGGCCTGAGCGGGCTGATCAAATAAATCATTTATCCGTGGCATCGGGTATTTGTTCTTGATTGTGACCATGTTAAGTGCTCGATAGTCTATACACAATCTCATTGTCCCATCCTTCTTCTTGGCAAATAAAATTGGTGAACCCTAAGGTGAGGAGCTGGCTCGAATATATCCTTTGTCCAGTAATTCTTTTATTTGCTTCTTCAATTCTACCAATTCGGATGGTGCCATTCTGTATGGTTTCTTGTATATGGGGGCGGTTCCGGGTGCTAGCTCCATGCTGAGTTCTATCTCTCGGTCTGGTGGCATGCCTGGTAGTTCTTCGGGAAATACGTCTGGAAATTCACACACTACTGGAACCTTGCTTAATTCAGAAACGTCCACCTTGTTCAATCTCGGTTGCCGGGATATTTTTCTCTCTTTGGCTGAAACTCTTATTGTCTTCCCGTGGTGGTGGGTGAGAATTACGGTCCGGTTGAAGCAGTCAATAAAACCTTTGTTGGTGGTTAACCAATCCATCCCTAGGATGACATCCAGTCCTTTATTTTCCAATACAATAAGGTTGGCGTGAAACTTCAATCCTTCAAATTCAATAACCACACCTTGGCAGTAACTCCGAGTCACTTGCTTAATCCCAGGGGACTTGATGATCATGGATTTTTCCAAGGGAAGCAGTGAAAAATTATTTTGCAAAGCAAATCTCTTCGAAATGAACGAGTGGGAAGCTCGTAATCAAACAAAACCATGGCGGTATTGTGTTGATGTGGAACGTCATCGAGTACGATATCCGGGGCATTTTGTGCTTCCTCTCCGTCACGTGGTTCAGATGACCCTTCCTGTGATTGTTATTGGGGTTGAAATTGTTCCGCTTAGGCGCTGAATTATTGCCACCGTTGTTCGGTTTTGGGGTCGAGTTCCTTGGCTTGGGGCCTTTGTTTGGCATAGTGCCCTTCTTCTCCACAAGCGTAGCAAGTAACGCTGGGCGATACGTGAACTCCTTGTCCCTCGCATGGAAATTCTTGATTGGGTGTGAAGCATTCGTCGTGGTTTTGTGTGTCCCACCTTCGAAAATCCGTCTTGCTCCGGTGGTTGCGAGCAAGGGTAGTCTGGTCCCTTTTTCGCTTGAGAAAATCCTCCAAGCTGCGTCGCTCATTTTCCAAGGTAATAGCCTTATCCACCAGTGTTTTGAAATCTTGAAAGATGTGCACAACCAGCTGGCATTTAAGCGCGGGTGCCAGGCCTTCTAAGAATTTTTCCATCTTTTTGCTTTCAAATACGCTCTTCGTTGGCATAGCGAGACAATGAGTAAACTGGCTGTTGTATTCTCGACACCGTCATGGTCCTTTGTTTGAGGTCATCAAATTCTCTCTTCTTGATCTTCATAACACTTTTAGGAATGTGCGCCCACTTAAAACCTTCTTTGAATCCCTCCCATGTTATTTCATTTTCGTTGGGGTGCATGTGTAGGAAATTTTCCCACCATGATGCAGCTGCCAAAGTGAGATAGTGCGGTGCATATAGTACTTTCTCACGGTCTGAACACCGTGCAATAATTAATTTTCTTTCCATGTCTCGAAGCCGATCGTCGGCCTCAAGAGGTTTGTCAAGATGAGAAAATGTTGGGGACGCGTCTTCAGTAGCTCGAGATAACTTGGATTGCTGCCGACATCGTCGACGGTGATTTCCCATATTGATGACTTGGTTCATCATTTCCGATGTTGTTGCTGACTCTGTTCAGAAGGCGGCATACTTGGGTAAATGTTGTTTCAACGCCTGTTGACTTGACTGCCCTCGTGTGAAATTGTTGTTTGGTGGTGTGCCATAATTTTCCTCTGGCTGATTTGGCATGGAGCGCGTCCAAGGACGAGACATTTTTCACTCTGGGGATATATTTTGTAAAACTCATAAGAAAAGAAATTGAGTCACAAAAATCAATAAGTTCATAAATACAGAGAATTTTAAATGCTCCAAGATTTTCAAAAAAAAAATCAATTGCGCACGGAGAAGGAGTGCTCATTACATATCTTACACGCAGGCGGTAATTATACAATACATCACTCAGGATATGCGTACATATTCCTGACATGTTATTAGGCTAGTGCACTCCTCCCAGTTCCTACATGATGCGCAAACAAGCTACTTCTCACAACCTATGTACAAATAAACATATCATACAAGTCGGTACATCGCATGGAGGCTAAGTGTACTCAGTCGGAGATGGTGAGGATCTCCCTTACCCTGCCGAGGGTGAGGCGCGGTGAGGCTGGGGACTCAACCTCCTCCTCGCCAATAGGCTCCAGACATGAAGTGCTGCGATGAGCTGATGGAGCGAGCGCCATAGGCGGAGCAACACGAACAGGAGTGAGCGCAATGGGTGGTGCAGTGCGGGCTGGAGTGGGCGCAGTGACTTGGTTGAACTCCTCGGTGGTAGGCGGGCGACAAGCAGTGGTGAGAGTGGTAGGTGCATAAGATGCCGAGGACGAGACGAAAGTCAGTGGCGGTGCGGTGTGCAGGAGCTCCCTCCTGTTGGCGGCACAGCCATGGACTGAGTCCATGCGGGCAGCCACAAGGTCGTCCACCAGGTTGTTGAAGGCTGCCTCCAGAGCCCGGAGGTACTCGATAAGCATCTCAAAAGCCTCGTCTCGTTCTCCTCTGGGGCAAGAGAACGCGTAGTGACAGGTGTATGGCACGTGGCAAGGAAGGTAGCGGTAACGACGAGTCTTCATTGAAGGAAGAGCATCCCGGAGACGAGCTATCGCCTCACGGGCAGCCATCTGCATAGCATGCCTCTCCGTAGGCATGGCTCTCCCCAAGAACCGGAAGCGGCGTAACTCAACACGCCTCCCTTGAATTGCACCGCGGCTTTGGTGCATGGTCGACTGCTGCTGATCTTGTGCGGGTAGAGTGTGAAGACTGGGCGCACTGATGGCCCCATCGCGACATGGACGATGAAGGAGAGGAGCTTGACGAACCCCTCAGGCATGTTGGCGAACACCAGTGACACACAGTCGTTGCCCGACCATCTACAAAAGTAGGCAAAAATTCTGAATGGTCAGATCATAAATTTATGCCTACTGTCAGAAAATGACTACATTTGCAAAAATATGAATAAACTCTAGTATGCTAATAACCGATTAGCGATCGCACCTAGTGGCTTCCTACAGTCAGCCTGGCTCTGGTACCAAGCTTGTCACGACCGGTTTTCCAATAAAATGATTATTGAGAACGATCTTTTGAGTCCCATATGAGGAAAATCCTCCTTACTGGTAGACAAAATCTTGATACAGAAAGCTAGTAGCATTAAAACATATTACAGGGTCGAGCTGAGGGTGCTCAAAATTTTATTACAAGCACGCCAATAATTATACATAATGGCGGATATGACACGATGGTGTGGGGTGGCATACTACTGACTCGAGAATAAAGTGGTAGTGGAATAACACAGTGGAGTGGGTAATATGACTCAGAATCGGGCAGCTCATCGGCGTCGAGGTGAGGCTCGATGAATTTATTTGGGTAGCGGAAGCGAATATAATACAAGAACCAAATCCAAGATCGCCGAGATCGACCGGGACTCCTCTAGGCGTCGGACTCGCTATCGAACTCTTCATCCATGAGATCGCCTTCATCAACATCTGACCAAATCAACAAGCCAGGTGAGTACTTTGAAAGTACTCGCAAGACAGTTCGGACGTAAGATATAACAAATGCATGCATGAATGCGTCATGAGAAATTAGCAATGCACATTCAATTTAGTAAAACATGGTAAGTAAAAAGGGAGTCGGGCGGTAGTCTTCCCGAAATCCCAAAAAAAAAACTGAAAACTGATCGGGTGTCTGGAGCGACGCCTCGAAGGGTGAACAAATAAATAATCATGCCGCAGTCAGGCGTCTAAGCGACACCTCGTAAAGGGCTTATATTGAAAAGTAAAAGACATACGTACACACGCCGGACGTCTGAGCGACATCGCAGAAAGGGCTTATATCCAAAAGTAAATAACAATTGTGCCACAATCAGACGTCTGAGGGACATCGCAGAAAGGGCTTATATTCAAAAGTAAATAACAATTGTGCCACAGTCGGACGTCTGTGCAACATCGCAGAAAGGGCTTATATTCAAAAGTAAATAACAATTGTGCCACAGCCGGACGTCTGAGCGACATCGCAGAAAGGGCTTATATTCAATCATTCATGTCTGATAAATTCACAAGGATATAATACTCATAAGAAATATTCAACACACAATGATAAACAGGTTAGTCCATCCACAGGAATAAACATTTAACCGGACATAACACTCATGTGGTTCACCGGAGTTTTTGTCACTGAGACTGATGCTTGACGGAATAAGTTGAACACAGTACTTGGACATGGATAAGATGATTCAAAGGATTTTTGACTCTGCAGAGTTTGTACTAAAATACCCACATCCAACGGATTTCCGTAGTCACAAGGGACTAGTTCTGTTTACGGTATTTCGGAAGAAACACATCTAACCAGTACACACCCATGCCACCTCACGATGCCAGGAATCACCCTAGACAGCGTTCAAGAAAAACTTTGAGACGGGGAGATCACAATCTCGAATAGCATGGGACCAAATTTATATATGCGCGCTCTAAGGGTGCCCCCCTCTCGGTCCTAACCGGAAACACCCATGCCCCCTGACCGGATGACTGGCTTTAATCCAGGGCCATGGAACCCTCATCACGGTCTCTCGATTTGGTGTGTACTAGGAAAGCGGTTTGCAACTTACTAAGCCGCACTCCTTGCGGAAAACATGTGGTAGTACAGGTAGTGAAAACGGACGGAAACTGGACTGATTCATGTTCACACTGGAGTCAATTAGTCTGGCATAAGACTAGCATGCTACAACACTGCCATCTTACCCATCCTCATGCCATCACATGGCCATGTCAACTCACATCCAACAACTTATGGATTATCGAAACTCACTTGCCTCAACTTTGCATGAAATATGACATTCATCGAGATGCTCATAAACATGCCATGAACTACTTAATGCAAACATGCCAAAGACACTCATCATATCAAAAGTTCAAACATGCTTGCCTGGTTCGGAGTAGTCGGAGCCTAGCTCGGTGAAGTTTGTGGTTCCGTCACCTCCTTCGGTATCTACGGTATACAGAAACACACGCACTATCGTAAATACCGTGGGGTGCACAAAAGTATTCCAAATATTTTTCAAATAAATCTGATAAAAACTAGACAAAATTTTAAAGAGGACAGAAAAAGAATCAATCAAAAATCCTTTTTTGTTTAAAAGTTATAAGGGTTTTAATCCAGGGACCTTTCTGTAATGAAACAGAAACTTCTCAGGGGGCAGAACAGAAAAGACCGTAAAACGCCTTGATCGAAAGCGTATTTGCCCGAATACGTTTTCAGAAAACCGTTCGTTTAAAAGAAAAGAGAGGCTGACAGGCGTGTCCCACCCGTCAGGTTTGAAATTTCAAATGGGGAAGAACAGAGCCCGCCGGCGCCCGAGAGCTGCGGTGGTCGCCGGCAGCGATCCACGGCGAGGCAGGGGGATCGGGCGGTACCTACGTGTTCAGCGTGTCCTTCCGCGTCGGTGGGTGGTGGTGGTGGTCGTCGGCGAGCACTACGTCGATGGCGGCCCTTGCTCCGGCGGACGGCGGCTCGGGTGGAGTTGGATCTCGTCGGGGAGAGCTGCAAAGGTCAAATTGAAGCTTGGGTCAGCTCACTGGGTGCTCGAGGAGGCTACTGACGGGGTTTGGGCGTGGGGGATGGCCTCACCGGAGTGGATCGAGATGGTGACCGAGGCGGATCGAGGCGGCCGGAGTTGGGGGAGGATACCTCCTCGAGGTCCTCCTAGTGGCTTGGCGGGGTGTTGGTGGGGTGCAGTGGTGTTGCGTGCTCGAGAGCGAGCTCGGGGCCCCTTTTTATAGGCGATCCGAGGCGGTGGCCGTGAACGGGGATCTCCGGCGATGGTTACGGCGGCGCAGTGCTTGGTCGGGGGTTTAGGGAGTTGGGTGTCAACGTGGAGGTTCACCGGTTCCATTTAGGTTCTAACCAAGTTTGGATTAGGCTCTCTGGGTGGCTTCGACGGAACGGGCGGCCTTGGGCCCGTCGGCAGAGGACGCCACTGTGCTTGCCGGGCCACGGCGACGGTCTTGCCGGTGCTGGCATGCATGAGGCCACGCGGAGGGCTAGGGGGCGTTAGGCGGTGCCGGACGGCGTGGCGAGCTGGCTCGCTCCCGTTGGCGCCACGGGTGGCTCGCCATCGCAGGCTGCCGGCGTCGGTGATGCTCGCCGCCATCGACACTGCGCCCGTCAAGAGAGCGTGCGGTGCTCTGGTCAAGGAGGAGAGGTCAGCAACGCGCCAGAAAGCGCCAGTGATCGATGACAACTCTCCCGAAAAAACGACATTGCAAATCTCTGAAACTCTGAACTTTCTGAAAGTGTACAGGAACAGTGCCAGCCAAGTGTTCGACGAAATGATTGGCATGTGGGGAATTTTCCTTGAGCTGATTTTTGGTGGGGTGGCCTCTCATTGCATCTGGGGGCTGCCTGAATTTTGGTAGAATTTTTGGGGAAGAGGAAATATGAATTTCACCAAATTTGACAAATCTGGTCCAAACTTGCAGAGGTTGAAACTTGAAAATTTTGAAAAGAGGAAGAGTGGATCTTGATGGATCTAGGTTGGGGGTGCTAAAGACTAGCCAGAGGAGTTGGTTTGAGATCAAAACTCAAAGGGAATTAGGTACTTGCTTTGTAAATCACATAGGCTTAAAATAAATGACAGAATTGTTTTGGGAAATAAAATAAATGAAATAAAATCCAAAAATGGGTTGGACTTGTTGGAACAGAAATTTTAGATTGCTCCAAAGAGGAAGGAGGGGTTTTGGGAGGTTTTACCACATGAGGCATGGTAAAACCATGGGTGGTTTCAAAATGAAAGAAGCCCCAAAACTCATAGGGTTTCTTTTTTAAAAGAAAATAATTTCCAAGAAAATATATTTGAGGAGGGAACAATCAGAAGAAAGGTTCTCATTAACCAAACACCAGGGTTGAAGAAGATACAAAAAATAAAATCCTTTCCAAGGGAAAAAGTTTTGAGAGAGAAGTTTTTGGAAGAATTTAAATGACCTTCTGCAAATTCAACAAAGTTTTCGTTGAAAACCAAATAAAATTTTTTGAGTGTCACAATCAGATACGATACTCCTCGGAACTCCATGTAAACATACAATCCTGATCATGTATATCTTTGCCAACTTAGCACTGGTGTAAGTGGTCTTCACTGGGATGAAATGAGCTACCTTCGTCAACCGATCCACTACAACCCAAATTGAGTCATAGCCGGAACGAGTCCTGGGTAAACCCGTGATAAAATCCATGCCTAGTTTATCCCACTTCCATTCGGGTATCGGCAATGGCTGTAACAATCCTGCTGGCTTCTGATGCTCTGCCTTTACTCTCTGACATACATCACAAACTGCTACATATTCCGCAATATCTTTCTTCATTCTGGTCCACCAGAAAGTATTCTTCAAATCCAAATACATCTTGGTATTTCCTGGGTGAATCGAATATGGTGAATCATGTGCCTCTTGCAAAATCAACTTCCTGATCTCCGGGTCTTTGGGCACATAAACACGGTCTTCAAACCATAGGGTGTCATGCTCATCCTCATGAAATCCCTTAGCTTTTCCTTCGTTCATTTTCTCCTTTATAGAGGCAATCTCTTTGTCAGTCTTCTGAGCTTCTCTGATTCTATCCATTAAGGTTGACTGAATCTCCAATGCTGCTACATAGCCTCTCGGAACTATTTCCAACCATAGTTCACGAAGATCCTCGGCTAACTCCTTTGGTATTTCTCCCGTCATTAGTGTATTGACATGGCTCTTACGGCTCAATGCGTCGGCTACTACATTAGCCTTTCCGGATGATAATGCAATCTCATATCATAATCCTTGATGAGCTCCAACCATCTCCTTTGTCCGAGGTTTAACTCCTTCAAGCGTGAAAATGTACTTCAAACTCTTGTGATCCGTATACACCTCACAATGATTTCCAATGAGGAAATGCCTCCATGTTTTCAATGCATGCACTACGGCTACTAACTCCAAATCATGCGTGGCATAATTTAATTCGTGAGGTTTCAGTTGTCGTGAAGCATACGAAACAACTCTTCCCTCATGCATGAGCACTGCTCCAAGTCCTCGACGTGAAGCGTCGCAATACACCTCATAATCTTTAGTCTGGTCTGGCAAAATCAACACTGGTGAGGTAACCAAACGTTTCTTCAACTCCTGGAAACTAGCCTCACACTCTTCAGTCCATATGAACTTGGTATCTTTCTTCAGCAACTCCGTCATAGGCTTTGCAATCTTTGAGAAGTTCTCAATAAATCTCCGGTAGTAACCTGCCAGTCCAAGGAAACTCCGGATCTCTCCAACTGTTGTTGGTGCTTCCCAATTTGTCACAGTGATAACCTTTGTGGGGTCAACCGCTATTCCTTCTCCAGATATAACGTGTCTGAGGAACCCTACTTCCTTCAACCAAAACTCACATTTGCTGAACTTGGCATATAACTGATGTTCTCTCGAGCTTCTCGGTACCAATCGCAAATGTTCCATATGTTCCTATTCATTCTTCGAGTAAACCAAAATATCATCAATGAACACTACGACGAACTTATCCAAAAACTCCATAAACACTTTGTTCATCATGTTCATAAAATAGGCAGGTGCGTTAGTCAGACCAAATGACATAACGATATACTCATACAGTCCATCTTGTGTGAATGCTGTCTTGGGTATATCCTGCTCTCGAATCTTCAATTGATGGTATCCTGATCGTAAATCGATCTTGGAAAACACTTTAGCTCCTTGCAACCGATCAAACAGATCATTGATCATTGGTAGTGGGTACTTGTTCTTGATCGTTACTTCATTCAATCCACGATAATCAACAACCATCCTTAACGATCCGTCCTTCTTTTCCACTAGAAGTACAGGTGATCCCCAAGGCGAAGAACTTGGGTGAATGTAACCTTTATCCAATAATTCCTTAATCTGCTTCTTAATCTCCACCAAATCCTTTGTGGGCATCCTGTATGGTCTCTTCGATATTGGCCCTGTGCCTGGCAAAAGCTCAATCAAAAACTCAATATCCCGATCCGGTGGCATGCCTGGCAACTCTTTCCGAAATACGCTGTGAAATCCTTTACCACTGGTACTTCCTCCTGCACAACTCCTGACAAGAAATTTACTTGCATCCTATATGGCACATGCCGGGATACATACTTGATCCTTCTTCCTTCTGGTGTCGTAAGAAAAATTGTCTTACTGGCGCAATCGATGTTTCCTCCATACATCGACAGCCAATCCATACCAAGAATTACATAAAATCCTTGGGATTCCAGAATAATTAAATCTGTTGGGAAAATATGCCTTCCTATACTTAATGGCACTTGAAAACATCCTTCACTGGCCATATACTCCGCTCCTGGCGAACATACTAGCATAGGTGTTTTAAGAATCCTAGTGGGCAGGCTATACTTATCCACAAATCCCCTTGATATGTATGAATGCGATGCACCAATATCAAAAAGAACGAGTGCAGTAAATGACTTAACCAAAAACTTACCTATTACTGCATCAGGCTGAGCTTCAACCTCCTCCACGTTAACGTGGTTCACATCCCCCTGTTGAAAGGGTTTGGCTTCTTTCCAGAGCTTCCATTTCCATTCTGGCCTTCAGAACATTCATTTGCATAATGCCCAGTCTTATTGCACTTAAAGCAGGTGATTTGGCTCAGGTCTTTCTTGGTTGGCGTTGATGGGTTGGTACGGTTCTGGCCGTTGCTTCCTCCATTCCCATTACCATTCTTGGGGCCATTATGGTTGTGTGAACTACCTCCTCCATGGGTATGCTCAAAATGAGCTCCCGGTTTAGGGGTAAAACGGGGCTTCTGCTGAGTTCCAGAATTGTACTTCCCATGTCCATACTTCCTCTTGCGGTTTTCAATCTGCTGCTGCTTCCCTTCAATCATAAGAGCACGATCTACCAACTCCTGGTAGTTATTGAAGCTTGCTACCATCAACTGCATACTCAGCTCGTCGTTCAGTCCTTCCAGAAACTTCTCCTGTTTAGCTGCATCCATAGCAACGTCATCTGGGGCGTAACGTGCTAACTTACTAAAGTCATCCACATACTGGCCAACTGTCCATCCTCCTTGGCACAAGTTGCGAAACTCACGCTTCTTCATGGCCATAGCTCCTGCTGAAACATGGGCAGTACGGAAAGCTTGGCCCGATCCCATGTGATGTTGTCTCAGAGGTAAGTGGTGTAAAATTCTCCCACCATGCTGCTGTGGGTCCTTCAAGCTGATGTGCGGCAAATTTCACCTTTTCCCTTACAGACATCCTGCAGTGGTCAACTCCCTCCCTATCTTACGGAGCCAATCATATGCCACTATCGGCTCGGTGCTACTGGAAAACACCGGCGGATTCAGCCTAAGAAAACGGGTTAAATGATCAACAGGTGGTGGTGGTGGTGGGTTGTTGTTGTTGTTGTTGTTGTTGTTGTTGTTGTTGTTCTGGTTCTGGACTAGCAACTGCATCAACGCATTCTGCTGCTGGATCAACTGAGTGAGCTCCGGTGGGAAAGCAAATCCATTGTCACGTCTCGGAGGCATCTGAGGGTTTGTAGAAAAGACGAGAGTTAATAATAGAATGAGGTCTAAAGAGAAAACACTACCCAAATGCACATGAGACAAATGCACACAAAATCACTTCATTCAATCAAGCAAAAGCATACAAACGGTCTAGAACTATCGCAAAAGTGCGTGGACTATGCTATGTACATGGTGGAACACTACTATGTTATGGTGGTCAACTAGAAAAACTGCTCCGATGAAGATTCCATGATATCCGCTCGACTTCATCAACATAGTCATCATCACTATCGTCGGGGTCCGAGTCGAGTCGGTGTCGTCGATGATGATATAATTATCCGGGCAAGTGGAATCGTCATCTTCTCTTTTGGGTGCTGAACCTCCCATGAATACTCCAATCTTCTCCTTAAGGTCGCCGTTCTGTCTCACTAGAGCGACGATCTCCTCCATGTAGTCTTCACGTGTAGCCTTGAGTTCTTCTTCTAGCTCCTTGATCTTGGTCATGGCCTTCTGTAGATCCTCCATACCTGCGCACATCTGGTTCTCCTGGCGTCTGATGTGCTGGTTTAATTCCTGAATGTAAGCTGCGATTGATCTGTCCCTCCTGGTGCTGATCATCTCCCATTGCTCATCTCGGCGCCCACAAATCTGGTAGATAGTATTCTTGAGATCATTGTGGTAAACTTTTCCAATTCTCCCCATGGCGATGTGGGCTGCCATGCTCTTTCCTAGACTCCAAGTTGGTGCATCAAAGGTAAACTCTATGGGCTCCGTGACTGGTGCAAATGTCCTTCCTGGAATTTGAACTTGAATCATCCAACTCCTCTTCGGGTAAAGTGGCGTTGAAAGTCCCGTGAAGCTTGGTATTCCTATGTTCGGTATCTAGTGACTTCCTTCAAGTGATATCCAAAGGGTGTATCTTCATCCGGTTGTGTGAACTTGTTCCTTGCATCCGCCATCCTAAAAGAATAGAAAAGATGAGGAGTTAGAGATGAGAAGAAAGAGTAGTGATCTAGGGCTTTAGCTTAGTGGCTGTGTCCTACAGTCAACGTGTGCTCTGATACCATCTTTGTAGCGACCAGACCTCAAATAGTCTGATCTCTGTGCTCAGGTGTCATCCCTGGATCGCATGTCTGACACCACACAAGATGCTTGAAGGATTTATAACAGAGTAGCAATCACACACTTATTACATCAAATGTCTCAAGAGAGAACTTAGCAAAACAAATGTGGCTTAAGGCCACCTAATAACGGTAACAGCGGAAGGCTTGGAAGATAAGCGAGTCCATCAACTCCAACGGCATCACTGAGTATAGAACCACGACCTAAAAGCACCTTACTGTCGTTCAGAAAAGTGCGCAACATGAAAAGTTGCAGCCCGTAAATGGGTCAAAGACATGGATATGCTGGCAATGTAACACATAGAGAGTAATGAAAGAGTAATCCTATACTACATGCATATATGGCTGGTGGAAAGCTCTATGGTTACAGTTTTGCGAAAAGCCAATTTTTCCCTACTGCAAAGGAATAAATTTATTTAACTATCATGGTGGTTGTTAAACATTGAGAATGGTTGAAAGCATCCTCAATCCCAATTAAAATAATCATCAGTAAAACCCAACAAAATTAATTAAAGTAACATGATGAGATTCACATGATATCCAAGTACTAGATACTCAAAACGTCCATAATCGGGGAAACGGCTAACCATGATTAGTTTATACACTCTGCAGAGGTTTGCGCACTTTTCCCCGAAAGACTCGATCGCCTCCGTTGGGTTTCTCGCACTACATGATGTTTGAGAAACGGATGACCGAGACACGCTTCTTCGTAAGCGCTTAGCACCTTACGAAGGGAAGACCGGTACACCTACTTTCCCTACATCCGCTAGTCTACCCGTAAGAGTTCGCACGACTTCATCAACTATGCCGAGCCCATAATGGCTTGTGGCTGCACACGGAAGTTTCTAGTATGAATAATCTCATGATCCCTTTGAGCACAGGTGGCGGTCCAAAAAAAACAGGCAAGTCCTGGAATAACCAATTACCTCAATCCACCCAGATGTGTATTAATGTTGCCACCTTAAATAAACCATTAATTAACAATCTCACATCTGTCATGGAAAATCACTCACCCAATCCACGTCTACTTGCATAGCATGGCAAAATAAGAAAATGTAGAAGTAACTCCCAAAGGTTTTATAAAAAAACAGGTAATAGGTACTACCTAAACTACTTCCCATCCCACAATTTAATTAGATCCTAATCATGCAATGTTTGAGGATTTGATCTAATGCAATAAAACTGGGTAGTAGAAAAGGTATGATCAAAGTGTTACTTGCCTTGCTGATGATCCGCGAGACCTAGAGATTCGAAATAACAGGCGGCGCACTCCGGGTATTCTATCGCAGACAAACAACAAGCATACAATAAGTACTCATCTAATGCACAGGTAAATCTCAAATAAAAGATCTAACCAGAAAGTTCAACTTAAGAACTCCGGTTTGCAAAAAGAATCAAATCAAACGAAGCAACGAAAGTCAAACGGCGAAAGAAAACAGCTTCGTTTTACTAATCTGGATCTAAGTCAAATTTTACAGAAGCAAAAACTTGTTTAAGTTGGTTATTCGGAAAGAGGGTTTCGAGACGAAACTCCAGGCGCTTGAATCGCCTGATTCCGATAAACGAGCAAAAAGTTATACTAAAACGAAAATCGGATCGTAAATCTCGATCGAGAAAATAATCGCGGAAAATCCGAGAAAAGAAAAATGACGAACGAGTTAACGTATTTAACGTTCGTTAACTAGATCTAAATGACGAACACGTTCGTTAAAACGAACGAACGAGCGAACGCTCACTATTTAACCGAACCGAAAATAAATAAACCGATCTAAAAAACGAAAACTAAAAAAAATAAACCACGGCTAAAATAAAAAAGATCGGGCGGTTTTCTGAAGAAAACCGCCCGGTGGCAACAACTACCTCGGCGGGGAGTCGGCGGGCCAGCGAAAGTCGGCGGCAATGGCCGCGTCGGCAGCGGCGAGATCCGGCGACGGCGGAATTGAAGCGGCCTTGGCGGCGGCGTTTAGGGTTAGGGTTAGGGTTTCGGGGCGGCGGCGGCTAGGGTTAGGGTTTCGGGGCGGCGGTGGCTGGGCTAATCGGGCCCCGGGGCGGCGCCTTATAAAAGGCCCGAAGCGGAGTCCCGGCGAATCTGACCAGTCGGATTCGCGTTTTTTTTAGATAATTCTGCGCTGAAAATCAAACGAAAGAAATACTAAACGGACTCCAAAAATCCTGAAATAAATTTTCCCCGGCTTCTAAAATCAAGCCAGACTAGATGAACATTTATTTGGGCCTAAATGCAAATTTTGAAAAACGCATATTTTTCCTAAATTCAAATAAAATGGCGAAAACCCCAAAATAAAATCTTATTTGATTTTATTATTAAATCCTCAATATTTCTTTATTTTGGGAAAGTCCTTTTATTCCCTCTCTCATGTTTTTGTAATAGAAATAATTGATGATAAAATAATTAAAATCAAATGATCCTATTCTCAAAATTTGAGAAAACTCAAATATAAAAATAACAAAATTCCCAACTCTCTCCGTGGGTCCTTGAGTTGCGTAGAATTTCTAGGATCAAAACCCAAAGAAAATAAAATATGATATGCATCGATGATCTAATGTATAACATTCCAAATTGAAAATTTGGGATGTTACAGTTGGGTTGACACGGATTGAGACTGGGATTTGTCACTCCGTATGACGGAGAGGTATCTCTGGGCCCACTCGGTAATGCATCATCATAATGAGTTCAAAGTGACTAAGTGGTTGGTCACGGGATCATGCATTACGGTACGAGTAAAGTGACTTGCCGGTAACAAGATTGAACGAGGTATTGGGATACCCACGATCGAATCTCAGGCAAGTAACGTACCGATTGACAAAGGGAATTGTATACGGGATTACTTGAATCCTCGACATCGTGGTTCATTCGATGAGATCATCGTGGAACATGTGGGAGCCAACATGGGTATCCAGATCCCGCTGTTGGTTATTGGCCGGAGAGTCATCTCGGTCATGTCTGCATGTCTCCCGAACCCGTAGGGTCTACACACTTAAGGTTCGGTGATGCTAGGGTTGTAGAGATACTAGTATGCGGTAACCCGAAAGTTGTTCCGAGTCCCAGATGAGATCCCGGACATCACGAGGAGTTCCGGAATGGTCTGGAGGTGAAGAATTATATATAGGAAGTCCAGTTTCGGCCATCGGGAAAGTTTCGGGGGTCACCGGTATTGTACCGGGACCACCGGAAGGGTCCCGGGGGTCCACCGGGTAGGGCCACCTATCCCGGAGGGCCCCATGGGCTGAAGTGGGAAGGGGAACCATCCCCTGGTGGGCTGGTGTGCCCCCCTTGGGCCTCCCCCTGCACCTAGGGTTGGAAATCCTAGGGGTGGGGGGCGCCCCACTTTGCTTGGGGGGCAAGCCACACCCTTGGCCGCCGCCCCCCCTTGAGATCCAATCTCTAGGGGGGCGGCGCCCCCCAGGGCCACTATATAAAGAGGGGGGAGGGAGGGCTGCGCACCCTAGTCCCTGGCGCCTCCCTCTCCCTCTGCAACACCTCTCCCTCTCACGAGCTTGGCGAAGCCTGCCGAGATCGCCGCCATTTCCACCACCACGCCGTCAGTCTTGGATCTCCATCAACCTCTCCCTTCCCCTTGCTGGATCAAGAAGGAGGAGACGTCTTCCCCAACCGTACGTGTGTTGAACGCGGAGGTGCCGTCCGTTCGGCGCTAGGATCATCGGTGATTTGGATCACGACGAGTACGACTCCATCATCCCCGTTCTCTTGAACGCTTCCGCGCGTGATCTACAAGGGTATGTAGATGCACTCCTCTCTCTCGTTGCTAGATGACTCCATAGATTGAACTTGGTGAAGCATAGAAAATTTTTATTTTCTGCAACGTTCCCCAACAGTGGTA
The DNA here is from genome assembly GCA_021605145.1 of Aegilops bicornis. Classification (NCBI taxonomy): domain Eukaryota; kingdom Viridiplantae; phylum Streptophyta; class Magnoliopsida; order Poales; family Poaceae; genus Aegilops; species Aegilops bicornis. Next base: position 200,850,430 of record CM038675.1, on the reverse strand, counting down.
TCAGAGCTAGGTCTATGCGTAGTTTCTATGCACGAGTAGAACACAATCCTTTTGTGGGCGTAGATGTTGTCAATTTACTTGTCGTTACTAGTCTTATCTTGATTCGGCGGCATCGTGGGATGAAGCGGCCCGGACCGACCTTACACGTACGCTTACGTGAGACAGGTTCCACCGACTGACATGCACTAGTTGCATAAGGTGGCTAGCGGGTGTCTGTCTCTCCCACTTTAGTCAAATCGGATTCGATGAAAAGGGTCCTTACGAAGGGTAAATAGAAATTGGCATATCACGTTGTGGTTTTACGTAGGTAAGAAACGTTCTTGCTAGAAACCTATAGAAGCCACGTAAAAACATGCAACAACAATTAGAGGACGTCTAACTTGTTTTTGCAGCATATGCCTTGTGATGTGATATGGCCAAAAGGATGTGATGAATGAAATATATGTGATGTATGAGATTGATCATGTTCTTGTAATAGGAATCATGACTTGCATGTCGCTGAGTATCACAACCGGCAGGAGCCATAGGAGTTGTCTTTATTTTTTGTATGACCTGCGTTTCATTGAATAACGCCATGTAAATTACTTTACTTTATTGCTAAACGCGTTAGCCGTAGAAGTAGAAGTAATCGTTGGCGTGACAACTTCATGAAGACATGACGATGGAGATCATGATGATGGAGATCATGGTGTCATGCCGGTGACGAAGATGATCATGGTGCCCCGAAGATGGAGATCAAAGGAGCAATATGATATTGGCCATATCATGTCACTATTTGATTGCATGTGATGTTTATCATGTTTTGCTTCTTATTTGCTTAGTACGACGGTAGTAAATAAGATGATCCCTTATAATAATTTCAAGAAAGTGTTCCCCCTAACTGTGCGCCGTTGCGAAAGTTCGTTGTTTCGAAGCACCACGTGATGATCGGGTGTGATAGATTCTAACATTCACATACAACGGGTGTAGGACATATTTACACATGCAAAACACTTAGGTTGACTTGACGAGCCTAGCATGTACAGACATGGCCTCGGAACACAAGAGATCGAAAGGTCGAACATGAGTCGTATGGAAGATACGATCAACATGGAGATGTTCACCGATGATGACTAATCCGTCTCACGTGATGATCGGACATGGTCTAGTTGAGTCGGATCATGTATCCCTTAGATGACTAGAGGGATGTCTAATCTGAGTGGGAGTTCATTAAATAATTTGATTAGATGAACTTAATTATCATGAACTTAGTCTAAAAACCTTTGCAAAATGTCTTGTAGATCAAATGGCCAACGCTCATGTCAACCTCAACTTCAACGCGTTCCTAGAAAACCAAGCTGAAAGATGATGGCAGCAACTATTCGGATCGGGTCCGAACCTCGAGGATCATCCTCATAGCTTCCAAGAAAGCATATGTCCTAGAAGGACCGCTTAGGTGAAGCACCCATCCCGGAGAACCAAGACGTTATGAACGCTTGGCGATCCGCGTCGATGATTACTCCCTCGTTCAGTGCGGCATGCTTTACAGCTTAGAACCGGGGCTCCAAAAGCGTTTTGAGCAACACAGAGCATATGAGATGTTCGAAGAGCTGAAAATGGTTTTCCAAGCTCATGCCATTGTCGAGAGATATGAAGTCTCCGACAAGTTCTACAGTTGTAAGATGGAGGAAAATAGTTCTGTCAGTGAGCACATACTCAAAATGTCTGGGTTGCACAACCGCTTGTCCCAGCTGGACATTAACCTCCCGAACGAGGCGGTCATTGACAGAATCCTTCAGTCGCTCCAACCTAGCTACAGAGCTTTGTGATGAACTACAATATGCAGGGGATGGTGAAAACTATTCCTGAAATATTTTCAATGCTGAAATCCGCAGAGGTGCAAATCAAAAAGGAACATCAAGTGTTGATGGTCAATAAAACCACTAGTTTCAAGAAAGGCAAGGGTAAGAAGAACTTCAAGAAGGACGGCAATGGAGTTGCCATGCCCGGTAAGCTAGTTGCTAGGAAGAAGCCAAAGAATGGACCCAAGCCTGAGACTGAGTGCTTTTATTGCAAGGGAAAGGGATACTGGAAGCGGAACTGCCCCAAGTACTTAGCGGACAAGAAGGCCGGCAACACTAAAGGTATATGTGATATACATGTAATTGATGTGTACCTTACCAAGATCGTAGTAGCTCCCGGGTATTTGATCTTTGGTGCGGTTGCTCATATTTGTAACTCAAAACAGGAGCTGCGAAATAAGCGGAGACTGGCGAAGGACGAGGTGACGATGCGCGTCGGGAATGGTTCCAAGGTCGATGTGATCACCGTCGGCACGCTACCTCTACATTTACCTACGTGATTAGTTTCAAACCTCAATAATTGTTATTTAGTGCCAGCTTTGAGCATGAACATTGTATCTGGATCTCGTTTAATACGAGCTGGCTACTCATTTAAATCCGAGAATAATGGTTGTTCTATTTATATGAGAGATATGTTTTATGGTCATGCCCCGCTGGTCAATGGTTTATTCTTAATGAATCTCGAACGTGATGTTACACATATTCATAGTGTTAATACCAAAAGATGTAAGATTGATAACGATAGTCCCACATACTTGTGGCAATCGCCGCCTTTGGTCACATTAGTCGCCAAGCGCATGAAGAAGCTCCATGCTGATGGACTTTTAGATTCTCTCGATTATGAATCATTTGACACATGCGAACCATGCCTCATGGGCAAAATGACCAAGACTCTGTTCTCCGGAACAATGGAGCGAGCAACCAACTTATTGGAAATCATACATACTGATGTGTGCGGTCCAATGAGTGTTGAGGCTCGCGGAGGCTATCGTTATGTTCTCGATCTCACTGATGACTTGAGTAGATATGGGTATGTCTACTTGATGAAACACAAGTCTGAGACCTTTGAAAAGTTCAAGGAATTTCAGAATGAGGTGGAGAATCAACGTGACCGAAAGATAAAGTTCTTACGATCAGATCGTGGGGGAGAATATTTAAGTCACGAATTTGATACGCACTTAAGGAAATGTGGAATCGTTTCACAACTCACGCCGCCTGGAACACCTTAGCGCAACGGTGTGTCTGAACGTCGTAATCGCACTCTTTTGGATATGGTGCGATCTATGATGTCACTCACCGATTTACCGCTATCATTTTGAGGATACGCTCTAGAGACAGCTACATTCACTTTAAATAGGGCACCGTCTAAATCCGTTGAGACGACACCGTATGAATTATGGTTTGGGAAGAAACCTAAGCTGTCGTTTCTAAAAGTTTGGGGATGCGATGCTTATGTCAAGAAACTTCAACCTGAAAAGCTCGAACCCAAGTCGGAAAAATGCGTCTTCATAGGATACCCTAAGGAAACCATTGGGTATACCTTCTACCTCAGATCCGAAGGCAAGATCTTTGTTGCCAAGAACGGGTCCTTTCTGGAGAAAGAGTTTCTCTCGAAAGAAGTAAGTGGGAGGAAAGTGGAACTTGATGAAGTACTACCTCTTGAACAGGAAAGTAGTGCAGCTCAGGAAGATGTTCCTGTGGTGCCTGCACTGACTAGAGAGGAAGCTAATGATGATGATTAAGGTACTTCAGATCAAGTTACTACTGAACTTCGTAGGTCCACGAGGACATGTTCCACACCAGAGTGGTATGGCAACCCTGTCCTAGAAATCATGTTGTTAGACAATGGTGAACCTTCGAACTATGAAGAAGCAATGGCGGGCCCAGATTCCAACAAATGGCTTGAAGCCATGCAATCCGAGATAGGATCCATGTATGAAAACAAAGTGTGGACTTTGACAGACTTGCCCGATGATCGGCGACGATAGAAAACAAATGGATCTTTAAGAAGAAGACGGACGCGGCTGGTAATGTTACCATCTATAAAGCTCGACTTGTCGCTAAGGGTTATCGACAAGTTCAAGGGGTTGACTATGATGAGACTTTCTCGCGTAGCGAAGCTGAAGTCCGTCCGAATCATGTTAGCAATTGTCGCATACTATGATTATGAGATATGGCAAATGGACGTCAAAACGGCATTCCTTAACGGCCATCTTAAGGAAGAACTGTATATGATGCAGCCGGAAGGTTTTGTCGACCCTGAGAATGCTAACAAGGTATGCAAGCTCCAGCTCCATCTATGGGCTGGTGCAAGCATCTCGGAGTTGGAACATTCGCTTTAATGAAATGATCAAAGCGTTTGGGTTTATGCAGACTTATGGAGAAGCCTGCGTTTACAAAAAAGTGAGTGGGAGCTCTGTAGCATTTCTCATATTATATGTGGATGACATACTTTTGATGGGAAATGATATAGAACTTTTGGACAGCATTAAGGCCTACTTGAATAAGTGTTTTTCAATGAAGGACCTTGGAGAAGCTGCTTACATATTAGGCATCAAGATCTATAGAGATAGATCAAGACGCCTCATAGGTCTTTCACAAAGCACATACCTTGATAAGATATTGAAGAAGTTCAATATGGACCAGTCCAAGAAGGGGTTCTTTCCTGTGTTGCAAGGTATGAAATTGAGCTCGGCTCAATGTCCGACCATGGCAGAAGATAGAGAAAAGATGAGTGTCGTCCCCTATGCCTCAGCCATAGGGTCTATCATGTATGCCATGCTGTGTACCAGACCTGATGTAAACATTGCCGTAAGTTTGGTAGGAAGGTACCAAAGTAATCCCGGCATGGAACACTGGACAGCGGTCAAGAATATCCTGAAGTACCTGAAAAGGACTAAGGATATGTTTCTCATATATGGAGGTGACGAAGAGCTCGTCGTAAAGGGTTACGTCGACGCTAGCTTCGACACAGATCTGGATGACTCTAAGTCATAAACCGAATACGTGTATATTTTGAATGGTGGGCAGTAAGCTGGTGTAGTTGCAAGCAAAGTGTCGTGGCGGGATCTACATGTGAAGCGGAGTACATGGCAGCCTCGGAGGCAACACATGAAGCAATCTGGATGAAGGAGTTCATCACCGACCTAGGAGTCATACCCAATGCGTCGGGGCCAATCACCCTCTTCTGTGACAACACTGGAGCTATTGCCCTTGGCAAGGAGCCCAGGTTTCACAAGAAGACCAGGCACATCAAGCGTCGCTTCAACTCCATTCGTGAAAATGTTCAATATGGAGACATAGATATTTGCAAAGTGCATACGGATCTAAATGTCGCAGATCCGTTGACTAAACCTCTTCCATGAAAGCAAAACATGATCAACACCGTAACTCTATGGGTGTTCGATTCATCACAATGTAACTAGATTATTGACTCTAGTGCAAGTGGGAGACTGTTAGAAATATGCCCTAGAGGCAATAATAAAATGGTTATTATTATATTTCCTCGTTCATGATAATTGTCTATTATTCATGCTATAATTGTGTTATCCGGAAATCGTAATAAATGTGTGAATACATAGACCACAACATGTCCCTAGTGAGCATCTAGTTGACTAGCTCGTTTATCAATAGATGGTCATGGTTTCCTGACCATGGACTTTGGATGTCATTGGTAACGGGATCACATCATTGGGAGAATGATGTGATGGACAAGACCCAATCCTAAGCATAGCACAAGATCATGTAGTTCGTTTGCTAGAGCTTTTCCAATGTCAAGTATCATTTCCTTAGACCATGAGATCGTGTAACTCCCGGATGCCGTAGGAGTGCTTTGGGTGTACCAAACGTCACAACGTAACTGGGTGACTATAAAGGTATACTACAGGTATCTCCGAAAGTGTCTGCTGGGTTGACACGGATCGAGACTGGGATTTGTCACTCCGTATGACGGAGAGGTATCTCTGGGCCCACTCGGTAATACATCATCATAATGAGCTCAAAGTGACTAAGTGGTTGGTCACAAGATCATGCATTACGGTACGAGTAAAGTGACTTGCCGGTAACGAGATTGAACGAGGTATTGGGATACCCACAATCGAATCTCGGGCAAGTAACGTACCGATTGACAAAGGGAATTGTATACGGGATTACTTGAATCCTCGACATCGTGGTTCATTCGATGAGATCATCGTGGAACATGTGGGAGCCAACATGGGTATGCAGATCCCGCTGTTGGTTATTGGCCGGAGAGTCGTCTCGGTCATGTGTGCATGTCTCCCGAACCCGTAGGGTCTACACACTTAAGGTTCGGTGACGCTAGGGTTGTAGAGATACTAGTATGCAGTAACCCAAAAGTTGTTCGGAGTCCCGGATGAGATCCCGGACGTCACGAGGGGTTCCGGAATGGTCTAGAGGTGAAGAGTTATATATAGGAAGTCCAGTTTCGGCCATCGGGAAAGTTTCGGGGTCACCGGTATTGTACCGGGACCACCAGAAGGGTCCCGGGGATCCACCTATCCCGAAGGGCCCCATGGGCTGAAGTGGGAAGGGGAACCATCCCCTGGTGGGCTGGTGCACCCCCTTGGGCCTCCCCCTGCGCCTAGGGTTGGAAACCCTAGGGGTGGGGGGCGCCCCACTTGGCTTGGGGGGCAAGCCACACCCTTGGCCGCCGCGCCCCTTGAGATCCAATCTCTAGGGGGCCGGCGCCCCCAGGGCCCCTATATAAAGAGGGGAGAGGGAGGGCTGCGCACCCTAGTCCCTGGCGCCTCCCTCTCCCTCTGCAACACCTCTCCCTCTCGCTGAGCTTGGCGAAGCCCTGCCGAGATCGCCGCTACTTCCACCACCACGCCGTCGTGCTGCTGGATCTCCATCAACCTCTCCCTCCCCCTTGCTGGATCAAGAAGGAGGAGACGTCTCCCCCAACCGTACGTTTGTTGAACGCGGAGGTGCCGTCCGTTCGGCGCTAGGATCATCGGTGATTTGGATCACGACGAGTACGACTCCATCATCCTCGTTCTCTTGAACGCTTCCGCGCGTGATCTACAAGGGTATGTAGATGCACTCCTCTCTCTCGTTGCTAGATGACTCCATGGATTGATCTTGGTGAAGCGTAGAAATTTTTTATTTTCGGCAACCTTCCCCAACAGAAACAACTTTTCCGGTTTCACGGAAACTCATCCGGTGACCTCTCTCAGCGGAACTTTTCCGTTGTCCGAAACTTTTCCGATGATTTTCTCTCAGACTCCCTGTCTAGTATTCAGCAGATAGATGACCCTTAAGCGTGTGACCCTATAGGTTCGGTGAAGTATAGACATGGCCCGAACCTGCTCCGATCAATGATCAACATCGGAGCCGTGGACACTCATATTGACCCCTATACCCTCACGAATGAATATTCGAGTGAACCTCCAGTTGCAGTGAGCTATTCCTGTTGCTTCGCGATATGTCACAAACACCCGAGGTGAGATTTATTGCATCCCCATGGACGGACAATTTGTCCACCATGCAAGTTACCTCGTTACCAGTTTTGTTCTCTTTTCTCGTTTCCGTGTTTCGGCATACCAGTCATCAAATCACAAGGTGTCTGGCCAGACGATTATGGATACCGTAACACCGAGAGGGCCCGAGAATATCTCCTCATCGTTGGAGGAGCAAATCCCAATCTTGAGCTATCAAGTTACTTGGCATACTTTTCGATGAACCCGTAAGCCGCCGTAATAGCCACCCATTTACGGATGACGTTTAACAAACCCCAAAGTTTATGAAGCAAGCATGAAGAAACTCAATACTCTCATGGTCTAAGTAATCATGCAAACGTTAACCATCTCTGTGTTATGTACCATTAAACTTGTGACGAATGAATCTCATAGCATAACATCAATCCGGGCCGATTCAACACAAATGTTCTCTTAACATTGTGCCCTCAAAGTTGCTGGCATAGACATGCCCATGACCAAGAAAACAGAATCATCATGCAACACTTGAGCTAGTCTTAGAGGCCAGACTAGGAATACTTCTTACCGTTTATTATTCCACACGTGCATATGAGTCTTCCTCCGAGCCTCGTGTTATTGCAGACTCGAGAACCATAGAAGTTATAGCATGGAACATAAACATAATTATGAACATGGAGATAAGTAATAGCATTTATCATTGCCTCTAGGGCATATCTCCTACAGACTCCCACTTGCACTAGAGTCAATAATCTAGTTAATGCTAATGCACTTTACACCTATGGCATACCGGTGTAAAAAATGCTTCGCATGTGGTACAGCCTGATTTCCATCGGATCTGACAACTTAAGTTCCGTGTCTATCTCTTCATATCCTCGCATTTTCACACTTTCAGAAAATTCATATTTTGTGCGGACTTGGCTTTTATGTATGTGAATCACAATCGAACTGGATTCCTCGGAGAAGTTATGGAGAAACTACCGCAGAGTGTCCCATTGACAAAAGCCATCTTGGAACCATACTAAGTTCATGAATGAACTATATGATTCAACATCTTGCTTGTCGCTTCTAAAGCGTCAACATACTTAGTCATTTGTTATAGAATTCGCCACAGTGTCCTTTTGGGAACAATTTCTAACTACCGTGCCACCATATTGTGTATTACACAAAACCCTTAACTTAAATCGAAAATCGCATGGAGAAAAGATGAAGACTGTATCGATGTAACATTTTAAAACAAACTCTTCATGATCTCCGCTATAGAAAACATATCATCAAGAATTACTCTAGTACTCAATGACATCTTTCATCGTTGTCCCACGATCATTACTTTGATCACTTTATTATCCATACTGCAACACCTTGGGAGTATCGGACATATCTGGTTGTTTTACATACCATGGAATACATGATTAATCCAAACACAAAAGTGTGTGGAATCTGCATCATGTATTTTGCTCATCAGTGTTTTGGGACACCGAGTCTTGCAAAAAACTCTTCCATGTGACTCCGGCAAGAATCACTCCTTGGCGGTTCTAAATGCTAAAAGGTTTTAGCACCTTGTCAATATGTATTCATTGCTTAGCCCTATTAGGTAAATCTATCGCCATAGATCATTATGCCTAATACTGAGGCTAGTTAGCCTAAGCACTTCATCAAAAAACTATTTTCAAATGAAGTCCTAATTCATGTAGATGAATTTATTTCCAATTAACAATGTGTCAAGCACACAAGGTTTTTAGAAATATTATTACGCTCCCACTTAATTTCTTGAATTACAAGCATCTTCGTTACCCATTGATGAAATCAAACCCCTTTGACCATTTCATCAAAGCACGAAGATTCCAACTCCATTTTGCTCTCTTTTGTCCATTGCTGGAACTCTGAAGTTTGCACACTTACTAGCATCCTCTGGATAGACAAAATGCCTTGGACTATAACACATGCAAGTCCTTGGTTTCATTTCCATCAGATGGAAATTCTATTGTCATCCATGTTTCATATCTCATGATTGAAATATGTATTAATTGCTAGTTCAACCTGAACCGACTTTAAGCATCGCTATGATGAAAACAACCTCATCATAGTCAACTCTTGAACTTGTTATTTCAACAATTCGAGCTTCATGGATAAAACATTTTTATCCGTATCAGTTTTAAGTTCCATAAATATTCGTTAGACTCTAAGTCTTCCAAAAGGTGTATCAAGGTTTTAATCTTGAATCACTTATATGGAAACTAACTCAGGTTGTATTGGCATTTAGCCAATTCCGGAGTCAGGGACCATCAACGCTTCCTTGTGTATCGTAGGTATAATGTTGTCTAACAACAAATATCTCGTTTGCGCACCTGAGAGGTTTGCACGAGCCTTGCCTATGTGGTTCTGCTGCAAGTTCGACCGAAGTTCATACATTTTATTGTAGAGACTTCCGTATCAGTCGCAGTAGGAAACTCTGGAATTACTTCCGAGGTCTCTTTCCTTTTATCTGATGACGAATATACTGTTTATCTCGTCGAGTTGCACTATTCTCCCACTCACCTTTTTGAAAGAACCATTCTCTTTAAAAGCACACGGTTTCGCGGCAAAACTATTTGCCTCGGTATAGTGAGGGAGGAATACCCGACATTTTGGTATAACCTACAAAGTAGCACTTGTCTGATTTGGAATAGGTTTGTAACCTTTTACACAAGCCCCATATTCCAAATGTTAAGAAAAGATATAACATGGTTGGGCGTACCATACCATGGCTTCATTTCAACAGACCCGATGTAGCTCTTTTCAATGTAAAAGCCGCAGTCTCTAAAGCATCACTTTAAAAGGGATAATGGCAAATTTATTTATGTCTTCTTTGACCTTACCATGTCATAAATGGTTAGATTACATCTCCACGGACTTTTCACTTGCAATGGTGTTTCGGGAGGTGCAAGTTATGAAACCCCTTTCACAACTCATCAGACATTCACTAAACATGTAACTCAAATATTCCTTTGTGCAATCAAATTGCAGAAACATAATTTTCTTGTTACAATAACTTCTACTTCATTTTTGAAAACCTTTCGAATGATTTCAAAAGATCCAGACTTACGTCTCATCAAGTAAATATCCATATATCTACTTGAGTCATTTCTGAAGATAAATAAATCCACCACTAACAACACTAATCGGACTACACACATCAAATGTATGATCACTAATAAGTTTGTTGTTCGTTCCTTATGGCCTGTGAATGGTATTTTAGTCACTTCACTTTTCGGAGGAAAGTTGCAAGTGTCAGATGATTCAAAATAAAAAAGACTTCAAAATCCATCATAATGGAATTTTCCATGAGGGTTTCTCCAATGTGACCAAATGTAGTGCCACACTTGTGTGGTATTCTTTTAATCTTGCGATATTTAGCGTCAGTGTTATGGATGTATCATATTACCATTAATATTCATAACATACATCCCATCTTGGATGGAAGCATGGCCCTTCATGTTTATTCATAATACTTAGCAACAATTGTTGTTTTTATGAACAACTCTTTTGCAACAAACATTGTGCAATGGGCTAGAGTGTATGAAACTCTAAAATGAATTATGAAAGTAAAACCAGAGGTATTGTATTATTATCAATATTCATAACATACATCTCATTCATAATGGAAGTATGGCCCTTGTGTTATTCATAACATCGAACATAAAAAGTTCTCTTATGAACAACCTTCTTGCAAGATACCTTATGCAATGGGCTAGAGTTTGTAAAACTCTAAATGAATTATGAAAATAAATACAGACGGCAATACACCGATGGAAGGTATAGTAACATTTACTATGTTCCCTATATATACCTTAACCTCATTTCTGGCTAGTCTTTTTAGGCCATAGTAGCTCATACATTGATTCGTAACAGAATGCAATCGAGCGGGTATCTTTGTGACTAACTCACAATACCCAAGAATTAGTGATTAACATGTTTAACCATAATTCCCAAGAACTAGCCTACTATACATCAAAAACTTGTATGACATCATACATGAGCTGGATATTCCAGTCATCTTTCTTTCTGCCTTTATACTTCTAACAGTTTAACTTTTCATATTTCTCCTACTCGCAAAAGAAGCACCCAACTTAAGAGTGGAGTTAGCCCCGGACTTCCTAGGCGTATAAGTCATACTAACACCCTTTGGACACTTCCTTTCTCTTTAAGTTGTTGTTTTATTCACCTTCCATTATATGACAGGCGTTCTTCTGGATCCCTTTCCCAATAGTCAAATGCATAGTAAACACTTTTACTAATACTTGCAAACAAACATTGCTTTGTTTGTATCTGAAAATAATTTTCAGTTCCATGAATATCATATAACTATCCCAACTTACGAAGTTTGGGTTTCATGGAAGCAAACATATTCCACTTGACCGTAACAGAATTCTAGCTTTTGGATCGAAGGATGAGAGTCACATGATCCATAGCATTAGCGGGAGGATACGGAAAGCATGCGATAGGACAAAGTCCTTCTCGGCACTTTTGAGGACAATCCTCATATTACGTTACCAATCGTAAAGTTTAAACCAGATTTTTAACAGCTATTCAATTTTAACAGGGAAAGTGGAATCACGAGCCATTATTCTACAACTATTTTGCAAGAAACACTTAGACATTGTTCATAATTAGTTGCACTGAGAATTAAACATGTTAATTCAACATTGCGCTCCCACTCAAATCAATATCTCTCATAATTAATTTTGAGTGATCCAAGATCCAGGCTTCAATTCATCGCCGTAGAATCATCATCTAATAACAGGAATTTTAATCGATAGGCCAACTTGCCGGTCACATCTCTATGTGACTCTTGCTCATCTTTTGATGCGTGTGTTCCGAGCTCAGGACGATCCTCCCATGAACGTCAAGACAACCAAGTGATCTTGTTGTGAGGTCTGACCTCACCCGCCTCACACTTCTCTAATCGTTCGTACCCATGCATCCATGGCGCACCCCGAAAAGATAGGTGTCGTGACGGTGCTACACTTGGGAGAACACTAACTACTTGATATTTTAGCGAGAGATCACCCTAATAAAAAGCGATCATCACAAGAATCAAAAGGGATAAACATCTCGTGCAATTCATAATAGCATGATATGGTATAGCCCTTTATGACGGAGAAGTCTTTCATTCCTTCATCTTCGGCATTCGCGTCGGTGTTCACCTTCACGAAGATTGCCACCACCTTGTCGATGCACCAGATAATATTGCTATCTCTATAGCTAATAAAATAAGTGCATTACTTAAGGTTGACACGCAGATCATTAAAGTGATAATCATATGGCTCCAGCCATCATGCCGAATCATGACACGCAGGTCATGTTAATTACATCATATAGTCATCTCATACATAATCAAATTGAGTATGAGCATTGCTATACCACATCACATGCACATGCAAACCCTCCTGCAAAACCAAGTTAGTCGCCTCTAATCGGTTCATGCAAAGACTTGTTTTTCGTGGCTTCTCAGGTTTCAAAACAAACCGAAGCTACCAACGTCCATCATTAAGTATGATAATTCAAGTCTCTAGATTAACTTTGCGGGGTGTATGAAACACGAGATAATAAAATCTCGAGCCCCATACTGAACTTCGTCATACGCATGACCCCCGTGCAGATCATATCTGCATTGCCCTTTCGTCTGCTAAATTTCATCTTTCTTTTTAACTACGGTGGAATTCAATGAACTGTTAGCACTTCGTTGATCAATCAGGATCGCGGATTGCCAGAACATTGAAACTCCACCATACTGTTATCAAGATCAGAAATATGCAAATTCCAGGGAAGCAACAAGAACATCGGGTAACAGATTTCATCTGTCACCCGCATAAATAATTTTCAGCAATAGATCTCATCTACTACCTAATTGTATTATGCAATACCCATACATCTCTATGTATTCTAGATCGCAACCTGCATCTACGCATAGCACGGCTCATGATGCCACTGTAGGGGAATGCAATAGAAAACAATAAAATTCCGACCTACGCACCAGCCCAGGACCACTATGGAGACTGCATACATGGTTTGATCTTTTTTGTTACCGACTCGTAGCGCAGCGGAAGTAGAGTCGATGACGAACGGCGGTGCAGATCCCCGCAGCTAGGATTTACAACCTCCCAACCATGAGGATGTATACCCTCATCTGCTCCTCAGACAGCCCTCTGGGAGGCGGTCGAACAGCCCCCCGGACAGTGTCGCGGACAGCCCTTTGGGAGGACCTTCGAAACACGAATGGTCACTCGGACAGCCCTTCGGGAGGACCTTCGATACTCGGACGGTCACACGGACAGCCCTTCGGGAGGCACTCACGAACTAAGACCGAAACTACGATCTCTCTAGTCTCTACAGAGTTGCACACATACGGTGTCATCTATCCGTCAGCCGCCGTCGTAACTAATTCTGCTTGAACCTGCATAACCTTTCGGCTCTACGAAACTATTTCGCGGGGAGGGAGAGAGAAGCCAGATCATTGCATGGCACTTGTATGTGATAAGTGATGAGGTTTGGGCTGCCCACTCCACCTCTATTTATAGGAAAGCCAAGGGGTAGGGACGGCTCACAAAAACCCAAAATGCCCATGCAAATGTCACACATGAAGGGCATAATGGGGAGGGAAGTGGAGCTCCATGGAGCCCCACACATGTGGCCGGCCAACCCCCTAGGGGGGCCCCATGAGGAGCATGCTTGGCCCCCAAGCCCTTCTAGAAGCCTTTTGGAAATATCCCAAAAGGTGGCTCACCATAAAATATCCCAAAAAGCACTTTTACTATTCACGACGACATTTTTCAGCGTCTGTTCGAACTGAAAATATTTATGTGGGCTTAGAACATTTCCAGTACCCACCATAATGATTTTCAACGCGTTCGAACAATTCCAGTTTAGTGATTTTCATCTGCGAAAAGCATCTCGAACCGGTTCCAAGACTCAAACATTTCCGGTTTTATTTCTGAAAATTCCAAAGTTTCGTAATGATTCTGGCACCCTCCAAGAATTATCAGGCATGTGCCGAAACCATTTTGACTTAATAGCATATCCCGAAACAACTTTTTCGGTTTCACCTAAACTCATCCGGTGACCTCTCTCTGCGGAACTTTTCCGCTGTCCGAAACTTTTTCGATGATTTTCTCTCAGACTTCCTGTCTAGTATTCAGCAGATAGATGACCCTTAAGTGTGTGTGAAGGAAATATGCCCTAGAGGCAATAATAAAGTTATTATTTATTTCCTTAAATCATGATAAATGTTTATTATTCATGCTAGAATTGTATTAACTGGAAACATAATACATGTGTGAATACATAGACAAACAGAGTGTCACTAGTATGCCTCTACTTGACTAGCTCGTTGATCAAAGATGGTTATGTTTCCTAGCCATAGACATGAGTTGTCATTTGATTAACGGGATCACATCATTAGGAGAATGATGTGATTGACATGACCCATTCCGTTAGCTTAGCACACGATCGTTTAGTATGTTGCTATTGCTTTCTTCATGACTTATACATGTTCCTATGACTATGAGAATATGCAACTCCCGTTTACCGGAGGAACACTTTGTGTGCTACCAAACATCACAATGTAACTGGGTGATTCTAAAGGAGCTCTACAGGTGTCTCCAAAGGTACTTGTTGGGTTGGCGTATTTCGAGATTAGGATTTGTCACTCCGATTGTCGGAGAGGTATCTCTGGGCCCTCCCGGTAATGTACATCACTTAAGCCTTGCAAGCATTGCAACTAATGAGTTAGTTGCGGGAGGATGTATTATAGTATGATTAAAGAGACTTGCCGGTAACGATATTGAACTAGGTATTGAGATACCGACGATCGAATCTCGGGCAAGTAACATACCGATGACAAAGGGAACAACGTATGTTGTTATGCAGTCTGACCGATAAAAATCTTCGTAGAATATGTGGGAGCCAATATGAGCATCCAGGTTCCGCTATTGGTTATTTACCGGAGACGTGTCTCGGTCATGTCTACATAGTTCTCGAACCCGTAGGGTCCGCACGCTTAACGTTACGATGACAGTTATATTATGAGTTTATATGTTTTGATGTACTGAAGGTTGTTCGCAGTCCCGGATGTGATCACAGACATGACGAGGAGTCTCGAAATGGTAGAGACATGAAGATTGATATATTGGAAGCCTATGTTTGGATATCGGAAGTGTTCCGGGTGAAATCTGGATTTTACCGGAGTACCGGGAGGTTACCGGAACCCCCCGGGAGGTAAATGGGCCTTAGTGGGCCTTTACGGAGAAGAGCAGAGGCGGCCAGGGCTGGGCCACGCGCCCCTCCCCCCTATTCCGAATAGGACAAGGAGAGGGGGGGCGGCGCCCCCCCCCCCCCTTCCTTCTCTCCCTCCTCTTTCCCCCTCCCGAATCCTATTCCAACTAGGAAAGGGGGGAGTCCTACTCCCGGTGGGAGTAGGACTCCTCTGGCGCCTCCCTCCTTGGTCGGCCGCACCCCCTTGCTCCTTTATATACAGGGCAGGGGGCACCTCTAGACACACAAGTTGATCAGTTGATCTCTTCCAACCGCAGCGGTGCCCCCTCCACCATAGTCCACCTCGATAATACTGTAGCGGTGCTTAGGTGAAGCCCTGCGTCGGTAGAACATCAACATCGTCACCACGCCGTCGTGCTGACGAAACTCTCCCTCAACACTCGGCTGGATCAGAGTTCGAGGGACGTCATCGGGCTGAACGTGTGCTGAACTCGGAGGTGTCGTACGTTCGGTACTTGATCGGTCGGATCGTGAAGACGTACGACTACATCAACCGCGTTGTGCTAACGCTTCCGCTTTCGTTCTATGAGGGTACGTAGACAACACTCTCCCCTCTCGTTGCTATGCATCACCATGATCTTGCGTGTGCGTAGGATTTTTTTTGAAATTACTACGTTCCCCAACAGTGGCATCCGAGCCTGGTTTTATGCGTAGATGTCATATGCACGAGTAGAACACAAGTGAGTTGTGGGCGATATAAGTCGTACTGCTTACCAGCATGTCATACTTTGGTTCGGCGGTATTGTTGGACGGCGGCCGGACCGACATTACGCTGCACGATTACGCGAGGCCAGTTCTCCGACGTGCTTTGCACAAAGGTGGCTAGCGGTGTCGATTTCTCCAACTTTAGTTGAACCGAGTGGCTACGCCCGGTCCTTGCGAAGGTTAAAACAGCACCAACTTGACAAACTATCGTTGTGGTTTTGATGCGTAGGTAAGAACGGTTCTTGCTAAGCCCGTAGCAGCCACGTAAAATTTCCAACAACAAAGTAGAGGACGTCTAACTTGTTTTTGCAGGGCATGTTGTGATGTGATATGGTCAAGACATGATGCTATATTTTGTTGTATGAGATGATCATGTTTTGTAACCGAGTTATCGGCAACTGGCAGGAGCCATATGGTTGTCGCTTTATTGTATGCAATGCAATCGCTCTGTAATGCTTTACTTTATCACTAAGCGGTAGCGATAGTCGTAGAAGCATAAGATTGGCGAGACGACAACGATGCTACGATGGACATCTAGGTGTCGCGCCGGTGACGATGGTGATCATGCAGGTGCTTCGGAGATGGATATCACAAGCACAAGATGATGATGGCCATATCATATCACTTATATTGATTGCATGTGATGTTTATCTTTTATGCATCTTATCTTGCTTTGATTGACGGTAGCATTATAAGATGATCCCTCACTAAATTATCATAGTATAAGTGTTCTCCCTGAGTATGCACCGTTGCGAAAGTTCTTCGTGCTGAGACACCACGTGATGATCGGGTGTGATAGGCTCTACGTTCAAATACAACGGGTGCAAAACATTTGCACACGCGGAATACTCAGGTTAAATTTGACGAGCCTAGCATATAACCGATATGGCCTCGGAACACGGAGACCGAAAGGTCGAGCGTGAATCATATAGTAGATATGATCAACATATTGATGTTCACCATTGAAGCTACTCCATCTCACATGATGATCGGACATGGTTTAGTTGATTTGGATCACGTGATCACTTAGAGGATTAGAGGGATGTTTATCTAAGTGGGAGTTCTTAAGTAATATGATTAATTGAACTTTAATTTATCATGAACTTAGTCCTGGTAGTATTAGCATATCTATGTTGTAGATCAATAGGTCGCGTTGTTGCTCCCTGTTTATATTTTGATATGTTCCTAGAGAAAAATAAGTTGAAAAATGTTAGTAGCAATTATGCGGACTTGGTCCGTGATCTGAGGATAAACCTCATTGCTGCACAGAAGAATTATGTCCTTGATGCACCGCTAGGTGACAGACCAATTGCAGGAGCAGATGCAGACGTTATGAACGTTTGGCTAGTTCAATATGATGACTACTTGATAGTTTAGTGCGCCATGCTTAACGGCTTAGAATCGGGACTTCGAAGACGTTTTGAATGTCATGGACCATATGAGATGTTCCAGGAGTTGAAGTTAATATTTCAAGCAAATACCCGAGTTGAGAGATATGAAGTCTCCAACAAGTTCTATAGCTAAAAGGATGGAGGAGAATAGCTCAAGCAGTGAGCATGTGCTCAGATTGTCTGGGTACTACAATCACTTGAATCAAGTGGGAGTTAATCTTCCGGATAAGATAGTGATTGATGAGTTCTCTAGTCACTATCGACAAGTTACTAGAACTTCGTGATGAACTATAATATGCAGGGGATAACGGAAGCGATTCCCAAGCTCTTCGTGATGCTGAAATCGACGAAGGTAGAAATCAAGAAAAACATCAAGTGTTGATGGTTGACAAGACCACTAGTTTCAAGAAAAGGGCAAAGGGAAGAAGGGGAACTTCAAGAAGAACGGCAAGCGAGTTGCTGCTCAAGTGGAGAAGCCCAAGTCTGGACCTAAGCCTGAGACTGAGTGCTTCTACTACAAAGGAACTAGTCACTGGAAGCGGAACTGCCCCAAGTATTTGGCGGATAAGAAGGATGGCAAAGTGAACAAAGGTATATTTGATATACAGATTACTGATGTGTATTTTACTAGTGTTCGTAGCAATACTGGTTCAGTTGCTAAGAGTAGTAACTCGAAATGGGAGTTGTAGAATAAACAGAAACTAGTTAAGGGCGAGGTGACGATGTGTGTTGGAAGTAGTTCCAAGATTGATATGATCATCATCGCAGACTCCTTATACTTTCGGGATTAGTATTGAACCTAAATAAGTGTTATTTGGTGTTTGCGTTGAGCATGAATATGATTTGATCATGTTTATTGCAATACGGTTATTCATTTAAGTTAGAGGACAATTGTTGTTCTGTTTACATGAATAAAAACCTTCTATGGTCATACACACCAACGAAAATGGTTTGTTGGATCTCGATCGTAGTGATACACATATTCATAATATTGAAGCCAAAAGATGCAAAGTTAATAATGATAGTGCAACTTATTTGTGGCACTGCCGTTTAGGTCATATTGGTCTAAAGCGCATGAAGAAACTCCATGCTGATGGGCTTTTGGAATCACTTGATTATGAATCAGTTGATGCTTGCGAACCATGCCTCATGGGCAAGATGACTAAGAATCTGTTCTCCGGAATGATACGTCTCCGTCGTATCTAATTTTCCAAACACTTTTGCCCTTGTTTTGGACTCTAACTTGTATGATTTGAATGGAACTAACCCGGACTGACGCTGTTTTCAGCAGAATTGCCATGGTGTTATTTTTTGTGCAGAAAACATAAGTTCTCGGAATGACCTGAAACTCCACGGAATACCTTAGAATAAATAATAAAAAATCCTCGCCAAAGATGAAGACCAGGGGGGCCACACCCTGTCCACGAGGGTGGGGGCGCGCTCCCCCCTCCGACGCCAACTCCAACTCCATATATTGGCTTTCCGGGAGAAAAAAATCAGGGAGAAAGAATCATCACGTTTTACGATACGGAGCCGCCGCCAAGACCAATCTCTCTCGGGAGGGCTGATCTGGAGTCCGTTCGGGGCTCCGGAGAGGGGGATTCGTCTCCGTCGTCATCATCAACCATCCTCCATCACCAATTTCATGATGCTCACCACCATGCGTGAGTAATTCCATCGTAGGCTTGCTGGACGGTGATGGGTTGGATGAGATTTATCATGTAATCAAGTTAGTTTTGTTAGGGTTTGGTCCCTAGTATCCACTATGTTCTAAGATTGATGTTGCTATGACTTTGCTATGCTTAATGCTTGTCACTAGGGCCCGAGTGCCATGAATTCAGATCTGAACCTATTATGTTTTCATGAATATATGTGAGTTCTAGATCCTATCTTGCAAGTCTATAGTTACCTACTATGTGTTATGATCCGGCAACCTCAAGTGACAATAATCGGGACCACTCCGGTGATGACCATAGTTTGAGGAGTTCATGTATTCACTATGTGCTAATGCTTTGTTCCGGTTCTCTATTAAAAGGAAGCCTTAATATCCCTTAGTTTCCAACAGGACCCCGCTGCCACGGGAGGGTAGGACAAAAGATGCCATGCAAGTTCTTTTCCATAAGCACGTATGACTATATACGGAATACATGCCTACATTATATTGATGAATTGGAGCTAGTTCTGTGTCACCCTATGTTATGACTGTTACATGACGAACCGCATCCGGCATAATTATCCATCGCCAATCCGGTGCCTACGAGCTTTCCATATACTGGTTCTCGCTTATTTACTTTTCCGCTGCTACTGTTACAAACACTACAAAATACCAAAAACTTTACTTTTGTTGTCTTTACCTTTGTTACCGTTACCGCCACTATCATACTACTTTGCTACTAATCACTTTGCTGCAGATACTAAGTTTCTAGGTGTGGTTGAATTGACAACTCAGCTGGTAATACTTGAGAATATTCTTTAGCTCCCCTTGTGTCGAATCAAAAAATTTGGGTTGAATACTCTACCCTCGAAAACTGTTGCGATCCCCTATACTTGTGGGTTATCAAGACCTTTTTCCGCATCACGCCGGGAGCATAGCTCTATTCTTTGAGTCACTTGTGATTTATATCTGCTGGACACTATGAAGAACTTGAAAGACGCTAAGACAAATATGTATCCCTCAACTACGAGGGGAGGTAAGGAACTGCCATCTAGCTCTGCACTTGATTCACCTTCTGTTATGAATAAGCTAGCGACACCTAAACCTGCTTCTGCTATTCGTTCCGATATGTCGCATGTTATTGATGATGCCACTTCTGCTATGCATGATACTTATGATGAAACTACTTCTATGCTTGATACTACTGTGCCCCTCGGTGAATTTCTTGATGAACAAATTTCTAGGTCTAGAGAAAGAGAAATTATTGAAACTAATAATATTGATGAAAGTGATGATGAGGATATGCCTGCTATTCCTAAAGGTTATCTTTTTCATGTTGAATCTTCTGCAGCTATTTTTGCCTGCCACGATAGATATGAACTTAAGAGGTTGCTAGTTAAATGGAGTAAAGAATCTCTTAGAGACAAGATGAAACCTGATCCTGCCTTTGCTACTTCACCTATTTGTGTTCCCGATAAGGATTATTATGAATTTTCTGTTGATCCAGATATAATTACTTTGGTTGAATCTGATCCTTTCTATGGCTATGAATCTGAAACTTTTGTGGCACATCTTACTAAGTTAAATGATATAGCCGCCCTGTTTACTAATGATGAGAGATCGCGCTACTTTTATATACTCAAAATATTTCCCTTCTCATTAAAGGGTGATGCTAAGATATGGTTTAATTCTCTTGATCCTGGTTGTGTGTGTAGTCCCTGTGATATGATTTATTACTTTTCTGCTAAATATTTCCCTGCTCATAAGAAACAAGCTGATTTAAGGGAAATATACAACTTCGTCCAAATTGAAGAAGAGAGTCTCCCACAAGCTTGGGGGAGGCTTCTCAAGTTACTTAATGCTTTGCCTGATCATCCTCTTAAGAAACCTGAAATACTTGATATCTTTTATAATGGACTAACCGATGCTTCCAGAGATTACCTGGATAGTTGTGTTGGTTCTCTTTTCAGGGAAAGAACACCGGATGAAGCTGAAATTCTATTGAATAATATGTTGACAAATGAAAATAATTGGGCACCTCCTGAGCCAACTCCCGAGCCAGCTCCTGAGCCAATTACCGAGCCTATTCCTAAACCAACTCCGAAGAAGAGAGGTGTTCTATTTCTCAGTCCTGAAGATATGCAAGAGGCAAAGAAATCTATGAAAGAAAAAGGTATTAAAGCTGAAGATGTTAAGAATTTACCTCCTATTGAAGAAATAAATGGTCTTAATTTACCGCCTGTTGAAGAAGTATATGATCTCAATCCTTTATTCACTGAAGAACGTCCTGATCCCGATATCCCGACACGTAGTAAAGGTAAATTCTCTCTATAGATATGATAAAGCTGAAGTCCCTCCTACTAAAATTGCTAGTCAGTGCTTGGATGAGTTTGATGACTTTATGTTTAAGCAAGATGACTTTAATGCTTATTTTGGTAGACAACTAAAACAAGATGCTTATATGATTCAACGCTTGGGTGATTATATGGCTAATATTAGAGGTGAACTTAAACTTGTTAGCAAACATGCTTCTATGGTTACCACTTAAGTAGAACAAGTACTTAAAGCTCAGAAAGAAGTGCTTGATGAAATGAATAGAAAGAAAAATGATTATGCTGTTAGAGTGGCTACTAGAACTGGTAGAATGACTCAGGAACCTCTGTATCCTGAAGGCCACCCTAAGAGAATCAAGCAAGATTCTCAGAGAAATAATATTGATGTACCTAGTTCTTCTAAAAGGAAGAAAACTAAAAATGATAGGACTTTGCAAACTTCTAGTGGACCTATTGCTGAACCACCTGAGAATCCAAATGATATCTCTATGTCTGATGTCAAACACAATCTGGTAATGAACATGAACCTAGTGAAAATGTTAATGATGATGTTCATGATGATGCTCAACCTAGTAATGATAATGATGTAGAATTTGAGCCTGTTGTTGATCTTGATAACCCACAATCAAAGAATCAACGTTATGACAAAAGAGACTTCGTTGCTAGGAAACATGGTAAAGAAAGGGAACCATGGGTTCAGAAACCCATGCCTTTTCCTCCGAAACCATCCAAGAAAAAGGATGATGAGGATTTTGAGCTTTCTTTGAAATGATTAGACCTATCTTTTATGTATGAGACTAACTGATGTGCTCAAAACAAATCCTTATGCTAAGTATATGAAAGATATTATTACAAATAAGAGAAAGATACCGGAAGTTGAAATTTCCACCATGCTTGCTAATTATACTTTTAAGGGTGGAATACCAAAGAAACTTGGAGATCCGGGAGTACCTACTATACCATGCTCCATTAAGAGAAATTATGTTAAAACTGCTTTATGTGATCTTGGAGCCGGTGTTAGTGTTATGCCTCTCTCTTTATATCATAGACTTGTCTTGAATAAGTTGACACCTACTGAAATATCTTTGCAAATGGCTGATAAATCAACTGATATACCTGTCGGTATTTGTGAGGATCTGCCTGTTGTGGTTGCAAACGTTACTATTTTAACGGACTTTGTTATCCTTGATATTCCCGAGGATGATAGTATGTCTATTATTCTTGGAAGACCTTTCCTTAATACTGCAGGGGCTGTTATTGATTGCAACAAAGGCAATGTCACTTTCCATGTTAATGGTAATGAGCACACGGTACACTTTCCGAGGAAACAACCTCAAGTTTATAGTATCAATTCTATTGGAAAAATTCCATCGATTATATTTGGAGGTTTTGGATTTCCTCTCCCTACTGTCAAGAAGAAATATGATATACTTATTATTGGGGATGTCCATATCCCCGTTGAGGTAACATAGTATTATCCGAAATTTCTCCGGTTCCATGTTAATCGGAATGAGTTTGTTAACAAGACTTGATCAACCTTGTTAGTGGATTCTTTTTGATGAGCATGAGATGGATGAAACTAGAAGCACAACCTTCTGTACCCTCTTTATATTTTCTGTTATTTAGTAGAAATAAAGTAAAATAGTATTTTTCTGTCTGTTTCCTGACTTATCCGTGCAATATAAAAATATTCCGAAAATAAAAGTCCTCAGAATGCTATGCCAATTTAATATGATTTTTTCGGGAATATTTGAGGATTTACTGTGCAAAAATCACCGCGGGGGGAGCTGCCACCTGGCCACGAGGGTGGAGGGCGCGTCCTACCCCCCCTAGGCACGCCCCCTGCCTCATGGGCCCACGGTGGCCCTCCTCCACTTATCCCTGCACCCATCTTCTTCCTCTGCCTCATACAAACCCGAAAAACCAACTCAAGCACGAGTTCCAAATGCACTTTGCTATGATTTTCGATCTCCTTGCTCAAAGCACCTCTCACAAAACTGCTTGGGGAGATTGTTCCTTGGTATGTGACTCCTCCATTGGTCCAATTAGTTTTTGTTCCAGTGCTTTACTCTTTGCAAATTTGCGCTGCATAGGTGACCATGTTCTTGAGCTTGCATGACAAATTTATATGGTTCCAAGTAGTTCCAATGCTTGATATAGGCTCTAGGCACTTGTAGGAGTAGTTGCTATCAATTTTATTGAAGTTGGTTCACTTTTGTTTGAAGTTACTAAAAATTTCAGATTGTTTCAGAAATAATGAAGAGACTTTTGAGGGGCTCGTCGAGCCGAAGCTCGAAGGAAAAACAAAAGGAAGAAGAGCAGAAGCCCAAATTTAATTTGCCTCAAGATCATGGAGGTCCGGCCGTGTGAATGGCCTTCCGATGACTTCTTGAGGAGAGCCTGGATTTATGAGGATTTCTATTTATTGATTGAGAATGCTGGCCTCACCAACTTCCTCCGCGACCAACGTCATCAGTATCTCTTACTCACAAATACTTTTGTGCAAAACTTCTACTTTTTCCCTAAGAAATCACCTCCAACAGTAGAGTTTCATTTATATGACGATGTTAAGGAAATGCCATTAGCTGAATTTTGCGAGGTTTGAAAAATACCCTTTGAGGGCACCTTAGATGAACCACACCGTAATGAAGTGGAAGCTTTTATTAACACTATCACTGTGGGAGAAACCAGGAAGGTTTCTGATGCAAGAATTATTAGCATACATTTTCCTGTTTTACGCTACTTTGCCTTATTTGCTAGTCGTTGCTTGATTGGTCATGAGGAACTGTGGAAACCTTAGTGTTCCTGATATTATCATTTTGTTCCATGGTTTATACCGCAATAACTCTGTTAGTATGGGGAATTGTTGCTAGACGGTTAAGTCTGAACTGCATTAAGGGCCCCATCTTTGGAGGCATTTATGCTTCACGCCTAGCTGAATATTTTGAAATACCTATTAGGCATGAGGAGAAAGAAGAAACAGCGTTGCCCGTGTTTATTTAGATTATAAGAGTATCTTTGGCGCATGATTTTCTTGTTAAGAGTCGTGAAGGGGAGCTCAAATATAAATTTTACTTTGATAAACATCACCGAGATCAATTACTTTGCCTGCTCCCTCTTTGTTTAACTTGTCTGCAGGTACTCACATTGTTCCGTGGGCAGCCGTTCAAGCCTATCGGAATCCTGCACCAGCCCTGGATCCGGAACCACAAGATGAGCCTCCACGACAGTCTGTTTATTCGTGGGATCCTGAGGCTGCCGGCCGATGGCGATCCGATTCCTCTTCATCACAAGATGATCCCAACTATTCTTCATCGCATGCGACCCGGCTACACCTACGGGTATCCGCCAGGCTATCCCTGGCAATAGACCAACTTAGGCCAAAAGCCTAAGCTTGGGGGAGTACGTCTTTCCCAACGACACTACATTTATGTTCACACACACTCATTGCTAGATGTCGGTGCTCATACTCTTTCATTGTAATATCCATGCTAGTTTATTTTCTTTTTCCTGCTTTCTTCTTGTGTGTTTAATAAACCTTAAGAAAAACAAAAAAATAGTAGTAGTTCATTTCTTTGCTGTAGTAATTAAAAAGAAAACCCAAAAATATTTCCCGTTCTTCTTTTGCTTGTTGGGAGCTTTCCCGTGTAAATAGTTTTTATTTTCTTTCTTTTCTTTGGGGGTCAGTAGGAGAAGACCATGATTAAATTGTTGAAGTGGCTCTTATATGCATTATTGTTGATTTAACCAAGAGCCCATATTGCATTGTCTTCTCCTGTTTATTGAATGCTCGCAGATTCCAGCTTAGTCCAATGTACGTGCACTCTTATTATTACTCACATCGTTCGGTCGTGCAAGTGAAAGGCAATTATGATGACATATATGATGGACTGACTGAGATGGGAAAAGCTGGTATGAACTCAATCTCTTTTGTTTTTGTAAATATGATGAGTTCATCGTTCTTGATTCAAATTGATTATGAATAAACATGTTTGCAATGACAATTAGAGATCATAGTTGCTCGTGCCATGCTTGATTAGCTATGAGTTATAATGGTTTCCTTGCGTGCCAACATGCTATTAAAATGGTTGTGATGTGGTATGATGGGGTGGTATCCTCCTTTGAAAGATTTAAGTGACTTGACTTGGCACATGTTCACGCATGTAGTTGAAACAAATCAACATAGCCTTCACGATATTTATGTTCATGGTGGATTATATCCTACTCATGCTTGTATTCAATGTTTATTAATTTTAATGCATGTTCATGACTGTTGTTGCTCTCTAGTTGGTCACTTCCCAGTCTTTTGCTGGCCTTCACTTGTACTAAGTGGGAATACTGCATGTGCATCCAATCCCTTAAACCCCAAAGTTATTCCATATGAGTCCACTATACCTTCCTATATGCGGTATCTGCCTGCCGTTCCAAGTAAATTTGTATGTGCCAAACTCTAAACCTTCAAATAAACATTCTGTTTTGCATGCTCGATTAGCTCATATATCAACTAGAGCTGCCCTTATCTTCCGTGTTAGGCGGGTTATTCTCAAGAGGAGTGAACTCCGCTCCTCACTCACGAGAAAATGGCTGGTCACCGGGATGCCCAGTCCCATGCTTTATGCAAACTAAATCAAAATAATTGCAAACAAAACTCCCCCTGGGACCCGTTGAATGTTGGAGGCACTTGTTGTTTTGAGCAAGCCATGGATTGATGCTTGTGGAGGAGGGGGGGTATAAACTTTACCATTATGTTTGGGAACTGCCTATAATTTGTTTAGCATGGAAGATATCGTCATCTCTTAGTTGTTATGTTGACAATGAAAGTATGCCGCTCAAAATCTAATTTATCTCTATTTCAAAACCAAGCTCTGGCACCTCTACAAATCCCTGCTTCCCTCTGCGAAGGGCCTATCTATTTACTTTTATGCTGAGTCATCACCTTCTTATTAAAAGAGCTAGCTGGAGAGCACAGCTGTCATTTGCATTCATTACTGTTAATTTATATTGGGTATGACTATATGATTGGATCTCTTTTACCATGAATTACAATGTCTAGTCAGTCCTTGATCTTTGAAGGTGCTCTGCATTTATGTTTTGCGGTCTCAGAAAGGGCTAGCGAGATACCATCTTGTTATACCATATTATGATTATTTTGATAAAGTGTTGTCATCCGAGATTTATTATTATGGCTTGATAGTTGATTATGTTATTGATATGAGTAAACAGGAGACCTGAGAATTATTGCAAATGTGGTTAGTTATGATCTTTGCTGAAAACCTGAATGCTAGCTTGACATAGGTACAACAACAAGAACAAACAGAGTTTGTAAAAGTTTTTCTTTTTCTCTTTCAGTTTGTCAACTAAATTGCTTGAGGACAAGAAAGGGTTTAAGCTTGGGGGAGTTGATACGTCTCCATCGTATCTACTTTTCCAAACACTTTTGCCCTTGTTTTGGACTCTAACTTGTATGATTTGAATGGAACTAACCCGGATTGTGCTGTTTTCAAAGAGAATTGCCATGGTGTTGTTTTTGTGCAGAAAACAAAAGTTCTCGGAATGACCTGAAACTCCACGGAATACCTTAGAACAAATAATAAAAAATCCTTGCCAAAGATGAAGACCAGGGGGCCCATACCCTGTCCACGAGGGTGGGGGCGCCCCCCCCCCCCCCTCCTGGGCGCGCCCCCTACCTCGTGGGCCCCCTGGAGACCCTCCGACTCCAACTCCAACTCCATATATTGGCTTTCGGGGAGAAAAATATCAGGGAGAAACAATCATCGCATTTTACGATACGGAGCCGCCACCAAGCCCTAATCTCTCTCGGGACGGCTGATCTGGAGTCCGTTCGGGGCTCCGGAGAGGGGGATTCATCGTCGTCGTCATCAGCAACCATCCTCCATCACCAATTTCATAATGCTCACTTCCGTGCGTGAGTAATTCCATCGTAGGCTTGCTGGACGGTGATGGGTTGGATGAGATTTATCATGTAATCGAGTTAGTTTTGTTAGGGTTTGATCCCTAGTATCCACTATGTTATGAGATTGATGTTGCTATGACTTTGCTATGCTTAATGCTTGTCACTAGGGCCCGAGTGCCATGAATTCAGATCTGAACCTATTACGTTTTCATGAATATATGTGAGTTCTAGATCCTATCTTGCAAGTCTATAGACACCTACTATGTGTTATGATCCGGCAACCCCGAAGTGACAATAATCGGGACCACTCCCGGTGATGACCATAGTTTGAGGAGTTCATGTATTCACTATGTGCTAATGCTTTGTTCCGGTTCTCTATTAAAAGGAGGCCTCAATATCCCTTAGTTTCCAATAGGACCCGCTGCCACGGGAGGGTAGGACAAAAGATGTCATGCAAGTTCTTTTCCATAAGCACGTATGACTATATACGGAATACATGCCTACATTATATTGATGAATTGGAGCTAGTTCTGTGTCACCCTATGTTATGACTGTTACATGACGAACCGCATCCGGTATAATTATCCATCGCTAATCCGGTGCCTACGAGCTTTCCATATACTGGTTCTCGCTTATTTACTTTTCTGCTGCTACTGTTACAAACACTACAAAATACCAAAAACATTACTTTTGCTGTCTTTACCTTTGTTACCGTTACCGCCACTATCATACTACTTTGCTACTAATCACTTTGCTGCAGATACTAAGTTTCCAGGTGTGGTTGAATTGACAACTCAGCTGCTAATACTTGAGAATATTCTTTGGCTCCCCTTTTGTCGAATCAAAAAATTTGGGTTGAATACTCTACCCTCGAAAACTGTTGCGATCCCCTATACTTGTGGGTTATCACGGAACAATGGAGCGAGCAACATATTTGTTGGAAATAATACATACTGATGTATGCAGTCCGATGAGTGTTGATGCTCGCGGCAGGTATCGTTGTTTTATGACCTTCACAGATGATTTGAGCAGATATGGGTATATCTACTTGATGAAACACAAGTCTGAAACATTTGAAAAGTTCAAAGAATTTCAGAGTGAAGTGGAGAATCATCGTAACAAGAAAATAAAAGTTTCTACGATATGATCGCAGAGGTAAAATATTTGAGTTAACGAGTTTGGCCTTCAGTTAAAACAATGTGAAATAGTTTCACTACTCACGCCACCTGGAACACCACAGTGTAATGGTGTGTCCGAATGTCATAACCGTACTTTATTAGATATGGTGTGATCTATGATGTCTCTTACCGATCTACTAAAGGAAATATGCCCTAGAGGCAATAATAAAGTTATTATTTATTTTCTTATATCATTATAAATGTTTATTATTCATGCTAGAATTGTATTAACCGGAAACATAATACATGTGTGAATACATAGACAAACAGAGTGTCACTAGTATGCCTCTACTTGACTAGCTCGTTAATCGAAGATGGTTATGTTTCCTAACCATAGACATGAGTTGTCATTTGATTAACGGGATCACATCATTAAGAGAATGATGTGATTGACTTGACCCATTCCGTTCGCTTAGCACTTGATCGTTTGGTATGTTGCTATTGCTTTCTTCATGACATATACATGTTCCTATGACTATGAGATTATGCAACTCCCGTTTACCGGAGGAACACTTTGTGTGCTACCAAACGTCACAACATAACTGGGTGATTATAAAGGTGCTCTACAGGTGTCTCCGAAGGTACTTATTGGGTTGGCGTGTTTCGAGATTAGAATTTGTCACTCTGATTGTCGGAGAGGTATCTCAGGGCCCGCTCGGTAATGCACATCACTTAAGCCTTGCAAGCATTGCAACTAATGAGTTAGTTGCGGGATGATGTATTAGGAACGAGTAAAGAGACTTGCCGGTAACGAGATTGAACTAGGTATTGAGATACCGACGATCGAATCTCGGGCAAGTAACATACCGATGACAAAGGGAACAACGTATGTTGTTATGCGGTTTGACCGATAAAGATCTTCGTCGAATATGTGGGAGCCAATATGAGCATCCAGGTTCCGCTATTGGTTATTGACCAGAGATGTGTCTCGGTCATGTCTACATAGTTCTCGAACCGGTAGGGTCCGCACGCTTAAAGTTCAATGACGGTTATGTTATGAGTTTATGAGTTTTGATGTACCGAAGGAGTTCGGAGTCCCGGATGAGATCGGGGACATGACAAGGAGTCTCGAAATGGTCGAGACGTAAAGATCGATATATTGGACAACTATATTCGGACTTCGGAAAGGTTCCGAGTGATTCGGGTATTTTTCGAAGTACCGAGAGTTACGGAATTCGCCGGGGAGTATATGTGCCTTATTAGGCCATACGGGAATAGAGGAGAGGCCAAAGGAAGGAGGCTGCGCCCCCTCTGGTCGAATTGGACAAGGGTGCAGCCCCCTTTTCCTTCTCCCTCTCCTCCTCTTTCCTTCTCTCCTACTCCAACAAGGAAAGGAGGAGTCGTACTCCCGGTGGGAGTAGGACTCCCCCCTTGGCGCGCCCTCCTCCTTTGCCGGCCGCCTCCCCCCTTGCTCCTTTATATACGGGGGCAAGGGGGCACCCCATGAACATAACAATTGATCTCTTGATCTCTTAGCCATGTGCGGTGCCCCCCTCCACCATAATCCACCTCGATAATATTGTAGCGGTGCTTAGGCGAAGCCCTGCATCGGTAGAACATCATCATCGTCACCACGCCATCGTGCTGACGGAACTCTCGCTCAAAGCTCGGCTGGATCGGAGTTCGAGGGACGTCATCGAGCTAAACATGTGCTGAACTCGGAGGTGCCGTGCGTTCGGTACTTGATCGGTCGGATCGTGAAGACGTACGACTACATCAACCATGTTGTGCTAACGCTTCCGCTATCGGTCTACGAGGGTACGTAGACAACACTCTCCCCTCTCGTTGCTATGCATCACCATGATCTTGCGTGTGCGTAGGAAATTTTAGAAATTACTACGTTCCCCAACATCTACCACTATCGTTTTGGGGTTATGCACTAGAGACAGCTACATTCACGTTAAATAGGGCACCATCTAAATCCGTGGAGATGACACCGTATGAACTATGGTTTGGCGAGAAACCTAAGATGTCGTTTCTTAAAGTTTGGGACTGCGATGCTTATGTGAAAAAGTTTCAACATGATAAGCTCGAACCCAAATCGGAGAAGTAAATCTTCATAGGATACCCAAAATAAGCTGTTGGATAGACCTTCTATCACAGATCCGAAGGCAAGATATTCATTGCTGAGAATGGATCCTTTCTAGAGAAGGAGTTTCTCTCGAAAGAAGTGAGTGGGAGGAAAGTAGAACTTGATAAGGTAATTGTACCTTCTCTCGAATTGGAAAGTAGCTCATCACTGAAATCAGTTCCAGTAATGCCTACACTAATTAGTGAGGAAGTTAATGATGATGATCATGAAACTTCAGATCAAGTTACTACCGAACCTCATAGGTCAAGCAGAGTAAGATCCGCACCAGAGTGCTATGGTAATCCTGTTCTGGAAGTCATGTTACTAGACCATGACGAACCTGCGAACTATGAAGAAGCGATGGTGAGCCCAGATTCCGCGAAATGGCTTGAGGCCATGAAATCTGAGATGAGATCCATGTATGAGAACAAAGTATGGACTTTGATTGACTTGCCCAATGATCGGCGAGCCATTGAGATTAAATGGATCTTCAAGAGGAAGACAGACGCTGATAGTAGTGTTACTATCTACAAAGCTAGAATTGTCGCACAAGGTTTTTGACAAGTTCAAGGTGTTGACTACAATGAGAGTTTCTCACTCGTATCTATGCTTAAGTCTGTCTGAATCATGTTAGCAATTGCCGCATTTTATGAAATCTGGCAAATGGATAAACAAAACTACATTCCTTAATGGATTTATTAAAGAAGAGTTGTATATGATGCAACCACAAGGTTTTGTCCATCCTAAAGGTGCTAACAAAATATGCAAGCTCCAGCGATCCATCTATGGACTGGTGCAAGCATCTCGGAGTTGGAATATACGCTTTGATAAGTTGATCAAAGGATATAGTTTTATACAGACTTGCGGTGAAGCTTGTATTTACAACAAAGTGAGTGGGAGTACTTCAACATTTCTGATAAGTATATGTGAATGACATATTGTTGATTGGAAATAATGTAGAATTATTCTGCAAAGCATAAAGGAGTATTTGAAAGGAGTTTTTCAAAGAAAGACCTCGGTGGAGCTGCTCACATATTGAGCATCAATATCTATAGAGATAGATCAAGACGATTGATAAGTTTTTTCAATGAGTACATACCTTGACAAGATTTTGAAGTAGTTCAAAATGGGACAGTCAAAGAAAGAGTTCTTGCTTGAAGGTGTGAGATTGAGTAAGACTCAAAACCCGACCATGGCAGAAGATAGAAAGAGCATGCAAGTCATTCCCTATGCCTCAGCCATAGGTTCTATAAAGTATGCCATGTTGTGTACCAGATCTATTGCATATCCTACCACTAAGTTTGGCAAGGGAGTGCAATAGTGATCTAGGAGTAGATCAATGGACAGCGGTCAAAATTATCCTTAGTGGAATAAGGATATGTTTCTCGATTATGGAAGTGACAAAAGGTTCGTCATAAAGGGTTACATCGATGCAAGTTTTGACACTAATCTAGATGACTCTAAGTCTTGGTCTTGATACATATTGAAAGTGGGAGAAATTAGCTAGAGTAGCTCCGTGCAGAGCATTGTAGACATAGAAATTTGCAAAATACTTACGGATCTGAATGTGACAGACCCATTGACTAAAATTATCTCACAAGCAAAACATGATCACACCTTAGTACTCTTTGGGTGTTAATAACATAGCGATGTGAACTAGATTACTGACTCTAGTTAACCCTTTGGGTGTTTGTCACATGTCGATGTGAATTATGGGTGTTAACCACATAATGATGTGAACTATTGATGTTAAATCACATGGCGATGTAAACTAGATTATTGACTCTAGTGCAAGTGGGAGACTGAAGGAAATATGCCCTAGAGGCAATAATAAAGTTATTATTTATTTCCTTAAATCATGATAAATGTTTATTATCCATGCTAGAATTGTATTAACCGGAAACATAATACATGTGTGAATACATAGACAAACAGAGTGTCACTAGTATGCCTCTACTTGACTAGCTCGTTGATCAAAGATGGTTGTGTTTCCTAGATATAGACATGAGTTGTCATTTGATTAACGGGATCACATCATTAGGAGAATGATGTGATTGACATGACCCATTCCGTTAGCTTAGCACACCATCGTTTAGTATGTTGCTATTGCTTTCTTCATGACTTATACATGTTCCTATGACTATGAGATTATGCAACTCCCATTTACCGGAGGAACACTTTGTGTGCTACCAAACGTCACAACATAACTGGGTGATTATAAAGGAGCTCTACAGTGTCTCCAAAGGTACTTGTTGGGTTGGCGATTTCAAATTAGGATTTGTCACTCCGATTGCTCTGGAGAGGTATCTCTGGGCCCTCTCGGTAATGCACATCACTTAAGCCTTGCAAGCATTGCAACTAATGAGTTAGTTGCGGGATGATGTATTATAGTACGAGTAAAGAGACTTGCCAGTAACGAGATTGAACTAGGTATTGAGATACCGACGATCGAATCTCAGGCAAGTAACATACCGATGACAAAGGGAACAACGTATGTTGTTATGCGGTCTGACCGATAAAAATCTTCGTAGAATATGTGGGAGCCAATATAAGCATGCAGGTTCCGCTATTGGTTATTTACCGGAGACGTGTCTCGGTCATGTCTACATAGTTCTCGAACCCGTAGGGTCCGCACGCTTAACGTTACAATGATAGTTATATTATGAGTTTATATGTTTTGATGTACCGAAGGTTGTTCGGAGTCCCGGATGTGATCACGGACATGACGAGGAGTCTCGAAATGGTAGATACATGAAGATTGATATATTGGAGGCCTATGTTTGGATATCGGAAGTGTTCCGGGTGAAATCAGGATTTTGCAGAGTACCGGAGGTTACGGAACCCCGGAGGTAAATGGGCCTTAGTGGGCCTTTACGGAGAAGAGGAGGCGGCCGAGGTTGGGCCGCGCCCTCCCCTAGTCCGAATAGGACCAGGAGAGGGTGCGGCGCCCCCCTTCCTTCTCTCCTCCTCTTTCCCCTCCCAAATCCTATTCCAACTAGGAAGGGAGTCCTACTCCCGGTGGGAGTAGGACTCCTCTGGCGCTCCCTCCTTGGCCGGCCGCACCCCTTGCTCCTTTATATACGGGGGCAGGGGGCACCTCTAGACACACAAGTTGATCAGTTGATCTCTCCCAACCGTGTGCGGTGCCCCCCTCCACCATAGTCCACCTCGATAATACTGTAGCGGTGCTTAGGTGAAGCCCTGCGTCGGTAGAACATCAACATCGTAACCATGCCGTCGTGCTGACGAAACTCTCCCTCAACACTCGGCTGGATCAGAGTTCGAGGGACGTCATCGGGCTGAACGTGTGCTGAACTCGGAGGTGTCGTAAGTTCGGTACTTGATCGGTCGGATCGTGAAGACGTACGACTACATCAACCGCGTTGTGCTAACGCTTCCGCTTTCGGTCTACGAGGGTACGTAGACAACACTCTCCCCTCTCGTTGCTATGCATCACCATGATCTTGCGTGTGCGTAGATTTTTTTTTTGAAATTACTATGTTCCCCAACAGTGTGACCCTATAGATTCGGTGAAGTATAGACATGACCCGGAACCCCTTCTGATCCATGATCAACATCGGAGCCGTGGACACCCATATTGACCCCTATACCCACACGAATAAATATTCGAGTGAACCTCCAGTTGTAGTGAGCTATTCCTGTTGCTTCGCGATATGTCACAAACACCAGAGGTGAGATTTATTGCATCCTCATGGACGAACAATTTGTCCACCATGCAAGTTACCTCGTTACCGGTTTTGTTCTCTTTTCTCGTTTCCGTGTTCCGGCATCCCAGTGATCAAATCACAAGGTGTCTGGCCAGACGATTATGGATACCGTAACACCGAGAGGGCCCGTGAATATCTCTCCATCGTTGGAGGAGCAAATCCCAATCTTGAGCTATCAAGTTACTTGACATACTTTTCCATGAACCCGTAAGCCGCCGTAATAGCCACCCATTTACGGATGACGTTTAACAAACCCCAAATTTCATGAAGCAAGCATGAAGAAACTCGATACTCTCACGGTCTAAGGAATCATGCAAACGTTAACCATCTCTGTGTTATGTACCATTAAATTTGGGACGAATGAATCTCATAGCATAACATCAATCCGAGTCGATTCAACACAAATGTTCTCTTAACATTATGCCCTCAAAGTTCTTTGGCATAGACATGCCCATGACCAGGAAAATGTAATCATCATGCAACACTTGAGCTAGTCTTAGAGGCCAGACTAGGAATACTTCTTACCGTTTATTATTCCACACGTGCATATGAGTCTTCCTCCGAGCCTCGTGTTATTGCAGACTCGAGAACCATAGCAGTTATAGGATGGAATATAAACATAATTATGAACATGGAGATAAGTAATAGCATTTATTATTGCCTCTAGGGCATATCTCCCATGTGTCGCTGCCGCTGTAACGCCAAGCAGCCAGGTTCATGCCGGCCCAGAGCGGACAACCTCTAACTTGAGCCGGCATTAAAGAAGTGCGTCGACTAGGAGCACCACCCAGTCTCCCCGCATGTTCCATTGTCGAAAAGGCGTGAAACAGCGGGGCTGGATGGTTGCGTACCACATTCAAACCGGCTCCTGTCTCGTCCGTCTGCCGGCATTAAACAGGCGTGGCGGTCGAGAAACCCACTCTGGCACCCGCATTGACATAACATGCCACTTGGTGTGGTTGGAACCCACTATTTAAATGATGCCTCCTCACAAGGCACGGCCCACACTACACCACGCCTGCCATGACCGCGATTTCTAGATCGATTTGGGAGAGCTTCTCGATGGAGTAGAAGCAGGAGTTCGCCGACATTGTGGTCGACTAGTAGGACCGTCATGCATGATGGATTGATGTTGGCTTGCCGGTGAGCTCACTGGAGGTCAGCAACAAGGACCAGGCAATGGAGGAGGTGTCCGACGATGAGCAGGCACCCCTGCCCATGCTGGCGCACTTCAACGCCGTCATGGCAGAATAGCGGTCGATGTCGCCTGTGTCGGCGCTCCGGTAGGCGTGGGAGGACCAACGCTACAACCTATGGCTCCTCAATGACCACCGACTCGTGGAGGGGCAAATCACCGGCTAGCAGGGAATGATGATGCCATCACAACCATGATCGCGGAGGATTCAGACTTCCTGGATGAGCAGCAGACATTGTATAAGTCCATGCTTAGTGCCTGCGACATCCGCCGCAAACGACGGCGGCTCTGTGCGTCCTTGGGCGGAGAGAGACGCCTTGTTCGCCGAGATCGACACAGAGGCGGGCAAAGAGGAGGAGCGGATGACCGAGGAAGTCTCTAGCTCTGTGTCGGCCACACCGCCCCCGCGGTTCACGCCCCGGCACAATGACCACGAGGACAACACGTCCACGTTCAGCGCCGTCGACACGGAGGACTCCGATGAGAAAGAGTAAGACATGGGACGTGTGCACGCCTGTTGTCCCATGTGAGTCGTGCTCCACGTCTTATTCTTCCCCTCCCGCAACTTCACTTCTCAGGGTAACGACCGTTGAGCTTTCTAAATATGGGGAAAACATGACGTGTTTCACGGACGCCGCCACGCCCAACAAACATTTAGACTAGGTTAAAAAAGTGTCGCCCGCTTTTATTTAGTTCAAATATGTAAAAAAAAATGTAATGAATTTGATCAATCTGGTCCGCTTTAAATGAAAATTGTCCTTAACTGAAATTTGCCCAGTTTGTTCACATACCTTCTGAAATGTGTTCGAACGTTTGATATCTAGAGCCGGATGGCCGGCTCCAGTCTCACTGCCCACATACGCGTCCGTGAACCAATATTGTGTCTATTCTAGAAGTCCGTGTTGCAGATGCCCTACGACGAGATGATAAACTCTCCAACACATCTCGTAGAACATGTTCTTTCCAGACGTGCAGGTTTTGGTAAGTAACCACATATATTTCGAATATCCATTTCTGAGCCTAGACTCATCTGCGCTCAGTCAAGAAAAAATTCTTAAAAAATACAAAAATTAAATAATTTTTTTTTGCATGGTAAACAATTTGGTGTGCGAGATGCGCTCCAAATTTCAGATTATTTGGACATATGAATAGCTCTAAGAAAAAAGACAAATTGAGTTCAGAATAGTACATTATTTTTACAGTAGGTTGGTTTCTCTTGGTCCTATCAGTAGGCATCCCTGTTGGATCTGGGCGAGAGCAGCGTGCACTCGATGATGTGTCCTACACGCTACGACCACAGGCCAACCCACGCGTTGAGCGCACCGAAGAAGTGCGCCGCGTCGCTCAAAGGCAGCAGCATCCAGCGGCCGTGGAGCGCGCACGCTCGCCGCCTCGTGTCGAAGGAGAAGGTGCCGCCGTTGTGTATGGAGTATGGACAGGGACGTACTACGTGGTTGAGCCATCCGAACTCAGGACGCGGGACGTGAGGTCGTCCGGCTGGAACATCTCGAAGGGGCCGCTGTGCTGGCCTCCCAGCCGCTGTCGAGGGCGTAGACGGCGCCGCCGACAGCCCAGACCGCGCCGTAGCTCTTGGGCGCCTGGGAAGGACGGGGGGTGAGACCCAGCGTGTTCGGTGTCGAAGACGAGTTTGGAGCCGGCCTTGGATTGGAATATTGGATGGCCGGTAGTAATTGAAGACCGCCAGGCCCCGCGCCAGGAGCCACGCCCGCATCAACCACCATCGATGCCGGCCACTCACGCTGGCCAGGTCGGTGGATTAGGAGAGATCGTGCACCAAAGTAGGTACTCCACTCTAAAGGATCGGACTCCTCGCAGAGCTGCTAGTTCTCGCCCGATGGCTCGCGTCCTGCGCACCTCCCTCGTCGCACCCTCGCCGGCCGGCGCCGCGCTCCACGAGCGCTCTCTCCCGCTCACCTACCTAGATGCGTTGTGGCTCCACGCCCCGCCCGTCGAGCGCGTCTTCTTCTACCGCGACAGCGACGCCACGAGCGACGTCCTCTCCAACCTCACGGACTCCTTGTCCAATGCACTCGGCGCATTTTACC
Organism: Aegilops bicornis; assembly: GCA_021605145.1. Taxonomy (NCBI): domain Eukaryota; kingdom Viridiplantae; phylum Streptophyta; class Magnoliopsida; order Poales; family Poaceae; genus Aegilops; species Aegilops bicornis. The sequence goes on along the minus strand of CM038675.1, from coordinate 200,812,588 downwards.
CTCTTGCCGGCCGCCTCCGACTCACCCCGGCGCGCACAACCGCTACGAGCTCCACTACCAGCCGGGCGACGGCGTCACCTTCACCGTCGCCGAGCACCACCACGTCGGCTTCGGCGAGCTTGCCACGGACGACCCGACGGAGGTCGCCAAGATCGTGCCGCTTGTGCCGCCGCTGCCCGAAGGCGGCGCGGTGCTCGCCTTGCAGGCCACCGTGCTGCGCGGCGGCCTCGCTATCGGCGTGACCGTTCACCACGCCGCCTGCGACGGGGTGTCCTCGACGCACTTCCTCCGCACCTGGGGCTGGGCGGCGGCGGCCTGCAGTGGTGCGAGCGCGCCTGATCCGCCCTTCGTCGACCGCTCCATCATCCGCGCACGAGACGACCTGTACGACGCTTTCACAGCGCCCAGGCTGTCCAGCAACGACGACGGCGACGGTGGGAAACCCCCCGATTTGCCCGTCGTCCAGCAGCTCCTCGCCACGTTCACGCTGTCCAAGGAGCACCTGCAGAGCATCAAAGAAGCGGTCGCCGGCGAGGCGGAACGCCGTGGCGTGCCGCCGCCTCGCGCCACATCGATCATCGCGGCGTTCGGCTTCATCTGGCAATGCTACATCCGAGCTAAAGCAGGCACCGATGGCAAGGCAGCGTCGCCCTGCGGCGGCCGTGCCTACTTCCTCTTACCCGCGGACCACCGGACGAGGCTGGAGCCGCCCGTCCCCGACGAGTACCTGGGGAACTGCCTCGGTCCTTGCATCGCGTCAGCTCCCAGGAAGGATGTCGCTGCCGCCGGCGCGGACGGTCTGTTCACCGCGTGCGCGGCGATCGCCACGGCCATCGACGGAGTGGTGCGCGGTGGAGTCGCCTACTGGGACGGGTGGATGGAGCGCATCATCGAAGCGTACAGCGCAGGCGACTTGCCGCTAACGGTCGCCGGGTCGCCGAGGTTCCGCGTGTACGACACGGACTTTGGGTTCGGGCGGCCGGCAAAGGTGGATGTCGTGTCTGTGGCAGAGGCGCGCAGCGGCGGTGGCGGGGTGGAGGTGGGCATCTCTTTGCCGGCGGGTGCCATGGAGCGTTTCAATGAGTGCTTTGCCGATGTCATCGCGTGCCTTTCGTCGTAGGAGTATGTATAATAACGGCATTGTCCTTTTAAGCGCCTGCGCAATAAGTTGTTTGGTTATTATCTGTATTAACTGCTGCTTAGTACAAAGTTTGAATAGTTTGAAAATCACATTTCAAATTCAGGAAATGCTAGAATGAATTTTACATTCTTTTGTGGGCGTTAGTATTTCCGTAAAGGGCATTAAGGGGTCTGCCCATACGTTTTGTGTGGTGTCTAAGAGAAACAACCCACACGCCTCCATTGGCAAAACAAGTAATGCCCACACGCATTTTTTTTGCCTCGCGGTCCCTCCCACACGCCTACGTGTGGGCAAAATATATAATGCCCACACGCCCATACGCCAGGCCTCCTACCTCATGGTCCCGCACGCCCCGCGTGACAGTCATCACGCGTCTCGGCGGTTGCCATGGTTCGGACCCTCTTCCATGTTTGTTTAACTGTAGTTGTCATGTTGCTGAACTACAATTGCCATGTCCAACGACGGATCGGAGGGACCAGCAGGGGCCACGGCTCCCCCCAACATGCATAAAATTATTTTGGATACCCCTTATTCGATGAAACGTACATCATTTCGACGCAAAGAAATGCACGCATTGCTCACAGAAGATCCCAGCAAAAAGTAAGAAGCCTTTTTGACTTTTGCCCCTCTTCTCACGGGTGTTTCTTCCAGGCTACAGCCACATGCCTCCATTCCCTTTCTCTTATTCTTTCTCACCCTCCCGTGCAGCTTGGGAGCTTCCCTTCTCTCTCCCCTGTTCTTCCAAGACCAAGATCCCTTTGTTGGACGAGGCAAAATCCCCAAGGATCACCGATTAATCTTCTTCTCTCCCGCTTGGAGCACAGCAGGAGGTGGCCCACACAGGTACAAGCTGAGAAATCTTTCACTTTGATCTCCTAATTTGCAGATTCATCTGTGGATCTAATTTTTATAGAAACATCAGTTTTGTAACTTCTGGTGGTTAATCTCTGTAGGATAATCATGGCCAAACACAAAAAAATCAGTTGCAAGTATTAATCAGTTGACTATTATTTGATTGACAGGTTATACAATATTTCCACTCTTATATGAGTTGATTTGACCATAACATCAAGCATTAATCGATTCTATTTGCAGGTTATTCGACTTGTTCTCACTTTACCGGTCACAACCGCAACAACAGAGCGTGCATTTTCGGCAATGAAACTTGTTAAAACAAGACTCCAAAACAAAAAAGAAGACATGTTTCTAAGAGATTGCTTGCTGATATACATTGAGAAAGAGATTGCAATATGATTCTCAACCGATGCAATTATTGATGAATTCAATACAGAAAGCCGTCGTGTCGAGTCGAGTGATAATTTTTAGTTCATCATTTTGCTTCAGACCTATCTATGTGTAGACATATGCTTATGTTATCAACACTGAATTGCTTATAATCCTAGATATTTTGCTATCTGGGTGTCAATTTCTATAAATTTCGTACACCTTACTAAATTTTAGAGTTGTGCTCAATGTCTGGCCACCCTTTGTATGTATTTCCTAGCTCCGCCGTTGGCCATGTCGGACAACTATAGTTGTCATAGTTGCTCAACTGCAGTTGCCATCTCAGGTCAAGTGACAGATGCCATTTTCGAACAACTGCAGCTGTTGTCATGTGTGGTCTGGTCTACTACAGTTGTCATGATTTGAAACCTTTAGGAGTTGCCACCTACTAACACTAGGCAGTTGCCATGTAGCAATACAAAAAGACATGGCAAAATAACATGTCCGGATAAAGAGAGAGTTGTCATCTGCTTACAAACACACTAGGGGCAGTTGCAATGTATCATGCAAAACACATGGCAACTGACAGCATTGGGTGTGGGAGAGGAGACGGGCGTGTGGGCACGGTGGTATCTTTAGGAGTTGTCATCTACTAAACACTAGGCAGTTGCCATGTGGCACTACAAAAAGACATGACAAAATAACATGTTCGGGTAAAGAGAGAGTTGCCATTTACTTAGAAGCATACTAGCGCAGTTATCATGTACCCTGCAAAACATATGATAACTGATAGCTTTGGGTGTAGGAGAGGAGACGGGAGTGTGGGCGAACTTATAAACGCCCACACACCAGCCCCTCTGCGTGTGTTGAAAACTGATGTGTGGGCGAACTGCTAAACGCCCACACCAGCACCTCCGCGTATGAAAACAAACGTTTGGGCGACCAGATGAATGCCCACACATCAGCCAAATCCTACATGGCATAAAAAATCTGGCAAAACATGCCAAGATTCGTGCAAACTCAAACCGCATTGATGCAGAGGCCGGGGGTACAACCTCCTTTTCCAAAAAAAACTCAAACCGACATTGAGTCATGCGTGTGGGTGATATGCAAACGGCTACACGTGTGGGCGTTAGTATTTTTATAAATAAATTTCACAATAGCTGTATGTAAGTTGACAGAATTTACAATTTGGGATAAGTTGATTTAAAGTGAGAAGGAGTGATTTGAAGAGGTTCCGTACCCCTTCGTAGCGACTTGGACGCACAGGAGATATGATGCATTTTTAGTGTCCGTCTCGCATGACGTCACGTAGGTATGGACATTTTTTTTCTCTTTACATGAGACCTCTCCTGGAGCCTGCTGCATGCACAAGCAGAGGCCCAAGCCGAGGACATGATCCAGGCACGCGCGGGGAACGCTCAGGTTTTCAACAAACTATATGACCAGCTGCGCCATTTGGCGTAGCGACCTGTTTAAAACCATGTTCATGTGGAAAATATTAATATTTTTCAATAACCGTATATTTGAGTACATTTGGTAAAAACTTATACCCCTATATATAAAGGAAATTAAATGTAAATATTTTCTTAAGGTAATAATGCCACAAATTAGATCATCGATAGGTCAAGATAATTGAGTCTGCAATTAGGAACTTCGAGTAGCTGTAAACTTGCATTAAAAAGAATAAACACAAGTGACACAATAAAATGTACCTAATACATGAACTTGTGAACATTGTGTACAAGAAAAGTTAATAGAAATAGTGGTCAATTACATTATATAATTTGGTTCTATACTCTTGTGTATACATCCTGAATGCTACCGCGTTGTGATCAACTCTTTGTCCTTCAAATCGAATGGCACAACTACTGCCCCTTGTGGAAAAATAAAGGGAGACTTTGTAATACTCATAAATGTAAACTTATAATTGTAAAAAAAACTACAAGCACCATATATAAGGATATATTACAAATTACAATGTAGTTCGTAGGCTCATTCTTCAATTGACATTCTGGACATCAAATCAAAATTATGAGGTATTGTTGTGATTGCAAAACTTCTAAACCAGGTGCTAGCCTCAGAACATCCTTCAATATGTACCTACCGCAAATTATAGTCAGATTAATAAAATATATATATCCCTTTTTAGAAGCGGAAAGACACAATCATCTAAAATAGAGAAACTTGGCGGCATGCGGCATAAAGAAGATTTTGCTCATGCTCGCTTGAGACAAAGAATATAGTTAAAGAATTTTCCAAACCCTGAGAACGAACTACAATAAGCAGCCAATAAAATTCTAATATTCTACATATGCTGGACACATGGATGTTACTACAAAAAGGGAAGGCATCAACAAGCATAACTATCTCAATTTTTAGCTACCAATATTAGCAAATATTCTGTTATGGGAAACTATTTAATGGTAGAAACTCTGAAAGACGCAAATAGTCATTCTTCACATCATCATCTTGCTGGTGACCAAATAAACACTATTGTTTCATTATCTCATGACAAGCTATATCAAACGCATTGTCTCCTTTCATTATGACAAACAATCTTACTATCAATGTATATGTTCTGGAAAAAGTTTTTTTAGTTCTCACAAATCTGCACATGTTCTCGCAAACTGTATGTAACATGTGCAGGTTTTAGAGAACTAAACAAGCTTTGTATAGAACATGTGTAGTTCAAGGCATTATTTCAGAAAGTCTAACTGTGTTGAAAAAAAACTTGAAACCAACACTGTAAAAAAGCGTGCTGAGGACTATAAAAATTTTGAACCTGGTCCAAGCACTTCCTAAACACTACAAAAAAAAGACACATCTGTGACATTTTGGGCCGAACGAAATTTTTTCTGTCATACATATGACACTTCTATGACAATAATTGTGACAAAACCTGGTATCATCATAGATGTGGTGGGCTCCTACTTTTATGACAAAAAATCATGACAAAAAATGGGCTTTTCGTCCTGGGCGGGCCGGAGACGCAGCTGCATGACATTCTTTGGGCCGTCTATGACGGAAAAAACCATGGTAGAAGCGAGGGGGAGGAAAATTTCGGGGAGTTCCTGCTACGGTGGGAGGTCGGGGCTGAGCGATGCGCTGCTTTCTCGTGACACGTGACGCTGCTGCGTGCGAGGCGTTGGCTCTAATCAACCCGAGCGAGGCGTTGGGCTCTAATCGAACCCGGCGATTGCACCGCAGTTACGCGTTCATCGAACCCGAGCAATCGATCGATGGCTGTTAATCGAACCCGATTGAGCGATTCGCCGCTCTGCCGCTAACTAAAGCCGATCAATGCTGCCTCTGGAATGAACAAAGGAGCGTTATGCGGCTGGGGTGGATGAACAGTGAGCGGTGGCGTTGCCTCTGGATGAACAGGACCCCGTGGTGTGGTGGAGGGCTGGATGAAGTGGATGGGTGGTTGAACAGGACCCCGTGGTGTGGAGGGCTGGATGAACAGTAGACGAGGGAGGGGTGCCCGTGGAGGGGTGGTTGAACAGGAGCCGGTAGAGTAGCGCGCGGTGAAGGCTGGATGAACAGGAGCCCGTGCAGGCTGGAGGAGGTCGACGGTAGCCCGTGGAGCTGGAGGAGGCCGACGGTGGAGATGAACAGTATCCCGTGGAGTCCCGTTTTGCGGTACGCCACACCCCTCCCGATGAACAGGACCCCCGTTTGGACCGTATCGCTCCAACACCAGTCTGTTTCGTTCGTTTTGCGGTAAGCCACACCCCTCCACCCCCGTTTCAACCGTAGGAGGTCCGTTTCGTCCGTTTTGCGGTACGCCACACCCCTCCCGATCAACAGGACCCCCGTTTCAACCGTAGGAGGTCCGTTTCCTTCATTTTGCGGTACGCCACACCCCTCCCGATCAACAGGACCCCGTTCCGAATGTAGGAGGTCCGTTTCCTTCGTTGTGCGGTACGCCAAGCCTCGTTTCCATCGCATGTTCCGTCCAAGCCCTCCCGATGAACACGACCACACATTCCGTTCCGACCTAGCCGGTTGGCTCCCACGTGTTCCGTTGCCTCCCGATGAACACGACGCGTTCCGTTGCCTCCCCATGAACACGACGCACTCCGTTGCCTCCCCATGAACACGACGACGACGTTGTTTCTCTGTTCCGACCTAGTCATGTACACGAGCCCTGGCCGTACGTATGCGCGAGTAGGCGTTCGAGACCCCGCCCGTATGTACGTACGTGGTCGTATTTACTTTCTTGCACCCTGGTCGTTGTACGTACGTGTACATGCTACGTGCGCGCCTCTACTACGACACGTGCGCACCTCTACTACGACACGTTCGCGACCAGAATGACAACGCTACGTACGCTTCGACCAGGTGGGTCCCGGTATCGTGCACTTCCTTGCGTGCGAAGATGTAGCTGGTGGGTCCCAACAGTCAGGGGGGCGAATCGTTTTTTTTGCCTGGACGGACTTCCTTGCATGCGAAGAAGTAGCTGGTGGGTCCCAGCAGTCAGGGGGGCGAATCGTTTTGTTTTTTTGCCCGGATGCACTTTCTTGCGTGCGAAGGTGTAGATGGTGGGTCCCAGCAGTCAGGGGGGAAACATTTTTTTCGCGAAATATGGTGGCCCGTCCGGTGGGTCCCCACTGTCAGGTGGAGGAATAATTATTTTGCGCGTAATAAGGAGGAACTTCCTTGCTGCGGCCGTGGACCTAGCTGTCTGCGTCTCCACGCACAGTACTCTTTCGATGGAAGTCGGTCGTTGACCACATTGACCACGCCGCGCCGAGAGCACCACGGCGGTGGACGACGGCGAGTCCTAGGAAGGGGACGACACGGATGTAGGGAAGACTCGGCAGTTGTTTCCCACGCGGAGGGGAGTACGACTGTACGAGGGTTTACTGGTTCGTCTGCCGTCGCCGGAGAATATCAGCAGGTGTGGGTGAGTAGAGGGATGGCTAGGCCAGCGATGGGGAATCTGATGGGGCGGTGAGGCACAAGCGGCGGCAAGGAGGAGGGAGCAGGCAGTCTCGCCGGCGCTTGTTTGAGCGGCTGGAGCAGGAAGAGGAGAGATTGAAGAAGCACGACGGCCGTTGGATGACCATCCAACAGTCACTACTTGTGCGTCGGCCTTTTTTTTAGGAAAGCCTCAAATCTGTGGAAAACAGCATACAACCCATCTGCCATTATTTCTAATAATTTACAGCCCATTTGCTAATTCTTAAGGTTTTTTTGGAGCCTATATTCTTTTTGTTAGCATTACAGTCCATATTGTGGCCACGGTTAAAAATTTATACGAAATTTTGCATATTTCGGTGCGGTCCGAACTGCTTTTAATCCAGAAATTTCGAGTCACATTCAAACTGATTTAAAAATAAATGTATATTAATATAAAATCCAACAAATTCTCCACGCATAAAAATTAATGTAATTCAAAATCTCGAAATGAAAAAAAAGATATTTGAAACTAATTGTCGGTTTGATGTGTTTTAAAAATGTATAGCCCATTTTTCATTACTGATGGGCCATTTTCTCGGCCAGTCGAATGAAAGCTCTCCTCGTCTTGAAAGATTTGCAGCCCAACAGGCCTGACAAAGCGACTTACTTGGCAAATCATAAAAAAACTGGGTTGTGGCCGTGGACCCAGCTGTCAGCCTCTCCACGTACAGTACTCTCGTTGACCACATTGACCACACCGCACCGAGAGCACCAAGGCGGTGGACGACGGCGAGGCCTAGGAAGGGGATGACGCGGAGCCGGGGAAGACGCGGCAGTGGATGCCCACGCGGAGAGGAGTACGAGGGTTCACCGGGTTTGATCATGTGTGAGGGTCGTGCCGCCGCAGGCCTTGCTAGCGGTTGGAGTAGTTAGAAGCGATGAGGCATCAACGGCAGACAAGCCGCCACCGGAGGCGTGGAGCAGCGGTCTCCCGCGCTGGTTTGGGCGGCTGGTGCAAGAAGAGCAGCGATGGAAGAAGCATCAGACCGTTTGATTCAAATCCAACGATTCTTGCTGCTAGAATCGTTTGTTGACTAAGTTGACAAGCCTCGTCAGACGTCAACGTAGTAGGCCCACAGTCAGCCTCCCAACCGGTGCGCCCAGATGTCGATGGGAGGAATCATTTTTTTCGCGTAATAAGGAGGCGATTGATTGCGTGCCGCCAAAGCTAGCGGAGGGAGTAGGGTGGGCCGGGAAGCTCAAGCGGCATCACAATGGGCCACAAGAGGAGGGAGCAGGCAGTCCCGTCGGCGCTAGTTTAGGCGGCTGGAGCAGGAAGATCAGAGATAGAAGAAGCACGTCGGCCGTTGGATGGACATCCAACAGTCACTGCTGCTAGAATCGTGTGTTCACTGACAAAGTCTTGCGTAAACAAGTCAGCCATTTGCTATTATTTTTATAATTTTTACTCATCTTCTAATTCATATGAAATTTATTGTAGCACGTTTTCCATTTTTAGAATTGCTGGCCATTTTCTGGTCAGTACCAGTGTCAAAAAATTAACTAAATATGTGGGAAAATTTTGAAAATTCACAAATTTTGCTGGGGAACGAAATATTCTTAATCCAAAAATTAATAGCCATAATTTAAAAATAAATTAGTACTATGTCATGTTAAATCCAATGAAATACGTATAAGATATAAGTGAAGAACAAAAACAAAAAACAACTAATATCCCATTTGCTATAAATTATTTGGAATTTTCAACCCCTTTTGATATTACTTTTAACAGACATTGACCATACTCTTTGGCCAGGACGGAATGCATCCCTCCTCGTCTTGAAAGATTTGCAGCCCAAGACTAAGAAAACAAATAGGCCTAGCTTGGGTATTCTTCAAAAAGAAATACTGGGCTACCTATTTTCCCAAAGAACTGGTGCATGAGCATTTAGCTTTATTTATTTATTTACTTATTTATGTTTAGGGGACCATGAGCATGTACCTGGGCCGGATTCATGCGAGAGCCTCCCTTCCAGTTAATTATGGGCTTCTCTATTGGGCCTTCATCAGCGGGCTGCATCTTATCAACAAGTGGAAAATGTGTTCCGTACGAAAATAGTATGAGCTACGTACGATACGGGGCACTAAAGGATCAAACCGTGCAACGACTTCCAAAACATTGTGTTTGTCTTTCTAACAACACATTTATTCAACCAACAGACGAAATATACTACTGATTGTACATTGAAAACAGCAGCAACAGCAACCAGAGCTGGGGTGCAATGTATAAAGAAGCAGGCCAGAAGAGTGAAGATGCAACTCTCTCTTCCAAACCAAACATCAGCCATCATTACAAAAGGGCTACCAGAAAAGAACAAGGGTATGCATCAAACTAAATAAAGATCCTACTACACCAAGTGTACGCATCTAACTAACTGGCTCAGTTAGACGTTACTATTTATTATGCTGTGGAGATTGGCTGACGGCTTGAACCAGATGGGTGCCTGACGGGGGAAACTCCAGCCAGCAGGGCGAAGTCTGATACTTGCGACCCTCTCTCCTACTTTGGGCTGCAGAGCGTGGCGGCACATATCAAGGTATGGTGCATGCAGAGACACGTGGTACACTGTGTACACACAGTTTTGCCTGATGAATGAAACTGCGCTGCCATCGTGATCCTTGTCGTCAGTTATCTCCTGGTTAATCGGATAATTCAGTCCGACAAACAGAGAGCGTGCACCAAGGCTACTTACCAGCCTCCAGTCAAAAATTCCAGAAGGCCCAGAGAAGCTGGGATCCTGCTCAAAGACCTTGCAAAGGATCGTGATTGTATTCCGCGAAACAACACGTCCGGTATGTGTGAATGATCATCAATCTTTCGCCTTCGTGTGATCGAGCCAGGAACCACCTGCAACTGCCATGCCGCTTTTCTTTGAAAGGTTCTGGGATTAGGAAGGGTAGGGACACCAGCGGCCTACAACATCATATCAAGTTGAGTCAAATAAAAAGGGCTCTTGATTTAGTCATTCTTAAGTCCAACATGTTATGAGCATGAATATTTTTTCAGTAAATGTTGACAGTAATATAAGCAAGCCATCATGATATCATAGGAAAGTAACGTACTGCTGTAACTGCCGTTTGTAGCGATGACTGGAGTAGGCCAGCAATACGTCCAGCCATAGAAGGAGTCGACAGCGTAAATGAAGCCCTTGTGTTCAATGGCATCAGAGAACCATGGAGGATGTATGATCCTGCGATGGACGTGCAGATTTATCCACTTACTGCAGTGACCTGTCAGATAGGCGAGACCGCGGTTGAAGAACGCAATTAGCCTGAAGTCTTTATAATTCGCAGATCTTGTGGGCACTTGGCAGATTACAACCTTGAGCAAATCAAACTTGGTATCATGTTGGCTACTGTAAGATTCCGAGTATTCTGGGCCGCGGTGCCAAAGAAATGCAGTGTTAATCGAAGGAAGGGGGGTCAATCGCCGGGTGTAGACCTCCACGAGCATCCAGCTGCCGCGACCGTCAACGAGCACCATCCAAGACGTGTTCATGCCGACCCAGTACATACCGTTAATGTAGCTGAGGCTGACGGGGATCGGATCGCAGTGAAGGGGGTTGATGCTCGCTACCCTACGATCATTATGCTGCGTGACACGTTGTTTCTGAAGATCAGGCGGCATCAGCAAGCAAGGAGCTGGCTTAAAAAGCTCTGGCCTGAGGGCTTTGAGTAAACGGTACAGCCCCGACGAGCACGCGGTGAGCGGCATGGTACTGAGATTGTCCACACGCGAAACAATGAGCTTGATTACCTCTGTGGGGAACGAATTCCAGCCACTCTGTCGGCGGACGTTGCTCCGTTCTGCCATTGTTAGTGCTTGGGTTTCGGACGAGGGGGCGCGCCGCTTCCGGCGGGATGGAAGCTTGGACGAGATTATGTGCGGACAAAGATGGAGAAGCAAATATGTGCTGCGGGAAGTGGACAGTGATGATGACTACAAAGACGCCGCTTGACTTATGAGACACATACCAGCAGCGTAGGGTCATATCGATGCCAGACAACTTGCTTGAGTGATCACAGTACTGGTACTCCCTACAGTACCTACTACAGTACTATGCCCTAGCTTGCTAGAGTAGAGTAGTAGAGTAGGACTCTGCTCTACTACTAGCACCGGAGGAGTAGTAGTATACTCTAATCTAAAATAGTTACAAACTTCAATGCCTGAGCGTGGAACGACTACGAACCATGCTCAAAGACCGTGTCTACGTGGTGTTTGGACTTATATGCAGAAAAAATAGCAAGATGCTCATGCATTGCACGGCACACCATCATCACCAACTCGATTTTTTCTCTACTCCTACTCCTATAAAAGACACTTGGTGATGATGGAGGCGAGGAGGTGTGTTCAGCCGGGTGTGCAGCGAAACGGCGCAGCACTATTCGATTTGTTATAAAAAAACAAAGAAGAGTAGTAGAGATAGAGACATAGGGAGGAGCACGAGGTTTTGGGAGATAAGGATGAACGAGGCAAGGCCTTATCTGTAAATGTGGAGAGAGGTGCGGGTATCTTTTGTAAAATTGTCATAGTTGGCTTTCTATCCGTCAGATATAGATCGGACAGTCTATATTACAAGATGGCAGGCATACCATCATCACCAACTCAGTTTTCTATAAGAGTATAGATATAGATATATATAGATATAGATAGATAGAGACTAGGGAGTACTAGTAAGGGCACCATCTACTGCTTCGTGTGCTACTCCTGCGCTCCATTCGGCGGTCAAGAACGTCCCCTACAGCCACCCCTCCTGCGCTCCATTCGCGGGCGCTGTTGAAATCTGGGAGCGCACTCGCGATCACTGGCAGCCACGACTTCACCGACCACGACTTCTTCCCCGACCTCGGCAACCTCTTCCTCAACGACATGGGCGACAACCTCAATGCCAACGGTGCTGCTCCCGTTGCACCGTATGTGTTTTTGTCCTTCCTATTTGAAATCGTGGTAGAGTTCATGTTTGTACTCTGTATCCTACTACTATGCTAGTCCACATGATTAGTTTCATCTATGTTATAGCCGTCATGATTTATTTTGTGCTTATTTGGATTAAATCTCGTAGTAACTTGCTCATATATTCAACTGGCGCAACGTCCCCTACAGCCACTCCCGTTTCATGGACGGCCTGGTCGATGCCTCCAAGGAGCCCTTCGTCCACTGCTATGAGTGCCCGATGCCGTTTTGTGGCTCGCCGGTGGACATGGTGCATCACCTCACGGATGCGTGCAGCGGTCACTGCTGGCCCTTGGCGGAGAACATCAAGTACGACACGTGCTACCGGTTCACCATGCCGGAGTCGCTGGAGGATCACCGCCGCCTGCTAGTCTCGGAGGAGGACGACAGCGTCTTCCTCTTGATCGTGGGCACCGGCGAGGCCCGCGCAGGCCGCCACCCCGTCTCTGTAATGTGCGTCAGGGCGCTGCCACGACGCCGAAGACACGGCGAGATGTATGGGTGCGTGGTCACTGTTACTACCCCTCCGGGTCGCGTGGGCGGCGACACCGGCCTCATCGGACGGACTTGGACTCTGGGGAGCTGGGACTATCCCACCAATATGGACTTGGAAAACCCATGGAATCCGTTCCATCCTTTACCCGCCGACGCGGTGCACGGGGACTCCAAGGAGGTTCACCTGGACATACGCATTATCAAGTGCACTTAGAAAACATGTAGTGTGTGTGTGGGCGCTTATGGCCCGTGACTTTGCTGCTTTTGATTCTTTAAGCTTGTCGTTAAACTTGAGTGGCTTTCGCCGCAGTCCTTCCTTTGAACTGCTCCTCTCAGTGAGCTGATGTAAGACACTTTGGGTTTCATTTGATAATGGAACCGGGGAGGAGCCTCCCTGTTCTTCTAAAAAAACGCATTATCAAGTTAAATGTTGATCATTAGTCTTCACACAATGTAATCTGCTGTCTAAGCATGTGGATACTTCCATGCAGGATCTTACTCTATTGGAGTATCGCACATGAATAAAAGTGTATCCGTTTATGGTTTAGTCTAGAATCTTCCATGTATGAATTCTTACTACAGTACTGGTGAAAGACTTACGATGAACCATTTCTTACATCTCCTCTGCCCCCTTGCAAGTCATCCTGATTTAATACCTCCGCCTAGGTGTATAAGGGCATGGTTAATATTACTTAATAGTATAGCCAACTGTTGACTATAAGAAAGTGCCATGTCATCTGTAGCCAACATGTATAACAATCGATACTCAAAAACTAATTCTTAAAGATCATTTCTTGCAAAGCACAATAAGTGTTATTTCTTCACAAGTTTTGGATGCAGGTTGAACAGTTGAACGCTTTTGTTTGCAAAAGATACCTTTTTATCTATTTCACCCCGGATGTTTGTGAGCTCTAGAGATGAGATAATATCCGAAGAAACCTATCGATACCCGTTACACATGAGATGACCCCCACATCCTTTGTCAAAATAAACAACTCCCCGATCAATGCATTTCACTCTTCGGTGCAACGCACGGGCACCTTAATACTTTAGATTAGTACGGCCAAAAATTGAACTAACATTATATATAGTACGATAAATACTGATGCCTGTCACCTAAAATTATATCATTCAAAACTTTGTTCAAATACGAATCCAACGATATAGTTTTTGTTGACATGCACTAACATTTTCTCGCTTAAATCTTCAACAAATTCAATGGGGACTAATAAACCACGACCAATGTAGTACAAGTGTAGAGGGCGGCGCTGCACGGAGTCACCTCTCACCCGCTTCAGGCACGGCAAGAAGCCGTCATATCACAAAACCCAACCACTCCCAGTAATAAGTGGCCTCGTAAAATAAACGGACAAGCAACCATCACATCCCTCCGTCCTTTTTGCATTTCATCTCTCTGCATTTACTTTCTCCGGTTCATCTCGCACACTCGATCCCTAGCTACTACTCCTAGGGCCAGTTCTTTTGGCGGCTTCCCCAGCTTTTCCCACAAGACTAGTCACAGTGGAGAGTAACAATAAGGCGCCTCACTCATTTATTTGGGCTTCTAAACTACTGCCCTGTCCTGGTTTATTCCTCACCATTGTAATTTGTGCTAAATTTTGACCAAAGATTTAGCAAATAAACATTAACGTTTCTCGTTTTCTCCTCCTCCTTGGTCACGGTGCACAGCCTAAGATGACTTACTCACCTAGACGGATGGAGTAGTGCATGTGACATGCACTAACATTTCATTAGTTAAATTTATGATCAAAATTTGACACAGATTACAATGGGGACCAATAAACCAGGACGGAGGTACTCCCTCGGTTCCGAATTACTTGTCTTAGATTTGTCTAGATACGAATGTATCTAGTACTAAAATGAGTCTAAATACATCCGTATCTAGACAAATCCAAGACAAATAATTCGGAACGGAGGGAGTAGTAGTTATGGGATTACTAATCTAGAAGCCTAAAAGAACTGCCCCTGGTACTCCTACTAGTAGTAGTACTCAAGCTGGAATTTCAATTGCACGGCACAACTTGTTAGGCAAAAAAAATCGATACAGGGTGTAGGAAGCGGTTTGGGAATTTGCATGCCTTTCCAACCAGTGAGATACTCTGTACAAAGTACGACAGAGAAGGAAGCTAAAAGTAAACAATCAAACAAGCATTTTTGCGTTTGTTTTGCATTGAATCGTTTCACAAGCTTGACTAGTGTTGTTTTTCTACTTACAAAAACCGCACCGCAATGTTAAAACGTGCATTTGCACGTGCATAAGTAATAGTAGTACTTCCTCCGTCTAGGTGTCCCTCCTTGGTCACGGTGCACAACCAAAGAGGACTTATTGACCTGGACGGAGGGAGTAGCACAGTCTGCAAGCATATATCGAGAGAGACGTGTAGTGCGATAGTATATAGTAAAGTTTGCGCTATATGCACGTACTTGCAAAATGCGTACGAATACACAAGGTTTCTAAACTTTCCCTTTTACATACTTAATTAAGGATGCTACAAATTCCTGAACGTTCGGGATTTATCATTTGCGTCCCAAAACTAATGAGATCGCCTTACGAAACAAAAATTATACTCCTCCTAAAAGTCACGACGCTCGCAGGAGCGCTTGCGGCGCGCCACGAGTGCCCTGGTGCGCGGCCGTTTCCCAGCGCGCCGACACAACGCCTCTTCCTCAGCCTCGCAACTCGCGAGGTGCTGATTGGCGGCTTGCCGGCGGGCGAGCGCGATCTCACCGGTGTGGTGATCCGGCGCCAACAGGTACTCCGCCTCGCTGGAAGCGTGCACCCGGTCCACGTACCGCCAAGCGTAGATGAGGCGCTTGGGCCCAACTGCACACAGGGTGTCGGCACGGGCGTCCTCCACCACCCTCACGGCCCTCGCACGAGCCTTCTGCCAAAGGGACAATTTCCTGACTCTCTCGACGCGACATAGGCCTCCGAAGCAGCTTGTTCCGCGGTGCGCTTCTCTTCCTCGGCCTTCTTCTCCGCCTCTATTTTGGCGCACTCTACTGGAGGCAAAGCCTCCTACAAGGTGACATACATTTCTTTCCAAAGCTCCTCAAGGCTGGGGGGCTCGGCGGGCGGCGCGGTGTTCTCCTCGTAGCAGGGAGCCGACACGTCCTCCGACATGCGTGCTAGCGATATTGGGAACGCCGACGCGTCCACCTCGATGCGTCGCGGCGAGGAGCAGAACGCCTACGCGTCCTCCTTGACTAGTGGCGACGAGGAACGAAACGGCGACGCATCGCGGCGCGGCAAGGAGCGGAACACCGACGCGTCCTCATCGACTAGTGGCGGCGAGGAACGGAACGACGACGCATCGCGTAGCGGCGAGGAGCGGAACACCGACGCGTCCTCGTCGACTAGTGGCGGCGAGGAACGGAACGGCGACGCGTGATCGTCTGCTCGGTGCAGCGAGGGGCTCCTAGGGCTTGGGAGGGGCGATGCCATGGTGGTCGACGTGAGAGGGAGGGGGAGGAGATAGCGATGAATGTGAACGTGAGGGGGAGGAGATAGGAATGTCGTCGGAGGCGCAGTATTTATAGCGAGCAATGGCACACCTACGTAAGATATGGACCGAGCTACACTGACTTAACTGCAAGTCCAGTTGCGTCACTGACATGTGGGCCGAACACCTGTTGGGCCCTTATGTCAGTGACCCAATGCACATGCAGTTAAGTAACAACTACGTGGGCATATTTGTTGGAGTAAATTACGGGGGAGCGAAGGGGTGGAAATATTGCTGGTCACAACGGATTGGACGAGCGTGGGGGGAGGAGAGTCATGCATGCAGATTTTTTTCACACGGGGTGGAGTGGTGGGACCACCGAAGGGAGAAGGAGAGTTTAGCAGGAATATTGTTTCCACACATGGAGAGGAAAATATTTGGAGACGAACGGGCTTCCTGCAGGTATGGGGAACGGTGCATAATAAGTCATCTTGCATGCCGGGCTAGGTATAGTCTCAAGTCATTAAAAATATACACGCCCCACACATGTTCATATTTCAAGGTGCACTAAATTATTGCATGCGATTATTAAGGCTGGCCATAATGGTGGTATCTTAGCTGGTATCATGCACACGGGAATAGTAGCAAACATGCTGATGTGGCAAAGAATTAAAAAGAGAGGGGGGTTAGAGTAACTAGTGTTCATGCATGCATTGGTAAACACATTTTTGTGTGAAGAACGACAACACTACTTGAGTACTTTTGCAGACTTCAAAAACTATTCCACCGCCTCTACTATCTTGCTAAGAGTAGGTGAAAATTTTGAATCGAGCCCTTTAAACTAGAAGGGAGGTAGTGGTACTCTAATAGCTAACCTTGTTGTGATGACAAGATAGGACATGGCACGCACCTGGACGGAGGAGCTAGTCTGCATTGTGCATTTAAGTTTTGTCCAAGTCAATGTACCTCTACTTTCACCAGACTTATAGAAAAATGTATCAACATTCACAATGTCAAATCAATATTTTTACACTCATTATAAAACGTAGTTCTTATACTCATTATAATCAATATTGTAGATATTGATATTTTTAGTATAAATTTGGTCGTGGGATTTCATTGATGCCTATCAAAGCGTGGAGGAAGCGGAGCTTAGGGCTTGCATTGCCGGTCTCTACGTAGGTATTTCTCTTCATAATCCTGTAATTTTAGAGACTGATTGCGCTTTTGTGGTAGCGTCTCTTGCATCGGGGGACTATGACAGATCTGCTATGCGTGACCTGAAGATGAAAGTGTTGAGCATCTCGAAGTTGATCAACAATCTTTAATTGTCAAAGATTAGACGTTCGGCCAATAAGGTGGCGGACTTAATCTCTAAGTATAGCTTTGACAATAGATTAGATGGTATTCTTGTAAATAACGCATCACTGTGTGGTGAATATTGTATCGAATGAGTGTACTGGTGTGGCTGGTTAATTAATATAAGGTGGTGTTAAAAAAGTATAAATTTGGTCAAACACTTTGCAAATGGTTGACGGGAGTAAAAAGGACCAGAGGGAGTATCATGCATGCGGAGTAGGCAAAAAATTGCTCATTTATAGCCGGTCGAAGTCTCAAAGGGCGCGACCGCGCGAGGGAGGCGAAGGTCGTGGGAGGTGCGCGGCTCACGGAATTAAGTGAAGTTACATCCACGCACCGGCATGGCGTGCGAACAGGCAGAAGCTATACCGCCAGGCCTATGATATGGGTCTAGTAGACATGACATCTAGTGGGTCCCGTGATAGTTCTCGAGAACTCTTTGGGGCTTGCAGCCGTTTATCCACCGGGCAAGCCAGCAACCCCACGTTGTTCGCACGCCCTACTCGTCCCCGTCTTCTACTACCTTACAACAGTTCGCTCCCAGTCGTCCCGTCCTTTCACATTAGTTCGCTCCAAGTTTTTGCGGGGTACAACAGTTCAACTTCTCCTAACCCTCCTCCAAAATCCATGGCCTCCCAAATCTCCATGGTCGCTGCTGAGTACCAGGTTAGAGCCATCACCGGCGATCAGTTCATCGTCATATACACACGTGGATCCGCGACGGTGAAAGCATGGCTTGCTCGCTTCCTACGCATGTTCAACAGTTCAACGGATGAGTGGGTCGCTGGGCTAGATGTTGAGTACACCACAGTCCTGGGATGAGAGAAGGATCTAAAGGACGAAGAGAGGAAGAAGCCTGCCGTGATCCAGGCTTGCGTACATAACGCTTGCTTGGTCTACCACATATGCCATGCCGACGTTGAGTGCCGTGGATTTTAAGAACTTCCTCAAGGACAAAAGAGTGAAATTCACATCAGCAGGCTTTAAGAACGACAGGGAAATCCTGCGTCGGATAAGTCTCGTTGTAGGCCAGCCCTTCGATCTCCAGAAGGCAAGCTTGGTGTCCTCCTCTCAACCTTCAATGCTGACTCTGGCAGCAGCCATGATCGATCCTTCGTACGCTAAACTGAAGAAACCTCATCACGAGTTTCATCATGCATGGGAGTCGAAGACATTAGATGAAGATCACATCATGTACGCAGCAATGGATTCCTACCTTTGTTTAAATATCTACAAGGGTTGGATGAAGAAGCAGGGCCCAGTGTCCGATTCAAGCAAAGAAGCGTCGGCGACGAGGAAGAGGAAGAGGGACGAGGACGAAGTCGAGGACGTGGATGATACGTCTCCAACGTATCTATCATTTTTTATTGCTCCATGCTACTTTATCTATTGTTTTGGACTATAATGGGCTTTATTTTCCACTTTTATATTACTTTTGGGACTAACCTATTAACCGGAGGCCCAGCCCAGAATTGTTGTTTTTGCCTATTTTAGTGTTTCAAAGAAACAGAATATCAAACGGAGTCCAAATGGAATGAAACCTTCGGGAACGCGATCTTCTCACCTAACGTGATCCAGGAGACTTGGACCCTACTCCAAGAAGTGCCAGAGGCGGTCATGAGGGTGGGGGGCGCGCCCTCCCCCCTGGGCGCGCCCCCCTGCCTCGTGGGCCCCCTGACGCTCCACCGACGTACTCCTTCCTCCTATATATACCTACGTACCCCCAACAGATCAGAGACGGAGCCAAAAACCTAATTCCACTGCCGCAACTTTCTGTATCCATGAGATCCCATCTTGGGGCATGTTCCGGAGCTCCGCCGGAGGGGGCATCCACCACGGAGGGCTTCTACATCAACACCACAACCCCTCTGATGAAGTGTGAGTAGTTTACTTCAGACCTTCGGGTCCATAGCTAGTAGCTAGATGGCTTCTTCTCTCTTTTTGGATCTCAATACAATGTTCTCCCCCTCTCGTGGAGATCTATTCGATGTAATCTTCTTTTTTGCGGTGTGTTTGTTGAGACTGATGAATTGTGGGTTTATGATCCAACTTATCTATGGAAAATATTTGATTCTTCTCTGAATTCTTTTATGTATGATTGAGTTATCTTTCCAAGTAACTTCGAATTATCCGTTTGGTTTGGCCAACTAGGTTGGTAGTTCTTGAAGTGGGAGAAGTGCTTAGCTTTGGGTTCAATCTTGCGGTGTCCTTACCTAGTGACAGAAGGGGTTGCAAGGCACGTATTGTATTGTTGCCATCGAGGATAACAAGATGGGGTATTTATCATATTGCATGAATTTATTCCTCTACATCATGTCATCTTGCTTAAGGCGTTACTCTGTTTTAACTTAATACTCATGCATGCTTTGGATAGCGGTCGATGAGTGGAGTAATAGTAGTAGATGCGTAATCGCTTCGGTCTACTTGTCTCGGATGTGATGCCTATATACATGATCATTGCCTAGATATACTCATAACTATGCTCAATTCTGTCAATTGCTCAACAGTAATTTGTTCACCCACCGTAGAATACTTATGCTCTTGAGAGAAGCCACTAGTGAAACCTATGGCCCCCGGGTCTATTCTCATCATATCAATCTCCATCACTTTATTTACTTGCTTTCCTTTTTTCTTTTCACTTTGCATCTTTATACCAAAAATACCAAAAATATTATCTCTATCAGATCTCACTCTCGTAAGTGACCGTGAAGGGATTGACAACCCCTAATCGCGTTGGTTGCGAGTAGCTATCGTTTTGTGCAGGTACGAGGGACTTGCGCGTGGCCTCCTACTGGATTGATACCTTGGTTCTCAAAAACTAAGGGAAATACTTACGCTACTGTGCTGCATCATCCTCTCCTCTTCGGGGAAAACCAACGCAAGCTCAAGACGTAGCAGTGGACTCGGACTCCGAGTAGGTGGCAGTGCCGTCGCTCATGCTGGTTCTACTGCAGTGTCAAGAAGACTAGTTACTTAGTTTATTTTCAAGGGTGTGTTGTGCTGAGGCCCCAGCGGAACTATGTTTAGTATGTTCTTTCTCATTATTTGAACTCTTTAGTACGTACAGTAGTACTAGTACTATGTCTTACTACTGTTCTTCTTGCAGTTGGTACTACTGCTCGTATCTTCGTGTTCCTACTATACTTAATACGTTCATACTAGTGTATAATTTGGGTTAGTCGATTTGTGAAAGAAGCTCGAGGGAGCGAAGGAAGAAGACGGCAGAAGAGGTGGAAGAAGCCCTTCTAGCCATCCATGTTGCATCAAACGGCTCACATGAGTCGACTGACCCAAATTGCTCCATCAGATTGCAGGATCCACCTGGCATTCAAGGTCTCGAAGGTAGATTCCGCGTCCGCATCCGGTTTAGGGCTCGACGCTGCGACGGCTTCGCCGCGACAGCCACCATAAGCGCCTCCTCCGCGTGGGCGGAGACGACAATGACACGCTAGTTCCTCCTCGCCGGCGTGCTGGAGCACGCGCTCGTCCTCCTCTTTGTACGCTGCGTGCATAGACGCGGCTCCACCAGCTGCTCGCGTGCTTGGCAGCGCGACAGCATCGCGAGGAGGGACTGCAGACGATGTGAGAGGGCGAGCCTTCGGCTTCATGGCACAAGGATGGCGGCGACACGACGGTGATGGGCGAGAAATTGTTGGCCGGAGCAGGCGGGCACCGGCATGCGCAACGGCGGCAGCGGCATATTGATGAGTGCGCGTGTGGGAGCTTACTTTAGTTTTACATAAGGTTGGTCAAACTTAAAAGAAAACCGTACTAGTACACGTAAATATTAGACTTAGGTAGTGCTTTTATTAGTTAGTACCACAACCACAATACGGAATCCTCGTAAGCGCTGCGTGAACCGCGTCATGTCGATCGAATCGGTGCGTCACCGTGTCGCGCTCGAAGGACATCCACCGAACCTTTTTGTGTGTGTG
Organism: Aegilops bicornis; assembly: GCA_021605145.1. NCBI lineage: Eukaryota > Viridiplantae > Streptophyta > Magnoliopsida > Poales > Poaceae > Aegilops > Aegilops bicornis. Next base: position 200,791,048 of record CM038675.1, on the reverse strand, counting down.
AAAACAATCCTCGAATATTACTTAAGTTTTTTTCCTGGGAAAGTTCTTGACGCTGCAATATTTCCATATATTTGAATTTAGCTCCAGTTCGTGTTTATTTGGATTTGGACGTTTTAGGTGCGCCCTAGTTTTTCTTAATACTGATTTTGTGTGTGTGACTGAGAGAGAACGTGTGTATATGTCCATATGTGTGTTGTGGCGGAAGGGCAATGTGGAGACGGTGTGCGTGTGATACAGACATACAGAGGTGTGAATGTGCAAATGATCATGCATGAGTGAGACATAGACAGATATGCCGATACATTGTGTATACATGAGAGAACGGTCTTCTAGTTCACTTGTGTGTGTGTGTGTGTGTGTGTGTGTGTGTGTGTGCTATGACTTGAGCTTGCGTTGGTTTTCCTCGAAGAGGAGAGGGTGATGCAGCAAGTGTAGCGTAAGTATTTCCCTCAGTTTTGAGAACCAAGGTATCAATCCAAAGAGGGAGGCTCCTCAAAAGTCCCACTCACCTACACAAACAAACTGAGAACTCGCAACCAACGCAATAAAGGGGTTGTCAATCCCTTCACGGCCACTTGCGGAAGTGAGATTAATAAAGATAGTATGATAAGATAAATATATTTTTGGTATTTTATAATATAGATGCAAAAAGTAAAGATGCAAATAAAAGTAGATTGGGAGCAAATATGATAAGAGATAGACCCGGGGGCCATTGGTTTCACTAGTGGCTTCTCTCAAGATAGCATAAGTATTACGGTGGGTGAACAAATTATCACGAGCAATTGATAGAAAAGCGCATAGTTATGAGATTATCTAGGCATGATCATGTATATAGGCATCACGTCCATAACAAGTAGACCGACTCCTGCCGCATCTACTACTATTACATCACACATCGACCGCTATCCAAAGCATGCATCTAGAGTATTAAGTTCATAAGAACAGAGTAACGATTAAGCAAGATGACATGATGTAGAGGGATAAACTCATGCAATATGATATAAACCCCATCTTGTTATCCTCGATGGCAACAATACAATACGTGCCTTGCAACCCTTTCTCACATCGGGTAGGGACACCGCAAGATTGAACCCAAAGCTAAGCACTTCTCCCATGGCAAGAAAGACCAATCTAGTAGGCCAAACTAAACTGATAATTCAAAGAGACTTGCAAAGATAACTCAATCATACATAAAAGAATTCAGAGAAGATTCAAATATTATTCATAGATAAACTTGATCATAAACCCACAATTCATCGGATCTCGACAAACACACCGCAGAAAGAGATTACATCGAATAGATCTCCACAAGAGAGGGGAGAACATTGTATTGAGATCCAAAAGAGAGAAGAAGCTATCTAGCTAATAACTATGGACCCGTAGGTCTGTGATAAACTACTCACAACTCATCGGAGGGGCAAGGATGTTGATGTAGAGGCCCCCCGTGCTTGATTCCCCCTCCGGCAGAGTGCCAGCGAAGGCCCCAAGATGGGATCTCGCGGATACAAAGGTACGGTGGTGGAAATTGTGTTTCGTGGTGCCCCTGGATGTTTTCGGGGTACGTAGGTTTATATAGGAAGAAGAAGTACGTCGGTGGCCGCCCGAGGGGCCCACGAGATAGGGGGGCGCGCCCTATAGGGGGCGCCTCCTATCTCGTGGACGCCCGGTTGCTTCTTGACTTGCACTCCAAGTTCTCTCGATCACGCTCAAGCGAGAAAATCACGTTCGAAGGTTTCATTCCGCTTTGGACTCCGCTTGATATTCCTTTTCTTCAAATACTAAAATAGGCAAAACAACAATTCGGCTGGGCTTCCGGTTAATAGGTTAGTCCCAAAAGTAATATAAAAGTGGAAAATAAAGCCCAATAAAGCCTAAAACAGTAGATAAAGTAGCATGGAGCAATAAAAAATTATAGATACATTGGAGACGTATCAGGCATCTCCAAGCTTAATTCCTGCTCGTCCTCGAGTAGGTAAATGATAAAAAGAGAATTTTTAATGTGGAATGCTACCTAGCATAATTCATAATGTAATTTTCTTTATTGTGGCATGAATGTTCAGATCCAAATGAATACAAAATAAAAGTTCATATTGATAAAAGAAATAGTAATACTTCAAGCATACTAATCAAAGTAATCATGTCTTCTCAAAATAGCATGGCAAAAGAAAGTTGATCCCTACAAAATCATATAGTTAGGCTATGCTTCATTTTCGTCACACAAAGATGTTCCCAACTTCTATACCCCCGATGACAAGCCAAGCAATTGTTTCATACTTAAATAATCTCAAACTTTTTCAACCTTCACGCAATACATGAGCGTGAGCCATGGATATAGCACTATGGGTGGAATATAATAGTGGTTGTGGAGAAGACAAAAAGAGGGAAGATAGTCTCACATCAACTAGGCGTATCAGCGGGCTATGAAGATGCCCATCAATAGATATCAATGTGAGTGAGTAGGGATTGCCATGCAACGGATACACTAGAGCTATAAGTGTATGAAAGCTCAACAAAAGAAACTAAGTGGGTATGCATCCAACTCGCTTGCTCACGAAGGCCTAGGGCATTTGAGGAAGCCCATCATTGGAATATACAAGCCAAGTTCTATAATGAAAAATTCCCACTAGTATATGAAAGTGACAAAATGAGAGACTCTCTATCATGAAGATCTTGGTGCTACTTTGAAGCACAAGTGTGGTAAAAGGATAGTAGGATTGCCCCTTCTCTCTTATTCTCTCATTTTTTTCTTTTCTCTTTTTTTTCTTTGGGCCTTTTCTCTTTTTTATGGCCTCTTTTTTCCTTTTTTTTATTTTTTCGTCCGGAGTCTCATCCCGACTTGTGGGGGAATCATGGTCTCCATCATCCTTTCCTCACTGGGACAATGCTCTAATAATGATGATCATCACACTTTTATTTTCTTACAACTCAAGAATTACAACTCAATACTTAGAACAAAATATGACTCTATATGAATGCCTCCGGCGGTGTACCGGGATATGCAATGAAACATGAGTGACATGTATGAAAGAATTATGAACGGTGGCTTTGCCACAAATACGATGTCAACTACATGATCATGCTAGCAATATGACAATGATGGAGCGTGTCATAATAAACGGAACGGTGGAAAGTTGCATGGCAATATATCTCAGAATGGCTATGGAAATGCCATAATAGGTAGGTATGGTGGCTGTTTTGAGGAAGATATATGGTGGGTGTATGATACCGGCGAAAAATGCGCGGTATTAGAGAGGCTAGCAATGGTGGAAGGATGGGAAAAAGTGCGTATAATCCATGGACTCAGCATTAGTCATAAAGCACTCATATACTTATTGAAAAAATTTAGAAGTTATCAAAGCAAAGTATTACCCGCATGCTCCTGGGGGGATAGATTGGTAGGAAAAGACCATCGCTCGTCCCCAACCTCCACTCATAAGGAAGACAATCAATAAATAAATCATGCTCCGAGTTCATCACATAACGGTTCACCATACGTGCATGCTACGGGAATCACAAACTTCAACACAAGTATTCTTTAAATTCAGAACTACTCAACTAGCATGACTCTAATATCACCATCTTCATATCTCAAAACAATTATCAAGCATCAAACTTTTCTTAGTATTCAACGCACTCAAAAGAAAGTTTCGCATATCTTGAATACCAAGTATATTAACATTAAGCAAATTACCATGCTATTAACGACTCAAAATAATCTAAGTGAAGCATGAGAGATCAATAGTTTCTTTAAAACAAATATATCACCGTGCTCTAAAAGATCTAAGTGAAGCACTAGAGCAGAAATTATCATGCTCAAAAGATATAAGTGAAGCACTATGAGCAAAACTATCAAGCTCAAAAGATATAAGTGAAGCACATAGAATATTCTATCAAATTCCAATTTATGTATGTCTCTCTCAAAAGGTGTGTACAGCAAGGATGATTGTGGTAAACTAACAAGCAAAGACGCAAATAATACAAGACGCTCCAAGCAAAACACTTATCATGTGGTAAATAAAAATATAGCCCCAAGTAAAGTTACCAATGAACGAAGACAAAAGAGGGGATGCCTTCCCGGGGCATCCCCAAGCTTAGGCTTTTGGCTATTCTTGAATATATTGGGGTTCCATGGGCATCCCCAAGCTTAGGCTCTTGCCACCCTTTATTCCATAGTCCATAAAAGCTTTACCCAAAACTTGAAAACTTCACAACACAAAACTCAATAGAAATCTCGTGAGCTCCGTTAGAGAAAGAAAACAAAAGACTACTTTAAGGTACTGTAATGAACTCATTCTTTATTTATATTGGTGTTAAACCTACTGTATTCCAACTTCTCTATGGATTATAAACTATTTTACTAGCCATAGATTCATCAAAATAAGCAAACAACACACGAAAAACAGAATCTGTCAAAAACAGAACAGTCTGTAGTAATCTGTAACTAACGCAAACTTCTGGAACTCCAAAAACTCTACCAAAATTAGACGACCTAAACAATTTGTTTATTGATCATCAGCAATTGGAATCACTATTTTATCACGTTCTTCTGATTTTTAACAATTTGGGCACTGAGCGCAAAGTTTCTGGAAATTACAGCAAGATCAAATAACTATCATCCAAAAGATCCAATAGGTTTAACTTAGCACAAACACTAATTAAAAGGTAAAACCACATCTAAACAGAGGCTAGATGGATTATTTATTCCTAAAACGAAGCAAAAACAAAAAAAACATAAATAAAATTGGGTTGCCTCCCAACTAGCGCTATCGTTTAACGCCCCTAGCTAGGCATAAAAGCGAGGATAGATCTAAGTAGTGCCGTAATAATAAGATAAATCGGTGAAACTCATTTCATATTCTCTATGTTCGGCAGCAATTTTTCTTTGAGGCAAGCAAAAGTAATCAAAAGGGCTAAATTTAATAGGGCAAAAATCCCCAAGATCAATTTTAGGAGGTATAGGTTCCTCTTTTGGCCCTTCATAATGCACAACCAATTCATCATTATAAGCGTCCTTTTGATGTAACCTTGTGAGTCTACACTCAAGAGAGTATCCTAACTCATTATTTCAATAGCCAAATCATCATTAAGTTCAGAGATTCTATCAATTAAAATATTGGTTGGCACCTTTTTCTAAGGTTTTCATTGAAAGCAACATAGTCAAGAGATTGAAAACGATAATTTCTTCTTGATCAAAGAGGATAGATTCTATGGGAGGACGGCCGCGTCCACCCTATAATGCGCAAAGATTTCTTTGGCCTCTTTTATTATAAATCTGAATTCATGAGCCAAAAGATAGTAGCGGCACGCTTAACAAGAGGAGTGTTCGATATTAGAAAATTCTAGGAAAATCCTTTGTATAGAAGGGTGCATATGCATAAATTGCCTTTCAAGTTCAACGATAAGCATGGCAATGGCGTCCGCAAGACTACTAGTTCTATGGAGAATAGAACTGCCCATAGAGGGCAAAGCACCAGCACAAGTAAAGAAATCTTGAATAACTCCTTTTTCAATAATATTACCACTACCGATTCGAAATCTCTTTGTATGATATGTAGGGGATTCTTCAACAGGAGCATCAGAATTTTCTATGATATTGTTATCGCCCATATCGGCGATAGCTTCCCCAATTTCAGACATAGCGACAGACAAGCGATCCAACACACAAGCAAACAGGAAAAATGACGAGAAAAAAAGGAAGAGGAGATTGGGAAAGAGAGGGTGAATAAAACGGCAAGGGTGAAGTGGGGGAGAGGAAAACGAGAGGCAAATGGCAAATAATGTAAATGCGAGGGAGATAGGTTTGTGATGGGTACTTGGTATGTCTTGACTTGAGCGAAGACCTCCCTCAAAGAACGGGCGCCTAGAATCCTTCTTGCTACGCCTTGAGCTTATGCTGGTTTTCCTCGAAGAGGAGAGGGTGATGCAGCAAGTGTAGCGTAAGTATTTCCCTCAGTTTTGAGAACCAAGGTATCAATCCATTAGGAGGCTCCTCAAAAGTCCCACGCACCTACACAAACAAACTGAGAACTCACAACCAACGCAATAAAGGGGTTGTCAATCCCTTCATAGTCACTTGCGAAAGTGAGATCTAATAAAGATAGTATGATAAGATAAATATATTTTTGGTATTTTATAATATAGATGCAAAAATTAAAGATGCAAATAAAAGTAGATTGGGAGCAAATATGATAAGAGATAGACCCGGGGCCATAGGTTTCACTAGTGACTTCTCTCAAGATAGCATAAGTATTACGGTTGGTGAACAAATTACTGTCGAGCAATTGATAGAAAAGCGCATAGTTATGAGATTATCTAGGCATGATCATGTATATAGGCATCACGTCCATAACAAGTAGACCGACTCCTGCCTGCATCTACTACTATTACTACACACATCGACCGCTATCCAGCATGCATCTAGAGTATTAAGTTCATAAGAACAGAGTAACACATTAAGCAAGATGACATGATGTAGAGGGATAAACTCATGCAATATGATATAAACCCCATCTTGTTATCCTCGATGGCAACAATACAATACGTGCCTTGCAACCCTTTCTCACATCCGGGTAAGGACACCGCAAGATTGAACCCAAAGCTAAGCACTTCTCCCATGGCAAGAAAGACCAATCTAGTAGGCCAAACTAAACTGATAATTCGAAGAGACTTGCAAAGATAACTCAATCACACATAAAAGAATTCAGAGAAGATTCAAATATTATTCATAGATAAACTTGATCATAAACCCACAATTCATCGGATCTCGACAAAGACACCGCAAAAAGAGATTACATCGAATAGATCTCCACAAGAGAGGGGGAGAACATTGTATTGAGATCCAAAAAGAGAGAAGAAGTCATCTAGCTAATAACTATGGACCCGTAGGTCTGTGATAAATTACTCACAACTCATCGGAGGGGCAAGGATGTTGATGTAGAGGCCCCCCGTGCTTGATTCCTCCCCTCCGTGAGTGCTTGAAGGCCCCAAGATGGGATCTCGCGGATACAGAAGGTTACGGTGGTGGAAATTGTGTTTAGTGGTGCCCCTGGATGTTTTCAGGGTACGTATGTATATATAGGAAGAAGAAGTACGTCGGTGACCACCCGAGGGGCCCACGAGATAGGGGGCGCGCCCTATAGGGGGGCCCTCCTATCTCGTGGAGGCTCTCGTTGCTTCTTGACTTGCACTCCAAGTTCTCTGGATCACGTTCGGCGAGAAAATCACGTTCCCGAAGGTTTCAGTCCGTTTGGACTCCGTTTGATATTCCTTTTCTTCGAAATACTAAAATAGGCAAAAAAAAACAACAATTCTGGACTGGGCTTCCGGTTAATAGGTTAGTCCCAAAAGTAATATAAAAGTGGAAAATAAAGCCCAATAAAGCCTAAAACAGTAGATAAAGTAGCATGGAGCAATCAAAAATTATGGATACGTTGGAGACGTATCAGTGTGTGTGTGAGAGAGAGAGGGAGAGAGAGAGGAGCATCCGTAACACAACAACCATCTCTCTCGATTCGTCCATCCCTCGCACGGTCGCATGCAACACATGCATCAACGCGCACATTTTGACACCCTCACCCGGCCCCTGCCCACCTCAAGGCCCGCACAATCTCTTTGTGAATACCCATTTCTCTCCTTAGGTTTGTTTTCTCTCAATATCTCTCTCTCTCTCACACACACACACACACAGACACACGCAGCACAACACACACACACACACACTCCCCCGAGCACACAATTCATCCCCATCCAAGGTTATACGGCGACCACTCTCGCTTGTGCTTCTTTGCACCCCAACATGCACAACACCTCAATCTTCAAAGAGGGCATCGAGCAGATCGAAGATGGCGACCACACCGCGCTAGAGAATGCAGGGTCATTTGGAAGCAGGGTGATGTGATGACGGCTGACTGACTCCTCCCCCACCCTCTCTCTCTCTCTCTCTCTTGCACAAAATTACCAATCCCTCTCTCCCCGCACAAAATTGTCAATCCCACAACCCACGAGATCCTACCCCTCACGTCCATGTTTTTCCAGCTCTCTCATCAAACATGTTGTCTCTTCTCCTTCCACGATATGTAATCTAGATGCACACGCATCTCACGTATATTACATGTCTCCATCTTTCTCACAGACCTAACTTCTTCCTCTCTCTCTCTCTCTATCTCTCTCCCTCTGTCTCGTTAGGTTTGTCTCCTACTCTCTCGCCCACATACATACAATCTTTCCCGCCCTATCTGCTCCATCTTCAAAAGCTCTCTCTGCATGTTTCATTCACACATTGGGATATGTCAAAATGTTGCTTCTATAATGGCCTGTTTGGATCATGGGGTTAGAGCTAGTTTGGGTTAGTTGGGGCTCAAATAACCCAAAAGTATCCAGACGAGGAGGGTTAGAGTGGTTAGTTCCATCTAACCCAACTATCCCGGTGGAGAGGTGCTTATTTGGGTTAGAGTGGGTTAGAAAATAACACTAACTCTAACTGTGTTAGAGTATCCAAACAGGGCCAATGGCTGATGTAGAGTTATGGTTGTTTTTGTTGCATCCTACAAAGTAATAACTATGAAATGCATTTAGATTCTCATTTGACCGGGATTATGTGAGTTTGAGCATGTTGTGAAGTACTATAGACCTTGTATACATCTTGGGATTCGACAATGATTGTAACTATTGAATTGTATAGACCATTACATTCGAAGTCAATAGCCTAATTAATATATTTATTTCACAATTTCAACAAATGATTAGTTCACTACAAACTAAGAAAACAAATGTGTACTCCCTCCGTTTTTATTTAAGTCCGCCAGATTAGCATTGGTCAAAGTCAAGTTTTGTAAACTCTCGAAAGCTTATAACAAAAATATTAACATATACAATAACAAATAAATACCATTAGATTCATTATTGAATGTACTTTCACATCATACATATTTGTTATGGTAAATGTTTATATTTTTCTATAAACTTGGTCAAACTTTAGGAAGTTTGACTTTGGTCAAACCTAATATGCAGAGTTTACTACTACTACTCGCTAGTTGCTTAGCCGAATCACTCAACATGCCACACGGGAAGTCCAGTGTCACAAAATTTTGAGGTCGGCGGGAAATCTCCGCGACCCTGATTCGAAAGCAAAGGAAGTTACCATCATAGCCTTGAACAGGCATATGGATGACGGTTGGTAGGGGGCTGTTTTCGTAACTTCAGGTTCACCCTACCTAGCCAACCCCACCCCGGCACCCAGAGTAGTACACCTGAATACTCCCATTTTCTATCCCCACCGCAAAATAGACTTCTCCACGGCACCGCAGCCTTCGTGCTCCTCCCCTTTACATCGGTGCACTCGTCCACCACAGCGCATCTGCCTCATCGACGACCTCGTTCGCCGCACTGGAGCTGGTCCACCGTCGTCGTCATACACGGAGCCTCTTCCCCGGCATCGTCTTCCACGGTCTCGGATCTGCTTCCCGGAAGCCGACGCCAAGTGCAGAAGTACCACCGTCGTGGACAATGAACTGACTCCCGTTGCCGACCATGACTCACAGAGGCCGCCGCCACCATCGCTCTCCTCCTCGATTGGTAATGTGTGTATTGAATCACTTAGCAATACATGTGCAGTTCCAATTTTGTTCATACCTACCCTTCAAATTTCTGGGTGCTATTGTTCCTGTAAAAGTAATTGGTTATAGCCTCCATTGTCCAACAGAATATCAGCTTGTAATTGTGCGTCGCTCCTGTATCGCCCTGTGCTTGCGTAGGTTTTTCATCTGCAACCAGTAGTGTGGCAAATGATGGAAAGGTTTTTAAAACTAGCAAGATGCCCATGCGTTGCACGCACCAAGATGCATTTGTATGAGTAGTTTATCTTCTGGGAGAAAAGGATGAATGAGGGAAGGCCTTATTTGCAAATATGGAGAGGGGTATGGGTATCTTTTTGCAAAATTCCTATTTGTTTCCTTCCTATCTACCAGATATAAATCGGGTGGCCTATATTGCAAGAAAAAAAAGTATATAGAAAAAAAGTAGACAATAAAGGAAGTAGAGATAAATATTAAATATTAAATATAAAATAAATATAACAGTAGAGAAGAGAATAGAGATAGCAGAGACGTCGGGAAAGGATCGCGCGCGCGCGGGAAAAAGCGGCCTGGCGTGCGCTAGTTTTGGCGCGCGGCGTCCGACGCGCTTTATAAAATCCAACGCCCTCCCACCGCTCTATGCCTTGCCACCGCTCTATGCCTTGCCACCGCTCTGTCCCCGCTCATTTTTGCCTCGCCGCTGCCGTGCCACCATGCCGCCGCATCACCGCGAAACTTGGGGATACCACGGCGTCCGCGCGCGCCCCTCCGGCGGCTTCTCCGCCGAGATCCGGTTCCGCGGGATGCGCCTCGGCCTCGGCAATTTCGACACCGCCAACGAGGCCGCCCAGCAGCGTGCGGGCGGCGTGGCGACTCTGGCCTCATAGAACATTGAACTTCCCCAACGTGCCGAGCGGGAGCGGCGCAGAGCTCAGCGCCTGCTGCGGCTTAGCACCGACGAAGATCGTCACGACAACCGGAGGAGGGAGCACCGTCTCGGCATCGCCGAGATGGACGAGGAAGCCATGGCGCTATGGCGCCAACACTTCCCGCAGGACATCATCAACGAGCGCGAGTTCTACGCGCAAAGGAGGGCAGAGAGGGATAAGAGGAGGGCGGAGCGAGCCGCCTACCGCGAGGACAAGCGTAGGCGAAAAGCGGACGCTCAATTCAACATGAGGCTAGGAGCAGTGTCGCCCTAGGAATCCGACGACGATCAGTATCTTCACGCCTGCAGTCAGACGTCGGAGGAGGACATCACCGAGGAGGAGTCGGACGACGAGGAGTAGTTGAATTATCTATTTTATCTATCTATGTTGAGAACTATCCTCTACGCGATCTACTTCTCGATCTCAGCACTGTAAACGCTTTTTTAAAGCACCGCGCGTTGCGATTCTGTTGGAGATGCTCTAACATGGCAGACGAGTGCTTTAATGTTGCCCACAAGATGCGCGAGTATTACTAGTAGTATATTTTTCTTGCCATGTTGAGATTTTAAAACCACGAGTGCGAACATGAAGAGGAGCAATGAAGACCAAACACGGGATATTCGGGACATCTTCAAGGAGCGTGGCAAGTTAAAGAGGAGCCGCACCGAACCTGTAAAACAAGCTTTGGTAAGTAACACCCTTTCAATTACTTTCGTGTAGCCTCGTGTTCTTCGATGTGTATATGTTGTAGTTTCTGTTTCTCTTAAGCGTGTAATAAGATGAATCTTAATCGTCCTAATGCTTTGGTTTTTAGCTTGATGTAGAAAGTGGGTGTTCTCACCTTGTAGTATGTTTATATATATTTTTTCCTTTTGAATTCACTTCTCCGAGTTCTGTTTATCTGGCTTCTACTAAATGGATCTAGGTTGCTCTAAGTATTGATCTAAAAAAGAAGTAACTTCATGTCAGGATGCAGTTCCTGCGAGGAGGGAAGTATGGTCAATCTCGAGGTCATGTTTCCAAAATGAGGCTGGATTACACACAAGGTTCCAGTTCCCTAATGATGCTGGATTAGACACAAGGTGCAAATTCCCAGATGATGCTGGATTACACACAAGCCAGGTGGAGTCGTCAGCTGTTCGTGTCCTCGTGGCATTAGTAAAGGCTGAAATAAAGCGTGCAGCAGCCCTTGAGAATGTAGCTGAGTTCCTGAAGAAGCGAAAAGAGCAATCAGATGCTCTCTTCACCCAAGCCAAAGAAGAGATGGAAGAAGCCAGAAATAAGCTAGCAGGGGCAGAGCAGGCTAGGCGTCTCCTGCTATCTAAAACGGTTGTCAATGCAAAATTTCCTTCATAATAGCTAGGTTCAAATGTTTATCCAACAAGATGCTCATTGTGATGTCCGTGCATCTACCGATGTGGCACAAAATGTTTTTTTTGGGTCATGTAATAAAAACAATTACTTTTCAAACAATAACAGACAAAGCATTGGACATGGTATAGTTCACGCAAGAAGCCCGACATTCCAAGTTCAACTTCCACATCAAACTCATGTTCACAGATATCTGTACATTTCATACATAATGTCCACAACCATGATTCATTTCAAAGCCAAAAAAATGTGAGGAGAGTTATAAATAAAGAAAAACCTCTACTAGTTCTTGCTACCAGTGCGAGCACAACAAGTCAAGACCATGCGTAAATTAATTATATTTTTATCATTTTTTGTGTTCTAAAATGCACTACTAGGAAAAGGCTATTAGCAGCGTGGGTAAAATGGCTACTAGTAGCGCGGGTACCCGCGCTACTAGTATCGCGCTACAACTAAAAGTTAGTAGTAGCGCGGGGTAAACCCACGCTACTACTAACATTTTACTAGTAGTGCGGTTGTCACCCGCGCTACTACTATTTCGCACCCACGCTAATAGTAGTAGCGCGTTTATAATACTACATGCTACTAGTATCCTAAATACTAGTAGCACTCTTTTCACCCCCATGCTACTACTAACTAATTAGGAATTAAAAAAATAAAATCCATCAATTCCATTTTATGCATACAATTCTAAATACTAAAACAAGCCCAGATTTGTAATAAACCAACAGTATTACACATCATTACAAATCAAGATTTATAGTAAACTAGGAGCTAGTGCAAACACAGTCGAAAGCAAACAAAAATGCATTAAAACATCAAAGAGTGGCATTCTATCCCTCCAAATGATGTGCTCCCTCTCCATCCTTGCAATCATCTTCTTCTCCCTTATGTGCTTCTCCCATTTATGAATCCAAGATTTCTGTACAGAGCAAAGAACAAATAAAATTAAATTTCAGCAGACATATATTTCCTTGCATGTTGTGCAGTAGCTACGGGAATAAATATACGAAAATGAAAAAGAAAGTGATTTCTATTAACAAGAGATCGCCTATGTAATATCTACAAACAAATGAACCTGCTACGTACACCAATTCATATCATGTCTTACATTGATATTCTCCACGTGTTACACATATACACCATCAACTATTTGTAATAAAGTATTTGTCAATGACTAATTGGGTTCTTTAAACTTCTAAGGGAAAGAAAGATGCCATGGCCTTGCTTGCTGCTAACCTGAATCGATGAAAGGGACATGCTTTGGAGTCTGGAGTACTTTGGAATGAATTTGAGAGTGTCACTTATAGCACTGGATGCCACAAAGGTCTAAATGTATGTACCTGGAATAGATAAACCGGTCAAAGCCTCATCAAATATGGCAGCTTGGAGCATATACTGATGGTATTCATCCTTCAAGTGTTCAATCAAAGCCTGACTTAAAATATGCACTAAATAGAACTATTTGCTGTGTGAACATTATCAAATAAGTTCTTTTTCTCAAATAAGCACCAAAATGCGCGTTATTTTGTATTAGGAGGAAGTATCAAGATGACACAACCTGTACAGGCAACCAAATGAAAACAAAGCAAGGCAAAGACAACAAAATTAAACAAAAGGAGGCCTGGAGTAAATGAAACAAAAAACAGAAAACTGTACGGCTAGCTATCCATCAATGCAGGGAGGGGTCAGGAGGTCTGGCGTGCACGCCATCAAATAAGTTGAAGCAAGGAAACAGAGCACAACAACATATGGCTACCTAAAAACATAACTCATCCTAGAAACAGTTCATCGATTAGAAAAGACTGTCTCCACTGTCAAAGTTACTGAGGCAGATAAAACTCAGATTTGTTATGGTTTTACAATCCCAGAATCTCTACACCAAAGATGTAAAAGCTGAAGATGGAATGATCACATGTAGAAACTACAGGTTTGAATTACATTTCATCAAGTCACAGAAGAAGTACAAAATTTCCTTGAAAGAAAGTTAAAATAGAAAAGGAAAAAACAGTGAGCGAATACTTACCATCACCAAATCCAAAGCATGGTATCAAGTTATCATCATCAAAAGGTGATAGTGTTCATCCAATAATAGAAATGGCTTGCTCATATGGATTTGGGGTGCGACTAATGGCATGCAGAGATTCTCCTCCGAAGGAATGCTTACCTACAAAAATCCAGCAGGATACTTATTCAATTAAACGACAGGGACCCTGTTGGGTAAAACAGCAGATCTGACCGTGACAGTGATATAGAAGTAACATTACCTGACCAATCGTTGCTTTTGGTGAAGTCAATGCCAAAAATCAGATTTGATGATTCAAGCCCAGCTTCTCTCAGTGCAGTAATGACCTTCATAAATCGAAATTAGTACCAAATAACACCGTGGTAGTCTAGAGAAGGCAAGCGCACGACAACATGATGTGGATACAATTTATGTACTTATAATTTCAAAATGGAGATAAAGTAGCTGAAAATATTTTAAACAGAAGGTAAATGTGTGGCTCGGAGAAACAGTTTACGTTATGCAGATTTGGGCATATAGCATACAGGTTAAAACATTTTGTCGAGTAACTCAAGAAAATATGTTGTTCTGCTGAATCTGCTATTCTGCTGCTGCTTACCCAAAATATGCTCGCAACCCAAAAGGCAGTAGGCTTCGTGAGTATCATTGGGAACGAAATTGCTACATGGGTATTCTAAGCAGCTCTTGATCCATAGGAAACATATCTTTCTCTCTCTCTCCCTGTACCAATAGTGTTAAAATTAGATTTGCTTCTTGTTTTGTCTGTAATTGACTAGAATGCGGCCTTGTATTCTTTTACTGACCTATTGCTTATTTTCAGATGTATGGTGTCGTGGACAATGATGCACGTCCTTGTGTGATACTTCCTCTAATTGAAACTGACTTTTACTTCTGAATTAAAATCTTAAGGTTGTGTAATGCAAAAAACATAATCTGCGTATCAAATTAGTGTGTTTTTCACTACAATGCAACTGTATTCTACCTGTTTAATCACTTTGGCATCAACTGACCCTGTACTCAGTGTTGAAAGGCTGGATGACTCCCGTTGTGCTAGCATCATTGTACAAAGATTTCTTTTATGTGATTCAATCCCAACATTCTATCTCATTTTTCTCAGTACAGCCGACGAACACAATAAAAATGGCAGCGAGATGAGCCCGTGGATGCGCCTGCTTACCAGGTCGTAGGTGGCCGGCTCGACGTGGCCGGGGGACCCCTCCTCGTCGGTGTGCAGCGGGGCGCCGCGGTCGTAGCAGCAGGCGACGCCGGAGGGCGTCTTCTTGGCCAGGGCGACCAGATCGAAGCCGGCCTGCACAAATCCAAGGAATCGGGTCAGATCAGATGTGGGGAGGAAGGAAAGCAGAGGGAGGAAGAGGAACAAGTCAAGGGGAGGGGAGGGGAGGGAAGGGAAGGGGGCCTGACCTGACCTGACCTGCGGCTAGGGTTTCGGGAGAGCTGCAGCGGCGCTCGCTCCCTCCTCTGGCGCTGCTTGGTCGCGGAAAACGGCGTCAAGGGTTTCGGGAGAGCTGCAGAGGCGCTCCATAGCGGCTTCCAGGGAGAGGCGAGCTCCCTCCTCTGCCGCTGCTTGGTCTCCTCCGGCGTGCGCGTGCGGGCGCCCGCCACGGCCGCGGTCGCGAGCTGCCGCCCCAGGTATACATCGCCTCGCGTCGGCGCCGCGGGGCCGACCCCGTCCTCCAGAGGAGATGGCGAGGGGGACAGGGCGCTGGGGGAGGCGGCGCACGGGTGGAGAGGGAGAGGGAGGCGGTGGCGGTGGCGGACGGGTGGTGCTTGGTGGGGACGGCGGGCGGCGGCGCCGGGGACTTGGGAAAAAAGGTGAGGAAGAGCGGGCACCTGGGACGTGGTCAGGCGAGGCGGAGGAGAATTTGGGCTTGGCCTCCGCGAGCTAATGTGCGTATACATGTGTACGGTTCTATACTAGTAGCGTGGGGTTTATACACCGCGCTACTACTATCAACTTAGTAGTAGCGTGGGTTTATACCCCGCTCTACTACTACTGCTTGTCCTGGTGAGCACGGTGGAGACCACTTAGTAGTAGCGTGGGTTTATACCCCGCGCTACTACTATCAACTTAGTAGTAGCACGGGTTTCTAACCCGTGCTACTGCTAATTAGCAGTAGCGCTTCTTTTTATGTCGCGCTGCTACTAAGATTCTGTGTATAAGGTTTTCCCTAGTAGTGATGCCTGCCGGCTCGCGGAAGGACGTGACGTGTTGCCGGCACACGCGCGGATTCAATGAAGGCAGGCGGGGCAGTCTTAAGCTGGTTGCACGCGGCGAGGAGGCGTGCTCAGACGGGCCTGCAGCGAGTGCGGCCCTCTTGGCCGACGCGCCGATTCAATGCATGCGCTATGAGAGGTCGCGTCCGTGTCGGAGCAATCCATCCCTCTAGTCCTTTTTTGTCTGGGTATAACAAAATCTCGTTTTCCATTCACATTTTACAAGTAAAATTCATGGACAAATTTTGACCCAAAGTACGATGGGGACTAGTAAACCAAAATGGAGGTAGTAGTTTTTTTAATCAAAGAAGGGTTTCCCCTTCCGATTTTTATTACTGAAAACCAGCATCTAAATCTAAACCATAGTATTTTCCCTAGAACTATATCAGGTTCAACATCTCGCAACATAAACCCATACAACCTCCATCGCAAAAAAAAAATACAACCATACGCCAAGGAGGTACATAGTACTATGAATTCCATTTTCGCTCCATACCAATCGTTCTGAAAACTACTTACTACTTATAACGCGTCATTGAAAATCGGAACTCTTAACCCCGCTATAAAAACGATATTTTAAATGTGGCTACTCGATCTGTGGCAACTGGCGAGCCACCGCGCTCCAAGTCGTTCACCTGTGGTCCCGACCATCAACTCCTACGGATCAAATTATCACGCCGAGCTGACTATTCCTACAAAGGTGCTCCACCACGCACTGCACCCGCGAATGCAGCAATCGTGCACCTAGGGTTTTAGGGTTTATTTGTTAACGCCGCCTTTACGTAACACTCATGTGTGCGAGACAGCGAGAGGCCGATCAAGGCGTGCGTCGCCTCTTCTCTTCAGATATGTACTCCACCATTTGTCTAGTGTCCAAAAATTTATAATAACTACTAGCAATGTGCCAATGCGTTGCCACATGATCAAAGTAGATTATTACATATTCACCGATTTGATAGAAAAAAAAGTCTAGTTTTGAAATACGTATATCACTAAAAATATGTTATGTTTCACTCAAATTATATTCCTTTGGCGTTTTTGATGAGATAAGGGAGGAATGTTGTTGGTTTCAAGATTCGAGAAGTGGTATATGTCTAATTTGTACTCTTACTAGCAAGATGCCCGTGCGTTGCATGGAACATCAAGATCTTGTGGGATAAAAGGATGAACGAGGGAAGGCCTTATCTGCAAATATGGTGAAGAGTGCGGGTAAATTGCCATATTTTCCTTCCTATCCGTCAGATATAAATCGAACGACCTACATTGCAGGATGGCAGGCCCACCATCATCACCAACTCTATTTTTTATCCCTACTCTTATAAAAAGCATTGTCGGTGATGATCGTGTGCCTGCCATCCTGCAATATAGGCCGTCCGATCTATATCTGACAGATAGGAAGGAAACTATGGCAATTTTGCAAAAAGATACCCACACCCCTCTCCACATTTGCAAATAAGGCCTTCCCTCATTCATCCTTTTCCCCCACAAGATAAACTACTCATACAAATGCATCTTGATGTTCCATAAAACGCATGGGCATCTTGCTAGTTGTTGCAAAAAGCCCATGTGTGTGTGAGAGAGAGGGAGAGTGGAGGAGGACGGAGTGCATGTGTGACAAAGACACAAGGAGTGTGTGTGCGATAGGTATCAGCTTAAAATGAGGCGATAGTGCATGTGTGCACGATCGAGAGGGCATGTCTCGAGAAGGGAAGAAAAATCTACATAGATACAAGGATCAGGAGAGAGACATGTATGCGATGGTGGAAGCACGAAAAGTGGGTGTATAAACCTATCTAGAGGCTAGCTAGTCGATAAATGTTTCTGAGAGAAGTACGAGTCGGGGTGCGAAAGCGAGAGTTTTGTGTGTGTGAGAGAGAGACGGTAGTCGGGAAGGGGAGTGGAAGCAGGAGTTGTGTGTGTGTGTGTGTCTGTGTGAGAGAGAGAGGAGACGGTAGTCGGGGTTGTCTGATCGGTAAACAAATGAATAATGTCAGTCTGGGATGGAGACGAAAAGGAGACCGCAACAAATGTTGTGTCTACAGGAGAGAGAGAGAGAGTAATTTTAGTGGTATGAGTCATATGTAGAGACATATAGGGTGTGTGAGAGAATCCCATAGAGGGAAAGACAAAGTGAAAAACGAGTGGAGACTGTGTGTGTGGCGGTGAAAAAGAAAGCTTAGGTACCGAGTACCAGAGAACAGTAGAGACGTGAGAGATAATGAAAACCCTGTAATGTATAATGATAGGGAAAGTGTGACACTTCTCAAGGGAGACGTCGAGAGACCATGTTTGCAAGGATAGGAGAAACATGAAGTGAGCATGCGGGTGAGCTGGAGAAAAGAGAGTGATAGCTACCTGAAGGAGCATGCATGCGAGAGAGATGGGCGTGAAAGGAGTGAACAAAAAAGGGATTCAAATATTTGAATTCGAGATGATGATACATGTAATCCATACTCGAACCAAAATTGATCTATCAAACATGCATACTCATATGAATTCACGCACATCTATGTTATTTAATATGTAGGTATTACTGATCCATACATTTTAGTAGAACATAATTTGGTTAAATTTTTTCGAATTCAACCGTAAGATTTCGAGATCGTTGTATTTGTAAATCATATTATACATATAAATGAGCAGAATTCTTTGTTGTGCTTTTGAAAGTATATATATAAAAAAATGATGTATATAGAATGTAATTCCAATTGAAAATGGATCCCGCCTGAAAAAAATAGAATACAAACGGGATTCGAATTGAGTTGGCACGGTAAATGTGCACTCTGCAAAATTTGAACGAAGCGGGCAAAGTCACAGTAACCGCTCGAAACCAAAATTTACGAGATGGAAATCACTACTGCCTATCCCTGCCACGCAAAGCCTATCTGCTGGATTTCTATAGGTTTCGATAGGGGTAGGTTTGTAATTTCACCCAAACGTGACGTAACCGCCTCTCACCCGGATTCATACACGGTGGGCGCCAAAACACAGTGTGTCCTCGGCCGAAATCGACTCCCTCCCCGATTCATATTCATACACGGTGGGCGCCGAAAACAACTTCTCGTCGGCAAATATTCGGTGTATGCGAGATTACCGTCCTATCCCCAACCGACTAATGTTGCTGTGATGTAGTAGAAATTTGAAATGGGGGCTATCATCTTGAGTATATGCTCACTGACAGAACTATTCTCCTCCATCTTGCAGCTTTAGAACTTATTGGAGACTTCATATCTCTCAATCCGGGCATTTGCTTGAAGTATTAACTTCAACTCCTGGAACATCACATATGCTCCATGACGTTCAAAACGTCGTTGAAGTCCCGGTTCTAAGCCATAAAGCATGGCACACTGAACTATCGAGTAGTCATCGCCTTTGCTCGCCAGACGTTCTTAACGTCGTCGGTTACATCGCAAGCAGTTCTGGCACCCAGCCGGTGCTTCCAGGGCGTAATTCTTCCGTGCAGCAATGAGGATAATCCTCGTTACGGACCCGATGCGTAATTGCTACCATCATCTTTCAACTTTGCTTTCTCAAGGAACGCATTAAAAATCAACGGAACAACAACACAGGCCATCTATCTACAATCAAACATAGACAAGCAAGATACTATCAGGTACTAAGTTCATGATAAATTTAAGTTCAATTAATCATATTACTTAAGAACTCCCACTTAGAAAGACATCTCTTTAATCCTCTAAGTGATCACGTGATCCAAATCAACTAAACCATAACCGATCATCACGTGAAATGGAGTAGTTTTCAATGGTGAACATCACTATGTTGATCATATCTACTATATGATTCACGCTCGACCTTTCGGTCTCCAGTGTTCCGAGGCCATATCTGCATATGCTAGGCTCGTCAAGTTTAACCCGAGTATTCCGCGTGTGCAAAACTGGCTTGCACCCGTTGTAGATGGACGAGAGCTTATCACACCCGATCATCACGTGGTGTCTGGGCACGACGAACTTTGGAAACGGTGCATACTCAGGGAGAACACTTTTATCTTGAAATTTATTGAGAGATCATCTTATAATGCTACCGTCAATCAAAGCAAGATAAGATGCATAAAAGATAAACATCACATGCAATCAATATAAGTGATATGATATGGACATCATCATCTCGTGCTTATGATCTCCATCTCCGAAGCACCGTCATGATCACCATCGTCACCGGCGCGACACCTTGATCTCCATCGTAGCATCGTTGTCGTCTCGCCAATCTTATGCTTCTACGACTATCGCTACCGCTTAGTGATAAAGTAAAGCATTACAGGGCGATTGCATTTCATACAATAAAGTGACAACCATATGGCTCCTGCCAGTTGCTGATAACTCGGTTACAAAACATGATCATCTCATACAATAAAATTTAGCATCATATCTTGACCATACCACGTCACAACATGCCCTGCAAAAACAAGTTAGACGTCCTCTACTTTGTTGTTGCATGTTTTACGTGGCTGCTACGGGCTTAGCAAGAACCGTTCTTACCTACGCATCAAAACCATAATGATAGTTTGTCAAGTTGGTGCTATTTAAACCTTCGCAAGGACCGGGCGTAGCCACACTCGGTTCAACTAAAGTTGGAGAAACTGACACCCGCCAGCCACATGTGTGCAAAGCACGTCGGTAGAACAAGTCTCGCGTAAGCGTACGCGTAATGTCGGTCCGGGCCGCTTCATCCAACAATACCACCGAACCAAAGTATGACATGTTGGTAAGCAGTATGACTTATATCGCCCACAACTCACTTGTGTTCTACTCGTGCATATGACATCTACGCATAAAACCTGGCTCGGATGCTACTGTTGGGGAACGTAGTAATTTCAAAAAACTTCCTACGCACACGCAAGATCGTGGTGATGCATAGCAACGAGAGGGGAGAGTGTTGTCCACGTACCCTCGTAGACCTAAAGCGGAAGCGTTAGCACAACGCGGTTGATGTAGTCATACATCTTCACGATTTCTACCGATCAAGTACCGAACGCACGGTACCTCCGAGTTCAGCACACGTTCAGCCCGATGACGTCCCTCGAACTCCGATCCAGCCGAGTGTTGAGGGAGAGTTTCACAAGACGACGGCGTGGTGACGATGTTGATGTTCTACCGACGCAGGGCTTCGCCTAAGCACCGCTACAGTTTTATCGAGGTGGACTATGGTGGAGGGGGGCACCGCACATGGCTAAAAGATCAAACAGATCAATTATTGTGTCTATGGGGTGCCCCTGCCCCTCAGATATAAAGGGGCAAGGGGGGGTGCGGCCGGCCAGGGAGGAGGCGCGCCAGGAGGAGTCCTACTCCCACCGGGAGTAGGACTCCCCCCCTTTCCTAGTTGGATTAGGACTTGGGAGGGGGAAAGAGTGGAGGAGAAGAAGGAAGGGGGGCGCCACCCCCCTCTCCTTGTCCTATTCGGACTGGGGGCGGAGGGGTGCGCGACCCTGCCCTAGCCGCCTCTCCTCTCTTCCACCTAGGCCCACTAAGGCCCATTAAGTCCCCGGGGGGTTCCGGTAACCTCCCGGTACATCGGTAAAATCCCGATTTCACCCGGAACACTTCCCATATCCAAAATAGGCTTACAATATATCAATCTTCATGTCTCGACCATTTCGAGACTCCTCGTCATGTCCGTGATCACACCCGGGACTCCGAACAACCTTCGGTACATCAAAACATATAAACTCATAATAAAACTGTCACCGAAACGTTAAGCGTGCGGACCCTACGGGTTCGAGAACTATGTAGACATGACCGAGACACGTCTCCGGTCAATAACCAATAGCGGAACCTGGATGCTCAGATTGACTCCTACATATTCTACGAAGATCTTTATCGGTCAGACCGCATAACAACATACGTGGTTCCCTTTGTCATCGGTATGTTACTTCCCGAGATTCGATCGTCGGTATCTCAATACCTAGTTCAATCTCAAGCACGGCAAGTCTCTTTACTCGTTCCATAATACATCATCCCGCAACTAACTCATTAGTTGCAATGCTTGCAAGGCTTAAGTGATATGCATTACCGAGAGGGCCCAGAGATACCTCTCCGACAATCGGAGTGACAAATCCTAATCTCGAAATACGCCAAACCAACAAGTACCTTCGGAGACACCTGTAGAGCACCTTTATAATCACCCAGTTACGTTGTGACGTTTGATAGCACACAAAGTGTTCCTCCGGTAAACGGGAGTTGCATAATCTCATAGTCATAGGAACATGTATAAGTCATGAAGAAAGCAATAGCAACATACTAACGATCGGTTGCTAAGCTAACGGAATGGGTCATGTCAATCACATCATTCTCCTAATGATGTGATCCCGTTACTCAAATGATAACTCATGTCTATGGTTAGGAAACATAACCATCTTTGATCAACGAGCTAGTCAAGTAGAGGCATACTAGTGACACTCTGTTTGTCTATGTATTCACACATGTATTATGTTTTCGGTTAATACAATTCTAGCATGAATTATAAACATTTATCATGATATAAGGAAATAAATAATAACTTTATTATTGCCTCTAGGGCATATTTCCTTCAATCCATGGTTAATCTCTAAGGCCCATGCATGTGTACGGCAAGTGATGGGAAGTGTGGGAAGTTTAGTCCCATACTGCTACAGTAAGAAGAGTGAGACCTCTTTATAAGGGTTGCTCTACCACTTGCTATTGGGAGCTTGGGAATAGGAGCTGTACACGCGCGCTCCTCCTCCTCCGCCGCCCGCCTCGCCACGCCTCGCCTCGTCACGACGCGCGCGCGCCGCGGGTTGCGGGAATGAGCCGAGCCGAAGCTTATTTTTGCCGCTCAGGAATGGTTAATTAATTATTAATTAATTAACGAGTCCCTTACGAAAGTGACACTGTCCGAGACGTTGGACCGTGGGCTGTTCGCGGACTCGGTCGTGGGCCTGGCCCAGGCCCATCTTTCTGACGGCCTATATAAGAAGGCGCTGCCAGTGGAGTGAACCCTAACTCAGTTCACTCACTCCCTCTTGTGCAACCCTAGCCGTCATCTATTGTTCCTCACTTTGTGCTGCCTCCGGCGATCCCATCCCGACGACTGCGTGCACGGTTGGTCGGGGTGCCTCCGGAACCCTTCCGTTCGAGATCCTGCCCGGGAGAACGGCAATAAGGTTTTTGGGAAGTGTCTCGACGCGACTGCTCCCGATCCGTCCCCAACTCGGTCCGCCTCTGCTTCCACTACTTCCCCTGCATCGACACCATGGCCGACGACGCCGCTGTCAAGAAGAAGGACACGGACGACGCCGAGGCCGCTGTCGCCGCCGCCGCGTTGGCCTGGCCAACCGGAGGATATGATCTATTCATCCCTCGTTTACTCGTACTTATGCTAGCCGTATATGTGCTGCTCATAGATGGTTAAGTTCTATGTTCTGTACGTGCTAGTATGCTTAGGTATCACTATGAGATGCATACCTTTTATGCCATGTTTACTGTTTACTCGTGAATTAGTCTAATCAGAAAAATGCTAATATTTCCAACACAACACACATAAAACTCAAGTGCAGAAGCTACGCAGCCATGGAGACAGGACAACAGCATCCCTTCTTCATTATGCATTCACTGTATCGTCATTAGGTAGCCCCCACCATCGATGCAGGGAAATGGTGCTGTTAAAATATGGGAAATGTTTGGAGTCAGCCGGCTGATCTTTCTCGGCGCGTTCACCGTCTTCATAGCCGTCGGATCTCGTTTGATTAGTTGCCTCAGAAACAACAGCTAACACATATTTCAGGTTATCTTTCTTTCTCAATCATCTCTCGTTACAACAAACGGAACCTAGGCCCAAGAATACCCTGGTGGAACTTTTCTGGGTTGGGCGGCCCATTCAGTTCTCGCCGCCGGTAACGCCAAAACGAAAAGCTCCCGCTCCCTTACCGCGCGGGCTCACCCTTTTTCGGGGACCTTTTTTCACGGGTACTGCGGAACCCGACTCTCCGAAGCAAAACAAAAACAGAGCCGCTTCCCGGGGGACACGCCCGTCGATCCCCGCCGCTCGCTTCCTCCCCACCTCCGCCATGGCAGACGAATCCGCCACCCAAAACCAGGTACGCCTCGTCGCGAGGGTCTCCTCCTATCTCCGCTTCTTGCTTCTGTACCGCCGTTCCGTTTGCCGGCGCTGCGGCGCACTCGGTGCTTCGTCGGCCTCACCGGAGTTCGCTGTTCTTGCAGGCCCGCGGGTGCAGCTCCTACCCCTTCTCGTTCCCTTCCCGTGGGTGCCCTCTACTCCCCTCATGAATTGTATCCTCTCTGCTGTTCCGCCGATTTTAGATATCTGAAGCGTGCTCGTGTTGTATTCGGTGTTTTTCGTCAGAGCCGCCGGACATCAGGAACTGGTTCTCGAGTTACCAGTATGAGTCGCCGGAGGTGCCGGAGCTGGCTGTTGATCCTCCTGGTGGCGACAACGGCAGCGATACCCAAGACCCATTGGAGGTAAATAATTGCTGACTTGTGTTTATCAGATATGTCTTGCTAGCTTGTCCCAATTGTATTCTTACCGATTAAATTTGCTGGATTGTGCATGCTGGGATCCAGTACCGGGTGGCTGGGCATTCATTTCTGAAACATGCCCCTCGTGATGATGGCGGTGCCGATTTGAAGAGGGACTGTTTTGGGAGCCAAGCTGAACCTGCCGAGGTTTCTGCTATAAGAGACATCCTTCCGATTGATAGGAGCACGGTGGGACAGGGCACGAAAAGGAAGCAAAGTCTGCGGGGGCTGTTTGGGGCAGGTTTTCTTGACGACCATGATGAGGCTAGTCAAACTGAAAATCGGGTGGCGTCGCCTGTGCAGAGAAGTGTGGTGGATCCTCCTTGGAACTGCAACTGGATAGGCTTAAGGAATGGAAAGCATATCCATGAAGGCGGAGCTGAACACAGCGAGCTGCCGACGGATAGTGAGAGCACTTGTGTAGCTGAAACTCAGACTGACAGTCGAGTGGTGTTGCCTGCGCTGAGAAGTGCAGTGGATCCTGTGTGGGACTGCAACTGGATAGGCTTAAGGAATAGAAAGCGCAGCCATGAAGACGTAGCTGAACACAGCGAGCTGCCGATGGATAGTGAGGGCACTTGTGTAGCTGAAACTCAGTTAACCCCCCCGGGAGTTCAGGAGACCAAGAACAGTAAACGTTCAGTTAATTGTGGTGGTACTAGTTTAGCAGAAGATACTGAAGAAGCTTTACCAGAAGATGGCACTGCAAGCAACCTGCCAGTTAATTTTCACAGTAAAGGCCTAGCATACGCGGAGAAAACTAAGCAAAGTCTGCGAGGGTTGTTTGAAGCAGATTTTCTTGACAACCGTGATGAAGCTACTCAAACTGAAAATCGGGTGGGGTTGCCTGTGCTGAGAAGTTCAGTGGATCCTCGTTGGGACTGCAACTGGATAGGCTTACGGAATAGAAAGCACAGCCATGAAGGCACAGTTGAACAAAACGGGCTGCTGACGGACAGTGAGAGCACTTGTATAGCTGAAACTCAAGTAAACCCCCCAGGAGGTCAGCAGACTAACCACAGCAAACATCCAATTAATTGTGGTGGTACTAGTTTAGCAGCAGATACCGAAGAAGGTTTCCTAGAAGAAGACATTGAACATAGCAACCTGCCAGTTACTTCTCCTACTAAAGGCCTAGCGGGTAGTCAGAAGACTAAGCGAAGTCTGCGAGAATTGTTTGGAGCAGGTTTTCTTGACGACGGTGATGAAGCTAATGAATCTGAAACTCAGGTGGTGTCGGCTGTACAGGGAAATGCATTGCAGCCTCTGTCAAATTGCAATGCTGCAGGCTTGCTTCACATCGAAAATATCCATGAAGGCGCAGTCGGATACAGTGAGCTACTGGCAGATCATGATGTCATCAGTATAGCTGAAACTCAAGAAAACCCCCCAGCAGGTCAGGTGATTGAACTGAACACAGCAAACACTGAAGAAGGTTTCCTAGAAGATGGCACTGAACACAGCAAATTGCCAGTCAATTATCGTAGTAAAGTCCTAGCTGATACTAATGGAGCTGGCATCGAACATCGCACACTGACCGTTAGTTGTGGTGGTATTA
Organism: Aegilops bicornis; assembly: GCA_021605145.1. NCBI lineage: Eukaryota > Viridiplantae > Streptophyta > Magnoliopsida > Poales > Poaceae > Aegilops > Aegilops bicornis. The sequence goes on along the minus strand of CM038675.1, from coordinate 200,764,844 downwards.
GTTCAGCTGTCACAGAAGAAAGCTTTCCTGGAGATGAAATCAAGCGAAGCAAGCCTAAACTGGAGCATAAGAAAACAGAAGAAACAGCTGCGGCCGATGGTTTCGTTGCCATCAGGACAAAGGTGAAGCCAGCCGAGGGTCGCAGGACAAACAAAATTCCTAAGGTCTCAACAGGAAGAGAGAACACAACATTGCAAGAGAACCGCTGCATTCTGGGGACTACTGCTTTGGGCCAAGATAGCACTAGAAGCCAGTTGTCAGATAGGACCAATATTTCAGAAGCTGCAGGAGCTCCAGCACAGGAGATCAGCGGCAAATGGAAGTGCCCTCGCAAAGGCAAGCCCTATGTTGACCCTCCGATGAAACAGCTGCGGTTGGAACAATGGGTGCGCCGAGTGTAACAACAGTTTAATATTGTTAAGTTTAATAAGGAGATTTTTGCATCAGGGTAAAGCCTGGAGTTTTCACCTGACAAATTATGTGTCATGTTCAGCTTTGGTGTTCCTGCCCAGCCTGCAGTAGAAGTGCATCATCTCCTTTGCATCAACCAGAAGATCCTTCACACCTGCTGCTACACTCATCTCTCTGATATGGCGTCGTGGTATGTGCAGCTGCCTGAATGTAGTAGACAAAGTGCAGAACTTTACATCGGGCGTTCAGTTGTGATTCAACTAGTTTATGAACTGGGATTTGTTGAACATGAAGTAGTAGCTGTTTTTCATCCTTTGAAGTGGCACGGCATAACATGCAACTCCCACCATGATCAGTTACTATTTTTTAGTGGAACATAAACCATGCTCTGTTTCTATTGTTGGTAAGAACCATTGTGATTTATTATGAAATATACAAGCAACTACTCCCTCCGTTCCCAAATATAAGTCTTTCTAGAGATTGCAACAAGTGACTACATACGGAGCAAATCGAATGAATCTACACTCTAAAATATGTCTACATACATCCGTATATTTTAATCTATTTGAAATGTCTTAAAAGACTTATATTTAGGAACGGAGGGAGTAGATAGGAGAGGCGCACGTTGTTGCGCCTGTCCCTCTATGGATATGAAGTATGAAAGGATTACATGATAATTATTATTATAGAAAGAGTGGTATGGTAGATCAAATGCCAACACCTTGTTTTGGCAAAACAAAGTGGAGTCCATTATAATGTGCGATAACTCAGTAGAAGAACAGCCTCCAGCCTCTTGAGAAGAGTCACATGTTTGACATTCAGAATACATGCATATTAGTGGATGATTAATAATTGGAGCTAGTAAAATTCCAATAATATATAGCCATGTATTACCTCTTCCTGCAGTACTTAGAATATTGGCTAAATTTTGAGCAAATGATTAAGAATGTTGTGGACCTCTTAATTATAACCATTGTAATTAGTTGTTCATCAAGGAGATTTAATATAATCTTCACGTCCTGTTCTATTTGACAGTGCCAACATAGCTTGTAAGAAGTTGAGCATAGTCAGACCCACAAACTATACTATGGGATCAGAGTTATGGTCCTTGTTCATCAGCAAGGGAGGAACAAATGCAGCTGCGACCATTGGACGATAAATATTGCTGTGTCCACTGGATCGAAAATAAGGACAGTTTCATATGCCAAACGAACAAGAAATAACTTGATAGTTTCATATGCCAAACAAACGAGCATTAAATATTGAACCTTGAAAGAGCAACCTTGGCTGCGATAATGAAATATCAGTCAGGTATGGGTTACTAACTGAAGTTGCCTTCCTTAAATATATATACAACTTTGATTAAAATATCAAGATTTTACATGGACGATCATAAAACCAGCTAAGAAATTACAGGCAAAGCCAACATATACTGCTACTACCATCTTAGTTTCATTTCTATAGGTAGCATTCAGATCAGTGCTAGAGCCATATTTACAAATTGGGTGTGCATAATTCAAGATCAGTATTATTCTGGTTAATTAGAACGAACTAATATATGCTAAGTACTCTCGTTAAGTTTGCGTCTACATGTTTTTATAGTGGGAGCCAAAATTATTGGGTCCATCGTCAGCTGAGTTTTTTTACATGTAACAGCCCAATAGCTGACAGCAAAATAGCCGGCAAGGAGGTGACCTTCCCGTGTATATTTGTATTTCTTGACGGGCATCTGAAGTGGGAAAACCATGGTTTTAGTTCCTGAGGGCCAACACTTTGATGGCAAGTTTGAAGGTTTGCACACAGTCCGGACATATGCGGGAAGTTAGAGCAACTCCAACGGGCCGACCCAAACGTACGGCGCATTTGTCCGCCTTTTGTCCGTTTGGATCGGCCGCCCGCCCAGCGTCCACCCAGTTTTGCATTTGGGTCGGCAGTGCGACCAACGCGCCGACTCATTTCATGTCCGCATTCTACTTTTAAATAAAAAAGGCTCGCGACCGATCATGCCAGCGGCCATGTCTCATGCCGACACCATACCAGCACCGGCATACAAAGGCTCGCCTTGAAAATATCACCACAGTTCATCTTTGGCGCTCGCCCGGTGGTACACACATGCCAGCACACAAAAAAGGGTGGGACTTGAGTTCGACCACGCCATCGCGGCTCCCGTGGTCATGCCGGCATACAAAAAAGATGGCCCTCGCCGCCATAGATCACTCGTCGTCGAACTTGAGCATGTCGTCCTGCATCTTCTCGAACCATGGCCTCTTCCTTGGCGACACAGTGTTGAGATACACCTTCATGATCTCCACCCCAGTCATCATGCTCGCGAGAGCCACTTCTTTCGTCTTGGTCTTGGCGTTGGCGGCCTCGATCTCTAGCATCTTGGCTTGCTTCTCCGCCTCGAGCTCGAACATCTTGGCTTGCTTCTCGGCGTCAAGATCAAGCCTCCTCCTTTGGATCTCCATGAAAGCATCCATTTGCTCCGCCTTGAAACGCCGACGCTCCTCTCCCTTGAGTCCTTCTTATTCATCATGCCGTCCACGCTTGCGATCAAGGCGTTGGTGGCCGCATCTCGCTTGTCCTCCTTTTTGGAGTTGGTCTTTCCCCGCGGTCGTGCTGGCTCGCCCTCCCCAACATCCTCCACGGCTTTCTTCCCCCCACGTGCCTTGAGTGCGGCATATTGCGCCTTGAACTTCTCCTCGTCCTTGATGACACGATAACAATGGGAGAGGTTGAAGCACTTGCCATTGTGTTGAACCTTGAATGCCTCCAAAGCTTGAAATGCCTACAAAATGTTTCTATGCAAGCATATGGGCAAGTGATATGCAAATGAACACGTAAAGGATGATCTTGATGACACAAAAGAGGGCGGCTTGCTTGCTATCATACCATGTCTTGCATGTCGATGCCGCTCACGGGACGGGCCTTGACGCTCTCAAGGGTGGCGCAAAACTTGTTGCACTCTTGTTGGATCACCCTCCACCGCTTGGAAATAGGGACCCAACCATGCGTGCTCACAAATTGGTAAGGTGGAAACTTCTTGCGCTCATGAAACTCTCGGTGCACACGAGTCCAAAAGGTTGAATGCTTTTGCTCGGCGCCCGTCTTTGGGTCTTGTCCAATGTCTCGCCAACACTCGCAAAAAAGCTTTTCCTCGGCAGTTGTGTACGCCTTCGTGCGCTTGCTCTTGCGCTTCGGCTTAGGACCGGCGGCTTGGTTGGCGAGCTCGTCCTCGAACTAAGGCTCCACTTCGATGTCCCACTCGTCCTCTTCCTCTAGCCCATAGTCGTCCGGGAACTCGTGGTCGAGGGGGAAACCGTCCAGGTCGATGCCGACCTGATCACGCATGAAGGCCGCTTGATCGGGATCATAGCCAGCGGCCGGCGTGAACGCCCCGCGGCCGTCCTGGCTATGTGTCTCTTCGGGATCGTAGCCAGCGCCCGGCGCACCACCCTCGAAGATGAGGTTTTGCATGTAGTCCTCGTCGACGGCGGACGGGATTTCCTCGAACAGGTTACGGGCGTTCGGGAGCCCGCCGGCCGGCGTCTGCCGTGCGCGTTTCCTCGTGCCGCCGGATGACGAGCCACCGACCACCGGGGTGGCGTTGAGGTCGATGGGCGCGGGCGCGGGCGTGGAAGGCGCGACCACGCTCACGTCGGGCGAGCATTCCCCGGAGAGGCGGGAGGCCTGCGGGTAGACATGGAAGCCGGGGATCGGGTTGCAGACGGACGCGCGGGGTGAGTCGGGCAGCACCATCCGAGAAAACGCCGACGAGCCGGTGCTGGCCGCGGCGACGATGGCTTGGACGAGGTTGTGCTGGCTAGGGTTTACCCCTAGCATGTAGAGCGCCTCCCTCGTTGCCGCCGCGACGCGGGCGTTGGTGAACTCCTGCTGCGCGGCGGCGACGGCGGCGGCCTGCGCGGCGGCCTCATCCCTCGCGTCCGCGGCGTGCCTCCGGCCCTTCCTCTTGGCCGACTCCCTTGCCCGCTGTTCGGGCGTCAGCGCCTTCTTCGGCTTGGTCGCGGCGGCGGTCTTGCGCGGGGCACGAGGCTTGCCTTTCCCGGAGGGGGCGACGGCACCGGACGAGGCGAGGGAGGCGAGGCCGGCGGCGGCGTCGAGGTCGAGGTCGATGGCGTCCTCCATGGCTGGTTGGGGGCGGGAGCGCATGCGGGCGGGAATGTTTTTAGGGAAAATGAGGGGAAATGATGATGGCTATCACCGACCGGCGGACCCGGGGAGAGAAGTAGGTGCGCGCGCGTGTCCGTCTCGTGTCCGCGCCGACGCAAATCCGGCTAAAAAATGGGCCGGGAATGGGTCGCTCGCGGACGAAAAACGGACGCGCGTCCGTTTGGGTCAGCGCGTTGGGCCGCCACTTTTGTCCACGCCGACCCAAACGGACGCGAGCACACGAAAGAGGTCGCCCCATTGGAGTTGCTCTTAGCGGCCTTGGTTGGGAGATGTTTTTGTGTCCGAACGGTGTCCAAACTCGCCCGGTTGGGGGCGGCGTTAGAGAAGTTCTAACTTTGAATAGTATTCGCTTTGTTCCAAAACATTTGTCCGAGTCAAAATTCTGTAGGTTTAGTCCTTGATCATATCTGTGGAGACATTACCTGCATCTACTTTGCACTTCCCTGCTCTTGACGCTAACTCAAGCGTACAACCGCTGGCTCCTTGCAGAAATCAAAGTTGCGGGTCGTCGTTCTCTTGCGAGCTGTAAACCGTCGCATTCATGGCTGTTGAGTATGTTATTTATGTATGTATATTGACTAGGTCCATCTTTTTAGTTTGTTGTATAAATTGAGGTAGAGGTTCTATTTTGTATTTATATATATCGTGCATATTGCATCGGATCAATACGACGTGCAATTCATACATCTTCATGGTATCAGTTTTTAGGTTCTAAAACCCTAGCTTCCGTCGCCGTCGTCGCGCCTCCTCCCGCGTCACCGGCGTCGCCTTCCCTTTGCCGCCGCCCGCGCACCCCTGCGCCGGCCGCAGCCCGTCACATGCGCGCCTCTCCAAAAGCTCCACGTCGCGTCGCCCCCATCGCCAGTCCAGCGTCCTGCGTCTCCCACGTCGCTCCAACCCTGCAGCATCGCATCGCATCGCCGCCTACACATCTCATCGCGCCGCCAGCTACGCATCGCTCCAACCCCGCACGATCGCCCGGCCGCTCTCGCGATCCCTTCGGCAGCTCGCGCGTTCCCTTCGCTCGCGATCGCCCCGCCAACCCGCGCCGAGCTACCTTGCCTCGTCAGCAGCCGCTGCCCTACACCTGTGTCCTCTAAATCCGCTGCTGCCACCGAGCCGCCGTCATGTCGTCAGTCACCTCCTCCGCGTCCACCAATTCCAACCCGTTCGCCGACGCCAACCCTCCCGACGTCAACGACATCCGCAAGCTCAACATCTTCGAGCCGGTGCCGGTTCGTCTCTCCCAGGCGGACTCCTCCTATCACACGTGGAAGACGTACTTCTTCCTCGTGTTCCGGGAGTACCATCTCATGGACCACGTGTCCGGCACCGTCGACTCCAGCCTCGTCCTCGAGTTTCACGACTGGTCCACCATCGACATCACGATCATCCGCTGGTTTTTCCTCACCATCACGCCTGACCTTTTCCAGACGGTCGTGACGGACGGTGATGATGCCTACGCCGTGTGGACCAAGCTGAACGGGCTCTTCACCGACAACAAGCTCCAGCGTCGCGTTTTTCTGCAGCAAGAGTTCTTTGGGTGTCATCAGGACAACACCTCCATCGACGACTATTGTCACCACCTTAAGACTCTTGCCGATGAGCTTCGTGATATTGGTGCCATGGTCGATGATGACCTCCTTCTCAGCACGCTCACCGCCGGGCTCAACGAGGATTTCGGCAATGCCGCGGGGAACCTCAGCCTCATCCCCAACCCGTCCTTCGCCAAGTTCGTTGCGTACCTCCGCTTGGAGGAGAAGCGGATGAAGCAGGTGAAGATGCACGCCATCCACACCGCCCTCGTCGCCGGCACCTCCCGCTGCCCCGGCGCCCCAGCAGCGTCATCAGGCGCCTTTCCAGGCGCCCCAGCAGCCGGGGCTCCTGCCACTGCCGTACGGCCCAACCGCGCCCCCCGCTCCTCCCGCTGAAAAGTGCTGGGCGGGCGCGGTGGCCGACGCGGCGTCAAGCAGCAAAGAAGTCGCCAGCAGCAGCAGTTTCAGGCGCCGTAGCAGCTCCAGGTGCCGCCCCCATGGGCCTCCGACTACAACCCCTGGACCAGTGTTGTCCATGCGTACACCATGCCGGTTCCACGGGCTCCTGCACCGACGCTTCCCGTGCCGCGCCCACCGGCGCACCAGGCGTACTACGCGGCTCCGCAGCCGTACGGAGGATACCCACCGCCGCAGATGAGCGGCGCCTACGGTCTCCCTGCGGCCCCGCCGCCGCCCTCGCCGGCCCTGCCGCCGGCACCTTGGGATCCGGCGCTCCTCGCCGCGCTGCACGCTGCGCCTACGCCGAACAACTACACTGGAGGCGGTGATTGGTACATGGACACCGGTGCTACGGCTCACATGTTTGCTCATCCTGGTAATCTTGCCTCCTTCACCCCTGTCACCACGGACCGCCGCATCATTATCGGCGACGGTTCCACACTACCTATCACACATGTCGGGCACACTTCTTTTCCTTCTACTTCTATGCCTATTACTTTGTCTAACATACTTGTGTCACCTCATCTTATTAAGAATCTTGTTTCCGTTCGTTGTTTAACTCGTGAAATCCTGTTACTGTTGAATTTGATGAGCTTGGTTTTTGTGTCAAGGACGCTCGAACCAGGATGGTACTTCACCGATGTGACAGCCTCGACGAGCTTTATCCGGTGCATCCGCCGTCCACCTCCACCACCGCATCAGTTGCTCTCTCCGCCGGCGTCGATCTTCGCACGCCTCGTCTCTGGGTCATCCCAACCCCGTCACACTTCGTCATATTCTTAGGAGTTTCAGTTTCAGTTGTAATAAGATAGAGGATCACACTTGTCATGCCTGTCGTGTCGGCAAATATGTTCACCTTCCGTTTAATAACTCCACCACCATAGCTTCTTTTCCTTTTCAGTTGATTCATAGCGATGTGTGGACCTCTCCGGTTCCTAGTAATTCGGGCTATTTATACTATCTGGTTATTCTTGATGATTATTCTCACTACGTGTGGACGTTTCCTTTACGACGAAAGTCGGATGCACTCTCCACTTTGTCGGCCTTTTACTCCTATGTCAGCACGTAGTTTGGGTGTCCCATCCTTGCTCTTCAGACTGACAATGGAAAAGAGTTCGATAATCTTGCTTTCCGCACTTTTCTGTCACACCACGACATAGTTTTTCGTCTCACATGCTCGTATACTTCACAGCAGAACGGTCGAGCCGAACGCATCCTTCGCACTCTGAACGACTGCGTTCGGACGCTCCTGTTCCACGCTAATGTGCCGCCTCGTTTACGCCGGATGCACTCGCCATCGCTTCACTTCTCCTTAACCTTCGCCTTGCCGCCCACGGTGGAACTATGCACCTCACCATCTTCTCTTGATGCGCCCCCATCTTATGATGACTTGCGTATTTTCGGGTGCCTTTGCTATCCTAGCACTACGGACTCCGCTCCTCACAAACTCGCACCTCGTTCTGTCGCTTGCATCTTCATCGGCTACCCCTCCAACTCCAAGGGATATCGGTGCTACGATCCCGTCTCCCACCGTGTGTTCACTTCCCAGCACGTTTACTTTGATGAGCATGTGTTTCCATTTCAGCAGGTACCTTCGGCTGTTACTCCCGCCACAAGTGACGCGGGTTCCTCGGCGTCGCTCCCAGGGCGCTTGCGCGCCTCTCTTGGTCCGCCCCCTGGCTTTGAGGCGCGCCCCCCGCATGCGGCGCCTCCATGGATCGGCTGGCCCCTGCGGCCCCAGCGCCCATGCCTCCTCGGCCCCTCGACGCCCCGGCACCTCTGGCCTCCTCGGCCCGGCGCCCTCGGCCTCCTCGGCGCCCCCGGCCCCCGCGCCTCCGGCACCTGTGGCCTGCCCGGTCACCCGCACCTCCGGCACCTGTGGCCGGCCCGGTCACCCGCGCCCGTACGGGCTTTTTTTGCTCGAGCTCGCGCTACGCCGCGAATGACTATGTCCATGCGGCGTCCACCTCTGAGCCGTCGCCTGTGCCATCCTCCGTCCGAGCCGCTCTTCGTGACCCGCTCTGGATGGCTGCGATGCAATAGGAGTTTGACGCCATGTTGCGCAACTGGACGTGGCAGCTTGTTCCCCGTCCCCGGCACGCCAACGTGATTACCGGGAAGTGGGTCTTCAAACACAAGCTCCGTCCTGATGGTACTCTTGATCGCTATAAAGCGCGTTGGGTCGTTTGGGGCTTCAGGCAGCGTGCTGGCATCGACATCACCGACACCTTCGCTCCGGTCGTCAAGCCCGGCATGATTCGCACGGTTCTTCATCTTGCGGTCTCCCGTGCTTGGCCGGTGCACCAGATGGACGTCTCCAACGCCTTCCTCCATGGTCACCTCGAGGAGCAGGTCTTCTGCCAGTAGCCCACCGGGTTTGTTGACCCGACGCTTCCCGACCACGTGTGCCTGCTCTCGCGGTCCTTGTATGGACTGAAGCAGGCTCCGCGCGCTTGGTACCAGCGCATCACGGCGTTTCTCCACCAACTTGGATTTCGCTCTACCCGCTCGGACGCCTCGCTCTTCGTCTATCATCAGGGCTCCGACACGGCCTACTTGCTGCTCTATGTCGACGACATCATCCTGACGGCATGTACGGCTCGTCTCCTCAGTCAGCTCACGGCTCGTCTTCGAGCTGAGTTCGCCATCAAGGACTTGGGCCCTTTGCACTACTTTCTCGGTGTCGAGGTGGTGCGTCGTCCGGATGGCTTCTTCCTTCATCAGCGGAAGTACGCTCATGAGCTCCTGGAGCGCGCCGGCATGCTTAACTGCAAGCCCGCCGCTACGCCTGTTGATACGAAGGCCAAGCTTTCTGCCACGGATGGTTCTCCTGCTTCGGATGCTGCTTTCTATCGGTCTATCGTTGGTGCTCTTCAGTACCTCACCCTGACTCGACCGGAGATCCAGTATGCTGTGCAGCAGGTGTGTCTTCATAAGCATGCTCCTCGAGACGTTCACTGGGCTCCCGTCAAGCGGATTCTTCGCTATGTCTGTGGCACTATGGATCTTGGCGTCACGCTTCACGCCTCCGCCGACACCGTCCTCACCGCCTACTCCGGTGCAGACTGGGCGGGCTGTCCTGACACTCGTCGTTCCACTTCGGGCTATTGTGTCTACCTTGGACCCTCACTTATCTCGTGGTCGTCTAAGCGGCAGCCTACGGTCTCTCGTTACAGTGCTGAGGCTGAGTATCGTGCAGTGGCCATCGCCGAGTGTTCGTGGCTTCGCCATCTGCTTCAGGAGCTTTCCTGCCCTGTTGACCGTGTCACGATGGTCTACTGTGACAACGTCTCGGCGGTCTACCTCTCCGCTAACCCGGTACATCATCGCCGGACCAAGCATATTGAGTTGGATATTCACTTTGTTCGGGAACAGGTGGCTCTTAGCCATATTCGTGTTTTACACGTCCCTACTTCCCAACAATTTGCAGATATCATGACCAAGAGTTTGCCTACGGCGTCTTTTAAGGAGTTCCGGTCCAGTCTTTGCGTTAGCCACGGTGCCGCTTCGACTGCAGGGGGTGTTGAGTATGTTATTTGTGCATGTATATTGACTAGACCCACCTTTCTAGTTTGTTGTATAGATTGAGGTAGATGCCTCATCTTGTACTTATATATATCATGCACATTGCACCGAATCAATACGACGTGCAATTCATACATCTTCAATGGCGATGATGGAAACGGGCACGAACATGTCTGCTGAACGTCATCTTCTCTGCAGCCTGCCAGTGCAGAAAGGAAACCGCTAGACGCTAGTGATGACCCGAGCCGGCGTTGCATCAGCCGTGACAATACCGCATCTGCCCACTTTTCTTGAAGATTCCCGCATGGCCGCATATACATAAATAAAGTGAGAGGCGTACCATCAAGGAACCAAGAAACGAAGGTACTAGCCTACTAGGTGCTCGGCGCACACATGTCTTCTTCCTCTGCGCCAGCGGCCGCCGTGGCGACGTCGACCCGGCTCATCCTGGTGCACGGCACGGGCCACGGCGGCTGGTGCTGGTACAAGGTGGCCACCCTGCTCCGTGCCGCGGGGCACCGCGTGGACGCACCGGACCTCGCCGCCTGCGGCGTCGACGCGCGCCGGCTGAGCGACGCGCCCACCTTCGAGGACTACACGCGCCCCCTGCTCGACGCGCTCCGCGGCCTCCTGGACGGCGAGCGGGCGGTGCTGGTGGGCCACAGCTTCGGCGGCATGAGCGTCGCGCTCGCCGCCGAGGAGTTCCCCGACAAGGTCGCGGCCGCCGTGTTCCTCACCGCCTTCATGCCGGACTGCGACGGCCCGCGCACCCGCGTCATCGAGAAGGTTCCCGTGTCCGACTGGATGGACAGCGTGGTCGACGAGGAGCACGCCCCGCCGTCGGTGTTCCTCGGGCCCGAGTTCGTGCGCCGGAAGCTCTACCAGCTGAGCCCGGAGGAGGACTACACGCTGTGCCAGAGCCTGGCGCGGGTGAGCTCCTACTACGTGGCCGACCAGCAGCAGCGGCCGCCGTTCAGCGCTGCCCGGTACGGCGCGGTGACCAAGATCTACGTGATCGCCAAGCAGGACCTGGCCATGGTGGAGGAGTACCAGAGGCAGATGATCGCAGGCATCCCCGTGGCTGAGGTGAGGGAGATGGCTGACGCCGACCACATGGCCATGCTCTCGGCGCCGGAGGAACTTGCGGGCCATCTTGCCGACATCGCCAACAACTACACTTAATCGAGTTGCGGAGCCTATTTACCGATCTTATATTAATATAAAACGTCTATTTACCGTAGTTGGGTTGTACGAGTACTTCCAAGAATAAATGAAGAAATCTACTGAAATGTGAGTCCAGACGTACCGCACATGAGGGCTCTTTCCTTCAAATGAATTTTATTTTTATATAAATTATGTAGTATGCAAATCTGTAGATATTTTCCAATAGAATCTATTTGATTCAATGGAATCTATTTGATTCTATAAAATGGCTACGTATCTGCATGTTGTCCTTTTGCTCCTGTCGGTTTGACCCTGTCTATTTTTCTTGCATGCTCACTCTGTCTTCGCGTCGGACTGTGTTGTCAGTGCACTCATGTTGCCGCGTTGTTGTATGGACGCGTGTTTTGTTGGTGCTGGACCACCTGCGCCAGCGCTGGATGTTTCGTTCATTACCGCCTTAGGCGATTTCTCTAGAGAATTCATTTTCGACTCTTTGTGTCTTGCTTTGATTTTTCTTCTGCTGCTTCTTCGTCCTATAAATAGGCAACCTTTCTGCTGCTTTCCTTTTGTAGTGTGAATTCCATTTACATTGCATTCGATGGTTCGCTCTTCGCTTTCTGGGAATGGCCCGCGACGTGCAGGTTGTCCTCGTGGGGTGCGTGGTTTGGTTGTTGGTCGCCGTGGTGCCGGAGGTCGCCATGATGGTCGCCACGTTCAGCGGGGTGGTTCCGTATTTACGGCGGATTCCCAGGCTCCGGATCTTCATTTACTTCCACGAGGTGGTGCTTCCGCTCGATCTATTGGGCCTGCATTCATGGCGGCTTCTAAATTGCCCGATATTCAGTTGCTGCGCCGGGGCGTTTGTTCCACTCGGGCTTTCCATGCCCATGCATCTACTGGTTTGTTAATTTTCTTCCTTTATTTTGCTATTGTTCGGTTGTTGCTTGCTTCAGTTTTTTTCCTATTTGCTTCTGCAGGGTGTGTTGCTTGGACGGGTGGTTCTTCTGGCGATGGTTCGTCTATGCGGCATAGAGAAGAGATTCGGCTTGGGAAACGCCCTGTTGATCATACTATTGGTTAGTGCATTTCTTTTGTGGTTATTTTCTTATTCGCTGCTGAGATAGAGTCTTAGGAAAATGGTGCGTCGTTTCTTTTGCAGGTGCCTCTTTCTGTCAGCCTCCGAGTTATGTGCCTCTCGCTGATCCTCCTGTCCTTTCATCCGATGCGTGCCACGGTAATTTTATTGTTCTTTGACGTGACATCGTTTTCAATTTGATCAGTTGTAATTTGTCGGTCGCATGGTTTTCTCCTTTGGGTGCGGGCATTCCGAGCTGCCCATGCACGCGCCACGTATCGATGGCTATGCCGTCAACGTTCATGCCCCATGCATGTGTCTCCCTTGTGCCTACGTGCAACTTCTGTCTGTTGTATGGCCCACGCATGTGCTATACTGAGGGTTGTACGCATGCGCCTATCTGTGGCTGTGTGCACCCTTGACGTGCATGGCCCATGCATGTGCTTTCTTCTGTGTACGTCCGATTTGCTATGCATATCTTGGTTTCATATACTTATTTGTATATGGTTAAATTATTTGCAGAGGAGTTGTCTCTTTCAGTTGGTGGTGCCGATCCTCGCGTGGCGGGCTATCTCCATGTGCCAGCTCTGTTTGCTGGTGGCCGTGTTAATGTTCCACCTGTTATGACGCGTTCGCGAGTTGTTCCGCTTCGTACTCTGGGGTCTTCCTATTGATCAACTCCCTTAGGTTAGTCCTTATATTGTGTTCCCTTTTATTTACAGATTTCTGACTTGACTTTGTACTGCTGTTTTAAAGTGTTGCCTACTCCGATTTTGGACGCTGTTGATATTGTTCGCAATCGATGTAAGCGGAGGTTGGTGCGGTCGTACCGGTCGGGGAGGAAGAAAGGTTGGTGACTATTCTTATGTTTATTTTCTCCGTGTTTGATACGTAGTTGACAGCAATTTCCGGTGATGCAGTGCGTGGCATGGAGCCTCCACTTGAAAAAGATCTTGTTCTTCTGCTTAAGAGTATGGTTTCGTATCTTTTTGCGTTTTAAATTTGTTTTGGCTACTGCTTTCACTTCTTTTGGTAAAATTATGTTAGAACGATATTATGGTGGTCCGGATCTTACTTGCGGGTGGTGTGGTGCATTTTATTGGTTTCGTGAGGACTCTGTTCATCACGCGGGTGCGTCTGCTCGCCGACCTGTCTACACTGGTTGTTGTCAGGGCGGTAAAGTTTCTTTGCCCAAATTCCGTGATTGGCCTTCCCCACTGGATAGTTTGATGCGTTTTGATGGCCATGCATCTTCCAACCGGTTTATGCGTCTGATTAGGCAGTACAACTCCATGTTTTGTTTTACTTCTTTGGGCACCTACGTTGATCAAAGTATTAATATTGGTGGTGCTCTGTATGTATTTAAAATGAATGGTGTGGTCTACCACCGTATTGGCCCGCTTTTACCGGCTGAGGGATTTTTTTCCAAAGTTTGCGCAATTATATATGGTTGACTCAGCTGAGGAGGTTCAGAGCAGAATTGATGTTTTTAGCAGGGAGGATGGTGGTTCTCTTGATCCTGATCCTGAGATCGTCTCTGCTCTCATTGCAATGTTAAACACACATCACTGTCTGGTTCACAAATTTAGGCTTGCTCGGCAGAGTTTGTGCAATCCTGATGTGCCTAAGGTATCTATACATTTTTTGGGTGATGGCGGTCCACACTGTACACGTTTTTCTGGCCCTACTTCTTCCGAAGTTGCTGCACTTATAGTGGGCGATTTGACTCCGCATTGTAGAAAATTTGATGTTGTGGCTGAGAGTTGTTACGGCGTTACGAAGCATATATCTGCTCTCAACTGTAATGTGATGCCTTTGCAATATCCACTTCTTTTCCCATATGGAGATAAAAGCTATCATTTGGGTATTAATTATGTTGATGATAATGAGCGCCATGCCCCGATTGTTCCATCTGCGGCAAGTGTGGATCAGTCCAGTGATGACGATTTTGATTGTGAGAATGGTGGTACAGTCGATGTTATTTCTGGGAAATTGACTACTCCACGTGGGCAGGTAACTATGTTGGAGTATTACAGCTACTATTTTCATTACCGTGAAGGTGAAGTCAATCCTTATACAAGTTGTGGTCGGCTCAGCCAGCAAGTCAGTGTTAATGCATATTCTTGTGTTGAATCTGACCGTTTGGAGTACCATTTTCGGAAACAAGACAAGCTTCGTTCTAAGACTTATCAAGGCGTATCTGATGCAATGGGTGAAGGCAATTCTACCGGGAAGAATATTGGTGTTCAATTTATATTGCATGGTAGTTTTACTGGTGGGCGGCGTTATATGTTCTTGAACTATCATGATGGAATGGCTATATGCCGGCAGTATGGTGCTCCTGATCTGTTTATCACTTTTACGTGTAATCCTAAGTGTACACCCTAAGTGGCAGGAGATTGCTGATGCTCTTGCTGCTGAGCCTGGGCAGACTGCTGCTGATCGTCCTGATATTACTACTCGAGTATTCGCTATGAAGTACAAAGAGTTTCTTGAGGGGGTTAAGGATGGGTCCTTTTTTAGGCCTGTTCAAGCATGTACGTTTTGTATTTGTTTCTATGTGTTCATTCCTTACGCACTGCTCAGTATTTTCTTTGTTTTTGTATTGTCTAATTATTTTCATTTTATTTGCTTGTAGATCTATACGTTGTCGAATTTCAAAAGCGAGGTCTTCCGCATACGCATACGTTAGTGTGGTTGAAGGCAGATATGAAAGATCATTCGCCTTCATTTATTGACAGTCTCATTTGTGCGGAATCACCCGATCCTTTGACAGATCCTTTGGGCTATGCACTTGTTGATGAATTCATGGGCCATGGGCCATGTGGTGTATACAACTCTAAATATGCTTGCATGAAAAATAAGTGTTGTTCCAAGCGTTTTCCTAAGCAGTTTAGTGATGAGACGATGATTGACAATGTTGGATTTCCTATCTATCAAAGGCGTGATAATGGCCGTTATGTACTGAGGCAACAGGATTCTCTTCGGTTGGGAAACCAATGGGTTGTTCCATATAATATGAAGCTGCTGAAGAAATTCGATGCTCATATAAATGTTGAATGGTGCAATAAGACAAATTTGCTCAAGTATTTATTCAAATACCTTACTAAAGGTCCTGCTGTTGTTCGCATGCGTGTTGACGTTGATAATAGGTCATCCCGTGTTTTTACAGTGCCCTGTCCTACAGGGAAGAACGAGATCGATGATTACGTCAAGTGTAGGTTTGTGCATGCTTTCATACGCATTTGCACTTTTCCCCTATTCGTTAGAGTATTGAAAACAATTTGTCTTTGATAGGTATCTTTCTGCATGCGAAGCCTTTTGGAGGATGTTTGCTGAAAGATCGAGGATGTCGCCTAGAAGGGGGGGGGTGAATAGGCGCTTTAAAATAATTACGGTTTAGGCTTGAACAAATGCGGAATAAACCTAACGGTTAATTTGTCAAGCACAAAACCTACAACAACTAGGCTCACCTATGTGCACCAACAACTTATGCTAAGCAAGATAAGCAACTATGTGATAGCAAGATATATGACAAAGAACAATATGGCTATCACAAAGTAAAGTGCATAAGTAAAGGGGCTCGGGTAAGAGATAACCGAGGCAGGCGGAGACGACGATGTATCCCGAAGTTCACACCCTTGCGGATGCTAATCTCCGTTTGGAGCGGTGTGGAGGCACAATGCTCCCCAAGAAGCCACTAGGGCCACCGTAATCTCCTCACGCCCTCGCACAATGCAAGATGCCGTGATTCCACTAAGGGACCCTTGAGGGCGGTCACCGAACCCATTCATATGGCAACCCTTGGGGGCGGTCACCGAACCCGTACACTTTGGCAACCCTTGGGGGCGGTCACCGGAACCCGTCAAATTGCTCGGGGCGATCTCCACAACCTAATTGGAGACCCCGACGCTTGCCCGGAGCTTTAAACCACAATGATTGAGCTCCGAACACCACCAACCGTCTAGGGCGCCCAAGCACCCAAGAGGAACAAGCTCAAGGGCACCAAGCACCCAAGAGTAATAAGCTTCTCAACTTGTAACTTCCACGTATCACCGTGGAGAACTCAAACCGATGCACAAATGCAATGGCAAGGGCACAAAGAGTGCCCAAGTCCTTCTCTCTCAAATCCCACCGAAGCAACTAATGCTAGGGAGGAAAATGAGAGGAAGAACAAGAAGGAGAACACCAAGAACTCCAAGAACTAGATCCAAGGGGTTCCCCTTGAAGGAAATATGCCCTAGAGGCAATAATAAAGTTATTATTTATTTCCTTATTTCATGATAAATGTTTATTGTTCATGCTAGAATTGTATTAACCGGAAACATAATACATGTGTGAATACATAGACAAACAGAGTGTCACTAGTATGCCTCTACTAGACTAGCTTGTTAATCAAAGATGGTTATGTTTCCTAACCATAGACAAAGGAGTTGTCATTTGATTAACAAGGTCACATCATTGGTTGAATGATCTGATTGACATGACCCATTCCATTAGCTTAGCACCCGATCGTTTAGTATGTTGCTATTGCTTGTATCCATGACTTATGCATGTTCCTATAACTATGAGAATATGCAACTCCCGTTTACGGAGGAACACTTTGGTACTACCAAACGTCACAACGTAATCGGGTGATTATAAAGGAGTACTACGGTGTCTCTAAAGGCGGATGTTGGGTTGGCGTATTTCGAGATTAGGATTTGTCACTCCGATTGTCGGAGAGGTATCTCTGGGCCCTCTCGGTAATACACATCACTAAGCCTTGCAAGCATTACAACTAATGAGTTAGCTGTGAGATGATGTATTACGGAACGAGTAAAGAGACTTGCCAAGAATCTAGATTGAACTAGGTATTGGATACCGACGATCGAATCTCGGGCAAGTAACATACCGATGACAAAGGGAACAACGTATGTTGTTATGCGGTCCTGACCGATAAAGATCTTCGTAGAATATGTAGGAGCCAATATGGGCATCCAGGTCCCGCTTATTGGTTATTGACCGGAGACGTGTCTCGGTCATGTCTACATTGTTCTCGAACCGTAGGGTCCGCGCAGCTTAAGGTTTCGATGACGGTTATATTATGAGTTTTGTGTATTTTGATGTACCAAGGAGTTCGGAGTCCCGGATGTGAACACGGACATGACGAGGAGTCTCTAAATGATCGAGACATAAAGATTGATATATTGGACGGCTATATACAGACTCCGGAAAGGTTCCGGAAGTTTCCAGAGAAAACCGGAGTGCCGAGGGGTTACGGAACCCCGGGAAGTAATGGGCCTTATTGGGCCAAAGGGGAGAGAGAGGGCCGCACCAGGAGGTGGCGCGCCCCCCATGGGGAGTCCGACTGGACAAGGAGGGGGGGCCCCCTTCCCTCTCCCTCTCCCTCTCTTTCCTTCCCCTTCCTCCTTCCTAGTTGGACTAGGAAAGGGAGTCCTACTCCCACTAGGAGGAGGACTCCCCCTCCCTTGGCGCGCCTCCTAGGGCCGGCCGGCCCTCCCCTTGCTCCTTTATATCACGGGGCAGGGGGCACCCTAGAACACACAAGTTGATCCTTGAGATCGTTCCTTAGCCGTGCAGCGGTGCCCCCTCCACCATATTTCACCTCGGTCATATCAGAGCGGTGCTTAGGCGAAGCCTGCGTCGATAGAACATCAAGATCGCCACCACGCCGCTGCGTCGTCTTGTGGAACTCTCTCTCCCGAGCTTTGCCGGATCGGAGCTCGAGGAGCGCCACCGAGCTGTCGTGTGCCAAGAACTCGGGCGCCGGAGTAACGGGCGCTGGGATCGGTTGGATCGCGAGGAGAATGTACGACTACTTCCTCTACGCCAGATCGCTTCGCTTCGGTCTACGAGGGTACATAGACAACACTCTCCCCTCTCGTTGCTATGCATCACCATGCATGATCTTGCGTGTGCGTAGGATTTTTTTTGAAATTACTACGTTCCCCAACAGTGGCATCCGAGCCTAGGTTTTTATGGTTTGATGTTTTGCACGAGTAGAACACAAGTGAGTTGTGGGCGATACAAGTCATACTGCCTACCAGCATGTCATACTTTGGTTCAGCAGTATTGTGAGATGAAGCGGCCGGACCGACATTACGCGTACGCTTACGCGAGACTGGTTTCACCGATACGAGCACTCGTGCTTAAATGTGACTGGCGGGTGTCTGTCTCTCTCACTTTAGTTGAACCGAAAGTGTGGCTCGCCCGGTCCTTGAGAAGGTTAAACGGAGTCTAATTGACGAAGTATCGTTGTGGTCTTGATGCGTAGGTGAGATTGGTTCTTACTTAAGCCCATAGCAGCCACGTAAAATTTGCAACAACAAAGTAGAGGACGTCTAACTTGTTTTTGCAGGGCATGTTGTGATGTGATATGGTAAAGACGTGATGCTATATTTTATTGTATGAGATGATCATGTTTTGTAACCGAAGTTATCGGCAATCGGGCTGGAGCCATATGGTTGTCGCTTTATTGTATGAAATGCAACGCATACATAATTGCTTTACTTTATCACTAAGCGGTAGCGATAGTCGAGAAGCAATAGATGGCGTAACGACAACGATGCTACGATGGAGATCAAGGTGTCGCGCGGTGGCGATGGTGATCACGACGGTGCTTGGAGATGGAGATCACAAGCACAAGATGATGATGGCCATATCATATCACTTATATTGATTGCATGTGATGTTTATCCTTTATGCATCTTATTTTGCTTTGATTGACGGTAGCATTTTAAGATGATCTCTCACTAAAATTATCAAGTAGTGTTCTCCCGAGTATGCACCGTTGCCAAAGTTAAATCGTCTTGAGAGACACCACGTGATGATCGGGTGTGATAAGCTCTCGTCCATCTACAACGGGTGCAAGCCAGTTTTGCACACGCAGAATACTCAGGTTATACTTGACGAGCCTAGCATATGCAGATATGGCCTCGGAACACGGAGACCGAAAGGTCGAGCGTGAATCATATAGTAGATATGATCAACATAAGATGTTCACCATTGAAAACTACTCCATCTCACGTGATGATCGGTTCTGGTTTAGTTGATTTGGATCACGTGATCACTTAGATGACTAGAGAGATGTCTGTCTAAGTGGGAGTTCTTAAGTAATATGATTAATTGAACTTAAATTTATCATGAAGTTAGTACCTGATAGTATCTTGCTTGTCTATGTCTGTTTATAGATAGATGGCTCGTCTTTGTTGTTCCGTTGAATTTTAATGCGTTCCTTGAGAAAGCAAAGTTGAAAGATGATGGTAGCAATTACACGGACTGGGTCCGTAACCTGAGGATTATCCTCATTGCTGCACGTAAGAGTTACGTCTGGATGCACCGCTAGGTGCCAGACTTCCCGCCGATGCAACCGACGGCGTTAAGAACGTCTGGCGAGCAAAGCTGATGACTACTCTATAGTTCGGTGTGCCATGCTTTACGGCTTAGAACCGGGTCTTCAACGACGTTTTGAACGTCATGGAGCATATGAGATGTTCCAGGAGTTGAAGTTGATATTTCAATGTAATGCCGGATTGAGAGATAATGAAGTCTCCAATAAGTTCTATAGCTGCAAGATGGAAGAGAATGGGTCCGCTGCTGAGCACGCATTACTCGTAATGTCCGGGTATTACAATCACTTGACTCAACCGGGAGTTGATCTCCGGATGATTGTGTCATTGATGTAATTCTTCAATCACTGCCACCAAGCTACAAAGGCTTCGTGATGAACTATAATATGCAAGGGTTAGTAAAGACTATGCCTGAGCTCTTCGCAATGCTAAAGGCTGCGGAGGTAGAAATCAAGAAGGAGCATCAAGTGTTGATGGTCAATAAGACCACTAGTTTCAAGAAGAAAGGCAAAGGGAAACTTCAAGAAGAACAGCAAACAAGTTGCTGCTCAGGAGAAGAAACCCAAGTCTGGACCTAAACACGAAACTAAGTGCTTCTCTTTAGCAGACTGGTCATCGAAGCGGAACTGCCCCAAGTATTTGGCGGATAAGAAGGATGGCAAGGTGAACAAAGGTATATGTGATATACATGTTATTGATGTGTACCTTACTAGAGCTCGCAGTAGCACTGGTATTTGATACTTGGTTACATTGCTAATATTTGCAACTCGAAACAGGGACTACGGATTAGCGAACACCGCAAAGGACGAGGTGACGATGCGCGTGGGAAATGGTTCCAAAGTCGATGTAATCGCGGTCGGCACGCTACCTCTACATCTACCTTGGGATTAGTTTTAGACCTAAATAATTGTTATTTGGTGCCAGCGTTGAGCATGAACATTATATCTGGATCTTGTTTGATGCGAGACGGTTATTCATTTAAATCGAGAGAATAATGGTTGTTCTATTTATATGAATAATATCTTTTATGGTCATGCACCCTTGAAGAGTGGTCTATTTTTAATGAATCTCGATAGTAGTGATGCACATATTCATAATGTTGAAACCAAAAATGCAGAGTTGATAATGATAGTGCAACTTATTTGTGGCACTGCCGTTTAGGTCATATCGGTATAAAGCGCATGAAGAAACTCCATACTGATGGACTTTTGGAGTCACTTGATTATGAATCACTTGGCACTTGCGAACCGTGCCTCATGGGCAAGATGACTAAAACCCGTTCTCCGGTACTATGGAGAGAGCAACAGATTTGTTGGAAATCATACATACGTATGTATGTGGTCCAATGAATGTTGAGGCTCGTGGCGGATATCGTTATTTTCTCACCTTCACAGATGATTTAAGCGAGATATGGGTATATCTACTTAATGAAACATAAGTCTGAAACATTTGAAAAGTTCAAAGAATTTCAGAATGAAGTTGAAAATCATCGTAATAAGAAAATAAAGTTTCTACGATCTGATCGTGGAGGCGAATATTTGAGTTACTGAGTTTGGTCTACATTTGAAACAATGCGGAATAGTTTCGCAACTCACGCCACCGGAACACCACAAGCGCAATTGTGTGTCCGAACGTCGTGTCGCACTTTACTAGATATGGTGCGATCTATGATGTCTCTTACAGATTTACCGCTATCGTTTTGGGGTTATGCTCTTGAGACGGCCGCATTCACGCTGAATAGAACACCGTCAAAATCCGTTGAGACGACACCTTATGAACTATGGTTTAGCAAGAAACCAAAGTTGTCGTTTCTTAAAGTTTGGGGATGCGATGCTTATGTGAAAAGCTTCAACCTGATAAGCTCGAACCTAAATCGGAGAAATGTGTCTTCATAGGATACCCAAAGGAGACAGTTGGGTACACCTTCTATCACAGATCCGAAGGCAAGACATTTGTTGCTAAGAATGGATCCTTTCTAGAGAAGGAGTTTCTCTCGAAAGAAGTGAGTGGGAGGAAAGTAGAACTTGATGAGGTAATCGTACCTTCTCCCTTATTTGAAAGTAGTTTATCACGAAACCGGTTTCTGCGACATCTACACCAAATAGTGAGGAAGTTGATGATGTTGATCATGAAACTTCAGATCAAGTTACTACGTAACCTCGTAGATCAACCAGAGTAAGATCCGCACTGAGTGGTACGGTAATCCTGTTACGGAAGTCATGCTACTAGATCATGATGAACCTACGAACTATGAAGAAGCGATGGTGAGCCCAGATTCCACAAAATGGCTTGAGGCCATGAAATCTGAGATGGGATCCATGTATGAAAACAAAGTGTGGACTTTGGTTGGCTTGCCCGAGGGTCGGCAAGCAAAAGAAAACAAGTGGATCTTCAAGAAGAAGACTGACGACGGTAATATTACTGTCTACAAAGCTCGACTATTCGCAAAGGGTTTTCGACAAGTACAAGGGATTGACTACGAAGAGACCTTCTCACCCGAAGCGAAGCTAAAGTCTCTCCGAATCATGTTAGCAATTGCCGCATTATATGATTATGAAAAATGGCAGATAGATGTAAAAACTGCATACCTGAATGGATTTACGGAAGAAGAGTTGTATATGATGCAACCGGAAGGTTTTATCGATCCAAAGGGAGCTAACAAAGTGTGCAAGCTCCAGCGATCCATTTATGGACTGGTGCAAGCATCTCGGAGTTGGAATAAACGCTTTGATAGTGTGATCAAAGCATTTGGGTTTATACTGACTTATGGAGAAGCCTGTATTTACAAGAAAGTGAGTGGGAGCTCTGTAGCATTTCTGATATTATATGTAGATGACATATTACTAATCGGAAATGATATAGAATTTCTGGATAGCATAAAGGGATACTTGAATAAGAGTTTTTCGATGAAGGACCTCGGTGAAGCTGCTTACATATTGGGCATCAAAATCTATAGAGATAGATCAAGGCGGCTTAATTGGACTTTCACAAAGCACATACCTTGACAAAATTTTGAAGAAGTTCAAAATGGATCAAGCAAAGAAAGGGTTCTTGCCTGTGTTACAAGGTGTGAAGTTGAGTAAGACTCAATGTCCGACCACCGCAGAAGATAGAGAGAAAATGAAAGATGTTCCCTATGCCTCAGCCATAGGCTCTATCATGTATGCAATGCTAGTACCAGACCTGATGTGTGCCTTGCTATAAGCTTAGCATGGAGGTACCAAAGTAATCCAGGAGTGGATCACTGGACAGCGGTCAAGAACATCCTGAAATACCTGAAAAG
Source organism: Aegilops bicornis (assembly GCA_021605145.1). NCBI lineage: Eukaryota > Viridiplantae > Streptophyta > Magnoliopsida > Poales > Poaceae > Aegilops > Aegilops bicornis. Next base: position 200,741,849 of record CM038675.1, on the reverse strand, counting down.
GACTAAGGATATGTTTCTCGTATATGGAGGTGACAAAGAGCTCATTGTAATCGGTTACGTTGATGCAAGCTTTGACACTGATCCGGACGATTCTAAATCGCAAACCGGATACGTATTTACACTAAGCGGAGGAGCTGTCGGTTGGTGCAGTTCTAAACAAAGCGTCGTGGCGGGATCTACATGTGAAGCGGAATACATAGCAGCTTGGAAGCAGCTAATGAAGGAGTGCGGATGAAGGAGTTCATATCCGATCTAGGTGTCATACCTAGTGCATCGGGTCCAATGAAAATCTTTTGTGACAATCTTTGGAGCAATTGCTTTAGCAAAGGAATCCAGATTTCACAAGAGAACCAAACACATCAAGAGGCGCTTCAATTCCATCCGGGACTTAGTCCGGTGGGAGACATAGAGATTTGCAAGATACATACGGATCTGAATGTAGCAGACCCGTTGACTAAGCCTCTTCCACGAGCAAAACATGATCAGCACCAAGACTCCATGGGTGTTAGAATCATTACTATGTAATCTAGATTATTGACTCTAGTGCAAGTGGGAGGCCCAAGGAAATATGCCCTAGAGGCAATAATAAAGTTATTATTTATTTCCTTATTTCATGATAAATGTTTATTGTTCATGCTAGAATTGTATTAACCGGAAACATAATACATGTGTGAATACATAGACAAGCAGGTGTCACTAGTATGCCTCTACTAGACTAGCTTGTTAATCAAAGATGGTTATGTTTCCTAACCATAGACAAAGGAGTTGTCATTTGATTAACAAGGTCACATCATTGGTTGAATGATCTGATTGACATGACCCATTCCATTAGCTTAGCACCCGATCGTTTAGTATGTTGCTATTGCTTTTATCCATGACTTATGCATGTTCCTATAACTATGAGAATATGCAACTCCGTTTACCGGAGGAACACTTTGGGTACTACCAAAGCGTCTACAACGTAATCGGGTGATTATAAAGGAGTACTACAGGTGTCTCTAAAGGAAGATGTTGGGTTGGCGTATTTGAGATTAGGATTTGTCACTCCGATTGTCGGAGAGGTATCTCTGGGCCCTCTCGGTAATACACATCACTAAGCCTTGCAAGCATTACAACTAATGAGTTAGCTGTGAGATGATGTATTACGGAGCGAGTAAAGAGACTTGCCGATGCTTGAGATTGAACTAGGTATTGGATACCGACGATCGAATCTCGGGCAAGTAACATACCGATGACAAAGGGAACAACGATGTTGTTATGCGGTCTGACCGATAAAGATCTTCGTAGAATATGTAGGAGCCAATATGGGCATCCAGGTCCCGCTATTGGTTATTGACGGAGGCGTGTCTCGGTCATGTCTACATTGTTCTCGAACCGTAGGGTCCGCACGCTTAAGGTTTCGATGACGGTTATATTATGAGTTTTGTGTATTTTGATGTACGAAGGAGTTGAGTCCCGGATGTGATCACGGACATGACGAGGAGTCTCGAAATGATCGAGACATAAAGGTTGATATATTGGACGGCTATATTCGGACACGGAAAGGTTCGGAAGTTTCGGAGAAAACCGAGTGCGGAGGGTTACCGGAACCCCGGGAAGTAATGGTCCTTATTGGGCCAAGGGGAGAGAGAGGGCCGCACCAGAGGTGGCGCGCGCCCCCCATGGGGAGTCCGAATTGGACAAGGAGGGGGCCCTTTCCTCTCCCTCTCCCTCTCTTTCCTTCCCCTTCCCCTTCCTAGTTGGACTAGGAAAGGGAGTCCTACTCCCACTAGGAGGAGGACTCCCCCTCCCTTGGCGCCTCCTAGGGCCGGCCCGGCCCTCCCCCTTGCTCCTTTATATCACAGGCAGGGGGCACCCTAGAACACACAAGTTGATCCTTGAGATCGTTCCTTAGCCGTGTCTGGTGCCCCCTCCACCATATTTCACCTCGGTCATATCGTGGCGGTGCTTAGGCGAAGCCTGCGTCGATAGAACATCAAGATCGTCCTGCCTGCCGTCGTCTTGTGGAACTCTCTCTCCCGGAGCTTTGCTTTGGATCGAACTGAGGAGGCGTCACCGAGCTGTCGTGTGCCAAGAACTCGGAGGCGCCGGAGTAACGGCGCTGGGATCGGTTGGATCGCGAGGAGAACGTACGACTACTTCCTCTACGTTGTGATCGCTTCCGCTTCGGTCTACGAGGGTACGTAGACAACACTCCCCCCTCTCGTTGCTATGCATCACCATGATCTTGCGTGTGCGTAGGAATTTTTTTGAAATTACTACGTTCCCCAACACCCCTCACATAGAGGAGAAAGTGATTGGTGGAAATGTGGATCTAGATCTCCTCTCTCTTTTCCCCCCAAAACTAGCAAGAATCCATGGAGGGATTGAGAGATAGCAAGCTCGGAGAAGGTCAACAATGGGGGAAGAACACGAGCTTCAGAGGATCAGGTTCAATGGGGAAGAAGACCCCCTTTTATAGGAGGGGGAAAATCCAACCGTTACTCCCCAGAATATCCCTTGCAGGCGGTACTACCGCTAGGGAAGGCGGTACTACCGCTCGGCGGTACTACCGCTCAACCCAGTGATCTTGCCAGCTGCCACGACCTGACCCAGGCGGTAATACCGCTAGGGAAGAGCGGTACTACCGCTTAGGGCGGTACTACCGCTCCTACTACCTCTCTTAGTGCCGCAAAACCCGACACGAAAAACTTTGTTCGAGAATCGAGGCGGAAGTAGCCCAGACGCACAGCGGTACTACGACCGAAACTCCCAAGCGGTACTACCGTTCGGAGAGCGGTACTACCGCTCGAGAGCGGTACTACATTTGGGGAGCTTTGTTACTACGCTGAGGATCACGGTACTACTACCGCACCAACCTTAAGCCACAACCACGAAAACAAAGAAAACTCGAAGGAAAACCAGAACTGCCATAACTTCTTCATATGAGCTGCGAATTGAGCAAACTCAAGCTTGTTGGATAGAGCAAGACGAGTAGCATCAAAACAAAGGAGTGAAACCTCCAACCGAGAAGAACCGGCATACCCTCCAACATCGAAAACATCATAGAAGATGCATGAGAACTCCGTTTTCGATGAACTCGAGCTTGTCATAAAAATGACCATAAGCTCCAAATCTCACAAGGAGAAGACCCAAACAAGAACCAAAAAGATGATGCAAGGATGCAATGGTTTGAGCTCTCTACTGAGCGATACGATCAAGCAACTCATCGAGAGCCCCCCTTGATAGTACGGCAAGCGATCCTATAACCCGGTCTCCCACAACTACCATGAGACCGGTAAAATAGAAAACCTATCAAGGGCAAACCTTTGCCTTGCACATGGTCCACTTGAGCTAGATGATGGCGATCTTGACTCCCTCAAGTTGGACCACCTTTCTTGATTGCATTGGCTCGAAGAAGACTAGTTGATTGCTCCCCATACTCCACTATGGGTGAGCCACTCTTCTGCACATCTTCACAAGTCCATTGTCGCCATACAATGGACGGCAAGCTTCAAGCATATGATCTCTTCGTGATGATTCAACTTGATCTTGCACACCGCAACCTAACCCCACAAAGAACTCTCACGAAGACCATGGGTTAGTACACAAAGCGTAATTGACCATGCTTACCATACCATGGGATCGCTTGATCCCTCTCGGTACATCTTCTATGCTTTGTGTGTTGATCAACTTGATTCATTCTTTGACTTAGTCTTGATCAACCTTGAATCTTTCCAACTCTCTTCATTTGGATGATGTCTTGAAGGTAAACATGAGTGATCACACAATCTTCTTCTTCAAGACATGCTTGCAATAAGCTCAACACTCATAAGACCAATCTCTGGATAATTCCTTAATAGCAACTTGGTCATCACAAACTCTCCTTGAAACCAACAAATGGACTCCAAGAAAAGCCTATGGATAAACCCTTCAAATATAACTCAAGGCAACCATTAGTCCATAGAGATTGTCATCAATTGCCAAAACCAAACATGGGGGCACCGCATGTCCTTTCATTTGCATATAGTATTCATGGACGGGAGCCTTCCGTTGAGAGATTGGTTGTGCATCTTCCTAATATGAATAGAGTTATATTTGCTGAAACCGACAACCTAGGGAATGTTCTAAATAACCTATTTGCTTCGAAAACTATGCTTACAGAATGGTTTGCTGCAAATCAGAATACAGATCTGCAAGGTCACTAACTTATTTGGATTTTCCAAGTAAATGGATATGGAATAAAAGTGAAAAGGTGTGGACAAAAAGAAAACTTTCACGAAAATTGGGCAGCAAAATAGGCCGTATCTATCATGTGCACCCCAGTACAGGTGAATTGTTCTTTCTTCGGATGTTGCTCATGGTTGTTCCTGGAGCAACCTGTTTTGAGGATTTAAGGACACACAATGGTCGTGTTATGATACTTTCAAAGAAGCATCTCAATCTAGGGGCCTGGTTGGAGATGACAATGAGTGGTTCAAGCTGTTTGATTAAGCTATTGTGTGGGTATTGGTTGTGCATCTTCCTAATATGAATAGAGTTATATTTGCTGAAACCGACAACCTAGGGAATGTTCTAAACAACCCATTTGCTTCGAAAACTATGCTTACAGAATGGTTTGCTGCAAATCAGGAGTACAAATCTACAAGGTCACTAACTTATTTGGATTTTCCAAGTCAATGGATATGGAATAAAAGTGAAAAGGTGTGGACAAAAAGAAAACTTTCACGAAAATTGGGCAGCAAAATAGGCCGTATCTATCATGTGCACCCCAGTACAGGTGAATTGTTCTTTCTTCGGATGTTGCTCATGGTTGTTCCTGGAGCAACCTGTTTTGAGGATTTAAGGACACACAATGGTCGTATTTATGATACTTTCAAAGAAGCATGTCAATCTAGGGGCCTGGTTGGAGATGACAATGAGTGGTTCAAGTTGTTTGATGAAGTTATTGTGTGGGCAACTCCATTCCAGTTACGCCATCTTTTTATGACTATTCTTCTTCATTGCGAAGTTGGTAATGGGCGCACTCTCTTTGAACGATTCTGGCCAAGCATGGCCGAGGATATATAGTATAGGCTTTCATCTGCTATTGGAAATGCCAGGTACTCCCTCCGTCCGAAAATACTTGTCATCAAAATGAATAAAAAAGGATGTATCTAGATGTATTTTAGTTTTAAATACATCCTTTTTATTCATTTTGATGACAAGTTTTTTCGGACGGAGGAAGTACAATGTTCCCGAGGATTATCTTCAAGAGTGCCTTCTTTCTGAGTTAGCTTCCATGTTTACCAAGAATGGATCATGTCTCGCTTCGTTTAATTTGACTTCACGTACTATTCCTGTTCATGATGACTGTTCTAATAAATTGATTGCTGAGGAATTAGGATACGATGTTGTTAAGTTGTTTGTTGAAGCTGATACTCTCTACTGCAAATTAAACGATGAGTAGAGGGACATACATCATGAGATAGTATCCGCAGTACGTGAGAACAGAGATGGATTTTATTTTGTGTCTGGCTGTGGAGGTTCTAGTAAAACCTTTTTATGGAACTCTATTATCGCCACTCTTAGATCCGAACGACGTGTTGTACTTGCTGTTGCATCGTCCGGTGTTGCATCTCTTCTGTTGCCTGGTGGACGAACTGGCCATTCAAGATTTAAGATTCCTGTGGATGTAAATGAGCGTTCCCAGTGCTTTATATCTAGAAGTTCAATGCTTGCTGGTTTGTGTCAACGAGCTTCACTTATTTTGTGGGACGAAGCTCCTATGACTAGCCGTTTATGTTTTGAAGCACTAGACAGAACTTTGAGAGACATTTTATCTGTCCATAATGAAGCTAATGGCATGCTGCCTTTTGGGGGTAAAGTTATGGTGTTGGGTGGTGACTTCAGACAAATTTTGCCAGTCATGGAAGGTGGCACAAAGGAAGATATCATTGATGCGTCGTTGGTTAGTTCCCCGCTTTGTCATTATGTTAAGGTCCTTAAATTACATACCAACATGCGGCTTTGTAATCCTGAGTTGTCCTCTCAAGCACGGTCCGAGTTGGCTGTTTTTTCAAATTGGGTACAGAGTATTGGTGATGGTTCTGTTGAGATGCAATGCAAATGTGATGACTCCTCTCCTTCCTGGATTTCTATTCCGGAGGATATGTTACTGTTCCCAACGACTGATCATATGGAAGCTGCGGTTGATAATGTATATGATGGGTTCTTTTTGAGGTATAATGATGCTGATTATTTGTCTCGGCGTGCCATTGTTTGTCCAAAAAATACTATTGTTGACAAATTAAATGATGCCGTATTCAAGCGTGTGCCTGGCGCTCCTACTGATTGTTTAAGCTATGATTCTATATCAAGATCTACTGACCCTAAGTGGAATTGTTTTATCCTCCGGAGTTGTTGAATTCTATCACAATAACAATTTTCCTCATCACAAGATATCAGTCAAAGTTGGTGTTCCTGTTATGCTTCTTAGGAACATTAATCAGTCCCTGGGTTTATGTAATGGAACATGGCTAATTATTACACGGTTAGGTGACAGAGTTTTAGAAGGAGAAGTTATTACTGGATCTCATAAAGGGGAGCGCGTGTGCATTTCACGTATAGTTTTAAATTCAGCAGGTTCTAAATGGCCTTTCACACTTCGACGATGGCAATTTCCAATAAGGTTGTGTTATGCTATGACTATCAACGGAAGCCAGGGGCAAACTTTATCTAAGGTATGCGTATATTTGCAAGAGCCGGTCTTTTCACATGGACAATTATATGTGGCAGTATCCCGGGTTACTTCACGTAGTGGACTTAAATTTTTGATTGAAGATGATCGTGGATGTCCAACTACTGAGACTAGCTAAATATAGTTTACAAAGAGGTTATTCTTCGATTCTAAGCGAAGAATATATAAACTAGATTGTAGTGCCTTAGACAGGTATATCTGATAATCTAGCATTATTTTGTTGTAACCGAAGTAAAACTACAGGAACACTTATACGCAGAAGCTGTGTACTTTAGTTCAACAGATCTGCTAATAAAGCGCGAAGTTCTTCTTCTGCATAGATGACGTGTGACAGTCCGTCTTTCCGTGCGCTGCTCTCTCTAGGACATTTATATGCCCTGAGAGCTGTGGATCTTGCTGAAGCCAGACCTTCCAACTGTATGTTATATTTCTTTGTCAGTAGATGAACCATCTCTCGAGCGGCTGCCTCCTCTGCTTCTTTTATTGTGCTGAACCTGGCATGCTTCTTTGGATACAGCTTCTCTTCATCTAATTCTTCCTCTTCGTTTCTTGGTTGCATGCCCACAGCGCAGCTATATTGTTCAAAAAAAAATTGGAGACAAGAAATGCTTCACTTCGAATTTTGGTTCGGAGTCAAGGGCATTTGCAATCTGTGATAAAATGACTTTATAGCTAATCCATATTGTTATGGTTTCTTCTACTTAAATATACTTCCTCCGTTCCTAAATAATTGTTTTTCTAGCCATCTCAAATGGACTACAACATACGGATGTATGTAGACATGTTTTAAAGTGTAGATTCACTCATTTTGCTTCGTATGTAGTCACTTGTTGAAATCTCTAAAAAGACAATTATTTGGAAACGGAAGGAGTAGTCAGTAGTAACGTGGTCTTACTTGTTATAGCACTATATTTGAAAGGACGTCAACTTTTGCTTTGCGTACCTGGTGCATGCACTCCTTTTTTGGATTTTGTTTTCTTCAATCGTTGCGTTTCTTTAATTCCGAAAAACTGAACCGTTTTGACGGGCGCGGCGTGCCGCCGCGCAGGTTCTGCTAGTCTATATTTAGGGCATGCACAATGGAAGCACCCATAGGTATAGATCCATCCTTTCCATCTTGAAAAAACATATTTCACTCACTTAAAATAATCACTTATTTCAAAATGTTGATTTTACTCATTCCAAACACTACTTTTACTCATTTAGATAAAACTAATTTTTCTTAATTCAGATAAACAATTTCACTAATTTCAATAAAATAATTTCAGTCATTTTTTATTCCACTCATTAAAAATTCATCTCAAATACTGATGTAATCATTAAACAAATTCTAATTAGTGAAATAGATTTAGTGAAAAGTGTATCAAAACATTGAAATTTTAACGTGTTTAGAATCTATCCAAGATTGATCTTGTTCTAAAGGTCTTGACGCGATGGGTTTAAATATATAAAAACTTCCAGGAAAGGAGTATTGGTTTTAAAGATATGAACAAATTAAATTTTGTTAAGGAAACTAAAAATGATGGATTTTGAGAGGAAGATAGAGATGTTGTACATGCATGTGCCGTAGTAGTCTGTTGTGAGCACCAAAGAGAAAGGGACGCATGCATGGCATTAAGTGGACTGACATGATACGATGCTATATTAATGCAAACGGCTATACATATATGATGAAGCATAGTTTGCATGCAATCAGATATCCAGCACAACCAACGATTGATGTATGCACCAAACGGGAGAATCAATTTTCTCCCAATGCAATAGGCTATCTCACGGGGTCCACGGTCTCTCTTTTTCATCGCATGGACCGAGAGCTTGCCTGTTTTAGACCCATGCAAGCTCAGCTTTTCTCTACTTTTACCCGCAATAGAAAAACTTTCTCTACTTTTCTTCCTCCCTCTCTCCTTTTTACTTCTTTGGTCAAGTAGGAGCTGTCCCCCTTTGCAGGCACCCGCTTTGGTCTGCAGGCAGCACCTCAAGCCATTTGGGACCACCCGAGGCGACGTGGATAGCTGTGCCATCCGTCCACGGTGTAGCTTTGGCCTTGCCCTTATTGCCTGAAAGGAATGGCCTAACTTACCATTGAGTAGGTGCTCTTTTTCTTTTCCTTTTAAACTAGCTGCTCTCGCTCTACCAGTTCGTACTGAACTTTCACTTTCATTTATTTCATTTTTAAGCGGGCTTGAGTTTTTGATTTGCATTATCAGTTGGATCGAAATCCATATCATAATCAAGTAGATAATGCGATGACTTCCTAAAACTTTGTATTGATCGTCTTCCTACGCTATGATTTTGAATTTTTCCTTTTACTTCGTGCCTATGATACCTATGATATGAATTTGATCTCTATACAAAATATTCTCTTATGGTGCAAACAAACCACTTGTTGATTTTCGTGTACTTCAACCCTTTAGGATTCCGCCTTTTGTATGTTTTTTTCAAATCTTGTGAACCAAATAATTGCGGAAGCGTATTTAGAGTTGGGCCACTCATTATGTTTGTCTGATACTTGTGCCTATGATTTAAATGTATAATAGGCAATCACTAGTTAAAGGTAACCCTTTGCAAAGATCATTCGATATATTCTCAGGTGTTGACAAGTGGCGCAGAACCTGTGAGTTTTCTCTTTTTTTAGAATTATTCTTTCAAAATATCTTTTCTCTAATCGTGCATCCAAATACTGAACCGTTTTCGTCTTTGAATTTGTCGCTTCAAGATTTTCGAAACTAGATCCCAAGTTAATGGGTTTCGGCGGAAAAAAAACAAAAGATGAAAATAAAAAAGGAAATAGAAAAAGAAAAAAAATCCAAAAAACAAAAATCGAAAAACCGGCAACCAAAAAAAAATGAATACGAAAAAAGTACAGTCTGGAAAAACGGTTGCGAGTTTCACTTTTTTGGAAGCACATATTGTATTTTTCCCTCTATTCGCGGAAGCACAGACTGTGCTTTTTACAGAAGGAAGGGTGTGCTTCTCGCGGAAGCACAACTATGTGTTTTCCTTTTTCGGTGAAGCACAGTTGTGCTTTTCCCATTTCGAGAAGCACATGCTTCTCATGGTAGCTCAGGCTATATGGTGTTGGCGGAAGCACATCTGTGCTTCTGCGAGAAGCACAACACAGGCCACGAGAGCAACTCTTGCGGAAAAGACTGCTTTCTAGCAAAAAGAAATCAAACCCCCTGCCCACTTCGAAACATAGGGAAAATCAGGTAAGAACATAAAAATCATCTAAAACCGGAAAATGTGTATGAAAAAGTAAAAAATGAAAGTACAGAGAGAGCGCCCAACATGTGACACGTGGCGATGGCTAGGCGCACCACTTGACGTGTTACCATGCCAAATAATGACTCCTGCGGGCAGTGACGGAGCTTCATGTAGACCAAGAGGGAGGGGCCAGCCCCTTAATCTTTGCATTCATTGAAGAATATGTATACATTAGGCCTAACTAGTGCTTAAGTTAGATATTAGCCCCTCCTTTCCTATAGATTTGCTGCCCTTTATGTAATGACCTCTTCTTGGATTATGCTCAAGCTCCGCCACTGGTGTCCAAAGGGTTAACTTTTAGTTAGTTGCTTCACATTCGGACCATAACAAAGTAGGATGTTGTTGAGAGTTGAGACAACCTCCTCCTCCCACTTTACTGCATCCGCAATGCGGCTATAAGTTATCCACAAACAAAAAGGGTTGCCCTTACGAAAGTGGTGTTTTGGCTCTCGGGTGCATCTGCACTCACAATCATGGGTGAATAGTAAAATCCTTAAAAATAGTTAAAAAATGCGAGATGCTCATGTGTGTGAAGGCCCTTCCAAATTTCGTGGAGTTCAGAAATTTCAGTAGCTCTCAGAAAAAGACAAATTTTGGGCCTGTGAGAAACTTTTGAAAGCAACACGCTTCGGAGGTCATTTTTTCTTGTTTGCGACGAGCTCTTCGAATGCCATTTAGCCACGAAATTTTGTACGCATTGGCGCACTAAATCATCTTGCATAAAAACATTTTTTTTGAATTTTTTTGCTATATATTTTTATTCATTCACAGGGTGCAGACGAGTACAAGCACCGAATTGAATGTCCGAGCCCTTATGAATAACCACTGTTCAAGATACCTTCCGATATTCCAATAAATCGGTCGATTTATCGCTTACCTGTGTTTGACCGATAAGATAAATCGGTCGATATGCCGATAAACTAGCCGATTTATCCCTTATTATGGGTCGACCAATAAGTTCCCAATAAGCGATATCCCTAACATTGCGAATAACGAAACATAATTTAGAACTTGACCACAAGCTCAAAAACTTAAGGTCAATCCACAAGCTTTCGGGATGCCCACAAGTAATATAATTTTATTACTTTTACGGCTATGTTAGACTAAGCAATAAACAATTGAGATTTTTATGATTTTGGCTTGTGGGTTGCCCACAGTAATACAATTTTACTACTTTTACCACTATGTTAGACTTAGGAATAAACAATTGAGATCTTTGTAATTTCACACTTGCTTCAACTTGCGGAGCCGATTTACTGATGTAGTTGGATTTACTTAGTACAAGAATAAACGAATAAATCTACTGAAATGTGAGTCCAGATGTACCACACATTAAGGATCTTTCCTTCAAATGAATTTTATATAAATTATGTAGTGTGCAAATCTATAGAAATTTTCCAATAGAATCTGTTGATTCAATGGAATAGATGTTTCGCTGCTTCTCCAAGCTTATCTATATTTATCACTAGAAAGGAATGACCTAACCTTTTCTTTTGAAACATAAAGGAATGATCTAACTTACTAGTGAGTAGGTGCCATTTTTCTTTGCCTAAAATAGCTGCTCTCGCTATACCTGTCCGTACTGAACTTTCACTTTCATTTATAAGCGGGCTTGATTTTTCGATTTGCATTATCCGCTGCACCCAAATCCATATCATAATCATGTAGATAACTCAATAACTTTATATTGGTTGTATTCCTACACTATGATTTTGACTTTTTCTTTTTTACTTCGTGTCTATGATACCTATGATATGAATTTGATCTCTATGCAAAATTCCTTTATTTTTTATGGTGCAAACAACTTCTTGATTTTTGTGTACTTCATCCCTTTAGGATTCCGTGTTGTATATTTTTTCAGATCTTGCGAACCAAATAATTGCGGCAGCATATTTAGAGTTGGGCCACTCATTATGTTCGTTTCATACTTGTGCCTACAGTGAGAGTTTAAATTTAATGTTGTATGGGCATCACCTATTATATTATGCCCATAGGAAAACGGAATGCTATTGAGAGTTTGAGACAACCTCGTGCCGCTTAGGGCATCCGCAATGCGGCCTAAAAATCATCCACAAGAAAGGCAGCCCTTATGAACAACGACACGTAATGTAGAACTTGAGCACAAGCTCAAAAACTTAAGGGCAACCCACAAGCTTACGGAATGCCCACAAGTGATATAATTTTAGTACTTTTACCACTACTTTGGACTAAGGAATAAAAATTTGATATTTTTATGATTTACCACTTGGTTCCCACCACTCAGAATTCAGAAACACTCAGTTTTATTCCTATCCCCTTAAGTGGTTGATCGTTTTTGCCCTTCCGAATCATTTCTGTCTGGTCAAACACCTTGCATCATTTTCTTTGTCCAAAATCCCCATGCTTCACCAATATATGGGTTACTTTAGATATACTGCTTATAGGTGGGACTCACTTGTAAAAATTAATAAAGAAAAAACTCTCTCTCCACACACTCTTACAGGTGGGACCCAGTGTAATAGGAAAGAAAAATACAAGTTATGTATGTGAAAAATGCAATCTAAATAATTTTTCATATATTTTTTTAATGTTAGATTGATTTTAAATGGTGTTCATGCATTTCTTTAACAATCAAGCAAATACAGAAAGTATTTGTGTAAATATAAAGATGTTCATGAGTTCCAAAAAATTCTCATGATTCTATAATATGTTGAAGCGTTTTTAAAATTTTATGTAATTTAAGAAAAACCCAACAGGTTTAAGAAATGATATAAAATGCAAAAAATCATATATTTTAGATAAATGTTCCGTTGTTTCAGAAAAAGTAGCCACACATTTTTAAAATTAATGTATTTCTAAAAAGTATATGCATTAGTTTTTAAAAAGTAGGAACACTAAAATAAATTAGCAAATGTAAAAACTAAACAAATAAAACATAAAAAAACAAAATTTCAAATTTAAAAAAAAACTAAATTAAGTTAAATAGAAATCCAGACAAAAGAAAATAACACCGAGTAGAATATGCATCTATTTCTTGATAAATATGTATATAATTTGTAAAACCATTCTATGAGAAATAGAAAAATGAAACAAAAACAAAGGTTACGGTGAAAAAATTAAAAAAAAAATGGAAAACAAACTAATAAGACAAGCTAAAAAAAACAAGCAGAGAAAACAGAAAAGCTAGAAGAAAGAACTTGTGTAGCTAGCGATTAAAAACCGTTAATGCGAGCTGTTTGAGTCGAGCATGTCCACTAACATACCTAACTAGACAAATGCCCACGCGTTTCTGCGGGAAACTAAGAATGTAAACTAAATGCTAAAACAGTTTTTTCAGTAATAATCATGAAGAGGCTCCTCATGAAATAATATATGATAGTATGCACAAACAAAGATAATAGAGATACAATTTCATAGTTTATAGAATTTTCTATTATAAACACATAAATTTCGCAATATACATGCCATCAGTCAAACCATAGTCTCTAGTCATTAATTAGTTACACAATGTGCATCTAATATGCATGTCAAATTGCGTATTAATATAAACAATAACCACAAAAGATCTTACCGTCAGATTTACTGAGTGAGAAATAATACTTCAGAAAGCATATTTTTAAATTGCTTCGGGTCAGTTTTTCTATGATATAGGTTACATAAACCTTGGGCAAATGTTACTGAATCCTGCAACCAAAATAGTGCAAGTGACTTGGTTTCTATTACAATCCACAAAAACCGATTTGGATGAAAAAAAATCCAACCACACGATTAGATTTTTTTTTGTAAGTCAACATCATGCAAAGATGAATGATGGGGGAAAAGCGTACACACTATTGTCTTGTGATATAATCATAGGTTTTCTTTTTTTTGCGACTCGTGATATCTTCGTATGTTGTGAACTAGAGATGGGGAAATACACTTTGGTCTATGGGTGTATATACACCCTATATGGGATTTTTTTATTATTTTAATAAAAAGTCAAAATAGGTAAATAAATCTGGATTGAAAAAAACAAAAGTTGACCTCACAGCAAAAAAGACAAAATTTATTTGCTATTATAGGTCACTATTCACACTATCTTAGCCAAAAATTTGTCTTTTTTGAAAAGAAGTCAAAGGGATATTTTTTTGTGGATTTATTTTCTCATGAGTGCAATAGAAGGTCAAGTTTATTTCAAAAATATTTTCATGAATTTTCGACTTTTGGTTGAATTACTATTTTTTTTTGCATATAGGATGTATATACATCCATAGACCAAAAGTTCCCCTCCACTAGAGATGGAGAAAAGTTGAGTTCGGCCGACTGCTCGGGCAGCTGTTGAGGGCAATGAGCATAACACCAAGCTATGACAATACCGCATCTGCCCACTTTTCTTGAAGAAGATGCCTGCATAGGGCATAGCCAAATACATAAATAAAGTGAGAGGCGTAACACGAAGCAGCCAAGAAAAGGAAGCAGCTAGCTAGGTGCCTGTAGTTGCCTCGGCGTGTACTGTCCACTGCTCGGCGCACACATGTCTTCCTCCTCTGTGCCAGCGGCCGCCGTGGCGACGTCGACCCGGCTCATCCTGGTGCACGGCACGGGCCACGGCGGCTGGTGCTGGTACAAGGTCGCCGCCCTGCTCCGTGCCGCGGGGCACCGCGTGGACGCGCCGGACCTCGCGGCCTGCGGCGCCGACGCGCGCCGGCTGCGCGACGCGCCCACCTTCGAGGACTACACGCGTCCCCTGCTCGACGCGCTCCGGAACCTCCCGGACGGCGGGCGGGCGGTGCTGGTGGGCCACAGCTTCGGCGGCATGAGCGTCGCGCTCGCCGCCGAGGAGTTCCCCGACAAGGTCGCGGCCGCCGTGTTCCTCGCCGCCTTCATGCCGGACTGCTACGGCCCGCGCACCCGCGTCATCGAGAAGGTTCTCGTGTCCGACTGGATGGACAGTGTTATCGACGAGGAGCACGCCCCGCCGTCGGTGTTCCTTGGGCCCGAGCTCGTGCGCCGGAAGCTCTACCAGCTGAGCCCGGAGGAGGACTACACGTTGTTCCAGAGCCTGGCGCGGGTGAGCTCCTACTACGTGGCCGACCAGCAGCAACGGCCGCCGTTCAGCGCTGCCCGGTACGGCGCGGTGACCAAGGTCTACGTGATCGCCAAGCAGGACCTGGCCATGGTGGAGGAGTACCAGAGGCAGATGATCGCAGGCATCCCCGTGGCTGAGGTGAGGGGGATGGCTGACGCCGACCACATGGCCATGCTCTCCGCACCGGTGGAACTGGCGGGCCACCTCGCCGACATCGCCAACAACTACACTTAATCGAGGCGGAGCCTACTTATACTGTTCCTAATCGAGGCGGAGTAAAACACATGCCTTTTCCCTACTTACAACACACGAGGGCTCTTTCCTTCAAATGAATCTTATATAAATTATGTACTATGCAAATATGTAGATATTTTCCAATAGAAACTATCATTTGATTCAATGGAATAAATGTTTCGCTTTTCCAGGCTTATCTATATTTATCGCCACAGAGGAATAGCCTAACCTACCACTGAGTAGGTGCCCTTTTTCTTTTCCTTGTAAACTAGCTACTCTCGCCTACCAGTTCGTACTCAACATACGAAGTTGGTTTCCTTAAACTTTGTACTAATCGTCTTCCTACACTATGATTTTGAATTTTTCCTTTTACTTCGAGCCTATGATACCTATGATATGAATTTGATCTCTATACAAAATTCCTTGATTCTCTTATGGTGCAAACAAACCACTTGTTGATTTTTGTGTACTTAATCCCTGTAGGATTCCGACTTCGTATGTTTTTCAAATCTTGCGAACCAAACAATCGCGGCAGCGTATTTAGAGTTGGGTCACTCATTATGTTCGTCCGATACTTGTGCTTATGGTTTAAATTAATAATGGGCAATCACTAGTTAAATGTAACCCTTGCAAAGGTCACTCATTATATTCTCACGTGTTGACAAGTGGTGCACGACCTATTAGTTTTTTAAGACTTATTCTTTCAAAATATTTTTTCTCTAGTCGTGCGTCCAAATATCGAATCGCGTCGAGATCTTCAAAACTAAATCCCACATTAATGTGTTTCGACGAAGAAACAACGGGGAAACGACAAAAAAAATAAAGAAAATCCAAAATACAAAAACCAAAAAAATGAATACCAAAAGCTGGAGCCCGGAAGAACAGTTGCGAGTTTCACTTTTTTTTGGAAACACAGACTGTGTTTTTCCATTTAACGTAAGCAAGGGTGTGCTTCACACGGAAGCACAACTGTGTGGTTTCCTTTTTTCGGTGAAGCACAGTTAGCTTTTTCCATTTCGAGAATCACATTTTGTACTTCTCGTGGCAGCTCAAGCCATGCTTTTGCCCGAAGCACATTTGTGCTTCCACGAGAAGCACAACATAGCCTCTGTTGTACTTCTTGCGGAACTGCATATTGTGCCTCTTGTGAAAAAGATTGATTGGGGGGGAATCAAACCCCCGCCCCCTTCAAAACTTAGGGAAAATCAGGCAAGAATAAAAATAAAATCTAAAATCCAAAAACGCATACGAAAAAAAAGTCCTGAGAGAGCACCTAGCACATGGCACGTGATGACGGCTAGGCGCACCACTCAACATGCTCCGAGGCCAAATAATGACTCCCGCGTAAGCTTCCCAAGGGCTAAGTTTTAGTTGCTTCCTGTTTGGCCCATAACAAAGTAGAATGTTGTTGAGAGTTGAGACAACCTCCTCCTGCCGCTTACGGCATTCACAATGCGGCCTATAAATTATCCACAAACAATAGGGTTGCCGTCATGGAAGTGGCATTTTAGCTCTCGCGTGCATCTGCACTCATGAGTGAATAATAAAACCGTTAAAATGGTAAAAAAAATTGCGAGATGCTCATGTGCGTGAAGTCACCGCCAAATTTTGTTGAGTTTGAAAATTTCAGTAGCTCTCAGCAAAAAAAGAAATTTTGGGCATGTGAGAAACTTTTGAAAAGAACATTGTTTGGAGGTCATTTTGTCTTTTTTGCGACGAGCTCCTGGAATGTCATTTAGGGCGCGTTTGGCTCACATATTTATTTTAGGGCATTTTGCATACTTGTCCCAGTTGGGCCTGGTTGGGTAAATGCAGATTAAAAACCAATATTTACATGTAGTTTGGTTGCCTGCATTGGGCTTTCTGCATGAGGGAATCAACTAGTCAACATACTACTTGGTTGCATGTGTCACTGTTATTAAACAAACAACACGTTGTTTGGTTGCAAACGACTAAATATGTGGTCACCACTTCTCACTAGTGGTGACCTTACCACACACACTGAACATTGTCTTGTCCTAGCTAGAAAACAAATGGCAGTTTATCCTAGCTACTAGCAAATGACAGTACAAATTATTAAAAGCTAACATGGCTGAATAAGGAAAGTTCAATGATGCTAACTAGGTGCAAGTTCATCCTCTCCCTCTGTTGCTGATGTGTCGCTTCCTCTTTCTTCTTCTTCCTCTTGTTCTTCTGCTTTAGATCCTTGTCTGACCTCTGTTATCCCATATTGCTTGAGCCCACTTCAACCTTTTGTTCTTCCACACTTCGTTGTCAAACGCCTCCACACCATGGCCGGAGCTGATCACCTCATCAGGAGTCAAATCTTCCTCCTCCGGCACAAATTTATCAACTCCCCATTGCAAGATCCAGTTGTGAATGATGCAACATGTAAGAACAAGCTTCACCTGGGTAGGGTAAGAGTGAAATGGCTTTTAATCCAGGATCTTAAACCTGTTCTTTAGAGCTCCAAAGGCCCTCTCAGTAGTCACTCCAAGGCTGGAGTGTCTGAGATTGAATAGTTCCCGAGGACTCCTAGGATAGTTCCTACCAACAAACTCGTTCAGATGGTAGCTGGTTTTCCCGAAGGGTGGAAGAACACATGGCCAACATGCATAGCCAGCATCTCCAAGGTAGAACTTGCCATCGGGTATGTTGATGCCATCATGATGAATCATGTTGTCACTGAGAATGTTAGCATCATATGCTGATCCTTCCCGGCCAGCGAGCACATATGTGAACCCCAGATCGAAGTCAACAACAGCTAGCACATTCTGGCTTGTGTAGTGCTTCCTCCCTCTATATCAAGGTAGTAAGAATCCCGACTCGACTCCTAGAATCCTACGACTTTACGACCCTACAGAAACATGTCGATCCAAGTCCCACTATGAATCCGGATCAGGTAGAATCCATGTTGAGTCGCGATCCAAATCATAGAATCCTGTACAAAACTACAGAATCCCGAGTATGCTATGGACTATGTCCGATTCTACTAATTTATCTAAGCCATTTGTTTAGTTGTAGCGGAATAGGATGCAATCGTCCAAACCCTTTTTCACATGTGTCGTGGTGGGCGCATGGCAGATGCCAAGGGATGGCTAAAGAGAGGAGGAGGCTCGAGGGCACTGGTGGGCTTCGGAGGCGAGGTTGATATGCGCGGGCGCGGGACGCCGGACATACCCAGGTTCGGGGCTCTCCGGAGAGATAACACCCCTAGTCCTGCCGAGTTTAGTTGGATGGTGGATAGTACAATGTTGCTCCTGGAGCTGTTTGAGGAGGAGGGAGGCTGGCCAAGGCTCCGGCTGCTCCTTCTCCTTGGTGTCGCTATGTCTCTATTGAGTATCTAGTGTTGTCTCTCTCTCTCGTCTCTTTATCTGGCGCGGACTCCTGGGGGGTTTTATAGACCAACCCACCCAGGGTTACAATGGTAATATGCCAAGTCGGTGGGCCCGTATAGTCGGTGTCCGGGGTGCCGGGCTGGGTCCCGCTTGGGGGCTTCTGGTTCGCCGGGTTCCCCTAGGTGCGGGCCTCGCGTGCCTAGGGGGACTGTGCGCCGTCTTGTCGATCTCAGGGCGTGGCCGGGTCGAGTCGCGCATAGTGTTCTCCGTCAGCCTCACGCTTCTTTGTCGTCGGTGATGAGGCGGGAACACCGTTGTTGCGCCACAGTCGATGGGTAGGTAAGGGGCACTATTGCCACGCTCTGGCTGACCACGGGCATGGGCGGGGGCACTGTAGTCTTGGTCATTAGTGACTGAGGTCTCGTCCCATCGTACAGCCTAGATGGGACGGGAGCTGACCCGTGGCTGGGTTGCCGTGGACGCAACGGGTGGGTTGGCTTATTGGGGAAGCCAAGGCTGCCGGGTCGAGTTGCCTTGCGTGAGCCGCTGCGGCCGGGTTGACATACCTTGCCGAGTCGATGGTCTTGGCTGGGTCGTGCGCCTTGCCGGGTTGAGCGACCCGGCCTGGCGCACGCCGGTTTGCGAGGCGATGCGGGCCCCGCTATTTTTGAAATAGATCCGGGTTCCGTTGCCTGCCCGGGGTTCATCCTCCCGACAGTAGTCCCCAAAGCTGTGAAGGTCCGCCGTCTTTGGATGAGTGGGCCTTCACAGCTTCCCCCTTGAGCAAGGCTGAGTCTGCGAACGCCGGGTCCGGCAACACCCACTGTGTGCCGGTTTTCTTGGAAACCGGATCGCGGCGTCCCGGTCGTGGCGGGAACCGAGGAGTCCGCCGAATCTTGAGGCGATCCCTCGGGCTTCGCGCTGGCGCGACGTGGTGCTCGAAAGCCGAAGGGGCATGACAGGCCACGCGCGTGACGGGACCGGGCGACGGGCCGCAGGCCCGCCGTTGCGCGCCCTTGGCCACGCGTGTGGATTTATTGCGGTGTCTGGGGGGCGGTTGCACTTCCCCGCGCAGTTAGTGCGTGCGTACGTGCGCACTTATTGCGGGGTAGTGGAACGGGCGCGTGCAGACGATCCCACTTCCCCACGTTTGAACCGGGGCTTATAAATTGAGGGGGGCAAGGGAGCGGCGGGCATTATTCTCGCTCGCGCCCTCCTGTCCCCCTGCTCTCGCCCTGCTCCTTGCTACTGACGCACAGCTGCGCCCGCAGCCCCGAGCAGAGCTCTTCTCCGCCGTCCTTCTTCCTTCCGCTTCCATCCATGGCGCTGCCGTCGGGCTCTTGGATGGGTTCCAATGTCACTGACGATGACATCACGCAGCTTCGAGCTTCGCGGCGCTTGCCGCGGGAGACGGACGTTGGTGTCCGCCTGCCGCGCGGCGAGCAAAGACCCCAACCCGAGGGGCAGGAGCGCGTCGTCTTCCTTACCCACTTCGAGCGCGGGCTTCGGCTGCCGGTGAGCGCCTTCTTCCGCGCCTTTCTGGAGTTCTTCGGGCTTCAACCGCACCATCTCGGCGCCGGCGCCGGCGCCATCGTCCAACTCTCCGGCTTCGTGACCCTGTGCGAGGGGTACCTGGGGGTTGAGCCGACGATCGACCTCTGGGCGCGCTTCTTCTCCTTGAAGCAGCAGGGCCCGTCGGCCGGGGAGATCGCCGACTGCGGCGCCGCCGTCATCTCCAAGCGGTCGGGGTGCAGACTTCCCCAAGATTCCGCTCGAGGATTCTGCCAAGAAGTGGAAGAATTCTTTCTTCTACGTCCGCAATCTTGGCGCGGACCACATCAATCTCCCCCCTTTCGCCATGGCGCCGCCGCGGGCGAAGACGAACTGGGGCTACTCACCCCGGCGCCCGTCGCAGGAGATCGTTAGCCTTTGCGAGCGGGTGACGGTGATGAGGACGCAGGAGGGGCTCACCGGCACGGATCTTCTTGCCGCGTTCATCACCCGCCAGGTCCTCCCGCTTCAGAGGCGCTCCTGCCTCATCGGCGAGATGATCGGCCTGCAGGACCCCAACCGAATGGGGTCGACGCGGCTGTATGGGGAGCAGGCCGCGCGCGCCGTCAACGCCATCTCCAGGGCCAATCTTGGGAGGATTGGCGATTCGCCAAGGCGTCGTATAGCCAGGCGAACCCGGCGCCGCAGGTGAGCGTCTGGTCTCCTTACTTTGCCGCCGCGCATCTTCTTGTTTGTCCCGATGCGTCGCGGGCGGTTCTTCTGAATGCGATCCGGCATCCTTACGCCCAGGCTCCGCTACAGGTGGCGCCGGTGGCACCAGAGGATCCCGCGGCCGAAGGCGGCGAGGAGGTGGCCGAGTCCGACGCCGGCGCTATGCGCCGAGCCGGTAAGCTTCGAGTCTTTCTCTTCTTCATTTTGTCTTGGTTTGTTGCCCGCGTCGCGGTGAAGGCGATGCTGACGCCGGTTGCTTGGTGCAGCGGCGTTGGGCGGGGGAGGCGGAGCCGGGCCCTCGCATGGGGCGGCGCTGAGCCGCCCGCACGACAAGGACAGCGTCACGCCGCGACCCCGCGGATCAAAGCGCGCAGAGGACCTGGCCGAGCTCGGAAGGCCGGCCAAGAAGAAGCGTGCGAAGCCGATCCCGGTCCCGGTCTTGACGGGGTACGTTCTATTCGCCGCTTGCGCCTAGATTTCCTGTCTTTTTTGCTTATTCTGCCTTCTTCTTCAGGTTGCCGACCGCCTGGCGAGGGTGGCGGCGGAGGCCGCGGCCACTGAGGGGACCGCGTTCCGCAGGAGCTGGTCCGACCTCGCCGGTCTGGCCGGGGAGGAGGGTCGAGGCGACTCGGACCTCGGCCTGGACCCGGACGGCCGAGGCCCTGGCCTGGCGTGACAGGAACCGGGCCGAGGCGGAGCTGGAGGCGGCGTCGGTCCGGGCTTGCACCGACGCAGAGGCGGCGTGGGCGCGAGGCGGCGCGGAGCCGGCCTGGCGCGAGATGCCGGAGGGCATGATGGTGGAGGCGACTGTTTTTGAACCGTCGTCGGTGAGAGAGCGCTGCCGTGGGGGGCGGCCCGAGGTGGTGCTCCTCGACCAGGAGGTCGTGGAGGTGGGGGGCGATACCCCGCCGCGAGCCGACATTGTTGAGCGCAGGGGAGCTGATGGTGGTGGAGGCGGCGACCTAGAGGGGGCGCCGCTGGCGGCGGCGGCGAAGGCGCCGTCGGCTATGGAGGAGGCACGCAGGCGGCGGTGCCTGAGGCGGCGACGCAAGGTGCCCCAGTGTCCGGATCGCCGTCGGTGCCGGAAGGGGCGTCAGAGGAGGTGCTGGCCGCGTTGCAAGCGGCCAGCGGGCACGCTTGGTGCCCAGCGGGCAGCGCCAAGCTGCCGTGCCACAGCCCGCGCGGAGCGGGGGCGCGACCGTCTTCGGGCCCCAGACCTAGGAGGAGGCGGCGCTGGATGCCGTCAGCCGTCGTCTGCGAGGCCAGGCGGAGCGCCTCGAGGCCTTCGCCCGGGCGAGAGGCAGGCGGGCGACTGCGACACAGCGCCGCCGTCCTGGTAAGTCCTTCTTCTTCTTGTTTTCTTGTGATTTTATCTCTGTGGGGGCGTGCCAGCACACCCACTGGGTGTATCCCCCGAGATTCGGGCCAACTGTGTAACAGTTGGGCCAAATCTTAGGCCTTGTGTTGACTTTGGTCTTCTTTCAAAGCATCTTGACGCCTTTCGGTCGAGGCCTACAACCGGCTCTGGGCAAGCATCGGGATCTCGTGGGGCGGCTTGCTGCCAAGGAGGAGGAGCTTGGCGCCAGCAGTACTTTGCTGAGCTCTTCTCTTCTAGTGGGGCGCTAAGCGCACTCCAATCGGATGTAACCTCGAGATTCGGGCCAACTGTGTAACAGTTGGGCCAAACTTAGGCCTTGTCTTATTTTTTTCTTCCTGCTGAGTTCTTCTTCTTTGCAGCCGAGGTGTTGTCTTGGCGGACCTGGCTGTTCCGGGCCGGTCATCACTATGACCGGCTCGTTGCTGATTCCGGCCGTCTCAGCATCAAGGCGGTGCAGGCGAGGGCGGAGGCGGCCGTGGCCCGGCGGTCTCTTGATGAGGCCAGCCGACTGCACGAGCAGCTGGCGGGTCACAAGAGCCGCCTCGAGGCCGAGGTGGAGCTTATTAAGGAAGAGGCCGCCAAGGCGGTGGAGGCGCAGCAGGCCCTGATCGAGGCGGACCAGCAGCGTGGCCAGCTGGCCGACTACAAGGGCCGGCTCCAGGCCGAGGTGGAGCGTCTGCGGGAGCAGGCCACCGCGGCGGATGAGGCCCGCCAGGCCGAGGCTCGCCGCCGTGAGGCGGCCGAGAAGGCGACCGAAGACAAGGACGCCGAGCTGAAGGCGGCCCTTGCTAAGGAGGCCGACCTGGAGGGGGCGCTCAGGGAGTGGGACCGTGCCTTGGAGCGGGAGCGACGTGGTACGTTGCTCGAGGCGCAGCACCTGGAAGAGTCCTTCTCCAGTAAGTGCTGCTTCTTTGTTGTTTGTCGGGTCGGGACCCGACCCTTTCTTTCTTGTTGCACTTCTGACTTGCTTCGCCTTTGGCTGCAGGGGCCTTTTCGGAGATGCAGCGGCTGGCGGAGGAAGCCGTCCGCTATCACCGCGACCCGACCGGCGTTGTCGGTTCCGAGACGGATCCGCTGACGGCTTGGACCTTCCCGGAGATCGTTGCCGCTGTTGAGGCCCGACTGGGGGCCTTGGGAACGCAGATGGAGCGGTTGTCCCGAGCCGGTACCGCGATGACGGCGGCCTTGTGGCCGGGTTCCGTCCATCCGCGCAGCTTCTCGCGTCTGGCGCGCTGGTTGGAGATGGGCCCGGATCGCCTTAGCGACTGGCGCATTTCTGCCGCCCGGGCCGGTGCTGAGATGGCGCTCCGGATCACGCTGTCTTGGCATCTGGATCTTCAGTTGGACACGCTGATGGGTCAGTGCGCTGGCTCGGAGCCGTTGCTGCAGGAGCACGCCGGCTGGATCGCCTCCCGGGCCAGCTATATCGCCGGGTTCGCCTTCCACGACGAGTTCCATCCGGAATGGACGGAAGACAGTGCGGTCGTGGCTGGCGACGACTACGGCTTGCTTCTTCACGACCCAAAGGGCAGCTCGGAGGAGACGGGCATCTACGGCGATGCGGAGGTCGGAGAGGACACCGGTGCTTCGCTGGACCCGGAGGACGGCCGGGGGGAGCCGTCGACGTCGCGGCGCGGCACTGGGAATGCTTGAGAATCTTTTGTAGGAAATTCTGTTAAGTAGCAGGTCCACCCACCCACTGGGGGTTTTCAGGGTGTAATGAACTCGGGCCGTTGGCCTTTGCTTGAAACATTTATGTGTAAATGTTGTGAGTGTTTATTTGCTTTTGCCTTCTGCTTTTTTCGAACTTATTTCATGCATTGCTCCTCCCTGGAGCTCCCCCCCCCCCCCCCCGCGAGTCAGACGGCCGAGGCTCCGGTCCGTGACAAGGGGTTCGGCTCTTCGAGAGGCGGCTGCAGGAGTTGGGTCCTTTAAAAACGTTGAGCGCGAGCGAAACACCCATCGGGACGGCCGGGCGGTAATCCGCTTGGCTGGTTGGCGCAGCCGTCGCGTAGCTAACTTAGTTGACGAGCGCCGGGCCGGGTTGTTCGACCCGCGGCTTTGACTTAGTGTATGAATCATAGGGGAGCTTTAGCCCGTTGTGCTTGCCGCCGTCGGCGAGCTGGATCTGCGGTTTTAGGGCGAAGTGGGGGCCGTGGCATCCTAACTTATCGTGAATCACTAAGCGAAGCGGCGGGTGATGATCAAGCCGGCCAGCCCCCGAGCCCCCGGGTCGAGCTTGTCGAGACGGCGGCCGGGTTCGGTAGTAAGGTGGTGTGAAATATGGACGCAATAAATTGGTCGGCAAAAGGCAGCCCCCGAGTCTCGTTCGGGGACCCCATAGTTTCATATGCTTACAAAAGGAGTTGATACATACATTCGTTTGGCTAACTGTAAAACAGATGGAGGAGTTCCGCGTTCCACGGCTGGGTCGTTTCTTCGCCGGCGGTGTCCCTCTTGCGCTTCTTCAATTTGCGTGCGTCGATGAGGTAGTAGCGTTGCGGTCGCGCAAAGCCCTGCTCACGATGAACGGGCCTTCCCATGGGGAGTACAGCTTGTGCTGGCCTGCCTGCTCTTGGACGAGTCGGAGGACGAGGTCGCCTTCGCGGAATGCGAGAGGCTTGATCTTCTTGTTGTGGTAGTGCCTCAAGCCTTGCTGGTAGATAGCCGAGCGGCTAAAAGCCAGAAGGCGCGCCTCTTCGAGCAGGTCGACGTCGTCTTCGCGTGCTTCTCTTGCCTCTTCTTCAGTGTACATCGTGACACGCGGCGAGTCGAACTCGACGTCGGTCGGGATGATGGCTTCTGATCCGTAGACGAGGAAGAACGGGGTGAACCTGGTCGGCCGGTTTGGTGTCGTGCGCAGACTCCAGAGAACCGCGGGCAACTCGTTGAGCCAACTGCCGGGTGAGCGGACGAGTGGCTCGACGAGTCGCGGCTTGATGCTGGACAGGATGAGTCCGTTGGCCCGCTCGACCTGCCCGTTGGACTGCGGATGTGCCATGGAGGCCAGGTCGAGGCGGATGCCGGAGACGGAGCAGTATTGCTCGAGCGCGCCCTTGGTGAAGTTGGTGCCGTTGTCGGTGATGATGTTGTTCGGCATGCCGTAGCGCACCGCTATGTCCTTGATGAACCGGACGGCTGTTGGCCCGTCCAGTTTATTGATTGGTCTTGCCTCGATCCATTTGGTGAACTTGTCCACTGCCACCAGCAGGTGCGTCATGCCGCCTCGAGCGGTTTTGAAGGGTCCCACCATGTCAAGTCCCCAGACCGCGAAGGGCCAGGCTATTGGTATGGTGCGGAGTGCTGACGCCGGCTGGTGGCTGCGTTTGCTAAAGCGCTAGCATCCTTCGCACTTGAGGACGAGCGACTCGGCGTCTTCGAGGGCCGTTGGCTAGTAGAAGCCGTGGCGGAACGCCTTGGCCACGATGGACCGAGACGCGACGTGGTGCCCGCACTCGCCCTGGTGAATGTCGAGGAGGATGTCGATGTCGCGGTCCTGCTCGACGCAGCGTTGGAACACGCCGGTAGAGTTGCGTTTGATGAGCTCGTTGTTGATGATGGTGTAGGCAGATCCCGGCACTGAACTTGCCGAGCCTCGGTCTCGTCCATGGGGAGAACCCCATTCTCTAGCCATTCTGATATTGGCAGGGCCCAAGATGGGGCCGTGATGGTGGTGAAGACGGCCACCTGGGTGGGTTCCGAGTCGGAGGCTCCTGGGCCGGGTTGAGCAGCCCCCGGGTTGGTGGCGGCGACGGTCGGGTCCGGGGTGATGGTGGCCGGGTTGAGCTGAGCAGCCCCCGGGCCGGGTTCGGCAGTCCCCGGGCCGGCTTGCGGCGCAGCCGGCTCTTCTGGGACGTGGATGGACTCGGAGTCCGGCACGGCTTGACGGACGGCTTGCGCAGGTGCTCGAGGGAGACACCGGACGGGATGGCTTGACGTGATGAAGTGATCTTGGCGAGCATGTCGGCTGCCTCGTTCTCCGCGCGCGGGACGTGGAGGAACTCACAGCCATCGAAGGATGTGGACAGCTTCTGGATGAGGAAGCGATAGCTTGCCATGTTGGGGTCGCGGGCGTCCCACTCGCCGGAGCACTGCTGCACCACCAAGTCCGAGTCGCCGTAGCACAGGATGCGCCGGATGCCGAGCTCCTTGGCAAGCCGGAGGCCGTGCACAAGGGCTTCGTATTCGGCGACGTTGTTGGAGGCGGCGAAGTGGATCTAGAGTGCGTAGCGGAGTCGGTCACCCTTCGGGGATGACAGTACGATGCCGACCCCTAAGCCGAGTTGCATCTTGGACCCGTCGAAGTGCATGCGCCAGTGCGTCGAGTCGGGAGGCGGCGGCAGGTACTGGGTCTCGGTCCAGTCGACGAGGAAATCGGCCAGGGCCTGAGACTTGATCATGGTGAGGGGCTCGTAGAGGATGGTGTGGCCAGCTAGCTGGATCGCCCACTTGGCGACCCGGTCGAAGGCTTCCCGACACCCGATGATTTCTCCGATAGGCGCCGTGCTGACGACGGTGACGACATGTTCTTGAAAGTACTGCTTCAGCTTCTTGGCGGTGAGGTACATGCCGTAACACATCTTCTGGTAGTGCGGGTAGTTCTGCTTGGAGGTGGAGAGCACTTCGCTCAGGTAGTAGACCGGACGCTGGACGGCCTGGATCTTTCCCTTCTCCGGTCGCTCGACCACCAGCACCGTGCTGACCGCCCGCGAGGTTGCTGAAGGAAATATGCACTAGAGGCAATAATAAAGTTATTATTTATTTCCTTATTTCATGATAAATGTTTATTATTCATGCTTGAATTGTATTAACCGGAAACATGATACATGTGTGAATAAATAGACAAACAGAGTGTCACTAGTATGCCTCTACTTGACTAACTCGTTAATCAAAGATGGTTATGTTTCCTAACCATGGACAAAGAGTTGTTATTTCATTAACGGGATCACATCATTAGGTGAATGATCTGATTGACATGACCCATTCCATTAGCTTAGCACCCGATCGTTTAGTATGTTGCTACTGCTTTCTTCATGACTTATACATGTTCCTGTGACTATGAGATTATGCAACTCCAGTTTACCAGAGGAACACTTTGTGTGCTACCAAACGTCACAACGTAACTGGGTGATTATAAAGGTGCTCTCTGTGTGTCTCCGAAGGTACATGTTGAGTTGGCATAATTCGAGATTAGGTTTTGTCACTCCGATTGTCGGAGAAGGTATCTCTGGGCCTTCTCGGTAATACACATCACTTAAGCCTTGCAAGCATTGCAACTAATGAGTTAGTTGCGGGATGATGTATTACGGAACGAGTAAAGAGACTTGTCGGTAACGAGATTGAACTAGGTATTGGATACCGACGATCGAATCTCGGGCAAGTAACATACCGATGACAAAGGGAACAACGTATGTTGTTATGCGGTTTGACCGATAAAGATCTTCGTAGAATATGTAGGAGCCAATATGAACATCCAGGTTCCACTATTGGTTATTGACCGGAAACAGTTCTAGGTCATGTCTACATAGTTCTCGAACCCGTAGGGTCCGCACGCTTAAGGTTTCGATGACAGTTATATTATGAGTTTATGAGTTTTGATGTACCAAAGGAGTTCGGAGTCCCGGATAAGATCAGGGACATGACGAGGAGTCTCGAAATGGTCGAGACGTAAAGATCAATATATTGGACGACTATATTCGGAGTTCGGAAAGGTTCCGAGTGATTCGGGTATTTTTCAGAGTACCGGAGAGTTACGAGAATTCGCCGGGGAGTATATGGGCCTTATTGGGCCATACGGGAATAGAGAAGAGAGGCCAAAAGGAAGGAGGCCTGCGCCCCCCCCCCCCTCTGGTCCGAATTGGACAAGGGGCGCAGCCCCCCTTTCCTTCTTCCTCTCCCCCTCTTTCCCCTTCTCCTACTCCAACAAGGGAGGTGGAATCCTACTAGGACTAGGGAGTCCTAGTAGGACTCCACACTGGCGCACCCTCCTAGGGCCGGCCTCCTCCCCTTGCTCCTTTATATACGGGGCAAGTGGGCACCCCATAACACACAAGTTGATCTTCGTGATCGCTCCTTAGCTGCAGCGGTGCCCCTCCACCATATTCCACCTCGGTCATATCATCGCGGAGTTTAGGCGAAGCCCTGCGCCGATAGAACATCATCATCGCCACCACGCCGTCGTCGATGTAACTCATCCCCGCCACTTTGCTGGATCGAGTCCGGGGATCGTCATCGAGCTGAACGTGTGCTGAACTCGGAGGTGCCGTACGTTCGGTACTTGGATCGGTCGGATCGTGAAGACGTACGACTACATCAACCGCGTTGTCATAACGCTCCGCTTTCGGTCTACGAGGGTACGTGGACACACTCTCCCCTCTCGTTGCTATGCATCACCATGATCCTTGCGTGTGCGTAGGAAATTTTTTGAAATTACTACGTTCCCCAATAGTGTTATCAGAGCCTAGGTTTTATGCGTTGATGTTATATGCACGAGTAGAACACAAGGCAGTTGTGGGCGATACAAGTCATACTGCTTACCAGCATGTCATACTTTGTTTCGGCGGTATTGTGAGATGAAGCGGCCCGGACCGACATTACGCGTACGCTTACGCGAGACTGGTTTCACCGCTGCGAGCACTCGTTGCTTAAAGGTGACCGGCGGGTGTCTGTCTCTCTCACTTTAGTTGAACCAAGTGTGGCTACGCCCGGTCCTTGCGAAGGTTAAAACAACACTAACTTGACGAACTATCGTTGTGGTTTTGATGCGTAGGTAAGAACGGTTCTTGCTCAGCCCGTAGCAGCCATGTAAAATTTGCAACAACAAAGTAGAGGACGTCTAACTTGTTTTTGCAGGGCATGTTGTGATGTGATATGGTCAAGACGTGATGCTATATTTTATTGTATGAGATGATCATGTTTTGTAACCGAAGTTATCGGCAATCGGCAGGAGCCATATGGTTGTCGCTTTATTGTATGAAATGCAAACGCCCTGTAATTGTTTTACTTTATCACTAAGCGGTAGCGATAGTCGTAGAAGCAATAGTTGGCGAGACGACAACGATGTTACGATGGAGATCAAGGTGTCGCGCCGGTGACGATGGTGATCATGACGGTGCTTCGGAGATGGAGATCACAAGCACAAGATGATGATGGCCGTATCATATCACTTATATTGATTGCATGTGATGTTTATCTTTTATGCATCTTATCTTGCTTTGATTGACGGTAGCATTATAAGATGATCTCTCACTAATTATCAAGAAGTGTTCTCCTGAGTATGCACCGTTGCCAAAGTTAAATGCGTGCCTAGACACCACGTGATGATCGGGTGTGATAAGCTCTACGTCCATCTACAACGGGTGCAAGCCAGTTTTGCACACGCGGAATACTCAGGTTAAACTTGACGAGCCTAGCATATGCAGATATGGCCTCGGAACACGGATACCGAAAGGTCGAGCGTGAATCATATAGTAGATATGATCAACATAGTGATGTTCACCATTGAAAACTACTCCATCTCACGTGATGATCGGTTATGGTTTAGTTGATTTGGATCACGTGATCACTTAGATGACTAGAGAGATGTATGTCTAAGTGGGAGTTCTTAAGTAATATGATTAATTGAACTTAAATTTATCATGAACTTAGTCCCGGTAGTATTTTTGCAAATTATGTTGTAGATCAATAGCTCGCGTTGTTGCTTTCACATGTTTATTTTGATATGTTCCTAGAGAAAATTGTGTTGAAAGATGTTAGTAGCAATGATGCGGATTGGATCCGTGATCTGAGGTTTATCCTCATTGCTGCACAGAAGAATTATGTCCTTAATGCACCGCTAGGTGACAGCCTATTGCAGGAGCAGATGCAGACGTTATGAACGTTTGGCTAGCTCAATATGATGACTACTTAATAGTTTAGTGCACCATGCTTAACAGCTTAGAATCGGGACTTCAAAGATGTTTTGAACATCATGGACCATATAAGATGTTCCAGGAATTGAAGTTAATATTTCAAGCAAATACCCGAGTTGAGAGATATGAAGTCTCCAACAAGTTCTATAGCTAAAAGATGGAGGAGAATCGCTCAACTAGTGAGCATGTGCTCAGATTGTCTGAGTACTTCAATCGCTTGAATCAAGTGGGAGTTAATCTTCTAGATAAGATAGTGATTGACAGAATTCTCTAGTCACCATCACTAAGTTAGTAGAACTTCGTGATGAACTATAGTATGCAAGGGATGACGAAAAAGATTCTCGAGCTCTTCGTGATGTTGAAATCAACGAAGGTAGAAATCAAGAAAGAGCATCAAGTGTTGATGATTGACAAGACCACTAGTTTCAAGAAGCGGGCAAAGGGAAAGAAAGGAAACTTCAAGCGAATGACAAGCAAGTTGTCACTCCCGTGAAGAAGACCAAAGCTGGACCAAAGCCTGAAACCGAAAGTGCTTACAATCGCAAAGTAAATGGTCACTGGAAGCGGAAAAGCCCTGGATATTTGGTGAGTAAGAAGGATGGCAAAGTGAACAAGGGTATATTTGATATACATGTGTTTGATGTGTGCCTTACTAGTGTTTATAGTAGCCCCGAGTATTTGATACTTGTTCGGTTGCTAAGATTAGTAACTCAAAGCAGGAGTTACGAATAAACAGAGACTAGTTGAAGGGGAAGTGACGATGAGTGTTGGAAGTAGTTCCAAGATTAATATGATCATCATCGCACACTCCCTATACTTTCGAGATTAGTGTTAAACCTAAATAAATGTTATTTGGCGTTTGCATTGAGCATGAATATGATCTGATCATGTTTATTGCGATACGGTTATTCATTTAAAAAGTTAGAGAATAAATTGTTATTCATTTACATGAATAAGACCTTCGATGGTCATACACCCAATGAACATAGTTTGTTGGATCTCGATCGTAGTGATACACATATTCATAATATTGATGCCAAAAGATGAAAAGTTAATAATGATAGTGCAACTTATTTGTGGCACTGCCGTTTGGGTCATATCGGTGTAAAGCGCATGAAGAAACTCCATAAAGATGGATTTTTGGAATCACTTGGTTATGAATCATTTGATGCTTGCGAACCGTGCCTTTTGGGCAAGATGACTAAAACTCCGTTCTCGGAACAATGGAACAAGCTCTTGACTTGTTGGAAATAACACATATATACCGATGTATGCGATCCAATGAGTGTTGATGCTCGTGGCAAGTATCGTTATTTTTCTCGACCTTCACAAGATGATTTGAGTAGATATGGGTATATCTACTTGATGAAACATAAGTCTGAAATAGTTGAAAGGTTCAAAGAATTTCAGAGTGAAGTGGAAAATCATCATAACAAGAAAATAAAGTTTCTGCGATCTGATCGTGGAGATGAATATTTGAGTTACGAGTTTGGTCTTCAATTGAAACAATGTGGAATAGTTTCACAGCTCACGCAACCTAGAACACCACAACGATATGGTGTGTCTGAACGTCAGAATCGCACTTTATTTGATATGGTGCGATCAATGATGTCTCTTACTGATTTACCACTATCGTTTTGGGGTTATGCATTAGAGACAGCTGCATTCACGTTAAAAAGGGCACCATATAAATCCGTTGAGACGACACCGTATGAACTATGGTTTAGCAATAAACCAAGTTGTCGTTTCTTAAAGTTTGGGTTGCCATGCTTATGTGAAAAAGTTTCAACATGATAAGCTTGAACCCAAATCGGAAAAGTGCATATTCATAGGATACCCAAAATGTTGGGTACACCTTCTATCACAGATCCGAAAGGCAAGACATTCGTTGCCAAGAATGGATCCATTCTAGAGAAGGAGTTTCTCTCGAAAGAAGTGAGTGGGAGGAAAGTAGAACTTGATGAGGTAATTGTACCTTCTCCCTTATTGGAAAGTAGTTTATCATAGAAATCAGTTCCAGTGATTCCTACACAAATTAGTGAGGAAATTAATGATGATGATCATAAAACTTCAGATCAAGTTGCTACCAAACCTCGTAGGTCTTCCAGAGTAAGATCCGCACCAGAGTGGTACGGTAATCATGTTCTGGAAGTCATGTTACTAGACCATGATGAACCTACGAACTATGAGGAAGCGATGATGAGCCCAGATTTCGCAAAATGGCTTGAGGCCATGAAATCTGAGATAGGATCCATGTATAAGAACAAAGTATGGACTTTGGTTGACTTGCCCGATGATCGGAAAGCCATTGAGATTAAATGGATCTTCAAGAGGAAGAGGACGCTGATAGTAGTGTTACTATCTACAAAACTAGACTTGTCGAAAAAGGTTTTTGACAAAGTTCAAGGTGTTGACTACAATGAGATTTTCTCACTCGTATCGATGCTTAAAGTCTGTCCGAATCATGTTAGCAATTGCCGCATTTTATGAAATCTGGCAAATGGATAAACAAAACTGCATTCCTTAATGGATTTATTAAAGAAGAGTTGTATATGATGCAACCAGACAGTTTTTGTCAATCCTAAAGGTGTTAACAAAATGTGCAAGCTCCAGTGATCCATCTATGGACTGGTGCAAGCATCTCGGAGTTGGAATGTATGCTTTGATAAGTTGATCAAAGCATATAGTATTATACAGACTTGCGGTGAAGCCTGTATTTACAAGAAAGTGAGTGGGAGCACTACAACATTTCTGATAAGTATATGTATGACATATTGTTGATCGGAAATAATGTAGAATTATTCTGCAAAGCACAAAGGAGTGTTTGAAAGGAGTTTTTTCAAAGAAAGACCTCGGTGAAGCTGCTTACATATTGAGCATCAAGATCTATAGAGATAGATCAAGACGCTTGATAAGTTTTTTCAATAAGTACATACCTTGATAAGATTTTGAAGTAAGTTCAAAATGGAGCAGTCAAAGAAAGAGTTATTGCCTGTGTTACAAAGTGTGAAATTGAGTAAGACTCAAAGCCCGACCATGGCAGAAGATAGAAAAAGAATGGAAGTCATTCCCTATGCCTCAGCCATAGGTTCTATAAAGTATGTCATGTTGTGTACCAGATCTATTGTATACCCTATCCTGAGTTTGACAAGGGAGTACAATAGTGATCTAGGAGTAAGATCACTGGACAGCGGTCAATTTTATCCTTAGTGGAATAAGGATATGTTTCTCGATTATGGAGGTGAAAAAAAGGGTTCGTCGTAAAGAGTTACGTCGATGCAAGTTTTGACACCGATCTGGATGACTCTAAGTCTCGATCCAGATACATATTGAAAAGTGGGAGCAATTAGCTAGAATAGCTCCTTGCGAGCATTGTTGACATAGAAATTAGCAAAATACTTACGGATCTGAATGTGATGCATCTGCGTTGACTAAAATTATCTCACAAGCAAAACATGATCACACCTTAGTACTCTTTGGGTGTTAATCACATAGCGATGTGAACTAGATTACTGACTCTAGTAAACCCTTTGGGTGTTGATCACATATCGATGTGAACTATGGGTGTTAATCACATGGTGATGTGAACTATTGCTGTTATATCACATGGCGATGTGAACTAGATTATTGACTCTAGTGCAAGTGGGAGACTGAAGGAAATATGCCCTAGAGGCAATAATAAAGTTATTATTTATTTCCTTATTTCATGATAAATGTTTATTATTCATGCTTGAATTGTATTAACCGGAAACATGATACATGTGTGAATAAATAGACAAACAGAGTGTCACTAGTATGCCTCTACTTGACTAACTCGTTAATCAAAGATGGTTATGTTCCCTAACCATGGACAAAGAGTTGTTATTTGATTAACGGGATCACATCATTAGGTGAATGATCTGATTGACATGACCCATTCCATTAGCTTAGCACCCGATCGTTTAGTATGTTGCTACTGCTTTCTTCATGACTTATACATGTTCCTGTGACTATGAGATTATGCAACTCCGTTTACCGGAGGAACACTTTGTGTGCTACCAAACGTCACAACGTAATCGGGTGATTATAAAGGTGCTCTACAGGTGTCTCCGAAGGTACATGTTGGGTTGGCGTATTTGAGATTAGGTTTTGTCACTCCGATTGTCGGAGAGGTATCTCTGGGCCCTCTCGGTAATACACATCACTTAAAGCCTTGCAAGCATTGCAACTAATGAGTTAGTTGTGGGATGATGTATTACGGAACGAGTAAAGAGACTTGCCGGTAACGAGATTGAACTAGGTATTGGATACCGACGATCGAATCTCGGGCAAGTAACATACAGATGACAAAGGGAACAACGTATGTTGTTATGCGGTTTGACCGATAAAGATCTACGTAGAATATGTAGGAGCCAATATGAACATCCAGGTTCCACTATTGGTTATTGACCGGAAACAGTTCTAGGTCATGTCTACATAGTTCTCGAACCCGTAGGGTCCGCACGCTTAAGGTTTCGATGGCGATGCTTATATTATGAGTTTATGAGTTTTGATGTACCGAAGGAGTTCGGAGTCCCGGATGAGACCGGGGACATGACGAGGAGTCTCGAAATGGTCGAGACGTGAAGATCGATATATTGGACGACTATATTCGGAGTTCGGAAAGGTTCCGAGTGATTCGGGTATTTTTCGGAGTACCGGAGAGTTACGGGAATTCGCTGGGGGTATATGGGCCTTATTGGGCCATACGGGAATAGAGGAGAGAGGCCAAAAGGAAGGAGGCGCACGCCCCCCTCTGGTCCGAATTGGACAAGGGGCGCAGCCCCTTTCCTTCTTCCTCTCCCCTCTTTCCCTTCTCCTACTCCAACAAGGGAGGTGGAATCCTACTAGGACTAGGGAGTCCTAGTAGGACTCCACACTTGGCGCGCCCTCCTAGGGCCGGCCTCCTCCCCTTGCTCCTTTATATACGGGGCAAGGGGCACCCCATAACACACAAGTTGATCTTCGTGATCGTTCCTTAGCCGTGTGCGGTGCCCCTCCACCATATTCCACCTCGGTCATATCGTCATGAGTTTAGGCGAAGCCCTGCGCCGGTAGAACATCATCATCGTCACCACGATGTCGTGCTGACAGAACTCATCCCCGACACTTTGCTGGATCGGAGTCCGGGGATCGTCATCGAGCTGAACGTGTGCTGAACTCGGAGGTGCCGTACGTTCGGTACTTGGATCGGTCGGATCATGAAGATGTACGACTACATCAACCGCGTTGTCATAACGCTTCCGCTTTCAGTCTACGAGGGTACGTGGACACACTCTCCCCTCTCGTTGCTATGCATCACCATGATCCTTGCGTGTGCGTAGGAATTTTTTTGAAATTACTACGTTCCCCAACAGTTGCGGCTATGTAGAGCAACAGCGGCCCCTTGTCGGTTGGTGCGGCCAGAACGGGTGCGGTGGAGAGCATGCGCTTGAGGTCTTGGAAAGCTTCGTCCGCCTTGTCTTTCCACTCGAACGGGCTTGTTTTCTTCATTAGCTGGTACAGGGTTAGTGCCTTCTCGACCAGCCGGCTTAGAAACCGGCTGACCGAGGCCAGGCAGCCTGTGAACTTCTGGACATCGCGCAGCCAGGTTGGCTTGCGCACGCGCTCGATGGACTTGATCTTATCCGGGTTCGCCTCGATGCCGCGTTCCGAGACGAGGAAACCGAGCAGCTTTCCGGCTGGGACGCCGAAGACGCACTTTTCCGGGTTGAGCTTGACCTTGTATTCGCGGAGGTTGGCGAATGTTTCCTTCAGATCATCGAGGAGCATGAGGTGCTACTTGGTCTTCACCACGATATCATCCACGTACACGTGGATGTTCTTGCCGAGTTGCGGTAGCAGGCACTTCTGCATGCAGCGTTGGAAGGTGGCGCCGGCGTTCTTCAACCCGAACGACATGTTGATGTAGAAATACGCTCCAAAGGGCGTGATGAAGGACATCTTCAGGGCATCGGCCAGGTCCAGCTTGATCTGGTGATAGCCGGAGTAGGCGTCTAGGAAGGACAGCAGCTCGCACCCGGCGGTCGAGTCGATGACTTGGTCGATCCGTGGGAGGGAGAACAGATCCCTGGGACATGCCTTGTTGAGGCTGGTGTAGTCGATACACATGCGCCAGGTCTTGTTCTTCTTCAGGACGAGGACTAGATTGGCCAGCCACTCGGGGTGAAACACTTCCATTATGAAGCCGGCCGCCAAAAGCTTGGCGACCTCTTCACCAATGGTTCTTCTCTTCTCTTCGGAAAATCGACGGAGGGGTTGACGGACAGGCTTGGCGTCCTTGCGGACGTGGAGTTTGTGCTCGGCGTACTTCCTCGGGATACCCGGCGTGTCTTTGGGGGTCCATGCGAAGATATCCTGATTCTCACGGAGGAAGTCGACGAGCTCGCCTTCCTATTTGCTGTCGAGGCGGGCGCCTATGACAACATACTTGCTGCAGCTGGGGTCTTCCGGGTTTAGTTTCACTTTCTTGGTCTCCTTGGAGGGCTTGAAGGCGGCCTCATCAGCCGGGTCCAGGGTCGGGATCGACGCGTCGGAGGCCTCGCCGGCTAGGGCGACGATCCGGTCGAGCTGGCGCCGCTCCTCGGCAATGACCAGCGACTCGGCCAGCTTGGCGCCGTCTCGGGCGCACTCCAGAGACTTGCGGTAGTCACCGGTGACAGTAATGAGGCCCTTGGGACCCGACATCTTCATCTTCAGGTACGCATAGTGGGGGACCGCCATGAACTTGGCGAGCATGGGCCGGCCCAGCAAAGCGCGGTACGCGCTGGACAGGTCCACCACCTCGAACCAGATTGGTTCACGTCGGAAGTGGCTGCTGTTGCCAAACAAGACGTCGAGCCGGACCCGGCCAATGGGCAAACAGGAAAGGCCGGGTACGATGCCGTGGAAGACGGTCTGGGTTGGCTCCAGGTCTTCGGCCTTGAGGCCGAGCTTGGTCATCGTGTCGCGGTAGAGGATGTTGATGCTGCTGCCGCCGTCGATGAGGACTCGGGAGAACTTGCAGGTGCGCCGCGCGACGATCGTAGGGTTGAGGACGAGGGCGTACCCACCCGGACTCGGCATGACTGCCGGGTGATCCTCCCGGGTCCAGGTGATCGGGCGCTCCGACCAATGCATGAAATCCGTCTTGGCCGGGACGATGTTGTTCACCTCCTGCCGGAGGAGGCGCTCGCTGCGCTTGTCGTCGCCGAGGCTGGTGAAGACGACGTAGGACGCGTTCTGGTCCGGGTAGGCGTTGTTCCGCATCGCGTCGCCGGAGGGGGCGGCGGTGGAGGCAGAGGCGGTTATCCCGCGCCCGGAGCCGGAGCCGGAGCCGGAGGAGGCGGGACGTCGCCCCTCATGAGGCGCTTGGTGATGGCGCATCGCCAAGCGCAGCGTGGAGGGTCTTGCGCCGCTGTGGTGCTTGCATGGAGCATCGAGCATCTCTTCAAAGCTCATGGCGGGTTGCCACGCCATCTTGCCGGTCTGCCGGTGCTTCGCTGCCGGGTCCGCCACGGGCTTGGCGGCCGCGACGAGCCGGTTGTCGTGACGTTGCGCCGGCTGCTCGGCCTTGCGCTTGCTATTCTGGTGGTGCTGCTGCCGGCTGCCTTCGCCGGCCGGCTTCTGTGGAGGGACCGGCTTTGCCTTGCCGGCCTCGACCAGCGCCACTTGGATCTTCATGGCGGAGTCGGCGTTGGCGTACTTGTTCGCCGTCACCATGAGTGCGGCCATGGTGGCCGGCTCGGAGCGTAGAAGCTTGTGCTTGAGGAGGGTGCCGTCTCGGCACCCGTTGACGAAGTATTGGATCGCCTGGACTTCATGGACACCCTCACAGCTGTTCCGGAGCTCGATCCAGCGTGCGAGGTCTCGCGGCGCCGTCACCGCCGCCCTCGCACGCACATGGCGAAGCTGATCGGGGCGACGGGTCGCTTGTACGCCCCTCGCAGATTGCGGATAAACGCTTCCTCGAAATCGACCCATGCATTGATGCTGCCCATCGGCAGGCTGTTCAACCATGTGCGAGCCGATCCTTGGAGCATGAGCGGTGCGTAGCGCACGGTGAGACGACGATTGGCACCGGTGATGCCAATGGTAGTGGTGTAGTCGGTGAGCCAGTCTTCTCGCTTCACGGTCCCATTGTACTTGGGGGTGTCGCGGGGGAGCGCGAATCTCTTGGGGAAGGGCTCCTCCCGGATGCGTGGGCCGAAACACGCCGGCCCGATAGCGCCGCTCTCCTCCACCTCCATGGAGCGAGCGAGCTGATCGAGGCGGTGGCGCGCGTCGGCGTCGTCGATGGCGCGCGGGCCTAGTCGAGTGGCGGCCAGGCCCCGAGGGGCCGGGTTGGCTGGAGCCGGACACCAGCCAGGCTGGTCGGGTCCGTGTTGGGTCTCTGGGGCGGGCTCGTTGCCCAGAGCGTCGGTGGCGGTGCCGGGCCGGGTTGCACCGGTTCGCCCGCCGGAGTGCGCCTCGCCGGGCGGCGAAGAGGCCGTGTGCAGGAGTTCGCCGGGTCAGCCAAGGCGGGCGGAGCCGGACCCCGCCGGCTTGGCGAGCTGGTTGAGGCGATCCTGATGAGTGTTGGCGGCGTGGAGGAGCTCGCGCATCCGCCCGATGTGCTCCCTGAGCTCCTCGCCCGTGAGTTGGTCGAGGCCCACCGCGGCTGCCTCCGCAGCGCGCATGTTCTTGACTGGGGCCTCGTAGACGGTCCGGCCGGCGCCGAAAGCCCGATCGCTCCCCCCACCCCGGGCGCGAGTATCAGCGGCCCGGCTTGGCTCGGCCGCGGCGGGCGTGAATCCGTGGGCGGCGTCGTGCTCCATCTGAGCAGCTTCCAGGCGGCGTCTGGTGGCGGCTAGCGTCTCGGACAGGTCCAGCATTTGCCGGGCGCTCGCCCTCGAGCTGGGTTCGGGCTTCAACAACCTTGGTGGCGCTGACGTCGGTGCCGATGGGAATGCGGAGGCTACGCATTGCGGTCTTGCGGGTCGATCGTCTCCGTCTGGGCGCGGCGGCGCAACCAGCGGCTCTTCTCGTCTTGCTCGGCGAGGAAGAGGCGCCATCGCCCGATGTGAACCTCTACGTGGGCGTCCATCGCCGCGGCAGTGAATCCGCCGCTGAGAGAAAGCGGGGAGTCGGAGTAGCTTAGCACCCCGCTGGGGTACTCGTCGGCCGCAGGCGCGTCGGATATGCGCAGCGTGATGAAAGAAGCGGCAAGCGCGCCGATGACGTCGTCCGCCAGAGCGACAGACTCGTCGAAGTAGGAGAAGGGCCCCATCCGAAGCATGCTTCCGGCCAGTTCCTCAAGCTGCCCCACGGTGGGCGCCAACTGTCGTGGTGGGAGCGCGGCAGATACCAAGGGATGGCTAAAGAGAGGAGGAGGCTCGAGGGCGTTGGTGGGCTTCGGAGGCGAGGTTGATATGCGCGGGCACGGGACGCCGGACATACCCAAGTTCGGGGCTCTCCAGAGAGATAACACCCCTAGTCCTGCCGAGTTTAGTTGGATGGTGGATAGTACAATGTTGCTCCTGGAGCTGTTTGAGGAGGAGGGAGGCTGGCCAAGGCTCCGGCTACTCCTTCTCCTTGGTGTCGCTATGTCTCTGTTGAGTATCTAGTGTTGTCTCTCTCTCTCTCGTCTCTTTATCTGGCGCGGACTCCTGGGGGGTTTTATAGACCAACCCACCCAGGGTTACAATGGCAATATGCCGAGTCGGTGGGCCCGTATAGTCGGTGTCTGGGGTGCCGGGCTGGGTCCCGCTTGGGGGCTTCTGGTTCGCCGGGTTCCCCTAGGTGCGGGCCCCGCGTGCCTAGGGGGACTGTGCGCCGTCTTGTCGATCGTCGTAGGCGTGGCGGGTCGAGTCGTGCATGTGTTCTCCGTCAGGCCCTCGCTTCTTTGCCGTCGATGGTAAGGGCGGGAACACTGCCGCCGCTTAGCCCTGGTCGTGGTAGGTAAGCACCTTTGTTGCCATGCTCTGGCTGACCACGGGCATGGGCGGGGGCACTGTAGTCTTGGTCATCAGTGACTAAGGTCTCGTCCCATCATACGGCCTAGATGGTACGGGAGCTGACCCGTGGCTGGGTTGCCGTGGACGCCACTGGTGGGTTGGCTTACTGGGGAATCCAAGGCTGCGCCGGGTCGAGTTGCCTTGCCTCAGCCGCTGCGGCAGGGTTGACATACCTTGCCGAGTCGAGGGTCTTGGCCGGGTCGCGCGCCTTGCTGGGTCGAGCGACCCGGCCTGGCGCACGCCGGTTTGCGAGGCGATGCAGGCCCCACTGTTTTTGAAATAGATCCGGGTTCCGTTGCCTGCCCGGGGTTCATCCCCCCGACAACATGTCTCATGGCCCTTTATTCCCCTCCCAAGCCAAAACACTCAGCCGCCGACATCTTTGTTCTGTTTCTCAGAAACCCTAGATCAAATCTGAGGATCTGGCTTGTCGACGGATTGAATTGGCGTAAAAGGAGGAAGGACGACAAGATTGATTAGAGAAGGACGACAAGAGTCTTCAAGGTTCAGCACAACGGGTTAGGTATACAAGTGATCGACTATTTACGAACTCTCAGAAACCCTCTAAGAAAATTTTAGGCATTGAAGATTGAAATCTTCTATATACTTCCCTCTCATATGTGTTCCATACACACAAGTTAGATAGTAGGTTAGCCATGAAAAGAAGTGGAATACAACTAGCATTGATGTGTATGGTTTTTGCTCTATATTTAATGTTAAAAATATATATAAGCCATATAAATTTCTGTCATGGATACACAATATCTTATTTGAGTAAATCTAGTGGAATCCTCGATTCCACGACTCGATACTATGACTCGATTCTGTCTAACGAAAATTGATCCGACTGCGAATCCCGACTCTGACTACCTTGAAGACTCTGACAGTCGGCACTCTGCTGCTTGTGACCTGGGCACTCTGACAGTGACATGAGTACCATCTATTGCTCCAATGCAAATCCTGGAATGGCATTACAATATGTTGTTAGTCTACTACAGAACAATAATAACATATGAAGGCATGAACTACATACTGTAAGTGCTCACCTTGAAGTATGGATACCATCTTGGGCTAGTGCGAATCTTGGTAGGAGTACGGCCGGTTGGTGACCCGATCATCTCTCCTCTGAGCTCCCCAACAGCATATAGCACTTGCTTGAAGTACCTGGAGATGGTATCCATTGATCTCCTGAAGGTGTTGCGTACAACCATGAACCTCTGGTTATGACCAACAACATGGAGGAACATGGCCACTTGCTCTTCCACAGTGGTGTGGATGCTATCTTCTAGTAGCCCCCTGCTCCTAAATGTCTGCACAAGCCTGGAGAGAGGTGCTCTTTTTATTCGAAGCATCCACAGAGCCTCTGTGTTGTTGTAGTTGTAGATGTAGTTCAGAATCGCTATCCTCTCTTGATGCCGGATTAACATCGGACCATACCGGATGCGAGGTTTCTCATTCCGACGAACAACTCTCTTATGGACCAACAGGATCCAGTCCTGAACCACAGCTATCGGCGATGCTACCTGAACTAGAAGCTTCGTCCGTTCATCCACAACCTAAGCGACATCCATGATGCGGTCAGCGATGGCGCTATCGACCCTAAACGGTCCTATCGAACAAACTAACACATAACAGAGGAGGGGGAGGGGGTAGCTTACCAGCTTCGAGGTCGGGGGAGACATGGCAGAGACGAGGATGGGTAGATGGAGACGAAGAAGAAAGGGAGAAGCAGTTGCCGCTGCCTGGGAGTGCTCCTACCGCCTCTTGCCGCTGCCGGGGAGTGCTCCTGCCGCCTCTTGCCACTGCAGGGGAGTGTCACAGCTGCAGTTCTGAGTCACCGCCGCCGTCGCAGCCGTAGATGTGAGTCGCCGCCGCTGGGGCCAACAACAGAGGAGGGTTTGTCCTACAGCTAGAGGTGAGCAAGTAAATGGGGTGGTGAGGGTATATTTGGCGCCACCCCACCTCGGCCAATTTTCCCCTCCCGCCATCTCCGCTATCTCTGCCCGCACCCCCCTGCACCGCGCCCTACGCCGCGTTTTCGTTTTCCGCCCCACTCAGCCTGGCTCGCTGGAAACAGCCGGTTCGAGCGTTCCCAGCGAGCCAGGCTCTGGGTGCTTTAAGTTCCGTGCATATGCGAGCCAGGTCGGCCTGTAGGCATCCAAACGGCCCATTTTCATCCCGCCCGGGCCTGGTTGGGCTGTATGCAGCCTACCAAATGCGTCCTTAGCCATGAAATTTTGACGCACTTGCACACTGAATCATCTTGCATAAAAACATTGTTTTTGAATTTTTCTTCTATATATTTTTATTTTACTATTTATCGGGTGCACATGAGCACGAGCACCAACTTGAATATTCAGGCCCTTACGATCAACTACACATAATGTAGAACTTGACCACAAGCTCAAAAACTTAAGGGCAATCCACGTGCTTGCGGGATGCCCACAAGTAATATATTTTATGGCTATGTTAGACTAAGGAATAAACAATTGATATTTTTATGATTTTGGCTTGTGGGATGCCCACAGTAATATAATTTTACTACTTTTAGCACTATGTTAGACTAAGGAATAAACAATTGAGATCTTTATAATTTTGCATTTGCTTCCCGCCAATCAGGATTCAGAAACACTCAGTTTTATCCCTATTCCCTTAAACGGTTGATCGCTTTTACCCCTTGCACCATTTCCGTCAGGTCAAACCCCTTTGATCTACTTTCCAAAGAAAAAAACCTTTGATCATTTTCTTTGTCCAAAATGCCTGCCCATGCGTAGCTCAAAGATGGGTTACTTTAGATATACCGTTTACATGTGGGACTTACTTGTAAAAATGAATAAAGAACCCCCTCCCCCCCCCCCCCCACACACACACTCTTATAGGTGGCACCCAATATAAAAATAAAAGAAAAATACATGTTATATATTTGAAAACTGCGATTTTAATAAGTTTTCATGTATTTTAAAAGTTTAGTTTGATTTTAAATGGTGTTCATGCATTTCTTTAAAAAATCAAACAAATTCAGAAAGTATTTGTGTAAATATAAATAGTGTTCATGTATTCTAAAAAATGTTCTCATGGTTCTCAAATGTCCGCAAGCATATTTTTATAACTTCACGTCATTTGAAACAGATCCAACTACTTTAAAGAATGGTATAAGTTTTAAAAGTGTCCATGTGTTTTAGAAAAAAAATCAATTAGTTTCAGCAAAGTGGTCATGCATTTCAAAAAAATACATGCATATATTTCTAAGAATTATATGTCTTTATTTTAAAACTTAGAATGAAACAAAATAAAATAAACTAGGAAAATGAAAAAACTAAACTAAGAAAACCGAAAAGAAAAAAAACAAGGAAATGGAAACTAAAAATAGAAAAATAGAAAATAAAATGGAATAGAAATCCACACAAAAAACCGAGTAGATATGTGTGTATTCGTCGATAAAAGTTTGTATAATTTGTATAACAATTGTAAGAGAAATAGTTTTTTAAACTACAATTAAGCCTACAGAAATTAAAAGATCAAAAGAGAAATAAACTAAAAATGAAAACTTCGAAAGAAAACCAAGAGAGAAAACAGAAAAACCAAAGCCATAGGAAAGAAACCAGCGTAGCTAGCGATTAAAAACCGTTCACGTCAGTTGTTTGAGCCGCGCATGCCCACTAACACGCCTAATGTGGTCGATCGACGCGCTATCATGTGCAATAGGTGGCGTATAGCAATCGCCCAAACACTAATACAACTGAGTAACGAGAAAAAAAAAAGGAAAAAACCATTGTACGAGTGACAGGGCATTTTGTTTTTACCTTTTTAGGGGGAGAGAGCATTTGTTGGGGCCAGAATGAGCCTTGACCCAGCTTATAAGAAAACTTCACTATGGTAGTGCATATATAAAATAAATTCAACCATATACGACATGATTTGTAAATTATCTCCTT
Source organism: Aegilops bicornis (assembly GCA_021605145.1). Lineage (NCBI taxonomy): Eukaryota > Viridiplantae > Streptophyta > Magnoliopsida > Poales > Poaceae > Aegilops > Aegilops bicornis. The sequence continues at coordinate 200,697,810 of CM038675.1, read as the reverse complement.
CAACCATGTTCTAGATATCTTTGTCCCCTCCTAAAAATGCACGCAGGAAACTACGGCACGCGATCATGCAACATGGAAGCGCTCGAGCGTGGGCCGAGGCCCACTAGCATCTAGTTTTTTCACCATATGTCCGATTTCCACGGGTTTATGTCGATGGTTATGAGTTGTGGTGTGGTTCGGATGATTCGTGGCAACGCTCATTGTTACATTGCAACAACATCGCAAGATGTGTATGAGCACTGCAAGATCCTGACTTGGTTGAAACGATAAATGGTGTTACGGAGCCGGATGCAAAAAGGCCGGGTGGATCTTTGCAGTAATGGATGACCAACCACATGGCAATTTTATTCAGGTAAATGTTACTCTTTGGGCGATCTGGTATTCTGGTATGTACGTCGACAAGCTCCCCATGAGCAAATATTTCAGAGCTCTCATTCTACACATAATTTCATTATGAAATATATAAAGGAGTTGAAAGGGTGCAAGCCCGAGAAGCTTGCTATCATAGCTTCAATGGCAGCAAGGCAGCCACGCACAAGGTGGATTCCGCCGGTGCATGCAGTTGCCAAGTTGAGAGTGGATGGAGCTGTATCACGTGAGCTCAACGAAAGCTCTTACAGTGTAGAGATTCATCGGGTATCTTCTTGGGCGTATCAGCCATCAGGTGCACAGGAATAATTGACTCGGCGACCCTTGAAGCATTGGCTGTCGAGAGGCCCTAGCCCTTGTGCAAGACCTCTCGTTATCTCATGTGGAGATTGCATCCGATTGCCAGGGTATTGTGAACGACATCAAGCAAGGTACTGGAGGTGCAGACGCAAGTGTCATCAAGGAGATTAGAATAATATTGAACAAGTTCCAGCATTGCTCTTTCATCTTCGAAGGGCGAGATACCAATTTCAGGGCAGATAGCTTGCTAAACATACTTTTGGTTTAGAGATGGGGCATCATGTTTGGCTACTTTATCCTCCAGGTCTAGCTTGTATTCGCATGAATATTCTTGTATGATTAATAAAGTGTGTTTGGACTAAAAAAATGTGATCTTCCTTTTCTCTGTTAATTTTTATTTATTTTTATTTTCTATTTCATGTTTGCGTATTAATAACTTTTGAAAAGTCTATAACACTTTTAGTAAACGTGTTAGCAAGATTAATATTACATATGCTTTTATAGAAGTCTCAAACAAATTTTGAAATTACATCAACAATCTGTACAGCTAGAGGAACATTAATTCTAATTTTAGGCATGTTTTCCTAAAAGTATGAATAGTTTATAATTTGGGCCGTGCTACGCGTCTGGGTCATGAGCCGTCAGATCTGTTGCATCTAGCGGCCGAGCGCGTCTTCGCCATTGCAACATAGGTCTTGTTGCAAATTAGTTCTGCAACACAGGTCTTCTTGCAAAAAAAGTTGCAACTCAGGTTTTGTTTTAATCTTTTTTTGCAATTGAGGTCTTATTGTAGAATTTTTTTGCAAGAGAGCGTAGACCCGTCGTGATCCATTGTAACACTGCATATGTTTGAGAAGCAAAGCCCTTGTTGCAGAAGCGCGCGCTTTCGACAAAGGATGATATGCGGGCTCTCACTTGGACGCGTGTCATGCTCTGATGGTGGCGGACACTGCCGTTGTTATCCGCCGGGTGATGGTAAGCATTCCCTTATAATTTTATGTCATCAATTTTAAATACCATGTGAACAATTTTTACACAAGCATTTAAAAATATTAACCTTTTTAAAATTGCAATTACATTTTTTGAAATGTATAAACAATTTTAAAAATTACAATAACATTTTATTAAGTACATGAACTCCTTTTAAAGTTGCACTAACATTAAAACTTACATGGAGACCTTTTGAACATATGTAGACACCTTTTATATTAAATAACTAAATATAAAACAAATTCATTTTCTAATTCAAGAACATACTCCCTCCGTCTGAAAATTACTTGTCATCAAAACGGATAAAAGGAGATGTATCTAAACGTATTTTAGTTCTACATACACCCATTTTTATCCATTTTGATGACAAGTATTTTCGGACGGAGGGAGTATTTTATAATACACATACATGAACACATTTTTAAAAATATATATATATATATACATTTCCGAAACTTACATATATACTTTTTGATAAGTGCAAATATTTTCTTAGCTTAAGTGCAAATATTTTTGTAATACGCGATTGTTATAGTTATTTGTATATATCAAAATCTGGAACAAACTGTACCTATTTTCCCAAAGGCCGATGCGATTAATGGGCGCTACATGCAGCGTATGGCAAAATATTAGCAATCGCGCACTGGAACCAGACTTGCACTTGATCCGGATGCCGTTCACGTGCACCCGAGTGATCAGCAGCACGAGCTCACCGTCGTCATCCACCCCAGGGGCACGCGGCACCAGAGCAGAGCGCCACACAGCCTACGCGCCCGCCTGCCCCAACCTTGGGCGCCACCTCACGCCGCTACGTGTCCTCCGGCTTGCTCTGGAACCACCGCATGCGCGCCACCTACCACCCCACGTCTCGCTTCCGGCAGAACCCAAAACGCCAGCGCCGCCATTCCAGCCCAACCCATCCTCGCCTACAAATACACCACATGACCGCCACGACATCCAACATTCCCAGACACCCAAGCACCCACACAAAGAACACATAGACAGAGCAAGCAGAAGAGGCTTTTTTCCGAGGAGCGGCGACGATGCAGACGGCGAAGGTGAAGGTGAAGGACGCGGTGAGCTCGGCCAAGGAGAAGGCGAAGGAGGGCACGGCCAAGGCGCAGGGCAAGACGGGCAAGGCCACGGCGACCACGCACGGCGAGAAGGAGATGGCCAAGGAGGAGACGCGCGCCAACAAGGCCCAGGCCAAGGCCGAGATGCACCAGGAGAAGGCCGAGCACCGCGCCGAGGCCGCCGCGGGGCGCCACGGCACCACGCACGTGCCCCTCACCGGGCCGCACGGCCACCACCGCCCCGTGGGCGCGGCGCCCGCCGCCGCCGACCCTGCGTACCCGGGCACCGGCGCGTACCCGACCACGGACAAGTACGTCTAGACGTGAGATGATCGGGGGGATCAGGAGCTAGCAGCTAGTGTTTTCTGTTTGTAACTAGTGATCCTGCCACTCGAGGCCGGTCTGTGTTGGCGCTCGCCCTGTATGCTGTGTGCACATGCATGTGCCGGAATAAAATGTATCGGTCAGTTTGTAAAATGCACCTTTGATGTAGTAGTAATTTGGACCTGAGTGCTCTTGCCTGCTCTTCGATGCTTCACCCCCACGCTTCGCCTTGATGCTGCCTCAGCCCCCGGAGCTCGCCGCCGTCGCCCGCCGTGCGGCAAGCTACAACTTTGATGCCTATCACAATGTATGGATCGGGGGCTGCCACTACGTCCACATCCTCATCAGGGGCAATTCTAAATCCTCGTTTGGGGCCGGATCATCCTCGTCGCCGCGGTGAGTACAATTCGGTGAGATCTACTCCCCGCTGTGCCCCGAGAGAGCAGTGCCCACAATATCGGATGCACCTTCTTCAGACAAGGTGGCCAAGGCTTGTCCTACTTCTGGTTCTTTCAGGACCAGGAAGAGGAAAAAATTATGGCACGCGTTTATATATTTAAAGATGGTAGTCTGGTTCATGCATACTTCAACCACGACACACTTCCCTTATCGCTATCGTCCATGTTTCTAATACCTCTGCTCGTCGGCAATAAACTATACACACCGAGCTCCAAGAGTGACATTCTTGTCTTACATTTTAGGTCCTCAAGTTTCTAAAAAATTCAGCTCCCACATGGGGTGGAGTATGGCTATATGGACACCTTCTTCTCACTGGATGATGATGATTCCAGATTATATCTCATCCGTTCCAGGAAGTTTCAACTTCGCATCCGGCTACGCAATGGGGACTACTGGTGGGAACGTATCCGGTGCACCAACACTTGTGGTGCTACCGGTGCACCGGATGCCGTACAACATTTTAAAAATTCTGAAAAAAAATTGAGCACATTGACATAACATCAATGTCATCACAAAATTTCGTATCAAAATTTGAAATATTTTTTGAGATACAAAAATGACAAAATTTACATCATGTGATAATGGACCAAATCTAAAGCCCAACTTATGTTATGTACTATCAGTGTTGAATTTATCATTTTTGTTTTAGGAGCTGTGTTTCGAATTTTGACTTGAAATTTTGTGACAATCTACATTAATGTTGTATCAATATGTTACATTTTTTTCAGAATTTTTCAAACATTTAAAATGTGCGGACTTGAGTTCGGTGCACCGGCAGCACCACAAGCACCGGTGCACCAGATATTCTCCCACTACTGGTTGCTGGTGGACGTCATTTGTTTGCAAGAGATGTATGCTAATTTGAGGATGTCAGATCACACTGTTCAGGCTGATTATAATATACGGATAAAGGAGGTGGAGGAAAATTGCTGAGTTTGCGTTCTTGCAGATTGGTTGTTCCATACTATACTTGGATATTAAGTGCAGGATCATGCGTAAAGTGTATGACATGATATTAAATTATCATTGTTTGTTTGGTATTTATCCTTAGTGATGATCAGGCCTCCTACATTCCCTGTGGTGCTCAAGGATGATCCTTCAAGGTTTACCTTCGAACGATGTGTGTGAAAGAGATAAGGGATCAGCAGTCCTACATGTCGCTTGGTAGATGGCTGGGACGGAGCGCGTGTGTACGCGGCCGGCCGGCGCGCCGAGTAGAAGCATTTTCCATTTTTCTTTCTGCAATTGGTGTCATTTTCTGATATTGTCCGCAAACCTTCAAACTTGCCATCGAAGTGTAGGCCTTCATCAGGTAGCAAAAGTAAAATGCAGGATGCTAGATGTGCATTCCATGAACCAGACACGCCATCCTTTCTAGAGACAACTCATGGAAGACTTTACTAATATCTCAAATAAATGTGTCCATCTGAGATGCTTCAGTAGTCGCCATTAGAGCATTCACGACCATGGAGCAGTGAGATTCAAGGACCATGAACGACTTTACTAATTTCCTTCCCAGATCCTTTTTTTCTCTTATAAAGAGACATGAGATGGTAACCTTACAAACTGAGTCGAAAAACGGCCAGCCTGGGCATCCTAGGCCGGGGTCAGAAAAAATTGGAAAGACAGACGTATTTAACATGAACAGTGACATATCCTTTGTAGCACATACCTGGTGTTTCTGTACACAAATAACCTAAATCCTGCATTGCCTGCTTGGCCTTTACCTTTTTATACACGCCGTGTCGTGAATCGTGGTATTCATCGACAGTGAGTTCACGGCAGGGGTCCTTCTAAATCCCACCTATGGAAATGAAACTGAGTTGGTAATGGCAGTATATGTTGGCTTTGCCTTGTAATTTCGCTGGTTTTCTTGACCATCGCGACAAAGATCACATATTGTACAATTGATTTTATGGTCTTCCATGTAAAATCTTTGATAGTTAAATCAAACTTGTATAAATTTACCAAAGGCAACTTCAGTTAGGTGATGTTTCATGATGCTCTTCATTTCATGGATTCAGAAGTATGACAAGGGATATCTGAGGCTGTTCTTTCAAGGTTCAGTAGTTGTATTTAGTGCCTGTGGGCCGTGGCATATGAAACTATCTTTATTTTCAGTTAAGTGGACAGAGCATTATTTATCACTGCTGCATCTATTTCTTCCTTGCTTATGACAAGCACGATAACTCTGATCCCATAGTACGTTTTGTGGGTCCGACTATGCTCAACTTTGTACAAGCTAAGTTGGCACTATCAAATACTTCCTCTGTAAACAAGAGTAAGACGTTTTAGTGATCTAAAAAGGCTTAAATTTGTTTACAGAGGGAGTACTGAACTACAACCACGACACTTAATTTGGAATGGAAGGAGTAGACCACAATGTGATGAATTAAATCCCCTTGCTGAATAGCTAATTACACAGGTTAAAACTAAAAGGTGCACACCATTCTTCATCATTGGCTCAAACTTTAACCAATATTCCAAATACTGCAGGAAGAGGTAGTGCCTGGCTATATAACTCGGTAAAAGGTGCACACCATTCTTCATCATTTGCTCAAACTTTTCCTGTAATATGCACATATTCTGAATGCCAAACACATGACTCTTCTAAAGAGGCATGGAGGCTGTTCTTTCATAATTCATATCCACAGAGGGACAGGCGCAGCAATCCACGCCTCTCCGATCTAGTTGCATGTATATATTTCATAATAAATCACACTGGTTCTTACCAACAACAGAAACAGAGCAAGGTTTATTGTCCACTAAAAAATTTACTAACCAATCATGGTGGGAGTAGCATGTTATGCCTTGACACTTTGAAGGTTGAAAAACAGCTAGTACGACATGTTCAACAGATCCCAATTCGAAAATTAGTTCAATCACAACTGAAGATGTAAAGTTCTGCACTTTATCTACTACATTCAGTCAGCTGCACATACCATGACGCCGTAACAGATAGATGAATGTAGCAGCAGGTGCGAAGGAACTTCTGGTCGATGCAAAGGAGATGCACTTCTAATGCAGGTTTGGCAGGAACACCAAAGCAGAGCATGACACCTAATTTGTCAGGTGAACACTCCAGCTTCATCCTGACACAAACTCTCCTTACCAAACTTAACAATGTTATAGTGTTACACTCGGCGCACCCATTGTTCCAACCGCAGCTGTATCATCGGAGGGCCAACGTAGGGCTTGCCTTTGCGAGGGTGCTTCCATTTGCCACTGATCTCCTGTGATGGAGCTCCTGCAACTTCTGAAATATTGGTCCTATCTGACAAGGGGCTTCTAGTGCTACCTTGGATCAAAGGAGTAGTGCCCGATATGCAGCGGCTCTCTTGCAATGTTGTGTTCTCTCTTCCTGTTGAGACCTTGGGAATCTTGTTTGTCCTGAAATCCTCAGCTGGCTTCACCTTTGTCCTGATGGCAACAAAACCATCCGCCGCAGCTGTTTCTTCTGTTTTCTTATGCTCCAGTTTACGCTTGCTTCGGCTGATTTCATCTCCAGGAAAGCTTTCTTCTGTGACAGCTGAACCAATACCACTAAAATTAACAGGCAGTATGTGGTGTTTGATGTCAGTTTTCTCAGTATCAGCTAGGACTCGACTATGAGAATTGACTGGCGGTTTGCTGTGTTCAATAACTTCTTCTAGGAAACCTTCTTCGGTATCTGCTGCTAAACTCATACTACCACAGTTAACGGGCAGTTTGTTGTGTTCGATCACCTGACCTGCTGGGGGATTTTCTCGAGTTTCAGCTTCACTGATGACATCGTGATCTGCCGGTAGCTCACTGTATCCGACTGCGCCTTCATGGATATGTTCGATGTGAGGCAAGCCTGCAGCATTGCAATTTGACAGAGGCTGCACTGCATTTCTCTGTACAGCGGACACCACCCGAGTTTCAGATTCATTAGCTTCATTACAATCATCAAGAAAACCTGTTCCAAACAATTTTCGCAGACTTCGCTTAGGCTTCTCACTACCCGCTAGGCCTTTACTAGGAAAATTATCCGGCAGGTTGCTATGTTCAATGCCATCTTCTAGGCCAGTATCTGCTGCAATATTAGTACCACCACAGTTAACTGGATGTTTGCTGTGGTTGGTCTGCTGACTTCCTGGGGGGTTTACTTGATTTTCAGCTATACAAGTGCTTTCACTATCCGTCAGCAACTCGCTGTCTTCAATTGTGTCTTCATGGCTGCGCTTTCTATTCCGTAAGCCTATCCAGTTGCGGTTCCAACAAGGATCCACTGCACTTCCCAGGACAGGCGACACCACCCGACTTTCAGTTTGAGTAGCTTCGTCACCGTTGTCTAATAAACCTGCTCCAAACAACCCTCGCAGACTTTGCTTAGTTTTCTCTGCATCTGCTAGGCCTTTACTGTGAGAATCAACTGGCAGGTTGCGGTGTTCATTGCCATCTTCTAGGAAACCTTCTTCAGTATCTGCTGCTAAACTAGTACCACCACAATTTACTGGCCGTTTGGTGTGGTTAGTCTCCTGACCTCCTGGGGGCTTTACTTGAGTTTCAGCTATACAAGTGCTCTCACTATCCGTCAGCAGCTCGTTGTGTTCAACTGCGCCTTCATGGCTGCGCTTTCTATTCCGCAAGCCTATCCAGTTGCAGTCCCAAGGAGGATCCACTGCACTTCTCAGCACAGGCAACACCACCCGACTTCCAGTTTGAGTAACTTCGTCACGGTTGTCAAGAAAATCTGCTTCAAACAACCCAGGCAAACTTTGCACAGTTTTCCTAGCATCTGTTAGACCTTTAGTGTGAGAATTAACTGGTAGGTTACTGGGTTCAATGCCATCTTCTATGAAACCTTCTTCAATATCAGCTAAGCTAGTACCGCTGCAATTAAATGGCCGTTTTATGTGGTTAATCTCCTGACCTCCTCGGGGCTTTTCTTGAGTTTCAGCTATACAAGTGCCCTCACTATCCGTCAGCAGCTCGCTGTGTTCAACTACGCCTTCATGGATACGCTTTCCATTACTTAAGCCTATCCAGTTGCAGTTCCACGGAGGATCCACCGCACTTTTCAGCACAGGTGGCGCCACCCGACTTTCACCTTGAGTCTCAGCTATACAAGTATTCTCACTATCCGTCGGCAGCTCGCTGTATTGAACCATGCCTTCATGGCTGCGCTTTCTATTCTGTAAGCCTATCCAGTTGCCGTTCCACGGAGGATCCACCGCACTTCTATGCACAGGCGACGCCACCAGAGTTTCAGTTTCAGTAGCTTCGTCATGGTCGTCCAGAAAACCTGCCCCAAACAGCCCCCGCAGACTTTGCTTCCTTTTCGTACCAATGGGAAGGATATCTCTTCTAGCAGAAACCTCAGCAGGTTCAGCTTGGCTCCCATAACAATCCCTCTTCAAATCGTTACCGCCGTCCAGAGGGGCACTTTTCAGAAATGAATGCTCAGATACCCGGTACTGGAACCCAGCAGAAATAACACAGCAATTTAATCGGTCAGAAGACAATTTGTACAAGGTAGCAAGAGAAGCAAATTCAGTAGGATCTGGTAAATACAGATCAGCAAATTCTCACCGCCAATGGGTCTTGGGTCTCGCTGCCGTTGTCGACAGCAGGAGGGTCAACAGCCAGCTCCGGCACCTCCGGCGAATCGTACTGGTAACTCGAGAACCAGTTCCTGATGTCCGGCGGCTCTGACGAAAAACACCGAATACAGGGTGAGCACGTTTCAGAGATCTAAAATCGTCGGAACAGAACAGAGAATGGAAATTCATGAGGGGAGCAGAGGGAACCCACGGGAAGGGAACGAGAAGGGGTACGAGCTGCATCCGCGGGCCTGCAACAACAGCGAACTCCGGTGAGACCGACGAAGCACGGATTGCGCCGCAGCGCCGGCAAACGGAACGGCGGCGCAGACGCAGGGAGCGGAGACAGGAGGAGACCCTCGCGACGAAGCGTACCTGGCTTTGCGTGGCGGATTCGCCGGGGACATCGGCCATGGCGGATGTGGGGGGAAGCGAGCGGCGGGGATCCACGGGCGTGTCCCCGGGGAAGAGGCTCCGATTTGGCTTTGCTTGGGAGAGTCAAATTCCGAAGTTCCCGGGAAAAAAGGGTGAGCCCGCGCGAGAAGGGAGCGGGAGCTTTTCGTTTTGGCGTTACGGGCTGCGAGAACTGAATGGGCCGCCGAGCCCAGAAAAGCTTCACCAGGCTGTCCTTGGGCCTAGTTTCCGTTTGTCGTAACAAGAGATTACGGTAGAGTTACTCAAAAAGAGATTACGGAAGAAGAAAAAAAAGGATATTTATTTATGGGCAGTCTCCGACACGGTTTTGGAGGCTGTGCTCATCTTATCTGTTCCCTACATATATGCGCCAACAATGCAGTCTGTTTCTTGCTGTATGTACGCAATGGACTTGAAGACTCGTGTGAAGAGGGAGACGAAGGCGGCAAGATGTCCCCCCGAGTTGATGGAAGAGCTTGTTCTCGAGATATTTCTTCGGCTGCCAGTGAAGTCCCTCCTGCGGTTCAAGTCTCTCAGTAAGGCTTGGTGCACAACCATCTCCGACCCCATGTTTATCCGGAGTCATCTTGAGCGCCAGAAACCATCGTGGCTCATCATTCCCCACACCTTGGACAGTATTATCGAAGGTGAGGAGTGGCCAACCACCTTCTCAACCCAAATCCGCTTCTACCGGTGGCAGCTAGGGCTAGGTGTCTCTGGTACAAGGTTGATGCACACAACTGACTTCCCTGGAGAATTTAGCTCAATCTCTCACATTGCCCACTGCAACGGTCTGGTGCTCTTCCCTACCAACACCAAACTCTAAATCTTCAATCCGGCCACCAGGGACACAATGACGTTGCCTGAAAGTAACCGCACCAAAACGCAGTACAAGCATATGTTCCTCCCGACGGGGTTTGGTTTGGACAATCGCACTGGCAAGTACAAGGTAGTCCGGGCATTCGTCCGCTCCAAAGATCCTCTCACAGAAGTTTACCGCATGGGGATGGAAGTGTTCACTGTTGGTGATGGTGAGGCATGTACTTCTTGGAGGGAAACCACGACTGATTTGCCTTACCCTGTGGTCGAGTGGATAACCGGGAAATTCGTAAACGGTGGATTGTTTTGGGTCATCGACAGGTTCCATCTTAAGCATGATCCAAATGGCTTCGTCCGCTTCAGCCTGGAAGATGAGACGTTCCGCGTCATTCGTCTACCGGATACCTTGTCATTGGATCGTGCACTCGATGAATCCTTTCTGTTGGACGTGATTCAGCAGGGCGAGCTGTGCCTGACAGGTTTTACCAAGAGTGGGGGGGAAGTGGGGGTTTGGATATTGGTTGAAGATGATACTACCGTGAACTCGAGATGGGAGCATCGTTACTCTCTGTGTATATCAGATCTGGTTCAGCCAATGTCATTTCTTCCAGGAGGCGCAATCATGCTACAGTCTGGTCCCAATTTCTACCGCTACGAGCTGCAGACAGCTTCTAACCCGCTGATCAAAGTGTTTGCGTTGGAAGGGCTAAGATACAAGCGTCGGAGGGAACACGCTACTAAGCAGAATATCTTCTTCTTCAACGTAACTCCCTACATGGAAAGTCTTGTTCGTATTGCGTCTTAGCCGGCCCAACTTTGATGGTTGTGTTTCAGCTTGCGATAAGCTTATGTTTGTTATCTTTACCTAATGTGAAAGTCTTGTTTTCAAAATTGCGATAAAAACACTGAAGAATATTTGCTTGGTTGTAATCTTTATTTTCCTTTTTTCTGAATCCTGGTATTGATAGATTTAACATATGTCCATGGCCTTCTCGTAAAGAAAAAAATAGCAACGTGTTAGAAAGTTATGTTTAAGTCTTGCTTATCTCCACTTTGTAATCTCAACCAACATATCCTCTCTTTCTCCCTCTCTCATAGTTATCCTCTGTACCGGCCTGATCCCATACGATGGGCCTCTCATCTTGTACGCCAAGGCATGGCTGTTTGTCACACATCAATATAAACCAAACGCGGCTCCTCATCGAGGAGTAGGAACGCTTCTCAACTTAACATGGTCATCAAAGCCACCTCTTCCAAATACATCTAGCCACAACAAAATCACAAACCACAACCGCCGCCGCCGTCGCCATGTCTTCCTCGTCGTCCGCCTCCCTCAACCTCGGGTCACCACCGACAGAGAAGCTTGCAAGAGGAAACTTCATCCTCTGGAAGGCACAAGTCCTCCCAGCCCTGCGAGGCGCGCAGGTGACGGGTCTGCTGGACAACAGCGACGCAGCTCCGCCCAAAACGGTGGAAGTCGCGCAGGCGAACAAGACTACGGCCATGTCGCCGAACCCGCAGTATGCGGCATGGATCGCCAAAGATCAACAGGTGCTCTCATATCTATTGAACTCCATGACTCCAGAAATACTTGCGCAGGTCATCGGGAAGGATTCCACCTTTGAGTTGTGGACAGCGGTGACAGCCATCTTCGCCTCCCAATCGCAGTCTCGGATCACAAATCTGAGAATTGCGATCACCAACACCAAGAAAGGCACCATGTCAAGCTCTGCCTTCATGGCCAAGATGAAGAGTCTCGGCGACGAGCTAGCAGCCGCCGGTCGTCCCGTCTCTGATCCGGAGATGGTGGACTATATCTTGGCAGGGCTAGACCGTGACTACGATCCTGTAGTTGCGGCGATCGGTGCCATCAAGAACACAATCACCGCCGATGACCTCTTTGCCCAAATCTCTGCGTTTGATCGGAGAATGGAGATGTTGGGCGATGCTTCCTCTGGTGGTTTTCATACGTCTGCAAACGCTGCCTACAGAGGCCGCGGACAAGCTCGTGGGAAACCCTACCATGGGCGAGGCACAAGGGGGCGCGGCAGTGGAGATCGGCAGCCGTCTCCTGCTCGCGGTGGGAACAGCTACAGAGGACGCCAGCGACAGAACCAACCTCAACAGGCGCGTGATCAGCAGCAGCGCGACAACCCCGAGTGCCAAATATGCCTCAAGTATCATCCGGGGGGGGCGGCTCTGCTGGTGGCGCTATGAAGATGGAGAACCAAAAGAAAAGGCGGCGCATGCAGCCACCTACGGCGTAGATACCAACTGGTATGCCGACACGGGAGCCACAAATCATATCACAGGAGAACTTGATCAGCTGACGATGCGGGAGAAGTACAACGGAGGCGATCAAATCCACACGGCAAGCGGTTCTGGTATGGCAATAACACATATTGGTAGTTCAATTGTTAAAAACCCCATCAAAAACTTGCATCTGAAAAATATTCTACATGTTCCTGAAGCAGCAAAAAGTCTTCTTTCTGTTCATCGATTCACTCGTGATAATCATGTTCTCATAGAGTTTCATCCCTATTTTTTCTTGGTTAAGGATCTGGCCACACGGAGAATCATTCTTAGAGGACGGTGTGTGGGAGGTCTCTACCCACTCATATCATCATCATCATCATCATCATCAGCGTCAAATAAACAAGCGTACCTCGTCGTCAAGCCATCTTCTGCAAAGTGGCACAGTCGCTTGGGTCATCCGTCCTCAGTAGTTGCTACGCATGTCCTTAGCAAAAATAAGCTCCCCAATGAGTCAGTTTGCGATCCGTGTCAACAAGCAAAAAGTCATCAATTACCTTACCCTGTCTCTACCAGTGTGTCCACTGCACCTTTGCAACTTACATTTTCAAATGTATGGGGGCCAGCTCCCACTTCCGTTGGCAGATTTTCCTATTATGTCAGTTTTATTGATGACTATAGTAAATTTACTTGGATTTACTTGTTAAAGAAAAGATATGATGTATTCCAAGTTTTCATCAATTTCCAAAACCTTGTTGAACGCAAACTGAGCTCCAAAATTATTGCTATGCAAACAGACTGGGGAGGTGAGTATGAGAAACTCAACTCATTCTTCCAAAAACTTGGCATTTCTCATCATGTTTCTTGCCCTCACGCTCACTAACAAAACGGGTCTGCTGAAAGAAAGCACCGCCACATTGTTGATGTAGGGCTTGCATTACTAGCTAATGCATCCATGCCACTTAAGTTCTGGGATGAAGCTTTCTTAACTGCTACATATCTCATCAACTTGCTCCCTAGTAAGGTCATCAAGCTTGAAACACCCATCACACGACTCCTTGGCATAACACCAGATTACACATCACTTCGCATCTTTGGTTGTGCATGTTGGCCGAACCTTCGACCTTACAATACACGCAAACTCGCTTTTCGTTCAAAGAGGTGCGTTTTCTGAGGGTATAGTCCCATGCACAAAGGAGTCAAATGCTTGAATGTTCCTACAGGAAGAGTCTATATCTCGCGAGATGTTGTATTTGATGAGTCCGTCTTTCCGTTTGCATCTCTACATCCCAATGCCGGTGCCCTGCTTCGAAAGGAAATTCTTCTCCTTCCTGAAAATCTCCGGAGTTTTGATCAAGGGGGAGACAATTGCACTGATCAATATGATGATAATATTGCTAGTACCAGTTCTGCTCTTGTTCCTGTGCAGGTTCGCAGCGAAAACGATGCCCAAAGTGATGTACAGGATGATCAAAACGAGGGTTTATTTCATGTGCCGCAAGAAGACGAAATTGGCGCTGAAAACAGAGCTGATCCGGCGGCGCCAGCAACTCCTGTTCGCCTGTCAGCCTCGGATCGCGGGACGCAATCGTCCTCGGATCGCATTCCTGGCGGGCGCGGGCGCACTCCCTCATCCAGCCAGCCGCTACCGCCACGCCACAGCAAAGCGGTAGGCGTATCTCCCTCGTGCTCCACGCTGCGATCCCGCGTCTCGCCCAGCCAGCCTCGCATCGCCACGTCATCAGCAGGCGGGGCCGCATCGCCCTGGTGCTCCGCGCCGGGATTCCCCTGCATGCATGCACTAGGTGGAGCGGGATCTTCTGCATCCGTAGACCATGTGGATACCAGGGTGATTCGTGGAGACGGGGCCACACCGGACTCTACAGGATCGTCTGCATCAACGCCGATGGGATCTTCTGTGGCCGACTCCCCTGTGCAACATGAACAGCCAGTGGTGTCTACACGTGTTATGACACGTCTTCAGAAAGGGAAAACTTTGTTTTTGCCACTCTAGCTTTTGCCAACTTTGCTTATGTCACTCTAGAATTTCATCTCTCACTTTTGCCACTCCTAGCTTTTGATAATATATCACAAATGCCATTATGTTACACATCCGTTAGTTGACTGTTTATTCTATCTAGTTGACCAGGAGAAGAGTTGTCAGTATTTGTAAAAATGACACAGGTTGCCCCTACTAACTTGTGGGGCCACTTTGTAAGAGACACAAAAAGAGAATATACACACACGGGTCCAACCACACCACACACTCACCCGTTCGTTAACAAAAAGAATGACCTAGGCCGCATCCACCAGCCCCGCCCGCATCCATGCCGCGGCATCCTCCTGCCTGCCGCCGCGGCCACCCTCCGCTGCCTGCCACGCCAAGGCCACACTTCGCCGTCATTGCCGCCAAGATCCACGTCCCTTCCGGCCTCCCGTCCTCCGGCCTCGCTGATGGATCGTGACTCTCAGGTTCCCCCACCACGGTGCCCTGCTCCGACCTCGCCGATCCATGGTGCATCTCCGCCCTCCCCTCTGCGGTGCCCATCTCCGGCCTCCCTCACCGACGCGGTCCGCAACAGCGGGCTTGGTTCCTTTGCTCCAGCCTTCCTCCCGACGTGATCCTGAAGGAAATATGCCCTAGAGGCAATAATAAAGTTATTATTTATTTCCTTATATCATGATAAATGTTTATTATTCATGCTAGAATTGTATTAACCGGAAACATAATACATGTGTGAATACATAGACAAACAGAGTGTCACTAGTATGCCTCTACTTGACTAGCTCGTTAATCGAAGATGGTTATGTTTCCTAACCATAGACATGAGTTGTCATTTGATTAACGGGATCACATCATTAGGAGAATGATCTGATTGACATGACCCATTCCGTTAGCCTAGCACTTGATCGGTTAGTATGTTGCTATTGCTTTCTTCATGACTTATACATGTTCCTGTAACTATGAGATTATGCAACTCCCATTTACCGGAGGAACACTTTGGGTACTACCAAACGTCACAACGTAACTGGGTGATTATAAAGGAGTACTACAGGTGTCTCCAAAGGTACATGTTGGGTTGGCGTATTTCGAGATTAGATTTTGTCACTCCGATTGCTCTGGAGAGGTATCTCTGGGCCTTCGGTAATACACATCACATAAGCCTTGCAAGCATTACAACTAATGAGTTAGTTGTGAGATGATGTATTACGGAACGAGTAAAGAGACTTACCAGTAACGAGATTGAACTAGGTATTGGATACCCACGATCGAATCTCGGGCAAGTAACATACCGATGACAAAGGGAACAACGTATGTTGTTATGCGGTTTGACCGATAAAGATCTTCGTAGAATATGTAGGAGCCAATATGAACATCTAGGTTCCGCTATTGGTTATTGACCAAGAATAGTTCTAGGTCATGTCTACATAGTTCTCGAACCCGTAGGGTCCGCACGCTTAAGGTTTCGGCGATGCTTATATTATGAGTTTATGAGTTTTGATGTACCGAAGGAGTTCGGAGTTCCGGATGAGATCGGGGACATGACGAGGAGTCTCGAAATGGTCGAGACGTAAAGATCGATATATTGGACGACTATATTCGGAGTTCGGAAAGGTTCCGAATGATTCGGGTATTTTCGGAGTACCGGAGAGTTACGGGAATTCGCCGGGGAGAAGTATTGGGCCTTATTGGCCCTGCGAGAAAGAGAGAGGGGCTGCCTAGGGCAGGCCGCTCGCCCCCCCAAGGCCTAGTCCGAATTGGACTAGGGGGAGGGGCCGCACCCCTTCCTCCCTTTCCCTTCCTTCTCTCCTACTCCTACTAGGAAAGGAGGAGTCCTACTCCCGGTAGGAGTAGGACTCCCCCCTTGGTGCGCCTCCTCCCTAGGTCGGCCACCTTCCCCCTTGCTCCTTTATATACGGGGGCAGGGAGGCACCCCATGACACACAAGTTGATCTACGGATCGTTCCTTAGCTGCAGCGGTGCCCCTCCACCATATTCCACTTCGGTCATATCGTCATGAGCTTAGGCGAAGCCCTGCGCCGATGAAGTCGTATCGCTATGGAGCTTAGGCGAAGCCCCGCGTCGGTGGAGCATCATCATCGCTACCACGCCGTCGTCCGACGGAACTCATCCCCGACGCTTTCTTTGGATCGGAGCCCGGGGATCGTCATCGAGTGAGCGATGTCTTTGAACACGGAGGTGCCGTGACGTTCGGTACTTGGATCGGTCGGATCGTGAAGACGCACGACTACATCAACCGCGTTGTTATAACGCTTCCGCTTACGGTCTCACGAGGGTACGTGGACGTACACTCTCCTCTCGTTGCTATGCCATCACCATGGTCTTGCGTGTGCGCAGGAAATTTTTGAAATTACTACGTTACCCATCAGTGGTATCAGAGCCTGGTTTTATGCGTTGATGTCATATGCACGAGTAGAACACAAGTGAGTTATGGGCGATATAAGTCATACCGCTTACCAAAGATGTCATACTTTGGTTCAGCGGTATTGTGAGATGAAGCGGCCCGGACCGACATTACGCGTACGCTTACGCGAGACTGGTTTCACCGCTTCGAGCACTCGTTGCTTAAAGGTGACCGGCGGGTGTCTGTCTCTCTCACTTTAGTTGAACCGAGTGTTGCTACGCCCAGTCCTTGCGAAGGTTAAAACAGTATCAACTTGACAAACTATCGTTGTGGTTTTGATGCGTAGGTAAGAACGGTTCTTGCACAGCCCGTAGCAGCCACGTAAAACTTGCAACAACAAAGTAGAGGACGTCTAACTTGTTTTTGCAGGGCATGTTGTGATGTGATATGGTCAAGACGTGATGCTATATTTTATTGTATGAGACGATCATGTTTTGTAACCAAGTTATCGGCAATCGGCAGGAGCCATATGGTTGTCGCTTATTGTATGAAATGCAAAAGCCATGTAATTGCTTTACTTTATCACTAAGCGGTAGCGATAGTCGTAGAAGCAATAGTTGGCGAGACGACAACGATGCTACGATGGAGATCAAGGTGTCGCTACCGGTGACGATGGTGATCATGACGGTGCTTGAGATGGAGATCACAAGCACAAGATGATGATGGCCATATCATATCACTTATATTGATTGCATGTGATGTTTATCATTTATGCATCTTATCTTGCTTTGATTGACGGTAGCATTATAAGATGATCTCTCACTAAAATTATCAAGAAGTGTTCTCCCTGAGTATGCACCGCTATGAAAGTTCTTCGTGGCCGAGACACCATGTGATGATCGGGTGTGATAGGCTCTACGTTCAAATACAACGGGTGCAAAACAGTTGCACACGCTGAATACTCAGGTTAAACTTGACGAGCCTAGCATATAATGTATATGGCCTCGGAACACGGAGACCGAAGGTCGAACGTGAATCATATAGTAGATATGATCAACATAGTGATATTCACCATTGAAACTACTCCATCTCACGTGATGATCGGACATGGTTTAGTTGATTTGGATCACGTAATCACTTAGATGACTAGAGAGATGTCTATCTAAGTGGGAGTTCTTAAGTAATATGATTAATTGAACTTTAATTTATCATGAACTTAGTCCTGGTAGTATTTTGCAAATTATGTTGTAGATCTATAGCTCGCGTTGTTGCTTCCCTATGTTTGTTGCTTTCATATGTTTATTTTAATATGTTCCTAGAGAAAACTGTGTTGAAAAATGTTAGTAGCAATGATGCGGATTGGATCCGTGATCTGAGGTTTATCCTCATTGCTGCACAGAACAATTATGTCCTTAATGCACCGCTAGGTGACAGACCTATTGCAGGAGCAGATGCAGACGTTATGAACATTTGGCTAGCTCAATATGATGACTACTTGATAGTTTAGTGAACCATACTTAACGGCTTAGAATCGGGACTTCAAAGACGTTTTGAACGTCATGGACCATATGAGATGTTCCAGGAATTGAAGTTAATATTTCAAGCAAATACCCGAGTTGAGAGATATGAAGTCTCCAACAAGTTCTATAGCTAAAAGATGGAGGAGAATCGCTCAACTAGTGAGCATGTGCTCAGATTGTCTGGGTACTTCAATCGCTTGAATCAAGTGGGAGTTAATCTTCCAGATAAGATAGTGATTGATAGAATTCTCTAGTCACCATCACTAAGTTGCTAGAACTTCGTGATGAACTATAGTATGCAAGGGATGATGAAAAAGATTCCCGAGCTCTTCGTGATGTTGAAATCGACGAAGGTAGAAATCAAAAAAGAGCATCAAGTGTTGATGATTGACAAGACCACTAGTTTCAAGAAAAGGGCAAAGGGAAAGAAAGGGAAACTTCAAGTAGAATGGCAAACAAGTTGTCACTCCCGCGAAGAAGCCCAAAGCTGGACCAAAGCCTGAAACTAAGTGCTTCTACTGCAAAGGAAATGGTCACCGGAAGCGGAAATGCCCTGAATATTTGGTGGATAAGAAGGATGGCAAAGTGAACAAGAGTATATTTGATATACAGGTTATTGATGTGTGCTTTACTAGTGTTTATAGTAGCCCCTGAGTATTTGATACTTGTTCGGTTGCTAAGATTAGTAACTCGAAACAGGAGTTACAGAATAAACAGAGACTAGTTGAAGGGGAAGTGACAATGAGTGATTGGAAGTAGTTCCAAGATTGATATGATCATCATCGCACACTTCCTATACTATTGGGATTAGTGTTTATAGTAGCCCCTGAGTATTTGATACTTGTTCGGTTGCTAAGATTAGTAACTCGAAACAGGAGTTACGTATCAAAATGTAAACTAGTTGAAGGGGAAGTGACGATGAGTGTTGGAAGTAGTTCCAAGATTGATATGATCATCATCACACACTCCCTATACTTTCGGGATTAGTGTTAAACCTAAATAAATGTTATTTAGCTTTTATGCGTTGAGCATGAATATGATTTGATCATGTTTATTGCAATACGATTATTCATTTAAAGTCAGAGAATAATAGTTGTTCTGTTTACATGAATAAAACCTTCAATGGTCATACACCCAATGAAAATAGTTTATTGGATCTCAATCGTAGTGATGCACATATTCATAATATTGATGCCAAAAGATGCAAAGTTAATAATGATAGTGCAACTTATTTGTGGTAATCGCCGCTTTGGGTCATATCGGTATAAAGCGCATGAAGAAACTCCATAAAGATAGATTTTTGGAATCACTTGGTTATGAATCATTTGATGCTTGCGAACCGTGCCTTTTGGGCAAGATGACTGAAACTCCGTTATTCAGAACAATGGAACGAGAAACAAACTTGTTGGAAATAATACATACTGATGTATGCGATCCAATGAGTGTTGATGCCCGTGGAAAGTATCATTATTTTCTGACCTTCACAGATGATTTGAGCAGATATGGATATGTCTACTTGATGAAACATAAGGCTGAAATAGTTGAAAAGTTCAAAGAATTTCAGAGTGAAGTGGAAAATCATTGTAACAAGAAAATAAAGTTTTTTGCGATCTGATCGTGGAGATGAATATTTGAGTTGCGAGTTTGGCCTTCAGTTAAAACAATGTGAAATAGTTTCACTAGTCACGCCACCTGGAACACCATAGTGTAATGGTGTGTACGAACATCGTAACCATACTTTATTAGATATGGTGCGATCTATGATGTCTCTTATCGGTTTACCACTATCGTTTTGGGGTTATGCATTAGAGACAGCTGCATTCACGTTTAATAGGGCACCATCTAAATCCGTTGAGTCGACACCGTATGAACTATGGTTAACGGTAAACCTAAGTTGTCGTTTCTTAAAAGTTTGGATATGTGATGCTTATGTGAAAAAGTTTTCACCTGATAAGCTCAAACCCAAATCGGAGAAGTGCGTCTTCATAGAATACCCAAAGGTAACTATTGGGTACACCTTCTATCACAGATCCGAAGGCAAGTTTTTCGTTGCTAAGATGGATCCTTTCTAGAGAAGAAGTTTCTCTCGAAAGAAGTGAGTGGGAGGAAAGTAGAACTTGATGAGGTTATTTGTACCTTCTCCCTTATTGGAAAGTAGTTCATCACGGAAATCAGTTCCAGTGATTCCTACACCAATTAGTGAGGAAGTTAATGATGATGATCATGAAACTTCAGAACAAGTTGCTACCAAACCACGTAGGTCTTCCAGAGAAAGATCCGCACAAGACAGGAACGGTAATCATGTTCTGGAAGTCATCATACTAGACCATGATGAACCTACGAACTATGAGGAAGCGATGATGAGCCCAGATTCCGCGAAATGTCTAGATGCCATAAAAACTGAGATATGATCCATGTATGAGAACAAAAGTATGGACTATGATAGACTTGCTCGATGATCAGCAAGCCATGTTAAATAAATGGATCTTCAAGAGGAAGACGGACACCGATAGTAGTGTTACTATCTACAAAGCTCGACTTGTCACAAAAGGTTTTCGACAAGTTCAAGGTGTTGACTACAATGAGATTTTATCAATCAGAAGCGATGCTTAAGTCTGTCCGAATCATGTTAGCAATTGCCACATTTTATGAAATCTGGCAAATGGATGTCAAAACTACATTCTTTAATGGATTTATTAAAGAAGAGTTGTATATGATGCAACCAGAAGGTTTTGTCAATCCTAAAGGAGCTAACAAAATGTGCAAGCTCCAAATGATCCATCAATGGACCGGTGCAAGCATCTCGGAGTTGGAATATACGCTTTGATGTGTTGATCAAAGCATATGATTTTATATGCACTTTTGGAAAGGCTCAGATTTACAAGAAAGTGAGTGGGAGCACTACAACATTTTCTGATAAGTATATGTGAATGACATATTGTTGATCGGAAATAATGTAGAATTATTCTGCAAAGCATAAAGGAGTGTTTGAAAGGAGTTTTTTCAAAGAAAGACCTCGGTGAAGCTGCTTACATATTGAGCATCAAAATCTATAGAGATAGATCAAGACGCTTGATAAGTTTTTCAATGAATACATACCTTGACAAGATTTTGAAGTAGTTCAAAATGGAACAATCAAAGAAAGAGTTCTTGCCTGTGTTACAAGGTGTGAGATTGAGTAAGACTCAAAACCCGACCACGGCAGTAAGATAGAAAGAGAATGAAAGTCATTCCCTATGCATCAGCCATAGGTTCTATAAAGTATGTCATGTTGTGTACCAGATCTATTGCATACCCTACCACTAAGCTTGGCAAGGGAGTGTAATAGTGATCTAGGAGTAGATCAATGGATAGCGGTCGAAATTATCCTTAGTAGAATAAGGATATGTTTCTCGATTATGGACGTGACAAAGAGTTCGTCGTAAAGGGTTACGTCGATACAAGTTTTGGCACTGATCTAGATGACTCTAAGTCTCGGTCTAGATACATATTGAAAGTGGGAGCAATTAGCTATAGTAGCTCCGCAAGAGCATTGTTGACATAGAGATTTGCAAAATACATACGGATCTGAATGTGGCGTAATTCTTGACTAAACTTCTCTCACAAACAAAACATGATCACACCTTAGTACTCTTTGGGTGTTAATCAAATAGCGATGTGAACTAGATTATTGACTCTAGTAAACCCTTTGGGTGTTGGTCACATGTCGATGTGAACTATGGGTGTTAACCACATATAGATGTGAACTATTGATGTTAAATCACATGGCGATGTGAACTAGATTATTGACTCTAGTGCAAGTGGGAGATCAAGGAAATATGCCCTAGAGGCAATAATAAAGTTATTATTTATTTCCTTATATCATGATAAATGTTTATTATTCATGCTAGAATTGTATTAACCGGAAACATAATACATGTGTGAATACATAGACAAACAGAGTGTCACTAGTATGCCTCTACTTGAATAGCTCGTTAATCGAAGATGGTTATGTTTCCTAACCATAGACATGGGTTGTCATTTGATTAACGGGATCACATCATTAGGAGAATGATCTGATTGACATGACCCATTCCGTTAGCCTAGCACTTGATCATTTAGTATGTTGCTATTGCTTTCTTCATGACTTATACATGTTCCCGTAACTATGAGATTATGCAACTCCCATTTACCGGAGGAACACTTTGGTACTACCAAACGTCACAACGTAATCGGGTGATTATAAAGGAGTACTACAGGTGTCTCCAAAGGTACATGTTGGGTTGGCGATTTCGAGATTAGGTTTTGTCACTCCGATTGTCGGAGAGGTATCTCTGGGCCTTCTCGGTAATACACATCATATAAGCCTTGCAAGCATTGCAACTAATAAGTTAGTTGTGAGATGATGTATTACGGAACGAGTAAAGAGACTTGCCGGTAACGAGATTGAACTAGGTATTGGATACCGACGATCGAATCTCGGGCAAGTAACATACCGATGACAAAGGGAACAACGTATGTTGTTATGCGGTTTGACCGATAAAGATCTTCATAGAATATGTAGGAGCCAATATGAACATCCAGGTTACTATTGGTTATTGACCAAGAATAGTTCTAGGTCATGTCTACATAGTTCTCGAACCCGTAGGGTCCGCACGCTTAAGGTTTCGGCGATGCTTATATTATGAGTTTATGAGTTTTGATGTACCGAAGGAGTTCGGAGTCCCGGATGAGATCGGGGACATGACGAGGAGTCTCGAAATGGTCGAGACGTAAAGATCAATATATTGGATGACTATATTCGGAGTTCGGAAAGGTTCCGAATGATTCGGGTATTTTCAGAGTACCGGAGAGTTACGGGAATTCGCCGGGGAGAAGTATTGGGCCTTATTGGGCCCTGTGGGAAAGAGAGAGGGCTGCCTAGGGCAGGCCGCGCCCCAAGGCCTAGTCCGACTGACTAGGGGAGGGGCCGCACCCCTTCCTCCCTTTCCCTTCCTTCTCTCCTACTCCTACTAGGAAAGGAGGAGTCCTACTCCCTGTGAGAGTAGGACTCCCCTTGGTGCGCCTCCCTAGGCCGCCACCTTCCCCTTGCTCCTTTATATACGGGGGGGCACCCCATGACACACAAGTTGATCTACGGATCGTTCCTTAGCCGTGCAGGTGCCCCTCCACCATATTCCACTTCGTCATATCGTCATGAGCTTAGGCGAAGCCCCCGCGCCGGTGAAGTCATATCGTCATGAGCTTAGGCGAAGCCCTCGTCGGTGGAGCATCATCATCGCCACCACGCCGTCAGGTCGACGGAACTCATCCCCGACGCTTTGCTGGATCGGAGCCCGGGATCGCCATCGAGCTGAACGCAGTCAACACCGAGGTGCCGTGACGTTCGGTACTTGGATCGGTCGGATCGTGAAGACGTACGACTACATCAACCGCGTTGTTATAACGCTTCCGCTTACGGTCTACGAGGGTACGTGGACAGACACTCTCCCCTCTCGTTGCTATGCCATCACCATGGTCTTGCGTGTGCGTAGGAAATTTTTGAAATTACTACGTTACCCATCAGATCCGCAGCAGCGGGCTTGGTTCCTCTGATCCGGCCTCCCTCCCCGACGCTGTCCGCACCAGTGACCCCCCCTTCCTCTGCCTTCAACAGCTCACACAGGATGGAGGGAGCCGCGCTGTCGGCCATGGCGGCAGGGGCGACACAGAAGACCTCGAACCTGCTGGTTCCACTTCCTGATGGGCAAGTTTTCAACTCCTCACATTGATGTGTAGCATCTGGTCTGCTAGAAATAAACATATTTTTATGCTAGAAATAGAATTCCTTGTATGCTCATGCTGGTTCATTTGTGTTCTGTTCATGGGGCATATTGGCTGGTGGTTTGTGAGATGCCACTGCTAGTTTCTTGGGATTGCAAGTATGGTTGTCTGTTTGTGAGCCACGCCGTCGGATAACTAATTTGAATGCATCAGTGAACACACACGCAATGCATCCAATAATGTGTAGCATCCAATAATTTCTTCACTATACACATGTCTGTGAGATGGTACTGCTTGTTTGTTTGTTATTCTGGTCCGCAAATGCTGATTGCATAGTGTTCTTCATGTCTGTAAATAACCTATGTTCTGGCAGCATTTAAGTAAATCACTAGATCAGTAGATCATTTAAGTAAATCACCTATGTTCACATAACCAAAGCACTAGATCAGCAGTAATGTTCCTCACTTCATTTCTGTTGCTGCCC
This sequence comes from Aegilops bicornis, assembly GCA_021605145.1. NCBI lineage: Eukaryota > Viridiplantae > Streptophyta > Magnoliopsida > Poales > Poaceae > Aegilops > Aegilops bicornis. Next base: position 200,673,129 of record CM038675.1, on the reverse strand, counting down.
TTCTGTAAATCAATGCCCTTGTGAATTGTTGCTGCCATTCAAGTTTTTTCAATGTGCTTGCATTCACTGATGTCAAATTTCTGTCAATGTAGGTCAAACTTGCCACCTTATAAGCTACCCATGATAGCCAGCAAAGAACACAAGAAGCAAATGTCCTCCGTCGAAGAACACAAGAAGCAAAAAATGTCCTTCGGCGAAGAGCACAGGCAAAAAGAAGCTGTGAACCTTGCTGTTTAGGATGATGCGCAACTACATTTATTTTGTGGAGCACTATGCATATGCGAACCTTGCTGTTTAGCTGATGATGTTGCTAGACTTGGCTGTACTATGTCTCAACTTGTGTGGAGCTGCTTTTGGGGTGGTCCATATGCATGTGAACCAGCTGTTTAGATTAGATGATGGATTTGATTTCTATGAAGTATTTTGTTGATATTTAGAATGCCTTAACCTCTTTACTATGCTGTTGGTCATGATGTTATTATTGCACTTCTCATCTAAATATCCTGTAATTATGTGTGATGGTTAAATTTCCAAAGAGGTCATGCCAAAATTTCCTCTTTACTATGCTACTGGTCATGATCTTATTAATGTGCATACTTCTCATCTAAATATTGTGCAACTATGTGTGATGGTTAGATTTTCAAATAGGTCATGCCAAAATTTTCTCTTTACGGTGGTGTTGGTCATGATCTCTAAATATTGTGCAATTATGTTTGATGGTTAGATTTTCAAATGTAAACCAAAATGTCCTCTTTAGTATGCTGCTGGTCATGGCGTTAATATGATGGCAAAAGCAATAGTTGAATAAAACAAGAGTGGCAAAAGCAAAACAAATTAATTGGGGGCAATCTGGTCTTTTCTCTGCTCTGTTTGGTCAAAACGTCCATTGACCTAACAGAATGGCATTTGTGATATATTATCGAAAGCTAGGAGTGGAAAAAGTGAGAGATGAAATTCTAGAGTGGCATAAGCAAAGTTGGCAAAAGCTAGAGTGGCAAAAACAAAGTTTTATTAAAAATCCAAAAATACGTACTGATGGCACAATACCATATGGCATGTTGTGTATCTCAGGTGAACCAACAACGTTGAATGAGGCACTGGATGATCCAAGGTGGAAGAAAGCCATGGATGAAGAGTACTCAGCACTCATGAAAAATAAAACTTGGCATCTCGTACCAGATCAGAGAGGTAAAAATATTATTGGTTGTAAATGGGTGTGCAGAGTTAAAAAGAAGGCAGATGGAACCATTGACAGGTATAAGGCACGTCTGGTTGCAAAAGGATTTAAACAACGCTATGGTATAGATTATGAAGATACCTTTAGTCCTATTGTAAAAGCTGCTACAATAAGACTTGTTCTAGCTATTGCTGTATCCAGGGGATGGAGTTTGCGTTAGCTGGATGTAAAGAACGCGTTTTTGCATGGTGTTCTGGAAGAGGAAGTCTACATGAGACAACCACCTGGGTATGTGAGTAAGAAAACACCACATTATGTATGCAAACTTGACAAGTCACTGTATGGGTTAAAACAGGCACCTAGAGCATGGTACTCTAGGTTGAGCACTCAGTTAAGGTGCCTTGGCTTTTTTGCATCAAGGGTTGATACATCATTGTTCATTTACAACAAGGCAAGAGTAGTCATTTTTCTGCTCATCTATGTTGATGATATTATTGTTGCAAGTTCATCACAAGATGCTACTAATGCCCTTCTACATGACCTGAGCTCAGAATTTGCCTTGAAGGATCTAGGAGAGTTGCATTTCTTTCTAGGTATTGAGGTTAATAAAACTCAAGATGGTATAGTGTTGAATCAAGAGAAGTATGCCAATGAGCTTCTGGCTCGCATGGGAATGAAGAACTGTAAACCTGCACTTACTCCATTATCTTCTTCAGAAAAACTTTCAGCTTATGAAGGAGAGCCTCTTCAAGAGGTGGAAGGTACAAGGTACAGAAGCACTGTTGGAGCATTACAATACTTGACACTTACGCGTCCAGATATTTCATTTGCTGTTAATAAAGTTTGTCAGTATTTACATGCTCCTACCACTTCACATTGGTCAGCTGTCAAGAGGATTGTGAGATATGTAAAACATACTGTGAGCTTAGGTCTTAACTTCAAACGTTCCAATTCTACACTTGTCAGTGCATTCTCTGATGCTGATTGGGCAGGCTGTAGTGATGATGTAAAATCAACTGGAGGCTTTGCAGTGTTTTTTGGATCCAATCTCATCTCTTGGTGTGCAAGAAAACAGGCAACAGTATCAAGGTCAAGTACAGAGGCTGAGTATAAATCTTGGCTAATGCCACTGCAGAAATTATTTGGTTGGAAGCACTACTTGAGGAACTTGGAGTTAAGCTGAATCGTGTCTCGTGTCTTTGGTGTGACAACTTGGGTGCAACATACTTATCTGCAAATCTTGTATTCCATGCCAGAACAAAACATATTGAAATTGATTTTCACTTTGTGCGTGAAAGAGTTGCAGACAAGAAACTTGAGATACGATTCATCCCTTCCCAGGATCAAGTAGCTGATGGATTCACCAAGGCGCTACCAACAAAACCGTTTGAAGAATTCAAGGGGAATTTGAACATAGGATAGTTGAGATTAAGGGAGGGTGTTAGAAAGTTATGTTTAAGTCTTGCTTATCTCCACTTTGTAACCTCAACCAACATATCCTCTCTTTCTCCCTCTCTCATAGTTATCCTCTGTACCGGCCTGATCTCATACGATGGGCCTCTCATCTTGTACGCCAAGGCATGGCTGTTTGCCACACATCAATATAAACCAAACGCGGCTCCTCATCGAGGAGTAGGAACGCTTCCCAACTTAACACAACGGAGCAGCATTTTGACTCGTATGAACCATAACACCAAACCATAATTTGATACAAACAAAAAAGGTGGTGACTTGTATGAACTCACCTCTTCAGGTGAAATCGTATCAGATTAGCGTACAAAGGTTCTTGAAAATTTTGTGGTCAGCACTACAAAGGATATATCTACCATCTCATCAAATTTGAATTCGGATTTAACACACACATTCAGTAACATAAAATGGCAAATTCTCCCGTGGATGCTAGTAGGTTCAAATTATGTTAGTGTTATTCTCTATTTTTTGGCCAAAAAGGTGAAAGGCCATATATTATGTAGCAGATACCCTTAAGAAACACCCTTGCAGAAATTGACAAAATATATTCAAATTCTTTGGGGTGTCGAAGTTTTTTCTCCTGCATCTATCGGCGGTGCGCAGTGAGAAAAGCTCGTTTTCGCATCGGGGTGTCCATCTTAGCAGCGCAAACTTGTTTAAACCTATAAGCTTGTAGAAGCATGACCAAAAAGTCGTTGGTCTATACCAGTAGATGTCGGCAACTGCTTTCTATGTAACAAATCACCACCCCGGAGAAGAAAACACTGGAGAGGGCCTGTATAATGCCCCAGGTATGGGCAGATGGAGTAGGGGGCACAACTCTCAAGTGCTCCTCGACAAGGCTGAAACCAAGCAACCTTCGTCGATCAAAATTGGAACCAAAGGACCAAGACGCGCCGATGCCGGCAACGTGCCATTAGCTCTGCAAAACAACACCATCGAGACAAACTTGCGTAAGACCCCAACAAGGAGAACTAACGAACACACCACCCTCACACATGCCTTCCAACGATGCGAAGAAGCACCATCAAAGCAATGGCATCATCGCTTCACCATCAACGACGGGGAACCGAAACATAACCTAAAAATTCACCCTACCATCACCGGTCCCCAAAATTATGTTTCTATTCATTCTTCTATTCAACTGCTATTTATATCTATTATTTCACGGTGGTAAATCTAAAACATGCATGAATTTTTCTGACATGATAAATGCATCTTGTGTAAAATGCTGTGGAATTTCTCTAGATATGTACTATTCTTTTGGACTTCCATCGTGCACAGTTTCACCGATTTTACCGAAAGAGGAGAGTGCACCCAAGTATATCACCCTAACAAAGATATCATGGGGGAACAGAACCATGTCTATGTGAGCCGCAGTCTCCTTGCCTTGAGCAAACAAAGTCATTACTTACTTTGAATAACCATTTGATACATACAACTATATACAAATCATGGGTACGCCGCCAAACTGGAATTGATGAACGATGGAACCCTGGGTGGATCAAAAAACCACTATCAAATCAATTTGAACCTTTAATCTGTACACGCATCCTCATGCTCAACGCATGGACCGGATTTCAATCTTCCCTACCAAACAATATATTCACTCCATCGATCCTCCCGTTTCTCTTTACACTTGCAGATCGAGCAACGGCGCCGAGCAAGATCACTTGAGAAATTTGAGGTAGTCCTTGAGGTCGGCGGGGATGCAAGGGTACTGCCTCCAGAACGCGCCGTGCACCCTGAGCATCCTCGCCACCTTCTCCTTGGTCGACGGCGAGCTGTCCGCCTGCAGCAGCGCCAGCAGCTTCGCCACGCCGCCGCTGGCCACCATGTCGTCCAGCACCCTCTCCGTGGGCCGCGCCGCGCACGACACCAGCCACAGCACGTTGACCGCTAGCCTCGTGGCGAGACCGGACACACGCAGCACGGTCCGCACCACGGCCGCCACGGCGAGCCCGTGCTCCGCGAACGCGAGCCGGCCCTCGGGGCACTTGCACAGCCGCTTCAGGAGCAGGAGCGCCCGCTCGGCGACGTGTCGGTCGGCCTCCGGGAGGAGCTCCACGAGCACGCGCACGGCGCCCACCTCCACCACGCCCTTGCCGCGCCGGGCGCCCCTGGAGCGCGAGCGCGCCGTGACGTCGATGAGCACGTCGAGCGCGCGGGAGCTGAGCTTGGAGGAGGCCCCGTCGGAGAGGAGGTCGAGGAGGGACTTGACCATGTCGTCGACGTCGACGTCGTCCGTCCAGTTGCGGGCGCCGCTGGCCTCGGAGACCTTGGCAAGGATGGACATGGCGTGCAGCCTCGCCTCGGCGCTGCCGCGCTGGACCAGCGCGACCATGGGCCTCATGCACTCGGGCCTCAGCACCAGGTCCACCGACTCCTCATCTGACAACGGGAGCGTGGCGAGGACGGCGGCGGCCTCCTCGCACGTCCGGAAGGCCGAGAAGTCCCCGCCGGCGCCGCTGTCCGCCAGCGCCTGCGCCATGACGCGGCCGAGCACCTGGATGCCGTCGCAGGCCACGAAGTCGTCCCGCGCCGCCTGGTCCCCGGCCATGCAGAGCCTCAGGCCCTTGAGCGCCGTCACCTTGAACGGCGTCCCCTCAATGCCGGCGAGCACCGACGGCAGCCGCTCCCGCGCCATCGGCCTGAGCGCGTCCCCGGGGCTGGAGGGGGAGGAGGAGGAGGTGGAGGCGCGGTCCTGCCAGGAGGCGATGACGCGCTTGAGGGTGTGGTTGGGCGTGAGGTCGAGGGAGGCGACGCGCTGCATGGTGGCCGGGCACGTGGTCTTGCCGTACTTGAAGAACCACCGCTCGATGCTCCGGCGGTCGTAGGTGACGCCGGTGGACACCGTGACGGGGTCCTCCATCAGTTCCATGGAGATCGGGCACAGGAACAGCTGGGGCGACTCCTCCATGGCCATGGCCTTCTAGAATGGATCTTCGATTGATCGACGCGCCAAATCACGCAGTGGCGAGCAGCCAATCAAGCGGCCTGAATTCCTTTGTCCTGAAACGAAATGTAGTTTGTCTGGGAACAGAACAGGGATGTTGGTTTTATACCGGAAATCCTACAATCTGTGCATGCGTAATGCTGAAGTCATGCAAGCCCGTAGGTAACCCGTAGAACTAATCCATTCCATGTGCAGCAGTAGTTCTGAATGAGGCATCCACTCTCTTGAATCAAACTGTATACAGTATCATAAATTATGCACTGCGTCGTCACAAACTTATTGAAATAAAAAATCCTCTTGAAACCCTATAGAAAAACAGGATAAACCGAGCAGCTCGCGGTATTCCCACCCTATCTGTTTGATTTCTGTGGATCGTATGCGCGTATAATAATACCCCGGAGTCAATGGTCAGAGGGCCAGAATGGTAGGCGATGCTTACACATATGTATTGAGTGCAAGGTTGGCAAATATGTGTATATAAGAATTTGAAAAAAGGTGGCGCGACGATATGGGTTGCTGCCACGATCTCTAAGCAGAGACTCCGTCTCACGCCCAGAGCTAACCCTTCGGCGTTTTGACGGGACTTTTAGCCACATGCATGGATTCGATGGGCGTCGACTGAAGCAACCCACCAGCTCGTCAGTTAGAGCGAAAATTTTTACCAACGACTTGGCGTGAATTATGATCGATGCCGCTTACCAAGTTGCCAGCAACAAGAGGAACACGAGAGGTTTACCTCTTCTTCTACTGATCCCGCTCCTTGATTTTTATTTTCTAGGGTTGAAAACTTGAGATGCAGGTTGGAGTTGTTAAGATGAGGAGGTGGCCGGTGATGACAGCAGGTTTTTTAGAGTTAATTATTCCTGATCCAGCTCCATTTCTTCTTATGTTTGCTCCTTTCATTGTTAAGTTCAGTCGGGAGAGCGGTTGGGCGTTTCCTTTGACTATGACCGGGCATTTTCCTATTCAAATTTCCCGGCCGGATCCTCAACTCCTCCTCTAAAGACGAATTCCTTAATGGCGAGCGGTACACTACATATAGATTACCACCTTATAATATAATGCGCATTTCTTGAAAAATTCAAATTTCGTAATGCCTAAGTTAACTGTATATGCATGAAAATGCATCCAAGTTCCTTGAAAAATATATCTTAATGCACAAGTTAACTAGTATAGTAAGGGGTCAGTTTTTTCCACAAAAAATGGGTTCAGTTGTAACCTACGGCGAAAGTTTATCCGCAACTGCTGATGCTAAATCCCACCCAAACAATTCCCCATGTGCGCTGAGGATAAGGCATTATGGATACTACAGGCCAATTTCATGAACTCTCTTTCCTTTTTTCGCGGTTTAGGTGGGAGTCTGATGTGATTGCGGTATCTTTCCGGATCATCACTGTCTGCCTGCCCACTCTTGAAATCAGAAACACTGCAAGCAGAACAAGACGCCGAGCAACAAGTGCAGTCTCAACCAAAACACTGGCTTATCGACGCATGAAGATCTGTTTCATCACAGGTAATCTGTCGGTTGTGCAGTCCATTAGCAAGTGGCTCGTCACCGGCTTACCTCGATTTGCAAAGCACAACAATTGCTTTTAGCCGTCACAATTTGTTGTAGAAAATGCATAATGTATCCGGAGCATACGTCATGGATGGATGGATGCAAAGGGTCGCTTGGCTGCTCTACTATGTTCTCTTTATTTATCCTGCAAACGCAAGCACAAGATCGGTTGGCATGAAGCTGTCCATTAGTGATTAGTGCATCACCACTTAGCGAAATCCGCAAATTTTCAAGGCATAAACCAAAGCTCGCACCAAATCTGTGTCCAAAAATAGCACTACTACTCCAACTTGCACATGAATAATCGCCCGTAATACAGTACGTACCACGCCTAGTTAACAGCCACTTGCCGATCCGACGTGCAGCACGCCGTGATGTCCAGCCCAACCCGGCCCGCTGTTTCTCGCCGTCGCCCGCCCGACGACTTCGAGCGTCTGCCAGGCCGCCCCCACATGCCATGCTTCGGGCGTATCGTCTCCAACCAACCAACGGGCGCGTCCCGGTCGGTTTGACCGCCCCGCATTTCCCCTGTCTTTTTCTGAAGGAACGCCGCAATCAGCACGTAGCACAGCTGCCTCCGATCAAGCGATCATCAAGAAGCTGCTAAGGTCCGTTGACGAATCCGATATGGAAAACAAATGAACGCGTCCTCATCGCCACCGTCACCGGCCTAGGGATAGGGGGTTAAGAAACTTATTTACTATACTAATAACACTGTCAGGCATTTGGTATTTGTTCACTCGCTGGTGAGTTGCAGGAATTCACACAGTAGTAATATATACTCCGAGCCGTAGACTTTGGGTTTTTTCCTACAGTTTTTGACCTCGCACACCCAGTTCCCTCTGAGCGGAAGCAACGTTTTGCCGCTGACAGAACCGCGTTGACAATGCACATCTGAGAGGTTTTACTTTGCTTGTTCACACTCCAGAGTTTCTTCTCGAGAAGGCACCTTAGCATATTTCAACCTGTTGGTTCAGCACACAGCATTTTGACACTGGATCAGTTTGCACACACCATTTTGACATTGTACAAGATTGCTTGTTTACACATCCAAGTAGTAGCAGTTACACACATGCTAACATTTTCCGAAACGTATGACCACAGAGACCATGGAGAAATACGGTGGTTGGATGAATCACAATCCTTCACCCAATTAACAAAAGGGGCACCATCAGGAAATAATTGGCACAGCTACCATGACCAACAAGATTCCATTCAAACATCGTTCTTAACACAGTGCCGCTTGCAAGTGAGAACTGATGCCGACTATTCAGATTTGACCGGTCAAACCTGTAACGGGCCTCGATCTAGTTCAGGGCGCTGGTGAGAGTTGGGGATCGAAGAGAAGGGGATCTGGGAGGAGGAAGAAGGAGGAGACGGGTTGCAGGAAGGGGTAGGTGAGGGAAAGTCAGCTTCCTCTCTCCAATTCTTAATTCAGTTTCTCGATGCCGCTACAGTCACCCATCAGGCCATACATATAATCCCAGCCTCCCGACACGCACGCACTCACCACACACACGCCGAACTGCTAACACTACACAGCTCTAGCCACTACTCCCCGACGCTTGCCCCACTCACCTCTTGGCCCTGCGTGTTGTTGCTCTTGCACATCACGGTCGTGACATTCTCCCTGTCGAAGTTTCGCTTGTCCCCAAGCCGAGATGTTGGAAAACGGTGCTGCAGCTCGTCGGGCTCCTCCCAAGTGGCCAAAGAAGGCGACAGGTTAGACCACCGGATCAAGACACGAGGGTGCGTACTGCGATAGTGGTCACCAACCGATCCGCAAGGATTGCAAGTGGTGTGTGCTCAGCCTGCAAAGTTTCTGCCTCCGGGGGAAGTTCTTGTTCAACGGGCACTTCACAGCCCACAACCTGCTTGAGTTGTGAGACATGGACAACGGGGTGTATCTTGCTAGTGCCTGGCAGCAGAAGTTTGTACGCCACTTTGCCCACGCGAGCCTCAATCTTGTATGGTCCATAGTAGCGGAATGCCAGCTTCTGAAATGGACGTTGTGCCACCGAAGATTGGATGAACGGTTGGAGGCGCAGAAACACCAAGTCACCCACTGCAAACTCCCGATCAGTGCGCTTTTTATCCGCCTGTGTCTTCATACGGTCTTGAGCTCGCTTTAGTTGTTGCTGTAGCAATTCTAACATAACCTCACGCTCCTTGAGCCAAGCAGCAAGGTCAGGCACAATGCACTCATCCATTTGTTCCACTCCAAATTCTCGAGGTTGCGTGCCATAGACTACTTCATACGGTGTTCTTCCCAGGGCCGAGTGAAATGTGGTGTTATACCAATATTCAGCAAGGAATAACCAACGGTACCAGTTACGAGGGGCAGAGTGCACTGAGCACCGCAAGTAGGTCTCCAAGCATTGGTTCACCCGCTCCGTTTGGCCATCCGTCTGCGGATGATAGGATGAGCTCATTCTGAGTTGCGTCTGGGATAACTTGAACAGCTCTTGCCACAGTGCACTCGTAAAGATTCGATCACGGTCAGAGATCAAAGCCAAGGGCAAGCCATGTAGTTTGAAGATGTGTTGCATGTATGTTGTTGCCACTGTGAGCGCTGTATAAGGGTGCTTCATGGGAATAAAGTGCGCGTACTTGGAGAATTTGTCGATGACAACTAGCACCACGTCGAACCCCCCAGAGTTGGGCAACCCTTCAATGAAGTCCAGTGACACGACCGCCCAGGGACGCTTGGGAATTGGCAAGGGCTGCAGCAACCCCGCAGGTGAGACCCGCTCTGTTTTGGCCCTCTGACAGTGGCGACCGCGCACAAACTGCTTGACCATTGTCTTCAAGTTTCTCCACGCGAATAGGCGACGGACCCGGTGATACGTGGCATGGAACCCAGAGTGACCACCTGTAGCACTATCATGCAGAGCTCTGATCAGATTGTCTTGGATTTCTGCGTCATTGCCAATCCAGATTCGATTCTGGAAACGAATCACACCATCATGTATAGCGAATCCTTCTTCTGCGTTGGGGTCCAGCGCTAGCCGGGATAGCATTTCCGAGCTCTCTCATCCTGATGGTAACTCTTCAGTACAACCTCAAGCCAAACTGGGCGGCACACCGCGATGGCAGCTAGTTCCGCAGTGCCATCATGGGCTCTTCTGGACAGTGCGTCCACAGCCCGATTGGATGGTCCCGCCTTGTACTGGATCTTGAATTGCAACCCGACCAGCTTTGTAAAGGCTCGTCTTTGGATAGGTGTATTCGTATCTGGTCATCCAAATTCAGCAAGCTTTTCTGATCTGTACGGATGAGGAATTCTGCATGTTGCAAGTATGGCCGCCATCTATCTACCGCCATCAATAACGCCAGACATTCCTTCTCATAGGCAGATAGGCCAACATTGCGGGGAGCTAGCGCCTTGCTGAGGTATGCCACCGGATGTGAGTCTTGCATTAACACTGCTCCAATGCCCATCGCACTCGCATCCGTCTCCACAACAAATGTTTTGGAAAAATCTGGCAATGCTAACACCGGGGCTTCGATCAATGTTGTCTTCAGGGCTTGGAATGCCGCTTCCGCTGTTGGTGTCCACACAAACAACACATTCTTCTTGAGCAGATTTGTCAATGGTCGGCTGAGGACACCAAAGTTTCGGACAAACTTGCGGTAGTACCCCGCTAGTCCCAGGAACCCACGAAGATGCTTGACTGATTGTGGCTGCAGCCATGTTTGCACTGCCTGGATATGCTCATCGAGCGTTGACACCCCATCCCCACTGATCCGATGCCCCAGATAAGTGATGCTTTCTTGAGCAAATGTGCATTTGGATGGTTTTTCAAACAACTCGTTGTCCTGCAACAGTTGCAGGACTTGACGCAGCAGGAGTAAATGTGCTCGGTACGTACTGGAGTGGACCAAGATATCATCCATGAAAACAAGCACCCCATGGCGTAGCAACGGTGAGAAGACAATATTCACAACATTCTGAAATGTTGGCGGACCACCTGTCACACCATACGGCAGAACCCTAAACTGGTAGTGCCCTTGATGGGTCCTGAAAGCTGTATTTTCTTCATCTTGCTTCACCAGACGGATTTGATGATACCCTGCCCGCAGATCTAGTTTAGAGAACCACCGAGACCCACCGAGACCCTGCCAGCTCGTCCAGCAATTCATCAATCACAGGTAGGGGATAAGTGTTCTTGACAGTGATTGCATTCAAATGCCGGTAATCCACACAAAACCGCCAAGTTTGATCTTTCTTCTTGACCAACAACACCGGAGAGGAGAAGGGGCTGATGCTAGGCACAATCAATCCAGCCTTGAGCATTTCTTTGACTTGCTCTTCAATCTCATCTTTTGTTCTCGTGTACCGATAAGGTCGTATATTAACCGGCTTTGCTCTGGTAAGAGTGGAATTGAATGGTCCCACTGCTTGTGTTTGGGAAGTTGCTTTGGTTTAGAAAATACCACTTTAAACTGGTCCAAGATCTCTGCTACTTCGGAAGGAATTGCTTCTGTTGTTGGGCTGGGAACTGTCTGATCAACTTGAAATAACGTAACCACACACGCCACTGCATTATCTGCCTCTAACTCTTGCAATTGCGCCATGGATATCTGCGGTACTGCTTGGAGCCTCCCCTGCACACCTTGCAACACTACCAACTCTCCTTGGTGCACAAACTGCAGTACCTTTTGCTCCCAATCCACCCACATGGGGCCACATTTCTGCAACCAATCCATTCCCACCACCATGTCATAACAGCCCAGAAAAAGAACTCGCAGATCTGTCTCAAATGTGTGCCCTTGCGTTTGCCACCTACAAGCCGGAACCACTCCCACACAAGTGAGTACTCCACCATCTGCAATTTTAACTGACATGCCTTGGGTTGCCTGCACTTGATCCTGCACACTATGAGCTACTGATTCACTAATAAAGCTGTGCGAACTGCCTGAATCGACCAAAATGAGGACCTCCTTGCCAGCAATTCTGCCCACCAAGCGGACTGTGTGCGGGGTAGTTTGCCCGGTCGTAGTCAGCTTGGAGATTGACATCAGAACGTCCTCAACATCGTCCTCCTGGAGGAGGGGGCCTTGATCATCTGCTTGGAGTAGTTCCAGCAGCTCTTCAACCACATGGAGTTGGACGGTGGCAGCGCATTGATGGCCCGCACCCCATCGTTCGCCGCATTTGAAGCACAAGCCTCGAGCGCGGCGATAATTGCGCAGAGCCGCAACTCGTTGCCACCACGCCACCGCCGTCCGGTGCATTGGTCGCGGCCCACCCACGGCGATCTTCGCTGCCGCTGGTGCCCTTGGACGAGTGGTCGACCGGCGGAACGCCTAACGCGGCAAAGGGCCGTGCTTGCCGGGCGCCCAGCCGGGCCCTTCCTGTCGCCTGAATTCCCTTGAGGAGCGCCCACAAGCTCCTCCTGTAATGCAGCAAGGGAAAACGCAGAGTCCAAATCCTTGGGTTGATGCAACATAACACCCACACGAATTTCATGCCTAAGACCTTCTAGGAACTGTGTTTAAAGAAGACAGAATCAAATGACGAATTGTGCGCGAGGAGTTGATGCATAACTTCCTCAAATTGCGTCATATAAGCATGAATTGTTCCTGTCTGGCGAAGGGTGCGAAACTGACGTAGATACGCCTGATATTGCTCGCGGCCAAATTTGCCGCACAGCGCGGAGCAAAGCTCCTCCCACGACATGTGTTTACTCTTAGCCTCATGCAATTGCAACCATCTCGCTGCGTTGCCCGTGAAATGCAACGTAGCTACCCTCACCCAGAGGTCTGCTTGTACCCCGTACACATCGAAGTACTTCTCACACCGGGTTTTCCAAAATTGAGGGTTGTCTCCATTGAAAGAGGGAAAATCTAACTTAGACAGAGACCAACTAGCAGGGGTAAGGTGTTGTGTGCGTGTATCGAACTCGCGAACCGCGGGAGTTGATTCGACTGTAGCCAGACGCAGATCAGATTGGGACGTACCCTTGACCGGAGGAGGCATCTGGGTAGTGACTACCCCCGTATGCCGGGCCTCCGGTGTCGTCGATCTTGCCGCGGCCGTCGGGCCCGTGGTGCTCCGGGTCGCCCTGATTGCCGTGGAGCGCCGGATCCACCACCGCGTCGCGCACCGGGATCGGATCTGGGGGCGTCGCGAGCGCCGGATGGAGCGCGATGCGCCCTACTTGCGAGCGCAGTTCGTCGACTTGGTTCTGGATATGAGTGACCGCGGGCGCCACAGCTCGAGGGACTGCTGAATCGCCTCCAGACGGGTCTCGTTGGCCGCCGCCTGCCGTCGGCGATGGTTTTCGCGAAGCGCCGCTTAGTCTGTTCCTCCATCGCCATCGCTTGTTGAGCTTGCTTGGTGAGATAACGGGCTTGCGGTAGGGATTCTCGGGACGCCGGACCTCTCGATACCAAGTTGTAACGGCCTCGATCTAGTTCGTATTTGGTGAGAGTTGGGGATCAAGAGAAGGGGATCTGGGAGGAGGAAGAAGGAGGAGACGGGTTGCAGGAAGGGGTAGGTGAGGGAAAGTCAGCTTCCTCTCTCCAATTCTTAATTCAGTTTCTCGATGCCGCTACAGTCACCCATCAGGCCATACATATAATCCCAGCCTCCCGATACGCACGCACTCACCACACACGCTCGAACTGCTAACACTACACAGCTCTAGCCACTACTCCCTGACGCTTCGGCCCCACTCACCTCTTGGCCCTGCGTGTTGCTGCTCTTGCCTGTCACGGTCGTGACAAAACCCTTATTTATGTCCCCGCAAAAAAAAGCCTTATTTATGAGCTTGGCCGCATGAATATCCAAGAGAATACACAGATCGACAAGGAAATCAGTTCATCCACAGGCCAATAATGCAAAGTCGACATCACCATGCAAGACCATGCTAACTTGCCTCCAAATGTGTGGTACATCAAAGTCAGAACTCACAAGTCACAAGGATAAAAAAAAGGGATGATGTTAATGTGCTACTCAAAAGGCTTCCATTTGGCGCTGCCGACACCGGACTCAGATCACTCCATCCTCTGGTGGTAGACATTGAGGACATAGCTGTTCAGGAGGTCGCCGAACGTCTTGGTCGAGAATTCCTGCACCACGCGGTCGCGTGCCTGTTTGCCCATCCGGACCGCTAGATCGTGATCGCTCACAAACTTCAGCATGGCCTTGGAAAATTCAATCGGGGAGGGATCGCATAGAAACCCTGTCGTTTCATTCACCACTGTTTCCACTGGACCACCGCTGTTGCATGCGATTACAGGCTTGTATGCTGCCATGGCTTCAAGAGGAACAATGCCAAAATGCTCGTCCTGGAAGTAGTAGTGTCAGACATGTAGGCTGAATTAGAATAATCTGCTTAGATTGATAAGAGTCTTACGCAAATGGTGGTAGGCATTACTTACCTTTGGAGTGTACAACACACAAAGGCAGTTGGACAGAAGCTCATTTCTTTCAGTTGAAGAGCAAGATGTCACGAATTTAACATGTTCAGAAACACCTTCAGTCGCTGCCAATCTTTTGAGCTCCTCAAGGTATTCAACGTTTTCTTTGAGACGCTTATCGTACCCACCTTCAGCATGAGAAATGAAAGAAAACAGTGGCCAGCGGTTAATATTCTGATATTGTTTAATAACTCAAGATGTAGCAAGGTTAAACCTGTGAATAAAGGGGGGAAATAACACATAAACAAACATTACCTGCCACTGTTAAGCTTGCTTCCCGCAGAGCATCACCAGGTTGCTTAGAAACAACTGACCGGAGCAAAGAAAATGCTGAAATGGCTAGACCAAGATTCTTTTTTCTCTCAAACCGGTTAATTGAGAGGAAATTCAACCTGACAGAAAGATGATAGTTCAGTTTCGCTACAACTGAAAGAGGACAAAATACGACAGACAGCTAGCTATTATATACTAAAATCTGAATGAATGAAACCTAAATGAGTCACAAAGAGATATACAAGCATGAAGTTACTTATAATCATGAGGTTCATGAAACTGCTCAACGGAGACCGCTGGATATAGAACACCAGGCTCGATTCCTCTAGCATGAAGACCACAAAAAGTCCTGGCAAAAGTTGCCGCGGTGAACTTACTGTTGACTAGAATCAAATCTGCCATACCTAATATATGCAAAAAAGAATGACCGCTACAATTAGAATGCCAGTAGATGTCTCAACATATAATTAAAGGAAAGTCAAAACATAAGTATAGATACAGTTCTAGATGCCCAAGACGATACCAGTCGTGGCTTCCTCAATCATGTCAATTGGCTTGCGATACAACCTCCGAAGAAGTGTTGTATGTTGTGCAAGCAACATATCAGGAAAATGACAATAAAAAATTGTCTGAAAATGCAACAAAAAAGTACCTCAGCACATAGTTGCAATTAGAGCACACTAAAGCACTTCAAATAAGAGATAAGTACCTTTGATGATGCCTTTAGTTTAAGAAGTGGGATCACAACAGAAACCTGGTCTACCAATATGACGTCAAAGGAGGGCCACCAAAGTAGCACGCAGAGGGCAACAAAAATGCAGCGAAGATAAGCACAGACAGCATGAAAGCGGTAAAACACATGACGAGGCAGGAAATCTCCATATACTGTAACTGGGAATGGACCTGGAAAACAGACATAGAAGTCCACTAAAACTTCTATACACGCATCATAAGCATTGTTTGCCATAAACATAACCCAATAATATACATGTAAGATATTAAAAAAATATATTTATGGGACATCTTGCAGGAACTGAATCAGCATGCAAATATCATAGAACATTTACTCCAGATCAAGTCTGCCGCAAATAATTAAAAAACATCAATCCAAAAAAGAGATATAATGCAACTCAGATATGGATAAATTTAAGAAACAGGTCTATCAGGCTTTCAGCGAAATATAACATAGATATAATTCAGAGATTTACCAGACACTGTTTCCTCAAAACACCGATTTCTGTCATGGTGTGATGTGAAAACGTGAACATCGTGTCCATGGGCAGCAAGCTGACATGCCACATCAACTATCAATCTCTCAGCACCACCTACATCAAAATTGCTCTTTAGATCCTACTGCAGGAGATATTATACTTTGCTCATATGCTATATCACGCCTGCTGCAATGCTTCTGTACATGCGTTGTAGCTGCAAGTGTGCTTAACTGCGATTCGACACTGAAGTCATGTAATTGCTCCTAGTTTCTTCGAGTAAGCTAATTATAAGCTATCACTAGAAACACCAACTACGTATGAAAAGGAAACATCACTTCCCATACTCTTATGCCACACCTGAACGACCACCAGTCTACTCGAATCTGGTACAGAATTGGGGATCTCCTGGACATGCGGAGAAGCTCAGTGATACCGTCCTCCTTGAAGAATCTATCAACACTACGAAATCAGGGACTCCAGCCTCTAGCTGGGGGAGTTTAAGAAGTCACGTGATCTACTCGATCCTCCCAACTCCATGGCGTCAGATTCAGAAGAACTGCATCTAGCGATCGGCTGTGGTGAGAGGAGGAGGGTGAGGGTTCCGTACCGATTCCAAGGTCGGGGTGGATGACAGCAACCTTAAGCTTCCTCGTCTTCGTCCCCGACGACTCCCCGGCGACTCCTGCCGCCACCGCCATCGCTTCCAAGGACGGCGGCCCGGCAGGAGAAGGCAGAGCGGGACGGGGCCGCGCTGAGGAGATGGTAGGGAGGGATGGGTCGAGCTGTGGAGGGCCGGTAGGGGGCTGGGGACGATCGGCGGACGGGAGGGCGGAGCTCCGGCGGCGGAGGAGCAGTCCAACGGGCCAAGGAAAGAGGGGCGGCGTGCGTGCGTTTGTTTTCAGCCAGGGGCAAATTTGTCCTTTTCCATCTCTAATTGAGGTTTATTTCAAAAATAATCTCTAATTGAGATAGAATTAACTAAAGGTTTATTGTCAAAAAAGTAATTAACTAAAGGTTGATGGTGCTGTAAAAAATACTCCCTCCTCTCATAATGTAAGACATTTTTTGACGCTGCACTAGTATTAAAAAACGTCTTACATTACGGGACGGAGTAGTACTAAATATTAATGTTGAAACTATGATGCGGACGACAGTTGCTCGTCCGAACTTTCGACGGATGGAGTATTGAACGGTGCTATCTGGTTTGCTCTACGCATAAACGGATTGATGTGATACATCATATGAAAATCATTCAAAATGTCATGTCTGTAGCAACATTATAATGATTTTACTCTTCATATAAGGTATTTATCAGTTGGCGGAGGTAATTTATCAAGTGCAAAGAAACACGGGGCATTTTGGTTGGATAGTCAAGTCATTGATTTTCCTACTTAATTCACTGACTTGGCACTTGCTGTGAGTCTTTTTTGGTCCGAGCAAATTAGCTCGATGCATAAGGCATCACAAATTAATCACTCCCCCCGTCCCACCCCCAACTTTAGAATAGGTTGGCCGTTAGAAACTCTCCTCATGAGCTCCAAGCGTGGAGTCGGCCTGAACTTCCTAGCTCTGAGGAGCTAAAATCCGACATCCCATAACCTCTTTAACAAAAAATTCAGAGGATTTCTATCCGAGATATTTGAGTAACATGAAGTTGAAAGAAATTTTCGTCGATATGACATCGCCACGTGAAAAATACATGTTTGTTTCTCCCCTAACCTCCTCGTCATCTCCATTCAGATCTCTCTTCCTAGGAGTTCCTCTACTTCCTTCCAATAGAAGAAACCCTCTTTGTCATCCTCTCGCACCCCTTCGTCACTCGCATCTTTTTTTCGATTGAAGGGGCCACACGACCCCCATTTTCATTATGAAAATGGAGTTGTTTACAAGGCATCAAACCAACATTACATCACTGATCTAGAAGCCACACCAGGATGCTCCAGCCTATCCAGCCTAATCATCACACCACTGATATATATCACCACATCAGGATGCTTCAATCCGTCCAAAACTAATCATGAAAGGGCCTAGTGCTACGCTACCTACAAAGGTATCAACAGACTAAAAGGACGAACATTAAATTAACATAAATGCTTTGAAGCCTGCAAGTATTTCCAGCGGCTAGCTTCACAAAATCCTTCTCACATGCGGCGCCAAACCATGCCCTCCTCTGAAGATATCACAAGTCACCCTCACAATACGCCTAGACACCTGATGAAGCATGCTTTGCACCCCTCTTTTCTGCAAAAAAATTCCATGAGTCAAGTAGGGAGCAAACAAGAAAGATAGTGTCAGTAGGATCTCTAGGCATAACACTTTGAAAACAGGATTTGTTCCTTGTTTTCCATATAGACCACAAGAGAGCAGCAGTACCCAATAAAACAACTACTCTATCTTTGCCAGTATAGCTAGACAACCAGTTCTGGCATAGGTCGAAAAAGACATTGGAGCTCTCTGGCTCCCTAGAGCACATCCCACAATATTCCACAGGAACTTAGCAAAGGAACAAGAGAAAAATAAATGATTCACACTCTCTTCACAGTCACAAAATTCACAAAACTTAGCACCTTTCCAGCCTTTTTTACTCAGATTGTCCTTGGCCAGAATCCTATTTTTGATTACTAACCAAGAGAATGCCTTAACTTTAAGAGGCCTCTTCATCCTTCATAGTTTTTTAAAAAGGAAAACAACTTGTCTAGCTATAAGATAGTGATACAGAGATTTAACGGAAAAGCTACCGGAGTTTGTAAGTAACCATTTAACTTTGTCAGGCTTATCCGACAAAATCACTTGACCACACATATCAAGTAACTTATTCCACATATCAAGAGTCTCCCCATGTAAACATCTTCTGAATCTAATACAATTAAGCTCCAAGGTAAATACTTTCGCAACAGTAACATGTTTGCAAAAAGTTAGATTATAAAGACGAGGAAAAATCAAACAAAGAGGTTTATCCTTTATCCACGCATCTTCCCAAAATCTAGTTTTACGTCCATCCCCCACAATTCTCTGACAACAGCTATAGAAAATATTCTTAACTTCCATTAAGCCATTCCGAAGTGGGAGTTGTTAGGAGATGATTCGCATTGAGTCAAAGTTTTTTCTTGAGATACTTTGCTCTAATCAACTCCTGCCAGTCCCCCTCCTCATTTTCTAGTCTCCGAGCCACTTACAAAGAAGACTAACATTTTTAACATCTAGATTAGTAAACCCCAGTCCTCCCTGGTCCCTAGGTTGGCACACATCATTCCAGTTGACCAGGTGGTACTTCCGCACTCCCTCCCTTTCTTGCCAAATCAAACGAGCTCGGAAAAAATCAAAGCGTTTAAGCACACCTTTAGGCAATCTAAAGAAGGAAAGCATGTGACTAGGGACACTACTCAAGCAAGTCTCAGTAAGAATGAGTCTCTCTCCCATAGGAAGCAAGCTCCCTTGCCAGGTAGTTGCTTTCTTCTCACATTTCTCCTCAGCAGGTTTCCAATCGCTATTACTTAGTTTCTTATAATGGAGAGGCTTACCCAGGTGGCGAAAAGGAAAGGTTCCAATTGTGCAAGTAAAGATCTGAGCATATTCCTTCTGTCTCACTTCCGCCTCACCGAAGCAGTAAACCTCGCTTTTTAAAAAATTATTTTTTAGACCAGTTGTCGGTGTCAAAACCGGCGGATCTCGGGTAGGGGGTCCCGAACTGTGCGTCTAGGCGGATGGTAACAGGAGACAAGGGACACTATGTTTTACCCAGGTTCGGGCCCTCTTGATGGAGGTAAAACCCTATGTCCTGCTTGATTGATATTGATATTGTGGATGTTTACAAGAGTGGATCTACCACGAGATCAAGGAGGCTAAACCCTAGAAGCTAGCCTATGGTATGATTGTAAGGGTTGTTGTTGTCCCTCTGGACTAGAGCCATCCGGTTTATATAGACACCAGAGAGGGCTAGGGTTACATAGAGTCGGTTACAATGGTAGGAGATCTACATATCCGTATCGCCAAGCTTGCCTTCCACGCCAAGGAAAGTCCCATCCGGACATGGGGCGAAGTCTTCAATCTTGTATCTTCATAGTCTTGGAGTCCGGTCGATGATGATAGTCCGGCCGATGATAGTCCGGCCGATGATGGTAGTCCGGCTATCCGGACACCCCTAATCCGGACTCCTCGGTAGCCCTGAACCAGGCTTCAATGACGATAAGTCCGTAGCAGATATTGCTTGGCATTGCAAGGCGGGTTCCTCCTCCGAATGATAGAAGATTGTGAACACCGGGATAGTGTCCGGTTACGCAAAATAAATTCCACATTCCACCGTAGAGAGAATAATATATACACAAGTTCAATCTGCTGACGTTTTCTGCGGCATGACGTCTCGCCACTACCAAGCCATTATTTAAATCATT
This sequence comes from Aegilops bicornis, assembly GCA_021605145.1. Classification (NCBI taxonomy): domain Eukaryota; kingdom Viridiplantae; phylum Streptophyta; class Magnoliopsida; order Poales; family Poaceae; genus Aegilops; species Aegilops bicornis. The sequence continues at coordinate 200,652,665 of CM038675.1, read as the reverse complement.
TTTTACTCTACCACCTTAGCGCATTTAGCGAAGCGGTTTCCTTGGCATGTCTTGTCGAAGCAGAGATCGTGTTCCCCCTTAATCCGGGATTCTCATCAATGCGGACGTGGGTAACCCAACCACGCCATTGATGGTGACGCTTGGGGGATAAGCGAGTTTTACCAGGCCGGTGGGGGACGCGTAGACTTCGCCCGCCCATATAAGGGATAAGGATTCACCTTCTCACCTACGCCTTCTTCCTCCTTTGCTTATCGATCTCCGCGCACTCGAGCTCCAACGCCCAAGCCCGCACATCCCGTCTCAACCTTCCCCAGCCATGTCTGGAGCGGGAGGCAAGTGGATGACCTCCTCCGTTACGGAGGAACACATCGAAGATCTGGCGCGTCCCGGCTACTGTCCGGCGACATCACAGACCGGCCGCCCGACGAGGGCAGCTCATCCCCACCCCTGTGCCCCATGAGAGGGTCGTTTTTCTTCCCCACTTCCTCCATGGACTGGGCTTTCCACTTCACCCCTTTGTCCGGGGCTCATGTTCTACTACGGCCTGGATTTCCATGATCTGGCGCGAACTTCATCCTCAACATCTCGGCGTTTATCGTCAGGTGCGAGGCCTTCCTCGCATCCAGCCCCACTTGACCTGGCTCAAGACCTTCAATGTCAAGCCTAAGGTAGTGAAGGGCACTCAAGCGGAGTCGGAGGCGCCATGTTGGGAAAGATGCCCAACGCGTCCTTTGATTCAAGGGCCTTCGTGGAATCCGTCAAGGGTGGCAATCGGGGTGGTTCTATATCACCGAGCAGGTGACCCTACATGGGCGGCGGCCCCGAAGTTCAGATCTGGTATCCCCACGCAGCTCACCTCACGGAAAGAGAAGGGCTTGTGGGGTAGTTCGGAGGAGCCGACGGACTCCAAGCCTGTATCCGGAAAAGCCGTGAAGAAGCTCAGCTGGTTAACGTGGTCCAAGTCATGCTCGTCAGCCGATTCTCCCATGCCAAGAGCGGGCATTCAATCTGTGGAGTTCAATCTGCACAGCACCAGCGCCGAGCGGGCTCTTCGACACGACGTCTGAAAGGCGCTGGAGGGTGCTGTTTAAAGCGCCGAAGCCCCCGCATCCGCGACCGAAGATCGCGGATTTCGCTCGCAGCGCCAAGCCGACGAGGTAAGTGATTCTACCCCTTTACGGGACACTTGCTCTTCATAGTTTGACTCTATGCGGGTTTTAATTTCCCCTTTTCCTTTGACAGGACTGGATGAGGAAGGCGGAGCAGATTATCTGCCCGGCTCCTATGCCAGAAAACCTAGTAGACGCCCGTCTAGCGAGGCTGTTGGGGAACGTAGTAATTTCAAAAAATTTCCTACGCACACGCAAGATCATGGTGATGCATAGCAACGAGAGGGGAGAGTGTTGTCTACGTACCCTCGTAGACCGAAGCGGAAGCAATCACAACGTAGAGGAAGTAGTCGACGTTCTCCTCGCGATCCAACCGATCCAAGCACCGTTACTCCGGCACCTCCGAGTTCTTGGCACACGACAGCTCGGTGGCGCTCCTCGGCTCCGATCCAGCAAAGCTCCGGGAGAGAGAGTTCACAAGACGACGGCGTGGTGACGATCTTGATGTTCTACCAACGCAGGCTTCGCCTAAGCACTGCCACGATTTGACCGAGGTGGAATATGGTGGAGGGGCACCGCACACGGCTAAGGAACGATCTCAAGGATCAACTTGTGTGTCATGGGGTGCCCCCTGCCCCTGTATATAAAGGAGCAAGGGGAGGGCCGGCCCGGCCCTAGGAGGCGCGCCAAGGGAGGGAAGTCCTCCTCCTAGTGGGAGTAGGCCTCCCCTTTCCTAGTCCAACTTGGAAGGTGGCAGGGGGAAGGCAGGCGTGGGAGAGGAAGAGGGAACGGGGGCCGGGCCCCCCCTTCCTTGTTCAATTCGGACCCCCCATGGGGCGCGCGCCACCCTCCTGGCGCAGCCCTCTCTCTCCCTCTTGGCCCAATAAGGCCCATTACTTCCCAGGGGTTCCGGTAACCTCCCAAGACTCCGGTTTTCTCCGGAAACTTCCGAACCTTTCCGAGTCCGAATATAGCCGTCAATATATCAATCTTTATGTCTCGATCATTTCGAGACTCCTCGTCATGTCCGTGATCACATCCGGGACTCGAACTCCTTCGGTACATCAAAATACACAAACTCATAATATAACCATCATCGAAACCTTAAGCGTCATGCGGACCCTACGGTTCGAGAACAATGTAGACATGACCGAGATACATCTCCGGTCAATAACCAATAGCGGGACCTGGATGCCCATATTGGTTCCTACATTTTCTACGAAGATCTTTATCGGTCAGACCGCATAACAACATACGTTGTTCCCTTTGTCATCGGTATGTTACTTGCCCGAGATTCGATCGTCGGTATCCAATACCTAGTTCAATCTCGTTACTGGCAAGTCTCTTTACTCGTTCCGTAATGCATCATTCTGTAACTAACTCATTAGCTACATTGCTTGCAAGGCTTATAGTGATGTGCATTACCGAGATGGCCCAGAGATACCTCTCCGACAATCGGAGTGACAAATCCTAATCTCGAAATCGCCAACCCAACATCTGCCTTTGGAGACACTTGTAATACTCCTTTATAATCACCCAGTTACGTTGTGACGTTTGGTAGTACCCAAAGTGTTCCTCCGGCAAACGGGAGTTGCATAATCTCATAGTTATAGGAACATGTATAAGTTATGGATAAAAGCAATAGCAACATACTAAACGATCGGGTGCTAAGCTAATGGAATGGGTCATGTCAATCAGATCATTCAACCAATGATGTGACCTTGTTAATCAAATGACAACTCCTTTGTCTATGGTCGTGAAACTTAACCATCTTTGATTAACAAGCTAGTCTAGTAGAGGCATACTAGTGACACTCCGTTTGTCTATGTATTCACACATGTATTATGTTTCCGGTTAATACATTTCTAGCATGAACAATAAACATTTATCATGATATAAGGAAATAAATAATAACTTTATTATTGCCTCTAGGGCACATTTCCTTGATCTCCCACTTGCACTAGAGTCAATAATCTAGATTACAAGAATGATTCTAACACCCATGGAGTCTTGGTGTTGATCATGTTTTGCTCGTGGAAGAGGCTTAGTCAATGGTCTCGCTACATTCAGATCCGTATGTATCTTGCAAATCTCTATATCTCCCACCGGACTAAGTCCCGGATGGAATTGAAGCGTCTCTTGATGTGTTTTGTTCTCTTGTGAAATCTGGATTCCTTCGCCAAGGCAATTGCTCGATATTGTCACAAAAGATTTTCATTGGTCCCGATGCACTAGGTATGACACCTAGATCGGATATGAACTCCTTCATCCAGACTCCTTCATTAGCTGCTTCCGAAGCTGCTATGTATTCCGCTTCACATGTAGATCCCATCTGACGCTTTGTTTAGAGCTGCACCAACCGACAGCTCCTCCGTTTAGTGTAAATACGTATCCGGTTTGCGATTTAGAATCGTCCGGATCGGTGTCAAAGCTTGCATCAACGTAACCGCCACGATGAGCTCTTTGTCACCTCCATATACGAGAAACATATCCTTAGTCCTTTTAGGTACTTCAGGATGTTCTTGATCATTGTCCAGATGATCCACTCTGGATCACTCTGGTACCTCCTCGCTAAGCTTATAGCAAGGCACACATCAGTCTGGTACACAGCATTGCATACATGATAGAGCCTATGGCTGAGGCATAGGGAACATCTTTCATTTTCTCTCTATCTTCTGCGGTGGTCGGGCATTGAGTCTTACTCAACTTCATACCTTGCAATACAGGCAAGAACCCTTTCTTTGCTTGATCCATTTTGAACTTCTTCAAAATCTTGTCAAGGTATGTGCTTTGTGAAAGTCCAATTAAGCGTCTTGATCTATCTCTATAGATTTTTATGCCTAGTATGTAAGCAGCTTCACCGAGGTCTTTCATCGAAAAACTCTTGTTCAAGTATCCCTTTATGCTATCCAGAAATTCTATATCATTTCCGATCAGTAATATGTCATCTACATATAATATCAAAAATGCTACAGAGCTCCCACTCACTTTCTTGTAAATACAGGCTTCTCCAAAAGTCTGTATAAACCCAAATGCTTTGATCACACTACCAAAGCTTTTATTCCAACTCCGAGATGCTTGCACCAGTCCATAAATGGATCGCTGGAGCTTGCACACTTTGTTAGCTCCCTTTGGATCGATAAACCTTCTGGTTGCATCATATACAACTCTTCTTCCAGAAATCCATTCAGAATGCGGTCTTTACATCCATTTGCCAAATTTCATAATCATAAAATGCGGCAATTGCTAACATGATTCGGACAGACTTTAGCATCGCTACGGGTGAGAAGGTCTCATAGTTGTCAATCCCTTGAACTTGTCGAAACCTCTTTGCGACAAGTGGATCTTTGTAGTCAGTAATATTACCGTCAGCGTCTGTCTTCTTCTTGAAGATCCACTTGTTTTCTATTGCTTGCCGACCCTCGGGCAAGTCAATCAAAGTCCACACTTTGTTTTCATACATGGATCCCATCTCAGATTTCATGGCCTCAAGCCATTTTGCGGAATCTGGGCTCACCATCGCTTCTTCATAGTTCGTAGGTTCATCATGATCTAGTAGCATGACTTTCGTAACAGGATTACCGTACCACTGCAGTGCGGATCTTACTCTGGTTGATCTACGAGGTTACAGAGTAACTTGATCTGAAGTTTCATGATCAACATCATCAACTTCCTCACTATTTGATGTAGATGTCGCAGAAACCGGTTTACGTGATAAACTACTTTCAAATAAGGGAGAAGGTACAGATTACCTCATCAAGTTCTACTTTCCTCCCACTCACTTCTTTCGAGAGAAACTCCTTCTCTAGAAAGGATCCATTCTTAGCAACAAATGTCTTGCCTTCGGATCTGTGATAGAAGGTGTACCCAACTGTCTCCTTTGGGTATCCTATGAAGACACATTTCTCCGATTTAGGTTCGAGCTTATCAGGTTGAAGCTTTTTCACATAAGCATCGCATCCCCAAACTTTAAGAAACGACAACTTTGGTTTCTTGCTAAACCATAGTTCATAAGGTGTCGTCTCAGCGGATTTTGACGGTGTTCTATTCAGCGTGAATGCGGCCGTCTCAAGAGCATAACCCCAAAAGCGATAGCGGTAAATCTGTAAGAGACATCATAGATCGCACCATATCTAGTAAAGTGCGATTCTGACGTTCGGACACACCATTGCGCTGTGGTGTTCGGGTGGCGTGAGTTGCGAAACTATTCCGCATTGTTTCAAATGTAGACCAAACTCGTAACTCAAATATTCGCCTCCACGATCAGATCGTAGAAACTTTATTTTCTTATTACGATGATTCTCAACTTCACTCTGAAATTCTTTGAACTTTTCAAATGTTTCAGACTTATGTTTCATTAAGTAGATATACCCATATCTGCTTAAATCATCCTGTGAAGGTGAGAAAATAACGATATCCGCCACGAGCCTCAACATTCATTGGACCACATACATCTCAGTATGTATGATTTCCAACAAATCTGTTGCTCTCTCCATAGTACCGAGAACGGGTTTTAGTCATCTTGCCCATGAGGCACGGTTACAAGTGCCAAGTGATTCATAATCAAGTGACTCCAAAAGTCCATCAAGATGGAGTTTCTTCATGCGCTTTATACCGATATGACCTAAACGGCAGTGCCACAAATAAGTTGCACCATCATTATCAACTCTGCATCTTTTGGTTTCAACATTATGAATATGTGTATTACTACTATCGAGATTCATTAAAAATAGACCACTCGTCAAGGGTGCATGACCATAAAAGATATTATTCATATAAATAGAACAACCATTATTCTCTGATTTAAATGAATAACCGTCTCGCATCAAACAAGATCCGGATATAATGTTCATGCTCAACGCGGCACCAAATAACAATTATTTAGGTCTAAAATTAATCCCGAAGGTAGATGTAGAGGTAGCGTGCCGATTGCGATCACATCGACTTTGGAACCATTTCCCACGCCAAGATCGTCACCTCGTCCTTTGCCGGTGTTAAGCAATCCGTAGTCCCTGTTTGAGTTGCAAATATTAGCAATGTAACCGGTATCAAATACCCAGTGCTACTGCGAGCTCTAGTAAGGTACACATCAATAACATGTATATCACATATACCTTTGTTCACCTTGCCATCCTTCTTATCCGCCAAATACTTGGGGCAGTTCCGCTTCAATGACCGGTCTGCTTGCGGTAGAAGCACTCGATTTCAGGTTTAGGTCCAGACTTGGGTTTCTTCTCCCGAGCAAAGAACTTGTTTGCTGTTCTTCTTGAAGTTCCCCTTCTTCTTCCCTTTGCCTTTCTTCTTGAAACTAGTGGTCTTATTGACCATCAACACTTGATGCTCCTTCTTGATTTCTACCTCCGCAGCCTTCAAAGATTGCGAAGAGCTCGAGCATAGTCTTTACTAACCCTTGCATATTATAGTTCATCACGAAGCCTTTGTAGCTTGGTGGCGTTGATTGAAGAATTACATCAATGACACAATCATCCGGAAGATCAACTCCCGGTTGAGTGAAGTGATTGTAATACCCGGACATTACGAGTATGTGCTCACCGACAGACCCATTCTCCTCCATCTTGCAGCTATAAAACTTATTGGAGACTTCATATCTCTCAATCCGGGCATTACATTTGAAATATCAACTTCAACTCCTGGAACATCTCATATGCTCCATGACTTTCAAAAGCGTCGTTGAAGACCCGGTTCTAAGCCGTATAGCATGGCACACCGAACTATAGAGTAGTCATCGCCTTTGCTCTGCCAGACGTTCTTAACGTCGTCGGTTGCATCGGCGAGGCTGGCACCTAGCGGTGCATCCAGACGTAACTCTTACGTGCAGCAATGAGGATAATCCTCGAGTTACGGACCCAGTCCGTGTAATTGCTACCATCATCTTTCAACTTTGCTTTCTCAAGGAACGCATTAAAATTCAACGGAATAACAAAGACGAGCCATCTATCTATAAGCAGACATAGACAAGCAAGATACTATCGGTACTAAGTTCATGATAAATTTAAGTTCAATTAATCATATTACTTAAGAACTCCCACTTAGGCAGACATCTCTCTAGTCATCTAAGTGATCACGTGATCCAAATCAACTAAACCATAACCGATCATCACGTGAGATGGAGTAGTTTTCAATGGTGAACATCTTATGTTGATCATATCTACTATATGATTCACGCTCGACCTTTCGGTCTCCGTGTTCCGAGGCCATATCTGCATATGCTAGGCTCGTCAAGTATAACCTGAGTATTCTGCGTGTGCAAAACTGGCTTGCACCCGTTGTAGATGGACGTAGAGCTTATCACACCCGATCATCACGTGGTGTCTCGGCACGACGAACTTTGGCAACGGTGCATACTCGTGGAGAACACTACTTGATAATTTAGGTGAGAGATCATCTTAAAATGCTACCGTCAACCAAGCAAAATAAGATGCATAAAGGATAAACATCACATGCAATCAATATAAGTGATATGATATGGCCATCATCATCTTGTGCTTGTGATCTCCATCTCCAAGCACCGTCGTGATCACCATCGTCACCGGTAGCGACACCTTGATCTCCATCGTAGCATCGTTGTCGTTTCGCCATCCATTGCTTCTCGACTATCGCTACCGCTTAGTGATAAAGTAAAGCAATTACAGGCGTTTGCATTTCATACAATAAAGCGACAACCATATGGCTCCGACCGATTGCCGATAACTATGGTTACAAAACATGATCATCTCATACTATAAAATATAGCATCACGTCTTGACCATATCACATCACAACATGCCCTGCAAAAACAAGTTAGACGTCCTCTACTTTGTTGTTGCAAATTTTACATGGCTGCTACGGGCTTAAGCAAGAACCAATCTTACCTACGCATCAAGACCACAACGATACTTCGTCAAATAGACTCCGTTTTAACCTTCTCAAGGACCGGGCGTAGCCACACTCGGTTCAACTAAAGTGAGAGAGAGAGACACCCGCCAGCCACCTTTAAGCACGAGTGCTCGTAACGGTGAAACCAGTCTCAGCGTAAGCGTCTGGCGTAATGTCGGTCCGGGCCGCTTCATCTCACAATACCGCTGAACCAAAGTATGACATGCTGGTAGGCAATATGACTTGTATCGCCCACAACTCACTTGTGTTCTACTCGTGCAAAACATCAAACCATAAAAACCTAGGCTCGGATGCCACTGTTGGGGAACGTAGTAATTTCAAAAATTTCCTACGCACACGCAAGATCATGGTGATGCATAGCAACGAGAGGGGAGAGTGTTGTCTACGTACCCTCGTGAGACCGGCGGAAGCAATCACAACATAGAGGAAGTAGTCGACGTTCTCCTCGCGATCCAACCGATCCAAGCACCGTTACTCGGCACCTCCGAAGTTCTTGGCACACGTACAGCTCGGTGGCGCTCCTCGGGCTCCGATCCAGCAAAGCTCCGGAGAGAGAGTTCCGTCGGCCTGACGGCGTGGTGGCGATCTTGATGTTCTACCAACGCAGGCTTCGCCTAAGCACTGCTACGATTTGACTGAGGTGGAATATGGTGGAGGGGGGCACCGCACACGGCTAAGGAACGATCTCAAGGATCAACTTGTGTGTCATGGGGTGCCCCCCTGCCCCCGTATATAAAGGAGCAAGGGGGAGGGCCGGCCAGCCCTAGGAGGCGCGCCAAGGGAGGGGGAAGTCCTCCTCCTAGTGGGAGTAGGACTCCCCTTTCCTAGTCCAACTAGGAAGGAGGAAGGGGGAAGGAAGGAGAGGGAGAGGAAGAGGGAAAGGGGGCCGTGCCCCCCCTTCCTTGTTCAATTCGGACTCCCCATGGGGGGGGGGGCGCGCCACCTCCTGGCGCAGCCCTCTCTCTCCCCTCTTGGCCCAATAAGGCCCATTACTTCCCAGGGGTTCCGGTAACCCCTCGGCACTCCGATTTTCTCCGGAAACTTCCGGAACCTTTCCGGAGTCCGAATATAGCCGTCCTATATATCAATCTTTATGTCTCGATCATTTCGAGACTCCTCGTCATGTCCGTGATCACATCCGGGACTCCGAACTCCTTCGGTACATCAAAATACACAAACTCATAATATAACCGTCATCGAAACCTTAAGCGTGCGGACCCTACGGTTCGAGAACAATGTAGACATGACCGAGATACATCTCCGGTCAATAACCAATAAGCGGGACCTGGATGCCCATATTGGTTCCTACATTTTCTACGAAGATCTTTATCGGTCGGACCGCATAACAACATACGTTGTTCCCTTTGTCATCGGTATGTTACTTGCCCGAGATTCGATCGTCGGTATCCAATACCTAGTTCAATCTCGTTCTTGGCAAGTCTCTTTACTCGTTCCGTAATGCATCATTCTCGTAACTAACTCATTAGCTACATTGCTTGCAAGGCTTATAGTGATGTGCATTACCGAGATGGCCTGAGATACCTCTCTCGACAATCGGAGTGACAAATCCTAATCTCGAAATACGCCAACCCAACATCTGCCTTTGGAGACACTTGTAATACTCCTTTATAATCACCCGATTCGTTGTGACGTTTGGTAGTACCCAAAGTGTTCCTCCGCAAGCAGGAGTTGCATAATCTCATAGTTATAGGAACATGTATAAGTTATGGATAAAAGCAATAGCAACATACTAAGCGATCGGGTGCTAAGCTAATGGAATGGGTCATGTCAATCAGATCATTCAACCAATGATGTGACCTTGTTAATCAAATGACAACTCCTTTGTCTATGGTCGTGAAACTTAACCATCTTTGATTAACAAGCTAGTCTAGTAGAGGCATACTAGTGACACTCCGTTTGTCTATGTATTCACACATGTATTATGTTTCCGGTTAATACATTTCTAGCATGAACAATAAACATTTATCATGATATAAGGAAATAAATAATAACTTTATTATTGCCTCTAGGGCACATTTCCTTCAGAGGCTGCTGGTTCCGGCACCGCACGTGGTGCCGGAGAAGAAGGCCAAGAAGGAGGCCACGGGTGCTCGAAAGAGTTCCCGTTTTCAGGTGTCCGACGACTCCGGCGCGGACTCCTCCCCAACGAGGAGGAGAAGAGGACCCTCTCCCAGAGGAGGGAGAGAGGAAGAGGAAGGCTTCCCCAACAGGGGAGGCCGAAGGGTCCAAGAGGGGAAGGACTATTCCCCCGGATAGCTCCGCCAACATCAACGTTGGCGAGGAAGAATGGCCCTCAAGGGCTAGGCCTCCGGCGAGATCGTAAGTATCCGGATTCCTGAATGATTTATAATTTCTTTTTCTGCGTCACATAGTGTCATTCTGATGCCGCATGTTGCCTGTAGTCCGGCCATGATGATCTCCCGCTTCATCGAAGCGGGTCGTTGGCTCCGTCGGATGTAGACTCCATCCCGACCGCCTCCACCTCGCGACATCGAGGGCGCCGAGGTGGGATCCCAAGAAGGGACCCATCGGGGAGGCTCGGAGGCGCCACAAGGCGTCCTCCGGACTTTGCGCCGGACTCCATATCGTAACCCGCGGTTCCGGTCCGGCCGGCTGCCCTTCGAATGAAGGGCAAGACCGTGACGCCGGCGGCTTCCGTCAACCGAGGCGCCGGGCAATTTGTTGGAGGCGCTGCAGAAGCGCTTCCATTGAGAAGAACACCGCACTATTATGAGTGCGGTGATTGAAAGTGCAGCTTGCCAAGAGCGGGCTGACCGAAACTGCAGAGCCTTCTATCGGGCTTTGAGGTAAGAAGTTAAAATATGCAATGTAATACCGCATAGACAGTAGCCCCGATGCTCGGTTCGGTGTTCGGAAAGAATAGCCGGATCGAGGATCTGAAAAAAAAAGAAGATATACGCAGGGTTGCTAAAAATTATGTCAATATGGGTTGCAGGCTGCGCCTGACCTCTGCCCAGACCGATCATGCGGAGGTCGGTGCTTTGAAGCAGAGCTCGAGCGGTCCGAGCAAGAGCTCAGCCAGCTAAGAAGCAGCTCCGGGACAAAGAAGGTGAGTAACACCACTTTGAACTTGTACCTTCTGAGAAAAGGATTTAGGTTGCAACAAAAAATAACAAGGATAACATGGGTGCTGCAGGGCCCACGAGCGAGGTGGCGACCACGAAGGAGGCCGTGTCCGTCAACGCAAAGCCGCGAACGGGCAGGCAGAGCGAGAAAAGCAGGAGGCGCGGGTGGCGGTGGTTCAGCAAGAGCTCCAGGCTCTCATGGAAAAGCATGAGAGTTTGGAGCGTGACTCAAAGACTTGAGAGTCCGAGCTTGCCTCGGCTCTCGAAAGTGCCAAATCTGCCAAGGCCGATGCCCATAAGTCCCTTTAGGAGATTGAGTTGGTGAGGAAGATAGCGGCGGTTAAGGCATTTTTCATGCAAAGCAAGCATGTGAATGTAAATTACGTGTTACTTACCCGAATTCGGAGCTCTCCAGGGGCGTTTGCAGATCTTCCTCGCAGCGTGTCTGATGCCGCCGCATTCTACCGAGCCGAGGAGGGGATCTCAATGGAGAAGGTCTTGGTCTCGATATCGAGGCCGGCCATCCGGTGACCCTAGCGACCCGGTGGGCGGTGGTCGAGCTCCTAAGGTGGCCGAGCAGGCCATGAAGGGCCTCATAGTCCGGTGTGGCCTGGAGAGGCCATGCACAGGAGCTACTTCGCCTCGTCGATGGTTGGTGGATGCGTGCCCTGGTGGAGGTTATCAAGCGCTCACTTTGTATTGAAGGTGCTCGTCGGGCCCTTGCCCGCAAGAAGGTGCATTAGGGCAAGCTGGATGCGGAGAAGCTAATCACCGACGCGCCACCGGTGGGCAAGGAATATCGTCACGCCCGAAATGTACTATAAGACTGTCTGAAGGGTGCCCTAAGATTGCGGATGAGTGCCCCAGGGATGTAATTATTGAGTAAATTCGCAATGTGTTATCACAATGCGCTGAAAACTTTGTTCATATGCGCTAAGCAACGCTTGTTAATTTAAAATATTACCTTCCGTGCGACCGTTTATTAAATCTGAGAGATGGCAAGTCGTCGGCTTCAGCCCCCATGCCACACAGTGCGGGGTGTTCGGGATAAAGTTGAGCACTCTTGTTCCCATTTTGGGTCCATCTAGGAGGCGCTCAACACAACGAACAAGGCAACCGGACTTATAGTGCTTGAACACTCTCACTTAGCCATAGAATTCTATAATTTTAAATTTCATGAAGCCCCTAGTATTCGGAGGACCGAATTAGGGCGCTTATCCACGCCTTCGTCGGACATTATCCGGAACTTCGCTCGAGCGGCGTGAGGTCTTTAAGGACCCGAAAGGACCTCTCGAACAGCGACCAGGTCTCTCGCCTTATCATGACAGTCGGTTTAGCTTTCTCCTTTGGCGTTAACCCGGCTCAACCGGGTGCAATCGCGATGGTTCTCCCGATGCTACCTTAGCCGATAGAACGGAACGTAAGGTGCCAAACATGGGAGCCGGGCAAACCCAACTATTGACCCAAGACATGATTCGAGCCGATTCATATAATGATATAAGTTCGGGTGCCGCACTTGTGAAAGTGTTGGACTTTATCACACCATCATGCGGAGAACATAAGCCCCTGGTGTATTTGGCCGTACCAAAATGTACGGGTGCAACATGTCGTAAATGAACATATATATATAAGGTAATGCAATTATGGGCAAAAAGTGCTGCATTTTATTCGAGAAGAAATGCTATGAGAGCGGAATGATACAAATAGTGCGGAAAGCAAGGGATTGGACGAATTAAAGGCGTCTCCCTCCAGGGGTAGGCCGCGGAATGTTGTATTTAACAAATTTAATGCTCGTGATGGAGACCACCTGAGTGTTCGTCACGGCCTTTTGTCCTTCCCTGGCTGTTGCATCATGAGTTCGGCAGGTTCGCCGCCGGACAGAGTTAATTTTGCGAGGGCTGGGGTTGAGGCTGCATTGCTACGCGTGCTCGGCACGTGCCAGGTGGTCTTGGTTGATGTTGCTCCGGGCGCGTTTGGTCGTGTCCGGTCGTTTAACGGCCGGACTCGAAAATTGCCTTAAAAGGCTGCTCTGCATTTCGCCGAGCATTGTATGTTCCTCCGCTCGGAGGGAGGCGTTCCTGTATCCATTGACCGTGATGACTCCACGAGGGCTGGCATCTTGAGCTTAAGGTATGCATAATGCGGCACCGCGTTGAATTTTTGTGAACGCGGTTCGTCCGAAAGCAGAGCGTGATAGCCGCCGCGAACGGGACTATGTCGAAGATTAACTCCTCGCTTGAAATTATCCGGGATCCGAAGACCACTTCGATAATCGAGCTCGCATAACCGGCCTCGACACCTGGTATGACGCCTTTGAAGGTTGTCTTTGTAGGTTTAATCCTTGAAGGGTCTATGCCCATCTTGGCGCATCGTATCCTAATAAAGCAGGTTCAGGTTACTACCGCCGTCCATCAGGACTCTCGTGAGGTGAAATCCATCGACGATTGGGTCTAAAACCAATGCGCGAATCCGCCATGGCGGATATCGGTCGGATGGTCTCTTCGATCGAAAGTGATCGGGCAAGAGCACCATGGGTTGAATTTTAGGCGGCGGCTCCATCGCAGATATCGTCCTTAGTGCACGCTTCCGCTCCCTCTTGGGAATATGCGTTGCGTATATCATGTTTACCGTCCGAACTTGAGGGAATCCCTTTTGTCCTCTGTTGTTCGGGCGGCCGGTCTCTTCCTCGTCATCGCTGTATAGCCCCTTGTCACTTTATTTTGGCGATTAATTTGCCTGCCTGCTTGAATACCCAACAATCTCTGTTGGTGTGGTTAGCTGGCTTTTCGGGGTTCCATGTATTTGTGACAGAGCGGTCGAGTATTCGGTCCAAATTGGACGGGCCCGGAGTGGTTCTTGTGAATGGCTTCTTCCGTTGACGGGCTTGGAGCCTCGGAATCCGGCGTTGACTGCCGTATCCTCATTCTGTCGCCGTTAATCTGGCGTTTGTTTTGTTTCGACGCAACCTGCCATTGCGGTACTTGGTATCCGGACTGCCGGCGTTTTTTGAGGTTGTTGCTTTGCGAGCTAATAGCTATCCTCTCCTGCACTGAAGCGGGTCATGAGTGATGTGAGGGCTGCCATGGATTTCGGCTTCTCATCCTAGGTGCCGGGCCAGCCAATCGTCGCGGATGTTATGTTTGAAGGCAGCGAGTGCCTCGCATCCGGACGGTCGACGATTTGATTTTTCTTTGTTAAGAACCGTGTCGAATTGCACTGGCCGATTCGTCTGCTGCTGGATTATGTGGCTTAGGTCATTCTGCGTCCGGTGGTCGCTTTACGTGCCACTGGAAGTTGTCGAGGAATGCGGCTTCCGTGTCTTCCCAAAGATCCAATTGACTCTGCGGGCAGGCTGTTAAGCCAATGCCGAGCTGGTCCTTTAAGCTTGAGCGGGAGATATTTGATGGCGTGAAGATCGTCGCCGCAGGCCATATGTATATGGAGGAGATAATCCTCAATCCAAACCGCAGGGTCTGTTGTGCCATCGTAGGATTCGATATTAACGGGTTTAAACCCTTTAGGGATTTGATGATCCATTACTTCGTCAGTGAAGCATAGTGGGTGTGCGGCGCCTCTGTATTGAGAAATATCGCGACGTAGCTCGAGAGAGCGTTATGCTGTGTTCGGCCCGGCCGAGTAGTTGTATCTGGCGCGACGGTATTAAATGCTGTGGGTCTTAGGGCGCTCGCGTGATCCATAGATAGATCTGGATTGTCTTGCCTTGTCCTCCAATATATCCCGCAAGTCGGCGCGTTCCCCATAGCTTCATGCTTTTTGAGCGATGCAGATGCGGTTTTGGTGGAGGGCTTGCACGCCTCTCTGTCGCTGCCACGAGGTGGTCGGTCTGCCGACAGTGTCGCTGGTGATGCAGGTTTGTACACTTCCTCCTCTAGTCGGGGGAGCAACTTTCGTTTTGGGTAACTTTTGGAGGGGCATTCATACTCTTCGGCTGCGAGGACCTCGGTCCATCTGTCGGCCAGTAGGTCTTGATCAGCTTTAAGCTGTTGCTGCTTTTTCTTTAGACTGTTTGTCGTGTCCATTAGCCTGCGTCTGAAACGCTCTTGTTCGACAGGATCCTCAGGCACGACGATTTCGTCGTCGTCGAGGCTTGCCTCGTCTCCGGAGGGAGGTAAGTAATTATCATCCTCGACCTCTTCGTGTGCCGCCCTCTCGTGAGGCTTGCTTCTGCCTCCTCCTGCGCTGGATCGTCTTTGGAGGGGGTTGTCTTCGCACTTTCGGGGTGTTATTATCTCCTGTGCGGAATCTCCATTCTTCTTGTGGCGGGATTTAGAGCGGCGTCGCTGACGTCGGCGCTTGGGCTGTTTCTTTAAGGAATCGGCCTCCGTTGCTTCTTCGCCGTCCCCATCTTTTGGGGTGTCCACCATGTATATGTCGTATGACGAGGTTGAAAGATCGAGGATGTCGCCTAGAGGGGGGGGGGTCAATAGGCGCTTTAAAATAATTACGGTTTAGGCTTGAACAAATGCGGAATAAACCTAACGGTTAATTTGTCAAGCACAAAACCTACAACAACTAGGCTCACCTATGTGCACCAACAACTTATGCTAAGCAAGATAAGCAACTATGTGATAGCAAGATATATGACAAAGAACAATATGGCTATCACAAAGTAAAGTGCATAAGTAAAGGGGCTCGGGTAAGAGATAACCGAGGCACGCGGAGACGACGATGTATCCCAAGTTCACACCCTTATGGATGCTAATCTCCGCTTGGAGCGGTGTGGAGGCACAATGCTCCCCAAGAAGCCACTAGGGCCACCGTAATCTCCTCACGCCCTCGCACAATGCAAGATGCCGTGATTCCACTAAGGGACCCTTGAGGCGGTCACCGAACCTGCATACAAAGGCAACCCTTGGGGCGGTCACCGAACCCGTACACTTTGGCAACCCTTGGGGCGGTCACTGAACTCGTCAAATTGCTCGGGCGATCTCCACAACCTAATTGGAGACCCCGACGCTTGCAGGAGCTTTAAACCACAATGATTGAGCTCGAACACCACCAACCGTCTAGGGCGCCAAGCACCCAAGAGGAACAAGCTCAAGGGCACCAAGCACCCAAGAGTAATAAGCTTCTCAACTTGTAACTTCCACGTATCACCGTGGAGAACTCAAACCGATGCACAAATGCAATGGCAAGGGCACACAGAGTGCACAAGTCCTTCTCTCTCAAATCCCACCAAAGCAACTAATGCTAGGGAGGAAAATGAGAGGAAGAACAAGAAGGAGAACACCAAGAACTCCAAGAACTAGATCCAAGGGGTTCCCCTCACATAGAGGAGAAAGTGATTGGTGGAAATGTGGATCTAGATCTCCTCTCTCTTTTCCCCCAAAAACTAGCAAGAATCCATGGAGAGATTGAGAGATAGCAAGCTCGGAGAAGGTTAACAATGGAGGAAGAACACGAGCTCAAAGGATAAGGTTCAATGGGGAAGAAGACCCCCTTTTATAGGAGGGGGAAAATCCAACTGTTACCCCACTGAACATCCCTGCACAGAGCGGTACTACCGCAAGGGAAGGCCGGTACTACCGCTCCGGGCGGTACTACCGCTCAACCCAAGTAATCTTGCCCGCGCTGCCACGTCCGGACCCTGTATGGTACTATCATTAGGGAAGAGCGGTACTACCGCTTAGGGCGGTACTACCGCTCCTACTACCTCTCTTAGTGCCGCAAAACCCGACACGAAAAACTTCGTTCGAGAATCGAGGCGGAAGTAGCCCAGACGCACAGCGGTACTACGGCCGAAATTCCCAAGCGGTACTACCGCTCCGAGAGCGGTACTACCGCTGGGGAGCTTCGGCGGTACTACCGCTGAGGGTCACGGTACTACCGCTGGCACCAACCTTAAGCCACTACCGCGAAAACAAAGAATACTCCAAGGAAACCAGAACTGCCATAACTTCTGCAAATGAGCTCCGAATTGAGCAAACTCAAGCTTGTTTGAAACAAGACAACGAGTAGCATCAAAACATCTTGTTATAGTAAGAAGAGGCACGGGAGGTAAGCTTAGCAAACAAAGAAGAGACACCTCCAGCAGAGAAGAACCGGCATACCCTACAACATCGAAAACATCATAGAAGATGCATGTGAACTCCATTTTCGATGAACTCGAGCTTGTCAGGAACATGATCAAAAACTCCAAATCTCACAAGGAGAAGAACCAAACAAGAACCAATAAAGATGATGCAAGGATGCAATGGTTTGAGCTCTCTACGAACGATACGATCAAGCAACTCATCGAGAGCCCCCCTTGATAGTATGGCAAACGATCCTATAACCCGGTCTTCCACAACTACCATGAGACCAGTAAAATAGAAAACCTATCAAGGGCAAACCTTTGCCTTGCACATGGTCCACTTGAGCTAGATGATGACGATCTTGACTCCCTCAAGTTGGACCACCTTTCTTGATTGCATTGGCTCGAAGAAGACTAGTTGATTGCTCCCCCATACTCCACTATGGGTGAGCCACTCTTCTGCACATCTTCACAAGTCCATTGTCGCCACAATGGACGGCAAGGTTCAAGCATATGATCTCTTCGTGATGATTCAACTTGAGCTTGCACACCGCAACCTAACCCCACAAAGAACTCTCCACGAAGACCATGGGTTAGTACACAAAGCGTAATTGACCATGCTTACCATACCATGGGATCGCTTGATCCCTCTCGGTACATCTTCTATGCTTTGTGTGTTGATAAACTTGATTCATTCTTTGACTTAGTCTTGATCAACCTTGAATCTTTCCAACTCTCTTCATTTGGATGATGTCTTGAAGGTAAACATGAGTGATCACACAATCTTCTTCTTCAAGACATGCTTGCAATAAGCTCAACACTCATAAGACCAATCTCTGGATAATTCCTTAATAGCAACTTGGTCATCACAAACTCTCCTTGAAACCAACAAATGGACTCCAAGAAAAGCCTATGGACAAACCCTTCAAATATAACTCAAGGCAACCATTAGTCCATAGAGATTGTCATCAATTGCCAAAACCAAACATGGGGGCACCAGATGTTCTTACAGAGGTAGTCTTCCAGTGTCCTGTAGGCACTGGTTCTTGGTAGTCTCCGGCATCGTCGTCCATACCGTCGATGTCTTCGGAGTCGTAGTCGAGTACGTCGGTTAAATCGTCGACGGTGGCTACGAAGTGGGTGGTGGGTGGGCTCTGAATTTCTTCGTCGTCTGCGTCCCAACCATCCTGGCCGTAGTTCGCCAGGCTCTCCGGATAGTTAGAGATGCTTCATGAATTCTGATATCGCCAAGGGCGAGTCTTTGAAAGATGTCCGCAGCGGTGAATTCCATGATCGGCGCCCAATCGGATTCGACCGCAGAGGCGCAGGAGGTTGAGTCCGGCAGAGAGTCCGACACCTCGGAGTCATGAGCTTTATGCGGGACAAGGTAAGTGTTCGGCTCCATCGCCGTAGAAGTTGCAGCTCCCGAGGCGGTGTCCAGCCATCCGTCGTCGATTCGAGCGATCGGCTCCGGACTATGGGTCGGAGCGGATTCTGTCTTGACCTCAAGGTCTTTGTCCGTGGCGAGTTAGGTCATGCCCATCGTGACAGCGCGGCACGCT
Organism: Aegilops bicornis; assembly: GCA_021605145.1. NCBI lineage: Eukaryota > Viridiplantae > Streptophyta > Magnoliopsida > Poales > Poaceae > Aegilops > Aegilops bicornis. The sequence continues at coordinate 200,633,956 of CM038675.1, read as the reverse complement.
CGGCTGTGGCTCAGATCCATCGAAGATCAAGTCCCCGCGGATATCGGCCGTGAAGTTTAGGCTTCCAAACCTGACTCGACGGCCAGGCGTAGCTTCGATCTGCTCCAGATGGCCAAGTGAGTTGGCCCTTGATAAGCCGCCGAATACAAAGATCTGTTCGGGGAGAAAAGTCTCACCCAGGACTGCGTCGTTGTCGATTGAAGAGGCCATCAAGCCTATCGGTGACGACAAAGAGGAACTCTCAATGAAAGCACCAATGTCGGTGTCAAAACCGGCGGATCTCGGGTAGGGGGTCCCGAACTGTGCGTCTAGGCGGATGGTAACATGAGACAAGGGACACGATGTTTTACCTGTGTTCGGGCCCTCTTGATGGAGGTAAAACCTCACGTCTGCTTGATTGGTATTGATATTGTGGATGTTTACAAGAGTGGATCTACCATGAGATCAAGGAGGCTAAACCCTAGAAGCTAGCCTATGGTATGATTGTAAGGGTTGTTGTTGTCTTACGGACTAGAGCCATCCGGTTTATATAGACACCGGAGAGGGCTAGGGTTACATAGAGTCGATTACAATGGTAGGAGATCTACATATCCGTATCGCCAAGCTTGCCTTCCACGCCAAGGAAAGTCCCATACGGACACGGGGCGAAGTCTTCAATCTTGTATCTTCATAGTCTTGGAGTCCGGTCGATGATGATAGTCCGGCCGATGATAGTCCGGCCGATGATGGTAGTCCGGCTATCCGGACACCCCCTAATCCGGGACTCCCTCACCAGTCAAGTGCTCAAAGACACAAAGAATGATTTTAAGATTCCTAGCTCCTTTCAAGTCGTCCTCAAAACAAAAAATCGTGTCGTCAGCATATTGTAAAACAGAAAGGCCACCTTTATAAACCTGAGGGGGCTAGACCTTTTATAAACCCTTGCTCGTGAGCCCTTCCAACCAGGGTCACCAGGACATCAGCAGCTATATTAAACAACAAGGGGGAGAAGGGATCCCCCTGCCTTAGACCTTTTCTAGTAGTAAAATAATTACCCAACATCTCATTTAAAGTAATAGCGACTTTCCCATCAACAATGGCAAGTCGCCCATTGCCAACTATCTGTCCTCGCCCATTGCCAACTATCTACCAAGTCACCATCATCTACCCATTGGACCCTCTTCCTCTCTGGCGGTCACGGCCAGGAAGAAGCTACATGGCACCAACAGCGCCCTTCTTTTTGTCGACCTGCTCCTAGCCCGCCCTGTCCGTCACCTCAGTGCCCGGAGGAGGCACCATGGAGTGCCTATGTTGGGCCCCACATGTCTCCCCTGTCCCTCTACTATGTCAAGTCTTCGTCATCTAAAAAAACCGTCTCCTAGTTTTGTATAGATTTTTTGGAGTTCGGAAAGGATCATGAAATCACTGACATGTAAACATGCAAATCTACACTCTGACCGAATATTATACATCATTCCAAATTTTACAGAGTATTGCATGAAATGTAAGAAATGTATATGTAAACTTCAAAAGTTATGGATACATCTTAGATGGAAAATGTTGCCCAATAGGTATATTCTCAAACAACATCACCCACGCTCCCCTAGCATAACTCGTCATGGCGGGATCGGACTACAAAAGCACCCCTATGTCTCAAAGGAACCTTGGTGTCCTGATATGTTGATAACTGAACATATTCCGCACACGAGGAGTGTGGGGTGGGGCGAGGGATCGTCTTGTTCCCCCAAGCGAGTAGATGGAGTATTGCCGCAGTTGCCTCTTCATCGTCGGATCGAACCAGTCTGTTCAAATCACAAGATGAGAAAACAAATCGGCAGTTAATTGTTAGTGAATGTCTTATTGCATAAACAAAATTTGCTCATAGTTAAAAATGGCATTTGCCATTTTTGTTTTTAGATGAGTGGATCAGATTTGGATTTTAGAAAATTAGCGCGACAGTGGAAGTCTATTGATAATCCTCGCGGTGTTTTTGCTTCACGCAAAGAACCCATGCTTTTCCTCATCCGCCGCGTCAGCGGAGTAAAAAGCATAAAATCACCACAATTACGACAATGATATCGTTTGCCACCACTTATCAAAGAATTAACAGAATGCACCGAACTCAACTCTAATCTTTTGTAGAAAACATGGATTGTGTTGTATTAATTTTTTGAAGCCCCGTACCCCCCGCGTCGCCTCCCCGAGCGGGGCGACCGGGGCGGCCTTTACTTCCCTCACCACCTAAGCCCCCTCCCACCTCCCCCTCATGCCGCTGCTGTTGGCTGGCGCGGTCGGTCGCTTACCCGCGCGGCGCTGTTGTGGCCGGAGGTGACGGGCCCCTTCTTCTTCACGACGAGGATCCCGGCTCGGGCGGGCGTCTCCGGCGGCGCTGTGGTTCGGCTGGTGGTGCTCCGGTGCAGGTGGAACGGTGGGAGTGGCGACGGCGCGACCCCTTGGCGGCTGGCGGCGGAGGTTGACCGGCGGCGCCCGGAAAGCCCAGATCTGGGCCCTCTGGGCCTGATCTGGGTCATGGTGGGCCGTCCTGGACTCCTGCGGGTCGCCTCTGGCTGGAGCGGGCGAACTATGGGCGACGGGGGCGGCGGCTAATGTGTTGCATCTGCTGCAGCGCGGTGACGGGAGCTTAGCAGGCCCAATCTGTGCCTGGCCGGGTAGTTGGCCTCGTGTGCTCCTGCTACTGCCTCCGGTCTACTACCGCTTGAGCCGGTGGAGGTTGTCCCGCTGTGGGGCCCTGTCTACGGTGGCTTCATTTTGGTCCGGCCGGCCTTGCAGCATCTGTTGTGGTGAGACGACGATAGTGTCTTCGTAACTGTGGTGGCGCATGTTGGCGGAGGAAAGGCAAGGTGGAGCCAGCGGTTGGTCTTGGGCTATGGGTATGAGGGGTCGGGAGAAATCCCTATCGAGTCTGGCCGGCACTGGCGCAGTGACGCATGTGGGTGCCGCCATCTTTCTTAAAGGGCGTCGGGAGTCCCCCTCCACCGATTCCCTTCGTGTACCGGGAGAAATCCTAGGATTCGTCCGTGTAGCAACGTCGTCATCGTCACACTCCTTCTTAAAGATTTTGCTTGGTACGCGGCAAATTAGGGGCATAGGAGTGTGGTGGAATTCTCGGGAGTGCGCAACAGTTGCGGGATACTACAGCTTTCGTTTATCTGGTGCTTCTGGCATTTTTTTCTCTTATTTTTTCCTTTTCGGCATGATTGTGTTGTTTGCCTCAGTGTTGGACTCTATGGTGTATCGGGTGGTTGTTATATTAATATAGCGGGGTGAAAGCCTATTTCAAGAGAGTATTAAATTTTTTAGAAGTGGTGGCAAATGGTATTTGCTGCACAATTGTGGTGTTTTATGCATTTTACTCGCTGTTGACAAGCTTTGGCGTGGAGATCATGTCTGAACAGCGCATGATGAGCCCTTGGGACTGTACGACGGCTGATACATGTCAATTAAAACAACGAAATGCCGAGGAGCTAGACATCCACCAGTGAACAGCGATGATCACAATCTAGAGCTGGGCGACTCAAATCCTCCTCATACGTCTGTGCATATAGCCCGGTTAATGAATGTAAAAAAAAATCCAACTCAAACGACGTCTTAAACCGGTCTTAAACACGCGGGTGACTGACATCCCTCGTATCTAGCCCAAATATGAAACGGATATGAGTAGGCCCCGGTGTGATCGGGCGCGTTCGTCAGACCCGACCCACATTGACCCACCCAACCCTACATATAATCATCCACATTTTTTACCGGACCAAATCTTACCCACTCCACCCCCTTCCCTCTACTCCACTCCGCCCCCAAGCTCCCGTCCAAAGATCTCTCGCCTTCTCTGGCATGGCGGGCAGTGGATCTGAGTCCTACACCTTCAGATCCATCGACGCCGAGCTCATCCCACGCAGTCCCGAGAAGAAGATGATCGTTCGGCTTCCGCTCCACCGTTCATGGGAGGAGGCCGCCCGACGACAACGCTTGGACTCCTTCCCCCGGAAATCCATTGCATCCGCCCAAATGGCGCATGGATCAGCCGCGAGGTATGGCATCGTTTCCTCACCAGAGGCAGTGCGGTCCGTCTGGTGATCGAACGCGGTGGCGGACGCGCAACTCCTCTGTTGGCGCGCCAAGGCGGAGGTGAACACAACATGGGCGTAGGCCGACGCAAACATGGCGCGTCGTGCGAGGCAGCAGGCGCGGGAGGTGGCGGCAGCCCTCGCGGCAGTGGACGTTGGCGAGGCGGAGTCGCATTCTCCGGCGCCCCGTATGATGCACCAGTCTGGACACCGCAACCGTGTTGCCTTGAGTCCCGTGAGCCGGCTCATGTCACATGTGCTATTCTACCTCGCCGGCGACCGAACCAACACTCTGAGGACAACAGCCGGCCACTGGACATGGGCACGATGAAGCCTTGAGGTTTCTAATTTAAAGTATCCATTTGTGGAATCAATTATTTAAGAGATGACCGGTCACTATCCAAGAACGTTTAAGGGATCAGATTTACCAATTCCGGCTGTAGATGCTCTTAGAGCAACTCTACCAGACCCCGCAAAAATTCGACCCGCAAAACGCGTTTGCAGTTTCACGAAGATCGCGTTTGCGGGCCGAAAACATGTGCGGCCGAACAGAACCCGTATCTAAACCTGCATAATTTGAAAAAAACACTTTCGCGGGAGAAATTGCACAAACATGGTTCATCTACATAGTTCATCACATGATCAACAAACTACAAGCATAGTTATACTACATACTACGTTAAACTAGTACTAGAGGGGTCGGATCTGACGGCGGCGAGGTCGCGGCAAATGGACGACGCCGTGGAGGAGCCGGACGCTCAATCCTCCTCGCCGGAGCTACATAGGTCGACGTACTTCGCCGCCTGCTCCGCACGGATGCGGCGCCACTCCTCAGCCTTCTCGTTGGCAGCGACGTTGTCGGCGACCGCCTGCCGCCACTCAAGGGCTTCGAGCTCCTCAGCGTGGCGCCGGAGCTCCTCCTCCTCGCGCATGCTCCGCTCGGCGATGGCGGCGGCGACGGCATCGAAGTCCGCAACGTAGTCCTCGGGCCTGACGACTCCGCGGCGGCCGAGAGGAGCGGGCTCCTCGGCTCCTCCTTCACTGGGACGAAGGCGAACGGCGCCGGCTCCTCCTCGTCGTCCAACCACTCTCTCTTCACGGGGAGGAAGCCCGCGCCGGAGGACGAGAAGGATCCGGCGTAGGAAGACCTCGCGGAGGAGAAGGACGCGCGCCGGCGATCGTACTCCTCTGTCTCGCGGCGGTTGAAGCTCACGTGGCGACATCCCGTGGTTGGTCCACCTCCGGTGCCGTGCTTCCTCGCCGTCCAAGCCGGACGCGCCGCTCGCGCTCGGGTCCCTCTCACGACGGATCTGCTTGCCGGGCCGTCAGGCTCCACATTCACCCCCACATAGCGGCTGGAGGCGGGGCGGGTGGTCGCCGGCGGCGAGAAATTGGAAGAAGGGAAAGGGGAATCGGTTGGCTCATGGCGTGTGGGATAAAGTTTGGACCCGCAAAAGGGTCACGGAACCATAGTTATAGTGCTCGGGGCGTGCGGTTTGCGGGCTGCGGCAAAAAAATTTACGGGCCGGGCGAGTATGTGGGCTCTGTTCTAACCGGAAAATTGGTCCGAGCCCGCATACTCACCGAAATTTTTTACGGGCCGGGCGTTTTGTGGAGTCCGCTAGAGTTGCTCTTAGGCCACTACAGATACACGAAAATTCCACACCGAAATCGGAGCAACACCAGACTCGCATCCCATGCACGTAACTACGGAGTATGTAATTAGTAGTATTCCACACTGCATATCATTTCATCACCGAAAACCCACGAACATGGCGATTATTATGGGCGCCACACAAGGGTCCGCAACATATCGACAGCTGCAGCTGCAAGGCTAATCAGTACTATTACAGGGCTAAGCTCAAGCTCAAGCGGCGTTGCTGTGCGGGCACGGCGTGGCTTGGCGCGCCTCCGGCGACTGGTTGGAGATGGACATGAGCATCGACCTGGACTTGTCGGCCGCCCCGCTGTCGTCCTGCCCGTGGTCCGCACGTCCGTTCGGCGACTTGACGCTCAGGGCTTCTCCCGCCGCCGGGGTGGACTGGGAGATCCCGATGAGCGACTGGCGGGCCGCGGCCTCCTCCTGGGCGCCGGTGGACTGTGTCGGCGTCTTAGGCGAGGCCATCCAATTACCGAGAGCTGCAAACACAAGTAAATTCCGGAGGTTGGTGAGACAGCTAGGGAGTACAGTAGTAATTTGGTTCGCGGGTCACATGGACACCGGCCAAGAGTGGCTTAAATTAGGTGGGCGACGCGTACAGGGCAAGTGCTCGCACAACTTTTGCATGAGCAGAGTTTTTGGGGATGGTACGGGAAGCGTTGTTGATCCGTCATAGAATAGTGTAATGCAGAAAGGGAAATTTCGTGGTTTGGTAGAATGAATGCTCTGATTGGGTAGGCGACTGAAAAAGAAAGCGATGCATAATTGACACTTCATCTTCATAACCAGCACACGCCGTACGCTATTCATTTCTCTGTACTGTTCCGTGCCGATTTTCATCCTGAACCGGTAAGAATTGCAGGCTGCTAATCTCATGAATCCTACACCGTTAATTCAAAGCATTCACTGGGCAGTAAAAATTAACTGAAGAGCTGCCCCGATTGACTCCTACAACTACAAGTAATAAGCGTTTCATCACGAAAGGACAGAAGTAGAACCATTCTCAGTAACAGCTCCGTGTAATGGATAGACCACGGAAATATTTTATTTCCTTACTAAATCCTCATCTCCAGACGCTAACCAAAACTCTACAATAGCTGATAAAATAGCAGTAACTTATGCACAGCTTGGACGGCCAAGATTCAACCAAGAACTACACATCTTTTCCTAACTTCCCAGACCCAAAACCAGCACGCCTCTAAACCCCATGAACCGCTAGATCTCCTGCCTCCCATGGCGGGCAAGAACCAGGAACCACACATATATGATGTTTCCACCACAGCAGGATCCACAGATCCACGGGAACAAGCAACGAACACAGACCCGCACGAGGCCCGGAGACACGAGCGCGCGGCCCAAACGAAAATCCGGCGAAGAAAGGAGGGAGGCGTATGTGATTCGGGGCGCTTACCAGACGGAGCGGAGGCCGGGGACGAGGAGGGGCGGAGCAGGGGCAGGGAACAGGGAGCTTTTCGGCCGAAGGAAACAGACGATAGGGAGGGAGGGAAGGAGACCGACCAACCGGATGAGCTGACGGGGCGCGGCCGCCTGCCTTTATAGCCGTGGGCGTTTCTCCCCCACGAGGGCCCGGTGGACCGGCGCTGCATCGGCCGCCCGCTCCTCCGTGGACGGCTGCGGATTTCCCCCGGTCCATGGACCTCGCGCTGGTTCGCAGAGGGGGGCGCGCGGAGTCGGACGTGAGCTGGAGTCAAATAGCAGGAAGGAAACGCACGCGGTGTCGTCGCCCGTCGCCGGGCAAGTTGCGGGTGTGGGGCCCGGCGGTCGGCGAGGGAAGGTGCTGGAATTCTTTTCCTTTTTTTTTGATATATATAAGGGTGCTGGAATTCTTGGTGCCGTGGGGCCGACGGCCTGCGCGTATCTTTGCCTTGTGGAGAATAGTCTGGAGTCGCGACGGATGTGGTGGGGCCCCGGAATCTGATCTCCGACGTGTACCCAGCTCATGCCTGCGGACTGCACCCCGCGTTTTTTTTTAGCGGACTCTTATGCGTGACACCCAATATGTGAGTTGTTTACTTTCACGCAGGTCAGTAATCAGTGTCAGTGTGTGATGGCATTGGACGGATACTCTGGAAGTTCGGAGCACAAACTAAAGTAACAAGGAACTTAATTTTGCTCGAGTGTTGATTGTGGTCAAGAAAACAAGGGACTACAAGTTGCAGGTGGAGTCACATGAAGTCTTTGGAGTAGCAGCGATACTCATGGGATAAACTCAAGTCCAATGTACATGGAAGTTTGACGCATGGACAAATCCAGGATGGCGGTGTATATTCGCCAAGGTGAAGTTTGTTGGAGTTGTGTCGAATATAGTGTACAAAGTAGGTTACAGTTGGAGTAGGAGTTGTATTGTGTTTACATAGGATGTGGAGTTGTGTCCTAGGCCTCTCATATATAGCGACGGTAGACACACGATGTAACCTATGCCAACATAATAGCACAGGCGCGCAAGGGGGAGCCGGCGGCGTGTGCCGGCGCCCGGGTGGCAGTGTTGTTGAGGAACGTAGTAATTTCAAAAAAATTCCTACGCACACGCAAGATCATGGTGATGCATAGCAACAAGAGGGGAGAGTGTGTCTACGTACCCTCGTAGACCGAAAGTGAAAGCGTTATGACAACGCGGTTGATGTAGTCGTACGTCTTCACGATCCGACCGATCCAAGCACCGAACGTCTGGCGCCTCCGTGTTCTCGCACATCGTTCACTCGATGACGATCCCGGACTCCGATCCGGCAGGTGTCGGGATGAGTTCCGTCGGCCTGACGCGTGGTGGCGATGATGATGTTCTACCGACGCAGGCTTCGCCTAAACTCCGCGACGATATGACCGATGTGGAATATGGTGGAGGGGGGCACCGCACACGGCTAAGGAACGATCACGAAGATCAACTTGTGTGTTCTAGGGTGCCCCCCTGCCCCCGTATAAAAAGGAGCAAGGGGGAGGCCGGCCGGCCCTTGTGGGCGCGCCAAGGAGGAGGAGTCCTCCTCCTAGTAGGAGTAGGACTCCCTCTTTCCTACTCCTACTAGGAGGGGAAATGAAGGGGGAGAGGGAAAGGGAAAGAGGGGGGCGCCGCCCCCCCTCTCCTAGTCCAATTCGGACCAGAGGGGGAGGGGGCGTGCGGCCCATCCTGGCTGCCCCTCTCTCTCTCCACTAAAGCCCATAAGGCCCAATACTCCTCCCGGGGGGTTCCGGTAACCCTCCGGCACTCCGTTTTTCTCCGAAATCACCCGGAACACTTCCGGTGTCCGAATATAGTCGTCCAATATATCGATCTTTATGTCTCGACCATTTCGAGACTCCTCGTCATGTCCGTGATCACATCCGGGTCTCCGAACAACCTTCGGTACATCAAAACATATAAACTCATAATAAAAGCTGTCATAGCGTTAAGCGTCACGGACCCTACGGGTTCGAGAACTATGTAGACATGACCTAGAACTGTTTCTGTCAATAACCAATAGTGGAACACGGATGTTCATATTGGCTCCTACATATTCTACGAAGATCTTTATCGGTCGAACCGCATAACAACATACGTTGTTCCCTTTGTCATCGGTATGTTACTTGCCCGAGATTCGATCGTCGGTATCCAATACCTAGTTCAATCTCGTTACCGGCAAGTCTCTTTACTCGTTCCGTAATACATCATCCTGTAACTAACTCATTAGTTACAATGCTTGCAAGGCTTAAGTGATGTGTATTACCGAGAGGGCCCAGAGATACCTCTCCGACAATCGGAGTGACAGAACCTAATCTCGAAATACGCCAACCCAACATGTACCTTCGGAGAGACCAGAGAGCACCTTTATAATCACCCGATTCGTTGTGACGTTTGGTAGCACACAAAGTGTTCCTCCGGTAAACGGGAGTTGCATAATCTCATAGTTGTAGAAACTTTGTATAAGTTATGAAGAAAGCAATAGCAATATACTAAACAATCAAGTGCTAGGCTAACGGAATAGGTCAAGTCAATCACATCATTCTCCTAATGATGTGATCCCGTTAATCAAATGACAACACATGTCTATGGTTAGGAAACATAACCATCTTTGATTAATGAGCTAGCCAAGTAGAGGCATACTAGTGACATTATGTTTGTCTATGTATTCACACATGTATCAGGTTTCCGGGTAATACAATTCTAGCATGAATAATAAACATTTATCATGATATGAGGAAATAAATAATAACTTTATTATTGCCTCTAGGGCATATTTCCTTCAAGTGTGCGGTATTGTTACGGTGTCACGGGGAGGAGCGCCCGTAGTCAAGCCCCTGGGACGTAGCCATATTGGTGAACCTCGTTAACAAATCTCGATGTCGTGCTCATGTGATTGCTTGGTCCTTGGATGATCGACGTAGCCTTGGATTTATTCTAACATAGAGAAGGCACCATCCACGTTAAGTTTGAGACAGCCCCATACCGAACGTTCCTACAATTTTGTGTAGCCAGCAGCCGCGTCCTCCCCCTTCAAAAAAGAAAGTTAGGGTTCGTGCCTTTCGCCAGCGCCGGCACAGGTCCGCCTCGTCTCCGGTGGCCCTAGGGCCATGGAGGTGCGGTGGATCCTGGCAAGGGACGGCGGGAGGGCTCCTTTTTTAATCGTTTTTTTAATCTTGTTAGGGTTTGTGTCCTCCTCAGGAAGGCGAGACGGCGGTGGCTCCCTGAAGATGGAATAAAGGTCTCCTCATGTCGGAGTAAATGACCACGGGTAGCCTAGCCGGCTCCCCCTGGAACTTCTGGAAATATTATGAGCCACTCAAGCCCTCCATCATCCAAGACGCGGGGCCGCCTTCCCCCGGCCGCTAACTCTCAGGCCGGCTACCGGGAGGCGGCCTGGCCCTAAAACCTACAGGAAGAAGGCCGCAAGAGGGCCGACTCCCAAGAAGCCGGCCACCAGAGGGCCGACTCAGCGAAGCCGGCCACGAGAAAGGCGACTCTATGAAGCCGGCCCCACAGTAGGCGGCCAAGGCCGCACCCTCAGAATCTGCACCCACATAACGGCGATGAGACAGGGCGTGGCTACAGTGAAGCCTGCCACCTCAAGATCTCGGGCCAGCATGGCCACAGTCGCCCGTCTGGCGGCCATCACGCCGCCAGCCTTGTTACCATCTTGACCATGACGTCACCCACGACAGTCAGAGTACGACGACCCATGGCGGGCCCCTCCGGTCAGAGAGATGCCCGAAGGCGGCTTGGCCTCCCCCAGTCGGCCTAAGACATGGCCGGCTTCCCATAGCCGGCTTGTTCCCTTCCTCGAAGGAAGCGCCTCATTAAGGAGACAAGACGAGGTGAGGCTACAGTGATCGCCGCCAAGGCGCGGCATCAGTAGCCACGCTTACCGACAAAGCCCTCGCTGCCGTGGTTGAGGCAATCAGAATCAGCCCCCGACAAGGCCCCTCAGGGGCCAAATTTTGTCGACCGAGAAGCCAAGAATGGCGGACCCACCATTCAAGGGTCCCAAATTTGCCAGCGGAGAAGCCGGCGAGCGTAGACACTGACGGCTAGGGCCCACGCCCAGCCGGATTACCATTGTACCCCCGGGGGGTAGGCCTTATAAACCCCCCAGGGCACCCATGCAAAGGGTTGATCTCTTAGATTTTTAGACACCACATAGAGAGAAGAGGAGAGCTAGCCGTGCCCTTCTTCTTCCTTTCGTCGAACAACTCAAGGAGCCTCTTGTAGCTACTTGTTCATCTAGTGATCATGCGGAGACCCCGCAGAGTAGCAGTAGGGGTGTTATCTCTACGGAGAGCCCCGAAGCTGGGTAAGATTCTCCGGCGTGCATGTCTTCGCCTCATCCCTTTTCTAGGCACCGGCGATGTCTTATTGGCTCCCACAATGATAAGCCACCCGTTGGCATATGTCGCACCTACCACCCGACATTTGGCGCCCACCGCGGGGCCAGGTGCACCGTCGTCCGAAGACCTATTCTGGACGGGAACCCTCTTCCTCCCGAGCGAGCGTAGCCAGCCCGGCACGCCCGATGGCGCTTTCCCGGCTGACGCTGCACAGAAGGCATCGCTGACGTCGCTGGGCGAAAGCTGCTCGCCGATCTTCTTGGCGAGGCTCGCATCTCCGACGAGCCCGCCTCCGACGTGGGCATAGGCTGCCTCGAGAGCCACCTCGCCAGCCTCCTCACTCGACGCTTTCCCCACCAACGTCGTGATCTACAACGACCCGCTCCCCCGAGCCGACAGCTGTGGCAGTGCCATCACCGAGGTGCTGGTCATCGGTCACGGCGGCGCCTCTTGCGAGAACGCCCAGGACGCCCCGCAAGCGATGGTCCACGACTTGTCCGTCCCCCTCCCGGCCGACGCTGATGCCGAAACACTGGAGGCGCGCCGCCTCGCCCTCATGGCGGAAGACCGGAGGTTAGCCTCCATGAGGCGCCTTACCGAGGCTCACCAGCGTGAAATAGACCGCGCCGCCTTCAGCATGCCGCCTCCTGACGGGCCGAGCCGAATCGGCGCCATCAGGCAGCGTGGCGCAGCCGTCGTCGACATGCTAGGAGTTGACCGCCCAGTCTACGCCACGCCCCTCGAGAATCTGCGCGCCAGCGGCCGTGGATAAGCTGAATGGATCGGGGCGAAGAGCTCCCCACATGGCCAGACGCATCCGGCGGTGATTGGTGCAGCTGCGCGAGCCGCCGAAGCCGGGCGTCTGTGGAGAGTCCTTCCCCGCACCGAGCACGCGCGGACGTCCACGAACGCCGATCGGGCAAAACCAGCTGCAAGAAAAAGAGCGGCTACCCGCCACACCGAACCCGGATCTCCATCGAGCGTGATGCGTAAGGCCGCCCTCGAGCCGTGGAGCGACGAGGCAACCCGCCTCCTCCTCGCCTCGTGGAGAGATATCCCACCCGCCGCTGTCACGCATCCGACTCTCAGCGGCCGACTAGGTCGCCGCGAAGGAGTCTGCGAGAACGATGCCCGCCACCGGATCGACCGCCTAGCGCGATCCCTGGCACTAGAAGAGGAAGACGATGTCGGCCCACCTTGTTTTGGCCCCCGCATCCGCGACGAGCCCTTCCCCAAAGGGTTGTTGATCCCAAGAGACACGCCCAAGTACAACGGTTCTGTGAAGCTGGAGGATTGGCTGATCGACTACTCTACTGCAGTCAGCATAGCGAACGGCAACAGGCGCGTTGCCGTGAAATATGTGCCCCTCATGCTTCAAGGCACGACCCGAACCTGGCTCAACGGCCTTAAGCCGTATAGCATCAACAACTGGCTAGACTTCACAGAAGCCTTTATCCGCAACTTCACTAGCACCTACAAGCGGGCTCCCAAGCCCAGACAGCTCTCCTTGTGCGTACAAGGACCCACCGAATCAACTCGCAACTACCTCACGCGCTGGGCCGAGCTTCGCAACTCCTGCGAGGGGGTGCACGAGGTTCAAGCCATAGAGTACTTCGCCGCCGGGTGCCGAGAGGGCACCCTCCTCAAGCACAAGCTTCTCTGCGACGAGCCGACTACCCTCGACGAGCTGCTGGTCATAGCGGACAAGTACGCCATCGCCGACTCCTCGATGAAAACCGAGCTCCGGGTGGACGCCTCCGGGAAAGTACTCAACCCGACTCCCAAGACGCCGGCTGGCGACTCCAATCGACGCCCGTACCAGAACGACAACAAGAGCAAGGGACCCATGCCGCCTTTAACCAGTCGGCAGGTGGCCACAGTCGAAGACGAACAAACCGAGGGGCGGCCCGCGCCCAAACAACATAAAGGTGGCAGGCCGGCTTGGCAGCCGGCCTTCTCCTACGAGCAGGCCCTCGACGCCCCATGCAAGTTCCACGGCCTTGGCCGTCCAACCACACGACCCGGAAGTGCCACTGGCTCACGCGAATCTCCAAGGGCGAAGGGCTGGTGCCACCTCCGTCTGCCGGTCAGCCGCCTCCGGCTCCTCAGCAGTCGGCCGCTCGACCAGCAGTCGGAACCATTCAAGATGAGTTCCCTGACGAGCATGCCACCTACGTCATCTTCACAAGCCAGCCCGAAGACCGGCGCAGCAGGCGCCGAAAGCACCAAGAAGTCAACGCGGTCGCATCCAACACCCCCGAGTACATGCACTGGTTAGAAAGGCCTATCAGTTGGAGCCGGGCCGATCACCCAGAGGTGATGCCGTCTCCCGGCTCTTACGCATTGGTTTTGGACGCCACCCTCGCGACATACAGAAGTGCTGCCCGATTCTCCCGCGTGCTGATAGATGGCGGAAGCAGCATCAACATCCTGTATCGTGACACCATGGAGAAGCTAAACATCAAGACAAAGCATCTCATGCCTAGTCGGACCGTGTTCCATGGCATCGTTCCCGGCCTGTCCTGCTCACCAATCGGCAAGATCAAGATAGACGTTCTCTTTGGGGACATGGATCATTTCCGCCGAGAAGCGATCTGGTTCGAAGTGGTGGACCTTGAGAGCCCCTATCATGCACTGCTCGGCCAACCTGCTCTGGCCAAGTTCATGGATGTACCCCACTACGCATACCTCAAGATGAAGATGTCGAGTACCAAGGGCATCATCACCATAGCCGGCGATTACAAGAAATCCTCCGAAAGTCTTGTGACCGCCTGACAGCCCGGCTGGCCGAGTCCCTTGTGATCGCTGAAGAAAAGAAGATGTTGGACCGAGTCGTGGCCATGGCTGGCAAGCAGCCAGCCCTGTCCCCCGACCCCAAGGAATGTGATGCCCAAGGTTCTTTCCAGCCGGCCAAGTAGATGAAGAAGATACCACTGGACCTGGAACACCTAGAAAGGTTTTCCGTCATTGGGGCAAACCTGGACAACAAATAGGAAGGCGAGCTCGTCGATTTCCTCCGTGAGAATCGGGACATCTTCGCATGGTCCCCCAAGGACATGCCGGGTGTTCCGAAGGAATTCGCCGAGCACAAGCTACACGTCCGAGCCGATGCAAAACTAGTCAAGCAGCCCCTCCGCCGACTGTCGGAAGAAAAGAGAAGGATTGTGGGAGAAGAGATAGCCCGGCTCCTAGCAGCCGGCTTCATAATGGAGGTGTTCTTTCCGGAATGGCTTGCCAATCCGGTCCTCGTTCTGAAGAAGAATAACAAGTGGCGCATGTGCATAGACTACACTAGCCTCAACAAAGCCTGCCCCAAAGACCCTTTTGCCCCGCCAAGGATTGATCAAGTGATAAATTCCACAGCCGGATGCGAGCTGCTGAGTTTCTTGGATGCCTACTCGGGCTACCACCAGATAAAGTTGGACCCGGCCGACCGCCTGAAGACCGCCTTCATCACGCCATTCGGAGTCACACTGCGACTATGACATTCAGCTTGAGAAATGTCGGTGCCACTTTTCAGCGTTGCATGCAGAAATGCCTCCTCAAGCAACTCGGCAGAAATGCCCAAGTCTATGTAGACGATATCATGGTGAAGACGAAGAAACACGACACCTTGCTATAAGACCTCAAGGAAACGTTTGAGAACCTGTGCCGATTTCAGATCAAGCTCAACCCCGAGAAATGCGTGTTCGGAGTGCCAGCCGGCCAGCTTCTAGGCTTCCTGGTCTCCGAACGCGGCATTGAATGCAACCCAGTGAAGATAAAAGCCATTGAGAGAATGGAGATTCCCACCAAGCTGTGAGGCGTCCGTAAGTTTACCGGGTGCTGGCCTCCTGAACCGCTTTATCGGCCGGCTTGGAGAAAAACTCTCCCCTCTACCGACTCATGAAGAAGACCACTCACTTCGAGTGGAACGACCAAGCCGACCAAGCTTTCCACGAGTGAAGAAGATCTTGTACGCTGCTTGTCTTGGCGGTGCGAATGAGAAAGAGCCCATGCTCCTTTACATTACCGCTACCGGCCGGGTGGTCAAGACCGTCATCGCGGGTCCAAATACCTTGGGAAGAAGGCCGAGCTTAGCCAGTCCAGAGACCGGTGTACTACTTAAGTGAAGTGTTGTCCACCTCGAAGCAGAACTACCCGCACTACCAGAAGATGTGCTATGGTGTGTACTTCGCCGCCAAGAAGCTCAAGCCCTACTTTCAAGAGCACTAATCACGGTCGTATGCACCGCCCCACTCGTCGAGATCATAGGCAGCCGGGACGCATCTGGCCGGGTGGCAAAATGGGCCATTGAGCTGGCCCCTTACACGATCTTCTACCAGCCTCGCATTGCCATCAAGTCCCAAGCATTGGCCACTTCCTCGTTGACTGGGACGAGACCCAGTACCTGCCGCCGGCTCCCGACTCCACTCATTGGCGGATGCACTTTGATGGGTCCAAGATGCGCACCGGCTTGGGAGCCGGCATCATCCTCACCTCTCCCAAAGGCGACAAGCTCAGATACACATTGCAAATTCATTTTTCCGCCTCCAACAACGTGGCCGAGTACGAGGCGCTCATACACGGGCTCCGGCTAGCCAAAGAACTCGGCATCCGCCGGATCCTGTGCTATGGCGACTCGGATTTGGTAGTTCAGCAATCATCTGGCGACTGGGACGCCAAGGACGCAAACATGGCAAGCTACCGCTTCCTCGTTCAGCAAATCAGCGGGTACTTTGAAGGATGCGAGTTCCTCCACGTGCCACGGGCCGACAACGAAACAGCGAGATGCCACAGCACGAATAGGCTCCACTCGACAAGCTATACCAACCGGCGTCTCTCTCCAACGCCTCCTCAAGTCGTCTATCAAGCCGTATCCAGAATTCGATTCCATCTTCGTGCCGCCTAACCCCGACGCAGTCGGATCCGGCTTGAGGAACCAAGCAGGCGGCTCGGGGACTTCGATAGGCGGCCCGGGGACTTCAACAGGCGGCTCGGGGACTGCCATAGTCGCACCCGGCCCGGGACTTGAAACCGGCCCGGGGACTACTGATAATCGGCCCGAGGATCTGCATCAACACCACAGCGGTGGGCGACTCCAGCTCTTCACCACCCAGCCCACCGCCACAGTTGCGATGGCCGTGTTGGCTATAGAAGAAATCACAGCTCCATCATGGGCCCAGCCCATCCTCAACTTCCTGGTAAACAGAGAACTGCCGGCTGATGAGATCACAGCAAGACAAGTCCAACACCGAGCCGGAGCATACACAGTTGTTAACAGAGAGCTCGTCAGACGCAGTGTCACTGGAGTCTTCCAGCGCTACATCGAGCCAGAGAAGGGCATAGCAATCCTCAAGGACATTCACCAAGGCGAGTGCGGCCACCATGCAGCCTCAAGATCACTTGTTGCCAAAGCTTTCCGCCATGGATTCTTCTGGCCGACTGCTTTGGATGACGCTAAGGAGTTGGTCAAACATTGCAAAGGGTGCCAAGTCTTTAGCTCCAAGCAACACCTGCCGGCTTCGGCACTCAAGACCATTCCCCTCACCTGGCCTTTTGCCGTCTGGGGACTGGACATGGTAGGCCCGTTCAAGACGGCGCACGGCGGCATGACACATCTGCTCGTCGCCGTGGATAAATTTACCATGTGGATTGAAGCGAAGCCGATTAAGAAGCTGAATGGGCTGACTGCCGTGACATTCATCGCAGATATTACAACTCGGTACAGCGTGCCACACAGCATCATCACCGACAACGGCACGAATTTTGCCAAGGGAGCATTGGCATCGCGTTTACTGCATGACGCATGGCATCCGATCGACCTAGCGTCCGTTGCCCACCCACAGTCAAACGGCCAAGTCGAGCGAGCCAACGGGCTCATCCTTTCCGGCATCAAGCCCCGACTGGTCATGCCACTGGAGCGTTCGGCCGACTGTTGGCTCGACGAGCTGTCGGCCGTCCTCTGGAGTCTACGCACTACCCCGAACAAGTCAACCGGCTTCACCCCTTTCTTCCTTGTATATGGTGCCGAGGCTGTCATCCCAACTGACATCGAGTTCGACTCGCCTCGGGTGACCATGTACACGGAGGCGGAGGCCAAGGAAGCACGAGAAGACGGTGTCGACTTGCTGGAAGAAAGCGGCTGTTAGCCCTCACCGTCCGCCATCTACCAGCAAGGCTTGCGTCGCTACCACAGCCGGAAGGTCAAGCCAAGATCCTTCCAAGAGGGTGACCTTGTGCTCCGGCTGATCCAGCGAACAGCCGGCCAGCACAAGCTCTCGGCCCCTTGGGAAGGCCCCTTTGTCATCAGCAGAGCTTTGGGAAACGACTCCTACTACCTGATCGACGTACAGAAGCCGAAGGCATGAAAGAGAGACGATTCCGGCAAGGAGTCGGAACGACCATGGAACGCCAACCTCCTCCGAAGATTTTACAGTTAAAACGCAGTATATATCACGCTACCTTTTGTACTAAGTATGAGACAATAGGCCCCCCGAGGAGCACTCAGGGACTACCATCTTTTATCTATGAATGAGGAGTATCATGCTTATGATTATATCACTACATCCTTTATTCTCGTCCGGCACCGGGTTCGACCATTCGGCCCGGGGACTTGCCGCCTTAAGTTATATTCAAGTTCCACCTGCAGTCAGACAAGTAGTGTGCCGACACCCAAGCCTTCTCCTGTTGAAAGTCGTAGCTCGAAGAACCGACTGTCCGGCTGGCAAGAGTCAAAGGCAGGAAAGGATGCCCACACGAAAAACGACTAAGGACTAAAAACTTATATAACAAAAGCCGGCTTTCCCCTCCCCGCCGACCGGCTGCCAGAGCAGCCGGCCGGCCGGCTTCCCATTCACCTTGCCACAATCTAAGAAAGCTCAAGTACTTGTCTTCCCACAAATGGCCAAGCTCCCCCCCCCCAGCCGCAGACTGCAGAGCAGCTGTTCGGCTGGGAAGGCGCCGACCAAGGGAAGGCGGCAAAGGAAACAGCCTAAGGATAAAAAGCAAATACGAATGGAAGCCAAACACATGCATGATTATATTTACACAAAAGCCTTCGAAAGGTCGGCATTCAACATAGTTTGAATACACCCCGATGGGTGGAATCTATGAATTTAATAAAAAGTTGTTCAAAGAGTAACAGCAGGGAAGCAAGAACGGCAGATCAGGCCAAGGGAGCGATGGGCGAGTCGGGCAGGTCGGTGGAGGCGGCAGTGCTGGCCGGAGGAGTGGCCGGCTGGCTGGTCTCGGCCTGATCATCACCTCTGGCGGGCAGCGCTCGCCGCGCCTGGGTCTTGGAGGCACCGATCAGTGGGGCTGAGCTGGTCGCTTGCCGTCGGGCATGACGTCTTCGCCGCCCTCCTTCGCGTCTTCGCGCCGCCGTCGAAGCGATCTCCTCCGCCGAGTCCTCGCCTTCTGCTGGGTTCAGCCCGAACCACTCCTCCGGCTGGGTGACGCCGTTGTCATCCACCTCAGGAGCGAAGGCGCTGGTGTCGGTATAGTCGGCGATTGCCGAGGCGCGCTGGATGATAGCCGGCCGCACTGCCACCAGCTCCTCATCGGCCTCCTGCCGCCAGGTACTCAGCTGGGCTAAGCTCAGCCCAGGGTACCAGGCTCGGACGAACTCCAGCGCCCGCCTGGCGCCGGACGGCAGCGGAAGCCTTCCAGCCTCAAAGCGGCCAACCGCAACCTCCAGCCGGTCAGCGGTCAAGCTGGTCGGGAATCGCCTCGCCCGGGCAGGCGGTCAAGACTTGCGCCCGGCCTGAAGGCGGCGGAGCATGCGATGAGCCGGCTGCAGTCGGGCCTGGATCGCCAAAAGCTGCTCCTCAAGCGTCCGGCTGGCATCCGGCGCGATCTCGACCCCTGCCTGCCGGCGTACCTCGCGGTGGGCCTCGATGGCTTGGCTGGCGGCGACGGAATAACCGGGGAAGTAGTCTGCACGAAGAACAAAGAAGCAGCACAGAATCATAAGATAAACAAGAGGCAAAGGGGCAAGAAGAAAGGCGGCTTACCATCGATCAGATCCTCAACCCGGCCATAGCCCTCGCTCAGCGCTTGCTTTGCCTCGGCCCAGCCCGCCGCCTTGGTCTCGAACTCGGCTTTGAGGGCGGCCTCGTTGTCCTGTGCCTTCTTCAAGGCCGCCTTATGGCTATCCTCCTGGTCGGCTAGTCTTTTGGCCAGGCGGTCCCGTTCCTGGGCCAAGGCGCTGCACTCAGCCTCCTTGGCACGAAGGGCGGTCTGGGCCCCGCCTAGCTGCTCCCTCAAGTCGGCGTTGGCCTCTGCAAGCATGGAGAAAAAGGGAAGCGATGAGGAAGAAGTCGTCGGGGAAGATCCGACCCGACCGCCAGTGATCGGCCCGAATCTCGGGGACTACACCCAGTGGGTCTTGTTGGCGCGCCCACATGAGATAAAATAAAAAAAGCACTCACTCCGACTATTAGTCAGGTCGGCGGCCTTCTGGCTCAGCTCCTGGGCCTGGGAGTTGAAGGCAGCTGCACGGAGGTTATGATACTCCTGAAAATCAGACGAAGTGCGGACAAGAATAAGATAGCCGCCAAGGCCTACTGAAAGTTCCAAGCCGCCTGCTCAGCAGCCGACTCGGAACTCGGGGACTACCCGATGGAGTGCTGACGCCCCACGGAAGAAATCAAGAAAGAAATCAACCAAAGCTAGAAGACTCACCCGGATGACTGCTCGCGTAGCGAGAAACTCCTGGGTATACCGTTGCAGCGAGGCGGCCTGGGTCTGAAGCCGGCGCCGGACCTCCTGTGCCGCCACGTTCAGCTCGGTCGTTCCGCCACTGGCGCCCACTGGACGCGGCTGCACCGCCGCCTCCAGATCCTACACCCGTCAAGGCGCCCGCAGCTCTCTGCGGCTCCGGCGCTGAGGGCGCCTCTCCCGCACGCCGGTGAGGCGGCGACTGCACCACAAGATCTGCCCCCGCCGCCAACTCGCCCCCAGCCGGCTGCTCAGGCGCCGCAACAGATCGGCCGCCTGGGCCCGTTCCAGTCGGCGCTGACCGTGGCGCCTCCTCCAGGATGATCACGTCGTCTTCACTCCTCTCCATCATCGGCCGGTCGCGGTCGGCTTCCTCCGACAGGGGCACGGGGATGTTGGGTGCCACAGCGCGGAGGGGAATGACGAGCTGCGGAGGCTGGTTGCGCAGAGCCTCCGCCTCCCTCTCCGCGGCCGCGGCCTCCGCCTGAGCCTTGGCCGCAGCATCGGCCTGCGCCTCGGCTGACTTCTCCTGCGCCTCCTGGGCGGCCCTCCGCTCCTCCGCTTCCCGCTCCTCCCGCGCCTCCCGCGCGTTCCGCTCTGTTGCCTCCATGAGGTCGGCGCGGGGATCCACGCGGCGGGAGCTCGAAGACCCTCCCGTCGTTACGACTATGGAGGCGGCAGGAACCCGTTCGAGGGAAAGCGGCGCCCTGTTCAGCAAATCAAGAAGACGGCTCAGAAGAAGCCCCAACCCAAGAAGACAATAAAAAAGCACGAGATATTCAACACTTATGCCGAGACCGCCTGTGGCTGCTTCACCACCTTGCGAAAGCGGGCCGCTTTCGCGGCTGCCTCGTCCCGCTTGGTCGCCGCCGCAGAGCCCTTGGGTTTTTTCGGCCGGCTGCTAAAGAGGCCCGGCCCGGCCCGACGCTTTTGCGCGCCGCCCCGAGCAGCCGGTGCGGCAGAAGGTCCCGCGTCTTGGTGATCTGCCGCCGGCTGGCGACGCGGGTTGGCCTCGGCTTCATCATCGTCCGGCCAGTCCCCGAAGCCGGCCGCGAGCTCGGGGCCGCCTGCCTTTCCGCCGGCTCCGACTATGGCGTCGTCCATGGCGGCCGCCCCCAGATCTGGGTCGTCGGGATCGTCCATCGTGCGGTCGGCCATGAACTGGCGCTCTGGCCCTGCGGCCCCGGCCGCCGGTCGAAGAAGGGGGTTCTGCTCAAAGACAAGCCGGCTAGTCAATAGTCGGCCGTCGCGAACCCGGCAAAAAGAGAAGAAGAGAAGAAGGAAAACTCACCACAGGCGGGGGATCAGCCTGAGAATATGGCGCCTTGCCGTACTGCCACTCCTCGGTGAGCTTGCAGTTGGAGATGTAGTTCACCATGTAAGATACCTCATCACGAGGCATCTCCTTGGTGCTCAGCCGGCATGGGTCGAAGCGGCCGCTCATCTGGGAGATCATGTGCGGACGGCCTTGGAGCGGGAGCACCCGGCGCTCCACGAAGGCGGCGACCAGGTCGGCCCCAACTAGGCCCTCCGATTGGACCATCACCCGGAGCCGGGTGACGGCTGCGTTCCCGGCCAGGGAGAGCGACCTGGCTCGGTAGGACCAAGACGGCTGCCTCCCAGCCGGCGGGCCGGCTACGTAAGCCGGCAGATTGACGAAGTCGCCTTGCGGGGCGACGTTCTTCACGTAGAAGTACGATTGCTGCCAAAGCTTCACCGACTGGATCAGCGGGATAGGCGTAAAAGGGTTGTTGTCGGCTGTCCTCCGCATGGCGATGAAGGCACCACGGGGAGCGGGCACACCCGCGGAGACGGTGCCGAGCTTGCACTGGAAGAACTCCCCAAAGAGCTCAAGGGTGGGGAGGACAAGAAGAAAACCCTCGCACATGGTGACGAAGGCCGACAGCAGCATCACCGTGTTGGGGGTGAGATGATGCGGCTGGAGGCGGTAGAACTCGAGGAAGGAGCGGAAGAACCCACTCGCCCTCCTCCGGCGTCGGCGAAACCTCTGCCTCCGGCGCGAGGCGGGTCTTCACGTAGCCCTCGCCCGGCAGCCATCGCGTCTTGCGAAGCCAATCCTCGTGGACGTTGGAGCCGTCCCACGAGCTAGACAGCGCCATGGGAGCGAGAGAGGCACGGCGGCGGAGAGCGCGCAACCATGCTGCGGCGGAACGGCGGCGAGCCAAGAAGGTCGACGGCGGAACAACGTGGCGGAGAGGCGCTGCCACGGCGGAAGAAGGAGAAGGGAGTAGGAGGAAGGTTGGGATGAGGGCAAGCGTGCGAGCGTTTGCCGCTCCCCTCCTCCCCCTACTTATAGGCTCGAGGGACGGAGCCAAGGAGGCGAGGCGTGGGGGAACGTGGGATTAACTCCGCCCACTCCCCCACATCCCACGATTATTGCGCCCTAAAGGCATGCTGAAACCGCCGCGGGAAGGCGAGCGGTCCGTTCGGGCCGCAGAGGATCTGCACATGGGACGAGGCCTAGGTATGGCGGTCCCCAGCCTGCGGCGACGTCTCGTCACGCGCGTGGGCTGGCAGGCCTTTTTGGCCACATGGCGCGCGGAGTGGCGCGTGGTCAACGCGCAATTCGGCTCGCGTTCTCTCCCCCGAGTCGCAGAGTATCCCGAAGACGGCGCACCCGCCCAAAGCCGACTCCTAGCTGCCGGCTCCTCAGGGTAGGAAGCTGATCGAGCTTCTCGTCCTTTCTTCAGCCTCGAAGCTCAACCAACTTCAGGGACTACTGTCGGAGTAAATGACCACGGGTAGCCTAGCCGGCTCCCCCTGGGACTTCTGAAAAAATTATGAGCCACTCAAGTCCTCCATCATCCAAGACGCGGGGCCGCCTTCCCCCGGCCGGCTGACTCTCAGGCCGGCTACCGGGAGGCGGCCCGGCCCTAAAACCTACAGGAAGAAGGCCGCAAGAGGGCCGACTCCCAAGAAGCCGGCCACCAGAGGGCTGACTCAGCGAAGCCGACCACGAGAAAGCCGACTCTATGAAGCCGCCCCCCCCCCAGCAGGCGGCCAAGGCCGCACCCTCAGAATCTGCACCCACATAACGGCGATGAGACAGGGCGTGGCTACAGTGAAGCCTGTCACCCCCGCATCCCGGAGCGCGCATGGCCACTGTGCGTCGTACGGGGCGGCCATCACTCGTACGGCGCGACATTGTTACCATGCTGACCATGACGTCACCCACGACAGGCCGTCAGTACGACCCGCAAGCGGCGGGCCCCTCCGATCAGAGAGATGCCCGAAGGCGGCTTGGCCTCCCCCAGTCGGCCTGAGACATGGCCGGCTTCCCATAGCCGGCTTGTTCCCTCCCTCGAAGGAAGCGCCTCATTAAGGAGACAAGACGAGGTGAGGCTACGATGATCGCCGCCAAGGCGGCGGCATCAGAGCCACGCTTACCCGACAAAGCCCTCGTCGTCGGGGTTGAGGCAACAAGAACCAGCCCCCGACAAGGCCCTCGGCGATGGGGCCACTTTGTCGGACCGAGAAGTTTAAGCGGCGGGACCCACCAGTCGGCGGGTCCCAGCTGCCAGCGGAGAAGCCGGCAAGCATAGACACTGACGGCTAGGGCCCACGCCCAGCCGGATTACCATTGTACCCCCGGGGGGTAGGCCTATATAAACCCCCCAGGGCACCCATGCAAAGGGTTGATCTCTTAGAATTTTAGACACCACATAGAGAGAAGAGGAGAGCTAGTCGTGCCCTTCTTCTTCCTTTCACCGAACAACTCAAGGAGCCTCTTGTAGCTACTTGTTCATCTAGTGATCATGCGGAGACCCCGCAGAGCAGCAGTAGGGGTGTTATCTCCACGGAGAGCCCCGAAGCTGGGTAAGATTCGCCGGCGTGCATGTCTTCGCCTCATCCCGTTTCCAGGCACCGGCGACGTCTTATTGGCTCCCACAATGATAAGCCACCCGTTGGCATATGTCGCACCTACCACCCGACACCCCACCTAGCCCCCGTTCCGGTGATTCGTCTAGCATCGTTGGTGGGCGTGTGGAGGTGTGTCTCCGGCAGATCTATCTTTGGTGGATTTGCTCGGATCTCGTCGTTGTTCGTCTACGTTCATGGGTCTTCGGTTTTGATCTTTTCGATCTACGTTATTTTTCATCGGCGGCGGTTGCTATTCTGGGGTGTTGGTCCTATGGGGACTTAGCACGACGACTTCCCGACTGTCTACTACAATAAGTTGTGCCTGACTCCGGCGATGAAGGGACGATGACGGCGACGCGCCTTCGGCTCGCTTCAGTGCTTATAGTCGTCGCTAGGTGGTCTACGTATCTGGATGTAATTTTCATTTCTGACGTTTGTTATACTGTCATGATTGAAGATGAATAGATTGAAAGTTTTTCCGGAAAAAAAATTGAGACAGCCCGCAGATGGAGGCTCCAATGCTCATCAGGTGGTACAACGACGCGACTTCTGACCTTTCCAAGACCGGCTATACCAGTTGCATGCAAAGTTGGGGAGCAAATGACCATCTTCCCCTTTGCTAAGACTAGCCACAGTGGGAGTAACTTCAGCAGTAACATCAAGTCCAACTCAGCAAATTTGCTTATGTGGCAGTGAGTTAATAAGGAGAGAGGTAGTTATAGTAACTTAGCTAGTTACTGTAACATCACATGTCCGAATGCAATATGAGTCTATAACCTAATAAATAAAGCTTTGCATGTTACCACACTTATGTTACTACCCACTATGAAGGTAGTAACATACTCTAGGGATATGTGTATGTTACTAGTGTGTGTTACTCACCATTGTGGCTAGTCTAAGTCCACCCGAGGATGTTGTTGAATGTAAAGGAGCGGGGAAATATAACCATGTAAAAATATGCATGATGTTTCCGTGGGTGGGGGTTCTTTTCGTGCTTGATCTCGTTGTGAATGTGCTAGGATCGCTATAGATTCATCAACACTACCATGTGTGACGTGTCTGGCAGTGGATGTAGGACGTCAAATAGACACTCTAGGCTAGTCTTCCTGATTGCATCAATGTTTGGAATAACCCTAGCAACCACCATGCCGTCACACCCCTCGCCATGGATTCCAGCTCTCTCCCTCTCACTCATGGGTGGACGAGAGGAATTGGATGAGTGGGAGGGGGTGTGCTAAAAGAAACGCGTTCACATTGTTTGCATGGGGCCCGAGCGGTCCCAGGGAGGTGACGTGGCAACCAGCCTTGCTTTAGGATCTATGCTCGTCATCGGACGTCTACCGAAGCATTTGCTCTGACCTCTATCAGATTTTTAGTCTTTTCGTAAAGAAAATAGGTTGAAGCCCTAGTATTTTTTTTACCTTCGAAATATGTGTGATTTCCAGCATGAAATCAAAACCAAGTTCAATATAGAATTAGTGGCAAATTTATATAAATCCTAAAAGCACATTGTCACATCGCATAGATGAGAGCGATATTTCTCCAAATAAGACGAATACATTTCTTGTATGATTTGGACTCTCCACCGCTAAAAGAAGCACACTTATAATCAAATAAAGTGAAGGGGGGTATAGGACCAGATGCACACCACCAATCACCATCCGAGTCTCAAATATTTTTGACGAGCATGTACGATTTGTTTTAAGGCGGACAACCCACACTAGCTGGCATCTTGCTCTTTTTTTTTAGTGGTAAACCAAACTTTATTGATTAGTGTTTCGGTTTACAGGAATAACAAAAGGGTCATGGGGTACTCCTAGCCACAAATGGCGCCCTTGGTCTAAAGAAGTACAAAATTTAACTAAATTATGAGCATCAACATTCCCCTTACGTCCTTCAAAGATGAACTCGCATCGTGTGAATTGTCTTGCTTGTCGTTGAATCTCCTTGATAACCATGCTGTATCTCCCTTCAGTCCCGTTCTTAATTTCCTCCACAACAGTTTTGCAATCACAAGCAACAATAATCTGATCTAGTTGAAGATCCTGAGCTAGGGCTAGAGCCTCACGGCAGGCCAACGCTTCTAGCATCGGTGGATCGTTAATCTCATCAAAAACCATTGCTGAGGAACCGAGAAATTGGCCATCGTGGTTCCTTCCTATGGTGGCAGCTGCACCTCTTCTCCCGCTTCTGGCAACTCCCCGTTCTACCTGAATCTTGACAACTCCATGATCAGGCGCTGACCAGCCGTGCCCCGCACCCTGTCTTGGTGCTACATGTACTTCACTCATCGTAACCGACCCGGCCTGGACAGTTGCAAGTTCAGCAATAAACTTCTTAACAAATGAATAAGTCGCATGCGGGCTCTGAAAGTTTCCCTCGTGAATAGCCTGACGGCGAGCCCACCAGATCACCCACATAGTTACAGCCAACATTACCAGGCTATCATGTGGTAGATGATCTATGGCTGTAAATAACCACCTCTTAGCATTCGGCTCCGGGGTCGCTTGAATGAAATCGAGTATATCTTCATCAACCAGTGCCCAAACGCACCTAGCGACAGAACATTCAAAAATTGAGTGTCGCCATGAATCTGTCATTCCGCAGAGCTGACATTTATCATCATCGGACATTTGTCTTGCATGTCTTACATCCGCTGTTGGGATCGACAGCTTTGCCAGTCTCCACATAAAATGACGTATTTTTCCCGAAACTTTAACAGACCATAGTGACTCCCATGATTTTGCGTCCGCTTCAAAGTTTGAGGACCCCGATCTTCCTTCAAGCCATTCCTCTCTTCTGCGTTTTGTATCAGCCAACATACTGTAAGCGGATCTTACCGAAAAGACTCCGTTCTTCTCAAAGTTCCATGCCCAATGATCATCCATTTGTCTGGTACAGATTGGAATGGCCAATACAGCCAGTGTGTCCGATGCAATAAAATTAGCCTCAAGTGCTACTCTATTCCATGCCGCATGGTGTGCATCAATTAACTCACTTACATATGTTGGGGGGTTGGCCGAAAGACACACTAACGGCTTCATGATAGCGTTCCTCGGTATCCAGTTATCCACCCATATTCTCGTTGTTGATCCGTCTCCTATTCTCCGTATGAGCCCTTGCTTGAGAACATCTCTTCCTTCCACTATAGCTCGCCATAACTGTGATGGCCGGTTCCCAAGTTCAGCTTCCAAAATTGTGCTTTGAGGATAATAGACAGCCTTTATAATTCTCGCATACAAAGAATCTGGGCACTGTAGAAGTATCCAGGACTGTCTTGCCAAAAGAGCTAGGTTGAAAAGCTCAAAATCCCGGAACCCTAACCCACCCATGAATTTGGGTTGAGTCATAGATTTCCATGACACCCAAGCTGGCTTACGTCTGCCGTCTCTGCTTCCCCACCAAAATTGCCTTATTAACTTGTTTAGGTGTTCGCATAGGCCCCTAGGTAGCTTAAAGCATGCCATTGAAAAAACTGGGACTGCTTGTGCCACTGATTTCACCAGGACTTCCTTTCCTTGTGAAGACAAACATTTTTCCATCCATCCCTTCACCTTGCTCCACAACCTGTCCTTCAAATACTTAAATGCTCCATTTTTTGAATTGCCTACATTCGAAGGCAATCCTAGGTACTTCTCCTTCAAGGATTCATTGGGAACATTAAGTATGACTTTGATCTCATCTTTTATAGTGGCTGGGGAACCCTTGCTAAAAAAGATTGAAGACTTAGCTGTGTTAATCCTCTGCCCTGAAGCCTGACAGTAGTTTTCCAACAGGTTTGACACCTCGGTCGCCCCCTCCCCAGTTGCTTTAAAGAACAGCAGGCTGTCATCTGCAAATAACAGGTGGTTAATAGGTGGAGCTTGTGGCGCCACTTGTATCCCCCCCCCCCCCCCCGGTTGGGATGACTCACTTAAGTTTTTTAATAGGCCGGAAAGGCCCTCCGCTGCCAATAAGAACAGGTAAGGGGAGATAGGCCTCTGCTAGGTTTGAATTCCTTCAAATTCTTTCCATTAAACAAAACTGAATAAGAGACTGATGTGACCATGTTCATAACAATATCAACCCATCTCCGAGAAAAACCCAGTTTCAACATGATAGCTCTTAAATATTCCCACTCCAATCTATCATATGCCTTCATCATGTCCAATTTAAGAGCACAATGCCTGTTTTTGAGGGCTTTGTTGCGTTTCATAAAATGCAAGCATTCATAAGCCACTATGATGTTATCTGTGATTAAACGGCCAGGAACAAAAGCCGATTGTTCAGCTGAGATGATTTCAGGGAGCACGTTCTTCAGCCGATTGGCGATTACTTTAGAAGCTATCTTATACAGCACATTACATAAGCTGATCGGTCGGAACTGAGATAAGTGAGAAGGGTTTTTTACCTTCGGTATGAGGACCAAATACGTCTGGTTAATACCGTCAGCACTTTCATTCCCCTCGACTATCGCCAGCATAGCCTTTGTCACCTCTTCTCCACAAACCCCCCAATGCTTCTGAAAGAAATGAGCCGGGAATCCGTCGGGCCCCGGCGCCTTCATAGGAAACATCTGATAAAGTGTTGTTTTCACCTCCTTCTCTGTATACACCGCGTCCAATTGTGCATGCATATCGTTCGTCACCTTCTCTGGAACCGAATCCAAAACCTCTTGCATATTGTTGCATCCCTCTCAGGTGTATAGGCCTTTGTAAAACTCATTAGTCATACCCTCTAACTCTTCTGTATCTTCCTTAGTTGACCATCCGGCCTAGCTAGGGCCGTAATCTTGTTTTTCCTCTGACGCATCGATGCTCGTTGCTGGAAATATTTTGTATTGATGTCCCCATAAGTGAGCCAGTCTACTCGCGATCGCTGCTTTCTCATGATCTCTTCCCTATGATATAGCTCGACCATTCTGTCAACCACCTTAATTTCTAGGTGACTTGGTTCTGTTCGGCCTGGTACATTCTTCAAAACCTCCAACTGCTTCGCTAGTTGCTTGATCTCCTTCTTTACATTGCCGAAGGTATGCCTATCCCATGTGTACAAATTTTCGCTGAGATCCTTAAGTTTATCTCTTACCTCCACTGCCGAAAAGCCCTTCGGTTTGCCATTCCAGCTTGTGTCAATGAAAGAATGTAACTCTGGATGTCTCTCCCACATTACTTCGTATTTGAAGCTCTTCGGCTTCCTCCTTGCGTCCTCATCATCTGTTAGCTTCAACACTATAGGCCCATGATCAGAACAAGCTGCCGTCTCGTTACTCACTTCTGCTTGTGGGAAAAGAGAACTCCACGCTACATCTGCGACTGCTCGGTCGAGACAGACTCTTGTGTATGTCCCTCCTACAACCCTCTTCTCAAAAGTCCACCATCTTCCCTTGTGGACTAAATCCACCAAGCCACACACATCCAGGGCGTCCCTAAAACCCTCCATCTGACCCTGACCTCTCAAGTTTACTCCTTCATGTTCGGTCTGAATTAGGACCTCATTGAAGTCTCCCAACACTGCCTAAGGTAGCGATGAAGATGCCGCAATAGAGCACAGCATGTCCCATGTTCTGTGTCGTTCCGCCACCTGTGCTTCCCCGTACACACACATTAGCCTCCATGGCGAAGATCCAAGATCTAAAATATTAGTATCTATGTGGTATTTCGAATAACCAGTAACCTCTAACTTTATTGATTCATTCCAGAAAAGTACAAGACCTCCGCTCCTCCCCGAGCTACTAACAGCAAAAGATCTATCATATCCAAAAGATTGAGCCAAAATCTCGACCCGTGCACTCGACAATTGAGTTTCTACTAAGCACAACACGGCCGGGGCAAATTTTGCCGTGAGATCACGGACTTCCCGAACTGTCACGGGGTTGCCCAAACCGCGACAGTTCCAACACAAAGCATTCATTGGGCTCGGCGGTCCTCCTCACGGAAGGCCGCCTCCGTCATATGTTCATCCCGACGATCGTCTTCTTTGTTCGCTTGCTTCCTTCTCTTCACTACCGGTGCCTTTCCCGGTGTCTTCTGCACTCCATCATTATCTGCTGAGGTTGAGCTTTAGCTGTTTCTCGAGTGTCCCATCAGTCATGGGCGGATCTGGCCCCAGGCAGCCCAGGCCATTGCCTGGAGCGTGGGATATTTTCTCAGCCTATATATAAAAAAGAATAGTTCGGCCTGGGGCGCAGCCCACTTCCAAGCCCAGGCAGCACAGCGCCTAGGCCAATCGCTGGCTGCTTCCTGTCCGCACAGACGAATTGGACGAACCAACCAGTCGCTGAGTCGTCCCTTCCTTCCCCGACTAGGACGAACCCTAGGCGACCAGGACCAGCCGTCCCTGCCAGCCGGCGTCGGTCGAGCCTATCTAGCCGCGGCGCCCCCCCCCCCCCCCTTTCCAGTCCGTTGCACAGCCCTTTGACTTTGGCCGTGCGGGCGTCAGGTTGCGCCGTTGCAGCGCTGCGGGCTGCTGCTATATCCGGCGAGGCGCGGAGGCGGCGGCTCCGGTGAGGCTTGGCGTCCGGCGAGGTGCTCTAGTTGATCCATCATGGAACAAATGCTGTCATCGAATATTATGTTTGGTGTATTACTGGTTATATTATATAGATTGACTTTCGTATGTCTTGAAACTAGAATTTTTTTAGGGTAGTTTTTAGCCCTTA
This sequence comes from Aegilops bicornis, assembly GCA_021605145.1. Lineage (NCBI taxonomy): Eukaryota > Viridiplantae > Streptophyta > Magnoliopsida > Poales > Poaceae > Aegilops > Aegilops bicornis. The sequence continues at coordinate 200,603,196 of CM038675.1, read as the reverse complement.
GTTTCTCGCCTAGGGCGCCAGCCAATCCTGGGTCCGTCACTGCTTTCAGTTATCTTTTCTCAGTGTCACCAAAATCAGAAATTTATATATGTGAAGCAGGAAAAAAAAACTATTTTACGGTTTCAACTCTTTCTAAAACTAAAAAGAAGAGTTAATTACACCTACAGTACAAGAACTTGCAGCAAACTAACAAAATCATACACAAACTAAAAAACCCCAGAAAAATGGTACACTAACTTGTCTAACGGCACGTTTTAATACAATTTCCGTTAATTCTAACATCACAGCGTTTGTAAGCTGTTAACTGCCGTCTGTGCGCGGCCTGACAGCGAGCCGTGGAGCTGTTCTCAGTCGGACAGAGAAACGAAAACGATAGAAATAGAAATTGTGCGCGCTGACATGATCCGAACCTGCAACCGAACTATGCGTTGGTTGGCACATAGTTACCACTACGCCACTCAGCTTCTTATGTCGTTATACAAACAGATCGGCTACTATATCCTTTGATGCAGACGAGCGCTGTGTTAAAAAGGAGCTTCAGATTTTTTTTAAATTATTTTTCTGAGGGAAAAAAATCAACAACTTTATTTTTTTAGCATTAAAGCAAGCTTTATTCAACAAATCCCACAGTATGTGGGATACATCTCTGGTCATGGGATTGGCCATACCATACGTGACGTCCTAGACCCAAAGCAAGTGCATGCTTGCCTAAACTGTGTTCCTCGCCATTGACGGCACGGCTCTCAAAGTTAAAAATACAATTAAAGGAACTTCCTAAGCTATTTATCTCATAGAGCGGTGTAGGTTTTTTTGGGCTAAGCATTGTGGCAGCACAAAACCAACAACATTAACGCTCGGCCAATAAACTATAGATTGTTGCTTATTGGTTTAATTCACATTTTGAAATCATGGTGCATATATTTAACCTTTACTTGTTTATATGTGGTGGCTTGTGGCTTTGCAGTTTTTAGATTTTTTTTAGCTGGTTTTCCACCACAAAAAACCGGTTTCTTTAGAAGCTCGATATTTTGAAAACCTATTAAAAATTAGAAATATAATATATTTTAGAAAATTGTTCAGTATGTGTTTATAAAAGAAGTTCAGTATATATTAAAATACTTCATAATATATTATTTTTTATTGTGTATTAGAAAAATGTCATCATATGAATAAAAACAATTCATTATATATTAAATTTTCTATGTATATAAAAAAATCATCATATATTATACAATAATTTTGAGTATGTATTTATACAACAATGTTCCGTGCGTATTTACAAAATATTCGTCATATACTAAAAGGTTGAGTGTGTATTTGAAAACAAAGTTCACCGCATTTTGAAAAAAAGTTCAGCGTATATTCAAAACCTATAAAAATAAATATGAAAATAAAGAAAAATGCCCAAGTTCAGAAAAAGGTAAAAAGAAAAGATAGCCGAAAAAACAGATACACAAAAAACGAAAATAGCTGAAAAAGCTCGGCCCGTCTGGAAGCCAGATTCAACGAAGCCGCGATCTGGCTTCACAGTCTGTTGACTATAAAAATATCCGTGCCTCTTCGTTCACACGACGAGTCTAATGGTGCACTGGTCATCCTGTGCCTGCCCGTGTACTGTTCTGCTTTCAGGTTTGAATCCTAATGGCTCTCATTGTTTTTTGTTTCATTTATTTCTTTCTCCAACTGACAATGAGGACCCGCACGGTACAGAGAGAGCTCCTGAGCCCACTGTCAAGCCGCTAGACGCAGTTAACAGGGACAGACGGTGCACTGTTAGAATTAACGGAGTTTGTATTAAAATGTGCTGTTAGACAAGTTAGTGTATCATTTTTCTGGGTTTTTTTAGTTTGTGTATGATTTTGTTAGTTCGATGCAAGTTCTTGTACTGCAGGTGTAATTAACTCTTCACCGATATGGCTACATCCCCGGGGCTTGACTACGGGCGCTCCTCCTCGTGACACCGTCACAATACCGTACACCGGCCACTCGGCGCCAAGACACGCCGCCAGCCCTTTTGCTATTATGTTGGCGTAAGATATCACATCGCTGTCTACCCTCGTTATATACGAGAGGCCTAGGACACAACTCAACATCCTATGTAAACACAATACAACTCCTAGTCCAACTGTAATCTATTTTGTACACTATATTTAACACAACTCCAACACTCTAAACATGATGGGAATGGTTGTGCAGGTATGGTGCTACGAGATAACGCAAGCCACATCATCCTTAGCTCGTGCCGATAGCTCTTCACAGGTGATAATGCTAATGGCTTAGTTGGAAGCTTTAGAGAGGGTGTCGCACTTGCTCCAAAATGGAGCTCGTTACCGTTCATCTTAGAAACGAATTGTTTGTAGGCTGTGGTGATGATTAGTCAGGAGACCACAAGTAGATCCCGTGATGCTTGCCTTGTTCAAGAGATCAATGCCCTTGTTAGGGGAGAGAGGAAGACATTAGTGAGTGCTCAGGCATACAAAAATTTGTGTTAGTCATGAGCTAGCTAGGTTTGGTCGTGTTGAACCGGATCAAGCTGATGCAGGTTGAGTTAATGGAAATCTTCTTTGTTCCTGCAAAAAAAAAAAAAAAAAAACGAACAGGTCCACTAGAGCGACACTTGGGGCGAGGTGTCCTTCTGTCTCACAAGCGAGACACAGAGCGAAAGTGCCTTTCTGCTCTCGAGCTCATTTGAGCTCGGTGAACAGTAAAATAAAAAAAATTCAAAAAAATTCAAAAAATTCCAAAAATAATCCCAGAGAAACATTGACAAAAGTTCTAAGTGCTTGCAAAAATTTATCATGAAATCACATTCTTGTAAGGCGTGGCAAAAAAAACAAATTCAGCCTCCAAAATGCTTTTGAAAGTAGCATTTTCAGAGTACCGATTTTGTTTTTTTTTGCCACGCCTTCTAGAAATGCGATTTCATAACGAATTTTTGCAAGCACTTAAAACTTTTGTCAATGTTTCTACCAAAAAAAAAAATTGGAATTTTTTAAACTTTTTTTTCGATTTTACTGTTAACCCGAGCTCATATGAGCTCGGGTGCAGAAACCCCACTTCCGACACAGAGGCACTACTTTCTGTTGCTTATAGTGAGGCAGAGGGTAGCGTGGTCCTTAAATGGGCCAACCCAGAATCACCATGTACACTTAGGCACGTACATTAGTTTTTGTTTATTTTAGTCTAAAAAAGTTTATGTTTATTTATGTTTATATTTTCATAAATACTATAAATGCATATATTGCAAAATTGATGAACATAAAAATGTTGTTCACCGTGATTTCAGTTTCTTAACACAATGTAAACTTTTTGTTAGCATAATTTAAGAAATATGTTGATATCATTCAAAAAAATGTTTGTGACATTTCAAAAACGTTCACGCATTTCAGAAAAATGCGTCTGCATTTTCTAAAAATGTTATCCAATGTAAAACATAGGTTTTGTACCATTCAGAAATACATATGTTAAATTAAAAAAATGTTCACATCTTTCAAAAATATGCTTGTGACATTTAAAATAACTTTATACATTTTATAAAATGTTTCATAGTTTTAAAAAGATTTTCATATCATTCCGAAAATGTTTTAACGTGTATGTGAAGAAATGTTTAAGGTGTATTCATAAAAATGTTCAAAAACAAATACATGAAAAAGTCATGTGCTGAAATAGCAGCAGCAACAACAACAAAGCTTTTAGTCCCAAACAAGTTGGGGTAGACTAGAGGTGAAACCCATAAGATCTCGAGACCAACTCATGGCTCTGACACATGGATAGTAAGCTTCCACACACCCCTGTCCATAGCTAGTTATTTGGTGATATTTCAATTCTTCAGAAATCTCTTAACGGACTCCTCCCATGTCAAATTCGGTCTACACCGTCCTCTCTTGACATTCTCGCGCGCTTTAGCCATCCGCTATGTACTGGAGCTTCTGGAGGCCTACACTGAATATGCGCAAACCATCTGAGATGATGTTGGATTAGCTTCTCTTCGATTGGTGATACCCCAACTCTATCTCGTATATCATCATTCCAGACTCGATCCTTCCTCATGTGGCCACACATCCATCTTAACATACGTATCTTCGCCATACCTACCTGTTGAACATGTCATCTTTTAGTCGGCTAACACTCAGTGTCATCCAACATCGCGGATCGAACCGCCGTCCTGTAAAAGCTAAATATGTTTTAGATGTATACTAAAAATGTACATTTCTATTAATAAGTGTAACTCAAAAATATATTTTTTAAGTACTAATTGTGCATTTTAAAAATATTAATGGGAATAAATTTTTCCCTGATGTAGACGAAAAATGGACTACATGTTTTAAAAGAGTAGATATGTGTTGAAATGAAAGTAAAAACCAAAAAAATCAGTGAAACCCTAAGAAAGAAAGAAAAAAAAAACCAAGTCAAAACCCAAAGAAACCCAAAAAAATTAAAAAGGAAAATTAAAAAAAGAAAAACCAAAGAAAACAAATTCAAGCAGTGAAACCGATATGAAAAACACAAAGGAAAAAAATCGTGCCAGATGCAGGTACAATGCTGGGCTGGTCCACTAGCTTCATTTCAGAGGCGAGCCGTAGCTGCATCACGCAACAAGCGAGAGATAACTCCCGCAGAGACATTGACCCTCCCCGGCCCATGAAAATTGTCCAACGTTCTGACTGTCTTCCACGCTAGGACTACTAGTAAGGTACACATGCATTGCATGCATGAGATTTGGTAACTAAATTATGAATAAATACCACACTATAGCATGTAAGCTTTGAGTCATATATACATGATGTAGATGTTTGTTTAATTCTTATAGTTCATCTCATTCAAAATCAATTAGTTTTATAAAAAATCTATTTTAAGATTCATGGAATTGTGCATTGTAAAGCATAAAGTAAAAAAAAATAGTGACAATTCATTTAGAAAAAAAAGTTTGGGCAATTAAGATATGGAAGATTCTAGAACAAAGGAGAAATGGTTGTGTTTTGAGGTTTGTGCATTATGCTTAAGTTCAACCATGAAGTCTTCTAGATTGTACATGTGGCAGAATCTGATGGAATATAGATGACATCCAATGTCCACTAGTGCTCGGATTTGCCATCTCTATATTGTTGGATTGGGTTCATCCAACGACCAACTTTCAAAATTATTCGCACACTATATAGGGGTATAGATATCTCGCCTGACGGGAGCCTTAAAGTACTATCGCCTTAAGGTTTTCCCTGTAGTTTACCGCGGCGACTATATCTCACCTTACACAAATGCTACTTACATCTTGCTCAAGCGAATGCCTCTGCGTTGTAGCTATTGGGCCGGTCTGTTCGCAAACGTTCAACGGAAAGAAAGAAGTAAAATGGGTGAAACTATGAGTCGAACCTGGGTCTCCTAGATGAGCTGATCCTTCATAGAGCCAGTTTTGCATTTTTTTCTCTGTTTTTTTATTTTTGTTTTGTCTTTTTTGTCACAGTTTTTTCCTATTTTCCTTGGTTTTCTCTCTTTTATGTTTTACCTTTTGGTTTATTTACTTTTTCTTCTCATTTTTTTGTTTTTTCTTCTCGTTTTCTTTGGGTTTTCATTTTACATTTTTAAAATATGTCAAAAAACATTTTTCTAATACAAGTGTAACATTTTCATAATACAAATTTAACATTTTTTGAATACATGGTCATCATTTTATTTGTACAGATTTTTTCCTATCATTGGTTAACATTTTTCAAATACAAGATCGACCTTTTGATGACATAGTCAAAAAATTTACTATATATTTTAAACATTTCTAAAAATGCTTGATTAACATTTTTAAAATAAAACATTAACATTCCTTTAATACAAGGTCAATATGTTTTATAGACAATTAACTTTAAAAAAATGTTTGATCAACATTTTTTTAATGCTTGATTAACATTTTTGTATACATAATCAAATGTTTTCATCATTTTTTTACTATATGGTCAATATTTTTTCTATACACATTTAGCATTTTACATATTCTTGATTAACGTATTTGAAATACTTGTTCAATATTTTTCAAACGCTTGATTAACATTTTTATATACATGATCAAATTTTCATCATTTTTAATACGTGGTAAACATTTTTACTATAGACATTTAACATTTTTAAAGACTTGATTACATTGTTTTAAATACATGATCATTTTTTCCATACACATTGCTTTTTTATACATTTTTCGCATACTTGATAAACATTTTCTCTATACAAATTTAACATTTTTCAAATTCTTGGTCAATATTTTTCAAATGTTTTTAGTAGATTGTTTTTGGTAATATTTATATACTATTTAGAATATTTGAAGTACAACAAAACTTAAAAAGTAATACAAAAAACGAAAACAGACAACGTAAAGAAGAAAAGGAAAAAAGAGGTTGTGGCATCCCGCGCGTATGGGCTGGCCCATCCCGATATGCCCGTTTAGCGAGGTTTCGTTAGGTCTTTCTTATTGCGAGACATAGGGGAGCCCGCAGTTTACTGAACCGGACCGTCTTGGAGTTTTTTTGCTGATTGCTCGTGTGTGTTCGTTAGTTCGGGTTTCTTTCACTCGCTCTACAGTTGTTTTTTCTTCCTTCTCTTTATCTATTCGTTGCTTTGTCGGTTTTCATCGGTCTTGTTATTTCTTTCTTTTTGTGTGCTTTTCTTTATGGTTTTCACCATTTTTTTTATTTCTTCTTTCCAGTTTCCTTTTGGTTTATTGTTTTTCCTACCTAATTGTGAGTTTTTTGGTTTTCAATGGTTTTATGTTTTCCTACTGGTTTTCCTTTTTTCTTCTTTCATTGGTTTTGACCGTTTTACCTTTTTTTAATATCTTTCAACCTGTTTTCTTTGTTTTTCCCTTTGTCTATTTTTTCTAACTTTGGTTTGCACCGGCTTTTTTTGTTTCTTTATGTTTATCTCTGGTTTTGTCCTCCTTTTGTTTCCTTTTTGAACACATCTGTAGTTTACCACACATAATTTACAATTTTTCTTGTACATCAGAAGCATTTATTTAATAAAAGCTTCACATTTTTTCAAATGGTGTTTACATTTTTCCATGCACATTGTAAATTTCTTTATACATCTGAAATATTCGTCTTATACACATTTAGTATTTTTAAAATTTATGACTATCATTCTTTTAAAATATATGTTTTGATGTCTAATTTATTATATGCATTGCACATTTTTTGTAAATGATGAAAATTTCTTTATAAATGTTGAACAATTACTAAATACATGATTAAATTTCTTTAAAAAAATATATGTTCTGATTTATACTTTTTTATGTGCTGTACATTTTTTTGCATATAACCAAAACATTATTTTTGTACCTATTCAACATTTTTAAAATACAAGACTAACATGTTTTTGAATATATATTTTTATGGCTACATTTTTCATATACATCTTAATGATTTATTTATGTATGTTTATTTTTTGTAAATATGTGATTAATATTATTTTCGAAAAAATCTGAATACATGTTAATCATTTTTTAAATGCATGCCAAATTTTTTTCTACAAATTTTTACAACATTTATTAAAACTTGCACCAACATTTTTGTAACAACACATACATTTTTTTCTTAATAATTTAATTAATTGTTTAGGAAATATATGTATTTAAGAATTATTTAAAAATTTAACAAAAAGTTAAAAAAAGGAGGAACCCGCGTGCGCCGGGAGAATTCGGACCCACGCAGCCGAAGTGGAGAGCGGTGTGCGCTTTGTAGAATGGGCAGTCCAACATTAGGATGTGCAAATTTCCCTCAAGTGGATGACCTAAGGTTTATCAATCCGTTGGAAGCGTAGGATGAAGATGGTCTCTCAAACTCTCAAACAACCCTGCAACCAAATAACAAAGAGTCTCTTGTGTCCCCAACACACCAATACAATGGTAAATTATATAGGTGCACTACTTCGCCGAAGAGATGGTGATACAAGTGTAATATGGATAGTAGATATAGGTTTTGTGATATGAAAATATAAAAACAGTAAGGTAACTAGTAACAAACATGAGCAAAAACGGTATTGCAATGCTTGATAATAAGGCCTAGGGTTCATACTTTCACTACTACAAAATCTGTCAACAATGATAACATAGTTTGATCATATAACAATCCCTCAACGTGCAACAAAGAATCACTCCAAAGTTCCTATCACGGTGAATATAAGATGAAATTATTTGCAGGTTACGAAACCACCTCAAAGTTATTCTTTCTGATCAATCTATTGAGCTATTCCTATAACTGTCACAAACAACCCTAGAGTTCATATTAAAATAACACCATATGATACTCATCAACCAACTCTAATGTCACCTAGATACTTCAATGTCACCACAACTATTCGTGAGTTGATTATATGATATGCATCAAACAACTTCAGATTCAAAATATTCAATCCAACACAAAGAACTTCAAAGAGTATCGCAACATTTCTATCGGAGAAAGGAATATGAAAATGCGTATCAACCCCTATGCATAGATTACTCCAATGTCACCACGGGAATCCGCAAGATGATAACCGAAACATGCATCATGTGAATCAATAGAACATCCCATTGTCACCACGGATATCCCATCGCAAGACATACATCAAGTGCTCTCACATCCAAAAGATTCAATCCGACATAACCAAACGTCAAAGGAAAAATATTCAATTCATCACAAGAAGGTAGAGAGGGAAGAACACCATAAGATCCAAATATATTAACAAAGCTCACGGTACATCAAGATCGTGCCAAATCAAGAACACAAGAGAGAGAGAGAGAGAGAGAGAGAGAGAGAGAGAGAGAGAGATCAAACACATGGCTACTAGTACATACCCTCAGCCCCGAGGGTGAGCTACTCCCTGCTCATCATGGTGACCGCAGGGATGATGAAGATGGACTCCGGTGATGATTTCCCCCTCCTGCAGGGTGCCGGAACAAGGTCCCGACTGAGTTTCTATGGATACAGAGGCTTGCAGCGGCGAAACTTTTCATCTAGGGTTCTTTCTGGGGTTTTGGGTATTTATAGGAATTTTTAACGCTGATCTCACGTCAAGGGGGTCCACAAGGCAGCGACAAGCTCAGTTGCCCCTCCCTGGGGGGTAGGGTGCGCCTAGGGAGCTTTTCATGCCCTTGCTACTTCTTGAACTTGCATTGATTTTCCCTTGAAGAGAAAAGGGTGATGCAGCAAAGTAGAGATAAGTATTTCCCTCAGTTAAGAACCAAGGTGTCAATCTAGTAGGAGGAACACACAAGTCAAGGTGTCAATCTAGTAGGAGGAGCACACAAGTCCCCAATAGATGCACCTGTACAAACTAACAAACACTTGCACACAACGCGAAAAAGGGGTTGTCAATCCCTTCACGGTCACTAGCAAGGGCGAGATCTGATAGAGATTGATATAAAAGATAAGTAAAAGTGTAAAATAAAGTAAAGATAAGTAAATTGCAGCAAAGTATTTTTGGGTTTTGGTTTTACAGATCTGAAAATAATATGATGGAAAATAGACCCGGGGGCTATAGGTTTCACTAGAGGCCTCTCTCTTGAAAGAATATGGGTAAACAAATTACTGTTGAGCAATTAATGGAAAAGCGCATAGTTATGACAATATCCAAGTCAATGATCATGAATATAGGCATCACGTCCATGACAAGTAGACTGACTCCTGCCTGCATCTACTACTATTACTCCACACATCGACCGCTATCCATCATGCATCTAGTGTATTAAGTTAACAAGAACGGAGTAACGCCTTAAGCAAGATGACATGATGTAGAGGGATAGATCCAAACAATATGGTAAAACCCCCATCTTTTTATCCTTAATGGCAACAATACAAATACGTGCCTCGCTACCCCTACTGTCACTGGGTGAGGACATCGCAAGATTGAACCCATCACCTCTCCAATTGCAAGAAAGATCAATTTAGTTGGCCAAACCAAATCAATAGATCGATGAGAAATACAAAGCGATCTTAATCATGCATAAAAGAGTTCATAGAAGACTCAAATAATATTCATAGATAATCTGATCATAAACCCATAATTCATCAGATCTCAACAAACACACCATAAAAAAAAATTACATCGAATAGACCTCCAAGAACATCGAGGAGAACATTGCATTGAAGATCAAAGAGAGAGAAGAAGCCATATGTGGCACCCCGACTCAGAGAGACCGGAACACCTCGTATTCTAGCCCAAAGATCAAGTCTTCTGGATAGGGCACTGCTTGGCATAGAACAAATCAGCTCTCTGTTACAAATGATATGGATACAATGGTTCCCATATCACAACGAATTACATCGGCATGACGATACTATGCCTGCTCAGGTTGCTCTATGCTAGCAGCGGAATAACTTCTAGTAGCGGAATAACATTCTAGCGGAACAACGACGATGGCGATGAACTCCACTCCGCAGGGACTCTGGCTGGAACGCTTATCCTAGCTCGCAAACTCGGGATCCTCGGCAATCAAGCAAACATGGCATGACCTGCAAACTGGCATGACACGAAAGGTGAGTACCTTGAATGTACTCGCAAGCTCACAACAACCAAAGCAATCAAGACAAACAACAACATGGCATTTACAGGTTAAAGCAATGCTGAACATGATACCACTAGAACATTATGAGCATGACATGAACATATGAACATGATGATACCCGCATGCGTTATGTTTAAACTATCATGATTCAACTTACTTTGTTCGGTGGTTACCTTGTAACCACCACATGTATCCACTTACCCTCGTGGTCATCACACGATCACCTCAGGATCAAATCAATCTTGGTATTAACAATACCGTAGTAATCATCACATGACCACAAGGAGCTTGATCTTTACCTGTGATTATCGCATAACACCACAAATATCAACCACTTCAGTATCAACGATACCCTTGTGATCCTCTCCTGATCACATAAAAGATCAACCAACATCTTCCTTACCCAGGGCCGGTCCTGAGATTTTGCGGGCCCTTGGCGAAACGAAAACTCGAGGCCCCTAAAAGTTTTCTTCTAGCATTCGTCAATGCAAAGTCACTTATGATGGTCTCATCTTGGATCCCTCCTCCTTCTGGTTGTGTGAAGATATAGACACTGAGCTTGGTGAGCAAGATAACAAGGCTGCGATGGCGTCATCTTCAATCGCATCCCCCCTAACAGACACACATGGTTTAGTGTGCAATAGATTGTGGAGGAAATTAGGGCAAGCGTAAATATATTCAATAGAGGCGCACATGCTTGCGCACTCCTCATAGAAAGATGAGGTTGCTCACCGTGTGTGGTGGACAGCTGCACCTAGTGGCCTTTGTATCCCATAGTCCACTTAAATAAATCGGTATGATTCTCAAAAAAAATTATGACAGTCTCATCCAACAATTTAAACTAAGATGATATAAAAACAGAAGCATGAATATGCACGTCAGTTTTAATAAGTACTCCTACTAGATATTATAATTTTATCGAGTGATCACCAAAATCTTGGTGTTGCTTTCCTGCATGAATTTAATTTGATAAGAGAGAAAGAGAAACAAAAACGTAAGTGTACGCATCCATACACACCCGAAACTCTTGAGAAAGTAGATCGTTAGGCCCTTCACCCTTGACTCCTATAATACTCATAATAGTATTCAGAGTTGCATCTGCCATGAAGCAAAATTACCAGGAAACTAAGAACTGAACAAATTATCAACATATAGATTAAAACAAAAGGATGGGTCGATCTCCTCACTGTTTGGCCTCCAAGCTGTGCGACAGCATCGACGAATCAATCCCGGAGGTAGGACTTGGGTCGATGAGGATCAACCTGGACGAGGCCGAGTCGCCGGCTTAAGACTGATGGGATGACCAGATGTGAGTGAATGAGTGGCCGCTGGCCGGGCCGGCCGGCCAAGGCAGGCGCGCAACACCAGCAAAGGCGGCAAGCCGGAAACGACGGCATTATGGCACACGACGGAGACAAGAATCGCAAGCGCCCAGCGACAGCGACCAAACGATCTCGATTGATGCGTGTGGTCCACGAGCGTGCGAGGCTTGACCTAATCACGTTTTCCTATCCCTAGCAATCAGCACTTTGGGCCTAGCCCATCTCGATTCCTCCATTCTTTTTTCCTAGGTATACAAGCATACCAGATCATGGGCCCCTCCTCCGACCGGGCCCTGAGCCGTCGCCCCTCTGGCCATACCCCAGGGCCGGCCCTGTCCTTATCGAACCGGGTTTTTTTATTAGTCAGGTTATTATTACTGTTGACCCATAGTATGACCTACTATGAACTGGGCCCATATCCGCGGGCACGACTATCGATAGATTATACACTCTGCAGAGATTAGTACACTTTACGCATACTACGGAACCCAAGGCCTCATGCTCCCATTCGGGTGGACCAACGAAATTTTAACAAAAGTGATCTATTGCATGACACCCCCCAGGCCACTCCGACAAACTCCCCTTTGGGCTAAGTCATGGGTGGCCCTGGATGCCACTCTGGACATCAAATGACCATCGTCATGGCAAAATAAAAACGCTACCAAATGGGGACATGTGCACATTACCAAACTCGGGCTCAGAAGGCTTATGGCCGACTGGCTAATCAGGGTAGCACACACACATAACCTTCCCTAGTTGGAGGCACCGGCAATAGGCATGACAATAGACCACATTTAGGCCTTCCCATACAGGTAAATGTTGCTGCACTGGTCAGCTCGATTCAATGGCACTATGACTCAGCCAACATGTGTTCAAGTTCAATTAATGTCCGGTTAAACTTGAAAAGCAAAGAGCTGAGTCATAATAGAATAACATGATGAAATAACAATGCATATGAGGATGATGCAAACATGGATGGGAAGTATAGCCATTTAACACATGAAGCATTAGCATCAGCAATAATAAAGCACTTAGTCTACTAGATGCAGATGAATATGGCATAGCGATGATCATGTATGTCACAGGTACTTTCATAGCAGACGATAATCGTGCATCAGATGAACATCACTATCACCAGCATGTAATAATAACAAGAATGACGTATGAGAATAATACTAGCAAGTAGTCACATAACTAACAGGGTGCATGAGCTCAAAGCACGAAGATGAACATGAATCCACAAGCATAACCAAAACAGTAATAATATTAGTAAATGAGCAAACAATTATTAAATATTTAAGTGAAAACCATGGCTACGGCAAGGCTATCATGCAAGTGGCTCTCGTCGCTTGCCTGGGGTTGACGGGTTCTTTGGGAAGAAGTGCGGGAAGCTCGCGAAAAGAATCATCGGACACGTTTTTCTCTTGGAGGGGGCTAAATAAGGGCAAGGGAAAATGGTCATTTCCAGTATGAGACAACATAGTGAAAATGGTACCAACATAACAGGCTCGATGAGACGAAGACGTGGGCTTTGGAATCACCTGATTCGGAGTTACGTTCGCGGAGATATGGACGTTAGAAGAACATGGACTAGTTTGTAAAAGATTCTTCAGAAACAGGCCCTTGGCTGGAAAAACATAAAACGCCTTCGGGCGAAATACGCTTTCTGCACAAAGAAACAAATTTTGAGCCGAAGTAGAATCGAAGTACGTTTTCTGAAAACGGAAACGTATTCTTGCGAATACACTTCCACTAATCCAGTTGGACCGGGCCGGGTTACTTACACGTGGGGTCGTGGGACGAGCGCGGCCCACCTGGCTTCAGTCATCGTCTTCCTCTCTGTGTCCCCAACAGAAGCAGAGGAGAGCAGGGGAAGGCGTGCGACCAGCGACGGCCCGGCCGGCTCCGGCCACCTCCGGTCGAGTGGGAGGCACCGGCGGACTCGGGGAAAGATGCCACATCCGTCCAGACAAAAAGCTCGCGTCAGAAAGGCCTCTAGCCGCGGTGGCTAGCGGAGGCAAAGAGCTTGGGCAGCGGCGGTCGATCTTGGGGGCGGCGGCCACAGGTACTCCGGTGATGAAACGAGAAGGTGGGGAGGGCCACTGGAGCTCGGGGAACAATACTAGGGAAAACCCTAGTAGTGGCGTGGGTTATTATTGCTATCAGTAGAGCGGGTAGCCACGCTATTACTACGGCGCTATAGCTAACTGGTAGTAGTAGCACGGTCTAACCCAATGTTACTACTAGTAACCGTATCAGTAGCGCTCTTCTGTCACGCGCTACTACTATTTAGCTGTAGAGCTTTTCCTGTCCCTGCGCTGCTGCTGTATCATTTGTAGAACAGTACCCGTTTCAATAAACTGCAATTTCACAAATACTAGGTACTCATATAATAATATCATTAACCACAATACCGGACTTAATATAACCACAATATCCCAAACATTATAGGTACTCATATATAGTCAACATGCATGGATAGATCTCATATGGCGAACTAATAAGAGTTGATAAGCAGTCTACTAGGTAGTCATACAGTAGCATATATATGGTTCAGCAGCCACACACATATATAGTTCTAGATGATATCGATGACGATCATCATCCTCAAGCCTTGGCGGTGGATGTTCCTGATAGTAATTAGGATGGCTTGTCCAACATGAAGATTCTTGCCAACGAGGAAGCTCTTCCACCCAACCGAGCTTAAGTGTGTGCGACCGTCCATGTCCACACCATACCCACAGGTGGTGACGGAGCCCCTTGCGGCAAGGCGTATTCTAGCAGAGCCTTCTTCATCAGGCTCGATACCACAACTTACAGATAGGTTCTTTGGCAATTTCTGAATAAGAAAAACATATCAATTAATTAGTAGCCTCGCACATACTCTTGCAAATATATTTCTACTAAGTATAGATTTCTACACTATCAAAAGACACAGTACTGCATTTCTACCAAGCATGAATTCTACTAATAAGTATGGATTCTACACTATTAACAGTTCCTTTGATTCTACACTAAGCATATATATATATCATTGGACTCTAGCTACACTAAAGCTTATCATCGATCGGATTCTACAGTAAGCATATATATCATTGGACTCTAGCTACACACTAAAGCATATCATCAATCAGACAGTAAGCATGTCATTGGACTCTACACTAATTAAGCATGTCATCGGACTCTACACTAAAGTATATCATCGTCTAGCTTCCACACATCATATCACTGGACTCTACACTAAGCATATCATCGGATTCACTAAGCATTTCATCAGATAATTTGCATTTGTAAGTATAACAATAAAGCATATCATCAAACTACTACAGTAAGTATAACATACCATGACATGCCGATCAAGCATGGTACTTGTCAGGCGGATCACAAATGGCACCCCGACAAAGTCAACACATGGCGGAATTATGTCCCATAGGTTGCACACCTCCTCCTGGCTCAGCCTCATTCTTTGAGCATAGATGGCTTCATCAAGTGGGTCCTCATCATCTTCATCATCTTCCTCCGTGTTGACATAAATGACGGCCAACTTGGATCTTTCTGCTCTGAAGGAGAAGCTGATCAACTCGCCACCAGTGATACCCACGTGGGCAATGAAACAGACCCATCCATCTCCTCCCATTTGCGACATATTTCATCCTTTCTCAACCTCCATAGTATAGGGGCCCCCAGGAGCCTCAAAGGTCACAGTGTCTCCGGTCAGCTTGTTGAATTCCAACCTCACATTGCATGGGACGATCTGTGTAAAAAAGCAAAATGATATATACACAATGCATTAATGCCAATAACACTAAAAACAAAATAGTTGTTACAAGTTTCATATAATTTGTTATCGCCGCATGAAGAAAACTCGGCTAGAAGTAGATGCCAAACAACGTGCCAGTTGCGAGGCTGCTGGCGCACCTTGACTTGCACAGTCGACATGGTGGTGGTGGTGGCGCCATTTCCTATTATATATAAGCATTGATTGGATAGAGTTAATTAAACATCAATATTTGTTCTAACGCAAGCATTCATCAGATAGAGACAGAACATCAGATAGATAGAAACATAAATCGTTAGGAATAAGAATATCTTTCTGGCTAAGCTTACTTATGAATGTTGTTGATTAAAACATTAAACATGAGTAACGAGCCATGTAGATTCCACCTAAAGCAATATGAGCAAGGATGAACGATCCACTTCGCAGGAAAGAAAAATAGTAACATGTGCTATTTTTGGTTCTTATTCAGTTATATTTTCATAGTGGAACCCGATCCCAAATTGGATCGTATGGAAAAGAAAAGAAAAAGTCAGTAGCATGTTACTAACAAACCGGTAGACCTTACAGGGCCAACTCCCTGCTTTCAAAAAAGAATGGTATTGAACTACTATACACAAATAAAACCAGCATGCTACCATCTCGTTGAGTATGCACACCACACGATACGGTACAAGCTAAACCATAGTACTAGTTACAGCCAACAGGGCATGCCATTTATCTAGAAAAGCAAAACCCTAACAGCTCTAAACTTCCAATAGCAATTAATGATCTAATGCATTCTTAGAGATGTGTAGTCAGCGAACAAATGTTATGTAATGGATCCCTTAATAGATTTTATTTTGACAGAT
Source organism: Aegilops bicornis (assembly GCA_021605145.1). NCBI lineage: Eukaryota > Viridiplantae > Streptophyta > Magnoliopsida > Poales > Poaceae > Aegilops > Aegilops bicornis. The sequence continues at coordinate 200,586,723 of CM038675.1, read as the reverse complement.
CTAGAGGATATGGTACATGCACAAAATTTTTGTAACTGGTTGACATCAATTGACTCCCAGCTTGTAGGGCTTCATCTAGCCAAAAATATCACATTATTGCCTTAGCTAGTGACAGTAGAAGAAACTACTTGTTCATTACTGACTTGGCTTGCATTTTTTACCACAGAAATGCTGATTTTTTCTCCACTAACAAATTAAATCCTGATTTTTGACCGACTTGACAGTAGCAGAAACTAACGCGTCTATCAACAAAACAAATTAAATCGACAACCACTCTCCAAACACCAGATCGTCGGAGAATTTGACTCATAGAAGGCATAAATCCGCCGCCCACCCCTTCCAAAAATCTCTCCAGGATTGCCAAGGGGGTTAACGGCATGGCACCAGGGCGAGATCGCGTCGAGACTCAGGGGCTCGATATAGCCCGAGCCGGCCGGAGTGGGGGCGGCGGCGGTGTGTGTGGGGGGGGGGGGATAGTGGGACATCAGGGGGAGTGAGGAGGCGGCCGGCGAGAGCGCGCATGCGGCGCGAGAGGCGGGTGACGAGAGGGGGGAGGAGTAGCGGAGGGGATGAGCATTACCCGCGGCGGCGGTGGCGTGCGGTGGCTGGGGAGGAACCCTAATCGCGGCGGAGGGGAGGACGATCGAAGTGAGATGAGGGTGCGGGGGGTTTCTTTTGGTGTAGTAGTAGCGCTGCGTACGAGCCGACGCTACTGCTAAGTCCACTAGCTATAGCACCAGTGCACAACCCACGCTACAGCTAAGTGGGCTACCGTTTTGGCCCTGCGGCCCACGTAACAACAACGCGGCCCATGCTAACCAATGATGCTGCTATTTAGTAGCAATAGCGCGTTTTGTACCAGGCGCTACTGGTACATACCTGTAGCATGGGGCCCCAAACAGGCGCTACTGGTAAACTTCTATGTATAAGCATTTTCCTAGTAGCGGAAGATGCTGGTGAGGTCAGGAGGGAGCGAGGGGCTCGGGTGGCCGGTTTCTAAGCCGAGCCCGAGAGTGGCCATGGCAGATGGAGGGCGGGTAGGGAGCTCCGGTGGGCTTGGGAGGCAGTGGAGTGGGCGGTGAGCTGCGGCAAAGGTTGGGGCGTCCTTATATCACTACAAGAAATATGTCAACTTGCGACCATCACTATTTGTCGCTGAATGGTCATTGTTTTTCATTTGTGACCTTTTTATGACCAAAAACAATTGGTCAAAAGCTGACCGTCTTTAATGAATCTTAACGACCTTCTATGTGATATGGTCGTAGAAGGCAACGACCAAAACAAAACGTTGTTGAACCAACGACCTTTCGTTTTAGTCGCTGGTTGTCTGCACAGGCCACGTTGGATCCAATGTGGCAAGCTGACGTGGAAAAATTGTGACCAAATGAAAAGTTCGTTGATTAGAATCAGCCCGGTCCAATTTAGTGTTTTACATGGGCCAAGCCCAACAATTCAGCCAATTTAGAATATTTTTCCATGTCAATTTGTGGGCCTTGGTAGTTTTACAATCTAGTTTTTGGGCCTTGGCCTTTCAATTTTCTAGGTCTTCACCTTTATTCAGTTTAATTTTTTCCACAATCTTGTTCTATTTTTTTGTATTGTTTGATTTGTGGCCTTTTTAGGACCCAGATAGCATTTGTTTCATTACTGGTGTATCAACAATAAATAACCAGTATTTTGGTCAAAAGAACTCTAATCACACAAATGTTCACAAATGACGACCAAAATGAGAATGTTATATATATTACAAGCATGCCATAGTTCACATCATCCAGGAATTTAGAACAACTTCAAAAGTACCGCTATGTAGTATATAACAACCAATCCATATTTTTAATCACCCACGAACATATAATTAGCTACAAAGCTGAAGCCTTCCCATCTTCCAAATTCTTCAGCCTAGAGCTCCTGTAAAGGAGAGGAAATGATTGTTAATATCGCTGTCGAGTCAGAATGAAAGCAATATGTTCCAACATAAAACAACTAGGAAAAGAATAATGAACAGAATAATAAACAAATACACAAGCAGCTAGGAGTCAATCCTGAAGCATGAGGGCATGGGTAACAGTAAAAACCATGAGTAAATATTAGAGAATATTATATTGGTGTAAAAAAACTAAATAACAGCAGGCTCTAAGAAAACTCCAAAAACTTGCCTTTTCACAATACAATCATGTTTTTGACGACAAATACTACTAAAATTTAGGCACAAGTCCTATTCTAAGAAGTATCAGCACCATGTCAGTAACAATTAACAGTAGCAGGACAACAAAGTGCAAATGAAGAACAAAGTGCATTAACAAAGAGTCAACTCTCCATTTCCCCTGATGTTCCATTTAAGAGAGATGTGCAAATGAATTAAGGAACCACGAACTAGAAGCAAAGGAGAAATCTGCATACCATTTTCCTTGGTGAATGCTGGGATGATCTTCTCTTCCTCCTCCTCAGATTCATCCTCAGAATCAAAATCCGTCATGGAAGCAGGGGAAAAGGAAGGTCAAGGAAACAAGACTCAAGTAGTATAGTACAGAAGACATGTACATGTGTACTTGACGTAAGAAGAAGAAGACACATTATTACTACTATAGAAAAGGATATTCATCTCCCTCAGCAGGCTGGATGTCTTGGAATTGTGTGACAGCTCAAACTCCTTCTCGAAGACAAGGTCGAACTAGATCTGAGGGAACTTGTTAGTAGAGAGGGTCCTGATGGCTAACTTTTGGTCGCCGATCTTGATGAACATGGTTGCCTTGTCATCCTTCTTCACTTCACCAATGGCACCCTGGCATGGAAACACACACAAGAGGAACAGATCAATTATGACCATATTTCAATCATCATCAATCAATACTATAACAGGTACAGAAGAGTTAATTGAAATGTCTAGCACAAGGCAGCAGCAGCAGACCCGGGAGAGATGGAGAAAGTGCTCATCATCAGGTGAAACCTTGATGGACTGGTTAGGCTTAACCTCAAGGCCTGCACAAAATTTAAACAAACAGGAGGAGGAGGAGGGTCAATTACACAACCAATCTCAGTTATTTTTTCATTAGGTAAAAAAGGTGGAAATGAAGCATATGCAGTTGAACATGTTTCGAGCAAGCAGAAAGAATTTAATCATGCAAAGATATAGGGATGGATGACAGCATGTATAGAGATAGTAGATTGATTAGAAAAATAAAGGACTTGGGTGGGTGCTGCAAGCAGAATCATGGTATTTGTTAACAACAGAAATGGGATATGTATGAAGCACACACACGCGGCATAGAGAGAACTAGCAGTTTGAAGCAGTTTGACCCAAAGAAGCAGTTTGAAGCACACACAAAGAAGCAGTTTGACCTATTTATAGAGCTCACGGTCGATTAGTTCAACCCAAAGAAGCAGTTTGAAGCACACGCATGGGGCATACAGAGAACCAGCAACATCAATGTCGGTCTCCAGCATGGCCTAGCACAGCAGGTTGATTCCCCAACCAAATATCAAATGGCCGGCCCCTGTCCGTACGCTCTATTAAAATGCTATAACTAGTACTACTAGTATTACCATCTCCGGCGATAACGAAACCGCAGTGAGCCACTATGCGTAAAGGGAATTCGAGTACTCGTACGCACACACGTGGCTCTGCTATAGAATTCGGAGCGGAACCACGGCGGTGCGGGGCCCAGAATATCTCAATTTCCGGCGAGGCCCACCCGCACGTGCACGAGCTCGCCCGTCGAGGGGCGCTCCGGGAAATCCTTTCACGCATTCGCAACTAGGACGAGGGGGACGAGAAGAAAGCGCCAGGGGCGGAATTCAGCGAGCATTGCACACGGATTCAGACGGGGTGGGGCGGGGTGGGGGAGAGTTGATCTCTCACCTGGAAGGATGGTCCTCCTTGCTCCGGGCGGTGGGGCTCTCTGTCGTGAATCGTGGGACTTGGCGCTCGCTGGAGGTCAATGAGGGGCGGCGCATGTCCTGTCGCCCGAAGCAGAGGACGAGCGGGCATCGTGGCTTAGATGGCGGGGCGGCAGAGGCGCAGGGGTAGTCGGCGGCACCGGATCATGGCGGAGATGAAGCGGGGCGGCGACGCAGATGAACTGCAGCAGCGGAGGAGCTCCTGAAGAGGCCATCCATGGCGGGGTTGTTGTAGATGTACCTGAGAGAGAGAGAGGGAAGATGCATGAGGGAGAGAGAGAGAGAGGAAAGGACAAGGACGGGACGATAACAGAGGAGAGGGCCTACTCCGCGGGGTGCCGTATCGCCGCTGAGCGAGTTGGCGAGGACCGCGAACATGGTCGGCTCGTCACCGGCGGGGAGGGCCACCACCTCCATGGCCGGTGATGGGTGTAGGTGTGCTGGGTGCCGTCGAATCCCGCCATAGGTCGCTGGGATTGGGCGCTAGAAGTGGCGGTGGGAAGTTGGATCTGGGAGTGGGGAGAGGGGAGAGGATCTGAGGTGGGGAGGGTAGGTGTGGCGGAGGTGGATGGCAGCGAAGGGACGGGTGGGTGGCGGCAGGGGAGGGGTGGGTGGCGGCGAGGGGAGGGGAGGGGTAGCGCTAGGTTCGCTGCCCGTGCAGGGAAGAGAGCGAGATGAGCGAGAGAGGGGAAAGTTCCAGAGAGGATGGGCGGGTTGGTGGGAGAGGGATGATAGGTGAGCGAGAGACGCTAGATCGAGGGACCGAAGGAGAGTGTGGACGGCTCAGATCGACTACAGTGGGGGGTGATCCGTGGGCTGCTTCCTGATTGGTTCAAAACATGAGACATTTATTAAAATTATCTCTTAGTGCTAAAAATAGGGGGTTTCGTGAAGCATCTACCAAAATTATTTTGCAAAATGGCATCACTAAAAATTTCAATTAATTTAGACCACATTTTATGGATGATCACCAATTTGTATGCATTTCCGATCCTACTAGCTATTTTTGGTCATTTAAATAAATTTCCGCCGATTCAGCTGGAACCGGGTCAAATTTGTACTGTAGCTGCCTCATACTTTGCTCTTTATTTTTTACAAAAATAATTTCTAGGTACATAAGTATCTATTTAATCAGAGATACTCCAAAAGTTTCGCAAGATTTGACCCTTAGCTACGACCGGTCATGCCCACCGTTTTGACCGCATTTTGAAACGGGCATAAGAAATTCAAAAAAATTGAAAATCTTTGCATTGTGTCATTATATGTGACCAAGTTACCAGGAAAAATAATAAACTTGTAATAGGGCAATTCTTTGAAAAAAGTGTTCTCAGAAATGAGCTATCATGTGTAAAGATTCATGAGTTGGAATTCGAGCCGAGTCGAGCCAACTCGGCTCGACTCGCTAAAGCTCATTTCGTTAACGAGCTAGCTTGACTCGACTCGTTACTATAACGAGCTCAAATCCAAGATTGGCTCGACTTGTATAACTCGCGAGCTGGCTCGTTTAGCTTGTTTAGCTCGTTAAGGATACGATCATAAAACCTTACAAATAAGGTAAAAATGAACATTGTTTGTGAACATTGTACATGTTTCATGTGTACCCTTTGCATTGGCAAGTAATAATTTTTTCATATTCGCAAGGTGCCTTATGCACCGGGCCTTGTGTTATGTGCCTAGGATGCGGGGTGCTTGGCTGATCTCTTGTAACGAGCCTAACGAGTTACACGAGTACTTGTGAGATTGGCTTGTTTAACTTGGTCTATAAACGATCTTAAACTAAAGCTCGGCTCGACTCGTTATTCTTTGAGTTCGAGTCGATTCGAGCTGAGCCACGAGTTACTCATTTAGCTCACGAGCTTCGAGCTTTTTTTTCCAGCCCTAGCCACATTCATGGCATAGTTCATTCAAATGATCTAATATTTTGCACATGGGTGCATCTTAGAATGGCAAACAATGTTGCCTAAGGAAGTTTTCATTTTCTTTGGACGAAAAATCATTTTCCATTTTCCGAGTGCCCAAAATGAGTTTTTTTGTGAAGGACCTACCATATACTTGTTGCAAAATTGCACCAAATCAATTTTCTAATATACAAGGCCATATTTAATGCACAATTGATCAAATGGTTGGGTGTCAAAAGTTTTGATCCACCTCTCGTGAAAAAGAGAAATTTCTGCCGATTCAGGTGGAAGTGGGTCAAATTTGAACTGCAGCTGCCTCATAGCTTGCTCATGATTTTTCCCAAAAGTCATTTTTAGATAAAAAAGTATCTATTTAATCAGAGAAACACCCAAAGTTTTCCATGATTCAACCACTAGCTAGGAACGGCCATGCCAGCCGTTTTGACCGCATTTTGAAATGGGCATGAAAAATAAAAAAAACTAAATAATTGAAAACCTTCATATTGTGTCATTATATGTGACCAAGTTACCAGGAAAAATAATAAACTTGTAATATGGTAATTCTTTTAAAAAATTGTTCTCAGAAGTGAGCTATCATGTGTGAAGATTCATGGCTTTCAAGCCGAATGATCAATCTTATGGCCACATTCATGGCATAGTTTATTCAAATGATCTAATATTTTGCACACGGATGCATCTTAGAATGGCAAACAATGTTTCCTAAGGAAGTTTTCATTTTCTTTGGACAAAAAAAATTTATTTTCCATTTTTCGAGTGCCCAAAATGAGTTTTTTTTGTGAAGGACCTACCATATATTTGTTGAAAAATTGTACCAAATCAATTTTCTAATATACTAGGCCATATTTAATGCACAATTTACCAAATGGTTGGGTGTCAAAACCTTTGATACACCTCTTGTGAAAAGGACAAATTCCCGCCGATTTACTTGGAAGTGGGTCAAATTTGAACTGCAACTGCCTCATAGTTTGCTCATGATTTTTCCCAAAAGTCATTTTAGATACAAAAGTATATATTTAATCAGAGAAACACCAAAAGGTTTCCATGATTCAACCACTAGCTAGGAACGGTCATGCCCGCTGTTTTGACCGCATTTTGAAACGGGCATGAAAAATTCAAAAAATTGGAAAACCTTCGCATTGTGTCATCATATGTGACCAAGTTACCAGGAAAATTAATAAACTTTTAATATGGCAATTCTTTTTTAAAGTGTTCTCAGAAATGAGCTATCATGTGTGCTGATTCATGGCTTCCAAGCCAAATGATCAATCTGATGGCCACATTCATGACATAGTTTGTTCAAATGATCTCACATCATGCACAAGGGTGTATATTGGAATGGCAAATAATGTTTCCTAAGGAAGTTTTCATTTTCTTTGGACGAAAAATTCATTTTCCATTTTTCGAGTGCCCAAAATAAGTTTTTTAAGGACCTACCATATATTTGTTGCAAAATTGGACCAAATCAATTTTATAAAATATTAGGACATATTTAATGCACAATTGACAAAATGGTTGGGTGTCAAAAAATTTGATCCACCTCTCATGGAAAAGACAAATTTCCCCCGATTCAGCAGGAAACGGGTCAAATTTGAACTGCACCTGCCTTATAGTTTGCTCTTTATTTTTTCCAATTTTTTTTCTAGTTAAGTAAGTATCTATTTAATCATAAATACATGGTTTGGTGGTGATACGTCGAAGTTTGGACGGTGGCCGAGGGCCCCAACTCCAGAGCGTGGAAACTCGCATGCCCGCTGCATGGTCACCGTGTGACCATGGTGTTGCCATGTGTTCTGGGCGGCCTAGGCATATCTAGGTGGTTTGGCACTCCCCAGGTAGGTGTTAGGAGGAAAATGACTACAAAAGATTCTCACGAGGAGACCGGACTATTCTCAAACATGAATTAGCAGCCAAGTGTTTGATTAGTGGTACGGGAAATGCACATGCCCAATGGGCGTGAGTTTTGGCTGAGGATGATCATCTACGAAGAAGACTGTCTTCACAAATTTTCAGCTCAAATGGAGGATCCTAGGTGGCACTTGCTTTGCAAAGTACCACATTGGACAGAAATATGAATGTTGAAGCTGGGCTCAAAATAATGAATGGATTGAGTTGAAATTTGGTGGAGGATGGTTGTTTGGGCATAGGAAAGCACTGCAGAAAATTGATACCATTGGACATGCCAAAGTGGTACTTCCTTCACAATGCTCTTCTCTGGACAGAAACTTGGGAAAATTAGTGAGAGAAATTGGATAAAAGAAATGAGCTCAAATTTGGTGTAGGTAAGTTACATAGGTATGGTCATGCCCTGGTAATTTTTCAAAAATAATGAAGCAATATATGATATAGTTGCTTCACAAACTGAAAATATGACAAGAATAAAAGATTGGATGATGAGCTCACATGGTTTGTTTAATAGAGCTCAAATTTTGTGGAGAGCGATTATTTGAGCATATGGAAGATTTGGAAAAATATAAGACCATTTGGATAAGCCTAGCTAGTACTTACTTCACAAAGCTTCTCTTTGGATAGAAACTTTGGAAATTTACTGAGGAAGATTTACTAGGAAAATGGAGCTGAATATGATCATGTGGCAATGATTTGGGTATGGAAGAGTGCCCAAAAAGTTTGAGGGTAATAGGAGGGGTCTAGATAACACTTGCTTTGCAATGTGCCAATCTAGCCATAAAATAGAAACTGAACCTGGGCTCACATAGATGATATGATTGAGCTGCAATTTGGAGGAGGGTGATATTTTGGGCATATGAAGGAACTATATAAGTTTCATGCCATTTGGATATATAAAATTGGTAGTTCCTTTACAATGCTCTCCACTGAACAGAAAATTGGGAAAAATATTGAGGGAAAATGGTTAAATTAAATGAGCTAATATTTGGTGCAGGGAGATTCTATGGGCGGGGTCATGTCCTGGTAACTTTTCAGCAATTATAAAGCAATATAAAATATGGTTGCTTCACAAACTGAAAATATTACCAGAAACAAAGATTGGATGGTGATCTCTCATGGATTGTTAGATGGGGCTAAAATTTTGTGTAGAGCTATGATATGGGCATATAGAAGATGTGGCAAAAATTCAACTCATTAGGATATGCATAGCTAGTACTTCCTTCACAAAGCTTCTAGCTGAACAAAAACTTTGGAAATTTGCCGAGGAAGATTTACTAGGCAAATGGAGCTGAATTTTGTCATGAGGCAATGATTTGGATAGGAAAAAGTGCCCAAATGTTTCGAGGGCAGTCAAGAATATATAAATAACACTTCCTTCGCAAAGTGTTGTTCCGAACAAAATAGGAAAATGAATATTTTTGAATTATTTTGAACTAGGCAAGGAAGGTTTTTGACATATTTGACGAAGATATGATCCAAAGAATTTATGAGAATTTTTTGGGAATTTTGGGAATAACAGAAATATAGGTTGCTTCACAACCTAGGAAAAAATTGACACATAGACATGACACGTAGGTAATAATTGACACATGGACATGACACATAGGCAAAATTGATGAGATGGCGCCTAGTCATAGCTATCCACCACAATTTACAAGGTTATGACCATCTATATTGGTCATGATCAGCTAGAAATAAGGCAGCAGACCAATGTTGTCTGCTTTACGACCATTTCGTGTAAGGACAATACGACCTTTCTGACCAAAATGGTCGTTATGGTTTAGGGTTTGGAGCCCTCCAAACAGCTTACGACCAATTGGTCTCAAAGGGTCGTAGATTTATGACCATTTCTTCCAGGGTCACTGACAGAAGGTCATAAGTTGACATATTTCTTGTAGTGTATAGGCACGGCGAGGGCTCGGGAAGTCTTGGGAGCTTGCATGCAACCCAACAATGGCGGTGGCAGAGGCTGCAGGTCACGAATGCGGCTGACGATGCAAGAGGACGGCGAGAGAGGAAGGGGCCAAGGAGGAGGAATGACCGCACGATCACGGGGAAGCTCTAGGACACGTAGAGCATTCGAGAGGAGGAGGAACAGACGAGAACAAAGGACAAGTTTTTTCTCGAGCGTGCGTTTGTGCATGCCAGACACGTAGTCACCACGTGAATAGGTGCACGCGGTGCGCTCTGGCCAGCCAGACCATGTCAGGGAGATAAGGTGAGCAGTAGAGAGAGCCATGGAGGAATTGAACAAGCATAGTAGCCCAAGATGTGACCACAACTGGCTATAATCCACAGGAACAACAAGGTCTTTGGAGTGCACTAGAGAAGATTGATCTGGAGAATCAGGCTGATATTTTGCTGAGGGTGACCACTAAGGTGACCATCTCTGCAAATTTTCAGCTCATTTGGATGAATATAAGTAGCACTTGCTGTACAATGCACCCCACTGGATAGGAATGCAAACTAAGAAGTAGCACTCACATGGCTAGTTGGATTGAGCTTAATTTTGGAGGAGATGAGTTATATAAGCATATAAAGCCACTGTAAAAGTTTCATACCATTTGGAAATACCAAAATGGTACTTGCTTCACAATGCTTCCATCTGGTCAGAATCTTAGAAAAATAGTAGAGGGAAATTGGCTAGATAAAACGAGCCAAAATTTTGTGGAGAGGGTTTATATGGGTAGGATCATGTTGTGTTCAGCAATAACAAAGCAATATAAAATATAGTTGCTTCACAAACTGAAAATCTGACCAGAAGCAAAGATTTGATGTTGAGATCACGTGGATGGATGAAGTGAGCTCAAATTTGTAGGAGAGCTTTGATTTGAGCATATTGAGATTGTGACAAAATTTTAACTCATTTGAATATTCCTAGCTTGTACCTCATTCACAAAGTTCCTTTCTGGACAGAAACTTTGGAAAATTGCTGAGAAATATTTACTAGGCAAATTGAGTTTAATTTTGGCATGATGCCATGATATGGATAGGAAAAGGTGTACAAAAAGTTTTGGAGCAAACAAGCAAAGATAAATAGCATTTCCTTCTCAAAGTGCCATTAAGGGCAGAATAGGAAAATGAATATTTGTGAATTATTTTTGACCATGGCAAGGAAGGATTTTGACTTATCTATGAAATATATGTCCCAAAGGATTTATGAGAATTTTGTGAGATTTTTTGGGAATGACAGAAAGGTAGGTTGCTTCACAACCGGCAAAAAGTATTATTCCTTTAACAGAAAAGGAATATTCCCAATAAAAGAATATTGGGATTGGGATAAGATGAAAATGACATGATCTTGGGATGGGTTTGAGGATGACAAGCCACTTGGAGCCTAGGAAGATATGATCTTCCCAAGTTTCCAGACGACATAGCCACAAAAAAGGAAATCAAAGCAAAATCCACAAAAAATCAAAAGAAAAAAGAAAAAGAAAAGGCCAAAATCCAGGGTGTTACAAACCTCCCCCCTTAGACATCATACATCCTCGAGATTTGGTTGCTCAGGGAACAAGTGAATATTCTGACTGAGGAAACCGTTTTCCAACTCGAGTTTCCCTTTTTCCTTAATATGATGTTCCCACTGGGTTTCATTTGACTAACTGCCTTGCTCTGGGGTGGTTTGCTTCACTGTATCTGGCATTCTGACAGGTCTTACCTCATATGTTCTTGTTTACACTGGCTCCAATTTCTTTCATACCCACTGACTTAGCTGAGGTCTGAAAGATTATCATAACTGAAATACATATACTTCTCACAATTCTAAAAGTTGTTCCCGAAGGTAGTGTCATCATTATGCCCATTACTGACAATATTCCATGGATTTGTGAATGCACCTTCTCAGGGACACCCAAGTCTTTTGTTCCTTGCATTGGGTTTCTCAATTAGCTGTATGCCCTTCGGGTTCACCGCAATGCTGAGAATCATAACCTTGTTCTATCGGAATCTGACTTCTCACAATTTTTCACTAATCATCTTGGCTGGATCCACTTTTATGAGTATCCAATCCATACCAAAGGTTTGACGGTTGCCCGTCATGACTAGCATAAAAGTGTACGACCTTATAACGATAGTATCCATAGACTTGACTGACGGTGGTTTTGACAACAGAATCTTGTCCACGGCAGGTTATCCTTTAACAGATGCCCATATGTGAGGGCACATGCTGTGAGACCGCTATTTAATATTCGGATTACTCATCATGTCGGTATATCCATGTGGCTAAGAGGCCGTGTGGTGCTTTAGCACTCGCTGGAGTCAAACTGCTGAATTAGCCTTTGGCCTGTCCTGACACACTCAGATATTCGATACTAGCAATTCTGGACATAACAGTGGGCCGAGCAGATTACGTTGATATGAGGTCCTTACAGATGGAGTAGACCTCTTAGGTGTATATTCATGTTAATTGATATGGAATAAGACTGTCTTGCGCATCCATACCACGTTGTTCATGCAACAATCATCATACCTGTATTGTTGGTCTTGCTCCTTCATTATTATTCTCTCTGTTTGAGTCCTTTGCTGAAAGAACTTGACCTCATATACTCTTTATTCTTTTTGCGACCCTGGGTGCAGGCATATACAATATTTTGGTAACTATACCTTGGCCTTGTTCGTGTCTTGGGTCTTAGGATATATGCCAGGTTCGCGTGTGCTTCTACAGAGCTTATTGCTGTCATCAATCATAAGAGACAGTGACAAACGATATCACTCTGTTGGATGTGAGGAAGCTGGCACTGATAAGTACTACCAAAATTATTGTCCTAGGTGGACTTTTCCTGCAAACTTGACTTCATCATCATATCCATGACTTGCCTGTACTTGGCAGCATGCTCACAATGAGAATAGGTGTAGCTCAATATCTGATTCCCGAGGCAGCCACTTGGGTTCTGACTAATTCTTACTTCTGACAAAATTGTTCCGGATCTGATCCTTGGGATGCACCGCCATATGTTGCCAACTCACTGTGTAACATCTTGCACCAATGCCGTACTGAGTAAAATTGAACATCTTGTGTTGGAAGCCATCGGGAGTATGGTGTTGAGGAAGACTGAATAGCTTGTGCTTGAAGCTTTCGTCAGACAACTTGTTGAAGAAGACTGGGTACCGTACCTCAGAAGCTCCCCCCTTAGTGACTTGCTAGGGAAGACTCGGTACCTTATGCCCGAAACTTTAGCAGTATCTTACTAAAGAAACCTATGTATCTTGCATTGGAAGTCATCCACGTACCGTACCGAGGAAGACTGAGGAATCTTGCATTGTAAGCTTCCGTGTTAGCTTGTGAAGGAAGATCGGGGTTCCTTATACCAGAAGATTCTTTTTGTGATATGCGGGCTGAATGGCATATGTATACCGTCTTAATATTCCTGCTGTTGATTTCTTGTATGAAAATGATTTACTTGACTATCCTTCTTGCCAAGTACTAAATTCATAGCATATTCTGGCTGGCTTCCGGGTCTACCATGTTCCGAATCTTACTCATAGCAGGATCAAACCTTGTATACAATCCATACGTTTGACTTGAAATGTACGGTTGGCCTTGTACCCAATTTTGTCCTCCTGCTGGTTTAATCATTGCTGCTATGAAGATGGCTCACTGATGTAGACTTGATGTTGATAGTCCGATCAGGATATAATTTGCATTTAGACCGGATGTCTTTAATATGATATTGTCCGCTAAAAATTTCATTGTGTTTAACTGAGCTCCCGAGTATATAAACTTCTCACAGATTATTTTGTTCCGGTGTCGGTTGATGGGCTACTTTCATAAGGGGAAAATAGGGTAAACCAAAGATTCAAATAAAGAAGCACAAGAAACGATCTATTTCAACAAAGCACACAACATACAAGTCACATTACTACTCCACATAGTCACACACAAACATGATGCTACAACAGATGCAATATGCACTACACGAATGCCTACACCTCATGCTTGGACAAACGCTCAGTGGCTGATGAAGAAGCTAGGGGAGTAGTGAGGGGAGCAGCTGACATAGAAACTCCGATGGAATTGGTTGGAGGGGTCGATGGAGAAGCCGACTGAGATGGAGCTAGGGTATCACCAAGCAGTCTCCTGGCTCTGGTGGCGTCGCGGACTAACTCAGAAATTAGAAGATACTCGGCAGTCATGTACCTGGACATGGCGAAGATGGACGCATCATCCTGAGGATGAACAGAGGGGAACCTAACCGGCTTAGGATTCTCGACAAGGGTAGGATAGTAATGATAAGCACAGTTCTCTTGCATCATACTTTCTTGATAACGAAGACCCGTGACTCCAGCCATTGCGGCTAGCTGAACCGCACATTCTAGAGTGGCACCATAACCACCATAGAAACTGTAGGTGCACCTCCCAATAAGAATCGCGGTTGACAGATGAACATGGGCGATATATTCCAGGATTCTTCCTCCAACAGGAACTTGATAGACTTGATAATTGGGTGGATCTCCATTGGGATATAGACTACGCCACATGGCGCAAAGTAGGGTGGTGAAGCTGAGAGGTGCAGGGGCGGCGCTGAACACAATAGGAACAACATTGGATTCACTAGGGATAGCTGCCATCTATACACACCGAATAAACGGTTAGGAATAAGGAAGTAAATCAACATGCATGCTATGTGGCAGACAAATGCAACAACCAAATGCAGCAGTCAAAGACAACAAACAACTAGGCCCTATACTATCGTTTTCTAACACTCGCGTGGACTAGGGCGTCCTACAGCCAGACCTACTCTAATACCAACCCTTGTGGCACCCCGGCTTAGAGAGACCAGAACATCCCGTATTCCATCCCAGAGATCAAGTCTTCTTGAATACGCACTACTTGGCATAGAACAAATCGGCTCCCCATTACAAATGATATGGATACAATGGTTCCCATATCACAACGAATTACATTGGCATGACGATACTATGCCTGCTCAGGTTGCTCTATGCTAGTAGTGGAATAAATTCTAGCAGCGGAACATCGACGATGGTGATGGACTCCACTCTGCAGGGACTCTGGGTGGAACGCTTATCCTAGCTCGCAAACTCAGGATCCTCAGCAAGCAAGCAAACATGGCATGACCTGCAAACTAGCATGTCACGCCAGGTGAGTACTTTGAATGTACTCGCAAGCTCACAACAACCAAAGGAGTCAAGACAAACAATATCATGGCATTTACAGGTTAAAGCAATGATGAACATGATACCACTAGAACATTATGAGCATGGCACGAACATATGAACATGATGATACCAGCATGCAGTATGTTTAAACTATCATGATTCAACTTACTTTATTCGGTTGTTACCTCGTAACCACCACATATATCCACTTACCCTCGTGATCATCACACGATCACCTCAGGATCAAATCAATCTTGGTATTAACAATACCATAGTAATCATCAAATGGCCACAAGGAGCTTGATCTTTACCCGTGATTATCACATAACACCACAAATATCAACCACTTCGGTATCAACGATACCCTTGTGATCCTCTCCTGATCACATAAAAGATCAACCAGCTTCTTCCTTATCGATATCCATGGGCGCGGCTATCGATAGATTATA
Source organism: Aegilops bicornis (assembly GCA_021605145.1). Lineage (NCBI taxonomy): Eukaryota > Viridiplantae > Streptophyta > Magnoliopsida > Poales > Poaceae > Aegilops > Aegilops bicornis. Next base: position 200,571,437 of record CM038675.1, on the reverse strand, counting down.
CTCTGCAGAGGTTAGTACACTGTACCCACACTATGGAACCCAATGCTTCGTGCTCCCATTCGGGGGGACCAACGGCGTTCTGACAAAACCGATCTATTGCATGACACTCTCCCGGCCACTCTGAAAAACTCCCCTTTGGGCTAAGTCATGGGTGGCCCCGGATGCCACTCTGGACATCAAACGGCCACCGTAGTGGCAAAACAAAAATGGTCCCAAACGGGGACATGTGCACATTACCAAACTCGGGCTCACAAGGCTTATGGCCGCCTGCCTGATTAGGGTAGCGCGCGCACATAACCTTGATACGTCAATTTTGCATCATGCTTTTATGACAATATTTATTGCATTATGGGCTGTTATTACACATTATATCACATTACTTATGGCTATTATCTCTTATTTTACAAGGTTTACATGAAGAAGAAGAATGTCGGCAGCTGGAATTCTGGACTGGAAAAGGAGCAAATATTAGAGACCTATTTTGCAAAACTCCAAAAGTCCTGAAACTTCACGGAGATTATTTTTGGAATTAATAAAAAATATTGGGCGAAGAAAGAACCAGAGGGGGGCCACCAGCCAGTCACAAGGGTGGAGGGCGCGCCCTACCCCCTAGGCTCGCCCACCGACCTTGTGGGCCCCCTGGCAGGCCTCCGGTGCCCATCTTTGGCTATACGGTGACTTTTACCCTAGACGAAAATCAAAAGGAAGCTTTCGGGACGAAGCGCCGCCGTCTCGAGGCGGAACCTGGGCAGAACCAATCTAGGGCTCCGGTAGAGCTGTTCTGCCAGGGAAACATCCCTCCGGGAGGGGGAAATCATCGCCATTGTCATCACCATCGATCCTCTCATCGAGAGGGGGTCAATCTCCATCAACATCTTCACCAACACCATCTCCTCTCAAATCCTAGTTCATCTCTTGTATTCGATCTTGGTCCCAAAACCTCAGATTGGTACTTGTGGGTTGCTAGTAGTGTTGATTACTCCTCGTAGTTGATGCTAGTTGGTTTATCCGGTGGAAGATCCTATGTTCAGATACTTAATGATAATTAATGCTCCTTTGATTATGATTATGAATATGCTTTGTGAGTAGTTATGTTTGTTCCTGAGGACATGGGAGAAGTCTTGTTATAAGTAATCATGTGAATTTGGTATTCATTGGATATTTTGATGAGATGTATGTTGTCTCTCCTCTAGTGGTGTTATGTGAGCGTCCACTACATGACACTTCACCATTATTTGGGCCTAGGGGAAGGCATTGGGAAGTAATAAGTAGATGACGGGTTGCTAGAGTGACAGAAGCTTAAACCCTAGTTTATGCGTTGCTTCGTAAGGGGCTGATTTGGATCCATATGTTTCATGCTATGGTTAGGTTTACCTTAATACTTCTTTCGTAGTTGCGGATGCTTGCGAGGGGGGTTAATCATAAGTGGGAGGCTTGTCCAAGGAAGGGCAGCACCCAAGCACCAGTCCACCCACATATCAAATTATCAAAGTAACGAACGCGAATCATATGAGCATGATGAAAACTAACTTGACGACAATTCCCATGTGTCCTCGGGAGCGCTTTTCTTTATATAAGAGTTTGTCCAGGCTTGTCCTTTGCTACAAAAAGGATTGGGCCACCTTGCTGTACCTTTTTTACTTTTATTACTTGTTACTCGTCACAACTTATTGTATCACAAAACTATCTGTTACCGATAATTTCAGTGCTTGCAGAGAATACCTTGCTGAAAACCGCTTGTCATTTCCTTCAGCTCCTCGTTGGGTTCTACACTCTTACTTATCGATAGGACTGCGATAGATCCCCTATACTTGTGGGTCATCAAACCTTCCCTAGTTGGAGGCACCGGCGAGAGGCATGAAAATAGACCACATTAAGGCATTCCCATACAGGCAAATGTGGCTGCACTGGTCAGCTCGATTCGATGGCACTATGACTCAGCCAACAGGTGTTCAAGTTCAATTAATGTCCGGTTAAACTTGAAAAGCAAAGAGCTGAGTCATAATAAAATAACATGATGAAATAACAATGCATATGAGCATGATATAAACATGGATGGGAAGTATAGCCATTTAACATATGAAGCATTAGCATCAACAATAATAAAACACTTATTCTACTAGATGCAGATGAATATGGCATAACGATGATCATGTATGTCACAGGTACTTTCATAACATATGATAATCATGCATTAGATGAACATCACTATCACCAACATGTAATAATAACAAGAATGATGTATGAGAATAATACTAGCAACTAGTCACATAACTAACATGGTGCATGATGAGCACAAAGCACGAAGATGAACATGAATCCACAAGCATAACCGAAACAGTAATAACAGTAGTAAATGAGCAAACAATTGTTAAATATTTAAGTGAAAAACCATGGCTACTGCAAGGCTATCATGCAAGTGGCTATCGTGGCTTGCCTGGGGTTGACAGGTTCTCCGGGAAGAAGTGCGGGAAGCTCGCAAAAAGATTCGCCGAGCATGTTTCTCTCTCGGAGGGGGCTAAATAAGGGCAAGGGAAAAATGGTCATTTTTAGTATGTGAAAACATAGTGAAAATGATAACAACAGAACGAGCTCGATGAGACGAAGGCGCGGGCCTTGGAATCACCTGATTCAGAGTTACGGTCGCGGAGATACGGACGTTGGAATAACATGGACTAATCTATAAAAGATTCTTCGCAAACAGGCCCTTGGCTGCAAAAAACAGTAAACGCCTTCGGGCGAAATACGCTTTCTGCACAGAAAAATACATTTTGAGCCGAAGTAGAATCAAAGTACATTTTTTGAAGACGGAAACGTATTCTTGCGAATACGCTTCCACAAATCCAGCTGGACCGGGCCGGGTCACTTACACGTGGGGCCAGGGGACTAGCGGGCCCCTGGCTTCAGTCATTGTCTTCATTGCTCTGTCCCCGACAGAAGCAGAGGAGAGCAGGGGAGGGCACGTGGTCGGCGACGGCTGGCTCCGGCCACCTCCGATGAGCGGGAGGCACCAACGGACTCGGGGAAAGATGTCACACCCGTCCAGATGGCAAGCGCCCACCGGGAAGGTCTCCAGCTGCGGCGTCTAGCGAAGGTAGAGAGCTCGGGCGGCGATTGTCGATCTTGGGGGCGGCGGCCGTAGATACTCCAACGATGAAACGAGAAGGTCTGGAGGGTCATTGGAGCACGGGGAAGATGCTGGTGAGGTCAGGAGGGAGCAAGGGGGGCTCGGGCAGCCGGTTTCTAAGCCAAGCCCGGTGGCGGCCATGGCGGATGGAGGGCGGGCAGGGAGCTCTGGTGGGCTTGGGAGCCAGTGGAGTGGGCGGTGAACTACGGCAGAGGTCGGGGCGTCCTTTTATAGGCACGAGGAGTGCTCGGGAAGTCTCGGGAGCTCGCAGAAAACCCAACACTGGCAGTTGCAGAGGTTGCAGGTCATGGATGCGGCTGCTGGAGCAAGAGGACGAAGAGAGAGGAAGGGGCCAAGGTGGTGGAATGACCGCACGATTACGGGGAAGCTCCAGGACACGAAGAGCATTCAAGAGGAGGAGGAACGGATGAGAACAGAGGATAAGTTTTTGCCAGAGCGCGCGTTTGTGCATGCCAGGCATGCAGTCACCGCGTGAACAGGCGCACGCGATGCGCTTTGGCTAGCCAGACCATGTCAGGGAGATAAGGTGAGTAGCAAAGAGGGCCAAGGAGGAATTGAACAAGCATAGTAGCCCAAGATGTGACCACAACTGGCTATATTCCACAGGAACAACAAGATGTTTGGAGTGCACTGGAGAATATTGGTCTGGAGAGTTACATTGATATTTTGCTGAGGGTGATCAACCACTAAGGTGACCATCTCTACAAATTTTCAGCTCATTCCGATGAATATAAGTAGCACTTGCTGTATAATGTACCCCACTGGATAGAAATGCAAACTAAGAAGTAGCACTCACATGGCTAATTGGATTGAGCTTAATTTTGGAGGAGATGAGTTATATAAGCATATGAAGCCACTATAAAAGTTTCATACCATTTGGAAATACTAAAATGGTACTTGCTTCACAATGCTTCCATCTGGTCAGAAGCTTAGAAAAATAATAGAGGAAAATTGGCTAGATAAAATGAGCCCAAATTTTGTGGAGAGGGTTTATACGGGTAGTGAGGGAGTTCCAGATTAGGGGATGTCCGGACAGCCGAACTATGACCTTTGGCCGGACTCCTGGACTATGAAGATACAAGATTGAAGACTTCGTCCCGTGTCCGGATGGGACTTTCCTTGGCGTGGAAGGCAAGATTGGCGATACGGATATGTAGATCTCCTACCATTGTAACCGACTCTGTGTAACCCTAACCCTCTTCGATGTCTATATAAACTGGAGGGTTTTAGTCCGTAGGACAAACAACAATCATACCATAGGCTAGCTTCTAGGGTTTAGCCTCTCTAATCTCGTGGTAGATCTACTCTTGTACTACCCATATCATCAATATAAATCAAGCAGGAGTAGGGTTTTACCTCCATCGAGAGGGACCAAACCTGGGTAAAAACATCGTGTCCCTTGTCTCCTGTTACCATCCGCCTAGACGCACAGTTCGGGACCCCCTACCCGAGATCCGCCGGTTTTGACACCGACATTGGTGCTTTCATTGAGAGTTCCTATGTGTCGTCATCTTTAGGCCCGATGGCTCCTCCGATCATCAACAATGATGCGGTCCAGGGTGAGACCTTTCTCCCCGGACAGATCTTCGTATTCGGCGGTTTCGCTGCGAATAATTCGGCAGCCATCTGGAGCAGATCGAAAGCTACGCCCCTAGCCATCAGGTCAGATTTGGAAGTTTGAACTACACGACTGAAGCCCGCAGAGACTTGATCTTCGACGGGCTCGAGCCACAGCCAAGCACGCCACACTGTCTCGATGGGCACGATCTAGCTCTGCCGCCGAACAGTGCCCTGGAGGCCGCACCAGTGTCCGCTCCGACCCTTATCTCGGAGCCGACTGCGCCGATCGAGGACGGGTGGCTGGACACCGCCTCGGGTGCTGCGATCTCTACGGTGATTGAGCTGAACACCAACACTGTCTTTTGCGAAGCTCGTGACTCTAAGGTGCCGGACTCCTCTCCGGACTCCGAACCTTCCGCGCCCCTGCCAATCGAATCCGATTGGCGCCGATCATGGAGTTCACCGCCGTGGACATCTTTCACTACTCGCCCTTCGGCGACATTCTGAGTTCATTAAAGTCTCTCTCTCTATCAGGAGAGCCCTGGCCGGACTATGGTCAGCAAGGTTGTGATGCGGACGGCGAAGAAATTCAAAGCCCACCCACCACCCACTTCGTAGCCACTATCGATGACATGCTCGACTTCGACTCCGAAGACATCGACGGTATGGACGATGATGTAGGAGACGAACAGGAACCAGCGCCTATAGGGCACTGGACAACCACCCCATCTCACGATGTATTCATGGTGGACACACCTAAAGGAAACGACGACGAGGAACAAAGGGACGAACGAGGATCGTTCCCTCGAAAACAGTCAAAGCGGCGCGTAAGCGCCGCCCAAACCCCACCTCGGCAGAGACAAGATCATACAGACCCAGCCATAGAGCAGGGCGAACCGGCGGACGACGAACATGCCATCGAGCAATCGTCCAAACAGGACAACTTGGATAAACAACCCGTCCCCGGCGAAGATAACAGTCCGGACGACCTCACGCCTGACAAGTTGCTGGAGCAGAAGAACCTCCAAAAAAGGCTCGTCGCCACTGCGCGCAGCTTGAAAAGCAGAAACGAAAGCTCAAAACAGCGGAAGATGCACTCAGAATCAGATGGAGCAAAGTACTCAACACCGCAGACAAATACGGCGACACACCGCACAAAGAGCTATCCAAAGCGAAAATTACTGCCGGAATTTGACGAAGAGGCCTTAGAGCCTCCGCAATCAGAAAATAAGGAAGCCACCCGGTCGTATAAACGACCCCATGGCCAACATAATGCGGCAAAGGGCACCGCACACAAACCGGCACGCGATCCGCACAAGGATTCACATCAAAAAGACGGCCCAGTCAGATCTATCTACGGGCCAAGAAAGCAAGCTCTAGTAAGCAATGCAACACATCAAGTATCCGAACATCACGGTACACCTAAATATAGGGGTGCCGCACACCCCCTATGTTTCACCGATGAGGTTCTGGATCATGAATTTCCAGCGGGATTCAAGCCCGTAAACATAGAGGCATACGACGGAACGACAGACCCTGGAGTCTGGATTGAGGATTATATCCTCCACATACATATGGCTAGAGGAGATGACCTCCACGCCATAAAATACTTACCCCTCAAGCTCAAAGGGCCAGCCCGGCATTGTCTTAAAAGCCTTCCCGAAAACACCATTGGAAGTTGGGAAGAGCTCGAGGATGCTTTTCGGGCAAATTTTCAAGGGACCTATGTCCGACCTCCGGATGCTGACGATTTAAGTCACATAACCCAACAACCCGAAGAGTCAGCCCGGAAATTCTGGAACAGATTCCTCACTAAAACGGACCAAATAGTCGACTGTCCGGACACCGAAGCCTTAGCAGCTTTCAAACACAACGTCCGAGACGAATGGCTCGCCAGACACCTCGACCAGGAAAAGCCAAGAACAATGGCCGCATTAACAAGCCTCATGACCCACTTTTGCACGGGAGAGGATAGCTGGCTGGCAAGATGCAGTACCAGCGACCCAAGTACATCCGAAGTCCGGGATGGAAACGGGAAACCGCGACGCAGCAAGGACCAGCGCTGGACAAGGGAAACATCCCGAAGAGCACGACAGTCAACGCCGGATTCAAAAGCTCTCGGCAGAATCATAAAAAGCTGCCCCTCAAGGATAATAGGGACAAGCTATCTAACTTAAACAAAATCTTGGACAAGACATGCCAAATCCACAGTACTCCCGGGAAGCCTGCAAACCATACCCGCAGAGATTGTTGGGTCTTCAAGCAATCCGGCAAACTCAACGCCGAACACAAGGGGCTCGACACACCAAGCGAGGACGATGACGAACCCCACAAGCAGAGCACCGGAAAACAAAAGAATTTCCCACAAGAAGTCAAAACAGTAAACTCACTTCACATGACAAAAGGGAAAAACAGAGCGGCGCCCATAGAGATACGCGCCATATGGCCTATCCCAGAGAAGTCCCGCCACTGGTTGTTAAAACCAATCACTTTCGACCATCAAGATTACTCTAGAAGTATCTGGATTGCAGGTTGGACTGCCTTGATATTAGATCCAATAATTGACGGACTCCACTTTACACAAGTCCTAATGGACGGCGGCAGTGATCTAAACCTGCTATATCAGGACACAATCCGCAAAATGGGGATAGACCCAACCAAAATTCACCATAGCAACACTTCCTTTCAAGGGGTAATGCCAGGCCCATATGCCCATTGTACGGGCTCTCTCCTGCTAGAAGTTGTGTTCGGCTCACCCGACAACTTCCTCCGCGAAAAGTAAACCTTCCACCTCGCCCCATTTACAAGTAGCTACCAAGCACTACTGGGATGTGAAGCTTTCGCTCGCTTTAACGCAATACCGCATTATGCATCCCTTACACTTAAAATGCCCGGTCCGCGAGGCATCATCTCATTAAAGGGAAATATCGAGTGTTCCTCGAGCGCAGAAGAGTGTGTGACTACCTTGACAGCCACACACTAAACCGGCTTCACTAATCAAAGCACCTAAACAGGTCGTTCAGACCCCGGACACGGCTAGACGAGTCCGGCGTAAACATACAAGGGCTTACTAGCCGCATACCCCGTACAAGGGGCTCCTGCATGTACAACAAGAGACAATAAAGCTCAATTTTATTCATTTTTTGAATTATACTTTGTTTATTTTATATAACTTACATTTTCGCACGATCTTTTCAACTAAGTTCCTCTCTTTTACAGATGAACACCGTGCTACACCCGTCCAGGATACGGCACAATGGAGACACAGGCGCAGACGTGCAGTAGGGACCCGTTGCAAGAATTCTTTTCAGATTAAGACCATGCGTAAACATTTTTTACTGTCTCTTGTTGATACACATCCCCCGGTTTCTTGCTATAACCGAGGTGGAGGCTGGCGTCTTGGCATGTGGCCACGTCAGAATTTTGCACGTACCTGGACACCAGGGGCTTATTACTAAGGGCATTGTTCCGCCCGTTTTCATAAAGACCGAATACCTTAGGGAGTGTTCGGCGTTGCGAGTTTGGCCTTATATGCATCAGCTCCGAATCATGTCTTTGGTCAAATGTTGGGTTTGCCCGGCTCCTGTGTTTTGCTGCCTTACGTTCCGCTCTATCGGCTAAGGCGGCACCTGGAGAACTCTGCGATTGTGCCCGGTTAGGCCAAAGTGAGCACCTCAAAGAGAGAAAGCCGAAAACCGATCATTATGATATAGCGTGAGACTGGTCAACCACTCGATGACCCACCGGAATCTTTAGGATTCCTCCGCATTGACGAAGGGCCGTTTCCCGGTCAGGCACACACACGCCCCAAATTCGGGTGAGCGCGGTGCCCCTAGGGGCTATATAGTAGCCTCACTGTCAAACTCCTATGGCTAAGTGAAAGTGATAAAGCATTATAGTCCGGTTGCCTAGTTAAGCTGCGCTATCACCTCATTTATAGGACCAAGACGTTGGATCAAGTGTGAAAATGCGCCTTCTGCGAACACCCCCGCATTATATGCGTGGGGGCTGAAGCCGAAGACTGCCATCTTTCAGGTTATATACATATATACATTAACGGCCGCACAGGAGGTATTTTAATTCTTGAAGGCACAAGTATAAAAAGCTTAACATTGTTCTACAATAATACATGTTATTCGAACATAATATCTTTCGAGCACTGCGCCTCTATTAAACGAGCGCCCTGCAGAACTTCCTGAAAATAGTGCTCGGCAGGTACTCGGCCTCCGTCCGAATCTTGGGATGCAACATCGGTGGCCTCCATCTCCGCCCAGTATGTCTTGACACGGGCAAGAGCCATCCGTGCACCCTCTATGCATGCTGACCTCTTCACTGCATTGATATGCGGCACCGCACCAAGGAACTGCTGCACCAAGCCAAAATAACTCTTCGGCTCGGGCCTTTCCGACCACAGATGACCCACGACATCCTTCATGGCGAGTCCGGATAACCTATTCAGCTCCGCCCATTCGGCCAAACGATCGGATAATGTAAGTGGGCGCTCTGGATTATGGAACTGCGACCAAAAAAGCTTTTCCACTTCGTGATCCTTTTGATCTCAGAAGTGTTCGGTCATGTCCGCGGCACTTGCCGCCAAGTCCAGATAAGCATCCGCCGCACTCCACAGCCGGTCCAACTGAGCATATTTAGGATCCCCGAACTTCGTCCGCAGCAGAAAGGGCTTTCCAGCCGCGATATCTCCGGCCTGACGTAGTTCCTACTTCATAGCTCTCATTGCAGAGCGAGCATCCTTGGCCTCGGTAGTGGCCTTCTTGAATCCATACATTCGCCCGATCTTCTTTTTCAAGAAGCCTGCAGCGGTCAGCAACATTCTTCAACTTCACAGCCATCTCGGCCATTTCCTTCTTGCTTCGGCAGTGAGCAGCCTGTTCGGCTTTTAGCTCTTCGGCCGCCTTCAAGGCAGCCACATCACTTTTTCTGGCCTGCTCCTTGGCTCGGGCGAGTTCCTCCCTAAGGTTCTCCATGGCAGCGGCACCATCTGCATCAAGCATACATGTTGTAAGGCACGAGCATCAAGCCTCCTTACCAGGTGTCCGCGGAGAAACTGCATACCTTGCGACTCGTCAAGCCGCTTGTTGACAAGCGTGATGTCGGCATCCGCCACGTCAAGCTGCCGCTTTAGTTCGGCAAATTCATCAGTTCGGCCAGCCACCGGACACTTCGCCACCTGCATAGGAAGGGCCACATATTATACCTGGGATTATGATCCTTGGCGCGCTGTCATTTATGACAGCGCACCGAGTCTCAGGGGCTACTATCTACACATGGCGCATCTTATATATGCGGAACCGTCAAAAGGTACATCATTTCGCGTACCTCAAAACCCGTCAGTAAACTCCTGGCGGCCTCGTACAACCCGCTGTCCGCGGATGAAATTCTTTCAATCACCGTACCCATCAACTCACGGTGATCTTCTGAGATAGACACTCGCCCGAGCAGATCCTTCAGCTCCTCCGACCGTGCACCGGGCGGTGCCGGGCTCGTCTGATGGCCTTTTTCGAAGGCCGGACACGGAGGGCTTTGGGGGTCCATACGACTGCCTTCCGGCCCTGCCGGATTTGGAGAAACCCTCCGCGACGACACCTCAGGGTCGTCCGCCTCGCTAGGCGGTACGGCAGGGGGAGGCGTTCCGCTCTCCATCATCTCCGGACGAAGATCCCCTGAAGATGAGCTCTGCTAAGAAGGGCTGAGATCCGAACTGCAAGGTAAAATTTCAGTTATCTTCAGAAATAAAAAAGGGATGTCTCTTATTTTAAAGCTCCCCTCTCTACTTACGGCTCGGTGGAGGGCTGATCCCCTTGGGGACATAGTGCGACCGAGGCATCTCCCGGCGCAGGACCCTCTGGCGAAGATTTCTTCCCCCGCTTTGTGACCTTGGTCTCCGGGTCTTCAGAGGCGGTCCACTTCTTCCTTTGGACGGGGGAATTCTCGATTCCTCCTTTCCTGACTACCTCCTTCGGAGAGGCGGTAGCTTCCTTGTCCCCCCTTCGCCTTCTTCCAAAGGCGCAGCCTCCAGCATCTTGGTTAACACGGGATCCGGCGTGGTCTCAGGGAGGGGGGCCGGACACCTGATCAGTTTTTCTTTCGCTATCCACTCCTGCTTAAGGGACGACTCTTTTAAGGGCAATTTTATGATAAAATATACGGATAGCGTGTCCGGGTACGGGACTACTTACTTGAGTATCCGGGCGATTGCAGCTCAGGCCTGCGTCCTCGATCAAGTCCGGACACATCGCTTGTGATCCGAAGAACAGTTTGTACATCTCCACGGGCGTCGCACCCATAAAATGTTGGAGAGATCGTGGTCCCTCCGGATTAAACTCCCATAGGCGGAGGGGCGGCGTTTGCAGGGCAAGGTGCGACGAATCAACATGACCTGCATCACCATGACCAGGTTGATATCTCTTTCTAGGAGATCTTGAATGCGGCCCTGCAACAAGGGCACGTCCTTGGATGGCCCCCAGTCAAGCCCTTTATTGACCCATGACGCCAGCCGCGGTGGAGGACCCGAGCGAAAGGCAGGCGGCGCCACCCATTTGGTGCCCCTGGGAGCTGTGATATAAAACCACTCTTGTTGCCATAGGCTGAGCTCCTCTTGAAAAGAGCCCTCGGGCCATGGAGCGTCGGCATTCTTGCTTATAACAGCCCCTCCGCACTCCGCTTGCTGCCCCTTGATCATCTTGGCTCCACTTTGAAGGTCTTAAGACACAATCCGAAGTGAGGGGTAATGCGGAGGAAGGCTTCAGACACGACAATGAACGATGAGATGTGGAGGATGGACTCCGGATCCAAGTCGTGAAATTCCAACCCATAATAAAACATGAGCCCCCTCACGAAGGGGTCCGTCGGGAAACCTAGCCCCCGAAGGAAGTGAGATGCGAACACCACGCTTTCACCAGGCTTGGGAGTGGGAATAACCTGCCCTTGGGCAGGAAGCCTATGCGAAATTTCGCCGGTTAGATACGTGGCATATCTTAGCTTTAGCACTTCTTCTTCCGTAACGGAGGAAGGCATCCACCGGCCTTGCAGGTCGGAGCCGGACATCATCGAAGGTCCGAAGCGCCTGAATCTGGAGCTTTGGGTGTTGGAACTCGAGGCGAGGGGCAGATTCGATTGAGATTGAAAGAAAGGAGTGGAGCCTTGGTCTCTTTATAAAGAGGTTGAATACCAAGAGCCCTCCCCGTGACCGTTCGAGACTCGCCTTCGATAGAGGAGACGTGCCAACGGGCACGACTGGGTTACCCACGCCCATATTAATGAGAATCCCGGAATAAGGGGACACGATCTCTGCTTTGACAAGACGTGCCAAGGAAACCGCCTCGCTAATCGCGCTAAGGTGGGGCAGTAAAAACGATTCGAATAAAGGCTTGGTCGTGGTGTGATGTCACACTGCGGAATACGTCAGCAGATTAAATTTGTGTAAACATTATTCTCTCTACGGTGGTAGGTGGGACTTATTTTGCAGAGCTGGACACTATCCTTGTGTTCAAAATCTTCTATGAAGTATTCGGAGGAGGAACCCGCCTTGCAATGCCAAAGACAATCTGTGCGCCGGACTCGTCGTCATTGAAGCCTGGTTCAGGGGCTACTAAGGGAGTTCCGGATTAGGGGGTGTCCGGACAGCCAAACTATGACCTTTGGCCAGACTCCTGGACTATGAAGATACAAGATTGAAGACTTCGTCCCGTGTCCGGATGGGACTTTCCTTGGCGTGGAAGGCAAGCTTGGCGATACGGATATGTAGATCTCCTACCATTGTAACTGACTCTATGTAACCCTAACCCTCTTGATTGTCTATATAAACCGGAGGTTTTTAGTCCGTGGGGCGAACAACAATCATACCATAGGCTAGCTTCTAGGGTTTAGCCTCTCGATCTCGTGGTAGATCTACTCTTGTACTACCCACATCATCAATATTAATCAAGCGGGGAGTAGGGTTTAACCTCCATCGAGAGGGCCCGAACCTGGGTAAAAACATCGTGTCCCTTGTCTCCTGTTACCATCCGCCTAGACGCACAGTTCGGGACCCCCTACCCGAGATCCGCCGGTTTTGACACCGACAGGTAGGATCATGTCCTGGTAAATTTTCAGCAATAATGAAGCAATATAAAATATAGTTTCTTCACAAACTGAAATCTTACCTGAAGCAAAGATTTGATGTTGAGATCACATGGATGGATGAAGTGAGCTCAAATTTGTAGGAGAGTATGATTTGAGCATATTGAGATCATGATAAAATTCAACGCATTTGAATATGCCTAGCTTGTACCTCCTTCACAAAGTTCCTTTTTGGACAGAAACTTTGGAAAATTGCTGAGAAATATTTACTAGGAAAATTGATTTGATTTTTGGCATGATGCCATGATATGGATAGGAAAAGGTGTACAAAAAGTTTTGGAGCAAACAAACAAAGATAAATAGCGCTCTCTTCTCAAAGTGCCATTTAGGGAAGAATAGGAAAAAGAATATTTGTGAATTATTTTTGACCATGGCAAGGAAGGATTTTGACATATCTATGAAATATATGTCCCAAAGGATTTATGAGAATTTTTTGGGATTTTTAGGAATGACAGAAAGGTAGGTTGCTTCACAACCTAGGGCAAAAAGGATTATTCCTTTAATAGAAAAAGGTATATTCCCAATAAAAGAATATTAGGATTGGGCTAAGATGAAAATGACATGATATTGGTGATGGACCTAGGAAGATATGATCTTCCCAAGTTTCCAGACCACATAGCCACAGAAAAAGGAAATCAAAGCAAAATCCACAGAAAATCAAAAGAAAAAGAAAAGGCCAAAATCCAGGGTGTTACACCATCTAGCTACTAGCTATGGACTCGTAGGTCTATGGTAAACTACTCACACATCATTAGAAGGGCAACAAGGTTGGTGTATAGGCCCTCCGTGATCGAATCCCCCTTCGGCGGAGTGCCGGAAAAGGCCCCAAGATGGGATCTCACGAGAAAAGAAGCTTGCGGAGGCGGAAAGGTATTTTTTGTGTGCCGTATAGTATACGGGGAATATTTGGGTATTTATAGAGCTGGAATTAGGGTTAGAGGTGCCACGATGGGCCCACAAGCTTGGGGGGCGCGCCTCCCCGGGGCACGCCCTGTGAGCTTGTGGCCCATCCGTGGCCCTTCTGGCCTCCTCCCGAAGCTTCCTAGGTGTCTTCTTGTCCAAGAAAAATCGTCAAAAGTTTCGTTCTCTTTGGACTCAGTTTGGTATTGATTTTTTGTAAAAGATAAAAAAAGGAAAAAACAACAGCTGGCACTGGGCACTAGGTTAATAGGTTAGTCCCAAAAAATGATATAAAATAGCATATTAACGGATATAAAACATCCAAGATGGATAATATAATAACATGGAACAATAAAAAATTATAGATATGTTGGAGACGTATCAGCCCTCGTGGGTCTTCTGGTCCTCCCACGAAGCTTCGGGGGTTTCTTTTGTTACCAAAAAAATTACCGTAAATTTTCAGCTCATTCTGAGAACTTTTATTTCTGAACAAAAAACGACACCACGACAGTTCTGCTGAAAACATCGTTAATCCGGGTTAGTTCTAATCAAATCATACCAAAACCATATAAAATTGTTGTGAACATGGCATGAATACCTCCTAAATTATAGATACGTTGGAGACGTATCAACATTCCCAAACTTAATTCCCGCTCGTCCTTGAGTAGGTAAATGATAAAAGAAATAATTTATGAAGTGTGAATGCTAGCATAGTGCATAAATTTTATCAATGATGGTTCCAAAGTCTTTCTCTAGCATCCTTATATATCATAAACAATAGCTCATCTCATAAAACTTCTCATGATCAAGTAACAAGCTATTCACATGTTAAAGTATAGACCATAAACTTTCTTGAAAACTAACATACTATGTTCTCAGTCATCGAACAATTACAATTCATCTTATTTTCAGGAAGGGTCTAGGTAAGAGCTTTAATTTAGCAAATTCCACATACTCAACAATCATGTAGTCTTCCATTGCTAACACTCAAAGCATATTTTTAAAACAAATAGCATCCATCAAACACAGAGAAAGATAGGGGCTTAATTTTTCGCCTCCCAACTTATTTATCATATAGATAATTGTCAAAAATAATAGTTCATGAGCAAATATATTTGAATGGCCATATATGCTTGGATCTTTCCCCACCACATGATACTTTCCAACTAGAGAATAACTGAGGTTGAAATGAGAAGAAATACTATTGAATCTTGCATAAAAGTAAATACATAAAAGTAAAAGGTAGGCCCTTCGCAGAGGGAAGCAAAGGTTGTCATGCGCTTTCTATTTTTGGATGTGCAAGCCCTTAATACAAAGGAATGTCATGTTATATTGCCCTTTGTGATAGCAACCTTTATTATGTAGTCCGTCGCTTTTATTTCTTTACCATCACAAGTTCATACAATGCTTATTTTCCCTTATAATAAAATATCATACATATTTAGGAGCAATTTTTATTGCTTTTTACACAGATGAGAACTTACTTGAAGGATCTTATTCAATCCATAGGTAGATATGGTGGACACTTATGGCAAGAAACTGGGTTTAAGGGTTTTCGGATGCACAAGTAGTATCTCTACTTAGTACGAATTTTTGGCTAGCAAAAGATCCTAAGCAAGCACCACATGTTGGAGGATCCATAACAATATAAATTCTATACAAATATACCCAAACATAACTCATTACGTTATCTTCCTTGTCCTACTTCAATTACTTTGCTCAAGTTTGAAAATAATTAATGGGGCCCATAATCATAGAAGGTGTCCAAGATAGTATATTTATATGTGAAATCTCTCTTCCGTCAATATTCTTTCATGAATTATTCAAGCGACCAGTGTTGTGTTTTCTAACTTTCAATAAATTTTACCACCTATACTTCTTACATATGAAGTCATTACTCCCCATGGGATAAGCATATGAAACATATATAATTTCAGATTTATGATATTCAACTCATTCAACCATTTACTCATAGGATATAAGTGAAGCACGAGAGTAAATGACAAGCTACTCCAAAAAGATATAAGTGAAGATCAATGAGTAGTCAAATAATTAAGTAGTTATGTGAAGACTCTCTCTCGTAGATAAAATTTTAGATCTTAAGTTTTTTTATTCAAACAACAAGCAAAACAAAATAAAATGCCATTCCAAGGATAGCACATATCATGTGAAGAAGCAAAAACTTAGGCTCAACCAAAACTGACCGATCATTGTTAAAGAAGAAAGGTGGGATGCCAACCGGGGCATCCCCAAGATTAGATGCTTGAGACTTCTTGAAATATTAGCTAGGTATGCCTTGGCCATCCCCAAGCTTGAGCTCTTGTGTCTCCTTAATTCCTCTCATATCACGGTTTCCCTAATTCTTAAAAACTTCATCCACACAAAACTAAACAATAACTCGTGAGATAAGTTAGTAAAATGCCTCTACATACTTAATACTCCTATCCTCAAATAGAATCATTAAACAAGCAAACATATGCCAACAATGCAATCATAACAGCAATCTGTCTAAACAGAACAGTCTATAAAGGATTAAGGAAGATCCATACTTATTTAACACAAAAAACATTCTAAAAATTTACCACACTGTAGAAAATTTATCATATCTCATTGTGTCAAAATTTCAACATTTTATCACATTCTGACTTTTTTGGAGAATTTACGCAATAGCGTGCAACTTTCTGTTTTGAAACAGCAACTCATATACTTGCAAACTAAGCATGGTGAAGGCTACCCTTGACATTTTTATTGAAAGTAAAGATACAAAACCTTATTATAAATGACAACAAGCAAATTTTAACAAAATAAAATGATGCTTCAAGAAGAACACATATCATGTGACGAATAAAAATATAGCTCCAAGTGAGGTTACCGATAATATTGAAAACGAAAGAGGGGATGTCGTCCGGGGTATCCCCAAGCTTAGTTGCTTGGGTCTTCCTTGAATATTACCTTGGGGTGCCTTGGGCATCCCCAAGCTTAGGGTCTTGCCACTCCTTATTCTCCTCATATCGATATCTCACCCAAAACTTGAAAACTTCAATCACACAAAACTTAACGGAACTTCGTGAGATAGGTTAGTGTAATAAAACAAACCATTCACTTTGGTACTGTAAAAGAAAAGATTCATAATTTTTTCCACATAATTCCTACTGTACTCCATCATTTACACAATTTATATCACTTAATATAAGCTACGGAAACACTAAAACAAGCAAACTATGCATTGAAATCAGAATCTGTCAAAAATAGAGCAGTCTGTAATGATCTAAAAATGAACATATTTCTACTAATATAAAAATTGTAAAAAATTAGGACAACATAGGGAATTTTCATACATATAATGTGTAAAAAATTCAGAGAAAAAAATCACATTTCTGTGAATTTACAAAGATCCAGAACCGAGCGCAAAAGTTTCTGTTTTTTTACAGAATCAAGTCAACTATCATCCACACTATCCCAAAGGCATTACTTGGCACTTTATTGAAAAAAAGCTATAAAACATGATTACTACAATATCTTAATCATGTGAACACACAAAAACAGTAGGTATAAATATTGGGTTGTCTCCCAACAAGCGCTTTTCTTTAATGCCTTTTTAGCTAGGCATGATGATTTCAATGATGCTCACATAAAAGTAAAGAATTGAAACATAGCGGGAGCATCATGAAGCATATGACTAGCACATTTAAGCCTAACCCACTTCCTATGCATAGGGATTTTGTGAGCAAACAATTTATGGGAGCAAGAATCAACTAGCATAGGAAGGCAAAACAAGCATAACTTCAAGATTTTCAACATATAGAGAGGAAACTTGATATTATTGAGATAAGTAAATGCATATGTTCCTCTCTCATAATAATTTTCAGTAGCATCATGAATGAATTCAACAATATAACCATCACATAAAGCATTCTTTTCATGATCCATAAGCATAGAATTTTATTACTCTCCACATAAGCAAAATTATTCTCATGAATAGTGGTGGGAGCAAAAACTCAACAGAATAACTATCATGAGACACTTGATTGACATAATCAAATTCAAACCTCTGCAAAAATAGTGGATTCATCATTAAATAAAGTTATGGCCTCCCCAAATCCACTTTCATAATTATTACAATAAGACTCAATGCCCTCCAAAATAGTGGGATCATTATTACCGGGAGTTGACACTCTTCCAAACCCACTTTTATCAATATAGTCATCATAAATAGGAGGCATGCTATCATCATAATAATTTTTGTCATCAAAACTTAGGGGGACTAAAAATATCATATTCATCAAACATAGCATCCCCAAGCTTGTAGCTTTGCATATCATTAGCATCATGGATTTTCAAAGAACTCATACTAGCAACATTGCAATTATGCTCATCACTCAAAGATTTAGTGCCAAACATTTTATTGACTTCTTCCTCTAACACTTTGGCACAATTTTCTGATCCATTGTTTTCAAGAAAGACATTATAAAGATGAATTATATGTGGCAACCCCAATTCCATTTTTTTGTAGTTTTCTTTTATAAACCAAACTAGTGATAAAACAAGAAACTAAAAGATTCAATTGCAAGATCTAAAGATATACCTTCAAGCACTCACCTCCCTGGCAACGGCGCCAGAAAAGAGCTTGATGTCTACTACACGACTTGTTCTTATAGACTCGTGTTGGGCCTCCAAGCACAGAGTTTTGTAGGACAGTAGCAAATTTCCCTCAAGTGGATGACCTAAGGTTTATCAATCCGTGGGAGGCGTAGGATGAAGATGGTCTCTCTCAAACAACCCTGCAACCAAATAACAAAGAGTCTCGTGTGTCCCCAACACACCCAATAAAATGGTAAATTGTATAGGTGCACTCGTTCGGCGAAGAGATGGTTATACAAGTCTAATTTGGATAGTAGATATAGGTTTTTGTAATCTAAAAAAAACAGCAAGGTAACTAGTAACAAAAGTTAGCAAAAACGGTATTGCAGTGCTTGCAAACAAGGCCTAGGGTTCATACTTTCACTAGTGCAAAATCTCTGAACAATGGTAACATAATTGGATCATATAAATATCCCTCAACGTGCAACAAAGAATCACTCCAAAGTTCCTATCACGGAGAATATAAAATGAAATTGTTCGTAGGGTACGAACCCACCTAAAAGTTATTCTTTCCGATCAATCCATTGAGCTATTCCTATAAGTGTCACAAAAAACCCTAGAGTTCATACTAAAATAACACCATATGATACACATCAACCAACTCTAATGTCACCTAGATACTCCAATGTCACCCCAAGTATCTGTGAGTTGATTATACGATATGCATCAAACAACTTCAGATTCATAATATTTAATCCAACAAAAAGAACTTAAAAAAGTACCCCAAGATTGCTATCGGAGAAAGGAATATGAAAACGCGTATCAACCCCTATGCATAGATTGCCCCAATGTCTCCACGGGAATCTGCAAGATTTTAACCGAAACATACATCAAGTGAATCAATAGAACATCCCATTGTCACCACGGGTATCCCATCGCAAGACATATATACATCAAGTGCTCTCACATCCAAAAGATTCAATCCGACATAACCAAAAGTCAAAGGAAAATATTCAATTCATCACAAGAAGGTAGAGAGGGAAGAACATAAGATCCAAATATATTAACAAAGCTCGTTGTACATCAAGATCATGCCAAATCAAGAACACGAGAGAGAGAGAGAGAGAGATCAAACACATAGCTACTAGTACATAGCCTCAGCCCCGAGGGTGAACTACTCCCTCCTCATCATGGTGACCGTTGGGATGATGAAGATGGCCTCCGGTGACGATTTCCCCCTCCAGTAGGGTGCCGGAACGGGCCCCGATTGAGTTTTCATAGATACAGAGGCTTGCGGCAGAACTTCTCATCTAGGTTTCTTTCTGGGGGTTTGGGTATTTATAGGAATTTTTGGCTTCAGTCTTACGTCAAGGGGGTCCACGAGGCAGCGACAAGCTCGGTCGCCCCTCCCTGGGGGGTAGGGTGCGCCTAGCGAGTTTGTCGTGCCCTCGTGGGCCTTTTGGTCCTCCCACGAAGTTTTGGGGGTTTCTTTTGTTCCAAAAAAATCAATGTAAATTTTTAGCTCATTCCTAGAACTTTTATTTCTGCACAAAAAACGACACCACGGTAGTTCTACTCGAAACAATGTTAGTCCAGATTAGTTCTAATCAAGTCATACCAAAACCATATAAAATTGTTGTGAATATGGCATGAATACTTCATAAATTATAGACATGTTAAAGACGCATCACGTTATGTTTTATTTTTAATATGTGAGGCATCATGCCTCACATACCTACACACACAGATCTAGTTGTGGCCCTCCTGGTCCATGTAGAAAGAGTTGCGCAGGCGAGGCTAGTGCGTTGAGCGAGGTATAGGCACGCCCTGACATCCAGGCGCCACTTTTCTCCAGGCACGGTGTCCAAGCCTTCAATCAAACCGGTCCAAACAAAGTGAAAACGATGACATCCACGAGGAATATCCGTGGGCCGTGCAACACACCCGGCGTACTAAAAGAATTGATGTATATATTGGCAAGCACACACGGGTGATAAATGTGAGTCTGCTTCTTGTCTTGCAAATACGGAGTACTTTTTTTGCAAATAATATTATGTTGCCTAAAAATGCAAATAGTATTAACATCGCTCCCATGTGCTCACCCGTACCAGCGAGCTTCCACACTATCCTGCGTGCTCCTTCCACAGTTCCACTCTGGTATGGCCTCGCACCCTCGACACTGCTGTGTGCTGCGAGTTGAGAGAGGGGGGAGGACGTAGGGAGGGAGAGATTATTCTTTTCTTTTGTTGTGTGTGTGTCCTACGTGAGAGAGAGAGAGAGATAGAGAGAGAGAGGGTCTGTTACTTTCTTTCCTTTTCAGCTGAGGGCAGCGGTGGGGGCCCTAGTGGTGCCTGGCGGTGGGGATGGTTTTTCGGGCCTTCCGTTGGTGTGCGTGGAGGGCGGATTCCGGCTCGATGGTGGCTCTCGGTGTGTTGCAGTGGTGGCGGGATGGTAGCAACTCCCATGCATGGCCGGTGCTGGCTATGACCACAGTTGGGAGCGACGGACGACCATGGATTACCTCCCCGATCTAGATGTAACACAACCTGGTTTGACGTGGATAAGAAGTCTACTCAAGGTCGTCACGTCGTCAAGCTATGGTGTGGCGTCTACTCCTGGCTATACGGCCCTGCTCGGGAGCCGCTTCTGGTGGCTGCGGTGTCTCCTTCCGCAGACGGCGGCGGATGGTTGGACCTAGTGAACCACTGTTTTGCCGCCCATGTCACCCGGATTTGATGGTGGTCGGGTCTAGCTGGTTGCTGGCATCCTAGGACTGGGATCTTTCCTTCTTTGTCCTGGAGGGCATCGTGAAGGTTACTGTTGAGGCGACGGTGTGAACTGGCGACATTGTGGGACGCAGCCAGAAGGCTCATACGTGGGTTTCAGTGGTTCTCACTTCGACCAGTTTACCTTTAACGGTGAGATGCAATCTACGACAACTTGATGCAGAGGATAGGGTTGTGCAATGGCGACAGTTGGAAGTCTAACGCATGTAGTTGCCGGGATCGTGGAAAACTGGTGGCGACAATACATGATCGACTTTGACTTGATGGTGCTTCTCGAACATTCGATCTCAAGCTCTGGGGTGTAAAACTTAGGTCTGACTTGTGTTGTTATACCTGGCAATGACGATGTTTTTGCGTAGCTACCTTGTTGAAGGTACTGCTTCGATATGCTCGGACCTGTTCTTCAGGATGAAAATCTAGAATCTGAACTTTGGTGGTTGAATCCGGTAATGGAGGCGCTTGAGCGTCGTTTTCTTCATGAAGGAGTTGTTGTTGAAGAACGTCGTTGTCCTTGTGGTCTCAAGAGATGATTGGTGCAGATGTTGTTGTTATACTAGTTTGTCGACCGTTGTTGATCGCTTCAGGGTCTCTTTTTTTCTTTTTCCTTGCTTGGGCATAACTTTGGTCTTGTATGACTTTGCTATTTGCCGGTGTTTTTGTGTGTGTGTGTTGGAGTTGGCTATGTGCATCCTAGATATACAGAGGCCGAGTGTGTGTTTTTTGTGTATGTATCCTCTTGATGCTTCATTTAGAGTCAATAAAATCCACCCTTTGTAAAAAAAATGGGTCCCACATATATGGGAAAATAACCCTTTGACACTTTTTAGGGTAGTTTGGACCATAATAATGGTAAAACGAGTTTGACCATTCGACATGCTGACAAAAGGGCATTTGAGCAACATAAAGTACCTTTTCAAGGGCAAAGCCGAGCAAACTTGCAAACTAAGGCAAAACCCACATGTGAACGCCAACTAAAGGCATGGATGTAATTTACCTCACTCAATTAATCATTTTGTATATGTTCCTTTCGGCAGTTTGAATGAAGAAAAAACACGTTGGCTTTCTTTAGCCATACAAAACTTCAATGCTTATTGCTATTTATGAGCTATCATCACCGACAATAAGGACGTGCATATCAGTTTGACTTGGATTTATTTATTCACGTATCACATCTCCTACTCTAATGTGACTAAATAGTTTAGAATGTACACAACAGTTTGATGTCATTAATGGAATTATGTTTCGTTGTTGTTGAACTACTAGAATATTTATGGCTCCATTGAAGCACTTGTGCGTTTTTACTAGAGTAACTAGATGACACCCCACGCGTTGCTACGGTAATCGATTACAATTTATTTCAATGAGATTTGGTTGTATGAAACATAAATATTTGGATTAATAGGATAGAAACCTAAACTAAAAAAATACACATTACACATTGTATTTGATTATTATATAGTTAAAACATTTATTGAATATAAGTAGCATAGTATAATGACAATATTTTTTCTCATGCATGTTGTAGTGGGTCTTTGATAAGGTGGCATGTGTGGATGTTGAGAAAAATAGTACTACCCCCCTCCTGATTTATTAGCCCCCCTTGTATTTGGCGTCATATTTTGACTAGCATTTCACTAATAAAACACTCGCTCTGTCCCAAAATATAAGACTTTTTTTTCATACTATGATAGTGTCAAAAAATGCCTTACATTTTGGGACGAAGAGAGTATAAGTATACATAGCAAAAATAATATAACCAAAAACTATGTTCAAATACGAATCCAGTGATATAGTTTTTATGACATGGATGAACATTTTGTTAGTTAAATTTTATGATCAAAATTTGAAATAAAATACAAAGAGGACCAATAAATTAGGACGGAGGTAGTACATGAATCAATTAGTAATACAAAATGTTTTCTTCATATATGTTAAGATAGACCTTGGATGAGGTTGCATGTGTGATGATATGACATGTGTGCATATTGAGATAAACAGAAATAGCGAGGATCAAATAGTTAGTTATATAATTATATAGGATATAACTAGATGGATCTGAACAAAAACACACATAAAAAATAGCGATATGCACAAGCTTCACGCAACCGCCTCGTCTCCAGGGGCCTTAGGACCATGGGGCACGGGTGGATCCCGACCCTTACCAGCGAAAGGGCTTCATTTTCAGATCTTTCTTTGATTTTTAGGGTTTGTTGCCTTCTTAGGAAGGCGAGATGGCGACAATTACCTAAAGATGGAATAAGGTTCTTTCCGTCTAGCCTCCGTCCCGGCGGTGTGTCTAGCATCATCGGTGATTGTGTGGAGGTGTGATGTGTCTTTGATGGATCTGCTCGAATCTGATCGTCATTCGTCTATGTTCGTGTGTTTTTAGGTTGGATCCTTTCTATCTATGATGCTTTTGATCGGGGGCGGTTGATGTTTTTGCGCTGGTCCTATGGGGCCTTAACACGACGACTTTTCGACTGTCTACTACAACAAGTTTCCCGCTCTAGCGAGTGAGGGGTGGTAATGATGGTGTGCCTTCGACTTGTTTCAGTGCTTATAGTCGTCGCCAGGTGTCTTACGAATCTAGATGTAATTTTTATCATTTTTGAAATTATTGTACTGTCATGATTAAAGATGGGTAGATCAAAAGTTAAAAAGAAAGAAAGATATAACTAGACGGTGATAAGTGCTAAGCAGCATACACGATGCTCTTATACGTAAGTCAGAGGGATCAAGTGTTTAAGGCTCTGCGTGGAGGTGTAGCTCTTGATGACCGCGTACTGGAACCCGTCTCAGAGTGCCTCGATCTAGCGTTCATGGAAACGAGAATTCACGCGGATTTCTATAATCGAAACATCTGGAATCTTAGCACGTACGGATCCTCCGGGAGTCTTACATGGAATCCCGATGAGCGAAATCTCAATGAGCTGCTGAAGTCAAATTTGCAGGGCAGGGACTAAACAATGCATAGGAATGCCAAGCTGCCCTGGGATTAAGAATTCTTGAGATGCCGCATAAACAACAGCAGTGGGATGATAGCTCCACCTTAGATTGATTTGTTTTTGGATCTAGCAATGCCCTGCCTAGCTGATATTTCTTTTCGAGGCTGCATTTCGTCCAAAGACAATTAGCACAGTGCCCCAAATGATGAAGTGTTGCTGAAGGAAGACTTGGCTGTTACCAAGAAGTTCTTAGAGCGTTGCTACACGTACGACAGTATTTGTATGATTTCTGTACGAAGTAGCAGGGCCACCGTTGATCAACGCTGGCTCAAGGTGGGTTCACGGTGGATTGTGCTAACGTACCAAATCGGACGAGCTTTTCATCGTATGTAAGGCAATTCCGAAGTTCTTACTACGGTGTCATATTTACAAGCATTACTAGCTAGGTAGGAGTACTATGTCCTTACACATTTGGAAGCATCACTTGTATTCCTGAAATACATGAGGAGCAATACCATATTACTTGCACATTTGGAGTATGATGTTTGCCCTGCAATAATCATCAACTCGTGAACTTACGATATTAAGAGACATGCTAATGGTCGACCACAGACCACGCACAAT
Organism: Aegilops bicornis; assembly: GCA_021605145.1. Taxonomy (NCBI): domain Eukaryota; kingdom Viridiplantae; phylum Streptophyta; class Magnoliopsida; order Poales; family Poaceae; genus Aegilops; species Aegilops bicornis. The sequence goes on along the minus strand of CM038675.1, from coordinate 200,546,754 downwards.
TAATAAATTATCCACCTACCTACACGTACCCCCTGCGTTTCTTTTTACTCCATGTAAGATTGAGAATTCAAACTTTGTAAAACTTAACCAAGTTTATGAGAAAAAATTGTCAACATTCATAATACCAAATCAATATCGTTAGATGCATCATAGAATTGTTTCTCAAAAAAAAGATGCATCATAAAATTAATTTTCATATTATATAACTTCAGTACTGTAGATGTTGATATTTTTAATGTAAAGTTGGTCAAACCTTACAAAGTCTGACTTTAGATAAATCTTATATGCAAAGTAAAAGGAAACGAAGATTAACCAAAGAATAATTAAATTATGAAATAATATAATGTATAAACCTCATTACTTTAAATGAAGGGTCAAACTATTCTATACTCCCAGGAGAAAAAACGGTTCTATACTCCACGTGGCACACAACCTCCTCTTGCTAGATTGGAGTGTTAGTTCTAGATAAACACACTTTTTTGTCTAAACTAATAAATGTGTACGTGCAAGCATGTAGATATTAAGGAAACATTAATTACAGGTTGATATTAGGTAGGATATTAGTTACGTGGATAGTGTATATATTGATATTTGGTATGAGACGAACGCTAAATATGTTGAGCGGTCGACATTGGAGCAATGTAAATCGTTGGTTTAATATGATTTGATGGTCTATATTTATTGTATCTGACTCTTTGGATCTTTTTATATTGGCATAGATAAAAAAAATTGAATTACATATTGCAATTTATTGCCACACATAAATAGTCAATTCATAAAGCAAACACATTGGCTAACTAAATCACACCAGCGGTTACGAAAATATGAGAACCATAGGTGTCCATACACATATCGGGGAGACAATATCAAAATGTACATATTGTCCATGTCCTTAAACGACAAGCGTATTAGCTGGTAGCCTGGTACAAGATAATTAATGCAAGCCTACAAGTTACGTGACTTGGCTAGGCTGATTGCAGTATACTAGTGTGCATGCTATATATTGTAAGCAGGAACCACATATATGAGGACATATAAGTCATGCTTTCTAGTAAAACACTACATATGTCATGCTTGTTGTCAAGACAGTCAAAGTACACGTATGGTGCTGCCACTGTGCCAAGATGACACAGATGGCGGTCTATAGCTATATAGCTAGGTAACCAGCATATACCCATGGTCAAAGGTCACATATATAATATGAAGTTATGAACCATGAAAGCACAAAGACCTAATAACAGTGGGATTCGCTAACACCGTATCATTAGTTAATTATTACCACTTGGTTCAGCAACCCCTACTAAACCCCTGTCTATCGAACTTGGCCAGATGCATATGCTCTCCGCCTCCTCATCTAAGCTGCTGCCAAGCTTGCTAGCCAGCAAGCCCAGCCAGCCATGGATGCTCACTATCCCAAGTACCTTCTCTACGGCATCCTCATCCTCGGCTCATGGCTCATCTCCTGCCTCCTGCACTTCCAGTTCTTCCACCTCTCCCTCTTCTCCTATCCGCCCCGCTCCGGCGCGTCGTTCGTCCTCATCCCGCTGTCGGTCCCCATGGCGTTCGATGCCAGCTTCCTGCCAGCTCCCTCTGCCGTCGTCGAGGATGGCCCCCTGCGCCAGCTTTCGTCAGCAGCATCGTCTTGCCAGGGGAGGTACGTTTACATGCTGGATGTGCCGTCGCGGTTCAATGTTCTCAGGGACTGCGTCGAGGGCTCGCCGGCGTTTCAGGACGAGTGGCACGTATGCTCCCTCATGGACAATGTTGGCATGGGCCCGGTGCTCCCTCCCGCCACCGGCAACGGCAGCGACGGTGACACGGGTGTCATCCCCAACACTGGATGGTAAGCTCCTTGACTTTCCATCCATTAATGGCGTAGGTCAACCGGTGTAGGTTTTGCCGGCATTCATGGTGCTTATACTTGAGTTAGCTGCGTCTAAGAATGTTACGTGCAGGTATGCCACGGATCAGTACGCCTTGGAAGTGATCGTGCACAACCGTATGCGCCAGTACGAGTGCCTCACCGACGACCCGACGGCGGCGACGGCTCTGTACGTGCCCTACTACCCGGGGCTGGAGCTCCAACAGCACCTCTGCGGGTTCAACGCCACGGTGCGCAACGGGCCGTCGTCCGAGTTCTTGCAGTGGCTGTCGGCGCGGCCGCAGTGGGCGGCCTTCGGCGGCCGCGACCACTTCATGGTCGTCGGCAAGACCACCTGGATGTTCCGGCACAAAGAGGGAGACGATAGCGGCACCCAGAAGGTCTGTGGCAACAACTTCCTCGAACAGCCCGAGTCCGGCAACATGACGGTGCTCACCTACGAGTCCAACATCTGGGATCGGCGGGACTTCGCCGTGCCGTACCCGAGCTACTTCCACCCCACGTCAGCCGGCGAGGTTTCCGCGTGGCAGGCGCGCGTCAGCGCCGCAGAACGTCCGTGGCTATTCGCGTTCGCCGGTGCACGGCGAGCCAACGGCACGCTTGCCATCCGCGACCGCGTCATCGAGTCGTGCGCCTCCTCGCCGAGCCGGTGCGGGTTTATCGACTGCAGCCACGGCCTCGAGGGCAGCATCACCTGCAGGTCGCCGCGGAGGCTCGTCTCCACCTTCGCCTCGTCTCGTTTCTGCCTGCAGCCGCGCGGCGACTCATACATGCGCCGCTCCTCCGTTGACGCCATCATGGCCGGGTGCATCCCCGTCTTCTTCCACGAGGCGTCCACCTTCAAGAAGCAGTACCGGTGGCACGAGCCAGATCCGGACAGCAGCGGCAACGGCGGTGACCGCCCGTACTCGGTGCTCATCGACCCCAACGAACTCCTCGAAGGGAAGGTGGACATCGAGGGGGTGCTTGCCAGGTACACCGACGAGGAGGTGGCCGCCATGAGGGAGGAGGTGATCAAGATGATCCCGAGGTTCCTGTACAAGGACCCCAGGGTGAGGTTCGAGGGGGACACGAGGGATGCGTTCGACATCGCCTTTGATCAGGTGATGGCCAGGATCAGGAGGATCAAGAATGGGGGGGGATTTGGGACGGTTTGCTGCTGATGATGTGATGGTTGCCAAGGGCTCATGACACTACCTAATTATTACTGTACGTAGGAGGCATTTTGCCTTTGTACTAGTTTTGTTATTGCTACGTTGTTGTTAGTGGGAATGCAAATTATATGGTGTCCGTCTAATTCTCAGTCGATTGACAAGTAATGGATTCTCACTCGGTACAGTCGCCGTTTCTTCGTTTTCTTCTCGAAAAAGTATATTTTTCGTCCCTGAACTTTCTAAAAAATACAGAGATGGTCTCTTAACTCTAAAACCGGCAAACATTAGTCCCTTAACTTCTGAAACCGGATTGGTTTAGTCCCTTGGCTCAACAAAAGTGGTTTTTCGTGCTGACTTCGCATGATTTTGACACGTTGTCACCCAAGTGACATCTTCTTCTTCCTTTCCATTTTAACTCAGATGGACATTTCATCGAGCAGTTAGTGTGTGCAGAGCAACAAGAAATGGATGTAAGCATGCAGCCTGTGTAGTTCGCGGCGAGCACGCAGGCTGTGCAGGCGGCCGGAAAGCTGCGGCAAGACGAGGCTCGTGGGACTGTGCTCGTGGCTAGCAGCACATGGACACACGGCGACCTAGCCTCGGCATAGGCCAGCTTGCGGCTAGCAGCACGGAGCAGTGAGAGCAGTCGACTAACAGCAAGGGATGTGCTCGAGCAGTCGAGGTTTAGGTACCTACGAAGCGGGCGCACTTCATGTCCTCCTCCACCCGGCGTTCGTACTGCCGAGCTCCCACTCCGCAAATGCCTGCTCGACCCCCGCGCTAGCGTCGCTATGGTCACGGCGAGCTCGGCCTACTGCGCCTCGTCCGCCTATAGCATAGGCGCCGGCACCAGCCTTCCCATCCAATTCATCTAGGCCATCACCGACAGAAGCATTATATAAGCAACGCGCGGCATAAAAACTGCTTTTAGCGTGCGCAGACCCGATTTGAAGTCTTCAATGCCCGCACAAAAAGCGCGCGCGCTATAACTAATGCAACACGCGCATTAAAAAGGCATCGCGCGCAACATATAGTGCGTCCGGTAGCGCGCGCTGCAAACTCTGGGCTTCTGCAGATGGGACCGTTCGATTTGGACCGCTGGACTCACGCGCACATCATATTTTGCAGTGCTTGTTGAAGCAAACGTCTTCTAGCGCCCTAAAAAAACTACTTGCGCGCTGTAAACCCAGTTTTTGGACGCCATGCATTAGGCGGCTGTTGGAGATGCTCTCAGAACCTTATCCGAAAATACGCTTCATCCTTTCCCCCTCGCGTGTGTCTGCCCTCTGTGTCATCTTCCTCGGCTCACCACACAGCTCCACTTCGTTTCCAGACAGCCGTTGCCTTGCCGTGGATGCGTGCCGCCATGGCCGGTCACCTTTTTGATCTGCTGGTTGCAGCTCCGCTGCACTCCAGTAGCAGCTTCCTCACACTTCCTCCTCGCCCTTTGTGGTCATGGGTTGCCGTCGCTGGCCACGGCACCGCTGCTCGCCGGTGATAGTACCACGCCTCCCCTTGCCTCCCCACACCACGCTGGTTCCAGCAAAACAAGTCACCGGTTGCAACATTGCGCCCCGCCGGTGCCGCCTCAGATGCCGCCTGGATGGACCGATTGAGACGTGAAGTAAATAGCAAAAAATCACTATATATGGTTCCAGCAAAAAAATGTGCCGGTTGTAGCATTTCATGTCGCTGGTTGAAGCTCGCCGTGCACCGTTCGTAGCCTCGGTCTTCTCTAGTTCCAGCAAAATCAGACGATGGTTGTAACAAATGGTGTTGCGGGTTGCAGCTCCGCAGCACGCCGGTCGTAGCCAGGGCCGGCCCTAGAATTATGAAGGCCCTAGTGCAAATAAGGTATTAGAAGGTAACATAAATACTTTCACCGGTATATACTGCATATCATGAAAATTATTATAAAAATATAAAAATCAAAAATACAATTTATTAGCAAATAAAGTCTTACTACACCATATATATGCGATTACGTTAAATAATAATAATAAGATACATGTACATAATGTGACGCCCCCGACTCGACCATACATTAATCATACACGCAAATGTGTACGATCAAGATCAGGGACTCACAGGAAGATATCATAACACAACTCTAGACACAAATAGAAATAATACAAGCTTCATATTACAAGCCAGGGGCCTCGAGGGCTCGAATACATAGCTCGATACACAAGCTCAGCGGAAGCAACAATATCTGAGTACAGACATAAGTTAAACAAGGATGCCTTAAGAAGGCTAGCACAAAAGCAACACGATTGAAGAGGCAAGGCCTCCTGCCTGGGACCTCCTAACTACTCCTGGTCTTCGGTGGCCTCCATGTAGTAGTATTCGTCAGCAGTGGCATCTGGCTCCAGGGATCCACCATCTGGTTGCATCAACCGGAAAGAAGAAAGAAGGGGGGAAAGGGGGTAGCAAAGTGATGCAGGGGGATGAGTAGAATTGGCTTGTAGATCAGAGGACAAAGAGGCAAACGAGCAAATCTCAGGGAAAGCTGGCTGGGTTGCTACGAGCTGACCCTCTGGTCTTTTCCATTACAAGGGAAAGTGGTCCATCTAGTACTCTGTTCTCCCTCTAGTCACTAGGGAGACTTACAAAATAAGGTTACAGAGAACTCTAGAAACTAGTACGAGAAAACTCTACAGAGTGTACAGTGCTGACTAGTAGATTAAAAATAGAAACCCAAAGGAACAGGTACTCCACTTAGTTGAAGCTAGCTGCATCATCCTCCCCAGGCCTGCAAAGAACTCGTCCTCGAGTTTAAATCTGAACTTCAGATGTTTCCTGATGATATGGCACAAGATGCCTAACATTGAAAACATCAGAAGTGCGTAGATGGCTAGGTAGCTCCAGTTTATACGCGTTGTTATTAACCCTTTTTACCACTTTGCACGGTCCTATTTTCCTCTGGCTTAACTTATTGTATTCTCCAGCAGGAAAACGATCTTTGGTGAGGATAGCCCATACCAAATCTCCTTCTCCAAACACAACCTGACGACGGTGTTGGTCAGCTGCAGCCTTATATTTAACATTGCTTTCTTGTATTCGCTGATGTACAAGTTTATAAATTGAGCCCATCTCTTCTACCATATTCTCTGCTTTCAAAATTTTCTTTCCAACGACAGGTATAGGTGCTAGTTCTAGAACTCCGTTTGGGACTCTACCATAAATTATCTCAAAGGGGCATAGTCCAGTAGAACGATTCGGTGTTCTATTGAAGGCAAACTCAGCATGTGGTAGAATTGTGTCCCATTGTTTCGGCTTGTCGCCTACAAGAGCTCGTAACATCTTCCCTAAGCTTCTATTTACCACTTCAGTTTGACCGTCCGTCTGTGGATGATAAGCCGTGCTGAAATTCAAAGTAGTTCCCATTTGTCTCCATAACGATCGCCAAAAATGAGACATGAACTTGGTGTCTCGGTCAGAGGTAATACTCCTTGGCACACCATGCAACCGCACTATTTCTCGAAAGAACAAAACAGAAATTTGACTAGCATCAGATGTCTTGCGGCAGGCTATGAAGTGCGCCATTTTGCTGAATCTGTCTACCACGACAAAGATGGAGTCCACTCGACGCTGTGTTCGTGGGAGACCTAGAACAAAATCCATACTTATATCTATCCATGGTGCATCAGGTACAGGTAAGGGCATATACAAACCTGCATTCGTAGCTGTACCTTTTGAAACATGACAGACATGACATCTCTTCACGAACTTTTCCATATCTCGTCGAGCATGGGGCCAAAAATACTGTTTCAGCAATAGTTCTACAGATTTGTCTCGGCCTCGATGCCCTTCATTGTGAATCTCCTTTATGATCAGATCACGTACAGAGCAATTTGGAATACAGAGTTGAACCCCACGAAAAAGAAATCCTTCATGGATGGTATATTCAGCAGAGTTTCTTTCTTGAGCAGCCTCATAAATCTTGTTGAAAAAGGGATCAGTAGTATAGAGCTCCGGAATACTGTCAAAACCAACAACTTGAACCCTCATCATGCTTAGGCATTGTGCTCTGCGGCTCAGTGCATCAGCCACCCTGTTTTGTGCTCCAGATTTGTGCTTGAGTACAAAATTATACTCTTCCAAAAAGCTTGCCCACCGTGCATGTTTACGGTTCAGGTTTGGCTGATTTCGGATGTATTTTAGTGCTTCATGATCACTATACAAAATAAACTCTTGATGTAGTAGGTAATGCCTCCAGTGTTGCAATGCTCGAACCACTGCATACAACTCAGCTTCATAAGTTGAATAGTGTAGTTGTGCACATGTCAGTTTCTCACTGAAGAAAGACACAGGACGAGATTCTTGACTAAGAACAGCACCAATTCCTTTTCCTGATGCATCACAATCCACTTCAAACAACTTGTTAAAATCCGGCAAAGCTAGACAATCAGTAGATGCCACTTTGGCCTTAATCTCCTCGAAAGCTTGCCTCGCTTCTTCCGTTAATACAAAAGCTCCACCTCGTTTCATGCAATCAGTGAAAGGTGCCATGATTGTGCTGAAGTTGCGAATAAAGCGTCTATAAAAAGAAGCAAGTCCATGAAAGCTACGAGCTTCAGTTAATGTGCGTGGAGCTGGCCAACTAAGAATTGCTTCAACCTTGCTTGGATCAACTTGTAAGCCTCTTCCAGACACAATAAACCCCAAGAAATTGACTGAAGAGACCAACAATTCACACTTCTTTGGATTAGCATACAATTGCTCACGCCGTAAAGCGCATAGCACTTCTCTCAAGTGCTGCAGGTGGTCTTCCATGCTACTGCTATATACTAGTATGTCATCAAATATACAACAACAAACTTTCCAATAAAAGGTCGTAATACATGATTCATCAACCTCATAAATGTACTTGGAGCATTAGAAAGACCGAAAGGCATTACTAACCATTCATAAAGCCCATCTCTTGTCTTGAAAGCCGTCTTCCACTCATCTCCTGGACGGATCCTTAATTGGTGGTACCCACTCTTGAGATCAATCTTTGAAAACACCACCGCCCCTGCTAAATTATCCAACATATCATCGAGTCGAGGTATAGGAAATCGATACTTAATCGTTATCTTATTTATTGCCCGAGAATCAACACACATGCGCCATGAACCATCTTTTTTTGGTGTCAGGAGTGCAGGGACAGCACATGGGCTTAGGCTAGGTTGAATAAAACCTTTATCTAATAGTTCTTGCACTTGACGATTTAGTTCCTCATACTCTTTGGGATTCATTCGATAAGCCGGACGATTTGGCAAACTAGCTCCTGGTACTAAATCAATCTGATGTTGAATGTCTCGCATGGGAGGTAATACAGAAGGAAGCTCTTTTGGAAAGACATCTGAAAATTCTTCCAATAAGTCATGTGCCTCCTTTGGTATGCCAACTTCACTCTTCTGTTCTGAAAGCAGTAGCAGATATATGCCTCCTTCTATTGCTTCACGCATAAATTTCTTACAAGATATGAGACTTGTGGTGCGTGATGATTCAGAACTCTTGGATTTGACTAACTCATCCTCTTTCACTGGGTTAAACACAAATTTTTGGCCATCTTTCATGACAGTATATGTGTGCTTACGGCCATCATGTACAGCATGGCAGTCATATTGCCAAGGTCTTCCCAGAATTAGGTGGCTAACATCCATATCAACAACATCACATTCTACCTCATCAAAGAATTTATTGCCAACGGAGAAAGACACCAAACACCGAAATTTTACCTTGATACCTTGTCAGATTTGAACCAGCGCATGTTATAAGGACAAGGATGATTTTCCTTCTTAAGCCCAAGTTTATTTACTGCCTCCTCTGATATAGTATTTTCCCAGCTGCCATTATCAATAATAACATGACATACTTTTCCACCTATAGTGCAGCGCGTGTGGAACAAGCTCCGTCTTCGCCAATCTTCGTCTTTTGCAGGTATCATCAAAGCTCGCTCCATTACTAACATGTCCCCTGTATCTCCATCCAGCTCAACCTCATCATTATCATCATAATTATCATATGTAGGTTCACCTTGCTGCTCTGTCTCTTCATCATAGTCACCTACTAATCCTTTACCTTCCCTGCTAATGTTCCTGGGGCAGTCTCTTTGTAAATGTTCTGAAGAACCACATTTAAAACAAGTACCTCTTGTTGTTGCTGATTTGGACTTGTCCCCGACACCTTTAGGCAAAGGGCAGACCTTGTTGGCCCTGGGTCGCTGCTGCTCGCCGCCCTTGTTGGTGCAGAATTATTTGATCGTGGTCGGAATTGAGCGTTGTTTGTGCGCACTGGTCGTTGTTGCTGTTTTTCCACAGCGATGGCTCGCTGGTATGCCTCTGACACTGTAAAATTCATATGCAAGGACAACACATCTTGGATTGATTGACGTAAACCACCAACATACCTTGCCACCAGCTGACTCTTGGAGTCACTCAAATTGTTGCGTGATACTAGTTGATAGAATTCATTTGTATACTCGTCCACACTTTTTGTGCCTTGTCGTAGATTTTGGAGTTGCCTGAATAATGATTCTTCATAATTAAATGGAAGAAATTCCCTCTGCATCTTCTCCTTCATGGCAAACCAGGAATCAATCTTTCGCTTGCCCGAACTCTCGACTCTGCTCTAGATTTTTCCACCAAACAGATGCACGCCCTTTCAGTCGCATTGCAACTGCAGGAACACGCTCCTCCTCTGGCACCTCCGCATATTCAAAGACTCGCTCAACTTCATCTATCCAATCAATAAAATCCTCAGGAGAGAGCCCTCCCGAGAACTCCGGCAACTTAACTCCAAAGCAGCGCCGCTGCGGTGCTCGCGCTCAGCAGTAGCACGATTCCGTCCGTGTCTCTGCGGCATGAAAGGGGTTAACTTCAGGGCGCCTCGGGGAGCTTGCGGGAGAGTAAATGCGTTGCAGACGAATCATCCTCACTGCCCTGGTCTTCTGGCATATCCCTCCGTTGCACAGCAACAGCAATCTGAGCCATCTGCGTCTTACGGCCGCCATTTGCTGCGCTAGGGCCTGAACTTGCCGTCTCAACTCTTGGTTCTGATCCACCAAATTGGCATCGGCGTCCTGCAGGTTCCGGTACCTGGGAATAGCTCCGTCTCCGGACTCCTCGTCCAGATCTGCGGCATCAACCCGAGCCGCCGCTTGACGGCGGCTCGGCTCCGATTTCTCCGACCACCACCCGCCATGGACTCGAACCTGCGCTCTGAATACCAACTGATGCAGGGGATGAGTAGAATTGGCTTGTAGATCAGAGGACAAAGAGGCAAGCGAGCAAATCTCGGGGAAAGCTGGCTGGGTTGCTACGAGCTGACCCTCTGGTCTTTTCCATTACAAGGGGAAAGTGGTCCATCTAGTACTCTGTTCTCCCTCTAGTCACTAGGGGAGACTTACAAAATAAGGTTACAGAGAACTCTAGAAACTAGTACGAGAAAACTCTACAGAGTGTACAGTGCTGACTAGTAGATTAAAAATAGAAACCCAAAGGAACAGGTACTCCACTTAGTTGAAGCTAGCTGCATCACAAAGCAACCGTGAGTACTCATCCAAAGTACTCGCAAGCATCAGATCTATACTAAGTATGCATTGGTATCAAATGGAAGGGCTGTATCTGTGGACTGAACTGCAGAATGCCAGAATAGAGGGGAAGGCCTAGCCTATCAAAGACTAGCATCTTCACGCAGCTCCAGGCATCTTGCAGCATGTAGAAGAGTAAAGAATAGCAATTTATATTTATCAAACATGTTGTAGCAACAAAGCCCAGAGATTCTTCCTCGACTCCCTGCGAGAAAGCAATCCCGGAGCCACATAACTTAAGTATCCATTTCTAGTTGTATTAGATCAAGATATAAGTCTGAACATCCATTACCGTGGACACGGTATTCGAATATGTATCTTCACTGCAGGGGTGCACCACGTTTTCCGACACGCTCAATCACTCTGGCCGGACACACCTTTCTGGGGTCAATGCCCGGCCTCGGAAGATCAACACATCGTAGCCCTACCTAGTCTCAGCAGAGAGGTCCCCACCGGTGTACATCCTAAGCACTCCGGGGTCTGGGCCCATCGCCCGTTGCACTCCGGATCGTTGTGTGCAGGGTGGATACCAGCACCGCCTCGGATGGCCAGACGATCGATCGGCCGTGCCACAATCTTTGAATCGACGTCGACAAAGCTACGGCCGTCTGCGACGTCGAGGCCCATAACTATTCTCGCGTGGTGGTTAGTGCGTAAAGGCCAAAGGCCAATTCAGAACAAATACCCAGACCTGTTAGTGCATTAACAATTAAAAGTAGCGACGGCTGTCGGGACAAGTCCGGAGCTACCACTCCCTCCTGGGTGATACCGCTAAACAGCCAGCCACCACTATCACATCGCACGGGTGCTCTCCGGGCCCGCCCGGCTTTCACAATGGTCTCAAGTAAAGTCAAGGTAACTGTGTGTCCAGACATCAAGGGGAAAACCCGAGGAATCACCCCCGGTGGATTCCACCCAATGTAATCATCAAGGTGAACGTAAGAGGGACCACCCTCTAGGTTCACACTTGAGGTGTTGGACGACAGAGACGTATCGGGAATGGTGAAAGAGGAATCACCCCTGTTGATCACGACCGAATAGCTACACTACAGAATTATCATCAAGAGTGCGTTATGAGGGATCACCCTCGGCACTTCATAGTAGCTCTGCAGAGTCGAGCAACAAAAGGGGACTGATGTGATGTGAGGTGTCAGGCTCTGGTCGTCGATCACGTTGATCGAGTCATCGAAGATGAAGCAGGGGCAACAAGGACAAGGTGGGGGGTCACTGATGGATCACTAACCAACCTATACTAAACAGTTTAGGATAAGCAGGTAGGTAACAATAGCAGGTACAAAAGCAGGCTATGCATCAGAATAGGAGCTATCAATAACAGTAGGAAAATCTAATGCAAGCATGAGAGAATGGAATGGGCGATATCGGGATGATCAAAGGAGGGGCTTGCCTGGTTGCTCAGGTGAGAAGGAGAGGGTCGTCGTCGAAGCAGTCGATCACAGGGGCATCAGCAGCGGTCTCGAGGTCTACCGGAGAGAAGAGGGGGAGAAACAGTAAATACAGAGCAAACATATGCATGACAAGACGATACGCGGTGCTTTGGGGTTCTACCGCAGTGCTACACAATACCGGGGAAGGGGGAAAACATCCGGGAAATGTTTTCCCGAAGTTTGGCATTTTCGGACAGATGAAATAGAGGGGAAAAGTTGCAGGTTTGCTATGCTAGGGGCATGTGACAGATGAACGGAGAGCGTATCCGGATTTGTCTCGTGGTTCTGAGCAACTTTCATATATAAAACTTTTTCATCTGAGTTACGGATTATTTTCTAAGATTTTTCAAAGATTTAAACAATATTTTGAAATTCCCTGAAATTCTGCTAAGTCTGAGAATTCGCCAGTTTTAAACATCTTTTAGCTGTTTTCAAAAGGCTACAACTATGGATCTGTAACTCCTATGATTTTGTGCCTTATATCAATTTTGAGCATTTTTCTATGGTCTACAAGATAGTAGCACTTTAATCCATATTAGAGTTCATTTGCTTGATCATCAACAGCTCTAAAGTAGCTATGAAAATAAAGCTGTTTTTCAGTTTTTCACTTAACAGAACTTAGCATTTTGTGTTTTTTTAAGGATTTAATCCATGCATCGAAAGGATTTGGTCCAGTGGGATAAAATGAATTTCGTCAAGTATGCTTTATACTCATATTAATTTTATCCATGTTAACAACCTTTTAGTCTATGTTTAGGGGCTGCTTAGAGGGCTAGTCAATGTGGAAATAGAAAAGCTAACTAGCTGCTACAGTAACTGAATGTTACTGTAGCAGCCGTGCATGTAACATGCAGCAGAGAGCAGCAGCAGGGGCTCGACCACGCGCACCAAGCGGAGCCAGCAGCGAGGCAGAGGAGCAGGCGAGCAACAGCAGTGCAGCGGCGCGGCTAGGCTGGAGGTGGGCGTCGCCGGGAAGAGACGGGCTCGACCACCCACTCAACGCACACACACTGCACGCACGCACACACACACGGGCGCGCCGGCGGTCACGGCGCTGGCCAGGGGGCGCAGCGCGCGAGCGGCAGAGGCGGCACGCGGGCAGAGCAGCTAGCAGCGGCAAAAGAAGCAGCGGCGGCGGCACGCGCGCGCGGGGGCGGCCTGGGGCGATACAAGGCGCGTTGAGCGCGCACACGCCCGGGGAGCGAAACTCTCATCACGGCGGCGATGAGTGGCAGCGACCAAAGCTCATGGTCGCAGGATTCGAGCGCAGGGGCTCGGGCTCGATGATCTAGGGGCCCAGGCGGCATCACATGAGTGCCCTGAGCACAACCGTGTGCCCAGCTGGCCCCTAGATGGCCGGTAGCCACGGCGGGGAGCACGATAGCAGCGGCGCATTTCTGCCAAAGCGGAAACGAAGACGACGGCGGCACTATGACTACGGATCGAGAGCGGCTAGAAAGGGGAAACACGTGGATGCTCACCGGGGAGCACAAGAAAGGCTCGGTGAAAGATTAGGAGCTGCAGCGGTGCCGGAATCGTCGCGGACAGCGGTGGGGATCCGAGGAAGAAGATGATGGCCTTGACGTTGATGCACGGGCGACGACCTCGAACCGGTGATCGGGGTCGACGAGGCCGACTACGGAGGGGCTCGTGGAAACCTCCTAAGGGCGCGGGGTTGACAACGGGCGTGAGGTCGACGGCGATCATGGCGAGGCGGCTCGGGTGTGCGTACAGAGGAAGAGTGGGACGCGAGGCGAAGGAGATGGAGGCGCGAGGGGGAAAAGGATTAGGGCTTGGAGGACGAGGGGGGGTGCCATGGTATATGTAGGGGGGAGGAGCCGGCCGATGGCTGCCACCGCGGCAAGGCGCCGTGGATGGCTGCCACGGCCCCCTCCCCGTGAACAGGAGGTGGGAGGAGGGGTGTGTGGGCCGGCCTTTAGTTAGGTGGGCTAACAAGCCTAGTAGCTTAGGTCCTCCTCCTTTTCTTTTCTGTTTTCCATTTTCTCTATTCCTTTTGCATTTTCTTTTTGTACCAAATGAGTTTTTTTTGAACAAAACTTGGAACATAAATCTAACACAATATATTGAGATGGAACAAAAAGTATGGTGTCAAAAGGAGTTGTCTAACCATTTTTAGAAATTGAAAAAGGCCAATTTAATTGCCGTTGGACCAAAAATTAATTCCCAGGGGTATTTTGGGAATTCAAAAGAGGTTGGTTTCAACATGAAAAATATCCAGGGATTATTTTCCACCATTATAACATTTTAGATTGCATGTTTGAGAAATTTGAATTTTGGACTTTAATTTGAACTTGAATTTGGATCAACCGAGGATTAGCAACAATAAGAGTGGTGATGTGGCACCATTAACTTAAAATTACTGTAGCTTAATTATCCGGGCGTCACACTTAACCATAAACAACTTACCGAATAAAAACAATGTGGAGAAGTGCAGGGGGCAAATGCCCCCATCCACGGATAACAGTTTTGAATATATGTTCCGCAAACCGCGTTTTTTTTTCTAGTTTTATTTAGGTATGTATATATAGTGGGCCCTTATTTGAGATGGGCCCTAGGCCGCCGCACCTTTTGCCATGGCCTAGGGCCATCCCTGGCCGTAGCATTCTGCCGCATGTAGCAGCCCCACCATCGCCTAACGCACCCAATCGCTTTCTTTGGTTCCAGCTCCGCCCATGGCTGGTTCCAGCTTTTGCCGGTGCTCGTTGCAGCTTTCTCGACAATAGCCATAGCAACCACCATTGCCGGCTGTAGCATCTTCATGGGATCAGTTCCAGGTCTGCCGCCGATGTGTTCCAGCAATTGTACAAACGGTTACAGCAAAAAACATCATCGTTTCCAGCTTCTCTCCGTCACAGCACCCTAGAGACACCCAGTTCTAGCAAAAACGCGTGGTTCATGCCTTCATGGTCACCTTCGTCGTAGCTTTCTCGCTAACTGCTTGCGGCTCCTATGCCGTGCAGTTGCAGCAAAAAAGTCGTTCGTGTACGGTAGTCGCCGTCGTAGCTCGCGATCACCATGGATGTAGCTCCCCGGCCGCAGGTGAGGAAGCATGTGGCAGCGGCTTGTAAGTGGCGGACGGCGTCATGCTCGCGGCAGCTGGAATCGGAGGAGGAGGGGCTTCCGCCTTGGAGGAGGAGGAGGGCGGCCATGTCTTCCGTATCAAGGAGCAGCGCGAGGTGTGGTGAGGGAGCAAAGAGATCTGGGAGAGGGGAAGAAAGAGAGACCAAGGTGGGAGAAGATAAGGCGAATATGTGGTGGATGGGGGAGCAGACGTGGCTCTTTTCAACGTGCATGCAACCAATCAGAGGCAAGCGTGCGGGAGCGGCCGACCGAGCGTTCGGCCTGCACGCCGTATGCAAACGTTTCCCTATAGCATAGGCGCGTAGCTTGAGGCGGCGAGGTTGACCGGCTTGGATGCGGCAAGCTCGCGCTTCCGCAATGGTGTCACAGTGCCCTGCAATAGCTGCCTATTTGCCTTCTTATCTCCCCGCAGTGCTGCTACACGTCGCCATCCTCGCCATGTGCTGATGTGCCCCTCCACGGGGAGCCACTAGTAAACGAGCGCTCTTTTGGGAGCCTCGCAAAGATCAGCGCCACTTGGCGCGCTCTCAGCCATTCTTCACGTGTCGCGCTCTGGGCGTTCCCTCCGAATTTTTTTTTCGCACACGTTTTCGGCTGTTTAAACAGTTTTTTTCTGGGTTTTTTCGATGTTTTGGTTTTCCACCGGTCTTCCTTAGCTTTTCGACCAAAAAAATTCGATTTTTTTTACGCGAAATAATGCATTTTCCTTTCACGAGAGTCGCGACCATGCCTCTCGGAAACGGAAAAAGACGTGTTTTCCGTATTTTTCCTTTAGCGAGAGTCATGGTTTTGCTTCCGCGAGAGGCACGGTCGTGCTTTCGCAAAAGTCACGGCCGCACCTCTCGGAAAGAAAAAAAACGCGTTTTTTTTCCTTTCGTGAGAGTCACTGTTTTGCTTCCACGAGAGGTACGGTTTTGCTTTCGCGAGAGTCACGGCCGTGCCTCTCGAAAATGAAAAAAAACGCGTTTTCTATTTTTTTTCCTTTCGTGAGAGTCACGGTTTTGCTTCCGCGAGAGGCACGGGAGTGCTTTCGCGAGATTCACGGCCGTGCCTCCTCGGAAACGAAAAAACGCGTTTTGTCTTTTTTTCCTTCCGCGAGAGTTGCGGTTTTTCTTTCGCGAGAGGCACGGTTGTGATTTCATGAGAGGCACGGGCGTGCCTCCTTTGGAAAGGGAAAAACCCGTGCTCCTGATTCGGTTTTTTCGGCCGGTTTTTTAGTGAAAAAATGTTCGTCAAAACCTATCAACATGGGATCTAGTTTTAAAGATCTCGACGCGAGGAATCCAATGGTGAAAGCGGTTTGAGATTTGACGCACGGTTTGAGAGATAAAACGTTTTCAATAAACAGATCTACAAAAAGGGGGAAAACTCCCAGGTTGCGCAGCGCGCCACTTGTCACAACATGGGGAGTTTGAGTGATCTTTGCAACGAGTACTCCTCAACTAGTGATTTGGACCTCCACGGGCCACTGCGTTGCGGAGACCAGAACTACAACGTGTCTGTTGGATTATGGATGGGCTTAGGTCCATATAAGACAAGAATCCCTAATTAATCTCTAAGGCCCATGCATGTGTATGGCAAGTGGTGGGAAGTGTGGGAAGTTTAGTACCATACTGCTGCTATAATAAGAAAAATGAGACCTCTTTATAAGGGCTGCTCCATCACTTGCTATGGGAGCTTGGGAATAGGAGTTGTACACGCGCGCTCCTCCTCCTCCTCCGCCCGCCTCGCCTCGTCACGACGCGCGCGCTGCGGGTTGCGGGAACGAGCCGAAGCTTATTTTTGCCGGCCAGGAATGGTTAACTAATCTCAGATTAATTAACAAGTCGCTTACGGAAGTGCCACTGTCCGAAACGTTGGACCGTGGGCTGTTCGTGAACTCGATCGTGGGCCTGACCCCAG
This sequence comes from Aegilops bicornis, assembly GCA_021605145.1. Taxonomy (NCBI): domain Eukaryota; kingdom Viridiplantae; phylum Streptophyta; class Magnoliopsida; order Poales; family Poaceae; genus Aegilops; species Aegilops bicornis. Next base: position 200,529,690 of record CM038675.1, on the reverse strand, counting down.
GCCCATCTACCCGACGACCTATATAAGAAGGCGCTGGCCAGTGGAGTGAAACCTATCTCAGTTCACTCACTCCCTCTCGTACAACCCTAGCCGCCATCTACTGTTCCTCTCTCTGTGCTGCTTCTGGCGATCCCATCCCGACGACCGCGTGCACGGTTGGTCGGGAGAGCAGGTGCCTCCGGAACCCTGCCGTTCAAGATCCTGCCTAGGAGAACGACAATAAGGTTTTTGGGGAGGGTCTCGACGCGACTGCTCACGATCCATCCCCTTCAACGACTGCCTCTGCTTCCACTACTTCCCTTGCATCGACTCCATGGCTGGCGTAGAAGCCGCCAAGAAGAAGGCCTCGGCCGATGCCGAGGCTGCTGCTGCCGCTGCGACATTGGCCTGGCCAACCGAAGGGTATGACTCGTTCATTCCCTATTTGCTCATTCATGTGCTAGCCTTATATATTCTGTTCATAGATGTTTCGGTTCTATGTACTGTACGTGCTCACATGCTTAGATATCGATATGAGATGCATACTATATTTGCCATGCTTACTGTTTACTCGTGGATTAGATTAGTCTGAAAAATGCTAATATTTCCAACATCCTTGTTCCTCTCGCCGTCCTCCTGCTCAGGACGCGACGCAGCCGACCCGACTTGTCGTCGTCCTCGTGCTCAGCTCAGCACCATGAGCATGCAGAACTCCCGTTTGTTCAGCGCACCGTCGACGTACTGCCACTAGTAGAAAAGGGCCAATGGTCCAGGCCGGTCCAGCCCATTAGTCCCGGTTCAATCCAGAATCGGGACCAATGGGGGCATTGGACCAGTTAAGTGAGCCCGAGGGCGGCCGGCCACGTGGGCCATTGGTCCCGATTCGTCTGGACCTATTGGTCCCGGTTGGTGGGACGAACCGGGACCAATGGCCTCGCTCTGGCCCACCACCATTGGTCCCGGTTGGTGGCGAACAGGACCAAAGGCTGCCCATTAGTCCCGGTTCATGCCACCAACCGGGACTAAAGGGTTGGTCCTCGTTAATGACGAGTTTAGTCCCACCTCGCCAACCGAAGGGAATCGAGACAGTTTATAAGCCCTCCCTCTCTGCCATGTTGAGCTCCTCTCAAAATGAAAATAGATGCCCTTATCTGGAATTTAACCTACATTCATACTGAATTTCTCTGAAGTTAGTAGAAATTTATTATGAATTTAGGTTGAATTTTCTCTATAAGCGCATCTATGCTCATTTCGAGTAGTTTTATATAGTTTTTTCTTTTCTGCTATATTTATTTTTTTTCTTTTTATTTCTGAGTTGTAATAAGTCATTAAAAATAAGCATCTATGCTCATCTTTTAGTAAAGTTAATCACAACTATTTTTTCTTTTATTTATTTCTGAATTGTAATAAGTCATTAAAAATAAGCATCTATGCTCATTTTTTTAGTAAAGTTAATCACAACTATTTTTTCTTCTATTTATTTCTGAATAGTTTTTTATATAGTTTTTTTTTCTTTCCTGCTATATTTTTTTTATTTCTGAGTTGTAATAAGTCATTAAAAATAAGCATCTATGCTCAGTTTTTAGTAAAGTTAATCACAACTATTTTTTCTTTTATTTATTTCTGAATTGTAATAAGTCATTAAAAATAAGCATCTATGCTCATTTTTTAGTAAAGTTAATCACAACTATTTTTCTTTTATTTATTTCTGAATAGTTTTTTATATAGTTTTTTTTCTTTTCTGCTATATTTATTTTTTTCTTTTAATATAGTTGTATTCAAGCTTCCCCCAATGCACTTTTGCATGGGCAAATGCCATACGTGCACCCTCTATGCAGACCGATCGCTTAACAGCATCAAGCTGAGGACAGGCGCTCACAATTCGCTTCACGAGCCCGAAGTAATCGCTCGATTGGCTCACTTGGCCACAGCGGACAACCAAGTCCTTCATAGCTAGATTCGGCCGCTTTAGTGCGATTCGCCGCCTATTTATTTCTGAGTAGTTTTTATATAGTTTTTTTCTTTTACCTATATTTATTTTTTCTATTTATTTCTGTGTGGTAATAAGTCATTAAAATAAAAAGAGGCGCAATGCTAGTTAATTACGCTTCAAGCCGTTCGAATAGTGTAAACTGCACCGCACATAGCTCGTGCAGTCTACCCTATTCCTCAAGGCTTGAAGCGAACCAACGTCTTGAGTGAGCATTGAGCCTCTTCTTCATCGTCTCTGCACTCGGGGCTTATAAACAGCCATGAGTGCCTCTCGCATGGCAGGTGGGACTAAAAACAGCTGCATAAAATAAATAAGTAAAGAAAAAAGTGCCTCCTCTGGGCCCCCACGGCACAGATACGACTAGAAACCCATCACGGGCGAGATTCAGCCCGCGGGTGGCCCAAGATGGGACCATCGAGCAAAGCGGTAGTAAGTAGGCCCGTAAGCCTGCGGTGGAGAGGAGCTTCGAGAGGCGGCGGTGGGGCTTATAAACCACTGCGCCCCTCTCGGCTAGCGAGGTGGGACTAAACTTTTCGTGCCGCCGTGCGGCCATCTGATTGGTCGGTTCGTGGCTCCAACCGGGACCAATGCCCACTTTAGTCGGTTGGTGGCACCAACTGGGACCAAAGCCTCCTGGTGCCACCAACCGGGACTAAAGGTGCATTGGTCCCGGTTGTAGCAACTGGGACCAAAGACTTTGCTATATAAGGAACATTTGAACCGCATCCCCACTTCGATCTCTCCTCCTCCTCGATCTCCCCGCCGCGCATTCGCCGACCCTTGACGCCGTCGCCGCCCGCCCGCCCGCCCGGCGTCGTCGTCGCCCGCCTACCCGCTAACGTCGCCGCCCGCCCGCCCGCCCAGCGTCGCCGCCCCGCCCGCCCGCCCAGCCCGACCAGCGCGTCGCTTGCCTTGCCGCACCTACGCCCGTCGCCGTCGCCCGTCGACCTCGCCGTGAAGCAACTTAGATGTGTAGTAATTTAGATATGTAGTTCATAGTATGTTAATTTAGATTGTGTAATTAATTTGTTCATATTGTGTTAGATTTTTTTCTGTTAATAGATTTTTTGTTTTAATTAATTTGTTATTATTGTTTTATATTTTTTTTCTGTTAATAGATTTTTTTGGTGTAATTAATTTGTTCATATTGTGTTAGATTTTTTTTTGTTAATAGATTTTTTTGGTGTAATTAATTTGTTCATATTGTGTTAGATTTTTTTCTGTTAATAGATTTTTTTCTATTAATTTGTTCATAATATGTTTGGTGATATTTAGATTGTGTTAGTAAGTACTATAATTGAACTAGCTAGTTAGAAAAATATAATTACTATTTTATTTAGATTTTTTTGGTAATATAATTAGTTAGAAAAATATGAGTTAGTTAGAAAATACTAGTTTATTTTTAGTAAGTACTATATAGTAAGTGCTACTTTGTTTTTAGTAAGTACTACTTTATTTATTTATAGTAATAAGTGCTTAGTATAGTTGAACTAGATAGTTGATTTAATTAATAAAACTACTTTAATTAACTATATAAAGAAGTAGTAATTATTAAGTGCTACTTTATTTATATATAGTAATTGATACATTATTTATAAATAGTAAGAACTACTTTATTTATGTATAGTAAATGCTTAGTATAGTAGTTGAACTAGATAGTTGATTTAATTAATAAAACTACTTTATTTAACTATATATAGAAGTAGTTCCCGCATCGATGTCGGCGATGCCTATCCCGCATCCTCGTAAGTAAATGCCGACTCGGCGGTGGAGGCTTGCTTGATCGAGGCCATGTTCGACTGGGCTCCGACGGGCTGGTATTGGGAGGTGCTACCTTCAGGGGACGTAGGTTGGTGAGGAGGCAGCCCGTTGTTGACCCGATCCTTGTTTGGTGGCTGTCGCGTGGGCGATGGCGGTGCGAGGCTTCCGGACACCGCGGAGGTGGTACGTCACCGTGTCGGCCGAGGAGGGCGAGCACGTCCGTCGCTACATGGTTGCATTGGAGGCAGGTTCGACAATACCTGGCAGGTTCTTGAGGATCTCACGGAGCTATGATCCTGTGATAGTTCCTTATCTTTGGGTGTCCACCGCCAGCGTCGATACCGTCGGGCGCTACGGTTCTAGTTGTATTAGTGATGCTATATTAGTGATAATATTCGACGATGTCTGAACACCAAGAGATGATGTACTTTTGCTTATAATTATTGAATGCATGCTAATTTGAATACTACTTTATTTTATGATTTGGTTTTGCTTATTTTATGATTTGGTTTTGCTTATTGAATGCTCATATTGGATAAGTTCTCCTTCATTTGAATTATGAACATAGGCGGAAATGTCGTACTCGGACGGCGAAAACCGCTTCGAAGTCTTGATGGTGCCCACGATACCGAGGTATCTCTGACAGGTTCATTGAGCTGGGCGAAGATCGGCGCTTCAGCATTAAGCTCGACGTGAGCTTCGATGTTCATACTGATGCATAGCAGCGACAATAGTTTTTTTTCGTAATTAATCATGACTTCAACTATTTTAATCATGACAATATTTTTCATCTTTTCCAATTCGACTAGCTTATCCCATGCTTTGCAAGACGCTATTGAAGGAAATATGCCCTAGAGGCAATAATAAAGTTATTATTTATTTCCTCATATCATGATAAATGTTTATTATTCATGCTAGAATTGTATCAACCGGAAACATGATACATGTGTGAATACATAGACAAACATATAGTCACTAGTATGCCTCTACTTGACTAGCTCATTAATCAAAGATGGTTATGTTTCCTAACCATAGACATGTGTTGTTATTTGATTAATGGGATCACATCATTAGGAGAATGATGTGATTGACACGACCCATTCCGTTAGCCTAGCACTTGATCATTTAGTATATTGCTATTGCTTTCTTCATGACCTATACATGTTCCTGTAACTATGAGATTATGCAACTTCCGTTTACCGGAGGAACACTTTGGTGCTACCAAGCGTCACAACGTAATCGGGTGGTTATAAAGGAGTACTACAGGTGTCTCCAAAGGTACATGTTGGGTTGGCGTATTTCGAGATTAGGTTTTGTCACTCCGATTGTCGGAGAGGTATCTCTGGGCCCTCTCGGTAATACACATCACATAAGCCTTGCAAGCATTGCAACTAATAAGTTAGTTGCGAGATGATGTATTACGGAGCGAGTAAAAGAGACTTGCCGATGTGAGATTGAACTAGTTATTGGATACCGACGATCGAATCTCGGGCAAGTAACATACCGATGACAAAGGAAACAACGTATGTCGTTATGCGCTTTGACCGATAAAGATCTTCGTAGAATATGTAGGAACCAATATGGGCATCCAGGTTCCGCTATTGGTTATTGACCGAGAATAGTTCTAGGTCATGTCTACATAGTTCTCGAACCCGTAGGGTCCGCACGCTTAACGTTACGATGACAGTTTTATTATGAGTTTATAAGTTTTGATGTACGAAGTTTGTTCGAGTCCGGATGTGATCACGGACATTACGAGGAGTCTCCGAATGGTCGAGACATAAAGATTGATATATTGGAAGCCTATATTTGGATATCGGAATGGTTCGGGTGAAATCGGGATTTTAGGAACACCGGGGTTACGGAACCCTCCGGGGATAATGGGCCTTAGTGGGCCATGAGGGAGAAGAGGAGGGCGGCCATGGCAGGTCGCGCCCCCTTCCCCTAGTCCGAATAGGACAAGGAGGGGGGGCGCCTTTCCTCTTTCCCTCCCCCTTTCCTTCTCCAACAAGGCAAGAGGGAGTCCTACTCCCGGAGGAGTAGGACTCCTCCAGCGCACCCCTTGGGGGCCGGCCGCACCTCCCCTCCCTCCTTTATATCTGAGGCAGGGGGCACCCGAAGACACAAGTTGATCTACGGATCGTTCCTTAGCCGTGTGCGGTGCCCCCTCCACCATATTCCACCTCGGTCATATCGTCGCGGAGTTTAGGCGAAGCCTGCGCCGATGAGAGCATCATCATCGTCCTGCGCCGTCGTCTTGTGGAACTCATCCCGTCACTTTGCTGGATCGGGTCAGGGGATGCGTCATCGAAGCTGAGCGTGTGCTGAACTTCGGAGGTGCCGTGACGTTCGGTACTTGGATCGGTCGGATCGTGAAGGCGTCTGACTACATCAACAGCGTTGTCATAACGCTTCGCTTCTACGGTCTCACGAGTGCGTGGACAATACTCACCCCTCTCGTTGCTATGCCATTACCAAGATCTTGCGTGTGCGTAGGAATTTTTTTGAAATTACTTCGTTCCCCAACAGTGGCATCCGAGCCTGGTTTTATGCGTTGATGTTATATGCACGAGTAGAACACAAGTGAGTTGTGGGCGATACAAGTCATACTGCTTACCGACATGTCATACTTTGGTTCAGGGTATTGTGAGATGAAGCGGCCCGGACCGACATTACGCGTGACGCTTACGTGAGACTGGTTTCACCGCCGAGCACTCGTTGCTTAAAGGTGATCGGCGGGTGTCTGTCTCTCTCACTTTAGTTGAACCGAGAGTGGCTACGCCCGGTCCTTGCGAAGGTTAAAACAACACCAACTTGACAAACTATCGTTGTGGTTTTGATGCGTAGGTAAGATCGGTTCTTGCTCAGCCCGTAGCAGCCACGTAAAACTTGCAACAACAAAGTAGAGGGCGTCTAACTTGTTTTTGCAGGGCATGTTGTGATGTGATATGGTCAAGGCGTGATACTATATTTTATTGTATGAGATGATCATGTTTTGTAACCGAGTTATCGGCAGCTGGCGAGAGCCATATGGTTGTCGCTTTATTGTATGAAATGCAAGCGCCATGTACTTGCTTTACTTTATCACTAAGCGGTAGCGATAGTCATAGAAGCAATAGTTGGCGAGGCGACAACGATGCTACGATGGAGATCAAGGTGTCGGCGCCCGGTGGCGATGGTGATCAGGACGGTGCTTCGGAGATGGAGATCACAAGCACAAGATGATGATGGCCATATCATATCACTTATATTGATTGCACGTGATGTTTATCCTTTATGCATCTTATCTTTCTTTGATTGACGGTAGCATTATAAGATGATCTCTCACTAAATATCAAGAAGTGTTCTCCCTGAGTATGCACCGTTCACGAAAGTTCTTCGTCTTTGAGACACCACGTGATGATCGGGTGTGATAGGCTCTACGTTCAAATACAACGGGTGCAAAACAGTTGCACACGCGGAACACTCGGGTTAAACTTGGCGAGCCTAGCATATACAGATATGGCCTCGAAACACTGAGATCGAAGGTCGAGCGTGAATCATATAGTAGATATGATCAACATAGTGATGTTCACCATTGAAACTACTCCATCTCACGTGATGATCGGACATGGTTTAGTTGATTTGGATCACGTAATCACCTAGATGACTAGAGAGATGTCTATCTAAGTGGGAGTTCTTAAGTAATATGATTAATTGAACTTAAATTTATCATGAACTTAGTACTGATAGTATTTTGCTTGTCTATGTTTCTTTGTAGATAGATGGCTCGTGCTGTTGTTCCGTTGAATTTTAATGTGTTCCTCGAGAAAGCAAAGTTGAAAGATGATGGTAGCAATTACACGGACTGGGTCCGTAACCTGAGGATTATCCTCATTTCTGCACAAAATAATTACGTCCTGGAAGCACCGCTGGGTGCCAGGCCTGCCGATACTGGCAGCGGCGTTAAGAACGTCTGGCGAGCAAAGCTGATGACTACTCGATAGTTCAGTGTGCCATGCTTTACGGCTTAGAACCGGGCCTTCAACGACGTTTTGAACGTCATGGAGCATATGAGATGTTCAGGAGTTGAAGTTGATATTTCAAGAAAATGCCCGGATTGAGAGATATGAAGTCTCGAATAAGTTCTATAGCTGCAAGATGGAGGAGAATAGTTCTGTCAGTGAACACATACTCAAAATGTTCAGGTATAATAATCACTTGATTCAACTGGAGTTAATCTTCACGATGATAGTGTCATTGACAGAATTCTTCAATCATCGCCACCAAGCTACAAGAGCTTCATGATGAACTATAATATGCAAGGGATGGACAAGTCTATACCCGAAGCTCTTCGCAATGCTAAAAGCCGCAGAGGTAGAAATCAAAAGGAGCATCAAGTGTTGATGGTTAACAAGACCACCAGTTTCAAGAAAAAGGGCAAAGGGAAGAAGAAGGAACTTCAAGAAGAACAGCAAACAAGTTGCTGCTCAAGAGAAGAAACCCAAGTCTGGACCTAAGCACGAGGCGAAGTGCTTCTACTGCAAGCAGACTGGACACTGGAAGCGGAACTACCCCAAGTATTTGGCGGATAAGAAGGATGGAAAAGTGAACAAAGGTATATGTGATATACATGTTATTGATGTGTACCTTACTAATCCTCGCAGTAGTACCTGGGTATTTGATAATCGGTTACATTGCTAATATTTGCAACTCGAAGCAGAACTACGGATTAAGCGAAGATTGGCTAAGGACGAGGTGAAGATGCGCGTGGGAAATGGTTCCAAAGTCGATGTGATCGCGGTCGGCACGCTACCTCTACATCTACCATCGGGATTAGTTTGACCTAAATAATTGTTATTTGGTGCCAGCGTTAAGCATGAACATTATATCTGGATCTTGTTTGATGCGAGACGGTTATTCATTTGAGTCAGAGAATAATGGTTGTTCTATTTATATGAATAATATCTTCTATGGTCATGCACCCTTGAAGAGTGGTCTATTTTATTAAATCTCGATAGTAGTAATACACATATTCATAGTGTTGAAACCAAAAGATACAGAGTTGATAATGATAGTGCAACTTATTTGTGGTAATCGCCGTTTGGGTCATATCGATGTAAACGCATGAAGAAACTCCATACTGATGGGCTTTTGGTATCACTTGATTATGAATCACTTGGTACTTGCGAACCGTGCCTCATGGGCAAGATGACTAAAACGCCGTTCTCCGGAACTATGGAGCGAGCAACTGATCTGTTGGAAATCATACATACTGATGTTTGTGGTCTAATGAATGTTGAAGCACGCGGCGGGTATCGTTATTTTCTCACCTTCACAGATGATTTGAGCAGATATGGGTATATCTACTTAATGAAACACAAATCTGAAACATTTGAAAAGTTCAAAGAATTTGAGTGAAGTGGAAAATCATCGTAACAAGAAAATAAAATTTCTACGATCTGATCGTGGAGGAGAATATTTGAGTTACGAGTTTGGTTTACATTTGAAACAATGCGGAATAGTTTCGCAACTCACGCCATACCGGAACACCACAACGAAATGGTGTGTCCGAACGTCATAATCGTACTTTACTAGATATGGTGCGATCTATGATGTCTCTTACTGATTTACCGCTATCGTTTTGGGGTTATGCTTTAGAGACGGCCGCATTCACGTTAAATAGGGCACCATCAAAATCCGTTGAAACGACGCCTTATGAACTATGGTTTGGCAAGAAACCAAAGTTGTCGTATCTTAAAGTTTGGGGCTGCGATGCTTATGTGAAGAAACTTCAACCAGATAAGCTCGAACCTAAATCGGAGAAATGTGTCTTCGTAGGATACCCAAAAGAGACTATTGGGTACACCTTCTATCACAGATCTGAAGGCAAGATTTTCGTTGCTAAATTCGGATCCTTTCTAGAAAAGAGTTTCTCTCGAAAAGAAGTGAGTGGGAGAAAAGTAGAACTTGATGAGATAACTGTATCTGCTCCCTTATTGGAAAGTAGTTCATCACAAGAACCGGTTCCTGTGACAACTGCACCAATTAGTGAGGAAGCTAATGATATTGATCATGAAACTTCAGAACAAGTTTCTACTGAACTACGTAGGTCAACCAGAGTAAGATCCGCACCAGAGTGGTACGGTAATCCTATTCTGGAAGTCATGTTACTTGACCATGGCGAACCTACAAACTATGAAGAAGCGATGGTGAGCCCAGATTCGCAAAATGGCTGGAAGCCATGAAATCTGAGATGGGATCCATGTATGAGAACAAAGTATGGACTTTGGTTGACTTGCCCGATGATCGGCAAGCCATTGAGAATAAATGGATCTTTAAGAAGAAGACTGACGCTGATGGTAATGTAATTGTCTATAAAGCTCGACTTGTTGCGAAAGGTTTTCGACAAGTTCAAGGGGTTGACTACGATGAGACTTTCTCACCCGTAGCGATGCTTAAGTCTGTCCGAATCATGTTAGTAATTGCTGCATTTTATGATTATGAAATTTGGCAAATGGATGTCAAAACTGCATTCTTGAATGGATTTCTAGAAGAAGAGTTGTATATGATGCAACCAGAAGGTTTTGTTGATCCAAAAGGAGCTAACAAAGTGTGCAAGCTCCAGCGATCAATTTATGGTCTGGTGCAAGCCTCTTGGAGTTGGAATAAACGCTTTGATAGTGTGATCAAAGCATATGGTTTTATACAGACTTTTGGAGAAGCCTGTATTTACAAGAAAGTGAGTGGGAGCTCTGTAGCATTCCTGATATTATATGTGGACGACATATTATTGATTGGAAATGATATAGAATTTCTGGATAGCATAAAAGGATACTTGAATAAAAGTTTTTCAATGAAAGACCTCGGTGAAGCTGCTTACATATTGGGCATCAAGATCTATAGAGATAGATCAAGACGCTTGATTGGAATTTCACAAAGCACATACCTTGATAAAGTTTTGAAAAAGTTCAAAATGGATCAGGCAAAGAAAGGATTCTTACCAGACATAAGGTGTGAAATTGAGTCAAACTCAATGCCCGACCACAGCAGAAGATAGAGAGAAAATGAAAGATGTTCCCTATGCTTCAGCCATAGGCTCTATCACGTATGCAATGCTGTGTACCAGACCTGACGTATGCTTAGCAATAAGCTTGGCATGAAGGTACCAAAGTAATCCAGGAATGGATCACTGGACAGCGGTCAAGAACATCCTGAAATACCTGAAAAGGACTAAGGATATGTTTCTCGTATATGGAGGTGACAAAGAGCTAGTCGTAAATGGTTACGTCGATGCAAGCTTTGACACTGATCCCGACGATTCTAAATCGCAAACCGGATACGTGTTTTTATTAAACGGTGGAGCTGTCAGTTGGTGCAGTTCTAAACAAAGCATCGTGGCGGGATCTACATGTGAAGCGGAGTACATAACTGCTTGAAGCAAAAATGAAGGAGTCTGGATGAAAGAGTTCATTTCCGATCTAGGTGTCATACCTAGTGCATCAGGACCAATGAACATCTTCCGTGACAATCTTGGTGCAATTGCCTTGGCAAAGGAATCCAGATTTCACAAGAGGACCAAGCATATCAAGAGACGCTTCAATTCCATCCGGGACCAAGTCCGGTGGGAGACATAGAGATTTGCAAGATACATACGGATCTGAATGTTGCGGACCCGTTGACTAAGCCTCTTCCACGAGCAAAACATGATCAGCACCAAGACTCCATGGGTGTTAGAATCATTCTTGTGTAATCTAGATTATTGACTCTAGTGCAAGTGGGAGGCGGAAGGAAATATGCCCTAGAGGCAATAATAAAGTTATTATTTATTTCCTCATATCATGATAAATGTTTATTATTCATGCTAGAATTGTATCAACCGGAAACATGATACATGTGTGAATAGATAGACAAACATATAGTCACTAGTATGCCTCTACTTGACTAGCTCATTAATCAAAGATGGTTATGTTTCCTAACCATAGACATGTGTTGTTATTTGATTAATGGGATCACATCATTAGGAGAATGATGTGATTGACACGACCCATTCCGTTAGCCTAGCACTTGATCATTTAGTATATTGCTATTGCTTTCTTCATGACCTATACATGTTCACCGTAACTATGAGATTATGCAACTTCCGTTTACCGGAGGAACACTTTGGTGCTACCAAACGTCACAACGTAATCGGGTGATTATAAAGGAGTACTACAGGTGTCTCCAAAGGTACATGTTGGGTTGGCGTATTTCGAGATTAGTTTTTGTCACTCCGATTGTCGGAGAGGTATCTCTGGGCCCTCTCGGTAATACACATCACATAAGCCTTGAAAGCATTGCAACTAATAAGTTAGTTGCGAGATGATGTATTACGGAACGAGTAAAGGGACTTGCCAGTAACGAGATTGAACTAGGTATTGGATACCGACGATTGAATCTCGGGCAAGTAACATACCGATGACAAAGGGAACAACGCATGTCGTTATGCGGTTTGACCGATAAAGATCTTCATAGAATATGTAGGAACCAATATGGGCATCCAGGTTCCGCTATTGGTTATTGACCGAGAATAGTTCTAGGTCATGTCTACATAGTTCTCGAACCCGTAGGGTCCGCACGCTTAACGTTACGATGACAGTTTTATTATGAGTTTATAAGTTTTGATGTACCGAAGTTTGTTCGGAGTCCCGGATGTGATCACGGACATTACGAGGAGTCTCGAAATGGTCGAGACATAAAGATTGATATATTGGAAGCCTATATTTGGATATCGGAATGGTTCGGGTGAAATCGGGATTTTACCGAACACCGGGGTTACCGGAACCATCCCGAGGATAATGGGCCTTAGTGGGCCATGAGGGAGAAGAGGAGGGCCGGCCAGGGCAGGCGCGCCTCCCCTAGTCCGAATAGGACAAGGAGGGGCGCCCCTCCTCTTTCCCTCCCCCTTTCCTTCTCCAACAAGGCAGAGGGAGTCCTACTCCCGATGGGAGTAGGACTCCTCCAGCGCACTTCTTGGGGCGGCCGCACCTCCCTCCCTCCTTTATATACGGGCAGGCGGGCACCCCGAAGACACAAGTTGATCTACGGATCGTTCCTTAGCCGTGTCTGGTGCCCCCTCCACCATATTCCACCTCGGTCATATCGTCGCGGAGTTTAGGCGAAGCCTGCGCGCCGTAGAGCATCATCATCGTCCACCACGCCGTCGTCTTGTGGAACTCATCCCGACACTTTGCTGGATCGGAGTCCGGGGATCGTCATCGAGCTGAATGTGTGCTGAACTCGGAGGTGCCGTACGTTCGGTACTTGGATCGGTCGGATCATGAAGACGTACGACTACATCAACCGCGTTGTCATAATGCTTCCGCTTACGGTCTACGAGGGTACGTGGACAATACTCTCCCCTCTCGTTGCTATGCCATTACCATGATCTTGCGTGTGCGTAGGAATTTTTTTGAAATTACTACGTTCCCTAACAGCTATGTCTTGGAGAGGATGGGTTTTGAAGACCATGAAAGTTTCAAAACCAAAAAAAGTATCCTAAGTACCCATCATGGTGTGGATTTTCAAGTAAAGTTGTACAATGCTCAGAGTATAACCCATTTTGGTTGCAAAAATTGGGAAGCACTTTGCAAGATGTATGGTCTTGATGAGGGTATGCTTGTCACCATGGATCTTGGTGATCCTACAATCGAGCAAGAGAGACATTCGATTTGGGTCCTTGTGGATACACCTCCAATTCTTCTCCCATGTGAGCTTAACATAGTTATTAAGTAATTTATATTGTTTATTTCAAAATAGTTGACAGCTTATTTCCATTGAAATCTTATTTTGATTGTTCAAAGAATGTGCGAAAGATGGTAGACAAAACCCACTACACCGATGGCTCCGAATTAACTTATAAGGAGAAAAATCATCTGATCGCATTTTGTACTGATCTTGAGAATTACAATGTCTACAATCGAACTCCTCAACATTATGGTCAATACGTGCCACTAATGCACGTGTTGAACTCTGATAACTTACCATGGAGATACCACGGTAAGATTTTTTACTATTACGACATCCGTGCATCTTTTGCATACTTCTAAAACTAGTACATCATTGCTAACTACGAAGTTATTACTATGTTTTTCAACAGAGAATCCCAGAGGATTGTGTGCCTCATTTGATGTATGAGAATGGCAGCCTTCATGTTTTGAACATATATCCAGGTCATCCTATGAATCTCAACTGTCCATACTGGATTTCTAAAAGAAGTGAAGACATGACAATCAAAGAATGAAAAAAATGTATGGACAGTCGTAAGGAGCTTCTTGGAAGCAAAAGGAAGCGAAGCGCAAGAATTGGAGACATGATGATCTCCATTCTTCATAATGGAGAGTCAGGGTCTATATTGTTTTATGCTATTTTACCTTAAGGGTGTTTAATTAGGTCCTACGACATCGATGATCATGTGCTAAGAACAATTATGTAGGGTTGGGTTTGATGACTATGAGGATGATGACCGTATGACTTATCATTAATAACGAGTAGAAGTTGTATAATGATGCATGATTACTAGGACTTGTTATTATATATGATGATGTATGATGCGAGCATGCATGAGCATGTTATATCAGCGGGTGAAATGAACATAGCAGCAGCGTTGATAACCCAAGGACGAAGATATAAGAGGACACTTCTCTCTATTAGCTAGCTAATAACAACCTAAAATAACCCCCAAAACCCTAAAGCAGCCACTTTTCTAAAAACATGGACTTTTGGTCTCGGTTGGTGCCACCAACCGGGACCAAAAAACCTCGACCGGCTCGGCGGACCGGCCACGTGGAGCACATCTGTCCCGGTTCGTGGTTGAACCGGGACTAATGGGTGGAGGTATTTGTAACGACCAATTAGTCCCGGTTTATGAACCGGGACTAAAGGTCCTTACCAACCGGGACTAATAGGTGTTTTTCTACTAGTGTGCAGCTCTCCGAACGCATGCACCCTCTGCATGGTGCGCCGCCACGAGTCACACAAGCTCCATGATTAAGTCGTTCTCATTTTGCTCGCTGCTTGCAACCTGCTCGATGAAATGACAGGTTAATTTAAAACAGGAAAGAAGAAGAAGATTGCCACGTGGGCGATGACCGGTCAAAACCATGGCAAGTCAGCACGAAAACCACATTTGCCGAGTCAAGGGACTAAACCATTCCAAGTTAAGGTATTAAGGTTTGCCGGTTTTCGAGTTCAGGGACCATCTCTATACTTTTGAGAGAGTTCAGGGATGCAAAATATTTACTTTTCCCTTTTCTTTTTGGGAGAATGCCATCACGATGAGCTTTATTGATGATCAAGAAAAGTTACATTGTTAACGGGGTTCATTGATCCAATTATAAACAGATTTGCTAATTCTTATCTAGATAAAAATTAGTTATGTTACATCTAGGTCTTTCACCGTTCGATGTATTTGTCTGTAAAATTCGGGCGATGGAGATCTCGACTGTGTCACGGTTTTCCGCATGGAGTTGTCGCGTATATTGGGCCTTTTTCTACTTCGCCATGGGGCAGGGTGTTTCCAATTTATTTTTCTGCGCGAAGCCTCAAGTCGTACGATGCGGTCAGGTTACTTGTTTGTTTGCTTGTGCGCATAGGAAGATGGCGGGGTTAAGCACGTTACTAATCACTTGTGATTGTGTCTAAAAAAACTAATCACTTGTGATTGTGTCTAAAAAAACTAACCACTTGTGATTTTATATATCCTTTTGTTTTGTTATTCTCTCATTTGTAATTTTTTATTTCAGAATTGCTAAAACTCGGTTTTAATGATGTCTCATGTAAGTTTCAACCATTTGATATGTCGCTATAGTTTTTTTTACAATTCTTTGATCAGGGTTGTTTAATCCCGGCAAACCCTTTTTGACGCTCGTTAGCTTTTTTTTTGGGAGACAACCTCGCGAAGCTTTTATTAATCCGTCACAATGTTTACAGGGACGAAAGAAAGATTTCCAGGATGACCTAACCAGACATGGCGGCCACCTCCGAGAGATAAAGCATGCTTCGCTAAGTTGTGAGCCTCAAAGTTTGAGCTCCTAAATTCATGAACTATTTTACAAAGATGAAAACTAGCAGAATGTTCTATGATTTCATGTATCACCGCACCATATGAAGCTGAAGTACCGCTCTGTATATCTTCTACCACCGTTTTGCAATCGGAGCCCACATGAATACTTTGAACGTATAAGTCATCCGCCAAAGCTAGTGCTTCCCTGATGGCTAGGGATTCTAGTGTTTGAGGATCATTGATTTGCCGGAAACCAACGACCGAGGCTCCAAGAAACAGGCCATGTTGGTCCCTACACACAGCTGTAACCGCACCATACGTACCTCCTCTCGACAGCGCTGCATCCACATTAACTTTGGCATATCCTTGGACCGGAGGTAGCCAGCGTTTTGGTCTCGGCACAGACGTAGTAATTGGCCTTGGTGACCTTTTGTTGATCTGCTGCAGTTCTGACAAGTAACTCGTGATGAAGTCGTTCGTGGAGTATGGAGACTGAAAAATGTCCTCATAAATCGCTTTCCTCCTTGCACTCCATATCGCCCATGTTGTAACCACAAGGCGAGTGAACTCTTCAGGCCGTAGCATATCGTGTAGAGCAAACAACCACTGCTTCGTACTATCTTGCTGGCAGCTTATCACCTTTTCAACAAAGTCATCGGGAGCTAAAGCCCAGATGCTCCTCGACATCGAGCAATTCAACAGCGCATGTCTCCATGTGTCCGTAGCTCCACATAAGTGGCATGTATTTTAAATCGGCCATGCTGCGGTGATGTAGAACCTCACCTGTAGGCATCATTTGCACGGCTAGGCGTAAACGAACATCCACAGCTTTGAGGGTACTTGTATGTGCCAGATTGCACTCCACTGCTTACTTTCTTGTATATTTGAAGTACCTTCTTCCTCATGAAGCCATCCTTCCCTGCTGATCTTCGTTCTTAGTATCATACGGTAAGCAGAACGCACCGTGAAAACTCCCCCTCTCTTCATGGCATGCCCAAAAATCTGTTATGTTCCTCATGCACAACGGTATTTTGAGGATCTCTGCAGCATCAAAAGGACTAAAGACAGACCGTACCAGGTCTTCTCTCCATTGAGCCGAAGTAGCATCAATCAATTCCGACACCCTTTCTGGCGGATTAGGAACAAGTGAAGTGATCGGCCTTTTGAAGTTATCACGAGGAATCCAGTTATGCTGCCAGATAAGTGTGGAAGCCCCATTACCAATTCTCCGGACCACTCCTTGTGCAACAATGTCCCTCCCATCAAGCACCACTCACCATATCTGAGAGGGGTGAGATCCCAACTCAGCTTCAAGGAGTGAGCATTGAGGGAAATATACAGCCTTTAGCACCTTTGCACTAAGTGAGGTCTCATCGGTCATCAGCCGCCATGCTTGCCTAGCCAAGAGTGCTAGATTGAAAATCTCCAAATCACGAAAACCAAGACCACCCAAGTGCTTAGGCCTGGTCATCATATCCCATGCAACCCAGCTAGGTTTCCTCTTACCTTGTTTGCTTCCCCACCAGAATTGGCGAATTATGGATGTGATACTGTCACACAGAGCCCTTGGTAGACGAAAACAAGACATTGAAAAAACAGGGATCGCTTGTGCAACTGCCTTAATTAAAACTTCTTTTCCAGCCTTCGCTGAGGCGAGCGTCCGGTTGGGCCAGCCCACGTACGGGATTCGTGTCTTGTTCGTCCGCTGTTGTTTCCTGCACTGTTTCTTGTCTTTTTTTTATGTTTTTCTTCTGTGGTTTTTTGCTTTTGATTTTCTTAATCTTTTGTCTGGTTTTCAGTGGTTTTGTTGTGGTTTCTGCTGTTGCCTTTTTGTTTTGTTTTACCTTTCTGGTTCTTTCATGTTACTTCTGTTTTTTTCCTGGTTTTATCTTTCTCTTTCTCTTTTTTTTCTTTTTTTTCGTCCATTAATACTTTAAGGACATGTTTTATCATGTACTTTTGCATTAATACTTTAATATGATGAAAAATTTGTGTTTCCCTGTTTATTTTTACTTTCTTCTATTTTAGTGTATTATGTAAGAGTTCATCATGTATTGCAAAAATGTTCATAATATATTTGTTAAAAGTACCTTAAGAAAATGTTCATTGTTTATTTAAGAAAATTCAACGTATATTATAAAATGTTCAATGTGTATATTCAAATTGTTTAGTGTATATCACAAAAATATTCAATGTGTATATTCAAATTGTTCAGTGTATATCACAAAAATATTCAATGTGTATTTTAAAATTGTTTAGTATATATCACAAAAAGTTCAATGTGTTTTTTCAAATTGTTCATCATATGTCAGAAAATGTTCAATGTGTATTTAAGAAATGTTCATTGTATATCACGAAAATGTTCAATGTATACTAAAAATGTTCAACGGTTGATTTTTTTTCTTTTTTGGTTGGGAACTGTCAGCACATTTAGTTCTTAAAGAATGCACGTAGAACACTAATCATTATGACGCAGTATCTCAGGTGGAAAGATTTCGTAACAATCTAGCGTAGGGTTGTGAGTTCGAATCCTTTGACACAACGTAGTTTTTTGGGATTTATTAGTAACTGCCTCGCTGTGACGCCAGTGCGTGGGCCGGCCCATTCAGATCGCGCCCTGCGCAGAAGGTCGTGTTTTTTACGCCGGTAATGCTACACCTACGAACAGGTTTACGTAATGGTTACGTAATTAGCCAAGTGGCATAATATGATTGGGGTTAGGGAAAAGGGGGTTATGTTGAGGGGAAAGTTACGTAACTCCTTCGTAAGACTAGCCACAGTGGGAGTAACTTCAGTAGTAACATCGAGTCCAACTCAGCAACTTTGCTTATGTGGCAATAAGTTAATGAGGAGAGAGGTAGTTACAGTAACTTAGCTAGTTACTGTAACATTACATGTCCCAATGCAATATGAGTCTATAACCTAATAAATGAAGCTTTGCATGTTACCACACTTATGTTACTACTCACTATGAAGCTAGTAACGTAGTTTAGGGATTTGTGTATGTTACTAATGTATGTTACTATGCATTGTGACTAGTCTAAGTGTTCGTACGTGTAGGATTATTCTTTTTACGCCTAAGAGCGCCAGCTAGGAGTTCCCTTTAATCCCGTCCAGTGTCGCTTTGTGCGTCCGTTGTCCACTTTGCAGCTCGTCGGGCCGGTCGTCATTTTTGTTGGCCGTTTTTTCATGGCCGGTTTCCGTTTTTTGGGTTGTGTAATAGTTGAAGAGACGAGTAGGCCGTATAAGTCGAAGAGACGAGGTGGCCGCTCGCTCATCATTTAAATTCTTCACTCTTTCTCTTTCTCTATCCCATTCTCCTTTGTCTTTGAAGCAGAGTCGTCTCGAGCAAGGATCTGCTTCTAAACACGCAACGACCCATTTCTTTCGTTTTTATTTTGCAAGTCTAACCTTGACATGCAAGAAGCCCCACTATTTTATTTTTTCTTGTCCTAGTTGTAAGTCGGCCACCGACATGCAATTTGGCCGGGCTCACTTTTGGTCTCTCAACATGCACTCAACCCGCATATTTATTTTCTTGTCCTAGTTGCAAGTCGACCACCGACTTTATTGGGCCCTACACATTTTTGGGCACTCTTGCAAGTGCACCCTATCATGCAATTGGGTTCAACCATTTTTTGTCTCTAGTTCAAGTCGACCACTGATATGCAACTAGGGGTCTGACCCCATTTTTGTGTCAGAATTGCCAATCCACCCTTGATATGCATCTAGGGGGCCCATTAATTTTTTGTCCCTGTTGCAAGTACACTATGGATACGCAACCGCGGGTGACCCATTTTTTTGTCCTAGTTGCAAATCCACCTTCGACACACAATTGGGCCTAACCCATTTTTTCGTCCCAATTGCAAGTTCATCCTCGACACGTAACTGGGGTCTGATCCTCTTTTTTTGTCCTAATTGTAAGTCCATCCCTCACATGCAACTCGGTTCACCCTTTTTTTAATCCTAGTTGCAACTCGACCCTTGATACGCAACTGGGTCCAACCCATTTCTCCCCAGTTGCAAGTCTATCCTCGACATGAAACAGGGGTCCTCTGGCATGCAATTGGGGGCTGCCTTATTTTTGTCCAAGTTGTAAGTCCAACCTTATACGTAACTCGAATTATGACCAAATTTTGTCCCTGTTGCAAGTCCACCCTCGACACGCAACTAAGAAAGAGGGCGCGAACCCTTTTTGTCCCGGTCGCAACTCCATCCTTGATACGCAACTTGGGGCCCGACCCAATTTTGTAGCAGTTGCAACTCTACCCTTGACACGCAACTAAACCCGAACCCCTTTTTTGTCCCAGTTGCAAGTTCACCCTCGATACGCAATTGCATGCACACAATGAGACTGCATCTAGGGGCGGGAGGAGAGTTTTCGGCCAGTTGCATGTTCATATTTTAAAAAAGTCTTGATTTTTTTATTTTCCATATTTTCGTACAAAAAAGTCCTGAACAGTTTTAGAATTCATGCATTTTTTTCAAATTTGAGTTTTATATTTTTTTATAAAAATGAAATTTTTACAAATTTGAGGACATTTAATTGTATTCCCTTTTTTTTGAATTCATGAACATTTTTCAAATTTGCTATTTCCTTTCTAATTTGTGAACTTTCAAAATATTTGCAAACAATTTTTCCAAATAATGTTGAAGAAATTTTAAATGCATGATGATATTTAAAAAAAATACGCAACAATCATTAACTTTATGAGCTTTAGTTGTTGAAAACCTGGGCATGCGGTATGCGTTTTTTTTCTCTTTGCATGAGTCCTCCGCTGGAGCCTGCTGCATGCACAGGGAGGGGCCCAAGTCGAGGACATGATCCAGGCACCCGCTGGGAACGCCCAAGTTTTCAACAAATAAAGCTCACAAATTTGATGATTGTTGGCGGTGGGCCGGTGGTCTTCATGGGACCCAAGCAACGGCGACCTCCCATGATATACTTTTCCTGACTGTCAGCGGCGGTTACGGATGTGTTGGTCGCCTCGTTGATCTCCATGATGCTGACTTCTTTCTCCGCCAGCAGTGCGCAGTTTTCGCACACGTTGACGGCGGATGGTGCGGGAGGAGCGGTATGACACTACCTCGTCCATGGCAGCAACTTTGCCCGTGCCGCCGTGCTCCTCCGTGAGCTGGCTTGGAGCGGTGACTTACTGAACCACGCGTCGGCTTGGAGCGGTCACTTGCTCATCCGCACGCCAGCCTGCAACCTCGCCCATGGTACTGACGGCCTCGAGCAGCGAGTTTCCTAGCTCGTATCCTGCGGGCTCTACGGGCCACCCAGATGGATTTTGTGCCGGAGAACCCCTCTTCATGATTGCAGGATGCCATGGATAGTGTGGAGAATATGGCACTAGAAGGAGATGGGTAGCGGAGGTATGGTGCGGTTCTTGCCCGTCGTGTGACCTCGTTTAAGTAGCCGGTGGACGTGAGGAGCCAACCGACGTTCTGTTTAATGTCGGCCAGCTCGAGAACGGACGTGTGGCCGGAGTAGGTTTCTCAGCACACGTGCGGCTCTAATGGATGCAAGTGAGGAGGCGTGTTCAATCGGGCAGGCGAGGGATGTTGGGGAACGTAGTAATTTCAAAAAATTCCCTACGCACACGCAAGATCATGGTGATGCATAGCAACGAGAGGGGAGAGTATTGTCCATGTACCCTTGTAGACCGAAAGCGGAAGCGTTATGACAACACGGTTGATGTAGTCGTACGTCTTCACGATCCGAACAATCCAAGTACCGAACGTACGGCACCTCCGAGTTCAGCACACGTTCAGCTCGATGACGTCCCATGAACTCCGATCCAACAGAGCTTTGCGGGAGAGTTCCGTCAGCACGACGGCGTGACGACGGTGATGATGTTGCTACCGACGCAGGGCTTCACCTAAGCACCGCTACGATATGACCGAGGTGGATTATGGTGGAGGGGGGCACCGCACACGGCTAAAAGATCAACTGATCAACTTGTGTGTCTTGGGGTGCCCCCCCTTCGTGATATAAAGGAGCAAGGGGAGGCGGCCGGCCCTTGCAGGCGCGCCAGAGGAGGAGTCCTCCTCCTAGTAGGTGTAGGACTCCCTTTTCTACTCCTACCGGAGGGAAAGGAAGGAGGAGAGGGAGAAGGAAGGCGCCCCTTCCCTAGTCCAATTCGGACCCGGAGGGGAGGCGCGGCCTGCCCAGGCCGGCCCTCTCTCTCGCCACTAAGGCCCATGTGGCCCATTAGTTCTCCGGGGGGGGCGGGAGGGGTTCCGGTAACCCTCCGGCACTCCGGTTTTCTCCGTCGGGAACACTCCCGGTGTCCGTATAGCCGTCCAATATATCAATCTTCATGTCTCGACCATTTCGAGACTCCTCGTCATGTCCGTGATCACATACGGGACTCTGAACTACCTTAGGTACATCAAAACACATAAACTCATAATACCGATCGTCACGAAATGTTAAGCGCGCGGACCCTACGGGTTCGAGAACTATGTAGACATGACCGAGACACGTCTCCGGTCAATAACCAATAGCGGAACCTGGATGCTTATATTGGCTCCTACATATTCTACGAAGATATTTATCGGTCAAACCGCATAACAACATACGTTGTTCCCTTGTCATCGGTATGTTACTTGCCCGAGATTCGATCGTCGGTATCTCAATACCTAGTTCAATCTCGTTACCGGCAAGTCTCTTTACTCGTTCCGTAATACATCATCCCGCAACTAATTCATTAGTTGCATTGCTTGCAAGGCTTATAGTGATGTGCATTACCGAGAGGGCCCAGAGATACCTCTCCGATACTCGGAGTGACAAATCCTAACCTCGATCTATGCCAACCCAAAAAACACCTTTAGGGACACCTGTAGAGCATCTTTATAATCAGTTAATCACCCAGCTACATCGTGACGTTTAATAGCACACAAGGTGTTCCTCTGGTATTCGGGAGTTGCATAATCTCATAATCATAGGAACATGTATAAGTCATGAAGAAAGCAATAGCAACATACTAAACGATCAAGTGCTAAGCTAACGGAATGGGTCAAGTCAATCACATCATTCTCTAATGATGTGATCCCGTTAATCAAATGACAACTCATGTCTATGGCTAGGAAACTTAACCATCTTTGATTCAACGAGCTAGTCAAGTAGAGGCATACTAGTGACACTCTGTTTGTCTATGTATTCACACATGTACTAAGTTTCCGGTTAATACAATTCTAGCATGAATAATAAACATTTATCATGATATAAGGAAATATAAATAACAACTTTATTATTGCCTCCAGGGCATATTTCCTTCAGTCTCCCACTTGCACTAGAATCAATAATCTAGTTCACATCGCCATGTGATTTAACACCAATAGTTCACATCACCATGTGATTCATATCCATAGTTCACATCGCCATGTGGACAACACTCATAGGGTTTACTAGAGTCAGTAATCTAGTTCACATCGCCATGTGATTAACACCCAAAGAGTACTAAGGTGTGATCATGTTTTGCTTGTGAGAGAAGTTTAGTCAACGGGTCTGCCAAAATCAGATTCGTATGTATTTTGCAAATTTCTATTTCTACAATGCTCTGCAAGGAGCTACTTTAGCTAATTTCTCCCACTTTCAATATGTATCCAGATTGAGACTTAGAGTCATCTGGATCAGTGTCAAAATTTGCATCGACGTAACCCTTTACGACAAACCTTTTGTCACTTACATAATCGAGAAACATATCCTTATTCCACTAAGGATAATTTTGACCGCTGTTCAGTGATCTACTCCTAGATCACTATTGTACTCCCTTGCCAAACTCAGTGTAGGGTATACAATAGATCTGGTACACAGTATGTCATACTTTATAGAACCTATGGCCGAGGCATAGGGAATGACTTTCATTCTCTTTCTATCTTCTGCCGTGGTCGGGCTTTGAGTCTTACTCAATTTCACACCTTGTAACACAGGCAAGAACTCTTTCTTTGACCGTTCCATTTTGAACTACTTCAAAATCTTGTCAAGGTATGTACTCATTGAAAAACTTATCAAGCGTCTTGATCTATCTCTATAGATCTTGATGCTCAATATGTAAGCAGCTTCACCGAGGTCTTTCTTTGAAATACTCCTTTCAAATACTCCTTTATGCTTTCCAGAAAATTCTACATTATTTTCGATCAACAATATGTCATTCACATATATTTATCAGAAATGTTGTAGTGCTCCCACTCACTTTCTTGTAAATATAGGCTTCACCGCAAGTCTATATAAAACTATATGCTTTGATTAACTCAGCAAAGCGTATATTCCAACTCCGAGATGCTTGCACTAGTCCATAGATGGATCGCTGGAGTTGCACATTTTGTTAGAACCTTTAGGATCGACAAAACCTTCTGGTTGCATCATATACAACTCTTCTTTGAGAAATCCATTAAGGAATGTAGTTTTGACATCCATTTCCAGATTTCATAAAATGTGGCAATTTGCTAACATGATCCGGACAGACTTAAGCATCGCTACGAGTGAGAAAATCTCATCGTAGTCAACATCTTGAACTTTGTCAAAACCTTTTCCCACAAGTCTAGCTTTGTAGATAGTAACACTACTCTCAGCATCCGTCTTCCTCTTGAAGATCCATTTATTTTCTATGGCTTGCCGATCATCGGGCAAGTCAACCAAAGTCCACACTTTGTTCTCATACATGGATCCCATCTCAGATTTCATGGCCTCAAGCCATTTTGCGGAATCTGGGCTCATCATCGCTTCCTCATAGTTCGTAGGTTCATCATGGTCAAGTAACATGACCTCCAGAATATGATTACCGTACCACTCTGGTGCGGATCTCACTCTGGTTGACCTACGAGGTTCGGTAGTAACTTGATCTGAAGTTACATGATCATCATCATTAGTTTCCTCACTAATTGGTGTAGGAGTCACAGAAACAGATTTCTGTGATGAACTACTTTCCAATAAGGGAGCAGGTATAGTTACCTCATCAAGTTCTACTTTCCTCCCACTCACTTCTTTCGAGAGAAACTCCTTCTCTAGAAAGGATCCATTCTTAGCAACGAATGTCTTGCCTTCGGATCTGTGATAGAAGTTGTACCCAACTGTCTCCTTTGGGTATCCTATGAAGACATATTTCTTCAATTTGAGCTTATCAGGATGAAACTTTTTCACATAAGCATCGCAACCCCAAACTTTAAGAAACGACAACTTTGGTTTCTTGCCAAACCATAGTTCATATGGTGTCGTCTCAACGGATTTAGATGGTGCCCTATTTAACGTGAATACAGTTGTCTCCTAATGCATAATCCCAAAACGATAGTGGTAAATCGGTAAGAGACATCATAGATTGCACCATATCTAATAATGTACGGTTACGATGTTCAGACACACCATTACGCTGTGGTGTTCCAGGTGGCGTGAGTTGCGAAAATATTCCGCATTGTTTCAAATGAAGACCAAACTCGTAACTCAAATATTCTCCTCCACGATCAAATCATAGAAACTTTATTTTCTTGTTACGATGATTTTCCAGTTCACTCTGAAATTATATGAACTTTTCAAATGTTTCATACTTATGTTTCATCAAGTAGATATACCCATATCTGCTCAAATCATCTATGAAGGTCAGAAAATAACGATACCCGCCGCGAGCCTCAACACTCATCGGATCGCATACATCAGTATGTATTATTTCCAATAAGTGAGTTGCTCGCTCCACTGTTCCGGAGAACGGAGTCTTAGTCATCTTGCCCATAAGGCATGGTTCGCAAGTATCAAGTGATTCATAATCAAGTGATTTAAAATCCCATCAGGATGGAGTTTCTTCATGAGCTTTACACCAATATGACCTAAGCGGCAGTGCCATAAATAAGTTGCACTATCATTATTAACTTTGCATCTTTTGGCTTCAATATTATGAATATGTGTATCACTACGATCGAGATCCAACAAACCATTTTCATTGGGTGTATGACCATAGAAGGTTTTGTTAATGTAAACAGAACAACAATTATTCTCTAACTTAAATGAATAATTGTATTGCAATAAACATGATCAAATCATATTCATGCTCAACGCAAACACCAAATAACACTTATTTAGGTTCAACACTAATCCCGAAAGTATAGGGAGTGTGCGATGATGATCATATCAATCTTGGAACTACTTCCAACACACATCGCCACCTCGCCCTTAACTAGTTTCTATTCATTCTGCAACTCCCGTTTCGAGTTACTATTCTTATCAACTAAACCAGTATCAAATGCCGATGGGTTCCTATAAACACTAGTAAAGTACACATCAATAACATGTATATCCAATATACCTTTGTTCACATTGCCATCCTTCTTATCCGCCAAGTATCTAGGGGCAGTTTCGCTTCCAGTGACCAGTCCCTTTGAAGTAGAAGCACTTAATCTCAGGCTTAGGTCCAGACTTGGGCTTCTTCACTTGAGCAGCAACTTGCTTGCCGTTCTTTTCGAAGTTCCCCTTCTTCCCTTTGCCCTTTTCTTGAAACTAGTGGTCTTGTCAACCATCAACACTTGATGCTTTTCTTGATTTCTACCTTCATCAATTTCAGCATCACGAAGAGCTTGGGAATCGTTTTCGTTATCCCTTGCATATTATAGTTCATCACGAAGTTCTAGCAACTTGGTGATAGTGACTAGAGAACTCTGTCAATCACTATCTTATCTGGAAGATTCACTCCCACTTGATTCAAGTGATTGTAGTACTCAGACATTCTGAGCACATGCTCACTAGCCGAGCTATTCTCCTCCATCTTGTAGGCAAAGTACTTGTCAGGTATCATACCTTTCGACATGGGCATGAGTCTGAAATAATAATTTCAACTCTTGAAACATCTCATATGCTCCGTGGCGTTTCAAAAAATGTTTTTGAATCCCCGATTCTAAGCCGTAAAGCATGGTGCACTAAACTATCAAGTAGTCATCATATCGAGCCTGCCAAACGTTCATAACGTCTGCATTTGCTCCTGCAATCGGTCTGTCACCTAGCAGTGCATCAAGGACATAATTCTTCTGTGCAGCAATGAGGATAATCCTCAGATCACGGATCCAATCTGCATCATTGCTACTAACATCTTTCAACTTAGTTTTCTCTAGGAATATATCAAAAATAAAACAGGGGAGCTAAACGCGAGCTATTGATCTACAACATAGATATGCTAATACTACCAGGACTAAGTTCATGATAAATTAAAGTTCAATTAATCATATTACTTAAGAACTCCTACTTAGATAGACATCCCTCTAATCATCTAAGTGATCACGTGATCCATATCAACTAAACCATGTCCGATCATCACATGAGATGGAGTAGTTTTCAATGGTGAACATCACTATGTTGATCATATCTACTATATGATTCACACTCGACCTTTCGGTCTCAGTGTTCCGAGGCCATATCTGCATATGCTAGGCTCGTCAAGTTTAACCCGAGTATTCTGCATGTGCAAAACTAGCTTGCACCCGTTGTATGTGAACGTAGAGCTTATCACACCCGATCATCATGTGGTGTCTCGGCACGACAAACTTTCGCAACAGTGCATACACAGGGAGAACACTTATACCTTGAAATTTAGTGAGATATCATCTTATAATGCTACCGTCGATCTAAGCAAAATAAGAGGCATAAAATATAAACATCACATGCAATCAATATAAGTGATATGATATGGCCATCATCATCTTGTGCCTTTGATCTCCATCTCCAAAGCACCGTCATGATAACCATAAATCCTTTGGCGACACCTTGATCTCCATCGTAGCATCGTTGTCGTCTCGCCAACTATTTCTCCTATGACTATCGCTATCGCTTAGTGACAAAGTAAAGAAATTACATGGCGATTGCATTTCATACAATAAAGCAACAACCATATGGCTCCTGCCAGTTGCCGATAACTTTGTTACAAAACATGATCATCTCATACAATAAAATTTAGCATCATGTCTTGACCATATCACATCACAACATGCCCTGCAAAACAAGTTAGACGTCCTCTACTTTGTTGTTGCAAGTTTTACGTGGCTGCTACGGGCTGAGCAAGAACAGTTCTTACCTGCGCATCAAAACCACAACGATATTTCGTCAATTATGTGCTGTTTTAACCTTCACAAGGACCGGGCATAGCCACACTCGATTCAACTAAATTTGGAGAAACTGACACCCGCCAGCCACTTGTGTGCTAAGCACGTCGGTGGAACCAGTCTCGCATAAGCGTACGCGTAATGTTGGTCCGGGCCGCTTCATCCAACGATACCGCCGAATTAAAGTGTGATATGCTGGTAAGCAGTATGACTTGTATCGCCCACAACTCACTTGTGTTCTACTCGTGCATATAACATCTACAAATAAACCTGGCTCGGATGCCACTGCCGGGGAACGTAGTAATTTCAAAAAATTCCTACGCACACGCAAGATCATGATGATGCATAGCAACGAGAGAGTAGAGTATTGTCGACGTACCCTCGTAGACCGAAAGCAGAAGCCTTATGACAACGCGATTGATGTAGTCGTACGTCTTCACGATCCGACCGATCCAAGTACTGAGCGTACGACACCTCTGAGTTCAGCACACGTTCAGCTCGATGACGTCCCACGAACTCTGATCCAGCAGAGCTTTGCAGGAGAGTTCCGTCAGCACGACGGCGTGATGACGGTGATGATGTTGCTACCGACGCAGGGCTTCTCCTAAGCACCGCTACGATATGACCGAGGTGGATTATGGTGGAGGGGGCACCGCACACGGCTAAAAGATCAACTTGTGTGTCTTGGGGTGCCCCCTGCCCCCATATATAAAGGAGCAAGGGGGGAGGCCGGCCGGCCCTTGCAGGGCGCGCCAGGAGGAGGAGTCCTCCTCCTAGTAGGAGTAGAACTCCCCTTTCCTACTCCTACTAGGAGGGGGAAATGATGGAGGAGAGGGAGAAGGAAGGGGGGGGTGCCCCCCTTCCCTAGTCCAATTCGGACCAGAGGGGGAGGGGGCGTGCAGCCTGCCCTGGCCGGCCCTCTCTCTCTCTCCACTAAAGCCCATGTGGCCCATTAGTTCTCCGGGGGGGGGGGGGGTTCCGGTAACCCTCCGGCACTGTGGTTTTCTCCGAAATCACCCGGAACACTTCCGGTTTCCGAATATAGCCGTCCAATATATCAATCTTTATGTCTCGACCATTTCGAGACTCCTCGTCATGTTCGTGATCACATCCGGGACCCCGAACTACCTCCGGTACATCAAAACACATAAACTCATAATACCGATCGTCACCAAACGTTAAGCGTGCGGACCCTACGGGTTCGAGAACTATGTAGACATGACCGAGACACATCTCCGGTCAATAACCAATAGCGGAACCTGGATGCTCATATTGGCTCCTACATATTTGATACGTATCCAATGTATCGATAATTTTTTATTGTTCCATGCTATATTATATTCTGTTTTGGATGTTTAATGGGCTTTATTATACACTTTTATATTATTTTTGGGACTAACCTATTACCCGGAGGCCCAGCCCAAATTGCTGTTTTTTTGCCTATTTTAGAGTTTCGTAGAAAAAGAATATCAAACGGAGTCCAAACGGAATGAAACCTTCGGGAACGTGATTTTTGGAACAAACGTGATCCAGAGGACTTGGAGTCCATGTAAAGTAATCAACGAGGAGAGCACGAGGCGGGGCGCCTACCCCAGTGCGCCCTCCACCCTCATGGGGTCCACATTGCTCCACCGACGTACTTCTTCCTCCTATATTTACCTCGTACCCCCAAACCATCGAGGGCATCCACGAAACCTAATTCCACCGCGCAACCTTCTCAGAACGTGAGATCCCATCTTGGGGCCTTTTTCGTGACTGCCGGAGGGCATTGATCACGGAGGCTTCTACATCAACACCATAGCCTCTCGATGATGTGTGAGTAGTTTACCTCGGACCTTGGTCCATAGTTATTAGCTAGATGGATTCTTCTCTCTTTTGGATCTCAATATAAAGTTCTCCTCGATTACATTTGGAGATCTATTCGATGTAATCTTCTTTTGCGGTGTGTTTGTCGGGACCGATGAATTGTGGGTTTATGATCAAGATTATCTATGAACAATATTTGAATCTTCTCTGAATTCTTTTATGTATGATTGGTTATCTTTGCAAGTCTCTTCGAATTATGAGTTTGGTTTGGCCTACTAGATTGATCTTTCTTGCAATGGGAGAAGTGCTTAGCTTTGGGTTCAATCTTGCGGTGTCCTTTCCCAGTGACAGCAGGGGCAGCAAGGCACGTATTGTATTGTTGCCATTGAGGATAACAAGATGGGGTTTATATCATATTGCATGAGTTTATCCCTCTACATCATGTCATCTTGCTTAAAGCGTTACTCTGTTCTTATGAACTTAATACTCTAGATGCATGCTGGATAGCGGTCGATGTGTGGAGTAATAGTAGTAGATGCAGGCAGGAGTCGGTATACTTGTCACGGACGTGATGCCTATATACATGAGCATACCTAGATATTCTCATAACTATGCTCAATTCTATCAATTGCTCGAGAGTAATTTGTTCACCTACCGTAATACTTATGCTCTTGAGAGAAGCCACTAGTGAAACCTATGGCCCCCGGGTCTATTTTCCATCATATTAATCTTCCAACACTTAGCTATTTCCATTGCTTTTTATTTTACTTTGCATATTTATCATAAAAATACCAAAAATATTATCGTATCATATCTATCAGATCTCACTCTCGTAAGTGACCGTGAAGGGATTGACAACCCTTTATCGCGTTGGTTGCGAGGTTCTTATGTGTTTGTGTAGGTGCGAGGGACTTGATCGTAGCCTCCTACTGGATTGATACCTTGGTTCTCAAAAACTGAAGGAAATACTTACGCTACTTTACTACATCACCCTTTCCTCTTCAAGGGAAAACCAGTGCAGTGCTCAAGAGGTAGCAAGAAGGATTTCTGGCGCCGTTGCCGGGGAGTCTACGTAAAAGTCAACATACCAAGTACCCATCACAAACCCTTATCCCTCGCATTACATTATTTGCCATTTGCCTCTCGTTTTCCTCTCCCCCACTTCACCCTTGCCGTTTTATTCGCTCTCTGCTACCTCTTGAGCACTGCATTGGATTTCCTTGAAGAGGAAAGGTGATGCAGCACAGTAGCGTAAGTATTTCCCTCAGTTTTTGAGAACCAAGGTATCAATCCAGTAGGAGGCTACGCGCGAGTCCCTCGTACCTGCACAAAGCAAATAACTCCTCTTAACCAACGCGATAAGGGGTTGTCAATCCCTTCACGGCCACTTACGAGAGTGAGATCTGATAGATATGATAGGATAATATTTTTGGTATTTTTGTGATAGAGATGCAAAGTAAAATAAAAGCAAAGTAAAAAAGCAAAGGAAAATAACTAAGTATTGGAAGATTGATATGATGAAGATAGACCCCCGGGCCATAGGTTTCACTAGTGGCTTCTCTCAAGGGCATAAGTGCTTTACGGTGGGTGAACGAATTCATCATGAGCAATCGATGAATCGAGCATAGTTATGAGAGTATCTAGGTATGATCATGTATATAGGCATCACGTCCGAGACAAGTAGACCGACTCCTGCCCGCATCTACTACTATTACTCCACTCATCGACCGCTATCCAACATGCATCTAGAGTATTAAGTTCAAGAAAACAGAGTAACGCCTTAAGCAAGATGACATGATGTAGAGGGATAGATTCATGCAATATAATAAAAACCCCATATTGTTATCCTCGATGGCAACAATACAATACGTGCCTTGCTGCCCCATCACACCGGGAAAGGACACCGCAAGATTGAACCCAAAGCTAAGCACTTCTCCCATTGCAAGAAAAACCAATCTAGTAGGCTAAACCAAACTGACAATTCGAAGAGACTTGCAAAGATAACCAATCATACATAAAAGAATTCAGAGAAGATTCAAATATTTCTCATAGATAATCTTGATCATAAACCCACAATTCATCGGTCTCAACAAACACACCACAAAAACAAGATTACATCGAATAGATCTCCACGAGAGAGGGGGAGAACATTATATTGAGATCCAAAAAGAGAGAAGAATCCATCTAGCTACTAACTATGGACCCGAAGGTCTTAAGTAAACTACTCACACTTCATCAGAGAGGCTATGGTGTTGATGTAGAAGCCCTCCGTGATGGATGCCTTCCCGGAGCCTGCATCAGTGCCCCAAGATGGGATCTCGTGGGTAAAGAAGGCCGCGGCGGTGGAATTAGGTTTTTGGCTCCGTATCTAATCGTTTGGGGGTACGTAGGTATATATAGGAGGAAGGAGTACGTCGGTAGAGCAACAGGGGGCCCACAAGGGTGGAAGGCGCGCCTGGGGGGGGGGGGGGTAGACGCGCCCCCTACCTCATGCCTCCCTCTTTTCTTTCTTGATGTAGGGTCCAAGTCTCCTGGATCATGTTCGGTGAGAAAATCACGTTCCCGAAGGTTTCATTCATTTGGACTCCGTTTGATATTCCGTTTCTTCGAAACTCTGAAATAGGCAAAAAAAAACAACAATTCTGGGCTGGACCTCCGGTTAATAGGTTAGTCCCAAAAATAATATAAAAGTGGATAATAAAGCCCAATAATGTCCAAAATAGTAGATAATATAGCATGGAGCAATCAAAAATTATAGATACGTCGGAGACGTATCAGGCATCCGCAAGCTTAATTCCTGCTCGTCCTCGAGTAGGTAAATGATAAAAAAGATAATTTTTGATGCGGAGTGCTACTTGGCATAATTTCAATGTAATTCTTCTTAATTGTGGTATGAATATTCAGATCCGAAAGATTCAAGACAAAAGTTTAATATTGACATAAAAATAATAATACTTCAAGCATACTAACAAAGCAATCATGGCTTCTCAAAATAACATGGCCAAAGAAAGTTATCCCTACAAAATCATATATTCTGGCTATGCTCTATGTTCACCACACAAAGTATTTAAATCATGCACAACCCTGATGACAAGCCAAGCAATTGTTTCATACTTTTGACATTCTCAAAACTTTTTCAATCTTTCATAATACATGAGCGTGAGCCATGGATATAGCACTATATGTGGAATAGAATGGTGGTTGTGGAGAAGACAAAAAAAGGGAAGATAGTCTCACTTCAACTAGGCATATCAACGGGCTATGGAGATGCCCATTAATAGATATCAATGTGAGTGAGTAGGGATTGCCATGCAACGGACGCACTAGAGCTATAAGCATATGAAAGCTCAACAAAAGAAACTAAGTGGGTGTGCATCCAACTCGCTTGCTCACGAAGACCTAGGGCATTTTGAGGAAGCCCATCATTGGAATATACAAGCCAAGTTCTATAATGAAAAATTCCCACTAGTATATGAAAGTGACAAAATGAGAGACTCTCTATCATGAAGGTCATGGTGCTATTTTGAAGCACAAGTGTGGTAAAAGGATAGTAACATTGTCCCTTCTCTCTTTTTCTCTCATTTTTTATTTGGATCTTTTCTCTTTTTTTATGGCCTCTTTTTTTATTTTAGTCCGGAGTCTCATCCCGACTTGTGGGGGAATCATAGTCTCCATCATCCTTTCCTCACTTGGGACAATGCTCTAATAATGATGATCATCACACTTTTATTTTCTTACAACTCAACAATTACAACTCGATACTTAGAACATGACTCTATATGAATGCCTCCGACGGTGTACCGGGATATGCAATGAATCAAGAGTGACATGTATGAAAGAATTATGAACGGTGCCTTTGCCACAAATACGATGTCAACTACATGATCATGCTAAGCAATATGAAAATGATGGAGCGTGTCATAATAAACGGAACGGTGGAAAATTGCATGGCAATATATCCCGGAATGGCTATGGAAATGCCATGATAGGTAGGTATGGTGGATTCTTTGAGGAAGGTATATGGTGGGTGTATGATACCGGCGAAAAGTGCGTGGTATTAGAGAGGCTAGCAATGGTGGAAGGAAGAAGAGTGCGTATAATCCATGGACTCAACATTAGTCATAAAGAACTCATATACTTATTGCAAAAATCTACAAGTTATCAAAGCAAAGTATTACGCGCATGCTCCTCGGGGGATAGATTGGTAGGAAAAGACCATCGCTCGTCCCCGACCGCCACTCATAAGGAAGACAATCAATAAATAAATCATGCTCCGACTTCATCACATAACGGTTCACCATACGTGCATGCTACGAGAATCAAAAACTTTAGCACAAGTATTTCTAAAATTCACAACTACTCAACTAGCATGACTCTAATATCACCATCTTCATATCTCAAAACAATTATCAAGCATCAAACTTCTCTTAGTATTCAACACACGCATAAGAAAGTTTTACAAATCTTGAATACCAAGCATATTAGGATTATTAAAGCAAATTACCATGATATTTAAGACTCTCAAAATAATCTAAGTGAAGCATGAGAGATCAATAGTTTCTATAAAACAAATCCACCACCGTGCTCTAAAAGATATAAGTGAAGCACTAGAGCAAAACTATATAACTCAAAAGATATAAGCAAAACACATAGAGTATTCTAACAAATTCCAAATCATGTATGGCTCTCTCAAAAGGTGTGTACAGCAAGGATGATTGTGGTAAACTAAAAAGAAAAGACTCAAATCATACAAGACGCTCCAAGCAAAACACATATCATGTGGTGAATAAAAATATGGCTCCAAGTAAAGTTACCGATGGAAGTAGACGAAGAGGGGATGCCTTCCGGCATCCCCAAGCTTTGACTTTTTGGTGTCCTTAGATTATCTTGGGGGTGCCATGGGCATCCCCAAGCTTAGGCTCTTGCCACTCCTTGTTCCATAATCCATCAAAAATCTTTCACTCAAAACTTGAAAAAAAACTTCACAACGCAAAACTAAACAGAAATCTCGTGAGCTCCATTAGCGAAAGAAAACAAAAGACCACTTCAAGGTACTTTAATGAACTCATTATTTATTTATTCCAACTTCTCTATGGTTTATAAACTATTTTACTAGCCATAGATTCATCAAAATAAGCAAACAACACACGAAAAACAGAATCTGTCAAAAACAGAACAATCTGTAGTAATCTGTAACTAACGCAAACTTTTGGAACTCTAAAAACTCAGAAAAAATAGGACGACCTAGGAAATTTGTTTATTGATCAGCATCAATTGGAATCACTATTTTATCATGTTCTTGTGATTTTTAATAATTGTCTTCGTGAACAGAAAGTTTCTGGAAATTACAGCAAGATCAAATAACTATCATCCAAGAAGATCCTATAGGTTTAACTTGGAACAAACACTAATTAAAACATAAAAACACATCTAACCAGAGGCTAGATTAAATATTTATTCCTAAACAGAAACAAAAAGCAAAAAACAAAAATAAAATTGGGTTGCCCTATCGTTTAACGCCCCTAGCTAGGCATAAAAGCAAGGATAGATCTAGGTATTGCCATCTTTGGTAGGAAATTCTTCAATGAGACATCTATCATCTTTAGAAATTTCTTTATTTTTAGTAATTATCAAACTTCTAGGCACAAGATCAAAAAATTCATTCGTAGCAAATGGTTCCTTAATGATAGCAAAAAGATTGGGATGAATACTTATAGATTTAAGATCCGCAGTTTCCTTACTAGAGGATTCACCCTTATTTTTAGGAACATACATAAGCTTGGCAATTTTAGTAGGTGGACTAGGAGTATTCTTTATGGAAGAAAAAGTGGTTCCCAAATTGGTAATGATACCCTCAAGTTTATCGATTCTAGTGGAATCTTGATTTATTCTTTCATTAACTATGGGTTCCTTCTCCTTAATATTTTTCAAAGTGACTCCTACCTTAGATCCATATTGGGTAATTTGGTTGTGGATCTTTTTATCCAGATTTTCAATTAACTCAACGGTAGCAACTTTATTTTCAATAATTTCAAGTCTTTGCATTACATGCTCCAAAGTTAACATAGTTCCATTAACCAAAAGAGGTGGTGAGCCAAATAAATCTATCATAGAATTATAAGAGTCAAAAGTATGGCTACCCAAGAAATTCCCTCCGGTAATGGTATCAAGGATATATCTATACCAAGGATTAGCACCTACATAAAAATTGCGGAGAAGAATTGAAGTAGATTGCTTCCTGGTAGATCTATTTTGAGCATTGCAAATTCTATACCAAGCGTCTTTTAGATTTTCTCCCTCCCTTTGCTTAAAATTTAGAACTTCATTCCCGGGAGACAAAGGAGAAGAAATAAGACTAGCCATAACGACAAGCAAGCGAAAAAGAGGCGAACAGAAAAGAGAGGGCGAATAAAACGGCAAGGGTGAAGTGGGGGAGAGGAAAACGAGAGGCAAATGGCAAATAATGTAATGCGGGAGATAAGGGATTGTGATAGGTACTTGGTATGTTGACTTTTATGAGACTCCCGGCAGCGGCGCCGTAAATTCTTCTTGCTACCTCTTGAGCACTTCGTTGGATTTCCTTGAAGAGGAAAGGTGATGCAGCACAAGATGGTGTAAGTATTTCCCTCAGTTTTTGAGAACCAAGGTATCAATCCAGTAGGAGGCTATGCACGAGTCCCTCGTACCTGCACAAAGCAAATAACTCCTCGCAACCAACACGATAAGGGGTTGTCAATCCCTTCACGGTCACTTATGAGAGTGAGATCTGATAGATATGATAGGATAATATTTTTGGTATTTTTGTGATAGAGATGCAAAGTAAAATAAAAGCAAAGTAAAAAAGCAAAGGAAAATAACTAAGTATTGGAAGATTGATATGATGAAGATAGACCCGGGGGCCATAGGTTTCACTAGTGGCTTCTCTCAAGAGCATAAGTGTTTTACGGTGAATTGAGCAATTCTTGTTGAGCAATTGACAGAATTGAGCATAGTTATGAGAGTATCTAGGTATGATCATGTATATAGGCATCACGTCCGAGACAAGTAGACCGACTCCTGCCTGCATCTACTACTATTACTCCACTCATCGACCGCTATCCAGCGTGCATCTAGAGTATTAAGTTCAAGAAAACAGAGTAACGCCTTAAGCAAGATGACATGATGTAGAGGGATAGATTCATGCAATATGATTAAAAACCCCATCTTGTTATCCTCGATGGCAACAATATAATACGTGCCTTGCTGCCCCTACTGTCACTGGGAAAGGACACCGCAAGATTGAACCCAAAGCTAAGCACTTCTCCCATTGCAAGAAAAGCCAATCTAGTAGGCCAAACCAAACTGACAATTCGAACAGACTTGCAAAGATAACCAATCATACATAAAAGAATTCAGAGAAGATTCAAATATTGCTCATAGATAATCTTAACCATAAACCCACAATTCATCGGTCTCAACAAACACACCGCAAAAAGAAGAATACATCGAATAGATCTCCACGAGAGAGGGGAGAACATTGTATTGAGATCCAAAAAGAGAGAAGAAGCCATCTAGCTACTAACTATGGACCCGAAGGTCTGAAGTAAACTACTCACACTTCATCGGAGAGGCTATGGTGTTGATGTAGAAGCCCTCCGTGATGGATGCCCCCTCGGTGAGCTCCTAACAGGCCCCAAGATGGGATCTCATGGAGTGCAGAAGGTTGCGGCGGTGGAATTAGGTTTTGGCTCCGTGTCGATCGTTTGAAGTGCGTGGGTATATATAGGAGGAAGGAGTACGTCGGTGGAGCAACAGGGGCCCACGAGGGTGGAGGGCGCGCCTTGGGGGGGCGCGCCCCTACCTCGTGCCTCCCTCTTTTCTTTCTTGACGTAGGGTCCAAGTCTCCTGGATCATGTTCGGTGAGAAAATCACGTTCCCGAAGGTTTCATTCCGTTTGGACTCCTTTTGATATTCCGTTTCTTCAAAACTCTGAAATAGGCAAAAAAGAACAATTCTGTGCTGGGCCTCTGGTTAATAGGTTAGTCCCAAAAATAATATAAAAGTGGATAATAAAGCCCAATAGTATCCAAAACAGTAGATAATATAGCATGGTGCAATCAAAAATTATAGATACGTTGGAGACGTATTACTCTCTCTCTTTGTTTGCCTCTTTTTCGCCTTCCTTGTCGTTATGCCTAGTCCTTTATCTACTCCTCTATCTCCCAAAAATGAAGTTCTTAATTTTAAACAAAGGGAGGGAGAAAATCTAAAAGATGCTTGGTATAGAATTTGCAACGCTCAAAATAAATCTGCTAGAAAGCAATCTACTACCATTCTTCTTCGCAATTTTTATGTATGTGTCGCCCCTTGGCATAGATATATTCTTGATACCATTACCGGAGGAAACTTCTTGGGTAGCCATACTTTCGATTCTTATAATGCTATGATAGATTTGTTTGGCTCACCACCTCTTTTGGTTAATGGAACCATTTTAACTTTGGAACATGTGATGCAACGGCTTGAAATTATTGAAAATGAAATTGCCACCATAGAGTTGATTGAAAATTTGGATAAAAATATCCATAACCAAATTAAGCAATACGGATCTATGGTAGGAGTTGCTCTGAATTTTTTTATGGAAAAGGGACCTAAGGTTAAAGGACGAATAGATCAAGATTCCACTAGAGTTGATAAAATTGAGGATATTATTACTAACCTAGGATCTGCCTTTTCTTCCGTGAAAAACACTTCTTCCCATGCTAAGATTGCAAAGTTAATGTATGTTCCTAAGAATAAGGGTGAAACTCCTAGCAAAGGGAAGGCGGACCTCAAATCTGTAAGTGTTCACCCCGTTTTTTTCGCTATCCTTAAGGAACCTTTTACCACAAGAGATTTCTTTGATTTCGTGCCTAGAAGTTTGATTATTAATGAAAAATAAGAAACTCCTAGGGGTGATAGGCTCCTTATTGAAGAATTTCCTACCAAAGATGGCAATACCTAGATCTATCCGTGTTTTTT
Organism: Aegilops bicornis; assembly: GCA_021605145.1. Taxonomy (NCBI): domain Eukaryota; kingdom Viridiplantae; phylum Streptophyta; class Magnoliopsida; order Poales; family Poaceae; genus Aegilops; species Aegilops bicornis. The sequence continues at coordinate 200,491,045 of CM038675.1, read as the reverse complement.
TGCCTAGCTAGGGGCGTTAAACGATAGCGCTTGTTGGGAGGCAACCCAATTTTATTTTTAGTTTTTTTCTTTTTTCTTATGTTTAGGAATAAATCTTTGATCTAGCCCCTGGTTCGATTTTTTTATGTTTTAATTAGTGTTTGTGCCAAGTTAAACCTATAGGATCTTCTTGGATAGTAGTTATTTGATCTTGCTGAAAATTCCAGAAACTTTCTGTTCAAGAAAACAATTGTTAAAAATTACCAGAATGTGATATAATACTGATTCCAATTGCAGAAGATCAATAAACAAATTATTTAGGTCGTCCTATTTTGGCTGAATTTTTAGAGTTCCAGAATTTTGCGTTAGTTACAGATTACTATAGACTGTTCTGTTTTTGACAGATTCTGTTTTTCGTGTGTTGTTTGCTTATTTTGATGAATCTTTTTTTTGCGAAAAAACTTCCAATCTATTCATCTTCAATAATGGCAGTACAACGAACACCAGAAATAAAAATTACATCCAGATCCGTGGACCACCTAGCGACGACTACAAGCACTGAAGCGAGCCGAAGGCGCACCGCCGTCATCACCCCTCCATCACCGGAGTCGGGCACAACTTGTTGTAGTAGACAGTCGGGAAGTCGTCGTGCTAAGGCCCCATAGGACCAGCGCACCAGAACAGCAACCGCCGCCGATGAAGAATAACGTAGGTTGGAAGGATTCAACCCGAAGACACACGAACGTAGACGAACAACGACGAGATCCGAGCAAATCCACCAAAGATAGATCCGCCGGAGACACACCTCCACACGCCCACCAACGATGCTAGATGCACCACCGGAATAGGGGCTAGGCGGGGAGACCTCTATTCCATTTTTAGGGAGCCGCCACCGTCTCGCCTTGCTGAGCAGGACACAAACCCTAACAAGACAGGAAAAAACGACTGAAAACGGATCCCTCCCGCCGGCCCTTGGCAGGATCCACCGCGCCCCCATGGCCCTTGGGCCACCGGAGACGAGGCGGACCTGCGGCGGTGCCGGCGAGAGGCAGAAACCCTAGCTTTCTTTCTTCAAATTGGAGGAGCGACTTGGCTGCTTTTCACCTCATTTACTACGAATGTCTTATTTTGATGAATCTATGGCTAGTAAAATAGTTTACAAAACATAGAGAAGTTGGAATACAGTAGGTTTAACACCAATATAAATAAAGAATGAGTTCAATACAGTACCTTGAAGTGGTGTTTTGTTTTCTTTCGCTAACGGAGCTCACGAGATTTTCTGTTAAGTTTTGTGTTGTGAAGTTTTCAAGTTTTGGGTAAAGATTTGATGGAGTATGGAACAAGGAGTGGCAAGAGCCTAAGCTTGGGGATGCCCATGACACCCCAACGTAATCCAAGGACACCAAAAAGCCAAAGCTTGGGGATGCCCCGGGAGGCATCCCCTCTTTAATCCTCATCCATCGGTAAATTTACTTGGAGCAATATTTTTATTCACCACATGATATGTGTTTTTCTTGGAGCGTCTTGTATGATTTGAGTCTTTATTCATTAGTTTGTCACAATCATCCTTACTGCACACACCTTTTGAGAGAGACACACATGATTCGAAATTTGTTAGAATACTCTATGTGCTTCACTTATTTCCTCTGAGTTATATAGTTTTTGCTCTAGTACTTCACTTATATCTTTTAGAGCACGGCGGTGGTTATATTTTATAGAAATTATTGAACTCTCGTGCTTCACTTATATTATTTTGAGAGTCTTAAACAACATGGTAATTTGCTTTAATCATGAAATTAATCTTCCATATTGAGTTCATTAAATATCATGAGAAGTTAGATACTTGATAAGTGTTTTGAGATATAAAGGTGGTAATATTAGAGTGTGCTAGTTGAGTAATTGTGAAATTGAGAAATACTTGTGTTAAAGTTGGCAAGTCCCATTAGCATGCACGTATGGTAAAAGTTGTGTAACAATTTTGACACATAGGTGTTCTTTTATTGCTTTCCTTATGAGTGGCGGTCGGGGACGAGCGATGGTCTTTTCCTACTAATCTATCCCTCTAGGGGCATGCGTAGTAGTACTTTGCTTTGAGGGCTAATAAACTTTCGCAATAAGTATATGAGTTCTTTATGACTAATGTGAGTCCATGGATTATACACACTCTCTACCTTCCACAATTTTCTAGCCTCTACGGTACCACGCATTGCCCTTTCTCACATTGAGAGTTGGTGCAAACTTCGCCGGTGCATCCAAACCCCGTGATATGATACGCTCTATCACACATAAACCTCCTTATATCTTCCTCAAAACAGCCACCATACCTACCTATTATGGCATTTCCATAGCCATTCCGAGATATATTGCCATGCAACTTTCCACCGTTCCGTTTATCATGACACACTTCATCATTGTCATATTGCTTTGCATGATCAAGTAGTTGACATTGTATTTTGTGGCAAGGCCACTATTCATATTTTTTTCATACATGTCACTCTTGATTCATCACATATCCCGGTACACCGCCGGAGGCATTCACATAGAGTCATATCTTGTTCTAAGTATTGAGTTGTAATTGTTGAGTTGTAAGTAATAAAAGTGTGAAGATCATCATTATTAGAGCATTGTCCCATGTGAGGAAAGGATGATGGAGACTATGATTCCCCCACAAGTCGGAATGAGATTCCAGACTTAAAAAAAAGAGGCCAAAGAAAAAAAAGAGAAGGCCCAAACAAAAAAATGAGAGAAAAAGAGAGAAGGGACAATACTACTATCCTTTTCCACACTTGTGCTTCAAAGTAGCACCATGATTTTCATGATAGAGAGTCTGCTATGTTGTCACTTTCATATACTAGTGGGAATTTTTAATTATAGAACTTGGCTTGTATATTCCAATGACGGGCTTCCTCAAAATGTCCTAGGTCTTCGTGAGCAAGCAAGTTGGACGCACACCCACTTAGTTTCTTTTGTTGAGCTTTCATATATTTATAGCTCTAGTGCATCCGTTGCATGGCAATCCCTACTCCTTACATTGGCATCAATTGATGGGCATCTCCATAGCCTATTGATTAGCCGCGTCAATGTGACACTTTCTACCTTTTTCTCTTCTCTCATAAACCCGCATCATTATACTTTACTCCACCCATAGTGTTGTATCCATGGCTTGCGCTCATGTATTGCGTAAGAGTCGAAAAGGCTGAAGCGCGTTAAAAGTATGAACCAATTGCTTGGCTTGTCATCGGGGTTATGCATGATGAGAATGTTTGTGTGACAATATTGAAACATAGCCTAACTATATGATTTTGTAGGGATAAGCTTTCTTTGGCTATGTTATTTTGATAAGACATAATTGCTTGGTTAGCATGTTCAAAGTATTATTGTTTTTATGTCAACACTAAACTTTTATCTTGAATCTTTCGGACCTAGATATTCATGCCACAATAAAAGAATTACATTAAGTATACCAAGAAGCATTCCACATCAAAAATTCTGTTTTTATCATTTACCTACTCGAGGACGAGCAGTAATTAAGCTTGGGGATGCTTGATACGTCTCCAACGTATCTATAATTTTTGATTGTTCCATGCTATATTATATTCGTTTTTGGATGTTTAATGGGCTTTATTATACACTTTTATATTATTTTTGGGACTAACCTATTAACCGGAGGCCCAACCCAAATTGCTGTTTTTTTGCCTATTTCAGAGTTTTGCAGAAAAAGAATATCAAACGGAGTCCAAACGGAATGAAACCTTCGGGAACGTGATTTTTGGAACAAACGTGATCCAGAGGACTTGGAGTCCATGTAAAGTAATCAACGAGGAGAGCACGAGGCAGGGGGGCGCGCCTACCCCCCAGGCGCGCCCTCCACCCTCATGGGGTCCACATTGCTCCACCGACGTACTTCTTCCTCCTATATTTACCTACGTACCCCCAAACCATCAGGGGCATCCACGAAACCTAATTCCACCGCCGCAACCTTCTGTAACCGTGAGATCCCATCTTGGGGCCTTTTTCGGCGGCCTGCCGGAGGGGGCATTGATCACGGAGGGCTTCTACATCAACACCATAGCCTCTCTGATGATGTGTGAGTAGTTTACCTCAGACCTTCGGGTCCATAGTTATTAGCTAGATGGATTCTTCTCTCTTTTTGGATCTCAATATAAAGTTCTCCTCGATTCTGTTGGAGATCTATTCGATGTAATCTTCTTTTGCGGTGTGTTTGTCGGGACCGATGAATTGTGGGTTTATGATCAAGATTATCTATGAACAATATTTGAATCTTCTCTGAATTCTTTTATGTATGATTGGTTATCTTTGCAAGTCTCTTGAATTATGAGTTTGGTTTGGCCTACTAGATTGATCTTTCTTGCAATGGGAGAAGTGCTTAGCTTTGGGTTCAATCTTGCGGTGTCCTTTCCCAAAGGATGTGAGGGCAGCAAGGCACGTATTGTATTGTTGCCATCGAGGATAACAAGATGGGGTTTATATCATATTGCATGAGTTTATCCCTCTACATCATGTCATCTTGCTTAAAGCGTTACTCTGTTCTTATGAACTTAATACTCTAGATGCATCTTTGGATAGCGGTCGATGTGTGGAGTAATAGTAGTAGATGCGGCAGAGTCGGTATACTTGTCACGGACGTGATGCCTATATACATGAGCATACCTAGATATTCTCATAACTATGCTCAATTCTATCAATTGCTCGAGAGTAATTTGTTCACCCACCGTAATACTTATGCTCTTCAGAGAATCCACTAGTGAAACCTATGGCCCCCGGGTCTATTTTCCATCATATTAATCTTCCAACACTTAGCTATTTCTGTCGTGGATTTGTCACGGCAGATGTCCTAGGGTGAGGACTTAGTCATGAGGCCAACGCATCTATGTGGTAGCTTGAGAGGGATTGAGCGGAATCGAGAGACGCAACACAAGACAGGGATTTAGACAGATTCGGGCCCCGGGAAACATCATCTGGTAAAAACCCTACATGCTGTTTGAGGCTAGGTCTCATTATCATCACGAGGGAGTCGCCGTAAACCGGCTCTCCCAGTTATGTCTAGCCCTAAGATTGTTTCTTCTTGCTTGTCCATCTTTGGGGAGCCCTGCCCCTCCTTATATATGTTGAAGGGGCGGGTTACATGTGGAGTCCTATTAGGATTAGGACTAGTCTATCTCTAATACAAACCGGATACAAGTCCAGGTCTTAACTCCTTGTAAGACAAATATTCCTCACGCCTTTCCTTGTAAACCGGCCCACCATAGTATGAATCGGCATTCATGAACCGCCCATTGGGCCACCGGGTCTTGTCGCTCCTCTGATCCGCCTGCCGGATTACCTATGAATCGTAAACCGCCAGGTCCAAACGGGTCGCCAGTGAATCGTCAATTCTCAGCCGGGTATCAAGTAAACCGTCAAGTCTGGCCGGGTTATACTTCTGGCCGGTTTACACCGCGGGGTATATCCCCAACATTAGCCCCCAGTTTAGTTTTGATTTATCCATGTTAAATTGATCCTGTAAAACAAACACAATAACATATTTGACAGATTATGCTCCGGGTTAAGAATTCTTCTAAACCGGCATCTGATCATCCTTAAGTCCTTGTCATTTCCTCCTTCTAGAAAATCCGAGTCAACAGACTAGCTTCATAATCAATTTGCTTGCATAAGATATTTCATAAATAAAGAATCCATTTGAATCGGCCTTCAATGCTCTGATTTGAAAAAATATTGGTCTTCAAATATTCAATTGATATCAGCCGGTTTAAAAATATAGAACTTGCCGGTTTATCATTGCCAAAACTGCCGGGTATAAAAACTGATAATTCCGGGTCATGATTGTTTCCAATGCCGGTTCATGATTGTTGCCAACGCCGGTTCATGATGATTGGTGATGCCGGGTCAATCTGGTTTGCTCAAAACTGAAAATCGGAAGATATTTCTTCCTTATATCCATATTACCTATAGCCCCCAAGTCTTGAACAGAACAAAGTGATGATTTGAGACTTGTTTCCATATAATTACTGCCACTTTGAAGAAATCCATGTTGTTCATCTCAATCACTAGTAAAAACTGAATACTCCATATATGTAGCCCCCAAGTGCCGGGTTGTCATGCTTGCAGCAACCTGGGAGTTGAAATTGCCTTGTGCTCATAAAAACTTCAACCAGTGTGGCCCCCAAGGGCCGGGTCATTATGCAATAATGAGCAGGGACTTTGTAAATATAATCATGTAGATTTGAGCAGTGATGTGTAGCCCCCAAGGGCCGGCTTAGTAAGATAATACTTGAATTTTTTACAGGAGCAATTGGTAGCCCCCAAGGGCCGGCTCATTATGATGTGATGAGTCGGGTCTTTAATAAGATGAGCAAAAAATGACTTTGCATTAGCCCCCAAGTGTCATGGTGCATGCTTGCAGCGACATGAGACTTGCATGTAATCTCAATTTGATTAATGTAGCCCCCAAGTGTCGTGTCGTAAGCCTGCAGCCACTCGGGACTATTCCTTCCATTGTACAATAAATCATATCCTTTGATAAAATAATTGCCATTGCGCTAAAGAGACTTTGAAAACCTCAATAATACCAGTTATTAATAACCATAATAAAAATCCAGCCATGTTGGCTATTCAAGATAATATAATCCGGTATGAAAACCTTATTCCTTCAATATCATAATGAAAACTTAGCCAAGTTTGGCTATTTGAATAATATAACCCAATGGTTAATAAGCGCATGATTCCAATGGCGCAATCCAAATATATACTAGCGACTTATAGTCTAAAACCAGGCCGGGTTAACAAACACCGGATAATTTCTCATCATATACTGGCGACTTATCGTCTTAAAGCCAGGGCAGTTTAATAAACACCGGATAATTTATCATCATACTGGCGACTTATAGTCGAAATCCAGGCCAAGTTAATAAACGCCGGTGATTTATAATCATGCTTTATTCAACCTGTTTCTGCATACAACAAGTTTAAAGTGTCCTGGCGGTTTACCGCCGGACGGGTCATAATGCCCAACATATAACCTGGGTTGATAACCAAGGCTGCACTTAAAAATAATTAAATATGAAATATATCATACTTGTGACATTGAATCACATCGTTGGTTTACCAATTTTTTGTAGTAAGTTTGATAACCCAAATTTTGAGTACTGATAACTCCTCCCATATTGTGCCGGTTTATAATAAAACCGTTCCGGGTTGTGATAAACACCGGTTTATCCATATTCAATTCTGGCGGCTTATAGTAGAAACCTGACTGGGCTGATAGTCTCCGGGTTATGATTTGATCATGTACTGACAACTTGTAGTTGACAGCTTAACCGGGTTGATAAACACCAGTTTAAAAAGCATCACAAATCTTGTAAAAACAAAGAAAACTTAACAAAAGGCAAATAAAACCGTTGTAGTCGAGGCTTTTCACGGGCTACCAGGCCCAAATTCGAGACTTTTCATGGGCTGCCAGACCACTGAGTTAAAACATTTTTGCAAAGCCTTTTAAGATGGTCCTCAATCCTTAACCAATCATCGTTTTAACTTGACAAGTTCATGGTCTTTATTTTAGAGTAACTTGTCAAAGTTCGAAGGGTCATACCAGGTTTACCTGGGCGGAGTGACTTACTTAAATAGGCAGGTTAACCTGGGGTTTTAGGTGTATACACCAGGCTTCCAAGCTATGGCTTGATAGCCCATTACAAGTGTAGATTCTAAGTTCATTTCGATAGCAAAGAATCCCCAAGTAACGTTTTGAGCTGTGCTCAGTGGGTGCCTATGTTTGAGTTGTTGTTTTTACAACACTCTCTTTGGCCTCGGAGTAATTTGGCTTTGAGCCGATAAAGAGGTGTGACTATGGTTTGAAGACGACCAAGCCCCTAGTGACGTTGTGGCATTGCGCCGATCAAGAGGTGTAGCTATGGTTCGGATACGACCAAGCCCCCAAGTGATATTGTAGAAAGCTTTGATAAGTTGAATCAACGGGTAAACCGGACGCTGCTTTATAAGCAGAAGCGCCCATGTGATCAATAATATGATAGGCCAATAAGACGGGATACCCATGTTTTAACCGCGCATCATGGCAACAGGTCCGCTTCGGCTACCTTTAACTTTTTGCAAGAGATAAATTCTTCTTGAACCAGGATTTTGAACCGGATATTGAGAGCTTCAATGTTTTATGGGAGACATCTTTCCCTTGAACCGGATATTAAACCAGAACCTTCATTTTCAGCCGGAAATTTTCTGACGGCCTTTCAGCTCGAACTTGCGAGAGATTAATTCCTCTTGAACCGGAAATTCTTAAACCGGATTCGAGAGCTTCAGAGCTTTGTGGGAGAACAGATTTCCCATGAACCGGATTTTAAATCGGCATTCTTTATTTTCAACCGGAAATTCTCTGACGGCCTTCAAATTGTCATCAATATGGTAGTAGCCTCCGGGACCGGGTTATCTTTCTCTCCAACGTCCTGGGGTTCTTGACTTCACTGAAAACCGGCAACGTTTTGCTGAGTCATATCATTGTAGCCCCCGAGTCTCAAGGTGACTCGAGGAGTTGGCTTGAGATTCTCCAAATTTGACTACGATATAAACCAGCATAAGTTGCATAGCATTGTTGTTGATAGCACGATATAAATCCACATAAGGTTGTGGTGACTGCAGCGGGTTATAGATGATCCCGTATGAGCCGTGTCAGCAACTCGGCCAATGGTTCCTTCAACTGGCGATTTGAAGTTAACCAAATTGTAGTGGCGGCGACTTGTGCGCCTGCTCATTGAGCCACCCAATGCAGACGACGGTTGATAGTATATGATAATTTTCCTCCATTTTATTGAATGAAAACCGGGCTACCCAAGCCGTGACTTGCTCATGCTCAATAAATAGCTCATGCAGACAGGTGCGGCCCGGTATGCTGATGTAGACCAGGCCGCGAGAGACGGTCGAAAAAAGCGACCGCCGCAACAGAGACAACTCGGACAGATGAGTCGGTCGTGGCGTTGTAAGCCGGTGCGGACGGGGAAAATCGGCACCAGTGTCGTAAACCGGCACAGAAGGGCGAGTTAATCATGGGCGCGGTCCCGACAAGCTGATGTAAACCGGGCCACAGGGACGGCCATTTGTGCATGTTCATTCACCAGGTGGTATGGCACGGACGAAACGCCAGTGCAGAACGTTGCTAGCGCATGCTCCGTGCCCATAATATAACGCCTCATTTGTAATGAACAATTGTCCTGCGTCAAAAAATATCACATGCCAAGTAATTGTTCCTTGACAAAAATAATATGCGCTAATAAAGTAGGCCTTAGATGGATATCGCCTGATATGTTAGGCCGGAAATAACCCGCCATGAAGTTGATGATCCGGCCGCGGGAGCAGACAGATGAGTCGGCCCGGTGTTGTAAGCTGGTGCGGACGAGCAAGTTGTCCTCCACGTTGTAAGCCGGTGCGGACGCGTGAACCGACCGCGAAGGCGGATGGGAGAGTCAATACAGATGCGGTAGACCGCGCGGACGGGCGAGTCAGTCGTGTCGTGTTGATATGGCGGGGCGGCGACTTACGTACGTATCCGACCAGTAACACGGTACGGACAAGCGCTTAGTGCAAAAATAATTTCGGCGCACGCCCCTTTGCGACACCTTTATAATGTATATTTGTCCCGTGTAAAATATATTGCAAGAAAACGTGATTGCTCTCAGGATAAATTTAATATGTAGTAAATAAATAAGAAAGATAACACCTGGTTATATCATGTAGTGGACGTAGCAGTTCACAACAACTTTGAACATCAGCGGTTTAAGGTGACTTGTTTTGACCAACGTCGAAACAGCAGCAGCCGGCCGACAACGACGGCTCAGGCGACGCGAGGGCGTGAGCAGCAAAGGCCTGAGTCTGCGGCCAAATCCGTTTCTAGGTGGCACGTTTCTTCCAAATCCACGTCCTCCTCAACCTCCAGGTCGTGACCCTCCTTTCTTTTTTCCTTTTTTAATAGTAATTTTCCCTTGATGACCGGAGTACTGGAACTTGCATCTCGCATGATAGAATCCATTATCCCCACGTGAGGGAGGTACTTCCCAGGCTTGAGCAAAGTAGTAGTAGCTTTGTCTTTTCCTAGTAGCACTTTTGACTTACTTTAATACCATGATGTGGACATCGAGACTGCAGATCGCGTCACGGGATTTTCCTTTTTTTACTATTTCAGCCAATAGCACTTTTTGATCTTATCTGCACACTCCGGCGAGGAATCAACTGTACGATGTTTGCAGAGTTCGCCTCGATCTGCTGTAGTCCCTCGAGTCGTGTCATGCCGATCCGCACCGCAGACGATGCCCAAGTCAGTCTCGGCGAATCAACCACGCGTATAACTTTTCTTCTTCTGGAAAATTGTGAACTTCTCGAACCCTAGGAAGGATCCCTCCAAAAACTCAACACCACCGTGCGCCTGGCCCCATGGTGGGCGCCAAATGTCGTGGATTTGTCACGGCAGATGTCCTAGAGTGAGGATTTAGTTGTGAGGCCAACGCATCTATGTGGTAGCTTGAGAGGGGTTGAGCGGAATCGAGAGACGCAACACAAGACAGGGATTTAGACAGCTTCGGGCCCCGGGAAACATCATCTGGTAACAACCCTACATGCTGCTTGAGGCTAGGTCTCATTATCATCACAAGGGAGTCGTCGTAAACCGGCTCTCCCAGTTATCTCTAGCCCTAAGATTGTTTCTTCTTGCTTGTCCCTCTTTGGGGAGCCCTGCCCCTCCTTATATATGTTGAAGGGGCGGGTTACATGTGGAGTCCTATTAGGATTAGGACTAGTCTATCTCTAATACAAACCGGATACAAGTCCAGGTCTTAACTCCTTGTAAGACAAATATTCCTCACGCCTTTCCTTGTAAACCGGCCCACCATAGTATGAATCGGCCTTCATGAACCGCCCGTTGGGCCACCGGGTCTTGTCGCTCCTCTGACCCGCCTGCCGGATTACCAATGAATCATAAACCGCCAGGTGCAAACGGGCCGCCAGTGAATCGTCAATTCTCAGCCGGGTCTCAAGTAAACCGTCAAGTCCGGCCGGGTTATACTTTCGGCCAGTTTACACCGCGGGGTATATCCCCGACAATTTCCATTGCTTTTTATTTTACTTTGCATCTTTATCATAAAAATACCAAAAATATTATCTTATCATATCTATCAAATCTCACTCTCGTAAGTGACCGTGAAGGAATTGACAACCCCTTTATCGCGTTGGTTGCAAGGTTCTTATTTGTTTGTGTAGGTGCGAGGGACTTGAGTGTAGCCTCCTACTGGATTGATACCTTGGTTCTCAAAAACTGAGGGAAATACTTACGCTACTTTACTGCATCACCCTTTCCTCTTCAAGGGAAAACCAACACAGTGCTCAAGAGGTAGCAATATTCTACGAAGATCTTTATCAGTCAAATGGCATAACAACATACATTGTTCCCTTTGTCATCGGTATGTTACTTGCCCGAGATTCGATCGTCGGTATCTCAATACTTAGTTCAATATCGTTACCGGCAAGTCTCTTTACTCGTTCCGTAATACATCATCCATAACTAACTCATTAGTTGCATTGCTTGCAAGGCTTATAGTGATGTGCATTACCGAGAGGGCCCAGAGATACCTCTCCGATACTCGGAGTGACAAATCCTAATATCGATCTATGCCAACCCAACAAACACCTCCGGGGACACCTGTAGAGCATCTTTATAATCACCCAGTTACGTTGTGACGTTTGATAGCACACAAGGTGTCGTGGAATTGTCACGGCAGATGTCCTCATGAAAGGACTTAGTCGTAGGGCCATCGTACGGGTTAACCTAGAGGGGTTAAAGCGGACACAAGACACGGGAATTATACTGGTTCGGCCCCTTCGATGAAGGTAAAAGCCTACGTCCCGTTGTGATGTGATTGATATGATTTGGCGACTAGGGAGCAATAGCTTTGCCTTAGCCTCGAATTCTGTCCCTAACTTCGCCGCGGGTCGTCCCCTTATATACACGGGTTGGCCTTGCGGCGGTCTCTGAAGTCCCGATCCGGCTCATACAAGCGTCCGGCTCGGTCTCTTCTTTCTTAACTTACAACACAAGTTACAATACTAAGGCGTTTTACATAAATGGACCTTAATTCGCCTCTGGGCTCCGGGCCTCCTCCGTGGGCCTGAATCATGGGCGAGGTAAACCGGCCCCTCAAGGCGGTTCACGCTCGATAGTTGTATCCCAACATTAGGCCCCAGTTGACTTGAACCGGTTCATGTTAATCTTCAACACCTTCAGAAACTCTTGATCTCTTTTCACATTTTGTAAACCGCCACTGCTTGAACGCCCGTGATGTCATCCTCCGATCCGTGTGTCGATGCGTCTTGGCGTCATTTTAATAAAGAAATCCAAACAGTAAGATTCCCTGCATTTAATGCCATCCCGGAAATCGAGGCGGCCGCTGCACCGTCCGCCGCTTTTGACTCCTCGAATCTCGCGCCCGTTGATTGCTCCGGTTCCTTATAAATAGACCGGCCGCCTTCTGTCTCTTCTTCTTCTCCTTCCTCGCGACGCTCCAGTCTTGCAGCTCCGCCGTCGCCTCCGACCTTCGAGCAGCCAGCGTCAACGCTGACGCCGCGCCGACCTGACCGTGTCGAGTCTTCGGCGCTCCTCCTCGGCTTCGCTCATCGTAAGGTCCTTTTTCAACCCCTAGATCGCATCAGAGACCTGTTCATCCCGCAGTTCATCTCGGTTTCTTCACACCTGCTCCGCCATGGCCATGCGATCGATCGCATCATATATCTGTCAGAAGTCTGCCCGCCGTCCATCTAAACCTTCACGCATCGGCTTTTTCCGTAGATCCTCGAGTTTAGAATACCCGAACCCTCCTGTTCTTTTTGAGGTTTGCATAGGTCGTGAAGGTTTTTTCTTCTTTGGAACTTGGTAGATCTTGATTACTTCCCTTCGCATGTGAAAACTGTTTCTGTCCATACTTAGCAGATTTTTCAATTCTGCCTTATTCGACGGTTTAACTTTTGATAGCTAATCCGTCACTCCATTAGCCCTCGCTAAACCGGAATGGGAGGCGGCCGCTGAATCGCCGGTTTAACAATGCATAATATGCCTGAACCGTTTAATGGTGAACCGTTTCTCCCTTTATTCCACAGCTTAGTCTTCCGGAATGGCTCCTCAATTCTCAGCTTGCAATTGGGTCCGGTCAAAAATCACTGAAACGCATAACTCAACGGCTATGTCACCATGGCGGTTTGGCTCCAAAAATGCCCTCCTTTGGCGTGTTCGGATGGCGAGTTTCCTCCGGAGCCACAAGAGGGAGAAGTAATTGTGTTTATGCAGCATTTAGACGGGGTTACGCCCGCCCGGTTCAAAAATTTTCGGGGCGTCCTTGCAAGCTTGCAACTCCATCCGCAGGATATCGGCCCGAACTTCTGTGTCAAACATATGCAACTTTCAAGTCTTACATGAAGTCTATCTTCGTGAAGAGCCCTCTGTGGAGCTATTCCAGGATTTCTTTCACTTGAACCGCCCGTCTGGAGTTTTACGATGGTCCCAACACAGAACTAGGTGGCGTTTCAATCCGTAAAAGGAAGGAAGCGGACTTTCCTCACGCCAAACACCACAGCCATCCAAAGTTGGAACCAAACCTGGTTCTATTGCGGAACACCGCTCACCTTAGCGAGAATCCCTTGCCGGGTTACCGTCCTCACCTCGGCAACAACCATCCGCTGCCTTTACGCTTAACCGCGGAACGGAAGAACTTTGCACCTCGGATCATAAAACTCCGGGCTCTAATGGCCAATGGACTAACTGGTGTGGACCTTGTGCGATGTGGGTTTCTTGGGGCATCTTGCCCTTAAGCCGCCCGGCCGGATTGATGCACGAGTATCTTGGCAGCCTCAAAGACCCTCAAAGGCGTCACGAATTACCAATAACTGAATTTGAGGTTCTGAGAGGCTGTAAAAAGATGCTTGATGAACCAATCTCCGTCTGCAGCCCTAACCGGGTTGGCTCCGTTACGTGTTGCCAACCCGCCACCTGCGGTAAGACTTTGCTCGCCGCCTTCGGGCTTTTAACATTTTGTTGATATTCATTAATCCTTGCTACCTCGCAGGTGACAGCTCATACGGAGAGCGGACCAAACCGGCCCGAGCTCCGCGTATAAAGTCCAAGGCTACTAAAAAGGCTGGCAAGAAAACCGCCGGGTCTTCTGATCCGCCGGAAGATGAAGAATCTGAAGCTGAGGTAAAACTTGATATCCTTACGAGGGAGCCGCCGTAAACCGGCTCTCCTCCTTGTGTTTCTTCTTATGATTTATCCCTCTATTCTTCCATGTACTGATAAATGTAACTCCCAGGATGATGCTGAAGCCAGCCATGCCGACCGTGTTGAGGTAATCCTTCTTTCTTCCAACTCCGACCTCGTGCCGGTTAAAAGAATTCGCCGCGCCGTTCGGAAAGTGAAAAAATCTCATTCCTCTACTTATTTGAAGAGACAGCAGGCCGAAGAGCGCCGTACAACCCGGCACAATGGTCAACAGATTCTATCCTCCGGTTTATCAGATACACCAAACCGGAAGCGTCGCCCAGAGGTGACTTGTTCTCCTGAAAAACGTTATCCCTTAAAGGGTTTCTTCCGATGTCCTCTTAATTCGTGTGACCCGAATTATCAGGCCTCTTCCAACTCTTCCGGCGGTTCATCAACCACGCATAGCGCCTCCGTGAAAGTTGCTGCGGGGTATGTAACTGCTGTCCATCGATTCGATTTACAACTGCCTTGGTTGATTTGCCTTAATCCAATTCTGAACATTGCAGCACCAAGGCTCGCTTGAGTAAGAAAGCGAAAACCCTTGACCCTCTGCGGATGTTGATCCGGAAAAGACCGGAACAAACCCACGAAAATCCTGAAGTCGCCAAAGATAGCTCTGGCGAGTTGTACAAAGACGATCTGGCTGATCCGCGGAAGCTGAACCGGAGGTCCAAATGGAAACTTCACAGCCTGCTCCACCAAACCGCCGATAGATCGAGTCATAACGGTTGAACCGCCGAGCGAGTAAGCAAACATCAAGCCCAAAGAAGACCGCCGAAAATAGCGATGTTATTGTGACAGTAATCGCTACGCTGCTCCTAGCCAACCGGTCGCTTTAACAAAACATAGTGCCAAGGGCGAGTCGGCCGCCGTGAGTAAAGATAAAGGAAAAACAGACCTGTCAGCTTACGACAACTTCTCTGCCCAAGAACTGCACTCCGGGTTTCTGAACCGGCTCTATACCAGCCGTGACCTTGAAGCTGGCCTGGTAAACCGGATGAAGGACCGCTATGAGGTAATGAATTATGCCTTTCCTGTACTTTAGCTGTATAGTAGCCCCCAAGGGTCGGTTCAACTTAGCATAGTTAAACGGGACTTAATTTCTGTACCCAAATGGCAAACTGAGATCAATTAGCCATTAGCCCCCAAGTGCCAAGGTGAATATGTATATTGAGCTTGGGACTTGATAATGAGACACCTAACATGCTTCCTTTGTTACTAGAATGAAATAGAGCAGCAAAGCGTGCAACTCAAAGACCTGCGAGCCAATCTGGAGACTCAATAGCAGAAACCACTAAGGCCAAGGACGAATTGAGAACGGCCTTGGCCACCGTGGAACAAATTTGAAGGAGTGGTATAAATCCGAGCAGGCCAAGCTGGGACACCGAGAAGGCCGGTTTGAAAAAAGCAGGCGGAAGAAGCTGAAGCAGCCCTTAAACCGGTGACTGAAGAGCTTACCGGACTCAAGCGCCAAGTGCATGCCATGACCTCTGCCGTCTTTGGTAAGAAACTATGCACTGGCTATCTTAATTTTGATATTTCCGCCGGTTTATCCTGAGTTGTCTTAAACCGGTGCAGGCAAGCGTATTGCACATATGGACTCTGATGTGCGGAAGAAGCTCAAGGCCGCTTATACGCTGATCGAGCAGCTGTATACCGGCGCCCGAAGTCATATGTGCTACATCATACGACAACACGGTGCCGTCCTCGATCGGAGAAACCTGGACCGGTTGTCCATGGTTCCGGGCAACAGAAGAGTTTAAGCGATCCACGGCTCGGGCTGGCACCTTCTTGGCTCGACGCAGCGCCAAGGCGTGGATAGCAGATCTTGATCCGGTGACATAGCCAAAGGTTTCCCCGATGCTCAAGAGAATGGTGAAGCCTTTGATAACGACACCTCAAGCGGATCACAAAGGAAATGCGTCATTGGCGAGTCAATTGGCAGACGAAGCCAACCTGACGGTTCACCGCTCCTTTTATGATGCCAACAACAAGCGGGTGGAGTTTGTCATCCCTGAAGTGCAGAGCCTTGTTCCCCCAATCCGTAAGCACACTTATGCCCCTGACGTTGATCCGGCTGAGCTGATAAGTGAAGAAGGCATCTTCGTGCCTTAACCGGATTGGTGGTCTACCAATGACTTCCGGGCTTTGGGTGAGGAAGAAGAAGAAGTTGAACCGACGTCAGGCGCCCCCTCTACCTCACGTCAACCCGGCGAAGCAGCGTAATTCGTCAAGCCGGGTGACGCCTCCGAAGCTTCAAGGCATAACCCCACATGAAACGCCGGGCCTCAAAAGGCTTTGTAATAGGATAGCCAGTACTTTGTTTTGAACAATGTCGTTACAACCTCAGTCTGTAAACTTTTGCGTGGCGGTGCTGGATACTTTGGTTTTGAAGTAGTGAATCCTTCAACATATTTTGCCTGCAATCACAAATTCTTAAACCGCCATGGCGTCTTGCGCCTCTAGCCGGATTGTGATGCCAATATATTTATAGAAGAAAATATCGAGGTATACGATCAAAATTTTGTGATACAAACATACCTGCCAGTGTCGGGCACACAGTTGGCTTTAGCCAATCCTGAAGCGGAGGCTTTATAAACCATCACCGTCAAAGGAGAACAATCCCTGTGTGTATAATACCGATTTACCGTGTAAATCGTGTCGGGCCTGATAAGCCCCCTGTTACTCCATAATGGGATGTTAATGACAAAATCAAACCGGAACAATCAATCACGGATTTAAAAATGGACCAAATTCTGAAAACTTGAATCCGGTTGAAAGAAGGTTTGTCGGTTTAAGAAAACAAACAGAAGCCAAATTATATGTATAAAAAACACATGGAAGCAAAAACAATGACAAAGACTGTTTGCAAGAAGAGGCTTTATTGAGCTCGATCGGATGGCGTTACCATGGCGGACAGGACCAAGCTCCCTATAAGGTGTAGCGATGGTTCAAGTCAGCCAGTCCCCAATCGACATCGTGGCATTACGCCCGATCAAGTGGCATTGCATTGGTTCGGGTTCGACCAAGCCCCAAGTGATTCTATGGCCTTAGGCCGACCAAGAGGCGTGTTGGTTCAGGCGTGACCATGTCCCCAAGTGATCTGGTGGCTTTCGCCTGTCAAGAGGTGTTGCATTGGTTCGGACACGACTAAGCCCCCAAATGATCTGGTGGCTTACGCCTGCAAAGAGGTGTTGCATTGGTTCGGACACGACCAAGCCCCCAAGTGACAAAAATTTCACAAAAGCAAGGCCAAGGGTTAAACCGGAGGCCGCTTCACGACAACATCTCCATGTACCCAAACCGAGTTTTATACTGAGCAGATACCCGCTTTAGCCGAGGATCCGGTTTATTGCCTTTATTCATAATATATACATTGTCTTAATATGTACATAAGTGGAGCCAATGGCTCGGTATAATAAGGCCGAAGATGAGCTATGTTCCACGGCTGTTGGTCTCCTCTTCGGCGTGCGTGAGTCCTTTCGCTCTCGAACATCAATCGAGATAGTAGGACCCGTTGTATAGATTCTTCTTGACCACAAAGGCCCCTCCCAAGGTGGGGATAGCTTGTGCATATCTTTACGGTCTTGAATGAGCCGCAGCACTAAGTCTCCTTCACGAAAGGTTCTGGTTTTAACCCGCCCGGCTGTGATACCGACGAAGATCCTGCTGGTAAACCGCCCGAACGAGCAGCTGCCATATCGCGCTCTTCATCCAGTCGATCCAAATCGTCTTGCCGTGCTGCCTCGCTATCTGCCTCAACATAAGCTGCCACTCGAGGCGAGTCATGACGGATATCGCTGGGAAGGACCGCCTCCGCTCCATAGACCATAAAGAACGGGCGTGTATCCGATTGGATCAGTTGGGGGTAGTATTTATACTCCATATCACCGATGGTAGCTCTTCCACCCAACAACCCGGCGTCCTCTCTAAAGGGACCATAAGTCGGGTTTGATACCTTTCAAGATCTCCTGATTAGCTCGTTCCGCTTGACCATTGGATTGCGGGTGGGCTACGGAAGAAACATCAAGCGGATGTGCTCTCGTTCACAAAATTCCTTCATAGCTCCTTTGGACAAATTGGTGCCATTGTCCGTGATGATACCTGTGGAAACCCAAACCGGAAAATCACCTTTTGATGAACTGAACCGCCGTGGCGCATCACACTTGCTAACAGGCTCTGCCTCAACCCACTTGGTAAATTTATCAACCGCCACCAACAGGTGGGTCTTTTTGTCCTTGGACCTTTTGAAAGGTCCAACCATATCCAACCCCAAGTCGCAAACGGCCAAGTAATTGGAATCATCCTCAATTCTTGGGCTGGCACATGAGCACGCCTGGAGAACTTTTGGCAACCGTCAGATCGTCTGACCAGATCCTCCGCATCAGCATGGGCAGTCAACCAATAGAAACCATGGCGGAATGCTTTGGCCACCAAGGACTTTGAACCGGCGTGGTGACCACAATCCCCTTCATGGATCTCTCGCAATATCTCACAGCCCTCTTCAGGGGACACACAACGCTGAAACGCCCTGACACCTTTGCAATGGTGCAACTTCGCCATTAACAATGGTCATAGACTTAGACCGCCGAACTATCTGCCGGGCCAACGTCTCATCTTCTCGTAACTTCGCCCGGTTCATGTATGCCAAATAAGGGGCGTCAATCCGGAATGACATGCAGGCCGCCACCAATTGAGCCTCCGGATCGTGGATAGCCAAATCAATTTCATCGAGGAAGCTTAAGCGGCCGGTTATGCGATACATCAAGGAAGGCGTTAGGCGGGACGGTTTACGTTGAGAGCCCAGCCTGCTTAAAGCATCGGCCGCTTCGTTCTTCCGACGATCCACATGGTCCACCTGATATCCTTTAAAATGTCACGCAACAACATCCACCTCCCGACGATATGCAGCCATGAGTGGATCTTTGGAATCCCAAGTACATGATACTCTCTGGGCCACCAAGTCCGAGTCACCAAAGCATTTAACCCGGCTGAGATTCATTTCCTTAGCCATCCGGAGACCATGGAGTAAAGCTTCATACTCGGCTGCATTGTTAGTACAAGGGAACATTAGGCGGAGAACGTAATGTAACTTGTCACCTCGCGGGGAAGTTAATCGACTCGACCCCGAGCCCTCAATTGCACTGGACCCATCAAAGTGGATGGTCCAATAGGTATGATCCGGCTTCTCTTGAGCGCTTGCAACTCCGTCCAATCATTAATGAAATCCACAAGTGCTTGAGATTTTACGGCCGTCCGAGGCACATACCTTAAACCGTCTGGCCCAAGTTCTATAGCCCACTTAGCAACCCGCCGATCGCTTCCGGTTACGTATGATATCGCCCAAGGGAGCCGAACTGACCAACTTTGTGATGGGGTGCCCTTGGAAATATTGCTTTAGCTTCCGACGCCATAAAAACCCGTATACCGGCTTACGCCAATGCGGATATCTGCTTAGACTCAATGAGGACCTCGCTGATGTAATAAACCGGCCGTTGAACCGGATACTCCTTCCTGCCTCCTTCCGCTCCACCACGATAGCCACGCTAACTGCCTGGCATTAGCAGCAACATATAAAGCAGCGGCTCTTTGTCAATAGGGGCGGCTAGAACGGCGGGTTGGCCAACCGGGCGCTTCAAATCCTCCAATGCTTCATCAGCGGTGAACTCCGGACAAACTGATCCGTTTTCTTCAACATACGGTACAAAGGAATGGCCTTCTCGCCTGGGCGGCTGATAAACGGCTTAGCGCAGCAATCCGGCCTGCCAAACGCCGGGCGTCATTGATGCACTTCGGCTTAGCCAAGGAGGTGATAGCCGTAATTTTTCCGGATTAACCGATCCCCTATTGGACACGAGAAAACCCAATAACTTGCCTCGGAACACCAAAACGCACTTGGCGGGTTGAGCATCATCTTGTACACCCGCAAGTTGTCAAAGGTTTCCTTTAGATCCTCAATCAAGGTTTCCTTCTTCCTTGACTTAACCACGATATCATCCACATAAGCATGCACGTTACGGCCAATCTGTTACGTGCAAGCAACTCTGAACATAGCGATAAGTCGCTTGGCGCTCTTGAGTCCAAAAGGCATAGATACATAGCGAAGGCTCCAAAGGGGTGATAAACGCCGTCTTCTCCTGGTCCTTAACTGCCATCTTAATCTGATGATAACCGAGTACGCATCCAAAAAGCTCAAACGCTCACAACCCGCCGTAGCATCAATAATCTGGTCAATGCGGGGGAGGGCGAAAGGATCTGCTGGACAGGCCTTGTTAAGATTTGTGTAATCCACACACATGCGCCAAGTGCCATTCTTCTTAAGAACCAACACCGGATTGGCAAGCCACTCTAGATGAAAGACTTCGACGATAAACCCTGCTGCCAAGAGCCTAGCAACTTCTTCTCCGATGGCCTTGCGCCTTTCCTCATTAAACCGGCGAAGAAACTGCTTTACCGGTTTGTATTTTGGGTCAACATTAAGAGTGTGCTCAGCGAGTTCCCTCGGTACACCTGGCATGTCAGAAGGCTTCCATGCAAAAATGTCCCGATTCTCACGGATGAACTTGATGGTAGCGCTTTCCTATTTAGGATCCAAGTTGGCACTGATGGTGAACTGCTTGGACGAATCGCTGGGCACAAAATCAACAAGCTTCGTCTCAGCCGCCGATTTGAACTTCAAGTCCGGATCATGCTCCCTAGTTGGCTTCTTCAAAGGGGTCATATCCGCCGGATCAACATTGTCTTTATAATATTTTAGCTCTTCAGTGGCACAAACCGACTCTGCGTAAGCCGCATCACCTTCCTCGCACTCCAAAGCGATCCGGCGGCTCCCATGAACCGTTATCGTTCCTTTGTGACCCGGCATTTTCAGCTGTAAGTAAACATAACAGGGCCGTGCCATAAACTTAGCATAAGCCGGCCGCCCAAAGAGGGCGTGGTAAGGGCTTTGAATTTTCACCACCTCAAATGTCAATGTTTACGATCTGGAGTCATGTTCGTCCCCAAAGGTCACCTCGAGCTATCTTACCGACCGGGTACGCCGACTTGCCAGGCACCACTCCGTGAAACACTGTGCTGGATGGCCTAAGATGCCTATCCGTCAACCCCATACGCCGGAAGGTCTCGTAGTACAGGATGTTGATGCTGCTTCCTCCATCCATAAGAACCTTGGTAAACTTGTACCCTCCTACCTGGGGTGCCACCACCAGGGCTAATCGACCGGATTGTAAACCGGGAGGATGGTCCTCTCTGCTCCACCACGATCGGTTGCTCGGACCAGCGTAGGTAATGCGGCGCAGCGGTTCGACAACACCGACCGCCCGCTTAAAGTTTTCGGTCTCGTCTGTCCAAGCTGGTGGTAAAGACGTGGTACTGCCCACCGTTCAACTGCTTTGGGTTACTTTGATAACCCGATTGCTGCTGCTGTTGATTGTAGCCCCTTGGTTACGATTGTTCGACTGTTACGATTACTTTGATTATTCTGATTGCCTTGCCGCCCGGATTACCACCGAATCCTGGGCGGAATTTCCTCCACCGTAACCGGGCGGACCACGAACCGCCGCCGGGCCCTTGATCATACCGGAAAGAGTTGGAGTTTTGAACTCACGCATAATGTAACAATCCTTCCAAAGGTGGTTCGCCGGTGCCTCGCTTCGTCCCATGCTTCGGACAAGGTTGATTCAATATGAAATTCAAACGATCCGGATTGTGACCGCCCGGTTTGATTGCCTACCCTGCGCGCTGACCCTTGTCCTGCTAGCGTTGGTGTTAACCACAAAGCCCATGTTGCCGTTAAACTTACGCTTGTTCCCTCCATTGCCTGCCGAATGATGCTGCTGGCCCCAGGTTGCCGTTCTGTTTTCCCTTCCCACTTCATCATTCTCAGATTTGGGATCCTTGGTACTATCAGAATCAGCGTACTTTACCAAAACGCCCATTAGAGTGCCCATGTCATGGCAAAAACGCTTCATGCGGCCCAGCTTATTTTTTCAATGGCTCGAACCGGCAATTGGCTTCCAAGGTCAAGATCGTGGAATCAGGGTTGATCCGGTCTGAAGAATGTAAAACTTCCGAAACGCCTGGGTCTGGACACAAGCTGCTAAATCCACCACAGACATGTGCTGCTTACAGGTGTCTTTGAAATTTTGAATGAATCGGGTTATGGCAATCGGGTCCCACGAACCGATAGAGTTGGGCGGCAAATTTTTCAAACAAAGTCCGGGCCGTACCTTCCAACATCATTGTGAAGTACTTACATGCGGCTTCATCCACATCTAGCATCTCCATGGCCATCTCATAGCTTTCTATCCATGCTTCTGGAGCCAAATCGGCAGTATAATTGGGCACCTTGCGCGGCCCCTTGAAGTCCATGGGCAAGCGCACGTTGCGTAAAGCGGGGACGAGGCAAGGCACCCCCAAAGAGCCAGACGTGACCCCTGGTTCGAAGATGGTCGGACGAACGGCGCGGCGGATGATCCTCTGCTTGTGCTGCTAACTCAGCCTCCTCCGTGCCTGGCGCGGTCCACTACCACTTGAGCATCCTCAAAGCCGCCCGCGGATTGTTGCCTTGGCGGACCACGCTGCGCATTGCTTGACACGGCCGGTTCGTCGGCGCGTCGGCTATAGCTCCGGCTTAGGCGGGGGTGGAGTGGATCCGATCCCGACCGTATGAATACGCTTCTTCTTGAGCGGGGCCGTCTGAGGAGCTCCTTAACCCGGCGTGTCTCTACCGCTGTGGTGAATCGCCTTCAATTGAATCGCCTCCAACCGTGCCGCATCCGCCACGAGGTTATCCATCGGGTTGGAGTAGTGACCGGAGGTGTCTGCCGCAGTCCGGGGCGCACCGGTATGATGGCGAGGTAGATCTATCACACGGGCTGAACCGGTGCGGCCGTCCAGTGCTTCGGCGGTTTACCAGCGGCGGATTACTGGTCCCTGCCCCAGGGGTATTGAAAAGCTCCCTTCCCTCAAAAACTGAAGGTAAACGGGACCTGTACTTCCTTTTCATGACTTCCTGTGACGCGCTCTGGTCCAGCCTGAGCCTATAAGCCTGCGCATCCAAAGCGGCCCGTTCCGCCGCCATCCTTTCGTCCGCGGCTGCCAGGTCCGCTTTAGCATTAGTGATCTGTTCCCTCACCTTTGCAATCTCCGCCAGTGCAGGTCCCGATCCGGCGGATTAGCTTCCGCCATGAGCACAGCCAATGCGTCGAAAAGCTCGACAAAACTTGAGCGGCGGGCGACAGGCCTCCTTCCCGCTGCCATCACCGCTGTTGAACCGGCGACCCAGGCGCGCCATGATCGAGGAGTGAAGCGCCGCCTGCGTGCGCCATGAAGATCCCAACCCGGTTGGGTAGATCGAAGGTCCGGAATACTCTCACCGTCGGAACAGCCCCGATCCGCCATCTTGGTACCGGTATAGAGACTTCGGTTTCTCCGGCCGACGATTAAATGCGCCCGGAGTAGACAACAGTTTCGTTACCGGATGCTGATCCGTCCTCGTAGCCTCCGTGGGCGACTCCCACAAGCATGCCCGATCACCGTTTAGCGAGGCAGGACTCTTCTTCGCCCAGCTGAGCCGTCTCGGCGAGGTCGGTCTGACGTCGGCCAGCCACTGGCTCGCCGATCTTGCCGATGAACACGTGTATGCCGCCAAAGGGATCCGGTACCCGTACTCAAGCGAGCCGGCCTCGGGGCCCAGTCCGCATCGTCGATGTAGAGCTTGCCGCGACGACTCTTAGTCATCCGCCCATCGCATAACCTTCGAGTCCTTCGAACTTGCCCTCTAAGATCATCAAACCATCGTGCGATAGCCCCACGGTGGGCGCCAACAGTCGTGGAATCGTCACGGCAGATGTCCTCATGAAAGGACTTAGTCGTAGGGCCATCGTGCGGGTTAACCTAGAGGGGTTAAAGCGGACACAAGACACGGGAATTATACTGGTTCGGCCCCTTCGATGAAGGTAAAAGCCTACGTCCGGTTGTGATGTGATTGATATGATTTGGCGACTAGGGAGCAATAGCTTTGCCTTAGCCTTGAATTCTCTGTCCCTAACTTCGCCGGGTCGTCCCCTTATATACACGGGTTGGCGCTCGGCGGTCTCTGAAGTCCCGATCCGGCTCATACAAGCGTCCGGCTCGGTCTCTTCTTTCTTAACTTACAACACAAGTTACAATACTAAGGCGTTTTACATAAATGGACCTTAATTCGCCTCTGGGCTCCAGGCCTCCTCCGTGGGCCTGAATCATGGACGAGGGTAAACCGGCCCCTCCGGGGCGGTTCACGCTCAGTAGTTGTATCCCCAACACAAGGTGTTCCTCCGGTATTCGGGATTTGCATAATCTCATAGTCATAGGAACATGTATAAGTCATGAAGAAAGCAATAGCAACATACTAAACGATCAAGTGCTAAGCTAATGGAATGGGTCAAGTCAATCACATCATTCTCTAATGATGTGATCCCGTTAATCAAATGACAACTCATGTCTATGGCTAGGAAACTTAACCATCTTTGATTCAACAAGCTAGTCAAGTAGAGGCATACTAGTGACACTCTGTTTGTCTATGTATTCACACATGTACTAAGTTTCCGGTTAATACAATTCTAGCATGAATAATAAACATTTATCATGATATAAGGAAATATAAATAACAACTTTATTATTGCCTCTAGGGCATATTTCCTTCAAGGGAGGCGTGTTCAGTTGGGCGTGCAGTGGGCAGTGCTCTCTCGTCCGGCGCGACACTTCAATGTTGGCGCTAGTGAGAGTTCGTGTCCGCTCTAGGTCGGCGTCAGTGCGAAGTGGTCGCTCACAGTGGCACGAATGCGGGCAGCTGGCGCCGGGAGGGAAAGCACGCGGGTGAGGAATGATGGTTTGGGTGACCAATGTAGTCAGAAGCAGAGCCCCCTATTTTTTCTCTGCTTTAAGGGAGAAAGTGCGTCCGAACCGCTCGACGGACCGATATAGGACCACATTGGATGGCAAGATACGTCGGGATCGCACGGTCAGGACATATGCGGGGTGGTTTGAGGGTCGACATTGGGGATACTCTGACGTACAACGATGCGGCCATGGCACTCAGAGAAGGCTCAGACGCATTTTGGTCATAAAAATTTAGACTTGTGTTTTTTTGCAAGGTAAATTTTAGACTTGTGTTAGGGCATCTCCAACGCTGTCACCAAACATTCATCCTATGTTATACTTAATCTGTGCTCAACTAAATAATATTTCTTCAAACATGTCAAAATAACCACGTGATTCTATTAGAAAATAACTACTACTTATTGTTGGGTGGAGGGCTACTAATACGTGTGCTACCATAGCTTCCGCCAAATGCTTCAGCATTTAAACTAGCTTCCGCCAAATTATGCAAGTAATTAACTATTGGGTAACGTAGTAATTTCAAAATTTTCCTACGCACACGCAAGATCATGGTGATGCATAGCAACGAGAGGGGAGAGTGTAGTCCACGTACCCTCGTAGACCGAACGCGAAAGCGTCATGAAAACGCGGTTGATTTAGTCATACGTCTTCACGATCCGACCGATCCAAGTACCAAACGCACGGCACCTCCGAGTTCAGCACACGTTCAGCTCGATGACGTCCCACGAACTCCGATCCAGCAGAGCTTCATGGGAGAGTTCCGTCAGCACGACGGCGTGATGACGGTGATGATGTTGCTACCGACGCAGGGCTTCGCCTAAGCACCAACACGATATGACCGAGGTGGATTATGGTGGAGGGGGCACCTCACACGGCTAAAAGATCAACTGATCAACTTGTGTGTCTTGGGGTGCCCCCTACCCCCGTATATAAAGGAGCAAGGGGGGAGGCCGGCCGGCCCTTGCAGGGCGCACCAGGAGGAGGAGTCCTCCTCCTAGTAGGAGGAGTCCTCCTCCTAGTAGGAGTAGGACTCCCCTTTCCTACTCCTACTAGGAGGGGGAAAGGAAGGAGGAGAGGGAGAAGGAAAGGGGGGGCGCGACCCCCCTTCCCTAGTCCAATTCGGACCAGAGGGGGAGGGGCGCGTGGCCTACCCTGGCCGACCCTCTGTCTCTCCACTAAGGCCCATGTGGCCCATTAGTTCTCCGGGGGGGGGGGGGGGTCCGGTAACCCTCCGGCACTCCGGTTTTCTCCGAAATCACCCGGAACACTTTCGGTGTCCGAATATAGCCGTCCAATATATCAATCTTTATGTCTCGACTATTTCGAGACTCGTCGTCTTGTCCATGATCACATCCGGGACTCTGAACTACCTTCGGTACATCAAAACACATAAACTCATAATACCGATCGTCACCGAACGTTAAGCGTGCGGAGCCTACGGGTTCGAGAACTATGTAGACATGACCGAGACACGTCTCCGGTCAATAACCAATAGCGGAACCTGGATGGTCATATTGGCTCCTACTTATCCTACGAAGATATTTATCGGTCAAACCGCATAATAACATATGTTGTTCCCTTTGTCATCGGTATGTTACTTGCCCGAGATTCGATCGTCGGTATCTTCAATACCTAGTTCAATCTCGTTACCGGCAAGTCTCTCTTCATAATACATCATCCTGCAACTAACTCATTAGTTGCATTGCTTGCAAGGCTTATAGTGATGTGCATTACCGAGAGGGCCCAGAGATACCTCTCCGACAATCGGAGTGACAAATCCTAATCTCCATCTATACCAACTCAGCAAGTACCATCGGAGACACCTGTAGAGCGCCTTTATAATCACCCAGTTACGTTGTGACATTTGGTAGCACACAAAGTGTTCCTCCGGTATTCGGGAGTTGCATAATCTAATAGTCATAGGAACATGTATAAGTCATGAAGAAAGCAATAGCAATATACTAAACGATCGAATGCTAAGCTAACGGAATGGGTCAAGTCAATCTCATCATTCTCTAATGATGTGATCCCGTTAATCAAATGACAACTCATGTCTATGGCTTGGAAACTTAACCATCTTTGATTCAACGAGCTAGTCAAGTAGAGGCATACTAGTGACACTCTGTTTGTCTATGTATTCACACATGTACTAAGTTTCCGGTTAATACAATTCTAGCATGAATAATAAACATTTATCATGATATAAGGAAATATAAATAATAACTGTATTATTGCCTCTAGGGCATATTTCCTTCATTAACATGAACTAGTAGCTTGCTTAAGCATTTGAACTACATTCCACCAGGTAAACTGGTAGCCAGCCTGCTTGTTTCTGCTAAATGAGCATTTGAAAAGAGAAAATAAAGGAAGAAAATTGCAAAGCAATAGCAGCTTCCGCTAAACACTAAGCATGCTAATCCTTTCATCAAACCGCATCAGCGGTCTTCCGCCATCGAGGCGGAGAGTAGAGGGTTATATGATGGCTTTTTATTCATTATGCGCATGTCCCGACTCTCATAAAGTTCCTTATTGTTTTGTTTCTGTTTACGATAAAACGAACGTCAGGACGTGTCGGCAGACCGATACGAGATTGCGTTGGATGACAAACAGCGTCCGAACAGTGCGGTCTGGACACTTGTGTGAGGTTTGAAGGTCCGCTTTAGAGATGCCATAAGTGTACACTAGACCATGATAGCGCGCCTTGCCGCGCCCATCCATTTCTAAAATAAAAATATATAATAAATGAAGTTTCAGAATACTTGATGGTTGAATTGGAAGGTTGCTATGCTTATCAGCACCACAATTGTATATCTCAATTTTCTATTCATAATTGCACATTAAAAAGGCAAAAGAGAAGGCACTACTTATCAGCTACCATATTTTCTCTTTTCACAAAAAAATGCACCATATTTTCTCGACATGAACAAGGGCCAAAAAAGTAAATGTATGTATGTCTAAGTATGCATTATAAGCCATGAACAATATCAAATAGGTGTTGTAGGAGAGGAGAAATCAATATCTCAACCTTGCATTCCAGCCAGCAAAAAAGAGAGAGAACATTATCACCTCGATCGTGTGCTCTTACATTCAGATTGTATGCGTTTGCACATAGGTAGAAATTCAAGAAATAAAGTGATAATTTAATCAAAGTCGATCAGTTTGCCAGAAAAAAAGACATAGTGTAAGTGTTTCTTTTACATCTTTCAGCGACATCCCATCAAGATACATGAAGTTTCCAGCCATTGAGAGAAATAATCAAGACCTATGAATTTGTGAAGAAGAAAGGGATAGACGTAGAGATATCAATAAGGAAAGGAGATGGGGCTAGTGCAAGTTCTACGGAAGGCTACTGGATCTAGCCCCGTGACTGCATCGTAGATCTCTGGTAAGTGACACAAAACCGACATATATCCATGCTTACACAAACATGCTATGTAAAAGTAAGTGTCCAAAAGACGTAGAATAAAATTACCTCATAATGGCATTATGCCTTTTCTACATTGCATGTGACATATGAACCGGTTACTACAGTCTTGTGTTCTTCATTCAAGGTTCAAGATGATATCTCAGGCAAAGACAATCACACCGAGCCATCAGACCATACCGGCAACACTCTTGATTTTAGTGACCACTCCGAGCTATGGAATCTCTCGAATCAATGTTCTCAGAAAAGCACTTTCAGAATCTGCAGAAGAGAGGTAGCTCAGTATTTACTTGTATTATCATTTTTGGAACATGCATCTCCTTTCTAGGAAGAGAAGTACAATAGAATCTCACAACATACAGTAATAAAAATAAATTTGGCAAGATACGATCCCTCATCCTCGCTGTAACCCCCAAACAAAAAATTTATCAGAACACAATAGTTTCTAAATTCAAAAGGATAACACAAAATACACGTGGCTCACCGTGCACGGAGCGCCCGGTTATTAAAATCAATAGACTTGAATTTGTACCTTACCAGATAGTAGAGCAATCTTTTTGTCCATCATTCGTTGTCTAACAAAAAACGAAAAACTATTATCAGGCTTGGTGATAATGCTGCATAATTGCTACATAATTCGTCCAAGTAACACTTGAAGGAAATATGCCCTAGAGGCAATAATAAAGTTGTTATTTATATTTCCTTATATCATGATAAATGTTTATTATTCATGCTAGAATTGTATTAACCGGAAACTTAGTACATGTGTGAATACATAGACAAACAGAGTGTCACTAGTATGCCTCTACTTGACTAGCTCGTTAATCAAAGATGGTTAAGTTTCCTAGCCATAGACATGAGTTGTCATTTGATGAACGGGATCACATCATTAGAGAATGATGTGATTGACTTGACCCATTCCGTTAGCTTAGCAGTTGATCGTTTAGTTTGTTGCTATTGCTTTCTTCATGACTTATACATGTTCCTATGACTATGAGATTATGCAACTCCCGAATACCGGAGGAACACTTTGTGTGCTATCAAACATCACAACGTAACTGGGTGATTATAAAGATGCTCTACAGGTGTCTCCGATGGTGTTTGTTGAGTTGGCATAGATCGAGATTAGGATTTGTCACTCCGATTGTCGGAGAGGTATCTCTGGGCCCTCTCGGTAATGCACATCACTATAATCCTTGCAAGCAATGTGACTAATGAGTTAGTTGCGGGATGATTCATTATGTAACAAGTAAAGAGACTTGCCGGTAACGAGATTGAACTAGGTATTGAGATACCGACGATCGAATCTCAGGCAAGTGACATAACGATGACAAAGGGAACAACATATGTTGTTATGCAGTTTGACCGATAAAGATATTCGTAGAATATGTGGGATACAATATGAACATCCAGGTTCCGCTATTGGTTATTGAGCGGAAATGAGTCTCAGTCATGTCTACATAGTTCTTGAACCCGTAGGGTCCGCACGCTTAACGTTCAATGACGATCGGTATTATGAGTTTTCGGATAAAACCGGAGTGCCGGAGGGTTACTGGAACCCCCGTGGAAGTTATTGGGCCCTTAATGGGCTTTAGGGGAGAGAGAGGGCAGCAGCCAGGATTCCTCCCCCCTTGGCGCGCCCATGATGGCCGGCCGGCCTCTCCCTCCCTCCTTTATATACGTGGGGAGGGGGCACCCTAGAACACATCAAAGTTGATCTTAGCCGTGTGCGGTGCCCCCTCCACAGATTTCCACCTCGGTCATATCATTGTAGTGCTTAGGCGAAGCCCTGCGTCGTTAACTTCATCAACACCGTCACCACGTCGTCATGCTGCCGGAACTCTCCCTCGGCCTCAGCTGGATCAAGAGTACGAGGGACGTCACCGAGCTGAACGTGTGCAGATGGCGGAGGTGTCGTGCGTTCGGTACTTGATAGGTTGGATCGCGAAGACATTTGACTACATCAACCGCGTTACTTAACGCTTCCGCTTTCGGTCTACGGGGGTACGTAGACACACTCTCCCCTCTCGTTGCTATGCATCTCCTAGATAGATCTTGCGTGATCGTAGGATTTTTTTTGAAATACTGTGTTCTCCAATAGTGGCATCCGAGCCAGGTCTATGCGTAGATGTTATATGCACGAGTAGAACACAAAGAGTTGTGGGTGATAATAGTCATACTGCGTACCAGCATGTCATACTTTGATTCGGCGGTATTGTTGGATGAAGAGGCCCGGACCGACATTATGCGTACGCTTACGCGAGACTGGTTCTACCGACGTGCTTTGCACACAGATGGCTGATGGGTGTCAGTTTCTCCAACTTTAGTTGAATCGAGTGTGACTACGCCCGGTCCTTGTTGAAGGTTAAAACAACACACTTGACGAAAAATCGTTGTGGTTTTGATGCGTAGGTAAGAACGGTTCTTGCTCAGCCCGTAGCAGCCACGTAAAACTTGCAACAACAAAGTAGAGCACATCTAACTTATTTTTGCAGGGCATGTTATGATGTGATATGGTCAAGACATGATGCTAAATTTTATTGTATAAGATGATCATGTTTTGTAACGGAGTTATCGTCAACTGGCAAGATCCATATGGTTGTCGCTTTATTGTATGCAATGCAATCACCCTGTAATTGTTTTTATTCTACCACTAAGCGGTAGCGATAGTCGTAGAAGCAATAGTTGGCGAGACGACAACGATGCTACGATGGAGATCAAGGTGTCGCGCCGGTGACGATGGTGATCATGATGGTGCTTTGGAGATGGAGATCAAAGGCACAAGATGATGATGGCCATATATTATCACTTATATTGATTGCATGTGATGTTTATCCTTTATGCATCTTATTTTGCTTAGTTTGGCGATAGCATTATAAGATGATCTCTCACTAAATTTCAAGGTATAACTGTTTTCCCTGAGTATGCACCGTTGCTACAGTTCGTCGTGCCGAGACACCACGTGATGATCAGGTGTGATAAGCTCTACGTTCACATACAACGGGTGCAAGCCAGTTTTGCACACACAGAATACTTGGGTTAAACTTGACGAGCCTAGCATATACAGATATGGCCTTGGAACACTGAGACCGACAGGTCGAGCGTCAATCATATAGTAGATATGATCAACATAGTGATGTTCACCATTGAAAACTACTCCATCTCACGTGATGATCGGACATGGTTTAGTTGATTTGGATCACGTGATCACTTAGATGATTAGAGGGATGTCTATCTAAGTGGGAGTTCTTAAGTAATATGTTTAATTGAACTTTAATTTATCATGAACTTAGTACCTGATAGTATGTCTATGTTGTTGTAGATCAATGGCCCGTGCTACTGTTCCTTTGAATTTTAATGCGTTCCTAGAGAAAGCTTAGTTGAAAGATGATGGTAGCAACTACACTGACTGGGTCCGTAACTTGAGGATTATCCTCATTGTTGCACAGAAGAATTACGTCCTGGAAACAACGCTAGGTGCAAGACCCACTGCAGGAGCAACGTCGGACGTTGTGAACGCTGGCGAGCAAAAGGCGATGACTACTCGATAGTTCAGTGTGCCATGCCTTACGGCTTAGAACCGGGACTTCAACGATGTTTTGAACGTCATGGAGCATATGAGATGTTCCAGGAGTTGAAGTTAATATTTCAAGCAAATGCCCGAATTGAGAGATATGAAGTCTCCAATAAGTTCTACATCTGCAAAATGGAGGAGAATTGTTCTGTCAGTGAGCATATACTCAAAATGTCTGGGTATCATAATCACTTGACTCAGCTGGGAGTTAATCTTCCAGTTGACAGTGTCATTGACAGAGTTCTTCAATCATTGCCACCAAGCTACAAGAGCTTCGTGATGAACTATAATATGCAAGGGATGGATAAGACAATTCCCGAGCTC
Source organism: Aegilops bicornis (assembly GCA_021605145.1). NCBI lineage: Eukaryota > Viridiplantae > Streptophyta > Magnoliopsida > Poales > Poaceae > Aegilops > Aegilops bicornis. The sequence goes on along the minus strand of CM038675.1, from coordinate 200,458,543 downwards.
TTCGCGATGCTGAAGGATGCGGAGGTAGAAATCAAGAAGGAGCATCAAGTGTTGATGGTCAACAAGACCACCAGTTTCAAGAAAAAGGGTAAAGGGAAGAAGAGGAACTTCAAGAAGAACGGCAAGCAAGTTTCTGCTCAAGTGAAGAAGCCCAAGTCTGGACCTAAGCCTGAGACTGAGTGCTTCTAACGCAAATGCAGTGTCATGGAAGCGGAACTGCCCCAAGTATTTGGCGGATAAGAAGGATGGCAAGGTGAACAAAGGTATATGTGATATACATGTTAATGATGTGCACCTTACTAATGCTTGCAGTAGTGCCTAGGTATTTGATACTGGTTCTGTTGCTAATATTTGCAACTCGAAACAGGGACTACGGATTAAGCGAAGATTGGCTAAGGACGAGGTGACGATGCGCGTGGGAAATGGTTAGAAAGCCGATGTGATCACCGTCGGCGTGCTACCTCTACATCTACCTTTGGGATTAGTTTTAGACATGAATAATTGTTATTTGGTGCCAGCGTTAAGCATGAACATTATATCTGGATCTTGTTTGATGCGAGACGGTTATTCATTTAAATCCGAGATTAATGGTTGTTCTATTTATATGAGTAATTGAAGTAAATATGCCCTAGAGGCAATAATAAAGTTATTATTTATTTCCTTATATCAAGATAAATGTTTATTATTCATGCTGTCGGTGAGAACGACACCTATGGGATCACTGGAATCCCTTCTACGGTCGGCGGATGCAGGGTTGCGAGAAGAGCAGGTCCAGGAGCCAGCACAAGGATGGTTTACCCAGGTTCGGCTGCGAGGATGCATAAAACCCTAGTTCTGCTTTGGTGGATGTATTGAGTGTTCTTGAACTTTCGAACTAGCTACCGTCGCTGTCTAGTTCAAAAGAGCCGAATCCCTTTCCTGGTCGCCTCGGGCCTCCTTTTATTGGAAAAAGGGGTTGCCACAGTGGCAAATAGGAGGTGGAAAAGCCTACAGTGCACGAGCTTATCGCACGGCATTACGGGAGAAAGTGCATTAAATGCACTACTTAGGTGTCCATTAGCTTTATCAGGGACGGGAACGAGGCCCGCCCGTCCGTCGCCGCTCCTCCTTGCTTCGACACGCGCCCTGGACAGCGATGCATGCAGCGCCATGTAGGCAGGCAGGCAGCTGAGGTGGCACGGTGGTAGGGTTTTCACGAAGATTTGCATGCCACCATGCAGGTGCTTGCTGATTTGGCCTGGAAGCTGCATGTTGCCACGCAGGTGCCTGCCCAGCTGGTTCAGCTAGCAGCTGCATGAGAATGTCGGCGGAGTCTGGGTTGGTGCGGGCCTGGCAGTGGCCCCGCTGACGCCCTCGGCAAGGGCCTTGCCGGGGGCCCGACAAGGGTCTTGCCGTGGTGTCGCAGTCGTCCCCGGCAAGACGCTTGCTGGGGGTCTCGTGGGTCTCCTTGGCTAGGGTCCCGCCGAGGGTCGCCGTCTTCTGATCCACATTTGATCTTGGGTGTTTATGATCTTGACAAAGATCTGCATGCTACCACGGAGGCGCCTCCCGAGCCCTGGTCGCAACGTAGCTGGTTGGGTTGGAACCTGTGGGCTCAAGGGTGGCTCGCTCTGTTGGTGTTTGGGCAAGTTGCCCCGACAAGGGTCTTGCCGGGGGAGCCCTCCTCGCCCCTTTGCTGTCTTGTGCTTCTGGTCTTGGTGTTGCCTCTGATCGTCTTGTGCCTTTGGCTCCTCTTCGGCTTCCCTCCCCTGCCCTGCTTAGTGTGGCCGTGGGCGCGGCTCCGACTGTCCATGCACAAGTAAAGGGGTAAAAAGGAGCGCCCCTACTTTTGTACATCGACAGGAGCCCCCAGGCCTGGCCACACATAAGCGCGACACGTTGTTGGGCCAGGCCTAAAACAGTGCGCAGGCAGTCAGGGCAGGATTTCACCGCAGTAATTTTTCGTCCGCTACGCTTCCCCACGACCTGCGCGCGATGTGGGGGGTCGTGCATGACGTGGGGGTCATGCGTGGGGCAATTTCCGCATGCATGCGTCACATCGCAGTTAATGGGAAAGGAGGCGACCCGCGCCTTCCCCGTAAAAAGGTATAACCATGGGCGCGCTGCTCACTTTACCCTTCCCCTGTGCTTTCCCCAATCTCGGAGCCGCCGTCTGTCTCTTCCTCCTCCTCTTCTCCTTCGCTCGCCGCCGCTGCGCCTTCGCTGTCCTTCTCCCCTCGCTTCTCGCAGCCGCCAAGGCTCCCAAATCCACCAAGGGCAAAGGAGTGGCCAAAGATGCCGGGGCGACGGAGCCGCCGGAGAGCGAGCAGGCGGCGCGACGGACGCAGCTCGCCTACTTCCCGTCGACGGTTGACGCGGTCGAACTACGGGACTACTTCAAGCCCCTATGGGGGTGCAAGACGGGAAGCGATACGATGGGGCATCCAGCCACGCGTGTCATCCCCGCCGCCTTCGCCGAGGCCGGCCCTAATCGGTACCCGTTCTTCGTCAACTACTTTTCTTGCGGCCTCTGCCCCCCCTTTTCTGATTTCTTCAACGACGTCATGCACACCTACGGCTTCCACCTTCTAGATTTTACTCTAAATGCCGTGGCGTGCATGGCTCTCTTTGCGCACCTCTGCGAGGGTATCGCCGGGGTGCATCCCAACACGGTGCTCTTCCGCCACTACTTATTCCCTCGGATCCAACCGGGGGGCACCATTTCCGGTTGCATCGCTGATACGTCTCCAACGTGTCTATATTTTATGAAGTCTTCATGCTATTATATTATCAATCTTAGATGTTTTATATGCATTTATATGCTATTCTATATGATTTTTGGGACTAACCTATTAACCTAGAGCCCAGTGCCAGTTTCTGTTTTCTCCTTGTTCTAGAGTATCGCAGAAAAGGAAAACAAAACGGAGTCCAATTGACGTGCAACTTGACGGAGATCATTTTCGGACCAGAAGAAGCCCACGGAGTACCAGAAGGAGGCCAGAAGAGTCCCGAGCTGCCCACGAGGGTGGGGGCGCGCCCCCTGCCTCGTGTACAGCCCGGAAACCCCCCTGACGTGAAATCAACGCCAACACCTGTCATATATACCCAAACTTCCAGAAAGAAACCTAGATCGGAAGTTCCGCCGCCGCAAGCCTCTGTAGCCACGAGAAATCAATCTAGGCCCTCTCCAGCACCCTGCCGGAGAGGGCCATCATCACCGGTGGCCATGGAGGAGTATCCCGGAGAGGCCATCATCGCCGTGAAGGCCAAGGACCAAAGGGAGAACCTTTCCCCATCTAGGGGGAGGCCATGGAGGAGGAAGCACAAGGGGGAGAACCTCTCCTCCTCTCTCTTGGTGGCACCATAGTGCCATCAGGAGGGGAATCATCGCCGTGGTGATCGTCTTCATCAACATCACCATCATCATCACCATCCTCATCTCTTTTACGCGATCCACTCTCCCGCACACCGCTGTAATCCCTACTTGAACATGGTGCTTTATGCCACATATTATGATCCAATGATGTGTTGCCATCCTATGATGTTTTGAGTAGATATCTTTTGTCCTTGGGTTGATTGATGATCTATATTGGTACGAGTTATATGTTTTATTTTGGTGCTGTCCTATGATGCCTTCCGTGTCGCGCAAGCGTGAGGGATTCCCGCTGTAGGGTGTTGCAATACGTTCATGATTCACTTATAGTGGGTTGGTGAGTGACTGAAACACAAACCCGAGTAAGAGGGATTGTTGCATATGGGAATAAAGAGGACTTGAAGCTTTAATGCTATGGTTGGGTTTTACCTTAATGATCTTTAGTAGTTGCGGATGCTTGCTAGAGTTCCAATCATAAGTGCATATGATCCAAGTAGAGAAAGTATGTTAGCTTATGCCTCTCCCTCATATGAAATTGCAATGACGACTATCGGTCTTGTTAATAATTGCCTAGGACAATTCCGCACACCGATCCACCATTATTCCACACTCGCTATTTATAATATTTAGTATTATATTCTAAATTTATGATAACAACACCTACTTTTATATTTTTCCTCTCCGTTACCATGCAAAGTTATCCTCTTCATACCCACAACGTTGTTTTATTTCTCGTTTCTAGTTGGAAGAAAAGGTTCGGTGCACGTAGAGTCGTATCAGTGGCAGATAGGTCTTGAGAGAATATTGATCTTACCTTTAGCTCCCTGTGGGTTCGACACTCCATACTTATCACTTCCACCTTTGGAAATTGCTATGATGATTCCCTGCACTTGGGGATTATCAAGCTCTTTTCTGGCGCCGTTGTCGGGGAGCAATAGCGTGGGGTTGATATTCTCGTGTGTGCTTGTTTGCTTTCTTCAGTAAGTAGATTTTTTTTTCCTTTTTGTTTCTGTTTAGTTGTGGGTGAAACATACAAAAAAATTAAAATAATGAAAATACCAAAAAATTACTTGCCTCTCATGCCTAAAAAGTTTTTCAATAAGAGAAGTAATTGGAAGGTTATGCATTGGAGAAGTGAGGGTCGACCTTGAACACTTGTGTTCATGCTCATGGAAACAATGTAAAAAAAAATTCATGGAAGCTTCTCTGAAAATAATCATCCCCTTGTATATACCCATTGTATTATAAAAATAATGTGCCAAGCTTTGGTTTTAGGATGATTAGATTGCTTGTTTACTATGTGCAGAACAAAAACAGAAACTTTGTCTGTAGTGCATGAATTTAAATTTTCTACTGGAAAGTCAAATGGGTATGAAGCTTTTTGCACATTACTTCTGTACAAAATTTTCAAATATTCATATTTATTTCATAATTTTAGGAGTTACAGAAGTTTACCAAACTTCCAGATTACTACAGACTGTTCTGGTTTTTAACAGATTCTGTTTTGCGTGTGTTGTTTGCTTATTTCGATGAATCTATGACTAATATCGGGGGGTTATGAACCATATAGAAGTTGGAATACAGTATGTTTAACACCAACATAAACAAAGAATTAGTTCATTACAGTACCTAAAGGTAGTGATTTGCTTTATTACACTAACGGATCTCACAAGTTTTTGTTGAAGTTTTGTGTGGATGAAGTGTCCGAAGGTCGAGGAGCTATCAATATGAGAAGAATAAAGAGAGGCAAGATTTCAAGCTTGGGGATGCCCAAGGCACCCCAAGTAAATATTTCAAAGGATACTCAAGCATCTAAGCTTGGGGATGCCCCGGTTGGCATCCCATCTTTCTTCTTCAACAAATATCGGTATACCTCGGTTTTTGCCTTGATCACATGATTTGTGTCTTTTGTGTTTTTGTTTAAGAACCATGCTAGCATGAGATAGCCCTTCATTTATATATAGAACTAGCTGGGTGACCCGCGCATTTGCGCGGCTAGACTTCCTTTACAACTTTATCTATTTTGCTGGTTTTGCTCTATGCATGTTTGTTCATTCAATCTATTCCTATATATGTATTTATATAAACAAATATAACTAAAATGTATAGTATTATAAAATGATTAAACTTTGCTATATTTACTATAAAGTCGTTGCTAATGATATGTTGTCCCACACTAAAATATCAAAACCAATACATGTGTCCCACTATACATGTATCTCTAGATATCATGGTTTCACCTTTTTATCCATGTTCATTTATCTTTGCACCAAATATTCATTTAGAAATTTTACCGAGAAAATGAATACACTAATGACTTGCAGCCATACATTGGCATATGTTCCACCATTACCAATTAGCACACTGTCATATATCCTCATATCCATGTGTATGCTTCCACATCTTCTGATCGTGCCATTCACTAATTGTTATATTTAGTAAAAAAACATCTCCACCAATATTTGTACTGTCAGTTAAGTGATATTAAGAAGGCCAAAATGTGCATATCCAAAAAAATAGATAATATTTTGGAAATATATTTTTAACTGCATTATTTTTTAATTGGTCTGTGATAAAAATTGGCATTCTGCCATGCAATGACATATAATGCCATACAAATCTTCGGACTTCTCTCTTCCACTGTTGTTTGTCAATCCCCCTTCATAAATCATTTAAAATACAAAATATATTTTACTTGGAACATGTGCATGTGTCCTAAGAAAACATGATCAAACTACATGTGAGATATCTTTGATAAATATATTATCCATTTCATCAACTATTGAAAGCGTAAGAATGAAAAAAAAACTAATGAGTAAATTCATTTTGTAGACCTTTATTATAGCCATTAGACGATGTTCTAAATTCTATCTGGACACTACATAACCATTCATTCCTAATCAAATGGATCTTATAACAAAAAGTCCAACGATTTGACGCCTATGTAAGAAATGCGCAGTTACTTCATTAGCCAAGTGATCATGCACACATGCATGATTTATATTCCATCTAGAAAGTTAATAATCTGCATATACCCCACAAAAGCATATACTCCCTCCGTTTCAGTTTATAAGTCCTAAGCGTATACCTAGGTTGCTAATTTTATCACCATAATATAAACTACACAACACAAAAATTATACCTTTTGAAAATAGAACATCTGAAGTTTATATTGGTATTTTTTATGTAATATCTGACTTGTATTAGGTTGGTCAAATTGATAACCTAGGGATACGCCGCACGCCCTATAAACTGAGAGAGAGGGAGTATCTCTGAAACGCATGCATGCACGTATGTGTAGCCTAGGAAGAAGTTGCTAATGAAGCTTGATCTCCATATAACTTGAAATTTGAAAAAAAAAATTCAAAAGTTTAGGTTTCGTTTTTTCAATAATACAAACATACCTATGGATGTATAATACTTGTTTGTACTGTTTGATGGCGAAATCATTATTATATGTGATGTACAGAAAAGTAACAAAATCATGTAAGCATGCACTTGTACTATTCACTTATATAAAAGTACATGCTTTTGTTTTTATATAGCTAGACCACATACAACCTATTTAATGATGAAATTTTTACACGCTTACTATGCATGTATAAGTACTTTTTTATTTTTTTTTAATTTTGGAAACTTAAAAAATTGATTCTTGATTTTTAAAAAATTTCGAGTTCCATCGAGCTGTAATGCGAAAACGCTTCACCCAAAGGCTAGCTAAAAGTAACAAAATCATGTACGTGATTTTGTTTTTCTATATAGACCACATACAACCTATTGAATAATGAAATTTATACACGCGTCAACTATGCATGTATAAGTACTTATGTATTTTTAGTGTTTTCGAAACTTAAAAGTTGATTCTTGTTTTTTCAAAAATTTCGAGTCCAATCGAGCTGGAAAGCCAAAACGCCTTACCTGTAGGCTAGCTATTAGGATTCTAGGTAGTAGCTGGTATAATGATGAATCAATTAATATGACCTAAAATAATTCAAAATTCTCGATGACGACTTGAGCTGGTCTATACATATGATTTTCTTAAGTCCTCGGTTAAGCATTTTTTATTCGGTAGTGCATTTACTTAAGATTAAAAAAAGCAACAAATACAACTTAAAATCATTACTTATTTCATCGGCCATTGTAGCGTCCACTGAATGACAATTTTTTTTGTCACACCAGTAAGAAGGGGTATATTGTTTGCATAGTTTGAACTTTGGGTAGAAACTTTAAATAAAGGATTAAGTATACACCAATGCGTTGGCTTCTCGGGTAATGATGGCATTAATTACATGCATGGCATGCCCAAACCGGATTGCTTCAGGTTTTCACGTCACATGGCCGGCCGTATAAATTCTTTTTAGTTGGGTTGGCTGGCCGCATCTAATACGAATCCCTAGTGCTTCCCTGTCTAGCTTTCTTGCGCTGTATCCCCATCCTTTGCCTTGGTTTTGAGAGTCCTATGCACATACGGTGGTGCAAGCTATTTTATCTCCAGTTGACTCCTTCCAAATTACTTTATTTTCTTGTGAAATCTGAAAGCTCCTTTCAAGTTAGTTTTTTATCTTGTCAAATCTGAACCACTCCAATTACGTTCGGAGTATTTGTACGTGACAGTCCAATTGCTAGTTTATGACATTATTTGTATGTAACGTTACAATTTTAAATCTGAGCCGTTAATATAAGAAATTAGTGGCTAGGATAATTTAATCTATGTGGATGAACGTGATGGCTTCTTTTACTTCTGTTTTAATTATATAATAGAAGATACTTCATGAGCTTCACTTATATCTTTTAAGTATGATTTTATAGAATTGCTCTTTGTGCTTCACTTAAATCTTTTGAGTATGGTTTTATAGAATGCTTCGTGCGCTTCACTTATATATTTTGAGCTTGGATATTGGCTAGTCTATGTTAAATGTAGAATGCTCCATGAACTTCACTTATATATTTTGGAGTATGAATAATACTATCATTTAAAGTGGGTTTGGAAGAGTGTCAACTTTAGGAATTAGTGATCCCACTATTTTGGAGAATGTTGAATCTTAGTGTGATATTTATGAAAGTGGATTTGGAAGAGTGTCAACTTTAGCTAGTAATGACTCCAATATTTCGGAAGAGGTTCCAATTGAGTATGAGAACAAAGTTGCTATCCATGATGCTACTGAAAATTATTATGAGAGAGGAATACATGCTTGTAGGAGTTGCAATAATATCAAGTTTCCCCTCTATGTGCTTAAAGTTTTGAAGTTATACTTGTTTTGCCTTCCTATGCTAGTTGATTATTGTTCTTATAAATTGTGTGCTCACAATATCCCAAGTCATAGGAAGTAGGTTATATTTAAATTTGCTAGTCATATTCTTCAAGATGCTCTCTTTGTGCTTCAGTTCCTATCTTTTATGTGAGCATCATTGAAATCATCATGCCTAGCTAAAAGGCATTAAAGAAAAGTGCTTGTTGGGAGACAACCCAATATTTACCCTTACTGTTTTTGTGTGTTTACATGATTAAGCTACTGTAGTAATCATGTTTTATATCTTTTGTTTCAATAAAGTGCCAAGTAAGACCTTTGGGAAGACTTGGGTGAAAGTTAATGTGATCTTGCTGTAAAAAACAGAAACTTTGCGCTCACGGGATTAGCTGTCTTTTTTACAGAAGAGTTATTTTGAGTTGATTATTTTTGCAGAAGATTAATAGACTAATTCCTCACGTCCACCAATTTATTTCATAATTTTTGGAGTAGCAGAAGTATGGTTTATGTTCAGATCATTACAGACTGTTCTGTTTCTGACAGATTCTGTTTTCATTGCATAGTTTGCTTGTTTTCTAGTTTCTATGGCCTATATTCCTCAATATAAATTGTAGAAATTATATGGTACAGTAGGAATTATGTGAGAACAGTTATGAAACTTGTCCGTAACAGTACCAAAGTGAATGGTTTACTCTTTATCATGCTAACCTATCTCACGAAGTTTGGTTAAGTTTTGTGTGATTGAAGTTTTCAAGCTTTTGGGTGAGATATCGATATGAGGAGAATAAGGAGTGGAAATACCCTAAGCTTGGGGATGCCCAAGGCACCCCAAGGTAATATTCAAGGAAGACTCAAGCGCCTAAGCTTGGGGATGCCCCGGAAGGCATCTCCTCTTTTGTCTTCAAAACTATCGGTATACCTTGCTCGGAGCTATATTTTTATTCGTCACATGATATGTGTTTTTCTTGGAGCGTATTTTCAATTTTACTTGCTGTTTGAATAAAATCATTGGATCTGAAATATTGAATGAAAAAGAATCCTCCCATGGCTAGTTAATTATTTGACTACTCAGTGTTCTTCACTCATATCTTTTGAGTAGTTTGTCATTTACTCGTGTGCTTCAATGATATCCTATGAGTAAATGGTTGAATAAATTGAATGTCATAAATCTGAATTTATATATGTTTCATATTCTTATAACATCGGGAGTAATGACTTCACACATAATAAGTATAGGTAGTAAACTTATTGAAAGTTAGCAAACGTAGAATTGGTCACTTGAACAATTCATGAAAGAATATTGAAGGAAGAGGGATTTCACATATAAATATACTATCTTGGACATATTTTGTAATTGTGAGCACTCATTAAAATATGACATGCTAAAAGGTTGATGTTGGACAAGGAAGACAACGTAATGGGTTATGTTTTCTTATATCTGAAATAAAGTATATTGTCATGGATCGCCCAACACGTTGAGCTTGCCTTTCCCCCTCATGCTAGCCAAATTCTTTGCGCTAAGTAGAGATACTACTTGTGCTTCCAAATACCCTTAAAACCCGGTTTTGCCATGAGAGTCCACAATACCTACCTATGGATTGAGTAAGATCCTTCAAGTAAGTTGTCATCGGTGCAAGCAATAAAAATTGCTCTCTAAATATGTATGATTGATTAGTGTGGAGGAAATAAGCTTTATATGATCTTGTGATGTGGAAGAAATAAAAGCGACGGACTGCATAATAAAGGTCCATATCACAAGTGGCAATATAAAGTGATGTTCTTTTGCATTAAGATGTTGTGCATCCAACCATAAAAGCGCATGGCAACCTCTGCTTCCCTCTGGAAGGGCCTATCTTTTACTTTTATCTTCTACCTTATGCAATAGTCATGGTGATCTTCACCTTTCCTTTTTACATTTTATCCTTTGGCAAGCCCATTGTGTTGGAAAAATTATGATATATATATATATATATATATATATATATATATATATATATATATATCCAATTGGATGTAAGGCATCAAGCACTATTATTGTTGACATAACACTTGAGGTAAAAGGTTGGGAGGCGAATCTATAAGCCCCTATCTTTCTCTGTGTCTGATTAAAACTTTGAACCCATAAATATCGCGTGAGTGTTAGCAATTGTGAAAGATTAAATTATAGTTGAGTATTTGGAGTTTGCTAAATCAAAGCTTTGACATAGACTCTTCCTGAAAATAAGATGAATTGTAATTGTTTGATGACTGATAACATGGTTTGTTAGTTTTCAAGAAAGTTTATGATCTATACTTTAACATGTGAATAGCTTGTAACTTTATCATGAGAAGTTTTATGAGATGAGCTACTGTTATGACATATAATGATGCTACAAAAGGTGACTGAAATTATCATTGATCAAACTTGTGCACTTGCTAGCATTCACACTTCATAAATTATTTCTTTTATCATTTACTTACTCGAGGACGAGCAGGAATTAAGCTTGGGGATGCTGATACGTCTCCAACGTATCTATAATTTATGAACATGCTATTATATTATCAATCTTAGATGTTTTATATGCATTTATATGATATTCTATATGATTTTTGGGACTAACCTATTAACCTAGAGCCCAGTGCCAGTTTCTGTTTTCTCCTTGTTTTAGAGTATCACTGAAAAGGAAAACCAAACAGAGTCCAATTGACGTGCAACTTGATGGAGATCATCTTTGGACCAGAAGAAGCCCACGGAGTACCAGAAGGAGGCCAGAAGAGTACCGGCCTGCCCACGAGGGTGGGGGGCGCGCCCACCCCCCTGGGGCGCGCCCCCCTACCTCGTGGACAGCCCCGAAACCCCCCTGGAGTGAAATCAACACCAACACCTCTCATATATACCCAAACTTCTAGAAAGAAACCTAGATCGGAAGTTCCGCCGCCGCAAGCCTCTGTAGCAACGAGAAATCAATCTAGGCCCTCTTGGGCACCCTGCCGGAGAGGGCCATCATCACCGGTGGCCATGGAGGAGTATCTCGGAGAGGCCATCATTGCCGTGAAGGCCAAGGACCAGAGGGAGAACCTTTCCCCATCTAGGGGGAGGCCATGGAGGAGGAAGCACAAGGGGGAGAACCTCTCCTCCTCTCTCTTGGTGGCACCAGAGTGCCATCGAGAGGGGAATCATCGCCATGTGATCGTCTTCATCAACATCACCATCATCATCACCATCCTCATCTATTTTACGCGGTCCACTCTCCCGCACCCCGCTGTAATCCCTACTTGAACATGGTGCTTTATGCCACATATTATGATCCAATGATGTGTTGCCATCCTATGATGTTTTGAGTAGATATCTTTTGTCCTTGGGTTGATTTATGATCTATATTGGTACGAGTTGTATGTTTTATTTTGGTGCTGTCCTATGATGCCCTCCGTGTCGCGCAAGAGTGAGGGATTCCCGCTGTAGGGTGTTGCAATACGTTCATGATTCGCTTATAGTGGGTTGGTGAGTGACTGAAACACAAACCCGAGTACGAGGGATTGTTGCGTATGGGAATAAAGAGGACTTGATGATTTAATGCTATGGTTGGGTTTTACCTTAATGATATTTAGTAGTTGTGGATGCTTGCTAGAGTTCCAATCATAAGTGCATATGATCCAAGTAGATAAAGTATGTTAGCTTATGCCTCTCCCTCATATGAAATTGCAATGACGACTATCAGTCTTGTTAATAATTTCCTAGGACAATTCCGCACACCGATCCACCATTATTCCACACTTGCTATTTATAATATTTAGTATTATATTCTAACTTTATGATAACAACACCTACTTTTATATTTTTGCTCTCCGTTACCATGCAAAGTTATCCTCTTCATACCCACAACATAGTTTTATTTCTCATTTCTAGTTGGAAGCAAACGTTCGGTGCACATAGAGTCGTATCAGTAGCAGATAGGGCTTGAGAGAATATTGATCTTACCTTTAGCTCCCTGTGGGTTCGACATTCCATACATATCACTTCCACCTTTGGAAATTGCTACGATGATTCCCTGCACTTGGGGATTATCAGTCGCCTGGATCCCACGGTCCAAGGGGGCATACCCGGAGGGCGCTCAGAAGGAGAGGTGGGAAGAATGGCGGGGCCGGTGGTGCTGGATTGAGGAGGATGATCCACAAGATTTCTGCCAGGTTCGGCGGAGCGACTGGAGCGATGTGGATGCCGACAACGTGAAGCTCACGGTCGCCACCACCAGGATTCTTCGCCTCACCGAGGCCGGGCTCACCCTTGAGATGATCGGGGCGGATTTCATCCGCCGCCGAATCGCTCCGTTGCACAACAAGGGGAGGCCGGCCTGGCTTTTCACGAACGCCGCGACATCATGAGGCTCCGCCCCGGCCTCGACAACAACCTCACGGTGATGAGGCACGCCCATCTCTGCCAACGGCTGTTCCAGCTCGACGTGAACCGCGATGGCGAGGTTGAGCGGTCCGGCAAGGCCGCGAGGGCCGCCGCGAAGGCCGGCAAGGTCGCCAAGGGGCCCTTGTTTAGGTTGCCGGCAGGAGTGGTCCCGCTGAGCAACAACTCTCACCGGACCGACATCATCGCCATGATGCCGGACTTCAACGCGCATGGTCTTGACCCGAGCTGGGTCGAGCCGGAGGAAATTCAAGTGCAGGAGTTCTTCGACACCTTGCATGAGGTGTACGTCACCGCCGAGCCGCGGCTCATCCGGGACATCACCCAGGCGGAGCTGGACTACATCGCGGCCAGGGCGGCGGAGGCGGATCTCTCCAAGGAGGCCGGTAGTGCCGGCGGCATGGAGGACAAGGCCGCGGAGGAAGCAGAGGAGAAGGAGCTCATCCAGTGGGAAGAGGCCGCTGGGGAGGCCAGCAGCACCGACACCAGGGCTCCTCTCGTCGAAGATGTGGTCAACGAGTCGTCAGAGGAGGAGGCCGGGGCTGTCGACCCTCCAGCCACGGGAAGAGGGCGGGTTCTGCGGCGAGCCACCTCCGGCGAACTGGTCCGGCTCGGCAGGGTCGCGCAACTGCGGCAGGCCCAGGAGACATCCGCGCGCAGATGAGGGCCGGGGTGGCAAAGAAGAAAGCATCCGCTTCTTCTTCATCCAGACGCGCTCAGACCCCACCTCCTTCCCCTCCGTCGGCGGACATTGATGCGGGGGTCTTCTTTGACTTCAGGTCCCTCAGTCCGCGGAGGAAGATGAATGCAGCAGAGGAGGAGGAGGAGGAGTAAGCTTTGCTTCCGCCTTTTTGTCATCTCCGTTTCCCCAAACAGTGTCGCTTATCTTGAATTATTTTCATTTTGCAGGGACGTCGAGACGCTGGCCCAGAGGGTGAAGAGGGCCAGGACCTCGACGAGCGGCCAGCCCCCGGCAGGCGCCTCCGGCACACCACTGGTGGTGTTGAGCAGTCCGGACAGCAGCCCCCGGCCCAGCCCTCGGCGCGATTCCATCACTTGCCCTCCACCAATGTGTGTTGAGGGTACAATCGGTTGGCACTGACCTTGCCGTGGTTGCAGGAGGAGAACAGCAGCAGGAGGATCCACAGAGGGCTACCCCCAACACGCCGCTCCAATCGACCACGCCGCCCCGAGGGGCGTCCCCGGCAAGGGCACCAAGCACCGAGCCCATGCACGCGGAGGAGGAGGAGGAGGAGGCGAACTCGGGCGCTGGTGGCCTTGCCTCGGCGCCAAATGATGGCGGGGAGGGGACATTTGCTTCCCAGCCCGGCACGGGTAAGCCACTCGCCTTCCGTTCCTGTTTGCCTTTTCTTCTTTCTAACCCCTGGTCTTGGCCTTGCCTCATCCCCTTCTCGGTATCTAGACCCCCCTTCGGCGGACCCAGAGGACATCGACATCGTCATCGAGGATGTCGCCAAGAATGTCGCGGCGGAGGCCGAGAAGATCGCCGCCGAAGAGGCCGCCAAGGGCGCTGCTGAGGACGCTGCCAAGGGGTCCGCCGGGGATCCCAGCAAGGGGCCTGCTGGGGAGGCCGGCATGTCCGCCGCCGAGGAGGAGGTGGTTGACGACCATCCCTCCTCCTCCGCTACCTCTGGCTCCCACAAGTACCTGAGGGTGAGTGACGACCTTTTCGTCCACCTCTCAGGGTTGTCGAGCTACAGGGTGCCCATCGAGGGTGAGGTGTTCGACGAGGAGGTGCTTGCTGATAACCCACAAGTATAGGGGATCAATTGTAGCCACTTTCGATAAGTAAGAGTGTCGAACCCAACGAGGAGCTAAAGGTAGAACAAATATTTCCTCAAGTTCTATCGACCACCGATACAACTCTACGCATGCTTGATGTTTGCTTTATCGGAAACAAGTATGAAACTAGAAGTACTTTGTAGGTGTTTTCAGAAAGGCTAGCAAGAAAATAAAGAGAGCGTAAACATAAACTAGGGGATGCTTAGATAAAATCACAACTAAAGTAAATATGGCGAGTGTGGAAAAGTGGTGGTAGGAGTTGTGGAATTGTCCCTAGGCAATTGACTATGTTACTAGACCGGTAATCACTATTGCAATTCTATTTGAGGGAGAGGCATAAGCTAACATACTTTCTCTACTTGGATCATATGCACTTATGATTGGAACTCTAGCAAGCATCCGCAACTACTAAAGATTCATTAAGGTAAAACCCAACCATAGCATTAAATATCAAGTCCCCTTTATCCCATAATGCAAACAACCTACTTACTCGGTCTGTGCTTCACACTCACGCCACCCACCATAAGCAAATCATAAACATATTGCAAACCCTACAGCTGAATCCCTCACGCTATGCCGACACGGAGGGCACAATAGGACAACACCAATAATAAAACATGCAATTCAAACCAATCATAGCAATTCAATCACCGATAGGACAACAAAAATCTACTCAGACATCATAGGATGGCAACACATCATCGGAAAATAATATGAAGCATAAAGCACCATGTTCAAGTAGAGGGTACAGTGGGTTGCGGGAGAGTGGACCGCTGTAGATAGAGGGGGGAAGGTGATGGAGATGTTGGTGAAGATGATGGTGGTGTTGGTGAAGATTGCGGTGATGATGATGGCCACCGGCAGATTTCTGGCGCCACCGGAAGCAAGGGGGAGAGAGGCCCTCTTCTTCTTCTTCTTCCTTGACCTCCTCCCTAGATGGGAGAAGGGTTTCCTCTGGTCCTTGGCTCCCATGGCTTGGGAGGGCGAGAGCCCTCCCGAGATTGGATCTATCTCTCTGCTTCGTTCTCCCTCGGCTCTGCTTTCACCGTTTCGTGTATATATGGAGATCCGTAACTCCGATTGGCCTGAAACCTTTGCCGTGATTTTTTTCTGAAAATTAGCTTTCTTATGCAAAAGAAGAGCGTCAATCGCCTTAGAGGTGGGTCACGAGGGTCAGGCGCGCCTGGGCGCCTACCTCGTGCCCACCTCGGACAACGGTTCGCGTTGATTTTTCTTCCAGATTTTTGATAAATTCCAAAAATAAGCTCCGTCCGTTTTTATCCCGTTTGGACTCTGTTTGATATGGATATTCTGCGAAACCAAAAACATGCAACGGACAAGAACTGGCACTGGGCACTGGATCAATATGTTAGTCCCAAAAATAGTATAAAAAGTTGCCAAAAAGTATATGGAAGTTGTAGAATATTAGCATGGAACAATAAAAAATTATAGATACGACGGAGACGTATGAGCATCCCCAAGCTTAATTCCTGCTCATCCTCAAGTAGGTAAATGATAAAAAAGATAATTTTTGATGTGGAATGCTACCTAGCATAATCTTGATCATATGTCTAATCATGGCATGAATATTAAGACACGAGTGATTCAAAGCAATAGTCTATCCTTTGACATAAAAATAATAACACTTCAAGCATACCAACCAAGCAATTGTGTCTTATTTAAATAACATAGCCAAAGAAAGCTCATCCCTACAAAATCATATAGTCTGGCTATGCTCCATCTTCACCACACAAAATATTCACATCATGCACAACCCCGATGACAAGCCAAGCAATTGTTTCATACTTTTGACGTTCTCAAACCTTTTCAACTTTCACGCAATACATGAGCGTGAGCCATGGACATAGGACTATAGGTGGAATAGAATATGATGGTGGGGGTTATGTGGAGAAGACAAAAAAGGAGAAAGTCTCACATCGACGCGGCTAATCAACGGGCCATGGAGATGCCCATCAATTGATGTCAATGTAAGGAGTAGGGATTGCCATGCAACGGATGCACTAGAGCTATGAAAGCTCAAACTGAAACTAAGTGGGTGTGCATCCAACTTGCTTGCTCATGAAGACCTAGGGCATTTGAGGAAGCCCATCGTTGGAATATACAAGCCAAGTTCTATAATGAAAATTCCCACTAGTATATGAAAGTGATAACTCAAGAGACTCTCTATATGAAGAACATGGTGCTACTTTGAAGCACAAGTGTGGTAAAAGGATAGTAACATTGCCCGTTTTTCTTTTCTCTTTTTTTTGCGGGCTTCTTTGGCCCCATTTTTTTATTTAGGCTTCTTTGGCCTCTCTCTTCTTTTTTTATGGGGCAATGCTCTAATAATGATGATCATCACACTTTTATTTACTTACAACTCGATATTACAACTCGATACTAGAACAAAGATATGACTCTATATGACTCTATATTTACTTACAATACGATCTAGCGTAGCAATGACATCAAAACATCATGCTAGCTATCTTACGATCATGCAAAGCGATATGACAATAAATGCTCATGTCATGTATATGATGATGATGGAAGTTGCATGGCAATGTATCTCGGAATGGCTATGGAAATGCCATGATAGGTAGGTATGCTGGCTGTTTTGAGGAAGATATAATGAGGCTTATGTGTGACAGAGCGTATCGTATCACGGGGTTTGGATGCACCGGCGAAGTTTGCACCAACTCTCGAGGTGAGAAAGGCAATGCACGGTACCGAAGAGGCTAGCAATGATGGAAGGGTGAGAGTGCGTATAATCCATGGACTCAACATTAGTCATAAAGAACTCACATAATTATTGCAAAAATCGATTAGTCATCGAAAAAAGTACTACGCGCATGCTCCTAGGGGGATAGATTGGTAGGAAAATACCATCGCTCGTCCCCGACCGCCACTCATAAGGAAGACAATCAATAAACACCTCATGCTCCGACTTCGTTACATAACGGTTCACCATACGTGCATGCTACGGGACTTACAAACCTCAACACAAGTATTTCTCAATTTCACAATTACTCAACTAGCATGACTCTAATATCACCACCTTTATATCGCAAAACTATTGCAAGGAATCAAACATATCATATTCAGTGATCTACAAGTTTTATGTAGGATTTTATGACTAACCATGTGAATGACCAGTTCCTGCCATCTCTCTAAATAGATATAAGTGAAGAAAGAGAGTTTTAGTTGTTTCTACAAAAGATATTCCCACGCTCTAACTAATATAAGTGAAGCAAAAGTGCATACTACAAATGGCGGTTGTCTATGTAAAGAGAAACAGGCAATCCAAACTTCAAATGATATAAGTGAAGCACATGAAGGATTCTATAAAGCCATACTCAAAAGATATAACTGAAGTGCATAGAGCATTCTGTAAATCAACCAAGGACCATCTCATACCATCGTGGTGCATAAAAGAAAAATGAAAACTAAAGCAAAGACACTCCAAGATTTGCACATATCACATGAATGAAACGGATCCGAAAACATACCGATATTCTTTGAAGAAAGAGGGGATGCCTTCCCAGCATCCCCAAGCTTAGACGCTTGAGTATCCTTGAATATTTACTTGGGGTGCCTCGGGGATCCCCAAGCTTGAGCTCTTGCCTCTCTTCCTTCTTCTCACATCGAAACCTTCTCAATCATCGAACACTTCATCCACACAAAACTTCAACAGAAAACTCGGTAATATCCGTTAGTATAATAAAGCAAATCACTACTGTAAGTACTGTTGCAAACCAATTCATATTTTGTTTTTGCATTGTTTCTACTGTAATATAACTTTTTCATGGCTTAATCTACTGATATAAATTGATAGTTTCATGAAAGCAAGCAAACTATGCATCAAAAACAGAATCTGTCTAAAACAGAACAGTCTGTAATAATCTGAACATTCAGCATACTTCTGATACTTGAAAAATTCTGGAAAAATTAGGAAAAATAAAAAAATTGTACATAAAGATAGTGAAAAAATAATCAGAACCATTTGACGTTCCAGTAAAAAATTAAAAATCCTGCACTACAGCCAAAGTTTCTGTCCTGCACCGTACAAACCAACAAGCATTGTAAACATCCTAAAGGCAAACCTTGGCACATTATTTTTATAATACAATGGAATTGTACAAGGGTATAATTATTTTTTTTGAAAAGTTTCTGTAACCAAGATTCACAAAGTTTCCTTGAGCATGAACAAAGTTCAAGGCTAGCTCCCACTTCAACAATGCTTGTCTTTCTCACTTTCGCTTTTCTTTTTGAAGAATTTTTGGGTTCCCCTCTTTATTTTTGTTGTTTTTAAACTATATGAAAGCACTCAACAGAAATAAATGACTCTATAAAACTTCCGGTTGTCTCCCTGGCAGCGCTTTATTTAAAGCCATTAAGCTAGGCATATAGTGCTCAAGTAGTGAATCCACCCGGATCCCAAGGTATATCAAAGCCAATTTTAATTAGCAATGATTTGTAATTTAGTAGTGAGCACAAAGTAACATATATCATGTAATGAGGAAGTCTAACTCTCTTCCTATGCATCGGCATGTAATAAAAGAACAATTCATGCACACATAGTAAAGGCCAATGCATAGTATAAACAGTTTCTAGCAATTTTATCGTGTTGGAAACATAGAGAGGTGGAGATATAGTTCCTCTCTCATAATAATTGCAAGTAGGAGCAGCAAGCACATGCATATTATATCTATCAAAATCATCATGTGCAACGGTAAAAGGCAACCCATCAATATAATCCTTAATAAGTGCAATCTTCTCCGATATAGTATAATCGGGAGAATTCAAAAGGATAATAGGACTACCATGCGTGGGTGCAATAGCAACAATTTCATGTTTAACATAAGGAACTATAGCAAGTTCATCTCCATAAGCATAATTCATATTGGCATCTTGGCCACAAGCATAGCAAGCATCATCAAAACGGGATATTTCAAGAGAATTAATGGGATCATAATAGTCATCATAGCAATCATCCTTCGGTAAGCACGAAGGGGAATTAAACAATGTATGAGTTGAAGGGTTACTCTCATTAGAAGGTGGGCACCGGTGATCAATCCGCTCTTCCTCCTTTTGTTCTTCGCTCTCCTCCTCATCTTTTTCATCCAATGAGCTCCCAGTTTCATCAATTTCTTCTTCCATAGATTCCTGCAAAATATTAGTCTCTTCTTGGACAGCAGAGACTTTCTCAATAAGTGCATTAATATCGGAATTGTATTCATAATTCTCGTAGCAATATTTGAGGATAGCTAAATTTTCAGATCTATAAACAACATCATCAAAATCTTCAAACTCTTTACACATAGATTCAATTTCATAAGCACCTATAAAAGCAACAAATTCTTCTATTTGTTCCACATCATAGTAATCATATATACCATTAGCATAAGAAGCTAAGGTTTTATTATCATTAAATTTGCATGAAAAGGGAAGGTGTGGAGCCTTCATCCTAGAGCAACAAGTATAATCATAACTCACGCATAGTTGCCAAGCATACCACTTCAATATATGAATTTGATCCCATAATAGTTTCCCTTTTTGTGTCAAGCGATAATCCCTAAAGTATTCACGTTGATCCAATGTTACTCCCATTACATAATTAAATGGGGTTTTCTCAGGATTATTAAAGTAGTACGTAATATCTTTCACATAACCAACATCAAGGGTTTTAGGAGGTTCCCCATCTCCATGAGCAGAAAGTACACCTATTTTTTTTGGTATTTCGTGTTCCATATCCATAACTAAAGATAGAGAAAAACTAAGAACAGCAAATAAAAATTACTTAGTGATAAAGCAAACAAGCACACACGAGAATATTCACCCCACGCTATGGCTCCCCGGCAACGGCGCCAGAGAAAGGTCTTGATAACCCACAAGTATAGGGGATCAATTGTAGCCTCTTTCGATAAGTAAGAGTGTCGAACCCAACGAGGAGCTAAAGGTAGAACAAATATTCCCTCAAGTTCTATCGACCACCGATACAACTCTACGCACGCTTGACGTTCGCTTTACCGGAAACAAGTATGAAACTAGAAGTACTTTGTAGGTGTTTTCGGAAAGGCTAGCAAGAAAATAAAGAGAGCGTAAACATAAACTAGGGGCTGCTTAGATAAAAACACAACTAAAGTAAATATGGCAAGTGTGGAAAAGTGGTGGCAGGAGTTGTGGAATGGTCCCTAGGCAATTGACTATGTTACTAGACCGGTAATCACTGTTGCAATTCTATTTGAGGGAGAGGCAGAAGCTAACATACTTTCTCTACTTGGATCATATGCACTTATGATTGGAACTCTAGCAAGCATCCGCAACTACTAAAGATTCATTAAGGTAAAACCCAACCATAGCATTAAAGTATCAAGTCCCCTGTATCCCATACGCAAACAACCTAGTTACTCGGGTTTGTGCTTCTGTCTCTCACGCCACCCACCATAAGCAAATCATAAACATATTGCAAACCCTACAGCGGGAATCCCTCACGCTTGCGCGACACGGAGGGCACAATAGGACAACACCAATAATAAAACATGCAATTCAAACCAATCATAGCAATTCGTCAATCACCGATAGGACAACGAAAATCTACTCAGACATCATAGGATGGCAACACATCATCGGAAAATAATATGAAGCATAAAGCACCATGTTCAAGTAGAGGGTACAACGGGTTGCGGGAGAGTGGACCGCTGTAGATACAGGGGGAAGGTGATGGAGATGTTGGTGAAGATGACGGTGGTGTTGGTGAAGATTGCGGTGATGATGATGGCCCCCGGCAGTGCTCCGGCGCCACCGGAAGCAAGGGGGAGAGAGGCCCCCTTCTTCTTCCTCTTCCTTGACCTCCTCCCTAGATGGGAGAAGGATTTCCCCTCTGGTCCTTGGCTCCCATGGTTTGGGAGGGGCGAGAGCCACTTCGAGATTGGATCTATCTCTCTGTTTCTGCATTCTCCCTCGGCTCTGTTTCACCGTTCCGTGTATATATGGAGATCCGTAACTCCGATTGGCCTGAAACCTTCGCCGTGATTTTTTTTGAAAATTAGCTTTCTTGCGGCAAAAGAAGAGCGGCAACCGCCTTACAGGTGGGTCACGAGGGTCAGGGGCGCGCCCTAGGGTGGGGCGCCCCCTACCTCGTGCCCACCTCGGACACTGGTTCACGTTGATTTTTCTTCCAGATTTTCCATAAATTCCAAAAATAAGCTCCGCCCGTTTTTATCCAGTTTGGACTCCGTTTGATATGGATATTCTGCAAAACCAAAAACATGCAACAGACAGGAACTGGCACTGGATCAATATGTTAGTCCCAAAAATAGTATAAAAAGTTTCCGAAAAGTATATGGAAGTTGTAGAATATTGGCATGGAACAATAAAAAATAATAGATACAACGGAGACGTATCACTTGCCGCTGCCTGGCTCGAGGTTGTCGATGAGCCGAGCGCCGGTGGCGAGGGTTCTGTCGGTGTCAAAACCGTCGGATCTCGTGTAGGGGGTCCCGATCTGTGCGTCAAGGCTGATGGTAACAGGAAGCAAGGGACACAGATGTTTACCCAGGTTCGGGCCCTCTCGATGGAGGTAAAACCCTACTTCCTGCTTGATTAATATTGATGATATGGGTAGTACAAGAGTAGATCTACCACGAGATCGTAGAGGCTAAACCCTAAGAGCTAGCCTATGATGGTATGATTGTAATTGTGATCGGCCTTCTAAGGACCAACCTCTCCGGTTTATATAGCACCGGAGAGGGCTAGGGTTTACATGGAGTCGGTTACAAGGAAGGAAATATAATATCCGGATCGCCAAGATTGCCTTCCACTCCAAGGAAAGTCCCATCCGGACACGGGCCGAAGTCTTGAGTCTTGTATCTTCATGCTTCAATAGTCCGGACGTTGACCACAGTCCGGCCATCAGGGTACCCCCTAATCCAGGACTCCCTCAGTAGCCCCTGAACCAGGCTTCAATGATGATGAGTCCGGCGCGCATTCTTGTCTTCGGCATTGCAGGACGGGTTCCTTCTCCGAATACTCCAAAGTGGTCATCGAACACGTAGACCGTGTTCGTATCTGCAAGATGATCTTCGTATGGTATAGACTTGATTTGCTGGCAATCTTCGTGCGTCATGCCCTTGCATTGGGGCTTGGTCCAACGCGAACCGACGTTTCCTGCCCCACAACGACTCGGGTTGCGGCGGTTTTATTGGCACGCGTCCGTCGAGGCGGAGATCGTGTTCCTCTTGTTACGGGATTTTCCATCAATATGAGCACGCGTGACCCCCACGGCTGTTGGTATAACCCGTGTGTTTTTAGATAAGCCTCAAACGGTCACACCGGGGACTCTTGATATTCACCCTCTTTATAAAGGGGTCGAGACCTACGCCTCTTTTTTCACCTTCATCGTGCCTTCTCGCACCTCGAGTTCTAACACCCAAAACCTAAGCTACGCCCCCCCCCCCCCGGAATCCTCCAATATGTCCGGATCTGACCCTCAAGGTCGGTGGGTGGCCTCCTCGATTGAAGAGAAGGACATTGCAAAGCTTAGGGAGGTCGGATACCTGACCGCAGATATCCAGCACAGGCTCCCTGCTCCAGGGCATGTCATCCCTAAGCCGGAGCCCAATGAGTGTGTCGTTTTCGTCCCACACTTCCTCTGCGGTCTGGGTTTCACCCTCGATCCCTTCGCGAGGGGGCTCATGTTCTATTATAGGTTGGATTTTCACGATCTGGCTCCTGACGCTATCCTCCATATCTCGTCGTTTATTATCGTGTGCGAGGCTTTTCTCCATATCACCCCACACTTCAGCTTATGGCTCAAGACCTTCAATATGACGCCGAAGATGATCGAGGCGACATGTGGAGTCTTGAGGTGTCGTAATAAGTAGGAGCAGCGATGCCCGTGGCTAGAGGGTTCTTTCCCTGAAGTATCCGATGTATGGCAGCGGAGGTGGTTTTATGTCACGGCTCCTAGGGGCACAAAGTGGGTGGCTGCCCCCGAGTTTCGTTTGGGCCCTCCGTCACAGTTGGCGTCTTGGACGAACGTAGGACGGAATTGGGGACCCGCTGGTGATATACCCCTACTGCAGAATCGCATCCGAGAACTTCTTGCAAGCATTAATCTTGTCAGCATAATGCAAGTGATGTTGATCCGGTGGATGTTGCCGTGCCAATGCTGGCCTCTCCGGATGTGGGAGTTCAATCCGGAGGGTCTGCGGACCGTCAAGCACTTCTTCAGCTTGAAGCCCGAAGAGATATGCAAATTATTCTTCAGACGGAAAGTAATGTGTCCGGACACCACCGAGGATGCGGGCCTAAGCTGCAATCGCCTAGATACTCAAGTAAGTAGCTTTGATACCGGACACCCCGTTTTGTATTTGTCATGATTGTCTGTTCTGAAAATCATCCGTGGCCAGGAATGGCTCAACAAGGCGGAGAGAATCAGGTGTCCGGCGCCACTTCCCGAGGCTCTTTGGCCCCACCATGGCCAAGATGCTTGACCAGTGCTCGTGAGAATGCCCTCGGGAAATACAAGGGAGGAACGAAGAAACCGAACCCCACGCATACGACACGAACTGGGAATTGTTACCTCCCTCAAGGAGGATAGTCGGGAAGGGGAGGCTAAGGCCTCCTCCCTGCGCAGGAATAAGAGGGCTACTTCCGAAGACTCGGAGACAGAGATGCCCAAACCCGGGAAAAAGATAACACCAGGGGGCTCTGCCCCAACGGGCACCCTCACCGCATCGTGCCCACCAACGGGCCAGCCCTCTACCGAGCTGTAAGTTAATTTTTAATTCGAAGGTACTGCGTTCCTCCTAGATCAATAACCAGGATTCGTCTTTGTAGTCCGGCTAGCAGCCCTTCTCAACAGAGTTCGTCTTCGGGGGATCTTCCTCCGGAGATGCTGGAGAGCGACACCCCACCCACCTCTCCGGCTCATGAAGTGGGCGACACTGAGGTGTCGTCATGGAAGAGTCCGGATCTGCCGAAGGCGGAAGCCAATGCGTCAGCCCCCCAGAGCCCGGAGCATTTGTCTCTTGCGAGGGGCGATGAGAAGGGTCTGGCACAGTTCGATGTCCGACCGGACGTACTAAAGGGCCTACTGGAGCGAGCTGCGCTTTCGGAGGAGCACCGCTCATTAATGAGCGCGGTGCTCAGGAAGATTTCCTCCGCTACAAGCGGTTTGAATGAAGCATTTGCAAGTCTGCTCAGAGGCTTTGAGGTATGTAGTGAAGAATACACTGTTTTTGGCTATGAGGCACGCATTAGGTGTGCTCCATATAGATAGTAGCCCCTGAGACTCTGGTTGCCCGCCCTAGGGGGCAAACGGGGGATCATAAATCAATGATTGCGTTATAAATATGTGCAGGTACCTATGAGTCCGGCCGCCGACCAGTTCGTGGAAGTTTCCGAACTGACTAGGCAGATTCGATCGATTGATGCCGATATCACGCTGGTGAACGAGCGGCTGGACAAGTCACAAGGTATGTGCTCTACTTTCCTTTGTATAGGAAAATATGGAGGCGGCATGATATTAATGTAATATGTTCGGACTGCAGATGGTGCTGCTGCCGTGGAGGCCCTGAGGGCAGAACTTTTGTCCAAGCCAAGGAACAAGCTCGGGTTAGCAATACGGCTGCCCTAAAGGCGACCGAGGAACTGAAAAGATAGCCGAAATGGCTATTGAGTTAAAAAATGCCGCTGACCGGTATGAGCTCCTTAAAAAGGAGCATAAGGATAGCTTGGCCGAGCTGGACAAGGCACGCAGTGCCACCAAGGTAATACGGATCGAGCTCAGGGGGTGCGCGGGAGGAGCTTCAACAGGCCGGTAAAATCGTGGCTGGAGGTTCCTACTTGCTGCGGACGAAGTTTTTTGATCCGAAGTACGCTCCCCTAGATGGACGCTAGAGTCCTGCGGACGCGTATGCGGATTTGGCGAAGAGTACGGCTGACGCTGCCAAGTTCTTCGAGGGTCAGGGTGATAAGGAGGTGGAGAAGCTTTTCTGGTCGCAATTCAATGCTCCCACTCGCCCGCTGCCATTAAATGACAAGATGGCTGCTGTGGCGGAGCTTCACAGGCTATCCGGTCTTGCAATGTGGTCTGTGATAGACCATCTTTGGCCGGAAAGGCCTAAGCCAGACAGTTACTTTGGCTTGGTGCAGCAGTTCCTTGGGGCCGTGCCTCAGGTCGACGCCATGAGGAGGTCGGCGTGCATAGAGGGTGCACGGATGGCTCTTTCCTGCGTTAAAGCCTATTGGACGGATATGGAGGCCAATATTAAAGCGACCCAAGATCCGGCGGGGGCCCAGTATCCAGCCGAGCACTACTAGGCTCAGGTCACAGAAGGTGCCCGCCTAATAGAGGCGCAGTGCTCGAAGAATGTCTTATTCGAGTGATAAATCGAATCATTGTAAAAAACAATGTTAGTTTGGTTGTAAGGCTTTATTTATACTTTTTGCCCGAAAGTATTATTGTGTCCCCTGTGTGGCCGTTTACATATATATATATATATATATTTATGAATGTTTAATCCGAAAGATAGCAGTCGTTGGCTTCATCCCCCACGCAGGCAATGCGGGGGTGTTCGCAAAAAATATGCTTAATCACACTTGATCCAACGTCTTGGTCCATGAAGGAGGTGATCGCACGTCGAACTAGGCAACGGGACTATATAGCTGTAACAATTTCGCTTAGCCATGGGAGTCTAATGTTGGGGCTACTATGTAGCCCTGGTACCTTCAGCGTGCATCCGAATACGGGCGCGTGTGTACATGACCGGGAAACGGTCCTTCGTTAATGCGGAGGGATCCTAAAGATTCCGATAAGTCTTCGAGTGGTTGAACAGTCTCTCGCTGTACCATGACAGTCAATTTTCGGCTTTCTCTACCGAGGTGCTCGTCCGGAATAACCAGGGCACAATCATAGTAGTTCTCCTTTGGCCACCTTAGCCGATAGTAACGGAACGTAAGGCGGCAAACCCAGGAGCCGGGCAAACCCAACATTTGACCAAAGACATGATTCAGAGCTGCTGCATATAAGGCCAAACTCGTGATGCCGAACACTCCCGAGGGTATTCGGAATTTATGATAGTCGATGGGCTCAAGAATGCCCATTCATTATAAACCCTGTTTTTCCAGGTACGTGCGTTAATCTATCGTGGTGAGATGCCAAAAAGGCAGTATCCTCTGTGGGTATGGAACCCATGGGATGGTTAAACAACAAGAGGCAATAAAAAAGGTTTACACAGGGGCTTAATCTAAAAAGAAACCTGTTGAACGGGGCCCTGCTGCATGTCTGCGCCTTTGTCTCCGTTGTGCCGTATCCTGGAAGGGTATCGCGCGAACGTTGTCTGTGGAAAAAGGAAAACTCGTAGAAGAGTGCAACGTAAGTATGCGATGGATAATAAAAGTGTGAGATGTTGGCCTGCCCATAAGGTTGAGCCAACTGTGGGACAATTTTGAGTATTTATAGCCCCTGGTGTCCACTATGGGATTACATATACGGTGCCATGGTTCAATTTTATCCGGGCGACCGGACTCGTCTAGCCGAGTCTGTGGTCTTTAAGGACCAGTCATGTTTTTTGATATTGGAGGCCGCTTATAGTCCGGCCGCGAGGGCCGTCGCGCGTTCCTCTGCGCGTGACGAGTGCTCTGTTAGTCCGTTAACGGTGATGACGCCATGTGGACGGGGCATCTTAAGTGTAAGGTAGCCATAGTGCGACAATGCGTTGAAGCGGGCGAAGGCCGTTCTTCCGAGCACTACGTGATAGTCGCTTTGGAAGGGTGCGATGATGAAGAGTAGTTCTTCGCTTCTGGAGTTTCCTGGAGAGCCGAATGTTACCTCCAGTACGACGGAGCCTCTGCTATGGGCTTCAAGCCTGGTATCACCCCTTCAAAGGTGGTGTTGCTTTGGTTAATTCTGGATGAGTCTATCCCCATCCTGCAGACAGTGTCTTCATATATTAAATCGAGACTGTTGCCGCCGTCCATAAGGACGCGGGTGAGACGGTATCCGTCGATTATCGGGTCAAGCACCAAGGCCTTTGATCCTCCATGCCGAATACTAGTTCGGTCATCCAAGTTATCGAAAGTGATCGGATAAGGCATCCAGTGGTTAGGCGTGCGTACAATGGGCTCTATACCGAGCGCGTCTCTATGCGCGCGTTCGTGCCTCCTCATGGATCTGTGAGTCGCGTGGATCATGTTCACTGTTTTAACCTCTGGCGGGAATTTTTTCCATCCTTCAGTGTTCGGCCGGCGAGGTTCATCCTCGTCTTCACTTGGTTTTTCCCTTTCCTTGTGTTCGGCATTTAATTTTCCGGCCTGCTTGAAGACCCAGCACTCTCTGTGCATGTGGTTTGCAGGTTTGTCAGGGGTGCCATGAATTTGGCATAGTCTGTCTAGGACTCTATTCAAACCGGACGGTCCCTCTTTGCTGCCTTTAGATGGCTTGTTTTGCTGATTAGGTCGAGAGCCCCTGAATCCGGCATTAACCGTCGTGTTATCTGGGCTCTCTTCCTTGTTTTGGCGTTTGTTTTATGATGTCGTGGCTTCCCGTTGCCATACCTTATTTCGGATGTGCTGGGGTCGCTGGTGCCTTTACGGGCTAGCCAACTATCTTCTCCCGCGCAAAAGCGGGTCATAAGGCTTGTTAGGGCTGCCATTGTCCTTGGCTTTTCTTGGCTGAGGTGTCTGGCGAGCCACTCGTCACGGATGCTGTGTTTGAATGTTGCTAAGGCTTTGGCATCCGGACAATCAACAATTTGATTCTTCTTAGTGAGGAATCTGTTCGAAAACTTGCGGGCGGATTCTCCGGGCTGTTGGACTATGTGACTTAAGTCGTCAGCATCCGGAGGCCGGACATAGGTCCCTTGGAAGTTGGCCCTGAAAGTGTCCTCGAGTTCCTCCCAACTCCCAATTGAATTTTAGGGGATGCCTTTCAACCAGTGCCGAGCTGGTCCCTTCTGCTTGAGGGAGAGGTATTTGATGGCGTGAAGGTCATCCCCACGAGCCATATGTATGTGTAGGATAAAGTCCTCGATCCAGACCCCTGGGTCTGTCGTTCCGTCGTATGCCTCTATGTTCACAGGTTTAAAGCCCTGTGGGAATTCGTGGTCCAGTACTTCATCAGTAAAGCACAGGGGGTGAGCAGCCCCTCTGTATCTGGACGTGCTGTGGCATGACATCGGCTGTTGTTGTGTCCGGTCTTTATTCCGGACTGGTATTCGATTGGCGTAATCGTTTTGGCGACCATAGTCCTTCACCGGGGTGCGTCCTTTGGATCCATAAATGGACCTGGCCGCGCCAGCTTTCTTATTCAGGTGTTCATGTGGATCGGTAGCCGCTTTGTTGCGGTTATGAAGTGGTACAGCTTCGTCGTCGAATTCTGGCAGTAGCTTGCGTTTTGGATAGCTCTTTGTATGGCGATCATCGCCGTATCTTTCTTCAGTGTCTAGCACTTTATTCCATCTATGGTTGAGCGTTTCCTGTGCGGCCTTGAGCCGTTGCTTCTGCTTCTTTAGGCTTCTTGCGGTGGCCATAAGCTTTCTGTGGAGGTTATCTCGTTCCACGTGTTTTTCCAGGGTTGCATCGTTATCCGAACTATTTTCCTGTTCTGGTTCGTTTTGATGACCTTGTCCGTCGGGATCATTGTCCTCGGGCGTCTGCTCCGAACTGTGTTCAGGGTGACCTGGTTCGTCCTGCTCCATCGCTGGGTCCGTATGGTCGTTGTTGCCTTCGGAGTTGATTGTATTATCGATCCTTCTAGCGCTCTTGTCACTATTTTTACTGTTTCCGGACTTAGAACGGCGTCTGCGCCGTTGCTTTGGCTTTTGTCCGGGGGTTTTATCGTCCGGATTGTCGCCTTTGTCCTCTTTGGGCGTATCCACAATGTATACGTCGTGTGACGAGGGGGAAGTCCGGCGCCCCATAGATTCCGCATCTTCTCCTGCATCGTCGTCCATACCGTCGATGTCTTTGGAGTCGAAGTCAGGCACGTCGGTTAAATCATCGACCGTGGCTATGAAGTGGGTGGTGGGTGGGCAACGAATTTGTTCGTCGCCTTCTTCCCACTCGAACCGGACGTAGTTTGGCCCCAAAATTTCTGTCAAAGAGAGAGTTTTCAACGAGTTCGGCATGTCGCCAAAGGGCGAGTGCTGGAAGATGTCCGCGGCGGTGAACTCCATTACCGGAGCCCAACCTGGATCGACCGGCTCGGGAGTGCGCGGACCGGACTCAACATCCGGATACGAATCCGGGGGTCCGAAGTCGTAGGCCACCACAGGGGTAAGGCCTGTGTTCGTCTCCACCGCCGATAATTGTGCGACCTGCAGGGCGGGGTCCAGCCCTCCGTCCTCAGGCAACGCAGCCTACTCCGGATTTAGGTCCGAGGCTACTGCGGGGGTGATACTCCGAGCTTTGTCTGATAGCAGGTCTAAGCCGTGCTCGTCGTGACTGTCCGGTACCGTGTTATTGACGGTGGTTGAAGGAGCCATCGAGCCCAGCAGCGACGACACAGACGAACTCTCAATGAAAGCACAAATATCGGTATCAAAACCGGCGGATCTCGGGTAGGGGGTCCCGATCTGTGCGTCAAGGCTGATGGTAACAGGAAGCAAGGGACACAGATGTTTACCCAGGTTCGGGCCCTCTCGATGGAGGTAAAACCCTACTTCCTGCTTGATTAATATTGATGATATGGGTAGTACAAGAGTAGATCTACCACGAGATCGTAGAGGCTAAACCCTAAGAGCTAGCCTATGATGGTATGATTGTAATTGTGATCGGCCTTCTAAGGACCAACCTCTCCGGTTTATATAGACACCGGAGAGGGCTAGGGTTTACATGGAGTCGGCTACAAGGAAGGAAATATAATATCCGGATCGCGAAGCTTGCCTTCCATGCCAAGGAAAGTCCCATTCGGACACGGGCCAAAGTCTTGAGTCTTGTATCTTCACGCTTCAATAGTCCGGACGTTGTACACAGTCCGGCCATCCGGATACCCCCTAATCCAGGACTCCCTCAGGTTCCCCGGAGGAGCGGCTTCTCCAGGCCATGGGCACCAACTTTCGGAAGCTCCAAGCGCTCCACCGCGCCCGCCTGGACAAGGCCAAGTCTAGGGCGGCAACAGTGGACAAGGCGGAGGCGGACCTCAAGGTTCGCGTCACCGAGACGCAGACCTGGTTCCGCCAAGCTTGCGAAGATCTGAAGGCCACCCAGGGCGAGCTACCAAGCGTGAGGTGGAGCTCACCATGAAGCGGGCCGACATCAAGAAGGCCCAGGAGACGACGGAGATCTTGGCCACTGCAGCCGAGGCCACTCGGGCCTAGCACCAGGCCACGCTGAACTTCCAGGAGGAGGACCCTGCCGCGCATGAGGAGAAGTTGCCGCAGCGCTCCGCGGCAAGGATGAGGAGGTGGAGAAACTCGTCGCGCAGCACACCCGGGAGCTGGAGCAGAGGCACAAAGATGCACTCGATGCCCAGGCTCTGGTTCACACCGGCAAGGTGAAGGAGCGGGAGGTGGAGTGGGATGAGCAGAAGGAGCAGGCCCTGAAGTTGTCCAAGGAGAAGGACACGCTCAACGGCGCCCTGACGGAGGCGAAGGACGCGACCGTCAGCAGGGCTGGGGAGCTCTCCGAGGCCAATAACTCCATCAAAGACCTCAAGCTGAAGCTGGAGGGTCTCGAGGGGATACTGTCGGAGAGCAAGGCCCGACAGGATATCCTGGCCAAGGATCTGGAGAACGAGAAGCAGCTGCGGAAGAACGAGACCGCCAACCACAAAGACTTTGTGGAAGGTGAGAATCGCTGGATCGGGTGCCTTGAAGATGTTGCCGGCAGGATCACCATGCAGCTGGCTACCATGGAGATGCCAAACGTGAGGTATACCCCAGAGCGCAATGTGAGCCCCAATGATACGTCTCCAACGTATCTATAATTTTTGATTGTTCCATGCTATATTATATTCTGTTTTGGATGTTTAATGGGCTTATTTATACACTATTATATTATTTTTGGGACTAACCTATTAACTGGAGGCCCAACCCAAATTGATGTTTTATGCCTATTTCAGTGTTTCGCAGAAAAAGAATATCAAACGGAGTCCAAACGGAATGAAACCTTCGGGCACGTGATTTTTGGAGCAAACGTGATCCAGAGGACTTGGAGTCTATGTCAAGAAAGCAATGAGGAGAGCACGAGGCAGGGGGCACGCCTACCCCCCCAGGCGCGCCCTCCACCATTGTGGGGCCCATGTTGCTGCACCGACGTACTTCTTACTCCTATATATACCTACGTACCCCCAAACCAACAGAAGCATCCACAAAAACCTAATTCCACCGCCGCAACCTTATTTACCCATGAGATCCCATCTTGGGGCCTTTTCTGGCGTCCTGCCGGAGGGGAAATTGATCACAGAGGGCTTCTACATCAACACCATAGCCTCTCCGATGATGTGTGATTAGTTTACCTCAGACCTTCGGGTTCATAGTTATTAGCTAGATGGCTTCTTCTCTCTCTTTGGATCTCAATACAAAGTTCTCCACGATTCTCGTCGAGATCTATTCGATGTAATCTTCTTTTGCGGTGTGTTTGTCAGGACCGATGAATTGTGGGTTTATGATCAAGTTTATCTATGAAGAATATTTGAATCTTCTCTGAATTATGTATGATTGGTTATCTTTGCAAGTCCCTTCGAATTATCAGTTTGGTTTGCCCTACTAGATTGATCTTTCTTGCAATGGGAGAAGTGCTTAGCTTTGGGTTCAATCTTGCGGTGTTCGATCCCAGTGATAGTAAGGGAAACGACACGTATTGTATTGTTGCCATCGAGGATAACAAGGTGGGGTTTATACCATATTGCATGAGTTTATCCCTCTACATCATGTCATCTTGCTTAAAGCGTTACTTTGTTCTTATGAACTTAATACTCTAGATCCATGCTGGATAGCGGTCGATGTGTGGAGTAATAGTAGTATATGCAAAGGTGAGTCGGTCTACTTGTCACGGACGTGATGCCTATATACATGACCATACCTAGATATTCTCATAACTATGCTCAATTCTATCAATTGCTCGACATTAATTTGTTCACCCACCGTAATACTTATGCTCTTGAGAGAAGCCACTAGTGAAACCTATGGCCCCCGGGTCTACTTTCCATCATATTAATCTTCCAACACTTAGCTATTTCTATTGCCTTTTATTTTACTTTGCATCTTTATTTCTCTTTATCATAAAAATACCAAAAATATTATCTTATCATATCTATCAGATCTCACTCTCGTAAGTGACTGTGAAGGGATTGACAACCCCTTTTTCGCGTTCTTTGCGAGGTTCTTATTTGTTTGTGTAGGTGCGAGGGACTTGAACGTGGTCTCTTACTGGATTGATACCTTGGTTCTCAAAAACTGAGGGAAATACTTACGCTACTTTACTGCATCACCCTTTGCTCTTCAAGGGAAAAACCAACGCTGTGCTCAAGAGGTAGCAAGAAGGATTACTGGCGCGGTTGCCGGGGAGATTCGCGCCAAGTCAAGTCAAGTCAAGACATACCAAATACCCATCACAAAACCTTATCCCTCGCATTACATTATTTGCCATTTGCCTCTCGTTTTCCTCTCCCCACTTCACCCTTGTCATTTTATTCCCCCTCTCTTTTCCGTTCGCCTCTTTTTCGCTCGCTTCTTGTTTGCTCGTGTGTTGGATTGCTTGTTTGTCATGACGGCTCAAGAGAATACTAAATTGTGTGACTTTATCAATACCAACAACAATGATTTTCTTAGGACTCCGATTTATCCTCTTACCGATACTGAATCTTGTGAAATTAATGCTGCTTTGTTGAATCTTGTCATGAAAGATCAATTCGCCGGCCTTCCTAGTGAAGATGCCGCTACCCATCTAAATAGCTTCATTGACTTGTGTGACATGCAAAAGAAGAAATATTTGGACAACGATATTGTTAAATTGAAGCTATTTCCTTTTTCACTTAGAGATCGTGCTAAAGTTTGGTTTTCGTCTTTGCCTAAAAATAGTATTGATTCATGGAATAAGTGCAAAGATGTTTTTATCTCTAAGTATTTTCCTCCTGCTGAGATCATTTCTCTTAGAAACGATATTATGAATTTTAAGCAACTGGCTCATGAACATGTTGCACAATCTTGGGAGAGAATGAAATTAATGATACGTAATTGCCCTACTCATGGTTTGAGTTTGTGGATGATTATACAATTTTTTTATGCCGGATTGAGTTTTGCCTCTAGAAATCTTTTAGATTCGGCCGCGGGAGGCACTTTTATGGAAATCACTTTAGGAGAAGCTACTAAACTCCTAGATAATATTATGGTTAATTATTCTCAATGGCACACTGAAAGATCTACTAATAAAAAAGTGCATGCGATAGAAGAAATTAATGTTTTGAGTGGAAAGATGGATGAACTTATGAAATTATTTGCTACTAAAAGTGTTTCTTCTGATCCTAATGATATGGCTTTGTCTACTTTGATTGAGAGTAATAATGAACCTATGGATGTGAATTTTGTTGGTAGGAATAATTTTGGTAACAACGCGTATAGAGGAAACTTTAGCCTTAGGTCGTATCCTAGTAATTCCTCTAATAATTATGGTAATTCCTACAACAATTCTTATGGAAATTTTAATAAGATGCCCTCTGAATTTGAGACTAGTGTTAAGGAGTTTATGAATTCGCAAAAGAATTTCAATACTTTGCTTGAAGAAAAATTGCTTAAATTTGATGAATTGGCTAGGAACATTGATAGAATTTCTCTTGATGTTGATTGTTTGAAACTTAGATCTATTCCACCTAAGCATGATATCAATGAGTCTCTCAAAGCTATGAGAATTTCCATTGATGAGTGCCCAGAAAGAACCGCTAGGATGCATGCTGAGAAAGATTGCTTTGTGAAAGCGTGTTCTTCTAATTTTTACGAGAATAAAGATGAAGATCTAAAAGTTATTGATGTGTCCCCATTAAATCTTTCTTTTGCAATATGAATCTTGAATATGATGGGACTGAATATGATCCACCTTTACCTAGAAGGCGTTCCAAAAATTTGGATTTTTTAGATCTTGATGCAAAAATTGATAAAAGTGGGATTGAAGAAGTTAAAACTTTGGATATCAATGAACTCATTGTTTTGGATTTCAAGGAATTTAATTATGATAATTGCTCTTTGATAGATTGTATTTCCTTGTTGCAATCCGTGCTAAATTCTCCTCATGCTTATAGTCAACATAAAACTTTTACCAAACATATCGTTGATGCTTTAATGCAATCTTATGAAGAAAAACTTGAGTTGGAAGTTTCTATCCCTAGAAAACTTTATGATGAGTGGGAACCTACTATTAAACTTTGTGTGATTTGGGTGCTAGTGTTTCCACGATTCCAAAAACTTTGTGTGATTTGTCAGGTTTCCGCGAATTTGATGATTGCTCTATAAATTTACACCTTGTGGATTCCACTATTAAAAAACCTATGGGAAGAATTAATGATGTTCTTATTGTTGCAAATAGGAATTATGTGCCCGTAGATTTTATTGTTCTTGATATAGATTGCAATCCTTCATGTCCTCTTATTCTTGGTAGACCTTTCCTTAGAACAATTGGTGCAATTATTGATATGAAGGAAGGGAATATTAGATTCCAATTTCCGTTAAGGAAAGGCATGGAACACTTCCATAGAAAGAAAATTAAATTACCTTATGAATCTATTACGAGAGCCACTTATGGATTGCCTACCAAAGATGACAATATCTAGATCTATCCGTGTTTTTATGCCTAGCTAGGGGCGTTAAACGATAGCGCTTGTTGGGAGGCAACCCAATTTTATTTTTAGTTTTTTTTGCTTTTTGCTTCTGTTTAGGAATAAATATTTGATCTAGCCTCTGGTTAGATTTGTTTTTATGTTTTAATTAGTGTTTGTGCCAAGTTAAACCTATAGGATCTTCTTGGATGATAGTTATTTGATCTTGCTGAAAATTCCAGAAACTTTGTGTTCACGAAAACAATTGTTAACAATTACCAGAACGTGATTAAATATTGATTCCAATTGCAGCAAATCAATAAACAAATTGTCTAGGTCTTCCTATTTTGGTAGAATTGTTTGAGTTCCAGAAGTTTGTGTTAGTTACAGATTACTACAGACTGTTCTGTTTTTGACATATTCTGTATTTCGTGTGTTGTTTGCTTATTTTAATGAATCTATGGCTAGTAAAATAGTTTATAAACCATAGAGAAGTTGGAATACAGTAGGTTTAACACCAATATAAATAAATAATTAGTTCATTATAGTACCTTGAAGTGGTGTTCTTTTTTCTTTCGCTAACGGAGCTCACGAGATTTTCTGTTAAGTTTTGTGTTGTGAAGTTTTCAAGTTTTGGGTAAAGATTTGATGGAGTATGGAACAAGGAGTGGCAAGAGCCTAAGCTTGGGTATGCCCATGCCACCCCAAGATAATCTAAGGACACCTAAAAGCCAAAGCTTGGGGATGCCCCTGAAGGCATCCCCTCTTTCGTCCTCATCCATCGGTAAATTTACTTGGAGCTATATTTTCATTCACCACATGATATGTGTTTTGCTTGGAGCGTCTTGTATTATTTGATTCTTTATTTGTTATTTTTCCATAATCATCCTTGCTGAACACACCTTTTGAGAGAGACACACTTGATTCGGAAATTGTTAGAATACTCTATGTGCTTCACTTATATCTTTTATAGTTTTTGCTCTAGTGCTTCACTTATATCTTTTAGAGCACGGCGGTGGTTATGTTTTATAGAAACTATTGTTATCTCATGCTTCACTTAGATTATTTTGAGAGTCCTACGAAACAGCATGGTAATTTTCTTTAATTATAATTGGCATTCAAGATTAGTAAAAAAATTCTTATGAGTGTGTTGAATACTATGAGAAGTTTGATGCTTGATAATTGTTTTGAGATATGAAGATGGTAATATTAGAGTCATGCTAGTTGAGTAGTTTTGAATTTGAGAAATACTTGTGTTAAAGTTTGTGATTCCCGTAGCATGCACGTATGGTGAACCGTTATGTGATGAAGTTGGAGCATGATTTATTTATTGATTGTCTTCCTTATGAGTGGAGGTCGGGGACGAGCGATGGTCTTTTCTTACCAATCTATCCCTCTAGGAGCATGCGCGTAATACTTTGTTTCGATAACTAATAGATTTTTGCAACAAGTATATGAGTCCTTTATGACTAATGTTGAGTCCATGGATTATACGCACTCTCATCCTTCCACCACCGCTAGCCTCTCTAATACCGCGCACCTTTCACCGGTATCATACACCCACCATATACCTTCCTCAAAACAGTTACCATACCTACCTATCATGGCATTTCCATAGCCATTCCGAGTTATATTTCCATGCAACTTACCACCGTTCCGTTTATTATGACACGCTCCATCATTGTCATATTGCTTTGCATGATCATGTAGTTGCCATCGTATTTGTGGCAGAGCCACCATTCATAATTCTTTCATACATGTCACTCTTGATTCATTGCATATCCCGGTATTCCGCCGGAGGCATTCACATACAGTCGTATTGTTTTTCTAAGTATTGAGTTGTAATTCTTGAGTTATAAGAAAAATAAAAGTGTGATGATCATCATTATTAGAGCATTGCCCCAAGTGAGGAAAGGATGATGGAGACTATGATTCCCCCATAAGTCGGGATGAGACTCCAGACAAAAAAAAAGAGAAATGCCATAAAAAGAAAAAAAATGAGAGAAAAAGAGAGAAGGGACAATGCTACTATCCTTTTTACCACACTTGTGCTTCAAAGTAGCACCACGATCTTCATGATAGAGAGTCTCTTATGTTGTCACTTTCATATACTAGTGGAAACTTTTCATTATAGAACTTGGCTTGTATATTCCAATGATAGGCTTCCTCAAAATTCCCTAGGTCTTCGTGAGCAAGCGAGTTGGATGCACACCTACTTAGTTTCTTTTGTTGAGCTTTCATATACTTATAGCCATTGTTGAGGAAATCGTTAACCGGTAGCTGCTCGGTTGGCTGGCGAGTAGGGGATTAATAGGCTAATCGGCAAGTTAATCGGTCATTTAATCAATTAATCGGACGATTTATCGGTTTATCAGCTACTCGGTGACCCTAGGAGTAGGGATTAATCGGCAAGTTAACTGGTTAATCGCACGATTTCTTGAACAGGGCTTATAGCTCTAGTGCATCCGTCGCATGGCAATCCCTACTCACTCACATTGATATCTATTGATGGGCATCTCCACATCCCGTTGATACACCTAGTTGATGTGAGACTATCTTCTCCCTTTTTGTCTTCTCCACAACCACCATTCTATTCCACATATAGTGCTATGTCCATGGCTCACGCTCATGTATTGCGTGAAGATTGAAAAAGTTTGAGAACACCGAAAGTATGAAACAATTGCTTGGCTTGTCATCGGGGTTGTGCATGATTTAAATATTTTGTGTGATGAAGATAGAGCATAGCCAGACTATATGATTTTGTAGGAATAACTTTCTTTGGACATGTTATTTTGAGAAGACATAATTTCTTAGTTAGTACGCTTGAAGTATTATTATTTTATGTCAATATTAAACTTTTGTCTTGAATCTTTCGGATCTGAACATTAGTACCACAATTAAAAGAATGATTGAAAATTATGCCAAGTAGCATTCCACATCAAAAATTCTATTTTTATCATTTACCTACTCGAGGACGAGCAGGAATTAAGCTTGGGGATGCTTGATACGTCTCCAACGTATCTATAATTTTTTATTATTCCATGCTATATTATATTCTGTTTTGGATGTTTAATGGGCTTATTTATACACTTTTATATTATTTTTGGGACTAACCTATTAACCGGAGGCCCAGCCCAAATTGCTTTTTTTTGCCTATTTCAGTGTTTTGCAGAAAAAGAATATCAAACGGAGTCCAAACGGAATGAAACCTTCGGGAACATGATTTTCGGAGCAAACGTGATCCAGAGGACTTGGAGTCTACGTCAAGAAATTAACGAGGAGAGCACGAGGCAGGGGGGCGCGCCTACCCCCACCCCCAGGCGCGCCCTCCACCCTCGTGGGTGAAGGAAATATGCCCTAGAGGCAATAATAAAGTTATTATTTATTTCCTTATATCATGATAAATGTTTATTATTCATGCTAGAATTGTATTAACCGGAAACATAATACATGTGTGAATACATAAACCTCCAGAGTGTCACTAGTATGCCTCTACTTGACTAGC
Source organism: Aegilops bicornis (assembly GCA_021605145.1). Taxonomy (NCBI): domain Eukaryota; kingdom Viridiplantae; phylum Streptophyta; class Magnoliopsida; order Poales; family Poaceae; genus Aegilops; species Aegilops bicornis. The sequence continues at coordinate 200,419,483 of CM038675.1, read as the reverse complement.
TCGTTAATCAAAGATGGTTGTGTTTCCCAACCATGAACAAGGAGTTGTTATTTGATTAACGGGATCACATCATTGGTTGAATGATCTGATTGACATGACCCATTCCATTAGCATAGCACCTGATCGTATAGTTTGTTGCTAGTGCTTTTCTTCATGACTTATACATGTTCCTATGACTATGAGATTATGCAACTCCCGTTTGCACGAGGTACACTTTGGGTGCTACCAAAGCGTCACAACGTAATCGGGTGATTATAAAGGTACATTACAGGTGTCTCCGAAGGTACATGTTGGGTTGGCATATTTCGAGATTAGGATTTGTCACTCCGATTGTCGGAGAGGTATCTCTGGGCCCTCTCGGTAATGCACATCACATAAGCCTTGCAAGCATTGCAACTAATGTGTTAGTTGTGAGATGATGTATTACGTAACGAGTAAAGAGACTTGCCGTAACGAGATTGAACTAGGTATTGGATACCGACGATCGAATCTCGGGCAAGTAACATACCGATGACAAAGGGAACAACGTATGTTGTTATGCGGTTTGACCGATAAAGATCTTCGTAGAATATGTAGGAGCCAATATGGGCATCCAGGTTCCGCTATTGGTTATTGACCAAGAATAGTTCTAGGTCATGTCTACATAGTTCTCGAACCCGTAGGGTCCGCACGCTTAACGCTTCGATGACAGTTCATAATGAGTTTATAAGTATTGATGCACGAAGGTTGTTCGGAGTCCCGGATGTGATCACGGACATGACGAGGAGTCTCGAAATGGTCGAGACATAAAGATTGATATATTGGAAGCCTATGTTTGGACTTGAATGGTTCCGAATGAAATCGAATTTACAGAGTACCGGAGGTTACGGAACCCCGGGAACTAAATGGGCCCATAGTGGGCCTTAGAGGAAAGGAGAAGGGCAGCCCTAGGTGGTCGCGCCCCCTTTTCCTAGTCCTATTAGGACTAGGAAAGGTGGGCAACCCTCTCTCTCTTCCCTCCGGAATCCTAATCCAACTAGGATTGGAGGAGGAGTCCTACTCCGGAGGGAGTAGGACTCCTCCTTGGTGCGCCTCCCCTTGGGCCGGCCACCTCCCCCTTGGCTCCTTTATATACGGGGGCAGGGGGCACCCCAAGACACACAAGTTGATCTACGGATCTTTCCTTAGCCGTGTGCGGTGCCCCCTTCCACCATATTCCACCTCGGTCATATCGTTGCGGAGCTTAGGCGAAGCCCTGCGCCGGAGAAGTCATATCGTCGCGGAGCTTAGGCGAAGCCCTGCGTCGGTGGAGCATCATCATCGTCCTGCGCCGTCGTCTTGTGGAACTCATCCCCGACACTTTGCTGGATCGGAGTCCGGGATCGTCATCGAGCTGAGCGTGTGCGTAACTCGGAGGTGCCGTGCGTTCGGTGCTTGGATCGGTCGGATCGTGAAGGCGTCGACTACATCAACCGCGTTGTTATAACGCTTCCGCTTTCGGTCTACGAGGGTACGTGGACGGATACTCTTCCCTCTCGTTGCTATGCCATCACCATGGTCTTGCGTGATCGTAGGAAAATTTTGAAATTACTGCGTTTCCCAACAGTGGCATCCGAGCCTGGTTTTATGCGTTGATGTCATATGCACGAGTAGAACACAAGTGAGTTGTGGACGATACAAGTCATACTGCCTACCAAAGCATGTCATACTTTGGTTCAGCGGTATTGTTGGACGACGATCCAGACCAACCTTACGGCGTACTCTTCACGAGACCGGTTCCCTCGGCGTGCTTTGCACATAGATGGCTTGTGGAAGACTGTCTCTCCAACTTTAGTTGAACTGAGTGTGCTACGCCGGTCCTTGAGAAGGTTAAAACAGAGTCTATTTGACAAACTATCGTTGTGGTTTTGATGCGTAGGTAAGAACGGTTCTTGCTCAGCCCGTAGCAGCCACGTAAAACTTGCAACAACAAAGTAGAGGACGTCTAACTTGTTTTTGCAGGGCATGTTGTGATGTGATATGGTCAAGACGTGATGCTATATTGTATGAGATGATCATGTTTTGTAACCGAATTATCGGCAATCGGCAGGAGCCATATGGTTGTCGCTTTATTGTATGCAATGCAATCGCGATGTAATGCTTTACTTTATTACTAAGCGGTAGTGATAGTCGTGGAAGCATAAGATTGGCGAGACGACAACGATGCTACGATGGAGATCAAGGTGTCGCTACCGGTGATGATGGTGATCATGATGGTGCTTGGAGATGGAGATCACAAGCACAAGATGATGATGGCCATATCATATCACTTATATTGATTGCATGTGATGTTAATCCTTTATGCATCTTATCTTGCTTTGATTGGACGGTAGCATTATAAGATGATCCCTTACTAAATTATCAAGAAGTGTTCTCCGAGTATGCACCGTTGCGAAAGTTCTTCGTCTTTGAGACACCACGTGATGATCGGGTGTGATAGGCTCTACGTTCAAATACAACGGGTGCAAAACAGTTGCACACGCGAATACTCAGGTTATACTTGACGAGCTATGCATATAAGATATGACCTCGGAACACGGAGACCGAAGGTCGGCGTGAATCATATAGTAGATATGATCAACATATTGATGTTCACCATTGAAACTACTCCATCACACGTGATGATCGGTCATGGTGTAGTTGATATGGATCACGCAATCACTTAGAGAATTGGAGGATATTTTTCTAAGTGGGAGTTCTTAAGTAATATGATTAATTGAACTTTAATTTATCATGAACTTAGTCCTGGTAGTATTTTGCAAATTATGTTGTAGATCAATAGCTCGCGTTGTTGCTTCCCTATGTTTTTATATGTGTTCCTAGAGAAAATTGTATTGAAAAATGTTAGTAGCAATGATGCGGATTGGATCCGTGATCCGAGGTTTATCCTCATTACTGCACGTAAGAATTATGTCCTTAATACACCGCTAGGTGACAGACCTATTGCAGGAGCGGATCTGCGCGTTATGAGCGTTTGGCTAGCTCAATATGATGACTACTTGATAGTTTAGTGCACCATGCTTAAACGGCTTAGAATCGGGACTTCAAAGACGTTTTGAACGTCATGGACCATATGAGATGTTCCAGGAATTGAAGTTAATATTTCAAGCAAATACCCGAGTTGAGAGGTATGAAATCTCCAACAAGTTCTATAGCTAAAAGATGGAAGAGAATCGCTCAACTAGTGAGCATGTTCTCAGATTGTCCGGGTACTTCAATCGCTTGAATCAAGTGGGAGTTAATCTTCCGGATAAGATAGTGATTGACAGAATTCTCTAGTCACCAACACTAAGTTACTAGAACTTCGTGATGAACTATAGTATGCAAGGGATGACGAAAACGATTCCCGAGCTCTTCGTGATGTTGAAATCGTGAAGGTAGAAATCAAGAAAGAGCATCAAGTGTTGATGATTGACAAGACCACTAGTCTCAAGGAAAAGGGCAAAGGGAAGAAGGGAACTTCAAGAAGAACGGCAAGCAAGTTACTGCTCGAGTGAAGAAGACCAATTCTTGACCTATGCATGAGACTAAGTGCTTTTGCTGCAATGGAACTGGTCACTAGAAGCGGAACTACCCCAAGTATTTGGCGGATAAGAAGGATGGCAAAGTGAACAAAGGTATATTTGATATGCAGATTATTGATGTGTATTTTACTAGTGTTCGTAGCAAACCCTCGGTATTTTTGATACTGGTTCAGTTGCTAAGAGTAGTAACTTGAAAGCAGGAGTTGCGTAAACTAGTTGAAGGGAAGTGACGATGAGTGTTGGAAGTAGTTCCAAGTTTGATATGATCATCATCGCACACTCCCTATACTTTCGGGATTAGTGTGGAACCTAAATAAGTGTTATTTGGTGTTGAGCATAAATATGATTTGATCATGTTTATTGCAATACGGTTATTCATTTAAGTAAGAGAATAAATTGTTGTTCTGTTTACATGAATAAAACCTTATATGGTTACACACCCAATGAAAATGGTTCATTGGATCTCGATCATAGTGATACACATATTCATAATATTGAAACCAAAAGATGCAAAGTTAATAATGATAGTGCAACTTATTTGTGGCACTGCCGTTTGATGACTGAAACTCCGTTGTTCGAACAATGGAACGAGCAACAAACTTGTTGGAAATAATACATACCGATGTATGCGATCCAATGAGTGTTGATGCTCGTGGCAAGTATCGTTATTTTCGACCTTCACAAGATGATTTGAGCAGATATGGGTATATCTACTTGATGAAACATAAGTCTGAAATAGTTGAAAGGTTCAAAGAATTTCAGAGTGAAGTGGAAAATCATCGTAACAAGAAAATAAAGTTTCTGCGATCTGATCGTGGAGATGAATATTTGAGTTACGAAGTTTGGTCTTCAATTAAAACAAAGTGGAATAGTTTCACAGCTCACGCCACGGAACACCACAACATTATGGTGTGTCCGAACGTCATAACCGTACTTTATTTTGATATGGTGCGATCAATGATGTCTCTTACCGATTTACCAATATCGCTTTTGGGGTTATGCATTAGAGACAGCTGCATTCACGTTTAATAGGGCACCATCTAAATCCGTTGAGATGACACCGTATGAACTATGGTTTAGCGATGAAACCTAAGTCGTCGTTTCTTAAAGTTTGGAGTTGTGATGCTTATGTGAAAAAGTTTTCACCTGATAAGCTCGAACCCAAATCGGAGAAGTGCGTCTTCATAGAATACCAAAGGTAACTATTGGGTACACCTTCTATCACAGATCCGAAGGCAAGTTTTTCGTTGCTAAGATGGATCCTTTCTAGAGAAGAAGTTTTCTCTCGAAAGAAGTGAGTGGGAGGAAAGTAGAAACTTGATGAGGTAATTGTACCTTCTCCCTTATTGGAAAGTAGTTCATCACGTAAATCAGTTCTAGTGATTCCTACACCAATTAGTGAAGAAGTTAATGATGATGATCATGAAACTTCAGATCAAGTTGCTACCAAACCTCGTGGGTCTTCCAGAGTAAGATCCGCACTGTAGTAGTACGGTAATCATGTTCTGGAAGTCATGTTACTAGACCATGATGAACCTACGAACTATGAGGAAGCGATGATGAGCCCAGATTCCGCGAAATGGCTTGAGGCCATAAAATCTGAGATATGATCCATGTATGAGAACAAAAGTATGGACTTTGATTGACTTGCTCGATGATCAGCAAGCCATGTTAAATAAATGGATCTTCAAGAGGAAGACGGACACTGATAGTAGTGTTACTATCTACAAAGCTCGACTTGTCACAAAAGGTTTTCGACAAGTTCAAGATGTTGAATACAATGAGATTTTCTCACTTGTATCGATGCTTAAAAAGTCTGTCCGAATCATGTTAGCAATTGCCACATTTTATGAAATCGGCAAATGGATGTCAAAACTACATTCTTTAATGGATTTATTAAAGAAGAGTTGTATATGATGCAACCGTAAGGTTTTGTCAATCCTAAAGGAGCTAACAAAATGTGCAAGCTCCAAATGATCCATCTATGGACTGGTGCAAGCATCTCGGAGTTGGAATAAACGCTTTGATTGTGTGATCAAAGCTTATGGTTTTATACAGACTTTTGGAGAAGCCTGTATTTACAAGAAAGTGAGTGGGAGCACTACAGCCTTTCTGATAAGTATATGTGAATGACATATTGTTGATCGGAAATAATGTAGAATTATTCTGCAAAGCATAAAGGAGTGTTTGAAAGGAGTTTTTTCAAAGAAAGACCTCGGTGAAGCTGCTTACATATTGAGCATCAAGATCTATAGAGATAGATCAAGACGCTTGATATGTTTTTCAATGAATACATACCTTGACAAGATTTTGAAGTAGTTCAAAATGGAACAGTCAAAGAAAGAGTTCTTGCACTGTGTTACAAGGTGTGAGATTGAGTAAGACTCAAAACCCGACCACAGCAGAAAATAGAAAAGAGAATGAAAGTCATTCCCTATGCATCAGCCATAGGTTCTATAAAGTATGTCATCTTTGTGTACTGACCTATTGCATACCCTACCACTATGCTTGGCAAGGAGTGCAATAGTGATCTAGGAGTAGATCAATGGACAGCGGTAAAAATTATCCTTAGTATAATAAGGATATGTTTCTCGATTATGGAAGTGACAAAAGGTTCGTAGTAAAGGGTTACGTCGATGCAAGTTTTGACACCGATCTGGATGACTCTAAGTCACGATCTAGATACATATTGAAAGTGGGAGCAATTAGCTAGAGTAGCTCCGTGCAGAGCATTGTAGACATAGAATATTTGCAAAATACATACGACTCTGAATGTAACAGACCCGTTGACTAAGCTTCTCTCACGAGCAAAACATGATCATACCTTAGAATCATTACTGTGTAATCTAGATTATTGACTCTAGTGCAAGTGGGAGACTGAAGGAAATATGCCCTAGAGGCAATAATAAAGTTATTATTTATTTCCTTATATCATGATAAATGTTTATTATTCATGCTAGAATTGTATTAACCGGAAACATAATACATGTGTGAATACATAAACCTACAGAGTGTCACTAGTATGCCTCTACTTGACTAGCTCGTTAATCAAAGATGGTTGTGTTTCCCAACCATGAACAAGGAGTTGTTATTTGATTAACGGGATCACATCATTGGTTGAATGATCTGATTGACATGACCCATTCCATTAGCATAGCACCTGATCGTATAGTTTGTTGCTAGTGCTTTTCTTCATGACTTATACATGTTCCTATGACTATGAGATTATGCAACTCCCGTTTGCACGAGGTACACTTTTGGTGCTACCAAAGCGTCACAACGTAATCGGGTGATTATAAAGGTACATTACAGGTGTCTCCGAAGGTACATGTTGGGTTGGCATATTTCGAGATTAGGATTTGTCACTCCGATTGTCGAGAGGTATCTCTGGGCCCTCTCGGTAATGCACATCACATAAGCCTTGCAAGCATTGCAACTAATGTGTTAGTTGTGAGATGATGTATTACGTAACGAGTAAAGAGACTTGCCGTAACGAGATTGAACTAGGTATTGGATACCGACGATCGAATCTCGGGCAAGTAACATACCGATGACAAAGGGAACAACGTATGTTGTTATGCGGTTTGACCGATAAAGATCTTCGTAGAATATGTAGGAGCCAATATGGGCATCCAGGTTCCGCTATTGGTTATTGACCAAGAATAGTTCTAGGTCATGTCTACATAGTTCTCGAACCCGTAGGGTCCGCACGTTTAACGCTTCGATGACAGTTCATAATGAGTTTATAAGTATTGATGCACGAAGGTTGTTCGAGTCCCGGATGTGATCACGGACATGACGAGGAGTCTCGAAATGGTCGAGACATAAAGATTGATATATTGGAAGCCTATGTTTGGACTTGAATGGTTCGAATGAAATCGAATTTATGCAGTACCGGAGGTTACCGAACCCCCGGAACTAAATGGGCCCATAGTGGGCCTTAGAGGAAAGGAGAAGGGCAGCCCTAGGTGGCGCGCCCCCCCTTTCCTAGTCCTATTAGGACTAGGAAAGGTGGGCTGGCCCCTCTCTCTCTTCCCCTCCGGAATCCTAATCCAACTAGGATTGGAGGAGGAGTCCTACTCCGGAGGAGTAGGACTCCTTGCGCGCCTCCCCCTTGGCCGGCCACCTCCCCCTTGGCTCCTTTATATACGGGGGCAGGGGCACCCCAAGACACACAAGTTGATCTACGGATCTTTCCTTAGCCGTGTGCGGTGCCCCCTTCCACCATATTCCACCTCGGTCATATCGTTGCGGAGCTTAGGCGAAGCCCTGCCGGAGAAGTCATATCGTCATGAGCTTAGGCGAAGCCCTGCGTCGGTGGAGCATCATCATCGTCACCACACCATCGTGTCTTGTGGAACTCATCCCCGACACTTTGCTTTGGATCGGAGTCCGGGATCGTCATCGAGCTGAGCGTGTGCGTAACTCGGAGGTGCCGTCGTTCGGTGCTTGGATCGGTCGGATCGTGAAGACGTACGACTACATCAACCGCGTTGTTATAACGCTTCCGCTTTCGGTCTACGAGGGTACGTGGACGGATACTCTTCCCTCTCGTTGCTATGCCATCACCATGGTCTTGCGTGATCGTAGGAAAATTTTGAAATTACTGCGTTTCCCAACAGTGGGGCCCACGTTGCTCCACCGACGTAGCCCTTCCTCCTATATATACCTATGTACCCCCAAACCAACAGAAGCATCCACGAAAACCTAATTCCACCGCCGCAACCTTCTGTACCCGTGAGATCCCATCTTGGGGCCTTTTCCGGCGTCCTGTCGGAGGGGGCATTGATCACGGAGGGCTTCTGCATCAACACTATAGCCTCTCCGGTGATGTGTGAGTAGTGTACCTCAGACCTTCGGGTCCATAGTTATTAGCTAGATGACTTCTTATCTCTCTTTGGATCTCAATACAATGTTCTCCACGATTCTCGTGAAGATCTATTCGATGTAATCTTCTTTTGTGGTGTGTTTGTCGGGACCGATGAATTGTGGGCTTATGATCAAGTTTATCTATGAACAATATTTGAATCTTCTCTGAATTCTTTTATGTATGATTGGTTATCTTTGCAAGTCTCTTCGAATTATCAGTTTGGTTTGGCCTACTAGATTGATCTTTCTTGCAATAGGAGAAGTGCTTAGCTTTGGGTTCAATCTTGCGGTGTTCGATCCCAGTGACAGTAAGGAAAACAACACATATTGTATTGTTGCCATCGAGGATAACAAGGTGGGGTTTATATCATATTGCATGAGTTTATCCCTCTACATCATGTCATCTTGCTTAAAGCGTTACTCCGTTCTTATGAACTTAATACTCTAGATGCATGCTGGATAGTAGTGGATGTGTGGAGTAATAGTAGTAGATGCATGCAGGAGTCGGTCTACTTGTCACGGACGTGATGCCTATATACCGTATCGTACCTAGATATTCTCATAACTATGCTCAATTCTATTAATTGCTCGACAGTAATTTGTTCACCCATCGTAATACTTATGCTCTTGAGAGAAGCCACTAGTGAAACATATGGCCCCCGGGTCTATATTCCATCATATTAATCTTCCAACACTTAGCTATTTCTATTGTCTTTTATTTTACTTTTGTAGGATCGAAAGTATGTCTAGAGGGGGGTGATTAGACTACTTGACCAAATAAAAATCTAGCCTTTTCCCAATTTTAGTTCTTGGCAAATTTTAACAACTTAGCACAAGTCAAGCAAACAACCTACACATGCAATTCTAAGAGTATAGCAGCGGAATGTCAAACAATCTTGACGGAGGCTCCCAAATAAAAACCTACACAAGCGATCTCCTTGCCCTGACAAACTCCTTGGTTCGACTCCACAATCTTGACGGAGGCTCCCAAGTGACACCTAGCCAATCTAGGAGACACCACTCTCCAAGAAGTAACAAATGGTGTGTTGATGATGGACTCCTTGCTCTTTTGCTTCAAATGATAGTCTCCCCAACACTCAACTCTCTCTCATAGGATTGGATTTGGTAGAAAGAAGATTTGAGTGGAAAGCAACTTAGGGAAGGCTAGAGATCAAGATTTATGTGGTTGGAATGGAATATCTTGACCTCAACACAAGTGTAGGTGGTTCTCTCAAAAAATATGTATTGGAAGTGTAGGCATGTTCTGATGGCTCTTTCCACGAATGAAGAGGGGGTGGAGGGGTATATATAGCCTCCACACAGAATCTAACCGTTACACACAAATCACCAAACTCGGTGGGACCGAATCAGAGAACTCGGCCAGACCGATTTGGTTCATAATGTGACCGTTAGGTGTTTTGGTAAGACCGACATGTCAACTCGGTGGGACCGATATCATTAGGGTTAGGGCATAACGTAATCTCGGTGAGACCGATAGCACAAACTCAGTGGGACCGATTTTGGTAATAGTCAAACAGAGAGTTGGTCAGGCAAACTCGGTGGGACCGATTCGCTCATCTCGGTGGGATCGAAACGTTACGAAAAGGAAACAGAGTGTTTGAATTGCAATCTCGATGGGACCGATCGCTCATCTCGGTTGGACCGAAACGTAAAGAAGGTAAACAGAGAGATTACAATCCCATCTTGGTGAGACCGAGATCCCTATCGGTGAGACCGAAAAGACTAGGGTTTCTGGCATTGGCAATGTCAACTGAACTCGGTGGCGCCAGATATGAAATTTTGGTGGGGCCGAGTTGGACTTTTGGTTTTGGACATATGTGGATATGAGAAAGTAGTGGAGGGTTTTGGAGCATATCACTAAGCATTTTGAGCAAGCACCTCATTAAGCAACACCTCATCCCTTCTTAATAGTATTGGCTTTTCCTATGGACTCAATGTGATCTTGGATCACTAAAATAGAAAATGTAGAGTCTTGTGCTTTGAGCTTAAGCCAATCTTTTGTCCTTATCATTTTGAAGGGTCCACTTTCTAATCCATGCCATGCCAACCATTGAGATTTCCTGAAATATTCATCTTGGAATAGCTTTAGCTCAATGAGCTATATGTTGTTAGGAATTACCAAAACCACCCAGGGATAGTTGCACTTTCAAATTTGCATCTTTATTTCTCTTTATCATAAAAATACCAAAAATATTATCTTATCATATCTATCAGATCTCACTCTCGTAAGTGACCGTGAAGGGATTGTCAACCCCTTTTTCGCGTTGGTTGCGAGGTTCTTAATTGTTTGTGTAGGTGCGAGGGACTTGAGCATGGTGACCTACTGGATTGATAGCTTGGTTCTCAAAAACAGAGGGACATACTTACGCTACTTTACTGCATCACCCTTTCCTCTTAAAGGGAAAAAACAACGCAGTGCTCAAGAGGTAGCACCCAAGGCCAAGCTGACCGTCTTCTTCGAGGGCGTCCTCGGAGCCCTGGAGCAGCTTCACTCCAACCGGGCGGCCTCCCTGGCCGATGAGTCTCGGATGCTTTGCCAGGGTGCCATGACCAAGGTCCTCACCAAGGTGGCGTACTGGAACCCCGACCTGTATAGCTTGCCGGAGGGTGTGGACCTTGCGGTGCTCAAGGAGCGTATCAAGCCCGTCATCAGCCGCATCGGGGGAATCTAGAGGATAGAGGGCCGGCACCGGGATTAGGCACCCCTAAATTTGTGCATTATTTTAAAATTTTCTTTTGAATGCAAATGCACAATCGATTAGGATCATGGGTTACTCTTCCATGTCACATACATCTTGGTGGAGCGCTCAAAATGTTAGAGGTTAAAGCATGCACTCATCACCAATACAAGTGAATGATCATCAAGGATATAAGGGATAATATCATCCAATCAAGCATTAAGGGTAGCATATGATCAAACACAAGATCAAACAAGTATCTCACAAGCAGCTCACACAAGCACGCAATAAAGTTTCAAACCGAAACAAATAAGTGCAAAGAGAGATAAAAACCAACACTCTCTCTCTTTCTAAGCCTATGATCTATACATTTTTCTCCCCCTTTGGCAACAAGTTACCAAAAAGTTTGAAAATTCATAGTGCTAAACGACTCTCAGGCTTGATCTTCAGGAGGTGGTGTTGAGAGAACTCCAAGGATGAAGGCTTCTGATGAAGTAGCTGGAGCTGGTGGAGTAGGCTTTGGAGGTGGAACCTGGAGCTGTAGCTGCTGGTGCTGATGTTGTGGCTCTAGTGTCTGTCACTTGCACTGCAGCAGATCTCTGTCCTTTGGGCACTCTGGCAAAAGCATCTGTGGTAGACTTGCCCTTCTTCTCCTCTGCTTCCTCCTGAAGTTTCTCAACTACAGTTTGGATTTCTGTTACCTTGACATGAAGGTCATAGAATTTTGTCTCAATGATCCTTTCCAAGCTCTCCTGGTTCTTGGTCAGGGTGGCCAAGCCCTTCTCAATCCTCAGCGTGGATTGGATCACATATCCAAGCTGGTCTTGCTTTCTCTTCAAGAATACCTGAGATGCCTCTTCCAAAGTTGGCATATTTGCAGCCTTCTCAGCCTTAGCCTCCTCTCTCTTTTCATGTGCTTGAGCTGAAGATGGTTCATTCTCATTTATCACAACAATTTTATCTTCAAATTCAGGATAGATGGGCAGGTGCTCCTTGTCCAAGATGTACTTGCCTTTGCCCATCTTTGAGTTGATGAGCTCCTGGATGTGTGGGGCATATCCACAACTTCTCTTCTGATCAGCTGTAGTCCTCTTGATTGTTTCCACAGTCAGGCTCATAACCTTGAACTTCTGTGGGACATCAAATATGTGCAGCAAGTTGATAGAATGTCCTCTGATCATCTTGTGATCACCTGACTTGGGCAGCAGTGTGTGCCTTAAGATCGAGTTGATTGTTGGCAAACCAGACAACAGGTAATGGACAGATCCAAACTTATGTGTATCCAAAGCAGCATCTAGGATCTCCTTGTACATGTTAGCCATAGTGTTGTGGTCTTTCTTCTTCTCTGCATAGATGTCCAAGTCATCCTCATGTTCCTCGGGAGCATTTATGAGCTTGGCCCATTCATCAACTGTAGATTGGTACCTAGTACCCTCAGACATCCACACAATCCTTCCATCTGGATAGAAATGGGCAATGGAGTAAAACTGCATGATGAGCTCATCATTCCACTTGGTGAACTTCTGGGCAACAAAAGTATCCACTCCACATGCCTTAAAGCTGTCAAGTATGCCTGGAAGTGATCCTCATTCTCCTTGATGAATTCCCAGTCAACCCATCTCATATCACACACAATGGGCTTCTTGTCAAGCAGAATGGTCTCATAGAACTCCTGTTGTTCTTTAGTGTGGAATCTGTAGTCCACAGCAGTCATTCTCCTGATAGCAGTAGCCTTGGGAGCAGTTTTTGGCTTTGATGGAGCAGCCCCTGCCTTGATTGCATCTCCCATAAGCTTTTGATCTTGGGGTGCTGGTGCAGCATCCTCGTCCTCTTCCTCTTCTTCAGAATTTCTCATCATTGATGGCTTCCCAATAACTCTGGCAATGGTCTTCTTGGCCCTTTATTTTCTCTTCTTGCCATCTCCAGTTTCCTTGGGTTCAAGAGTAAACTCCATTTTTTCTTCTATGGCAACTTTTCTTGGCTTAGACATGGGCTGTCTTCTTGCTGGCATCTTTGTTTTCAGACCTGGCTTAGTTGCAGCAGCTGAGACATACTCTTTCTTTAGCACTTTCTTCTTTGAAGTGGCTTCATCTTCAACAGCCACATAATCTTCATCTTCAGAGTCAGAATTCCTCTTCTTCCTTGTCCTAGTGGCAGCCTTTGGCAGATTGCTTGGAGGTCTCCTGCTGCCTTCATCATAGCTGCTAGAGGGATCTGAACCCTCACTCATCTGCACCTGTTGCTCAGACCTGTTCTGGCTGTCACTCTGGTCATACATCTCTGCAAACTCTGACAGATGACTCTGTGAATAGGTTATAGATAAGGTAGAGTAGATGAGCATCACAAAGTACAGAAGTTTTGCAAAAAGGATGACTTAAAAACTTAGTTTTAGTTCTTCACAGAACGCATTTCGGATCTACCGATTTGTAAACTCGGTGATACCAAAGTAGCTTTTGGAATCTAAACTAGTGAACTCGGTCAAACCGAGTCATAGTTTTGGTGGTACCGAGACTGCTAGGGTTTCACAAAGAATCGAACTCGATCACACTGATTTGCATTTTTCGGTCAGACCGAAAACGCATGTGCTTTGGCCTCAGCCAAAATCGGTGAGACCGATTTCTACAACTCGGTCGGTCCGAGATGAATTCGGCGGATGTCACATCCCTAGCTTCTGGTAATGCTTAGTGTTGGCATCTTGCTTGCATCATGTTTAAATTCCTTTTAAAATTGAATTGGGGATTTATGAAACCCTCAGAAATCATTTCTAGAAATGACCCAGATAAAAATTGCTCCAAAAAGGTCCAAGAAAATGTTCATGTTACTCTCTGAAAATATTGGTCAGAGGTAAACATCAAACCAATATTTTTAGGAGCTCATAAATATTTATTTTGGCCATTTGGAAATAATCCTGTAATTATTTGTGTTGATAAATATTTTTATATATACAAAATATTGTCCAATATTTCTGAATTTTGGCGAGGGGCTTTGGAGTGATCCAACTAGTTCCTACCAAAAATTTACAGAATAAAATAAGTTGATTTAGTATTTTACCAAATCAGAACAAATGTCAGAAAAAATAGAAAAGAAACAAAAATGGAGAGGCTTACCTGGCTCTCACCTGGCGGCCCAGCAAGCCGACTGGCCCAACCGCCACTCGTCGTCCTTCTGCAACGACAGAAGGACGAGAGGCACGCACTCGCTGCCCGCGCGCATGGGCGCCACGCCACCTGCCTGCCTGCCCGTCCCGCCCCGACGCCCCGGTCTCTCCGGACGGCGCCACGACAACCCAGCTCACTCTCCCCCCCTCTCTCTCGTGCTCATCCCCTCTGCCACTCGCTCTCTCGCTGGCCCGAACGCGCCCGTCGCCGCCGCTCGCCGTTGCCGCGCCCACCGCCACGGCCTTGCCTCTCCGACGAGTCCAAGAGCCTCACCGCGTCTTCCTCGTCCTCTTCGTCAAGCCACACGACGCCGGACGCGCTGCATCACTGCAATCGCCATCGACTTCAACCTCCAGCACCGGATATCGCCGTCGCCGCTCCGTCGACTCCAGAGCCTCCCCTGAGCCGCTGAGCACGCCCGCCGAACCGCCGTGAGCTCTCCTCCATTTCCCCTCCGTCCCCGCGCTCGATTTCCTCGTTGTAGCTCCGTTCCCCACCATGGTTGTATCTCCTCGCCGCCGTTGCGTTAGCCGCTGCAGCTCGCCCCCGAGCACCCAGACGTGCTCCTGGTGCCACGAGGGTGCCGCAGAGCCCCTCGGGTGGCCTCCCCGTGCCCTGCAGCCCGCTCCCGCCTGTAGCCGTGCTCCGGCCGCCGCCCCGAGCTCCGCTCCGGCGAGCTCCGGCCACCCCGCATCCTCCCGTCGCCTCCCCTAGATGCGCGAGAGCCTAGGCTATGCCCCGGTGCCCTTAGCCGCCGCCCCCGTGGCCTGAATCGCGGACACCACCACGTCCAGAGGTCGCCGACGATGACCTCGCCGGCCTGACGTGCGGGCCCGACCTGCCAGGTGATTAGCTTAATGCTAATCACCATTTAACTAAACCCTGGCACTGACAGATGGGCCCCAGCGCCCACTAATCTTGTAATTAGGCTAAACACAACTTGTTAAACTCCGTGACTCTGACGTGTGGCCCCCACACGTCAGGTTTGACCCTGGTCAGCGCCGTTGACCCACTGGCATCATGCTGTCATCAGCATGACACAATTAACAGTTTCTGGATTTAAAATAAACAGGAAATTCCAGAAAATAATCAAAACTTCAAAAAATCACAGGAATTCAACTGTAGCTCAGATTGAAATAATTTATATATGAAAAATTATCATGAAAATTCAATCTATCCATCTGTACTAGTTTCATGCATGACAAGCCAACTTATACCTGTTGTATAAGTGAAAACACATAAATGGCATTTATAAGAGCTTATCTTGGAGTTGCATTTGAGTCTTTGGTTCAAATGGACTTCAACCAAATGAATGCTAGTTGCATTAGCTCAAACAACATCAGTTCTTCATCCATGTTCATGCATCATATTGTTGCATATGCTTGTGTATTGATTGTCGACAACATTCCTTCTCGATAGGTCCTGCTCCGGAGAGTGTTCCAGAGTACCTATCTGAGGAGCAGTGCCCCTCTGTTGATCTACCAGGCAAGCAAACCCCCCTTGTTCATTCCGATACAATCCCACTCTCTCGCTCCTGCTCTCTTTTATTGCATTAGGACAACAATGATTCAACTGCTACTTTATGCTGCGGTAGTTGAACCCATTCCTCTGCATGACCTGTCATTGCCACAAGAATAGTTGAAACCCACTAGAATGTGTAGGAGTTGATTGAGCCATGTTGTGTTCCTACCATGCCATGCCTGCTATTGCTTAGAGTTGTGTCAGGTCTGATTCATTGGGAATGGATTTGAGTGTTATGATATGTTCTGATGCTGAGAGTTAAGCGTGTGAACACGATTTGGTAATGGTAGCGGTGAGAGGCCATGTAGGAGTACATGGTGGGTTGTCTCATTGGGACCGTCCTTAAGAACAGAGTTCTTTGTAAGTTGTCCAATGACTAGCTACTACCACACATTGGGCTCCGGGCGCTCTAAGCTCTCTCGACTTATTAACCAACTTGATCTCTGTCCAGGAGTTGCAAATAGTTTCTGGTGTTTGTAGGTAGTGTTAGTAGTCTACCAAGTGGCACCCGGCCAGGTGGGCTTGGGACAGACTAGGCACAGTGGCAAGGTGTACCAAGTGGCACCCAGATGGTGGGCTTGGGAACCCTGCTCACATCGTTTGGGGCCGTGAGCGACACCCCGGCCGGATCTCCTTGCGGATGGAACACGAATAGGCGATAAACCTGGATGAGAGACTTGTGTGGTTAGTCAGGTTGTGGCCGACTCCCTCGCCAGGCTTCCGCTTGAAGGTTGCTGAGATACATGACGTGTACATGGCGGTAAGTGGCAAGAGCGTGTGTGAAGAAGTACATCCCTGCAGGGTTAACATGATCTATTCGAATAGCCGGGTCCGCGGTTATGGACTTCTTGGATGCTTACGTGGTACATAGACAACTTGAAGTGGATACTCTAAAATGCTCAAGATAAGTGTGAGTGCTATGGATGGCTTCTCACAGTGAGACGGGAATGAATCCATAGTGGTGTATTGAGGTGGTGATTAGTGGACTCGTGTGTGCTTTCTTACCTCAAAGAAGTTACTCGTAGTCGTAGAATAGGTTAGCCACTGAGTCAAAGCTGGCTTGCTGCAACTGAACCCCACATTGCCTCCTTGATACTAATGCATGTATGATAGGATCTGATGTAAGTCTTGTTGAGTACCTTTGTACTCACGTTGCTTAATTTATATTTTTGCAGATGAGACTTCTGTCTCAGTAGTAGTTCTGGATGGACTTCGACGACTAGCTTGTTACCTTAGCTACGGTCGTGTACCCTTGGGAGGGTCTTGTAGATAGTCAGGCTTCTCAGCTTTTTCTTTTGTAGTTGTCTATACTCAGACTTGTAATGCTTCCGTTGCTTGTATGCTCTGAATGATGGGTCATGCGACCCCTGCTTGTAATACTGCTATGTGGCTCTTCTGGGCCTTTATCTATATGAGTTTGCGTTATGTTGTACAGCACATACTTGCATGTTATGCGTACGGGTAACATGTATTTCTATGTGTGGGATCCGACAACCTAGTTGTCTATCCTTGGTAGCCTCTCTTATGGGGAAATGTAGTCTAGTGCTTCCACCGAGCCATGGTAGTCCGCTACAGCCCGGTTTACCGGAGTCCTGCTAGCCCAGCACTACTGCTTCGGAACACTTAGACTGGTCGGCATGTGATTCACTTCGTTCGTGTGTCTGTCCCTTCGAGGAAATGGCACGCGGTGACATCCGGAGTCCTGCCTAGCACATCGTCCGGGTTCCCGAGTCCTGTTAGCCAGTTGCTACAGCCCGGATTCACACACTGCTGACCGACATGCTCGATGTTGTTTCATGTATGCCTGTCCCCATAAGTTAGTGCCACTTCGGATTCACGACTAGTCAGGTCGGCCCGGGTTCTCTGTCATATGGATGCTAGCGACACTATCATATACGTGAGCCAAAAAGGCGCAAACGGCCCCGGGCCATGGTAAGGCGACACCCGTGGGAATACCGTGCGTGAGGCCGCAAAGTGATATGAGGTGTTACATGCTAGATCGATGTGACTTAGAATCGGGGTCCCGACAGCGGAGACCTAGCCCTAAATTTTCAAATCAAAACTAATCTACAGGACGTTTTTGCTGGACAGGATGATTTCAATCGTGGCAAGAATCATGGCAAAGCAATGTGCTAAGAATCGGAGTTAGGGATTAGCACAATGATCAAGTTCGTACCCTAGTTTGGCGACGAACTTGCTACGGCGGCAACGGCGGTGAAGATTTCCGTTGACGGTGGCGGAGACCAGCGGTGGGAGGTCGCTGGCGACGAGGGGACGATCTGGAGACCGAGGAGGCAGAGCAGGTTATGCGCGGGCGAGAGGGTTTGGAAAAATTTCCAAAATTTGGCCCGTCGGTATATATAACCTGACCCTGTCGGTGTGACCGAGTGGAACGACTCGGTGGCACCGAGATGCAAAACTGCAAGCGATTCGCAACTTGGTGTGACCGAAGGTTCTAATCGGTTGCACCGAGATTGAAAACCCTAGATCAACTTAGTGACTCGGTAGGACCGAAAAGGATGAATCGGTCAGACCGAGATGCACAAAGAGGTTTTGGAGGTTTAAGTCTATGAAGAAACGGGTTCTCCGAGTGCTCCTCACACAGAGTGGTTCGAATCTAACTTGATCACACATTATGATGTAGCATGAATAGAGTTTGAGACGAGAAAAACATAGATAGCTAGAGAGAGTTCTTAGGCATTCTTGTCCATCCATTTGCCAAAAGAGAAAGAATCAAACAATCAAAACAACAAATGAATGTCCTCTAATGAGTAAAATATGCAACCAACATGCTCACACAATAAAATGGCAAATGAAATATGTGACAAAGCATGCACAAACACTCTAGCATATATCAAGCAATTTGGCGATGACTAGGTCATCTATATGAGTATATTGACATAGGAGTCAAATGAGAACATTTGATCATAGGTCATACTCATCGTTTAAGCACAAGTTGGGTTGCCACTTTTACATAAAGCATTGTTGTGTTCACACCATTAGAGTTGCTTTAGCTTAATTGATTAGACTAAAGCTCCCCCTAGATGTGATATCGCCCCTAGGCCTCGTTTGGATGCTGGGTACGAAAAACCCTGGGCCATAAACCCCTAGGGGAGATTCCCCTGTGCACATGCAACCCCTCCCACCACGTGGGATATGTTCCCATTGTCCAGGTGCCCAAATAGTAACATGGGAGGGAAGGAAATCCCTTGCATACTACAGACACATATAATATAGTAGATCTTACATAAAAATTCTACAGATAATTTTGAAAAACAAACAAATCATA
This sequence comes from Aegilops bicornis, assembly GCA_021605145.1. Classification (NCBI taxonomy): domain Eukaryota; kingdom Viridiplantae; phylum Streptophyta; class Magnoliopsida; order Poales; family Poaceae; genus Aegilops; species Aegilops bicornis. Next base: position 200,400,405 of record CM038675.1, on the reverse strand, counting down.
GATAAAAATTCCACAAATAATTCTGAGAAACAACAAAAATCACATTCCACAAATAATTCTGAGAAACGACAAAAATCACAGGCACATAACAAAGGTTCATAATTCATGTCAATTAGAATTTTAAAAATATTACTACAACTTATCCATCACTTCATCAAGCTTAAGATATCAGTCTGCATTTCACGACGATCGAGCATTGGCCTAAGCCGTTTTCATGTACGGAAATAAAAGCAATCATGACAAGAGTTATTGATACATCGTCAAGTTTGTGCACTATAAAAAGTCTTGGATTATAAGTTGCCATGTCCAACGCAAAGGATACTATCGAACAAGATGGGACGCAAAGCAACAATCACATCCTACTCCGGTCTTTTCTCCACTCCTTCCTCAACATCATGTACCACAACTTGATGCTGGCTGAATGAAAAAAATAAATAAGTTAGCTAGCATCAGTTCAGAATCTCACAACACTATTTTGTAGTATAAGCAAACTAATGAAATAGTATCAACCAACATATGATTTGTGCACTGTGCATAAAAAAATCAAGACTACAAATATAGTTTAGGAACGCAATCACACGGTTGTCCAGTAACCCAATTTGTTTACTTGAAAAGTCTCCGGATGAACAGGGCAATATATTGCTGTGAGGTGAGTTATGAGGCAATAGGAGGTGAAACCAATGGGAAGAGGCCACCAAATTAAATATCACTAACAAGCTTGTAAAGGTACACAAAAACTACCAAACAAAAGGCATTAACATTTCTCCAAATGTGTGGATCTTCTAGTCAGTTTTAAAAGAATGAAGTGTGTTTTGTCTTTGCTTTCTATCATCGATTAACAGAGAGAAACAAGCTTATACAAAGCTCCAGTCAATAATGCCACAAAGTAAATAAATATAAATGGATGTAGTGCAAAACAAGAAGGTGAACTGGTTACACACCTTATGCTATCTACATCTCAGAAATCTCCTCCTTCAACCAATAAAGCCAAAGATTTGAGTCCTTGGTATTGATGAATATTTCTCGATTCATTGGGAGTTTAAAAAGCCGCAGTGCCTTTTTTTTTGCAACTGATAGATCTTCCATTGGTTCTAGCACAGCCACACAGTTTCCAATCGAGAACATGTCATCTGGCTTTGATTCCTTCAACTCGTCAACTAGTTTTGCAGATTGTTTCTTTCAAAAATCCATGTAATCCTCAAGTACAACAGCGATCTGGCTTTGCTTCCTCTTTTTCACAGGCAGTGCTCCCTTTTGTTCAGAGTTTGTAGATGTTGTAGCTTCAGGTTCATCTCTTCTTGATGCCCCTTGCCCTTGTAGATCAGACGAGGACATACCATCGTCGACATTGGTAGAGGAGATATGGTTCAAATCATTGGTAGAGGAATCCATAGGAGAAATGTCATCGCTTGTGAGACCCACTTGCGGAATTGATACAAAGTTCAAGTCTCCTGAAGCAACACTTCCTGCTCCAAAAAAAAGAAACATATCAGCATGTTCTCCTAGAAACATCAGATTCATCTATAATTGCAAATACATATATTACTGCCACCCATTCCAGAAAGAAAGTATATATACACATAACTTGGTCCTTCATCGCACAACTTTTTAGAAAGAAAAAGAGCACTCAAGCAGGGTCCGATGGAAACACATGAAAAAATACAGGTATCTCAAAAATCTCCCAAATATTATATAATTAAAGCAAAGAATGAAAAGGATTTAATATGCAGGGTCGACGGAAACACGTGATACAGGAAACACACCTTCATGTAGTAAAGCCAATGACTTGAAGAGCATGAATGGTTTTAAACGAAACTTCTTTATCCTTGCATTATCCTATTGAATGCAACGACATTGTATGGTTGGGATCAATAAAACAATGCCTTGAAGAGCATGAATGGTAGTGAACAAATAATATATCAAGAAAAGAGCTAACCTTGAAAAGTTTATCCCATATTACAGGTTCAGCGATGATCATGCAAAGTGTATCATCCCATCCCGTGCCGCTCTGTTTCCGAGAGTCTCTCAGTGCCTTATAATTTCCTTTTAAATCCTTATCCTTCTCTTGGATTTGTTGCTTGGTGAAATTAGCTAGTGGACATTTCTGGTTGAATGTATTTGTAATTCTAGTCCACCCTTCAGCAGTCCACCCATTTTGACCTCGATAGATGGGATTGTTGTGGTCAAGCATTATATCAACAAGACCTTTCTCATATGCATGGTCCCAAGATGCCCTAGGCGCTGCCATTGCTACATTATTGAACCAACAATGGGGTACTAGTTAAATTTCTCTCTACCACTACTTTACCTAAGAAAAGGTGAGAAGAAAATTACAAAATAAACTCATGTCCGACTAGTTGTTATAATCAGCCCACATTTGCATCGTGATCTGATCTCTAAGAGTGTTTCCATTGTTTGCCTCATTTTAATGATGTTGGTTGACATCATCTCCCTCTGGAACATCAACATATGTTTCTGGTGGAATTAACGGTGGTTGGTGATCCAACCATGCCTCATCACCAATTTGAGCTCTAATGATGTTATGGAATACAACACATGCCGCTGGAATCTTGATTTGTGACTCTATTGGGTAGTGATTGCCCACTTTCAAGATAGGGAAACATTTTTTAGAACACCAATGCTCCTTTTGATGTGGTTCCGGAGAATTGCATGGGTATGGTTGAATAGCTCCCTATGGTCGGCATAGCCCGTATTAGATGAGCGCGGCCTCCTAAATTCACAAAGGTGATACCAAACTCCTCGATATGGTGCAAGAAAAGAAGGCGTGTTTGCATATCCACCATCTATGAGATAAAATTTTCCATCTGGCACATGAAACCCCTTGCTAATAGCAGAACGAAGAACTCCTGCATCTGATGCAGACCCTTCCCACCCACATGAAATAAATGTGAAATTCAGATCAAAATCACATGCAACCATGACATTCTGTGAGAGGGTTCCTTTCCTATTCCTAAATGGGGGGCCTTATCTTCAGCAATAGTGATGGGGATATGTTTCCATCTATAGCACCAATGCAGTTCTGCACATTCAAAAAGAAACAAAAAAGTTGGTAGGTTTAGAAATCTATGTGAAGTTTTCAAAAATTCCATTGATTTGGAGATGTGTGTGTAGTGGTTCACCTGGAAATAAGGCCAATAGCGATTGTTCGAAACAATCTTCGGATGGGGCTGGAGTGAACTTGGAATCTTTATAAATCTTTGGGCTAGAGTTGGAATTAAGTAAAAAATCCTGTTTATCTTCCTATGAATTGTTTCTGCGCTGTGTTGGAAGTATTTTTGTAGATCTTGATTACTAGCATTGTGCGAAATCATGTACATGAACATTGCCAACTGCTCCTCGATAGCAACACGCGATGTGCCCTTCAATAGATTCTCTCTTCTAAGGTAATCCACGATAGACTTAAAAATCTCAGGTTCCATCCGAAACTCAACCCTAGACCAACTCTCGTGGCCTTCTAATATTTCCTTAACCTTTGCAGCCCCAGATAAAGATGATGTGTGAACTGGATGCTTTTCCTCATAAAGGGAAGCATATAAAGCGGGAACCAAAAGGAAAAATAGTTCATCGTCTTCTTCTTGTTCTTGCGAGATAATCTTAATAATTTTATTTCTCCTAGAATCTATCACTATTATACCCAATGAAAACAAAATTATTACAATGATAGTAATTATAAATAAAGCAATAATAATACCATCTCTATTATGGCTGCAAAGAACCAATAGCTAGGAGCCTAGGAAGCTCAGTAGTGAATACAAAGATAATACCATTTCTATTGTAACATCTACATACATAATTTAGAGCATCAGTTTTCTCATATACTAAAATAAGACCACTTTCAATACTAGGCAGAGAAAATAACATCACAAGAGCAGTAGTTTTGCACAATTTAAGCTTCCTCAATGACCAGGGATGACTACGTCACATACCTTTCTTACTCTTAGTGCAAACTTCACAATGATAGATGAATCAAAAGGCACCAATCAATTGAACACAAAGTCTTCGGATAAAGCCAACTTCTAATGTCAGAGCAGACCCACAAATCAACACCTACTAGAAATTAATGGTCACTCATCAGTCAAACAAACCAAACAAAATATTTGTTGGTTTCACAACCAGATAAGCTAGGATCAATCAAATGCAGCGTGTGAGTATAGGACATAGGCCATTCTTCCTGTATATGTCAGGACCCCGATTCCAAGTCATATCGACCTAGCCGGTAACACCTCATATCACTTTGCGGCCTCACGCAGTATTCTACAATTGTCGCCTTACCATGGCCCGGGACCGTTTGTGCCTTTTGGCTCACGTATATGATAATGTCGCTAGCATCCACATGACAGAGAACCCGGGCCGGCATGGCTAGTCGTGAACCCAAAGCGGCGCTAACCCATGGGGACAGGCATACATGAATCACATCGAGCATGTCGGTCACCAACGTATGAATCCGGGCTGTAGCACTGGGCTAACAGGACTCCGGTAACCCGGGCTGTAGTAGGCTAGGCAGGACTCCGGATGTCACCGCGTGACATTTTCCCGAAGGGACAGACACAGGAACGAAGTGAAACACATGCCGGCCAGTCAAGTGTCCAGAGCAGTAGTGCTGGGCTAGCAGGACTCCGGTGAACCGGGCTGTAGCGGACTACTATCGCTCAGAAGCACTAGACTACATTTCCCCATATGAGAGGCTGCCAAGGATAAACAACTAGATTGTCGGATCCCACTCATACCAAGCATTTCAATCATACACACAATATGCCCGATATGAGTACATGCAACATGGCATCACAACAAAACTCTACAACTCAAGTACTTTATTTAAGAGGCTCCGAGGAGCCATACATAACATATTCATACAGATAGGGGTCACATGACCCAACACTCAAGTCATACAAACATACAAGCACATGCGGAAGCAAACTAGTCTGAGTATAGACACTAAAAAGAAAGAAGGCTTGAAGAAGCCCTTCTATCTACAGTGGCCCTTCACAAGCCTTGGATCACCACCTGGGTGGCTAGTCACTCGTCGACGTCAAGGTCTACAAAGAACCCATCAGAGGGGGCAGCGTTGTCATCTGAAAACATTAATTAAGAAAACATGAGTACGGAGGTACTCAGCAAGTCTTACAATAGAAGCCTATTATACATGCACATTCTCAAGAAGGTAGTGGAGTTATCGCAGCAAGCCAGCTTTGACTCTTGGCTAAACTATCCTACGTGACACCACTTGAAAAGCATTTGTCGCACACGAGTCCACTAATCACCATCACAATACTCCACCGTGTATCCTCTCCGGTCAACCTACGAGAGGGCCATCCGTGGTACTCACACTTATCTTGAGGCTTTTAGTAGTATCCATTTACTTGTCTATGAACTGTATAGGTGACCAAGTAGTCCTTTACCGCGGACACGGCTATTTGAATAGTTTCATACCCTGCAGGGGTGTACTTCTTCACACACGCACACAACACTTATTGCCGCTACACGACGAGAACTCTGCAACCTACAAGCGGAAGCCCAATGAGGGTGTCGGCCACGACCGACTAAACACACGAGTCCCTAGTCCAGTTCATCGCCTATTCGGGTTCCATCCGCAGGAGTCCGCCGAGGTTTCCACTAACGGCCCCGAACGATGTGTGCAGGATTCCCGAGACACCAAGCAGGCGAATCGGTACACCGTGCCACGTGCCTACCGCAACACAGCCCACCTTTAAGGTCAGCGCCAATGCGGCCCCCCAAAGATGCTACAAACACCGAAACTACTTTGCAACTCCGGACAGAGGACAAGAGTGGTTAATAAGTCGAGAGGGTCCATTGGTTTTGGGCCCAATGCGTGGTAGTAGCTAAGTCTTAAATCACACACACAGATCTCAGTTCTTAGGGACGACTTCAATGAAACAACCCACCATGAACTCCTACATGGCCTCTCATCGATACCTTTACCAAAACGTGTTCAACACTTCACTCTCATTACCAACACAACCTTTCACTCTAGTTCATCATCCCGATGAGCCAGACCTGACACAGCTCTAAGCATAGCATGGTAGGAAACACAAACATGGCTCAAACAACTCCTACACATACTAGTGGGTTTCATCTAGTTACTGTGGCAATGACAGGTCATGTAGAGGAAGTGGGTTCAACTACCGCAACACACAACCGTTTGAATCGCGTTGTCTTATTGCAGTAAACAAGAGCAGAAGCGAGATCATGGGTTTGTATCGGAATTATCAATGGGTTGCTTGCCTAATGTAGTGGTAGTAGGGTACTGCCCTTTAGATGGATAATCGGGGTTATCCTCGGAGACAGAACCTACCACGAAAGACACACCGAACATAATCAACACATGACGATGTGCAACAATATGATGCATGCTATGACATGGCAATATGAATGTGTGTTGGCCTAATGCAAGCTAGAACAGAAAGGAATGAACTCATTTGAATCAAAGATTCAAATGTTAGCTCATTAAACATAGCCATATTAGTGCATTATCTTATCCTGCTTAAACAACAAGGTTAACTTGTTCTGTCATGCATGAAACCATTAGCAATGGATAGATTGAATTTTTCTGATCAAAATTCATATATACAACTTTGCATTTGGAGTTACAGATTAATTTCTATGAATTTTTAAAGTTTGCAACAATTTCTGGAATTTACTGGATACAAATAAAACCAGAAATTAGTTATTGCGTCGTGATCGTCGAGGTGACGTCGGTGGTCAACGGGGCGTCAGGTCAACCTGACCAATGGGTCCCGCATGTCGATGGTTAATTTAATCGACTAATTTTAGTTAAACCTAAACTGGGTTAATTCGCGAGAGGGGCCCCACTAGTCAACTCCGTCAGCAACGGGTCAAACCCGGCCGACGTTTAGCCGCCGGGCGGCTTTACGCGGCGGCGAGAGTGTGTTTGTGCATTCCGGCAACCAAAAGGACGGCGGAGACCATCTACGGGTAGCCGGAGACAAGCCGCGGCGTTTGGTGGCGGTGGTTGAGCTCGGGATGGCCAGAAACGTCGCTGGCGACGAGCTAGGCGGTCGCCGGAGTCGGGTGAAAGTGAACCCGAGGCTTCGGGACACGGCGAGGTGCGTGGAGTGGTGCTACGGGTTCCTGGGGGTGTGGTTAAGTTAGTGGACAAGGTGGCGTGGCCAGAGGGTGGTCGGAGTCACGTCGGCGACGAGCTCGGTGGTGACGCGTGCGGTGATGCTTCGTGCGGCAGCTACGGTCCACGGGAAGGCAAACGGAGAGGTAGCTAGGCTCACGGCGAGTACGGCGAAGCAGTCGGCAAGGTCGGGGACGAGGTGATGCGGTGGCGACGGCGATGGGGATCTCCGGTGGTGATCGACATAGACGGGGTCGGTGAAGGTGTTGCAGGGCGTGCGAGTGCTCGGGGCTCGGCCTGCTCGATGTAGTCGATGATGGCGGAGCGAACGGAGACGGTGGCGCAGCATGGAGACGATGGAGGGCGCGAGCTTCACGGTGGCGCGGGCGCGACGGCGTCGTCCATGGTGCGGGCGAGCGAGGGAGAGGAGCTAGGGAGGAGAAGGGCTGTCTGCGAGCTCGGGGGTGGAGTGGCCGACCGAACCGAGGCGGCAGGACGGTGCGGGGAGGAGGCAGGGCGGCGAGCAGCTGCGTGGCGTGCTCGGGTGCCGCCGTCGAGCACCTGGCTGCCTGCCTGGCCAAGCCAAGCAGCTCGCTGGAGCGGTGGCTGGGCTGGGCCAGCCGGTGGGCTTGCCGGTGAGCGCCAGTAAGCCTTGCTTTCTGTTTTCCTTTTTCTATTTTTACGTAAGTTTGTAGACTTATTAAAAATATTTAGGCACTTCTAAAAATCCTGGAAATAATCAGGGGCTCTGTTTAGAATATCTCCAACAGCCCACACTTATTTTCAGAATTATTTGAGCATCCAAAATATTTACTAGCATTTAAATGCCCAAATACAAATTACATATGATTTAATTCAATGAACTTCTGTTGACCTAGAAAATTGTGCACCTATTTTACCAGAGGTTCTAACCCAAGACAAAGAGGGCGAACTTTTTAGAAGGGCATTTCAGGTTCATTGAAAATATTTTTAGTAAACCCTAGTTGGATTCAGAGGGGTTCTGGGGGTTCTGTCTTCCCCATTTCAAGTTTCTGGTGAAAGGTAAACATGATGCAACACTCTAATGCATGTACTAGCTAGGATGTGACAACTCACCCCCACTCAAAAGAATCTCGTCCCGAGATTTTGGATCTATCGAAAAGAATGTGGGGTACTCAAGTCGAAGACGATCCTCCCTTTCCCAAGTAGCTTCTTGCTCGAAATGGTTTGACCATTGAACCTTGAGAAACTTGATATCCTGGCGTCGAGTGGTACGCTCGGCTTGATCAAGGATACGAACGGGATATACTCGATAGGTGAGATTATATTGGAGCTCAAGCGTTTCGTGGTCTACTCCCCGCATAGGATCCGAGAAGCAACGCCTGAGTTGAGAAACGTGGAAGACATCATGAACTCTGGAAAGATGCGGAGGTAGTTCCAATTGGTAGGCAACTTCTCCTTGTTTGGCAAGGATGCGAAAGGGTCCAATGTAACGAGGAGCCAATTTGCCTTTGATACCGAATGGATGGGTTCCCTTCAAAGGAGTAACCCGAAGGTAAGCCTTCTCGCCAACTTCATAAGCCATAGGCTTATGCTTGCGGTCATATTGGCTCTTTTGACGAGATTGGGCTGTTTTCAATTTCTCACGAATAACGCGAACCTGCTCTTCTGCTTCCTGGATCATATCCGGGCCAAAGAGTTGTCTTTCCCCGGTTTCCGACCAGTTAAGAGGCGTTCGACATTTCCGTCCATAGAGAACTTCGAAAGGAGCTTTGCCCAAGCTAGCTTGATAACTATTGTTATAAGTGAACTTGGCGAATGGAAGGCATTTCTCCCAATTCATGCTGAAAGAGATGACAGAAACTCGAAGCATATCCTCCAGAATTTGATTGACTCGTTCTACTTGACCACTTGATTGAGGATGGAAGGCAGTGCTAAAGGAGAGACGAGTTCCCGTAGCATTTTGGAAACTTTCCCAAAATCGAGAGGTGAAGAGACTTCCACGGTCTGAGTTAATCTCCAATGGAACACCATGAAGAGACACTATTCGGGAGATGTATAAATCAGCTAGCTGGCTAGCGGTTATACTCTCACTAACGGGTAGGAAGTGGGCTACTTTGGAAAGACGATCGACAACAACGAAGATAGCGTTATTCCCTCTCTTGGTCCTGCGAAACCAGGTAATGAAATCCATATCGATTTTATCTCATTTCCATTTAGGAATTACCAAAGGTTGAAGGGTGCCAGCAGGCCGTTGGTTCTATGCTTTGACGCGACGACAGACATCGCAGTTAGCAATGTATTGAGCGATTTCTCTCTTCATCCTAGTCCACCAAAACCTCTGGCGTAGGTCTTGATACATTTTAGTACTACCGGATGAATGGTGAGAGGAGATTCATGAGCTTCCTTAGGGATCAATCGCCTCAGGTTGCGTACCTTGGGAACCACTAGACGGTCTCCAAAGAACTCGACACCTTGCTCATCAATGGAGATACAATCTGCGACTCCTTTCTTGATGTTTCTCTTGATACGGGAGATTCCCGGATATACCTTCTGTGCCTTGATGATCTGATCCGTAAGGGTAGGTTTCGCCACCAGGGTGGAAAGGAATCCTCGAGGAACAATGTGAAGGTTAAGCTTACGAAATTCCTCGTGGAGAAGCGGTTGACTTTGTTGTAACATCAGATTGTTACAATAAGATTTACGACTTAGTGCATCGGCCATGACATTGGCTTTGCCTGGGGTGTAAGATATTCCTAAGTCGTAATCCGTAATCAACTCGACCCAACGTCTTTGCCTGAGATTCAAATCTGGTTGGGTGAAGATGTATTTCAGACCTTGGTGATCAGTGTACATTTCGCAACGATTACCAAGAAGGTAATGTCGCCATGTTTTGAGTGCATGGACCACTGTTCCAGGCTCTAGATCGTGTGTGGGATAGTTATCCTCATGTGGACGCAACTGTCGAGAAGCGTAGGCAATCACATGACGATCTTGCATGAGTATGCAACCTAGTCCTTGTCGCGAGGCGCCAATAGATAATAAAGTCCTTAGAAAAATCTGGTGGAACGAGTACGAGTGCAGATGTCGAGCGTCTTTTCGGTTCTGAAAGCTGAACTTCGCCTTTGTGGGGTCCACTCGAACTTTTTATCTTTCTTGAGGAGTTCAGTTAGAGGCTTAGCAACCTTGGAGAAATTCTCGACAAAGCGGGGGCAATAGCTCGCTAAATCGAGGAAACTCCGAACTTGCTTGACCGATTCAGGTGGAGTCCAGTCAAGGACGGCTTGAACTCGCTCGGGATTGACAGCAATGCCCTTACCATAGATTACATGGCCTAGATAGGTCACTTCTGGCAACCAAAACTCACACTTAGAGAATTTGGCATAAAGGCGATGCTCTCGAAGTTTCATTAATACTAGCCTTAGATGTTCGACATGTTCTTCCTCATTCTTGGAGTAGATGAGTATATCATCGAGGTAAACCACGACGAATTTATCCAAATACTCCATGAAGATCGAGTTCATTAACCGAGAGAAGGTGGCTGGAGCATTGGTTAACCCGAAGGACATGACGATGTACTCGTATTGGCCATAACGAGTAACAAAGGCCGTTTTAGGGATGTCCCCATTCTTGATTTTGATTTGATGGTAGCCCAACCTCAAATCCATCTTGGAAAAGACTGAGGATCCAGTGAGCTGATCATACAGGTCGTTGATCCTCGAGAGCGGATACTTGTTCTTGATAGTGACCAAATTGACAGGTCGGTAATCTACAACCATCTGATCCGTTCCATCCTTCTTGTTGATGAAGAGGACGGGGCAAGCCCATGGAGAAGAACTAGGAAGGATGAAACCCTTTTGCAAGGACTCATCGAGTTGTTTCTTAAGCTCGGCTAGTTCTAAGGGTGCCATCTTATAAGGTCTTCTAGAGATTGGGACGGTTCCTGGAACAAGGTCTATCACGAACTCGACATCTCCGCTGTGTGGAACACCTGGCAGTTCTTCTGGAAAGACATCCGGGAAGTCATGGACTACCGGAATATCTTCAAGGTCTGGAAGGGGGTTGGCATTAAGGAGTAGAGCTGACGCTCAGACACTCGGGTCAAAACATTGACTGTCTTGCCCGAAGGATGGGTGAGTTGAACAGTTCTAGTAGAGCAATCAATCTTAGCATGATGGGCTGACATCCAGTCCACACCCAAGATGATGTTTATGTCCGAGGACTTGAGAGCTATTAGTGATGCAAGGAAGACTAGTCTATCGACAAGGATATTATTTCCATGGCTGATCCTAGAGGTTTGCCACTTAGATCCAGGAGTTTGAATTACCATGGAGGTGTGCATGTCGCAAAATGTGGTGTTGTGCAATCGAGCATAGCTCTCAGAAATAAATGCATGAGATGCTCCAGTATCAAAGAGAACAGTTGCCGGATGGCAATTAACAAGGAGCGTACCAAGAATGACGTTGGGATCCTCATGGGTCTCCTCAGCTGAAACGTAGTTGACATGGCCACGAGCAGTGGCGGATGGTTTGGTGTAGAGCACCTTTCCTGCTGGCTTACCACGGCCAACAGACTTCCCGATCTGACTGGGGTTGTTCTGGGGACACTCACGGATGTAGTGACCCGTCTCTCCACACTTGAAACAAGTTATCACATTGGGACGTGGAGCAGCATTAGCAGCGGGCCACTATAGGCCTTGGGCGGTGCAAACTGCTGGTTGGGGCGAGGCGCCTCAAAGGATGGCCTCGGAGTGAATATGGGTGGTAGAGCGGTGCTTGGAATCCACACTCGGCTTCCGAGATCGAGCCGGATGAAGATCCAAAGTCACGGAGTGCTATGCGTGAAGCTTTAAAGTGAGATGATCTAGTTTCAAAGCGATAGCCTTGTTGACTAACCACGGAAGGAGGTGCACTCGTGCAGACGAAGATCACGGCGAAGCTCGGGGCTAAGTCCCTTGCGGAACTTTGCCTGCTTCTTGGCGTCGGTGGATACCTCTTCAGGAGCATATCGTGCTAGATTTCCAAACTCACGACTGTATGCATCCACAGTCAGTCTACCCTGGGTGAAGTTGCAGAACTCTTCCCGCTTGCGATCCATGAGACCTTCCGGAATGTGATGCTCACGGAAAGCCGCACTGAACTCAGCCCAGGTAGTGATTTGGCCAACCGGGCGCATAGCCTCGAAATTCTCCCACCAAAGGCTAGCAGGGCCTTCGAGGTGATAGGCAGCAAAGGTAACCTTATCAGCTTCAGCCACGTTGGCGTAACGTAGCTTGTGGGTGATCTTTGCGAAGCCAGTCATCCGCATCGAGAGGCTCAACGGAATGTTTAAACTTCGGTGGATACAGCTTGACAAAGTCATTGAGTGACACCAGGTCATTCCTTGGCTGGCGTGCGGTATTCTGCTCAATCCACTCCAGCAAGCGATTGTTCTCACGCTTGTTTCGTTCTGCCTCCATCATAACTTCGGCCTGAGAAGGCGGTTGAGGCAGATTTACATTCCTAGCTGCGCTGGCTTCTCCCTGCTCCGGAGCAGCAGGGTTGTTGCGGGTGTTGACCATCCTAGGAAAAAAAACAACGGTTTAGACAAGGATGGAAAAATTTGGCAAGGAAGTGCGGAATGTAATGGATAACACAGAATGCAGAGATGTTCATCCGTATGACATGGTAATATAGGAACTGCCATATATATACCAACGGTCATACACACCATTCATAGTTTAGTACAAGCCTGGCTAGAGTACAACTACGGTATAAGGCGTTACATCTCATCGGAAGCATTCCAAACTCCTATACGTTATTTTTCTACACTTACGGAATTGATACACACTAAGTCATATTCCACAGTTCACGCAGGACGGTGGAAATACAACTATTACAATACCAGAGATTCTACTACTAACTCATACAGCTCCGTAGTAGTCCTCATAGAAGTCACCTCCATAGCCTGGAAGCTCAACATGATTATCCAGGAAGCAGGGCGATCCCGAGGAGCTTGTGGACCATAGGGGCTAGGATGAGGTCTTGGACCAACAAACGGTGGCCTGCAGGGACCACGGGGTGGGGTGATGCCTCCCACATCACGCCAATCCATCATGTCTGGCAGAGCAGATCTCACAGGATACAGATCCCTCGTATCCATACATCCAAATTACCTGCCGGTGCAAACCGAGTCAAAAGTGGCCCAATGATCGGCACGGGTGTTGAAAAGCTCCATTCTCAAGGCCCGATTCTCTCGGTCCTTATCCTCGAGCATCTCAGCAGTGGTGCGGGTTAGTGAGTCCTCCTGACTGGAATCAGCATAGATGGCCTGAAGATACCCTTGCGCCCCTGGGAGCGAAGCTGGCATATAACGGAAGTCGGTGTTCCGAAGCAGGCCAGTCCTGACTCGCATGATGGTCATCATAGAGTATGCAGCATCCTGCATAGCCATCTCAATAGTGACCCCGAGTCCATAGGAGTGGTGAAGGGGCTCAGTCGATCCAGGATAAGAAGGAAATATCCTGACAGTGCAGAGGTATTGGCTTTGATTAAAGTCTCGGAATTGCTCTTCGACGGTGTATTCAGGATACCAACGGTAACCCATCTCAATCATAACCCGGACTAACATAGCCGTATGACCGGGCACATCGATGCACCTAGTCAGGCGAACCACTTGGTTCTGAGCACGAGTGGCCATATGAAAGCACAGCCACAATGCAAAGACATTAGAATTTCTATGGAAAGTCGGACAGCATAACATCTGTAAATGCTCAAGAACAGATTTGAGACACTCAAAATCAGATTGCAAACCCACTCAACAACATCATATCAAGGTTCTGGTTCAACTGATAACATACTAAAGGTAGTAGAAACTGGCGAGGCTGGTAACCAACAATCCTATAAGTTACTACGGATTAGTAACACGTGAACACGATAGAGAGGAGAGAGCCTAGTCCTATACCCACGTAGATTGAGAAGAGGATGACTCGGATCGGAGGGCATAAGGTAAAGGAGTAAAAAGAGCCTTACGTCCCTCCCACAATCAATTCCCCTACATATAGCTAAAGCATTTCTAGACTCGACATCGACCAGTTTGGCTTAGCGAACCTACAGGCAGTTGGCTCTGATGCCAACGCTGTCAGGACCCCGATTCCAAGTCATATCGACCTAGCCGGTAACACGTCATATCACTTTGCGGCCCCACGCACGGTATTCCCACGGGTGTCGCCTTACCATGGCCCGGGACCGTTTGCACCTTTTGACTCACGTATATGATAGTGTCGCTAGCATCCACATGACAGAGAACCCGGGCCGACATGGCTAGTCGTGAACCCAAAGCGGCGCTAACCCATGGGGACACGCATACATGAATCACATCGAGCATGTCGGTCATCAACGTATGAATCCGGGCTGTAGCACTGGGCTAACAGGACTCCGGTGACCCGGGCTATAGCAGGCTAGGCAGGACTCCGGATATCACCGCGTGACATTTCCCCGAAGGGACAGAACCACGAGGCAGTGAAACACATCTTTGGCCGGTCAAGTGTCCAGGCAGTAGTGTTGGGCTAGCAGGACTCCGGTGAACCGGGCTGTAGCGGACTACTATCGCTCGGGAAGCACTAGACTACATTTCCCCATATGAGAGGCTGCCAAGGATAAACAACTAGATTGTCGGATCCCACTCATACCAAGCATTTCAATCATACACACAATATGCCCGATATGAGTACATACAACATGGCATCACAACAAAACTCTACAAATCAAGTACTTTATTTAAGAGGCTCCGAGGAGCCATACATAACATGTTCATACAGATAGGGGTCACATGACCCAACACTCAAGTCATACAAACATACAAGCACATGCGGAAGCAAACTAGTCTGAGTACAGACACTAAAAAAAAGAAGGCTTGAAGAAGCCCTTCTATCTACAGTGGCCCTTCACAAGCCTTCGATCACCACCTGGGTGGCTAGTCACTCGTCGATTTCAAGGTCTACAAAGAACCCATCGGAGGGGGCGGTGTTGTCGTCTGAAAACATTAATTAAGCAAACATGAGTACGGAGGTACTCAGCAAGTCTTACAACAGAATCCTATTATACATGCACATTCTCAAGAAGGTAGTGGAGTTATCGCTGCAAGCCAACTTTGACTCTTGGCTAAACTATCCTACGTGACACCACTTGAAAAGCATTTGTCGCACACGAGTCCACTAATCACCATCACAATACTCCACCGTGGATCCTCTCTCGTCAACCCACGAGAGGGCCATCCACGGTACTCACACTTATCTTGGGGGTTTTTGTAGTATCCATTTACTTGTCTATGAACTGTATAGGTGACCTAGTAGTCCTTTAGCGCGGAGGCGTCTATTAGAATAGTTTTTTAACCTGCAGGGGTGTACTTCTTCACACAAGCTCTCACCACTTATCGCCGCTACACGACATGTACTCGGCAACCTTCAAGCGGAAGCCCAGCAAGGGTGTCGGCCACGACCTGACTAAACACACGAGTCCCTAGTCCAGGTTTATCGCCTATTCGGGTTCCATCCGCAGGGAGTCCGACCGAGGTTTCCACTAACGGCCCCGAACGATGTGTGCAGGGATCCCGAGACACCAAACGGGCAAATCGGTACACCGTGCCACGTGCCTACCGCAACACAGCCCACTCCTAAGGTCAGCGCTGCGTGCAGCCCCCAGCATGCTACAAACACCAAAAACTACTTTGCAACTCCCGGACAGAGGACAAGAGTGGTTAATAAGTCGAGAGGGTCCATTGGTTTTGGGCCCAATGCGTGGTAGTAGCTAAGTCTTAAATCACACACACAGATCTCAGTTCTTAGGGACGGCTTCAATGAAACAACCCACCATGTACTCCTACATGGCCTCTCATCGATACCTTTACCAAAACGTGTTCAACACTTCACTCTTGTTACCAACACAACCTTTCACTCTAGTTCATCATCCCGATGAGCCAGACCTGACACAACTCTAAGCATAGCAAGCATAGCATGGTAGGAAACACAAACATGGCTCAAACAACTCCTACACATACTAGTGGGTTTCATCTAGTTACTGTGGCAATGACAGGTCATGCAGAGGAAGTGGGTTCAACTACCGCAACACACAACAGTTTGAATCGCGTTGTCTTAATGCAGTAAACAAGAGCAGAAGCGAGATCATGGGTTTGTATCGGAATGATCAATGCGTTGCTTGCCTGATATAGTGGTAGTAGGTTACTGCCCTTTAGATGGATAATCGGGGTTATCCTCGGAGACAGAACCTACCAGGAAAGACACACCGAACATAATCAACACATGACGATGTGCAACAATATGATGCATGCTATGACATGGCAATATGAATGTGTGTTGTCCTAATGCAAGCTAGAACATAAAGGAATGAACTCATTTGAATCAAAGATTCAAATGTTAGCTCATTAAACATAGCCATATTAGTGCATTATCTTATTCTGCTTAAACAGCAAGGTTAACTTGTTCTGTCATGCATGAAACAATTACCAATGGATAGATTGAATTTTTCTGATCAAAATTCATATATAGAACTTTGCATTTGGAGTTACAGATTAATTTCCATGAATTTTTAAAGTTTGCAACAATTTCTGGAATTTACTGGATACAAATAAAACCAGAAATTAGTTATTGCGTCGTGATCGTCGAGGTGACGTCGGTGGTCAGCAGGCGTCCAGGTCAACCTGACCAATGGGTCCCGCATGTCAGTAGTTAATTTAACTAACTAATTTTAGTTAAACCTAAACTGGGTTAATTAGCAGAGGGGGCCCCACTAGTCAACTCCGTCAACGGGGTTAAACCCGCCGACGTTTAGCCGCCGGCAAAGCCAGACGCGGCGGCGAGAGTGTGTTTGTGCATTCCGGTGACCAAAAGGACGACGGAGACCATCTACGGGTAGCCGGAGACAAGCCGCGGCGTTTGGTGGCGGTGGTTGAGCTCGGGATTGCCGGAAACATCGCCGACGACGAGCTAGGCGGTCGCCGGAGTCGGGTGAAAGTGGACCCGAGGCTTCGGGACACGGCGAGGTGCGTGGAGTGGTGCTACGGGTTCCTGGGGGTGTGGTGAAGTTAGTGGATAAGGTGGCGTGGCTAGAGGGTGGCCGGAGTCACGTCGGCGACGAGCTCGGCTGTGGCGCGTGCGGTGATGCTTCGTGCGGCAGCTATGGTGCACGGGAAGGCAAACGGAGAGGATGGGGAGGTAGATGGGCTCACGGCGAAATCTGGCGAAGCGGTCGGCGAGTCGGGACGAGGTGATGCGGTGGCGACGGCGATGGGGATCTCCGGTGGTGATCGACGGAGACGGTGTAGGTGAAGGTGTTGCAGGGCGTGCGAGCGCTCGGGGCTCGGCCTGCTCGATGTAGTCGACGATGGCGGAGCGAACGAACACCGTGGCGCAGGACGGAGACGACGGAGGGCGCGAGCTTCACGGTGGCGCGGGCGCGACGGCGTCGGCCATGGTGCGGGCGAGCGAGGGAGAGGAGCTGGGGAGGAGAAGGGGTGTATGCGAGCTCGGCGGTGGAGTGGCCGACCGAACCGAGGCGGCAGGACGGTGCGGGGAGGAGGCAGGGCGGCGAGAAGCTGCGTGGCGTGCTCGGGTGCCGCCGTCGAGCACCTGGCTGCCTGCCTGGCCAAGCCAAGTAGCTCGCTGGAGCGGTGGCTGGGTTGGGCCGGCAGGTGGGCTTTCCAGGTGAGCGCCAGGTAAGCCTTGCTTTCTGTTTTTCCTTTTTCTATTTTTCTGTAAGTTTGTAGGCTTATTAAAAATAGTTAGGCACTTCTAAAAATCCTAGAAATAATCAGGGGCTCTGTTTAGAATATCTCCAACAGGCCACACTTATTTTCAGAATTATTTGAGCATCCAAAATATTTACTAGCATTTAAATGCCCAAATACAAATTACATATGATTTAATTCAATCACCTTCTGTTGACCTAGAAAATTGTGCACCTATTTTACCAGAGGTTCTAACCCAAGACAAAGGGGGTGAACTTTTTAGAAGGGCATTTCAGGTTCATTGAAAATATTTTTAGTAGACCCTAGTTGGATTCAGAGGGGTTTTGGGGGTTCTGTCTTCCCCATTTCAAGTTTCTGGTGAAAGGTAAACATGATGCAACACTCTAATGCATGGACTAGCTAGGATGTGACAGTATACCACTCCATTTTTCAACTATAAAACAGAACACAATGAAATGACTCTGTTACTCTACATGGTAAGCTATTATTCCCAGGTTTCGCGTAACAATTTGGCAAACAATATATGTAACTCTTCTATATGCACTTCCAGAGAGCAAAGCAAGATCGACGACCATTGAGCAAAACATGATCGGCCGCAGTTTAGCAATTCACGTGGTGAACCACAAATTGGAGCATGTTGTTTCAGTTTGCAGTCAACATACATATGGTACATGTTAAACGGTTCGGATTGATTAGCTGGCAACATACATAGGGTAAACAAAGGGGTCAAGCAAAAATAAGAATTGCTTATAAGAATGGGGGCACTAAATAATTCATCATATCCTATACTGAATTTCTAGTACATGATGATAAGATAATACACCCAGGTCAAGCACCTCCTTGACTGAACCCATCCATAAACAAATTTGCCTTCTTCACAATATACGAGAACATTGTGCATATAGATTAGCATGACAGGGAGGAAAAGGTGGTTGTGCTCACTTGTGAGTTCAAGACAGTAAGATGCACTGCAAAACGTTCGATGTTCTTTAGTACAGTTGCTAACTTGGGTACAAATCTCAGACAGGAGAGGAGGTCCTTCAATCTGTACAGGCGCTCGTCAGTTTGTGTAGCAGAAAAATAATCACCATGGTGAAGAAAAATGGTGAGTGGAAGAGGAGGAGGACGGGATAACCTTGGTGAGAAAGAGGAGGATGACCTCTGGCCGTCGTCTTCATCGAAGGTGAGTGAAGCTTTGAGGCAGAGACGAGATCCGGGAAGGGGGAGGATGATGCCCCCGGTCGCCGTCGCCATCGCCCCCGCCGGAGGAGCGGGCCGTGGAGGTGTAGGGCGGTGGTGCGTGTTGCCCGATGGAGCATTGGACGGAGGAGGGCGGAGCGTGGTGGTGCGTCGTTCGTGGATCTTGCCGCTGCCTCTCGTTCGGGAGATCGAGCGAGCAAGGGTTTCCTCCCCGACCACTGCAGACACGGAAGGCCCTCCCAGGGAAAAGTCGCGAAATGGGCGGGGCAACCCCTCGGTCATGGGCCTCAAAATGCGCCGGTGGATCACCCCGGGCTGAGTTGGCTCGTGGTTTCCTGGCCCGGGGAACAGGCAGGGATCCCGGGGGGATACCCAGCATCCAAACGACGCCTTAGAGGGATGAACTAACATTGGGTTTTGTCGATGATGACTTCATGTAGGTGTTGAAGATGTAGATGCTCAATGTTGATGTAGATCATTTGGAGCAATCCTTTGGAGTGAGTTGCGCTTTCAATACCTACACGGGTTAGTCCCACAAGGAACAAACAAGGATATCCATAGACATAGAGTGAAACACACACAAGATGATGTCCATGAAAGCATTAGATTACCTTGTCCCTTGTCTTACCAACAAGAGGGTTTGTGACTCCTTGAACTAGTGCAAGATATGGAAGTTGTTTGCACTTGTTTCTCGCCAAAATAATAAGAGTGAAGTGTGTTGCTGGAGTCACCCTCAAGAGCTCTCTAGTTCTTCTTCTTCTGGATCCACACCATCTTGATGGGAATCCTTGAAGTTGTAGTTGCACCTGTTGAGGTAGAACTTGATGTAGTCTTGGGAACCCACTTGACCAAAGCCTTAGGTGCTTCTTCAAATGCATCAATTTCCTCTTGAAGCTTGTCCTTGCCTTTTTGCTTGTGGTCTTGTTGTGGAAGATCATCTTGAGCTTGTGTCCCTTTGAAAGAAGTAGGATCATACTTCTCTTGTTGAGGAACAAACTTTGTCTTGGGGTATTGATCTTGTTCCCACTCAGCTCCATTGGCGTTGAACTTTCGTCCAAAACCAACACCTTTATTCTTCCGATGTCTTCCTTGCTTGCGCACAATTTCCTCAAATTGCTTACTTCCGGCAAGACTCTTGTAAACACCTTTCTCTGTAATTCCCTTCAATAAGATAATCATTAGTGGAATCAAGAGAACTACTAGAAGCAACAATATTTGATTTAGCATGATTGTTGTTACTACTAGATGAAGCATCTTTCTTGTTCTTGTTGCTAGATTTAACTTGTGGCATGTACGTAGACAAGAGTAAACGCTTGGCAATGTAAGAAGAACTTTTCTTGCGAAGATCATCATTGATTGCCTTTAAAAACTCATGCTCTTGCTCAAGGTTGAGCTTTTCAAAGCGTAGCTTATCATGAGTCTTTAAAAGTTCTCGATGATTTTCCAAGGTAGTTTCGTGAGCTAACTTAAGAGTGTTTAGTTCTTTAGTTAGATGCTCAATCTCCTTCTTATCATCGTCATTCATTTTATCTTGATTAGCATGATTAATTGACGTTTCATCATAGTCTTCATCACTAGAGTTGTCAACAAGTAAATCATCATCACCTAGCAAATCATCTTCATCACTATTGAAATCAACATACTCGGGATGTGTTACCTTTGGACCTTTGGCCATGAAGCATCTTCCAATTCCTTCGTTTGGTGAGTCGAATATGTTGTAGGAGTTGGTTGACACAAGTGCTAGACCGGCAACACCTTCATCTTGAGTATATTCGTAGTCGGAGTGATAACTTCTTTCGGAGTGATGGTCGGAGTCGGAGCCGGATACACATTCACCAACATGATCTTGATGTCTTCATTTTGTGTAGCTCCTTGATGACTTTTCCTTCCTTTCCGAATCCTTGCTTCTCCGAGAGGGTCTTCGTTCATAACGATCATCTCTACTCCTCCTTTCTCTTGGTGGTGATTCTTCTCTTTTACTTATTCTTTTGGGAGAATCTTCTCTTATTTTGTAGGGAGCCGTACACTCATTGGAGTAGTGTCCGGGTCTTCCACAATTGTAGCAATTATGCTCACGACTAGAAGATCTTTTTTCATTGTAGGATCTTGACTTGGAACTTCTTTCCTTGCTTCTACTCTTGTAGAACTTGTTGAAGTTCTTGACCATTAGGCTCAATTATTCATTGAAGGTTTGTTTCTCACTTGATGACGTGGGAGCATCACATGAGGCTTTGTAAGCACCACTAGACTTGTTGTGAAGCTCTTCCTTATCCTTGAGTGACATCTCATGAGCAACAATTCTTCCAATGACTTCCGTTAACTTGAGATCTTTGTAATTGGGCATCATTTGGATCAATGTGCACACAGTATCATACTTTCCATCCAAGGCTCTTAGGATCTTCTTGATGATGAATTTGTCGGTCATCTCTTCACTTCCCAAGCCGGCAATCTCATTTGTGATGAGAGCAAGCCTAGAGTATATTTCAGCGACACCTTCACCATCCTTCATTTTGAACTTGTCAAGTTGACTTTGAAGCACATCCAATTTGGATTCCTTGACTGAGTCGGTACCTTCATGCATATCAATCAAAGTATCCCAAGTTTCCTTTGCATTCTCAAGACGGCTGATTTTGTTGAATTCTTCGGGGCACAATCCATTGAAGAGAATATCACAAGATTGAGCATTGTATTGTAACATCTTCAACTCTTCCGCGGTAGCTTCAAGGTTTGGTTCTCTCCCATCAAAGAATTCACCTTGCAAGCCAATACACACGATAGCCCAAACGGCGGGGTTATGTCCAAGAATATGCATTTTCATCTTATGCTTCCAACTAGCAAAATTTGTACCATCAAAGTAAGGACCTCTACGGTGGTAATTTCCCTCACTAGACACCATACTCTCCTAGGTTGTGAAACAAAGGCTATGACCACCAAAAGCTATGGAAATCAAAGAAAATGGAGACAAAAGCTCTGATACCACTTGTAGGATCGAAAGTATGTCTAGAGGGGGGTGATTAGACTACTTGACCAAATAAAAATCTAGCCTTTTCCCAATTTTAGTTCTTGGCAGATTTTAACAACTTAGCACAAGTCAAGCAAACAACCTACACATGCAATTCTAAGAGTATAGCAGCGGAATGTAAAACAATCTTGACGGAGGCTCCCAAATAAAAATCTACACAGGCGATCTCCTTGCCCTTACAAACTCCTTGGTTCAACTCCACAATCTTGACGGAGGTTCCCAAGTGACACCTAGCCAATCTATTGGTGAGACCGAGAAGACTAGGGTTTCTGGCATTGGCTATGTCAACTGAACTCGGTGGCGCCGGATATGAAATTTCGGTGGGGCCGAGTTGGAATTTTGGTTGGGACATATGTGGATATGAGAAAGTAGTGGAGGGTTTTGGAGCATATCACTAAGCATTTTGAGCAAGCACCTCATTAAGCAACACCTCATCCCTTCTTAATAGTATTGGCTTTTCCTCTGGACTCAATGTGATCTTGGATCACTAAAATAGAAAATGTAGAGTCTTGTGCTTTGAGCTTAAGCCTATCTTTTTTCCTTAGCATTTTGAAGGGTCCACTTTCTAATCCATGCCATGCCAACCATTGAGCTTTCCTGAAATATTCATCTTGGAATAGCATTAGCTCAATGAGCTATATGTTGTTAGGAATTACCAAAACCACCCAGGGATAGTTGCACTTTCAACTTTGCATCTTTATTTCTCTTTATCATAAAAATACCAAAAATATTATCTTATCATATCTATCAGATCTCACTCTCGTAAGTGACCGTGAAGGGATTGACAACCCCTTTTTTGCGTTGGTTGCGAGGTTCTTATTTGTTTGTGTAGGTGCGAGGGACTTGAGCGTGGTCTCCTACTGGATTGATACCTTGGTTCTCAAAAACCGAGGGAAATACTTACGCTACTTTACTGCATCACCCTTTCCTCTTCAATGGAAAAAACAACGCAGTGCTCAAGAGGTAGCACCCAACGCCAAGCTGACCGTCTTCTTCAAGGGCGTCCTCGGGGCCCTGGAGTAGCTTCACTCCAACCGGGCGGCCTCCCTGGCCGATGAGTCTCGGATGCTTTGCCAGGGTGCCATGACCAAGGTCCTCACCAAGGTGGCGTACTGGAACCCCGAACTGTACAGGTTGCCGGAGGGTGTGGACCTTGCGGCGCTCAGGGAGCGTATCAAGCCCGTCATCAGCCGCATCTGCGGAATCTAGAGGATAGAGGGTCGGCACCGGGATTAGGCACCCCCTAAATTTGTGCATTATTTTAAAATTTGCTTTTGAATGCAAATGCACAATCGATTAGGATCATGGGTTACTCTTCCATGTCATATACATCTTGGTGGAGCGCTCAAAATGATAGAGGTTAAAGCATGCACACATCACCAAAACAAGTGAATGATCATCTAGGATATAAGGGATAATATCATCCAATCAAGCATTAAGGGTAGCATATGATCAAACACAAGATCAAACAAGTATCTCACAAGCAGCTCACACAAGCACGCAATAAAGTTTCAAACCGAACCAAATAAGTGCAAAGAGAGATAAAAACCAACACACTCTCTCTCTCTCTCGAAGCATATGATCTATACATTTTCTCCCCCTTTGGCAACAAGTTACCAAAAAGTTTGAAAATGCATAGTGCTAAACGACTCTCAGGCTTGATCTTCAGGAGGTGGTGTTGAGAGAACTCCAAGGACGAAGGATTCTGATGAAGTAGCTGGAGCTGGTGGAGTAGCTGTTGGAGGTGGAATTGGAGTTGTAGCTGCTGGTGCTGATGATGTGGCTCTAGTGTCTTTCACTGGCACTGCAGCAGATCTCTGTCCTCTGGGCACTCTGGCAAAAGCACCTGTGGTAGACTTTCCCTTTTTCTCCTCTGCATCCTCCTGAAGTTGCTCAACTGCAGTTTGGATTTCTGTTACCTTGACATCAAGGTCATAGAATTTTGTCTCAATGATCCTTTCCAAGCTCTCCTGGTTCTTGGTCAGGGTGGCCAAGCCCTTCTCAATCCTCAGGGTGGATTGGATCAGATATCCAAGCTAGTGTTGCTTGCTCTTCAAGAATAGCTGAGATGCCTCTTCCACAGTTGGCATATTTGCAGCCTTCTCAGCCTTAGCCTTCTCTCTCTTTTCATGTGCTTGAGCTGAAGATGGTTCATTCTCATTCATCACAACAGTGTTATCTTCAAATTCAGGATAGATGGGCAGGTGCTCCTTGTCCAAGATGTACATGCCTTTGCCCATCTTTGAGTTGATGAGCTCCTGGATGTGTGGGGTATATCCACAACTTCTCTTTTGATCAGCTACAGTCCTCTTGATTGTTTCCACAATCAGGCTCATAACCTTGAACTTCTGTGGGACATCAAATATGTGCAGCAAGTTGATAGAATGTCCTTTGATCATCTTGTGATCACCTGACCTGGGCAGCAGTGTGTTCCTTAAGATCCAGTTCATTGTTGGCAAACCAGAAAACATGTAATGGACAGATCCAAACTTATGTGTATCCAAAGCAGCATCTGGGATCTCCTTGTACATGTTAGCCATACTGTTGTGGTCTTTCTTGTAACATCCCAAATTTTCAATTTGCAATGTTATAAATAGATCATCATATGCATATCATATTTTATTGCATTTTTGCTTGATCCTAGAAATTTCACGCAACTCAAGGACCCACGGAGAGAGTTGCAGATTTCGTTATTTTCATATTTGAGTTTTCTCAAATTTTGAAAATAGGATCATTTGATTTTATTTATTTTATCTTCAATTATTTCAATTATCAAAATATGAGAGAGGGAAAATTGACTTTCCCAAAATAAAGAAATATTGAAGATTTAATAAAAAAATAAAATAAGGTTTTTGTTCGGAGTTTTTCGCTATTTATTAGAATTTAGGAAAAATGCGCGTTTTTCAAAATTGCATTTAGGCCCCAAATAAATGTTCATCTTGTACGGCTTGATTTTAGGAGCCGGGGAAAGTTTATTTTGGGATTTTTGGAGTCCGTTTGGTTTTTCTTTTGTTAGTTTTTCTGCATGTAATTTAAAAAAAACGAAACCGACCTACGGGCCGTGTTAGGCCTGGACTCCTCTGGGCGAGGCTTTATATAGCGCCGCCCGAGCCTCAAGAACCCACCGAGCCGCCGCCACCCCACCGCCGCCTGCAGGTAAACCCTAGCCGTCCCGAGCCGGGCCACGATGATCGCCGCCTTGCCGCCGTTGATCCCGCCGCCGCCTGGCCGCCCGAGCCGAGGTTGACTACCGCCGGTTTTTCATAGAAAACCGTTCGGTTTTTTTAGTTTTTGTTTTTTTATTAGATCGTTTTTTTCAGTTTAGGTTAAATAGCGAGCGTTCGCTCATTCGTTCGTTTTAACGAACGCGTTCATCGTTTAGATTCAGATAACGAACGTTCGTTCGTTAAGCTGTTCGTCATTTTTCTTTTTCTCGGATTTAATCTGCGATTTTTCTGATCGTAATTTCTGATCCGATTTTCGATCTAGTATAACTTTTCGCTCGTTTATCGAAATCAGGCGATTCAAGCGCCTAGAGTTTCATCTCGAAACCCTCTTTCCGAAATATCAACTCAAAAAAGTTTTTGCCTCTGTAAAATTTGACTTAGGTCCAGATTAGTAAAACAAAGCTTGTTTCTTTTGTCGTTTGACTTTCGTTGCTTCGTTCGATTTGATTCTTTTTGCAAACCGGAGTTCTTAAGTTGAACTTTCTGGTTAGATCTTTTATTTGAGTTTTACCTGTGCATTAGATGAGTACTTATTGTGTGTTTGTTTTTTGCGATAGAGTACCCGGAGTGCGCCGCTTGCTACTTTGAATCTCTAGGTTTTGCGGATCATCAGCAAGGCAAGTAGCACTTTGATCATGTCCCTTTTCATACCCAGTTTTTATGCATTAGATCAATCCTCAAACATTGCATAATTAGGATCTAATTAAACTGTGGGTTTTGGGAAAGTAGTTGAGGTAGTACCTATTACCTGTTTTATTATCAAACCCTTGGGAGTTACTTCTATGTTTGCTTATATTGCCATGCTATGCTAGTAGACGTGGATTGGGTGAGTGTATCCATGACAGATGTGAGATTGTTAATTAATAGTTTACTTAAGGTGGCAACTTAAACACACATCTGGGTGGATTGAGGTACCTGGGTATTCCAGGATTGCCTGTTTCTTTTTGTTTCGCCACCCAGGCTCAAAGGGATCATGAGATTATTCATGCTAGAAACTTCCATGTGCAGCCAGAAGCTACTATGGGCTCTAGCATAGTTGACTAAGTCATGCAAAATCTTACAGTGGTAGACTAGCAGATGTAGGGGATGTAGGTTGGTACTGTCTACCCGTTCGTAAGGTGCTAGCGCTTCTGAAAGACTATGTCTCGGTCATCCGTTTCTCAAACACCATGTAGTGCGAGAATCCCAACGGAGGAGATCGAGTCTTGTGGGGAAAAGTGCACAAACCTCTGCAGAGTGTATCAAACTAATCATGGTTAGCCGTGTCCCCGGTTATGGACATCTTGAGTATCTAGTACTTGGATTATCATGTGAATCTCATCATGTTACTTTAATTAATATTGTTGGGTTTTTAATGATGATGCTTAATTGGGATTGAGAATGCTGTCAACCATTCTCAATGTTTAACAACCACCATGATAGTTAAACAAAATTTATTCCTTTGCAGTAGGGAAAAATTCACTTTATGCAAAACTATAACCATAGAGCTTTCCAGCAACCATATATGCATGTAGTATATCATTACTCTTTCATATTGCTCTCTATGTGTTACATTGTCAGCATATTCCATGTGCTGACCCGTTTTCGGGCTGCAACGTTCATGTTGCAGACTTTCCAGACGACGAGTAAGGTGCCTTAGGTCATGGTTCTATACTCAGTGATGTCGTTGGAGTTGATGGACTCGCTTATCTTCCAAGCCTTCTGCTGTTATCGTTATTAGATGGCCTTAAGCCATATTTATTGTAATAAGTTCTCTTTTGAGACATTCGATGTAATAAGTGTGTGATTGCTACTGTTATAAATCCTTCAAGTACTGTGCGTGTCAAGACATCGATCCAGGATGACAACGATGCACGTAGATCGACTGCCTAAGGTCCGGGCGCTACAAGATGGTATCGAGCACACGCCGATCAGAGGACACGACCACTAAGCTAAAGCCCTAGATCACTACTCTTTCTTCTCATTTCTGACTCCTCATCTTTTCTACTCTTCTAGGATGGCGGATGCAAGGAACAAGTTCACGCAACCGGATGAAGATACACCCTTTGGATACCACTTGAAGGAAGTCACTAGATACCTAAACATCGGAGTACCAAGCTTCACCGGGACCTACAACGCCACTTTACCCGAAGAGGAGCGCTGGATGATTCAAGTTCAAGTTCCAGGAAGGACATTCGCACCAGTCATGGAGCCATAGAGTTTTCCTTTGATGCACCAACCTGGAGTCTAGGAAAGAGCATGGCAGCCCACATCACCATGGGATGTATTGGAGAAGTTTACCGCAATGATCTCAAGGATACTATTTACCAGATTTGTGGGTGCCGAGATGTGCAATGGGAGATGATCAACACCAGGAAGGATAGATCAATCGCAGCTTTTATCCAGGAGTTAAACCAAAGACATCCGGCGTTAGGAGAACCAGATGTCTTGCGAGCATGACGGATCTGCAGAAGGCCTTGACCAAGATCACGGAGCTAGAGGAAGAACTCAAGGCTACACGTGAAGATTACATGGAAGAAATTGAAGTACTAGTGGAGAAGAATGATGACTTAACCAGGAAGCTCGGAGTTTTCATGGGAGACCCCGCACCAGGAAGAGATGACGACGATTCCACTTGCCCGAATAACTATATCATCATCGACGACACCGACACGGATCCCGACGACAGCGATGATGACTATGTTGATGAAGCAGGAGCGGATATCATGGAGTCTTCATCGGAGCAGTTTTTCTAGTTGACCACCATAACAGTAGTAGTATTCCCCCATTGTATCTAGTTTAGCCCAAGCACTTTTGTAACGATAGTTAGACCGTTGTATGCCCTTGTTTGAATTGATTGGAGTGTTATTGATTGTTTTTGTCTCATGTGCATATCGGTAGTGTTTTCTCACTAGACCTCATTCTATTCTATTTTCTCATCTTTTCTAACACCCTCAGATGCCTCCGAGACGCGACACCGGATTTGTTTTCCCACCGGAGATCACTCAGTTGATTCAGCAGCAGAATGCTTTGATTCAAACACTGGTACAGAACCAAGGCAACAACGACAACAACAACAACAACAATCCACCACCACCACCACCTGTTGACCATTTGACTCGTTTCTTGAGGCTAAATCCGCCGGTGTTTTCCAGTAGCACCGAGCCGATTGTTGCGGATGATTGGCTCCGCAAGGTTGGAAGGGAGTTGACCACTGCAGGATGCACAGATGCGGAGAGAGTGTGTTTTTCCGCACATCAGCTTGATGGATCCGCAGCATCATGGTGGGAGAATTACACAGCCACACACCCTATTGACACTGTCACATGGGATCGATTTCAAAGCAAGCTTTCAGATCGCACACATTTCAGCAGGAGCTATGGCCATGAAGAAGCGTGAGTTTCGCAACTACCGCCAAGGAGGGCGCACTGTAAGCCAGTATGTGGATGACTTTAGTAAGTTCGCACGTTATGCCCCAGATGACGTTGCTACTGATGCAGCTAAGCAGGAGAAGTTTCTGGAAGGACTAAATGATGAGCTGAGCATGCAGTTGATGGTAGTAACTTGCAACAACTACCAGGAGTTGGTAGATCGTGCCCTTATGATTGAAGGGAAGCAGCAACAGATTGACAACCGCAAGAGGAAGTATGGTCAGGGGAAGTACAATTCTGGAGCACAGCAGAAGCTACGCTTTACCCCAAAACCGGGAGGACAATTTCAGCATACCCATGGAGGAGGTAGCTCGCACAATCATAATGGTTCCAAGAATGGAAACGGGAATGGAGGAAGCAATGAACAAAACCGCACCAACCCGTCAACCCCAGCCAAGAGAGACCTGAGCCAAGTCACATGCTTTAAGTGTCAGAAGACTGGACATTATGCAAAGGAATGTCCCGAAGCCCAGAATGGAAATGGCAATGGAAGCTCAGTGAAGAAGCCGAACCCTTTCTACAGGGGACAGGTGAACCACGTTACCGTGGAGGAGGTTGAAGCTCAGCCAGATGCAGTAATAGGTAAGTTTTTGGTTAAGACATTTACTGCGGTTGTTCTTTTTGATACTGGTGCATCACATTCATACATATCAAGGGGATTTGTGGATAAGTATAGATTGCCAACCCAAGCCCTTAGGTCACCCATGCTAGTAACCTCGCCTGGAGCAGAATATATGGCTAGTCTATGGTGTGATCGATTACCATTAAGAATTGGTAACTACATGTTTCCCTCGGACCTAATAGTATTGGAATCGCAAGGATTGGATGTGATATTAGGCATGGATTAGTTATCGAAGTATGGAGGGAACATTGATTGCGCCAGTAAGTCGATTTTGCTTACCACCCCAGAAGGAAGAAGGATCAAGTATGTGTCACGGCATGAGCCGAGGAGAACACAAGTAAATTCCTTATCAGGAGTTGTGCAGGAGGAAGTACCAGTGGTGAAGGATTACCCGGATGTATTTCCAGAAGAGTTGCCATGCATGCCACCGGACAGAGACATTGAGTTCTTGATTGAATTTTTGCCAGGCACATGGCCGATATCTAAGAGACCGTACCGGATGCCCGCACAGGATTTGGAAGAAATTAAGAAGCAGATTAAGGAATTGCTGGATAAAGGTTTTATACGCCCAAGTTCTTTGCCTTGGGGATCGCCAGTACTTCTAGTGGAGAAGAAGGATGGATCATTAAGAATGGTTGTTGATTATCATGGATTGAATGAAGTGACCATTAAGAATAAGTACCCGTTGCCGATGATCAATGACTTGTTTGACCAATTGCAAGGAGCTAAGGTATTTTCCAAGATCGATTTGCGATCAGGATACCATTAGTTGAATATTCGGGAGCAGGATATACCTAAGATGGCTTTTACCACCAGGTACGGGCTGTATGAGTATACTGTTATGTCATTTGGTCTGACTAACGCACCTGCCTACTTCATGAACATGATGAACAAGGTGTTTATGGAGTTTTTGGATAAGTTCATCATGGTGTTCATTGATGATATTTTGGTGTACTCGAAGAACGAAGAGGAGCATAAGGAGCATTTGCGTTTGGTACTTGAGAAGCTCAGAGAACATCAGTTATATGCCAAGTTAAGCAAATGTGAGTTTTGGTTGAAGGAAGTTGGATTTCTCGGACATGTTATATCCGGGGAAGGAATAGCAGTGGATCCCACCAAAGTTGTCACTGTGGCAAACTGGGAAGCACCAACGACTGTTGGAGAGATCCGGAGTTTCCTTGGACTGGAAGGATACCACCGGAGATTCATTGAGAATTTCTTGAAGATTGCGAAGCCCATGACGGAGTTATTAAAGAATGATACCAAGTTCAATTGGACCGAGGAATGTGAGGCTAGTTTCCAAGAGTTGAAGAAACATTTGGTTACCTCACCAGTGTTGATTCTGCCAGATCAGCGCAAGAATTATGAGGTGTATTGCGACGCTTCACATCGAGGACTTGGAGCAGTGCTTATGCAGGAGGGAAGAGTTGTTTCGTATGCTTCACGACAGCTTAAGCCTCCTGAGTTAAATTATGCTACACATGATTTGGAGTTAGCGGTAGTAGTGCACGCAGCGTTGAAGACGTGGAGACATTTTCTCATTGGAAACCATTGTGAGGTGTACACGGATCACAAGAGTTTGAAATACATCTTCACGCAGAAGGAGTTGAATCTCAGGCAAAGGAGATGGTTGGAGCTCATCAAGGATTATGATATGAGATTGCATTATCACCCCGGGAAGGCTAACGTAGTAGCAGATGCGTTGAGCCGAAAGAGCCATGTCAACACACTAATGACCGGAGGATTTCCAAAAGAGTTAGTCGAGGAATTTTGAGAGCTATGTCTGGAGATAGTTCCGAGAGGCTATGTAGCAGCATTGGAGGTACAGTCTACTTTGATGGATAAGATCAGAGAAGCTCAGAAGACTGATAAGGAGATTGCCCCTATTAAGGAGAAAATTAGCAAGGGAAAAGCAAAGGGATTTCGTGAGGATGAACACGATACCCTATGGTTTGAGGACCGCGTTTATGTGCCTAATGATCGGAGATCAGGAAGTTGATTTTGCAAGAGCCCCATGATTCGCCGTATTCGATTCACCCAGGAAATACCAAGATGTATTTGGATTTGAAGGATACTTTCTGGTGGACCGGAATGAAGAAGGATATTGCGGAGTATGTAGCAGTTTGTGATGTATGTCAGAGAGTGAAGGCAGAGCATCAGAAGCCAGCTGGATTGTTACAGCCATTGCCGATACCCGAATGGAAGTGGGAAAAGTTAGGCATGGATTTTATCACGGGATTGCCCAGGACTCGTTCAGGCTATGACTCGATTTGGGTTGTAGTTGATCGTTTGACGAAGGTAGCTCATCTCATCCCAGTAAAGACTACCTACAGCAGTGCCAAGTTGGCTAAGATATACATGACCAGGATCGTATGTTTGCATGGAGTTCCGAGGAGTATCGTATCAGATAGAGGAACCCGGTTCACCTCAAAGTTTTGGAATCAGTTGTACGAAACTTTGGGAACCAGACTAGAGTTTAGTACAGCTTTTCATCCGCAGCATGTATGGATGCACCGAGAGAGTCAATCAGATTTTGGAGGATATGCTGAGAGCTTGTGCATTGGATTATGGATCAAGTTGGGATCACAATTTGCCATATGCGGAGTTTTCTTATAACAATAGCTATCAATCCAGTTTGAAGATGGCCCCTTTCGAAGCCTTGTACGGAAGGAGGTGTAGAACCCCGTTGTTGTGGGATGAAGTTGGAGACCGCCAGTTGTTTGGACCAGATTTGATTAAGGAGTCTGAACAGAAGGTGAAATTGATTCGCGATAGGCTCAAGGTAGCCCTGGGCAGAAGAGCTATGCAGATTCAAAACGCAAGGAGACAGTTTACGAAGTCGGAGATAGAGTCTATCTTCGAGTATCTCCACTTCGCGGGGTTAAGCGCTTTGGACTTAAAGGAAAGTTAGCGCCACGTTTTGTGGGACCATATAAAGTTTTGGAGTGCATGGGAGAAGTTGCTTACAAGTTGGAATTTCCCGAAGGATTGTCAGGAGTTCACGACGTGTTCCACGTTTCCCAGTTGAAGAAGTGCCACGCAAAGATGACTGATATACCTCTGAGGGATACAGTGCCGCTGGAAGCAATTCGTTGGATAATGATTTGACCTACGAGGAGAAACCAGTCAAAATTCTCGGGTATGCCAGCCGAGTCACCCGCAGCAAGGTTATCAAGTTTTGCAAGGTTCAGTGGAGCCACCACACCGAGGATGAAGCCACCTAGGAGCGAGAGGAAGATCTGCTGAAGGACCACCCTCACCTATTTTCTAGCCAACCCAAATCTCGAGGGCGAGATTCATCTTAAGGGGGGTAGGTTTGTAACATCCCAAATTTTCAATTTGGAATGTTATACATAGATCATCATATGCATATCATGTTTTATTGCATTTTTGGTCGATCCTAGAAATTTCACGCAACTCAAGGACCCACAGAGAGAGTTGGAGATTTCGTTATTTTCATATTAGAGTTTTCTCAAATTTTGAAAATAGGATCATTTGATTTTATTTATTTTATCTTCAATTATTTCAATTATCAAAATATGTGATAGGGAATAAAATGACTTTCCCAAAATAAAGAAATATTGAAGATTTAATAAAAAAATCAAATAAGAATTTTGTTCAGAGTTTTTCGCTATTTATTTGAATTTAGGAAAATACGCGTTTTACAAAATTGCATTTAGGCACCAAATAAATGTTCATCTTGTCCGGCTTGATTTTAGGATCCGGGGAAAATTTATTTCGGGATTTTTGGAGTCCCTTTAGTATTTCTTTCGTTAGTTTTTCTGCGCGTAATTAAAAAAAACGAAACCGACCTACGGGCCATGTTAGGCCCGGACTCCTCCGGGCGGGGCTTTATATAGCACCGCCCCGAGCCCCGCAGCCCACCGAGCCGCCGCCCCAGCCCACTGCCGCCCGCACCCCGTGCAAACCCTAACCCTAGCCGCCGCAAGCCGCCGCCAGCTGCGCGCCACGCCACATCACGGACGCCGCCAGCGGCGTGCCGCCGAATCCCGCCGTCGCCGCCCGTCCCGCCGCCCGAGCCGCCAAGGTTGACCCCGCCCCGCCACCTGTTTTTCCTAGAAAACCGTTCGGTTTTCGCCGGTTTTCGTTTGTTTTTTTAGTTTTTGTTTTTTTATTAGATCGGTTTTTTCGTTTTAGGTTAAATAGCGAGCGTTCGCTTGTTCGTTCATTTTAACGAATGCGTTCATCTTTTAGATTCAGATAACGAACGTTCATTCGTTAAGCTGTTCGTCGTTTTTCTTTTTCTCGGATTTAATCCGTGATTTTTCTGATCGCGATTTCTGATCCGATTTTCGATCTAGTATAACTTTTCGCTCGTTTATCGGAATCAGGCGATTCAAGCGCCTAGAGTTTTGTCTCGAAACCCTCTTTCTGAAATATCAACTCAAACAAGTTTTTGCCTCTGTAACATTTGACTTAGGTCCAAATTATTAAAACGAAGCTTGTTTCTTTCGCCGTCTGACTTTCTTTGCTTCGTTCGATTTGATTCTTTTTGCAAACCGGAGTTCTTAAGTTGAACTTTCTGGTTAGATCTTTTATTTGAGTTTTACCTGTGCATTAGATGAGTACTTATTGTGTGTTTGTTTGTTTGTGATAGAGTACCCGGAGTGCGCCGCTTGCTACTTTGAATCTCTAGGTTTCGCGGATCATCAGCAAGGGAAGTAGCACTTTGATCATATCCCTTTTCATACCCAGTTTTTATGCATTAGATCAATACTCAAACATTGCATGATTATTATTTAATTAAACTGTGGGTTTTGGGAAAGTAGTTGAGGTAGTACATATTACCTGTTTTATTATCAAACCCTTGGGAGTTACTTCTACGTTTGCTTATATTGCCATGCTATGCTAGTAGACGTGCATTGGGTGAGTATATCCATGACAGATGTGAGATTGTTAATTAATGGTTTACTTAAGGTGGCAACTTAAACACACATCTGGGTGGATTGAGGTACTTGGGTATTTGAGGATTGCCTGTTTCTTTTTAGACCGCCACCCAGGCTCAAAGGGATCATGAGATTATTCATGCTAGAAACTTCCGTGTGCAGCCACAAGCTACTATGGGCTCTAGCATAGTTGACTAAGTCGTGCTAACTCTTACAGTGGCAGACTAGCAGATGTAGGGGATGTAGGTTGGTATTGTCTACCCGTTCGTAAGGTGCTAGCGCTTCTGAAAGACTATGTCTCGGTCATCCATTTCTCAAACACCATGTAGTGCGAGAATCCCAATGGAGGAGATCGAGTCTTGTGGGGAAAAGTGCACAAACCTCTGCAGAGTGTATCAAACTAATCATGGTTAGCCGTGTCCCCGATTATGGACATCTTGAGTATCTAGTACTTGGATTATCAAGTGAATCTCATCATGTTACTTTAATTAATATTGTTGGGTTTTTAATGATGATGCTTAATTGGGATTGAGAATGCTGTCAACCATTCTCAATGTTTAACAACCACCATGATAGTTAAACAAAATTTATTCCTTTGCAGTAGGGAAAAATTGGCTTTATGCAAAACTGTAACCATAGAGCTTTCCACCAGCCATATATGCATGTAGTATAGTATTACTCTTTCATGTTGCTCTCTATGTGTTACATTGCCAGCATATTCCATGTGCTGGCCCGTTTTCAGGCTGCAACGTTCATGTTGCAGACTTTTTAGACGGCGAGTAAGGTGCCTTAGGTCGTGGTTCTATACTCAGTGATGCCGTTGGAGTTGATGTACTCGCTTATCTTCCAAGCCTTCCGTTGTTATCGTTATTAGATGGCCTTAAGCCATATTTATTGTAATAAGTTCTCTTTTGAGGCATTCGATGTAATAAATGTGTGATTGCTACTGTGTTATAAATCCTTCAAGTCTATGCGTGTCAAGACATTCTTGATCCAGGATGACATCGATGCACGAGATCGGTGTTTGAGGTCTGGTCGCTACATTTCTTCTTCTCTGCATAAATGTCCAAGTCATCCTCATGTTCCTCAGGAGCATTTATGAGCTTGGCCCATTCATCAACTGTAGATTGGTACCTAGTACCCTCAGACATCCACACAATCCTTCAATCCGGATAGAAGTGGGCAGTGTAGTAAAACTGCATGATGAGCTCATCATTCCACTTGGTGAGCTTCTGGGCAACAAAAGTATCCACTCCGCATGCCTTAAAGCTGTCAAGAACGCCAGGGAAGTGATCCTCATTTTCCTTGATGAATTCACAGTCAACCCATCTCATATCACACACAATGGGCTTCTTGTCAAGCAGAATGGTCTCAGAGAAGTCCTGTTGTTCCTTAGTGTGGTCTAGTCCACAGCAGTCCTTGCGGCGCTCAGGGAGCGTATCAAGCCCGTCATCAGCCGCATCGGCAGAATCTAGAGGATAGAGGGCCGGCACCGGGATTAGGCACCTCGTTTCTCATTGCCGCTGCAGGTTCATGACCAAGACAATTTTTATCTTTAGTTAGAACCGTGGCAACAATTTATGTAATATGACTCTGCAGTACTTTTGATGCAATGCGTGTTATTTCCCTGTTCGATCTTCCTTCGTATGTTCACCCTACGTTAACTGGGTAGGCTCACCGGCGCGTAAACCCAGGGCCGTGTCTTGAGGACGGATCCCTAATGGACTGCCGGGTGTGCTTGCTGCCAGGCGAACCACCTTGCTGCCCTTAACGCGGCCGCTCGAACTGTTGAGCTTGACTCGAGTCATAATCAAGAGCGTTGCCAATTGCGGAAGGCTACCCGCCACTCTCGACGCGGCCGCTTGAGCTGTTGAGCGGACTCGAAACAGAACAAGGGCGTAGCCAATCGCGAGAGGGCCCCTTTTGGGTGCCGGTTTTCCATACAACGAACAAGATCTCCGAGGGGAATAACCTTATATAGAAAGGAAATATTTGAAGTTCGGCATGACTTAGCTTTCCTGTCGCCGCACTGGCGCCCTTCGCTCTTGCAGGCAGCGCCGTTCTCTTGGCCGTCTCCTTCTTCAGAAACCATGGCCACGAGAAACCGCTAGGCTGGCTGCTAAACCAGATTCTCACAACTGCGGCCCCTACCTGGCGCGCAAAAGATGTCGGTGAGAACGACACCTACGGGATCACTGGAATCCCTTCTACGGTCGGCGGGCGTAGGGTTGCGGTAAGAGCAGGTCCAGCAGCCAGCACAAGGATCATTTACCCAGGTTTAGGCCGCGAGGATGCATAAAACCCTAGTCCTGCTTTGGTGGATGTATTGAGTGTTCTTGAACTTTCGAACTAGCTACCGCCGCTGTCTAGTTCAAAAGAGCCGAATCCCTTTCCTAGTAGCCTCGGACCTCCTTTTATAGGAAAAGGGATTGCCACAGTGGCACACAGGAGGTGGAAAGGCCTACAGTGCGCGAGCTTATCGCACGGCATTACGGGACAAAGTGCATTAAATGTACTACTTAGGTGTCCATTAGCTTTATCGGGGACGGGAACGAGGCCCATCTCGTCCGTCGTCGCTCCTCCTTGCTTCGACATGCGCCCTGGCGAGCGATGCATGCAACGCCATGTAGGCAGGCAGGCAGCTGAGGTGGCGCGGTGGTAGGGTTTTCACGAAGATTTGCATGCCACCATGCAGGTGCTTGCTGATTTGGCCTGGAAGCCGCATGTTGCCACGCAGGTGCCTTCCCAGCTGGTTGGACTAGCAGTTGCATGTGAACGGCGGTGGAGTCTGGGTTGGTGCGGGCCTGGCAGTGGCCCCGCTGACGCCCTCGGCAAGGGCCTTGCCGGGGGGCCCGGCAAGGGTCTTGCCATAGTGTTGTAGTCGTCCCCGGCAAGACGCTTTCCGGGGTCTCGTGGGTCTCCATGGCGAGGGTCCCGCCGAGGGTCGTCGTCTTCTAATCCTGATCTGATCTTGGGTGCTTATGATCTCTACAAAGATCTGCATGCTACCACAGAGACGCCTCCCGAGCCCTGGTCCCAACGTAGCTGGTTGGGTTGGAACCTGTGGGCTCAAGGGTGGCTCGCTCTATTGGTGTTTGGGCAAGTTGCCCCGGCAAGGGTCTTTGCCGGGGGAGCCCACCTCGCCCCTTTGATTTCTTGTGCTTCTGGTCTTGGTTTTGCCTCTGATCGTCTTGTGCCTTTGGCTCCTCTCCGGCTTCCCTCCTCTGCCCTGCTTAGTGTGGTCGTGGGCGCGGCTCCGACTGTCCGTGCACAAGTAAAGGGTTAAAAAGGAGCGCCCCTACTTTTGTACACAGACACATGCTAGAGTTGTATTAACCGGAAACTTAGTACATGTGTGAATACATAGACAAACAGAGTGTCACTAGTATGCCTCTACTTGACTAGCTCGTTAATCAAAGATGGTTATGTTTCCTAACCATAGACATGAGTTGTCATTTGATTAACAGGATCACATCATTAGAGAATGATGTGATTGACTTGACCCATTCCGTTAGCTTAGCACTTGATCGTTTAGTATGTTGCTATTGCTTTCTTCATGATTTATACATGTTCCTATGACTATGAGACTATGCAACTCCCGAATACCGGAGGAACACTTTGTGTGCTACCAAACATCACAACATTAACGGGTGATTATAAATGTGCTCTACAAGTGTCTCTGAAGGTACTTGTTGAGTTGACATAGATCGAGATTAGGATTTGTCACTCCGATTGTCGGAGAGGTATCTCTGGGCCCTCTCGGTAATACACATCACTATAAGCCTTGCAAGCATTGTAACTAATGAGTTAGTTGCGGGATGATGTATTACGGAATGAGTAAAGAGACTTGCAGTAACGAGATTGAACTAGGTATTGAGATACCGACGATCGAATCTCGGGCAAGTAACATACCGATGACAAAGGGAACAACGTATGTTGTTATGCGGTTTGACGGATAAATATCTTCGTATAATATGTGGGAGCCAATATGAGCATCCAGGTTCCGCTATTGGTTATTGACCAGAGACGTGTCTCGGTCAAGTCTACATAGTTCTCGAATTCGTAGGGTCCGCACGCTTAAAGTTCGGTGACGATCGGTATTATGTGTGTTTTGTGTTTTGATGTACCGAAGGTAGTTCAGAGTGCAGGATATGATCACGGACATGACGAGGAGTCTCTAAATGGTCGAGACGTAAAGATCGATATATTGGACGACTATGTTTGGACACCGGAAGGGTTTCGGGCATATACCAGAGTGCCTGGGCGTTACCAGAACCCCCCGGGGAGTTAATCGGGCCTCATGGGCCCTAGTGGGAGAAGAGGAGGGGCAGCCAGGGCAGCCGCGCGCCCCCTCCCCCTCTAGTCCGAGTTGGACAAGGAGGGGGCGACGCCCTCCTTTTTTCCTTCTCTTCCTCTCACCCTTCCTTCCCTTCTCCTACTCCTACTTGGAAGGGAGGACTCCCGGTGGGAGTAGGACTCCCCATGGGGTGCGCCTAGGAGGGCCGGCCCCTCCCCCTCCTCCACTCCTTTATATACGGGGGAGGGGTGAGGGAGTCCTTGATTAGGGGGTATCTGGACAGCCGGACTGTGTACAACGTCCGGACTATTGAAGCGTGAAGATAAAAGACTCAAGACTTCGGCCAGTGTCCGGATGGGACTTTCCTTGGCGTGGAAGGCAAGCTTGGAGATCCGGATATTATATTTCTTCCTTGTAACCGACTCCATGTAAACCCTAGCCCTCTCCGGTGCCTATATAAACCAGAGAGGTTGGTCCTTAGAAGGCCGATCACAATTACATTCATACCATCATAGGCTAGCTCTTAGGGTTTAGCCTCTACGATCTCGTGGTAGATCTACTCTTGTACTACCCATATCATCAATATTAATCAAGCAGGAAGTAGGGTTTTACCTCCATCGAGAGGGCCCAAACCTGGGTAAACACATGTGTCCCTTACTTCTTGTTACCATCAGCCTTGACGCACAGATCGGGACCCCCTACCCGAGATCCGCCGGTTTTGACACCGACATTGGTGCTTTCATTGAGAGTTCCTCTGTGTCGTCGCTGTCAGGCTCGATGGCTCCTTCAATCATCATCAACGACACTGTCCAGGGCGAGACTTTCCTCCCCGGACAGATCTTCATGTTCGGCGGCTTCGCACTGCGGGCCAACTCACTTGGCCATTTGGAGCAGATTGATAGCTACGCCCCTGGCCACCAGGTCAGGTTCGGAAACCTGAACTACACAGCGGACATCCGCGGAGAGTTGATCTTCGACGGATTTGGGCCTATGCCAGGAGCACCGGACAGTCACGACGAGCATGGCTTAGACCTGCCGTATGACGAAGCCCGGGGTACCATCCCCGTAATATCTCCGGACCTAGATCCGGAGCTGGTCGCGCCGTCTAAGGACGGAGGGATGGACCCCGCCCCGCCGGTCGCGCACTCATCGGTGGCAGAGCCGAACACGGGCCTTACCTCTGTAGTGGCCTGTGAATCCGGACCCTCGGATTCGTATCCGGACGTTGGTTCCGGTCCGCACACTCCCGAGCCCATCGAGCCAGGATGGGCCCCGGTAATGGAGCTTGCCGCTGCGGATACCTTCCAGCACTCGCCCTTTGGCGACATGCTGGACTCATTAAAGTCTCTCTCTTTATCAGGAGGCTCTTCGTCGAACTATGTCCGGCTCGAGTGGAAGGCATACGACGAAGGAATTCGTTGTCCACCCACCACCCACTTCATTGCCACGGTCGATGACTTAATCGAGGTACTGAACTTCGACTCCGAAGACATCGACGGTATGGACGACGATGCAGGAGAAGAACATGAACCACCGCACACTGCGCGGTGGATAGCCACCTCTTCTTATGATATATATATATATATGGTGGACAATCCAAAGGAAACAAATGGCGATGAGGCAGCGGAGGATAATCCCCCAGGGGAAAAAGCAAAGTATGGGCGTCGTTGGCGCCGCTCCGAGCCCCGCCACAGGAATACCGGCCCAGAAGTCGAAAACAATCCGGATGGCGCCGAAGATGAATATAACCCTAGTCGGCGCGCCTTCCATAAGGCCAGCTTGGCCACTGTGGGATACTTAGAGAGGGACAACTATACGCCCCCCTTCGGGGACGAGGCAAGCCTTGGCACTGACAAATTCGACGTGCCTGAAGATCCAGTGGAACAAGCTCGCTTCGAGCGACGGCTCATGGCCATGGAAAAAGCCTGCAAAGGAAGCAACAGCAGCTCAAGGTTGACCAAGATTCACTGGTGGACAGATGGACCAAGGTCCTGGCCACTGAAAGATACAAACCTGACCGCCCCGACAAAAGGCACAACCAGCCACCCCAACCTAAGCAGGAGAACTCAAGGCGCATGCCTCGACGTCAACACGCCACTACAATCCAAAACAACATGAAGGACACAAGAAGAAGCATACTCAATTCCCGGCACAACGGTCTTAAGCGTCCAGTCTGGAAAGCTGGTGCTAACTCCAGCAACTCCCAGTCCGATCAACGGACAAAAAAGAGCTCAGACCCATCCGGACCGAGCCACACACTAGATCAACCACGCGAAATTCACGGTACTCCTAGAAGGACGGTGTCGGTGTCAAAACCGGCGGATCTCGGGTAGGGGGGTCCCGAACTGTGCGTCTAGGCGGATGGTAACAGGAGACAAGGGACACGATGTTTTTACCCAGGTTGGGGCCCTCTCGATGGAGGTAAAACCCTACTCCTGCTTGATTAATATTGATGATATGGGTAGTACAAGAGTAGATCTACCACGAGATCAGAGAGGCTAAACCCTAGAAGCTAGCCTATGGTATGATTGTTGTTCGTCCTATGGACTAAAACCCTCCGGTTTATATAGACACCAAAGAGGGTTAGGGTTACACAGTACCGGTTACAATGGTAGGAGATCTACATATCCGTATCGCCAAGCTTGCCTTCCACGCCAAGGAAAGTTCCATCCGGACATGGGACAAAGTCTTCAATCTTGTATCTTCATAGTCCAGGAGTCCGGCCAAAGGTCATAGTACGGCTATCCAGACACCCCCTAATCCAAGACTCCCTCAGTAGCCCCCGAACCAGGCTTCAATGACGATGAGTCCGGCGTGCAGATTGTCTTCGGCATTGCAAGGCGGGTTCTTCTCCAAATTCCATATACCTGTTGAATAGTGTCCGGCTTCTGATGAATGTTGCACTCCTTGGCTTCCACGCCCAATAATGGCCATCTTCCACATGTCAAACGAATGTGAAAAGCCAGGGTGTTTTTACATTTACCCCCCTAGCTACGCGAATGAGCTGCCTATAGAGGAGACGAGGATCTAGATCCGAATCACACCATCCTCCCTTTGCGAGCATTCATCGGAACGCATCCGGATGTAAATCCATTCCATCATGGCGGTCCGACGGCTCCTCCTCTCGCCCTCCCAGCCCTCGGCTGGAGATTGGGAGAGATGCTCCGTCCCGCCAATGAGCTAGTGACGCTCCAAACCAAGGGATTTCTTCCCCAGCCTTCATGGTTCCGGTTCGAGCCGGACTCGCCACCTATAAGGGCGGAAAGCAAGCGGAGAGCGTCCCCAGTCCCTCCAAAGGAGAGCGGGTATGCCTCGTCCCTTATTTGATAAGAGGGCTCGGATTTCCAATTCATCTGTTTCTCCGGGGGCTTCTGGAGTTCTACGGCCTCCAGTTGCACAACTTTACGCCTGCCTCCATTTTGCATATTGCGGGCTTCGTGGCCCTTTGCGAGCTGTTTTTGGGCATCGAGGCTCATTCCGCGCTGTGGAAGAGGTTGTTCTTCCTTGTACCCCATTCTCAGGAGGGGTCGATATATCAAGTGGGCGGAGCCTAGCTATGGCGCATCGCCGGGACCGGATATCTATCCGGAACCCCGAAGAAGGCGTCCGAAGACTGGCCTTCGGGATGGTTTTATATAGAAGATGTCCCCCTGCCGGACCCTGTTCGGATCGGCCTCCCTGAGTTCAATAATGCTCCTTTGAAGAAATGCCTAAGCTGGCGTCCACGAAGCCCTCAGAGGGAAAATGACAGGGACGTCCTTTATCTGATGAGCCGAATAAGGTTGTTAGCTCATTCTGGACTGACCATGATCGGGGTCATGGCCATATGGATTATGCGGGGGGTGCAGCCGCTCCAGTATAGAGGCCACCCCATGTGGGATTTCAACGGGGAGGATGATGCCACCCGCCATGGCCGTAAGGGGCCGGGATCGGTTGCCGATCTGACGAAGATCTTGTTCGCATTGTACAAAGGAGAAGAGGAGGAATTTCTCCGCGTCAATCCACAGGACGGATTTTCTATGTACAATCCTCCAAGCTGGGTAAGCGAACATTTCTTTTTGCCCATCCGGTCCGTATTCCCATAGTCAAGTATCTCATCTTGTGGTTTCAACGCAGGAACTGCGCCAGGCCGTAAAGGATATAAACAGCCCGCCTCCACAACCCGAGGATCCGGAACGGTTCC
Source organism: Aegilops bicornis (assembly GCA_021605145.1). Classification (NCBI taxonomy): domain Eukaryota; kingdom Viridiplantae; phylum Streptophyta; class Magnoliopsida; order Poales; family Poaceae; genus Aegilops; species Aegilops bicornis. Next base: position 200,357,692 of record CM038675.1, on the reverse strand, counting down.
TCGATCCGGCCTCCCAAGAGGATCCGGACATATCGGTGGAGCTGATTGATGGGGTATTTCACCAACTGACCATCGATAATGCCTGGGTCGCCATTACGGCCGATTACCCCGGAATACTTCCAGCCTCACACATAACTGAGACCGAAGTCCCAATACTTTGAAAATGACCCATCCGTGCTTATTGTTGATCCCCGTATACCAATGGTGTTTCGCAGGGGGAGCCCTTGAGGCGGAAGGCCGAGCCTGCGGCGGCTAGCCAACAAGGGGCAGCACGGCCCAGCAGGCTAAAAAGAAGTGCGGTCCGGATCGAAACGTTGGCGCAACGGTATGGCGTGTCACCTTATTCCCAGGTTTGATTCCCGGAAGGCATACTAACGCTCGTGCTCTCTTCAGGAAAAAGAGCGCTCGCCGGACTATATCCGGAGAGGTTGCCAATCGAGCCTCCGCCAGCCAGGCTCCAAAGCCAGGCCCAGAAGCGGAGGCGAACATGAGGCGTGCGTCGGATGCTCCTCCAATAGAGGATGCCGACAGATTGTCTGCCACCAACTCCGAGGTGGAGAGTGCCATGAATCACAGTCGCCGCCGGACAGTTCTTCGTGACACATGTTTCTCCCAAGAGGCATTGAATGCCTTCAATTCGGGAGATGCGCACCTCCGTGCCGCTCAAAATGGTCTAGCCAGAGCCACGGAGCAGTATGTAAAAGACATACGGGTGAGAAAATTTGTGATTATATATGCCAAGTAGCCCCGAGACTTGAAATAGTTAGAATAACTGATTTAAGGATCATTGGTTATCTGAGGATCTTACAGAAAAGAATACCCAACTGTCCCAGGAGCCTGAAGAGTGCAAAGCCCAACTTGAGGCCGCACTAGCCACGACAGGGGAAGCCAAAGAGACCCCCTCTGGTAATATACGCTTCAAAAGATAAGTATGTTGTGAAGTGCGGCGTGTGTATAAATCTGACAATAGCATTGCAGATGGCGCCGGGGTAGATCCGGACAAGCAACAGCTCTTGCGCCGGTTAAAGGCCGGCGAGAACGTGCTTGCGAGGGTGAGGCAGGAGAAAAATAATCTCCAAGATGCCAACACCCAGCTGGGTGAGGAACTAAAGGATGTTCGTGCCCACCTGACTGACTCCGTTAAGGAGAATCGGCGGCTTCGACGCAGCATTTTTATCAAGTGCTTGAACGAACTTTGAAAAAGATTTCGGCGAGGAAGTCGACTAACAGAGTTATGTCTGTAGGTATGCTCACAGGTCGTCCTGCAGAGGAAATGCCCGGTTCTACAGGTGACCTTCTTCCCGAGCTCTTACAACTGCATGAACGAGTTCGGCAGGTGATGAAAGGCGTTGCCCAGGCCTTATGGCCATCTGTCTCCCTGCCCGAAGGCCTTGGAGAGCTTGCAGAGAGGCTTCAAGGAGCGCGGCGGCGCTTACGATTATGGAAGATATCGGCCTGCCGTCAAGGCGCCAGGGAGGCCTGGGCCATGGTGAAGACGCGGTACACGAAGGCTAACCCAAATCACATGGCCGAGGTCCGACCTGTGGGGCCTGATGGGAAGGAGATCCCTGTGAGCTTAGTGTACGGCCAAGTAGAATTGGCCGCAAAGTATTCCCAACAGGACTGTAAACTAGACAGCCTGTTGGATGGCATTGAAGAGGAATATGCCCAGTCAAGTTGACTATGTAATTTAAGATGACATGTAAAATGCCTTCTAGCCGGATTGTAGATCGTTTGTCATGGCGGACCTTTTCGCTTCAACCTCGGGACCCGATAGTCCGGAGTGTGTCCGAATACCCTCACGGTTATGGAAGAACCAGGGCATGTGTGGAGACCAGGCGTAGGGGTCATTAGTGCTTTATCAGACAAGTGCCCAACTAGTTATGTTATATTACATGGTTAGTAAGAAACATCTTCCAGGGAGAATAGTTCCGTTAGGGGTTCCTTTCCCTGGGAGGCATGCCCTAAAGTGCATGTCGGACTGAAAAAGCAGAAAAACATTTGGGGGCGGATAAATAAATAGGTGAGAAATCGTCTTTTAGTTCACCGACCGAATATTCCCTTAAGAACGCTAGCTTTCGGCTTCACCCAGTCTGAGGTACACATCCGGTTGACCCGGCAGTAACAATCGCAGAGGTGCTCCCTTTACCACCTAGCCGAACAATCGGGAGCGTAGGGGTAAGCACAGGAGCCAGGCAACCCAGCTTGGCCAAAACTTAAGTCATATCGATGCATATAATGGTGAATAAAAGGTACATGCGGAAGTGTGACACATGTGTTGGGCATGAAGCCCGTATGAATAAGCTTCTGTTAAAGAAGCCCCCAGGTATAATGAGCGCGGATAGCGCGTCAAGTGTGTGCGAACAAAGCGCGAACGAGCCTTCAAAGGCTGTAAGAGAAAAGGAGGGGGAAGGAGAGAAATATAAAACAGCTAATGTGTAAAATATAGACAGAGGAAGGGAACGAACTCAGAATCCGGCGCTAGGCGTAGAATCTTCAGAGACGGGCTGCGTTCCATGGGTTCGGCTCGAGTCGGTTATCCGATGCATCTCGCAGACGGTACGCTCCACCGGTTAGGACTTGGTCGATGATGAAGGGACCTTCCCATTTGGGCTTGAGTTTGTCCCTTTTTCTTGTCCGGCAGGCGTAGAACTAACTCGCCAACATTGTAAGTTTTGGCACGTACTTCTCTGCTTTGATATCTTCGAGCATGCTGTTGATAGAATGCGGAACGGGCTTTTGCCACGTCACGCTCCTCCTCCAAGGCGTCCAAATTGTCCTGCCGATCGAGCTCGGCTTCTCTTTCTTCATACATGCGCACGTGAGATGACTCATGAATTATGTCGCAGGGTAGGACTGCCTCTGCGCCGTATACCATAAAGAATGGTGTGAATCCGGTAGTGCGATTCGGAGTGGTCTGCAGCCCCCAGAGTACGGAGTCGAGCTCCTCTACCTAGTGTGTGTTAGATTCCTTGAGGGACCGCACTAATCTGGGTTTGATGCCGCTCATGATTAGACCATTTGCTCGCTCGACTTGACCGTTAGTTTGAGGGTGATAAACTGAAGCATAGTTGAGCTTGATGCCCATGTTTTTGCACCAGAGTTTGACCTCGTCGGCCGTAAAGTTTGTGCCGTTATCAGTGATGATGCTGTGGGGGACGCCGTAACGGTGTACAACCCCTGATATGAAGTCTATCACCGGTCCGGATTCGGCCGTCTTAACAGGCTTGGCCTCTATCCATTTGGTGAATTTATCCACCATGACCAGTAGGTATTTTTGCTTGTGGGTTCCTCCTTTAAGGGGTCCAACCATGTCAAGCCCCCAGACCGCAAAGGGCCAGGTGATGGGTATAGTTTTGAGGGCGGTGGGTGGCATGTGGCTTTGATTAGCAAAGAGCTGGCAACCGACGCATCATTGGACTAAGTCCTGAGCATCTGCCCGGGCCGTCGGCCAATAAAATCATGTACGGAAGGCCTTGCCTACAAGGGCCCGGGCTGCGGCGTCGTGCCCGCCGAGTCCAGCATGAATTACAGCCAGAAGATTCCGCCCTTCATATTCGGAGATACACCTTTGAAGGACTTCGGTGGTGCTTTTCTTATAAAGCTCTCCCTCATGGACCTTATAAGCTTTAGATCGCCGCACTATGCAGTGGGCCTCGTTTTGGTCCTCGGGAAGTTCCTGCCTGGTTAGGTAGGCTAGGAATGGTTCCGTCCACGGGGCAATGACTGCCATTATTACGTGGGCTGAGGATGTTACTTCGTTGGCAGAACCACCAATTGTGTCAGAATGTTCGGTGTCGGGCAGTGCGGTTGGGTCCGGGTTGTTATTTCCGGACTCCCCCTCCCATAGTACGGATGGCTTGAACAGCCTCTCTAGGAAGATGTTGGGGGGACGGCATCACGCTTTGCACCAATGCGTGCCAACACGTCTGCTGCCTGGTTGTTTTCCCGGGCTATATGATAAAATTCGAGCCCCTCAAACCGAGCTGACATTTTTAGGACGGCGTTGCGATAAGCTGCCATTTTCGGATCCTTGGCATCAAAGTCTCCATTTATTTCGGATATCGCGAGGTTCGAATCCCCGCGCACCACTAGGCGTTGAATGCCCATGGAGACTGCCATCCGGAGACCATGTAGAAGGGCCTCGTATTCGGCTGCGTTGTTGGAGTACGTATACATTATCTGAGTACGTATTGAATCAGTATCTTCGGTTGGGGACGTCGAGCGACACCAGCCCCGTAACAGCCAACATTTTGGAGCCGTCGAAGTGCATGATCCGGTTGGAATATCGCCCGTACTCTTAGGAGTTCGACTTGAGTCCATTCGCGGCGAAGTCAGCCAAAACTTCGCGACTTAATAGCTCGCCGTGGCTTCTGAGTTATGTCGAACGGGAGGAGCTCAATGGCCCATTTGGCAATCCGGCCCGTCGCGTCGCGGTTGTTTATAATGTCGTTAAGAGGTACTTTGGAGGCTACTGTTATCGAACACTCTTGAAAGTAGTGTCGCAGCTTCCGGGATGCCACAAACACCGCGTACGCTATCTTTTGATAATGCGGATACCGTGACTTGCATGGAGTTAGGACAGTGGACACGTAGTAAACTGGTTTTTGAAGGGGGAACTTGTGTCCGTCCGTTTCTCGTTCGACAACGAGCACCGCACTTACAACTTGATGAGTTGTCGCGATATATAATTGCATTGGTTCACCCATGTTGGGCGCGGCCAGGATCGGGTTTGTTGCCAATATGGCTTTTATTTCTTCGAGTCCGGTCGTGGCGGCATCCGTCCACTCGAAGTGTTCGGTGCGTCGAAGGAGGCGATAAAGGGGTAATGCCTTTTCTCCCAAACGGGAGATAAAGCGGCTTAGAGCCGCCACGCATCCAGTCAATTCTTGTATTTGTTTGAGGTCCTTTGGGATATCCAATTGTGACAAAGCTCGGATCTTGGCTGGGTTTGCTTCAATTCCTCTACCGGATACAATGAAGCCCAACAGCTTTCCGGCTGGTACGCCGAAAACGCATTTTTATGGGTTCAGCTTGATGTCATATGTTCGGAGATTATCGAATGTGAGCCTCAAGTCGTCTACTAGAGTTTCGACATGCTTGGTTTGGACGACCACATCGTCTACGTATGCCTCCAATGTTTTGCCGATCTGGTTTTCCAGACATGTCTGAATCATGCGCTGATATGTTGCGCCGGCGTTTTTGAGCCCGAAGGCTATTGTGTTGAAGCAGAATGGGCCATATGGGGTGATGAATGCGGTTGCGGCTTGGTAGGGCTCTGCCATCTTAATTTGGTGGTAGCCGGAGTATGCGTCGAGGAAGCACAATGAATCGTATCATGCGGTAGCGTCGATAATTTGATCGATGTGGGGGAGGGGGAAGGGATCCTTTGGGCAAGCCTTGTTAAGGTCCTTGAAATCGACGCATAGGCGCCAGGATTTGTCCTTCTTTGGTACCATCACCAGGTTTGCTAGCCAGTCCGGATGTTTTATATCTCTGATGAATCCGGCCTCCAATAGTTTGGCTAGATCCTCTCCCATGGCCTGTCTCTTGGGTTCGGAGAAACGCCGAAGAGCTTGTTTGACTGGCTTGAATCCTTTTAGGATGTTTAGGCTGTGCTCGGCCAGCCGGCGTGGGATTCCTGGCATGTCTGAAGGGTGCCAGGCAAAAATGTCCCAATTTTCGCGTGGGAATTCTCGTAGTGCAGCGTCTACATCAGGGTTTAATTGTGGCCCGATGGAGGCCATTTTTGTAGGGTCCGTTGGATGGACTTGGAATTTGACTATTTTGTCCGCCGGTTTAAAGGAGGTGGACTTGGATCTCTTATCGAGTATCACATCGTCCCTATTCACCGTGGGGCCTTGAGCGCAGAGTTCCTTGGCCGCTAGGGCTTGGATAGTGCCTCAAGGGCCGATCTTTCTTTGTCTTATTTTGGTAGCGGAGTGCTATGTCCGGGTCACTAGCAAGAGTGATGATTCCGTTGGGCCCGGGCAATTTTGAGCTTCATGTACCCGTAATGGGGTATAGCTTGAAAAATTGTGAATGCCTCTCGCCCTAATAGGCGTGGTATCCCGCTGCTGAGCAGGGGCCACTTGGGCGTGACCTCCTCGGACCTGTAATTATCCGGTGTGCCGAACACCACATCCAGTGTGATTTTTATTGTACAGCATGCTTCCCGACTGGGGATTATTCCTCTAAAGGTTGTGCTGCTTCGCTCAATGCGGCTCCAGTCTATTTCCATTTTTCGGAGGGTTTCCTCATAAATGAGGTTCAATCCGCTACCGCTGTCCATGAGTACCTCGGTAAGGCGAAAGCCATCCACTATTGGACTGAGGACCAATGCGGCTGGTGCTCGGGCTGTTCGGAATTTAGGTTCATCACTGGCATTAAAGGTAATAGCCGTGTCACTCCATGGGTTTATTGTTGCTACTTGGTAGACTTCGGCAAGGCTGCGGAGTGTTCGTTTCCGCATATTATTTGATGCGAAAGTCTCGAAGACTGTTAATACCGTACTGGTATCCCTGGGCTGGTGCTCTGGAGTTAGAAGCTCTTCGCCACTTTTGGCCACCTGCCGTAGTATCCAACATGCTCTAAGGCTATGAGTTGGAGTGGCGCCCTCTGTACTATGAGTTTTGCAGGGTCCATTGAGCCATCCCTCCAATACGGTTTCATGCCCTATAGAGGGTTTTTTCTTTTTTGTGTTTAACCCAGGTGCCTGGCGATAATGCGCACTTTTATTTCGGACTGGGGTTGTATTCAGGGCTGGATTGTCCCAAAATTTGATTTCGGTTTTCCAGGCGCTTTCCATCGCACAGTACTTCCGTACTATGGACGCCAAGTCAGCAAAGCGTGTGATATCACGACGACTTACGGTGTTGAGGATTCCCTTGTCCGTGCAATTATTGCAGAAGAATGAAATTGTGTCCTCCTCGCGGCAGTCCTTTATCCTGTTCATGACCAGGAGGAATCTGGCCCAGTAATGGTGTACTGTTTCTGCGGGCTCTTGCCGGATTTGGGATAGATCGCTTATGTTTGGGTGGGCGGGTGGAATTAAATTCGGAACCCCGTCCAATTTAAGACTCAGGGGCCAAGAAGTTTCCGCACTTGGAAGCTTGGGTTCTTGGATGTTGTCCAATGAATCTAGCCCGCTACCTGACTTTAGGTTTAGGTCTTGAGTGACGTCCTCCCCTCCGCGGGAATCCGGCATGGAGGGATCGGGAATCCAGACATAGCTAGTCCTTAAGATAGAAGAAGGGTCGCCGTATTGTTCCTCTACCACAGCAACGTGGTGGGTAACCTGGGGAGAGTTAATCTCTCTCAGATCGGGTTTAGGCCCAATCTGATCGTAGTCTGTAGCGACTCCCAGGGCAGCGATACGATCCAAGAGCTCATTTAAAGAAGAGAGCTCCATCGGATCTAACTGCTCGGCGAGTTCCGAGTTAACGTGAAGATTGCTTTCGATGACCCGAGAAGTCGTCGTCGGCGCGTAGGCCGAACAGGCGGTCATAAGAAAACCGCCTAGTCGGAGAGTTTGGCCGATAGCCAAAGCTCCTTTAGCAACAGTGCCGTCTTTAAAGACGGGATGAGGCATCCTTCCTGATGGCGACGACACAGAGGAACTCTCAATGAAAGCACCAATGTCGGTGTCAAAACCGGCGGATCTCGGGTAGGGGGTCCCGAGCAGTGCGTCTAGGCGGATGGTAACAGGAGACAAGGGACACGATGTTTTTACCCGAGTTCGGGCCCTCTCGATGGAGGTAAAAACCCTACTCTGCTTGATTAATATTGATGATATGGGTAGTACAAGAGTAGATCTACCACGAGATCGAGAGGCTAAACCCTAGAAGCTAGCCTATGGTATGATTGTTGTTCGTCCTACGGACTAAAACCCTCCGGTTTATATAGACACCGAAGAGGGTTAGGGTTACACAGAGTCGGTTACAATGGTAGGAGATCTACATATCCGTATCGCCAAGCATGCCTTCCACGCCAAGGAAAGTCCCATCCGTACATGGGACAAAATCTTCAATCTTGTATCTTCATAGTCCAGGAGTCCGGCCAAAGGTCATAGTCCGGCTATCCGGACACCCCCTAATCCAGGACTCCCTCAGACGGCAAAGCATACCAATAGAGAATGCCAGATCCTCAAAGCAAAATGGCTGGCCGCATGCCGGAAACAATGAAGGGAGACTTCTGGTCAAGATATCCCACCTCCATAACATATAAGTACGGCCGCTTGCCCCAAACCACGCTAACCACAGCAACTCAGTTGCAGTACCTAAGGACATAGCAAGCCAGGGGCTCCACAAAACAAAGAACCCCCGCAGGTGTGAAATCACCAACAACATCTCTTAAAAGATGCTGGGGGCAAAGGCCAAATTCTTCTGGCCCATCACTCTAAACGGTTTTCTTCGGATCACCAAACAAATACTACGCCAAAGAATAAATCTTTGGCACCTTCCCACCATGCGGTAATTTACCGTATGTTAGCGGGACGAACCACGTTGGCTGGATCCGGCGTGGTCAATCACTCAGGCCAACACCATGTACGTAATCACACCTATGGGCAAGGCCGAACCCCGCCCTCGGGGCGGATATCATACAGCTGCCGAAGTAGCGAGTCGATCATGCCCATCAAGATTTTGATATAACTGACGACTATCTGGACACCAATCGAGGAGTCCACGCTACCCACCGGTATGACGGATGGGTTTACCAGGGCCCGATCAGGAGCCCTCGGACCAACCCCAAGCGGACGCTCGGCTACCTCCGAGTATTTGCCGTACAAACTAACTTTGACGCAGAACAGGATAGGTGACGTGAAATCGGCCAGGACACATAAGGAGCCCCCCTGAGGGAGTCCTGGATTAGGGGGTGTCCGGATGGCCGGACTATAACCTTTGGTCGGACTCCTGGACTATGAAGATACAAGATTGAAGACTTCGTCCCGTGTCCGGATGGGACTTTACTTGGCGTGGAAAGCAAGCTTGGCGTCACGGATATGTAGATCTCCTCCCATTGTAACCGACTACGTGTAACCCTAGCCCTCTCCGATGTCTATATAAAGCGGAGGGTTTTAGTCCGTGGGGCGAACAACAATCATACCATAGGCTAGCTTCTAGGGTTTAGCCTCTACGATCTCGTGGTAGATCTACTCTTGTACTACCCATATCATCAATATTAATCAAGCAGGAGTAGGGTTTTACCTCCATCGAGAGGGCCCGAACCTGGGTAAAAACATTGTGTCCCTTGTCTCCTGTTACCATCTGCCTAGACGCACAGTTCGGGACCCCCTACCCGAGATCCGCCGGTTGTTACACCGACATTGGTGCTTTCATTGAGAGTTCCTCTGTGTCGTCACCTTTAGGCCCGATGGCTCCTCCGATCATCAACAACGATGCAGTCCAGGGTGAGACTTTTCTCCCCGGACAGATCTTCGTATTCGGCGGCTTTGCACTGCGGACCAATTCACTTGGCCATCTGGAGCAGATCGAAAGCTACACCCCTAGCCATCAGGTCAGATTTGGAAGTTTGAACTACACGGCTAACGTCCGCGGAGACTTGTTCTTCGACGGGTTCGAGCCACAGCCGAGCGCGCCGCACTGTCACTATGGGAATGATCTAGCTCTGCCGCTGAATAGTGCCCTTGAGGCTGCACCCGTGTCCGCTCCGACCCTTAGCTCGGAGCCGACTGCGCCAATCGAGGACGGGTGGCTGGACACCGCCTCGGGGGCTGCAATCTCTACGGCGATCGAGCCGAACACCGGCCTTGTCCTCTGCGAAGCTCGTGACTACAAGGTGCCGGACTCCTCTCCAGACTCCGAACCTTCCGCGCCCCTGCCAATCGAATCCGATTGGGCGCCGACTATGGAGTTTGCCGCCGCGGACATCTCTCAGCACTCGCCCTTCGGCGACATTCTGAATTCACTAAAGTCTCTTTCTTTATCAGGAGAGCCCTGGCCGGACTATGGTCAGCAAGGTTGGGATGCGGACGGCGAAGAAATTCAAAGCCCACCCACCACCCACTTCGTAGCCACTGTCGATGATTTAACCGACATGCTCGACTTCGACTCCGAAGACATCGACGGTATGGACGCCGATGCAGGAAACGACCAAGAACCAGCGCCTATAGGGCACTGGAAGGCCACCTCGTCGTATGACATATACATGGTGGACACCCCAAAAGAAGGGAACGGCGATGGAACAACGGAGGATGACCCCTCCAAGAAGCAGCCTAAGCGCCGGCGTCGGCGGCGCCGCTCTAAATCCCGCCAAAGCAAAAACGGTGATTCCGGCATGGGAGACAATAACACCCGGACGGTGCGAAGACAACCCCCTCCGGCGGATTCAGCACAGAGGATGGAGAAGCCAGCCCTCATGAGAGAGCAGCGAGCAGAGAGGTAGAGGGCGATAATTACATGCCTCCCTCCGAAGGCAGCGCAAGCCTCGGCGGCAGCAATTTGTCGTGCACGAGGATCTGTCGAACAAGAGCGTTTCAAAGCGCGGGCTTATAGCCACGGCGAGCAGCCTCAAGAAAAACAGCAACAGCTTAGAGCTGACCAAGACTTGCTAGTCGGCGGATGGACTAAAGTCCTTGCGGCGAAAATGCGAACTCGACCGCCCCTCCAAGAGCTACGCAAAGCGCAGGCTGCTACCCCGATTAGAGGACGAAGCACCTAAACCTACATCACCAGCGCACGATGCGGCCGACCGGCCACCTCGTGGCTGCGACAGAGAGGCCTCTCGGCCCTCCACTCATGCCGCACCCCGACGTTGCTCAAAGAATACCAAGGCACGGGGAAATGCGCCAGACCTGCGAGATATATTGGAGGACAAGGCAAGGCAAACAAGGTCAATCTACGGATCGCGTGGGCACCCCACGACATGTCACGATAACCGTCATGCTAGATATGGCAAACCTGGCCGGGCCAAACACAGTAGACAAAGCTCATTTGAGCTACGTCGTGATATAGCCCAGTACAGAGGCGCCGCACACCCACTATGCTTCACAGACGAAGTAATGGATCATCAAATCCCCGAGGGTTTCAAACCCGTAAACATCGAATCATACGATGGCACAACAGATCTGCGGTATGGATCGAGGATTATCTCCTTCATATCCACATGGCCCTTGGTGATGATCTACACGCCATCAAATACCTCCCACTCAAGCTTAAAGGACCAGCTCGGCATTGGCTTAACAGCTTGCCGGTAGAGTCAATTGGTTCTTTGGGAGGACACGGAAGCCGCATTCCTTGACAATTTCCGGGGCACCTATGTAATGCGACCACCAGACGCTGATGACCTAAGCCACATAATTCAGCAGCGGAGGAATCGGCCGGACAATTACGGACATGGTTCCTAACCAAGAAAAATCAAATAGTCGATTGTCCGGACGCACGAGGCCCTCGCAGCCTTCAAACATAACATCCGTGACGAGTGGCTTGCCCGGCACCTAGGGACAGGAAAAGCCGAAATCCATGGCAGCCCTCACAACACTCATGACCCGCTTTTGCGGAGAAGACAACTGGCTAGCTCGTAGCAATAACATGACCAAGAGCCACAGTAATTCGGATACCAAGGGCGGTAATGGCAGGTCGGCGTCGCAACAAGCACAAGCGTCGCATTAATAGCGACCATGCCGAGGATCTGGCGATTAATGCGGATTCAGAGGCCCTAAACCGGTCGATGGAAAAAGCCATTTAAAAGAAATACTCCGGACCCGTCGGTTTGGACCAAATACTCGATCGCTCGTGCGGATACACGGCACCCCGAAAAACCAGCCAATCACACCAACAGGGATTGTTGGGTGTTCAAGCAGGCAGGCAAGTTAAGTGCCGAAAACATAGACAAGGGGCTGCATAGCAATGACGAGGAGGAGCCCCGGCCGTCGAACAATATGGGACAGAAGGGCTTCCCCCCACAAGTGCGGACGGTGAACATGATATACGCAACCCACATCCCCAAAAGTGAGCGGAAGCGTGCACTCGAGGCGTTTATGCATTGGAGCCATGCGCCCCAAAGTTCAACCCGTGGTCCTCCTGCCCGATCACTTTTGATCGAAGGGACCACCCACTAGCATCCGCCATGGCGGATTCGCCGCGATGGTTCTAGACCCAATCATTGTGGATTTCACCTCACTAGAGTCCTTATGAATGGCGGCGGCAACTGAACCTGCTTTATCGAGGATACGGTCACGAAAAATGGGCATAGATCCCTCAAGGATTAAACCCACAAAGGCGACCTTTAAAGGCCTCATACCAGGTGTAGAGGCCAATCTGACAGGCTCGATTACACTTGAGGTGGTCTTGGATCCCGGATAATTTCCGAAGCGAGGAGTTAATCTTCGACATAGTCCCGTTCCGCAGTGGCTATCACGCACTGCTCGGACGAACAACATTTGCAAAGTTCAATGCGGTGCCGCACTATGCATACCTCAAGCTCAAGATGCCAGGCCCTCGAGGAGTCATTACGGTCAATGGAAACACCGAACGCTCTCTCCGAACAGAGGAGCACACGGCGGCCCTCGTGGCGGAAGTACAAAGTAGCCTCTCAAGGCAATTCTCCAGTCCGGCTATTAAACGTCCGGACACCGTCAAGCGCGCCCGGAGTAACCTACAACAAGACCGCACAGCACGTTCGAACACGCGCGCATAGCAATGCGGCCCCAACCCCATCCATCGCGAAATTGCGAAACCAGTACTACGCGTACATAATTACGCTCTGGAAATACCATGGACATAGGGGGAGGAGAACGACCACGGCATGCCCAAAATGCGGCTCAACCGCACTAGGGGCTCCCGGTTTTGTCATTCTTTTTTCTTACTTTCAGGACTCCACTCTCCGGAAGGCCTGTCCGGCAGTACAATCGCCGAACACACGATGCAACAGCCAGGGAGGCAGAAAGCTATGTTGAATGTCAAGGTGGTCTCTAGAGGGGGACATGTCAAATAGTCCCATCTCTTGCTTATCGCACTATTTGTATCGTTCTGCTTTTACCGCAGCCCTTTCGAATAAAGAATACATAGCTTTTGTCTATTAATGCATTCCTTTTTTTATGTAAATATGTTCAGTTATGACATTATGCAACCGTGCACTTTTGTACGGCCAATACACCAGGGGCTTAAGTACCCCAGAATATGGTGTGAGAAGTCCGAACACTCTCACGAGTGCGGCACCCCGAAATTATAGCATTATATGCATCGGCTCGGAATCATGTCTTGGGTCAGTAGTTGGGTGGCCCGCCTCCCATGTTTTGGTACCTTACGTTCCGTTATATCGGCTAAGGTAGCGCTGGGAGAACTACTGCGATTGTGCCCCGATTGAGCTGGGTTAAGCACCTCGATGAAAGCTAAAACTGACCGTCATGATAGGGCGAGAGTTGGTTGTTGTTCGAGAGGTTTCGAGTCCCTAAAGACTTATGCCGCTTAGAGCGAGGAGCCGGCTTTGTCCGGCCTAGGCGTGGATAGCGCCCCGAACTCGGTCTTCTGAATACTAGGGGCTTCGCCGAAATTTAAAATTATAGAATTCTATGGCTAAGTGAGAGTGATAAAGCATTATAGTCCGATTGCCTTGTTCGTTGTGCTGAGCGCCTCCCTCAAAGGACCCAAGAATGGGAACAAAAGCGCTCGGGTTTATCCCGAACACCCCAAAGCACTCTGGCATGAAGGGCGAAGCGACGACTCGCCATCTCTCAGATTTAATAAACGGCCGCATAGAAGGTAATATTTTAAATTCAAAAAGCATTGCTTAGCGCATATGAACAAGTTTTCAGCGCACAGGATAACACGAGCAAGTTTACTAAAAAATTACATCCTTGGAACATTCATCCGCCATAAGGCGGGCACCCTTCAGGACGCCCTCATAATACTTCTCGGGCTTGTGATGATCCTTGCCCTGCGGTGGCCCATCTGTCACCAGCTTCTCAGCATCCATCTTGCCCCAGTGCACTTTAACACGGGCAAGGGCCCTACGGGCGCCTTCGATGCATACGGAGCGCTTGATGACTTCATGCCGTGGACATGCATCCGCCAGCCACCTCACCAGCCCAAAGTAGCTCCCAGGCACGACCTCCCCAGGCCATGGCCGGACTATAAGGCCCTTCATGGCCTGTTCGGCCACCCTGTGGAGCTCGACCAGTTGCTTCAGCTGGTCGCTCAAGGGCACCGGGTGTCCGGCCTCAGCATACTAAGACCAGAACACCTTCTCCGTCGAGCTCCCCTCCTCGGCCCGGTAGTATGCGGCAGCGTAGGACACACAGCGGGGAAGATCTGCGAACGCTCCTGGAGAGCTCCGGACTCAGGTAAGTAACAAGTAATTCACTTTCACGTGCTTGCTTTGCATAAAGAATGCCTTACCCGCCGCTATCTTCTTCATTGCCTCAATTTCCTGGAGGGCTTTTTGGGCTTCGGCCTTGGCAGATTTGGCGCTCTCAAGGGCCGAGGCGAGCTCGGACTCTCGAGTCTTTGAGTCAAGCTCCAAAATCTCGTGTTTTTTCACGAGGCACAGAGCTCTTGCTGCACCTCCGCCACCCGCGCCTCCTTCTTTTCTCGCTCAGTGCGCTCCACGGCCGCATTGTCTTGACCTTGGGACAGCGCTTTCTTCAGGGTCGCCACCTCGGTTGTGGCCCCTGTAATACTCACGTTGGCCCTGTCATTTTTTGCAACCACATCTTTTTTATATATTTACATAAGTTATTACTTACCTTCCTTGTCCTCGAGCTGCTTCTTGGCAAGGCCGAGCTTGTTCTCGGACCGCTCGAGGCTCTGCTTCAATGCATCGACCTCCGCAGTCAGTGCGGCAGATGTCAGCAGCGCAGCCTGCATTCCCATATTGACATACTTATGTTAGACTCCTGCGTATATCTTTTAGATCCTTAGTTCGGCTTTTCTTTCCGAACACCAAACTGAGCATCGAGGGCTACTGTCTATCTTGGTAATATTTTTACATATCTTAAATACATACCTCAAAGCCTGTTAGAAGGTTGGCACAGGCTTGATCAGCCCGCTCTTGGCGGATCGAACCTCTGGATCACCGCACTCATAATAGTGCGGTGCTCCTCGATGATGGGCGCCGTTAAGCACCTCCAGCAAATTATTCGGTGCCTCGGTTGGGACGGAGGTCACGGTGTTGTAAACTTGCCCTTCTTACTAGGGGGCCGCTGGGACTCGGAACGCTGAAGGTTCCGGTGCGGTGTCCGACCCAGGGCGGACTTGGAGCCCTTGGGGTTTTGTCCCCTTTGCTGGAGTCCGGGAGGTCGCCTTCTTGGCGCCTCTAGGACCACCTCCTCCTGGCTTGGACCCTTTTGGGACTCCACCTCGGCATCATCCAGGGCGAGGGAGGAGTCGGCCAGTGAAGTGTTATTCACATCCGACGAGCTTAAGGAGCCGCTCGACGACACGCCGACCTGGGCTCGGGCGGACTGCATGATTATATTGGCGTCGAAGATATTGTGCAATAAAGGGGCGCCATGAGTTATTCTGGTATCCGGATACTTACGATTTTGCGAGGCTTGGCCTGGATGGCCACTCCTCTTCGCCGTTGTCGGGCGTTGGTGGAAATAATGCGGAGGAAGGGTCCTTCCCTTCTTGGACCCTCTGGGCCCCCCAGTTGGGGCGGCCTTCCTTTTCTTCTCTCCCCCCGCTGGGGGAGAGACCTCTCTTTCCTCCTCATGGGAGTCCGCCTCGGAGTCATCGGACGATGAGTCCGACACCACCAGGCGCCGGGAACTCTTTCGAGTTCCCGTGGCCTTCTTCTTGGCCTTTTTCTCCGGCACCACGTAAGGTGCCGGAACCAGCAGCCCCGTCAAGCGGGCGTCCGCTGGGTCTTCTGGCAAGGGAGCCTGAAAATTAATCTGCCCGGACGTCTCCTGCCAATCCTGTCAAAGGTAAGGGAGTTTAGATCCCGCATAGGGTCAAACTATGATAAACAAGTATCCCGTAAAGGGTAAAACAGCTTACCGCATTGGCTTGATGCTGCGCGCTGAATCCGCGATCCTCGGTAGTGGATGCGGGAGCCTCGGAGCTCTTGAATAGCACCTTCCAGGCATCTTCGTACATAGTGTCGAAGAGCCTGCTCAGGGTTCGGTGTTGTGCCGGATTAAACTCCCACAAGCTGAAAGCTCGTTGTTGGCACGGGAGGATCCGGGGATGAGCATGACCTGGACTACGTTGACGAGTTTGAGCTTCTTGCTCACCAGGTTTTGGATGCAGGTTTGGAGTCCGGTCAGCTCTTCCGAATTACCCCATGACATGCCCTTCTATTTCCAGGAGGTGAGCCGCGTAGGGATGCCAGATCAGAATTCGGGGGTTGGTGCCCATTCAGGGTCACGCGGCTCGATGATGTAGAACCACCCCGATTGCCACCCCTTTATGGTCTCTCTGAAGGAGCCCTCGAGCCATAGGGCGTTGGGCATCTTGCCCACCATGGCACCTCCGCACTCCGCTTGGCGGCTGCCCACTACCTTGACTTGACATTGAAGGTCTTCAGCCATAAGCCGAAGTGGGGCTGGATGCAGAGGAAGGCCTCGCACACGACGATGAACGCCGAGATGTTGAGCATGAAGTTCGGGGCCAGATCGTGGAAATCCAGGCCGTAGTAGAACATGAGCCCCCGAACAAATGGGTGAAGTGGGAAACCTAGTCCGCGGAGGAAATGGGTGAGGAACACCACCCTCTCATGGGTCCTAGGGGTGGGGATGAGCTGCCCCTCGTCTGGGAGCCGGTGTGCGATGTCATTGGACAAGTATCCAGCTTTCCTCAGCTTCTTGATGTGTCCCTCCGTGACGGAGGAGACCATCCACTTGCCTCCCGCTCCGGACATGGCTGGAGAAGGTTGAGGTGGGATGTGCGGACTTGGTATTTGGAGCTTGAGGCGCGAAAATGGATAAGCAAAGGAGGAAGAAGGCGTAGATGAAAAAGGTGGATCCTTATCCCCTTATATGGGCGGACGAGACTGCACGTCCCCACCCGCCTGGTAAAACTCGCTTAGCTCCCAAGCGCCATAATTAATGGCACGGTTGGGTTACCCACGCCCGTATTGACGAGAATCCTGGAATAAGGGGACACGATCTCTGCTTCGACAAGACGTGCTAAGGAAACCGCCTCGCTAAGTCTTGTTGAGGTGGGACGATAAAACGATTCGAATAAAGGCTTGGTCGTGGTGTGATGTCACGCTGCGGAATACGCCAGTAGGTTGGATTTATGTAAATATTATTCTCTCTACGGTGGTATGTGGAACTTATTTTGCAGAGCCGGACACTATCCTTGTGTTCAAAATTTTCTATGAAGTATTCAGAGGAGGAACCCTCCTTGCAATGCCGAAGACAATCTGCGCGTCGGACTCGTCGTAATTGAAGCCTGGTTCAGGGGCTACTGAGGGAGTCCTGGATTACGGGGTGTCCGGATGGCCGGACTATAACCTTTGGCCGGACTGCTGGACTATGAAAATACAAGATTGAAGACTTCGTCCCGTGTCCGGATGGGACTTTCCTTGGCGTGGAAGGCAAGCTTGGCGTCTGGATATGTAGATCTCCTCCCATTGTAACCGACTACTGTGTAACCCTAGCCCTCTCCAAAGGTTCTATATAAACCCGGAGGGTTTTAGTCCGTAGGATGAACAACAATCATACCATAGGCTAGCTTCTAGGGTTTAGCCTCTCGATCTCGTGGTAGATCTACTCTTGTACTACCCATATCATCAATATTAACCAAGCGGGGAGTAGGGTTTTACCTCCATCGAGAAGGCCCGAACCTGGGTAAAAACATCGTGTCCCTTGTCTCCTGTTACCATCTGCCTAGACGCACAGTTCGGGACCCCCTACCCGAGATCCGCCGGTTTTGACACCAACACCCCCCTAAAAGAAGGCAGTCTGGATTCACTTCTGATCCACTGACAAACTCCCTCCAGTCCGGCCATCACAGGTTCCGCCAAAAAACACCCCTTTTCATAATCATACATCGTACTCATATGCATAGACATATCATTTTGCTACAATACGTAGACTTAAACAACACTTACTGGCCGTTGCTTTTCATCGACACCCGGTGTTACGCCCGATTACGCCAGGGGCTTCATAATACGGCAATAAAGTCCGACCACCTTCTCGGTTGTCCGGCACCCCTAACTTATAGCACTATATGCATCAGCTCCGAATCATGTCTTGGGTCATTGGTTGGGTTTGCCCGGCTCCCTTGTTTTGGTACCTTACGTTCCGTTATATCGGCTAAGGTAGCGCAGGGAGAACTACTGCGATTGTGTCCCGGATCTGCCGGACGAGCACCTTAGTAGAGAAAGCCGAAAACCGACTGTCCTGATACAACGGGAGCTGGTCAGCTGTTCGAGAGGTTGTAAAATCCCTAAAGATTTATTCCGCACAACGCCATTATAAATGCTGAGTGCGATGGATCGGTCTTCGATCGGTATGCCAATAGAGCCCCTAGTTCGGCCTCTCGAACACTAGGGGCTGCGCCGACCATACTCGAATTCCTATGGATAAGTGAGAGTAATAAAGCCTTATAGTCCGATTGCCTGGTTCGTAGTGAGAAACGCCTCCGCAAAGGGACCCAATTATGGGATAAAGAGCGTTTAGTTATATCCCGAACACCCCAGTATTCATTTTACGTGGGGCAAAAGCCTACGACTGGCCAACTCTCAGGATTTACATACATTAAACAGTCGCGCAGGAAGAACATACGTTCAAACAAAACAGGCAACATATAAACGCCATAATCCCATATTACAAAAAGTGGCACGAATGCCCTCCGGGAAATATAATGTCTTTGGTACATTCATCCACCGCGAGGCGGGCCCCCTTCGTTACACCTTCAAAGTACAGTTCGGGCTTGCGATACTCCTTACCCTCCGGCGGCCCCTCAGTCATCAGCTTCTCCGCGTCAAGCTTTCCCCAATGCACTTTTGCACGGGCGAATGCCATACGTGCACCCTCTATGCAGACCGATCGCTTAATAGCATCAAGCCGAGGACATGCACACGCAATCCGCTTCACGAGCCCGAAGTAACTGCCCGGAATCGGCTCCGCCGGCCACAACCGGACAATCAAGTCCTTCATGGCTAGTTCGGCCGCCTGGTGCAGTTCGACCAGCTGCTTCAGCTGATCGATAAAGGGCACCGGATAGTTCGGTGCCAAATACTGCGACCAGAAATCCCTTTCCGCAGACTTCTTTTCCTCGATTCGGTAGAATTGGACGGCGTCTGATATGTTGCGAGGAAGATCTGCAAACGTCCCTGGAAAAATAAGAATTCAGCTTGCCGCTTAGAATTCTTCCATCATCATGAATAAATGTCTAAGAATACATAAGGCCTTACCAGCCGCGACTTTCCGGGCATCTTGAGTGTCCCGTACAGCACCTCGTGCTTCTTCCCGGGCATCTTTTGCAGCCTGGAGCGCTTGGGCGAGTTCGGCTTCTTTCTCTATTACACTTTGCTCCAAGCCCTCGCTTTTCTTCACAACCTCCTGGAGCTCCCGCTCAGCTGTGACAACCCTGGCCTTGTGTTTTTCACGGAGTGCCTGTTCGGCGGCAGCCTTCTTGTTGGCATCATCTACAGCCTTCTTCAGTGCCTCGTATTCGGCACTCGCTCCTAGGGCGTACAACACAAATACTTTTCAACAAAGCACAATTACTAATTTGTGCCTAATGCAAGACAATGTTTTATCATACCTTGTTTATCTTCTAATTTCTTTCTCACGCGGCCAAGTTCTTCCTCGGACCGTTCCAGGCTCCGCTTCAGTTCGGACACTTCCGCATTATGAGCGGTCGTCCTCTCCGCACACGCCTGTATTCAAACAAAGAAGTACATATCATTAACATAAGTTCCCACGACAAGAGAGGATTTGATCCCCTGCCCGACTCCCTCTCCTTTGTCAGACAGTGTATCAGGGGCTACTACTCATATAATGACGATTCCTCAAAGGTTTCTTGGAAAACATACCTCAAAGGCCTTTATAAGGCCAAGGCAGGACTCGTTCAGCCCGCTCTCGGCGGACTGAATCTTTTCAACCACCGCACCCATAAGGGTCCGATGTTCATCGATGATAGACGCGTTCTTTAACGCCGTCAATAGACTGCCTGGCAGCTCTTTCTGAACAGAGGTTGCTGATGGAGTGGGCAGGCCTCCCACCGTTGAAGGTGGCTACTCGCCCGATCCGGGGGCCTTAGAGGTCTCCCGGAGCTTGTCCGGTTGCGGGCCGAACCCAATGTCGCCCCTACTGACGGCACACTCCGGGGGCATCGCTCCCGTGTGTCCAGCCCCAGTGATATGCCCCCCTGGTCCGAGCCCCGCTGAGACGACACCTCAATGTCGCGCGGGACTTTGGGGAAGGAGCCTCTGGAGGCGTCTCGCTCGCCAAGGCGTCCGAGCTCAGCGAATCCTCGGATGAGGACTGGCCGGCGCGGGACCTCGCCGGACTGTGCAAAATATAGCAACAGTTAAAACTATTATACCCAAAAACAATCCCGGACGCATATGCATGTTCGGATCTTGTACACTTACGACTTCTCCAGGGGCTGGGCCCTGGGATCCCACTCCGGACTGCTGTCGGTAGCCGTGGTGGATGCCTCTGGGAGGGAACCTTTTCTCCTCTTGGGCGATTCGGCCTCCAGAGACAAGGAAGCGACGCGCTTCTTCCCACCTCCAGAATGAGGCTCGCCCCTCTGCTTCTTCCTCTTCGTCTTCCGAAGAAGGAGCGTCGCTTGAGTCTTCGGAATTTGCGTCCGAAGCCTCGCGGTGACGGAGGCCACTCCGGGTCTTCTTGGCCTTCTTGGAGGCCTCCTTCTTTGGCGCCTTGTAAGGCGCGGGGACCAGCATCTTCGTCAGAAGAGGTCCGGCCGGTTCCTCCGCCAACGGGGCCGGACAATGTATCCGCTCCACTTTCTTTATCCATCCCTGAGGTCACGATGAGACATGATTAGGATGTCTCCCTCACGACATGCCAACTGAAGCATGAATAGACAGAGCTTGACTGTGACTTACCGAGCTTGGAGAATGGGATGACTGATACCCACGGTCCTCGGTGGGACCCGGCCACGATTAGCCGGGCTTAAAGAGCACCTTCCAGATATCCTTGTGGGAGGAATCATAAAGCTCCCAAAGGGTGTGGTGCTCGGCTGGGTCGAACTCCCACAGAGTACAAGCTCGGCGCCGATAGGGGAGAACCAGGCGAACTAGCATCACCTGGACTATGTCCACAAGTTTGACGTCCCTATCGTCCACACCTTGAAGGCGAGTCTGGAGCAGTGACAGCTCACTGGACGAGCACCAGTTCGGGCCCTTCTCAAGCCAGGACGTGAGCCGCAGTGGGGCTTCGGCTCTGAACTCTGGAGCCGCCGCCCACTTCTTGCCGTGCGGTTCGGTGATATAGAACCACTGCTGCTGCCACTCCTTGACGGAGTCGTTGAAAGCTCCTTTCGGCCATACAGCCTTGGGCATCTTGCTTACCATGGCGCCGCACACTCGGCGTGTTCACCACCCACCACCTTGGGCTTCACATTGAAAATCTTCAGCCATAGGCCGAAGTGAGGTGGGATCCGGAGAAAGGCCTCGCACACGACGATGAACGTCGAGATATTGAGGAAGGAGTTGGGGGAAAGATCGTGAAAATCAATCCCGTAGTAATACATGACTCCGCTAACAAATGGGTGCAGGGGAAACCCAAGCCCGCGGACAAATTGAGGATGTAACACGACTCTCTCGTGAGGTTCCGGAGTGGGGACGACCTGTCCCGCCGGGGGGAGACGATGGCCGATCTTCTGAGCCAGATACCCGGCGTCCCGGAGCTTCTTAATATCCTTCTCCTGGACAGTAGAGGGCATCCATTTGCCTCCTACTCCGGATCCGGACATCTTTGGAAAGCCTTGCTTTGGTGGAAAGGAAGAGTGCTTGGGCGTTAGGGCTCGAAAAGGGGGGAACGAGCGAGCGTAAGGAGAAAGGTGTGGGTAAAGAGAAGGAGACCTTGCCTCTTTATAGGGGCGGTAAGTGCTTTTTGCGCCTCCCCACTTGCCTGGTTGAACCCGTTTGCCTCCCACTCGCTGCGATTAATGGTGCGGTTGGATTACCCATGCCCGTATTGATGAGAATCCCGTGATAAGGGGGACGATCTCTGCTTTGACAAGACGTGTCAAGGAAACCGCCTCGCAATATGCACTGTGGCTGGTTGGGGGAGGATGGTTCGAATACTGACCCGACCGTAATAACACGTCACGTTACTTGAAAAGTTGTCAGCAGGTTGCATTTGCGAAACATCATTCTCTCTATGGTGGCATACGAAGATCCTCTTGTGGATCCGGACACGGTTTGAGTGTTCGATAATTACCTTGGAGTATTCGGAGGAGGAACCCGCCCTGCAATGCCGAAGACAAGATCGCGCGGACTCATCGTCATTGAAGCCTGGTTCAGGGAGACTCTTGAGGGAGTCATGGATTAGGGGTATCCGGATAGCGAACTATGTACAACGTCCGGACTATTGAAGCGTGAAGATAAAAGACTCAAGACTTGACCCGTGTCCGGATAGGACTTTCCTTGGCGTGGAAGGCAAGCTTGGCGATCCGGATATTATATTTCCTTCCTTGTAACCGACTCCATGTAAACCCTAGCCCTCTCCGGTGCCTATATAAACCGAAGAGGTTGGTCCTTAGAAGGCCGATCACAATTACATTCATACCATCATAGGCTAGCTCTTAGGGTTTAGCCTCTACATCTCGTGGTAGATCTACTCTTGTACTACCCATATCATCAATATTTATCAAGCAGGAAGTAGGGTTTTACCTCCATCGAGAGGGCCCGAACCTGGGTAAACACCTGTGTCCCTTACTTCTTGTTACCATCAGCCTTGACACACAGATCGGGACCCCCTACCCGAGGTCCGCCGGTTTTGACACCGACAAGGGGGGCACCCCATAGACTCAACAATTGATCTGTTGATCTCTTAGCCGTGTGCGGTGCCCCCCTCCACCATAATCCACCTTGATAATATCGTAGCGGTGCTTAGGTGAATCCCTGTGTCGGTAGCATCATCATCACCGTCATCACGCCGTCGTGATGACGAAACTCTCCGGCGAAGCTCTGCTGGATCGGAGCTCGCGGGACGTCATCGAGTTGAGCGTGTGCTGAACTCGGAGGTGCCATGCGTTCGGTACTTGGATCGGTCGGATCATGAAGACGTACGACTACATCAACCCCGTTGTTCTAACGCTTCCGCTTTCGGTCTATGAGGGTACGTGGACACACTCTCCCCTCTCGTTGCTATGCATCACCATGATCTTGCGTGTGCGTAGGAATTTTTTTGAAATTACTACGTTCCCCTATAGTGGTATCAGAGCCAGGTTATGTGTAGATGTTATATGCACGAGTAGAACACAAGTGAGTTGTGGGCGATATAAGTCATACTGCTTACCAGCATGTCACACTTTGGTTCGGCGGTATTGTTGGATGAAGCGGCCCGGACCGACATTACGCGTACGCTTACACGAGACTGGTTTTACCGCCGTGCTTTGCACACAGGTAACTAGTGGGTGTCAGTTTCTCCAACTTTAGTTGAATCGAGTGTGGCTATGCCCGGTCCTTGAGAAGGTTAAAACATCACTAACTTGACAAACTATCGTTGTGGTTTTGATGCGTAGGTAAGAACGGTTCTTGCTCAGCCCATAGCAACCACGTAAAACTTGCAACAACAAAGTAGAGGGCATCTAACTTGTTTTTGCAGGGCATGTTGTGATGTGATATGGTCAAGACGTGATGATATATAAATTGTTGTAAGAGATGATCATGTTTTGTAAAAGTTATTGGCAACTGGCAGGAGCCTTATGGTTGTCGCTTTATTGTATGCAATGCAATCGCCCTGTAATTGCTTTACTTTATCACTAAGCGGCAGCGATAGTCGTAGAAGCAATAGTACGTGAGATGACAACGATGCTACGATGGAGATCAAGGTGTCGCGCCGGTGACGATGGTGATCATGACGGTGCTTTGGAGATGGAGATCACAGGCACAAGATGATGATGGCCATATCATATCACTTATATTGATTGCATGTGATGTTTATCCTTTATGCATCTTATTTTGCTTAGATTGACGGTAGCATTATAAGATGATCTCTCACTAAATTTCAAGGTACAAGTGTTCTCCCTGAGTATGCATCGTTGCGAAAGTTCGTCGTGCCGAGACACCACATGATGATCGGGTGTGATAACATCTACATTCACATACAACGGGTGCAAGCCAGTTTTGCACATGCAGAATACTCGGGCTAAACTTGACGAGCCTAGCATATGCAGATATGGCCTCGGAACACTGAGACCGAAAGGTCGAGCGTGAATCATATAGTAGATATGATCAACATAGTGATGTTCACCATATAAAACCACTCCATCTCACGTGATGATCGGACATGGTTTAGTTGATATGGATCACGTGATCACTTAGATGATTAGAGGGATGTCTATCTAAGTGGGAGTTCTTTAATAATTTGATTAACTGAACTTTAATTTATCATGAACTTAGTACCTGATAGTATTTTGCATGTCTATGTTGTTGTACATAGATGGCCCGTGCTGTTGTTCCATTGAATTTTAATGCGTTCCTTGAGAAACCAAAGTTGAAAGATGATGGTAGCAATTAAACGGATTGGGTCCGTACCTTGAGGATTATCCTCATTGCTGCACAGAAGAATTACGTCCTGGAAGCACCTCTAGGTGCCAAACCTGCTGCAGGAGCTGAACCAGATGTTATGAACGTCTGGCAAAGCAAAGCTGATTACTACTCGCTAGTTCAGTGTGCCATGATTTACGGCTTAGAACCGGGACTTCAACGACGTTTTGAACGTCATGGAACATATGAGATGTTCTAGGAGTTGAAGTTAATATTTCAAGCAAATGCCCGGATTGAGAGATATGAAGTCTCCAATAAGTTTTACAGCTGCAAGATGGAGGAGAATAGTTCTGTCAGTGAGCATATACTCAGAATGTCTGGGTATAACAATCGCTTGATTCAACTGGGAGTTAATCTTCCGGATGATAGCGTCATTGACAGAATTCTCAAATCATTGCCAACATGCTACAAGAGCTTCGTGATGAACTATTACATGCAAGGGATGGATAAGACGATTCCCGAGCTCTTCGCAATGGTAAAGGTTGCGGAGGTAGAAACCAAGAAGGAGCATCAAGTGTTGATGGTCAATAAGACCACCAGTTTCAAGAAAAAGGGCAAAGGGAAGAAGAAGGGGAACTTCAAGAAGAACAGCAAGCAAGTTGCTGCTTAGGAGAAGAAACCCAAGTCTGGACCTAAGCCCGAGACTGAGTGCTTCTACTGCAAGCAGACTAGTCACTGGAAGCGGAACTGCCCCAAGTATTTGGGGGATAAGAAGGATGGCAAGGTGAACAAAGGTATATGTGATATACATGTTATTGATGTGTACCTTACTAATGCACGTTGTAGCACCTGGGTATTTGATACTATTTTTGTTGCTAATATTTGCAACTCGAAACAGGGGCTACGGATTAAGCGAAGATTGGCTAAGGACGAGGTGACGATGCACGTGGGAAATGGTTCCAAAGTCGATGTGATCGCGGTCGGCACGCTACCTCTACAGCTACCTTGAGATTAGTTTTAGACCTAAATAATTGTTATTTGGTGCCAGCGTTGAGCATGAACATTATATCTAGATCTTGTTTGATGCGAGACGGTTATTCATTTAAATTAGAGAATAATGGTTGTTCTATTTATATGAGTAATCTATAATACTTAAATAGTTCATCCCCACTAACCTATTTCTCTTGACATGCAGCCTATCCACATCAGCAGCAGTGACACATCAGCATTTAGTTAGAAGCTTACAACTAGGACCCACCACAGTACAAAACACACACGTTGGCTTCAGTTACTGCTACGTATGCTTCAGTTACTGCTCTCGACCCATGACAGAACCTGCCCACGGATGATGGGTTGGGCTGGATTTCCTCTCTCCCCCGCTTCCCCTGTCTCACAACTCCGACCCATCCTACCTAAAAAAGAACTCCGACCCATCCTACCTCAAAAAAAACTCCGACCCATCCTCCCCTCTCTCCTCTCTCCCCTGCTTTCCCCTCTCTCAACTCCGGCGCGCCGCCCGCCCACGATCCCGTCTCACAGGTAGGAACGGTGGGCCGGCTCCCCCTATGTACGCCATGCCCTACCTCGCAGCCCCGACGGTGCTCCCCTCACCGCTTCCTCCTTCCCCGCCTCGCCTCACTCCCATGCCGGCATCCGCCTTTCCTTCCGCCACACACTACTGATCCTGCCGCGACGGCCACCTCCTTCCCTCCTCTCCCCTTCACCCTCATTCTCCATACTTGTGGTGCTTGCCATGGCTACTTCCCGGGAGCAGCGCGCAGTGGTGGCTGGGTTGGGGATCTCGTCGGGTTCAGAGGAGTCCGGCCACCTCGATCCGAAGGTCATGTCATCGGTGGCGCGTCATGCGGAGTGGCTGCAACGTCAGGCAGTGTCCAGGGTGCAGCCAATCTTTCCAAGAAGGCCACATGGAAGCTTCCTTTCCAAGTGCTCAGCCATGGACTCACTGCTGCGCATCCCATATTCATGCCGGCAGCAGCAGCGACAGTCCACCTCCTCCCACCAGATTCAGCACAAATGTCTGCTCTTTCCTGCTGGTTATTGATTTGCTGCCAAGGACGGCCAACTCCCGACTACGGCGAGGCTATCTGTCGACTTTAAGGTATCGTACTCTTTTCTTCAGAGTATTTCCTCTTTTCTTATAGTCATATATATGTATATATTCTTATTAAAAAGGCCATAGCAACCTTACACAGCCTACTGTTGCATCCTCTATGCAGCCTATTGCTTCCATCGGCCCACCCGGTCTATCTTCCCCGGTTATGATGTATGTGTATTGTGTAGCGAATAGCCAGCTGATTAATTGATGTCTGACGCTCCCTCTCCTAATAATTGTCCAGACGACGCTCCGCTTCCTCTCCCCACCATCTCCACAAGAAACTGATGAATTGCCCTTTAAATTCTGCTGGGCCTCACCTTATTTCGTCCCCATCGTCCTCCAGTACGGCTGGGTCTCTACCACACAACTCATGCTGCCTCCGGTGAGCAAATTCCTCCCATTTCCTCCATGTTATCTATGTATGATATATCGAAGATTGCATCAGAAATTTGCACTTTCTCAGGTACTACGTGCTCGACGATGCCCAAGTAGCCATTTTCCTTGGTTTCCCCTCACTGCAAACATAGGTGCATTCGGTTTCTGCCTCCTACTGCTACATACTATTCCCAACTTCTCCTCGGTTGTTAATTCTGGAATTTTGTTTGCTCAGTATAATTTCGCTAAATTCAATATGTAGTGGTGCACTATAATTCTTTATATGGAACGACTGAACACATATCGTATTCTGTTGGTACATTTTATTGACGATTGGCTTATCCCTTGAGAGAACTATATTATCTGAGTGCAGCTCAAAGGAACATGACCATAGTCCTTCCAAAAGATCCAACAAAGAGGATGGACAGCAGGAGTAAACCAAACATGCAGACCAAATAGGTACTTCAATTTTTAGTTCCAACATTTGTATCGTCCTAAAGAGGATGGACATCAGGAGTAAGCCAAAGATTCAGACCAAATAGGTACTTCAATTTTTAGTTCCAACATTTGTCTCTTCCTATTTGTGTTACTTATAACTTTAGCAATGCTATGTTTCACAATACACACATGAGAACTTCCACTGTTGTACGGACGAAAAAAAACCCTTCAATTCATATGAACCTTTTGTTTCATGCAACAATACATCTATGCCATTGAATGCGACCACATGCATCTGCATGGATATGTTATAAACCAGACTCATAACTTGAAATTTCCTACAAATATTTACTATTTTGAGCGGCTCAACTATGTATGTAGTGTTATCACTGTGCCGGTGTTTAAAAGGGACATACCATGTTTGGTTGAAAGTCTGGGCACTCTGCCTCAGAAAACATGATGCCTACACGATGAAAATTTGTGATTTGCCAGGCTAGCCTGATAGGTCAATATTTCATTCATGTCCTTGCTTGCTGTTATGTCGTTGAGTGGTTATAAATTTTTAAATACGAACCTTTTGCTGCTACTGCCTCAGATTACTCCCAGGCTGGTTCCAAACCATGTCCAAAGTCCAAACACATGACTTGGAACACCTGGGCATGTTTTATAAGCATGGGCGACATTTATCTATTTCTATATGATTCCTGAACTTCTCTTCGTATTTAGTTTACCGGCAAAGCTTTACAACCATGTCAGCGTGCCTGAGTAAGAAATGCCCTCTATACTTCCATATTTTGATGTAATAAGACCAGACATGGTTCACTCCCAATAATTAATAGGCATTCTGTAACCAATTTGACCCAAGCCTCTGATTGTGCTTTGTTATTATTCTTGCCTTACGAAGGTATGACATGCTGATTTTTCTTTATGTACATATACTAGATTCGCCATTCATGTAACAGAGCTAGACTGAAAGTTAATAGTACTCTTAATGCCAGATGTTAACATGAGGAGGAGACAATCAAACAGGAAGGTTCTTCATTGGTGGATTATGCTTAAATGCGTTGTGTTTCTCTTTGCCTTTTCCCACCTTTCCCCCCTTAAACCACCCGAGTGCCCATTGCTCAACGTGTATGAGGGTACTTTTAGTCATAATAAATCTATAAATATCGAATTGTGTTTGTACCACATTTCAAATGTTAACATCAGAATCTCTATTATAATGTCATCTCTGCTTTTTAGCTATTCAGTAGTATAACCATTTGCTTTACACTTTGTGGTTTAATCTATATGTGCTCCTCATAGCAAGGGGTTTCAGCTTCTGCTATTATCCACTTTTGTACTTTGTCTCAGCAATGATCTCTACTGAATTTGTTGATCGTTGATTCTGTTATACTGTAAATTAGTACTCCACGGCCATTCTCCCCTGCTTAGTCGTCGTCTACAAGGCTTGACTGATGAATGATGACTGATCACCTGGGCGATCTTTCTTCCCATTGATTGATTCCTAGCTAGATAGCTTCCTGGGCTCAGAGAATTTACTAACCAATTCCTTTCATGTCAACTTAATTAGTTTTTACTGTTTCAGTTACTGACGATGATGTAACAGCTAGACTTCCATCTAGACTAGCTAAGTTTCGTCTGTTGACCTCCTCTATTCACGAGCATCAAGTCAAGTATATTCGTTACTTCAATTTCACTCAACAGAATATCCAAAAATTTATTGCAACAAAGTCCCGCAACAACGCGCGGAGGAATTATCTTGTATCTTTTATGGTCATGCACCCTTGAAGATTGGTCTATTTTTGTTGAATCTCGATAGTAGTGATACACATATTCATAATATTGAAGCCAAAAGATGCAGAGTTGATAATGATGGTGCAACTTATTTGTAACCTTGCCGTTTAGGTCATATCGGTGTAAAGCGCATGAAGAAGCTCCATACTGATGGACTTTTAGAACCACTTGATTATGAATCACTTGGTACTTGCGAACCGTGCCTCATGGGCAAGATGACTAAAACGTCGTTCTCCGGAACTATGGAGAGAGCAACAGATTTGTTGGAAATCATACATACAGATGTATGTGGTCCAATGAATGTTGAGGCTCGTGGCGGATATCCTTATTTTCTCACCTTCACAGATGATTTAAGCAGATATGGGTATATCTACTTAATGAAACATAAGTCTGAAACGTTTGAAAAGTTCAAAGAATTTCAGAGTGAAGTTGAAAATCATCGTAACAAGAAAATAAAGTTTCTATGATCTGATCGTGGAGGAGAATATTTGAGTTATGAGTTTGGTCTTCATTTGAAACAATGCAGAATAGTTTAGCAGCTCACGCCGCCGGAACACCACAACAGAATGGTGTGTCCGAGCGTCGTGTCGTACTTTACTAGATATGGTGCGATCTATGATGTCTCTTCTTGATTCTTGCTATTGTTTTGGGGTTATGCTTTAGAGACAGCCGCATTCACGTTAAATAGGGCACCATCAAAATCCGTTGAGACGACGCCTTATGAACTGTGGTTTGGCAAGAAACCAAAGTTGTCGTTTCTGAAAGTTTGGGGCTACGATGCTTATGTGAAAAAGCTTCAACCTGATAAGCTCGAACCATAATCGGATAAATGTGTCTTCATAGGATACCCAAAGGAGACTGTTGGGCATACCTTCTATCACAGATCCGAAGGCAAGACTTTTGTTGCTAAATTCGGAATCTTTCTGGAGAAGGAGTTTCTCTCGAAAGAAGTGAGTGGGAGGAAAGTAGAACTTGATGAGGTAACTATACCTGCTCCCCTATTAGAAAGTAGTTCATCGCAGAAACCGGTTTCTGCGACACCTACACCAATTAGTGAGGAAGATAATGATGGTAATCATGAAACTTCAGATCAAGTTGTTACTGAACCTCATAGGTCAATCAGAGCAAGATCCGCACCAGAGTGGTATGGTAATCCTGTTCTGGAAGTTATGTTACTAGACCATGACGAACCTACGAACTATGAAGAAGCGATGGTGAGCCCAGATTCCGCAAAATGGCTTGAAGCCATGAAATCTGAGATGGGATCCATGTATGAGAACAAAGTGTGGACTTTGGTTGACTTGCCTGATGATCGGCAAGCAATTGAGAATAAATGGATCTTCAAGAAGAAGACTGACGCTGGCGGTAATGTTACTGTCAATAAAGCTCGATGTCGGTGTCAAAACAGGCGGATCTCGGGTAGGGGGTCCCGAACTATGCGTCTAGGCGGATGGTAACAGGAGACAAGGGACACGATGTTTGTACCCAGGTTAGGGCCCTCTCGATGGAGGTAAAACCCTACTCCTGCTTGATTAATATTGATGATATGGGTAGTACAAGAGTTGATCTACGTCTAGATCGTAGAGGCTTAACCCTAGAAGCTATCCTATGGTTTGATTGTTGTTCGTCCTCTGGACTAAAACCCTTGGTTTATATAGACACCAAAGAGGGTTAGGGTTACAGAGTTGGTTACAATGGTAGGAGATCTACATATCCGTATCGCCAAGCTTGCCTTCCACGCCAAGGAAAGTCCCATCCGGACACGGGACGAAGTCTTCAATCTTGTATCTTCATAGTCCAGGAGTCTGGCCAAAGGTCATAGTCCGGCTATCCGGACACCCCCTAATCCAGGACTCCCTCAGTAGCCCCCGAACCAGGCTTAAATGACGATGAGTCCCGCGCGCAGATTGTCTTCGGCATTTCAAGCGGGTTCTTCTCAAAATTCCATATACCTGTTGAATAGTGTCCGGCTTCTGATGAATGTTGCGCTCCTTGGCTTCCACGCCCAATAATGGCCATCTTCCACGTGTCAAACGAATGTGAAAAGCCAGGGTGTTTTTACATTTACCCCCCTAGCTGCGCGAATGAGCTGCCTATAAAAGAGACGAGGATCTAGATCCGAATCACACCATCCTCCCTTTGCGAGCATTCATCGGAGCGCATCTGACAGAAATCCATTCCATCATGGCCAGTCGACGCGGCTCCTCCTCTCGCCCTCCCAGCCCTCAGCCTGGAGATTGGGAGAGATGCTCCGTCCCGCACAGTGAGCTAGTGACGCTCCAAATGAAGGGATTTCTTCCCCCAGCCTTCATGGTTCCGGTTCGAGCCGGACTCGCCACCTATAAGGGCGGAAAGCAAGCGGAGAGCGTCCCTAGTCCCTCCAAAGGAGAGCGGGTATGCCTCGTCCCTTATTTGATAAGAGGGCTCGGATTTCCAATTCATTCGTTTCTCCGGGGGCTCTTGGAGTTCTACGGCCTCCAGTTGCACAACCTTACACCTGCCTCCATTTTGCATATTGTGGGCTTCGTGGCCCTTTGCGAGCTGTTTTTGGGCATCAAGGCTCATTTCGCGCTGTGGAAGAGGTTGTTCTGCCTTGTACCCCGTTCTCAGGGGGGGTCGATATATCAAGTGGGCGGAGCCGAACTATGGCGCATCGCGGGACCGGATATCTATCCGGAACCCCAAAGAAGGGGTCCGAAGACTGGCCTTCGGAATGGTTTTATATAGAAGATGTCCCCCTGCCGGACCCTGTTCGGATCGGCCTCCCTGAGTTCAATAATGCTCCTTTGAAGAAACGCCTAAGCCGGGCGCCCACGGAGCCCTCGTGAGGGAAAAATGACAGGGACGTCCTTTACCTGATGAGCCGAATAAGGTTGTTAGCTCATTCCGGATTGACCATGATCGGGGTCATGGCCACATGCATTATGCGGGGGGTGCAACCGCTCCAGTATAGAGGCCACCCCATGTGGCATTTCAACGGGGAGGATGATGCCACCCGCCACGGCCGTAAGGGGCCGGGATCGATCGCCGATCTGACGAAGATCTTGTCCGCATTGTACAAAGGAGAAGAGGAGGAATTTCTCCGCGTCAATCCACAGGACGGATTTTCTATGTACAATCCTCCAAGATGGGTAAGCGGACATTTCTTTTTGCCCATCCGGTCCGTATTCCCATAGTCAAGTATCTCATCTTGTGATTTCGACGCAGGAACTGCGCCAGGCCATAAAGGATATAAACAGCCCGCCTACACAACCCGAGGATCCGGAACGGTTCCTCGATCCGGCCTCCCAAGAGGATCCAGACATATCGGTGGAGTTGATTGATGGGGTATTTCACCAACTGAGCATCGATAATGCCTTAGTCGCCATTACGGCCGATTACCCCGGAATACTTCCAGCCTCACAGGTAACTGAGACCGAAGTCCCAATACTTTGAAAATGACCC
Organism: Aegilops bicornis; assembly: GCA_021605145.1. Classification (NCBI taxonomy): domain Eukaryota; kingdom Viridiplantae; phylum Streptophyta; class Magnoliopsida; order Poales; family Poaceae; genus Aegilops; species Aegilops bicornis. The sequence continues at coordinate 200,324,919 of CM038675.1, read as the reverse complement.
ATCCGTGCTGATTTTTTTATCACCGTATACCAATGGTGTTTCGCAGGGGGAGCCCTTGAGGCAGAAGGTCGAGCCCGCGGCGGCTAGCCAACAAGGGGCAGCACGACCCAGCAGGCTAAAAAGAAGTGCGGTCCGGATCGAAACGCCGACGCAACGGTATGGCGTGTCACCTTATTCCCAGGTTTGATTCCCGGAAGGCATACTGACGCTCGTGCTATCTTCAGGAAAAAGAGCGCTTGCCGGACTATATCCGGAGAGGTTGCCAATCGAGCCTCCACCAGCCAGGCTCCAAAGCGAGGCCCAGAAGCGGAGGCGAACACAAGGCGTGCGTCGGATGCTCCTCCGACAAAAGATGCCGACATATTGTCCGCCACCAACTCCGAGGTGGAGAGTGCCATGAATCACAGGCGACGCCGGACAATTCTTCGTGACACATGTTTCTCCCAGGAGGCATTGAATGCCTTCAATTCGGGAGATGCGCACCTCTGTGCCGCTCAAAATGGTCTAGCCAGAGCCACGGAGCAGTATGTAAAAGACATACGGGTCAGAAAATTTGACAGTTATATATGCCAATAGCCCCCGAGACTTGAAATAGTTAGAATAACTAATTTAAGGATCATTTGTTATGCAGGATCTTACAGAAAAGAATACCCAACTGTCGCGGGAGCTTGAAGAGTGCAAAGCCCAACTTGAGGCCGCACTAGCCACGACAGGGGAAGCCAAAGAGACCCCCTCTGGTAATATACGCTTCAAAAGATAAGTATGTTGTGAAGTGTGGCGTGTGTATAAATCTGACAATAGCATTGCAGATGGCGCCGAGTAGATCCGGACAAGCAACAGCTCTTGCGCGGTTAAAGGTCAGCGAACGCGTGCTTACGAGGGTGAGGCAGGAGAAAAATAATCTCCAAGATGCCAACACCCAGCTGGGTGAGGAACTAAACGGTGTTCGTGCCTAGCTGTCTGACTCCGTTAAGGAGAATCGGCGGCTCCGTATAGATAAGCTTCTGTTAAAGAAGCCCCCAGGTATAATGAGCGCGGATAGCGCGTCAAGTGTGTGCGAACAAAGCTCGAACGAGCCTTCAAAGGATGTAAGAGAAAAGGAGGGGGAAGGAGAGAAATATAAGACAGCTAATGTGTAAAAATACAGACGGAGGAAGCGGACGAACTCAGAAACCGGCGCTAGGCGTAGAATCTTCGGAGACGGACTGCGTTCCATGGGTGCGGCTCGAGTCGGTTATCCGATGCATCTCACAGACAGTATGCTCCACCCGTCAGGACTTGGTCGATGATGAAGGGACCTTCCCATTTGGGCTTGAGTTTGTCCTTTTTCTTGTCCGGCAGGCGTATAACTAACTCGCCAACATTGTAAGTTTTGGCCCGTACTTCTCTGCTTTGATATCTTCGAGCCTGCTGTTGATAGAATGCGAGCGGGCTTTTACTGCAGTCACGCTCCTCCTCCAAAGGCGTCCAAACTGTCCTGCCGATCGAGCTCGGCTTCGCTTCTTTGTACATGCGCACGCCGAGGTGAGTCATGAATTATGTCGCAGGCGGGACTGCCTCTGCGCCGTATACCATAAAGAATGGTGTGAATCCGGTAGTGCGATTCGGAGTGGTCCGCAGCCCCCAGAGTACGGAGTCGAGCTCCTCTACCCAGTGCGTGTTAGATTCCTTGAGGGACCGCACTAATCTGGGTTTGATGCCGCTCATGATTAGACCATTTGCTCGCTTTCGACTTGACCGTTAGTTTGAGGGTGATAGATCAAGCATAGTCGAGCTTGATGCCCATGTTTTTGCACCAGAGTTTGACCTCATCGGCCGTAAAGTTCGTGCCGTTATCAGTGATGATGCTGTGGGGGACGCTGTAATGGTGTACGACCCCTGATATGAAGTCTATCACCGCTCCGGATTCGGCCGTCTTAATAGGTTTGACCTCTATCCATTTGGTGAATTTATCCACCATGACCAGTAGGTATTTTTGCTTATGGGTTCCTCCTTTAAGGGGTCCAACCATGTCAAGCCCCAGACCGCAAAGGGCCAGGTGATGGGTATAGTTTTGAGGGCGGTGGGTGGCATGTGGCTTTGATTAGCAAAGAGCTGGTAACCGACGCATTGTTGGACTAAGTCCTGAGCATCTGCCCGGGCCGTCGGCCAATAAAATCATGTACGGAAGGCCTTGCCTACAAGGGCCCGGGCTGCTGCGTGGTGCCCGCCGAGTCCGGCATGAATTTCAGCCTGAAGATTCCTCCCTTCCTCTTGGGAGATACACCTTTGAAGGACTTCGGTGGTGCTTTTCTTATAAAGCTCTCCCTCATGGGCCTTATAGGCTTTAGATCGCCGCACTATGCAGCGGGCCTCGTTTTGGTCCTCGGGAAGTTCCTGCCTGGTTAGGTAGGCTAGGAATGGTTCCGTCCACGGGGCAATGACTACCATTATTACGTGGGCTGAGGATGTTACTTCGTTGGCAGAACCACCAATTGTGTCAGAATGTTCGGTGTCAGGCAGTGCGGTTGGGTCCGGGTTGTTATTTCCGGACTCCCCCTCCCATAGTATGGATGGCTTGAACAACCTCTCTAGGAAGATGTTGGGGGGGACAGCATCGCGCTTTGCGCCACTGCATGCCAACACGTCTGCTGCCTGGTTGTTTTCCCAGGCTATATGATGAAATTTGAGCCCCTCAAACCGAGCAGACATTTTTAGGACGGCGTTGCGATAAGCTGCCATTTTCGGATCCTTGGCATCGAAGTCTCCATTTATTTGCGATATCGCGAGGTTCGAATCCCCGCGCACCTCTAGGCGTTGAAGGCCCATGGAGACTGCCATCCGGAGACCATGTAGAAGGGCCTCGTATTCGGCTGCGTTGTTGGAGTCCGTATACATTATTTGGACTACGTATTGAACTGTATCTCCGGTTGGGGACGCGTAACGAGCGCCAAATTTCCGCACCAGCCAACATTTTGGAGCCGTCGAAGTGCATGATCCAGTTGGAATATGCGTCGTACTATTTAGGGAGTTCGGCTTCAGTCCATTCGGCGACAAAGTCAGCCAAAACTTGCGACTTAATAGCTCGCCATGGCTTATAGGTTATGTCGAATGGGAGGAGCTCAATGGCCCATTTGGCAATCCGGCCCGTCGCGTCGCGGTTTTTTATAATGTCGTTAAGAGGTACTTCGGAGGCTACTGTTATCGAACACTCTTGAAAGTAGTGTCGCAGCTTCCGGGATGCCATAAACACCGCGTACGCTATCTTTTGATAATGCGGATACCGTGACTTGCATGGAGTTAGGACAGTGGACACGTAGTAAACTGGTTTTTGAAGGGGGAACTTGTGTCCGTCCGTTTCTCGTTCGACGACGAGCACCGCGCTTACAACTTGATGAGTTGTCGCGATATATAATAGCATTGGTTCGCCCATGTTGGGCGCGGCCAGGACTGGGTTTGTTGCCAATATGGCTTTTATTTCTTCGAGTCCGGCCGTGGCGGCATCCGCCCACTCGAAGTGTTCGGTGCGCCGGAGGAGGCGATAAAGGGGTAATGCCTTTTCTCCCAAGCGGGAGATAAAGCGGCTTAGAGCCGCCACGCATCCGGTCAATTTTTGTATTTGTTTGAGGTCCTTTGGGATATCCAATTGTGACAGAGCTCGGATCTTGGCAGGGTTTGCTTCAATTCCTCTACCGGATACAATGAAGCCCAAGAGCTTTCCGGCTCGTACGCCGAAAACGCATTTTTCCGGGTTGAGCTTGATGTCATATGTTCGGAGATTATCGAATGCGAGCCTCAAGTCGTCTACTAGAGTTTCGACATGCTTGGTTTTGACGACCACGTCGTCTACGTATGCCTCCACCGTTTTGCCGATCTGGTTTGCCAAACATGTCTGAATCATGCGCTGATATGTTGCGCCGGCGTTTTTGAGCCCAAAGGGCATTGTGTTGAAGCAAAATGGGTCGTATGGGGTGATGAATGCCGTTGCGGCTTGGTCGGGCTCTGCCATCTTATTGGTGGTAGCCGGAGTATGCGTCGAGGAAGCACAATGAATCGTGTCCTGCGGTAGCGTCGATAATTTGATCGATGCGGGGGAGGGGGAAGGGATCCTTTGGGCAAGCCTTGTTAAGGTCCTTGAAATCGACGCATAGGCGCCAGGATTTGTCCTTCTTTGGTACCATCACCAGGTTTGCTAGCCAGTCCGGATGTTTTATATCTCTGATGAATCCGTCCTCCAATAGTTTGGCTAGCTCCTCTCCCATGGCCTGTCGCTTGGGCTCGGAGAAACACCGAAGAGCTTGTTTGACTGGCTTGAATCCTTTTAGGATGTTTAGGCTGTGCTCAGCCAGCTGGCATGGGATTCCTGGCATGTATGAAGGGTGCCAGGCAAAAATGTCCCAATTTTCACGTAGGAATTCTCGTGGTCTTGGCGTCTACATCGTGGTTTAATTGTGCCCCGATGGAGGCCGTTTTTGTAGGGTCTGTTGGATGGACTTGGAATTTGACTATTTCGTCCACTGGTTTAAAGGAGGTGGACTTGGATCTCTTATTGAGTATCACATCGTCCCTATTCACCGTTGAGTGCAGCGCAATGAGTTCCTCGGCCGCTAGGGCTTCAGATAGTGCCTCAAGGGCCAGTGCGGCTGTCTTATTTTCGGCGCGGAGTGCTATGTCCGGGTCACTAGCAAGAGTGATGATTCCGTTGGACCTGTGCATTTTGAGCTTCATGTACCCGTAATGGGGTATAGCTTGAAAAATTGTAAATGCCTCTCGCCCTAATAGAGCGTGGTATCCGCTGCTGAGCAGGGGCCACTTGGGCGTGACCTCCTCGGGCCTGTAATTATATGGCGTGCGAACACCACATCCAGGTGATTTTTCCTGTCTGACATGCTTCCCGACTGGGGATTATTCCTCTAAAGGTTGTGCTGCTTCGCTCAATGCGGCTCCAGTCTATTTCCATTTTTCGAAGGGTTTCCTCGTAGATGAGGTTCAATCCGCTGCCGCCGTCCATGAGTACCTTGGTAAGGCGAAAGTCGTCCACTATTGGACTGAGGACCAATGCGGCTGGTGCTCGGGCTGTTCGGAATTTACGTTCATCACTGGCATTAAAGGTAATAGCCGTGTCACTCCATGGGTTTATTGTTGCTACTTGGTAGACTTCGGCAAGGCTGCGGAATGTTCGTTTCCGCATATTATTTGATGCGAAAGTCTCGAAGACTATTAATACCGTACTGGTATCCCTGGGCTGGTGCTCTGGAGTTAGAAGCTCTTCACCACTTTTGGCCACCTGCCGTAGTATCCAACATGCTCTAAGGCTATGAGTTGGAGTGGCGCCCTCTGTACTATGAATTTTGCAGGGTCCATTGAGCCATCCCTTAAGTACGGTTCCATGCCCTATAGAGGGTTTTTGCTTTTTGGTGTTTAACCCAGGTGCCTGGCGATAATGCGCCCTTTTATTTCGGACTGGGGTTGTATTCAGGGCCGGATTGTCCCAAAATTTGATTTCGGTTTTCCAGGCGCTTTCCGTCGCACAGTACTTCCATACTATGGATGCCAAGTCAGCAAAGCGTGTGATTTCACGACGACTTACGGCGTTGAGGATTCCCTTGTCCGTGCAATTATTGCAGAAGAATGAAATTGCGTCCTCCTCGCGGCAGTCCTTTGTCCTGTTCATGACCAGGAGGAATCTGGCCCAGTAATGGTGTGCTGTTTCTACGGGCTCTTTCCGGATTTGGGATAGATCGCTTATGTTTGGGTGGGCGGGTGGAATTAAATTCGGAACCCCGTCCAATCTAAGACTCAGGGGCCAAGAAGTTTCCGCACTTGGAAGCTTGGGTTCTGGGATGTTGTCCAATGAATCTAGCCCGCTGCCTGACTTTAGGTTCAGGGCTTGAGTGACGTCCTCCCCTCCGTGGGAATCCGGCATGGAGGGATCGGGAATCCGGACATAGCTAGTCCTTAAGATAGAAGAAGGGTCGCCGTATTGTTCCTTTACCACAGCAACGTGGTGGGTAACCTTGGGAGAGTTAATCTCTCTTAGATCGGGTTTAGGCCCAATCTGATCGTAGTCTGTAGCGACTCCCAGGGCGGCGATGCGATCCAAAAGCTCGTTTAGGGAAGAGAGCTCCATCGGATCTAACTGCTCGGCGAGTTCCAAGTTAACGTGAAGATTGCTTTCGATGACCCGAGAAGTCATCGTCGGCGCGGAGGTCGAACAGGCGGTCATAAGAAAACCGCCTAGTCGGAGAGTTTGGCCGATAGCCAAAGCTCCTTTAGCAACAAATGGCGTCTTTTAAAGGCGGGATGAGGCATCCTTCCGATGGCGGCGACACGGAAGGAACTCTCAATGAAAGCACCAATGTCGGTGTCAAAACCGCGGATCTCGGTAGGGGGTCCCAAAGCGTATGCGTCTAGGCGTATGGTAACAGGGAGACAAGGGACACGATGTTTTACCCAGGTCCGGGCCCTCTCGATGGAGGTAAAACCCTACTTCCTGCTTGATTAATATTGATGATATGGGTAGTACAAAAGTAGATCTACCACGAGATCAGAGAGGCTAAACCCTAGAAGCTAGCCTATGGTATGATTGTTGTTCGTCCTACGGACTAAAACCCTCCGGTTTATATAGACACCGAAGAGGGTTAGTGTCGGTGTCAAAACCGGCGGATCTCGGGTAGGGGTCCCGAACTGTGCGTCTAGGCGGATGGTAACAGGAGACAAGGGACACGATGTTTTTACCCAGGTTCGGGCCCTCTTGATGGAGGTAAAACCCTACGTCCGGCTTGATTGATATTGATATTGTGGATGTTTACAAGAGTGGATCTACCACGAGATCAAGGAGGCTAAACCCTAGAAGCTAGCCTATGGTATGATTGTAAGGGTTGTTGATGTTGTCCTACAGACTAGAGCCATCCGGTTTATATAGACACTGGAGAGGGCTAGGGTTACATAGAGTCGGTTACAATGGTAGGAGATCTACATATCCGTATCGCCAAGCTTGCCTTCCACGCCAAGGAAAGTCCCATCCGGATACGGGGAGAAGTCTTCAATGTTGTATCTTCATAGTCTTGGAGTCCGGTCGATGATGATAGTCCGGCAGATGATAGTTCGGCTGATGATGGTAGTCCGGCTATCCGGACACCCCCTAATCCAGGACTCCCTCAGTAGCCCCTGAACCGGGCTTCAATGACGATAAGTCTCATGCCAGATATTGCTTGGCATTGCAAGGCGGGTTCCTCCTCTGAATGATAGAAGATTGTGAACACCAGGATAGTGTCCGGCTCTGCAAAATAAATTCCACATTCCACCGTAGAGAGAATAATATATACACAAGTTCAATTTGCTGACGTTTTCTGCAGCATGACGTCATGCCGCTACCAAGCCATTATTTAAATCGTTTTTTATTCTACCACCTCAGCACATTTAGCGAAGCGGTTTCCTTGGCACGTCTTGTCGAAGCAGAGATCGTGTTTCCCCTTAATCCGGGATTCTCATCAATACGGACATGGGTAACCCAACCGCGCCATTGATGGTGACGCTTGGGGGATAAGCGAGTTTTACCAGGCGGTGGGGACGCGTGAACTTCGCCCGCCCATATAAGGGATAAGGATTTACCTTCTCACCCACGCCTTCTTCCTCCTTTGATTATCCATCTCCGCCTTTTCGAGCTCCAGCGCCCAAGTTCAAGGCGCATCTCGTCTCAACCTTCTCCGACCATGTCCGGGCGGGAGGTAAATGGTTGGCCTCCACCGTTAAGGAGGAGCACATCGCCAAACTGCGCGGCGCGGATACCTCTCCGGCGACATCGCCAGCACCGGCCGCTGCCGACGAGGCAGCTCATCCCCACCCCTGTGCCCCATGAGAGGGTCGTCTTTCTTCCCCACTTCCTCCGTGGACTGGGCTTTCCACTTCACCCCTTTGTCCGGGGGCTCATGTTCTACTACGGCCTGGATTTCCATGATCTGGCGCCGAACTTCATCCTCAACATCTCGGCGTTTATCGTCGTGTGCGAGGCCTTCCTCTGCATCCGGCCCCACTTCGGCTTGTGGCTCAAGACCTTCAATGTCAAGCCGAAGGTAGTGAAGGGCACTCAAGCGGAGTGCGGAGGCGCCATGTTGGGCAAGATGCCCAATGTCCTTTGGTTCGAAGGGGCCTTCGTGGAATCCGTCAAGGGGTGGCAATCGGGGTGGTTCTATATCACCGAGCCGCGTGACCCCGCATGGGCGGCGGCCCCCGAGTTCAGATCTGGTATCCCCACGCAGCTCACCTCCACGGAAAGAGAAGGGCTTCTTTGTGGGGTAGTTCGGAGGAGCCGACGGGACTCCAAGCCCTGTATCCGAAGCTGGTGAAGAAGCTCAGGCTGGTTAACGTGGTCCAAGTTATGCTCGTCCGCCGGATTCTCCCATGCCAAGAGCGGGCATTCAATCTGTGGGAGTTCGATCCGGAACAGCACCAGGCGCTGAGCGGGCTCTTCGACACGACGTACGAAGGTGCCTGGAGAGTGCTGTTCAAGGGCGCCGAAGCCCCCGCATCCGCGACTGAAGATCGCGGATTTCGCTCGCAGCGCCAAGCCAACGAGGTAAGTGATTCTACCCCTTTACGGGACACTTGCTTTTCATAGTTTGACTCTATGCGGGTTTTAATTTCCCCTTTTCCTTTGACAGGACTGGATGAGGAAGGCGGAGCAGATTATCTGCCTGGCTCCTATGCCAGAAAATCCAGTAGACGCCCGTCTAGCGGGGCTGCTGGTTCCGGCACTGCACGTGGTGCCGGAGAAGAAGGCCAAGAAGGAGGCCACGGGTGCTCGAAAGAGTGCCTGTTTTCAGGTGTCCGACGACTCCGGGGCGGACTCCTCCCCCGAAAATGAGGAGGAGAAAGAGGACTCTCTCCTAGAGGAGGGAGAGAGGAAGAGGAAGGCTTCCCCAACAGGGGAGGCCGAAGGGTCCAAGAGGGGAAGGACTATTCCCCCGGACAGCTCCGCCAACATCAACGTTGGCGAGGAAGAATGGCCTTCAAGGGCCAGGCCTCCGGCAAGATCGTAAGTATCCGGATTCCTGAATGATTTATAATTTCTTTTTCTGCGTCACATAGTGTCATTCTGATGCCGCATGCTGCCTGTAGTCCGGCCAGTGATAATCTCCCCGCTTCATCGAAGCGGGTCGTTGCTCCGTCGGATGTAGACTCCATCCCGACCGCCTCCACCCCTCGCGACACCGAGGACGCCGAGGTGGGATCCCAAGAAGGGACCCATCAGGGGGAGGCTCCGGAGGCGCCACAAGGCGTCCTCCCGGACTTTGCGCCGGACTCCAAATCAGAACCCGCAGTGGTTCCGGGTCCGCCGTGCCCTTCGAATGAAGGGCAAGACCGTGGACGCCGCGGCTTCCGCCCAACCGAGGCGCCGGGCAATTTGTTGGAGGCGCTGCAGAGCGCTTCCATCGAGGAAGAACACCGCACTATTATGAGTGCGGTGATTCAGAAGGTGCAGCTCGCTAAGAGCGGGCTGACCGAAGCCTGCAGTAGCCTTCTATCAGGCTTTGAGGTAAGAAGTTAAAAATATGCGATGTAATACTGCATAGACAGTAGCCCCCGATGCTCGGTTCGGTGTTCGGGAAGAAAAGCCGGACTGAGGATCTAAAAAAAAGAAGATATACACAGGGTTGCTAAAAAATTATGTCAATATGGGTTGCAGTCAGGCTGCCGACCTCTCACAAGACCGGGATCGGAGGTCGGTGCTTTGAAGCAGAGCTTTCGAGCAGTCCGAGCAAGAGCTCGGCCGCGCCAGAAGCAGCTCGGGACAAAGAAGGTGAGTAACACCACTTTGAACTTGTACCTTACAGAAAAGGATTTAGGTTGCAACAAAAAATAACAAGGATAACATGGGTACTGCAGGGGCCACGAACGAGGTGGCGACCCTAAAGGAGGTTGTGTCCGTGGCCGAACGCAATGCGGCCACGGAATGGGCAGAGCGAGAAAAGCAGGAGGCGCGGGTGGCGGTGGTTCAGCAAGAGCTCCAGGCTCTCATGGAAAAGCATGAGAGTTTGGAGCGCGACTCAAAGACTCGAGAGTCCAAGCTTGCCTCGGCTCTTGAAAGTGCCAAAACTGCCAAGGCCGATGCTCATAAGTCCCTTCAGGAGATTGAGGTGATGAAGAAGATAGCGGCGGGTAAGGCATTTTTCATGCAAAGCAAGCATGTGAATGTAAATTACGTGTTACTTACAGACCCGGAGCTCTCCTGTATGCGGATCTGCCTCGCAGCGTGTCTCGATGCCGCCGCATTCTACCGAGCCGAGGAGGGAGCTCAACGGAGAAGGTCTTCTGGTCTCAAGATGTCGAGGCCGGCCATCCAGTGCCCCCTAGCGACCAGTGAAGCAGCTGGTCGAGCTCCTAAGGTGGCCGAGCAGGCCATGAAGGGGCTCATAGTCCGGATGTGGCCCGGAGAGGCCATGCCTGGGAGCTACTTCGGCCTCGTGCGACGGTTGGTGGATGCGTGCCCCTGGGTGGAGGTTATCAAGCGCTCCGCCTGTATTGAAGGTGCTCGTCGGGCCCTTGCCCGCGCAAAGGTGCATTGGGGCAAGCTGGATGCGGAGAAGCTAATCACTGACGTGCCACCAGCGAGCAAGGAATATCGTACGCCCGAAATGTACTATAGGACTGTCCTGAAGGGTGCCCGCAAGATTGAGGATGAGTGCCCCAGGGATGTAATTATTGAGTAGATTCGCAATGTGTTATCCTGTGCGCTGAAAACTTTGTTCATATGCGCTAAGCAACGCTTGTTAATTTAAAATATTACCTTCTGTCGTGGAATTGTCACGGCAGATGTCCTCATGAAAGGACTTAGTCGTAGGACTCTTCTTCGCCCGCTGAGCCGTCTCGACGAGGTCAGTGCAGACGTCCGGCCCAGGCCCTGGCTCGCCGATCATGCCGATGAACACGTGTATGCCGCCAAAGGGGACCCGGTACCCGTACTCAACTGAGCCGCCTCGGGCCCCAAATCCGCATCGTCGATGTAGAGCTTGCCATGACGACTCTTAGTCATCGGCCATCGCATAGCCTTCGAGTCCTTCGAACTTGCCCTCTAAGATCATCAAACCATCGCGGCGATAGCCCCACGGTGGCGCCAACTGTCGTGGAATTGTCACGGCAGATGTCCTCATGAAAGGACTTAGTCGTAGGGCCACCGTACGGGTTAACCTAGAGGGTTAAAGCGGACACAAGACACGGGAATTATATCGGTTCGCCCTTCGATGAAGGTAAAAGCCTACGTCCGATTGTGATGTGATTGATATGATTTCGGCGACTAGGGAGCAATAGCTTTGCCTTAGCCTCGAATTCTCTGTCCCTAACTTCGCCGCTGGTCGTCCCCTTATATACACGGGTTGGCCTTGGCCGGTCTCTGAAGTCCCGATCCGGCTCATACAAGCGTCTGCTCGGTCTCTTCTTTCTTAACTTACAACACAAGTTACAATACTAAGGCGGTTTACATAAATGGACCTTAATTCGCCTCTGGGCTCCGTGCCTCCTCCGTGGGCCTGAATCATGGATTTAGGGTAAACCGGCCCCTCACGGGCGGTTCACGCTCGATGGTTGTATCCCCAACATTAGGCCCAGTTGACTTGAACCGTTCATGTTAATCTTCGACACCTTCAGGAAACTCTTGATCTCTTTTCACATTTTGTAAACCGCCAGCTGCTTGAACCGCCGTGATGTCATCTTCCGATCCGGCGTGTCGTATGCGTCTTGACGCTATTTTTAATAAAGAAATCCAAACAGTAAGATTCCCTGCATTTAATGCCATCCGAAATCGAGGCGGCGGCTGCACCGTCACCGCTTTTGACTCCTCGAATCCCGCGCCCGTTGATTGCTCCGGTTCCTTATAAATAGACCGGCCGCCTCCTGTCTCTTCTTCTTCTCCTTCCTCGCGACGCTCAGTCTTGAAGCTCCGCCCGTCGCCTCCGACCTTCGAGCAGCAGCGTCAACGCCGGGCCGCCGCATCGACCTGACCGTATCAGAGTCTTCCGGCGCTCCTCCTCGGCTTCGCTCATCAGGTAAGGTCCTTTTTCAACCCCTAGATCGCATTTGTAGACCCTGTTCATCCCGCAGTTCATCTCGGTTTCTTCACACCTGCTTCCGCCATGGCCATGCGATCCAACAGATCGTATATCCTGTGCGAGGGACTGCCTCCGGCCCATCTAACCCTTCACGCATCGGCTTTTTTTCCGTAGATCCTCGAGTTTAGAATACCCGAACCCTCCTGTTCTTTTCCGAGGTTTGCATAGGCCGTGAAGGTTTTTCTTCATCGAACTTCGGTAGATCTTGATTACTTCCCTTCGCATGTGAAAACTGTTTACATCCATACTTAGCAGATTTTTCAATTCTGCCTTATTCGGCGGTTTAACTTTTGATAGCTAATTCGTCACTCCATTAGCCCTCAGTTAAACCGGAATGGGAAGGCCGACGCTGAATCGCCGGTTTAACAATGCATAATATGCCTGAACCGTTTAATGGTGAACCGTTTCTCCCTTTATTCCACAGCTTAGTCTTCCGGAATGGCTCCTCAATTCTCAGCTTGCAATTGGGTCCGGTCAAAATCATCAAACGCAACTCAACGGCTATGTCACCACCGGGCGGTTTGGCTCCAAAAATGCCCTCCATCAAGCGCGTTCCGGATGGCGAGTTTCCTCCGGAGCCACAAGAGGGAGAAGTAATTGTGTTTATGCAGCATTTAGACCGGGGTTCTGCCCGCCCGGTTCAAAAATTTTCGGGGCGCCCTTGCAAGCTTGCAACTCCATCCGCAGGATATCGGCCCGAACTCGTGTCAAACATATGCAACTTTCAAGTCTTCTGTGAAGTCTATCTTCGTGAAGAGCCGTCGTGGAGCTATTCCGGATTTCTTTCACTTGAACCGCCAGACGGAGTTTTCTCGACGGTCCCAACACGTAACTAGGCGGCGTTTCAATCCGTAAAAGGAAGGAAGCGGACTTTCCTCACGCCAAACACCACAGCCATCCAAAGGATTGGAACCATACCTGGTTCTATTGCCGGAACACCGCCTCCTGCCAACGAGAATCCCTTGCCGGGTTACCGTCCTCACCGCTCAAGAACAACCATCCGCTGCCTTTACGCTTAACCGCCATGAACGGAAGAACTTTGCACCTCGGATCATAAAACTCCGGGCTCTAATGGCCAATGGACTAACTGGTGTGGACCTTGTGCGATGCTTTGGGTTTCTTGGGGCATCTTGCCCTTAAGCCGCCGCCCGGATTGATGCACGAGTATATCGCAGCCTCAAAGACCCTCAAAGGCGTCACGAATTACCAATAACTGAATTTGAGGTTACAGAGGCTGTAAAAAAGATGCTTGATGAACCAATCTCCGTCTGCAGCCTAACCGGGTTGGCTCCGTTCTGTGTTGCCAACCCGCCACCTGCGGTAAGACTTTGCTCACCGCTTTTCGGGCTTTTAACATTTTGTTGATATTCATTAATCCTTGCTACCTCGCAGGCTGACAGCTCCTTCTGGAGACGGACCAAACCGGCCCGAGCTCCGCGTATAAAGTCCAAGGCTACCAAAAAGGCTGGCAAGAAAACCGCCGGGTCTTCTGATCCGCCGGAAGATGAAGAATCTGAAGCTGAGGTAAAACTTGATATCCTTACGAGGGAGCCGCCAGAAACCGGCTCTCCTCCTTGTGTTTCTTCTTATGATTTATCCTCTATTCTTCCCTGTCTTGATAAATGTAACTCCGAGGATGATCTGTCAAGCCATCCATGCCGACCATGTTGAGGTAATCCTTCTTTCTTCCGACTCCGACCTCGTGCGGTTAAAAGAATTCGCCCGCTACCGTTCGGAAAGTGAAAAATCTCATTCCTCTACTTATTTGAAGACACAAAGAGGCGAAGAGCGCCGTACAACCCGGCACAATGGTCAACAGATTCTATCCTCCGGTTTACCAGATACACCAAACCGGAAGCGTCGCCCAGAGGTGACTTGTTCTCCTGAAAAACGTTATCCCTTAAAGGGTTTCTTTCGATGTCCTCTTAATTCGCCCCGACCGAATTATCGGGCCTCTTCCAACTCTTCCGGCGGTTCATCAACCACGAATCGCCTCCGCCGAAAGTTGCTGCAGGGTATGTAATCGCTGTCCATCGATTCGATTTACAACTGCCTTGGTTGATTTGCCTTAATCCAATTCTGAACATTGCAGCACCAAGGCTCGCTTGAGTAAGAAAGCGTTTACCCTTGTCCCTTCTGCTTTTGTTGTTCCTTAAAAGTGACCGTAACAAACCCACGAATATCCTTATGTCTCCAATGATAGCTCTGGCGAGTTGTACAAAGTCGATACTGGCTGATCCGCCCGGAAAGCTGAACCGAGGTCCAAATGGAAACTTCACAGCCTGCTCCACCAAACCCGCCGATAGAGCGAGTCGTAATAGTTGAACCACCGAGCGAGTAAGCAAACATCAAGCCCAAAGAAGACCGCCGAAAATGACGATGTTATTGTGACAGCATCACTACGCTGCTCCTAGCCAACCGGTCGCTTTAACAAAACATAGTGCCAAGGGCGAGTCGCCGCCGTGAGTAAAGATAAAGGAAAAACAGACCTGTCGACCATTTACAACTTCTCTGCCCAAGAACTGCACTCCGGGTTTACGAACCGCTCTATACCACCCGTGACCTTGAAGCTGATGCAGTAAACCGGATGAAGGACCGCTATGAGGTAATGAATTATGTCTTTCCTGTACCTTAGCTGTATAGTAGCCCCCAAGGGTCGGTTCAACTTAGCATAGTTAAACCGGGACTTAATTTCTGTACCCAAATGGCAAACTGAGATCAATTAGCCATTAGCCCCCAAGTGCCAAGGTGAATATGTATATTGAGCTTGGGACTTGATAATGAGACACCTAACATGCTTCCTTTGTTACCCGAGAATGAAATAGAGCAGAAAGCGTGCAACTCAAAGACCTGCGAGCCCATCTGGAGCCTCAGCAAGCAGACACCACCAAGGCCACGGACGAATTGAGCACGGCCTTGGCCACTCTGGAACAGCTGAAGGAGTGGTATAAATCCGAGCAGGCCAAGCTGGGACACCGAGAAGGCCGGTTTGAAAAACGGGCGGAAGAAGCCGAAGCAGCCCTTAAACCGGGCGATCAAGAGCTTAGGACTCAAGCGCCAAGTGCATGCCATGACCTCTGCCGTCTTTGGTAAGAAACTATGCACTGACTATCTTAATTTTGATATTTCCGCCAGTTTATCCTGAGTTGTCTTAAACCGGTGCAGGCAAGCGTATTGCACATATGGGCTCTGATGTGCGGAAGAAGCTTAAGGCCGCTTATACGCTGATTGAGCAGCTGTATACCGGCGCCCAGCGAGTCATATGTGCTACATCATACGACAACACGGCGCCGTCCCTGATCAGAGAAACCCTGGACCGGTTGTCCATTGTTCCGGGGCAGCTTGAAGAGTTGAAGCGATCCGCGGCTCGGCTGGCACCTTCTTGGCTCGACGCGCCAAGGCGTGGATAGCAGATCTTGATCCGGTGACATAGCCAAAGGTTTCCCAGTGCTCAAGAGAATGGTGAAGCCTTTGATAACGGCATACAAACGGATCACAAAGGAAATGCGTCATTGGCGAGTCAATCGGCAGACGGCAACCTCGACGGTTCACCGCCTTTTATGACGCCAACAACAAGCGGGTGGAGTTTGTCATCCCTAAAGTGCAGAGCCTTGTTCCCCAATCCGTAAGCACACTTATGCCCTCGACGTCGATCCGCTGAGCTGATAAGTGAAGAAGCTGTCTTTCGTGCCTTAACCCGGATTGACTGGTCTACCAATGACTTCCGGCTTTGGGTGAGGAAGAAGGAGTTGAACCGACGTCAGCGCCCCTCTACCTCACGTCAACCCGGCCGAAGCAGCGTAATTAAATCAAGCCGGGTGGCGCCTCCAAGCTTCAAGGCATAACCCCACATGAAACGCCGGGCCTCAAAAGGCTTTGTAATAGGATAGTCGATTACTTTGTTTTGAACAATGCCGTTACAACCTCGGTCTGTAAACTTTTGCATGGCGGTCTTTGGATACTTTGGTTTTGAAGTAGTGAATCCTTCAACATATTTTGCCTGCAATCACAAATTCTTAAACCGCCATGGCGGCTTAACCTCTAAGCCGGATTGTGATGCCAATATATTTATATAAGAAAATATCGAGGTATACGATCAAAATTTTGTGATACAAACATACCGCCGATGTCGGGCACACGGTTGGCTTTTAGCCAATCACGAAGCGGAGGCTTTATAAACCATCACCGTCAAAGGAGAACAATCCTGTAGGTATAATACCGATTTACCGTGTAAATCGTGGTCGGGCATGATAAGCCCCCCTGTTACTCCATAATGGGATGTTAACAAAGAAATCAAACCGGAACAATCAATCGCCGGATTTAAAAATGGACCAAATTCTGAAAACTTGAATCCGGTTGAAAGAAGGTTTGTCGGTTTAAGAAAACAAACAAAAGCCAAATTATACGTATAAAAAACACATGGAAGCAAAAACAATGACAAAGACTGTTTGCAAGAAGAGGCTTTATTGAGCCTGATCAGATGGCGTTACCATGGTCGGACAGGACCAAGATCCCTATAAGGTGTAGCGATGGTTCAAGTCAGCCAGGTCCCCAACTGACATCGTGGCATTATGCCGATCAAGTGGCATTGCATTGGTTCGGGTTCGACCAAGCCCCAAGTGATTCTATGGCCTTAGGCCGACCAAGAGGCGTGACTGGTTCAGACGTGACCATGTCCCCAAGTGATCTGGTGGCTTTTACGCTTTGTCAAGAGGTGTTGCATTGGTTCGGACACGACCAAGCCCCCAAATGATCTGGTGGCTTTCGCACTGCCAAGAGGTGTTGCATTAGTTCGGACACGACCAAGCCCCCAAGTGACAAAAATTTCACAAAAGCAAGGCCAAGGGTTAAACCGGAGGCCGCTTCACGACAAAGATCTCCATGTACCCAAACCGGACTTTTATACGAGCAGATACCCGCTTTAGCCGAGGATCCGGTTTATTGCCTTTATTCATAATATATACATTGTCTTAATATGTACATAAGTGGAGCCAATGGCTCAGGTATAATAAGGCCGAAGATGAGCTATGTTCCACGGCCTGTTGGTCTCCTCTTCTGACGTGCGTGAGTCCTTTCGCTCTCGAACATCAATCAGATAGTAGGACCCGTTGTATAGATTCTTGCTGACCACAAAAGGCCCCTCCCAAGGTGAGGATAGCTTGTGCATATCTTTCTGGTCTTGAATGAGCCGCAGCACTAAGTCTCCTTCCGAAAGGTTCTGGTTTTAACTCCGGCTGTGATACCGACGAAGATCCTATTTGGTAAACCGCGAGCGAGCAGCTGCCATATCGCGCTCTTCATCCATTCGATCCAAATCGTCTTGCCGTGCTGCCTCGCTATCTGCCTCAACATAAGCTGCCACTCGAGGTAGTCGTGACGGATATCGCTGGGAAGGACCGCCTCCGCTCCATAGATCATAAAGAACGGCGTGTATCCGATTGGATCGGTTGGGGTAGTATTTATACTCCATATCACCGATGGTAGCTCTTCCACCCAACAACCCGGCGTCCTCTCTAAAGGGACCATAAGTCGGGTTTGATACCTTTCAAGATCTCCTGATTAGCTCGTTCCGCTTGACCATTGGATTGCGGGTGGGCTACGGAAGAAACATCAAGCCGGATGTGCTCTCGTTCACAAAATTCCTTCATAGCTCCTTTGGACAAATTGGTGCCATTGTCCGTGATGATACCGTGTGGAAACCCAAACCCGGAAAATCACCTTTTGATGAACTGAACCGCCGTGGCGCATCACACTTGCTAACGAGGCTCTGCCTCAACCCACTTGGTAAATTTATCAACCGCCACCAACAGTGGGTCTTTTTGTCCTTGGACCTTTTGAAAGGTCCAACCATATCCAACCCCAAGTCGCAAACGGCCAAGTAATTGGAATCATCCTCAATTCTTGAGGTGGCACATGAGCACGCCTGGAGAACTTTTGGCAACCATCACATCGTCTGACCAGATCCTCCGCATCAGCATGGGCAGTCAACCAATAGAAACCATGGTGGAACGCTTTGGCCACCAAGGACTTTGAACCGGCGTGGTAACCACAATCCCCTTCATGGATCTCTCGCAATATCTCACAGCCCTCTTCAGGGGACACACAACGCTGAAACGCCTACGACACCTGCAATGGTGCAACTCGCCATTAACAATGGTCATAGACTTAGACCGCCCGAACTATCTGCCGGGCCAACGTCTCATCTTCTCGTAACTCGCCCGGTTCATGTATGCCAAATAAGGGAGCGTCCAATCCGGAATGACATGCGGGGCCGCCACCAATTGAGCCTCCGGATCGGGGATAGCCAAATCAATTTCATCGGGAAGCTTAAGCGGCGAATTGTGCAAGACATCAAGGAAGACGCGTTAGCGGGACCGGTTTACGTTGAGAGCCCAGCCGGCTTAAAGCATCAGCCGCTTGCTCTTCCGACGATCCACATGGTCCACGATATCCTTTAAAATGTCCTGCAACAACATCCACCTCCCGACGATATGCAGCCATGAGTGGATCTTTGGAATCCCAAGTACACGATACTTGCCGGGCCACCAAGTCCGAGTCACCAAAGCATTTAACCCGGCCGAGATTCATTTCCTTAGCCATCCGGAGACCATGGAGCAAAGCTTCATACTCAGCTGCATTGTTAGTACAAGGGAACATTAGGCGGAGAACGTATGAACTTGTCACCTCGCGGGGAAGTTAATACGACTCCAGCCCCCGAGCCCTCCAATTGCCTGGACCCATCAAAGTGGATGGTCCAATAGGTATGATCCGGCTTCTCTTCAGGCGCTTGCAACTCCGTCCAAACATTAATGAAATCCACAAGTGCCTGAGATTTTACGGCCGTCTGAGGCACATACCTTAAACCGTGCGGCCCAAGTTCTATAGCCCACTTAGCAATCCGCCGCCGCTTCCGGTTCTCAGATGATATCGCCCAAGGAGCCGAATCGACCAATCGTGATGGGGTGCCCTTGGAAATATTGCTTTAGCTTCCGCTTTGCCATAAAAACCTCCGTGATACCAGCCTTTTCGCCAATGCGGATATCTCTGCTTAGACTCAATGAGGACCTCGCTGATGTAATAAACCGCCGTTGAACCGGATACTCCTTCCTCGCCTCCTTCCGCTCCACCACGATAGCCACGCTTAATCGCCTCGGCATTAGCGAGCAACATATAGCAGCAGCGGCTCTTTGTCAATAGGCGGCTAGAACCGCGGGTTGGCCAACCGCCGCTTCAAATCCTCAATGCTTCATCGCCGCTAAACTCCGGACAAAGCGATCCGCTTTTCTTCAACATCTGGTACAAAGGAATGGCCTTCTCGCCAGACGGCCGATAAACCGCTTAGCGCAGCAATCCGCCTGCCAAACGCCGGGCGTCATTGATGCACTTCGGCTTAGCCAAGGAGGTGATAGCCGTAATTTTTTCCGGATTAGCTTCGATCCCCTGTTGGACACGAAAACCCAATAACTTGCTCGCCGAACACCAAAAACGCACTTGGCGGGTTGAGCATCATCTTGTACACCCGCAAGTTGTCAAAAGGTTTCCTTTAGATCCTCAATCAAGGTTTCCTTCTTCCTTGACTTAACCACGATATCATCCACATAAGCATGTACGTTACGGCCGATCTGTTCGTGCAAGCAACTCTGAGCATAGCGCCGATAAGTCGCCAGCGCTCTTGAGTCCAAAAGGCATAGATACATAGCGAAGGCTCCAAAGGGGTGATAAACGTCGTCTTCTCCTGGTCCTTAACTGCCATCTTAATCATGATGATAACCGGAGTACGCATCCAAAAAGCTCAAACGCTCACAACCCGCCGTAGCATCAATAATCTGGTCAATGCGGGAGGGCGAAAGGATCTAACGGATGTGCCTTGTTAAGATCTGTGTAATCCACACATGCGCCAAGTGCCATTCTTCTTAAGAACCAACACCGGATTGGCAAGCCACTCTGGATGAAAGACTTCGACGATAAACCCTGCTGCCAAGAGCCTAGCAACTTCTTCTCCGATGGCCTTGCGCCTTTCCTCATTAAACCGGCGAAGAAACTGCTTTACCGGTTTGTATTTTGGGTCAACATTAAGAGTGTGCTCGGCGAGTTCCTCGGTACACACGGCATGTCGGAAGGCTTCCATGCAAAATGTCCCGATTCTCACGGATGAACTTCGATGAGCGCGCTTTCCTATTTAGGATCCAAGTTGGCACTGATGGTGAACTGCTTGGACGAATCGCCGGGCACAAAATCAACAAGCTTCGTCTCAGCCGCCGATTTGAACTTCAAGTCCGGATCATGCTCTGTTGTTGGCTTCTTCAAAGGGGTCATATCCGCCGGATCAACATTGTCTTTATAATATTTTAGCTCTTCAGTGGCACAAACCGACTCTGCGTAAGCCGCATCACCTTCCTCGCACTCCAAAGCGATCCGGCGGCTCCCATGAACCGTTATCGTTCCTTTGTGACCCGGCATTTTCAGCTGTAAGTAAACATAACAGGCGGTGCCATAAACTTAGCATAAGTCGGCCGCCCAAAGAGGGCGCTTAAGGGCTTTGAATTTTCACCACCTCAAATGTCAATGTTTACGATCCGAGTCATGTTCGTCCCCAAAGGTCACCTCGAGCTATCTTACCGACCAGCACGCCGACTTGCCGTGCACCACTCCGTGAAACACTGTGTCTTTGGATGGCCTAAGATGCCTATCAAATCAACCCCATACGCGGAAGGTCTCGTAGTACGTGATGTTGATGCTCCTTCCTCCATCCATAAGAACCTTGGTAAACTTGTACCCTCCTACCGGGTGCCACCACCAGGCTAACTGACCCGGATTGTAAACCCGGGAGGATGGTCCTCTCTGCTCCACCACGATCGGTTGCTCGGACCAGCGTAGGTAATGTCTGGCGCAGCCGGTTCAACAACACCGACTGCCCGCTTCAAGTTTTCGGTCTCGTCTGTCCAAGCTGGTGGTAAAGACGTGGTATCGCATCCACTGCTCAACTGCTTTGGGTTACTTTGATAACCCGACAAGCTGTTGTTGATTGTAGCCCCTTGGTTCTCGATTGTTCGACTGTTACGATTACTTTGATTATTCTGATTGCCTTGCCCGCCCGGATTACCACCGAATCCTGGGCCGGAATTTCCTCCACCGTAACCGGGCGGACTCAACCGCCGCCGGGCCCTTTGATCATACCGGAAAGAGTTGGAGTTTTTGAACTCCTGCATAATGTAACAATCCTTCCAAAGGTGGTTCGCCGGTGCCTCCTTCGTCCCATGCTTGGACAAGGTTGATTCAATATGAAATTCAAACAATCCGGATTGTGACCGCCCGGTTTGATTGCCTACCCCTGCGCCACGACCCTTGTCCTGCAGCGTTGGTGTTAACCACAAAGCCCATGTTGCCGTTCGCTTACGCTTGTTCCCTCCATTGCCCGCCGAATGATCTTTGCTGGCCCCTGGAGTTACCGTTCTGTTTTCCCTTCCCACTTCATCATTCTCAGATTCGGGATCCTTGGTACTATCGTAATCAGCGCATTTTACCAAAACGCCCATTAGAGTGCCCATGTCATGGCAAAAACGCTTCATGCGCCCAGCTTCAATTTCAATGGCTCGAACCGCAATTGGCTTCCAAGGTCAAGATCATGGAATCGTGGTTGATCCGGTCTCAAGAATGTAAAACTTCCAAAACGCGGCGCACCCAATGGGTTGTGGATTCTCCCTCCGCCTAGACACAAGCTGCTAAATCCACCACAGACATGGGCTGCTTACAGGTGTCTTTGAAATTTTGAATGAATCGGGTTCGCAATCGGGTCCACGAATCGATAGAGTTGGGCGGCAAATTTTTCAACCAAGTCCGGCCGTACCTTCCAACATCATTGTGAAGTACTTCGCACATGCGGCTTCATCCACATCTAGCATCTCCATGGCCATCTCATAGCTTTCTATCCATGCTTCGAGCCAAATCGGCAGATATAATTGGGCACCTTGCGCGCCCCTTGAAGTCCTTGGGCAAGCGCCGTTGCGTAAAAGCGAGGGGACGAGGCAAGGCACCCCAAAGAGCCGACGTGACCCTGGTTCGAAGATGGTCGGACGAACCGGCGCGGGCGGATGATCCTCTGCTTGTGCCGCTAGCTCGGCCTCCCTACGTGCCCTGGCGCGGTCCACTACCACTTGAGCTTCCTCAAAGCCGCCCGCCGGATTGTTGCCGCGTGGCGGACCACGCGTCGCATTGCTTGACACGGCCGGTTCGTCGGCGCGTCGGCTATAGCTCCGGCTTGGGCGGGGGGTGGATTGGATCCGATCCCGATCAGTATGAATACGCTTCTTGCCGAGCCAGGCCGCCCCGAGGAGCTCCTTAACCCGGCGTGTCTCTACCGCTGTGGTGAATCGCCTTCAATTGAATCGCCTCCAACCGTGCCGCAGCCGCCACGAGGTTATCCATCGGGTTGGAGTAGTGACCGGAGGTGTCTGCGACGCATGGGCGCACGGTATGATGGCGAGGTAGATCTATCACACGGGCTGAACCGGTGCGGCCGTCCAGTGCTTCCGGCCGGTTTACCAACGGCGGCGGATTATCGTCCCTGCCTCGGGGTATTGAAAAGCTCCTTCCTCAAAAACTGAAGGTAAGCGGGACCTGTACTTCCTTTTTATGACTTCTGTGATGCGCTCTGGTCGGCTGAGCCTATAAGCCTAGCATCCAAAGCGGCCCGTTCGCCGCCATCCTTTCGTCCCGCTGCCGGGTTCGCTTTAGCATTAGTGATATGTTCCCTCACCTTTGCAATCTCCGCGTTGTGCAGGTCCTGATCCGGCGGATTAGCTTCCGCCATGAGCACGGCCAATGCGTCAGCTCGACAAAACTTGAGCGGCGGGCGACAGGCCTCCTTCCCGGCTGCCATCATCATTGTTGAACTGGCGACCCGGGCGCCCATGGTCGAAGAGTGAAGCGCCGCCTGCGTACCGACCATGAAGATCCCAACCCGGTTGGGTAGATCGAAGGGGTCCGGAATACTCTCACCGTCGGAACAGCCCCCGATCTGGCCATCTTGCAGCCGGTATAGAGACTCGGTTTCTCCGGCCGACGATTATCTGCCGCCAGAGTAGACAACAGTTTCGTCACCAGATGCTGATCCGTCTCGTAGCCTCCGTGGGCGACTCCCACTAAAACATGCACGACCACCGGTTTAGCGAGGGCAAGACTCTTCTTCGCCCGGCCCGAGCCGTCTCGGCGAAGTCGGTCAGACGTCCGCCCAGGCCCTGGCTCGCCGATCATGCCGATGAACACGTGTATGCCGCCAAAGGGACCGGTACCCGTACTCAAGCGAGCCGGCCTCGGGGCCCCGATCCGCATCGTCGATGTAGAGCTTGCCGCGACGACTCT
This sequence comes from Aegilops bicornis, assembly GCA_021605145.1. Classification (NCBI taxonomy): domain Eukaryota; kingdom Viridiplantae; phylum Streptophyta; class Magnoliopsida; order Poales; family Poaceae; genus Aegilops; species Aegilops bicornis. The sequence goes on along the minus strand of CM038675.1, from coordinate 200,301,472 downwards.
TAGTCATCGGCCATCGCATAGCCTTCGAGTCCTTCAACTTGCCCTCTAAGATCATCAAACCATCGTGCGATAGCCCCACGGTGGGCGCCAAGCTGTCGTGGAATTGTCACGGCGGATGTCCTCATGAAAGGACTTAGTCGTAGGGCCACCGTCAAAATGCGGGTTAACCTAGAGGGGTTAAGCGGACACAAGACTCGGGAATTATACTGGTTCGGCCCCTTCGATGATGGTAAGAGCCTACGTCCAGTTGTGATGTGATTGATATGATTTCGGCGACTAGGGAGCAATAGCTTTGCCTTAGCCTCGAATTCTCTGTCCCAACTTCGCCACGGGTCGTCCCCTTATATACACGGGTTGGCCTTGCCGGCGGTCTCTGAGTCCCGATCCGGCTCATACAAGCGTCGGCCTCGGTCTCTTCTTTCTTAACTTACAACACAAGTTACAATACTAAGGCGGTTTACATAAATGGACCTTAATTAGCCTGGGCTCCGGGCCTCCTCCGTGGGCCTGAATCATGGATGAGCGTAAACCGGCCCCTCCGGGGCGGTTCACGCTCAGTAGTTGTATCCCCAACATTAGGCCCCAGATTGACTTGAACCGGTTCATGTTAATCTTCAACACCTTCAGGAAACTCTTGATCTCTTTTCACATTTTGTAAACCGCCAGCTGCTTGAACCGCCGTGATGTCACCTTCCGATCCGCGTGTCGTATGCGTCTTGACGCTATTTTTAATAAAGAAATCCAAACAAAGAAGATTCCCTGCATTTAATGTCATCCGGAAATCGAGGCGGCTGCACCGTCTGCCGCTTTTGACTCCCTCGAATCTCGCGCCCGTTGATTGCTCCGGTTCCTTATAAATAGACCGCCGCCTCCCTTCTCTTCTTCTTCTCCTTCCTCGCGACGCTCCAGTCTTGAAGCTCCGCCGTCGCCTCCGACCTTCGAACGACGCTAGCGTCAACGCCGGGTCACGCCGTGTCGACTGACCGTATCAGAGTCTTCCGGCGCTCCTCCTCGGCTTCGCTCATCAGGTAAGGTCCTTTTTCAACCCCTAGATCGCATCTCTAGACCCTGTTCATCCCGCAGTTCATCTCGGTTTCTTCACACCTGCTTCCGCCATGGCCGTTTATTAAATCTGAGAGATGGCAAGTCGTCGGCTTCAGCCCTCATGCCATGAGTGCTGGGGTGTTCGGGATAAACTTGAGCACTCTTGTTCCCATTTTTGGGTCCATCTAGGGAGGCGCTCAACACAACGAACAAGGCAACCGGACTTATAGTGCTTGAACACTCTCACTTAGCCATAGAATTCTATAATTTTAAATTTCGGCGAAGCCCCTAGTATTCTCGAGGACCGAATTGGGCGCTATCCACGCCTTTCGTCGGACATTATCCGAACTTCGCTCAAGCGGTGTAGGTCTTTAAGGACCCGAAGGACCTCTCGAACAGCGACCAGTCTCTCGCCTTATCATGACAGTCAGTTTTAGCTTTCTCCATCGAGGCGTTAACCTGGCTCAACTGGGCGCAATCGCAGTTGGTTCTCCCAGTGCTACCTTAGCCGATAGAACGGAACGTAAGGTGCCAAACATGGGAGCCGGGAAAACCCAACTATTGACCCAAGACATGATTCGGAGCCGATTCATATAATGCTATAAGTTCGGAGTGCCGCACTTGTGAAAGTGTGCGGACTTTATCACACCATAATGCGGAGAACATAAGCCCCTGGTGTATTTGGCCGTACCAAAATGTACGGATGCAACATGTCGTAAATGAACATATATATATATAAAGTAATGCGATTATAGGCAAAAAGGTGCTGCATTTCATTCGAAAAGATATGCTATGAGTGCGGAATGATACAAATAGTGCGGAAAGCAAGGGATGGGACGAATTAAAGGCGTCTCCGTCTAGGGGTAGGCCGCGGAATGTTGTATTTAACAAATTTAATGCTCGTGATGGAGACCACCTGAGTGTTCGTCGCGGCCTTTGTCCTTCCCTGGCTGTTGCATCATGAGTTCGGCAGGTTTGCCGCCGTACAGTGTTCTTTATAAAAATTATACAAAAAAAACAAAAAAGCGACACACTTGGGAGCCCCTGGTGTGATCGAACCGCACTCCGGGTCTGTTGTGGTTGTGCCTTTCCCCCTATGCCCATGGTATCTCCAGGGCGTAATTATGTACGCGGAGAGTTTGTCTTACAATTATGCGAGGGCTGGGGTTGAGGCCGCATTGCTACGCGTGCCCGGAATGTGCCAGGTGGTCTTGGTTGATGTTGCTCCGGGCGCGTTTGGCCGTGTCTGGTCGTTTAACGGCCGGACTCGAAAATTGCCTTAAAAGGTTGCTCAGATTTCCGCCAGCGAGAGCCGCTGTATGTTCCTCCGCTCGAGGGAGCGCCCGTGTTTCCATTGACCGTGATGACTCCACGAGGGCCTGGCATCTTGAGCTTAAGGTATGCATAATGCGGCACCGCGTTGAATTTTTGGCGAACGCGGTTCGTCCGGAAAGCGCGTGATAGCCGCCGCGAACGGGACTATGTCGAAGATTAACTCTTCGCCGGAAATTATCCGGGATCCGAAGACCACTTCCGGTGTAATCGAGCCTGCATAATTGGCCTCGACACTGGTATGACGCCTTGAAGGTTGTCTTTGTAGGTTTAATCCTTGAAGGGTCTATGCCCATCTTGCGCACCGTATCCTCGATAAAGCGGGTTCAGCTACGCCGCCGTCCATCAGGACTCTCATGAGGTGAAATCCATCGACGATTGGGTCCAAAACCAATGCGCGAATCCGCCATGGCGGATATCGGTCGGATGGTCTCTTCGATCGAAAGTGATCGGGCAAGAGGACCATGGGTTGAATTTTGGGGCGATCGCTCCATCGCAGATATCGCCCCTTTAGTGCACGCTTCCGCTCCCTCTTGGGAATATGTGTTGCGTATATCATGTTTACCGTCCGAACTTGAGGGGGGAATCCCTTTTGTCCTCTGTTGTTCGGCGACCGGGTCTCTTCCTCGTCATCGCTGTGTAGCCCCTTGTCACTGTTTTCGGCGATTAATTTGCCTGCCTCCTTGAATACCCAGCAATCTCTGTTGGTGTGGTTAGTTGGCTTTTCGGGGGTTCCATGTATTTGACAGGATCGGTCGAGTATTCGGTCCAAATTGGACGGGGCTGGAGTGGTTCTTTTGAATGGCTTCTTCCGTTGACCGGGTTTGGAGCCTCAGAATTCGGCGTTGACTTCCGTATCCTCATTGCTGTCGCCGTTCGGCGTTTGTTTTTGTTTCGACGCAACCTGCCATTGTGGTCCTTGGTATCCGGACTGCCAGCGTTTTTGCTGAGGTTGTTGCTGCGAGCTAGCCAGCTATCCTCTCCCGCACAGAAGCGGGTCATGAGTGATGTGTGAGGGCTGCCATGGATTTCGGCTGCTCGCCCCTAGGTGCCGGGCCAGCCACTCGCCACGGATGTTATGTTTGAAGGCAGCGAAGTGCCTCTGCATCCGGACGGTCGACGATTTGATTTTTTCTTTGTTAAGAACCGTGTCCGTAATTGCCTGGCCGATTCGTGCGGCTGCCTGGATTATGTGGCTTAGGTCATTCAAGGTCCGGTGGTCGCATCGCACGTTCTCGAAGTTGTCAAGGAATGCGGCTTCTAGGTCTTCCCAAAGATCCAATTGACTGCTGGCAGGCTGTTAAGCCAATGCCGAGCTGGTCCTTTGAGCTTGAGCGGGAGATATTTGATAGGCGTGAAGATTGCCGCCATGGGCCATATGTATATGGAGGAGATAATCCTCAATCCAAACCGCGGGGTCTGTTGTGCCATCGTAGGATTCGATATTAACGGTTTAAACCCTTCAGGGATTTGATGATCCATTACTTCGTCAGTGAAGCATAGTGGGTGTGCGGCGCCTCTGTATTGAGCAATATCGCGACGTAGCTCGAAAGGGCGTTGTCTGCTGTGTTCGGCTCGACAGGAGTAGTTTTATCCGGCGCGACGGTATTAAATGCGTGGGTCTTGGGGCGCTCGCGTGATCCGTAGATAGATCTGGATTGTCTTGCCTTGTCCTCCAATATATCCCGCAAGTCCGGCGCGTTCCCCCGTGGCTTCATGCTTTTTGAGCGATGCCGGGGTACGGTTTTCGTGGAGGGCTTGCACGCCTCTCTGTCGCGGCCACGAGGTGGTCGGTCTGCCGTATTGTGCGCTGGTGATGCAGGTTTGTACGCTTCCTCCTCTAATCGGGGGAGCAACTGTTGGAAATATGCCCTAGAGGCAAAAATAAAAGCTTTATTATTATATTTCCTTGTTCATGATAATTGTCTTTTATTCATGCTATAATTGTATTATCCGGAAATCGTAATGCACGTGTGAATACATAGACCACAATACGTCCCTAGTAAGCCTCTAGTTGACTAGCTCGTTGGTCAACAGATAGTCATGATTTCCTGACTATGGACATCAGATGTCATTGACAACGGGATCACGTCATTAGGAGAATGACGTGATGGACAAGACCCAATCCTAAGCATAGCACAAGATCGTGTAGTTCGTTTTGCTAGAGCTTTTTCAATGTCAAGTATCTCTTCCTTAGACCATGAGATCGTGTAACTCCCGGATACCGTAGGAGTGCTTTGGGTGTACCAAACGTCACAACGTAATCGGGTGACTATAAAGGTGCACTACAGGTATCTCCGAAAGTGTCATTGGGTTGACACGGATCGAGACTGGATTTGTCACTCCGCATGACGGAGAGGTATCTCTGGGCCCACTCGGTAATGCATCATCATAATGAGCTCAAAGTGACCAAGTGTTTGGTCACGGGATCATGCATTACGGCACGAGTAAAGTGACTTGCCGTAACGAGAATGAACGAGGTATTGGGATACCGACGATCGAGTCTCGCATGTAACGCATCCGATTGACAAAGGGAATAGTATACGGGGTTGCTTGAATCCTCGACATCGTGGTTCATCCGATGACATCATCGAGGAGCATGTGGGAGCCAACATGGGTATCCATATCCCGCTGTTGGTTATTGACCAGAGAGCCGTCTCGGTCATGTCTGCGTGTCTCCCGAACCCGTAGGGTCTACACACTTAAGGTTCGGTGACGCTAGGGTTATAAGGAAGACTTGTATGTGATTACCGAATGTTGTTCGGAGTCCCGGATGAGATCCCGGACGTCACGAGGAGTTCCGGAATGGTCCGGAGGTAAAGATTTATATATGGGAAGTTGTCAAACGGACACCGGAAAGTTTCGGGGCATATCGGTATTGTACCAGGGCCACTGGAAGGGTTCCGGGGTCCACTGGAGGAGCCACCTCCCGGGGGCCACATGGGCTCTTGATGGGGAAGGAGCCAGCCCTGGTGGGCTGGGCGCACCCCTTGGGCCCTTGCGCCTAGGGTTTGGGGAACCCTAGAAGAGGCGCCTGCTTGGGGGGGCAAGCCACCCCTCCCTTGGCCGCCCCCCCCCCTCTAGATGCCATCTAGAGGGGCCGGCCCCCTTCTCCCTTCCCCATATAAATAGAGGGGTGAGGGGAGGGCTGCAAACACAACTCAAGGCGCAGCCCCTCCCCTCCCCAACACCTCTCCTCCTCCGTACGTGCTTGGCGAAGCCACAGCCGAGATCTTCTGCACCAACAACACCACGCCGTCGTGCTGCCGTTGGAGCAATCTTCCTCAACCTCTCCTTCCTCCTTGCTGGATCAAGACGGAGGAGACATTGTATGTACCGTACGTGTGTTGAACGCGGAGGTGCTGTCCGTTCAGCACTTGGTCATTGGTGATCCGAGTGCGACTCCCTCATCACCATCCCCTTGAACGCTTCCGCACTCGATCTACAAGTGGTATGTAGATGCAAACTCACTCCCTTGACTCGTTGCTTAGATGAACTCATAGATGGATCTTGGTGAAACCGTAGGAGAAATTTTAATTTTCTCGCAACGTTCCCCAACAAAGTGGTATCGAGCCAGGTTTATGCGTAGTTCTCTATTGCACGAGTAGAACACAAATTTGTTGTGGGCGAGATCTTGTCAACTTGCTTGCCGCTACTAGTCTTATCTTGCTTCAGCGGTATTGTGGGATGAAGCGGCCGGACCAACCTTACACGACGCTTACGTGAGACCGGTTCCACCGATCGACATGCACTAGTTGCATAAGGTGGCTGGCGGGTGTCCGTCTCTCCCACTTTAGTTGGAGCGGATTCGATGAAAAGGGTCCTTATGAAGGGTAAATAGAAGTTGACAAAATCACGTTGTGGTTATTCGTAGGTAAGAAAACGTTCTTGCTAGAACCCAATTGCAGCCACGTAAAAAGATGCAACAACAATTAGAGGACGTCTAACTTGTTTTTGCAGCAATTGTCATGTGATGTGATATGGCCAAGTTGTGATGAATGATGAATGACATATTGTGATGTATGAGATCATGTTCTTGTAATAGGAATCACGACTTGCATGTCGATGAGTATGACAACCGGCAGGAGCCATAGGAGTTGTCTTTATTTTGTATGACCTGCGTTTCATTGAAGAACGCCATGTAAATTACTTTACTTTATTGCTAAACGCGTTAGCCATAGAAGTAGAAGTAGTCGTTGGCGTGACAACTTCATGAAGACACGATGATGGAGATCATGATGATGGAGATCATGGTGTCATGCCGGTGACAAGATGATCATGGAGCCTCAAGATGGAGATCAATGGAGCCATATGATATTGGCCATATCATGTCACTACTATATAATTGCATGTGATGTTTATTATGTTTATGCATCTTGTTTACTTAGAACGACGGTAGTAAATAAGATGATCCCTTACAACAATTTCAAGAAGCGTTCTCCCCTAATCAGGCACCGTTGCTAAAGTTAAAGTTCGTCGCTTCAAGCACCACGTGATGATCGGGTGTGATAGATCCTTACGTTCACATACAACGGGTGTAAGAAAGTTTTACACATGCAAAACACTTAGGGTTAACTTGACGAGCCTAGCATGTACAGACATGGCCTCGGAACACGTATACAGAAAGGTCAAACACGAGTCGTATGGAAGATACGATCAACATGAGAATGTTCACCGACGATGACTAGTCCGTCTCACGTGATGATCGGACACGGCCTAGTCGACTCGGATCGTGTAACACTTAGATGACTAGAGGGATGTCTAATCTGAGTGGGAGTTCATTAAAATAATTTGATTAGATGAACTTAATTATCATGAACTTAGTCTAAAACTTTTTGCATAATATGTCTTGTAGATCAAATGGCCAACGCTCGTGTCAACTTGAACTTCAACGCGTTCCTAGAGAAAACCAAGCTGAAGGATGATGGCAGCAACTATACGGACTGGGTCCGGAACCTGAGGATCATCCTCATAGCTGCCAGGAAACAATATGTCCTAGAAGGACCGCTAGGTGATGCACCCGTCCCGAGAACCAAGACATTATGAATGCTTGGCAGTCTCATCTTGATGATTACTCCCTCGTTCAGGCGGCAGCTTTACAGCTTAGAACCGGGGGCTCCAAAAGCGTTTTGAGCAACACGGAGCATATGAGACGCTCGAGGAGCTGAAACTAGTTTTCCAAGCTCATGCCCGGTCGAGAGATATGAAGTCTCGACAAGTTCTATAGTTGTAAGATGGAGGAAAACAGTTCACAAGGAGCACATACTCAAAATGTCCGGGTTACACAACCGCCTGTCCCAAATGGACATTAACCTCCCGGATGAGGCGGTCATTGACAGAATCCTTCACTTCCCACCAAGCTACAAGAGCTTTGTGATGAACTACAATATGCAGGGGATGGTGAAGACCATTCCCGAGGTATTCTCAATGCTGAAGTCAGCAGAGGTTGAAATCAAGAAAGAACATCAAGTGTTGATGGTCTATAAAACCACTAAGTTCAAGAAGGGCAAGGGCAAGAAGAACTTCAAGAAGGACGGCAAGGAGGTTGCCGCGCCCGCAAGCAAGTTGCCGGAAGAAGTCAAAGAATGGACCCAAGCCCCGAGATGAGTGCTTTTATTGCAAGGGAAGGGTCACCGAAGCGGAACTGCCCCAAATACTTAGCGGATAAGAAGGCCGGCAACGCCAAAGGTATATTTGATATACATGTAATTGATGTGTACCTTACCAAGACTCGTAGTAACTCCTGGGTATTTGATACGGTGCCGTTGCTCATATTTGTAACTCACAGCAGGAGCTGCGGAATAAACGGAGATCATGGCGAAGGACGAGGTGACGATGCGCTGCCGAATGGTTCCAGAGTCGATGTGATCGCCGTCGACGCTACCTATACATTTACCTAAGGGATTAGTTTTGAACCTTAATAATTGTTATTTGGTGCCAAGTTTGAGCATGAACATTGTATCTGGATCTCGTTTGATGCGAGATGGCTACTCATTTAAATCCGAGAATAATGGTTGTTCTATTTATATGAGAGATATGTTTTATGGTCATGCTCCGATGGTCAATGGTTTATTCTTGATGAATCTCGAACGTAATGTTACACATATTCATAGCGTGAATACCAAAAGATGTAAAGTTGATAACGATAGTCCCACATACTTGTGGCATCGCCGCCTTGGTCACATTGGTGTCAGCGCATGAAGAAGCTCCATGCTGATGGACTTTTGGAGTCTCTCGATTATGAATCATTTGACACATGCGAACCATGCCTCATGGGCAAAATGACCAAGACTCCGTTCTCCTAACAATGGAGCGAGCAACCAACTTGTTGGAAATCATACATACCGATGTAAAGCGGTCCAATGAGTGTTGAGGCTCGTGGAGGATATCGTTATGTTCTCACTCTCACAGATGACTTGAGTAGATATGGGTATGTCTACTTAATGAAACATAAGTCTGAGACCTTTGAAAAGTTCAAGGAATTTCAGAATGAAGTAGAGAATCAACATGACCGAAAGATAAAATTCTTACGATCGGATCGTGGAGGAGAATATTTAAGTCACGAATTTGGTACACACTTAAGAAAATGTGGAATCATTTCACAACTCACGCCGCCTGGAACACCTCAGCGTAAAGGTGTGTCCGAACGTCGTAATCGCACTCTATTGGATATGGTGCGATCCATGATGTCTCTCACCGATTTACCGCTATCATTTTGGGGATACGCTCTAGAGACAGCTACATTCACTTTAAATAGGGCACCGTCTAAATCCGTTGAGACGACACCGTATGAATTATGGTTTGGGAAGAAACCTAAGCTGTCGTTTCTAAAAGTTTGGGGATGCGATGCTTATGTCAAGAAACTTCAACCTGAAAAGCTCAAACCCAAGTCGGAAAAATGCGTCTTCATAGGATACCCTAAGGAAACCATTGGGTATACCTTCTACTTAAGATCCGAGGGCAAGATCTTTGTTGCAAAGAACGGATCCTTTCTGGAAAAAGAGTTTCTCTCGAAAGAAGTAAGTGGGAGGAAAGTAGAACTCGATGAAGTACTACCTCTTGAACGGGATAGTAGTGCAGCTCACGAAAATGTTCCTGTGATGCCTACACCAACTGAAGAGGAAAATAATGATGATGATCAAGGTACTTCGGATCAAGTTACTACTGAACTTCAGAGGGTCCATTAAGGACACGCCCGCACCAAAGTGGTACGGCAACCCCGTCTGGAAATCATGTTGTTAGACAACGGTGAACCTTCGAACTATGAAGAAGCGATGGCGGTCCCAGATTCCAACAAATGGCTTGAAGCCATGAAATCCGAGATAGAATCCATGTATGAAAACAAAGTATGGACTTTGACTAACTTGCCCGATGATCGGCGAGCGATAGAAAACAAATGGATCTTTAAGAAAAAGACGGACGTGGATGGTAATGTCACCATCTATAAAGCTTGACTTGTCACTAAGGGTTATCGGCAAGTTCAAGGGATTGAGTACGATGAGACTTTCTCTCCCGTAGCAAAGCTTAAGTCCGTCCGAATCATGTTAGCAATTGCCGCATACTATGATTATGAGATATGGTAGATGGACGTCAAAACAGCATTCCTTAATGGGCATCTTAAGGAAGAACTGTATATGATACAGCCGGAGGGTTTTGTCGATCCTAAGAATGCTAACAAAGTATGCAAGCTCCAGCGATCCATTTATGGGCTGGTGCAAGCATCTCGGAGTTGGAACATTCGCTTTGATGAAATGATCAAAGCGTTTAGTTTATGCAGACTTATGGAGAAGCCTCGTTTACAAGAAAGTGAGTGGGAGCTACAGAGCATTTCTCATATTACATGTAGATGACATACTTTTGATGGGAAATGATATAGAATTCTTGGACGGCATTAAGGCCTACTTGAATAAGTGTTTTTCAATGAAGGACCTTGGAGAAGCTGCTTATATATTAGGCATCAAGATCTATAGAGATAGATCGAGACGCCTCATAGGTCTTTCACAAAGCACATACCTTGATAAGATTTTGAAGAAGTTCAAAATGGATCAGTCCAAGAAGGGGTTCTTGCCTGTATTGCAAGGTGTGAGATTGAGCACGGCTCAATGCCCGACCACGGCAAAAGATAAAGAAGAGATGAGTGTCATCCCCTATGCTTCAGCCATAGGATCTAGTATGTATGCCATGATGTGTACCAGACCTAATGTAAACCTTGCCGTAAGTTTGGTAGGAAGGTACCAAAGTAATCCCGGCAAGGAACACTGGACAGCGGTCAAGAATATCCTGAAGTACCTGAAAAGGACGAAGGACATGTTTCGTTTATGGAGGTGACGAAGAGCTCATCAGAAGGGTTACGCCGACGCTTAGCTTCGACACAGATCTGGATGACTCTAAGTCTGAAAGCGGTTACGTGTATATGTTGATTGGTGGAGCAGGTAGCTGGTGCAGCTGCAAGCAGAGCGTCGTGGAGGGATCTACATGTGAAGCGGAGTACATGGCAGCCTCGGAGGCAGCGCATGAAGCAATTTGGGTGAAGGAGTTCATCACCGACCTAGGAGTCATACCCAATGCGTCGGGGCCGATCAAACTCTTCTGTGACAACACTCGAGCTATTGCACTTGCCAAGGAGCCCAGGTTTCACAAGAAGACCAGGCACATCAAGCGTCGTTTCAACTCCATCCGTGAAAATGTTCAAGATGGAGACATAGAAATTTGCAAAGTGCATACGGATCTGAATGTCACAGATCCGTTGACTAAACCTCTTCCATGGCAAAACATGATCAACACCGTAACTCTATGGGTGTTCGATTCATCACAATGTAACTAGATTATTGACTCTAGTGCAAGTGGGAGACTGTTGGAAATATGCCCTAGAGGCAATAATAAAAGCTTTATTATTATATTTCCTTATTCATGATAATTGTCTTTTTTTCATGCTATAATTGTATTATCCGGAAATCGTAATGCACGTGTGAATACATAGACCACAATACGTCCCTAGTAAGCCTCTAGTTGACTAGCTCGTTGGTCAACAGATAGTCATGACTATGGACATCAGATGTCATTGACAACGGGATCACGTCATTAGGAGAATGACGTGATGGACAAGACCCAATCCTAAGCATAGCACAAGATCGTGTAGTTCGTTTTGCTAGAGCTTTTTCAATGTCAAGTATCTCTTCCTTAGACCATGAGATCGTGTAACTCCCGGATACCGTAGGAGTGCTTTGGGTGTACCAAACGTCACAACGTAATCGGGTGACTATAAAGGTGCACTACAGGTATCTCCGAAAGTGTCTGTTGGGTTGACACGGATCGAGACTGGATTTGTCACTCCGTATGACGGAGAGGTATCTCTGGGCCCACTCGGTAATGCATCAACGTAAAGAGCTCAAAGTGACCAAGTGTTTGGTCACGGGATCATGCATTATGGTACGAGTAAAGTGACTTGCAGGTAATGAGAATGAACGAGGTATTGGGATACCGACGATCGAGTCTCGGGCATGTAACGTCTTAGATTGACAAAGGGAATAGTATACGGGGTTGCTTGAATCCTCGACATCGTGGTTCATCCGATGACATCATCGAGGAGCATGTGGGAGCCAACATGGGTATCCAGATCCCGCTGTTGGTTATTGACTAGAGAGCCGTCTTGGTCATGTCTGCGTGTCTCCCGAACCCGTAGGGTCTACACACTTAAGGTTCGGTGACGCTAGGGTTATAAGGAAGACTTGTATGTGATTACCGAATGTTGTTCGGAGTCCCGGATGAGATCCTGGACGTCACGAGGAGTTCCGGAATGGTCCGGAGGTAAAGATTTATATATGGGAAGTTGTCAAACGGACACCGGAAAGTTTCGGGGCATATCAAGATTGTCAGGGGCCACGGAAGGGTTCCGGGTCCACTGGAGGGGCCACCTCCCGGGGGCCACATGGGCTCTGCGGTGGGGAAGGAGCCAGCCCCTGGTGGGCTGGGCGCACCCCCTTGGGCCCTTGCGCCTAGGGTTTGGGGGAACCCTAGAGAAGGCGCCCTTGCTTGGGGGCAAGCCACCCTCCCTTGGCCGCCCCCCCTCTAGATGCCATCTAGAGGGGCCGGCCCCCTTCTCCCTTCCCCCTATAAATAGAGGGGTGAGGGGAGGGCTGCAAACACAACTCAAGGCGCAGCCCCTCCCCTCCCCAACACCTCTCCTCCTCCGTATGTGCTTGGCGAAGCCCTGTCGGAGTACTGCTGCACCAACAACACCACGCCGTCGTGCTGCCGTTGGAGCAATCTTCCTCAACCTCTCCTTCCTCCTTGATGGATCAAGACGGAGGAGACGTCGTTCGTCAGACTGCACGTGTGTTGAACAGCGGAGGTGCTGTCCGTTCAGCACTTGGTCATCGGTGATCCGAAAAGCGACTCCCTCATCACCATCCCCTTGAACGCTTCCGCACTCGATCTACAAGTGGTATGTAGATGCAAACTCACTCCCTTGACTCGTTGCTTAGATGAACTCATAGATGGATCTTGGTGAAACCGTAGGAGAAATTTTAATTTTCTGCAACGTTCCCCAACAGCAACTTGCGTTTTGGGTAACTTTTGGAGGGGCGTTCGAGTTCATACTATTCGGCCGCGAGGACCTCGGTCCATCTGTCGGCCAGTAGATCTTGATCAGCTTGAAGTTGTTGCTGCTTTTTCTTTAGGCTGTTTGCCGTGGCCAGTAGCCTGCGTCTGAAACGCTCTTGTTCGACGGGATCCTCGAGCACGACGAATTGCTGTCAGCCGAGGCTTGTCTCGTCTCCGGAGGGAGGTAAGTAATTGCCATCCTCGACCTCTTCGTCTGCCGCCCTCTCGTGAGGGCTTGCTTCTGCCTCCTCCTGCGCTGGATCGTGCTGGAGGGAGTTGTCTTTGGCACTTTCTGGGGTGTTATTATCTCATGTGCCGGAATCTCCATTCTTGCCGTGGCGGGATTTAGAACGGCGCCGCTGACGTCGGCGCTTGGGCTGTTTCTTTAAGGAATCGGCCTCCGCTGCTTCTTCGTCGTCCCCATCTTTTCGGGTGTCCACCATGTATATGTCGTATGACGAGGTGGTCTTCCAGTGTCCTGTAGGCGCTGGTTCTTGGTAGTCTCCGGCATCGTCGTCCATACCGTCGATGTCTTCGGAGTCGTAGTCGAGTATGTCGGTTAAATCGTCGACGGTGGCTACGAAGTGGGTGGTGGGTGGGCTCTGAATTTCTTCGTCGTCCGCGTCCCAACCATCCTGGCCGTAGTTCGGCCAGGGCTCTCCGGATAGCGAGAGATGCTTCAATGAATTTATGATATCGCCGAAGGGCGAATGCTGAAAGATGTCCGCAGCGGTGAATTCCATGATCGGCGCCCAATCGGATTCGACTGGCAGGGGCACAGGAGGTTCGGAGTCTGGCAGAGTCCGCACCTCGAGTCATGAGCTTTATGCGGGACAAGGTAAGTGTTCAGCTCCATCGTCGTAGAAGTTGCAGCTCCCGAGGCGGTGTCCAGCCATCCGTCCTCGATCCGAGCGATCGGCTCCGGACTATGGGTCGGGCCGGATTCGCAGCGTACCTCCAAGGTGCTGTCCGTGGCGTAATTAGGTCATGCCCATTGTGACAAAGACGGCACGCCGGTATGGATCAGATCCATCGAAGATCAAGTCTCCGCGGATATCGGCCGTGAAGTTTAGGCTTCCAAACCTGAGCTGACGGCCAGGGGCGTAGCTTTCGATCTGCTCCAGATGGCCAAGTGAGTTGGCCCGCAGGCGGCCGCCGAATCTGAAGATCTGTCCGGGGAGAAAAGTCTCACCCCGGACTGCGTCGTTGTCGATTGAAGAGGCCATCAAGCCTATCGGTGACGACATAGAGGAACTCTCAATGAAAGCACCAATGTCGGTGTCAAAACTGGCGGATCTCGGGTAGGGGGTCCCGAACTGTGCGTCTAGGCGGATGGTAACAGGAGACAAGGGACACGATGTTTTACCCAAGTTCGGGCCCTCTTGATGGAGGTAAAACCCTACGTCCTTCTTGATTGATATTGATATTGTGGATGTTTACAAGAGTGGATCTACCACGAGATCAAGGAGGCTAAACCCTAGAAGCTAGCCTATGGTATGATTGTAAGGGTTGTTGATGTTGTCCTACGGACTAGAGCCATCCGGTTTATATAGACACCGGAGAGGGCTAGGGTTACATAGGGTCGGTTAAAATGGTAGGAGATCTACATATCCAGATCGCCAAGCTTGCCTTCCACGCCAAGGAAAGTCCCATCCGGACACGGGGAGAAGTCTTCAATCTTGTATCTTCATAGTCTTGGAGTCCGGTCGATGATGATAGTCCGGCAGATGATAGTTCGGCTGATGATGGTAGTCCGGCTATCCGGACACCCCCTAATCCAGGACTCCCTCAGTTAGGGTTACACAGAGTCGGTTACAATGGTAGGAGATCAACATATCCGTATCGCCAAGCTTGCCTTCCACGCCATGGAAAGTCCCATCCGGACACGGGACGAAGTCTTCAATCTTGTATCTTCATAGTCCAGGAGTCTGGCCAAAGGTCATAGTCCGGCTATACGGACACCCCCTAATCCAGGACTCCCTCACTCGACTTGTTGTGAAAGGTTTTCGACAAGTTCAAGGGATTGACTACGATGAGACCTTCTCACCCGTAGTGATGCTTAAGTCTGTCCGAATAATGTTAGTAATTGCCGCATTTTATGATTATGAAATTTGGCAAATGGATGTCAAAATTGCATTCCTGAATGGATTTCTGGAAGAAGAGTTGTATATGATGCAACCGGAAGGTTTTGTCGATCCAAAGGGAGCTAACAAAGTGTGCAAGCTCCAGCGATCCATTTATGGACTAGTCGGAGTTGGAATAAACGCTTTGATAGTGTGATCAAAGCATTTGGTTTTGTACAGACTTTTGGAGAAGCCTGTATTTACAAGAAAGTGAGTGGGAGCTCTGTAGCATTTCTGATATTATATGTGGATGACATATTGCTGATTGGAAATGATATAGAATTTTTGGATAGCACAAAGGGATACTTGAATAAGAGTTTTTCAGTGAAAGACCTCGGTGAAGCTGCTTATATATTGGGCATCAAGATCTATAGAGATAGATCAAGACGCTTAATTGGACTTTCACAAAGCACATACCTTGACAAAGTTTTGAAGAAGTTCAAAATGGATCAAGCAAAGAAAGGGTCTTGCCTGTGTTACAAGGTGTGAAGTTGAGTAAGACACAATGCCCGACCACTGCAGAAGATAGAGAGAAAATGAAAGATGTTCCCTATGCTTCAGCCATAGGCTCTATCATGTATGCAATGCTGTGTACCAAACCTGATGTGTGCCTTGCTATAAGTCTAGCAGGGAGGTACCAAAGTAATCCAGGAGTGGAACACTGGACAGCGGTCAAGAACATCATGAAATACCTGAAAAGGACTAAGGATATGTTTCTCGTTTATGGAGGTGACAAAGAGCTCATCGTAAATGGTTACGTTGATGATAGCTTTGACACTGATCCGGACGATTATAAATCACAAACCGGATACGTGTTTACATTGAATGGTGGAGCTGTCAGTTGGTGCAGTTCTAAACAAAGTGTCATGGCGGGATCTACGTGTGAAGCGGAGTACATAGCTGCTTCGGAAGCATCAAATGAAGGAGTCTGGATGAAGGAGTTCATATCCAATCTAGGTGTCATACCTAGTGCATCGGGTCCAATGAAAATCTTTTGTGACAATACTGGTGCAATTGCCTTGGCAAAGGAATCCAGATTTCACAAGATAACCAAGCACATCAAGAGACGCTTCAATTCCATCCGGGATTTAGTCCAGGTGGGAGACATAGAAATTTGCAAGGTACATACGGATCTGAATGTTGCATACCCGTTGACTAAGCCTCTTCCACAAGCAAAACATGATCAGCACCAAGGCTCCATGGGTGTTAGAATCATTACTGTGTAATCTAGATTATTGGCTCTAGTGCAAGTGGGAAACTGAAGGAAATATGCCCTAGAGGCAATAATAAGGTTATTATTTATTTCCTTATATCATGATAAATGTTTATTATTCATGCTAGAATTGTATTAACCGGAAACATAATACATGTGTGAATACATAGACAAACAGAGTGTCACTAGTATGCCTCTACTTGACTAGCTCGTTGATCAAAGATGGTTAAGTTTCCTAGCCATTGACATGGGTTGTCATTTGATTAACGGGATCACATCATTAGGAGAATGGTGTGATTGACTTGACCCATTTCGTTAGCTTAGCACCCAATCGTTTAGTGTGTTGCTATTGCTTTCTTCATGACTTATACATGTTCCTATGACTATGAGATTATGCAACTCCCGTTTACCGGAGGAACACTTTGTGTGCTACCAAACGTCACAACGTAACTGGGTGATTATAAAGGTGCTCTCTGAGTGTCTCCGAAGGTACTTGTTGGGTTGCGTATTTCGAGATTAGGATTTGTCACTCCGATTGTCAGAGAGGTATCTCTGGGCCCTCTCGGTAATGCACATCACTTAAGCCTTGTAAGCATTGCAACTAATGAGTTAGTTGCGGGATGATGTATTACGGAACGAGTAAAGAGACTTGCGTGGTAACGAGATTGAACTAGGTATTGAGATACCGACGATCGAATCTCGGGCAAGTAACATACCGATGACAAAGGGAACAACGTATATTGTTATGCGGTCTGACCGATAAAGATCTTCGTAGAATATGTGGGAGCCAATATGAGCATCCAGGTTCCGCTATTGGTTGTTGACCGGAGACGTGTCTCGGTCATGTCTCCATAGTTCTCGAACCCGTAGGGTCCGCACGCTTAACGTTTCCATGATAGTTATATTATGAGTTTATATGTTTTGATGTACCGAAGGTTGTTCGGAGTCCCGGATGTGATCACGGACATGATGAGGAGTCTCGAAATGGTCGAGACATGAAGATTGATATATTGGAAGCCTATGTTTGGATATCGGAAGTGTTCCGGGTGAAATCGGGATTTTACCGGAGTACCGGGAGGTTACCGGAACCCCCCGGGAGGTTAATGGGCCATAGTGGGCTTTAGTGGAAGAGAGGAGAGGCGGCCAGGGCAAGGGCCGCACGCCCCTCCCCCCTAGTCCGAATAGGACAAGGAGAGGGGGGCGGCGCCCCCCCCCCTTCCTTCTTCTCCTCCACCTCTTTCCCCCCAAGTCCTAATCCAACTAGGTAAAGGGAGGGAGTCCTACTCCCGGTGGAGTAGGACTCCTCCTGGCGCGCCTCCTCCCTGAACGGCCGCACCTCCCCCTTGCTCCTTTATATACGGGGGAAGGGGGCACACTAGAGACACAACAATTGATCATTGATCTTTTAGCCGTGTGCGATGCCCCCCTCCACCATAGTCCACCTCGATAATACTGTAGCGGTGCTTAGGCGAAGCCCTGCATCGGTAGAACATCATCATCGTCACCACGGCATCGTGCTGACGAAACTCTCCTTCAACACTCGGCTAGATCGGAGTTCGAGGGACGTCATCGGGCTGAACGTGTGCTTAACTCGGAGGTGCCGTGCGTTCGGTACTTGATCGGTCGGATCATCAAGACGTACGACTACATCAACCGCGTTGTGCTAACGCATTCGCTTTTGGTCTACGAGGGTACGTGGACAACACTCTTCCCTCTCGTTGCTATGCATCACCATGATCTTGTGTGTGCGTAGGAATTTTTTTGAAATTACTACGTTCCCCAACAGGGGGGCGTCCGGTAAACCTCCGGCACTCCGGTTTTATTCGAAACTCTACGGAACACTTTCGGTGTCCGAACAACATGGTCCAATATATCAATCTTTATGTCTCGACCATATCGAGACTCCTCGTCATGTCTATGATCTCATCCGGGACTCTGAACTACCTTTGGTACATAAAAACACATAAACTCATAATACTGATCGTCATCGAACGTTAAGCGTGCGGACCCAACGGGTTCGAGAACTATGTAGACATGACAGAGACTCATCTCCGGTCAATAACCAATAGCGGAACCTGGATGCTCATATTGGCTCCCACATATTCTACGAAGATCTTTATCGGTCAAACCGCATAACAACATACGTTGTTCCCTTTGTCATCGGTATGTTACTTGCCCGAGATTCGATCGTCGATATCCTCATACCTAGTTCAATCTCGCTAAGCAAGTCTCTTTACTCGTTCCGTAATGCATCATCCCGTAACTAACTCGTTAGTCACATTGCTTGCTAGGCTTATAGTGATGTGCATTACCGAGAGGGCCCAGAGATACCTCTCCGATACACGGAGTGACAAATCCTAATCTCGATCTATGCCAACTCAACAAACACCATTGTAAACACCTATAGAGCATCTTTATAATCACCCAGTTACATTGCGACGTTTGATAGCACACAAAGTGTTTCTCCGGTATTCGAGAGTTGCACAATCTCATAGTCAGAGGAACATGTTTAAGTCATGATGAAAGCAATAGCAATAAAAATAACCGATCATTAATGCTAAGCTAACGGATGGGTCTTGTCCATCACATCATTCTCTAATGATGTGATCCCGTTCATCAAATGACAACATATGTCTATGGCTAGGAAACTTAACCATCTTTGATTAACGAGCTAGTCAAGTAGAGGCATACTAGGGACACTCTATTTGTCTATGTATTCACACATGTACTAAGTTTTCAGTTAATACAATTCTAGCATGAATAATAAACATTTATCATGATATAAGGAAATACAAAATAACAACTTTATTATTGCCTGTAGGGCATATTTCCTTCATTAATTAGCATGTGTAATTAAGGAAATCCATGCTTGTAATCAACGTGTTGTTCCCGCACACTTCCCCTCCTATTCTTTGGGCAACTGATGCTCTTGTTCGACGCGTCTCACCCAAACATCACGTCTGTGCGGCATGTCCCTTCAGGGGATACATATACATGTAATCCTCGATCAGTAAAGCAATCAGTTACTGTCATTACATTGATTCATCACATGTTATCAGCACTTCGCTCTGCGCTGAGAGAAAGGAGACCACCGCGGTTACGCACGAACAATGATAGTTGTTTACGAGGCAGGGAAAGCGAGGCGCAAGGCACGGCGATCCCTGTGGGGAAACCCTTGGCGCCAGCGCAGAACAGGATGACGACCGTGCGTGGCAACCGCCAGCGGCCATGGCACGGAGCAACACGGCGCCCTCCGGTGGTGCAAAGCTGCATACCCGGCAGACGTGCGTGGCGGCACTTCCCTGCGACAAGGAAGCTATGCTCTTTTTTCAGAACTGTACATGGGTGTGCCTTCTAGTAGTTAACTCAAAAGTAGGAGGTTTAGTTAGGGGTTAGACAAAAAATAAAAATGATGATGTGGCAGGTTGTATATGCTAGGTGGCATGTGTGATGATGTGGATGGGTTGAATGTTAAAATAAATAGGAAAGTGAGGAAGAGTCTTATAAGTATATAGGACTGGTTTATAAAATCAATAATAGCTTGTCTTGTATTCAAAGTCCTTTTATATGTTGTACTCTATATGTACGTACCCCGTAAGGGCATCTCCAACGGCAATCCATAAATTTCCTCCCACATCCGTCCGCGGACAGGGGACCAGTCCACGGTGTCGTGGAATTGTCACGACAGATGTCCTAGTGTGAGGACTTAGTCGTGAGGCCAACGTATCTACGTGGTAGCTTGAAGGGGTTGATCGGAATTGAGAGACGCAACACAGGACAAGGATTTAGACAGCTTCGGGCCCCGGGAAACATCATCCGGTAACAACCCTACATGTTGTTTGTGGCTAGGTCTCATTATCATCACGAGGAGACGCCGTAAACCGGCTCTTTGTGTCTAGCCCTAGAGATTGTTTCTTCTTGCCATGTCCCTCTTTGGGGAGCCCAGCCCCTCCTTATATATGTTGAAGGGGCGGGTTACATGTGGATTCCTATTAGGATTAGGACTAGTCTATCTCTAATACAAACCGGATACAAGTCCAGGTCTTAACTCCTTGTAAGAAAAATACTCCTCACGCCTTTCCTCTTAAACCGGCCCACCATAACATGAGCTGGCCTTCTGGGCCTTGGGCCTTGTCACCGTCTGTCCCGCCCGCCGGGTTACCAGTGAATCATAATGTTCAGTCTGGTTGCTTGTAAACCGTCTGGTCTATGCGGGTCGCCGGTGAATCGCCAAGTCCGGCCGGGTTATACTTCCGGCCGGGTTACGCCGCGGGGTATATCCCCAACATTAGCCCCCAAGTTTAGCTTGGATTTATCCATGGTAAACTTATGCTGCAAAATAAACACAAGAACCAATTTGACAGGTTGTGCTCCGGGTTAGGAATTCTTGTAAACCGGCAACTGATCATCCTTAAGTCCTTGTCATTTCCTCCTTCTAGAAAATCCGGGTCAATAACCAGCTTCATACTCAAATTACTGACGTTGGTTTCTCATAAAAAATATTGTGAAGAATAATCCACTTGAGTCGGCTTCCAAAGCGCCGGCTTAAGAAATGTTGGTCTTGAAATACTCATCTAATATTCAGCCGGTTTGAAGATGTAAAACTTGCCAGTTTAATATTACCAAAATTGTCGGTTTGTAAATACCAATGGCACTGAGTCATAATTTTTGCCGCCACCGGGTCATAATTATTGATGATGCCTGGGTCAATATGGTTTGCTCAAAACTGAGAATTTCAAAATATTTCTCCTTATATGCATATTACCTGTAGCCCCCAATCTTGAGCAGAACAAAGTGATGGCTTAAGACTTGTTTCCATATAACTACTGCCACTTTGAAGAAATCCATGTTGTTCATCTCAGTCACTAGTAGAAACTGAATACTCCATATATGTAGCCCCCAAGTGCTGGGTCATTATGCAATAATGAGCAGGGACTTTATAAATATGATCATGTAAATTTGAACAATAACGTGTAGCCCCCAAGGGCCGGCTCAGTAAGATCATATTGAGGTGGTACTTTATATATATACTTCTTTGAAAAAAACATCATATAATGTAACCCCCATCATGGGGCTTGAACCCACGTCCACAAGGTTAAGAGCTTTGTGCTTTACCAACTGAGCAATGGACCTTTCAATATAATGGTTTTAAGACTTGCGTACCTTGAATTGTTGACAGGAGCAATCGGTAGCCCCCAAGGGCCGGCTCATTATGATGTGATGAGTCGGGTCTTCAATAAGGCCAATAAAAATGACTTTGCATTAGCCCCCAAGTGTCATGGTGCATGCTTGCAGCGACATGAGACTTGCATGTTTGATATAATCTCAATTTGAATAATGTAGCCCCCAAGTGTCGGGTCGTAAACCTGCAACGACTCGGGACTATTACTTCCATTGTGGAATAAATCATATCCATCGAAAAAATAATATCCATTGCGCTAAAGTGACTTTGAAAACCTTAATCATAATATTGGTTATTGATAAAAATCCAGCCATGTTGGCTATTTGAATAATATAACCCAATGATTTATAAGCGCATGATTCCAATGGTCCAATCCATATATATACTGGCGACTTATAGTCCAAAGCCAGGCCGGGTTAACAAACATCGGATAATTTCTCATCATATACTGGTGACTTATCGTCTTAAAGCCAGGCCGGTTTAATAAACACCGGATAATTTATCATCATACTGGCGACTTATAGTCGAAAGCCAGGCCGAGTTAATAAACGCCGATGATTTATAATCATGCTTTATTCAACCTATTTCTGCATACAACAAGTTTAAAGTGTCTTGGCGGTTTACCGCTGGACGGGTCATAATGCCCAACATAAAACCCGGGTTTATAACCAAGGTTGCACTTAAGAATAATCAAATATGAAATATATCATACCTGTGACATTGAATCACAATGTTGGTTGACCACGCTTTGGTAGTGAGGGTGATAACCCCAATCTTGAGTAATAATAACTCCTTTCATATTGTGCCGGTTTATGATAAAACCGTTCCGGGTTGTGATAAAAACCGATTTATCCATATTCAATTCTGGCGACTTATAGTCGAAAACTGCATCAAGTTAATAATCTCCGGATTATAACTGATCATGTACTGACAATTTGTAATTGGAAGTCAAACCGGGTGAACGAATGTCGGTTTATCAAAACAGTAGAAATCTCATCCAAGGAGAAAAACTTAGCAAATAAAAGCAAATGAAACCCTTGTAGTCGAGGCATTTCAAGGGCTGCCAGGCCCCAAATTCGAGGCTTTTCATGGGCTACCAGGCCACTGAGTTAAACCATTTTACAAAGCCTTTTAAGATGGTCCTCAGTCCTTAACCAATTATCATTTTAACTTGACAAGTTCAGGGTCTTATTAGAGTAACTTGTCAAATTTCGATGGGTCATACCAGGTTTACCTGGGCGGAGTAACTTACTTAAAAGGCAGGCTAACCCGGGGTTTTAGGTGTATACACCAGGCTTCCAAGCCATGGCTTGATAGCCTATTACAAGTGTAGATTCTACGTTCATTTCGACAGCAAAGAATCCCCAAGTAAAATTTTGAGTTGTGCTCAGTGGGTTCCTATGTTTGAGTTGTTGTTTTACAACACTCTCTTTCGCCCCGAAGTAATTTGGCTTTGAGCCGATCAAGAGGTGTGACTATGGTTTGGATACGACCAAACCCCCAAGTGATGTTGTGGCATTGCACCGATCAAGAGGTGTAGCTATGGTTCGGATACGACCAAGCCCCCAAGTGATACTGTATAAAGATTTGATAAGATGAATCAAGGGTAAACCGAATGCCACTTTATGAAATAGAAACCCCCACGTGATCAATAATATGATAAGCCAATAAGGCAGGATACCCATGTTTGAACCGCGCATCATGGCAGCAGGTCCTCTTTGGCAACCTTTAACTTTTTTTGCAAGAGACAAATTCTTCTTGAACCGGGATTTTGAACTGTATATTGAGAGCTTCAAAGCTTTGTGGGAGACATCTTTCCCTTGAACCGGATTTTAAACCAGAATCTTCATTTTCAGCCGGAAATTTTCTGACGGCCTTTAAACTCAAACTTGCAAGAAGTTAATTCCTTTTTGAACCAGACATTTTCAAACCGGATTTGAGAGCTTTAGAGCTTTGTGGGAGAACATATTTCCCTTGAATCGGATTGTAAACCGGATATTTGAGAGCTTCAGTGAGACTGACTTCCCTTGAGCCGGATTTTAAACCGGAATCCTTTCTGATAACCCGGAACTTCTTCATTAAGCCGGGATTTTGTAACTGTCATATACTTTCTAAGCCGGAAATTTTCTGATGGCCTTTAAATTTTCATCAATATAACAGTAGCCTCCGGGACCGGGTTATCTTTCCCTCCATCGTCCTGGGGTTCTTAAATTTGCTGAAACTGGCAAGGTTTGTTGAGTCATGTAATCGTAGCCCCCGAGTCTTAAAGGTTACTCGAGGAATTGGCTTGAGACTCTCCATATTTGACCGTGATATAAACCGGTATAACTTGTATATCATTGATGTTGATAGCACGATGTGAATCCACAGAAGGTTGAGGTGACTGCGGCGGGTTATAAATGATCTCGTATGAGCCGTGTCAGCAACTCGGCCAATGGTCCCTTCCAACTAGCGATTTGAAGTAACCAAACTGTAGTGGCGGTGACTTGTGCACCTGCCCATTGAGCCATCCAGTGCAGACAGCGGTCGATAGTACTCCCTCCATTCCATAATGTAGTGCCTATAGATTTTAACAAAAGTCAAACATTACAAACTTTGACCATATTCATAGAGAAAAATAGGCACATCTAGAATACCAAGTGCACATCATTGGATACATAATGAGTTGTATTTTCAGATTGTACATATTTGGTATTGTAAATGTAGATAGTTTTTTCTATACACTTGGTCAAAGTCCAAAAAGTTTGACTTTTAGAAAAATCTATAGGCACTACATTGTGGAATGGAGGGAGTATATGATAATTTGCCTCCAATTTGTTGAAACAAAACCGGGCTACCCAACCTGTGACTTGCTCATACTCAATAAACAGCTCATGCAGACAGGTGCGGCCCGGTATGTTGATGTAGACAAGGCCTCGGGGGCGGCGATTTACGCACGTCCATTGACAACGAGCAGACACGATCCCAGCAAGCCGATGTGGACCAGACTGCCAGGGCAGCAGCTTGTGTGCGTCCATTCATCATGTGATATGATCCGGTTTATCACCAGGCGGGATATTATCAACCCGTGCTCCATATCCGTAGTATAAACCACATTTGTAATGAATAATGGTCCTATATATAAAAATATACAAATCAAAGTAATTTTTCCTTTGATAGAAATAATATGTGTTAATAAAACAAATTTTAGATGGATATCACTTGATGTTTGCAGATGAAAAACGGCCTTGGATGACCCGGAGGCGAACCTCAGAAACAAGCACAGCGGTTCAGCGCGCTGCGAGCTCGGGCAATGAGGTGAAGGCGCGGCCGGTTCAGAGCAGCGGCGTTGACTCGGGGTAGTGCCTTGGAGCAGGGGCCAGGGCGGCTCAGCAGGCACACGAGCCGACGACGGTCGCAGGGGCGCATTAGAAGCGTCGGCGGCTCACTGAGACCACGTCAGAGGAGTGCGCGAAGCCGGTGCAGCTTACTGTGACGTCGGCAGAGGCCGCGAGAGGTGACGACGGGTTAGCGCGTCTGCAGATGAAGCGGCATGATGCTACGGATGCCATGACAGCTACGGCAACTTTGGCAAGGCCGTGAAAATAGCGCAGGCAACCTCTAGGCGACCCGTGGCAGTTGACGCAGGCGGCTCAATAGCGAGGCGTGACCCGACGGTAGACGCAGCTGACGGCAGAGGTGAACCGACGACAGCAGGGCCGGCTTGCGGTGAGCGGAGGCGGCAACTGCTGCGGGGCCCCAGGCAACTCAGAGCGAGGACGAGGCGGTTTCAGTGGAAAGCCAGCGGTACGGCAGGGCCGGTTCGTGGCAGCGGCAAAGTCAACTCGCAAGACAGGAGTCCACAACAGAAACAGGTTAAAGCGAGGTGACAATCAAAGAATCAATGTTATGATAAGAGAGACTTTGTTTCTAGGAAACATGGTAAAGAAAGAGAACCATGGGTTCGGAAACCCACGCCTTTTCCTCCCAAACCATCCAAGAAAAAGGATGATGAGGATTTTGAGCGCTTTGCTGAAATGATTAGACCTATCTTCTTACGTATGCGTTTAACTGATATGCTCAAAATGAATCCTTATGCTAAGTACATGAAAGATATTGTTACTAATAAAAGAAAGATACCGGAAGCTGAAATTTCCACCATGCTTGCTAATTATACTTTAAAGGGTGGAATACCAAAGAAACTTGGAGATCCAGGAGTACCTACTATACCATGCTCCATTAAAAGAAATTATGTTAAAACTGCTTTATGTGATCTTGGAGCCGGTGTTAGTGTTATGCCTCTTTCTTTGTATCGTAGACTTGACTTGAATAAGTTGACACCTACTGAAATATCTTCGCAAATGGCTGATAAATCAACTGCTATACCTGTCGGTATTTGTGAGGATGTGCCTGTTGTGGTTGCAAACGTTACTATTTTAACGGACTTTGTTATTCTTGATATTCCCGAGGACGATAGTATGTCTATTATTCTTGGAAGACCTTTTTGAATACTGCAGGGGCTGTTATTGATTGCAACAAAGGCAATGTCACTTTTCATGTTAATGGTAATGAGCATAGGGTACACTTTCCGAGGAAACAACCTCAAGTTCATAGTATCAATTCTATTGGAAAAATTCTATCGATTATTTTTGGAGGTTTTGAATTTCCTCTCCCTACTGTCAAGAAGAAATATGATATTCTTATTATTGGGGATGTGCATATCCCGTTGAGGTAAATATAGTGTTATTCGAAATTTCTCCGGTTCCATGTTATTCGGAATGAGTTTGTTAACAAGACCTGATCAACCTTGTTAGTGGATTCCTTTTGATGAGCATGAGATGGATGAAACTAGAAGGCACAACCTTCTGTACCCTCTTTCTACTTTCTGTTATTTAGTTGAAATAAAGTAAAAAATAGTATTTTTCTGTCTGTTTTATGATTTATCCGTGCAATATAAAAATACCCCAAAAATAAAAGTTCTCCAAATGCCCTGCCAATTTAATATGATTTTTTCTGGAATATTTGAGAATATCTGGCACTGAGAACACAGCAGGGGGAGCAAGCACCTGGCCACGAGGGTGGAGGGCGTGCCCCCTGCCTCGTGGGCCCATGGTGGCCCCCCTCCACTTATTCTTGCACCCACACACTTCTTATTCCTCCCAAAAAATCACCATCCAGCTCAAGCAGGAGTTCTAGCTCATTTTGCTGCGACTTTCGATCTCCTTGCTCAAAGCACCTCTCACAAAACTGCTTGGGGGGATTGTTCTTTGGTATGTGACTCCTCCATTGGTCCAATTAGTTTTTGTTCTAGTGCTCTATTCATTGCAAATTTGTGCTGCCTAGGTGACCATGTTCTTGAGCTTGCATGTCAAATTTATATAGTTCCAAGTAGTTCTAATGCATGATATAGTCTCTAGGCACTTGTAGGAGTAGTTGCTATCAATTTTCTTGAGCTTGGTTCACTTTTATTTGAAGTTACTAAAAATTTCAGAAATTTTTCAGTGGAAGAAATATGCTTAGGAAAATGTACCAAGGTGGTTCTTCAAGGAAGCAAGGACCCAGGCTTGCAATGCGTGATGCTGACGATGAGCCACCAAGGGACGCTCCAAAGGCGGCCTTGTGAATGGCCTTCGTAAAACTTTATGGATCGGCGGGAATCAAGGAAGAATTTAACGCATATTTGCGTAACGCTGATCTTGTGAGCTTCGAGGAAGAAAAGTGCCGCCAGTACCACTATCTCACTAGTTCCTTTGTGAGGAGGTTTGAATTTTCATCTTCACGTAATTCTCCAACTGTCCTGTTTGACCTTTATGAGAAATCTTATATGATGGACTTAGAGGATTTTACCACTGCTTGCAAACTTCCACAATGGGGTAGTGCTAGTGAACCCCGCAAATCCGAATTTAGAAATTTTCTTGCTAGTATAACTGTGGGGGAATCTAGAGATATAGCACAAGCTACCATAGGGAGTATTCATTTTCCTGCTATACATTATTTTTCTCTCTTCATAGGTAGGTGCATAAATGGTAAAGATGAAGCATGCCATATGTGTGTCTCTGACCTCAGTATTCTTAGGAGTGTTGTGTTAGGAGACAAATCTTATAATCTGGGAGCCATTGTTGCACGTAGATTGCATAATAATAGATTTAGTGGAGAATTCTTCAGTGGAATTTATGCAACCCGCTTAGCTGATTTTCTTGGTGTAACCATACGTAATGATGATATTGAATTGCCTCCTGCTTACCTAGACTTTAATGCTATGGTTCACCACCAGTTTGTCGAGAGGAATGAATCACCTCTCCAGTATCGACTAATCTTTGACAGACGGCGTGCTGTCCGTATTACTCTCCCTGCTCCTGCCTTCTTTGATTATCAGGCAAAAGGAAGATATGTTATTACCAGAGAGGAGGCAGATGAGTACGAGAGGAGGGCGGAGGCAGCTCGCCGCCACGCTGCAGCTCAGGAGGCGATAGCCGCTGCATCGCAGTACGACCCCAGCTACACCTATGGATATCCGTCAGGCCATCCGTGGCAATAAACCAACTTAGGCCAAAAGCCT
This sequence comes from Aegilops bicornis, assembly GCA_021605145.1. Lineage (NCBI taxonomy): Eukaryota > Viridiplantae > Streptophyta > Magnoliopsida > Poales > Poaceae > Aegilops > Aegilops bicornis. The sequence continues at coordinate 200,273,438 of CM038675.1, read as the reverse complement.
AAGCTTGGGGGAGTACGTATTTCCCACCGACATTACATTTATGTTCACACACTCATTGCTAGATGTCGGTGCTCATACTTTTTCACTGTAATATCCATGCTAGTTTATTTTATTTTTCTTGCTTTCTTCTTGTGTGTTTGATAAACCTTAAGAAAAACCAAAAAAGTTAGTAATAGCTTCTAGCTAGTTTACTTTCTTGCTGTAGTAGTAATAATTAAAAAGAAAACCCAAAAAAATATTACCCTTTCTTCTTTAGCTTGTTGGGAGCTTTCCCATGTAAATAGTTTTATTTCTTTTCTTTTCTTTGGGGGTCGATAGGAGAAGACCATAATCAAATTGTTGAAGTGGCTCTTATATGCATTATTGTTGATTTAACCAAGAGCCCATATTGCCTTGTCTTCTCATGTTTATTGAATGCTCGCAGATTCCAGCTTAGTCCAATGCACGTGCACTCTTATTATTATTCACATCGTTCGGTCGTGCAAGTGAAAGGCAATTATGACGATATATGATGGACTGACTGAGCTGAGAAAAGCTGGTATGAACTTGACCTCTCTTGTTTTTGTAAATATGATTAGTTCATCGTTCCTGATTCAGCCTATTATGAATAAACATGTTTGCAATGACAATTAGAAATCATAGTTGCTCGTGCCATGCTTGATTAGCTATGAGTTATAATGGTTTACCTTGCGTGCCAACATGCTATTAAAATGGTTGTGATGTGGTACAGTGGGGTGGTATCCTCCTTTGAATGATTTAAGTGACTCGACTTGGCACATGTTCACACATGTAGTTGAAACAAATCAACATAGACTTCACGATATTTATGTTCATGGTGGATTTTATCCTACTCATGCTTGTACTCAATGTCTATTAATTTTAATGCATGTTCATGACTGTTGTCGCTCTTTAGTTGGTCGCTTCCCAGTCTTTTGCTAGCCTTCACTTGTACTAAGCGGGAATACTGCTTGTGCATCCAATCCCTTAAACCACAAAGTTATTCCATATGAGTCCACTATACCTTCCTATATGCGGTATCTACCTGCCGTTCCAAGTAAAATTGTATGTGCCAAACTCCAAACCTTCAAATGAAATTCTGTTTTGTATGCTCGAATAGCTCATGTATCAACTAGGGTTGTCCGTATCTTCCATGTTAGGCGGGTTATTCTCAATAGGAGTGGACTCCGCTCCTCACTCACGAGAAAATGGCTGGTCACCGGGATGCCCAGCCCCATGCTTTATGCAAACTAAATCAAATTAATTGCAAACAAAACTCCCCCGGGGCTGTTGCTAGTTGGAGGCACTCGTTGTTTTGAGCAAGCCATGGATTGATGCTTGTTGGTGGAGGGGAGTGAGGGAGTCCCGGACTAGGGGGTGTCCGGATAGCCGGACTATCTTCACGGCCGGACTATCGTCACGGCCGGACTCCAAGACTATGAAGATACAAGATTGAAGACTTCGTCCCGTGTCCGGATGGGACTTTCCTTGGCGTGGAAGGCAAGCTTGGTGATACGGATATGTAGATCTTCTACCATTGTAACCGACTCTGTGTAACCCTAACCTATCCAAAGGTCTATATAAACCGGAGGGTTTTAGCCCGTGGGATCTAACAACAATCATACCATAGGCTAGCTTCTAGGGTTTAGCCTCCTTGATCTCGTGGTAGATCTACTCTTGTACTACCCATATCATCAATATTAATCAAGCAGGAGTAGGTTATTACCTCCATCGAGAGGGCCCGAACCTGGGTAAAAACATCGTGTCCCTTGTCTCCTGTTACCATCCGCCTAGACGCATAGTTCGGGACCCCCTACCCGAGATCCGCCGGTTTTGACACCGACATTGGTGCTTTCATTGAGAGTTCCTCTGTGTCGTCACCAATAGGCCCGATGGCTCCTTCGATCATCAACAACGACGCGGTCCAGGGTGAGACCTTTCTCCCCGGACAGATCTTCGTATTCGGTGGCTTTGCACTGCGGGCCAATTCGCTTGGCCATCTGGAGCAGATCGAAAGCTACGCCCCTGGCCATCAGGTCAGATTTGGAAGTCTGAACTATACGGCCGATATCCGCGGGGATTTGATCTTCGACGGATTCGAGCCACAGCCAAGCGCGCCGCACTGTTTCGATGGGCATGATCTAGCTCTGCGGCGAGCGGTGTCCCGGAGGCCGCACTTCACCGCTCCGGCCCTTGATCCGGAGCCGGATTCCCGATCGAGGACGAGTGGTTGGACACCGCCTCGGGGGCTACAATCTCTACGGCAATTGAGCCGAACTCCATCCCTGTCCTTTGCGAAGACCTCGACTCCATGGTGCCGGACTCCTCTCCGGACTCCGAACCCTCTGCGCCCCTGCCAATCGAATCCGATTGGGCGCCCGTTATGGAGTTCACTGCCGTGGACATCTTTCAGCACTCGCCCTTGGGCTATATTATGAATTCACTAAAGTATCTCTCTTTCGGAGAGCCCTGGCCGGATTGCGGACAAGAAGGTTGGGATGCGGACGATGAAGAAATTCAACGCCCACCCACCACCCACTTTGTAGCCACTATCGATGATCTAACCGACATGCTAGACTACGACTCCGAAGACATCGACGGTATGGACGACGATGCCGGAGACGACCAAGACCCAGCGCCTACAGGGCACTGGAAGGCCACCTCGTCATATGACGTATATATGGTGGACATCCCAAAAGATGGGAACGGCGATGGAACAACGGAGGATGACCCCTCCAAGAAACAGCAAGCGCCGACGTCGTGGCGCGCTCTAAATCCCGTCACAATAAAAACGGTGATTCTGGCACGGGGGATAATAACAACCCGGACAGTGCCGAAGAGAACCCCCTCCAGCAGGACTCAGCGCAGGAGGAGGGAGAAGCAAGTCCTCACGACAATGCGGCAGAAAGAGAGGTCGAGGACGCTAATTATGCGCCTCCCTCCGAAGATGAGGCAAGCCTCGACGACGACAAATTTGTCGTGCCTGAGGATCCCGCCGAACAGGAGCTGCTTAACGCAGGCTTATAGCCACGGCAAGCAACCTCAAGAAAAGCAGCAACAGCTTAGAGCTGATCAAGACCTGCTAGGCGACAGATGGACTGAAGTCCTTGCAGCCGAAGAGTATGAACTCGAACGCCTCCAAAAGCTACCCCAAACACAGCCGTTGCCTCGACTAGAGGAGGAAGCACCCAAGTCACTGGCGCACGACATGGCAGACCGGCCACCCCGTGGCCGTGACAGAGAAGCCTCTCGGCCCTCCGCTCAAGCCACACCCCGACGCCGCTCAAAAAGTACCAAGGCACGGGAAAACGCGCCGGACTTGCGAGATATATTGGAGGATAAGGCAAAACATACAAGATCGATCTACGGATCGCGTGGGTGCCCAGCAATACGGGATGATTACCGTCGCGCCGGACACAGCAAAACCGGCCGGGCCGAACATAGTAGACAAAGCTCATATGAGCTACGTCGTGATATAGCCCAATACAGAGGTGCCGCACACCCACTATGCTTCACAGATGAAGTAATGGATCATCAAATCCCCAAAGGATTCAAGCCCGTAAACATCGAATCATACGATGGTACCACAGATCCTGCGGTCTGGATCGAGGATTATCTCCTCCATATCCACATGGCCCGCGGTGATGATCTACATGCCATCAAATACCTCACAGTCAAGCTTAAAGGACCCGCTCGACATTGGCTCAATAGCACCGCCAGAATCAATTGGTTGTTGGGAGGACACGGAAGCCGCATTCCTTGATAACTTCCAGGCACATATGTGCGACCACCGAGCGCCGATGACCTTAGACACATAATTCAGCAGCGGAAGAATTGGCGGACAATTACGGACTCGGTTCTAACAAAGAAAAATCAAATCGTTGATCGTCCGGATGCGAGAGGCCCTTGCAGCCTTCAAACATAACATCCGCGACGAGTGGCTTGCCCGGCACCTAGGACAGGAAAAGCCGAAATCTATGACAGCCCTCACAACCCTCATGACTCGCTTTTGTGCGGGAGAGGACGGTGGCTAGCTCAAGCAACAACTTGGCCAAACATCCCGATAGTCCGGATACCAAGGACAGCAATGGCAGGTCGGCGTCATAACAAGAACAAGCGCCAGATTAACGGTGATAATATCAAGATACGGCCGTCAATGCAGGATTCGTAGGCTCTAAACCCGTCAGCGGAAGAAGCCATTCAAAAGAAATACCCAGGGCCCGTCCAACTTGGACCGCATACTCGATCACTTGTGCCAAATACATGGCACCCCGAAAAACCAGCCAATCACACCAACAGGATTGTTGGGTGTCCAAGCAAGCGTGCAAGTTAAGTGCCGAACTCAATGACAAGGGGCTGCATAGCGATGACGAGGAAGAGCCCCGGCCACGAACAATAGAGGACAGAAGGTTTTCCCACACAAGTGCGGACGGTGAACATGATATACGCAACCCACATACCCAAAAGAGAGCGGAAGCATGCACTACGGGACGTATATGCGATGGAGCCAGTCGCCCCAAAGTTCAACCCATTGTCTTCCTGCCCGATCACCTTCGATCGAAGGGACCATCCCACTAGCATCCGTCACGGCGGCTTCGCCGCATTGGTTCTTGACCCAATTATTGACGGATTTCACCTCACCAGAGTCCACGATGGATGGCGGTAGCAGCCTGAACCTGCTTCATCAGGATACAGTGTGCAAAATGGGCATAGACCCCTCAAGGATTGAACCTACAAAGACGACCTTTAAAGGCGTCATACCGGGTGTAGAGGCCAGTTGTACGGGCTCAGTTACACTCGAAGTGGTCTTCGGATCCCCGGATAACTTCCGAAGCGAAGAGTTAATCTTTGACATCGTCCCATTCCGCAGCGGCTATCATGCACTGCTCGGACGAACCGCATTTGCAAAGTTCAATGCGGTGCCGCACTATGCATACCTCAAGCTCAAGATGCCAGGCCCTCAAGGAGTAATCACGGTCAATGGAAACACCGAACGCTCTCTCCGAACGGAGGAGCATACGGCGGCCCTCGCGGCGGAGGTGCAAAGCAGCCTCACGGCAATTCTCGAGTCCGGCCACTAAGCGTCCGGACACAGCCAAGCGCTACCAGAGTAACTCGCAACAAGACCACAGCACGATTCAAGCACGAGTAGCAATCCGCCCCAACCCCAGCCCTCGCGAAATTGCGAAGCTAGTATTACGCTGCATATAATTACGCCTGGAGATACCATGGGCATATGGGGAGGGCAAGACAACGGCACGCCAAGAATGCGGCTCGACCGCACCGAGGGCTCCCGTGTGTGTCATTTCTTTTTCTTTTCCTTTTCTTCCTTTTTTACTTTCAGGACTCCGTCTTTGAGAAGTCCTGTCCGGCACTTGAATCGCCGAACTCACGATGCAACAGCCAGGGAAGCGGAAAGCCACGTCGAGTGTTCAGGTGGTCTCTATTACAAGCATTATACCAGTTTTACATATCATCCAGCAGCTTACCTCTGGAGGGGGACATGTTAGATAGTCCCATCCCTTGCTTATCGCACTATTTGTATCATTCTGCTCCCATTGCAGTACCTTTTTGAATAAACAATACATAGCTTTCGCTTATTATTGCTCTACTTCCTTTATATATACATATGTTCATTTCACGACATGTTGCAACCGTACACTTTGGTACGGCCAATACACCAGGGGCTTAAGTATCCCAAAATTATGGTGTGATAAGTCCAAACACTTTCACAAGTGCGGCACCCCGAACTTATAGCATTATATGAATTGGCTCCAAATCATGTCTTGGGTCAATAGTTGGGTTTGCCCGGCTCCCGTGTTTTGGTACCTTACGTTCCGCTATATCGGCTAAGGTAGCACCGGGAGAACCACTGCGATTGTGCCCCAGTTATTCTGGGTCGAGCACCTCAGTGGATAAAGCTAAAACTGACCGTCATGATAAGGCGAGAGCCGATCGCTGTTCTATAGTTTTTTCGGGTCCCTAAAGACTTATGCCGCTTAGAGCGAGGAACCGAATTGTCCGCCAAGGCGTGGATAGCGCCCGAACTCGGTCTTCGAATACTAGGGGCTTCACGAAATTTAAAATTATAGAATTCTATGGCTAAGTGAGAGTGTTCAAGCATTATAAGTCCGGTTGCCTTGTTCGTTGTGTTGAGCGCCTCCCTAGATGGACCCAAGAATGGGAACAAGAGTGCTCAAGTTTATCCCGAACACCCCAAAGACTGTGGCATGGGGGCTGAAGCCAACGACTTGCCATCTCTCAAATTTGATAAACGGCCGCATGTAAGGTAATATTTTAAATTAATAAGCGTTGCCTAGCGCATACGAACAAGTTTTCAGCGTCTGAGGATAACAAATGCGAGTTTATTCAAAAATTACATCTTTGGAGCACTCATCCGCTATTCGGCGGGCACCCTTCAGGAGGCCCTCATAGTACATTTCGGGCATGCGATGCTCATGGCCCTTCGGTGGCCCATCCGTCACAAGCCTCTCCGCATCCAGCTTGCCCCAGTGCAATTTAGCACGGGCAAGGGCCCGACGGACACCTTAAATGCAGACGGAGCGCTTGATGACTTCAAGCCGCAGACGAGCATCCACCACCGCCGCACCAAGCCAAAAGTAGCTCCCGGGCATGGCCTCCAATGGCCACAGCGCTTATAAGGCCCTTCATGGCCTGTTCGGTGACCTTATGGAGCTCGACCAGCTGCTTCACTGGTCGCTCGAGGGCACCGGATGGTCGGCCTCGACATCTTGAGACCGTAACACCTTTTCCGTCGAGCTCCCCTCCTTGGCGCGGTAGAATGCGGCAGCATCAGACACACTACGGGGCAAATCTGTGAATGCTCCTGGAGAGCTCCGAATCCGGGTAAGTAATAGGTAATTCACTTTCACATGCTTGCTTTGCATAAAGAATGCCTTACCCGCCGCTATCTTCTTTAAAGACTCAATTTCTTGGAGGGCTTTTTGGGCCTCGGCCTTAGCAGCTTTGGCACTCTCAAGAGCCGAGGCGAGCTCGGACTCTCGAGTCTTCGAGTCACGCTCCAAACTCTCGTGTTTTTCCACGAGAGCTTGGAGCTCTTGCCGTACCTTGGCCAGCTGCGCCTCCCCCTTCTCTCGCTCGGTGCGTTCCGCAGCCACCTTGTTTTCGGCCACGGACACCGCTTCCTTCAAGGTCGCCACCTCGTTCGTGGCCCCTGTAGTACCCATGTTATTCCTGTTATTTTTTGCAACCAAAACCTTTTCTATAGGTATTTCTTTAATAAGGTATTACTTACCTTCCTTGTCCTCGAGCTGCTTCTTGGCTTGTCCGAGCTCGTTCTCGGACCGCTCGAGGTTCTGCTTTAATGCATTGACCTCCACAACGGTCTTGGCAGAGGTCGGCGCAGCCTGCATTCCCATATTGACATACTTATGTTAGACTCCTGCGTATATCTTTCTAGATCCTCAGTCCGGCTTTTCTTTCCGAACATCGAACTAAGCATCAGGGGCTACTGTCTATGCGGTTATATTTTTTACATATTCTAAAACTTACCTCAAAGCCTGTTAGAAGGATGGTACAGGCCTCGGTCAGTCCGCTCTTGGCAGACTGAACTGCCCGGATCACCGCACTCATAACAGTGCGGTGCTCCTCCTCGATGGAAGCGCCATTAAGCGCCTCCAGTAAGCTATCCAGTGCCTCCGGTTGGACGGAGGACACCGGCGTCTTACCCTTCTTCCGAAGGGTCCACTTGCCGGACTCCGGAACCACTAAAGGTTTCGGCATGGAGACCGGACAAGGGTCGGGCCTAGAGCCCCTGGGGGTCTTGCCCCCCGCGCGCCTGGAGTCCGGGAGGTTGCCTTGTGGCACCTCCTGCACTACCTCCTCTTGACCAAGCCCCTCTTGGGGCCCCGCCACGGTGTCGCCCGCAGCGTGAGGCGAGGAGGCAGACGGAAGCGAGGTACTCTCCATTTCCGACGAGCCCAGGGACCCGCTCGATGAATCGGCGAACTCGCCCTTGGGCGGGCTGCACGGTTGTTCGACATTAGAGAACACTCTGCAATAATAAAAAGCCATGGGTATCCGGACACTTACGATCTCGCCAGGCTTGGCCTCGTGAGGTCAATCCTCCTCATCGTCGTCGGCGTTGGTGGAGAAGTCCGGAGGAAGGGTTCTTCCCTTCTTGGACCCTCCGGCCTCCCGGTCAGGCGGCCTTCCTTTTCTTCTCCTCCCACTGGGAGGAGCTTCTTCTTCCTCCTCCTCATCTTGGGAGAAGATTCTGCTTCAGAATCCGATAGCACCTGGCGTCGGGAGCTCCTTCGAGTTCCCGTGGCCTCCTTCTTGGCCTTCTTCTCCGGCACCACATGGGGTGTCGGAGCCAGCAGCCCCGTCAATCGGGCGTCCGCTGGGTCTTCTGGCAAAGGAGCCAGACAGTTAGTCTGTCCGGACGTCTTCAGCTAGTCCTGTCAAAGATTAGGGAGTTTTAGATCCCACGTAGAGTCAATCTATGAAAAAAGAGTCCCGTAAAGTGTAAAATAACTTACCTCGCCGGCTTGACGCTGCGAGCTGTATCCGCGATCTTTGGTAGCGGATCTTTGAACTTCGGCGCCCTTGAAAAGCACCTTCCAGGCGTCTTCGTACGTAGTGTCGAAGAGCCGGCTCAAGGTTTGGTGTTGTGCCGGATCGAACTCCCACAAGTTAAAAGCATGTTGTTGGCATGGGAGAATCCGGCGGATGAGCATCACCTGGATTACGTCGACAAGCCTAAGATTCTTGGCCACCAGGTTTCGGACGCATGTTTGAAGTCCGGATGTCTCGTCCGAATTCCCCCACGTCAGGCCCATCTCTTTCCATGACGAGAGCCGTGTGGGGAAGCCAGATCTGAATTCGGGGGCCGCCACCCATTTGGTGTTGCGGGGCTCGGTGATGTAGAACCACCCCTATTGCCACCCCTTTATTGTCTCCACGAAGGCGCCCTCGAGCCATGGGACTTTGGCCATTTTGCCAATCATGGCGCCTCCGCACTCCGCTTGACGGCCGCCCACTACCTTCGGCCGGACGTTGAAGATCTTCAGCCATAAGCCGAAGTGGGGCTGGATGCAGAGGAAAGCCTCGCACACGATGATAAACGCCAAGATGTTGAGGATGAAATTCGGGGCCAGGTCGTGGAAATCCAGGCCGTAGTAGAACATGAGCCCCCGGACAAATGGGTGAAGTGGAAAACCTAGTCCGCGGAGGAAGTGGGGGAGAAACACTACCCTCTCATGGGGCCCGGGGGTTGGAATAAGCTGCCCCGCTTCGGGCAGCCTGTGCGCAATATCGCCGGACAAGTATCCGGCCTCCCGCAGTCTTTTGATGTGCCCCTCCGTGACGGAGGAGGCCATCCACCTGCCTCCCGCTCCTGACATGGTTGGAGAAGGTTGAGGTGGGATGTGCGGACTTGGGCGCTGGAGCTCGAGTGCACGGAAATGGATAAGCAAAGGAGGAAGAAGGCGTAGGTGAAAAGGTGGATCCTTATCCCCTTATATGGACACACGACGCTATGCGTCCCCCACCAGCCTGGTAAAACTCGCTTATTTCCCAAGCGCTGTAATCAATGGCGCGGATGGGTTACCCACGTCCGTATTGATGAGAATCCCGGAATAAGGGGGCACGATCTATGCTTTGATAAGACGTGCCAAGGAAACCGCCTCGCTAAACACGCTGAGGTGGAACAATAAAAACGATTCATATAAAGGCCTGGCCGTGGTGTGATGTCACGCCGCTGAATACGTCAGCAGATCTGTGCAAAAATTATTCTCTCTACGGTGTTATGTGGAACTTGTTTTGCAGAGCCGGACACTATCCTTGTGTTCAAAACCTTCTATGAAGTATTCGGAGGAGGAATCTGCCTTGCAATGCCTAAGACAATATGCGCGCCGGACTCGTCGCCATTGAAGCCTGGTTCAGGGGCTACTGAGGGAGTCCCGGACTAGGGGGTGTCCGGATAGCCGGACTATCGTCACGGCCGGACTCCAAGACTATGAAGATACAAGATTGAAGACTTCGTCCCGTGTCCGGATGGGACTTTCCTTGGCGTGGAAGGCTAGCTTGGCGATACGGATATGTAGATCTCCTTGTTGGGGAACGTAGCAGAAATTCAAAATTTTCCTACGTGTCACCAAGATCTATCTATGGAGAAACCAGCAACGAGGGGAAGGAGAGTGCATCTACATACCCTTGTAGATCGCTAAGCGGAAGCGTTCAAGAGAACGGGGTTGAAGGAGTCGTACTCGTCGTGATCCAAATCACCGGAGATCCTAGTGCCGAACAGACGGCACCTCCGCGTTCAACACACGTACAGCCCGGTGACGTCTCCCACGCCTTGATCCAGCAAGGAGAGAGGGAGAGGTTGAGGAAGACTCCATCCAGCAGCAGCACAACGGCGTGGTGATGATGGAGGAGTGTGGCAATCCTGCAGGGCTTCGCCAAACACCGCGGGAGAGGAGGAGTACTTGGGAGAGGGGGAGGGCTGCGCCAGAACTTGTGGTGCAGCTGCCCTCCCACCCCCCACATATATATAGGGGCAAGGGAGAGGGGGGCCGGCCCCCTCAGATCCAATCTGAGGAGGGGGCGGCCAAGGGGGGAGTGCCTCCCAAGTCAAGTGGAGGCCCTCCCCTTAGGGTTTTCCCTTCCCATGCGCATGGGCCTTGGGGGGCTGGTGCCCTGGCCCATTAAGGCTAGGGCGCCCCCTACAGCCCATGCTACTATATTGGACATGGTGGAACAATTTCCGGACCTCCGGACCCCTCCGAATCCTCCGGAACCTTCCGAAGCTTCCGGTACAATACCGAAAAAACCTGAACTTTTTCCTAACCCGAACAACAACTTTCCATATATAAATCTTTACCTCCGGACCATTCCGGAACTCCTCGTGACGTCCGGGATCTCATCCGGACTCCGAACAACATTCGGTAACCACATACAAACTTCCTTTATAACCCTAAGCGTCGCCAGACCTTAAGTGTGTAGACCCTACGGGTTCGGGAGACATGTAGACATGACCGAGACGTTCTCCGGTCAATAACCAACAGCGGGATCTGGATACCCATGTTGGCTCCCACATGTTCCACGATGATCTCATTGGATGAACCACGATGTCAAGGACTCAATCGATCCCGTATACAATTCCCTTTGTCTAGCGGTATTGTACTTGCCCGAGATTCGATCGTCGGTATCCCGATACCTTGTTCAATCTCGTTACCGGCAAGTCTCTTTACTCGTTCCGTAACACATCATCCCGTGATCAACCCCTTGGTCACATTGTGCACATTATGATGATGTCCTACCGAGTGGGCCCAGAGATACCTCTCCGTTTACACGGAGTGACAAATCCCAGTCTCGATTCGTGCAACCCAACAGACACTTTCGGAGATACCTGTAGTGCACCTTTATAGCCACCCAGTTACGTTGTGACGTTTGGTACACCCAAAGCACTCCTACGGTATCCGGGAGTTGCACAATCTCATGGTCTAAGGAAAAGATACTTGACATTAGAAAAGCTTTAGCATACGGACTACGATCTTTGTGCTAGGCTTAGTATTGGGTCTTGTCCATCACATTATTCTACTAATGATGTGATCCCGTTATCAATGACATCCAATGTCCATGGTCAGGAAACCGTAACCATCTATTGATCAACGAGCTAGTCAACTAGAGGCTTACTAGGGACATGGTGTTGTCTATGTATCCACACATGTATATGAGTTTCCTATCAATACAATTATAGCATGGATAATAAACGATTATCATGAACAAGGAAATATAATAATAACCAATTTATTATTGCCTCTAGGGAATATTTCCAACAGTCTCCCACTTGCACTAGAGTCAATAATCTAGTTCACATCGTCATGTGATTAACACTGATAGGTCACATCGCCATGTGACCAACATCCTGAGTTTACTAGTGTCGTAAACTAGTTCAAATCATCATGGGTTTTAGTCTCAATGACTACTGAGGTTTTATCATGTTTTGCTTGCGAGTGGTTTTAGTCAGCGGTGCGCAATATTCTGATCCGTATGAACTTCGCAAATCTTTAAGTCATATTGTAAATGCTGCTTCTACGCTCCACTTGAAGCTATTCCAAATGGTTGCTCCACTATACGTATCCGGTTTGCTACTCAGAGTCACTGGGATAGGTGTTAAAGCTTGCATCGACGTAACCCTTTACGCCGAACTCTTTATCACCTCCATAATCGAGAAACATGTCCTTATTTACTCCAAGGACAATTTTGACATTGTCCAATGATCCATTCCTGGATCATTCTTGTACCCCTTGACTGACTCATGGCAAGGCACACTTCCGGTGCGGTACACAGCATAGCATACTATAGAGCCTATGTCTGAAGCATAGGGGATGACCTTCGTCCTTTCTCTCTTTTCTGCCGTGGTCGAGCTTTAAGTCTTAACTTCATACCTTACATCTCAGGCAAGAACTCCTTCATTGACTGATCCATCTTGAACACCTTCAAGATCATGTCAAGGTATATGCTCATTTGAAAGTACCATTAAGTGGTCTTTGATCTATCTTCATAGATCTTGATGCTCAATGTTCAAGTAGCTTAATCCAGGTTTTCACTTGAAAAACACTTTTCAAATAACCCTATATGCTTTACAGAAAATTCTACATCATTTCTGATCATCAATATGTCAACAACATATACTCATCAGAAATTCTATAGTGCTCCCACTCACTTCTTTGGAAATACAAGTTTCTCATAAACTTTGTATAAACCCAAAATCTTTGATCATCTCATCAACGCGCACATTCCAACTCCGAGATGCTTACTCCAGTCCTTAGAAAGGATCGCTGGAGCCAGCATACCTTTTAGCATCCTTAGGATCGACAAAACTTTCTGATTGTATCACATACAACCTTTCCTTACAACCGGTAAGGAAACTCATTTTGACATCCATCTGCCAGATTTCATAAATCCAGCTTATGCTAACATGATTCCGACGGACTTAAGCATCGCTACGGATGAGAAAATCTCATCGTAGTCAACTCCTTAAACTTGTGAAAAACTCTTCGCCACAAGTCGAGCTTCATAGACGGTGATATTACCTGTCCACGTCCGTCTTCTTCTTAAAGATCCATTCATCTCAATGGCTTGCCGATCATCGGGCAAGTCCACCAAAGTCCATGCTTTGTTCTGATACATGGATCCTATCTCGGATTTCATGGCTTCTAACCATTTATCGGAATTTGGGCCCACCATTGCTTCTCCATAGCTCGTAGGTTCATTGTTGTCTAGCAACATGACCTTCAAGACAGGATTGCGTACCACTCAGAAGTAGTACGCATCCTTGTCACCCTACGAGGTACGGTAGTGACTTGATCCAAAACTTCATGATCACTATCATAAGCTTCTACTTCAATTGGTGTAGGTGCCACGGGAACAACTTCCTGTGCCTTGCTACACACTAGTTGAAGTGACGGTTCAATAACCTCATCAAGTCTCCACCATCCTCCCACTCAACTTTTTGAGACAAACTTTTCCTCGAGAAAGGATCCGATTCAATAAACAATCCCTATTGCTTTCGGATCTGAATTAGGAAGTATACCCAACTGTTTTTGGGTGTCCTATGAAGATGCATTTTATCCGCTTTGGGTTCGAGCTTATCAACCTGAAACTTTTTCACATAAGCGTCGCAGCCCCAAACTTTTAAGAAACGACAACTTAGGTTTCTCCAAACAGTGTCGTCTCAACGGAATTACGTGGTACCCTATTAAAGTGAGTGCGGTTGTCTCTAAGCCTAACCCATGAACGACAGTGGTAATTCGATAAGAGATATCAAGGTACGCACCATATCCAATAGGGTGCAACTATGATGTTCGGACACACCATCACACTATGGTGTTCCAGGTGGTATTTATTGTGAAACAATTTCCACAATGTCTTAATTATGCGTACAAAGCTCAGAACTCAGATACTCATCTCTATGATCATATCATAGACATTTTATCCTTTTGTCACGATGATCTTCAACTTCACTCTGAAATTACTTGAACCATTCAATAATTCAGACTTGTGTTTCATCAAGTAAATATACTCAACATCTACTCAAATCATCTGTGAAGTAAGAACATAATGATATTCACTGCATGCCTCAGCACTCATTGGACTGCACACATCAAAATGTGTTACTTCCATCAAGTTGCTATCTTGTTCCATTTAACTGAAAAACGAGGCTTTTCAGTCATCTTGCCCATGTGGTATGATTTGCATATCTCAAGTGATTCAAAATCAAGCGAGTCCAAACGATCCATCTGCATGGAGTTTCTTCATGCGTATACACCAATAGACATGGTTCGCATGTCTCAAACTTTTCAAAAACGAGTGAGTCTAAAGATCCATCAACATGGAGCTTCTTCATGCGTTTTATACCAATATGACTTACATGGCAGTGCCACAAGTAAGTGGTACTATCATTACTATCTTATTTTTGGCATGAAAAATTTGTATCGCTACGATCGAGATTCAATAAACCATTCTTTTAGGTGCAAGACCATTGAAGGTGTTATTCAAATAAATAGAGTAACCATTATTCTCCTTAAATGAATAACCGTATTGCGATAGACATAATCCAATCATGTCTATGCTCAACGCAAACACCAAATGACAATTATTCGGGTTTAATACTAATCTTGATGGTAGAGGGAGCGTGCGATGCTTGATCACATCAACCTTGGAAACACTTCCAACACGTATGTCAGCTCACCTTTAGCTAGTCTCCGTTTATTCCGTAGCTTTTATTTCGAAGTTACTAACACTTAGCAACCGAACGGTATCTAATACCTGGTGCTACTAGGAGTACTTGTAAAGTACACATTAACATAATGTATATCCAATATACTTCTATCGACCTTTCCAGCCTTCTCATCTACCAAGTATCTAGGGTAATTCTGCTCGATGGCTGTTCCCTTTATTACGAAGCACTTAGTCTCGGGTTTGGGTTCAACCTTGGGTTTCTTCACTAGAGCAGCAGCTGATTTACCGTTTCATGAAGTATCCCTTCTTGCCCTTGCCCTTCTTGAAACTAGTGGTTTCACCAACCATCAACAATTGATGCTCCTTCTTGATTTCTACTTTCGCGGTGTCAAACATCGTGAATATCTCAAGGATCATCATATCTATCCCTGATATGTTATAGTTCATCACGAAGCTCTAGTAGCTTGGTGGCAATGTCTTTGGAGAAACATCACTATCTCATCTGGAAGATTAACTCCCACTCGATTCAAGTGATTGTTGTACCAAGACAATCTGAGTACAAGCTCAACGATTGAGATCTTCTCCCTTAGTTTGTAGGCTAGAAAACTCGTCGGAGGTCTCATACCTCTTGACGTGAGCACGAGCCTGAAATCCCAATTTCAGCCCTCAGAACATCTCACATGTTCCGTGGCGTTTCATAACGTCTTTGGTGCCTTAATTCTAAGTCGTTTAACATTACCGAACTATCACGTAGTCATCAAAACGTGTATGTCCGATGTTCGCAACATCCACAGACGACGTTTGGGGTTCAGCACACTGAGCGGTGCATTAAGGACATAAGCTTTCTTACATCCGCATAATCGCTCTTGTCAACTTTCAACTATATTTTCTCTAGGAACATATCTAAACAGTGGAACTAAAACGCGAGCTTTACATAATTTGCAAAGATATTTTGACTATGTTCAGGATAATTAAGTTCATCTAATGAACTCCCACTCAGATAGACATCCCTCTAGTCATCTAAGTGATTACATGATCCGAGTCAACTAGGCCGTGTCCGATCATCACGTGAGACGGACTAGTCATCATCGGTGAACATCTTCATGTTGATCGTATCTACTATACGACTCATGCTCGACCTTTCGGTCTCTGTGTTCTGAGGCCATGTCTGTACATGCTAGGCTCGTCAAGTTAACCCTAAGTGTTTCGCGTGTGTAAATCTGTCTTACACCCGTTGTATGTGAACGTAAGAATCCATTACACCTGATCATCACGTGGTTCTTAGAAGCGACGAACTTTAGCAACGGTGCACGCTAGGGGAGAACACTTCTTGAAATTGTTGTAAGGGATCATCTTATTTACTACCGTCGTTCTAAGTAAACAAGATGCATAAACATGATAAACATCACATGTAATCAAATAGTGACATGATATGGCCAATATCATTTTGCTCCTTTTGATCTCCATCTCTGGGCTCCATGATCATCATCGTCACCGGCATGACACCATGATCTCCATCATCATGATCTCCATCATCGTGTCTTCATGAAGTTGTCTCGCCAACTATTACTTCTACTACTATGGCTACCGGTTAGCAATAAAGTAAAGTAATTACATGGCGTTGTTTAATGACACGCAGGTCATACAATAAATAAAGACAACCCCTATGGCTCCTGCCGGTTGTCATACTCATCGACATGCAAGTCGTGAATCCTATTACAAGAACATGATCACTCTCATACATCACATATCATTCATCACATTCTTCTTGGCCATATCACATCACATAGCATACCCTGCAAAAACAAGTTAGACGTCCTCTAATTGTTGTTTGCATGTTTTACGTGGCTGCTATGGGTTTCTAGCAAGAACGTTTCTTACCTACGCAAAACCACAACGTGATATGCCAATTGCTATTTACCCTTCATAAGGACCCTTTTCATCGAATCCGTTCCGACTAAAGTGGGAGAGACTAGCACCCGCTAGCCACCTTATGCACCAAGTGCATGTCGATTCGGTGGAACCTGTCTCACGTAAATGCGTGTAAGGTCGGTCCGGGCCGCTTCATCCCACAATACCGTCGAAACAAGATTGGACTAGTAACGGTAAGCATATTGAACAAAATCAACGCCCACAACTACTTTGTGTTCTACTCGTGCAAAGAATCTACGCAATAGACCTAGCTCATGATGACACTGTTGGGGAACGTAGCAGAAATTCAAAATTTTCCTACG
This sequence comes from Aegilops bicornis, assembly GCA_021605145.1. Classification (NCBI taxonomy): domain Eukaryota; kingdom Viridiplantae; phylum Streptophyta; class Magnoliopsida; order Poales; family Poaceae; genus Aegilops; species Aegilops bicornis. The sequence goes on along the minus strand of CM038675.1, from coordinate 200,256,474 downwards.
TGTCACCAAGATCTATCTATGGAGAAACCAGCAACGAGGGAAGGAGAGTGCATCTACATACCCTTGTAGATCTCTAAGCGGAAGCGTTCAAGAGAACGGGGTTGAAGGAGTCGTACTGATCGTGATCCAAATCACCGGAGATCCTAGTGCCGAGCAGACGGCACCTCCGCGTTCAACACACGTACAGCCCGGTGGCGTCTCCCACGCCTTGATCCAGCAAGGAGAGAGGAGAGGTTGAGGAAGACTCCATCCAGCAGCAGCACAACGGCGTGGTGATGATGGAGGAGCGTGGCATCCTGCGAGGCTTCGCCAAACACCGGGAGAGGAGGAGTACTTGGGAGAGGGAGGGCTGCGCCCGAGAACTTGTGGTGCGGCTGCCCTCCCACCCCCACATATATATAGGGGCAGGGAGAGGGCGGCCCCCTCGGATCCAATCTGAGGAGGCGGCGGCCAAGGGGGAGAAGTGCCTCCCAAGTCAAGTGGAGGCCCTCCCCTTAGGGTTTCCCCTTCCCATGCGCATGGGCCTTGGGGGCTGGTGCCCTGGCCCATTAAGGCTAGGGCGCCCCTACAGCCCATGCTACTGTATTGGACGTGGTGGAACAATTTCTGGACCTCCGGACCCCTCCGAATCCTCCGAACCTTCCGAAGCTTCCGGTACAATACCGAAAAACACGAACTTTTTCCGTAACCCAACAACAACTTTCCATATATAAATCTTTACCTCCGGACCATTCCGGAACTCCTCGTGACGTCCGGGATCTCATCCGGGACTCGAACAACATTCGGTAACCACATACAAACTTCCTTTAAAATCCTAGCGTCACCGGACCTTAAGTGTGTAGACCCTACGGGTTCGGGAGACATGTAGACATGACCGAGACGTTCTCCGGTCAATAACCAACAGCGGGATCTGGATACCCATGTTGGCTCCCACATGTTCCACGATGATCTCATCGGATGAACCACGATGTCAAGGACTCAATCGATCCCGTATACAATTCCCTTTGTCTAGCGGTATTGTACTTGCCCGAGATTCGATCGTCGGTATCCCGATACCTTGCTCAATCTCGTTACCGGCAAGTCTCTTTACTCGTTCCGTAACACATCATCCCGTGATCAACCCCTTGGTCACATTGTGCACATTATGATGATGTCCTACCGAGTGGGCCCAGAGATAGCTCTCCGTTTACACGGAGTGACAAATCCAAGTCTCGAATCGTGCCAACCCAACAGACACTTTCGGAGATACCTGTAGTGCACCTTTATAGCCACCCAGTTACGTTGTGACGTTTGGTACACCCAAAGCATTCCTACGGTATCCGGGAGTTGCACAATCTCATGGTCTAAGGAAAAGATACTTGACATTAGAAAAGCTTTAGCATATGAACTACGATCTTTGTGCTAGGCTTAGTATTGGGTCTTGTCCATCACATTATTCTACTAATGATGTGATCCCGTTATCAATGACATCCAATGTCCATGGTCGAAACCGCAACCATCTATTGATCAACGAGCTAGTCAACTAGAGGCTTACTAGGGACATGGTGTTGTCTATGTATCCACACATGTATATGAGTTTCCTATCAATACAATTATAGCATGGATAATAAACGATTATCATGAACAAGGAAATATAATAATAACCAATTTATTATTGCCTCTAGGGCATATTTCCAACACTCCTACCATTGTAACCGACTCTGTGCAACCCTAACCTATCCGGTGTCTATATAAACCGGAGGGTTTTAGTCCGTAGGACGAACAACAATCATACCATAGGCTAGCTTCTAGGGTTTAGCCTCCTTGATCTCGTGGTAGATCTACTCTTGTACTACCCATATCATCAATATTAATCAAGCAGGAGTAGGGTATTACCTCCATCGAAAGGGCCCGAACCAGGGTAAAAAAATCGTGTCCCTTGTCTCCTGTTACCATCCGCCTAGACGCACAGTTCGGGACCCCCTACCCGAGATCCGCCGGTTTTGACACCGGCAGGGAGTATAAACTTTACCATTCTGTTTGGGAACCGCCTATGATGTGTGTAGCATGGAAGATATCGCCATCTCTTGGTTTTTATGTTGACAATGAAAGTATGCCGCTCAAAATATTATTTATCTCTATTTCAAAATCAAGCTCTGGCACCTCTACAAATCCCTGCTTCCCTCTGCGAAGGGCCTATCTATTTACTTTTATGTTCAGTCATCACCCTCTTATTAAAAAGCACTAGCTAGAGAGCACAGTTGTCATTTGCATCCATTACTATTTATTTATATTGGGTATGACTATGATTGGATCTCTTTTACCATGAATTACAATGTCTGGTCAGTCCTTGATCTTTAAAGGGGCTCTGCATTTATGTTTTGCAGTCTCGGAAAGGGCTAGCGAGATACCATCTTATTATATCATATCATGATTGTTTTGAGAAAGTGTTGTCATCCGAGATTTATTATTATTGCTCGCTAGTTGATTATGCCATTAACATGAGTAACATGAGACCTAAGTGTTATTGTGAATATGGTTAGTCATAATCTTTGCCGAAAACTTGAATCTTGGCTTTACATATTTACAACTACAAGATAAAACAGATTTTGTAAAAGTTTTTCTTTATCACTTTCAGTTTGTCAACTGAATTTCTTGAGGACAAGCAAGGGTTTAAGCTTGGGGGAGTTGATACGTCTCCGTCGTATCTACTTTTCCAAACACTTTTGCCCTTGTTTTGGACTCTAACTTGCATGATTTGAATGGAAGTTTTCAGCAGACTTTCCATGGTGTTATTTATGTGCAGAAACAAAAGTTCTCGGAGTGACCTAAAACTCCTCGGAACATCTTTTCGGAAAATATAAAAAATACTGGAAGAAAAATCCACGTCAGGGGGCCCACACCCTGTCCACGAGGGTGGGGGCGCGCCTCCCTACCTCGTGGGCCCTTTGACGCTCCACCGACCTCAACTCCAACTCCATATATTCACTTTCGGGGAGAAAAAAATCATAGAGAAGGATTCGTCACGTTTTACGATACGGAACCGCCGCCAAGCCCTAAAACCTCTCGGGAGGGCTGATCTGGAGTCCGTTCGGGGCTCCGGAGAGGGGGATTCGTCGCCGTCGTCGTCATCAACCATCCTCCATCACCAATTTCATGATGCTCACCGTCATGCGTGAGTAATTCCATCGTAGGCTTGCTGGACGGTGATGGGTTGGATGAGATCTATCATGTAATCGAGTTAGTTTTGTTAGGGTTTGATCCCTAGTATCCACTATGTTACGAGATTGATGTTGCTATGACTTTGCTATGCTTAATGCTTGTCACTAGGGCCCGAGTGCCATGATTTCAGATCTGAACCTATTATGTTTTCATGAATATATGTGAGTTCTTGATCCTATCTTGCAAGTCTATAGTCACCTACTATGTGCTATGATCCGGCAACCCCAAAGTGACAATAATCGGGACCACTCCCGGTGATGACCGTAGTTTGAGGAGTTCATGTATTCACTATGTGTTAATGCTTTGGTTCGGTACTCTATTAAAAGGAGGCCTTAATATCCCTTAGTTTCCGCTAGGACCCCGCTGCCACGGGAGGATAGGACAAAAGATGCCATGCAAGTTCTTTTCCATAAGCACGTATGACTATATTCGGAATACATGCCTACATTATATTAATGAATTGGAGCTAGTTCTGTGTCACCCTATGTTATGGCTATTACATGATGAACCGCATCCGGCATAATTCTCCATCACCGATCCAATGCCTACGAGCTTTTCACATATTGTTCTTCGCTTATTTACTTTTCTGTTGCTACTGTTACAATCACTACAAAACCCAAAAATATTACTTTTGCTACCATTACCGTTACTTCCATATTACTTTGCTACTAAATCTTTGTTGCAGATACTAAGTTATCCAGGTGTGGTTGAATTGACAACTCAACTGCTAATACTTGAGAATATTTTGTGGCTCCCCTTGTGTCGAATCAATAAATTTGGGTTGAATACTCTACCCTTGAAAACTGTTGCGATCCCCTATACTCGTGGGTTATCAAAATGCCACTGCAATTTCCAAACTTTAAAAAAATGCCATTTCATGCCATTTCCAATGGCATCTTTTGAAGTCTGGAGTGGCGTTTTTCAAAGTTTGTAAATTGCAGTGGCGTTTTTCAAAGTTTGCAAAAATTGTAGTGGCATTTTTCAAAGTTTAAAAATTGCAGTGGCATTTTTATGAATCGCCATAATTGGAGTGGCATTTATCTAATTTTCTTTGAGACATAAGCAGGGTGTCAACTGGGCTGTGCGGGGCACTCTGGCCTGTCTAGACAACCTTTTCTTTTATGTTTACCACAGACCAGCCCAGTAGTTTTTTTGTTCTTTCTGAAAATGGCTAGCCCAGTTTTTTTGTGATTTGTCAAGTAAGTCGCTTTGTCAGGCCTGTTGGGCTGCAAACTTTCAAGACAAGGAGAGCTTCATTCGGCTGGCCGAGAAAAAGGCCTATCAGTAATGAGAAATGGGCTCCCTAAAAAAAGTAATGAGAAATGGGTTGTACATTTTTAAAACACATCAAACCGGCAATTAGTTTCAAATTTCTTTTTTTTCATTTCGAGATTTTAAATTTCATTGATTTTTATGCATGGACAATTTGTTGGATTTTATATTGATATACATTTATTTTAAAAATCAGTTTGAATGTGACTCAAAATTTCGGGATTAAAACAGTTCGGACCGCACCAAAATATACAAAATTTCGTATAATTTTTTAACTGTGGCCACAATATGGGCTGTAATGCTAACAAAAAGAATATGGGCTCCAAGAAAACCTTAAGAATTAGAAAATGGGATGTAAATTATTAGAAAAAATAGCAGATGGGCTGTATGCTGTTTCCCATAGATTTGAGGCTTTCCAAAAAAAAAGGTTGACACACAAGCAGTGACTGTTGGATGTTCATCCAACGGCCGTCGTGCTTCTTCAATCTCTGCTCTTCCTGCTCTAGCCGCTCAAACAAGCGCCAGCGGGACTGCCTGCTCCCTCCTTCCGCAACCGGTTGTGCTGCCGCGAAGGCCTCACCGCCCACCGTACTCCCATCGCTGGCCTAGCCATCCCTCTACTCACCCACACCTGCTGTTATTCTCCGGCAACGGCAGCCGAACCAGTCAACCCTCATACTCCCCACCGCGTCGGCAGCCACTGTCGTGTCTTCCCCAACTCCGTGTCGTTCCCTTCGTAGGCCTCGCCGTCGTCCAGCGCCCTGGTGCTCTCGGCGCGGCGTGGTCAACGTGGTCAACGAACGACATCCATCGAAAGTGGACTGTACGTGGAGAGGCTGACAGCTGGGTCCATGGCCGCACACAAGGAAATGCCTCCTTATTACGCGCAAAATAATGATTCCTCCACCTGACATCTGGGATCCATCGGAAGGGCCTCTGTATTTCGTGAAAAATATGTTCCCCCGACTGACAGCTCGGACCCACCAGCTATATCTTCGCACGCAAGGAAGTGCCTCCTTATTGCGCACAAAAAAATGAATACTCCCCCTGCTAGCTGGGACCCAGCATAGTGGGAGGCTGACTTGTGGGCCTACTAAGTTGACGGGGACGGAGGGCTTTGTCAACTTAGTCAATATGAACGATTCTAGCTCCAAAGTGATCGTGCGATGTCCATCCAACGGCCGTAGTGCTTCTTCAACCTCTGGTCTTCTTGCTCCGGCCGCCCGAAGCGCCGGTCATGCCGCTTCTCCTGCCTCCTCTGTGGCGGCTGTCTTGCCTTGAGGCCTCACCGCCCCCTACTACTCCCACCGCCGGCCAGGCCCTGTGGCGACGGCAGCCTCACACCGCAGCCGAACCAGTGAACCCTCGTACTCCTCTCCGTGTGGGCTTCTATTGTCGCCTCTTCCCCGGCTCCGCCTCGTCCCCTTCCTAGGCCTCGCCGTCGTCCACCGCCTTGGTGCTCTCAGCGCGGCGTGGTCAACATGGTCAAGGAACGACTTCCATCGGAAGAATACTTTACGTGGAGAGGCTGACAGTTGGGTCCACGGCCGCAGGAAGGAAGTGCCTCCTTATTACGCACAAAATAACGATTCCTCCACCCAACAGCAGGGACCCATCGTACGGGCCACCGTATTTTGCAAAAAAATGTTTCCCCGGACTGCTGGGACCCACCAGCTACATCTTCGCACGCAAGGAAGTGCCTGACAGTCGGTACCCACCTGGTCGAAGCGTACGTAGCGTTGTCATTGTGGTCGCGAACATGTACGTACATACGATCAGTCTGTCTGCAGGCTGCAGCGATGAACCGTGGCCGTGCAAGGAAGGGCACGTGTCGTAGTAGAGGCGTGCACGTGTCGTAGTAGAGGCGCGCACGTAGCATGTACACGTACGTACAGCGGCCAGGGTGCAAGAAAGAAAATACGGCCACGTACGTACATACGGGCGGGGTCTCAAACGCCTACTCGCGCATATGTACGGCCAGGGCTCGTGTACATGGCTGGGTCAGCACAGAGAAACTGCGTTGTCATCGTGTTCATGGGGAGCCAACCTGCTGGGTCGGAACGGAATGCATCGTCATGTTCATCGGGAGCCAACGGGCTTGGACGGAACAGCCGATGAAAACGAGGCCTGGCGTACCGCAGAACGGAGGTAACGACCTTGTGTTCGACCGGCCACGATGGAAACAGGATCCTGTTCATCGGGAAGGGTCTGGTACCGCAAAACGGAGGAAATGGACCTCCTATGGTCGAAACGGGGTCCTATTGACCAGGAGGGGTGTGGCGTACCGCGAAACAGAGGAAACGGGCTTGTGTTGGAGCACTACGGTCAAAACGGGGGTCCTGTTCATCGGGCGGGGTGTGGCGTACCGCAAAACGGGACTCCACGGGATACTGTTCATCTCCACCGTCGACCTCCTTCAGCCTCCACAGGCTACTGTTCATCCACCGTCGACCTCCTCCAGCCTCCACCTGCGACTGTTCATCCACGGGCTCCTGTTCATCCAGCCTCCACCGCACACTCCTCCACCGGCTACTGTTCAACCAGCCCTCTCCACAGGGGTCCTGTTCAACCACCCCTCCATGGGCTACTGTTCATCCAGCCCTCCACCGGCTACTGTTCAACCAGCCCTCCACCGGCTACTGTTCAACCAGCCCTCCACGGGGTCCTGTTCATCAAGCCCTCCTCGGGGTCCTGTTCATCCACCGGTGATACGTCTCCAACGTATCTATAATTTTTTATTGTTTCAAGCTATGTTATATTCTGTTTTGGATGATTAATGGGCTTTGTTATACACTTTTATATTATTTTTGGGACTAACCTATTAACCGGAGGCCCAGCCCAAATTGCTATTTTTTGCCTATTTCAGAGTTTCGCAGAAAAAGAATATCAAACGGAGTCCAAACGGAATGAAACCTTCGGGCACGTGATTGTTGGACCAAACGTGATCCCGAGGACTTGGAGTCTGCGTCAAGAAATCAACCAGGAGAGCACGAGGCAGGGGGCGCGCCTATCGCCCTGGGCGCGCCCTCCACCCTCGTGGGGCCCACGTTGCTCCACCGACGTACTTCTTCCTCCTATATATACCTACGTACCACCAAACCAACAGAGGCATCCACGAAAACCTAATTCCACCGCCGCAACCTTCTGTACCCGTGAGATCCCATCTTGGGGCCTTTTCCGACGTCTTGCCGGAGGGGGCATTGATCATGGAGGGCTTCTACATCAACACATAGCCTCTCCGATGATGTGTGAGTAGTTTACCTAAGACCTTCGGGTCCATAGTTATTAGCTAGATGGCTTCTTCTCTCTCTTTGGATCTCAATACAAAGTTCTCCACGGTTCTCGTGGAGATCTATTCGATGTAATCTTCTTTTGCGGTGTGTTTGTTGAGACCGATGAATTGTGGGTTTATGATCAAGTTTATCTATGAACAATATTTGAATCTTCTCTGAATTCTTTTATGTATGATCGGTTATCTTTGCAAGTCTCTTCGAATTATCAGTTTGGTTTGGCCTACTAGATTGATCTTTCTTGCAATGGGAGAAGTTCTTAGCTTTGGGTTCAATCTTGCGGTGTCCTTTCCCGGATGTTAGGGGCAACAAGGCACGTATTGTATTGTTGCCATCGAGGATAACAAGATGGGGTTTATTTCATATTGCATGAGTTTATCCCTCTACATCATGTCATCTTACTTAAAGCATTACTCTGTTCTTATGAACTTAATACTCTAGATTCATGCTTTGGATAGCGGTCGATGTGTGGAGTAATAGTAGTAGATGCAAAAGAGTCGGTCTACTTGTCACGGACGTGATGCCTATATACATGATCATGCCTAGATATTCTCATAACTATGCTCAATTCTATCAATTGCTCAACAGTAATTTGTTCACCCACCGTAATACTTATGCTCTTGAGGGAAGCCACTAGTAAACCTATGGCCCCGGGGTCTATTCTCCATCATATTAATCTTCCAACACTTAGTTATTTTTATTGCCTTTTATTTTGCTTTGCATCTTTATTATAAAAATACCAAAAATATTATCTTACCATATCTATCAGATCTCACTTTCGTAAGTGACCGTGAAGGGATTGACAACCCCTTTATTGTGTTGGTTGTGAGGTTTTTATTTGTTTGTGTAGGTGCGAGGGACTTGAGCGTGGCCTCCCATCGGATTGATACCTTGGTTCTCAAAAATGAGGGAAATACTTACGCTACTTTCTTGCATCACCCTTTCCTCTTCAAGGGAAAACCAACGCAGTGCTCAAGAGGTAGCAAGAAGGATTTCTGGCGCCGCTGTAGGGAGTCTACGCAAGAGTCAACATACCAAGTACCCATCACAAACTCTTATCTCCCGCATTACATTATTTGCCATTTGCCTCTCGTTTTCCTCTCCCCCACTTCACCCTTGCCGTTTTATTCGCCCTCTCTTTTTCCGTTCGCCTCTTTTTCGCTTGCTTCCTGTTTGCTCGTGTGTTGGATCGCTTGCTTGTCACGATGGCTCAAGATAATACCAAATTGTGTGACTTTACCAATACCAACAACAATGATTTTCTTAGCACTCCGATTGCTCCTCTTACCGATACTGAATCTTGCAAAATTAATGCTGCTTTGTTGGATCTTGTCATGAAAGATCAATTTGCCGGCCTTCCTAGTGAAGATGTCGCTACCCATCTAAATAGCTTCGTTGATTTGTGCGATATGCAAAAGAAGAAAGATGTGGATAATTATATTGTAATATTGAAGCTATTCCCTTTTTCGCTTAGAGATCGTGCTAAAGTTTGGTTTTCGTCTTTGCCTAAAAATAGTATTGATTCATGGAATAAATGCAAAGATGCTTTTATCTATAAGTATTTTCCCCCCGCTAAAATCATCTCTCTTAGAAACGATATTATGAATTTTAAGCAACTTGATCATGAACATGTTGCACGAGCTTGGGAGAGGATGAAATTAATGATACGTAATTGCCCTACACATGGTTTGAATTTGTGGATGATTATACAGAATTTTTATGTCGGATTGAATTTTGCTTCTAGAAATCTTTTAGATTCGGCCACGGGAGGCACTTTTATGGAAATCACTTCAGGAGAAGCTACTAAACTCCTAGATAATATTATGGTTAATTATTCTCAATGGCACACCGAAAGATCTACTAATAAAAAAGTGCATGCGATAGAAGAAATTAATGTTTTGAGTGGAAAGATGGATGAACTTATGAAATTATTTGCTAATAAAAGTGTTTCTTCTGATCCTAATCATATGCCTTTGTCTACTTTGATTGAGAATAATAATGAATCTATGGATGTGAATTTTGTTGGTAGGAATAATTTTGGTAACAGCGTGTATAGAGGAAACTTTCCTAGGAAGTTCCCTAGTAATTCCTCTAATAAATATGGTAATTCCTACAACAATTCTTATGGAAATTTTAATAAGACGCCCTCTCAATTTGAGACTAGTTTTAAGGAGTTTATGAATTCACAAAAGAATTTCAATGCTTTGCTTGAAGAAAAATTGCTTAAAGTTGATGAATTGGGTAGGAACGTTGATAGAATTTCTCTTGATGTTGATTCTTTGAAACTTAGATCTATTCTACCTAAGCATGACATCAATGAGTCTCTCAAGGCCATGAGAATTTCCACTGATGAGTGCAAAGAAAGAACCTCTAGGATGCGTGCTAAGAAAGATTGCTTTGTGAAAGTGTGTTCTTCTAGTTTCTATGAAAATAAAGATGAAGATCTAAAAGTTATTGATGTGTCCCCTATTAAATCTTTGTTTTGCAATATTAATCTTGATAATGATGGGACTGAATATGAGCCACCTTTTCCTATAAGGCGTTCCAAAAATTCGGATTTTTTAGATCTTGATGTTAAAATTGGTAAAAGTGGGATTGAAGGGATCAAAACTCTAGATATTAATGAACCCACTATTTTGGATTTCAAGGAATTTAATTATGATAATTTCTCTTTGATAGATTGTATTTCCTTGTTGCAATCCGTGCTAAATTCTCCACATAAAACTTTTACTAAACATATCGTTGATGCTTTGATGCAATCTTATGAAGAAAAACTTGAGTTGGAAGTTTCTATCCCTATAAAACTTTATGATGAGTGGGAACCTACTATTAAAATTAAAATTAAAGATCATGAATGCTATGCTTTGTGTGATTTGGGTGCTAGTGTTTCCACGATTCCAAAAACTTTGTGTGATTTGCTAGGATTCCGTGAATTTGATGATTGTTCTTTGAACTTGCACCTTGCAGATTCCACCATTAAGAAACCTATGGGAAGAATTAATGATGTTCTTATTATTGCAAATAGGAACTATGTGTCCATAGATTTCATCGTTCTAGATATAGATTGCAATCCTTCATGTCCTATTATTCTTGGTAGACCTTTCCTTAGAACGATTAGTGCAATCATTGATATGAAGGAAGGGAATATTAGATTCCAATTTCCATTAAGGAAAGGCATGGAACACTTCCCTAGAAAGAAGATTATATTACCTTATGAATCTATTATGAGAGCCACTTATGGATTGCCTTCCAAAGATGGCAATACCTAGATCTATCCTCGCTTTTATGCCTAGCTAGGGGCTTTAAACGATAGCGCTTGTTGGGAGGCAACCCAATTTTATTTTTAGTTTTTTTTTCTTTTGCTTCTGTTTAGTAATAAATATTTGATCTAGCCTCTGGTTAGACTTGTTTTTATGTTTTAATTAGTGTTTGTGCCAAGTTAAACCTATAGGATCTTCTTGGATGATAGTTATTTGATCTTGCTGAAAATTCCAGAAACTTTCTGTTCACGAAAACAATTGTTAAAAAACACCAGAACGTGATACAATATTAATTCCAATTTCTTATGATTAATAAACGAATTTTCTAGGTCGTCCTATTTTGGTAGATGTTTTTTGAGTTCCAGAAGTTTGCGTTAGTTACAGATTACTACAGATTGTTCTGTTTTTTGACAGATTCTGTTTTTCGTGTGTTGTTTGCTTATTTTGATGAATCTATGGCTAATAAAATAGTTTATAAACCATAGAGAAGTTGGAATACAGTAGGTTTAACACCAATATAAATAAATAATGAGTTCATTACAGTACCTTGAAGTGGTGTTTTGTTTTCTTTCGCTAGCAGAGCTCATGAGATTTTCTGCTAAGTTTTGTATTGTGAAGTTTTCAAGTTTTGGGTAAAAGATTTGATGGATTATGGAACAAGGAGTGGCAAGAGCCTAAGCTTGGGATGCCCATGGCACCCCAAGATAATCTAAGGACACAAAAAAGCCAAAGCATGGGGATGCCCTGGAAGGCATCCCCTCTTTCATCTACTTCCATCGGTAACTTTACTTGGAGCTATATTTTTATTCACCACATGATATGTGTTTTTCTTGGAGCGTCTTGTATAATTTGAGTCTTTGCTTTTTAGTTTACCATAATCATCTTTGCTGTACACACCTTTTGAGAGGGACACACATGATTTGGAGTTTATTAGAATACTCTATGCTCTTCGCTTATATCTTTTGAGCTATATAGTTTTTGCTCTAGTACTTCACTTATCCTATATACCTAAGAGATTCATCCCCACTACCTATTTATCTTCACATGCAAACTATCCACCTCAGCCATGCAACCACGTCAGCCAATCTAATGTTTTTCGTTCCAGGTCCATGCACCAAGTCATCCCTTTGCTCTCGCCCCACGCATGGTAGAGTCGCTACATTCCCCACAACGCATGGGTTGTACGCCAAATTAACTGCCCATCCACTAATTCTTTCGCTAGATCCTATTCATCATCTCCACCGAATAAATTAGGCAGCCCTTTCCTTTTCTTTCCCAAACGCAATTGTTCATTTTCGTCTTCCATCCATCGATCATAAATAGATGTGCATTGGTTCCTTAACGATTCACGATGCACCAACGCCGCCACCGTCTGTCTGACACCTCCCTGTTATTGTTGCATCACCAGGTCAGCCGATGCACGCTCCTGGCCTCCCTCATGATTCCCTGATGCCTGATCCATCCCCTCTCCTCTCTCCATCCCATGCGCGAGTCAGGCAGGAGGCCTTCGTCCCACTTCCCATCTCCTCTCCTCCCAATCCAGCCCCTGCGCGAGGTGAAGGAGGAGGATTGCGCATGGTGGAGAATTCCGGTACCCTCCTACCCCCACCATGGTGAGGCCTCCTTTCCTGATCCATAGGTGGACGACTAGATGGTGAGGACGAGGGGCTGCTCACTGTCGCCTCATCTCCACGAAGGTTGAAGCTGATCCGCTCCTGAACGCTGTTAGAGAACTCCACGCAGATGGCACACCGACGATGAGGACGAGGGGCTGCTCGTCGTCGCCTCATCTCCACGGCGGTCCAGGCCGATCTGCTCCTGCATGCCGTCAAGAATCCCACGCCAAGGCCGATCTGCTCCGACTAACGCATTTGCCGTGACATGGTAACAGGCACGAGCACCTTATCCACAACTATATTTTCTTCCTATTCCTTTCTTTTCTGTGCATTTAGCTGGTGGATACATACAGTTTGTGTATTCTTCGTCATTGTTTCAACTGGATTGCCGTTGTTATCCATCTGAGAATATTATATTTATAGTAAGCCCTGCTCATCTGACTCTTTTTTGCGGGTCCTGCTCATCCGACTCTTGACACATACAGTCTTAATTAGAAGTATATTTATCGCTAAACTGTGTCGTCATGTTTTCATTTCACTTCAGTCAATCAAAGTTATTCTTTTTTTTAGGATCAATCAAAGCTATTCTGATGTTTGTATTTTACTTGGTACAGATAAATTGTTGTCCATCATGTGCACCGAACCAAGCAGCTAGCTACTGGTATGTCAATGATTAAAGGTAAATTTCTCATTATGGCCAGTTATAATTATACAAATATTTAACATGTATACTGGGTTATTAACGTAGAGCTTGGTACTCGCTTTGTCAAAAATGAGCGAGAAATGAATTTGTTCTTTTTGTCAATATTGGAGCTCCACCATTCACTGTCACGTATTGCAAGCAACTATAATGGCCAATATTTGTGTTTACTTATCATTCTTTTTGTAGATCGTAACCATGCATATATGAAGATTGATTTACGACAACAACTACTATAACTATCTCAAAAAGGCATTTGTACATCACCTTTCATATTGTGTCTATTTCAGAATCCCTGTAGCGTGTTGATATGTTAGTATTCATGTAAGTCACATGAGATTGCTTATGTCCTTTATTTAGTAAAAATAATGATCACATAATTCACATTTTGTAATATTTATATTTATACCAAGTATTGTGTCCATTGCAAAAAAATTATCTTAAGTATGTAAATACCCTATGCAAATAGTTGTTCAATTTGTCAAACACCATGGTTATAGACTAAGAGTTCCCACAGCAACGCGCGGGGTATCATCTAGTATCTTTTAGAGCACGGCGGTGGTTTTGTTTTATAGAAACTATTATTCTCTCATGCTTCACTTATATTATTTTGAGAGTCTTAGACAGCATGGTAATTTGCTTAAATTGGGAAATTAATCCTAATATGTTAGGTAATCAAGACTAGTAAAGAAAATCTTATGAGTGTGTTGAATACTAAGAGAAGTTTGATGCTTGATGATTGTTTTGAGATATGGAGGTAGTGATATTAAAGTTGTGCTAGTTGAGTAGTTGTGCAATTGAGAAATACTTGTGTTGAAGTTTGCAAGTCCCGTAGCATGCACGTATGGTAAACTTATGTAACAAATTTGAAACATGAGGTGTTCTTTGATTGTCTTCCTTATGAGTGGCGGTCGGGGACGAGCGATGGTCTTTTCCTACCAATCTATCCCCCTAGGAGCATGCGTGTAGTGATTGGTTTTTGATGACTTGTAGATTTTTGCAATAAGTATGTAAGTTCTTTATGATTAATGTTGAGTCCATGGATTATACGCACTCTTACCCTTCCATCATTGCTAGCCTCTTCGGTACCGTGCATTGCCCTTTCTCACATTGAGAGTTGGTGCAAACTTCGCCGCTGCATCCAAACCCCGTGATATGATACGCTCTGTCACACATAAACCTCCTTATATCTTCCTCAAAACAGCCACCATACCTACATATTATGGCATTTCCATAGCCATTCCGAGATATATTGCCATGCAACTTTCCACCATTCCGTTTATCATGACACGTTCATCATTGTCATATTGCTTTGCATGATCATGTAGTTGACATCGTATTTGTGGCAAAGCCACCATTCATAATTTTTCATACATTTCACTCTTGATTCATTGCCTATCACGGTATACCGCCGGAGGCATTCATATAGAGTCATACTTTGTTCTAGTATCGAGTTGTAATCATTGAGTCGTAAATAAATAGAAGTGTGATGATCATCATTCATAGAGCATTGTCCCAATAAAAAAAGAGAAAGGCCAAATAAAAAAGGGAAGGCCAAAAAAAAGAGAAAATAAAAAGGGACAATGCTACTATCCTTTTTTTCCACACTTGTGCTTCAAAGTAGCACCATGATCTTCATGATAGAGAGTCTCTTGTTTTGTCACTTTCATATACTAGTGGGCATTTTTCATTATAGAACTTGGCTTGTATATTCCAACAATGGGCTTCCTCAAATGCCCTAGGTCTTCGTGAGCAAGCAAGTTGGATGCACACCCACTTAGTTTCTTTTGTTGAGCTTTCATGCATTTATAGGTCTAGTGCATCCGTTGCATGGCAATCCCTACTCCTTGCATTAACATCAATCGATGGGCATCTCCATAGCCCGTTGATTAGCCGCGTTGATGTGAGACTTTCTCCTTTTTGTCTTCTCCACATAACCCCCATCATTATATTCTATTCCACCCATAGTGCTATATCCATGGCTCACGCTCATGTATTGCGTGAAGGTTGAAAAAGTTTGAGATTACTAAAGTATGAAACAATTGATTGGCTTTTCATAGGAGTTGTGCATGATGAGAGCATTCTTGTGTGGCGAAAATGGAGCACGACTAAAATATATGATTTTGTAGGGATGAACTTTCTTTGGCCATGTTATTTTAAGAAGACATAATTGCTTAGTTAGTATGCTTGAAGTATTATTACTTTTATGTCAATATTAAACTTTTATCTTGAATCTTTCAGATCTAAATATTCATACCACAATTAAGAGGGTTACATTAAAAAATTATGCCAAGTAGCATTCCGCATCAAAAATTCTGTTTTTATCATTTACCTACTCGAGGACGAGCAGGAATTAAGCTTGGGGATGCTTGATACGTCTCCAACGTATCTATATTTTTTTATTGCTTCCTTCTATATTATATTCTGTTTTGGATGATTAATGGGCTTTGTTATACACTTTTATATTATTTTTGGGACTAACCTATTAACCGGAGGCCCAGCCCAAATTGTTGTTTTTTTGCCTATTTCAGAGTTTCACAGAAAAAGAATATCAAACGGAGTCCAAACGGAATGAAACCTTCAGGAACGTGATTTTCGGAGCAAACGTGATCCAGAGGACTTGGAGTCTACGTCAAGAAATCAACTAGGAGAGCACGAGGCAGGGGGCGCGCCTACCCCTGGGCACGACCTCCACCCTCGTGGGGCCCATGTTGCTCCGCCGACCTACTTCTTCCTCCTATATATACCTACGTACCCCCAAACCAACAAAGGCATCCACGAAAACCTAATTCCACCGCCGCAACCTTCTGTACCCGTGAGATCCCATCTTGGGGCCTTTTCCGGCGTCCTACCGAAGGGGGCATTGATCACGGAGGGCTTCTACATCAACACCATAGCCTCTCCGATGATGTGTGAGTAGTTTACCTCAGACCTTAGGGTCCATAGTTATTAGCTAGATGGCTTCTTCTCTCTCTTTGGATCTCAATACAAAGTTCTCCATGATTCTTGTGGAGATCTATTTGATGTAATCTTCTTTTGCGGTGTGTTTGTTGAGACCGATGAATTGTGGGTTTATGATCAAGTTTATCTATGAACAATATTTGAATCTTCTCTGAATTCTTTTATGTATGATTGGTTATCTTTGCAAGTCTCTTCGAATTATCAGTTTATTTGGCCTACTAGATTGATCTTTCTTGCAATGGGAGAAGTGCTTAGCTTTGGGTTCAATCTTGCAATGTCCTTTCCCAAAGGATGTTAGGGCAGCAAGGCACGTATTGTATTGTTGCCATCGAGGATAACAAGATGGGGTTTATTTCATATTGCATGAGTTTATCCCTCTACATCATGTCATCTTACTTAAAGCATTACTCGTTCTTATGAACTTAATACTCTAGATGCATGCTTTGGATAGCGGTCGATGTGTGGAGTAATAGTAGTAGATGCAGCAGGAGTCGATCTACTTGTCACGGGCGTGATGCCTATATACATGATCATGCCTAGATATTCTCATAACTATGCTCAATTCTATCAATTGATCAACAGTAATTTGTTCACCCACCGTAATACTTATGCTCTTGAGAGAAGCCACTAGTGAAACCTATGGCCCCCGGGTCTATTCTCCATCATATTAATCTTCCAACACTTAGTTAATTTCATTGCCTTTTATTTTACTTTGCATCTTTATTACAAAAAAAACCAAAAATATTATCTTATCATATCTATCAGATCTCACTTTCGTAAGTGACCGTGAAGGGATTGACAACCCCTTTATTGCGTTGGTTGCGAGGTTTTTATTTGTTTGTGTAGGTGCGATGGACTTGAGCGTGGCCTCCTCTTTGGATTGATACCTTGGTTCTCAAAAACTGAGGGAAATACTTACGCTACTTTACTGCATCACCCTTTCCTCTTCAAGGGAAAACCATCGCAGTGCTCAAGAGGTAGCAACCGGCTCGATCGATCGGGGTACTGTTCATCCAGCGGAAATGGCCTCTACTACCATGGCTTCCTGTTCATCCAACCCCCAGCGGGAACTGTTCATCCAAACCCCCCAACAATGCTCACTATTCATCCAGAGGCAGCATCGATTGGCTTCAGTTAGCAACAGTAGCAAAGGAATCACTCGGGTTCAGTTAACAGCATGGGATCGATCGATCGCTCGGGTTCAGTAACGCGTAGCCTGCCGTGCAGTCGCTCGGGTTCAGTTAGAGCCCAACACCTCGCTCGGGTTTAGTTAGAGCGCAATGCCTCGCACACATGCGCGTACGTACGAGAGAAACGTGCATCGCTCGGCCCCCGACCATCCACCGTAACTGGGAACTCCCCGATATTTTCCTCTCCCTTGCTTCTACCACGATTTTTTCCGTCATGGACGACCCAAAGAATGTCATGCAGCTGCGTCTCCGGCCCGCCCAAGACGAAAAGCCCATTTTTTGTCATGATTTTTTGTCATAGAAGTAGGAGCCCACCACATCTATGATGATACCGGATTTTGTCACAATTATCGTCATAGAAGTGTCATAAGTATGATAGAAAAAATTTCGTTCGGCCGTAAATGTCACGGATGTGTCTCTTTTTTGTAGTGTGTGTTGCAAGAGAGCCAAAAACTTTGGATGATGCACTTGAGGATTCGAGATGGAGAAAGGAAATGGGTGAAGAGTACTCTGCGCTCATGAGAAACAAAACTTGGCATCTTGTACCTGAGAAGTGAGGTAAAAACATTATTGACTGTAAATGGGTGTACAGAATTAAAAAAAGGGCAGATGGCTCGATTGACAGGTATAAAGCACGTCTAGTTGCAAAAGGCTTTAAGCAACACTATGGCCTAGATTATGAGGACACTTTTAGTCATGTTGTTAAAGCTACAACTATTAGGCTTGTGCTAGCTATTGCTATTTCCAGGGGATGGAGCTTGAGGCAGCTAGATGTTCAGAATGCGTTTTTGCATGGTGTTCTGGAAGAGGAGGTTTACATGAGACAACCGCCTGGGTATGCAGATAAGAAGGTACCTCATTATGTCTGCAAACTTGACAAAGCACTTTATGGTTTGAAACAAACACCAAGAGCATGGTATTCAAGGTTGAGCTCTCAGTTAAGGCGTCTTGGCTTTGTTGCATCCAAGGCTGACACGTCACCCTTCATTTATAACAAGGCATATACAGTTATATTTGTGTTGATATATGTTGATGATATTATAGTTGCAAATTCCTCACAAAGTGCTACTAATGCTCTTCTTCATGATTTAAGTTCAGAATTTGCACTAAAGGATCTTGATGATTTACACTTCTTCCTAGGCATTGAAGTTAAGAAAATTCAGGATGACATAGTACTAAATCAAGAGAAATATGCTACTGAACTTCTAACTCGTATGGGGATGAAGGACTGCAAGCCTTCACCAACACCTTTGTCTTCCTCAGAAAAAGTTTCAGCATTTGAGGGCGAGCCACTCAAGGAAGAAAAAAGCACAAAATATAGGAGTGCTGTGGTAGCCTTGCAGTACTTGACGTTGACACGGCCAGATATATCCTTTGCAGTTAACAAGGTTTGTCAGTATTTGCATGCACCTACTACTGCACACTGGACAACTGTTAAAGGAATTATAAGATACATAAAACATACTGCAAGTTTGGGTCTTTAGTTCAGACGTTCCAGTTCTACTCTTGTTAGTGCATTTTCTGATGCTGACTGGGCAGGATGTAGTGATGACAGAAAATCAACTGGAGGTTTTGCAATATTTTTTGGCTCTAATCTTATCTCCTGGAGTGCCAGAAAACAGGCCGCGGTGTCAAGATCAAGTACAGAAGTTGAGTACAAATCCTTAGTGAATGCCACTGCTGAAATTATTTGGTTGGAATCACTTCTTCATGAGCTAGGAATTAAGCAACATCGTACATCTTGTTTATGGTGTGACAATTTGGGAGTAACCTACCTTTCTGCTAATCCAGTTTTTCATGGTAGAACCAAACACATTGAAATTGACTTCCATTTTGTGAGAGAAAGGGTTGCAGAGAAGAAGTTGGACATACTGTTTATTCCTTCCAAGGATCAACTGGCGGACGGGTTCACCAAAGCCCTTCCAGCAAGACCGTTTGAGGAGTTCAAGAGAAACTTAAATGTAGGGTAGTTTAGATTAAAGGAGGGTGTTAGAAGATTCAGTTTAAATCACGTTGTAATCTCAAACTCCCCTTATCTCTATTCCCTCTCGTGATCGTCTTGTTCTCTATCTGTACTGTTGTATCCTAGCGATCGGCCTTAACTTGTACGCCACGAACAGGGGCTCTTCCTGTCGCATATAAATAAACGTCACGCGGCTCCTTACGAGGAGTAGGAACGCTTCCCATCTAATACCCCGATCACGGGCTTTTTTCTTCCATCGACACCCGCAACCAGAGTTTCAGGTGGTGGTGCAAGCGCACCGCCGACGCTAGAGGGCCACATGAATGCCAGCTATCCTCCACCGTCTGCAACCAGAGTGCCTGGTGGTGCACACACGCCGCCAGCGCCAGACCTTCCCCCGATCATGGGCTTTTCTCTTCCACCGCCACACGCGGCCAGAGTTTCCGGTGGTAGTTCAAGCACGCGCCGACACCAGAGGGCCACATAAATGCCAGTTGCACTCCACCGCCTGCAACCACAGTGTCCGGTGGCGCACACATGCCATCAGTGCCAGACCTTCCCCAATCACAGGCTTTTATCTTCCACCGCCGCGCACAACCAGAGTTTCCGGTGGTGGTGCAGGGGCGCCGCCAACGCCAAAGGAGCAGACTACTGTTAGCGTCCTTCCACCGTCGGCAACCAGAGTGTCCGCTGGTACGCATGCACTGTAGCGCTAGACCTTCCCCTGATCACGAGCTTTTATCTCCACCGCGCGCACCCAAGGCTATCGATACTGGAACTGGAAGCACGCACGCACCGGTGGTTGCTGGAGCCCATGAGCCCGTGGTGCGTGGCGTCCCGACTGTACCAGCACATGTCCGTGTGGGTGACTCCGGAGCGCCTAAGCCGAAGGGTGCCACGACGCCACCTGCAGGATGATGAGCCGGCTTAGCCTCTCGGAAGTGCTTATAGGGTTAGGGTGTGAGTATATGCTCGTATATGTGAGCGATTTTGATTGTACTGTGTTAGAAAAAACATATGTGAGTACTAAAAAAGGTTTTCCGCAAAGAAAAAACACTAAAAAAGGTTGCCTGATTTAGAAAGGCAAGTTGCCAACTGTGTTTTGTGATATGTCGGATCTACCCCTTCTCTATGTGCTCTCTTGGTGACCTCGCCGGCGCCGCCTCAATAGGCCCACCACCCTTGCTATCGGTGCCGCCGCAGAGGCGCAGACTATTCACCACCCACAGGATGCTGCCTCCATGCCGCTGCCCCCAGGCTCGTCCAAGCGAGCGACGTCGGCGCCACTCGCCGGCATCAAGTCGCAGCCTAAGCGATAGCTGTCCCACTACGACAAGGGGAGCGCATCGCAGTGCACCTTACCTCAAAGTACAGCACCGGCACACAAGGTTTATCCACCATGTGACGGAGCTCTATCGAAGGGAGGAATGGGCCAACGACGACACAGCGCGAGTGAGGTGATGTGTGGCGCGGTTGTGGCGCCGATGTGAGCACAATCATTGGAAGCTTGGTATGCACACCATGTGCTCGGAGAAATGCCTAAACAGACAGAGGAGAAGGGGAGACCCGGGAAGATGCCAAATCAGCACCATGTCAATCTGACACGCGGCCCCGAGGTATCAGATTCTCCGCTCGCTAAATCCACCAGCATTGCCAGCACCTGAGATCATGACCTCACACTAATGTTTTCCTTTTGTAGTTCACATTTGTTAATCTTGAGAACCGTGGCCTGAGGAAACTGGTTCATTGCCTTGGCATGTATGCTCACTATTCAGTCTTCACAGGTATGTATGTCACTCATCAGTGCTCAATGCTTCAAACTTGTCTCGGTTTTACAATTCTCTCATTCAGTTATACATCTCCAGAATTCCTATGAAAATTAATATTCGAGTTCACAGTGGCAACAGTGATATCTGATTATCACAGTGATTATTGGATGTCTCTAATCTCTAGGTTGCTACACCGACGTGCTTCTTTAGAGCTCACGCACTCCATGGCCATTTCAACCAACCTTTCCTTCTGGTACTATTTTGGTTACTGACTGAACATCAAACTCCTAGTTATTTATAGTGTGTCCAGCTTGCCTTGATATTATGAAAATGAACCAGTTTAGGGATGCTGCTCCTAGTTAAGCATGGACCAATGGTCATGCTTTAGAAGTTCAATTAGAAGCTTACAACTTGCAACCGACTCCCTCTGTCCTGTAATATAAGAGCGTTTTTGGCACTAGTATAGTGTCAAAAATGCTCTTATATTACGGGATGGAGGGAGTACTAGATGAAGAATAAAGCGAATCCAGATGATGGATGTTGCATCTGTATATACTCCCTCCGATCCAAAATAAGTGTTGGATCGGAGGGAGTAGCTTTTATCTATATCAGTTAGTTTAAAAATGGCATGATTTGAAACATTAATTAGGTGCTATATCTGGTAATTAATTGCATCACATAGGTAAGTTTATGTTAAGAAAATCATGACATCCTAATACATACTGGGCCTTAGTACAGTTAGTTCACTGTTACATCTTACATGCAAGCCTGTTGAAAATTGGTTGTCTTGTCAAGATCCCAAATATCACACACGGATAACTCCTAATCTCACAAAGTTTTTGAAAAAATCTTACAAGTACAGAGTTGAGTCTGGGGATTTCGGTCTGAGTACAAGGGGAAACAAGGACGAGGAGAGAAGAGTGCAGAGTAGGCGAGATTCAGAATTACAGGTAGATGAGGAAGTATCTTCTTCAGGTTCTGGTCGAACGACAACCCTTCATGTGAGCCTGCCCCCCTTGTCCTTGTACTCATCGTGTCCACGCTGGCCTTGTGAACTTCTGGTTCGGCCGGACCACGCGAGTGGTGCGCCGGGCTGAAGTTGATCGCACCAAAGCCTTGGCTGACTTGCATCTCGCCTTCAGACGGCCAATCAGTTAACTGACCTTGAACACTACAGTTTTGAGTTTCAGAGGCAGCAGCAGTTAATGGGATCGTGACACATTTCCCCTGTCGGCTTTCCCCGGAAGCCGACCCCTCCCCCCAAGATGCGGTCTATCTCGGAGCGGGTGACGCACTTGGCGAAGTAACCCCTGAAGACTGTGGCGAGCCAAGCTGAGCAATCTGCCCATAGGCACCCGACCTGAATGGCCAAGGTACTATGGGTTGCCGGCTTTTTTTTAAACATAAGTTTTACCTGTGGGTTATTTGATGGGGTGGGCTTCCCGTTAATATTAGTATATACTCCCTCCGTTCCTAAATAAATTGTCTTTCTAGAGATTTCAACAAATGACTACATACGGAACAAAATAAGTGAATCTACACCCTAAAACATGTCTACATACATCCGTATGTTGTAGTCCATTTGAGATGGCTAGAAAGACAATTATTTAGGAACGGAGGGAGTACTATAATAAATAAGCATTTTGTTCTGTATGTACTCCCTCCGTAAAGAATATATTTCTTTACAGAGGGAGTATTTCTTTTAATGTAAACATATTCTCTTATATAATATAAAGTGTATATGTGACGACACCTCTCCCCCGACCATTAATAAACATTTTAAAAGTTTTCTTAGTGGAATAAAATAAAAATAAAATTTTGAGTTTAACATCGCTAATAGCAGTAAAAGAAAGAACAAGGCACGTTTTTTTTTTGTGTGTGGGAAAAGAACAAGGCTTGCTTCTCTCAGTTAGTAGGCCCGTAAGAATGTAGCCATTCGCAGGCCGCCGTGGGCTTAATTTCACTTTTCCTCCGTGCCGCGACAATACTATAGACTTCAAAAACGGCCTTTTAGCGCTGAAACAACAGCAATCGAAACAGCCCCTCTTCTTGTTCCTGCCTCTCTTCTCCCCCGCGACGAGGCGACGAGCACCGTCGTAAGCAGAGTATCAAGAAGCACCCGCGACGAACACGGTGCCAAATCAAGAAACTTCCGCCTGCCTCTCCCTCCCCCCTTTCCTCCCTCTCTGCTGCGGGGATGGAAAAGCCCAGCGGAGACGGCTACCTCCACGCTGACGACAAGGAGCAGGGCGGATCCCTCCGCCCGCCCGACGAGCTGCAGCTCGCGAACATGAACGAGCCCGAGAAGGTCAGCTCGAACTTCGATGTTGAAACCCCAAGCGATCTTACTCAAATTGTCGCAGCTTCTTGATTGAATTCTTTGGTTCTTTGTCAAGCTGCAGCAGAAGTTGGACGCGCGAACCAAGAAGCGCAAGACGGGAGAAAATGGGGGGCGGGATCCTGCAGATGATGAGGTCAGTTCATCTTGCGGCTATCTTGATTTCGTTGATTATTCTCCGTAGTTGAGGCGGATTTACAACTTCTTCAAGAAATTCCGTTCGAGTACTTATTTGATTCTTGATGGTTGATTTTGAAGCTTCCACTTTCCTCTCCCTCCCTCCCGTCTCCCCTTTCTTCTTCTGCTATGGAGCAGCCCGACGGGGGTGGGTACTTCCAGGCTGACACCAATGAGAAGGGTGTGCCCCTCCTCCCGCCCCACGAGTTCAAGCTCACGGACATGAACGAGCCCGAGCGGGTAAGTTCAAACTTCAATTCCATGGAAAATTGCTCTAATTTTCTTTGCTTCTCGATTGAATTCCTTTGTTTTTTGTCAAGCTGCAGCACGAGCTGGACGCCGGAACTAAAAAAAGGAAGACCCGGGAAGCTGGGGGTGATTGGGCAGAGGAGGTGAGTTCATCTTGTGGCAGTGCTGGTTCTTTCTTTCTGTAGCTGGGTCGATTTACAACTTTCTTCAAGAAATTCATGTTCTGTTCGTCACTTATTCTGGGACTAATTCTGCCTCGCCTGAAGCAGCAGCAGAAGGATCGAGAAAGGAAAATGATGCTGCAGGGTAATGAGGGAGCTTCTGCAGAAGAGGTGTTTTCATCATCACAGCCGATTTCTCCCTTACCCAAAATTACTTTCCTTCTGAGCTCTTTTACTAACCCAAGTAAATCAACGGTGGGATATTGTTATGCTGCTCTCCTCGCCACTAGCAGTATAGTGTGCCGTAAAAACGGTCTTTCTGAAAGAAAGAAACTGTAGACAAACTAGTCCCCAGGATATGCAGTGGTTCTCTGTCGGTAAAGGCAGCGGGATCGCAGCCATGCATGCTAACTAGGCTATGCAAACAACATACATTTGCCAAATCTCTTC
Source organism: Aegilops bicornis (assembly GCA_021605145.1). Taxonomy (NCBI): domain Eukaryota; kingdom Viridiplantae; phylum Streptophyta; class Magnoliopsida; order Poales; family Poaceae; genus Aegilops; species Aegilops bicornis. The sequence goes on along the minus strand of CM038675.1, from coordinate 200,231,877 downwards.
CATAATGTTTACCACTTCTGTTTTGGCCAGGTGGTTGATCTGATGGAAGATTTGGGAATGGAGCTGCAAGCAGAAGAGGCAGAGCCTGTAGAAGAGGTGATATTCTGATGAGTAATTTGTCTAATATATGTTGTTTGCATATAGCCTAGTAGTTAGCTTCAGTTTCTTTTTTGTCAATTTTGTGTTTATTTTGACCAATACCCGTACCTTCCTGGTGCTTTTCTTTAGATAGACTCAAGTGATTGGCTTAGCTATTTGATTTTTTTTCCCTTGAGGATTTTTTTGTTTTGCTCTTATAAAATGAACTGTTGATACCCAAAAAAACCCCTCTAACAATTAGTACCAATGATCATCATGATCATTATGCCTGAAATGATCTCAGTTGATTTTCTAACTGATTATGTAAAAACGGTCTTTCTGAAAGAAAGAAACTGTAGACAAACTAGTCCCGAGGATATCCAGTGGTTCTCTGTCAGTAAAAGCAGCAGGATCGCAGCCATGCACGGGGATCAGTTTAAGTTCGATTCAATATGTAAACATGCTCTATTTCAATTTAGTACAGGCCCCAGATTCATAATCATCCTTAAGTTTAGAGATTACCATGTCTCCATCCAGTCCCGGGGTGGCGAGTAGCACAAGAGAGGAGATTCAGGATCTAGGCTCCACTCCGTTTGATTTTAACCAGGTAGCATGTGGACATCGGCCAGTTTAAGTCGAAGGATGCAGTGATTATGCTAGGGCTGAACAGTTCGTTTCTTGCTGTAAATTTTGATTAAAAATCACTGGACATAATTTGTATTCTCCTGCAGCAGCAGGAGGGTGAAGGAAACATGCAAATTACTCTCCCGTCATTGGAGAACTTTGAAACTTTTGGGTGTAGTTCCCCGCGAAGTTTTCCATTAATTATGTTCGGTTATTTGCTTATCACCTTTCTTGAACTCAACAGTTCTAGGAACTGTTTTTCTTGCAAGCCTGACAAAAAAAGAAACAGAGGCTAACTAGGCTATGCAAACAACATACATTTGCCAAATTTCTTCCATAATGTTTACCAATTCTGTTTGTTGACTCTTGCTCTTGGCCAGGCGGTTGATCTGATGGAAGATTTGGGAATGGAGCTGCAAGCAGAAGAGGCAGAGCCTGAAGAAGAGGTGATATTCTGATGAGTAATTTGTCAAATATATGCTGTTTGCATCTAGCCTAGTGGTTAGCCTCATTTTCTTTTTTGTCAATGTTGTGTTTATTTTGACCAATACCCATACCTTCCTGGTGCTTTTCTTGAGATAGACTCAAGTGATTGGCTTAGCTATTTGAATTTGTTTTCCCTTGAGGATTTTTTTTGTTTTGCTCTTATAAAATGAACTGTTGGTACCCCCCCCCCCCCCTAACAATTAGTACCAATGATCATCATGATCATTATGCCTGAAATTAATCTCAGTTGATTTTTCAACTGATTAAATTTAACTTTCCCCTGGAATATTAATAATGGAGTATTAGTGTTTACTGTTAACCTTGTTAGATTTTCATGTCGCTTCTCGTCTGCTTGCTCATTGCCTGGTTTAATATAGCAGTACAAGAAATTTCTTCCATACCGTTTATCACTTTTGTTTATTGACTCTTGCTCTTGGGCAGGCGATTGATGTGATTGAAGAGGATCTTGCGCTCCATCGCCGTCAGCAAGGCATTGGGGCCACAGTTCAATACCTCCGTGACACAGAAGCTGACTGGAGTCTTGACCAACAGGTCCAGCTTGCTGCAGGGACTGGTGAAGCCCCTAGAAACCTGGCACCAGTTTCAGGATGCAACATTAATGCCCTTCCTCTTGTCATACTGGAGGACATACTGATGAGGATTAATAGTGCAAGTATCAGGAATGCTGTAAGTTCGTCCTTTGTGTTTGTGCGAGCAGCTATGACTCTTTGCAAGTGCGATGCTTTCAGGGACAACGGCAGCTTCATTGCCGCAATTGTCCAGCCAAGCTATGGCCGCCCTTCAGTCACTGCTCCAGAAAGACAGAGGCACCATCCGTTGAGTTCTGCGGCTAACATGTTAGATAGGTTCCTTACAGTGAGATACAATGCTCTGCACTGGTACAGGATCATTGACAGCAGAAAGGGTTACCTTCTGATTCAGAGGAACCACAGTGCCAACCAGTTTGACGTGATGCGACCTTTCCTGACAATGAGGGTCGTTACACTTCCTCTGATTGATCTCAGGCAGCAAGAACTCGTTACAGCCGCAATAGTTCCAGAGGCAAGTCCGCATTTTGTGGTGATGATGCTTTCTAGGAAGGGCCTGGATGTGACTTTAAGAGAGTTTAGATCAAGGCAAGGAATGTGGATTCAGCAAAGGGTTCAGTGCTCACTGGTATTCCCTGCACTACCAGAGTCAAGGAGGCAACCATTATATTCCTCAGACAAGTTGTACCTCCTGGATGCACCAAAACAGAGGGTGTTATGCTTTAGCTGTGAGCAAAATCTCTTAGGTAAGCTTCTCCCACTACTTTTTTGTCTAATTCGGGTGTCTTTCCTTCTTTTTCCCAGTGGTGTTGTTTTGCTTACATAGTACTTTTGACATGCAGATTCTATTCGTTTGCCGGCATCAGTAGATGGAGCTTGTGTTAAGACCAGTACACTATCAAGAACAAGGGATGGACAGGTTTGCTGGGCCGCTCTAGATCACTCGGGAGTCAGCATCTTTGCACTGGATGGAGTTTCTTGGAGGAAAAAGAGGCGGTGGCCAGTTCCTCAGCACTTTTATAGCTCTCGGTTAATTGGCTTTGCTGAAGATAGCGAACAGGTGATGGTGGGTTGCTTTGAAGAAGTATGTTGCATCAACATCGAAGAAGGTAGCACAACTTACCTGAAGGAGGCCCCAGCTGCTGATAGTTGTGTTGCATTCGAGGTGGATCATGTCGTAGTAGATCATGAGTAGGGTTGGTCTTCCCTGTACAGAGATACGCTATCCTTCATGATGTGTAGTTGTGAAACTGAATGCATAAGTTGGTTCGTTTTGTGTTTAGCTGGGAGAGAAATTGAATGGATCTTCCATGTACCTGCAGATTTATTCTGTATGTATAATGCAAATTTTGGTTGAACCAGATACAGAGAGTTCTTTCAATACAGATACATGGAAAGATTGTCCAGCATATGCATGGAAAGACAGGGACAGTTGTCCAGTTGTGCAGCATAGAATGGCATGGTAATGCGAAGTGCTGTTAGAGTTAACCTTTGTTTTTTTGTTTTGTTTTGCGGGGAGTTACAGTTAACCTGTAGCTGTAGCCTGAAGGGTGCCCAATTGGATGATCAAGATTTTCTGTGTTTTTTTACTCCTGCAAAAAAAGCGTGGGTTAACTAGGAGAGTGCAGAGCGCTGGCACACATGTGTGGCAAGGCAAAGTGGCCACATTTTGTCTCTTTTTTGTCCCAGTCATTTCCTGACTGTAAACTTTCAGTCAAAATTGTTCAGAATGCTTGTTTCCAACTTGAATTTCTAGTACGATTGATAGATGATAGTGACAATTTTCATAATTCGTACGTAGATGATTCTATCTTTTGGTCTATCACATGTAGTATGCCAGAATTGGCACTCTACGTTCCTTTTCTATATTTATACTTATATATTCCTAATGTACAGTCAGCTTCAAAAACTGGAGCACATGTGTCGTTTTTTTCTTTATACGCTTTTTCTATGCTGTGCGACCTATGACTTTAGTTGGGGTGACGGGGAGGGAAAAAAATTCTGGTCTACAATTCCATCTGTGTGGATTGCATGACACGTGGATACACAAATCTTAAAGCAGCTGTGCTTTCCAGTCTATTTCCCAGCAGGCCATGCCGCGCAGGGGCGAGCTGACGGCATCCAGCGGCCGTCGACCACGCCGCTGAGATCCTCCATGGATTCCAGGGAGCCGATGAGTCCGGCAATACATGGCGGTAAGCCGTCTTTCTCAATGCCGGAAGGTTGTGAGAGGTCGTCTGTACGCGGAGCTCCCTGAACATGGTCCACTAGCTGGGGTTTCTCTTCCCCGACAAGCTTGGGCTTCATCGGCATAGCGAGCCGGCTGGTCGAGCGATTGCTCCGGCGAATTCTAGCCGGGGCACCACCAGCCCGGCCACGGCGGGTCCCTCACGACCACCTACTCAGCCCTCCTGACCCCGGCAACACCAACAGTAGTAGGAGTAGAAGACAGGGTGCTTCTAGATTCGCAAAATACACGTATCATGCAATTAATGGAGGAGGTCCTTTTTTTTTAACAGAGAAATGCGCAAACTATCATTCAGCTCAAATGCAAAGTACAGCATGGATTATAAAGTCCTGAAGATGAACTTGCGAGAGTGTGGAAATAAAGGGACAAGGAGAATGCCTATGAGCTGAAGAATTACATCCAAAGACAGGTTCCACGGAGGGATTGAGAACCTGATGAGCCACATTGCCTGCAATACCATTTAGCTGTTTACCTGAAGCCTGAAGGTTCCGACATAGTTTAGCTCAGGTTTTTCCTCCATTACTTTAATTTTTCAAAAGCATGTTACACACTGACAAGTTCTTGCATAAATCAGAGAAAAATAAACTCAACTACTTCCTCGGTAATTGTTTAGCAAAAAAATCTTAGTTTATCGAGAGCTTGGTCTAAAACTCTGAAAAGACTTTTTTTAAGGAGAAAATAGCTGACTTGTGAGCAGTCGGGTCCTTTAAACGTACGACATAACGACATTATGATATTTATTTATTTAGATTATTAGATTGACGTGCCATTGCACCACACTTTAGAAGAAAAGAAAAAGTGTCGTTACAACATCATAGCCTTTGGTATCTGCAAACCCATTGCACCAGGCATTACAAAAGAAATGTGTCGTTACGAGCGACATCATAGCTTTAGGTATCTGCGAACCCATGACTCCTTGACTACATCTCCCTCCATCCTATACCCACACTCCACCTGATGAGAAAACCGCCTGCTTCGCACGTAATCCTCAAGAGAGATGAAGACATGGCGGACCACGTCACCGTCCTTGGTCGTGTAGTGGTAAATGAACTCCGGACCTGGCGCAGATGGGTGGCAAAAGGGGAAGGTACTATCGGGGTTTACCATGGTCACGTCATAATCGGTGGTTGGAAAGACAGGGTCGAGACGTATAATATGGTTCGGGGAATGCTCTAGGCAGCGCCGTTGGCAACTCACACACAATAGTCTCCTGCAACAGCTCCGGTAGATGACACCAATGTCAACACAGGCACCACCCTCACACTTGAGCAGTATGGGTCGTCTTCGGCCTGGCGTTGCATCAGCATGCTCTGGATGGTTGCAGCGTCTGAATCCTTCAGGACGAGAGAATAGAGTGGCTCGGTTGGGAGGTTCATCCTCTTGAATGCGAACCAGGCTATCTCGGCACAAGACAGGGAAGGCCAAACTACTCTGAGGAAGATTCAGTTGGTCCATGGAGTATAGGTTGTCCATCGTTTCCGTCTTGCTGTCGTAGTAGCCTAAAGCTCGCCCTGTATTCAAGAGGATCCTTCCATCATTAGCACCGTCTATCTCCATTGGCATCACCACCTGACCCGTCTTGAGAGAATAACCGGGCTGCTCGCCGAGGCATAGCTTGTATACACCAACCCATGAGGAGTCCTTCTTGGGCTTCATCCATATGTCCATCTCTCCCACCCTGGCATTCACGGTCACGAGCGATAGCGTTCCCCTTAGCTCAACGAGAAATGTGTGGCGAACATCATTGTTCAAGCTTGGTTCACATGGAAGGGTGCTGAACGCACGGGCAGAGATGTCCAAGGCAACAATGACGCGCTCATGTCTGCAATCGCTCATCCAGTAGAGAGTTCCGTCGACATGCGCGGGTGGCATATCACTCATCATCATCGGAGGCTTGCCAATGCAGATCCACTGCTTTTCGCTGCTCGTTTTGATCATGCAAGCCAAAGCACCCTTGATGTAGCCTATCTCGACGGCAACATGCTCTCTAGTTGACTGGTCGAAACCGAAACCGATGTTTCTACCGACTGAAAATGCGTGATGGTGATGGTGTCCAGCTGGTGTGAAGTTTGATTTTCCATGTCTTCCGAGACACTTGGTGGCACCGGTGCATGGGTTGCACATAAAGTCATCGGTGTAGGTGCTTATCAGATTGAGTCCGTGGCACGGTTTGGAGCATATGATCTTATCATTGACAAGAGTGTCTGCAACAGCAGGCCCTGCAGCTTGAAGCCAATTCTTCACTGAGGTAAAATCAAAGAAAGCACGCCGAGCACGACCATTATTGATCATCAAAATCCTTGTCGGTCTATTTTCTGACATGTGTGTTGTAACAAAACTATCACTCTCGATAAGTGAGCACCATTGCCTGCATACCAGCATCGACCGAGCGATAGACTTGACCGAAAGCCGCACTAGGATCTTGGTAACAACCGATAGCACCTCCTTCTCCTGACGATTTCCCCGCTCAAGCCGGACTAAGTTGTCCTCGTATAGACCAAGCCAAAGCGCGGCAGCTGACTCCTTTTGGCTGATTCGGACATTAGTTTCAGGAGCAGAGAGTACAAGTTCGATATCCCCATTGTTTGGATTGTAAGCATGGACCTGGTGGTGTGATGTAGCGATCAGTATCTTTCTCTTCTCCTGATCATTGCCCGCACAACTGTCGCCTCCACTAGAGCACCCGAGGATAGTGATGAAGCGGGGGCTATGTAGATCCAGCGCCAGAAGAGGCGTGACAGCGATGCGATAGTCTAGTGACCACTCACTGGCAGCAGGATCCCTGAGCATCCATACATCCAGCCAACTCCTAGCTTGCCCTCGTCGGCGGAGATCATGGACCAGGCACAACGAGCCTTCTAACTCCGCTAGATGCATTGGGACTGCCGGCAAATACTCGTCCAATTCACTGTACTCTGCCACATGCACACTTGCAGGCGCATTGAGCAATTGGAAGGTTTCTGTGGCGACGGAGAAGCAAAGAACAACGTCCATTTGCATATCCGTACTATTAGGGTATACTAGCCAATGCAAGCATCCATTTGCAAACACCGGAGGTGTCTTTGTCACCGAGTCTTGAGTTTGCAGGGCGTTGATGAGTTTTGTCATGATCTCTGATCCCACCAACAGCTCTATGTCATGGTTTGCCAGCCTCCACCTCCCGTTAGGGACGCAGAGCGTGTAAATCTCACAGTGGAGATCCCTATCTTTGCTGAAGAGATGGACCACCTTGCGCTCTTTGGTCCGATCATCGTAGACCAAGCCGGCGCTCGATTGTATCAAACCGCGGTGCTGCTTTGGCAAGGGGACACACTCTCCGGTGCTAGGGTTACACACCCAATAGACGCCGGAGCGGGTGTCCGAGAACAGCATGGTGCCATGGCACGGCTTGCTCGACAAGCACATGAAGTCGACGCGCATGTGGTCGATGGTGAAGAGTGGATCCGCGATGGAGGCGCCTCGAGCGCAGGAGTAGACGGCCGTCGACCCGTTGGGTGACGGTGCCAAGACGACGAACTTGTCCATGCGCCGGGCGCGTGCGCGGGCCTTGGCGGCGTAGACGTCCTTGAAGGCAGGGGAGGAGAGCAGGGCGGCCCACGAGCGGCAGACGGTGCGAAATCGGAGGATGGACCTGGACGGGAGCAGCAGCAGGATCTCGGACACGATCTCTTCCGGCAGGCTGGCCGCGGTGCATGGCACGCGCTTGACTCTCTTGGACGCCGTCGGCGTGTCGGGTGCCATGCCGGCCGGAGTTACGGTGGCTACGCTAGGTAGATCTGATTTGTCGACGTGGAACGAGCCAACAAGTGCAAAACGCCTTCGCTTTATATATGGGAAACGTTTGGGGCCGGGACACCGGTGGAACGATTCGGCCGGTCTCCCTCTTCCTTGCGCTCCTGCTTCTTCTCCCGTCCACCCCGCTGCTATGGCGAGTTGCAACGACGAGCTGCCCCGGCGAGCGAGCAGCCCCTACGAGCGAGCGGCGACGGCGAGCGGCCCCGGCGCGGCTGTCGTCTACCCCCCCTCCCCCGCATCGTCCCCTCCCCCCGCCGTAGCCAAATCTCGCTGGTGAGGTCGTCCTCCACACCACGGCCGGCGATTTCCCCCCACACACGACCACCTCTCATCCGCAGCTCCAGCTATTCTCCCAGCGCGCCGTTTCCAGCACCAGCAATCCCCCAGCTCCGACAGACGAGCTGCATAGCTTCGACGGCGAGGCACACCCCATGACACAGGGGATGCTGGAACCGGCGTCTGATTTTGCTGCAACCGACAAATCCAGAGCTGGAACCAGCATGTAGCTTTGGTGCATCGCCTGGAGTGTTTTCCATGTCGCCGTTGGCGGCCACCTCATTTTGTTGCAAACGACGAGGCAAAAGCTTCCCGCAAGAGTTTTTGCTACCACGGCAACCGGCGGAAGCAGCAACCAGCAATGCTTTTGCAGCAAATGATTTTTGTCCCGGCAAACCCAGAGCTGGAACCAGCTTTTGTTTTTGCTACAACCTGCAAATCGAGAGCTGGAACGAACAACATTTTTTGTTGGAATCAAAGGAAGCAGGGGCTTCAACGGATGTACGTCAGAGCTGCAACCAGTGCTGAAAAATGCTACATCCGGTAGCCATAAAAGCTACAACCAGCTTGAAAAAAGCTTCAACTGGATATGAGGTAGTTGGGGGTCGGCATCTCGCAGCGACAAAAAGCTGCAACCGGCTTGGAGGAAAGCTACAATGCGCTTCTAAAAAAGCTTCAAACCGAGAACGGCTAGCTAACAATGGTGAGCGGCAGCGACGGAGCTGCATGGCGCGCGGTGCTGCGACAGGCACGCGGCGAGCTATGATGGAGGACTGCGACAATGCTGGAACCCTCACCCAGCGGTGCTGCAACCAGAGGGAGGGAGACACGCCCGGCCCGACGGAGCTGCATACAGCGAACGCCCCAGGTGAGCTACGACGGCGAGCAGCCCCGGCGAGCTGCGCCGGCGAGCTGCGACGGCGAGCGGCCTCGGTGGGCTGCGACGCGGCATCCAAGGGCGAGCACGTGGAGGCTGACCCGCGGACATCCGCGTGCGGGAGGAAGAAGAAGCCGGGGGCGATTCGTTTCTTTTTACCTGGATCCAACGACCCGCGCGGCTCACATCCAACGGCCTGGGCTAGACCGGCCGAAACTTTCGGCCGACGCACCGGCGCCTATCAGCGCCCTTTATATATGGGCCAAGCAGTCCGATTCCAAGTAGTATAACTCTCCATTTATTTTTTTTCTACGAAAAACAGTTCCGATTATAACTGGGAAGTCAACCGGTATCTGTATTGAGAAAGTTCGGGGATCAGGGCATCTCCAACAGCGCCAAAAATTAGTTTGCCGCACGCCGTTCGTCTGGTTTTGCGCGGCCGCCAGTGCTGGCTCCAATACCGGCGCTAAAATGCAGAGCGCGCGCCATTTCAGCAGCGCGCAAAAAATAAAGCGCGCGCAACTCACACAAACAACATATACATCTTAAATAGAAGCAAAAATGATCAAACTAAACAAAAATAAATCAACAATTTCGTTATTACAACCCAAACAAATAGTTTACCGTTCAGTACAACAAATAGTGCAATAAACACAATAAATAGTTCATGAACAATACAATGTCGAACGCAGAAATCATGATGTTTTTCGTCCATGCTATGCCCACCACTCCTCAATGAGATCCTTCTGAAGATCATTGCGCGCTGCGGGACGCCGAATGGCATGATAGGAGGCAACAAAACGGGCCACCCTTTCAGCCCTCCATCGCACTCACACGGGATGTCCCAAGAGCTCATACTGTGAGTAGTCTAAATCTTGGTCACGCTCATTCTCGATGATCATGTTGTGCATGATCACACAAGCGTGTATGATGTACCAAAGCATTTTTTGATCCCAAAATCTAGCCGGTCCTCTCACGATAGAAAATTGGACTTGCAAAATCCCAAAAGCTCTCTCCACATCTTTTCTAGCCGCCACCTGAGCATTGTGGAAATCAAGATTTTTCTTACCTTCCGGCTTTTTCAACGGCTTCACGAAGGTTTGCCACTTTGGATAGATGTCATCCGCTAGATAATAGCCATAGTTGTATGTACGGCCATTTGCTACAAACTGCACCGGTGGCAACTCATCATTTGCAATCTTATTCATCAGTGGTGACCGGTTGACAACATTGATGTCATTCAAAGATCCAGGCATTCCAAAGAATGCATGCCAAATCCAAGTCTCTTGATCGGCCACCGCTTCAAGGACTATAGTGGAACCCTTTTTTTTGCCGTGGAATTGACCATGCCATGCCTTTGGACAATTCTTCCAACTCGAATGCATGCAATCTATTGAGCCAAGCATGCCAGGAAATCTGCGAGCTTTGTTCATCGCCAATAGCCTTGCGGCGTCTTCAGCATTGGGAGGTCTCAAATACTCCTCGCCGAACACTTGCACAATTCCGACTGCGAAGCGCTTGACACACATGATGGCTTGGCTCTCACCCATAGCCAAGTGATCATCAACTAGATCAGCCGGGATACCGTATGCCAACATACGCGAAGCGGTTGTCACCTTCTAAAAGGTGCTATGCCCGAGCTCTCCGGCGGCATTCCTCCTTTGCTGAAAAAACGGTCATGGCTCGCTAGTTTCTCTGCAATACGCCTGAACAAGTTGGTGCTCATCCTAAACCGGCGACGAAAATACGACTCCGGGTATGTGGGATTCTCCACGAAATAGTGCTCATCAATCTGTTATGGGCATCGATCATATCTCTTCAAATTTTCTGCCGACCCATAACTGAACCACCGTGCTTTGGTTTTTTATTGATATGCATAGCTATGATCATTGCAAGATCCTCCTCCTCTTCCATATCAAATTCTTCTTCGGAAGAATCATACGACGAACTCATCTACAATGTTCAATACTATGCTATAAAAACTACAATCAACATGCACCAAATTCATGAAGTCTGAGCAATACATACCTTCTAGGCGTTTTCTCGAACACCTTGCGGGCGCCGAGCGGCAGCGAAGCGCCGCGCTTTTCTTCAGAGGGACGGACGCGCGAGGGGCGGCGGGACTAGGGGGGGGCGGGGGGGCGGAGAAGCCGCCGCGGGGCAGGGAGAGGCCGGGGAAGCGCCAGAACGGTCGCCGGGTGGCGCGGGCGGCGGCGGCGGCGTGGCTGGATGGGGGTGGGAGTTGCGAGCGAGCGCGCGAGAGCGGGCGCAGCAAATAAGCGGCGCGCGATTGAGTTTCGGCCCACGCGCTGAACTATATATTTCGCGCGCGCTGTTTTTGCGCGCCCGCTGAAGCAACTATACCGGTTGCGCGCGGGCTAAAACGAGCAATTTTGCGACGCGGTGCTAGTTTGACGCAGTTGTTGAAGATGCTCTCAGGCAACGCTCGCACGTCCGGTGGATCAAGGAAAGCCTTTTTCCATGCCAAGACCTCCGCCAGGTGGAGGAAAGACTACATCCACATGGACATGGTGGTCGTCGGCGATGATTCTCAGGCCGATAAACAGGAGATGGCATCGTACGTATGTACTACGAGTCCCTGTTCGGCTCCAAGCCCGATCGCGGCCTCTGCCTCAACTTGGAGGCGCTGGTCGTCGGAAGGCTTGACCTCCTCAACTTGGAGGCGCTGGTCGTCGGAAGGCTTGACCTCGAGAAGTGGAGGACCTAGAGTCGCAGGCCTGGGGGCGCCACCGTTCAAAATTTACACTAAACAATATCATAATCTTAACAAATGATTTTAAACTAGAATAATCTTAACAAATGGTTTTAAACTAACAACAACTTGATGGATATTTAGTGTTACGTATATGGTGTTGTAAGTGTTGTTGGGTAGTTGCATCTTGCATGTCCACCACTAGAAAAGCAATTGCAAATGTTGTAACCCGAGTACAACTGCATATGCACAAAGTAAACGGCCAGTTGCATGTTTTTTTTGTATATCCATCTCTAAACCCACAACTTCAAGCGTTTATAACCCTACCGTGATTTCATGGGCCACAAAACGACTGCAACTTAGGTGATCCAGTTGCATGCCTGATTTTTTATATTGTCCCACCAGTTGCATGCACTCAATTTGTACGTGACACCTCACCCCGTGCGACTCGGACTGTTTAGTATCTGATTGAAAAACGTCCCCCGCGTCGTCCGCGTCTCGGGCGACTGGGAGGGGGGGGTCCCGATCCACTTTTCTCGCCCTCACCCTGTCAGCGCCCCCGAAGCTGACCCAACCCACGGTGCACGGCCCAAGCGTGCACGCGTGGCCAACAAGAGAGTGTTGGGCCCGGAGTGGGTGACAGCGGCCCAGGCCCACGCGGTGACTACTTAAGCCCCAGCTCTCAGAGGAAGAAGCATCCTGTGGATCACCGAACAAACCGGCGGCGGCTACCTTTCCCTTTCCTCGAACCCTAGTCCTCGCTTCGCCATTCTTGTAACCAAATCGCGCCTGTACTTGAAGATATTGCTATTAATCCCTATACTCTGAGAGAGATCCTATCATCTGGTATCAGAGACCAAACTCCACCCTATCCGCGGCGTTCTGGCGCGTCTCGTGGAGACCAGGAGTCTGCATCAAGCCTGAGCGCATCTCGAAGCCATGGATCCAAACGTCTTTGCGTTCCTCACCAAGCTGGAGGCCAAGATCGAGGCCTCTATGGATGCGCGGACCAAGGCCCAGCAGGCGACATCCGCCAAGATCGACGAGGTCCTCAAGTGGCGGCCCGATCTGGAGCGTCGGGTGGCGGATCTGAGCGACGCGGTGACGGCGCTGCAGCTCGCTCAGCCCACGGCGCCCAAGGAGGGCGAGGAACCACCCTCGACGCAAGAGCCGCATCAACAACCGCCGGCGACACACGGAGTCCACACCGGACCTGTGCTCGGCGCGGCGACCCATCAGCGAGGGCCCGATGGCCACGGCGTCTTCAACATATCACGGGGGCCGTCGGCGGTGTCGTTTCAGACGCCGCCGCCGCTCCCGGCAAGCGGTCAGTCCGATTCTCTCTTGTCTCCGTCTATGGCCTCTCCTTTTGCTCATGTGAGCCAGATGCTCGCTGGATTGGGCCAAGCACACCCGTCGATCTCATTTCCTCAATTTACGGGCGAGAACCCGAACCTCTGGAAAACCCTGTGCGAACAGTACTTTTCCATGTTCAGTATTCATACAGCGTTTTGGGTTCCCATGGCGGCGCTCAATTTTTCTGGAACTGCATCAGTTTGGCTGCAGACGATTCAGAAGCGCCTGTCGGAGTTCGATTGGGACGCATTTACTTCTCTGTTGTGCACCCGTTTTGGTCGGGATCGGCACCAAATGCTGATTCGCCAATTCTATTCATTGCGACAGACCACTTCAGTAGCTGATTACATTGAAAAATTTGAGATGATCATTAATCACTTGAGTTCCTATTCTGACTCTATTTATCCTTACTACTTTCTCACTTGTTTTGTGGAGGGCTTGAGGACCGACATCCGAGTTGTGGTGCTAGTTCAGAGGCCACCCGACCTGGACACGGCGTGCTCGTTGGCGCTCTTGCAAGAGGAGGTCTTTGGGGGCACGTTCGGGCCTTGCCGAGCCACCGACGTTGCAACCAAAGCAGTGGTTCCTCTGCCGCTTCCACCACCCCCGAGCCGACCCGCACTAGCAGCGGGCGCGACTGATCGACGAGGCACGGACGCCGCACGCGCCGAGTCCACCAAGCTCAAGGCGCTGCGGGACTATCGCCGCGCCCGCGGCCTGTGCTTCAAGTGCAGCGAAAAGTGGGGGCACGATCACGTCTGCCCCACTTCGGTCCAACTGCACGTCATCGAGGAACTTCTGGACGTCTTCGATATCGACAACACCATTGACATGCAGCTACCACCACCTGAAGACACAGTTATGGCTATCTCTCTCTCGGCCGTGTCCGGGGGCGTATCAGCCAAAGCATTCGAGTTGCGCCAAAGCATTCAAGGCCGCAAGGTGCTCATGTTGGTGGACTCCGGCAGCACCAACTCGTTCATCGATCAAGAACTTGCGGCGAATCTATCCGGCGCGCGCCCTCTTCCACACACCTGTGGTGTTCGCGTGGCGGACGGGGGCGAACTCCTCTGTTCTGCAGTGGTGCCAGCTTGCGAGTGGTGCACTCAAGGGCACGATTTTCGCACAGATCTGAAGGTGCTTGCCTTGGCTACTTATGACGCAATCCTCGGCATGGACTGGCTGGAGCACCATAGTCCCATGACGGTGGATTGGCGTGCCAAGTCGCTGGAGTTCCAATCTCCGTTGGGCACAGTCAAGCTGCAGGGGCACGACTCTGAATCGTCGACTTGCCTGCTCATCAACACAGTGCAACTCTAAAGTCTGTGCAAAAACAAGGATGCCGGTCATATTGTGCACTGTGTCCCATATCGAAGACCAAACTGAAGGGCAGCATATACCGAATGTCTCGCAACCTGTACTGGATGATTTCATTGATGTCTTTGGAGAACCAGAAGGGCTGCCACCAAAGCGCTCGTGCGATCACAAGATACAACTGCTACCAGGGGCTCAGCCTTTTAGCATCAGGGCATACAGGCACAAGCCAGAGCAAAAAGATGAGATCGAGCGACAGGTTGCAGAACTATTGAAATCGGTGGTGATCCAGGCCAGCAACAACCCGTTCTCGTCTCCGGTGATTTTGGTTAAGAAAAAGGACGGCACATGGAGGATGTGTGTAGATTACAGGAAACTCAACGCTCTCACGTGTGTGGCGAAGTTTCCAGTTCCGATAATCGAAGAATTATTGGACGAGTTGCAAGGGGCTCAATGGTTCTCTAAATTGGACCTCATGAAAGCGTGGTATCATCGGTCTGATCGCTGAAGGGGATGAGTTCAAAACAACATTCCAGACCCACTTCGGGCAGTTTGAATTTAAGGTGTTATTGTTCGGCCTGGCGGGAGGCCCAACCACTTTCAATGGAGCAGTTTACACAACTCTGAAACCGGTCAACAGGAAATGTGTGTTGATGTTCTTCGACGGCATCCTCATTTTCAGCCACACACTCGATGAACACAAAGAGCATCTTCGACAGGTCTTGGCACTGCTGCGCCAGGATAAATGGAAGGATAAACTTAGTAAGTGTGCGTTCGGGCAACAACAACTCGTATATCTGGGGCACGTCATCAGTTCAAAAGGAGTGGCTACGGAACCAAGCAAGGTTAAAGCAGTGGCGGAGTGGCCAACACCAACCAATGTCAAAGAAGTCAGAGGTTTCCTCAGCCTTGCAGGTTACTACAGGCGCTTTATCAGACACTTTGGAATGCTGGCTCGACCCCTGTTCAACCTTCTCAAGAAAGGAGTGCCTTTTGTCTGGACTTCCATCACGGAACAAACTTTCTAGGCCTTGAAGAATCAGCTGATCACAGCCCCAGTCCTTGCCTTGCCTGATTTCTCTCAGCAGTTCGTGATTGAGACGGACGCCAGTGACAAAGGAGTGGGATCAGTACTTCAGCAACGTGGTCACCCAATCGCGTTTATGAGCAAAGCTCTCTGCCCAAGGTACCAAGGACTATCAGCATACGAGAAAGAGTACCTGGCGATACTTGTCGTAGTGGTCCAATGGAGACCTTATCTGCAACACGCTGAATTTCTGATTCTCACCGACCAACGCAGTCTCGTGCACCTGGAGGAGCAGAGGCTGACCACACCATGGCAACAAAAGGCCCTCACGAAGCTCTTGGGGTTGCGATACTGTATCAAATACAAGAAGGGTTCCGACAATTCAGCTGCCGATGCTCTCTCCCGAGCAAGACCACAGGAAATGTTGTCTGCCATCACTTCGTGCCAGCCGGCTTGGTTGGAGGATGTTGTCAGCAGCTACAATGCTAACCCTCACGCACAGAAACTGCTAGAGCAGCTCTCCATTCGCCCTGACCCCAAGAAGAGATTCAGTTTGCACCAAGGCATCCTTGAGATCGCATTTGGCTTGGAGGATCAACTGCTCTTCAGCAACGCATCATCTCAGCCTTCCACGACAGCGCTCTCGGTGGTCACTCGGGGTTCCCAGTGACGTACAGGCGTGTGCGCCGGCTGTTTGCGTGGCCCAAGATAAAGATCCATATCAAGAAATACGTTGCGTGCTGCCCTACCTGTCAACAGGCCAAACTGGACCGCGCAGCCGCACCAGGGCTGCTCACACCCTTACCAATTCCTTCGCAGCCTTGGGAGCTTATAACAATGGACTTTATTGATGGCCTGCCCCAGTCGGGAAAATACAACTGCTTGTGGGTTCTGGTGGATAAGCGGACTCGCTTTGCTCACTTTTTACCACTGGCACATCCCTACACGGCAGCAACGGTGGCCCAGCTCTACATGTCACAGATTTACAAGCTTCATGGGTTCCCGGGTGCTATTGTTTCTGACCGCGATCCGATGTTCACCAGCCACTTTTGGCGAGAACTGTTCCGATATGCAGACACCGAATTGAGGATGAGCATAGCTAATCACCCGCAAACTGACAGGCAAACCGAGCGAGTCAATCAATGCCTAGAGACTTTCCTTCGCTGGTTTACACACGCGTGCCCAAAACGATGGAGCTTCTGGGTGCCTCTCGCCCAGTTCTGGTACAACAATTCTTCACACTCTGCTATTGGGATGTCGCCGTTCAAAGCGCTGTACGGGTACGAGCCGAGGCATTGGGGTCTCACAGCAGAAACAACAGTGTCTGTACCTTCACTTCAGTCATGGCTAGAGGATCGTCGCGTAGTTCAAGACCTCATCCAGCAGCACCTCAACAGAGCTCGGCAGTGCATGAAACACCAGGCGGACAAGAAGCGTTCGGTCAGGATGTTTCAAGTGGGTGATCAGGTATACTTGAAGCTGCAGCCATATATTCAAACATCTGTTGCTCCCAGTGCCAATCACAAGCTGTCGTTCAAGTTTTACGGGACGTTTCCTATCATCCGCAAGATCAACGACGTGGCTTATGAACTCCAACTGCCGGCTTCTTCAACGGTGCACCCCGTGTTCCATGTATCGCAACTCCGCCAAGCTCTTCTCCCAGGTACGGTTGTTACACCTGTGCTTCTAGTTTGTACTGACGATTTGGCGGTGCCTGTGGAGATCCTTCAAACAAGATGGCGCAAGAGCAGAGGTGCAGTGGTTGAGCAAGTACAAGTTCGCTGGTCCAATCCCTCAACCATGGGTGTCACCTGGGAAGATAAAGAAGCACTTCATGCTCGTTTTCCTCAGGCGGCGGCTTGGGGGCAAGCTGCTGGTCAAAGAGGGGAGGATGTCAGCGCCCCCGAAGCTGACCCAACCCACGGTGCACGGCCAAAGCGTGCACGCGTGGCCAACAAGCGAGTGTTGGGCCCGGAGTGGGTGACAGCGGCCCAGGCCCACGCGGTGACTACTTAAGCCCCAGCTCTCAGAGGAAGAAGCATCCAGTGGATCACCGAACGAACCGGCGGCGGCTACCTTTCCCTTTCCTCGAACCCTAGTCCTCGCTTCGCCATTCTTGTAACCAAATCGCGCCTGTACTCAAAGATATTGCTATTAATCCCTATACTCTGACAGAGATCCTATCACACCCCGTGCGCCCTCCCCTCACCGCCGCCGAGCGGCGCCGTTGGGCTTGCTTGTGTGACTGACGGCGGCAGCGGGTCTCCGTTCATGTGGCTGATTAAACTCAGCTGATCATGTGTCGACGGCGACTCGAGGTAGTGGATGTAGCGGCCTATGTGCTTAACGCGCGGTGTGGATGCATTGGCTGCCGATGGCCTTCTTCTCTTCCTGCTAGCGTTTGCATGCTGCGGCTGCATCAAGCAGTGGAGGAATGGAAGCCACGGCTGTACCAACTACATTCAGAGGAGTAAAAGCAACAGCATCAGCCACCATGACCCAAGTCCCCAATCTAGAGAGCCAGTCCAGGGTCAGGGTTGGCGCTGCTCTTGTGCCGCATCTTCGGCACGAGGGTGTGGCAGGATCTGGTGGTGGCCTGTCGTGGTCGCCACCCTTGCAGCCGACGCGTAGCTGGCTCGTACACTACAACACGGCTGAGCATTAAGGGCGTTTTCTACAAGGCATTTTTCCTTGGATTGACTTTCTTGGAGGCGTTTTGGAAAAGTGCCTTCAAAACTCTTACTTTCCAAGGCACTTGCGAAGAATGCCTCAGATAATGCTCAGTTGAAGGCATTCTAAAATCGCCTTAATATAAATGGAGGCGTTTTTTAGAAAACGCTGTATAACATGAAAGCATAGGAGGCTTATTGGAAAATGCCAGCACGATTTGAAGGCATTCTGCAGGTGAAACGCCTCGCAATCACGGTTACAAAGAGACCCTACTATTTGTTAAATATTCAACATATAGCCTTCCACTTCACCTCACAGCGTATACCATTATATAACGCCGCCTCCTATCTAAATCAACTAGCCATCATTGATCTGGTGGTTTGACTTGCTACTGCTAATCCCGAGGTCGCTGGTTCGAGTCGCGGTTACTAGCATTTTTATCAGCGAACTGGGATTCGCTGGGATTTTTTTTTCCTTTTATCTGCGTGAGCCGTTGTGTAGCAAAGTAGTCATTCTTTTGTCCCATACTGCTTAGCGAGATGAAGTGTAGCCTGTTTAAAAGGGGGACCATGCGATAAGCCTTGTGGATTCTTCTAAACAGGTAAATTGGTTCCTGTACTCGTGATCGTCGTGTGTGCGACGACGGAGTTTTACTGTTTAATGCCTTTTTGTTTCCTAACTATGCATGTAAGATGCTACTGGGATCATGGCAAGCGGAGGAGATGACATAGGATGGCTTTGATTGGGTGATGTTGCTCCAGCACCTAGTCTTGAGCTTCGAGGTGAAACTCTAGGTCTGATCCTAGTTGGTTATACCTGGCAATGGTGACGTTTTTGCGCGGTGAAAACCCACGATGCCTGCAGTGGTTGGATCCGACGATGGCGGCGTTTGCACGTCGGTCCCTTCCTGAAGGCATTGTTTTTGAAGAACCTTTCTCGTAGTCCTTATTGTGTTGTCAAGGAATAGTTGGTGTCGATGGTCATAGTTGTATAGTCGATCGGTTTGATCGCTTTAAGTTTTTTCTTTTTTCTCGCTCCACTTGGCATAGTTTCGGTTTTTTATGACTTTGCTCTCAGCTGATGTGATTTTTTCGTGTGTGCATTAATGTTGGCTGTGTGCATCATAATTATGCAGAGGCCGTGTATACATATTATATTTGTATCCCCTTATGCTTCATTATGTATCAATAAAAACATCTTTTACCCAAAAACAAGTACTCTCTCCATGAAGAAATATATATCAATTAGTAAACATCAAGAAATTTCTTTCGTGATCCCATGTACGGAATGTTTCCAAGCAATGCGAATGAAGCAAAGTTTTACAAAGACTTTCATTTGTTCGTGGAAGTACTTTCATAAGGTATTTTCGTTGAGTAGATAATCTTTTTTAAACGGTGCACAAAGAATAATTTGTATTCTTAATGTAACTAGATTAATAGAAAGTATAATTTCCCTAAAAAAATAAAAAGGTACAATATTTTTACTAATTTTCAAATATATTTTATAAATATATCTATTTTCTATATCTATTTTCTACGCATAAATGTTAATGCAGCACTTCCCTCGTCAAACAATTCAAACAAAGCGAGTAAGAAAACACCACGACCCACGAGTACTATCTCTCTAGCCAAGCCACCCAAAAAAACTTCAGCTGCGGCGGAGCCCATGACGACCGGACCTGCTCCGCGCCCTGACATATACGTGTGGCGCCAGCAAAGAAGTTGTTGTTCTTATTTTCTTAAACACGTAAATCCAATTCAAGTATGTAGTTACTACAATAAAGCATATACTCGCTCTGTCCCGTAATATAAAAGTGTTTTTTACACTAATGTAATATAAAAAATGATCTTATACTATTATGGGACAGAGGGAGTAGCTTCATAGAGCGTTTTCCCTTTGTCTTTAACCACTTACGTTCTCTCAATTCATGCAAAGCGCCGTTTATGTTACATATCGCAGCTATACGAGTAATGGCAATAAAAACGTTTATGTTACATATCGCAGTTAGTATATCACATTAACCAGCATTAATCTGCTTTATTTAGGGGAACTAGTCTGCTAATTAAGCGCAACTAGTGCTGCTAACACACAAAACGGTCAAACAACCACGGCTCCACAGGGCGCAGAGCAAGCACGAGCACCGTATAAATACACTCCCGCCACGGCAACGTTTACTCCAAGTACGAAAGCAATCGACGCATCCAAACCAGCCATGAGGGCCACGATCCTCGCCGCGTTCCTGGCCGCGTGCCTCGCGCACGCCGCCCTCGCCGCCACCCCCCGGCGCTCGCTCGCCGTCGACGCCTTCCCCTCCGAGCCCCTCTTGGACCCGGGATTATGCTGGGAGTCGGTCAGGACGCTGTACACGTGCAAGCACGACCTGCTCGCGTCCTTCTTCACCGGGAGACCCGTGCCGCGTCCGTGCTGCGAGGCGGCCGGCGAAGTCCACGCCTTCTGCAACGTCGTCACCAGCTCCATCGTCGGCGTGCTCCTCCCGCGCAGGCTGCAAAAGGAGTGCGACGTGATCAACCGGCACCCCAGCGTGAGGGCGCCGCCGCGTGTCCCCGTTGCTGCGGTACCGGGCCCGGGATCGACCGTGTCCGGCGGTGGTGCGCGCGCGCCGCCGTCGCCAGAGGAGTACACGGGCATGCGCACCCTCCACCGCGCACTGGTACGGTGTCCGGTGGCAAGCCAGCGCCGCCAGCGCCAGCGCCAGAGGTATCCACGAGCGCGGGCTTCCCTCCACCGAGCGCAGCCAGAGTTTCCGGTGGCGACCGTGCGCCGCCAGCGCCGGACGCATATACAAGTATCAGTCCACCGCCCGTAACCAGAGTTTCCGGTGGCGGTGTCCGCACGCCGCCAACGCCAGAGGCGCGCACGAGTGTCGGCTCCCCTCCACCGCGCACACCCATAGTTTCTGGTGGTGGACGCGCACCGCCAACACCAGAGGGCCACACAAGTGTCAACTTTCCTCCGGCGTCTGCAACCAGAGTGTCCGATGATGCACACGCGCCGACAGCACTAGACCTTCCCCCGATTATGGGCTTTTCTCTTCCACCGACGCACGCAGCCAGAGTTTCTGGTGATGGTGCGCGCGCCCCGTCAACGTCAGAGGGCCACATCAATGCCAGCATTGCTCCATCGCCTGAAACAAGAGTGTCTGGTGGTCAACACGCGCCATCAACACCAGACCTTCCTCCGATCACAGGCTTTTCTCTTCCACCACCGCCCGCAACCACAGTTTCCGGTGGTGATGCGCCCGCCCCGCCAACGTCAGAGGGCCACACCAATACCAGCTTCGCTCCACCGCCCGGAACAAGAGTGTCTGGTGGTCAACACACACCGCCAGCGCCAGACCTTCCCCCAATCACGGGCTTTTCTCTTCCACCGCCGCCCGCAACCAGAGTTTCCGGTGGTGGTGCGCGCGCCCCGCCAACGTCAGAGGGCCACACCAATGCCAGCTTCGCTCCATCGCCCGGAACAAGAGTATTTGGTGGTCAACACACACCGCCAGCGCCAGACCTTCCCCCGATCACGGGCTTTTCTCTTCCACCTCCACCCGCAACTAGAGTTTCCGGTAGTGGTACAAGCGCGACGCGGACACCAGAAGGCCACATGAATGCCAGCTGCCCTCCACCGTCTGCAACCAAAGCATCCAGTGGTGCACACATGCCGCCAGCGCCACACCTTTCCTCGATCACAGGCTTTTCTCTTTCACCGCCACCCACAGCCGGAGTTTCCGGTGGTGGCGCAAGTGCGCCGCCGACTCCAGAGGGCCACATGAATGCCAGCTGCCCTCCATCATCTGCAACCACAGCATCCGGTGGTGCACACACACCGCCAGCGCCAGACCTTCCCCCGGTCATGGGCTTCTCTCGTCCACCGCCACCCGCAGCCAGAGTTTCTGGTGGTGGTGCAAGCGCACCGCCGACGCCTGAGGGACACATGAATGCCAGCTGCCCTCCACCATCTGCAACCGGAATGTCTGGTGGTGCACACACACCGCCAGCGCAAGACCTTCCCCAGATCACGGGTTTTTCTCTTCCACCGCCACCCGCAACCAGAGTTTCTGGTGGTGGTGCAAGCACGCCACCGACGCCAGAGGGCCACAAGAATGACAACTGCTCTCCACCGCCTTCAACCAGAGTGTTTGGTGGCGCACATACGCCATCAGCGCCAGACCTTCGCCCAATCACAGGCTTTTACCTTCCACCGCCGCGCACAGACAAAGTTTCCAGTGGTAGTGCAGGGGCGCCACCAACGCCGAAGGAGCACACGACTGTCAGCGTCCCTCCACCGCCTGCAACCAGAGTGTCCGATTGGTGCACGACCGACGAGCCCGAGCTCGGAGGATTTGGGGTATGGCACGCCGCCCTAGCTGTTTCTGGCCTGCAGTGGCAGCGTAACAATATCGGCTCAACGACACGTCCATACATGTATGGTTTGCGGCCCTTGTGTCGTTCGTCATGTCTTTCAAATATAAGCATGTAACGTGCCTATCTAATTAGTTCCAATAAGCAGTGAGAAAAAGCTGTGGTTCGCTTTCTTTTTTTTTTTGAAAGATCCGGGGTTTCCGGGTTCATTGATATAGAAGAAAGCAACGGGAGAACATGGGGTGATCAAGCGATCATGGGTACAGTTTTGGAAAAGAAACTTAGACTGCAGGGTGACCTGCATTGCCCTCGGCCTAATTTCTCACTACATATTCCCCGAAGGGGGCTCTAGGCATGCTGCTCCCGCCATTCTCCATAGCTCGATCGTGTTTCTGATAGCTTGCAGCACGTCGTCGGCGTGGGGCAGTTTTCTGTTGAAGACACATGCATTTCTCTCCTTCCATATCTCCCAGGCGATCAGCATCATCATCGTCTTCAAACCTTTCCTGGAACATGATGGAGCTAGTTGGACTGTTTTTTTCCAGTGCCTCAGCGAGGAGTGGCCCGGCGTTCTGGCAAGCTGCAGCGCTGCACATCCATTCCAGGAGGATGCTTTCTCCCAGACCAACCGCGCGAGTGGGCAGTCCCAGAAGAGGTGTGTAGAGCATTCTAGATTTCTGAGACAGAGGGCGCAGAAGTAACCATTTGGCCAGCCGCGCCACTGCAGGCGATCATTGCACCAGAGCCTGTCCTGGAGAAGAAGCCATGCAAAAATCTTAACGGTTCCAGGGGCCCAAACCTTCCATATTGCCGCCTTGATTCCTGGATCAGGGGCTTCGGCAGCTTGTAGTTTGTAAGCAGCACTGGCAGTGAATACGCTTCCTCCTCCCGCAACCCAGGCGATCGAGTCCTCCTCCGTTGTTATATATGGCTCATTGGTGCTAGGGTGGACGGTTGTTTTTACGTTGTCTTGAAGGCCTCGTGGCAGATACGCTATGTTCAAGACTTCAAGTTGAAAGATTTTCCAACTTCCGAGATAAATCGTGCATGTACATTAGAGTTTACCTTCAGCACAAAGGGGGCAAAACTAAAGTAGTACTCTATAACTTAAGACAAAGTTTGAACTTCAATTAATTTATAATGGAGGGAGTGTTTTTCACATGAGAGAAGCATAAATAGAGACAAATCCACCTTACACTACGTTATCAATCTCTTGGCTATTTTTATCCAACTAATTAATGCTGCTTCATACTAGAAATTGTACCTACCCATTTAATTGCTAATGGCGACAACATGGCAAAGTGAAACATCTTGTTCAGGGTGAGATACTTCCACTTATCTGCTAGTTGTAAACCACGTAAAGCAAATCACTTAAATGTTCAAGCAAGATGAGGCTCTTCCAAATGGAACAAAGTATTATCAAAGTCATTTGGTCTTTTGAGTTTAGCTATTACACGCTAGACAAAAATGGTACAAGTGATATAACACAGCTATCAGCAGAGACTTCTTCCAGAGAATAATGCTTTTCCTACGCCGTGCAGATCACCTGGACACCATTTACAAAAGATAGAGAGGCAGTATTTAAAATCGAACATAATAAGGCACATGCATGGTGACACCAACAAGAGCATGCACATAGACTAAGTTCAGGCCTTCCCACATCAAGCAAATGTGGTTGCACATGTGGAAACTTCAACTCGGTGGCACCTTGACTAGACCAAGCCAATGAAGGGTTTAGTTTAACAGGTCCCTTTTACTGAATATGTGCTTGATCCAGGTCATGTTTAATATTTAATGCCAAAATGAGTAAAGATACACAACTATTATATTATAGCACCAAAAATTTCATATTATTACTCACATGCTTATGTGGTCAAATTTTATTAACATTATTGGTATGATCATGCATTCATGCTACTGCCTAAGGAAAACATTCATCATGGAATGGCAGAAGCATATGCAAGCACATCTAGCAAAATATAAAAATAATAATAAAATGAAATAAATGCAAAAATGCTCTAAATTTCACATATATAGACTACGACTTCAACAAGTCAGCAAGCAATGGTAGTGTGGCTTGCCTTGGTGAAGGTGAGAGAGTTAAGGTACTTGGATCTTCATCACCAAGCTCTTCTTCCTATGGAAATATATATTTGAAAATAGTTTGTAAATATCACATAAATCCAAATCTATCGTCTAGCCTATCCAGATATAGCAAAAACTAGCACAAAAATACTTTCCGGAACGACAATTTTCATAAGAAAAATACTGCAATAAGGCCCATTTCACTTGGACTTCTATTTTAGATGTTATGAGCAGTCAAAGTTTCGTCAAAGATAAATTTAAACTGAATTTATATGGTTTAATAGAAAATCGCAGAAAATACCACGTTGAAGGCTTATTTCCTGGATACGCCTCCCCCGTGTACTGGTTCGAGCGAGGGCCTCACTTAACTAAAGAGGCTGACAATAAGCCCCACTAGAGTTTAAAACACACACACACACACACACACACACACAGAGAGAGGGGGGGGGGGGGGGGAGAGCGGTTGCGGCTCTCACTGGCGAGGCTAGTGACGGCAACGGTGCTCGACTGGGATTGGGGATGAGATGGTTGGATGCATGGGACGACGACGGTCACGACAGTGGTCAAAGCATGGCGGAATCTCAACGGACGACGTGGCACGCTTCCTCTCCACGACGGTGGTCACCGGGTTGTGGTTGCTAGCGTCGATTCCTGTGGTGATTGACTTGGGTGAGCATAGCATGAGGTGCAGGAGATCAAGAGGATTAGGAATGGGGAAGAGACCCGACCGGAGCAACACTTTAGCACATTTTTTCCAATGGTTACATTGCTCGTTCTTTTTCCAGTTTTATATTTTCCCCTTTTCTATTTTTCAATTATCAATTTTTCTTCTGTTCTTTCTGGTTTTAATTGTTTTATTCTGTTTTTATTTTTATTTTTCGTTCCATTTATTATTTTGTATTTTATTTCATTTCTTTCTTGTTTTTAATCTATTTTCTTCATATTTTTATTTTTATTTTGTTTTACCTTTTTGTTTTTTATTCTATTTTATTATCTTCTTTGCTTCCTTATTATTTTAACACATGTCTACTTTTTTCACACACAATGTACATTTTTCGTATACATCAGGAACATTCTTTCATACACATTGCACAATTTTGTATACATCCGGAACATTTTTTTCTGCAGGTTTAACATTTTTGAAATATTTTATTAAATTGTTGTCAAATATATCTTTTTGATGTCTACTTTTCATTTATACACACTTAACATTTTTCTATACATAAGCAACATTTTTAACACATTTTTTCACACTTTTCAAAATGCATGATAAATATTTCTTAAATATTTGTATTTGATGACTACCTTCTCCCATACATGTTGTATTTTGTATACATCAGGGAAAAAATTCTATACATGTTTAACATTTTTTAAATACATAATTAATTTTAATGAAAAATGTATGCTTGATGACTACTTCTTCTCATACACATTGTATATTTTCCGTATATATCAGGAACATTTTTCATACATATTTTAAATTTCTGAAATATTTGATTAACATTTCTTAAATACATGATATACATTCTTGAAATATATGATTACATTTTTTAAATATATAGGTAACATTTTTCATACATGTTTGACATTTTTGG
Source organism: Aegilops bicornis (assembly GCA_021605145.1). Lineage (NCBI taxonomy): Eukaryota > Viridiplantae > Streptophyta > Magnoliopsida > Poales > Poaceae > Aegilops > Aegilops bicornis. The sequence goes on along the minus strand of CM038675.1, from coordinate 200,205,812 downwards.
AATATATGATTAACATTTCTTAAATACATGATCTACATTATTGAAATATATGACTAAAATTTTGTAATATATAATTAACATTTTTTATACATGTTTAACATTTTTGAATATATGATTAACATTTTTTTGAAAGTTATATTTGATGTTTATTTTTTAATACACGATTATACACTTATGTACACCTGAAAATTTTGTATAGACGTTTGATATTTCTTAAATACATGATTAAAATTTTTCTCTAATAGATGTTTTGATGAATACTTTTTTTCATATAGACTGTACATTTTTCGTGTACACCAAAAACATTTTTTATGCACGTTTAAAAATTCTCAAGTACGTGATTCACATTTTTGAAATATGCAGTGAACACTTCAGAAAACCAAGATGGAAAATGAAAAAAAAAGAATAAAAATAGAACAATAATAATAAACTAAATATGTGTGACATCATCATGACATTGGTGCTACAGGGCCGGCCAGTGAACCGGCTACCAGCAAGCGAGGCGAGCTACAAGTGAGACATAGTTGCACCCTCATCCAGCGGTCTCTCTAAGGGAAGAACATAATATGGCCCCCATCTGGTCTGGGCCCTAGGCCGTCGCCCTTCTTGTCCCGGCCCAGGGCCGCCTGCTCCTTTGTCTTCCCTTTCTTCAATCATATAATATCCCCACCAAATCAGAAAAGTCTTTCTCCTTCTTCATTGCTCGCCTCCCTACCTTCCTTTACTCTGACTAATCCAGCACGCCTTACTGCCGTTCGGCGCACTGTTTCCGCCTCTAGTAAGGGCTCTATCTAATCTGACAGGGAATTAAATATGACTCCCTACAACACATGTCAATCGTTGGACTTGTCTCCACATACCACGCCTACCGCTTGCTCTTGGCTCTACCTCAGAAGTGTCTCTACACCTCGCTGCCGCTCGTCGTGATGCCCCCATCTACTGGACTCGGTGTTGCGCCTCGCCTCTTTCTGTTGGAAATATGCCCTAGAGGCAATAATAAAAGGATTATTATTATATTTCCTTGTTCGTGATAATTGTCTTTTATTCATGCTATAATTGTATTATCCGGAAATCGTAATACACGTGTGAATACATAGACTACTACATGACCCTAGTGAGCCTCTAGTTGACTAGCTCGTTGATCAACAGATAGTCATGGTTTCCTGACTATGGACATTGGATGTCATTGATAACGGGATCACATCATTAGGAGAATGATGTGATGGGGAAGACCCAATCCTAAGCATAACACAAGATCGTGTAGTTCGTTTGCTAGAGCTTTTCCAATGTCAAGTATCTTTTCCTTAGACCATGAGATCGTGTAACTCCCGGATACCGTAGGAGTGCTTTGGGTGTACCAAACGTCACAACGTAACTGGGTGACTATAAAGGTGCACTACAGTATCTCCGAAAGTGTCTGGGTTGACACGGATCGAGATTGGGATTTGTAACTCCGTGACACGGAGAGGTATCATCGGGCCCACTCGGTAATGCATCATCATAATGAGCTAAAAGTGACCAAGTGTTTGGTCACGGGATCATGCATTACGGTATGCAGTAAAGTGACTTGCCGTAACGAGATTGAACGAGGTATTGGGAAACCGACGATCGAATCTCGGCAAGTAACATATCGATTGACAAAGGGAATAGAATACGGGTTGCTTGAATCCTCGACATCGTGGTTCATCCGATGAGATCATCGAGGAGTATGTAGGAGCCAACATGGGTATCCAGATCCCGCTATTGGTTATTGACCGAGAGCCGTCTCGGTCATGTCTACATGTCTCCCAAACCCGTAGGGTCTACACACTTAAGGTTCGGTGACGCTAGGGTTGTATGAATATGAGTATGCAGCAAACGGAATGTTGTTCGGAGTCCCGGATGAGATATCGGACATCACGAGGAGTTCCGGAGGTAAATAATTATATATAGGAAGTGCGGTTTCGGCCATCGGGAAAGTTTCGGGGTCACCCGGTATTGTACCGGGACCACCGGAAGGGTCCCGGGGGGTCCACCGGGTGGGGCCACCTATCCCGGAGGGCCCCGTGGGCTGAAGTGGGAGGAACCAGCCCCTAGTGGGCTGGTGCGCCTCTTGCGCCTAGGGTTGAAAACCCTAGGGTGAAGTGCACCCCACTTGCCTTGGGGCACTCCACCTCTCGGCCGCCCCTTGGGAGATTCCCATCTCTAGGGCGGCCCCTCAGGCCTATATAAAGGAGGGGGAGGAGGGCAGCCGCACCTAAGTCTTGGCGCCCTCCCCCTGCTACACCTCCTCCTCCTCCCGTAGTTGCTTGGCGAAGTCCTGCCGAGCCTGCTGCATCCACCACCACGCCCGTCGTCTTCTTTGGATCTTCATCAACCTCTCCTTCCCCTTGCTGGATCAAGACGGAGGAGACGTCACGCTGACCGTACGTGTGTTGAACACGGAGGTGCCGTCCGTTCGGCGCTAGGATCTCCGGTGATTTGGATCACGACGAGAACGACTCCCTCAACCCCGTTCTCTTGAACGCTTCCGCTCGCGATCTACAAAGATATGTAGATGCACTCCAATCACTCGTTGCTAGATGAACTCATAGATGGATCTTGGTGAAACCATAGGAAAATTTTATTTTCTGCAACGTTTCCCAACAGTGGTATCAGAGCCAGGTTTATGCGTAGTTCTCTATTGCACGAGTAGAACACAATTTGTTGTGGGCGTACATGTTGTCGACTTTCTTGCCGCTACTAGTCTTATTTTGCTTCAGCGGTATTGTGGGATAAAGCGGCCCGGACCGACCTTACACATACGCTTACGTGAGACAGGTTCCACCGACTGACATGCACTAGTTGCATACGGTGGCTAGCGGGTGTCTTTCTCTCCCACTTTAGTTGGAGCGATTCGACGAAAAGGGTCCTTATGAAGGGTAAATAGAAGTTGACAAATCACGTTGTGGTTTTTCGTAGGTAAGAAAGCGTTCTTGCTAGAACCCTATTGCAGCCACGTAAAAGATGCAACAACAATTAGAGGACGTCTAACTTGTTTTTGCAGCAATTGCCTTGTGATGTGATATGGCCAAAAGTTGTGATGTATGATGAATGATATATTGTGATGTATGAGATCATGTTCTTGTAATAGGAATCACGACTTGCATGTCGATGAGTATGACAACCGGCAGGAGCCATAGGAGTTGTCTTAATTATTGTATGACCTGCGTGTCGTTGATTCAACGCCATGTATTTACTTTGCTTCGTTAGCTATAGTAGTAGAAGTAATAGTTGGCGAGCAACTTCATGGAGACACGATGATGGAGATCTTGGTGTCATGCCGGTGACAAGATGATCACGGAGCTCCGAAGATGGAGATCAAAGGATCTATATGATATTGGCCATATCATGTCACTACTATATATAATTGCATGTGATGTTTATTATGTTTATGCATCTTGTTTACTTAGAACGACGGTAGTAAATAAGATGATCCCTTATTATAATTTCAAGGAAGTGTTCTCCCTAACTGTGCGCCATTGCTAAAGTTCGTCGTTTCGAAGCACCACGTGATGATCGGGTGTGATAGATTCCTATGTTCACATACAACGGGTGTAAGACAGTTTTACACATGCAAAACACTTAGGTTAACTTGACGAGCCTAGCATGTACAGACATGGCCTCGGAACACAAGAGACCGAAAGGTCGAACATGAGTCGTATGGAAGATACGATCAACATGGAGATGTTCACCGATGATGACTAGTCCGTCTCACGTGATGATCGGACACGGCCTAGTCGACTCGGATCATGTAACACTTAGATGACTAGAGGGATGTCAAATCTGAGTGGGAGTTCATTAAATAATTTGATTAGATGAACTTAATTATCATGAACATTAGTCTAAAATCTTTGCAAAATGTCTTGTAGATCAAATGGCCAACGCTCATGTCACCATGAACTTCAACGCGTTCCTAGAGAAAACCAAGCTGAAAGATGATGGCAGCAACTATTCGGACTGGGTCCTAACACGAGGATCATCCTCATAGGTGCCAAGAAACAATATGTCCTAGAAGCACCGCTAGGTGAAGCACCCATCCCAGAGAACCAGACGTTATGAACGCTTGGCAGTCTCTTGCTGATGATTACTCACTCGTTCAGTGCGGCAGGCTTTACAGCTTAGAACCGGGGCTCCAAAAGCGTTTTGAGCAACACGGAGCATATGAGATGTTCGAGGAGCTGAAAATGGTTTTCCAAGCTCATGCCCGGGTCGAGAGATATCAAGTCTCCGACAAGTTCTATAGTTGTAAGATGGAGGAAAATAGTTACATCGGTGAGCACATACTCAAAATGTCTGGTTGCACAACCGTCGTCCGGCTGGACATTAACCTCCGGACGAGACGGTCATTGACAGAATCCTTGATCGCTCCCACCGAGCTACAAGAGCTTTGTGATGAACTACAATATGCGGGGATGGTGAAAACTATTCCTGAAGTATTTTCAATGCTGAAGTCAGCAGAGGTAGAAATCAAGAAGGAACATCAAGTGTTGATGGTCAATAAAACCACTAAGTTCAAAAAGGGCAAGGGTAAGAAGAACTTCAAGAAGGACGGCAAGGATGTTGCCGCACCTTAAGCCAGTTGCGGAAAGAAGTCAAAGAATGGACCCAAGCCCGAGACCGAGTGCTTTTATTGCAAAGGGAAGGGTCACTTGAAGCGGAACTGCCCCAAATACTTAGCGCATAAGAAGGCCGGCAACACTAAAGGTATATTTGATATACATGTGGTTGATGTGTACCTTACCAAGACTCGTAGTAACTCCTGGGTATTTGATACCAAAGGTGCCGTTGCTCATATTTGTAACTCACGGCAGAGCTGCGGAATAAGCGGAGACTGGCGAAGGGCGACGAGGTGACGATGCTTGGCGTCGGGAATGGTTCCAAGGTCGATGTGATCGCCGTCGACACGATACCTCTACATTTACCTACGGGATTAGTTTTAAACCTCAATAATTGTTATTTAGTGCCAAGTTTGAGCATGAACATTGTATCGAGGATCTCGTTTAATACGAGATGGCTACTCATTTAAATCCGAGAATAATGGTTGTTCTATTTATATGAGAGATATGTTTTATGGTCATGCTCCGATGGTCAATGGTTTATTCTTAATGAATCTCGAACGTAATGTCACACATATTCATAGTGTGAATACCAAAAGATGTAAAGTTGATAACGATAGTCCCACATACATGTGGCACTGCCGCCTTGGTCACATTGGTGTCAAGCGCATGAAGAAGCTCCATACTGATGGACTTTTAGAGTCTCTCGATTATGAATCATTTGACACATGCGAACCATGCCTTATGGGCAAAATGACGAAGACTCCGTTCTCCGGAACAATGGAGCGAGCAACCAACTTATTGGAAATCATACATACCGATGTGTGCGGTCCAATGAGCGTTGAGGCTCGCGGAGGATATCGTTATGTTCTCACTCTCACTGATGACTTGAGTAGATATGGGTATGTCTACTTGATGAAACATAAGTCTGAGACCTTTGAAAAGTTCAAGGAATTTCAGAACGAGGTAGAGAATCAACGTGACCGAAAAATAAAGTTCTTACGATCAGATCGTGGAGGCGAATATTTAAGTCACGAATTTGGTACACACTTAAGGAAATGTGGAATCGTTTCACAACTCACGCCGCCTGGAACACCTCAGCGTAACGGTGTGTCCGAACGTCGTAATCGCACTCTATTGGATATGGTGCGATCTATGATGTCTATTACAGATTTACCGCTATCATTTTGGGGATACGCTCTAGAGACAGCTACACTCACTTTAAATAGGGCACAGTATAAATCCGTTGAGACGACACCGTATGAATTATGGTTTGGGAAGAAACCTAAGCTGTCGTTTCTAAAAGTTTGGGGATGCGATGCTTATGTCAAGAAACTTCACCCTGAAAAGCTCGAACCCAAGTCGGAAAAATGCGTCTTCATAGGATACCCTAAGGAAACCATTGGGTATACCTTCTACCTTAGATCCGAAGGCAAGATCTTTGTTGTTGCCAAGAATGGATCCTTTCTTGAAAAAGAGTTTCTCTCGAAAGGAGTAAGTGGGAGGAAAGTAGAACTCGATGAAGTACTACCTCTTGAACCGGAAAGTAGTGCAGCTCAGGAAAATGTTCCTGTGGTGCCTACACCGACCGGAGAGGAAATTAATGATGATGATCAAGGTACTTGGATCAAGTTGCTCTTGAACTTCAGAGGTCCACAAGGACACGTTCCACACCGAGTGGTATGGCAACCCTGTCACGGAAATCATGTTGTTAGACAACGGTGAACCTTCGAACTATGAAGAAGCGATGGCGGCCCAGATTCCAACAAATGGCTTGAAGCCATGCAATCCGAGATAGGATCCATGTATGAAAACAAAGTATGGACTTTGACAGACTTGCCCGATGATCGGCGACGATAGAAAACAAATGGATCTTTAAGAAGAAGACGGACGCGGATGGTAATGTTACCATCTATAAAGCTCGACTTGTCGCTAAAGGTTATCGGCAAGTTCAAGGGGTTGACTACGATGAGACTTTCTCTCCCGTAGAGAAGCTGAAGTCCGTCCGAATCATGTTAGCAATTGCCGCATACTATGATTATGAGATATGGCAAATGGACGTCAAAACGGCATTCCTTATCGGCTATCTTAAGGAAGAACTGTATATGATGCAGCCGGAAGGTTTTGTCGACCCTAAGAATGCTAACAAGATATGCAAGCTCCAGCGATCCATTTATGGGCTGGTGCAAGCATCTCGGAGTTGGAACATTCGCTTTGATGAGATGATCAAAGCGTTTGGGTTTATGCTTGAGACTTATGGAGAAGCCTGCGTTTACAAGAAAGTGAGTGGGAGCTCAGTAGCATTTCTCATATTATATGTAGATGACATACTTTTGATGGGAAATGATATAGAACTTTTGGACAGCATTAAGGCCTACTTGAATAAGAGTTTTTCAATGAAGGACCTTGGAGAAGCTGCTTATATATTAGGCATCAAGATCTATAGAGATAGATCGAGACGCCTCATAGGTCTTTCACAAAGCACATACCTTGATAAGATATTGAAGAAGTTCAAAATGGATCAGTCCAAGAAAGGGTTCTTGCCACAGGGTGTGAAATTGAGCTCGGCTCAATGTCCGACCACGGCAGAAGATATAGAAGAGATGAGTGTCATCCCCTATGCATCAGCCATAGGGTCTATTATGTATGCCATGCTGTGTACCAGACCTGATGTAAACCTTGCCGTAAGTTTGGTAGGAAGGTACCAAAGTAATCCCGGCAAGGAACACTTGACAATGGTCAAGAGTATCCTGAAGTACCGAAAAGGACTAAGGACATGTTTCTCGTTTATGGAGGTGACGAAGAGCTCGTCGTAAAGGGTTACGTCGACGGTAGCTTCGACCACGCATCTGGATGACTCTAAGTCACAAACCGGATACGTGTATATGTTGAATGGTGGAAGCGATGGCTGGTGCGGTGCAAGCGAAGCGTCGTGGCGGGATCTACATGTGAAGCGGAGTACATGGCAGCCTCGGAGGAAGCGCATGAAGCAATTTGGGTGAAGGAGTTCATCACCGACCTAGGAGTCATACCCAGAGCGTCGGGGCCGATCAAACTCTTCTGTGACAACACTGAGCTATTGCACTTGCCAAGGAGCCCAGGTTTCACAAGAAGACCAGGCACATCAAGCGTCGCTTCAACTCCATTCATGAAAATGTTCAAGATTGAGACATAGAAATTTGCAAAGTGCATACGGATCTGAATGTCGCAGATCCGTTGACTAAACCTCTTCCGCGAGCAAAACATGATCAACACCAAAACTCTATGGGTGTTCGATTCATCACAATGTAACTAGATTATTGACTCTAGTGCAAGTGGGAGACTGTTGGAAATATGCCCTAGAGGCAATAATAAAAGGATTATTATTATATTTCCTTGTTCATGATAATTGTCTTTTATTCATACTATAATTGTATTATCCGGAAATCGTAATACACGTGTGAATACATAGACTACTACATGTCCCTAGTGAGCCTCTAGTTGACTAGCTCGTTGATCAACATACAGTCATGGTTTCCTGACTATGGACATTGGATGTCATTGATAACGGGATCACATCATTAGGAGAATGATGTGATGGACAAGACCCAATCCTAAGCATAGCACAAGATCGTGTAGTTCGTTTTGCTAGAGCTTTTCCAATGTCAAGTATCTTTTCCTTAGACCATGAGATCGTGTAACTCCCGGATACCGTAGGAGTGCTTTGGGTGTACCAAACGTCCACAACGAATCGGGTGACTATAAAGGTGCACTACAGGTACCTCCGAAAGTGTCTGTTGGGTTGACACGGATCGAGACTGGGATTTGTCACTCCGTATTACGGAGAGGTATCACTGGGCCCACTCGGTAATGCATCATCATAATGAGCTCAAAGTGACTGAGGGAGTCCCGGACTAGGGGGTGTCCGGATAGCCGGACTATCGTCACGACCGAACTCCAAGACTATGAAGATACAAGATTGAAGACTTCGTCCCGTGTCCGGATGGGACTTTCCTTGGCGTGGAAGGCAAGCTTGGCGATACGGATATGTAGATCTCCTACCACTGTAACCGACTCTATGTAACCCTAACCTATCCGGTGTCTATATAAACCGGAGGGTTTTAGTCCGTGGGACGAACAACAATCATACCATAGGCTAGCTTCTAGGGTTTAGCCTCCTTGATCTCGTGGTAGATCTACTCTTGTACTACCCATATCATCAATATTAATCAAGCAGGAGTAGGGTATTACCTCCATCGAGAGGGTCTGAACCTGGGTAAAAACATCGTGTCCCTTGTCTCCTGTTACCATCCGCCTAGACGCACAGTTCGGGACCCCCTATCCGAGATCCGCCGGTTTTGACACCGACATTGGTGCTTTCATTGAGAGTTCCTCTGTGTCGTCACCGATAGGCCCTATGGCTCCTTCGATCATCAACAACGACGCGGTCCAGGGTGAGACTTTTCTCCCGGACAGATCTTCGTGTTCGGCGGCTTTGCATCATGAGCCAATTCGCAGCTATCTGGAGCAGATCGAAAGCTACGCCCCTGGCCATCAGGTCAGATTTGGAAGTTTGAACTATACGGCCGATATCCGTGGAGACTTGATCTTCGATGGATTCGAGCCACAGCCAAGCGTGCCGCACTGTCTCGATGGGCATGATCTAGCTCTGCAGCCGAACTGTGCCCTGGAGGCCGCACCAACACCCGCTCCGACCCTTAATCCGGAGCCGGATTCCCCGATCGAGGACGAGTGGTTGGACACCGCCTCGGGGGCTATAATCTCTACGGCGATTGAGCCAAACTCTATCCCTGTCCTTTGCGAAGACCTTGACTCTAGGGTGCCGGACTCCTCTCCGGACTCCGAACCCTCCGCGCCCCTACCAATCGAATCCGATTGGGCGCCCGTTATGGAGTTCACTGCCGCGGACATCTTTCAGCACTCGCCCTTTGGCGGCATCCTGAATTCACTAAAGTCTCTCTCTTTATCCGGAGAGCCCTGGCCTGACTACGGTAAGGAATGTTGGGTACGGACGACGAAGAAATTCAACGCCCACCCACCACCCACTTCGTAGCCACCGTCGAAAGCTTACACGACGTGCTCGATTTCGACTCCGAAGACATCGACGGTATGGACGACGATGTAGGAGACAACAATGAACCAGCACCTATAGGATGCTGGACAACCACCTCATCTCATGATGTATACATGGTGGATACACCTAAAGGAAATGAAGACGAGGAACAACGGGACGCCATGAAGGATAAATCCCTCGAAAAGTAGTCAAAACGGCAACGTAAACGCCGAACCAAGACCCACCTCAACAGAGACCCAGCCATAGAGCAGGGCGAACCGGTGGACGACGAACACGCTGTCGAGCAATCGTCCGAACAAGACAACTTGGATAAACAATCTGTCCCCGGCGAAGACAACAGTCCGGACAATCTCACGCCGGACAAACTGTTGGAGCAAAATGACCTCCAGAAGAGGCTCGTCGCCATCGCTGGCGTAGCCTGAAAAAGCGAAGCGGAAGCTCAAAACAGCGGAAGATGCACTCGAGGATCAGATGGAGCAAAGTATTCAGCACCCTTGAACAAATCTGGCTGACGATCGCCGAACAAAGAGCTACCCGAAAAGAAAGCTACTGCCCGAATTCGACGAGGAGGCCTTAGAGCCCCCACAATTAAAAAGTAAGAAGGCCACCCGGTCGGATGGACGACCCCACGACAAAAAGAGAGCAGCGAATGGCGCCGCACTCAAGCCAATATACGATCTGCTTAAGGATTCACATCAAAAGGATGGCCCGGTTAGGTCCATCTATGGGCCAAGAAAGCAGGCTCGTCAAAGCAATGCAACACGCCAAAATTCCGAAGATCACGGCACACCCAAATATAGGGGCGCCGCACACCCCCTATGTTTCACCGATGAGGTGCTGGATCATGAATTTCCAGCGGGATTCAAACCCGTAAACATAGTGGCATATGACGGAACAACGGACCACGAGTGCGGATCGAGGATTACATCCTCCACATACACATGGCTAGAGGAGATGATCTCCACGCCATAAAATACTTACCCCTTAAACTCAAAGGGCCAGCTCGGCATTGGCTTAAAAGCCTCCCCGAAAATACCATTGGAAGCTGGGAGGAGCTCGAGGATGCGTTTCAGGCAAATTTTTAGGGGACCTATGTTCGCCCTCCAGATGCAGACGATCTAAGTCACATAACTCAACAGCCAGGTGAGTCAGCCCGGAAATTCTGGAACAGGTTCCTCACTAAAAAGAACCAAATAGTCGACTGTCCGGACGCCGAAGCCTTAGCAGCTTTCAAACACAACGTCCGGGACGTTTGGCTCGCCAGACACCTCGCCAAGAAAAACCAAGAACTATGGCCGCATTAACAAGCCTCATGACCCGATTTTGCGCCGGAGAGGACAGCTGGCTAGCAAGATGCAGTACCAGCGACCCAAGTACATCCGAAGTCAGGGATGGAAACGGGAAACCACGGCGCAACAAGGATCAACGCCGGATTAAAGGGAACGGTCCAAAGAGCGGGGCGGTCAACGCCGGATTCAAAAGCTCACGGCAGAACAACAAAAAACTGCCCCTTAAGGACAATAGCGATGAGCTATCCAACTTCAACAAAATCTTGGACAAGATATGTCAAATCCACAGTACTCCCGGGAGGCCTGCTAACCATACCCACAGAAATTGTTGGGTCTTCAAACAGTCCGGCAGACTGAACACCGAACACAAGGGGCTCGACACACCAAGCGAAGATGACGACGAGCACCACAAGCAGAGCCCCGGAAAACAAAAGACTTTCCCACAAGAGGTTAAAACAGTAAACTCACTTCACATGATCAAAGGGAAAAAAGCAGGCGGCGCCCACTAAAAAGGCGCGCGCCGCACTGGTTGTCAAAACCAATCACCTTCGACCATCGTGACTATTCCGAAAGTATCCGGAACGCAGGATGGACTGCCTTGATATTGGATCCTATAATCGACGGATTCCAATTTACACAAGTCCTCATGGATGGCGGCGGTGACATAAACCTGATATATCAGGACACAATCCGCAGGATGGGGATAAACCCAACCAAAATTCGCCGTAGCAACACCTCCTTTAAAGGAGTAATGCCAGGCCCATATGCCCATTGTACGGGCTCCATACTGCTAGAAGTTGTGTTCGCTTCATCCGACAACTTCCGTCGTGAAAGGTTAATCTTCCATGTCGCCCCGTTTAAAAGTAGCCATCAAGCACTATTGGGACGCAAAGCTTTCGCCCGCTTTAACGCAATACCGCATTACACATCTCTAACACTTAAAATGCCCGGTCCACGCGACATCATCTCGTTAAAAGGAAGTATTAAGTGTTACTCGAGCATGGAAGAACGGGAGACTGCCTTGACAGCCCCACACCTATCCGGTTCCGCTAGGCAAAGAACCTGAATTGGTCATTCAAACCCCGGACACGGTTAGACGAGTCCGGCGCCTACTAGCGACATACCCCATACAAGGGGCTGCACGCATATATCATAAGAGACACTAAAGCTCAATTTTATTCACTTCCTCGAATTGTACTCTGTTTATTTAATGTACAATACATCTTTTGCACGATCCTTTTTCTTTTAAAAACTAAGTTGCTCTCTTTTTCTGAATGACGAGCGGCGTGCTACACCCGTCGAGGATACGGCTGCAACGGAACCACAGCGCAGACGTCTGATGAGGGACCCATTGCAAGGATTCTTTTCAGATTCCCCCGGTTCCTTACTATAACCGAGGAGGAGGCTGGTGTTTTGGCATTGGCTGCACCAGAATTTTTGCGTGTACCTGGACACCAGGGGCTTAGGGCATTATTCGGCCCATTTTCATAAAGACCGAATACCTTAGGGAGTATTCAGCGTCTCGAGTTAGGCCTTATATGCATCAGCTCCGAATCATGTCTTTGGTCAAATGTTGGGTTGCCCGGCTCCTGTGTTTTGCTGCCTTACGTTCCGTTTTCACGGCTAACGCGGCACTAGGAGAACTACTGCGATTGTGCCCCGGTTCGGCCGGGCGAGCACCTCGATGAAAGCCAAAACTGTTGTCATGATATAGCGAGACCGTCAACCACTCGATGATTCTTTGGAATGTTTAGGATTCCTCCGCATTAACGAAGGACCGGTTTTCGGTCAGGCACATACGCACCCCGAATTCGGGAGAGTGCGGTGCCCCCCGGGGCTATATAGTAGCCCCACCCTCGAACTCCTATGGCTAAGTGAAAGTGATAAAGCATTATAGTCCGGTTGCCTGGTTTGCTACGCTATCACCTCCTTAACAGGACCAAGACGTTGGATTATGTGTGAAAAAGCGCAGGGAGTAGTTTACTACTTGAACGCACAAGTATAAAAAGCTCTTATATTATATTGAAACATTGTTTTCACAAATCATACATGTCATTTAAACATAATATCCTTCGAGCACTGCGTCTCTATTAAACGAGCGCCCGGCATGACTTCTTCAAAGTAGTGCTCAGCAGGTACTCGACTTCTGTCCGAATCTTGCGATGCAACATCGGTGGCCTTCATCTCTGCCCAGTATGTCTTGACCCGGGCCAGAGCCATCCGCGCTCCCTCAATACACGCCGATCGCTTCATTGCGTCGATATGCGGTACCGCACCAAGGAACTGCTGACTAAACCAAAATAGCTCTTCGGCTGGGGTCCGCCCGACCACAAGTGAGTCAAGACATGCTTCATGGCAAATCCGGACAACCGATTCAGCTCGGCCCATTCGGCCAACCGATCGGTCAGCGAAAGAGGACGCTCCGGACTATGGAATTGCGACCAATATAGCTCTTCCCTTCTGTGCCCCTTCTGGCCCCGGAAGTGCTCAACCGCGTCATAGCGGCGCCGCCAAGTCTAGATAAGCATCCTCCGAACTCCACAACTTATCCAACTGAGCATACTTTGGATCCGTATATTTCCTCCGCAGCGAAAGCGGTTTTCCAGCCGCAATTGCCCGGCGACTCAGCTCCTCCTTGGCAGCTCTCAAAGCCGACCGGGCATTCTTGGATTCGGCGGCGGCCTTTTTCGAACCCTCTTGTTCCGCTTTGACGCGTTCTTTTTCAAGAACCTCGCAGCGATCGGTAATATCCCTCAACTTTCTGGCCATATCGGCCACGTCCTCTTTGCTTCGGCAGTGAGCAGCCCGTTCGGCTTTTAGCTCTTTGGCCGCCTTTAAAGCGGACGCATTACTATTTCTGGCTTGCTCTTTCGCTCGGGCGAGCTCCGCCCGCAGATCCTTCACAGCAGCGGCACCATCTGCATTAAGCATACAAATAGTGAGACATGGGCGTCAAGCTCCCTTACCAGGTGTCCGCATAGAAGTCGCATACATTTTGTGACTCGTCAAACCGTTTATTGACCAGCGCGATGTTCGGTCCGCCTCGTCAAGTTGCCGCTTTAGTTCGGCATATTCATCAGTCCGGCTGGCCACCGGACGCCCCGCCACCTGTTTAGGAGCGGCGATATGTTATAACTGAGAATTTGATCCTCGGCATGTTGTCAATTTTGACAACATACCGAGTCTCAGGGGCTACTATCTATACAGGGCGCATTTTATATGCATAACTGTGAGAAGGCACATCATTTTTTGCGTACCTCAAACCCCGTCAGTAAGCTTCTGACGGCTTCATGCAATCCGCTCTTCGCGGATGCAATTCTTTCAATCACCGTACCCATTAGAGCACGGTGATCTTTTGAGATAGCCGCTTGCCCGAGCAGATCCTTCAGCTCCTCCGACCGCACACCACTTGGCGCCGGACCTTCTGGCCCCGCCGGACTTGGGGGAACCCTCCGCGACGACACCTTCGGGTCATCCGCTTCACATGAGGGTGCGACGGGTGGAGGCGTTTTGCTCTCCATCATCTCCGGAAGAAGATCCCCCGAAGACGAGCTCTGCTGAGAAGGGCTGAGGTCCGAACTACAAGGTACACTTTCGGTTATCTTCACAAATAAATACAGGGATGTTCCTTAGTTACAAGACCCCTTCTTTTTACTTACGGCTCGCTGGAGGGCTGATCCCCTTGGGGAAATAGTGCGGCTTGGTTACTTCCCGGCGCCGGACTCTCCGACGAAGATTCCCTTCCCCTCTTTGAGGCCTTGACCGCCGGATCTTCCGAAGCAGTCCTCTTCTCTCCTCGAAAGACGGGACTTTTTATCCCTCCTTCCTTGATAGCCTCCTTCATAGAGGCAGTTGCTTCCCCGCTCCCCCTTCGCCTTCTTCAAAAGGCGCGACCTTCAACATCTTGGTCAGCAGGGGATCCGGCGTGGTCTCTGGGAGGGGAGCCGGACACCTTATTAACTTTGCCTTGGTTATCCACTCCTGTTCAAAGAAACGGCTCCTTTAAAGGGCATATATATATAAGATAAATGAATGAACAGCTTGTCCGGTTACAGGACTACTTACTTGAGTATCTGGGCGATTGCAGCTTAGTCCTGCGTCCTCGGTCAGGTCCGGACACTTCTCTTGTGATCCGAAGAACAGTTTATACATCTCCACGGGCGTCGTGCCCATAAAATTTTGGAGAGCTCGTGGTCCCTCTGGATTGAATTCCCACAAAGGGGGCGACGTGTGCAGGGCTGAAGGCGCTGGATCAACATAACTCGTGCCACTGCAATCAGATTGATCTCCCTCTCTTGGAGGTCACGAATACGGCCCTGCAGCAAGGGAACGTCCTTGGACGGCCCCCAGTCGAGCCCCTTGTTGACCCATGACGGCAGCCACTGTGGTGACCTGAGCGGAAGGCAGGGAGCGCCGCCCATTTGGTGCCCCGGTGAGCGGTGATATAAAACCACTCCCGTTGCCACAAACCAAGCTCCTCTTGAAAAGAGCCCTCGGGCCATGGATCATCAACACATTTGCTTATGACTGCCCCTCTGCACTCAGCTTGATGCCCCCCGATCATCCTTGGCTCCACCTTGAAGGTCTTGAGCCACAATCCAAAGTGGGGGGTAATATGGAGGAAGGCCTCACATACGACAATGAATGACGAGATATGGAGGATGGACTCCGGATTCAAGTCACGGAAATCCAGCCCATAATAAAACATGAGCCCCCGCACAAAGGGATCCGTCGGGAAGCCTACACCCTGAAGGAAGTGAGACACGAACACCACGTTCTTGCCGGGCTCAGGAGTGGGAATGACCTGCCCTGGAGCAGGTAGCCTATGCGAGATCTCGCCGGTTAGATACCTGGCGTGTGACGCCCGGATAATTATGCTACAGTAAACCCCATTAATGATGCCACGTCACCTCTGTCACTGTAGTTAATCTCGGGTTAGTTCAAAAACCGATTCGAATTTCAAATTCAAAATCGAGCAAACAATAAAAGTTTTCAAATATTAAAATTTAAATGTTCGGAGTGAACCAAATAATACATAGGTAATTATGGTGGTGAAACCACATTTTTATAAAAGGTTTAAATGCACTTAAGTAATTAAAGTAGTAGTAAAACAATTAAATAAATGCAATTGGATATTATAAAATACTATACTATTTTGTTCGGGGTTAAAACCTTTTGTGGCAGTAGTTATAATTGTAACTCTATTTTAGGTGTGGGTTTCACTTTTTGTAAAACTATAAAATATTACATAAGTAAAAGAAAACAGTGACAAAATAATAAATAAATAAAAGAAAATACGAAAATAGAAAAGCGTAACTAAACTAAAAAAGGAGAAGCCCCCTCTACGGGCCGTGGCCCAGCTGGCCAAACCCCAGGCCCAGCCGCCCACCCTCCCTCCATAGCCCCCACCAGGAGAAACCCTAACCGACTCCCCCTCACCACTCGCTGCCCCCACTCCCCGATCGAGATCGGGATCAGGCGACCACCGCGCCTCCCGGCCCAGGCAGCGCTCCCATCGCTCGATGCCGCCATCGCCCGGCGCTGCCTCGCCGTCGTCCTCCTCGCGGCTTCCATCCGCCGCCTCCTCGTCTCCTCCCGCACGACGCGCCCCGACCCAGCGCCTCTCCCTCGCCGGATCTCCCGCGCCTCGCCGCCCGTCTTGACCCTCCCGACCGGAGCTCCTCGCCGCCGCCTCATCCCACCTCCACCTCGCCCTCGTCGCGCGGCGCCCCGAGCCTTGACGCCGTGCCATCGCTGCTCACCACCACCTCGTCGGCGTCACCTCGTCTTCGTCCTCCTCCCCATCGGGCGCCCCCACGCCGACGCCTGCTCTCCACGCCGGTGAGGACCCCGGTCCTCCTTCCCCTGGCTAGTGCCTTACCGCAGCGGCCCTCGCCTCTGCCGCCCCTGTGCGTCGCCCGCCGCCCGCGTCGACGGAGCGCGCGACGGTGCTCCCGCCTTTCCTCGCCCCCCTCGTGAACGCACCCGACACCCCTGCGCTCGGCTACGCCGCCCACTGACGGCCTCACCCTGCCGTCCTTGCCGCCTGTATTCAGGCGAGCCGGCGCTACTCCACTCGACGCTGGCGCCTCTGCAGCCCACCTCCGACGACCCCGCATCCGTGCTCCGGAGCGCCTCGCCGCGTTGCGTCTGCCGAGCCCACCCACCGATCCAGCCGTCGCCGGGGATGTCCGGCGGGCGAGCACCTTCGCTCTCTGTTTGCATCGCTGGCGTACCACAGCGTGTGGCTCACTGACAGGTGGGCCCGCCCGGTTAAACCATCCCCTAACCACCTAATTAGAACCTAATAAAAATGTTTAGTTGAATAACTGAAAATGACATGTGGACCCATTCCAATTAAAAGCCTGTTTAAAAATATCTAAGTCAATGACATGTGGCCCCCCCACCTAATCTGTTAAATTAATTAAACTGTTAATTTACACTACTCTATGACAGCTGGGTCCCACCAGCCAGATTGACCAGTCAACGTTGACCTAGTCAACTCACGATCGACTATTGACTTTGACCTGCCCCCACCTGTAATACACTGTGGCTGGCACTGCACTATGTGACAAAAGTATTTACTGATTTAAATTGGGAATATAAATAAATCCTAAAATTGATTTAAATCTTTTAAAATTAATATAAAAAAAATCCGTAACTCGGATGGAAAAACTTTGTATATGAAAGTTGCTCAGAACGACGAGACGATCCCGGATACGTAGCTCGTTCGTCCACCACACACCCCTAACATATCAAACTCGCAACTTTCCCCCTCCGGCTCCCTTGCGAACGCGAAACACCGGGGATACTTTCCCGGATGTTTCCCCCCCTTCACCGGTATCACCTACTACTGCGTTAGGGCACACCGAACACCGCGTATTGTCTTGTTAAGCTCTGTGATACATTTGATTGCTCTGTTATTTATTGTGTTCCCCCTCCATTACTCCTTTCCGGTAGACTCTGAGACCGATGCTGGTGCCCCTGTGGTCGACTACGTCACCGACGACCCCCTCCTTGTCTGAGCACCCCGGCACGCCTCCCCTGTGATCACCAGATATCGCCTACTCTTCTCTATACTGCTTGCATTAGTGTAGTGTAGCATGTTCTTTGCTTCGAGATACTCCTATCTTTGCTGCATAGCTTTGTCCTTGTTACTCTTGTTGTTACCTTACCGCAATCCTATATGCTTAGTATAGGATGCTAGTACTTTCATCTGTGGCCCTACATTCTTGTCCGTCTGCCGTGCTATACTATCGGGCCGTGATCACTCGGGAGGTGATCACGGTATATACTATATACTTTATACATGATACATGTGGAGACTAAAGTCGGGTCGGCATGGAGCACCATGAGTGATTCACTTGATTGGGGGCTGAAAGGACCTTTGTCCCGACGGCCCTCTGGATGGATCTTTGTGGCGGGCGACATGGCAGGTTGAGACCGCCTAGGAGAGAGGTGGGCCTGGCCTGTTCGGGCGTTCGCGGATTCTTAACACGCTTAACGAGGTCTTGGTATTTGATCTGAGTTGGCTCACGAGCTTATACGCACTAACCATCTGGCGGGAGTAGTTATGGGTATCCGGCGTCGTGGTATCAGCCAAGCACTTCAGACGTCGGCGACGGGCGGCGCGCCGGATTGGGCTGGAGCGCTGTTAGGCTAGGTCTGCTTCGGCGGCGTCACATAGCGTCTTGAGGTGTGCTTTCGAGGCGATGGGCCCGGACCCTGGCGCTTAGGTTTAGACCGGCGTGTTGGCCTCTGTTGTGCCTAGGTGGGGCTGCGGCGTGTTGATCTTCTGTGCGGCGGGCATGACCCGAGAAAGTGTGTCCGGCCAAATGGGATCAAGCGTCTTTGGGTAAGATGGTGCACCCTGCAGGAAGTTAATCTATTCGAATAGCCGTGATCTTCGATAACAGGGCGACTTGGAGTTGTACCTTGAGCTTATGACAACTAGAACCGGATACTTGGTAAAACACACCCTTCCAAGTGCGAGATACAACCGGTGGTCGCTCTCTCGGGGATATGAGGAGGGATCGCCGGGTAGGATTATTGCTATGTGATGTTACTTGGAGGACTTCAGATCGTCCTCTTCTACTGTTGCAAGACAGGTGACTGAGCGTAGTCTTCGATAAGACTAGCTATCCCCCTCTTATTACGGCATTCTGCAGTTCAGTCCAGCGATATGCCCTTTACATATATATCCATGCATATGTAGTGTAGCTCCTTGCTTGCGAGTACTTTGGATGAGTACTCACGGTTGCCTTGTTCCCCTTTTCCCCCTACCTCTACTCGATTGTTGCAACCAGACGGAGCCTGTGAGCGAGGCGCCACCGTCGATGGCGACTACTACTACTGGAGGTGCCTACTACTACGTGCAGCCCGGCGGCGGCGACCGGGAGTAGCTAGGAGGATCCTGGCGGAGGCCCTGCTCCTCTTCGATCTGTATCCCGGTTTGTGCTAGCCTTCTTAAGGCAAACTTGTTTAACTTATATGCGTACTCAGATATTGTTGCTTCCGCTGACTCGTCTATGATCGAGCACTTGTATTCGAGCCCTCGAGGCCCTGGCTTGTATTATGATGCTTGTATGACTTATTTTATTGTAGAGTTGTGTTGTGATATCTTCCGTGAGTCCACGATCTTGATCGTACACCTTTGCGTGCATGATTAGTGTACGATTGAATCGGGGCGTCACAAGTTGATATCGAGCCGACTGCTGTGAATCCCCCTTCCAACTCCTTGGCCGAAGTCGAGTCTAGACATTGCAAAAACTTTTACTAACTTGGCTGTGTGCCTTACGGGCCCACGTCGCCATTGGGTGGTATTAGGATCTTTTACTCCTCGATCTTTACTCTGGGACTCTGAACTCTCTTCTATTCGGGTTAAATGAATTTGCTAAAAACAAAACTAACTTTAGGTTCTCGCAAGTACTTTCTCCCGGAGAGCCCTCACTTCGAGATGATCGTCGCTAATCAAGATTCGAAGATACTCTCGATGTTCTCTCGAGACTTTGTGCCCATCCTTTTGCTATTCACGACCACCGATAAATCCGTATGGATAACTACTTACGCTTGCCATTCATACGATCATCCCCATTGATCTTGTTATTACAAGATACCCCAAGTTTTCTCTATTGTTCCGAGAATACTTTTGTGCCTCTTGCCTAGCAGTTCTTTGCCACATGAATACCCCCTTCAAATAAATCCTCGCACTTGTCGAGTATCCGCCCAACCCCAGTTGTTCATGTGTTTCACAAAAGTCTTCAAAATACTATTCGATCTTCCGAAGTCCTCTGGAGCCTTTGGCTCTTGAAATTCTTGCTTGCTTGCATTATGGTTAATCCCATAAGTCTCGTAGTCTTATTGACATTCCTTGTCATTATCATTTTGAGTCTGTTGACTCAATATGTTTGCGAATACTCGCAACCATCATTGATCCTTATAAATTACCTTTCCGGCTGAGCTGACATTCTTTTAACTGGAATTGGTTCTCGACCAATCCAATTGTCGTTGATTGTACCCTAAGGCTATTCAACTTATCCATCCCTAATCAGAGCATTGCTTCTGACCCCTTGATTTGGGAATCATAATTCCTTTGCATTTGACAATTGAGTTAGTCAGTTGTTTCTATAATTTGATCTCTTTGCATTCTTCTTCCTCTAGTTGAGTACTGATGCTCACGTCAGATCCCTTGTGGACCACCAGATCCTTTGTTGGATTTTATCTGACAACGCCCTTCATATTCAATAACCTTGTGAGCCTTTCCTCTGATACATAATGCCTTTGGTAAATTGTATCCTCTGCTTTCTCAACCAGGCTCTGCCTTCGAGCTTGAGTTAATTATTTCTAAAGATTCTGGTATATGATTCCAAGAAGCCCCTATGGGTTGAACATATGCCTTCACTAAACCGTGTGAACCCGAAAGTTTTCACGAATCATACTCTTCTGGTGCTTCGCCAGATAAAATTTTCAACACTGCAACTTCATCGAACATGAGAAGTGAATGAAAGGTTATGCATTGGAGAAGTGGGAGTCGACCTTGAACTTGTGTCCATGCCCATGGACACGATGTAGATCTTATCATTAAAGCTTCTCTTAAATTAATTATTCCTTTGGTATAAGTTCATCTTATATCGTGGATCC
Organism: Aegilops bicornis; assembly: GCA_021605145.1. Classification (NCBI taxonomy): domain Eukaryota; kingdom Viridiplantae; phylum Streptophyta; class Magnoliopsida; order Poales; family Poaceae; genus Aegilops; species Aegilops bicornis. The sequence goes on along the minus strand of CM038675.1, from coordinate 200,184,732 downwards.
GCCTTTGCAATCGTGGTTCCGACCATGTTCTTTTTTTAAATACCATTTCTCGTGCAAGTTTTAGCACTTGTCTTCTGTAGGGCAATACCCCCCCGTCCAACCTCTACTTTGATATGTCATCGAGTATTACCCCCTGGTATCTCGAGATTATCATGGAACTTCATAACTTCTTATGAGTTCTTCATCAAGTACTACCTTCCCACTGATTCCAATTTTTCACGGGCTCTGAGTTATTAAACACTCAAAGACACCGATAACTGAACCGAGTCCGCACTACGGTTCAACAACTCTTCAGTAAGCTTCTAGAAGTACGAGTTTGTACCCGACCACGCCATTCCTAGCCTGTTTGGCTATATCATTGTCGTGATGATTTTAACTGTGCTACCCGGTCCTTCTTCTCGGAGCACAATTTTTGACGATGAATTAACCTTACGTCGGTCATCATCGTCAAATCATTTCGCCTTGAACAACAAGCTTGGTTTCGAGTTTGTGTTGTACCCTTGGTTCCAATAACCTTTCACTTCATCATTACTTTGACTTGATGTCGTCGCCGATCGATTACATCATCATGAACTCTCGCGACAAAGGTGTCGTGATCGTCAACATTCTGAGCTCATCCAGGATATCAATTGAATTCATGATGAGAAATACCATCCTTGCCCTCGATGATTTGTATTATCATCGACCACTTTATTGCCTTCCACCAACACAAGCTTGTTCATGTTTGGTGTTATACCTTGAGTTCCTTGCTACCCGGCAATCGTTCTTCTTTACCTCGAGTATTACCATCCTTTATGTCAAGAATGTTCTGAGATTTGTTCCACCTCTTGAGAATTCTTGACATAGAAATACTTCTCTGAATCACCATTCTGACATTGGTCGTGCAACCCAACCCATCGGGCGCACCTTTCAACCAATGTTTACTTGTGTATGTTTTCCTCGAGCATACTTCCTTATATCATTTGATCTGACAAATGTTATCTCCTTGTTCACTTAATTGTGGAAGTCCATCTTTTGGGAATCTCGGTGAATTGCCGTTGAGTTCACCAGACACCTCCTTGTCCTCTCCTTGGGTTAATGATGGACTCTTGTTAACGGAAATCACTTCATAGTTCATTTCCCCGAGAATCTTACAATGTCATCTCGACAATTTGCGTTGCACCTTTTCTTCTCAGGTATCCTAAGTCTGAGGTATCCTGACACCAATCGGATCTGAATCTCGGTCAGATATGATGGTTGGGACAACTTTCCAAGATTTATGATGTTGATCCTTTGATGACCCGGTAGCAGGATGTCATGCCTAGCACCCCCCCCCCCGGCTGGAGGACCTATCATTATAGATTCCTTTTCAGCAAGGTTATCCGTTCATCCATGAGGAAATTGTAAGACTTATTCTACAAGTTATTCCTGATGGATCCTTCGTGTTTCCAAAGTCTGATCTTCACCAGAAGACCACGCCAATGCTATCTCGAAGCATGTCAATGGTACTCCGATTTTCAACAGGAACATTTGAAGCACGATGCTAAATTTTATTTATCATTTATCCTAACACCGTTGTATGGGTAATATCATGAGGTTCCTCCCTGCCTTACCTAACTGGTTTTCTACTTTATATCCTGTCATGGATATCTTGCTCTGCTCGTCCTTGGGAAGGATATACCCCTGAAATATGTGTTTAAACACATTTTTCCTTTCCATTGTTCTGTTTAACCTAATGATCACATTTTTCTTTCCATTGGTCTGTTTGACCTTTCTTGTAGTCTATATAACCTAAGCAGTAATAATTTACTTCTTATGTAAACACCTCGGTGTACAACTCTGCCAGTGAGACCCTGTTACTTTTGTTGATGACATTTCGGTAACCACCGATGGACGAGAACTTTGCCTAATGGTCCGCCTCGTTCAACGAGCAGGAAAGTGGTTCTCTTCGTCCCTCGCCCTTGGTACCAACGTTGATACCGACATAACTGACATGGTACTCTCTGACATGCCCTGCTATCATGACCGTGAAAGATGTCACTACTCCTATTCAAAAAAAAAACCCACATGGTGGGCCCATAACCCACAGTTCCACAGGATCGAAACCTGTATCACCTGTACACCCCTATTCCCAAAGTTAATCCTCGCGCGTGGACTTGTATGTAATCCACGGGCCCTTTGTCCTAGTGATCTATTCTCGAATCGGGCCTTAATACTTACTCTCGCTACCCTGAACCCCTTTCTCACTCTGGTTCAGGCTTCGAGCAACTATCTATCCGCTTGGAGCCTATTATGGTACCTTCGTACCTTACTCTCGAGGTATTTCATACGTTCAACTCGAGAGATAATCTTATACTAATTCATGGGATAACCCCCGATTGTTTTCCTCAAAAGCATTATGTCGTAGTGAGCTGCCCCTTATCTTTTCGTAGAAATGCGATGGAGTTCGAAGAAATGATGACAAGTTTATCATGATGCATCGGGATGAAGGATTGAAGACATCAACGAAAGGGGTTAACTTCTTCGAGAAGATCCGTTAGAATATAAATAACGAACTTTCCCTTACTCCCCTCTTAAATCTCGGGACGAGATTTCTTGTAGTGGAGGAGAATTGTGACGCCCGGATAATTATGCTACAGTAAACCCCATTAATGATGCCACGTCACCTCTGTCACTGTAGTTAATCTCGGGTTAGTTCAAAAACCGATTCGAATTTCAAATTCAAAATCGAGCAAACAATAAAAGTTTTCAAATATTAAAATTTAAATGTTCGGAGTGAACCAAATAATACATAGGTAATTATGGTGGTGAAACCACATTTTTATAAAAGGTTTAAATGCACTTAAGTAATTAAAGTAGTAGTAAAACAATTAAATAAATGCAATTGGATATTATAAAATACTATACTATTTTGTTCGGGGTTAAAACCTTTTGTGGCAGTAGTTATAATTGTAACTCTATTTTAGGTGTGGGTTTCACTTTTTGTAAAACTATAAAATATTACATAAGTAAAAGAAAACAGTGACAAAAGAATAAATAAATAAAAGAAAATACGAAAATAGAAAACTGTAACTAAACTAAAACAGTGGAGAAGCCCCCCCCCCCTCTGGGCCGTGGCCCAACTGGGCCAAACCCCCAGCCCAGTGCCCACCCTCCCTCCATAGCCCCCACCGGGGAGAAACCCTAACCGACTCCCCCTCACCACTCGCTCGCCCCACTCCCGATCCAGATCGGGATCGGGCGACCACCGCGCCTCCAGCCCAGCGAGCAGGCGCCCCATCGCTTCGATGCCGCCATCGCCTGACGCTGCCTCGCTGTCGTCCTCCTCGCGACTCCCATCCGCCGCCTCCCGTCTCCTCCCTTGCAGACGCGCCCGACCAGCGCCTCTCCCTCGCCGGATCTCCCAGCGCCTCGCCGCCCGTCTTCGACCCCCTCCCCGATCGGAGCTCCTCGCCGCCGCCTCATCCCACCTCCACCTCGCCCTCGTCGCGTGGCGCCCCGAGCCTTGACGCCGTGCCATCGCTGCTCACCACCACCTCGTCGGCGTCGCCTCGTCTTCGTCCTCCTCCCCATCGGGCGCCCCCACGCCTCGACGCCCCCCCTGCTCTCCAACGCCGGTGAGGACCCCGGTCCTCCTTCCCCTGGCTAGTGCCTTACCGCAGCGGCCCTCGCCTCTGCCGCCCCTGTGCGTCGCCCGCCGCCCGCGTCGACGGAGCGCGCGACGGTGCTCCCGCCTTTCCTCGCCCCCTCGTGAACGCACCCGACACCCCTGCGCTCGGCTCGCCCGCCCACGGCAACCTCACCTGCCGTCCTTGCCGCCTGTGTGCGGCCGAGCCAGCGCTACTCCACTCGGCAATGGCGCCTCTGCAGCCCACCTCCGACAACCCCGCATCCGTGCTCCGGGCGCCTCGTCGCGTTCGTCTGCCGAGCCCACCCACCGATCCAGGTATGCCGGGGATGTCCGTGAGCGAGCACCTTCGCTCTCTGTTTGCATCACCGGCGTACCACCGCGTGTGGCTCACTGACAGGTGGGCCCGCCCGGTTAAACCATCCCCTAACCACCTAATTAGAACCTAATAAAAATGTTTAGTTGAATAACTGAAAATGACATGTGGACCCATTCCAATTAAAAGCCTGTTTAAAAATATCTAAGTCAATGACATGTGCCCCCCACCTAATCTGTTAAATTAATTAAAGCATTAATTTACACTACTCTATGACAGTGGGTCCCACCGGCCAGTTGACCGATCAACGTTGACCTAGTCAACTGCTGACTGGACTATTGACTTTGACCTGCCCCCACCTGTAATACACTGTGGCTGGCACTGCACTATGTGACAAAAGTATTTACTGATTTAAATTGGGAATATAAATAAATCATAAAATTGATTTAAATCTTTTAAAATTAATATAAAAAAATCCGTAACTCGGATGGAAAAACTTTGTATATGAAAGTTGCTCAGAACGACGAGACGATCCCGGATACGTAGCCCGTTCGTCCACCACACACCCCTAACATATCAAACTCGCAACTTTCCCCCTCCGGCTCCCTTGCCCGAAAACGCGAAACACCGGGGATACTTTCCCGGATGTTTCCCCCCCTTCACCGGTATCACCTACTACTGCGTTAGGGCACACCGAACACCGTGTATTGTCTTGTTAAGCTCTGTGATACATTTGATTGCTATGTTATTTATTGTGTTCCCCCTCCATTACTCCTTTCCGGTAGACTCTGAGACCGATGCTGGTGCCCCTGTGGTCGACTACGTCACCGACGACCCCCTCCTTGTCTGAGCAACCAGGCAAGCCCCCCCCTTGATCACCAGATATCGCCGACTCTTCTCTATACTGCTTGCATTAGAGTAGTGTAGCATGTTACTGCTTTCAGATACTCCTATCTTTCTGCATAGCTTTGTCCTTGTTACTATCTGTTGTTACCTTACCGCAATCCTATATTCTTAGTATAGGATGCTAGTACTTTCTTCTATGTCCCTACATTCTTGTCCGTCTGCCGTGCTATACTATCGTGCCGTGATCACTCGGGAGGTGATCACGGGTATATACTATATACTTTATACATGATACATGTGGAGACTAAAGTCGGGTCGGCTTGTGGAGCACCCGCGAGTGATTCACGGATTGGGGGCTGAAAGGACCTTTGTCCCGACGGCCCTCTGGATGGATCTTTGTGGCGGAGCGACAGGGCATGTTGAGACCGCCTAGGAGAGAGGTGGGCCTGGCCCTGTTCGGCGTTCGCGGATTCTTAACACGCTTAACGAGGTCTTGGTATTTGATCTGAGTTGGCTACGAGCTTATACGCACTAACCATCTGGCGGGAGTAGTTATGGGTATCCCGGCGTCGTGGTATCGGCCAAGCACTTCAGACGTCGGCGGACGAAGCGGCGCCACCGGATTGGACTGGAACGCTGTTAGGCTAGGTGCGCTTCCGGCAGCGTGCATAACGTCTTGAGTGTGCTTTCGAGCGATGGGCCCGGACCCTGGCGCTTAGGTTTAGACCGGCGTGTTGGCCTCTCTGTTGTGCCTAGGTGGGGCTGCGGCGTGTTGATCTTCTGGCGGCGGGCATGACCGAGGAAAGTGTGTCCGCCAAATGGGATCAAGCGTCTTTGGGTAAGATGGTGCACCCTGCAGGGAAGTTAATCTATTCGAATAGCCGTGATCTTGGTAACATGACGACTTGGAGTTGTACCTTGAGCTTATGACAACTAGAACCGGATACTTGGTAAAACACACCCTTCCAAGTGCGGATACAACCGGTGGTCGCTCTCTCTCGGGGATATGAGGAGGGATCACGGGTAGGATTATTGCTATGTGATGTTACTTGGAGGACTTCAGATCGTCCTCTTCTACCTGTTGCAAGACAGTGACCCGAGCGTAGTCTTCGATAAGACTAGCTATCCCCTCTTATTACGGCATTCTGCGATTCAGTCCACCGATATGCCCTTTACATATATATCCATGCATATGTAGTGTAGCTCCTTGCTTGCGAGTACTTTGGATGAGTACTCACGGTTGCCTTGTTCCCCTTTTCCCTACCTCTACTCGATTGTTGCAACCAGACGATGGAGCCAGGAGCCGACGCCACCGTCGATGGCGACTACTCTGGAGGTGCCTACTACTACGTGCAGCTCGCTGACGACGACCAGGAGTAGCTAGGAGGATCCCAGGCAGGAGGCCTGCTCCTCTTTTGATCTGTATCCCAGTTTGTGCTAGCCTTCTTAAGGCAAACTTGTTTAACTTATGTCTGTACTCAGATATTGTTGCTTCCGCTGACTCGTCTATGATCGAGCACTTGTATTCGAGCCCTCGAGGCCCCTGGCTTGTATTATGATGCTTGTATGACTTATTTTATTGTAGAGTTGTGTTGTGATATCTTCCCGTGAGTCCCTAATCTTGATCGTACACCTTTGCGTGCATGATTAGTGTACGATTGAATCGGGGGCGTCACATGGCGTCTCGCAGCTTTAGCACATCCTCTTCTGTGACGGAGGAAGACATCCATCGGCCGTGCTGGTCGGAGCCGGACATCGTCGAAAGTCCGAAGCGCCTGAATCTAAAGCTTTGGGTGTTGGAACTCGAAGCGTGAGGCAAACTCGATGTTGGGTGTAAAAAGAAGAGGGCCTTGGTCTCATTATAAAGAGGTTGAATACCAAGAGCCCACCCCGTGGTCGATTAGGACTCGCCTTGAGAGGAGGCATGCCAGCGAACGCGGTTGGGTTACCCACATCCGTATTGATGAGAATCCCGGAATAAGGGGCACGATCTATGCTTTGATAAGGCGTGCCAAGGAAACCGCCTCGCTAAGCGGCTGAGGTGGAGCGGTAAAAACGATTCATACAAAGGCCTGGCCGTGGTGTGATGTCACGCGCGGAATACATCAGCAGATCTGTGCGAAGTTATTTTCTCTCACGGTGGTATGTGGAACTTGTTTTGCGAGCGGACACTATCCTTGTGTCCAAAACCTTCTATGAAGTATTCGGAGGAGGAATCCGCCTTGCAATGCCGAAGACAATATCTGCGCCCGGACTAAATCGTCATTGAAGCCTGGTTCGAGGCTCACGAGGAGTCCCGGACTAGGGGGTGTCCGGATAGACGGACTATCGTCACGACCGGACTCCAAGACTACGAAGATACAAGATTGAAGACTTCGTCCCGTGTCCGGATGGGACTTTCCTTGGCGTGGAAGGAAAGCTTGGCGATACGGATATGTAGATCTCCTACCATTGTAACCGACTCTGTGTAACCCTAACCTATCCGGTGTCTATATAAATCGGAGGGTTTTAGTCCGTAGGATGAACAACAATCATACCATAGGCTAGCTTCTAGGGTTTAGCCTCCTTGATCTCGTGGTAGATCTACTCTTGTACAACCCATATCATCAATATTAATCAAGCAGGAGTAGGGTATTACCTCCATCGAGAGGGCCTGAACCTGGGTAAAAACATCGTGTCCCTTGTCTCCTGTTACCATCCGCCTAGACGCACAGTTCGGGACCCCCTACCCGAGATCCGCCGGTTTTGACACCGACAGTGACCAAGTTTGTGGTCACGGGATCATGCATTACGGTACGAGTAAAGTGACTTGCCGATAACGAGATTGAACGAGGTATTGGGATACCGACGATCGAATCTCGGGCAAGTAACATACCGATTGACAAAGGGAGTAGAATACGGGGTTGCTTGAATCCTCGACATCGTGGTTCATCCGATGAGATCATCGAGGAGTATGTGGGAGCCAACATGGGTATCCAGATCCCGCTGTTGGTTATTGACCGGAGAGCCGTCTCGGTCATGTCTACATGTCTCCCGAACCCGTAGGGTCTACACACTTAAGGTTCGGTGACGCTAGGGTTGTATGAATATGAGTATGCAGCAAACCAAATGTTGTTCAGAGTCTCGGATGAGATCCCGGATGTCATGAGGAGTTCCGGAATGGTCCGGAGGTAAAGAATTATATATAGGAAGTGCGGTTTCGGCCATCGGGAAAGTTTCGGGGTCACCCGGTATTGTACCGGGACCATTGGAAGGGTCCCGGGGGGTCCATCGGGTGGGGCCACCTATCCCGGAGGGTCCCGTGGGCTGAAGTGGGAGGGGAACCAGCCCCTAGTGGGCTGGTGCGCCCCCCCCTGGGCCCCCCTTGCGCCTATGGTTGAAAACCCTAGGGTGGGGGGCGCACCCCACTTGCCTTGGGGGGCACTCCACCCCCTGGCCGCCGCCCCCTTGGGAGATTCCCATCTCAGGGCCCGGCGCCCCCTGGGGGCCTTAATAAGGGGGGGGTGGGTGGGCAGCCGCACCTAAGTCTTGGCGCCTCCCTCCCCCTGCTACACCTCCTCCTCCTCCCGTAGTTGCTTGGCGAAGCCTGCCGAACCTGCTGCATCCACCACCACGCCGTCGTCTTCTTTGGATCTTCATCAACCTCTCCTTCCCCCTTGCTGGATCAAGACAGAGGAGACGTCACGCTGACCGTACGTGTGTTGAACACGGAGGTGCCGTCCGTTTGGGGCTAGGATCTCCGGTGATTTGGATCACGACGAGAACGACTCCCTCAACCCCGTTCTCTTGAACGCTTTCGCTCGCGATCTACAAAGTTATGTAGATGCACTCCAATCACTCGTTGCTAGATGAACTCATAGATGGATCTTGGTGAAACCGTAAGAAAATTTTATTTTTTGCAACGTTCCCCAACACTTTCTTCCTTCTTCCACGAAATGGATTGAGCGCTATTGCAAATTCGGCCAACTTACAAATAGATGCAATAAATTAAAATTCCCCTTTTATTGCACAACATGCATACACATACAAATATAGTTTGGGAATTACACCCGACATATAGTAAGGTAGACGTGGTCATCTGATCATATATAGTCCGACGAATCTTACATTTTTAAGAAGTTAGTCCCAATTCTCTCAACATGCAAAATGTCCCCCTTAACGTCCCATTAAGCAACACATTTAAGTGTTCTCTTCCACTAATCCATGCAAAATCTACATGCAAAGTGCCCACCTCAACGTCCCACTAACCAATGCATTTAAATCTTCTCTCCCACTAAGACATAAAAAATCTGTCACATAAGTGAGTCATGCATTTAACTTATGAATTACAATCATTTTTTTTCATTAGTCTATGCATAACGCTACCACATCATATATTCATGTTAGTCATCCTTCACATTTTTATTAGAAATAACATATGTTCTTAAGAAGTTGGTCTCAATTCTCTCAACACGTAAAGTGACCACCTCAACGTCCCAGTAAGCAACGCATTTAAGTCTTCTATTCCACTAAGCCAGGCAAAATCTACAGCAAAGTGTCCACCTCAACATCCCACTAAGCGGTGCATTTAAATCTTCTCTCCCACTAAGGCATGCAAAATCTGCTACATAAGCGAGTCATGCATTTAACTTATAAATTACAATTATTTTTGCATTAGACTATGCATGTAACACTGCCACATCGTATATTCATGTTAGTCATCCTTCACATTTTGTTTCAAATAACAATGTTAACTGTAGTTCAAAAGTTTTTATTCTATTTTAGACACTTTCTTTTGTTGATTTTCAAGCCTATGCTTTCTTTTCATTAGATTTAGTTATTTTTGTCAACTACTCATGCATTTTTGAACAAAGTTACATCAACAACGCGCTGGGAGAGAATCATCCTCACTACTTTATTTTAGAGTTACATATTAAATTCAAGCCATCTTCTGCTACAAAACATTTCTTATTTTTATTTCTTACTCTTTTTCTTCTTACCGTGTACCCCTCTGTCAAATTGTTTATTATACTACCATCCCGCTGCAACCCACAGGGGTATAATCTAGTTTGTGTACTTATTATTGTGGGTGCGCGCGCCTGCCACCGTGGATTTACTTTTCCCCCAAACTCTCCCCTCTCGGCCCTCGCGTCGTCCTCCCGAGGGCGACCCGGGGGCGACTAGGGTTTCCCAGCGCCTCCACCCCTTCAATCCCAGCCCGCGCCTCCACCCCTTCAATCCCAGCCCCTCCTCGCCGCCACCTGAGGGGATCGACGGGCAAGCCTAGCCGGTCGTCGATGAAGGTGGCGGTGAGGTGCTGCGTCGCTTCGTGCCCCCACGAAGGACCTGGAAGCCGGGGCGGCGGCCTCGGTCGGCGAGGTGGCGCTGCCTCTGCGATGGGCGGCGCGCGCAGGAAGTGGTGGCTGACATCCTCGGCTGCGGGCAGCGAGGATTCGGTGGGCGGTCGCGACGCGGATTTTCCTCTGCCCCAGATCTGAAGGTCAGGCGTCCCCCTCCCCTGCTCTTTCCTCCCCTCCGGTCGTGCCCTTCTGCGACTTTGGTCGCCGGATCCGGTGCTGGTGGGGTGTGGGTGCTCAGGTTTGAGCACGGGGGAAACACTTGGCCGGTCCTTGATACGTCTCCAACGTATCTATAATTTTTTATTGCTCCATGCTACTTTATCTACTGTTTTGGACTATATTGGGCTTTATTTTCCACTTTTATATTATTTTTGGGACTAACCTATTAACCGGAGGCCCAGCCCGTAATTGCTGTTTTTTGCCTATTTCGGTGTTTGAAGAAAGCGAAATATCAAACGGAGTCCAAACGGAATGAAACCTTCGGGAACGTGATTTTCTCACCGAACGTGATCCAGGAGACTTGGACCCTACTCCAAGAAGTAATAGAGGCGGTCACGAGGGTGGGGGCGCCCCCCCCTAGGGCGCACCCCCTACCTCGTGGGCCCCCTGTTGCTCCACCGGCGTACTCCTTCCTCCAATATATACCTACGTACCCCCAAACGATCAGAACAGGAGCCAAAAACCTAATTCCACCGCCGCAACTTCCTGTATCTCCGAGATCCCATCTTGGGGCCTGTTAGGAGCTCCGCGGAGGGGGCATCCACCATGGAGGGCTTCTACATCATCACCATAGCCCCTCCGATGAAGTGTGAGTAGTTTACTTCAGACCTTCGGGTCCATAGCTAGTAGCTAGATGGCTTCTTCTCTCTTTATGGATCTCAATACAATGTTCTCCCCTCTCTCGTGGAGATCTATTCAATGTAATCTTCTTTCTGCGGTGTGTTTGTTGAGACCGATGAATTGTGGGTTTATGATCCAGATTATATATGAATAATATTTGAATCTTCTCCGAATTCTTTTATGTATGATTGGTTATCTTTGCAAGTCTCTTTGAATTATCCGTTTGGTTTGGCCAACTAGATTGGTAGTTCTTGCAATGGGAGAAGTGTTTAGCTTTGGGTTCAATCTTGCGGTGTCCTTACCCGATGTGAAAAGGGTTGCAAGGCACGTATTGTATTGTTGCCATCGAGGATAACAAGATGGGGTATTTATCATATTGCATGAATTTATTCCTCTACATCATGTCATCTTGCTTAAGGCGTTACTCTGTTTTTAACTTAATACTCTAGATGCATGCTGGATAGCGGTCAACGAGTGGAGTAATAGTAGTAGATGTAGGCAGGTGTCGGTCTACTTGTCTCGGACGTGATGCCTATATACATGATCATACCTAGATATACTCATAACTATGCTCAATTCTGTCAATTGCTCAACAGTAATTTGTTCACCCACCGTAGAATACTTATGCTCTTGAGAGAAGCCACTAGTGAAACCTATGGCCCCGGGTCTATTCTCATCATATCAATCTCCATTACTTTAATCTTGTTTTGCTTTTTACTTTGCCTTTTACTTTTCACTTTGCATCTCTATACCAAAAATACCAAAAATATTATTTATCATCTCTATCAGATCTCACTCTCATAAGTGACCGTGAAGGGATTAACAACCCCTAATCGCGTTGGTTGCGAGGAGCTATTGTTTTTGTTCAGGTACGAGGGACTTGTGCGTAGCCTCCTACTGGATTGATACCTTGGTTCTCAAAAACTGAGGGAAATACTTACACTACTTTGCTGCATCATCCTCTCCTCTTCGGGGAAATCCAACGCAGTGCTCAAGAGGTAGCAAGAAGAATTTCTGGCGCCGTTGCTGGGGAGGCTTACGCAAGAGCAAGTCAAGACTTGGACTCCTAACAACAAGCCACTTCTGGCACCGTTAAAGTCTACATACCAAGTACCCATCACAATCCCTATCTCCCGCATTACATTATTTGCCATTTGCCTCTCGTTTTCCTCTCCCCCACTTCACCCTTGCCGTTTTATTCGCCCTCTCTTTCCCAATCTCCTCCTCTTTTTCCCATTTGTCTTTTTCTTGCTTGCCTTTTGTTTGCTCGTGTGTTAGTTTGCTTGCTTGTCGTCATGCCTAGTCTCATATCTTCTCCGTTATCTCCCAAGAATGAAGTTCTAACTTTTAAGCAAAGGGAGGGAGAAAATCTAAAAGACGCTTGGTATTGAATTTGCAATGCTCAAAATAGATCTACCAGGAAGCAATCTACTTCAGTTCTTCTTCGTAATTTTTACGTAGGTGCTAAACCTTGGTATAGATATATCCTTGATACCATTACCGGAGGGAATTTCTTGGGTAGCCATACTTTTGATTCTTATAATGCTTTAATAGATCTATTTGGCTCACCACCTCTTTTGGTTAATGGAACTATGTTGACTTTGGAGCATGTTATGCAAAGACTTGAAATTATTGAGAATAAAGTTGCTACCATCGAATCAATTGAAAATCTTGATAAAAAGATCCACAATCAAATTACCCAATATGGATGGTAGGAATGACTTTGAAAAATATTAAAGAAAAGGAACCCATAGTTAATGAGAAAATAAATCTAGATTCCACTAGAATCGATAAACTTGAGGGTATCATTACCAACTTGGGAACCGCTTTTTCTTCCGTAAAAAACACTCGAAGTTCGTCTACTAAAAATATTAAGTTTATTTATGTTCGTAAGAATAAGGGTGAATCATCTAGTAAGGAAACTGCGGATCTTAAATCTATAAGTGTTCATCCCAATCTTTTTGCCATCATTAAGGAACCATTTGCTATGAATGAATTTTTTGATCTTTTGCCTAAAAATTTGACAATTACTAGAAAGAAAGAAAATTCTAAAGAAGGTAGATGCCTCATTGAAGAATTGCCTACCAAAGATGGCAATACCTAGATCTATCCTTGCTTTTATGCCTAGCTAGGGGCGTTAAACGATAGCGCTTGTTGGGAGGCAACCCAATTTTATTTTTAGTTTTTTTTTGCTTTTGCTTCTGTTTAGGAATAAATAATCCATTTAGCCTCTGTTTAGATGTGGTTTTATGTTTTAATTAGTGTTTGTGCCAAGCTAGACCTATTGGATCTTCTTGGATGATAGTTATTTGATCTTGCTGTAATTTCCAGAAACTTTGCGCTCAGTGCCCGAATTATTAAAAATCACCAGAACGTGATAAACTACTGATTCCAATTGCTGCTGATCAATAAACAAATTTTATAGGTCTTATAATTTTGGTAGAATTGTTTGAGTTCCAGAAGTTTGCGTTAGTTACAGATTACTACAGACTGTTCTGTTTTTGACAGATTCTGTTTTTCGTGTGTTGTTTGCTTATTTTGATGAATCTATGGCTAGTAAAATAGTTTATAATCCATAGAGAAGTTGGAATACAGTAGGTTTAACACCAATATAAATAAAGAATTAGTTCATTACAGTACCTTGAAGTAGTCTTTTGTTTTCTTTCTCTAACGGAGCTCACGAGATTTCTATTGAGTTTTGTGTTGTGAAGTTTTCAAGTTTTGGGTAAATTCTTTTGATGGATTATGGAACAAAGAGTGGCAAGAGCCTAAGCTTGGGGATGAACATGGCACCCCCAAGATAATCCCAGGACACCAAAAATTCAAAGCTTGGGGATGCCCCGGAAGGCATCCCCTCTTTCGTCTACTTCCATCGGTAATTTACTTGGAGCTATATTTTTATTCACCACATGATATGTGTTTTGCTTGGAGCATCTCGTATTATTTGCGTCTCTGCTTGTTAGTTTACCACAATCATCCTTGATGTACACACCTTTTGAGAGAGCCACACATGAATTGGAATTTGATAGAATATTCTATGTGCTTCACTTATATCTTTTGAGCTTGATAGTTTTGCTCATAGTGCTTCACTTATATCTTTTGAGCGTGATAATTTTTGCTCTAGTGCTTCAATTAGATCTTTTAGAGCACGGTGGTGGATTTGTTTTAAAGAAACTATTGATCTCTCATGCTTCACTTAGATCATTTTGAGAGTCGTTAATAGCATGGTAATTTGCTTAATATTAATATATTTGGCATTCAAGATATGTGAAACTTTCTTTTGAGTGCGTTGAATACTAAGAAAAGTTTGATTCTTGATAATTGTTTTGAGATATGAAGATGGTGATATTAGATTCATGCTAGTTGAGTAGTTGTGAATTTAAATAATACTTGCGTTGAAGTTTGTGATTCCCGTAGCATGCACGTATGGTGAACCGTTAGGTGATGAACTCGGAGCATGATTTATTTATTGATTGTCTTCCTTATGAGTGGCGGTCAGGGAATGACGATGGTCTTTTCCTACCAATCTATCCCCTAGGAGCATGCGCGTAATACTTTGCTTTGATAACTTCTAGATTTTTGCAATAAGTATATGAGTTCTTTATGACTAATGTTGAGTCCATGGATTATATGCACTTTTTCCCATCATTCCACCATTGCTAGCCTCTCTAATACCGCGCACTTTTCGCCGGTATCATACACCCACCATATATCTTCCTCAAAACAGCCACCATACCTACCTAACATGGCATTTCCATAGCCATTCCGAGATATATTGCCATGCAACTTTCCACCGTTCCGTTTATTATGACACGCTCCATCATTGTCATATTGCTAGCATGATCATGTAGTTGACATCGTATTTGGGGCAAAGCCACCATTCATAATTCTTTCATACATGTCACTCTTGATTCATTGCATATCCCGGTACACCGCGGGAGGCATTCATATAGAGTCATACTTTGTTCTAAGAATCGAGTTGTAATTGTTGAGTTGTAAGAAAAATAAAAGTGTGATGATCATCATTTTTTAGAGCATTGTCCCATGTGAGGAAAGGATGATGGAGACTATGATTCCCCCACAAGTTGGGATGAGACTCCGGACGAAAAAAAGAGAAAAAAGAAAGAGGCCATAAAAAAGAGAAAAGGCCCAAATAAAAAAATGAGAGAAAAAGAGAGAAGGGACAATGCTACTATCCTTTTACCACACTTTTGCTTCAAAGTAGCACCAAGATCTTCATGATAGAGAGTCTCTCATTTTGTCACTTTCATATACTAGTGGGAATTTTTCATTATAGAACTTGGCTTGTATATTCCAATGATGGGCTTCCTCAAATGCCCTAGGTCTTCGTGAGCAAGCGAGTTGGATGCACACCCACTTAGTTTCTTTTGTTGAGCTTTCATATACTTATAGCTCTAGTGCATCCGTTGCATGGCAATCCCTACTCACTCACATTGATATCTATTGATGGGCATCTCCATAGCCCGTTGACACGCCTGGTTGATGTGAGACTATCTTCCCTCCTTTTGTCTTCTCCACAACCACCCTTCTATTCCACATATAGTGCTATATCCATGGCTCACGCTCATGTACTGCGTGAAGATTGAAAAACTTTTGAAAATGTTAAAGTATGAAACAATTGCTTGGCTTGTCATCGGGGTTGTGCATGATTTAAATATTTTGTGTGGGGAAGATGGAGCATAGCCAGACTATATGACTTTGTAGGAATAACTTTCTTTGGCCATGTTATTTTGAGAAGACATAATTGCTTTGTTAGTATGCTTGAAGTATTATTATTTTTATGTCAATATGAACTTTTGTCTTGAATCTTTCGAATCTGAATATTCATACCACAATTAAGAAGATTTACATTGAAATTATGCCAAAGTATCACTCCGCATCAAAATTCTTTTTTGTCATTTACCTACTCGAGGACGAGCAGGTATTAAGCTTGGGGATGCCTGATACGTCTCCAATGTATCTATAATTTTTGATTGCTCCATGCTACTTTATCTACTGTTTTGGACTATATTGGGTTTTATTTTCCACTTTTATATTATTTTTGGGACTAACCTATTAACCGGAGGCCCAACCCAGAATTGCTATTTTTTTTCCTATTTCAGTGTTTCGAAGAAACGGAATATCAAACGGAGTCCAAACGGAATAAAACCTTCGGGAACGTGATTTTCTCACCGAACGTGATCCAGGAGACTAGGACCCTACTCCAAGGAACAAAAGAGGCGGTCACGAGGGTGGGGGCGCCCCCCTAGGGTGCGCTCCTACCTCGTGGGCCCCCTGTTGCTCCACCGACGTACTCCTTCCTCCTATATATACCTACGTACCCCCAAACGATCAGAATAGGAGCCAAAAAACCTAATTCCACCGCCGCAACTTCCTGTATCTACGAGATCCCATCTTGGGGCCTGTTCCGGAGCTCCGCCGGAGGGGGCATCCACCACAGAGGTGTGAGTAGTTTACTTCAGACCTTCGGGTCCATAGCTAGTAGCTAGATGGCTTATTCTCTCTTTTTGGATCTCAATACAATGTTCTCCCCCTTTCTCGTGGAGATCTATTCGATGTAATCTTCTTTTTGCGGTGTGTTTGTTGAGACCGATGAATTGTGGGTTTATGATCCAGATTATCTATGAATAATATTTGATTCTTCTCTGAATTCTTTTATGTATGATTGGTTATCTTTGCAAGTCTCTTCGAATTATCTGTTTGATTTGGCCAACTAGATTGGTAGTTCTTGCAATGGGAGAAGTGTTTAGCTTTGGGTTCAATCTTGCGGTGTCCTTACCCAGTGTCAGAAAGGGTTGCAAGGCACGTATTGTATTGTTGCCATCGAGGAGAAAAAGATGGGGTATTTATCATATTGCATGAATTTATTCCTCTACATCATGTCATCTTGCTTAAGGCGTTACTCTGTTTTTAACTTAATACTCTAGATGCATGCTTTGGATAGCGGTCGATGAGTGGAGTAATAGCAGAATCTTTGGCAGGAGTCGGTCTACTTGTCTCGGACGTGATGTCTATATACATGATCATACCTAGATATACTCATAACTATGCTCAATTTTGTCAATTGCTCAACAGTAATTTGTTCACCCACTGTAAAATACTTATGCTCTTGAGAGAAGCCACTAGTGAAACCTATGGCCCCCGGGTCTATTCTCATCATATCAATCTCCATTACTTTAATCTTGTTTTGCTTTTTTACTTTGCCTTTTACTTTTCACTTTGCATCTCTATACCAAAAATACCAAAAATATTATTTATCATCTCTATCAGATCTCACTCTCGTAAGTGACCGTGAAGGGATTGACAACCCCTAATCGCGTTGGTTGCGAGGAGCTATTGTTTTGGTGCAGGTACGAGGGACTTGTGTGTAGCCTCCTACTGGATTGATACCTTGGTTCTCAAAAACTGAGGGAAATACTTACGCTACTTTGCTGTATCATCCTCTCCTCTTCGGGGAAATCCAACGCAGTGCTCAAGAGGTAGCAGTCCTCCGGCCATGACGGCGGCGGCGCGTGTGCGTGTTGTGTACTTCCCTGGAGGAGTCGTTGAGAGCTCTCCTCTTCACCCCCCGTCCCAGACCCCGGGTGAAAACCCAAAGCCCATCTCGGGCTGTCGACGGCGGCGCTTAGCGCGTCGCGTCCTCTTTGGAGGTGCCGTCTTGGGTGTCTGGTTCTTCGGGAGTGGGGCGATGTGGATGGTGGGTGTCTGTCGGTTGCGAGGCCAAGGTTGTGTTTTTCTGTGGAGGGTGCTCGTTCCTGCAAGTGTTCTCTGCTGATATTGGGACGGGACCTGGTGCTCCCCTTGCCCCGCCTCTTGGCCTCTAGAGCTTCCTTCTCTGGCGAACTCCCAACGGCTATCCTTCTGCTCATGGTGGCTCAGGAGAGGTGGCAGTGCAGCTGTGGTGTGTGCCAGCGGCGTGGCGAGGGTAGTGCTTCTTGTCTGAGATGGGGATCCGGCTGGCATCTGCTCTAGTTCTCGGGCGAGCGCCAACGATCCGACGGTGCGGCGCCTTCGAGCCTAGGCGAGAGGAAAGGGTTCCTCTTCGGCGTTGGGAGCGATGTTCGTCCCTTGTCCCTGGTTTCAGACAGTGCTCAATTCTCTCTGGTTAACGGCTGATCATCGAGGCTTCTCTGTTGCTCCTCTCTCTGCTGGCTATGTGCAGTAGGCTTGGACATTACTAGCAGGGCTCTTCATGTAATTTTTCTTGCAGCTGTAATGTGTGTGGCAGTGTTAGCTGTTCACTCAGCTCCATTGTATCTTTCGGTCGCTGTTGCTTGGTGGCCTCGTGTAATCCTGGCCGGTTGATGGCTTAATTAATTCAAAGCCGGGCTCCCCTTGAGCCTTCGCTCTAAATTTTTTTATGGTGCCATATGCATGCGTACTGCAAGGGCACTCCACGTCCCTAGGGATTACTCACGTCCCTAGTAGTATAATCGATCGATGCATGCAGATGCAGACATCAGACGAATTTCTTGACGCGCCTACTGTTCCCGGACTTAATGTCAAAGTACTTGTTCCACAACATGATCCCTCCGTAGTTGTTGGAGCGTTGCACGATGGGCAACATCTTGGACACCAACGTCCTAGGGTCCACGTAGCCGCTTCCCTTGTTCGACGACCCTCGCGCAGCCGGTAGCCCGAGGTAGATGGAGCTCTTGGGCATGCTCTTGGTCTAGTCTTTCCACGCCTTCTTGATGGTTGCCTCGTTGCCCGCACTGTAGCTGCAGGTAGGTTTGTTGTAGAACCGGACGTGAAAGCGGTCAAAGCGCCCCTTCCGGAGCGCCCCCAGCATCCTGTCTGGGAACGGGCACTACGGCGCTACCGTGATGAACACCTTCTTCTCACCCTTCCTACTGCCATAGGCCTTGAGGTACCTGGCAAGGTCATCGTAGTAGGCATGGCTCCCAAGCTCGATATCGAAGTCAATGCCGTCGAGCACGGAGTTGCCAAACGGCCGGGAACGGTCAAAGTATACCTGCGGCCGGGAACGGTCAAAGTATACCTCACTTAACTAAAGAGGCTGACAATGGGGCCCACTGGAGTTTAAAACTAAGAGAGAGGGAGGGAGACAGCGGTGGCGGCTCTCACCGGCGAGGATAGTAACGACAATGGTGCTCCACTGGGATTGGGGATGAGATGGTTGGATGCAGGGGATGAGGACGGTCACTGCGGTGGTCAAAGCATGGCGGTAGCTCAAAGTACCGCGTCACACGCTTCCTCTCCATGGCGGTGGTCACTAGGTTGTGGTCGCTGACGTCGATTCCTGTGGCGATTGACTTCGGTGAGTTGTAGCATGAGTGATACGTCTCCGTTGTATCTATAATTTTTTATTGTTCCATGCCAATATTCTACAACTTTTACATATTTTTGGAAATTTTTTATACTATTTTTTGGGACTAACATATTGATCCAGTGCCTAGTGCCGTTCACATGCATTGCATGTTTTTGTTTCATGAAAATCCATATCAAACGTAGTCCAAACGCGATAAAAACATACGGAGATTATTTCTGCAATACATGTGATTTTTGGGAAAAAGAATCAACGCAAGACGATGCTCGAGGGGCCCACAAGGACAGAGGGCGCGCCCCTTGACCTTGTGGCCACCCCGTAAGGCGGTTGGTGCCCTTCTTCTGGCGCAAGAAAGCTAATATTTGGATAAAAATCGTGTTAAAATTTCTCCGGGAATTTAAGAAACGGTGAAAGGCCAGAATCTGGGAGCGCAAAAATAGAACGAAACACACAGAGAGAGAGAGAGCCAATCTCGGAGGGGCTCTCGCCCCTCTGCCGCCATTGAAGCCAAGGACCAGAAGGGAAACACTTCTCCCATCTAGGGGAAGGTCAAGGAAGAAGAAGGAGGAGGGGGGCTCTCTCCCCCTCTCTCCCGATGGCGTCGGAACGCTGTCGGGGCCATCATCGTGACGCGATCTACACCAACAAATTCACCACCGTCATCACCAACTCTCTCTCCCTCTATGCAGCGGTGTAACACCCCTTCTCCCCGCTGCAATCTCTACTTAAACATGGTGCTCAACGCTATATATTATTTCCCAATGATGTATGGCTATCCTAGATGTTTGAGTAGATCCGTTTTGTCCTATGGGTTATTTGATGATCGTGATTGCTTTGAGTTGCATGTTTTATTATTGGTGTTGTCCTATGGTGCTCTCCATATCACGCAAGCGTGAGGGATCCCCGCTGTAGGGTTTGCAATATGTTCATGATTTGCTTATGGTGGGTGGCGCGAGTGACAGAAGCACAGACCCGAGTAAGTAGGTTGTTTGCGTATGGGAGTAAAGAGGACTTGATACTTTATTGCTATGGTTGAGTTTTACCTTAATGATCTTTAGTAGTTGCGGATGCTTGCTAAAGTTCCAATCATAAGTGCATATGATCCAAGAAGAGAAAGTATGTTAGCTTATGCCTCTCCCTCATATAAAGTTGTAATAATGATTACCGGTCTAGTTATCGATTGCCTAGGGACAAATAACTTTCTCGTGACAAAAAGCTCTCTACTAAAACTAACTTATTTGTGTCTTTATCTAAACAGCCCCTAGATTTTATTTACAAGCTCTTTATTATCTTGCAAACCTATCCTACAACACCTACAAAGTACTTATAGTTTCATACTTGTTCTAGGTAAAGCGAATGTTAAGCGTGCGTAGAGTTGTATCGGTGGTCGATAGAACTTGACTGAATATTTGTTCTACCTTTAGCTCCTCGTTGGGTTCGGCACTCTTACTTATCGAAAGAGGCTACAACTGATCCCCTATACTTGTGGGTCATCAAGAGCTTTTTCTGGCGCTGTTGTCGGGGAGTAATAGCATGGGGTGAATATTCTCATGTGTGCTTGTTTGCTTTATCACTAAGTAGTTTTTATATTCTGTTCTGAGTTGTTTTCTATCTTTAGTTATGGGTAGGAAACGCAAAATACCAAAAAAATAGTTGTACCTACTAAACCAATGGTTGAAGAACCACCCAACATCTATCATACTGCTGAAGCTTTTTACTTGGATCATCTTCGATCCCGATGTGCTTGTGCTGAAACCCCAACAAGCTTAGTTGATGGAAAATCTTTAGATGAGCATGCTTGTTATGTGCGACACCGCTTATCTCAAAAAGGGAAACTTTTACTAGATCAAATTCATCGTTTGCAATGCTATGCTTGGAATTTATGTGAAATATATGATGTTACTTGTTGTTTTGAAGACCCTAAGAAACACCTTCCCTACCAATGTGAGTTTAGTGATTATGGAATCGTATCTTCATATGCTAGGGTGTTTATAATTACTATGATGTTCAACAAATTGAAGAATTTTTTGCTTTTAAGTGTGCTTATGAAATTGCTTGTTTGATTGAAACGTATGATGCTACTCTTTACAAATCTGAAATTTTTTCCATACTTAAATATTGTTATGATAATTATGCTTCTAATGCTTATGCTAAACCATATATTGAGGACTCCTCCACTGTAAAAGAAGAGACTAACATTTTGCAGGACTCTATGGAAGAAGAAATTGATGAAACTGTGAGCTCACTGGATGAAAGAGATGATGAGGAGAGCGAAGAACAAAAGGAGGAAGAGCGGATTAGCTACCTGTGCCCACCTTCTAATGAGAGTAACCCTCCAACTCATACATTGTTTAATGTCCCTTCGTTCTTACCGAGGGATGAATGCTATGATAATTGCTATGACCCTGTTGATTCATTTGAAATATCCCTTTTTTGATGAACTTGATAATTGCTATGCTTGTGGCCAAGATGCCAATGTTAATTATGCTTATGGAGATGAACTTGCTATAGTTCCTTATGTTAAGACTGAAATTGTTGCTATTGCACCCACACATGATTGTCCTATTATCTTTTTGAATTCCCCAAACTACACTATATCGGAGAAGTTTGTTCTTATTAAGGATTATATTGATGGGTTGTCTTTTACCATTGCACATGATAATTTTGATGAATATAATATGCATGTGCTTTCTGCTCCTACTTGCAATTACTATGAGAGAGGAACTACATCTCTGCCTCTCTATGTTTCCAATATGATAAAATTGCAAGAACATGTTTATACTATGCATTGGACTTTACTTTGTGTGCATGAATTGTTATTTTATGACATGCCGATGCATATGAAGAGAGTTAGACTTAGTCATTACATGATATATGTTACTTTATGCTCACTACTAATTACAAATCATTGTTAATTAAAATTGGCTTTGATATATGAGGGAGTTCCGGATTAGGGTGTGTCCGGACAGCCGAACTATGACCTTTGGCTGGACTCCTGGACTATAAAGATACAAGATTGAAGACTTCGTCCCGTGTCCGGATGGGACTTTCCTTGGCGTGGAAGGCAAGCTTGGCGATACGGATATGTAGATCTCCTACCATTGTAACCGACTCTGTGTAACCCTAACCCTCTTCGATGTCTATATAAACCGGAGGATTTTAGTCCGTAGGACGAACAACAATCATACCATAGGCTAGCTTCTAGGGTTTAGCCTCTCTGATCTCGTGGTAGATCTACTCTTGTACTACCCATATCATCAATATTAATCAAGCAAGAGTAGGGTTTTACCTCCATCGAGAGGGCCCGAACCTGGGTAAAAACATCGTGTCCCTTGTCTCCTGTTACCATCCGCCTAGACGCACAGTTCGGGACCCCCTACCCGAGATCCGCTTGTTTTGACACCGACATTGGTGCTTTCATTGAGAGTTCCTCTGTGCCGACATCTTTAGGCCCGATGTCTCCTCCGATCATCAACAACGATGCGCTCCAGGTGAGACCTTTCTCCCCTGACAGATCTTCGTGATTCGGTGGCTTCGGCGCTGCGAATAATTCGCAGCCATCTGGAGCAGATCGAAGCTTCGCCCCAGCCATCGTGTCAGATTTGGAAGTTTGAACTACACGGCAGACGCGCGAGGACTTGATCTTCGACGGGCTCGAGCCACGACCAAAGCGCGCCGCCTTTGTCTCGATGGGCACGATCTAGCTCTGCCGCCCGAGCGGTGCCACAGAGGCCGCACCAGTGTCCGCTCCGACCCTTAGCTCGGAGCCGACTGCGCCGATCGAGGATGGGTGGCTGGACACCGCCTCGGGGGCTGCGATCTCTACGGCGATTGAGCCGAACACCAACCCTGTCCTTTGCGAAGCTCGTGACTCCTCTCCGGACTCCTCTCCGGACTCCGAACCTTCCACGCCCCTGCCAATCGAATCCGATTGGGCGCCGATCATAGAGTTCACCGCCGCGGACATATTTCAGTACTCGCCCTTCGGCGACATTCTGAGTTCATTAAAGTCTCTCTCTATCAGGAGAGCCCTGGCCGAACTATGGTCAGCAAGGTTGGGATGCGGACGGCGAAGAAATTCAAAGCCCACCCACCACCCACTTCGTAGCCACTGACGATGATTTAACCGACATGCTCGACTTCGACTCCGAAGACATCGACGGTATGGACGACGATGTAGGAGACGAACAGGAACCAACGCCTATAGGGCACTGGACAACCACCCCATCTCACGATGTATTCATGGTGGACACACCTAAAGGAAACGACGACGAGGAACAAAGGGATGCAACGAGGGATCGTTCCCTCGAAAAACAGTCAAAGCGGCGGCGTAAGCGCCGCTCCAAACCCCACCTCGACAGAGACAGCAGTCATACAGACGCAGCCATAGAGCAGGGCGAACCGGCGGACGACGAACATGCCATCGAGCAACCGTCCAAACAGGACAACCTGGATAAACAACCCGTCCCCGGTGAAGATAACAGTCCGGACGACCTCACGCCGGACAAGTTGCTGGAGCAGAAGAACCTCCAAAAAAGGCTCGTCGCCACTGCGCGTAGCCTGAAAAAGCAGAAACGGAAGCTCAAAACAGCGAAAGTTGCACTCAGAATCAGATGGAGCAAAGTACTCAACACCGCAGACAAATACGGCAACAGTCGCCGCACAAAGAGCTATCCAAAGCGAAAATTAGTGCCGGAATTTGACGAAGAGGCCTTAGAGCCTCCGCAATCAAAAAATAAGGAAGCCACCTGGTCGGATAAACGACCCCATGGCCAACATAATGCGGCAAAGGGCGCCGCACACAAGCCGGCACATGATTCGCACAAGGATTCGCATCAAAAAGACGGCCCAGTCTGATCTATCTACGGTCCAAGAAAGCAAGCTCTCGTAAGCAATGCAACACATCAAGTATCCGAACATCACGGTACACCTAAATATAGGGGTGCCACACACCCCCTATGTTTCACCAATGAGGTGCTGGATCATGAATTTCCAGCGGGATTCAAGCCCGTAAACATAGAGGCATACGGCGGAACAACAGACCCTGTAGTCTGGATTGAGGATTATATCCTCCACATACATATGGCTAGAGGAGATGACCTCCACGCCATAAAATACTTACCCCTCAAGCTGAAAGGGCCAGCCCGGCATTGGCTTAAAAGCCTTCCCGAAAACACCATTGGAAGTTAGGAAGAGCTCGAGGATGCTTTTCGGGCAAATTTTCAAGGGACCTATGTCCGACCTCCGGATGCTGACGATTTAAGTCACATAACCAAACAACCCGGAGAGTCAGCCCGGAAATTTTGGAATAGATTCCTCACTAAAAAGAACCAAATAGTCGACTGTCTGGACGCTGAAGCCTTAGCAGCTTTCAAACACAACGTCCGAGACGAATGGCTCGCCAGACACCTCGGCCAGGAAAAGCCAAGAACAATGGCTGCATTAACAAGCCTCATGACCCGCTTTTGCGCGGGAGAGGATAGCTGGCTGGCAAGACGCAGTACCAGCGACCCAAGTACATACGAAGCCAGGGATGGAAACGGGAAACCGCGACGCAACAAGGAGCAGCGCCGGACCTAGGGAAACAGCCCGAAGAGCACGAAAGTCAACGCCGGATTCAAAAGCTCTCGGCAGAATCATAAAAAACTGCCCCTGAAGGATAACAGGGACGAGCTATCTAACTTAAACAGAATCTTGGAAAAGATATGCCAAATCCACAGTACTCCCGGGAAGCCTGCAAACCATACCCATAGTGATTGTTGGGTCTTCAAGCAATCCGGCAAACTCGACACACCAAGCGAGGACGATGACGAACCCCACAAGCAGAGCACCGGAAAACAAAAGAATTTCCCACAAGAAGTCAAAACAGTAAACTCACTTCACGTGACAAAAGGGAAAATCAGAGCGGCGCCCATAGAGATACGCACCTTAC
This sequence comes from Aegilops bicornis, assembly GCA_021605145.1. Taxonomy (NCBI): domain Eukaryota; kingdom Viridiplantae; phylum Streptophyta; class Magnoliopsida; order Poales; family Poaceae; genus Aegilops; species Aegilops bicornis. The sequence continues at coordinate 200,159,541 of CM038675.1, read as the reverse complement.
GGCCTATCCCAGAGGAGTCCCGCCACTGGTTGTTAAAACCAATCACTTTCGACCATCAAGATTACTCTAGAAGTATCCGGAATGTAGGTTGGACTGCCTTGATATTAGATCCAATAATTGACGGACTCCACTTTACACAAGTCCTAATGGACGGCGACAGTGATCTAAACCTGCTATATCAGGACACAATCAAAATTAGCCATAGCAACACTTCCTTTCAAGGGGTAATGCCAGGCCCATATGCCCATTGTACGGGCTCTCTCCTGCTAGAAGTTGTGTTCGGCTCACCCGACAACTTCCGCCGCGAAAAGTTAACCTTCCACCTCGCCCCATTTACAAGTAGCTACCAAGCACTACTGGGACGCGAAGCTTTCGCCCGCTTTAACGCAATACCGCATTATGCATCCCTTACACTTAAAATGCCCGGTCCGCGAGGCATCATCTCCTTAAAGGGAAATATCGAGTGTTCCTCGAGCGCGGAAGAGTGTGTGACTGCCTTGACAGCCACACACTAAACCGGCTTCACTAATCAAAGCACCTAAACAGGTTGTTCAGACCCCGGACACGGCTAGACGAGCCCGACGTAAACGTACCAGGGCTTACTAGCCGCATACCCCGCATAAGGGCTCGCGCATGTACAACAAGAGACAATAAAGCTCAATTTTATTCATTTTTTGAATTATACTTTGTTTATTTAATATAACTTACATTTTCGCACGATCTTTTCAACTAAGTTCCTCTCTTTTACAGATGAACACCGTGCTACACCCGTCCAGGATACGACACAACGGAGACACAGGACAGACGTGCAGTAGGGACCCGTTGCAAGGATTCTTTTCAGATTAAGACCCTGCGTAAACCTTTTTTTACTTTCTCTTGTTGATACACATCCCCCGATTTCTTGCTATTACCGAGGTGGAGGCTGGCATCTTGGCATGTGGCCACGTCAGAATTTTGCACGTACCTGGACACCAGGGGATTATTACTAAGGGCGTTGTTCCGCCCATTTTCATAAAGACCGAATACCTTAGGGAGTGTTCGGCGTCGCGAGTTTGGCCTTATATGAATCAGCTCCGAATCATGTCTTTGGTCAAATGTTGGGTTTGCCCGGCTCCTGTGTTTTGCTGCCTTACGTTCCGCTCTATCGGCTAAGGCGGCACCAGAAGAACTACTGCGATTGTGCCCCGGTTCGGCCAGGCGAGCACCTCAGTAGAGAAAGCCGAAAACTGACTGTCATGATATAGCGTGAGACTGGTCAACCACTCGATGACCCGCCGGAATCTTTAGGATTCCTCCGCATTGACGAAGGGTCGTTTCCCGGTCAGACACACACACGCCCCGAATTCGGGTCAGCGCGGTGCCCCTAGGGGCTATATAGTAGCCCCACTGTCAAACTCCTATGGCTAAGTGAAAGTGATAAAGCATTATAGTCCGGTTGCCTAGTTCGCTGCGCAATCACCTCCTTTATAGGACCAGGACGTTAGATCAAGTGTGAAAATGCGCCTTCTGCGAACACCCCCGCATTATATGCGTGGGGGTCAAGACTGCCATCTTTCAGGTTATATACACATATACATTAACGGCCGCACAGGAGGTATTTTAATTCTTGAAGGCACAAGTATAAAAAGCTTTTATATTCCATCGAAACATTGTTTTACAATAATACATGTTATTCGAACATAATATCCTTCGAGCACTGCGCCTTTATTAAACGAGCGCCCTGCAGAACTTCCTGAAAATAGTGCTCGGCAGGTACTCGGCCTCCGTCCGAATCTTGGGATGCAACATCGGTGGCCTCCATCTCCGCCCAGTATGTCTTGACACGGGCAAGAGCCATCCGCGCACCCTCTATCCATGCTGAACTCTTCACTGCATTGATATGCGGCACCGCACCAAGGAACTGCTGCACCAAGCCAAAATAACTCTTCGGCTCGGGCCTTTCCGGCCACAGATGACTCACGACATCCTTCATGGCGAGTCCGGATAACCTATTCAGCTCCGCCCATTCGGCCAAACGATCGGATAATGTAAGTGGGCGCTCTGGATTATGGAACTGCGACCAAAAAAGCTTTTCCACTTCGTGATCCTTTTGATCTCGGCAGTGTTCGATCGCGTCCGCGGCACTTGCCGCCAAGTCCAGATAAGCATCCGCCGCACTCCATAGCCGGTCCAACTGAGCATATTTACGATCCCCGAACTTCATCCGCAGCAGAAAGGGCTTTCCAGCCGCGATATCTCCGGCCTGACGTAGCTCCTGCTTCATAGCTCTCATTGCAGAGCGAGCATCCTTGGCCTCGGTAGTGGACTTCTTCAGGTCCTTCTGTTCCGCCTGATCTTCTTTTTCAAGAAGCCTGCAGCGGTCGGTAGCATTCTTCAACTTCACAGCCATCTCGGCCATTTCCTTCTTGCTTCGGCAGTGAGCAGCCTATTCGGCTTTTAGCTCTTCGACCGCCTTCAAGGCAGCCGCATCACTTTTTCTGGCCTGCTCCTTGGCTCGGGCGAGTTCCGCCCTAAGGTTCTCCATGGCAGCGGCACCATCTGCATCAAGCATACATGTTGTAAGGCACGAGCATCAAGCCTCCTTACCAGGTGTCCGCGGAGAAACTACATACCTTGCGACTCGTCAAGCCGCTTGTTGACAAGCGCGATGTCGGCGTCCGCCACGTCAAGCTGCCGCTTTAGTTCGGCAAATTCATCAGTCCGGCCAACCACCGGACACTTCGCCACCTGCATAGGAAGGGCGACATATTATACCTGGGATTATGATCCTCGGCGCGCTGTCATTTTTGACAGCGCACCGAGTCTCAGGGGCTACTATCTACACAGGGCACATCTTATATATGTGGAACCGTCAAAAGGTACATCATTTCACGTACCTCAAAACCCGTCAGTAAACTCCTGGCGGCCTCGTGCAACCCGCTCTCCGTGGATGAAATTCTTTCAATCACCGTACCCATCAACGCACGGTGATCTTCTGAGATAGACGCTCGCCCGAGCAGATCCTTACGCTCCTCCGACCGTGCACCAGGTGGTGCCGGGCTCGTCTGATTGCCTTTTTCGAAGGCCGGACACAGAGGGCTTTGGGGGGCCATACGACTGCCTTCTGGCCCTGCCGGATTCAGAGAAACCCTCCGCGACGACACCTCAGGGTCGTCCGCCTCGCTAGGCGGTACGGCAGGGGGAGGCGTTCCGCTCTCCATCATCTCCGGACGAAGATCCTCAAGATGAGCTCACGAGAAGGGCTGAGATCCGAATTGCAAGGTAAAATTTGGGTTATCTTCAGAAATAAAACAGGGATGTCTCTTATTTTAAAGCTCCCCTCTCTACTTACGGCTCGGTGGAGGGCTAATCCCCTTGGGGACATAGTGCGGCCGAGGCATCTCCCGGCGCAGGACCCTCTGGCGAAGATTTCTTCCCCTGCTTTGTGACCTTGGTCTCCGGGTCTTCAGATGCGGTCCTCTTCTTCCTTTGGATGGGGGAATTCTCGATTCCTCCTTTCCTAACTACCTCCTTCGGGGAGGCGGTAGCTTCCTTGTCCCCCCCCCCCCCTTCGCCTTCTTCCAAAGGCAGAGCCCTAGCATCTTGGTTAACACGGGATCCGGCGTGGTCTCAGGGAGGGGGGCCGGACACCTGATCAGTTTTGCTTTCGCTATCCACTCCTACTTAAGGGACATCTCTTTTAAGGGCAATTTTATGATAAAATATACAGATAGCGTGTCCGGGCACAGGACTACTTACTTGAGTATCCAGGCGATTGCAGCTCAGGCCTGCGTCCTTGGTCAAGTCCGGACAAATTGCTTGTGATCCGAAGAACAGTTTGTACATCTCCACAGGCGTCGCACCCATAAAATGTTGGAGAGCTCGTGGTCCCTCCGGATTAAACTCCCACATGCGGAGGGGGCAGCGTTTGCAGGGCAAGGTGCGGCGAATCAACATGACCTGCGTCACCATGACCAGGTTGATATCTCTTTCTAGGAGATCTTGAATGTGGCCCTGCAACAAGGGCACGTCCTTGGACGGCCCCCAGTCAAGCCCTTTATTGACCCATGACGCCAGCCGCGGTGGAGGACCCGAGCGAAAGGCAGGTGGCTCCACCCATTTGGTGCCCCTGGGAGTTGTGATATAAAACCACTCTTGTTGCCATAGGCTGAGCTCCTCTTGGAAAGAGCCCTCGGGCCATGGAGCGTCAGCATTCTTGCTTATAACAGCCCCTCCGCACTCCGCTTGCTGCCCCTTGATCATCTTCGGCTCCACTTTGAAGGTCTTAAGCCACAATCCGAAGTGAGGGGTAATGCGGAGGAAGGCTTCGCATACGATAATGAACGATGAGATGTGGAGGATGGACTCCGGATCCAAGTCATGAAATTCCAACCCATAATAAAACATGAGCCCCCTCACGAAGGGGTCCGTCAGGAAACCTAGCCCCCGAAGGAAGTGAGACGCGAACACCACGCTTTCACCAGGCTTGGGAGTGGGAATAACCTGCCCTTGGGCAGGCAGCCTATGCAAAATTTCGCCGGTTAGATACCTGGCATCTCTTAGCTTTAGCACGTCTTCTTCCGTAACGGAGGAAGGCATCCACCGGCCTTGCAGGTCGGAGCCGGACATCATCGAAGGTCCGAAGCGCCTGAATCTGGAGCTTTGGGTGTTGGAACTCGAGGCGAGGGGCAGATTCGATTGAGATTGAAAGAAAGGAGTGGAGCCTTGGTCTCTTTATAAAGAGGTTGAATACCAAGAGCCCTCCCCGTGACCGTTTGGGACTCGCCTTCGATAGAGGAGACGTGCCAACGGGCACGACTGGGTTACCCACGCCGGAATTAATGAGAATCCCGGAATAAGGGGACACGATCTCTGCTTTGACAAGACGTGCCAAGGAAACCGCCTCGCTAATCGCGCTGAGGTGGGACAGTAAAAGCGATTCGAATAAAGGCTTGGTCATGGTGTGATGTCACGCTGCGGAATACGTCAGTAGATTAAATTTGTGTAAACATTATTCTCTCTATGGTGGTATGTGGGACTTATTTTGCAGAGCCGGACACTATCCTTGTGTTCAAAATCTTCTATGAAGTATTCGGAGGACGAACCCGCCTTGCAATGTCGAAGACAACCTGCGCGCCGGACTCGTCGTCATTGAAGCCTGGTTCAGGGGCTACTGAGGGAGTTCCAGATTAGGGGGTGTCCGGACAGCCGAACTATGACCTTTGGCCGGACTCCTAGACTATGAAGATACAAGATTGAAGACTTCGTCCCGTGTCCGGATGGGACTTTCCTTGGCGTGGAAGGCAAGCTTGGTGATACGGATATGTAGATATCCTACCATTGTAACCGACTCTGTGTAACCCTAACCCTCTTCGGTGTCTATATAAACCGGAGGGTTTTAGTCCGTAGGATGAACAACAATCATACCATAGGCTAGATTCTAGGGTTTAGTCTCTCTGATCTCGTGGTAGATCTACTCTTGTACTACCCATATCATCAATATTAATCAAGCAGGAGTAGGGTTTTACCTTCATCGAGAGGGCCTGAACCTGGGTAAAAACATCGTGTCCCTTGTCTCCTGTTACCATCCGCCTAGACGCACAGTTCGGGACCCCCTACCCGAGATCCGCCGGTTTTAACACCGACAATATACCTTGGGATCCGGGTGGATCCATTACTTGAGCACTATATGCCTAGCTTAATGGCTTTATAGTTAGCGCTGCCAGGGAGACAGCCCGGAAGTTCTAGAGAGTCATTTATTTCTATTGATTTCATTTAAATAGGTTTTAAAACAAAAAAAATAAAGAGGGGAACCTAAAACTTCTTCAAAAAGAAAAGTGAAAGTAAGAGAGACGAGCATTGTTAAAACGGGAGCATGCCTTGAACTTTGTTCATGCCCATGGAAACTTTGTGAATCTTAATTACAAAAAAATTTCAACAAAAATAAATATCCCCTTGTACAAATCCATTGTATTATAAAAGTAATGGCCAAGATTTGCCTTTAGGATGAATAGATTGCTTGTTTGGTTTGTGCGGTGTAAAAATAGAAACTTTGGCTGTAGTGCGTGATTTTACATTTTTTTACTGGAAAGTCAAACGCTTCTGAAACTTTTGGCATTATACTTCTAAACAATTTTTTATTTTTTCCTATTTTTTCAGAATTTTTGGAGTTACAGAAGTATGGTTGATCTTTAGATTACTACAGACTGTCCTGTTTAAGACATATTATGTTTTTGATGCATTGTTTTGCTCGTTTTGATGAAACTATCGATTGTATCGATGGTATAAGTCATGGAAAATTTATATTACAGTAGCTTCAATGCAAAAATAAAATATGAATGAGTCTGCAACAGTACTTGAAGTGGTGATTTGTTTTATTATACTAACGGATCTCACGAGGGTTTTGTTAAGTTTTGTGTGATTGAAGTTTTCAAGTTTTGGGTGAGATCACGATGGATGAAGGAATAAGAGTGGCAAGAGCCTAAGCTTGGGGATGCCCGAGGCACCCCAAGGTAATATTCAAGGACTCCCAAGCAACTAAGCTTGGGGATGCCCCGGAAGGCATCCCCTCTTTCTTCTAACGATCATCGGTAATTTTACTTGGAGCTATATTTTTATTCGTCACATGATATGCGTAAATCTTGGAGCGTCGTGTGCTTTTTATTTTTCTTTCAATAATACACCATGCTGGTATGAGATAGTCCTTGGTTGATTTTAGAATGCTCTTTGCACTTCACTTATATCTTTTGAGTATGGCTTTATAGAATGCTTCATGAGCTTCACTTATATCATTTGAAGTTTGGATTGCCTGTTTCCCTACACATGGAAAACTGCCATTTGTAGAATGCTCTTTTGCTTCACTTATATTTGTCAGAGCGTGGGCATATCTTTTGTATAAAGAATTAAACTCTCTTGCTTCACTTATATCTATTTAGAGAGTTGACAGGAATTGGTCATTCACATGGTTAGTCATAAAATCCTACATAAAACTTGTAGATCATTGAATATGATATGTTTGATTCCTTGCAATAGTATTGCAATATAAAGATGGTGATATTAGAGTCATGCTAGTGGGTAATTGTGGATTGTAGAAATACTTGTGTTGAAGTTTGTGATTCCCGTAGCATGCACATATGGTGAACCGTTATGTAACGAAGTCGGAGCATGATTTATTTATTGATTGTCTTCCTTATGAGTGGCGGTCGGGGATGAGAGTTGATCTTTTCCTACCAATCTATCCCCCTAGGAGCATGTGTATAATGCTTTTTTTGATAGCTTCTAGACTTTTGCAATAAGTATGTGAGTTCTTTATGACTAATGTTGAGTCCATGGATTATACACAATCTCACCCTTCCATCACTGCTAGTGAAAGATCGTGGATGTCGCCTAGGGGGGGGGGGGGAATAGGCGCTTTTAAAATAATTACGGTTAAGGCATGAACAAATGCAGAATAAACCTAGCGGTTAATTTGTCAAACACAAAACCTAAAACGACTAGGCTGTGGCGACCGATTCTCCGGGTGTTAATTCCCAGAAAATGGCCCATGTGCTCATCAGCCCCAGGATAACTGTTAGCTGATGAGGCACCATCTTGATACAGAAATTCCAAGCAAAATACAACATATGTAGTACAAGACCATTCTGGCCTGTGAGTACAACAAATGGTTTCTAGTGGTTGATGGCGGAAGCGGGTTGTGAATCATCAGTGTCTATGGGACTCCATTTCCCACGGGAACAGCTGACCAGGTTAACTCCTATCTTCGCGAGGCTGCTATCACCGTTGCTTAGGTTCCGGGGCTGTCAACACGGTCGCTCCTTTCCGCGCAAGAAATCTGGCCAAGACAATAGCCAGGGACAAGCCAGTGAGTACTTTGAATGTACTCGCAAACATTATGAACACAAGTATAATATGACAATGATGTGCTGAAAAATATTTTATGCTCATGACGTCAGTCACAAAAGATAATTAAAACTATGATGCGGGTAAGCATGTTATATATGAATATGCAATGCCATAGAAGCATTAAAAATTATGAAATAAATAACAAGCATGCCACAGTCGGGCGTCTGAGCGACACCACATAAAGGGCTTTAAAAGAAATGCCACAGTCGGGCGTCTGAGCGACACCACATAAAGGGCTTTAAAATAAATGCCATAGTCGGGCGTCTAAGCGACACCACATAAAGGGCTTTAAAAGAAATGCCACAGTCGGGCGTCTGAGCGACACCACATAAAGGGCTTTAAAAGAAATGCCACAGTCGGGCGTCTGAGCGACACCACATAAAGGGCTTTAAAAGAAATGCCGCAGTCGGGCGTCTAAGCGACACCACATAAAGGGCTTTAAAAGAAATGCCGCAGTCGGGCGTCTAAGCGACGCCACATAAAGGGCTTTAAAAGAAATGCCACAGTCGGGCGTCTAAGCGACACGACATAAAGGGCTTCAAAAGAAATGCCACAGTCGGGCGTCTAAGCGACACCACATAAAGGGCTTTAAAAGAAATGCCACAGTCGGGCGTCTAAGCGACACCACATAAAGGGCTTTAAAAGAAATGCCACAGTCGGGCGTCTGAGCGACACCACATAAAGGGCTTTAAAAAAAATAATCATAGTGAATATCCCGGAGGTAGAACCATCCCAGAGATAATTCGACAATACCAAAAATATCGCGGGTTAGTCCACAACAAAATGATACTCATCATTATCACATGTCACAAGTTGTAATATCAGTTCTGATTTAATAGTTTCACCTCCGAAGACCGACACTAAGACCGACACTCGGCCCATCCTGCATCGTAATCCTTAACCATGGACACGGCTATTCGAATAGGTTTAATCTCCACAGAGGGTGTACTCTTTACCCACGAGTAACGTATTTCTTTAGTCCATCGGGACTAATTCCATCTACGGTCTTTTAAATGAAAACTCACCTGTCTTGCACACACCAGCTTAACTCACCGGTGTCTGGAATCACCCACGACACTTGTTAAGCAAAACTCTAAGTGGGGAGGCCACAACCTCGATTAGCATGGGATCACAAAATTTATACCGCGCGCAAAACTGGGGAAGCTACCCCCTCGGCTACAACCGAAAACACCCATGCCCCCTGACCGGATGACTGGCTTTATTCCATGGCCGTGGTACCCTCATCCCGGCCCCTTTGTACGGTGTGTGCTAGAAAGGGGTTGACAAATTACTGAACCGTACTCTACGTGTTGTAGAGACGAGTGGTAGTACGAAACAAGTATGGGGGTTACTGGAACAAGACTCGATCTAAGGTTTACTCAGGAGGTTTATAATCTTCCCTGCATGTCATGTATAACAACAACATTTCAACCAACAGGATCACCGCTCATTATACCCTACCACGCCACACCGGACATAACCGTCCCGACGGAGACCGGCGACAAACTCATGCCTACCCAAGGCGTAGGTTTTCCTGTGTTCCTGCCGGTATGCATGCAAGGCACATGAGGATGATTATCACAAGTGTGTTCATTTCCAACAGCATGGAAATCAATAACATGCACCCATGCATATGTTCATATCACATGAAATAACAAGTTTCTCCAAAGTGAGGTGATGTTATAAGCGTGTCATCGGACACACAAAAATATCATGCCGGGGTTCAGAATGCTTGCCTTCAGGTCATGGGAAGGCAGGGTGCATTTCCAATTCTTGAAATACTTCTCCTCTCTTCAAAAATCCTATTTTAGAAATATAAATGAATTAACACACAAAAACAAAACAGCACAAAAAGTTGTTCTGAATTTTTTTCAAATAAATCTTGAAATAAACTAGGTTGAATTTGAGAGAGGTAGGAAAAAGAATCAATTCATTTGGAGTTGTACTTAAAAAGTTATAGCCAGTCAAAGTTTAGTCAAATCTGTTATTTAAAATAAAACAGAAAAGAAAACGTTTCAAAAAGACACGTACACGTCGAAGGCGTATTTCGGGAGTGCGCTTCCACTTAACCCACGTGGACTGGGGCGGGGGTCACTGACAGTGGGTCCAGGGGGGCCACTGGTCAGGTTTGACCAGTCCCCTCTCCCTCCTCTTCTCTGCCCGAGCAACGGCGGGGCGTCCGGCGATCGTCGCCGGCGAACGGCGGTTCTTCGCGGGCATCCGAGTGCAGGGATGGATCCGCCACTCCTAGGCGGTCCTCCCGGTGGTCGAGGGAGTGATGGGGACGGAGGGAGTCGTCGGTGACAAGCTCCGCGGCGGAGGGGAGGCTTCGGTGGATTTGGGGATTCCGGCCATAGTGGTTCCCGAGCGGGTCTGAGATGTTGGGCGGCTCCGTAGGATCATGGGGAGGAGGATGGAAGCACAGGAGGGGTCTGGGGGCTTTGGTATTGGCCGCATTTCGCCGGATTGAGGTGGCGGCCGACCCTGCCGGAGTTGGGGAAGAGAGTGGCCCCTGGCCAACTGGGGAGGGGGAAAGGCTTCCTACGGCTCGAGTGAGGCTGCTAATGAGCCTAGGCAGGATCGAGGGCTTTATATAGCCCGGCGAGGTCGGTTCCCGTGGCCGCGGATAAGCTCGCCGGCGAACCGCCTCGCTGTAGCTAGGGCGTTGTCGGCGACAAGCGCTTAGGGGACGACTTGCGGATAAGCTTGTAAGCCTCCGAGGCAGGTGGCGAGCGGGAAGGCCCGGCGGCACCGACCGAGCAGGCTGTCGAGGCGGCCGTGGCGGCTAGTCCTTGGCTTGCCGGGACGCGCGAGGGTCTGCTTGGCGCTATGGGAGAAAGGAGCGCGTGGCGTGGCTTTGCGATGAGTGGCAAAACCAGGGGCGCGACGCGGCGGTTTCGGATGTGTGGCTGCAGTTGGCGCGCTCTGGGCGCGCCCAGTGCACGCCCACCAACTGCTCGGTGAAATGCCACGGCACTCCAGAGCGCTCGGGCGAGGTTGGCAAGCAACAGGATAAGGTTAGAGATAGAGGGAAACTCCAGGGACAAGGTGGTTTGGTCAGGTGGCCAAGTTCCTAATGTATACTTGAGATCATGCCAAATCAGTCCATGCACCTGTGTGTTTGTCAAAATGCCAAAGGCACCTAGGCTTTTCTTGGAGTGGCCAATTCCTCCAGATCGTTGTCTCTCTAGATGCACAAGAGGGTGGTGAGGTTAGTTGGTGAAAAGCACAAACTTGCTAGTGCAAGTTTTGCGTAACTTCAATTCTGGGCAGAACTTAAATGGCATTATATCAGGAACTAAAAATGATCAAAAGAGTGCATGCTCCTGGACTTAGGGGTTTAGTAGGGTGGTCTACAAGCAGGAGAAAGAATCAAGGGCCAGAGAGCAAGTAAGACTAGGGTTGCTGTACAAACCATCATGATGGACCGGAATGAAGATGAGGTTGATTCACTCAAAATTTTCAAAGAACATCCTTGGATCTTTGCATATAATGAAATCATATGATGCTACCAACATCCCATAATTTTGGTGGAAGCTAGAAACAAATATATAAAAGGGTTGTAGTGAAAATTTGTCCACCGGACTGAGAGAAGAAAAACATGTGTAGCACTCAAAACATGCAATGAATGAAATATATTATTGCATAAAAGTGATTTAGAGGCATCACATGACATCTCCAAATTTTGGTGGAATTTTTGGTTAAGTTTATCAAATGGTTGTAGTACAAAAAGAGCTCCAAAATTTTAAACAAGTCATTTAAAGAATATAGCTCAGGGTGAAATAATTTAATAAATAATCCTACTGATTAAGAAATTGTTTTAATGAGATGGCATAGAAGTCCAATATGTTTTGGAAGGACCCACCTGGGAAAAACTCCTTAATATAAAAAGAAAGGTTCTGAAATCAACAGAAATATTCTTGCAGGCAAAATTTTTAAACTCTTAGCAAAATTTTAGTGACTAAAACCTGGTTAAATTTTTGGGGTGTTACAATTACTACCCCCCCAAAAAAAATCTCGTCCTCGAGATTTGCTAAGAGCTGTTGTGAAAAACAAATACTACATACGTGTTCGAGCGGTTGTGAGCCTGTTGCCGTGGTGCTGCGTGAAAATAATCCATGTAGTGAGGGGATAACTGTTGCAGCAACTCAGGGAAAAGAAATCTCATTCTAGGATTTTCCGCGGTTACACAAGTTAATCACGAAGAAAACTACTCATACTAGTGGAAACTAAATACTTGACTCGTCACACAATTTCGAGGAACCATGCGTAAGTTATAACGTAATAATAAACGCTGAACCGAGGCACGCGGAGACGACGATGTATCCCGAAGTTCACACCCTTGCGGATGCTAATCTTCATTTGGAGCGGTGTGGAGGCACAATGCTCCCCAAGAAGCCACTAGGGCCATCAGAATCTCCTCACGCCCTCGCACAATGCAAGATGTCGTGATTCCACTAAGGGACCCTTGAGGGCGGTCACTGAACCCGTACAAATGGCAATCCTTGGGGGCGGTCACCGAACCCGTACACTTTGGCAACCCTTGGGGGCGGTCACTGATACCCGTCAAATTGCTCGGGGCAATCTCCACAACCTAATTGGCGACCCCGACGCTAGCCCGGAGCTTTACACCACAGTAATAGAGCTCCGAACACCACCAATCGTCTAGGGCGCCCAAACACCCAAGAGGAACAAGCTCAAGGGTACCAAGCACCCAAGAGTAATAAGCTTCTCAACTTGTAACTTCCACGTATCACCGTGGAGAACTCAAACCGATGCACCAAATGCAATGGCAAGGGCACACAGAGTGCCCAAGTCCTTTTCTCTCAAATCCCACCAAAGCAACTAATGCTAGGGAGGAAGATGAGAGGAAGAACAAGAAGGAGAACACCAAGAACTCCAAGATCTAGATCCAAGGGGTTCCCCTCACATAGAGGAGAAAGTGGTTGGTGGAAATGTGGATCTAGATCTCCTCTCTCATTCCCTCAAAAACAAGATAGCTACCGGACTCGGCTCCAAACAAAGCCAAGCCGCGGATGCTAGGATTTCTGATTTCATCAAGAGGTCACGACTATAGAAACTTGTATGAACCGTGAATATTTTGGTGTGTATTTTGACGGCCCTTAGGAATTTCCAACGCCTACCCTCAAACCTTTCGCAACCGTTTGGACCATGCTGTTCAAACCACAGAAACCATCAAACGCGGGCCTGTATCGGTCCGCGGCGCGGTCCGGACGTGTTTTCTGCCACAAACCGGAGATAAACGTGAGTGAGGATTGCGGGAGTCTAGACCGGCGTCACGTCCGCTTATGACTGCCTTGACCCACCCAACCCCCCCCCCTCGCGAACGCCCGACGCCAACTAGCCGCAACAGTTTTAGAGGGTAGAGTATTCAACCCAAATTTATTGATTCGACACAAGGGGAACCCAAGAATATTCTCAAGTATTAGCAGTTGAGTTGTCAATTCAACCACACCTGGATAACTTAGTATCTGCAGCAAAGTATTTAGTAGCAAAGTAATATGAAGTAACGGTAACAGTAGCAAAAGTAATATTTTTGGGTTTTGTAGTGATTGTAACAGTAGCAACGGAAAAGTAAATAAGCGAAGAACAATATATGAAAAGATCATCGAAGAACAATATATGAAAAGATCGCAGGCATTGGATCGATGATGGAGAATTATGCCGGATGCGGTTCATCATGTAATAGTCATAACATAGGGTGACACAGAACTAGCTCCAATTCATCAATGTAATGTAGGCATGTATTCCGAATATAGTCATACGTGCTTATGGAAAAGAACTTGCATGACATCTTTTTTCCTACCCTCCCGTGGCAGTGGGGTCCTAATGGAAACTAAGGGATATTAATGCCTCCTTTTAATAGAGTACCGGAACAAAGCATTAACACATAGTGAATACATGAACTCCTCAAACTATGGTCATCACCGGGAGTGGTCCCGGTTATTGTCACTTCGGGGTTGCCGGATTATAACACATAGTAGGTGACTATAGACTTGAAAGATAGGATCAAGAACTCACATATATTCATGAAAACATAATAGGTTCAGATCTGAAATCATGGCACTCGGGCCCTAGTGACAAGCATTAAGCATAGCAAAATCATAGCAACATCAATCTCAGAACATAGTGGGTACTTGGGATCAAACCCTAACAAAACTAACTCGATTACATGATAGATCTCATCCAACCCATCACAATGCAGCAAGCCTATGATGGAATTACTCACGCACGGCGGTGTGCATCATGAAATTGGTGATGGAGGATGGTTGATGATGACGACGGCGGCGGATTCCCCTCTCCGGAGCCCCAAACGGACTCCAGATCAGCCCTCCCAAGAGGTTTTAGGGCTTGGCGGCGGCTCCGTATTGTAAAACGCGATGAATCCCTCTCTCTGTTTTTTTTCTCCCTGAAAGTGAATATATGGAGTTGGAGTTGAGGTCGGTGGAGCGTCAGGGGGTCACGAGGCAGGGGGCGCGTCCAGGAGGGCAGGCGCGCCCCCCACCCTCGTGGACAGTGTGTGGGGCCCCTGACATGGATTCTTCTTCCAGTATTTTTAATATTTTCCAAAAATACGTTTCGTGGAGTTTCAGGTCATTCCGAGAACTTTTGTTTCTGCACATAAATAACACCATGGAAAGTCTGCTAAAAACAGCGTCAATCCGGGTTAGTTCCATTCAAATCATGCAAGTTAGAGTCCAAAACAAGGGCAAAAGTGTTTGGAAAAGTAGATACAACGGAGACGTATCAACTCCCCCAAGCTTAAACCTTTGCTTGCCCTCAAGAAATTCAGTTGATAAACTGAAAGTGATAAAGAAAAGCTTTTACAAACTCTGTTTGCTCTTGTTGTTGTAAATATGTAAAGCCAGCATTCAAGTTTTCAGCAAAGATTATGACTAACCACATTCACAATAACTCTTAGGTCTCATGTTTACTCATATCAATGGCATAATCAACTAGCAAGTAATAATAATAAATCTCGGATGACAACACTTTCTCAAAACAATCATAATGTGATATAACAGGATGGTATCTCGCTAGCCCTTTCTGAGACCGCAAAACATAAACGCAGAGCACCTTTAAAGATCAAGGACTGACTAGACATTGTAACTCATGGTAAAAGAGATCCAATCATGGTCATACCCAATATAAACTAATAGTAATGGATGCAAATGACAGCTGTTCTCTCCATCTAGTGCTTTTTAATAAGAGGGTGATGACTCAACATGAAAGTAAATAGATATGCCCTTCGCAGAGGGAAGCAGGGATTTGTAGAGGTGCCAGAGCTCGATTTTGAAATAGAGATAAATAATATTTTGAGCGGCATACTTTCATTGTCAACATAGCAACCAAGAGATGGAGATATCTTCCATGCTACACACATTATAGGCGGTTCCCAAACATAATGGTAAAGTTTATACTCCCCCTCCACCAACAAGCATCAATCCATGGCTTGCTCGAAACAACGAGTGCCTCCAACTAACAACAGTCCCATGGGGAGTTTTGTTTGAAATTATTTTGATTTAGTTTGCATAAAGCATGGGACTGGGCATCCCGGTGACCAGCCATTTTCTCGTGAGTGAGGAGCGGAGTCCACTCCTCTTGAGAATAACCCGCCTAGCATGGAAGATACGGACAGCCCTAGTTGATACATGAGCTATTGGAGCATACAAAACAGAATTCATTTGAAGGTTTAGAGTTTGGCACATACAAGTTTACTTGGAATGGCAGGTAGATACCGCATATAGGAAGGCATAGTGGAATCATATGGAATAACTTTGGGGTTTAAGGGATTGGATGCACAAGCAGTATTCCCGCTTAGTACAAGTGAAGGCTAGCAAAAGACTGGGAAGCGACCAACTAGAGAGCGACAACAGTCATGAACATGCATTAAAATTAATAAACATTGAGTGCAAGCATGAGTAGGATATAATCCACCATGAACATAAATATCGTGAAGGCTATGTTGATTTGTTTAAACTACATGTGTAAACATGTGCCAAGTCGAGTCACTTAAATCATTCAAAGGAGGATACCACCCCACTATACCACATCACAACCATTTTAATAGCATGTTGGCACGCAAGGTAAACCATTATAACTCATAGCTAATCAAGCATGGCATGAGCAACTATAATCTCTAATTGTCATTGCAAACATGTTTATTCATAATAGACTGAATCATGAACGATGAACTAATCATATTTACAAAAACAAGAGAGGTCGAGTTCATACCAGCTTTTCTCATCTCAGTCCATCATATATCGTCATTATTTATCGTCATTATTGCCTTTCACTTGCATGAATGAACGATGTGAAAATAATAAGAGTGCACGTGCATTGGACTAAGCTGGAATCTGCAAGCATTCAATAAACAGGAGAAGACAAGGCAATATGGGCCCTTGGTTAAATCAACAATAATGCATATAAGAGCCACTTCAACAATTTAATCATGATCTTCTCCTATCGACCCCCAAAGAAAAAAAAACTATTTACACGGGAAAGCTCCCAACAAGCAAAAGAAGAACGGGAAATATTTTTGGGTTTTCTTTTAATTATTACTACTACAGCAAGAAAGTAAACTAGCTAAAAGCTACAACTATTTTTTTTGGTTTTCTTAAGGTTTTTTAAACATACAAGAAGAAAGCAAGAAAAAGAAAATAAACTAGCATGGATATTACAGTGAAAGAGTATGAGCACCGACAACTAGCAATGAGTGTGTGAACATAAATGTAATGTTAGAGGGAAATACGTATTCCCCCAAGCTTAGGCTTTTGGCCTAAGTTGGTTTATTGCCACGGATGGCCTGACAGATATCCATAGTTGTAGCCGGGGTCGTACTGTGATGAAGAAGACTCTGATTGCCACTGGTTGGCAATCATCTCCGGATCCCACTGGTAGTTAGACTGTCGTGGATGTTCAAATTGTGGTTCCGGTTCCGGCTCTGTGACTGATTAGGGTTCCGGTAGGCATGAATGGCCGCCAGCGGAACGAGATACGGACCTGCAGATCAATCAAAAAAGGAAGGAGCAGGCAAGGTAATAGTCTCAGGGTGATGTTTATCAAAGAACAACTTTTATTTAAGCACCCATTCCCTATTCTTAACAATAAAGTCATGCGCTACCATACTCTTATAATCTAAATAAGCAGTGGGCAGCAATTTTTCTTCTTTTTCATAGTGCCTAATAGGTATGTTATAGTGTGCAGCAAGGCGTGAAGCATAAATACATCCAAAGATGGGGCCCTTTGTATGGTTCAGACTTAACCGTTTGGCAATAATACCGCCCTTACTAACAGTGTTATCACAGAAAAGACCATGGAACAAAATAATAATATCAGGAACACTAAGGTTTCCACAGTTTCCGCGACCAATTAAGCAACGACTAGCAAATATGGCAAAGTAGCGTAAAACAGGAAAATGTATGCTAGTGATTCTTGCATCGGGAACCTTCCTAGTTTCCCCTACAGTAATAGTGTCAATAAACCCATCCACATCTTTACGATGGGGTTCATCTAAACTACCCTCAAAAGGTATTTTGCAAACCTTGCAAAATTCATCTAGTGGCATCTTCTTCATCACATCATATAAATGAAACTCTACTGAAGGAGGTGATTCCTTAGGATAATAGTAGAAGTTTTACACAAAAGTATTGGTGAGTAAGAGATACTGTTTGCGTTGGTCGCGAAGGAAGTCGGTGAGGCCTGCATTCTCAGCCAATTCATAAAAATCATCATAAATCCCAGCTGCTCTCAAGAAATCATCGGAAGGCCATTCACACGGCCGAACCTCATGATCTTGAGGCAAATTATATTTGGGCCTCTGTGCCTCTTCACTTTGCTTTTCCTTCGAGCTTCGGCTCGATGAGCCCCTAAAAAATCTCTTCATTATTTTTTAAAATTTCTGAAATTTTTAGTAACTTCAAATAAAAGTGAACCAAGCTCAACAAGATTGATAGCAACTACTCCTACAAGTGCCTAGAGACTATATCATGCATTAGAACTACTTGGAACCATATAAATTTGACATGCAAGCTCAAGAACATGGTCACCTAGGCAGCACAAATTTGCAATGAATAAAGCACTAGAACAAAAACTAATTGGACCAATGGAGGAGTCACATACCAAGGAACAATCTCCCCAAGCAGTTTTGTGAGAGGTGCTTTGAGCAAGGAGATCAAAAATCGCAGCAAAATGAGCTAGAACTCGTGCTTGAGCTGGATGGTGATTTTTTTGGGAGGAAGAAGAAGTGTGTGGACCATGGGCCCATGAGGCAGGGGGCGCGCCCTGGACCCTCGTGGCCAGGTGTTTGCTCCCCTGCTGTGTTCTCAGTTCCAGATATTCTGAAATATTCCAGAAAAAATCATATTTCAATTCCAGGGCATTTGGAGAACTTTTATTTTCGGGGTATTTTTATATTGCACGGATTAATCAGAAAACATAAAGGAAAATACTAATTTTGCTTTATCTCAACTAAATAACAGAAAGTAAAAGGAGGGTACAGAAGGTTGTTCCTTCTAATTTCATCCATCTCATGCTCATCAAAAGGAATCCACTAACAAGGTTGATCAAGTATTGTTAACAAACTCATTCCGAATAACATGGAACCGGAGAAATTTCGAATAACACTATGTTACCTCAACGGAGATATGCACATCCCCAATAATAAGAATATCATATTTCTTCTTGATAGTAGGAAGAGGAAATTCAAACTTCCAAAAATAATCGATGGAATTTTTTCAATAGAATTGATACTATGAACTTGAGGTTGTTTCCTCGAAAAGTGTACCGTATGCTCATTACCATTAACATGAAAGTGACATTGCCTTTGTTGCAATCAATAACAGCCCCTGCAGTATTCAAAAAGGGTCTTCCAATAATAATAGACATACTATCGTCCTCGGGAATATCAAGAATAACAAAGTCCGTTAAAATAGTAACGTTTGGAACCACAACAGGCACATCTTCACAAATACCGACAGGTATAGCAGTTGCTTTATCAGCCATTTGCAAAGATATTTCAGTAGGTGTCAACTTATTCAAATCAAGTCTACGATATAAAGAGAGAGGCATAACACTAAC
Source organism: Aegilops bicornis (assembly GCA_021605145.1). Classification (NCBI taxonomy): domain Eukaryota; kingdom Viridiplantae; phylum Streptophyta; class Magnoliopsida; order Poales; family Poaceae; genus Aegilops; species Aegilops bicornis. The sequence continues at coordinate 200,140,560 of CM038675.1, read as the reverse complement.
ACCGGCTCCAAGATCACATAAAGCAGTTTTAACATAGTTTCTTTTAATGGAGCATGGTATAGTTGGTACTCCTGGATCTCCAAGTTTCTTAGGTATTCCACCCTTAAAAGTATAATTAGCAAGCATGGTGGAAATTTCAGCTTCCTATCTTTCTTTTATTTGTAACAATATATTTCATATACTTAGCATAAGGATTCATTTTGAGCATATCGCTTAATCACATACGCAAGAAGATAGGTCTAATCATTTCAAAGAAAGCGCTCAAAATCCTCATCATCCTTTTCTTGGATGGTTTCGAGGAAAAGGCATGGGTTTCTGAACCCAAGGTTCTCTTTCTTTACCTTGTTTCCTAGCAACAAAGTCTCTCTTATCATAACGTTGATTCTTTGATTGTGGGTTATCAAGATCAACAAAGAGGTTCAATTTCTACATCATTATCGCTGCTAGGTTGAGCATCAACATGAACATCATCATTAACATTTTCATTAGGTTCATGTTCATTACCAGATTGTGTTTCAAAGATCGTAAATAGAAATATCATTTGGATTCTCAGGTGTTTCAGCAATAGGTTCAATAGAAGCATGCAAAGTCCTATCATTTTTCTTTTTCTTCTTTTTAGAAGGACTAGGTGCATCAATATTATTTCTCTGAGAATCCTGCTCAATTCTCTTAGGGTGGCCTTCAGGATACAAAGGTTTCTGAGTCATTCTACCGGTTCTAGTAGCCACTCTAACAACATAATCATTATTCTTACTATTTAATTCATTGAGCAAATCATTTTGAGATTTAAGTACTTGTTCTAGTTGAGTGGTGACCATTGAAGCATGTTTAGTAATGAGTTTAAGTTCACCTTTAACTCTAGACATATAATCACCCAAGTGCTCAAGCGTATCGGAATTGTATTTCAACTGTCTACCAAAATAAGCATTGAAGTTTTCTTGTTTGACAATGAAATTATCAAACTCTTCTAAGCATTGTCTAGCAGACTTATAGTGAGGAATATCACCTTCATCAAATCTATAGAGAGAATTTACCTTTACTACCTGTGTCGGGTTATCAAGACCATGAGTTTCTTCAATAGGTGATGGATTGAGATCATATGTTTCTTCAACAGGCGGTAAATTAAGACCATGTATTTCTTCAATAGGAGGTAAATTCTTAACATCTTCAGCTTTAATACCTTTTTCTTTCATAGATTTCTTTGCCTCTTGCATATCTTCAGGACTGAGAAATAGAACACCTCTCTTCTTCGGAGTTGGTTTAGGAATAGGCTCAGGAGCTGGCTTCATTGGTCAACATATTATTCAATAGAATTTCAGCTTCATCCGGTGTTCTTTCCCTGAAAACAGAACCAACACAACTATCCAGGTAATCTCTGGAAGCATCGGTTAGTCCATTATAAAAGATATCAAGTAATTCATTTTTCTTAAGAGGATGATCAGGCAAAGCATTAAGTAATTGGAGAAGCCTCCCCCAAGCTCGTGGGAGACTCTCTTCTTCAATTTGCACAAAGTTGTATATTTCCTTTAAAGCAGCTTGTTTCTTATGAGCAGGAAAATATTTAGCAGAGAAGCAATAAATCATATCCTGGGGACTACGCACACAACCAGGATCAAGAGAATTAAACCATATCTTAGCATCACCCTTTAATGAGAACAGAAATATTTTAAGGATACAAAGATAGCGAGATTTCTCATCATTAGTGAACAGGGTGGCTATATCATTTAATTTAATAAGGTGTGCCACAACAATTTCAGATTCATAGCCATAAAAAGGATCAGATTCAACCAAAGTAATTATATCAGGATCAACAGAGAATTCATAAGCCTTATCAGTAACACAGATAGGTGAAGTAGCAAAAGCAGGGTCAGGTTTCATTCTAGCATTAAGAGATCGCTGCTTCCATTTAGCTAATAGATTCTTAAGATTACTTCTATCATTGCAAGCAAGAATAGCTCTAGCATATTCTTCATCCAAAACATAACCCTTAGGCACAACAGGCAATTCATATTTATTAGGGGGAGAGTCTTCATCATCACTATCTTCAATATTATCAGTTTCAATAATTTCATTCTCTCTAGCCCTAGCAAGTTGTTCATCAAGAAATTCACCAAGTGGCACAGTAGTATCAAGCATAGAGATAGTTTCATCATAAGTATCATGCATAGCAGAAGTGGCATCATCAATAACATGCGACATATCAGAATGAATGGCAGTAGCAGGTTTAGGTGTCGCAAGCTTACTCAAAACAGAAGGTGAATCAAGTGCAGAGCTAGATGGCAGTTCCTTACCTCCCCTCATAGTTGAGGGATAAATTTTTGTCTTAGCGTCTTTCAAGTTCTTCATAGTGACCAGCAGATATAAATCCCAAGTGACTTAACGAATAGATCTATGCTCCCCGGCAACGACGCGGAAAATAGTCTTGATAACACACAAGTATAGAGGATCGCAACAGTTTTCGACGGTAGAGTATTCAACCCAAATTTATTGATTGGACACAAGGGGAGCCAAAGAATATTCTCAAGTATTAGCAGTTGAGTTGTCAATTCAACCACACCTGGATAACTTAGTATCTGCAGCAAAGTATTTAGTAGCAAAGTAATATGGAAGTAACGGTAACGGTAGCAAAAGTAATATTTTTGGGTTTTATAGTGATTGTAACAGTAGCAACGGAAAAGTAAATAAGCGAAGAACAATATATGAAAAGCTCGTAGGCATTGGATCGATGATGGAGAATTATGCCGGATGCGGGTCCTCATATAACAGTCATAACATAGGGTGACACAGAACTAGCTCCAATTCATCAATGTAATGTAGGCATGTATTCAATATAGTCATACACGTGCTTATGGAAAAGAACTTGCATGACATCTTTTGTCCTACCCTCCCGTGGCAGCGGGTCCTAATGGAAACTAAGGGATATTAAGGTCTCCTTTTAATAGAGTACCGAACAAAGCATTAACACATAGTGAATACATGAACTCCTCAAACTATGGTCATCACCGGGAGTGGTCCCGATTATTGTCACTTCAGGGTTGCCGGATCATAACACATAGTAGGTGACTATAGACTTGCAAGATAGGATCAAGGACTCACATATATTCCTGAAAACATAATAGGTTCAGATCTGAAATCATGGCACTCGGGCCCTAGTGACAAGCATTAAGCATAGCAAAGTCATAGCAACATCAATCTCAGAACATAGTGGATACTAGGATCAAACCCTAACAAAACTAACTCGATTACATGATAGATCTCATCCAACCCATCACCGCCCAAAGAAGCTTCACGATGGAATTACTCACGCACGGCGGTGAGCATCATGAAATTGGTGATGGAGGATGGTTGATGATGACGACTGTGACGGATTCCCCTCTCCGGAGCCCCGAACGGACTCCAAATCAGTCCTCCTGAGAGGTTTTAGGGCTTGGCGGTAGCTCCATATCGTAAAACGCGATGAATCCCTTTCTCTGATTTTTTTGTCCCCGAAAGTGAATATATGGAGATGGAGTTGAGGTCGGTGGAGCGTCAGGGGGCCCACGAGGCAGGGGGCGCGCCCCCACCCTCGTGGACAGGGTGTGGGCCCCTGACGTGGATCCTTCTTCCAGTATTTTTAATATTTTCCAAAAATACGTTCTATGGAGTTTCAGGTCATTCCGAGAACTTTTGTTTCTGCACATAAATAACACCATGGAAAGTCTGCTGAAAACAGCGTCGGTCCGGGTTAGTTCCATTCAAATCATGCAAGTTACAGTCCAAAACAAGGGAAAAAGTGTTTGGAAAAGTTGATATGACGGGGACGTATCACGGCTCAGGGCGGATGCGACCTCCCACTGCCTTTGCCATTGAAGCGGCGCGCCTGCCGAGGGCGTTGGCTGCTGCATGCCCGGCTGTACACGCCTCCTCGCCACATTTAAATGCCTTCATTAAACCCACATGAAAGCCGAGAAACCTACTCTTGCCACACGTCCGTTCACGAGCGGGCCGACATTAAACACAACGCCGGACATGCTCCTCCCCTCAGCCCTCTATATAAACCAGGCCAGACGCTGGGCAAGAATCGCACCACTCCACCGCTCCCCATCTCCTCCTTCCACCATTTTCTCCAATCTTTCGATGACATCCGATGAGCCGGAAGAGCAGTTCTCCGGCATAAATTTCGGCTAGGTGGCTTGTCTCCCTCGACTAGCCCGACGGAGAAAGTTGCCGCCCCAAGCCAGCGCGTGGTTCAACAACTCATGACTTCAAACCAGCTCGCGGAGGAGTGGCGAATTGCTCCAGGCCGGCACGGCGGGGAGCATGGCGGCACGGGCATCGTCGACTCCAGTGCCTGCGACCGTGCCATCCGTCGTCGACGCGCGTAGCCGTGCTATGCAAGCAGAGAAAGAAGTCGGCTTCGTGGATGTCGAAGAGGTGGCGGCCAACACGTCCGCACCTGTCGCCATCATCGAGGAGAAGTAGACCACGGGAGGCCGCCGCCTCTTGGGTGCCAGGAAGGCCACCACCGGTGACCTGGCATGTTCTTCTTTATCTCAGACCATCCTGGGCACCCGTCTGAGCTCTAGGAAGCACCATTCCCCTCCAGCTGAAGCACCCTCTTTGCTGCTCCGATGAGTGACAAGCTGGACATAGAGAAGATACGGGGGAAGAATATGCCTCCGGGGCTCCCGACAGTCTCGTTAGCGGGCTGTTGGACATGAGGAAGACAAGCCGCGGCCGACCATAGACTAGTGTAGTGTATCCGTGTCATCAGAGTGGAGCTCCGCGCGACCGTACGTGAACATAGTTTTAGCTTTTTAGTTAAATATATGTCCAAAACGTAACCATTTTCGTCCGATTTGTATGAAATCTGTCATGTTTATATGAAATTCGACCTTGTTTGCATGAATTTCATTCGGTTTGTTGAAAAATAGTTTGAAATGTGTGCGTCTACGGTTGGATGGCGCCCTTCCGCATCCATGTCCGTGTGTCGGGGATATACCCCATGGCGTAACCCGGCCGGACTTGGCGATTCACCGGCGACCCGCACAGACCAGACGATTTACAAGCAACCTGACTGAACATTATGATTCACTAGTAACCCGGCGGGCGGGACAGACGGTGACAAGGCCCAAGGCCCAGAAGGCCGGCTCATGTTATGGTGGGCCGGTTTAAGAGGAAAGGCGTGAGGAGTATTTGTCTTACAAGGAGTTAAGACCTGGACTTGTATCCGGTTTGTATTAGAGATAGACTAGTCCTAATCCTAATAGGACTCCACATGTAACCCACCCCTTCAACATATATAAGGAGGGGCAGGGCTCCCCAAAGAGGGACAGGGCAAGAAGAAACAATCTCTAGGGCTAAACACAAAGGGCCGGTTTACGGCGTCTCCCTCGTGATGATAATGAGACCTAGCCACAAACAGCATGTAGGGTTCTTACCGGATGATGTTTCCCGGGGCCCGAAGCTGTCTAAATCCTTGTCTTGTGTTGTGTCTCTCGATTCCGATCAACCCCTTCAAGCTACCGCGTAGATGCGTTGGCCTCACGACTAAGTCCTCACACTAGGACATCTGCCGTGACAATTCCACGACAGTTGGCGCCCACCGTGGGGCCCGCGCACGGTGGTGTTGAGTTCTTGAAGGGATCTTTCACAGGGATCAAGAAGTTCGCAATTTTCCGGTTCGATGAGAGCTGGCGTGGAAAATTCACATCAACAATAAATTCATCAGTCAAGATTGATGACGTGTTCTCGGCGGCGGATAATCCGCCGAGTCCGAGACAGAGACAGAATTTTTTATGGGCCACAAGCTGATGAGATCGGCCGCTAGTACTGCCGCTCCACACCACACGATCTGCTGAGACAATATCTTGCTACTATCAATACAAGCAGGACCGAGTTCCCGAGAAGAAAAATACATCTGCTATGGCCGCTGATCTACGTGGGAAGGACAACCAACGAAAGGTCAAACCAATCAAAATGGGTGCTAGTATTCATTATTTTGGAAAAGCTATTAGTGCATACACGGATTCTGAGAGCCACATGCCGTGCAAGGTCACGCCAAGCAAAAAGGACAAGGACGGGGTGATGGATTCTGCCGCCTCGGTTTCCATCCACCTCCGTCACAAGCCGTCACCGAGTCGTCTCCACGTCACTGCTCCTCCGTCGTCTGCGCCAGGCCGAGCCGCCCCGGATCGGTTCCAAGTCACCGCCTCCAGCGCCCCTCTGCCAAAGTCGCGCTAAGACATCCACGATTGACTCGTCATCACAAGCACTCGCTGATACGTCTCCAACGTATCTATAATTTTTTATTGTTCCATGCTATTATATTATCTGTTTTGGATGTTTATGGGCCTTATTAAACACTTTTATATTATTTTTGGTACTAACTATTGACCCAGAGCCCAGTGCCAGTTCCTGTTTTTTTCCTTGTTTCAGTGTTTCGAAGAAAAGGAATATCAAACGGAGTCGAAACGGAATGAAACCTTCTGGAGAAGTTAATTTTGGAAGGAAAGCTACCCGATGGACTTGGAGTACACGACAGGAAGGAAACGAGGGAGCCACGAGGTAGGGGGGCGCGCCCACCCCCCTAAGGCCCGCCCTCCACCCTCGTGGGCCCCTCGTGGCTCCCCTGACGTACTTCTTCCTCCTATATATACCCATATACCCTAAAACGATTGGGGAACAGAATAGATCAGGAGTTCCGCCGCCGCAAGCCTCTGTAGCCACCAAAAACCAATCGGGACCCTGTTCTAGCACCTTGCCGAAGGGGGGATCTGAGGGAGTCCTGGACTAGGGGGTGTCCGGATAGCCGAACTATCATCTTTGCCCGGACTCCTAGACTATGAAGATACAAGATTGAAGACTTCGTCCCTTGTCCGGATAGGACTTTCCTTGGCGTGGAAGGCAAGCTTGGCGATACAGATATGTAGATTTCCTACCCTTGTAACCAACTCGTAACCCTAACCCTATTCGGTGTCTATATAAACCGAAGGGTTTTAGTCCGTGAGGACGAACAACAATCATACCATAGGCTAGCTTCTAGGGTTTAGCCTCTCGATCTCGTGGTAGATCTACTCTTGTACTACCCATATCATCAATATTAATCAAGCAGGAGTAGGGTATTACCTCCATCGAGAGGGCCCGAACCTGGGTAAAACATCGTGTCCCTTGTCTCCTGTTACCATCCGCTTAGACACACGGTTCGGGACCCCTACCCGAGATCCGCCGGTTTTGACACCGACATTGGTGCTTTCATTGAGAGTTCCTCCGTGTCGCCACCTATAGGCCCGATGGCTCCTTCAATCATCAAGATCGACGCAGTCCAGGTGAGACTTTTCTCCCGGACAGATCTTCGTATTCGCGGCTTTGCATGCGGGCCAATTCGCTAGGCCATCCGGAGCAGATCGAAGCTACGCCCCTGGCCATCAGGTCAGATTTGGAAAGCTTGAACTATACGGCCGATGTCCGCGGAGACTTGATCTTCGACGGATTCGAGCCACAACCGAGCGTGCCGCCGTCTCGATGGGTACGATCTAGCTCGCCGCGAACAGTGCCACGGAGGTCGCACTGCCCGCCTCCGACCCTTAATCCGGAGCCGGTTTCGCCGATCGAGGACGGTTGGTTGGACACCGCCTCGGGGGCTGAAATCTCTACGGCGATTGAGCCAAACACCATCCATGTCCTTTGCGAAGCTCGTGACTCCCAGGTGCCGGACTCCTTTCCGGACTCCGAACCTCCCGTGCCCTTGCCAGTCGAAACCGAAAGGTCGCCTGTTATGGAGTTCACCATCATGACATCTTTCAGCACTCGCCCTTTGGCGATATCCTGAACTCATTAAAGTCTCTCTCTTTGTCAGGTGAGCCCTGGCCGAACTACGGTCAGGAAGGTTGGGATTCGGACGACGAAGAAATTCAACGCCCACCCACCACCCACTTTGTAGCCACTGTCGATGACTTAACAGACATGCTCGACTTCGACTCCGAGGACATCGACGATATGGACGACGACGCCGGAGACGACCAAGAACCAGCGCCCACAGGGCACTGGATGGCCACCTCAACTTACAATATATATATGGTGGACACACGTAAGGGAAGCGATAACGAGGAACGACGAGACGCTGCGAAAGAAAATTCCCTCGAGAAGCAGTCAAAGCGACAGCGTAAGCGCCGCTCAAAACCTCACCTCGACAAAGATAGCGCCCACACAGACCCAGCCATAGAGCAGGGTGAGCCGGCCGACGACGAACATGCCATTGAGCAACCATCCGAACAGGCCAACTTGGACAAACCACCTGTCCCCGGCAAGGACAACAGTCCGGACGATCTCACGCCGGACATGTCATTGGATCAGAAGAACCTCCAAAAAGAGCTCCTCGCTACTGCGTGTAGCTTGAAAAAGCAGAAACAGAGGCTCAGAACAGCGGAAGACGCACTCCGAATGAGATGGAGTAAATTACTCAACACCGCAGACAAATATGGCGGATACCGCCAAGCAAAGAGCTACCCAAAGCGCAAACTACTGCCCGAATTCGATGAGGAGGCCGTAGAGCCCCCACGATCAAAAAACAAAGAGGCCGCCGGGTCGGATAGACGACCACATGGCAAACGTAGAGCGGCAAGCGGCACCGCACACAAGCCGGCACGCGATCCGCATAAGGATTCGCACCAAAAGGATGGCCCAGTTAGATCTATCTACGGGCCAAGGAAGCAAGTTCTAACGAGCAATACAACACGTCAAATATCCGAACATCACGGCACACCCAAATACAGGGGCGCCGCGCACCCTCTATGTTTCACCGATGAGGTGCTGGATCATGAATTTCCAGCCGATTCAAGCCCGTAAACATAGAGGCATACGACGGAACGACCACTGGAGTCTGGATTGAGGATTATATCCTCCACATACACATGGCCGAGGAGATGATCTCCACGCCATAAAATACCTACCCTCAAGCTCAAAGGGCCAGCCCGACATTGGCTTAAAAGCCTCCCCGAAACACCATTGGTAGTTTGGAAGAGCTTGAGTATGCTTTTCTGTCCAATTTCAAGTGAACCTATTTCAGACCTCCGGACGCAGATGATCTAAGTCACATAACCCAACAGCCCGGAGAGTCAGCTCGAAAATTCTGGAACAGGTTCCTCACCAAAAAGCACCAAATAGTCGACGGTCCGGACGCCGAAGCCTTAGCAGCTTTTAAACACAACGTCCGAGACGAATGGTTTCGCCAGACACCTTGGCCAGGAAAAGCCAAGAACAATGGCCGCACTAACAAGCCTCATGACCCGCTTTTATGCTGGAGAGGATAGCTGGCTAGCAAGATGCGCATCAGCGACCCAAGTATATCCAAGTCGTGGATGGAATGTGAAACCACGACGCAGCAAGGACCAGCGCCGGATTAAGGGAACGGTCCAAAGAGCGTGGCATGGAACGCCGGATTCAAAAGCTCACGGCGTAACAATAAAAACTGCCCCTTAAGGACAATAGCGATGAGCTATCCAACTTAAACAAAATCTTGGACAAGATATGCCAAATCCACAAGATTCCCGGAAGCCTGCAAACCTTACCCACAGAGATTGTTGGGTCTTCAAGCAGTCCGACAGACTCAACGCCGAACACAAGGGGCTCGACACACCAAGTGAGGATGATGACGAGCACCACAAGCAGAGCCCCGGAAAGCAAAAGAATTTCCCACAAGAGGTCAAAACAGTAAACTTACTTCAAGTAACAAAAGGGGAAAACAGAGAGGCACCCATTGAATTACGCGCCATCTACCCCAGCGGAGTCCCAACACTGGTTGTCAAAACCAATTACCTTCGACATCAGGACTACTCCGAAAGTATCCGGAACGCAGGATGGACTGCCTTGATACTAGAACCTATAATCGACGGTCTTCAATTTACGCAAGTCCTAATGGACAGCGGCAGTAATTTAAACCTACTATGTCAGGACACAATCCGCAACATGGGGATAAACCCAAACAGGATTAGCCATAGCAACACTTCCTTCCAAGGAATAATGCCAGGCACATATGGCCATTGTACGGGCTCCCTACTATTGGAAGTTATGTTCGCTCACCCGACAACTTCCGTCGGGAAAAGTTGGTCTTCCACATCGCCCCATTTAAAAGTAGCCATCAAGCACTCTTTGGGACGCGAAGCTTTCGCCCGCTTTAACGCAATACCGCATTATGCATCTCTTAAACTTAAAATGCCCGGTCCACGAGGCATCATTTCATTAAAGGGAAGCTGCGCGTGTCCCTCAAGGAAAGAATGTGAGACTTCCTTAACAGCCTCACACTAATACGGCCTTACTGGCCAAAAGCGTCTAAAGCAGGTCGTTCGGACCCCGGACACGGTTAGGCGAGTCCGGCATAAATAAACATGATGCTTACTAGCCGCTGCACTTCCCTTACAAGGGGCTCCACACATGTACAACAAGAGACAATAAGGCTCAATTTTACTCATTTTTGAATCATACTCTATTTTATTTCCAATTACATTTTAGCGTGATCTTTTTCAAACTAAGTTCCTCTCTTTTACAGATGAACGTCGTGCTATACCCGTCCAGGATACGGCACAACGGAGACACAGGCGCAGACGTGCAGCAGGGACCCGTTGCAAGGATTCTTTTCAGATTAAGACCCTGCGTAAACCTTTTTCACTGTCTCTTGTTGTTACTCATCCCCCGGTCTCTTATTATAACCGAGGAGGAGGTCATGCTTTGGCATCGACCGCGCCAGAATTTTGCACGCACTGGACACCAGGGGCTTGTTACTAAGGGGATTGTTCGCCCGCATTATAAAAGACCGAATACCTTAGGGAGTGTTCGCGTCTCGAGTTAGGCCTTATATGCATTAGCTCAATCATGTCTTTGGTCAAATGTTGGGTTTGCCCGGCTCACCTGTTTTGCTGCCTTACGCTCCGCTTCTATCGGCTAACGCGGCACCGGAGAACTATCGTGATTGTGCCCGGTTCGCCGACAAGCACCTCGAGAGAAAGCCGAAAACCGACCGTCATGATATAGCGAGAGACTGGTCAACCACTCGATGACTCACCGGAATGTTTAGAATTCCTCCGCATTAACGAAGGACCATTTTCTGGTCAGGCACATACGCACCCTGAATTCGGGAGAGTGCGGTGCCCCCAGGGGCTATATAGTAGCCCCACCATCGAACTCCTATGGCTAAGTGAAAGTGATAAAGCATTATAGTCCGGTTGCCTAGTTTGCTACGCTACCACCTCCTTTATAGGACCAAGACGTTGGATTAAGTCTGAAAGCGCGACTTCTTTGCAAACACCCCCGCACTATGTGCGTGGGGGCTGAAGACGAAGACTGCCATCTTTCAGGTTATATACATATATACATCAACGGCCGCACAGGAGGTAGTTTGCTACTTGAAGGCACAAGTAGAAAAAGCTCTTACATTAAAATTAAATGTTGTTTCATAAAATTATACATGTCATTCAAACATAACATCCTTCGAGCACTGCGTCTCTATTAAACGAGCGCCCGGAAGAACTTCCTCAAAATAGCGCTCGACTGGTACTCGGCTGTCGTCTGAATCTAGGGACGCAATATCGGTGGCCTTCATCTCAGCCCAGTATGCCTTGACACGGGCAAGAGCCATCCGCGCCCCCTCAATACACGCCGACCGCTTCATTGCGTCGATACGCGGTACCGCACCAAGGAACTGCTGCACTAAGCCAAAATCACTCTTCTACCGGGTCCGCTCGCCACAAATGAGTCATGACATGCTTCATGGCAAGTCCGGATAATCGATTCAGCTCGGCCCGTTCGCCAACCGATCGGTCAACGGAAGAGGACGCCACGGACTATGGAATTGCGACCAAAATAGCTCTTCCCTTCGCGCCCTTCCGCCTCGGAAGTGCTCAACCGCGTCTGCAGCGCTCGCCGCTAAGTCCAGATAAGCATCCTCCGAACTCCACAGCTTGTCCAACTGAGCATACTTCAGATCCGTATATTTCCTCTGCAGCAGAAACGGTTTTCCAGCCGCAATATCCTCGGCCTGACTCAGCTCCTCCTTGGCAGCTCTCATAGCGGAACGGGCATCCTTGGATTCGGCGGTGGCCTTTTTCAGGTCCTCTTATTCCGCTTGACGTTCTTTTTCAAGAACCTCGCAGCGGTCGGTAGTATTATTCAGTTTCAGGGCCAAATCGGCCATTTCCTCTTTGCTTCGGCAGTGAGCAGCCCGTTCGGCTTTCAGCTCTTCGGCCGCCTTTAAAGCGGCCGCATTACTCTTTCGGGCTTGCTCTTTAGCTCGGGCAAATTCCGCCCGCAGCCTCTCCACAGCAGCGACACCGTCTGCATCAAAGCATACAAGTGGTAAGGCATGGGTGTCAAGCTCCCTTACCAGGTGTCCGCGGATAAGTCGCATACCTTGTGACTCGTCAAACCGTTTATTGACCAGCGCGATGTCCGCATCCGCCTCGTCAAGTTGCCGCTTTAGTTCGGCAAATTCATCAGTCCGGCTAGCCACCGGACGCCCCGCCACCTACATAGGAACGGCGACATGTTAGTACTGAGATTATGATCCTCGGCATGCTGTCAGTTGTGACAGCATACCGAGTCTCAGGGGCTACTATCTATACAGGGCGCATTCTATATGTATAACTGTTAGAAGGTACATCATTTTTTTCGTACCTCAAACCCCGTCAGTAAACTTGTGGCGGCTTCATGCAATCCGTTCTCAGCGGATGCAATTCTTTCAATTACCGTAGCCATTAGGGCACGGTGATCTTCTGAGATATACGCTCGCCCGAGCAGGTCCTTCAGCTCCTCCGACCGCACGCCAGTTAGCGCCGGACCGTCCGGCCCCGCCGAACTCGGGGAAACTCTCCGTGACGACACTTCGGGGTCACCCGCCTCGCACGGCGCGAGTAGGTGGAGGCGTTTCGCTCTCTATCATCTCCGGACGAAGATCCCCCGAAGACGAGCTCTGCTGAGAAGGGCTGAGATCCGAACTACAATGTACAATTTCGGTTATCTTCAGAAATAAATACAGGGATGTTCTTTATTCACAGGACCCCTTCTTTTTTACTTACGGCTCGCTGGAGGTCTGATCCCCTTGGTAAAATAGTGCGGCTGGGGTACTTCCCAGCGCCGGACTTTCTGACGAAGACTTCTTTCCCCGTTTTAAGGCCTTGGCTTCCGGGTCTCCGGAAGCGGTCCTCTTCTCCCCTTGGAGGGGAGGATCCCTGATCCCCTCTTCCTTGGAAGCCTCCTTCGCGGAGGCAGTTGCTTCCCTGCTCCCCCCTTCGCCTTCTTTAAAAGGCGCGGCCTTCAACATCTCGGTCAACATGGGATCCGACTTGGTCTCTGGGAGGGTAGCCGGACACCTTATCAACTTTGCCTTGGCTATCCACTCATGTTCAAGAAACGGCTCCCTTAAAGGGCATATATATGATAAATGAATGAACAGCCTGTCCGTTCTGTGGTTACTTACTTGAGTATCCTGGTGATTGCAGCTTAGACCTGCGTCCGCGGTCAAGTCCGGACACCTCTCTTGTGATCCGAAGAACAGTTTGTACATCTCCTTGGGCGTCGCGCCCATAAAATGTTGGAGAGCTCGTGGTCCCTCCGGATTAAACTCCACAGACGGAGGGGGCGACGTTTGCAGGGCAGAAGGCGCCGAATCAGCATAACCTGCGCCGCCACGACCAGATTGATCTCTCTTTCTTGGAGGTCTCGAATACGGCCCTGCAACAGAGGAACGTCCTTGGGCGGCCCTCGATCAAGCCCCGGTTGACCCATGATGCCACGGCTGTGGTGGACCTGAGCGGAAGGCGGGTGGCGCCACCCATTTGGTGCCCCTGGGAGCGGTGATATAAAACCACTCCCGCTGCCACAAACCAAGCTCCTCTTGAAAAGAGCCCTCGGGCCACGGAGCATCAGCACACTTGCTTATGACCGCCCCTCCGCACTCTGCTTGTTGCCCCTCGATCATCTTCAGCTCCACCTTGAGGTCTTGAGCCACAATCCAAAGTGAGGGGTAATATGGAGGAAGGCTTCACATACGACAATGAATGACGAGATATGGAGGATGGACTCCGGATTCAAGTCATGGAAATCCAGCCCATAATAAAACATGAGCCCTCAGACAAAGGGATCCGTCGGAAGCCTAAACCCCGAAGGAAGTGAGACACGAACACCACGCTCTCGCCGGGCTCGGGAGTGGGAATGACCTGCCCTGGAGCAGGCAGCCTATGCGAAATCTCGCCGGTTAGATACCTGGCGTCTCGCAGCTTTAGCACATCTTCTTCTGTGATGGAAGAAGACATCCATCGGCCGAGCTGGTCGGAGCCGAACATCATCGAAGGTCCGAGGCGCCTAAAATCTGAAGCTTTGGGTGTTAGAACTCGAAGCGCGAGGCGAATTCGATGGAGGGTGGAAAAAAGAAGAGGGCCTTGGTCTCATTATAAAGAGGTTGAATACCAAGAGCCCTCCCCGTGGTCGATTGGGACTCGCCTTCGATAGAGGAGGCGTGCCAACGGGCACGGTGGGTTACCCACGTCCATATTGATGAGAATCCCGGAATAAGGGGGCACGATCTACGCTTTGATAAAGACGTGCCAAGGAAACCGCCTCGCTAAACGCGCTGAGGTGGGACAGTAAAAAACGATTCTAATAAAGGCCTGGCCGTGGTGTGATGTCACACCGCGGAATACGTCAGCAGATCTGTGCAAAAAATTATTCTCTCTACGGTGGTATATGGAACTTGTTTTGTAGAGCCGGACACTATCCTTGTGTTCAAAACCTTCTATGAAGTATTCGGAGGAGGAACCCGCCTTGCAATGCCGAAGAATATAAGCGCGCCGGACTCATCATCATTGAAGCATGGTTCAGGGGCTACTGAGGGAGTCCTGGACTAGGGGGTGTCCGGATAGCCGAACTATCATCTTTGCCCGGACTCCTAGACTATGAAGATACAAGATTGAAGACTTTGTCCCTTGTCCGGATAGGACTTTCCTTGGCGTGGAAGGCAAGCTTGGCGATATGGATATGTAGATTTCCTACCCTTGTAACCGACTCTGTGTAACCCTAACCCTATTCGGTGTCTATATAAACCGAAGGGTTTTAGTCCGTAGGACGAACAACAATCATAACATAGGCTAGCTTCTAGGGTTTAGCCTCTCTGATCTCGTGGTAGATCTACTCTTGTACTACCCATATCATCAATATTAATCAAGCAGGAGTAGGGTATTACCTCCATCGAGAGGGCCCGAACCTGGGTAAAAACATCGTGTCCCTTGTCTCCTGTTACCATCCGCCTAGACGCACAGTTCGGGACCCCCTACCCGAGATCCGCCGGTTTTGACACCGACAGGATCCCTCACCGGTGGCCATCTTCATCATCCCGGCGCTCTCCATGACGAGGAGGGAGTAGTTCACCCTCGGGGCTGAGGGTATGTACCAGTAGCTATGTGTTTGATCTCTCTCTCTCTCTCTCTCTCTCTCTCTCTCTCTCTCTCTCTCGTGTTCTTGATTTGGCACGATCTTGATGTATCGCGAGCTATGCTATTTGGATCTTATGTTACTTCTCCCCCTCTACTCTCTTGTAATGAATTGAGTTTTCCCTTTGAAGTTATCTTATCGGATTGAGTCTTTAATGATTTGAGAACACTTGATGTATGTCTTTCCGTGCATATCTGTGGTGACAATGGGATATCACGTGACTCACTTGATGTATGTTTTGGTGATCAACTTGCGGGTTCCTCCCATGAACTTATGCATAGGGGTTGGCACACGTTTTCGTCTTGATTCTCCGGTAGAAACTTTGGGGCACTCTTTGAGGTTCTTTGTGTTGGTTGAATAGATGAATCTGAGATTGTGTGATGCATATCGTATAATCATACCCACGGATACATGAGGTGACATTGGAGTATCTAGGGCTGTTTGTGACACTTATAGGAATAGCCCAACGGATTGATTGGAAAGAATAACTTTGAGGTAGTTTCGTACCCTACCATAATCTCTTCGTTTGTTCTCCACTATTAGTGACTTTGGAGTGACTCTTTGTTGCATTTTGAGGGATAGTTATATGATCCAATTATGTTATTATTGTTGAGAGAACTTGCACTAGTGAAAGTATGAACCCTAGGCCTTGTTTCCTAGCATTGCAATATCGTTCACGCTCACTTTTACCACTAGTTACCTTGCTGTTTTTATATTTTCAGATTACAAAAACCTATATCTACCATCCATATTGCACTTGTATCACCATCTCTTCACCGAACTAGTGCACCTATACAATTTACCATTGTATTGGGTGTGTTATGACACAAGAGACTCTTTATTATTTGGTTGCAGGGTTGCTTGAGAGATACCATCTTCATCCTACGCCTCCCATGGATTGATAAACCTTAGGTCATCCACTTGAGGGAAATTTTCTACTGTCGTACAAACCTCTGCACTTGGAGGCCCAACAACGTCTACAAGAAGAAGGTTGTGTAGTAGACATCAAGCAGTTTCTGGCGCCGTTGCCAGGGAGGTGAGTGCTTGAAGGTATATCTTTAGATCTTGCAACCGAATCTTTTTGTTTCTTGTTTTATCACTAGTTTAGTTTATAAAATAAAACTACAAAAAAATGGAATTGAGTTTGTCTCATATGCTTCATCTTTTTAATATCTTTCGTGAAAATGATGGGAAGGTAAATTGTGCTCAAGTGCTAGAAGAAGAAATCTATAGAATGTTTGGCACTAAATCTTTGTATGATGATCAAGATTGTGATGTTGTTAGTATGAATTCTATGAATATCCATGATGCTAATGATATGCAAAACCACAAGCTTGGGGATGCTATGTTTGATGAAGATGATATGTTTAGTCCCCCAAGTTTTGATGAGAATATTTATTATGATGTAAGCATGCCTCCTATCTATGATGATTATTGTGATGACACGTATGCTCTAAATAATAATGATAACCATGAAACTTGTCATCTTGATCTTAATTTTCAATCATATGATAGTTATTTTGTTGAGTTTGCTCCCACTACAATTGAAGAGAATAATTTTGCTTATGTGGAGGGTAGTAAAATTTCTATGCAAGTAGATCATGAAAAGAATGCTTTAGGTGCTGGCTATATTGTTGAATTCATTCATGGTGCTACTGAAAATTGTTATGAGGGAGGAATTTATGCTTGTAGGAATTGCAATAATATCGAGTTTCCTCTCTATGTGCTTAAAGTTTTGAAGTTATGCTTGTTTTGCCTTCCTATGCTAGTTTATTATTGTTCCCATAAGTTGTTTGCTCACAAAATTCCTATGCATAGGAAGTGGGTTAGACTTAAATGTGCTATTCATATTCTTCATGATGCTCTCTTTATGTTTCAATTCTTATCTCTTATGTGAGCATTGAAATGATCATGCCTAGCTAGGGGCGTTAAAGGTTAGCGCTTGTTGGGAGGCAACCAAATTTTATTTAGTTTCTTTCTTTTTGGTTCTGTTTAGGAATAAATAATACATCTAGCTTCTGTTTAGATGTGGTTTTGTGTTTTAATTAGTGTTTGTGCCAAGTAGAACCTTTGGGAAGACTTGGGTGAAGTCTTTATGATCATGCTGTAAAAAACAGAAACTTTAGCGCTCACGAGATTAGTTAAAACTTTTTACTGGAGAGTGCTATTTAGTTGATTCTTTTTGAAGATGATTACTAGAAAAATTCATCAGGTCCACCAATTTATTTTAGAATTTTTGTAGTTCCAGAAGTTTGCGTTAGTTACAAATTACTACAGACTGTTCTGTTTTTGACAGATTATGTTTTTCGTGTGTTGTTTGCTTATTCTGATGACTCTATGGCTAGTAAAATAGTTTATAAACCATAGAGAATTTGTAATACAGTAGGTTAACACAAATATAAATAAAGAATGAGTTGATTACAGTACTTTGAAGTGGTGTTTTGTTTTCTTTCGCTAACGGAGC
The DNA here is from genome assembly GCA_021605145.1 of Aegilops bicornis. Taxonomy (NCBI): domain Eukaryota; kingdom Viridiplantae; phylum Streptophyta; class Magnoliopsida; order Poales; family Poaceae; genus Aegilops; species Aegilops bicornis. The sequence goes on along the minus strand of CM038675.1, from coordinate 200,122,640 downwards.
TTACGAGTTTTCTGTTAAGTTTTGTGTTGTGAAGTTTTCAAGTTTTGGGTAAAGATCTGATGGACTATGGAATAAGGAGTGGCAAGAGCCTAAGCTTGGTGATGCACAAGGAACCCCAAGGTAATATTCAAGGATAACCAAGAGCCTAAGCTTGGGTATGCCCCGGAAGGCATCCCCTCTTTCGTCTTCGTTCATCAGTAACTTTACTTGGAGCTATATTTTTATCCACCACATGATATGTGTTTTGCTTGGAGCGTCATGTCATTTTATTTTATTTTGCTTGCTGTTTGAATAAAATACCAAGATCTGAAATTATTAAATAGGAGAGTCTTCACATAGTTGCATAATTATTCGACTACTCATTGGTCTTCACTTATATCTTTCAGAGTAGTTTGTTGTTTTATCTAGTGTTTCACTTATATCTTTTAGAGCACGGTGGTGGATTTATTTTGAAGAAATATATGAACTCTCCTGCTTCACTTATATTAATTTGAGAGTCTTAAACTGCATGGTAATGTGTTTAATCCTAATATGCTAGGTATTCAAGACTAGTAAAAACTTTCTTATGAGTGTGTTGAATACTAAGAGAAGTTTGATGGTTGATGATTGTTTTGAGATATGGAAGTAATAGTATCAAAGTCATGCTAGTTGAGTAGTTGTGAATTTGAGAAATGCTTGTGTTGAAGTTTCCAAGTCCCGTAGCATGCACGTATGGTAAACGTTATGTAACAAATTTGAAACATGAGGTGTTCTTTGATTGTCCTCCTTATGAGTGGCGGTCGGGGACGAGCGATGGTCTTTTCCTACCAATCTATCCCCCTAGGAGCATGCGCGTAGTGCTTGGTTTTTGATGACTTGTAGATTTTTGCAATAAGTATGTGAGTCCTTTATGACTACTGTTGAGTCCATGGATTATACGCACTCTCACCCTTCCATCATTGCTAGCCTCTTCGGTACAGTGCATTGCCCTTTCTCACACTTAGAGTAGGTGCAAACTTCGCCGGTGCATCCAAACCCCGTGATATGATACGCTCTTTCACACATAAACCTCCTTATATCTTCCTCAAAACAGCCACCATACCTACCTGTTATGGCATTTCCATAGCCATTCCGAGATATATTGCCATGCAACTTTCCACCATTCCGTTCATCATGACACGCTCATCATTGTCATATTGCTTAGCATGATCATGTAGTTGACATAGTATTTGTGGCAAAGCCACCGCTCATAATTATTTCATACATGTCACTCTTGGTTCGTTGCATATCCGGTACATCACGGAGGCATTCATATAGAGTCATACTTTGTTCTAGTATCGAGTTGTAATCATTGAGTTGTAAATAAATAGAAGTCTGATGATCATCATTTTCTAGAGCATTGTCCCAAGTGAGGAATAACAACAAAAAAAGAGAAATACCATAAAAAAGAGAAGGCCCAAAAAATTGAGAGAAAAAGAGAGAAGGGACAATGTTACTATCCTTTACCACACTTGTGCTTCAAAGTAGCACCATAATCTTCATGATAGAGAGTCTCTTGTTTTGTCACTTTCATATACTAGTGGGAATTTTTCATTATAGAACTTGGCTTGTATATTCCAACAATGGGCCTCCTCAAGTGCCCTAGGTCTTCGTGAGCAAGCAAGCTGGATGCACACCCACTTAGTTTCTTTTGTTGAGCTTTCATACATTTATAGCTCTAGTGCATCTGTTGCATGGCAATCCCTACTCCTTGCATTAACATCAATCGATGGGCATCTCCATAGCTCATTGATTAGCCTCGTTGATGTGAGACTTTCTCCTTTTTTGTCTTCTCCACATAACCCCCATCATCATATTCTATTCCACCCATAGTGCTATGTCCATGGCTCGCGCTCATGTATTGCGTGAAGGTTTATAAGTTTGAGATTACTAAAGTATGAAACAATTGCTTGGCTTGTCATCGGGGTTGTGCATGATGAGAGCATTCTTGTGTGACGAAAATGGACCATGACTAAACTATATGATTTTGTAGGGATGAACTTTCTTTGGCCACGTTATTTTGAGAGGACATAATTGCTTAGTTAGTATGCTTGAAGTATTATTATTTTTATGTCAATATGAATTTCTATCTTGAATCTTTCGGATCTGAATATTCATGCCACAAGTAAGAAGAATTACACTGAAATTATGCCTAGTAGCATTCCACATCAAAAATTCTGTTTTTATCATTTACCTACTCGAGGACGAGCAGGAATTAAGCTTAGATCTTGATACGTCTCCAACGTATCTATAATTTTTTATTATTCCATGCTATTATATTATCTGTTTTGGATGTTTATGGGCCTTATTAAACACTTCTATATTATTTTTGGGACTAACCTATTGACCCAGAGCCCAGTGCCAGTTCCTGTTTTTTTCCTTCTTTCAGTGTTTCGAAGAAAAGGAATATCAAACGGAGTCGAAACGGAATGAAACCATCTAGAGAAGTTATTTTTGGAAGGAAAGCTACCCGATGGAGTTGGAGTGCACAAGAGGAAAGAAACGAGGGAGCCACGAGGTAGGGGGCGCGCCCACCCCCCTAGGGCGCACCCTCCACCCTCGTGGGCCCCTCGTGGCTCCCCTTGCGTACTTCTTCCTCCTATAAATACCCATATACCTTAAAACGATCGGGGAACAGAATAGATCGGGAGTTCCGCCGCCGCAAGCCTCTGTAGCCACCAAAAACCAATAGGGACCCTGTTCCGGCACCCTGTCGAGAGGGGGATCCTCACCGTGGCCATCTTCATCATCCCGCGCTCTCCTTGACGAGGAGGGAGTAGTTCACCCTCGGGGCTGAGGGTATGTACCAGTAGCTATGTGTTTGATCTCTCTCTCTCTCTCATGTTCTTGATTTGGCACGATCTTGATGTATCACGAGCTTTGCTATTATAGTTGGATCTTATGTTGCTTCTCCCCCTCTACTCTCTTGTAATGGATTGAGTTTTCCTTTGAAGTAATCTTATCGGATTGAGTCTTTAATGATTTGAGAACACTTGATGTATGTCTTGCCGTGCATATCTGTGGTGACAATGGGATATCACGTGACTCACTTGATGTATGTTTTGGTGATCAACTTGCGGGTTCCGCCCATGAACTTATGCATAGGGGTTGGCACACGTTTTCGTCTTGATTCTCCGGTAGAAACTTTGGGGCACTCTTTGAGGTTCTTTGTGTTGGTTGAATAGATGAATCTGAGATTGTGTGATGCATATCTTATAATCATACCCACGGATACTTGAGGTGACATTGGAGTATCTAGGTGACATTAGGGTTTTGGTTGATTTGTGTCTTAAGGTGTTATTCTAGTACTAACTCTAGGGTTGTTTGTGACACTTATAGGAATAGCCCAACAGATTGATTGGAAAGAATAACTTTGAGGTAGTTTCGTACCCTACCATAATCTCTTCGTTTGTTCTCCACTATTAGTGACTTTGGAGTGACTCTTTGTTGCATGTCGAGGGATAGTTATATGATCCAATTATGTTATTATTGTTGAGAGAACTTGCACTAGTGAAAGTATGAACCCTAGGCCTTGTTTCCTAGCATTGCAATACCGTTCACGCTCACTTTTACCACTAGTTACCTTGCTGTTTTTATATTTTAAGATTACAAAAACCTATATCTACCATCCATATTGCACTTGTATCACCATCTCTTCGCCGAACTAGTGCACCTATACAATTTACCATTGTATTGGGTGTGTTGGGGACACAAGAGACTCTTTGTTATTTGGTTGCGTGGTTGCTTGAGAGAGACCATCTTCATCCTACGCCTCCCACGGATTGATAAACCTTAGGTCATCCACTTGAGGGAAATTTGCTACTGTCCTACAAACCTCTACAGTTGGAGGCCCAACAACGTCTACAAGAAGAAGGTTGTGTAGTAGACATCACTCGCCTCCGCCATGACCAACATCAAGTCGCCGCACTGCTCGGCCGTCTTCACCCCGTTCGGAGCCCGCTTCACCGAGCTGCTCAACTGCCGTGACCTGGCCTTGCTCCGCCTCCGGCTCGGATCCACTATCCGCTCCGAGCATCCGTCGAATCTCGCCGCTCCTGAACCGCCTCCGCGGAGTCGCCTTCCATACGAGTCGCCGATGTCCGGTTGCCGCGTTTGCTCCGGTCTTAAACCGCCCAGGTCTGTTGTGAGTCGCCGTTGCCATGCCTCTCCCCGATCTTGAACCGCCTACGTCTACCGTGAGTCGCTGCCCCATGCAAAGTCCTATCATTTTTGCTTTTCTTCTTTTTAAAAGGACTAGATGCATCAATATCATTTCTCTGAGAATCTTGTTCAATTCTCTTAGGGTGGCCTTCAGGATACAAAGGTTCCCGAGTGATTCTACCAGTTCTAGTAGCCACTCTAACATCATAGTCATATTTCTTACTATGTAATTCATTGAGCAAATCATTTTGAGCTTTAAGTACTTGTTCTACTTGAGTGGTAACCATAGAAGCATGTTTACTAATGAGTTTAAGTTCACCTTTAACATTAGCCATGTAATTACCCAAGTGTTCAAGCATATTTGAATTGTATTTCAATTGTCTACCAAAATAAGCATTAAAATCGTCTTGCTTCACCATAAAATTATCAAACTCATCTAAGCATTGGCTAGCAAACTTAGTAAGAGGGATTTCAGCTTTATCATATCTATAGAGAGAATTTACCTTTACTACCTGTGTCGGGTTATCAAGACATTGAGTTTCTTCAATAGGTAATGGATTAAGATCATATGTTTCTTCAACATGCGGTAAATTAAGGCAATGTATTTCTTCAATAGGAGGTAAATTCTTAACATCTTCAGCTTTTATACATTTTTCTTTCATAGATTTCTTTGCCTCTTGCATATCTTCAGGACTGAGAAATAGAATACCTCTCTTCTTCGGAGTTGGTTTAGGAATAGGCTCAGGAATTGGCTCAGGAGCTGGCTCGGGAAGTTTCCAATTATTTTCATTTGTCAACATATTATTCAATAGAATTTCAGCTTCATCCGGTGTTCTTTCCCTCAAAACAGAACCAGCACAACTATCCAGGTAATCTCTGGAAGCATCGGTTAGTCCATTATAAAAGATATCAAGTATTTCATTTTTATTAAGAGGATGATCAGGCAAAGCATTAAGTAACTTGAGAAGCCTCCCCCAAGCTTGTGGGAGACTCTCTTCCTCAATTTGCACAAAATTATATATGTCCCTTAAAGCAGCTTGTTTCTTATGAGCAGGGAAATATTTAGCAGAGAAGTAATAAATCATATCCTGGGGACTACGTACACAACCAGGATCAGGAGAATTAAACCATATCTTAGCATCACCCTTTAATGAGAACGGAAATATTTTAAGGATATATAGATAGCAAGATTTCTCATCATTAGTGAACAGGGTGGCTATATCATTTAATTTAGTAAGATGTGCCACAACAGTTTCAGATTCATAGCCATGAAAAGGACCAGATTCAACCAAAGTAATTATATCAGGATCAACAGAGAATTCATAATCCTTATCGGTAACACAACTAGGTGAAGTAGCAAAAGCAGGGTCTGGTTTCATTCTAGCATTAAGAGATTGCTGCTTCCATTTAGCTAATAACCTCTTGAGCTCGTATCTATCTTTGCAAGCTAAAATAGCTAGAGCAGCTTCTTTTTCCAAAACATAACCCTCAGGAATAACAGACGATTCATAATTATTAGGGGGAGAGTCTTCATCATCACTTTCTTCAATATTATCAGTTTCAATAATTTCATTCTCTCTAACCCTAGCAATTTGTTCATCAAGAAATTCACCAAGTGGCACAGTAGTATCAAGCATAGAAGTAGTTTCATCATAAGTATCATGCATAGCAGAAGTGGCATCATCAATAAAATGCGACATATCGTAATCTAATAGCGTAAGCGAGGTTTAGGTGTCGCAAGCTAACTCAAAACAGAAGGTGAATCAAGTGTAGAGCTAGATGGCGCTTCCTTACCTCCCCTCGTAGTTGAGGGATAAATTGTTGTCTTAGCGTCTTTCAAGTTCTTCATAGTGACCAGCAGATATAAATCCCAAGTGACCCAAAGAATAGAGCTATGCTCCCCGGCAACGGTGCCAGAAAATAGTCTTGATAACCCACAAGTGTAGGGGATCGCAACAGTTTTCGAGGGTAGAGTATTCAACCCAAATTTATTGATTCGACACAAGGGGAGCCAAAGAATATTCTCAAGTATTAGCAGTTGAGTTGTCAATTCAACCACACCTGGATAACTTAGTATCTGCAGCAAATTATTTAGTAGAAAAGTAATATGGAAGTAAAGGTAACGGTAGCAAAAGTAATATTTTTGGTTTTGTAGTGATTGTAACAGTAGCAACGGAAAAGTAAATAAGCGAAGAATAATATGTGAAAAGCTCGTAGGCATTGGATCGGTGATGGAGAATTATGCCGGATACGGCTCATCATGTAACGGTCATAACATAGGGTGACACAGAACTAGCTCCAATTCATTAATATAATGTAGGCATGTATTCTGAATATAGTCATACATGCTTATGGAAAAGAACTTGCATGACATCTTTTGTCCTACCCTCCCGTGGCAGCGGGTTTCTAGCGGAAACTAAGGGATATTAAGGCCTCCTTTTAATAGAGTACCGGACCAAAGCATTATCACATAGTGAATACATGAACTCCTTAAACTACGGTCATCATCGGGAGTGGTCCCGATTATTGTCACTTCGGGGTTGCCGGATCATAACATATAGTAGGTGACTATAGACTTGCAAGATAGGATCAAGAACTCACATATATTCATGAAAACATAATAGGTTCAGATCTGAAATCATGGCACTCGGGCCCTAGTGACAAGAATTAAGCATAGCAAAGTCATAGCAACATCAATCTCAGAACATAGTAGATACTAGGGATCAAACCCTAACAAAACTAACTCAATTACATGATAGATCTCATCCAACCCATCACCGTCCAGCAAGCCTACGATGGAATTACTCACGGACGACGGTGAGCATCATGGAATTGGTGATGGAGGATGGTTGATGACGACGACGGCGATGAATCCCCCTCTCTGGAGCCCCGAACAGACTCCAGATTAGCCCTCCCAAGAGGTTTTAGGGCTTGGCGGTGGCTCCGTATCGTAAAACGCGACGAATCCTTCTCTCTGATTTTTTCTCCCCGAAAGTGAATATATGGAGTTGCAGTTGAGGTCGGTGGAGCGTCGGGGCCCACGAGGTAGGGGGCGCGCCCGGGGCCTCGTGGGACAGGGTGTGGGCCCCCGACGTGGAGTTTTCTTCCAAAGATTTTTATATTTTCCAAAAGATGTTCCGTGAAGTTTCGTGTCATTGCGAGAACTTTTGTTTACGCATAAATAACACCATGGAAAGTCTCTGCTGAAAACAAATCGATCCGGGTTAGTTCCATTCAAATCATGCAAGTTAGAGTCCAAAACAAGGGCAAAAGTGTTTGGAAAAGTAGATACAACGGAGACGTATCACATTTCTCGGAATCACTAGATTTGGAGTGGCATTTATCAAATTAACCCTGGTGTCAGCCGCTGGGTCCCTGGTGTCAGCCGCTCGTTGTGCAATTCTCTCATTTATTGATTACGTTAACAATGGCATGGGACCGAGATGTCAGAAATCCACTAAGAGGAGTCATTTTTTATTGGCTTGAAATAAGGAGGCACTTGCTTGCGTACTGCCATGACCTTGGTGGGTCCCTGCTGTCATCCTCTCCACGTACAATCATCTCCTAATTGTGTACGCGTCAACCTGGTAGGCCCACAAGTCATCCTCTAAACCCGTGGCGGACAAATACAACCCATTTAAAAAATAACAGCCCATTCCATACGTTCAAACGAAAAGTTCAACATTCAGAGCAAAGTAACAGGCCTGATCCAGATAGAGTACTGAACTTCCACATTGACAACCATCATAGCCAAGTTAACTCTCTACTCCCACTAATACTCTAGTAGTGTACAAGTACTAACTTACTCTTAGCTATCTAGACGATGACGGCCGCCATCTGCGGTACATGCTAAATGCCGGCACCGGCGTCCTCCGCCTCGCCTCGGACTTGCCAGAGGTGTGATAGGGCGCGTTGCTCACGCGTGTTGGCCCTTCCCATGCCGGCGTGTGATACGTCCATTTTGCATCATGCTTTTATGTCGATATTTATTGCATTATGGGCTGTTATTACACGTTATGTCACAATACTTATGCCTATTCTCTCTTATTTTACAAGGCTTACATAAGGAGGGAGAATGCCGGTAGCTGGAATTCTGGGCTGGAAAAGGAGCAAATATTAGAGACCTATTCTGCACAACTCCAAAAGTCTTGAAACTCCACAGAATATCTTACAATAAATAATAAAAAATCCTCGCCAAAGATGAAGGCCAGGGGGCCCACACCCAGTCCACAAGGGTGGGGGGGCGCGCCCCCCCTCCTAGGGCGCGCCCCCCCTACCTCGTGGGCCCCCTGGTGGCCCACCGATGCCCATCTTCTGCTATATGAGGTCTTTCGTTGGGAAAAAAATCAGAGGCAACCTTTCTGGACGAAACTCCACCGCCACGAGGCGGAACCTTGGCGGAACCAATCTAGAGCTCCGGCAGAGCTGTTCTGCCGGGGACACTTCCCTCCGGGAGGGGGAAATCATCACCAACATCGTCACCAGCGCTCCTCTCATCGGGAGAGGGCAATCTCCATCAACATCTTCACCAGCACCATCTTCTCTCAAAACCCTAGTTCATCTCTTGTATCCAATTCTTGTCTGCAAGTCCGGATTGGTACTAGTAGGTTGCTAGTAGTGTTGATTACTACTTGTAGTTGATGCTAGTTGGTTTATTTGGTGGAAGATCATATGTTCAGATCCTATATGCATATTAATACCCCTCTGATTATGAACATGAATATGCTTTGTGAGTAGTTACGTTTGTTCACGAGGACATGGGAGAAGTCTTGCTATTAGTAGCATGTGAATTTGGTATTCGCTCGATATTTTGATGAGATGTATGTTGTCTAGCCTCTAGTGGTGTTATGTGAACGTCGACTACATAACACTTCACCATTATTTGGGCCTAGAGGAAGGCATTGGAAAGTAATAAGTACATGATGGGTTGCTAGAGTGATGAAGCTTAAACCCTAGTTTATGCGTTGCTTCGTAAGGGCTGATTTGGATCCATATGTTTCATGCTATGGTTAGGTTTACCTTAATACTTTTGTTGTAGTTGCGGATGCTTGCAATAGAGGTTAATCATAAGTGGGATGTTTGTTCAAGTAAGAACAACACCCAAGCACCGAACGTGAATCATATGAACGTGATGAAAACTAGCTTGAAGATATTCCCATGTGACCTCGGGAGCGCTTTTCTTATTATAAGAGTTTGTCCAGGATTGTCCTTTGCTACAAAAAGGATTGGGCCACCTTGCTGCACTTTATTTACTTTTATTAATTGTTTCCCGTTACAAATTATCCTATCACAAAACTATCTGTTACCACTTGTTTCAGTACTTGCAGAGAATACCTTGCAGAAAACCGCTTATCATTTCCTTCTGCTCCTCGTTGGGTTCGACACTCTTACTTATCGAAAGGACTATGATAGATCCGGGGAGTGAAGCACCTTTGGTAGGTGGAATTTGGTAAGGAAATTTTATATAGTGTGCTGAAATTTACTGTCACTTGTTACTTTGGAAAGTAATCCTCTGAGAGGCTTGTTCGGGGTATCTTCACCCCGTCCAGTAGAGCAAAGAGTTTCTCCTCAACCTACTGAACCTATTGAAAATGAAACTCCTTTTGAAGTTCCTTCGGGTATGATGGAAAAACTGCTAGCTAATGCTTTTGCAGGAGATGGAACCAAGCATCCTGATGAACACTTAATAAATGTGGATGAGGTTTGTGGATTATTTAAGCTTGCAGGTATACCCGATGATGTTGTTAAGAAGAAGGTATTCCCTTTATCTTTTAAGGAAGATGCATTGACATGGTATAGGCTATGTGATGATACGAGATCATGGAACTACAAAAGATTGAAATTGGAATTTCATCAAAAATATTATCCCATGCATCTTGTTCGTCGTGATCGCAATTACATAAATTTTTGGCCTCGCGAAGGAGAAAGCATCGCTCAAGCTTGGGGGAGGGTTGAATCAGTGTTATATTCATGCCCCAATCATGAGCTCTCGAGAGAAATAATTATTCAAAGTTTTTATGCTCGGTTTTCTCATAATAATCAAACCATGCTCGATACTTCTTGTGCTGGCTCTTTTATGATGAAGACTATTGAATCAGATGGAATTTATTGGATATAATTAAACGCAACTTTGAAGATTGGGACCTCGATGAAGGTAAGGAGTCAGGTATGACACCTAAGTTTGATTGTTTTAAATCTTTTATGGATACCGATATTTTCCGTAAGTTTAGCACTAAATATGGACTTGACTCTGAGATAGTAGCTTCTTTCTGTGAATCTTTTGCTACTTATGTTGATCTCTCCAAGGAGAAGTGGTTTAAATATCATCCTCCCATAGAAGTAAAAGTATCTGCACCTATTAAAGTTGAAGAAAAGACTGTCACTTATAATGATCCTATTGTTCCTACCTCTTATGTTGAGAAACCACCTTTCCCGGTTAGAATAAAGGATCATGATAAAGCTTCAATCAGGTTTCGTAAAATCAATATTCGAAATTATACACCTCCTGAGCAAGTCAAAGTAGAACCTAATATTGCTATTGTTAAAGATCTCTTGTCTGATAATATTGATGGGCATGTTATTCAATTCTGTGGTGAATCTGCTAGAATTGCTAAACCTGGCGCTAAAGATAAACATAGACCTATGGTAGGCGTGCCTGTTATTTCTGTTAAAATAGGATATCATTGTTATCATGGCTTATGTGATATGGGTGCTAGTGCTAGTGTTATACCTTATGACTTATATAAAGAAATTAAGCATGAAATTGCACCTGCTGAGTTAGAAGATATTGATGTCACAATTAAACTTGCCAATAGAGATACCATATCGCCAGTGGGAATTGTTAGAGATGTTGAAGTCTTGTGTGGGAAAATTAAATATCCTGCTGATTTTCTTGTTCTTAGCTCCCCACAAGATAGCTTTTGTCCCATTATATTTGGTAGACCCTTCTTGAATACTGTTAATGCTAAGATAGACTGTGAAAAGAATCTTGTTACTATTGGCTTGGATGATATGATTCATGAGTTTAATTTGTCTAAATTTAGTAAACAACACCGTGAAGAAGAATTGCCTAGCAAGGATGAAATTATTGGTCTTGGTTCTATTGCCGTACCTCCTAGTGATCCTCTAGAACATTATTTGCTGGACCATGAAAATGATATGTTTATGAATGAAAGAAGGGAAATAGACGAAGTATTCTTTAAACAGGAACCTATTCTGAAACACAATTTACCTGTTGAAATCCTAGGGGATCCTCCTCCACCCAAGGGTGATCCCGTGTTTGAGCTTAAACCGTTGCCTGATAATCTTAAATATGCTTATCTTGAGGAAAAGAAAATATATCATGTTATTATTAGTGCTAACCTTTCAGAGCATGAAGAAGAGAGATTATTGAAAACTCAAGAAGCACCGTGCTGCTATTGGATATACTCTTGATGATCTTAAGGGCATTAGTCCCACTCTATGTCAACATAAAATAAATTTGGAAGAAGATGCCAAACCGGTTCGTGATCATCAATGAAGGCTTAATTCTAAGATGAAAGAAGTGGTAAGAAAAGAAATACTAAAGCTTCTGGAGGCAGGTATAATTTATCCCGTTCTTGACGATTGGGTAAGTCCCTTTGACGATCGATTGGGTAAGTCCTGTTCATTGTGTTCCTAAGAAGGGAGGTGTTACTGTAGTTCCTAATGATAAAGATGAATTGATCCCACAAAGAATTATTACAGGTTATAGGATGGTAATTGATTTCGCAAATTAAATAAAGCTACTAAGAAAGATCATTACCCTTACCTTTTATTGATCGGATGCTAGAAAGATTATGCAAACATACACATTATTGCTTTCTAGATGGTTATTTTGGTTTCTCTCAAATACCTGTGTCGGCTAAAGATCAATCAAAGACTACTTTTACATGCCCTTTTGGTACTTCTGCTTATATACGTATGCCTTTTGGTTTATGTAATGCACCTGCTACCTTTCAAAGATGCATGATGGCTATATTCTCTGACTTTTGTGAATAGATTTGTGAGGTTTTCATGGATGACTTTTCCGTCTATGGATCCTCCAATGATGATTTCTTGAGCAATCTTGATCGAGTTTTGCAGAGATGTGAAGAAAATAATCTTGTCTTGAATTGGGAAAAGTGCCACTTTATGGTTAATGAAGGTATTGTATTGGGGCATAAAGTTTCTGAAATAGGTATTGAAGTTGATAAATCCAAAGTTGATGCTATTGAAAAGATGCCATGTCCCAAGGACATCAAAGGTATAAGAAGTTTCCTTGGTCATGCCGGATTTTATAGGAGGTTCATTAAGGACTTCTCCAAAATTTCTCTGCCTCTGACTAATTTATTACAAAAAGATATACCATTTTTCTTTGATGATGATTGTGTAGAAGCATTTGAAATACTTAAGAAAGCATTGATCTCTGCACCTATTGTTCAGCCACCTGATTGGAATCTACCCTTTGAAATTATGTGTGATGCTAGTGATTATGCTGTAGGAGCTGCACTAGGACAAAGAGTTGATAAGAAATTAAATGTTATACATTATGCTAGTAAAACTTTAGACAATTCTCAAAGAAACTATGCTACTACTGAAAAGGAATTCTTAGCAGTTGTATTTGCATGTGATAAGTTCAGACTTTATATTGTTGATTCTAAAGTAACTATTCACACTGATCATGCTGCTATTAAATATCTGATGGAAAAGAAAGATGCTAAACCTAGACTTATTAGATGGGTTCTCTTGCTACAAGAATTTGATTTGCATATTGTTGATAGAAAGGGAGTTGAGAACCCCTGCGCATAACTTGTCTAGGTTAGAAAATGTTCTTGATGACCCACTACCTATTGATGATAGCTTTCCTGATGAGCAATTTAATGTCATAAATACTTCTCATAGTACTCCATGGTATGCAGATTATGTTAATTGCATTTTTGCTAAATTTATACCACCTAGTTTCACTTACCAGCAAAAGAAAAAGTTTTTCTATGATTTGAGACATTACTTTTGGGATAACCCACATCTTTATAAAGAAGGAGTAGATGGTGTTATTAGATGTTGTGTACCTGAGCATGAACAGGAGCAGATCCTACGCAAGTGTCACTCCGAAGCTTATGGAGGACACCACGCTGGAGATAGAACTGCACATAAGGTATTGCAATCCGGTTTTTATTTGCCTACTCTCTTCAAGGATGCCCGTAAGTTTGTCTTGTCTTGTGATGAATGTCAAAGAATTGGTAATATTAGTAGACGTCAAGAAATGCCTATGAATTATTCACTTGTTATTGAACCATTTGATGTTTGGGGCTTTGATTATATGGGACCTTTTCCTGCCTCTAATGGATATACACATATTTTAGTTGCTGTTGATTACGTTACTAAGTGGGTAGAAGCTATTCCAACTAGTAGTGCTGATCATAACACTTCTATTAAAATGCTTAAAGAAGTTATTTTTCCGAGGTTTGGAGTCCCTAGATATTTAATGACTGATGGTGGTTCACATTTTATTCATGGTGCTTTCCATAAAATGCTTGCTAAATATGATGTTAATCATATAATTGCATCTCCATATCACCCGCAATCTAGTGGTCAAGTAGAATTGAGTAATAGAGAGCTCAAATTAATTTTGCAAAAGACTGTCAATAGGTCTAGAAAGAATTGGTCCAAGAAACTTGATGATGCATTATGGGCCTATAGAACTGCATATAAAAATCCTATGGGTATGTCTCCGTATAAAATGGTTTATGGAAAAGCATATCATTACCTCTCGAACTAGAACATAAGGCTTATTGGGCTATTAAAGAGCTCAACTATGATTTCAAACTTGCCGGTGAGAAGAGGTTATTTTATATTAGCTGACTTAATGAATGGAGAACCCAAGCCTATGAAAATGCCAAGTTATTTAAAGAAAAAGTCAAAAGATGGCATGACAAAAGGATACAAAAGCGTCAGTTTAATGTAGGTGATTATGTATTGCTATACAACTCTCGTTTAAGATTTTTTGCAGGAAAGCTTCTCTCTAAATGGGAAGGACCCTACGTTATCGAGGAGGTCTATCATTCCGGTGCCATAAAAATCAACAACTTTGAAGGCACAAATCCGAAGGTGGTAAACGGCCAAAGAATCAAACACTATATCTCAGGTAATCCTACAAATGTTGAAACCAATGTTATTGAAACCGTAACCCCGGAGGAATACATAAGGGACACTTTTCGGAACATTTCAGACTCCGAAAAGGAATAGGTATGTGGTACGGTAAGTAAACCGACTCCAAAACAATTTTTAAGGCAATATTTCTCCGTTTTGGAATATTTAGAAAAATAGAAAATAAGTAGCAGTCCGGGAAGGACACGAGGGCCCCACGAGGGTGGAGGGCGCGCCTACCCCTCCGGGCGCGCCTACCTCGTGGGCCCCTCGTGTGTCTTCCGGACTCCGTTTTCTTGCACGATACATATTTTGGTCGATAAAAATTCATTATATATTCTCCCGAAGGTTTTGACTCCCGTATCACGCAAATATCCTCTGTTTTTGTTTCGAGCTGTTGCCGCTGCAGATTAGAGCAAGATGTCTTCTCAAGAGTCAGTCGGGGAGAGCCGGGTATCTAATCCGGAACCGGAACCAAGGGCAAACACCGAAGCTGACCCCTTTGGGCCATCAACGGAGGAGGAGATGGAGGCTGACTTGATGAGAGTAGATGCCATGGAGGATCAAGAAGTCACTTCTCGCTTTCGAGCTGGGTTCGCGATGGGGGAACTGCAGAGCTCAGCTATTCCAAACTCAGTTATCCCTTCCAATGTTAGATTTCTTTCTTATGAAAATATGAAGAGGAGTGTCACTTGTTCTCCCGCAGCTATGCAACATCCTTGGGTGCAAGGAGCCTTAGCAGTTACAGGGAAGCTTCGCAAGGAAATAATGGACCTCAAGCAGCAAGTCAATAAGCTTGAGGAGGAGAATCGTATCCTAAAGGGTATCATCTCCAAGAATGTTTCACCAACCCCGAAGAAGGAGATATAATCACATGGGTATGGGCACTCCCCTTGGCAACTGCCAAGCTTGGGGGAGGTGCCCCGGTTTCGTATCACAATCACATCTCCTATTTTTACCGTTTTTCTTAGTTCGATCCTATTAGTAGTATCTTGATCTATTAGAATAAAGTCTATGGCATGATCTAGTTTTGAGTTTTGCTTTATGATCTCTCTATGTAATCGAGTCCATGAGCTATATAATAAAGATTAGTGTTGAGTCAAGGGCTTGATTGTTTTACCATGATCTTGTGTGCATAAAAGAAAAGAAAGAAAAAGAATAAAATGAAATAAAGAGTTCATATTGATCTTATTGAGAGTAATGACTTCACATAGAAAGGGTATGATGATTGAAAGTTGTTGGGAGTTGGCAACCATAGCTTTGGTCATCGTTGCAATTAATAGGAAATAATAAGGAAAGAGAGGTTTCACATATAGATATACTATTATTGACACCTTTTATGATTGTGAGCACTCATTAAAATATGACATGCTAAAGAGTTGATGTTGGACAAGGAAGACAACGTAATGGGTTATGTTTTCTTATATCTGAGATAAAGTATATTGTCATGGATCTTCCAACATGTTGAGCTCGCCTTTCCCCCTCATGCTAGCCAAATTCTCAGCACCAAGTAGAGATACTACATGTGCTTCCAAAAACCCTTAAACCACTTTGCCATTAGATTCCACCATATCTACCTATGGATTGAGTAAGATCCTTAAAGTAAGTTGTCATCGGTGCAAAGCAATAAAAATTGCTCTCTAAACATGTATGATTGATTGGTGTGGGAGAAATAAGCTTTATACGATCTTGTGATGTGGAAGAAATAAAAGCGACAGACTGCATAATAAAGGTTCATATCGCAAGGGGCAATATAAAGTGACGTTCTTTTGCATTAAGATTTTGTGCATCCAACCATAAAAGCGCATGGCAACCTCTGCTTCCCTTTGCGAAGGGCCTATCTTTTATTATTATCCTCTACCTTATGCAAGAGTCATGGTGATCTTCACCTTTCCTTTTTATATTTTATCCTTTGGCAAGCACAGTGTGTTGGAAAGATCCTGATTGATATGTCTAATTGGATGTAGGGGCGCATGAGTTATTATTGTTGACATTACCCTTGAGGTAAAAGGTTGGGAGGCGAAACTATAAGCCCCTATCTTTCTCTCAGGTCCGATTAAAACTCCGTAACCACAAGTATCACGTGAGTGTTAGCAATTATGAAAGACTAATTGATAGTTGAGTATGTGGACTTGCTATTAAGCTCTGACATAGACTCTTTCCGATGTTATGATAAATTGCAATTGCTTCAATGACTGAGATTATAGTTTGTTGGTTCTCAATAAAGTTTATGATTCGTACTCTACATTGTGAATAGATTATTACTTGAACATAAGAAATCATATGACAATACCTATTTATGTTGATGTTGTGAGAATAATCATGATGCTTTCATGTCCGTATTTTATTTTTATCGACACCTCTACCTCTAAACATGGGGACATATTTATCGTTATCGGCTTTCGCTTGAGGACAAGCGAGGTCTAAGCTTGGGGGAGTTGATACGTCCATTTTGCATCATGCTTTTATATCGATATTTATTGCATTATGGGTTGTTATTACACGTTATGTCACAATACTTATGCCTATTCTCTCTTATTTTACAAGGCTTACATAAGGAGGGAGAATCTTTGGCAGCTTGGAATTCGGCCGGAAAAGGAGAAAATATTAGAGACCTATTCTGCACAACTCCAAAAGTCCTGAAACTCCACGGAATATCTTACAATAAATAATAAAAATCCTCGCCAAAGATGAAGGCCAGGGGGCCCACACCCTGTCCACGAGGGTGGGGGCGCGCCCCCCTACCTCGTGGGCCCCCTGGTGGCCCTCCGATGCCCATCTTCTGCTATATGAGGTCTTTCGTCGAGACAAAAAATCAGAGGGAACCTTTCGGGACGAAACTCCGCCGCCACAAGGCGGAACCTTGGCGGAACCAATCTAGAGCTCCGGCAGAGCTGTTCTGCCGGGGACACTTCCCTCCGGGAGGGGGAAATCATCACCAACATCGTCCCCAACGCTCCTCTCATCGGGAGAGGGCAATCTCCATCAACATCTTCACCAGCACCATCTTCTCTTAAAACCCTAGTTCATCTCTTGTATCCAATTCTTGTCTCCAAGTCCGGGATTGGTACTAGTAGGTTGCTAGTAGTGTTGATTACTCCTTGTAGTTGATGCTAGTTGGTTTATTTGGTGGAAGATCATATGTTCAGATCCTATATGCATATTAATACCCCTCGATTATGAACATGAATATGCTTTGTGAGTAGTTACGCTTTGTTCCTCGAGGACATGGGAGAAGTCTTGCTATTAGTAGTCATGTGAATTTGGTATTCGTTTGATATTTTGATGAGATGTATGTTGTCTAGCCTCTAGTGGTGTTATGTGAACGTTGACTACATAACACTTCACCATTATTTGGGCCTATAGGAAGGCATTGGGAAGTAATAAGTAGATGATGGGTTGCTAGAGTGACAGAAGCTTAAACCCTAGTTTATGCGTTGCTTCATAAGGGGCTGATTTGGATCCATATGTTTCATGCTATGGTTAGGTTTACCTTAATACTTCGTTTCTTCGAAACTCTGAAATAGGCAAAAAAAACAGCAATTCTCGGTTGGGCCTCTGGTTAATAGGTTAGTCCCAAAAATAATATAGAAGTGGAAAATAAAGCCCAATATTGTCCAAAACAGTAGATAATATAGCATGGAGTAATAAAAAATTATAGGTACGTTGGAGACGTATCAGTGCAGAGGGAGCCGGCCCCGCCGGAGGTGGTGCGTCGTCATGTCAGGGAGGAGGACGAGCACGTCCATCACTACATGGCTGCTATGGACGTCAGGTTCTCCAATACCTGACAGGGTCTTTGGGCAGATGACCGCAGATATGATCATGTGATGGTTCCTTGTCTTTGGGTGTCCACCACCCGCGCCCCAGGAACCGTGAGTGGCCTAGATTCTTCTGTAGTATTCGATCTTTATTAGCTACCTAGCCAGTGATAAATTCGAGATGATGTATTCGAGATTATATATTATTCGAGACGATGCATATTATGTACTATATGATTCAGTTTTTCCTTATTGATTGCATCCATGCATTGTAATTTGAATACTAAATTGTTTTATATTTCTTCAGTATTAGTTAAATAAAAGCTATGGTAGACAATACCGGCAGAGAGGGAGAAGAGGCCCTGTTCGAGATCATACGCAGCCTTAACAGGCCAGATGATCTGAATGAAGCAAATGACGGCTCCAAATATCTGAACAATACCGGGGAGGGTGATGATAACATATTCGATCTCAACGACTGAGCTGATGAAGTCATGAACTATGATTATGATTATGATAACGCGGACAATGATTATGATGACGAATACAATGTTGATCTTGAAATAACAAAGACTACCGGCGAGGTATATTTATATAAGCAGGCATCTAGTGATCATCACATGTTTTTGTATTTGAAGATATATTAACGAATCGATCCTTCTTCTTTTAGCCCTCAGGATCGAGCAAATATGCTTCTCTGCATAACAGGACAAAGCGCTGCCTGTGCAAAAGTTGAAGGAGGGTGTAAAGTACAACATCGATTCCATCAAAGCTAGTGGCGAACCCCTCACGCCTAAGAACATTGCGAACAAGTTCGTTCGTCAGTGCGGAGTTCTTGTGAAGGACCAACTCCCGATCTCCATTCAAGAATGGAAAGAGCCAAAAATTAAACGCCCAAATGTTACTTGGGTTGACGACAGAGCAAAACAAAAGCTTTGGGAATTTCTGATGGAACATTTCACCCTACCAGATTATTTCACTGATGCAGATGTGCAGAAAGTCAAGGACGCTGCTCTTAAGAAGATGGCAATTGCATTCAACACCCACAAGAAAACTGTATGGGCCAACTACCTCGCTGCAGAAAGGAAGACTCCAAAATTCAAGGGAACACTGGAGAAGCAAAGAGAACACTGGCCTGCTTTCGTGAAATTCAAGAAATCAGAATTATCTAAGGAACGGTCGAGAAAAAACAAGGTCAGTGCCGCAAAAAAGACGCAGTACCATAGGCTGGCTCCAGGTGGCTACGCGGTGGCAATGCCTAAGTGGGATAAGTCTGAGCAAGAGATGGAGGATGCAAGGGTCACTCCGGTTACTAGGAGCTGGCCCCCCAGGTGCTGAACTTGGTTCTATGCGCATGGGGGGGCGTTGGACCCGAAGACAGGCCTGGTTTCGAAGAAGGCAGGTCTAAAAGGAGCAGAACAAAAGTTACTTGACGCAATAGAAGATGCTCGAAAGGGGGTGTTCACGCCCAACAGAGAGAACGACGAGCTTACGAGCGCCCTGGGAAATCCTGAACACCCGGGAAGAACACGAGGCAAGGGCGTTATTCCCTGGTATGAGGGCTTTTCAAAATGGAACGATGACTAAAGGACCCGTGCAAGAAAGAAGATGGAGGAGGAGAAGAAGAGGAAGCTGGAGGAGGAGCAGAGGAAGCAGGACGCGGAACGCCTTCAAGGCCTAGAAGCAAGGCACACGGACTTGGCACTCAAATTCCAGCAGAAAGACATATCGACTCACTTAGCTGTGAAAGGGGGTCTCAAAGCAGCGGCAAGAAGAAGCGGATGATCATCCAACATTGGATAGCACCGTCTCATCCATGCCGAGAAGCAGCGTTGGTTCTGCCCCGGGCGACGCACTGCTGGGTACATACCCTGTGGATGACATCATAGAGAACACTAACTGTGAGCTACAATTCAAAATGAAGAACATATCCATGAAGGTGGCGGACGTCGTTGCTTTTATAATTACCCCCGAAGCAACCTTCCATTGCGCCCCGATTCTAGCGGGCTATGCTCGTGTCTTGGTTGATGAGGTGGTGGACCCATATTCGGGGCTACAGCTTGACATTCCTGGAGGTGACGACGAGCACACACTAGGAGAGGCCATACATCGTATCATCCTATGGAGAAAGGATTGCATCATCTTTCGAAGTCCACCGACACCGCGTCTGCCGACTCCTCCTCGAAGTCCGCCACCGTGTCAGCAGACTCCCGCTCCTCCAAGTCCACGAACGCGTGAGCAGACTCCTGCTTCAAGTCCGGCACAACGTCAGGACACTCCTCCTGTTTCAAGTCTGACACCATGTCAGGCCACATCTCCTGCTTCAAGTCCGGCATAGCATCAGGCCACACCTCCTGCTTCAAGTCCGACACCATGTCAGGCCACACCTCCTGCTTCAAGTCCGGCACAGCGTTAGGCCACTCCTCCTGCTCCAACTCACCTCAGCAATCGTAGAAGAGACACGCCGCAGCTATGGTGTGTAGCGGTACGAGTCGAGGTAGTACAGGAAGTACAGCGGAGACAAGCGATATAAATATGGTCCAAGCAGCCTCGCTCCTCTTCCTCAGAGGCCTTACGACATGACCGAGGAGCAAAATGATGCCATAGTTTGGGCCGAAGTGGACGCCCATTTTGGACCGAAACCGGCACCTCCGCCGAGGGAGAAAGTGTCTGAGAAAAAGATTGACCACTTCATTCGTATGGCTATACCACCAGCTCCCAAGCCTGTTGACTCAGACTATGAGCACCAAATCAGGAAGGCACATCGAGCACGACTACAGAAAGAAGCGAGCTCGAGCACGAGCCAACAAGCAAAGTCAAAAATGCGGGAAAACCGTTCCCCAGCTGGGAGAACAGGCGGCGCAATCGATCCCCCCGCTTGTTGTGCCAACAACACATGAGAGTACGCGTGCCCAATATTATTGTGGGCAAACTGTTTACATTCCCGAGCTGGGCGATGTGGTAATAACCGAGGATCATATAATGCAGGCTGAAATGCTCAAAATCACTGTTGGACAACTCCTCGATATCGAGCCCATGTCTCCTCTTAGAGAGGAGGAAATAAAACGGAAATATGTCCGGGGCCAACCTTTGGTCGAGCCAGAGGAGGTCAAGAACCCCCCAACGAGAATGTATGAATTGCATGATTGGTACATGAAAATTACCAAGAGTTCCAATCGAGAGTCCCTCACGGTGCAAGTCGAGGAAGATCATTACTTCAATAAGAAAGCTCTGTCCGTTGAGTATTCAGAACTATTTCAGTTATTCAATCAAGATGCACTCGACAAATCTAACGTCAGTTGCTATTGTCTGTAAGTGATTTTTTTCTGAAATTTAAGTCTCAAGCTAGCTCTAGTGCTCATTGATTGATCATTAATTACCTGTAATTATATATCCTCACTATATATTCTTTTCTGTGGTATTATGCAGGATGAAGATGTATGAAATGAAAAAAGCTGGACGCTATGGCATTGGGTTCATTGACCCAAATACCGTTAATGAATACACATGGAAATTGGAATGGTGTAGACAATATGTAGAGAAAAACATGCTAGAGTTCTTGAAGCGCCTCACTAGCAATGAAGATATACTACTTCCTTACAACTTCGAGTGAGTCACACTGTCTTGTAATAGAAATTCTGTTTTTGCTCACTAGCTAGATGTTAATAAGTGTATAGGGTTTAGGATTATAGTTGATTAGTGTTATGCACATGCCCGCTTAATTTATACATGCAAACATATGCGCATGGAGGTTCCACTGGATCTTGTTAGACATTAAAGTTGACGAAGGAAAAGTTGAAGTACTGGACTCACTACTTAAAAAAGATAGTGACTACATCATCGTGAAAAGGATAATCAACAGGTAATTTCAATCATTATTAACTATATCTCGGCCTATTTAGTTCGTCATTTCCTGATATGAACTATTTTTAATAACCCCTTTATTAATTTTCTTTGCCGGCGGGCAGGGCTTGGGCAAAGTACATCAAGGTGACTCCAGGAAAATGGCGAGAAAAGCTATTTTGGTATCGACCCAAGGTAAATAATTAAGTAGTACTAGCTAGGTAGCTACCATCTCTTTAATTCTTGTTTCAATATCATTAATTAATTAACATGCTTGATTAATTATTATCTGATTAAATTCTATTCTCGTAAAGGCCCTGAAGCAGGCGCCGGGGACTGAAGTGTGTGCATACTACATTTGCGAGAATATTCGCATGATGGCGTCCGAAAGGAGCAGATCTGATAGACAGCAATGGGTACGTTTGCCAGAACACTATTCACAAATCTTACATGATTGTCGATATCTAGTCACACAACTAATACACATGCATATTGATCTCCTTCTTAACAGTTCAAAGACGTGCGGGACCAGCTCCTACCAACAGAGCACATACGAGCACTTCAAGAGGAAATAGCGGGATTTTGCTCGACCAGGTCATAGATCCCAAATGAGAATACTATTACGCTCTACCGCCCCCATGAACCACTTGTCATCATGCTCCGAAGGCACCAAGGCAACATGTAGGAGAAATTGTATATATGTACATGTGTATGTGTGAATAATTAATGGTGGTTGTGAGACATTCGATTATATATATATATATATATATATATATATATATATATATATATATATATATATATATATATAGTGATGCTATTCATCACCCAGGGTGCAGAATAAGTTATTCTTCACCCGGGGTAATATTACGATCACTTCATAATTAAATTACATTTGGAATTCAAATAGTACATTCCTATTGATTCACTACGTAAAATTTGATATAAGAAAATAAAAATATAGGTCTTAAGACAAGAAAATTTGGAGTTTATGTATATTTTACACTATGTTTTTACGTTCGTAATTTTACATGACATAAAACATTTTTTACGGCGATTATATATTTTCTTACGGTCTGTTTTTACGTCAGAAATAAGACAAAACTTACGGAACGTAAAATTACAGTGCATTGATGGTAAAATAGAGGGGGGTGAAGAATAACTATTCCTCACCCAGGTATATATATATATGATCGGTTCTACGAGAAAATCTATTTATATATATGCATAACATGTACAATATGTAGTATCATAAAATACCAGCAAACAAAAAAGAATTAAATGGAAAACAGAAAATTAATGAAAAAATAAAAATTAAAACCAACCCCCCCCCCCAACATTTAGTACTGGTTGGTGCTACCAACCGGTACTAATAGTCTACCAGCACCCGGGCCTGGCTCGTGCCACGTTGTGGCACTTTAGCGCCGATTCATGCCGAACCGGTAGTAAAGGGGGGGGGGGGTTTAGTCTCCACTCTTTAGTGCCGGTTGCAGAACCGGCACTAAAGGCCCTTACAAACCGGCACTAAAGCCCGGTTCTGCACTAGTGTGGTGATGTGGGCATGGGGAGTTGGCGGAGCATTTATGCGAGACAATTGAACCAAGTGCCAAGCAATGGCTGTTTGCGATGATTGATTCATTATAACATGAGGCATTTGTTAAGCTGACATTCATAGTATGGGCCATATGGTGGGCGCGAAGGAAAGTGATACATGAAGAGGTTTTTCAAAGTCCTTCGGCCACTCACGAGTTCATTAAAAGGTTCGTATCAGAACTGGAGATGACAACAGAGAAGGATACAAGGGCGCCACCCCGGGGTTACGCAAAAATCCATGTCGATGCAAGCGTGGCAAAGTCCGAGTTGAGAGGAGCGGCATCCGCAGTGTGCCGAGATTGTGATGGATGATATTTGGGTAACTCCTCTCTAGTTGTCCGGGGAATCATCTATAGCTACACTCGAGGCAATGGCATGCAGAGAAGCTTTAGCTTTGGCAGAAGACTTGATTATTAAAAATGTTATAGTTGCCTCCGATTCAAAGCAGGTGGTGAATGACACTGAAAGAGAGACTAGTAGCACTTATGGTTGTATCATTAACGAGATTAAGCAGTGAACTAGTTTAATTAATTGTAAGTTTATTTTTGAAGGCTGGGTATCAAACAATGCTGCAGATAGCTTAGTTAAGTTTTCAGCACTCTTGATCAGGGGCGACATCTATGGTTTACTTTTTGTATACCATTTCATGTGGACTACGATCAATAAAGCTTAGCTATAGTCCTAAAATCCTAGCTGTAGGTAGCCCACAAAAAAGAACTAGCAATAGGTGAAATCAATTTGGACATAGGCAGTGATGTAAAAAAAGAATCTAATATGTGCCCGTATATACTCGTCCACGGTATCTTAATTTGAGTTTTACATCACAGCCTAAGATTTATATAACCGACTAATCATCGATCACTAATGGCCTTAGAGATTTTTCTAGGAGTTAAATGGGACTATGGGATGCCTGCTTGCATTGAAGGGCCAAACAAAGGTTGGTGGCATGCATACACGATGGTAGAACTGTCTGCATGCGATATGCCTCCTCACTGGTTACGGGACGATGATGCCATTTTCGAGCATCGACGGCGGAGGCTAACCTAGATTCTAGAATAGCTGATTATTCCTTCTCTTTTCAGTGACTGCGTGATAGAAGAAGGAGGTGGTTTTGTCTTTGCCTCCATGAACAACCGTACGTGTAGCATCTGCAGCTGCGTTCATCTGTTCATGCACCTGATGCCTCAGGTCGATCACAACACCCACTACCAAGAGCCGAATTCAATGAAGCGACACATGCCTGATGGCAGTTCGATCGAAGATTTCAGCTCATTAGTGTTTCTTGTCGCCGCTTATCATTTCAATGCAACTAGCACCGCCGTCAACCAGGTAGAGGTAGGTAGGTCGTCGATCTCTCCAGTCTCCACTCCGTCGATCGTATGTGCACCGGGGGTCCTCGCCTACTATATAAACGAGCTCCCACTGCCAGCATCATGCACACCACTCGCAAGCACACTAGCCAGCAGCACAGTAAGATGGGCCGCGCCGGAGCCACCCTCGTCCCACTAGTAGAAAAGAGGGCTTTGGTCCAGGCCGGGTTAGCCCATTAGTCCCGGTTCAGTCCAGAATCGGGACCCATGGGGGCATTGGTCCCGGTTTGTGAGCCCAGGGGGCGGGCCGGGCCACGTGGGCCATTTGTCCCGGTTCGTCTGGACCTTTTGGTCCCGGTTGGTGGGATGAACCGGGACCAATGGGCCTGGCTCCTGGCCCACCACCATTAGTCCCGGCGGGTGGCTTGAACCGGGACAACAGGCTGCCCTTTAGTCCCAGTTCGTGCCACGAACCAGGACCATTGAGGTGCCTATATATACCCCTCGCCCGCGAGCAGAGCACTCCGCTGCTCTGTTTTTCTCTGGCCGGGGGGGGGGGGCTTTGTGGTGCTCTAGCTCACCTCCTATGCACATGAGGTGTTCGATGAAATGCCCGAGCCACACTAGTTAAGCTTTCTCCTCTCGAAGCACGACCTCCGAACTCTATTTTTCCCGAGATTTGTCTAGGTTTATATTAGCGGCCCATCACGCCCCGTCCCCGTCTTCACTGTCGTTGATCGCCCGTGCCGATCTCGTCACCGGCACCACCGTGGTGAGCCTCTTGTTCTTATCTTCTTTCTGAAAGAAAAAATTCTTGCTTTAGAGATATATACTTGTCTAATTTTCTTACTATTTTATTGCTTGTTATTATATAGTGCGATAGTTTTGGTATCCGCCCCCGTCAGCCCTCGTCCTGTCTATGATTCGGATGTGGTATATATTTTCTTTATAACTATTGCTTCATTTATTGTTTATGAAAACTATGCCGACCAACGTGACATAGATTTTATTTATCTAGGAGGTATGTGAACCGGAAATTCCAACCGACCCTATTGTCGAGAGGTTAAATTTAGTTGAAGAAGAAAACAATTTCTTGAAGGAAAAAATAAAAAAAATTGAGGAGGAGAAGATGATATTGGAGTTGCATGTTGCGGATGTCGTCGATGATCACAAGATCAAGATGGATGCAATGCGCTTGAAGATTAGAAAGATTAAAAAATATGCCATTCATACCGAGGCTTGGTATCATTATGCCGTTGGATCAATTGTTACCTTGCTTGCGATTATGATCGCATTTGTTTTTGCATTGAAATGTTTTACATAGTTTCAATGTATGGTTTAATTAATTTAGATGCTCTGCAGAGCTTTATGTTGTTAGATGAGAACTATGTATGTACTTTGGTTTTAATGTGATGATGAACTTCTATTAATTTGGTCACTTAATTATCTATTCATGATGTTCTTTAATGGTTTTTGACACACTTAATTATATATAATGCACGTAGATGAACCGGCAATGGATGTACGGTGACAGACACACCTCTGAGTACATTAAGGGCGTGCATGATTTTCTCGAAGTGGCTGAGGCAAACAAGCAGAATGGTTTTATGTGTTTGTCCATGCCCTATATGTGGGAATACGAACTCTTACTCTGACCGGAAAATCCTTCACACCCACCTGCTTTACAAGGGTTTCATGCCACACTATAATATTTGTACGAGGCACGGAGAAATAGGGTGATACTACTGATGGAAGACGGTGAAGAAGAAGAGTACGATGACAACTATGTGCCCCCTGAATACGGTGATACTACTGAACATCAAGAGGAACCAGACTATGTGCACGATGATGCTGCAACGGCCGAAGCTGCTGAAGATCAAGAGGAACCAGACGATGTGCCCGATAATGATGATCTCCACCGGGTCATTGTCGATGCAAGGACGCAATGCGAAAGTCAAAAGGAGAAGCTGAAGTTTGAAAGCATGTTAGAGGATCACAAAAAAGGGTTGTACCCCAATTGCGAAGATGGCAACACAAATCTCGGTACCGTACTGGAATTGCTGCAGTGGAAGGCAGAGAATGCTGTGCCTGACAAAGGATTTGAGAAGCTACTGAAAATATTGAAGAAGAAGCTTCCAAAGGATAACGAATTGCCCGACAGTACATACGCAGCAAAGAAGGTCGTATGCCCTCTAGGATTGGAGGTGCAGAAAATACATGCATTCCCTAATGACTGCATCCTCTACCGCGGTGTGTACAAGGACCTGAACGCATGCCCGGTGTGGGGTGCATTACGGTATAAGATTAGACGAGATGACCCTGTTGATGTTGACGGCGAGCCCCCCAGGAAGAGGGTTCCTGCGAAGGTGATGTGGTATGCTCCTATAATACCACGGTTGAAACGTCTGTTTAGAAACGGAGAGCATGCCAAGTTGATGTGATGGCACAGTGAGGACCTTAAGAAAGACGGGAAGTTGAGAGCACCCGCTGACGGGTCGCAGTGGAGAAAAATCGAGAGAAAGTACTGGGATGAGTTTGCAAGTGACCCAAGGAACGTATGGTTTGCTTTAAGCGCGGACGGCATTAATCCTTTCGGGAGCAGAGCAACAATCACGACTGCCCGTGACTCTATGTATGTATAACCTTCCTCCTTGGATGTGCATGAAGCGGAAGTTCATTATGATGCCAGTTCTCATCCAAGGCCCTAAGCAACCCGACAACGACATTGATGTGTACCTAAGGCCATTAGTTGAAGAACATTTATAGCTATGGAATGGAAATGGTGTACGTACGTGGGATGAGCACAAACAGGAGGAATTTGACCTAAAGGCGTTGCTGTTCGTGACCATCAACGATTGGCCCGCTCTCAGTAACCTTTCAGGATAGACAAACAAGGATACCACGCATGCACGCACTGTTTAGATGACTCTGAAAGTATATACCTGGGAAGCTGCAGGAAGAATGTGTACCTGGGCCATCGTCAATTTCTTCCGACCAACCATCAATGTCGAAAGAAAGGCAAGCATTTCAAAGACGAGGCAGATCACCGGAAGAAGCCCGCCATGCGTACCGGTGATCACGTACTTGCTATGGTCAATGATTTACGCGTAATCTTTGGAAAGGGTCTCGGCGGACTAGCTGTTCCGAATGACGCTGAGAAACACGCACCCATGTGGAAGAGAAATCTATATTTTGGGACCTACCCTACTAGATAGACCTAGAGGTCCGCTCTTCGATTGACGTGATGCACGTGACGAAGAACCTTTGCGTGAACCTACTAGGCTTCTTGGGCGTGTATGGGAAGACAAAAGATACACCTGATGCACGGGAGGACCTGCAACGCTTGCACGAAAAAGACGGCATGCCTCCGAAGCACTATGAAGGTCCTGCCAGCTACGCTCTTACGAAAGAAGAGAAAGAAATCTTCTTTGAATGCCTGCTCAGTATGAAGGCCCCGACTGGCTTCTCGTCGAATATAAAGGGAATAATAAATATACCAGAGAAAAAGTTCCAGAACCTAAAGTCTCATGACTGCCACGTGATTATGACGCAACTGCTTCCGGTTGCATTGAGGGGGCTTCTACCGAAAACGTCCGATTAGCCATTGTGAAGCTATGTGCATTTCTCAATGCAATATCTCACAAGGTGATCGATCCAGAAATCGCACCAACGCTAAGGAGTGATGTGGCGCAATGTCTTGTCGGGTTTCGAGCTGGTGTTCCCACCATCCTTCTTCAATATCACGACGCACGTCCTAGTTCATCTAGTCGACGAGATTGTCATTCCGGGGCCCGTATTTCTACACAATATGTTCCCCTTTGAGAGGTTCATGGGAGTCCTAAAGAAATATGTCCGTAACCGCGCTAGGCCAGAAGGAAACATCTCCATGGGCCATCAAACAGAGGATGTCATTGGGTTTTGTGTTGACTTCATTCCTGGCCTTAAGAAGATAGGTCTCCCTAAATCGCGGTATGAGGGGAGACTGACTGAAAAAACACGCTTGGAGGGACTCAATAATATGCGAGGACGGATATTCTTGGTCTCAAGCACACTACACAGTTCTCTGAGAACTCTACCTTGGTGACCCGTATGTCGATGAACACAAGAACAGTCTGCGCTCCAAACATCCGGAGCAAAGGCGACGATCGGATTACATGTGAACACATCGGGACTTTCAGCAGCTTGGTTGGAAACACGTCTCGGAGGTGACAAGACTGTTTCGATGAGCCGTACTTGTTGGCCGAGGGACCATCTTTGATCAGTATTGACTTACAAAGGATACGAGATAAATGGGAATACATTTTACGATTGAACAAAATCAAAAGAGCACCAACCAAAACAGCGGTGTCCGCTTTGATGCAGCAACCGAGAGGGAAAGGACACATATTATGGTTACATAGTGGACATATGGGAACTTGACTACGGACATGATTTTAAGGTCCCTTTGTTTAAGTGCAAATGGGTCAATCTGTCAGAGGCGGGTACAAGTAGACCCACAGTACGGAATGACAACAGTGTATCTGAAAAATCTTGGGTACACTGACGAACCGTTCGTCCTAGCCAATGATGTGGCACAGGTTATCTATGTGAAGGACATGTCTACCAAACCGAGAAAAATAAAGATAACAAAGGAATACATCATATGATGAGCCAAAGCGCCACATAGTTCTTTCAGAAAAAAGGGACATCGTGGGAGTGGAGGGCAAGACAGACATGTCTGAAGATTATGAAAATTTTCATTAAATTCCTCCCTTCAAAGTCAAGGCTGACCCAAGCATCCTGATAAACGATGAAGATTATCCATGGTTACGGCGCAATAAGCAAATGACACAAGCGAAGAAAAAGTGAAGACTTTCTCTCGCAACTATTATGATGATACCATGCCAACTTTGTAACAGACGAGTATGATACCATTGTCCGTTTTGTACATGCACATGCTATGTGGGTGAAATTATGATTCACATAAATTTCAAAGAATTCAAATTTTAACTATTCAAATTTGAAAAGTAATGGCACTAATAGAAAGTTTATAATTTTTCTAAAACTAATGGCACTAACAGATATTTTATAATTTTACTCACCTAAAAGCAAAAGGAATAAAAAAATAAAGCAAAAAACAAAAGAAAATAAATAATGCAAAAAACAAAAGAAAAAACTGGAAAAAAACTCTTTTTATAGTAAAGTTAATCACAAACTTGTGATTCACACAAATTTCAAAGAATTCAAATTTTAACTATTCTAATTTGAAAACTAATGGCACTAACAGAAAGTTTATAATTTTTCTAAAACTAATGGCACTAACAGAAAGTTTATAATTTTACTGACCTAAAAGCAAAAATAATTAAAAAATAAATCAAAAAACAAAAGAAAATAAATAATGCAAAAAACAAAACAAAAAAACTGATAAAAAAACTATTTTTATAGTAAAGTTAATCACAAACTTGTGATTCACACAAATTTCAAAGAATTCAAATTTTAATTATTTAAATTTGAAAAGTAATGGCACTAACAGAAAGTTTATAATTTTTCTGACCTAAAAGCAAAAAGAATTAAAAAATAAAGCAAAAAAACAAAAGAAAAGAAATAATGCAAAAAACAAAACAAAAAAACTGGAAAAAAGGAATTAAAAAAACTGCCATCTATTGGGCCACACGGCCTGAATACGACTAGAAAGCCAACCTGGGCCAGGATTCAGGCCCGCAGAAGGCCCAATAGGCCCACAGACAGCATAGTGTGAGATTAGGCCCGTAAGCCTGCATTTGAGAGGAGCTCGAGAGGGTAGCTGCAATGGGGCTTATAAACCACTCTGAGCCCCTCTCAACTAGCGAGGTGGGACTAAACTTTTGGCCGCGGGCAGCGCAAGGCCTTTGGTCCCGGTTGGTCGCACCAACCTGTACTAAAGGTAGGCATCGGTCCCTGTTCGTGGCACCAACCTGTACCAATGCCCACCTTTAGTCCCGGTTGGTGCCTCCAACCGGGACCAAAGGCCGCCGCTTCCCGCCCTTCGGGCTGCCGAAAACTGACCTTTGGTCCCAGTTGATTCCAGCAACCGGGACTAAAGGCGACATTGGTCCCGGTTGGTGCCACGAACCGGGACCGATGCTCTTGGTATATAACCAGGACTTGTGAAAATTTCAGTTTCTCATCGACCATTTGCCCCTGACGCTGAAGCTCATCGATGCCGCCCGAGCTACCCAACGCCGCCCGCCGCCCGTTGCCGTCGCCCCACAGCGCCGTCGCCGTCGCCCGTGCCTCGCCGTCGCCCGTCGCCCGTCGTCCCCGAGCCGCGCCCCTGCCCTCGCCCAGGCGCCTTCATCGTCCGCCGTCCCGAGCCTTCCTCGTCGCCGCGCCACCTCGCATGATGGCTCGCCCGTTCCTGCTCCCCCTGTCTTGGCGCTGCTCGCCCGCCTGCCGCCGCCCCTTCTGCCAGCTGCCGCCTTGCTCATCCTGCCGCCACTGCCGCCCTTGCCCTTGCCCTGCCTTGTGCCATCCCTGTGCTGTGCCATCCCTTTGCCGCCGCCCTTGCCATCCTATGCATCATGCCGCCCCACCTGCATTTTTATTTCATAGCATTTTTTCATAAGTGTATTTTTTTTTATATGTGTGTGTATGTGTATATATGTGTGTACATGTTCATATCATTTTTTTCATAAATGTATTTTTTTGTCAATTTATGTATATGTTCATATATATGTGCATATTTGTAAAACAACTGTATATGTATAGGAAAATTTATGTATATGTTTTTGTGCTTATTTTTTGTCAATTTATGTATATGTTCATATTTAGAAGAAAAAAATTGGAAAAAGAATGTTAGTGCATTTTAGGTTAGTGTAGAGGAAAACGTAAAATAAGGAAAAGGAAGAAATTTTTTATATATCGGAAAGGAAGAAGAAGAAAAAGAAGGAGAGGAAAAACGAAAATAAGAAGAGGAAGAAAGGAGAAGAAGAGGAAAAAAGAAGAATAAGAAGAGGAAGAAATTTTTTTCTTTTCTTTTTCTTCGATCTTCTCCTGTATTCCTTTATTCTTCTCCTCTTTTTATTTTTTCTTCGTTTTCTTATGTTATCGTCGATATACCCCTCCCGATAACTTCAACACGAGGGGGGGGTCGATATACCCCCTCCCCGATAATATTATCTTCCCATGTACGTATGTAAATCGTTGTCGATATAACCCCTCCCGATAACTTCAACACGTGGGGGGTCGATATACCCTCCCGATAACGTTATTTTCCGTGTATGTATGTAAATGCGTTGTCGATATTACCCCTCTCGACCGTGATAACTTATACATGGAGCACCTCCTGACCCTCTCGCTCGACCAAAACTCTCGAGGACACCCAAACCCTAGAAAAAAACGATGTCAGTGTCCTACCCCCTCCCGCCGCGCCCCTACCCGACAAACTCTCTCGAGGCCACCCCAAACCCTAGAAGCGTTGTCGAGGCTACCCCAAACCCTAGAGCCGCCGCGCCCCTACGTTTTCCACTAATATATCCATCTGTCATGTTTGAATAATAATTGCCATGTTGTAAACATTTGTAGAAACTATGGACACCCCCCGAGACGAAGCAACAGAAGCGGTGTTGGGGGACATAATTGCACAAGGAAGTGATGCCGTCTTCTCGTTTCTCAACGACACCGATGGTCTGGAAGGACAGGGTGAAGAAGCAGGCTATGATTATGGTGGCTCCTTTGACCCAATGCCGGTGCAAGAAGGAGACCGTGAGGGCGGCTCCGGTGAACCAATGACGGTGCAAGAAGGAGACCGTGATGACGGCTCCGGTGACCGAACCGAGTCTGGCCAGGTTGATATATTAGTTAAGCCTGTGCTGGCTAGCTAATTGATGCATTTATTGTTTTGGTATATGTGCACATATTAATTAACTCTCGTCTTTCTTCTTTTTTCTAGCCCTCTGGATCGAGCACAACTTCGGTAAGGAGACGAGGCCCGAAGAAAAAGTTGAGCTCGGATGAAAGGTTTGAGATCACAGCAATTGCGCGCGATGGCGAACCGATTGAACCCATCCGGACAAAAGAACACATTTGTTGCTCAGTGTGGGGTTCTTGTTAGGGACAAGATCCCGATCAGCATCCACCAATGGTATAAGCCTAAGAACGAAGACCCTGAGGTGTCTTATGTCAATGATATGCAGAAAGATAATCTTTGGACAGAGCTGAAGGCAAATTTCACCCTACCGCCAGAGGAGGATCTGGAGAAGCCAGTTATAGAGCAATTAATCAAGTCTTTTGCTCTTAAGAAGATGGCAGGCCTATTCAGGAGGTGGAGGAAGAGCTGAAAAGGTTTGTCGACAAAGAAGAGACACCAGAATTCATCGGCAAATATGAGAAGATCAGAGATCACTGGCCCACATTTGTGGCCCACAAGACATCGGAAAAGAGTAAGAAGATGTCGGTGACAAACAAGCAAAATGCTGCGAAGAAGAAGTTTCACCATCACACGGGGTCAGGTGGCTACCTCAAAGCCCGGCCTAAGTGGGCCAAGGCTGAGAATGATCTGCTTGATAAAGGGATCGAACCAGAGACAATGAATCGCCGCATCGCTGTTGCGGACTTGGTTCTTCGGGCTGGCGGAACCTTGGACCCTCAGTATCGTGGAAGTGCCGTTGGACGGACGAGCAACTGAAAATACCAGTCAAGAGGCTTCGGCACTATATCGATGCAGTGCAGCAAGGGACGTTCGTTCCAGACAGAGAGAACGACAAGCTCACAATGGCCCTCAGGAATCCTGAGCACCCTAGACGGACATGAGGCACGCCAGGCTCCGTTCCATGGAAGGTTGGTTTTCTGGACGCAGGCGGTTACAAATGCCAGGAGAGGAGGAAGAAAGTGCAGCGGACCGGACTGCAGGCGCTGCACGCAAGGGTACAAGCGATAGAGGAACGAGAAGCAAATCGCAGCAAACGAACTGCCGAAGCTTCCCCTGAAGCTACCCCGCCATCTCAGCGGAGAAGCAGCGTGGCTTCCACCGAGCTGCTTCAGCCGGAGCATGTCTTGACAGCTCCTGCTAGCTACCCCGTGGATTTTATCACGGAGTCTCAAAAATTGCCACCTTATGACGCAATGGCAGAACTAAAAAGTCAAGGCGGCTGTCGGCCAAGTTCGACCTTCTGAACCCGGCGCAACTTTTCACTGTCGTCCGATTCCAGAAGGATATGCTAGGGTGACGGTGGATGAAATAACGGAGGGATTTGAGGACATCCGGCTTGACCACCCTACCGGTGAAGGGGAGACTCGGCTGGGTTCTTCTCTGAAGACTCCATGCCTATGGCCGAAGGAGTTCATCAACCTTCCGAACTGGACGCCTCCTCCTCCTCCTCTGGCGAGTCAGGGCACTCCGCCTCCTCCACCGCCTCCTCCTCCGGCAAGTGACGATCAGGGCACTCGGCCTCCTTCTCCGGCGCGTGGCGGCACTCCGCCTCCTTCTTCTCCTTCGCCGGCGCGCCCGAGCAGCCAGCAGCCTCCTCCTTCTCCGCCTCGCCAGCAAGGGCGAAAGAGACCCGCCGCCGCCCCGGCTGCTCCGGCGCGTCGTAGTCCTTCTCCTCCGCCTCGTAAGCAAGCACGAAAGAAGACAGCCGCAGCCGTTCCGTCTGCTCCGGCGTCTAGCAGTATAGCCAGAGACGGGAGGCAATACAGATACGGTCCACCTCTCAAGCCTCTAGAGAAGTTACCGTACGATATGACCGTGGAGGAAAACAAGAAGATCGTGCGGACCGAAGTGATGGACTTCTTTGAAGGGTTGAAAGCACAGAGACATCCCCCTCCGGAGGAGAAGGTAGATCCGGTGAAAGCAAAGCGCACTATCGATGCCCTGAGGAAACCACCAAAGTCTCCGCCGAAAACCAACTATGAGCGCATTCTTTGAAAAGGCATATCTCGGCGCAGCGGTCGGGAAGTATCTTGTCGATGATCAAAGGTTAAAAAAATGAGCAGCTGGGAAAAAAATTGCCCAGCTCGGCGAACAAGCAAAGAAATCGTGCCCCCCGCTCAATGTGTCTAGCGACATCGTCGCTAATGCTCCGTGGACGGTGCCTGGTTATAGCAATCTTGGATATTACCCGCCTGACGATGTAAATTTTGATTTCATGGAGGTGGTCGAACACAGATACGAGTACGGGAAGCCTCTCGTCAAAGATGAAAAATATCTAACAACAATGATGCGAAGATTCCATAATTGGTACATGAAAACCTGCAGAGAGTCCGGGGATGAATACTTTGTATCTGAGAATTAAAGAGGAGCACGACCTCGTTGGAACTGATCTGTTGCATGTTCCATTTGAGGAGTTCTTCGAGTTCTTCAATCAAAAGGCCCTCGATAAATTAACGGTCTTTTGCTACCTGCAGAAGTACTATTTCTGTCATTAAGTCTCTATATATAGCTCAACTCTTTCATTGCATGTATTTATAATTAATTATCCTCACTATATTATTGCAGATTGAAGATGCGTCCGGTCTGAAAACAAGAAATGTATGATATTGGGTTCATTAACACAAATATCATAGATGAAATTCAGGTTAAAAAGCACGCCGAAGAGGCCGAGGCCAACTTGCTACAGTCGTTGATCAAAACTCAAAACAAAGATACCATACTCTTTCCTTACAACTTCAAGTGAGTGTTACTGTCGTGTGCATATTCGGTTTCCCTTGTTACTCGAGCGAGGTTATAGTAATGTAATTGACGAGTTATGCATGCGTGCACAGCTTCCACTATGTTCTTCTGGAGATTAAGCTTGAGCGGGGACTAGTAACCGTCTTAGACTCGAGACGAAAAGATCCCGAAACCTATGCGGACATGACTAAATTGCTCAACAAGTAAGTTCAATCGATCATTATCGCACCATATCGACAACTTTTTGTTCATTTCCTGATATCTCAAGTAATAATAGTTATTTTCTTTGTCTTGCAGGGTTTGGAAACAGTTCACCGCAGAAACTCCGAGACTGCCGAAGGAGCTGCGATATACATACCCAAAAGTAAGTACTACTAGCTATCTAGTTGCGCGCATCTCCCGTTGATTCTATAGCTATAGTTTCATCAATGCCATTTATAATGCTTCATTATCAGTTTGATTGACCTCTATTTCTCGTAAAGTGCTTGTGGCAGGAACAAGAGAATAATTACTGTTGATAGTACGTGTGCGAGTTCATCTACAACGCGACTTTGAAAAATAAGCGGGGCTACTCTAAAAGACAATATGAAGTGCGTAAGCAATAATATTCACAATTTCATTTTATTACACCAATATTTATGTTGAGTTTCATTCATATATATGTATTAACCTTCTTCTTCAAATTAGACGTGGCAGATGCGGAATGAACTCCTACCACAAGATCGCATGAAAGCAATTCAAGAGGAATTGGCGGGATTCTTTCTTGACCATGTCATCAATAAAGCCGGAGAATACCATGTGGAAGTTGATTTCAAATGTTAGGGGATTGTAAGAGATCTTACATATTGTATATGTATGTAGCCAGTAGCGTCGGATAGATAATACGAAAACTTTTTGTTCGACCAATCTCTCGGAGAAGGAGAGGTCGATCAATCACTTCTCTCGGTATGCATGACGAACTTCTGTACTTATTAATGGTTTCCTTCATTTTCTTACTCGCTAGCGTTTCGAGGGCCTCTCTATGTATAGTACGTAGCGTTGACCAAGCACGGACATAAGAGAGGACACTTCTCTCTATTAATTAGCTAGCTAACACAATATATGAAACACCTAAATTAACCCCCCAAAACCCCCAACCCCCACAGCCGGTGTCAAAACCCCGGATCTCGTAGTAGGGGTCCCGAACTGTGCGTCTAGGCGGATGGTAACAGGAGACAAGGGACACGATGTTTTACCTGTGTTCGGGCCCTCTCGATGGAGGTAATACCCTACTCCTGCTTGATTAATATTGATGATATGGGTAGTACAAGAGTAGATCTACCACGAGATCAGAGAGGCTAAACCCTACAAGCTAGCCTATGGTATGATTGTTGTTCGTCCTATGGACTAAAACCCTTCGGTTTATATAAACACCGAATAGGGTTAGGGTTACACAGAGTCGGTTACAATGGTAGGAGATCTACATATCCGTATCGCCAAGCTTGCCTTCCACGCCAAGGAAAGTCCCATCCGGACACGGGACGAAGTCTTCAATCTTGTATCTTCATAGTCCAGGAGTCCGGCCAACGGTGATAGTTCGGCTATCCGGACACCCCCTAATCCAGGACTCCCTCAGTAGCCCCTGAACTAGGCTTCAATGACGACGAGTCCGGCGCGCATATTGTCTTCGGCATTGCAAGGCGGGTTCCTCCTCCGAATACTTAGAAGGTTTTGAACACAAGGATAGTGTCCGGCTCT
Organism: Aegilops bicornis; assembly: GCA_021605145.1. Taxonomy (NCBI): domain Eukaryota; kingdom Viridiplantae; phylum Streptophyta; class Magnoliopsida; order Poales; family Poaceae; genus Aegilops; species Aegilops bicornis. The sequence goes on along the minus strand of CM038675.1, from coordinate 200,085,444 downwards.
GCAAAACAAGTTCCACATACTACCGTAGAGAGAATAACCTTTGCACAGATCTGCTGACGTATTCCGCGGCGTGACATCACACCACGGCCAGGCCTTTATTAGAATCATTTTTTACTGTCCCACCTCAAGGCGTTTAGCGAGGCGGTTTCCTTGGCACGTTTTATCAAAGCGTAGCTCGTGCCCCCTTATTCCGGGATTCTCATCAATACGGACGTGGGTAACCCATCCGCGCCATTGATTACGGCGCTTGGGAGATAAGCGAGTTTTACCGGTGGCGGGGGACGCATAGCCGTCCGTCCATATAAGGGATAAGGATCCACCTTTTCACCCTCGCCTTCTTCCTCCTTTGCTCATCCATTCCTCACTTTTCGAGCTCCAGCGCCCAAGTCCGCACACCCCACCTCAACCTTCTCCAACTATGTCCGGAGCGGGAGGCAGGTGGATGGCCTCCTCCGTCACGGAGGGGCACATCAAAAAGCTGCGGAAGGCCGGATACTTGTCCAGCGACATCGCGCACCGGCTCCTCGACGAGGGGCAGCTCATTCCAACACCCAGGCCCCATGAGAGGGTGGTGTTTCTCACCCACTTCCTCCGCGGACTAGGTTTTCCACTTCACCCATTTGTCCGGGGGCTCATGTTCTACTACGGCCTGGACTTCCATGATCTGGCCCAATTTCATCCTCAACATCTCGGCGTTCATAAATGCGTAGGAAACCTTCCTATGCATCCAGCCCCACTTCGGCTAATGGCTGAAGATCTTCAATGTCAAGCCGAAGGTAGTGGGCGGCCGCCAAGCGGAGTGCGGAGGTGCCATGGTCGGCAAGATGGCCAAAGCCCTATGGCTCAAGGGCTCCTTTGTGGAGACCATAAAGGGGTGGCAATCGGGGTGGTTCTACATCACCGAGCCGCGCGACTATCAATGGGCGGCGGCCCCCGAATTCCGATTTGGCTTCCCCACGCGGCTCACATCATGGAAAGAGACGGGCCTGTCGTGGGGTGATTCGGACGAGCTATCCGGACTCCAAACTTGCGTCCGAAACCTGGCGGGACAAGAACCTCAGGCTTGTCAATGTAATCAAGGTGATGCTCATCCGCCGGATTCTCTCATGCCAACAACGGGCCTTCAAATTGTGGGAGTTCGATCCGGCACAGCACCCGACTCTAAAAAGGCTCTTCGACACTTCGTACGAAGACGCCTGGAAGGTGCTGTTCAAGGGCGCCGAGGCTCCCACATCAGCTACCGCAGATCGCGGATTCAGCTCGCAGCGTCAAGCCAGCGAGGTAAGTTATTTTACCCTTTATGGGACTCTTGTTTTTCATAGATTGACTCCGTGTGGGATCTAAAACTCCCTAACCTTTGACAGGACTGGCTGAAGTCGTTCGGACAGATTAACTGTCCGGCCCCTTTGCCAGAAGACCCAGCAGACGCCCGCTTGGCGAAACTGCGCTCCGGCGCCACGTGGTGCCGGAGAAGAAGGCCACGGAACTCGAAGGAGCTCCGGCGCCAGTGCCGTCGGACTCATCGCCCGACAACCTGAGGCGGAATCCTCCTCGAGGAAGAGGAGGAGGAAAAAAGCCTCTCCCGGCGGGGAGAGAAAAGGAAGGCCGCCCCAACTGGGGAGGCCGGAGGGTCCAACAAGGGTAGGACCCTTCCTCCGAACTTCTCCACCAACGCCAACAATGACGAGGAGGAGTGGCCAACAAGGGCCAAGCTCCTGGCGAGATCGTAAATGTCCGGACTCTGGAATAGTTCATAACTTTTTATTTGTCGCATATTGTCTTCTAACGCCGAATATGACCATGCAGCCCGCCCAAGGACGAGCTCGCTGCTTCGTTGGGCGGCTCCCTGGGTTCGTCGGATGTGAATAGCACTTCACTTCCGACTGCCTCCTCTCCTCGTGTCGCCGACGACACCACGGTGGAGTCCCAAAAGGGGCCCAGCCAGGAGGAGGTGGTCCTGGAGGCGCCGCAAGGTGACCTCCCGGACTCCGGGCGCAAAGGGGGAAATCCCCTGTGGGCTCTAAGTACGGCCCTGTGCCGGACTCCGTACCTGAACATTCATTGTTTCCGAAGTCCTGCAAGCGGCCCCTTCGTAAGAAGGGTAAGATCAAGCGACGCCGGTGACCTCCGCCCATCCGGAGGCACCAGATAGCTTCTTTGGGCGCTTAACGGCGCCTCCATCGACGAGGAGCACCGCCTTTGTTATGAGTATGGTGATCCAGAAAGTTCAGCCGCCAAGAGCGGGCTGGTAACGCTTTTACCAGCCTTCTAACAGGCTTTGAGGTAAGTTTAGAGTATGTAAAAATATCACCGCATAGACGGTAGCCCACGATGCTTAGTTCGGTGTTCGGAAAGAAAAGCCGGACTAAGGATCTAAAAAGATATACGAGGAGTCTAACATAAGTATGTCAATATGTGAATGCAGGCTGTCAGCTGACCTCTGCCAGACCGATCAAGGGAGGTCAATGCATTGAAGAAGAGCCTCGAGCGGTCCGAGAACGAGCTCGGCCTTGCCAAGAAGCAGCTCGAGGATGTGGAAGGTAAGCAATACCTTATTAAAGAAATACCTTATAGAAAGGATTCGTTGCAAAAATGACAGGAATAACGTGGGTATTGTAGGGTCCACGAACGAGGTGGCGACCCTGAAGGAAGCGGTGTCCGCGGCCGAAAGCAAAGTGGCCGCGGAGCGCACCGAGCGAGAGAAGCAGGAGGAGCAGGTGGCGGAGGTGCGGCAAGAGCTCCAGGCTCTCGTGGAAAAACACGAGAGTTTGGAGCGTGACTCGAAGACTCGAGGGTCCGAACTCGCCTCGGCTCTTGAGAGTGCCAAAGCCGCTAAGGCTGAAGCCCAAAAAGCCCTCCAAGAAATTGAATCATTAAAGAAGATAGCGGCGGGTAAGGCATTCTTTATGCAAAGCAAGCATGTGAAAGTGAATTACCTATTACTTACCCGAATCCGGAGCTCTCCAGGAGCATTCGCAGATCTGCCCCGTAGTGTGTCTGATGCTGCCACGTTCTACCGCGCCAAGGAGGGAGCTCGACGGAGTAGGTGTTCTGGTCTCGGTATCTTTGAGGCCGAGCGTCCGGTGCCTGAGCGACCAGCTGAAGCGGCTGGTCGAGCTCCACAAGGTCGCCGAACAGGCCATGAAGGGCCTCATAGTTCGGCCGTGGCCATTGGAAGCCATGCACAGGAGCTACTTCGGGCTAGTGCAGCGGCTGGTGGACGCCTGTCCATGGATTGTAGTCATCAAGCGTTCCTTCTGCATTGAAGGTGCCCGTCGGGCCCTTGCCCGTGCTAAAGTGCACTGGGGCAAGCTGGATGCAGAGAAGCTTGTGGCGGAGGAGAAGCTTGTGACGGACAGGCCACCGAAGGGCAAGGAGCATCGCACGCCCGAAATGTACTATGAGGGCGTCCTGAAGGGTGCCCGCCGTATAGCGGGTGAATGCTCCAAAGATGTAATTTTTGAATAGACTCGCATTTGTTATCCTGTACGCTGAAAACTTGTTCATATGCGCTAAAGCAACGCTTGTGGATTTAAAATATTACCTTCATGCGGCCGTTTATCAAATTTGAGAGATGGCAAGTCGTTGGCTTCAACGCCATGCCACGAAAGTCTTTGGGGTGTTCAGGATAAACTTGAGCTCTTGTTCCCATTCTTGGGTCCTTCCAGGAGGCGCTCAGCATAGCGAACAAGGCAACCGGACTTGTAGTGCTTGAACACTCTCACTTAGCCATAGAATTCTGTAATTTTAAATTTCGGCGAAGCCCCTAGTATTCGGAAGACCGAGTTCGGGGCGCTATCCACGCCTTGGCCGGACAATGCTGACTCCTCGCTCTAAGCGGCATAAGTCTTTAGGGACCCGAAAAAACCTCTCGAACAGCGACCGGCTCTCGCCCTATCATGACGGTCAGTTTTAGCTTTCTCCACTGAGGTGCTCAACCCAGCTCAACCGGGGCACAATCGCAGTGGTTCTCCCAGCGCTACCTTAGCCGATATAACGGAACGTAAGGTACCAAAACATGGGAGCCGGGCAAACCCAACTATTGACCCAAGACATGATTCGAGCCGATGCATATAATGCTATAAGTTCGGGTGCCGCACTTTTCGTGAAAGTGTTCGGACTTATCACACCATATTTTTGGGGTACTTAAGCCCATGGTGTATTGGCCGTACCAAAGTGTCTGGTGCAACATGTAATGAAATGAATATATATATATATATATATATATATATATATATATATATATATATATATATATATATATAGATAAAGAAAGGAGTGCAATAATAGGCAAAAGCTATGTATTGTTTATTCGAAAAGGTACTGCAATGGAAGCAGAACGATACAAATAGTGCGATAAGCAAGGGATGGGACTATTTAACATGTCCCCCTCCAGGGGTAAGCTGCGGGATGGTATGTAAAACAGGTATACTGCTCGTAATAGAGACCACCTGGACACTCGACGCAGTTTTCTGCTTCCCTGGCTGTTGCATCGTGTATTCGGCGCGAATGCCGGACAGGGTTTCTGGAGAACCGAGTCCTGAAAGTAAAAGAAAGAAAAAGGAAAAAAAGGAATGACACAAACGGGAGCCCCTAGTGCGGTCTAGCCGCATTCTGGGCGTGCCGTGGTCGTGGCCCGTCCCCTATGCCCATGGTGCTTGAGGCGCAATTACGTGCGGCGTAGTAATGGCTTCAGCGAGTTCGCGAGGGCTGGGGTTGGGGCTGCATTACTACGCTTGTTCGGAACGTGCGTGCGGTCTTGCTGTAGGTTACTCGGGCGCTTGATAGTGTCCGATTGTTTATTCGGATCGAGAATTGCCTTAAAGAGGCTGTTCGCACTTCTGCCGCAGAAGGCGGCCGTATGCTCCTCCGCTCGGAGGAGGCGTTGATGTTTCCATTGACCGTGATTACGCCTCGAGGGCCTGTCATCTTGAGCTTGAGGTACGCGTAGTGCGGCACCGCATTAAATTTTGCGAATGCGGTTCGTCCGAGCAGTGCGTGATAGCCGCTGCGGAACGGGACTATGTCAAAGATTAACTCTTCGCTTCGGAAGTTATCCGGGGATCCGAAGACCACTTCGAGTGTAACTGAGCCTGTACAATTGGCCTCTACACCTGGTATGACACCTTTAAAGGTCGTCTTTGTGGGTTTAATCCTTGAGGGGTCTATGCCCATTTTGCGCACTGTATCCTGATAAAGCAGGTTCAGGCTGCTACCGCTGTCCATCGGGACTCTGGTGAGGTGAAATCTGTCAATAATTGGGTCAAGAACCAATGCGGCGAAACCGCCGTGACAGATGCTAGTGGGGTGGTCCCTTCGATCGAAGGTGATCGGGCAGGAAGACCATGGGTTGAACTTCGGGGCGACTGGCTCCATCGCCAGCGTATCGTCCCTTAGTGCGCGCTTCCGCTCCCTTTTGGGTATGTGGGTTGCGTATATCATGTTCACCGTCCGCACTTGTGTGGGAAAGCCCTTCTGTCTGTATTGTTAGGCGGCGGGGCTCTTCCTCGTCATCGCTATGCAGCCCCTTGTCGTTGTTTTCGGTAGCTTAGCTTGCTTGCTTGAACACCCAACAATCCATGTTGGTGTGGTTGGCTGGTTTTTCGGGGGTGCCATGTATCTGGCACAAGCGATCGAGTATTCGGTCCAAGTTGGACGGGCCCTGGGTATTTCTTTTGAATGACTTCTTCCGCTGACCGGGTTTAGAGCCTCTGAATCCGACATTTACAGTCGTATCTTCAGCATTATCACCGTTAATGCGGCGTTTATGTTTGTTGCGACGCGACCTGCCATTGCTATCCTTGATATCCGAACTACCATGGTGTTTGGCCAAGTTGTTGCTTCGAGCTAGCCAGTTGTCCTCTCCCGCGCAGAAGCGGGTCATGAGTGTGGTGAGGGCTGTCATGGATTTCGGCTTTTCCTGTCCTAGGTGTCGGGCTAGCCACTCGTCGCGGATGTTGTGTTTGAAGGCTGCTTGCGCCTCTGCATCCGGACAGTCGACGATCTGATTTTTCTTTGTTAGGAACCGCGTCCAGAATTGTCTGGCCGATTCTTCTGGCTGCTGAATTATATGGCTAAGGTCATCGGCGTATGATGGTCGCACATATGTGCCCTGGAAGTTATCAAGGAATGCGGCTTCCAGGTCCTCCCAACAACCGATTGACTCTGCTGGCAAGCTGTTGAGCCAATGCCGAGCTGGTCCTTTAAGCTTGAGTGGGAGGTATTTGATGGCATGTAGATCATCACCGCGGGCCATGTGGATATGGAGGAGATAGTCCTCGATCCGCACCGCAGGATCTGTGGTACCATCGTATGATTCGATGTTTACGGGTTTGAAGCCCTCGTGATTTGATGATCCATTACTTCATCATGAAGCATAGTGGGTGTCTTGGCGCCTCTCTATTGGGCTATATCATGGCGTAGCTCATATGAGCTTTGTCTCATCGTGTTCGGCCCGGCCGGGTTTCTTGTATCCGGCGTGACGGTAATCGCCCCGAGTCGTTACGCCCACGCGATCTGTAGATCGATCTTGTATGCTTTGCCTTATCCTCCAATATATCTTGCAAGTCCGGTAGCGTTTTCCGTGCCTTGGTACTTTTTGAGCGGCGTCGGGCGTGGCTTGAGCGGAGGGCCGAGAGGCTTCTCTGTCAGCGGCCGCTGGGTGGCCGGGTCTGCCATGTCGTCTTGCTGGTGACGTGGGTGCTTCCTCCTCTCGATCGAGGCAACGGCCTGCGTTTGGGGTAGCTTTTGGAGGGGCGTTCGAGTTCATACTCTTCGGCTGCAAGGACTTCCGTCCATCTGTCAGCTAGCAGGTCTTGGTCAGCTCTAAGCTGTTGCTGCTTTTTCTTGAGGCTGCTTGACGTGGCCATAAGCCTGCGTTTGAAACGCTCCTGTTCGGCGGGATCCTCAGGCACGACAAATTCGTCATCGTCGAGGCTTGCCTCATCTTCGGAGGGAGGCATATAATTATCGTCCTCCACCTCCCTGTCTGCCGCTCTATCATGAGGGCTGGCTTCTCCCTCCTCCTGTGCTGAATCCTCTTTGGAGGGGTTGTCTTGACCTTTATGCAGGGTGTTATTATCTCCCGTGCCGGAATCACCGTTTTTGCTGTGGCGGGATTTAGAGCGGCGCCGCTGACGCCGGCGGTTAGGCTGCTTCTTGGAGAGGTCATCCTCCGTTGTTCCATCGCCGTTCCCATCTTTTGGGATGTCCACCATGTATATGTCGTATGACGAGGTGGCCTTCCAGTGCCCTGTAGATGCTGGTTCTTGGTCGTCTCCAGCATCGTCGTCCATACCGTCGATGTCTTCAGAGTCAAAGTCGAGCATGTCGATAAAATCATCGATAGTGGCTACAAAGTGGGTGGTGGGTGGGCGTTGAATTTCTTCGTCGTCCGAATCCCAACCTTCCTGACCATAGTTCGGCCAGGGCTCCTCTGACAAAGAGAGAGACTTTAATGAGTTCAGGATATCGCCAAAGGGCGAGTGCTGAAAGGTGTCCGCAGCGGTGAACTCCATAAGCGGCGCCCAGTCGGATTCGACTGGCAGGGGCGCGGTAGGTTCGGAGTCCGGAAAGGAGTCCGGCACCTGGGAGTCACAGGCTTTGCAAAGGACAGGGATGGTTTTCGGCTCAATCGTCGTAGAGATTTCAGCCCCCGAGGCGGTGTCCAACCAACCGTCCTTGATCGGCGAAACCGGCTCCGGATTAAGGGTCGGAGCGGGCACTGGTGCGGCCTCCAGGGCACTGTTCGGCGGCAGAGCTAGATCGTACCCATCGAGACAGTGTGGCACGCTCGGCCGTGGCTCGAATCCGTCGAAGATCAAGTCTCCGCGGACATCGGCCGTATAGTTCAAGCTTCCAAATCTGACCTGATGGCCAGGGGCGTAGTTTTCGATCTGCTCCAGATGGCCTAGCGAATTGGCCCGCAGTGCAAAGCCGCCCGAATCTGAAGATCTGTCCGGGAGAAAAGTCTCACCGGACTGCGTCGTTGCTGATGATTGAAAGAGCCATCGGCCTATAGGTGACGACGCAGAGGAACTCTCAATGAAAGCACCAATGTCGGTGTCAAAACCGGCGGATCTCGGGTAGGGGGTCCCAAACTGTGCGTCTAGGCGGATGGTAACAGGAGACAAGGGACACGATGTTTTACCTGTTCGGGCCCTCTCGATGGAGGTAATACCCTACTCCTGCTTGATTAATATTGATGATATGGGTAGTACAAGAGTAGATCTACCACGAGATCAGAGAGGCTAAACCCTAGAAGCCAGCCTATGGTATGATTGTTGTTCATCCTATGGACTAAAACCCTTCGGTTTATATAGACACCGAATAGGGTTAGGGTTACACAGAGTCGGTTACAATGGTAAGAGATCTACATATCCGTATCTCCAAGCTTGCCTTCCACGCCAAGGAAAGTCCAATCCGGACACGGGACGAAATCTTCAATCTTGTATCTTCATAGTCCAGAGTCCGCCAACGGTGATAGTTCGGCTATCCGGACACCCCATAATCCAGGACTCCCACACCCCCCCCCCCCCCCCCCCCCTTCAGAAAAAACAAAAACCCCAGCCCCTAAAATGCTGACGCGTGGATGCCTTTAGGTCTTGGTTGGTGCCACCAACCGGGACCAAAGGCCCTCCTGCCTGGGCTCGGCGCACCGGCCACGTAGAGGCCCATCTGTCCCGGTTCGTGCTTGAACCGGGACTAAAGGTTTAGGGCACTAGTAACGACCATTTAGTCCCGGTTCAAGAATCGGGACAAAAGGCCCTTACCAACCGAGACGATAGGAGGTTTTTCTACTGGTCCGCTTCCTGTTGTTGGCCTTGATCGTCGTTGGGTTCGCGGCGCATCTCGCCACGGGGGAGAAGGACTGCTACGGCGAGAAGGACATGATCCTGAGCATCTGCATCAATAGCATCAAGAAGGAGGGCTTCTACATGCCCGCGAGCCAGGCCTACAAAAACGAGGTGAAGAAGGTTGACATGCCCTGCATCTGCCGCGTCCTCACGGCCTCCGACGAGCAGACCGTCAGCCCCGTGAAGCTCGTCATCCTCGCCCACGAATGCCACATCGAACTCCCCGTCGAGAGCAAATGCGGAAGTAAGCAACTAAGCATACATGCCTGCTATGCATGCGGTCATTTTGCATAATCCATTTTTCTGTTTTGCACGGCCGGACTCGTCTAATCCAAGTACCACGTAATTTTTGCAGCTTACACCATCGGGGGGCGGGTGCCACCACCATCCGCGCATGCCACTATCGCCGCCGTCAACCACGCGAGAGGAAGGCCAGTGAAGGAGAAGATGGAGAGATCATGGCAGAATAACTATAACTATAAATAAAGTCCGCGCGTGCGTGTATGCTAAGCTAGTGAGCTATCCTATCGTCAGAATGTAATCTGCCATGGCATGTTACCGTGAGATCCCAATAATAATAATAATAATAATAATAATAATAGTAAGAATAAAAGTCTTCCATCTAAATAGTTAGTATTCTTCATGCAGCCATTACAACGACTGTAGTTGCTACGAATCCGATATCGATGCTGGCTCCTTTTTCTTTGAGTTAAATACACCGGGAGTCTTCAAACTTGCACGCGACGGTCAGTTTGATGCACAAACTTATAAAATACGTAATTCTGGTCATCGAACTTGTGTGGGCGTGCAAATACGGTCACATATCCCGTACATAGGCGTATCCGATGCTTGGCTGCCTGCTGTCAGCAACAGATGGCGCTCAGCGCGGCGTGTTTTGGCACAAAACCCCATAGCCTTTTTTATTTATGAAAAATTAACAACTAGTGGGTCCCACTTATTAGTATATAGCGAAATTTAAATACGAAAAAGTGTGTCGCCCAGTCTAGAACACACGCCTAAGGCGAGGACACAATCCGGCCAAGCCACTCCAACCCAATTCTGTGGATGTTTACGTGGGATAACTTTGCTTTACTGTACTATAACGAAGGAGCTCGTGTAGCAGAAATGGGTTCCTTTTTGTGCGGCCTATTTTGCATCTGCTCTCCTTTTTTACAGATTAATAGATATGTAGTATGTAAATTATAATCTCAATAATAAAATGACTTTTAAATATTGTTCATGTATTACTTTAAAATAATATTTACGAATTGTAAAAGATATTTGCATAACTATAATACAAATATTTTTTAAAAATATTCATAATTGTAAAAACATTTTTTTCAAAATTTGTAGAATAATTTTAAAAATAAAAAATAATAATTTTAAAAATAGTAATAATTGAAAAATGTATGTATAGTTGCACCTTTTCATTTTTTTGAAATTTTTTAAGCAGAAAACTTTGTTCATGTATTATTTTAAAATAATATTGTTAATTAAAAATTTGTGTCATAATAATATAAGTAATTTATAATTACTATTCATTTTAATTATACAAGAATTTCATTAATTATACACACGTTTTCTTTTGCCCTCGGTAACTGCATGCCCGAGAGTATATCAATCTACTTGTCTAAATCTTTATAACCCTGTGTTGGAACGAAGTGAATACGATATAAACTCGGCATATTCCTCGACGACACCCTACATCTACTTATTTCGCTTGTGGTGTTGGTCTTTCTATCTGCTAGCTAAGTTGTGCCTTCTCTTGGGCGTCAATTTCTTTCTCTTCTTTATCTTTGTTATTACTTGTATGATTTCTGACCCGATTTTCCTCATAAACGGAGTCAATTTGTTCAATTAAACTGGAATCCACAATCTCGTTTCCCGTCATGGCTAGTTGTCGATCCAGTTGTTGGAGCAACTCCAACGCGCCGACCCAAATAATCCACGCGTGTCCGTTTACATTGGAATGGACCAAAAGAATAGCCTAACGCGCCAAGCCAAACCCAAAAAGTGTCCGCTCGATGTTCGTTTGGACACATTTTAGGCTCAAATTTGCACTCAGTTTGTGTGCACGCGGATTCGAGATGGACGCGTCACGCGTCCGTTCGGTGTCCGCCATGGCCCCACCTATCGATGACACAATCACTGCCCACAGTCGTATTAAACGCGGCCACCTACCTCGAGCCCGCTTGGCAGTGGGTGGAAGCACCAGACCTTTTTAATGCAAGCGTATGGGGGCGGCCAGCCTCATCCACCTCCCCTCCCCTGTCCACATCTGGCCAAGCTTGCCCCCCTTGCCGGCGATAGCAAAACCCTAGCCATGGATTTCTTTCGCAAGGGGAATTGGAAACTCCACGCCGGTGCCAGCTCGTCCCGCGCGCCTCCTTTTCCACCGCCGCGACCTCCTCCATGCATCGGGCCACAGGACAGGTTGTACATCCCGGTGCACCAAGCATGCGGGCACTAATAGTACCGCCAGCCGCTGCCGTATCTAGATGTCAACCTGCCCCACGACTGGCATCGCCGTGCCCGCGGTGCCACGGTAGCCGTGGGTGCATGCGCTAGTGCGCCCTCCTTACGCCAGAGCAGCGGCGCCTCCCTGACTACGCGCTAGACTCCCCTAACCGGGAGGCCTGGTTCGCGACAGAGCATGACCTGGCCCGTGGCGGTGGCGTGCAGCTCAACCCCGGCTTCATGCTGCCGCCCAAAGGTCGCGCCGGATGAGGAGGAGGAGGTGGCCTACTAGACCGCACTAGAGCCAGCACTGCAGCGTGCCCTGGAGGAGAGCCAGCTCGAGGACGACGCGCGCTGGGACGGCCTAGAGGAGGCCCTCGTGCTGCCGGTGGTGGGGGACTGCGTCTACCCCGGGCCCCACCACCGCCGCCTGCCCTCGAGCCCAAGGCCAAGCCCTTGCACAAGCCACGCGCGTGCCCACGCCCACGGCGTCCATCGAGTGCGCGCCAGATATGTACGTGTGGAATGTCATTGCCAGCCGTCTACATGGACAAGCTGCTGGAGGAGAAGGCAGCCTACCTCGAGCGATGGAGGCAACACTGGCTGGCAGAGGAGAGGCCGATGGCAAGCACCAGATGCAGGACGAGCTCGAGAAGGAGGAGCGTTGGGCCCGCTGGGCACGGGAGGAGGAGCGCGGCGAGTAGGAGAAGGAGTCCGCCCGCCGCGCAACAATGTCGCTGCGGAGCAAACGTCGAAGGAGTCGGCGCACGCGGCGTGAGGGACCGCATTCCTGTGGGTTGTGCCGCCGCCAACCTTCGTCGACCTCACCGGACGACAACGATGACAAGGACTAGGGTAGCGTGTGGGCGCTTTTTAGTTTTTTAATGTTTTATTAATTGTTAAAGGAAATTTGTATTTTCCAAACGTTCTGGATTTGTTAATAGATCTGAACGATCCGATTGCCGTCTGATCCAAAATTTCCGTGCACGCCAGCCGCGTGATATTTTATCCCCTTGTCCGGATTTAGCACCCTTGTTTATCTCAGCACGCTCACGCAAAAAATAATGCATGATGTGGGATTCGAACCCATGACCTTGTTTATCCTTGCTCGCAACCACCTGAGCTGCCTCTGTTTACATTATAGTAAAGATTAGTTTTGTTATTTGTACTTCACTATATGCGAGTAAAATAAACAACAATCAAAACCACGACCCCAATGATGTAGAAGCAGTGTACTAACCAACTCACCCTGCCTTGATTGTTGTCCAATAAGTAGAAATATGACAGTTAACTTTTTTTTCATTTTCATATGAGCCAAAAGCATTTTTATTCTTGTGTTTTTTTACATTTCTCAAGTTGTCTTGTAGTCTCCCATATACCAACGGGTTGTATACCTTGCCCATGTAGCCTCGTTGTAAATATCATGGCAACTTCACATGAGAGATTTTTTGGGTTAAAACATACCCCGGTAACTCATGTCCCAATGGCATGGTAATTTGTGCACCGGGACTCGATAACTTACGTATAAATGTCATGGTAACTTCGACCAGCGGTGAAAAAATACTGAAACACCTCCCCGGTAATTTATGTGTAAACAACACGGTAAGTTTTGCATGGTAACCCTGATAACTTAGGCACGAACACCAGGCAACTTTGACCTGAAGGAAAACGTTGTCAAAAATGCACCCCGGTAACTTTGCTTAAACATCAAGGTAATAACGCATGATATACATGATAACTTAGGTACAAAGACCATGATAACTTGGACCCTGAGGAAAAATTGTTGAAAAATATAACCTCGATAATGTTTGCATGAATACCATGGTAATAGAAGCACTGCATACTCGACTCTTAGGTGAACCGCAGGGAAGGGGGGGGGAGATTTGTTGAAAAACATATTTTCCCAGTACTTCATGTGCAAATAACATGGTATTTACACACCATAAAGTTGAGAACTCACTACAAACCCGACGGTAACTTTTGACCCTGGGATAAAGTTTATTGAAAACATACCCTGATAACTTGTGTGTAAATAACATGAGACGTCAATTCGTTGTGTTGTGTCTTAAAAAAAATCTGTCTCGCCGGATCGGATGATGGTGTTGTGTCTTCGACAACACTACCTCCTTGGAGGCGTCATCTTGGTGGCCCAACGACGGCCCCGGATGCTGTGCGTGGTGGTGGGTGGTGCGGCCAGCTTAGGGCCGACGGTGGTGTGTTTCTTCTTCATGTGTTTCTCTTCGGCTGTCCTTCGCGTGATCTCCGTCCTGTTGTTGTGCATGCTCAAGACCCTCCCATGGTTGCCGTTGTGCTGCGGCGAGCTTCGGGCTCTTGGTGTTGTCTTGGTTCACCTTTGCTCAAATGACGACGCAATGGTGCCTCCCGAACCTGCTAATCGTTTCGACCACCTGTGGTGGATCTCCCAGTCAAGGTTCGTGTTAAGGTTTGGCACTCGTTGATTATGGTTGATCCTCAGTTGTGCCGTGGGGCTCGGTATGCACGCCGGTGCGGTGCGTTAGGTTGTTTGCACAGTCTTGGTATTGTGATCCCTCGACAGCACCCCACATCTACTTGTGTCTCTCGTGGTGTTGGTCTTTTTGCCTGCTAGCTAGGTTGATGTCATGCCTTCTCTGGATGGCATTTTTTCTCATCTTCTGTAACCTTGTTACCTGTACGGTTTTCGGCCCGGTTTCCCTCGTAAACGGGGTCAACTTGTTTAGGTTTTTTATCCGGTTTTCCTTATAAACAGGACCAACCAAAGCTTAAGGGGTGACTCTTGGCTTTGGCAGCTTTTTGAGCAATATATTCAGTTGGGGATCCTCTCCCTCCCGGTGAGCCGGCCGCCCACGCGGGAATCGGCAATGGCGAGGGCGGAAACTGCACCTGGTGCAGGGGCCGACCAGTGGGCCTGGGCGCGGGTTGTGGTGCTGTCGACGGTGGCGGCGCCTGGAGGTACGGCTGCGCCGCAGCCGGTGTCGTGGAAGCCGGCGGTGGCACCGGTAGGAACTGCTGGGGAGGGCCCCCCAGCGGTGCGGTGGTGGCCGGCCACGCTGGCCAAGGAGCCCCCGCGGACGGGAAGTGCGGTAGCATCAGCGGCGGCGGGGGCGCCCCTCCATAGGGCGACTGGAAGGCAGGGGCGGGCCATTGGAGCGGCGGCGGCCCGTAGACGGGGGGCAGCGCTTGGCGGCGGGGGCTGGTTCCCGGCGAGATAGAGGTTGATGCCCCGGACCGCCTGGACGAGCTCCCGAAGAGTGCCCGACACCTCCTCGGGCGAGAGGAGGGGGAGCGGCTCCGCCGCGGTGGTGATCGGTGCTGGCGCGGTGGTGATCCCGGACGAGATCGCTTGCATCGACGCCGAAGTGGCCGGCGGCAGCAGAGATGGGGCGGAGGATGATGGCAGCGGCGGCGGTGGTGGACGAAGCCCCTAATACTAATGCCCGGTGGGCCTCTTTCTGGTATAGATCAAACCGGTCATAACATGCCGACATCGACATAGTCGATGCAAGGTTCTCACCCGGAGTTTGAGCACATCCCTACAGCAAGAGGCCTGAACCACGCCGAAGCAGATCCACGCGAGCTCGGAGACCACGCCTCTAGGAAGGTATACGACGTCGGGTTGGCGCTGTCGTGGTCAGCTCACCCAAGGGGTGAGCAGGGATTTCGCCCAGAGCACCGCCGCACAGGACCAGAGACGGCCTCCGAGGCGCCCGCCATCACGACCAGCAGCCCCAAGCCAGAAGCAAGCCACACATCCACCAACACTACCGGCAGCGCCAGCCAAGCCGCCGAGCAGCATCCCACGGCCGACCTCCTCGAAGATGGCCAGATCGGGGACGGGAACCTCGGCAAACTGCGACCACTGTCAGATCTGGAGCCGACGCGCCGGCCGCTCCAGTCCCACCTCGCCCCGCAGCTCCCCTGACTCGACGCCACGCCCGAGGGCAGATTCGAGAGGATCCAGCCTGCCCTGGCGCATCTGGGATTAGGCGGACCGCACCGCACCACCACGAGCTCCACGGAGCAGCCACCACCCCGTCCATCCGACCACCGCAGGGGACGGCGGCTTCGCCGGGATGCAACCCAGAGACGACCCCGCGTGCCAGCACGGATCCGTGCGCGGATGGCACGGCCTCGCGACCTGGACGCCCACGGGCGCGCAACACGGCGCTTACGCCCACCGTTGCTTCATAGCGCCACAGAGCGAAGCGAGTAGGGCAAGCCATGGGGCAGACCGCGGAGAGCAGCATCCGAGAGCTTGTGCGCGCGCGCAGGAGGCACTCCACCACCAGCTCGCAGCACGGCGCCCGCGAGGAAGCGGCAGCCGACGGATCTGGGCTGCAGTTCGTGGGCCGACGCACATGACCGCCGAGTAGCACCCGCCGTGCCCGAGTGCCGCCCGTAGTCGCGAGCAAGGATCTCCGCCGCCGCCGTCAGCCGCGCGGCATCGCCCGCCGGCGTCCTCCAGCGGCGGCGGAGAGGGTGGAGGCAAAATTTGTGGTGGCGGCGCTAGGGTTTGGTGGTCTGCCCGAGTCGCTCGCACGGGAGCGACGCCTTTGGTTTCCTTGACAGGAATATTGCATTTGGATGCACTTATTACTAACATTTCATATATATATATATATATATATACTATTTGATTATTAGTTCGATGTTCATTCATATAAAGGCCCCCTAGGTTTTATTTCCGCCCCGGGCCTCCAAAATCCCAGGACCGGCCCCGAGTGACGGCATATGGAAGAAAGGGACGGGGGTGTTTTTGCCTCCATTAAAAACCACGCCGCAGCTTCCATGATCAAGTTCATGTGTTTTGGAACCCCAGATGGCTCGGTCGATCTCACCTACTACAAATACCCAAATTCAACGAAGTACCTAAACATTTATTCTCATGTCGCCACTCCAAATTTTCAAAGCAACTAGCGCCGCCGTCAACGAGGTGGGTGCACGGAGGGTCCTTGCGTGCTATATAGGGCGCCCACTGCCAGCATCATGCACACCACTCGCAAGCACACTTCGAAGCATCACACTAGCCAGACACGAAGATGGGCAGCACCGGAGCCGCCCTCCTCCGTGCCCTGCTGTTGGCCTCGATCCTCGCCGGGTTCGCGGCGCACCTCGCCGCGGGGGAGAAGGACTGCTACGACGAGAGGGACAGCGTCATCCGCATGTGCAAGTGGACCATCAAGAAGGGGAGCCCCTACGTGACCCCGGACATGCCCTGCCGCCTCGAGGTGAGGAAGGTGGACATGCCCTGCATCTGCCGCGTCCTCACCGCCGCCGACGAGCGGATCATCAGCCCCGAGAAGCTCGTACGCTGCTCCCGCGAAGCCGGCGTCGCCCTCCCCGTCGGGAGCAAATGCGGGAGTAAGCATTCATGCATGCAGTGCCTGATTCTTGTTTTGTTTTCCATTACTGTTTTTCTTGCCACGGACTAGCTCATCTTATCCATGTACGTGATTTTTGCAGCCTACACCATCGTGGCGCCGGCGCCACCATGCGCGCATGCGTGAGGAGTTCCGATCACGGGACCGTGTGAGAGGAAGACGAGGGGAGGAGGGCCGGAGGAGATGTCAAGGGAGAATAACTGAATAAGTGCGCGCGTGCCTGTATGCTCAGCTATACTGAGATAATACTACCGTAGAATGTATCTTCTGCCATTCTGCCATGGCATGCATGCGTGTTACCCTGAGATCTGAGTTGGTAATAATAAAAGCCTTCCTTCTAAAATGTTACTCTGCATGCATAACGTACAACGACTGCGTTCGATCGATGTTGGCTCTTTTTTCTACTGCTTGAGTGGCTCATAGTCTCATACTGAAAATACCTCTCATCCAGACCCCCGGCTGTCATCTCGCCCCCAGCAACCGCTCGCCCTCGCCGCGGCGCCACCCATCGCACAGAAAACCTGAAGCAGATTGGCAGGCGAGCTGGGAGATGGAGACGCACCCGTAAGACGCCCGCCTCCTGTGCGACACACGCCTCCCGTGCGACGCGTTCCGTGCGACGCACGCCTCCGATGCGACTACGTGCCTAGTCTCGGATCGGCGCAGCTGATTTTCCGACCGGGTTCGATTCGCTGGTGAGGGCGGCGCCTGAAGCTCGTCGACGTTGATGGGGTGGTGGTGGATGCGCGAAGTTGGGCAGTTGACGTGGAGATCGTGGTGGGTCGGTTGGTGGAGTTCCCCTGCCATTTGGCACGCATTGCGGCGGCTGACCGGTGGGACGTGTCTGCGGCGGTTCCCGAGGGGAGTAATGGCGACAGGGGAGAGGGGTTATTTGGCCGACGCATCGGCTTTCCGCCACTCCCTCCACCACTCCCCCTCTCGCAGATCTCATCCAAAATCGCCGCCGCGACGCGCAGCCCGCAAAGCTAGGTTCTGATAACGACACGCCAGCAGCAGATGTGGGCGCTCGCTGCCGGTGACGAGGTGCTGATGGGGAGGCTTCAGGAGCTCAACCGCTGGTTCCCGACGGCGAAGGCCCTCAACGACGCTTCCGAGTTGGTGAGGGACAAGCTCAGGGGAGAAGAAATCCTCTGCTGCTTCCCCAACTACGACCGCCAGCCGGCGATGGGGGTGTTGCTCTGGGCGATGTTGGAGGCGGAATCCCTGGATCCGGCGCAGCGAGAGAAGTGGAAGCTCTACCGCTCCCTCCGCTACCGCCTGATTCAGCCAAGGGCGCCGCCGCCGATGCAGCCGCAGGCGCCACCACATGCGGTGGTAATGGGGATTCCGGCACCGGGATCCAGATGGCTCCCAATCGAGATCGAGGAAGACGAGGTGGTGGTGACAGAGACGCCAAGGCGTCGGGCCAGGACGTCAGCGACCCCGACGACGCTTCCCCGTCGCTCCCCCCGCTTCCCGAGGCGCTCGCCTCGCCTCCTTGCCCTTTCCCGCCGCCAGTAGGGTGCTCGCCGGCCGGGAACCGCTTCTGGTTGCTGGCTGGCGAGGACTCCGAGGTGGAGGAGGAGGGGGAATCTTCTTCCTACTCTAAAGGTATGTGCCCCAATCTCAAATATTTGATATCTACTGCTTCGATTGAGGTAGATGATGTCAAAAATGGGATGAAAAAAAGGAACAATAGATTCCGAGGAGATAGAAAACAGAAGAATGGGTTCAAATCCCAGTTTGCAGATGACTGCAAGGAAATACCTAAGAAGGTTGATGATGCGGATCACAGGAAATATGAGGAGGAGATCAGGAGAAATACTAGTAATAATATGTGTAGAGAGTATAGGTTTGACGCTCGCATAGTTCATAATCATATGAAAAAAGATAAAATACATCCTATTCCACTTTGGTTTGAATTAGATGGAGTGGATTTTGGTGATTTAGTTGTTTATGAAACTCCAATTGGGGCCTCTGGGGCTTCAACAGAGGAGGATAAGGGGATGGATAAGGAGGATGATCACGTGAGACCCCTGATTATTTTTTGGGCTCAGTGGGTGTGGATTTAAAACTGGACTTGGATCTAGGCCTGGCTTGGTGGGGGCCCAATGGGCTAGATATTGACCCAACCCAGGAAAGGGAAGGTGGGATGGCTGGTACAAAGGTGGGTGAGATGGGATGGGCAGAACAATCCCATCGTGTAGGGTCCCCCCCCCCCTCCTCCCACACCGCCGCCAGCTGAAGAAATGGCTGGAAACCTAGGAAGAGGTTATGGAGGTCCTAGATTTAATCGTGGTGGGGAAGGAGGTTTTGCCAGAGGAAGATCCAACTACAATTACAGGGAATAGGATGGATGGGAGGGAGACACGCTATGACTGACAGGTTTGGAAGCTTGAGAAGAGAAAATGGTAGATTTGGTACTGGAAATGGGGGTGGCCGAGGAGATGGAGATGAAGAAGATTTCGCTACAGAAGAAAGGAGAGAAAATTTGACGTGGCAGGCTAAGTCAGGGAAGAAAGAGGCAGTGGAGAACAGGAGTGAGAGAGAAATAGGTGAGGGAGAGAGTTCTGGAATAGAGATAGGGAAGGAAAAATATATGGGGACACAAAAAGAATAGGATGCTCAACAACAACTGTTGACATCTCTGTTATCCCAGTTAGTGCAAGGACTGAGAGGAGGAGAGAAAGAGATTATTGAAGGAGTAATAGGAAAACTTGGGGGAGTTCAGTCTGGCAGAGATGACATGAGGAAAGAAGAGAAAAAAGGAGATCCCATTCAGAAAGCTGACAGGAGAGGTGAACAAGAACCAGGAGTGGAAATGAAGAAACAAGGGATAAGAGGCAATTGGCAGATAAACTTGGATGATGGCAGAAAAGGGATGGAAAGGATTAATAAGCAAGTTTGTGGGAAATGCAAAGACCCCAGACACTCTACTAGGGAATGTAGGGTGGGGCAATGTTTGATTTGTGGAAGGGAAAACCATATCACTAGTGAGTGCAATTTATTGAAGCAAATGAAGCCAGTCCCCAAATATGTGGGATATGCTGCCAAAGGACTGGGAATCCTACTGGTTCAAAGCTACAAAGATGTGCTGGTTGCTATACATACAAATCCTTTAGATGTGGTGATTATTAGGGAAGGGAAAATCAATGAAACTGAGCTCACAAAGGCTATGTGAGAGATGTTTTGATTGGGGGTGGCAGTGGAGAGTTAAGGAATTTCGCCAAAATGGTTTCATGATGAGATTCCCCAACAAGGCAAAACTGGTTGAATTGGCTAAATTCAATGACTTCAATTTGCTTGGGACAGGGGTGGTCATCAAGGTCCAACCCTGGTCCCTAGATCACCAAGCTATGGGGAAATTGCATACTGTGTGGGTTAAATTGAGCAGGGTGTCTGACTGTTTTAGACACTTCCTGGGCATTTGTGAAGTTGCTGCTGCAGTGGGGCCTGTACTGGAAGTAGATATGGATACTTTCAATGAAGAAAAAGTTAGGGTCAAATGTGGAGTCAGAGATGTGGAGAAAACTCCACCTCAAGTGGAAATCACTGCCCCTGATTTGCTCATGTTCAGGATTGGTGTGGAAGTGGAGAAGGTGGTGGAGATTGGCTGGTACAAGGAGGAGAAGAGGAAGAATGAGAACACACATATTCTAGAAGAGGGTGAAGGAGAAATAGAGAACAAAAAAAGATTCAGGATAGCAGAAACTGATCACAGAGGTATTTCACTTGGCTTTTTGTCTCTCAAGCAGAGTGAGGAGGTAGATGGAAAACTGATCAAAATGAAAAAACAATTAGAAGAGAGCATGATGCAATGGCATGATGAAATGGTGACTGAGAGAAGGAAGTGGCAAAAAGAGAGTGACATCTTGTTCAACAGGATCAAGACCTTGGAAGAGGACAAAACCAGACACAGTGCATTGCTGGCTAAAGCTGAACAGAGAATGAAGAAGATGGAGGAAAATCAATACACAATGCAGACCCAGATTAACCAACAACAGGAGGAGATCCAAAAACTTATTCAAGAGGCTGTTAACAGAGAACAATATGAAATTGAGCTGGCTAACATGGATATAGAAAACTATAAAAAGGAAACTCAACAAAAAAAGGAGAAATCAAAATCTGGGAAATACAATGAACCTACTAATTATAATGCCAGTCAGGAATCAATTGGGACACTGGGAGAGAAAATGGCTGACTTACATGGTGCTGAGGATGCTGAAAGAGAGAGGGAGGGGAAAGAAGTGGAGATAAAAATAAGTCTTAAAAACAAAGGAAAAGAAGATCAGAAAATAGAAGAGATGGCCAAAATCAGAGCTGAGGAAAGAGATAATTATGGTAAGGATCGAATTTCTGAATTTGCTAACCCCTCCTTAATTCAAATTAGCTCCATGGTAGGGATTGATTTAGGGTGCTCCATTGATATGATTGAGAAAATATAGATATTATTAATAAGATGGAGAAAGCTAGGAGAGAGATTAATTTCCAAAACATCAAAAGAGAAAAAACAGATGAGGGGAATGAAATGAGAGGAGTAATGAAAGAAGGAGGAGACACACCAGTATACATAAATACTGGAGATGTGGATTTTGATGGTTTTTGCTCTGATATGGAGAATTCTGATGCTGAAATTGAGGAACGACAATATAAAAATCTTAAAGAAATGTTCTCTGGAAATAAAAGAGGGAAGAAAAGCTCACCAGCACTGAGCTGTGTGAAGCAATCAATTGGGATAGGGGTGTTGAGAAGGAAAAAAGGAAGGAAGACTGATTAGTCTCTAACCTTGGAATATAAATTTGCTTGGACAAAGAAGGGTTATCCTGGTTTGAAAATAAATATATATCTAGAATTTACACAAATGAGAGGAGTTTTCTGGAATGTGAGAGGTATTGGACAAGATCATAAGAAGAGATATATCAGAGAAATGATCAGGGATTATAGGTTAGATTTTGTTGGGATTTCTGAAACAATCAAACAAGACTTTACAAAAATGAATTGCATAATCTTTATGGGGGGGAAAATTACCAATGGTGTTGGAATCCCCCCAGAGGGATGTCTGGGGGAATCCTAGTTGGCATTAATAAAGAGTTATTTGATATTGAACATATTGAGAGAGGGCAATATTTCTTAAGAGTACTGCTGTTTGACAAGAATATCCAAATGCATTGGAATTTAGTCACAGTTTATGGAGATGCACAGAAAGAAGGGAAAGCTAATTTCCTTGCTGAGCTAGCTAGATTATACCATGATAATCCTTTGCCCTGTCTGGTTGGAGGTGATTTTAATATCATCAGAAACAATAAAGATAAAAACAAACCTATGATAAATGAACAGTGGTCTTTTATGTTTAATGCTATAATCGAACAAGCTGGATTGAGAGAATTACCTTTAAATGAAAGACAATACACTTGGGCCAATAATCAGGAGGACCCCACATATGAGAAATTGGACAGGGTATTGATGTGTCCTGCTTGGGAAGAAAAATACCCTTTGACTATATTACAAGCATTTGCTAGGGAAATTTCTGATCATACCCCCTGTTCTTAGACACAGGGGAGACACACACACTATTAGATATGTTTTTAGATATGAAAATGCTTGGTTTTTGAGGGAAGGCTTTAAGGAGTTGATATATAATACATGGAACAAAAGATTTAGAGGAAGTGTGTTGGACAGATGGCAAGTAAGGATGAGAGAACTGAGGAGAAAAGCTAAGGGATGGAATAAAAATGTGGACGCTTGGTATAGAAAAATTAAAATAGAAATCATAAAAGAATAGGATGATATTAATAAGAGAGCAAAAAACATGGGTCTGACTGCTGCAGACATAACTGAGCAGAAGGAACTTAGAATGCAACTTAAAAGAATTTTGACACAAGAAGAAATGAAGTGGATGCAGAGATATAAAGATAAAGAGATTAAAGATGGAGATGGAAATACTAGATACTATCATGCAAAAGTAAATGGGAGGAGAAGAAAAAACAGAATAATCTCTTTAGATCAAGAAGAAGGGATCATAGAAGGAGAGAACTGTCTAATGTAATATATTACTAAATTCTATAAAAACCTCTTTGGACACCCTGAAGAGTCTAATATCTCCTTGAGAGATATTGAAATGGCTAAAATAAAAGCTCAGGACAAAGAGGAGTTACTCCCCTTTTTCCTTAGATGAAATTCAGCAAGTAGTTTTTGGTATGAAGAGAAATAAAAGCCCAGGACCTGATGGGTTCCCTGCTGACTTTTATCAAGATTTTTGGGATTTGGTCAAGTGGGATTTGAAAGTCTTAGTTGAGGGGTTTGCTAAAGGAGAGATCAATATTGCCAGGCTTAACTATGGCATTATTACCCTAGTCCCCAAAACCAATGATGCCAGACAGATTCAAAAATTCAGGCCTATATGCCTGTTAAATGTGAGCTTCAAGATTATTACAAAAGTTCTAATGAACAGACTGACCAAATGTGTTGCACCTGTCATCTCCAGAACACAAACTGCATTTATCAAAGGGAGATACATTATGGAAGGAGTGGTTATTCTACACGAAGCCTTGAACACTTTCCATAGAGACAAAGAAGATGCTTTAGTCTTTAAAGTTGATTTTGAAAAAGCATATGATAAAATCAAATGGCCCTTTGTTATACACATGCTAAAACTGAAAGCTTTCCCAGACAAATGGTGTGATTGGGTAATGGAGACAATGAGAGGAGGGCATGTAGGAGTCAAGGTAAATGATGAGATTGGTCCTTTTTTCAAAACCTATAAAGGTTTGAGACAGGGAGATGCTATGTCACCGTTGCTTTTTGATGTGGCTGCGGATGCCCTGGCCTCTTTAATGAATAATGCTCTAGAATTGGATATTGTTAAGGGAGTCCTTAATAAAAATGATAATAAGGGTGTTAATATGTTACAATATGCTGATGATACTATCTTTTTGATCAAGGATGAGGTAGAGAGTGTGAGACACCTTAAATTTATTTTGGGGGCTTTTGAACAGATGTCAGGTTTAAAAATTAACTTTCATAAGAGTGAACTAATGCTGTTTGGAAAAGCCAAAGAAAAACAATTACTCTACCAGGAGATACTGACATGCAAAATGGGAGATTTACCCATCAAATATTTAGGAACGCCTGTAGCTGATACTAGGATCAGGAACATACACTGGAGCTGTGTAACAGATAAAATTGAGAAAAGATGTGGGTCTTGGCAAGGGAAGCTCCTGGGATCTATTGCTGGCAGGATCACCCTGGTGCAAGCTTGCTGACTAATATTCCCCTGTTCATGATGTCCTTTTATGCTATCACAAAAGGAATCGTTAAAAAAGCTGATTTTTTAGGGCTAGATTGGTGTGGCAAGAACATGAGAATGTTAGGAAATATCATTTAGTGAACTGGAAAGAATGTTGCCTACCCAAAGAGGTAGGGGGCCTAGGAATTCTCAATCTGGAGGTGATGAACATAGCTTTGCTGGCTAAATGGTTCTGGAAAATGGAAACAGAAGAGGGGATGTGGCAAGAAGTACTAAAATGAAAATATAAGAAAAATGAATGTCTAGCTCTAGTGAAAAAAAAACCTGGAGATTCCCAGTTCTGGACTAGTTTGTTGAATATTAAGAACATCTTCTATAAATTTGTGAAAAAAGAGCCTGGGGAAGGGAAAAACATTAGATTCTGGGAGGACACTTGGGTGGATGACAAGCCCTTAAAAGATGCCTACCCTAGAATATATGACATTTGTTTTGACCACAAAATTACTGTATATGAGGCCATCCAAAAAGGATGGAAGGGTTTCAAATTTAGAAGAACACTACATGGAGAAACTCTGGAGTTATGGGATGCTTTAAAAAATAGATGTGGAAAAATTAAAATGAATGGGGGAAAAGATAAGACCAAATGAACCCTAACTGCTGACGGGAAATTCTCGGTTAAATCTTTATACAAAGAGTTGATTACATCAGGCCTGAAATTTCCACAGAAATACCTCTGGAAAATCAAAGTTCCTGCAAAAATTAAAGTTTTCTTGCGGCTAGTAAATAAGAAGAGTATTTTGACTAGAGATGTCTTACTAAAAAAAGGGTGGAAAGGAGGGAAATAATGTGTGTTTTGTGGACAATATGAATCTATTGATCATTTAATGTTCACATGCTCTGCGGCATCATTGCTCTGGAGCCTGGTTAGATGTGTATGTGGTGTGAAGACCATTCCTTGTAGTGTTAAAGAATGTTTTGGGGAATGGATTAACAAATTTTGTAAAGAGGATAAAAAAATGGTGATGATTGAGGTTTCTGCTCTTTTATGGGCAATTTGAAAAAGTAGGAATGCAATTGTTTTTGAAAAAAAAGGATTAATGATCCTTTACAAATAATCAAACTAATGGTTCGATGGTTGGTTGACTGGTCCATTTTACAGACAAAGGAGCCACCAAAAAGACTGCTGGAACCGGGGGCAAGAGTTCTAGAGCGAGCAGCAAATGAGGTGTACACGGCCGGTCAGGGATGGCGAATCAATGTGGCAAGGCTCCCTGGATAACGGCTACAACTTCTGCATCCCCTGTTGCTGCTCTTAGTCCTTTTGGTGCCTGTTAATTACTGGTTATTGTCGTTGATGACTCTGTTAAGTGAGTTGGTGGACTTTGGTCTTGCTGGGCCTGTGTTGGTCCTTTTGGTAGGTTACGTTCATCTTGTTTAGTGTTGTGAACCTGTTTTGTTGCGTCCTGTTCTTTGAACCTTGTAGACATGATTTTCAGTAATGAAAATCGAAAGAGGAAGCTCTTCTTTGATAAAAAAAAAGTCTCATACTCGTATGTGGCGTTGGAACGAAGTGAACGCGACGAAAACATGCATTCCAAGCTCGCAGTACTGATAAATAGATAGAGATTTTGTACGTACATAACAGAGGAAGGCGTCTCGAACTCGAAACACATTCATCCGGCCACGCCGTTTTGTTTCTAGCAACTAGCGAGTGCTGCCGATCAAGTTTTTTTGTTTTTGTTTGTTTGTTTGACAAAAGCGTGCAGTCAATCGAGTTGTTCCAATTTATTCATAACATAGAACACCGGAGATAATAGAAATTACTACCGGGACCACGTAGCGACATAGGCATACAATAGTTGTGCTGATTGCCAATAAAAACTTCAAGGCGACACATGTATGGAGATTTGGGACTAAAAACATCTACAGTCGGGCGCCCCAAAACCATCTAAAACGCCCGGGCGGGCCGTGCCTGTTCACTGACCGATCACAAATTTTTAACCCAGTCGGACGCCTGAAACAATACTCAAACACCCGGGCGGGCCGCCCATTCACTGACCGTTATCAAATTTCGACCCAGCCGGGCGCCTCAAACAGGCCTCAAACGCCCGAGCGGGCCGCCCGTTCACTGGCCGGTCACCAAATTTCGACCCAGCCGGGCACCTCAAACAGGCCTCAAAAGCCCGGGCTGAACGTCATCCCTCATACCCAGCCCAAATATGAGGCGGATATGGAAACACAAATCCTAATAAAACTCAAGAAACCATCTACAAACGGAGCTCCCCTGTCATCAAGGACCGGGATCGATCCATAGTGCTTACATGGCTCTAAGACAATAGAAGACGAGGTAGACCGGCGGTGGCACTGACACGAGGCTTGAGAAACCCTAGCGCTTGGGTGCCTCGAGAGCGAAGGGGTACGTAGTCGTTTTAATCAAGTTGTAGATTTGAAGACTCCGTTTGCTGTTATGTTTTTCTTTCGGCCTCATCTATAGTTTGTATGAAACTAGAAAACCTATGTTTTATTCCTTCTCCTGGAGATCTGAGACTCCCACAAGATGGAGTTGGAGTGTGTTGGTTTACGGGGTATCGGTAGTCTTCATGTTTATCCCCTTGCTGTCTTTTGGAGCTGATGGGTGGTTCTCATCATACCCCTTTAGATCATGCGGTTGTCATCCATTTCATGTTTGTTCTAGTAGATGTAATAAACATAGTGGTTTTTGCTAATGAAAATCGGAGAGGGCGCTCTGTTCATTGGAAAAAAAAAGTAGACACACTTCCGAGTGTGGCCCAGTCCAGTTTAAGTGTCTATCCCTGACTGGAGTTTAGCATAGAATGCCAATGCTATACTCATCTATACTCTCAAAAGAAAAAAGAATTGGAATTTGTGGCCTAAAATCAATTGGGCAATTCGACCAAGACATGAGTATGGGCAGCCCATCCAGACGAACCAAGCGCGAAAGCCAGACATCCAAGCTGGGCTGAGCTCGGGCTCGGCAAGTTTGAAAACCCAGAAAAACAAGAAATTGCTGGAACTCCGAGATCACTCATTAAGGAGCACTCTTTGCAAAAGTCACTATCATCTTCTCAGATTGCGACAAGTGGTGCACTGCATATGAGCCACTTGTCGCACCCTGGGACTTTTCTCTTTTTTCGTATATATGTTTATTAAAAACGTTTTATCTCCTAAATCATGCCTCCAAAGCTCGAACCATTTTCATTGTTGGATTCCTTGCATCGAGATATTTGAAACTAAATCCCATGTTGATACGTTTTGACAAACTTTTTCTTCATGAAAAAATTGAACCAAAAAAATAAATCGGAAGCACGTTTTCCCTTTTCAAAAAGAGCCACAACTATGTCTCTTGCTGAATCAAATTCGTGCCTCCACAAGAAGTAAAATCGTGCCTCTCGCGGGAAAAAAACGTGCTTTTTCTGTTTCCGAGAGGCATAGGCCGTGTCTCTCGCGGAAACAAAATCGTGCCTCCACGAAAAGCAAACACGTGCCACTCGATGAAGGAAAAAAAGTGCCTCTCGCGGAAGCAAATCAGTGCCTCTTGCGGAAGGAAGAAAAACACGTTTTTTTCTTCCGTTTCCGAGAGGCACGGCCGTGCCTCTCGTGGAAGGAAAAAATAAAATAAAATCACGTTTTTTCTTTGTTTCACGGAAGGAAAAAAATGAGTTTTTTCCGTTTTCAAGAGGCACGGCGCGGAAGCAAATCCGTGCCTCTCATGATAGTAAAACGAAAAAAACGGATTTTTTCGTTTCTGAGAGGCACGGCCATGCCTCTCGCGGAAGCAAAAAACACGTCTTTCCGCGCAAAAAAATGTCAAATTGTTTTTGTCCAAAAGCTAAGAATGACCGGTGAAAAATCAAAAAGCTAAAAAAACATCTAAAAAGCCGAATACACGTGCGAAAAAATAAAATTAAAAACAAAAAACGAAGAGAACGCCTAAAGCGCGACATGTGGCGGCGGTTGAGAGCGCGCCAAGTGACGCGCTCACAGCCCACTCCAGGTGACCCTTGCGGGGCTCCCAAACGAGTTGGAACTCGTTTTTAGTTTAAAATAATAATGTAGGTTTCCATAAAAAATGAATAAATTAAATCAAAACGCTAGTGTTTAGGCGTTTCGAGCTAGGCTGGTTCGGGCTTGAGCTTGGTATATGTCTAGCCGGTTTTTTTTTTTTTACATCCAGCCAAATCAACTCCCTGGGGTATGATCGTGTCTTGTTCAACTGGCTGTAGGTGAAACCAAATTGGACATGGGCAGAGATGTAAAAAAAGATTCTAATATATGCGGATATATACTCATCCCCGTTATCTTAACTTGAGTTTTACAACACAGCTTATGATGTAGAGTAACCAACTAATGGGCGATTACTAATGACGTTTGAGAAATTTCTAGGAGTTAAATGGGACCTGCCGGCTTGCATTTGAAGAGCCAAAGAAAGTTGGTGTAATGCATACACGATAGAACTGTGTGTGACGCCTCTTCATTGGTTCTACGATGATGCCAGTTTCGTGCATCGACGGTGGAGGCTAATCTAGAACAGCTGATTATCCCTTCTCTAATCAGTGACTGCGTGATGGAAGAAGGGGGTGGTTTTGTCTTGTCTCCATGAACAAACCGTACGTGTAGCATCTGCAGCCGAGTTCATCTGTTCATGGACCTGATGCCTTAGGTCGATCACTGCACCCACTACTAAGACCCGAATTCAATGAAGTTCGATCGAAGTTCTAAGACCATTTACTTTCATGTGGCCGCTCAACATTTTAATGCAACTAGCGCCGCCGTCAACCAGGTAGGTCGATTGTCGATCTCTCCACTCCGTCGATCGTACGTGCACCGGGGGTCCTCGCCTGCTATATAAACGAGCTCTCACTGCCAGCATCATGCACACCACTCGCAAGCACACTAGCCAGCAGCTCAGGAACAGGAAGATGGGCAGCGCCGGAGGCAGCCTCGTCCGTGCCCTGCTGTTCGCGTCGCTCTTCGCCGGGTTCGCGGCGCATCTTGCCGCGGGGGAGAAGGACTGCTACGACGAGAGGGACAGCATCATGCACATCTGCATCAAGAGCATCAAGAAGGAGGGCTTCTACGTGCCCCCAAGCCAGGACTGCCGCAAAGAGGTGAAGAAGGTCGACATGCCCTGCATCTGCCGTGTCCTCACCGCCTCCGACGAGCGTACCGTCAGCCCCGTGAAGCTCGTCCACCTCGCCCATGACTGCAAAATCAAACTCACCGTCGGGAGCAAATGCGGAAGTAAGCAACTAAGCAGAGGTTTTGCGCAATTCATTTTTCTGTTTTGCACGGGCGGGCTCGTCAAATCCACGTACTTACGACTTAATAATTGCAGGCTACACCGTGGCGCCAGTGCCACCACCCGCGCACGCGTGAGGAGCTTCCATCATGGGGATCCTATCGCGCGAGAGGAAGGCCGTTGAAGAAGACTGAGATCATGGCATGCGGAATAACTAAATAAAGTGCGCGCGTACGTGCCTGTATGCTGAGCTAGCGAGCTATCGTAATCGTCGTAGAATGTAATCTGCCATGGAATGTTACCCTCAGAGATCCCAATAATAATTAATAATAGTAAGAATAAAAGCCTTCTGTCTAGAATGCTACTCATCATGCATTACAGTACAGAAGACCGCAGTTGCTACGAGTTCCGCGTTGGCATATCTTTCTATTTATTTATTATTACTCGTTTGAATCTAAGAAGGCGGTGTTGGAACGAAGTGAATACGATTTAACATGTCCTTCCAACAATATATTCTCATGTCACCATTCACAAAAAGTTTCGAAAAAAGTTTGTGAACAAAAAAAATAAAAAAACGTGGTACCATCCACAAAATGTTAGCATATTTTTTTAGGAACACAAAATGTTGATGATTTTACACACACAAAAAATGTTAGCATATATTCATAAAAAGTTCACAATTTCGTAAAAATTGGTTCAAATTTTCAAAAATTGTTGATGATTTTACAAATATTCTTGAATTTCAAAAAAATTCATAATTTTTAAAAGATTCTCAGAATTATAAAATGCGTGTGAATTTGAAAATTTTCACATATTTCCGAAAAAATAACCAATTTGAAAATGGTTCACGAATTTGAAAAACTGAGCGCGTCTTTCAGAAAGGTTGATGGCTTTGTAAAAGTATACGGAATTTAAAAGAACATGGCTTGGAGAAAAGTTCAACGATTTGTAAAAAGGAAAAAAATAAAATACAAAACTAAAAACGAGAAAGAAAGGAGAAACCAGACGAAAAATCAAAGATAAAAGAAAAAACGGCTCAACAACGGTTCTAGAGCCTTCCCTAAACTGGAATGGCCGGCTCATAGAGAGGACGGGCACGCAGAGGGTCGCTACCTCCAGGGTTAGGTGGGCAGTGGTATCCCCAACCCACTAGGGTTCAAATCCTGGTGCTCGCATTATTTCTGGATTTATTTCAGGATTTTCGGCGATGTGCTTTCAGTGGGAGGAGACGTTCCCGTCGACGACGACGCGCCTACGGTGATTTCGTAAATTTCAAGATGATATGCCGGCTCAGTCTCTCGGAGGTGCTCATAGGGGTACGGTGTGCGTGTGTGCGTTCATAGGAGTGGGTGTATGCACGTGTATATGAGCGCTTGTGTCTGTACTGATGCTCAAAAAAAAAGAAATAGGAGGCGCCTTTTGGCAGTTCGATGAAGGTTCCGATATGTTTTTGTTTCCTTTTGGTTTTATTTTTCTCTCCGTTAATTGTTCTATTCTTTTTCAATTTACTATCTCATCTTCTCCGTTTTTGGTTTTTCTTTTATTAGTTTGAACTTGTGATTGTTTTAGTCCGCCGGGTGTATGTGTATGAACATTGTGATAATACAATTT
Source organism: Aegilops bicornis (assembly GCA_021605145.1). Classification (NCBI taxonomy): domain Eukaryota; kingdom Viridiplantae; phylum Streptophyta; class Magnoliopsida; order Poales; family Poaceae; genus Aegilops; species Aegilops bicornis. Next base: position 200,054,634 of record CM038675.1, on the reverse strand, counting down.
GACCATTTGTAATACACTCTAAACATTTTCTTGGATAAACATTTGACATTTATCTACTTCATTTTTCCCGTTTATCATTTCTCCTGGTTTTAATTTTTTAGTTTGTTTTATATTTTTTAAATACATGTTGACTATTTTCTAAATACATGCTGAATATTTTTCTATATACTGGTTGTACATTTTTAAATATATGATGAACCTTTTAAACATGTGTCAGACATTTTTCGAATACATATTGAATGTTTTTTTCAAAATACGTAGTGAACATCTTTTTTACTCGTTCAACTATTGTTGAAGATCCCTATTGTACATTTTCAAATACATAATGAACATTTTTAAACACACCTTAAACATTTTTCAAATATAAGTCAAAAAAATTATAAGTGCATGGTGAAAATTAAAACAAATACATTTAAACTTTTCAATATACTTGTTGAATTTTTTTAGACATGTGCTAAATAATTTTTAAAGACATGTCAAACATTTTTCAAGTACATATAATATGTATCAACCATTTTCCTAAATATACGGTGAATATATCTAAAAAATGCGTTGAACATTTTTAAGGTACATGTTAATAGAAATTTAATTGCATGGAAATTTTTTAGAATACACGATAATTTTTTTTTTAAATACATAATTAAGACACAATGAGCTTCTGTTAACTTCTTAAATTTTGTTTGGAAAAGAAACGGTTCATGTCGACACAGGCAGAGCCCCACCCCATCGCTACCTGCTCGCCCTTCCCCTCGCCACCACCGGTCATCCACACCGAGCAAAGTCTCACCATGGGTTCGCGACGGCGGAGCGTTTTCCTCCTTCCTCTTCTCCTAAACTCTCATTTTCCTCTACCCCCTAATCCTAGCTCGGCGCCAACGCCTATGGGGGCTCTTGTTGGGGAACGTAGTAATTTCAAAAAAAAAATCCTACGTACACACAGGATCATGGTGATGCATAGCAACGAGAGGGGAGAGTGTGTCCACGTACCCTCGTAGACCAAAAGCGGAAGCGTTAGCACAACGCGGTTGATGTAGTCGTATGTCTTCACGATCCGACCGAGCCGAGTACCAAACGTACGGCACCTCCGAGTTCAGCACACGTTCAGCTCGATGGCGTCCCTCGAACTCCGATCCAAATTGAGCTTTGAGGGAGAGTTCCGTCAGCACGACGGCGTGGTGACGGTGATGATGATGCTACCGACGCAGGGCTTCGCCTAAGTACCGCTACGATATTATCGAGGTGGAATATGGTGGAGGGGGGCACCGCACACGGCTAAGGGATCAAGAGATCAATTGTTGTGTCTCCAAGGGGTGCCCCCCTCCCCGTATATAAAGGAGTGGAGGAGGGGGAGGGGGCCGGCCACCCTAGGCGCGCCCCATGAGGAGTCCTACTCCCACCGGGAGTAGGACTCCCCCCTTCCAAGTGGGAGTAGGAGAGGAGAGGGAAGGAGAGAGAGGGGGAAAGGAAAGGGGGCGCCGCCCCCCTCCTTGTCCAATTGGATTTGGGGGAAGAGGCGGCGTGGCTGCCCTTGGCCGCCCTCCTCTTCTCCACTAGGGCCCAATAGGCCCATTAGTCTCCCCGGGGTTCCGTAACCCCAGTACTCCAAAGATGTGTCCAAACTCCCGAAACCATTCCGGTGTCCGGGCATAGTCGTCAAATATATCGATCTTTATGTCTCAACCATTTCGAGACTCCTCGTCATGTCTGTGATCATATCCGGGACTCCTAACTACCTTCGGTACATCAAAACACAAAACTCATAATATCGATCGTCATCTAACTTTAATCGTGTGGACCCTACGGGTTCGAGAACTATGTAGACATGACCGAGACACGTCTTCGGTCAATAACCAATAGAGGAACCTGGATACTCATATTGGCTCCTACATATTCTACGAAGATCTTTATCGGTCAAACTGCATAACAACTTACGTTGTTCCCTTTGTCATCGGTATGTTTCTTGCCCGAGATTTGATCGTCGGTATCTCAATACCTAGTTCAATCTCGTTACCGGCAAGTCTCTTTACTCGTTCCGTAATACATCATGTCGCAACTAACTCATTAGTAACAATGCTTGCAAGGCTTATAGTGATGTGCATTAGCGAGAGGGCCCAGAGATACCTCTCCGACAATCGGAGTGACAAATCCTAATCTCGAAATACGCCAACCCAACAAGTACCTTCGGAGACACCTGTAGAGCACTTTTATAATCACCCAGTTACGTTGTGACATTTGGTAGCACTCAAAGTGTTCCTCCGATAAACGGGAGTTGCATAATCTCATAGTCATAGAACATGTATAAGTCATGAAGAAAGCAATAGCAACATACTAAACGATCGAGTGCTAAGCTAAAGGAATGGGTCAAGTCAATCACATTATTCTCCTAATAATGTGATCCCGTTAATCAAATGACAACTCATGTCCATGGCTAGGAAACTTAACCATCTTCGATTAATGAGCTAGTCAAGTAGAGGCATACTAGTGACACTATGTTTGTCTATGTATTCACACATGTATTATGTTTCCGGTTAATACAATTATAGCATGAATAATAAACATTTATCATGATATGAGGAAATAAATAATAACTTTAATATTGCCTCTAGGGCATATTTCCTTCAGTCTCCCACTTGCACTAAGTCAATAATCTAGATTACATAGTAATGATTCTAACACCCATGGAGTTTTGGTGTTGATCATGTTTTGCTCGTGGAAGAGGCTTAGTCAACGGGTCTGCAACATTCAGATCCGTATGTATCTTGCAAATCTCTATGTCTCCCCACGGACTTGGTCTGGATGGAATTGAAGCGTCTCTTGATGTGCTTGGTTACATTGTGAAATTTGGATTCCTTTGCCAAGGCAATTGCACCGATATTGTCACAAAAGATTTTCATTGGACCCGATGCACTAGGTATGACACCTAGATCGGATATGAACTCCTTTATCCAGACTCCTTCATTTGTTGCTTCCGAAGCAGCTATGTACTCCGCTTCACACGTAGATCCCGCCACCATGCTTTGTTTAGAACTGCACCAACTGACAGCTCCACCGTTCAATGTAAACACGTATCCGGTTTGCGATTTAGGATCGTCCGGATCAGTGTCAAAGCTTGCATCGACATAACCATTTACGACTAGCTCTTTGTCATTTCCTTAAACGAGAAACATATCCTTAGTCCTTTTCAGGTATTTCAGGATGTTCTTGACCGCTGTCCAGTGATCCACTCCTGGATTACTTTGGTACCTCCTTGCTAGGCTAATAGCAAGACATACATCAGGTCTGGTACACATCATTGCATACATGATAGAGCCTATGGCTGAAGCATAGGGAACATCTTTCATTTTCTCTCTATCTTCCGTAGTGGTCGGGCATGGAGTCTGACTCAACTTCACACCTTGTAACACAGGCAAGAACACTTTCTTTGCTTGATCCATTTTGAACTTCTTCAAAACTTTGTCAAGGTATATGCTTTGTGAAAGTCCTATCAAGCATCTTGATCTATCTCTATAGATCTTGATGCCTAATATGTAAGCAGCTTCACCGAGGTCTTTCATTGAAAAACTTTTATTCAAGTATCCTTTTATGCTATAGAGAAATTCTATATCATTTCCAATCAGCAATATGTCATCCACATATAATATCAGAAATGCTACAGAGCTCCCACTCACTTTCTTGTAAATACAGGCTTCTCCAAAAGTCTCAGATAAAACCATATGCTTTGATCACACTATCAAAACATTTATTCCAACTCCGAGAGGCTTGCACCAGTCCATAAATGGATCGCTGGAGCTTGCACACTTTGTTAGCTCCCTTTGGATCGACAAAACCTTCTGGTTGCATCATATACAACTCTCTTCCATAAATCCATTCAGGAATGCAGTTTTGACATCCATTTGCCAAATTTCATAATCATAAAATGCAGCAATTGCTAACATGATTCGGACAGACTTGAGCATCGCTACGGGTGAGAAAGTCTCATCGTATTCAATCCCTTGAACTTGTCAAAAACCTTTTGCAACAAGTCGATCTTTATAGACTGTAACATTACCTTCAGCGTCAGTCTTCTTCTTGAAGATCCATTTATTCTCAATGGCTTGCCGATCATCGGGCAAGTCAACCAAAGTCCACACTTTGTTCTCATACATGGATCCCATCTCAGATTTCATGGCCTCAAGCCATTTTGCGGAATCTGAGCTCACCATCGCTTCTTCATAGTTCGTAGGTTCACCTTGGTCAAGTAACATGACCTCTAGAATAGGATTACCTTACCACTCTGGTGCGGATCTTACTCTGGTTGACCTACACGGCTCAGTAGTAACTTTATCTGAAGTTTCATGATCGATTTCATTAGCTTCCTCACTAATTGGTGTAGGTGTCACAGGAACCGGTTTCTGTGATGAACTACTTTCCAATAAGGGAGCAGGTACAGTTACCTCATCAAGTTCTACTTTTCTCCCACTCACTTCTTTTGAGAGGAACTCCTTCTCTAGAAAGGATCCATTCTTGGCAACGAATGTATTGCCTTCGGATCTGTGATAGAAGGTGTACCCAACAGTTTCCTTTGGGTATCCTATGAAGACACATTTCTCCGATTTGGGTTCGAGCTTATCAGGTTGAAGCTTTTTCACACGGATTTTTATGGTGCCCTATTTAACGTGAATACAGCCGTCTCTAAAGCATAACCCCAAAACGATAGCGGTAAATCGGTAAGAGAACGGCGTTTTAGTCATCTTGCCCATGAGGCATGGTTCGCAAGTACCAAGTGATTCATAATCAAGTGATTCCAAAAGTCCATCAGTATGGAGTTTCTTCATGCGCTTTACACCAATATGACCCAAACGGCAGTGCCACAAATAAGTTGCACTATCATTATCAACTCTGCATCTTTTGGCTTCAACATTATGAATATGTGTATCATTAATTTCGAGATTCAACAAAAATAGATCACTCTTCAAGGGTGCATGACCATAAAAGATATGACTCATATAAATAGAACAACCATTATTCTCAGATTTAAATGAATAACCGTCTCGCATCAAACAAGATCCAGATATAATGTTCATGCTCAACGCTTGCACCAAATAACAATTATTCAGGTCTAAAACTAATCCCGAAGGTAGATGTAGAGGTAGCGTGCCGACGGCGATCACATCGACTTTGGAACCATTTCCCACGCGCATCGTCACCTCGTCCATAGCCAGTCTTTGCTTAATCCGTAGTCCCGGTTTCGAGTTGCAAATATTAGCAACAGAACCAGTATCAAATACCCAGGTGCTACTGCGAGCTCTAGTAAGGGACACATCAATAACATGTATATCACATATACCTTTGTTCACCTTGCCATCCTTCTTTCCACCAAATACTTGGGGCAGTTCCGCTTCCAAAGGGCGGTCGCTTGCGATAGAAGCACTCGATCTCGGGCTTAGGTCCGGACTTGGGTTTCTTCTCTTGAGCAACAACTTGTTTGCTGTTCTTCTTGAAGTTCCCCTTCTTCTTCCCTTTGCCCTTTTTCTTGAAACTGGTGGTCTTGTTGACCATCAACACTTGATGCTCCTTTTTGATTTCTACCTTCGCATCTTTTAGCATTGCGAAGAGCTCGGGAATTGTCTTATCCATCCTTTGCATATTATAGTTCATCACGAAGCTCTTGTAGCTTGGTGGCAGTGATTGAAGAATTCTTTCAATGACACTATCATTTGGAAGATTAACTCCCAGTTGAATCAAGTGATTGTTATACCCAGACATTTTGAGTATATGTTCACCGACAACTATTCTCCTCCATCTTGCAGCTGTAGAACTTATTGGAGACTTCATATCTCTCAATTCGGGCATTTGCTTGAAATATTAACTTCAACTCCTGGAACGTCTCATATGCTCCATGACGTTCCAAACGTCGTTGAAGTCCCGGTTCTAAGCCGTAAAGCATGGCACACTGAACTATTGAGTAGTCATTAGCTTTGCTCTAACAGACGTTCTTAACGTCGTCAGTTGCATCTGCAGTAGGCCTGGCACCCGGTGGTGCTTCCAGGACATAATTCTTCTATGCAACAATGAGGATAATCCTCAAGTTACGGACCCAGTCTGTGTAATTGCTACCATCATATTTCAACTTTGCGTTCTCAAGGAACGCATTAAAATTCGACGGAACAACAGCACGGGCCATCTATCTACAATCAACATAGACAAGCAAAATACTATCAGGTACTAAGTTCATGATAAATTTAAGTTCAATTAATCATATTACTTAAGAACTCCCACTTAGATAGACATCCCTCTAATCATCTAAGTGATCACGTGATCCAAATCAACTAAACCATGTCCGATCATCACGTGAGATGGAGTAGTTTTCAATGGTGAACATCACTATGTTGATCATATCTACTATATGATTCACGCTCGACCTTTCGGTCTCAATGTTCCGAGGCCATATCTGCATATGCTAGGCTCGTCAAGTTTAACCCGAGTATTCTGCGTGTGCAAAACTGGCCTGCACCCGTTGTAGATGAACTTAGAGCTTATCACACCCGATCATCACGTGGTGTCTCGGCACGACGAACTTTGGCAACGATGCATACTCAGGGAGAACACTTTTATCTTGAAATTTAGTGAGAGATCATCTTATAATGCTACCATCAATCAAAGCAAAATAAGATGCATAAAGGATAAACATCACATGCAATCAATATAAGTGATATGATATGGCCATCATCATCTTCTGCTTGTGATCTCCATCTCCGAAGCACTGTCATGATCACCATCGTCACCGGCACGACACCTTGATCTCCATCGTAGCATCGTTGTCATCTCGCCAACTATTGCTTCTACGACTAGCGCTACCGCTTAGTGATAAGTAAAGCATTACAGAGCGATTGCATTGCATACAATAAAGCGACAACCATATGGCTCCTGCCAGTTGCCGATAACTCGGTTACAAAACATGATCATTTCATACAATAAAATATAGCATCATGCCTTGACCATATCACATCACAACATGCCCTGTAAAAACAAGTTAGACGTCCTCTACTTTGTTGTTGCAAGTTTTACGTGGCTGCTACGGGCTGAGCAAGAACCGTTCTTACCTACGCATCAAAACCACAACGATAGTTCATCAAGTTAGTGTTGTTTTAACCTTCTTAAGGACCGGGCGTAGCCACACTCGGTTCAACTAAAGTTGGAGAAACTGACACCCGCCAGCCACCTGTGTGCAAAGCACGTCGGTAGAACCAGTCTCGCGTAAGCGTACATGTAATGTCGGTCTGGGCCGCTTCATCCAACAATACCGCCGAACCAAAGTATGACATGCTGGTAAGCAGTATGACTTGTATCTCCCACAACTCACTTGTGTTCTACTCGTGCATAAACATCTGCGCATAAAACCAGGCTCGGATGCCACTGTTGGGGAACGTAGTAATTTCAAAAAAAATCCTACGCACACACAGGATCATGGTGATGCATAGCAACGAGAGGGGAGAGTGTGTCCACGTACCCTCATAGACCGAAAGCGGAAGCGTTAGCACAACGCGGTTGATGTAGTCGTACGTCTTCAATATCCGACCGATCCGAGTACCGAGCGTACGGCAGCTCCGAGTTCAGCTCGATGATGTCCCTCGAACTCCGAACCAGCCGAGCTTTAAGGGAGAGTTCCGTAAGCACGACGGCGTGGTGACGGTGATGATGATGCTACCGACGCAGGGCTTCGCCTAAGCACCACTACGATATTATCAAGGTGGAATATGGTGGAGGGGGGCACTGCACACGGCTAAGAGAGCAAGAGATCAATTTTTATGTCTCCAAGGGGTGCCCCCCTCCCCGTATATAAAGGAGTGGAGGAGGGGGAGGGGGGCGGCCACCCTAGGCGTGCCCCATAAGGAGTCCTACTCCCACCGGGAGTAGGACTCCCCCCTTCCAAGTGGGAGTAGAAGAGAGGGGGAAAGGAAAGGGGGGCGCCGCCCCCTCCTTGTCCAATTCGTACTGGGGGGAAGGGGGCGCGCGGCTGCCCTTGGCTGCCCCTCCTCTTCTCCACTAGGGCCCAATAGGCCCATTAGTCTCCCCGGGGGGTTCCGGTAACCCCCCGATACTCCGGTATGTGTCCGAAACTCCCCGAAACCATTCCGTTGTCCGAACATAGTCGTCCAATATATCGATCTTTATGTCTTGACCATATCGAGACTCCTCGTCATGTCCGTGATCATATCTGGGACTCCGAACTACCTTCGGTACATCAAGACACAAAACTCATAATACCGATCGTCATTTAACTTTAAGCGTGCGAACCCTACGGGTTCGAAAACTATGTAGACATGACCGAGACACGTCTCCGGTCAATAACCAACAGCGGAACCTGGATGCTCATATTGGCTCCTACATATTCTATGAAGATCTTTATCGGTCAAACCGCATAACAACATACGTTGTTCCCTTTCTCATCGGTATGTTACTTGCCCGAGATTCGATCTCGGTATCTCAATACCTAGTTCAATCTTGTTACCTGCAAGTCTCTTTACTCGTTCCGTAATACATCATCTCACAACTAACTCATTAGTCACAATGCTTGCAAGGCTTATAGTGATGTGCATTACCGAGAGGGCCCAGAGATACCTCTCCGACAATCGGAGTGACAAATCCTAATCTCGAAATACGCCAACCCAACTAGTACCTTCGGAGACACACCAGAGCACCTTTATAATCACCAAGTTACATTGTGACGTTTGGTAGCACACAAAGTGTTCCTCCGTAAACGGAGTTGCATAATCTCATAGTCATAGGAACATTTATAAGTCATGAAGAAAGCAATAGCAACATACTAAACGATCAAGTGCTAAGCTAAAGGAATGGGTCAAGTCAATCACATTATTCTCCTAATAATGTGATCCCGTTAATCAAGTGACAACTCATGTCCATGGCTAGGAAACTTAACCATCTTCGATTAACGAGCTAGTCAAGTAGAGGCATACTAGTGACACTATGTTTGTCTATGTATTCACACATGTATTATGTTTCCGGTTAATACAATTCAAGCATGAATAATAAACATTTATCATGATATGAGGAAATAAATAATAACTTTATTATTGCCTCTAGGGCATATTTCCTTCAGCTCTCCCGTGGTGTTGTTGGGGGTTGGTCGTCCCAGGAGGTGGTCGACACGGCCATGAGGGCCAGCGCCTTGTCTCCCATTGGCCTGGGGGAGCACCTTCCAGGAGCCTGCTCTAGCCCTTATCTAGGGCCTCACGATGTTCTTTGTCCCGGCGAGGTGGTCGCAGCTTGGGGGGCGGGGTTGTGGCTACGGCCTTTCTCGTGAGGTGGTGACGGCGAGGGCGTCATTGGCCGCCTCGCCTGGTCTGGGGCTAGGGGCTTGTTGCCCAAGGCCCCTGCTCCTACCCATATCTGGGGTAGTGTGTGCACTAGTAGAAAAAGGGTCAAATGTCAAGCACATTAGTGCCGGTTTCATTTTGAGCCGGCACTGATGTGTGCATTAGTGTCGGGTCCAACGACTAGCCGGCCGCTCTCATTAGTACCGGTTCGTGGCTAACCTTTAGCACCGGTTCGTGCCACGGACCGGTACTAAAGTGAGTGGTGGCAGGATGTTGTCAGTCCGGGGCCCCTCCAGCACCTTTAGTACCGGTTCGTGGCACGAACCGGTGCTAAAGGTCGTCGTACATAAACCCTTCGTCCACCCGAGCTCGCTCTGTTCTTCCCCTTTCCCCTATCCTCTCTGTTCTTCCCCTCTTCCTCTCGAGCTCATCACACGTTTTGCACAAATTTGTCAAGATTTGAAGGCTCCCATCCATTCAAATGATCACAAAGGTTAGCAACTTTGTCTTTTCATCTCTCATTGCTAGATTAGCTCTTGCAATGCTTTGTATAGTGATTAATTTATGAGTTTAGTAATTTGGGAGGAAATATATGTGCTAGTATTTGATTTATATGCAATTTGAGGTAAAAAATAACACTTAGTTTGCATATGTAGGTGTGGTTTACTTAGTGCCTTCTAAATCTCCGTCGTAACCACCGTCGATCGCCCGCACCGTCCCGTGATACGTCTCCAACGTATCTATAATTTTTGATTGCTCCATGCTATATTATCTTCTGTTTTTGACATTATTGGGCTTTATTATTCACTTTTATATTATTTTTGGGACTAACCTATTGACCCGAGCCCAAAGTGCCTCTGTTTTCCCTTGTTTCGATGTTTCAAAGAAAAGGAATATCAAAGCGAATTAAAGCGGAATGAAACCTTCTGGAGAAGTTATTTTTGGAAGGAAAGCAACCCGGGAGACTTGGAGTCCACGTCAAGGAAGCTTCGAGGAAGCCACGAGGTAGGGGGCGCGCCCACCCCCCTAGGGCGCGCCCTCCACCCTCGTGGGCCCCTCATGGCTCCCTTGACGTACTTCTTCCGCCTATATATCTCCATATACCCTAAAAACTTTGGAAAACAGAATAGATCGGGAGTTCCGCCGCCGCAAGCCTCTGTAGCCACCAAAAACCAATCGGGACCCTGTTCCGGCACCCTGCCGGAGGGGGGAACCCTCACCGGTGGCCATCTTCATCATCCCGGCGCTCTCCATGACGAGGAGGGAGTAGTTCACCCTCGGGGCTGAGGGTATGTACCAGTAGCTATGTGTTTGATCTCTCCCTCGTGTTCTGATTTGGCACGATCTTGATGTATCGCGAGCTTTGCTATTATAGTTAGATCTTATGTTGCTTCTCCCCCTCTACTCTCTTGTAATGGATTGAGTTTTCCCTTTGAAGTTATCTTATCGGATTGAGTCTTTAATGATTTGAGAACACTTGATGTATGTCTTGCCGTGCGTATCCGTGGTGACATTGGGATATCACGTGATTCACTTGATGTATGTTTTGGGGATCAACTTGCGGGTTCCGCCCATGAACCTATGCATAGGGGTTGGCACACGTTTTCGTCTTAACTCTCCGGTAGAAACTTTGGGGCACTCTTTGAAGTACTTTGTGTTGGTTTGAATAGATGAATCTGAGATTGTGTGATGCATATCGTATAATCATACCCACGGATACTTAAGGTGACATTGGAGTATCTAGGTTACATTAGGGTTTTGGTTGATTTGTATCTTAAGGTGTTATTCTAGTACGAACTCTTGAATAGATCGATCCGAACGAATAACTTTGAGGTGGTTTCGTACCCTACCATAATCTCTTCGTTTGTTCTCCGCTATTAGTGTCTTTGGAGTGACTCTTTATTGCATCTTGAGGGATAGTTATATGATCCAGTTATGTTATTATTGTTGAGAGAACTTGCACTAGTGAAAGTATGAACCCTAGGCCTTGTTTCCTAGCATTGCAATACCGTTTGTGCTCACTTTTATAATTAGTTACCTTGCTGTTTTTATAATTTCAGATTACAAAAACATATATCTACCATCTCTTTTGCACTTGTATCACCATCTCTTCGCCGAACTAGTGCACCTATACAATTTACCATTGTATTGGGTGTGTTGGGGACACAAGAGACTCTTTGTTATTTGGTTGCAGGGTTGCTTGAGAGAGACCATCTTCATCCTACGCCTCCCACGGATTGATAAACCTTAGGTCATCCACTTGAGGGAAATTTGCTACTGTCCTACAAACCTCTGCACTTGGAGGCCCAACCACGTCTACAAGAAGTAGGTTGCGTAGTAGACATCATCTTGTCGCCGGCACCACCTTGTGGTGAGCCTCTTGTTCATGAATGTTTTACATTACCAAATTGATGTTTGTGTGATTTGGATATATAGTTACTCGTATAATTATCTTACCCGTACGTTGTTTGTTATACATAGTGCCATTGTTTTGATATCCGTCCCCGTCGGCCCTCGTCCTTGTTATGATTCGGATGTGGTATATTCTCTTTTAAAACTAGTTGTTGCATTTCGTGTTTATGAAAAATTATTATGCCCATCAAGTTGACATAGATATTTTTATTTAGGAGGTTTGTGAAACGGAAATTCCAACCGACCCTATTGTCGAGAGGTTAAATTTAGTTGAAAGAGAAAATGAGTATTTGAAAGAAAAATTGAAAATAATTGAGGGGGAGAAGACGTAATTGGAGTTGCATGTTGCCGATGTCGTCGATGATCACAAGATCAAGATGGAGAAAATGCGCTTGAAGATTAGAAAGATTAGAAAATATGCCGTTGATAGTGAGGCTTGGTATCATTATGTTGTTGGATCAATTGTTACCTTAGTTGCGATCTTGATTGCATTTGTTGTTGCATTTAAATGATTTAGTTAGAGAGTTATTTATTTGTTGCATTTAAGTGTTGTATGAACTTTATGTATGAACTTGTATTAATTTGGTCTTTTCGGTGTTGTGTAATAAAGATGAGCCGACAATGGATGTACGATGATCGATGCTCTCCCGAGTTCGTTAATGGCGTGCAAACTTTTCTGCTTGCGGCTGAGGCAAACAAGCGGGCGGATGGTTTTATGTCTTGTCCATGTGTTGTCTATAAGAATGATCACAATTACACTACGTCAAGAACCATTCACGTCCACCTGTTTAAGTCCGGTTTCATGCCCCACTATAATGTTTGGACCAAGCACGGAGAAAGAGGGGTTATGATGGAAGACAATGAAGAAGAAGAGGACGACGACAGCTATCCTGGCCATGGGTTCCCTGAATACGATGATACAATAATGGGGGAAGAAGCTGAGCCGACAATGCGAGAAAAAGCTGAAGAAGAGGCATCAGATGAGTCCGCTGATGATCTAGGTCAGGCCATTTCCGATGCAAAGAGAAACTGCACAAGTGATTTGGAGAAGAAGAAGTTGCAGAGCATGTTAGAGGATCACAAGAAATTGTTGTACCCGAATTGCGAAGCTGACAAGAAAAAGTTGGACACCACACTGGAATTGCTGCAATGGAAGGCAGAGAATGGTGTATCTGACAAGGGTTTGGAAAGTTGCTAGTAATGATAAATAATATGCTTCCAAAGGACAACGAATTGCCCGAGAGTACGTACGAAGCAAAGAAGGTTGTCTGCCCTCTAGGGTTAGAGGTGCAGAAGATACATGCATGCCCTAATGATCGCATCCTCTACCGCGGTGAGTACGAGGATTTGAACAGCTTGCCGGTATGCGGTGCATTGCGCTATAAGATCAGCCGCGATGCCCCTGGTGATGTCGAGGCGGCGCCAGGAAGAAGATTCCTGCCAAGGTGATGTGGTATTCTCCTATAATACCACAGTTGAAAAACGTTTGTTCCAAAACAAAGAGCATGCCAAGGTGATGCGATGGCACAGAGAAGACCGTAAGAAAGACGGAAAGTTGAGAGTACCCGGCGAATTCGCAGTGGAGAAAAATCGAGAGAAAGTACGGGAAGGAGTTTGCAGATGACGCAAGGAACATATGGTTTGGTCTAAGCGCAGATGGAATTAATCCTTTTGGGGAGCAGAGCAGCAACCATAGCACCTGGCATGTGACTCTATGTTTGTATAACCTTCCTCCTTGCTTGTGCATGAAGCAGAAGTTCATTATGATGCCAGTGCTCATCCAAGGCCCTAAGCAACCCGGCAACGACATTGATGTGTACCTAAGGCCATTAGTTGAAGAACTCTTACAATTGTGGAATGGAGCAATTGTACGTCGTGGGATGAGCACATGGGGAAGAATTTGACCTAAAGGCGTTGTTGTTCATGACCATCAATGATTGGCCTGCTCTCGGTAACCTTCGGAGACGGACAAACAAGGGATACTGCGCATGCACGCACTGTTTGGACGATACCGACAGTATATATTTGGACAATTGTAGGAAGAGTGTGTACCTGGGACATCGTTGATTTCTTCCGAGCAGGCATCCCGTAAGAAAGAAAGGCAAGCATTTCAAAGGTGAGTCAGATCACCGGACGAAGCCTCGCCATCGTACTGGTGCTGATGTACATGATATGGTCAAGGATTTGAAGGTAGTCTTTGGAAAGGGTCCTGGCGGACAACCTGTTCCGAATGACACTGACGGACGCGCACCCATGTGGAAGAAGAAATCTATATTTTGGGAGATGCCCTATTGGAAAGACCTAGAGGTCCGCTCCGCAATCGACGTGATGCACGTGATGAAGAATCTTTGTGTGACCCTGCTTGGCTTCTTGGGCGTGTATGGGAAGACAAAAGATACACGAGGCACGGAGGACCAGCAACGTATGCACGGAAAAGACGACATACATCAGGGTCATGCCAGCTATGCTCTTACCAAAGAAGAGAAGGAAATCTTCTTTGAATGCCTGCTTAGTATTAAGGTACCGTCTGGCTTCGCGTCGAATATAAAGGGAATAATAAACATGGCAGAGAAAAAGTTCTAGAACCTAAAGTCTCATGACTGCCACGTGATTATGACGCAACTGCTTCCGGTTGCATTGAGGGGGCTTCCACCGGATAACGTTCGATTAGCCATTGTGAAGCTATGTGCATTCCTCAATGCAATCTCTCAGAAGGTAATCGATCCATAAACCATACCAAGGTTAGAGAATGATTTGGTGCAATGTCTTATCAGTTTCGAGTTGGTGTTCCCACCATCCTTCTTCAAAATCATGACGCACGTCCTAATTCACCTATGCAAAGAGATTAACGTTTTGGGTCCTGTATTTCTACACAATATGTTCCCCTTTGAGAGGTTCATAGGAGTCTTAAAGAAATATGTTCATAACCGTGCTAGGCCAGAAGGAAGCATCTCCAAGGGCCATCACAATGCGGAGGTCATTGAGTTTTGTATTGACTTTATTCCTGACCTTAAGCCGATTGGTGTTCCTGAATCGCGGCATAAGGGCAGGGCGGAGAAAAAGGCACGCTAGGAGGAATCAACTAATATGTATGGACGGACATTCTCTCACCAAGCACACTACACGCTTCTACGTAATTCCGCCTTGGTGGCTCCGTATATGGATGAACACAAGATTTTCTACGCTCCAAACACGGAGCGGTCGATGACCGGATTACACGTGAACAAACCAGGAGTTTCGCCGGTTGGTTGCGCATACCGCATTACCATGCATGACGCCTCTATTGAAGATGACATGTACTCGCTGTCCCAGTTACCATCTTCTAATATAATGACTTTCAAAGGGTACGAGATATATGGTAATACATTTTACACGATCGCCCAAGATAAGAAGAGCACCAACCAAAAAAGTGGTGTCTGTTTTGACGCAACAATCAAGACGGGAAAGGAAACATATTATGGTTACATAGAGGACATATGGGAACTTGACTATGGACGTGGTTTGAAGGTCCCTTTGTTTCGGTGCAAATGGGTCAATATTACACGAGGCGGGGTAATGGAAGACCCGCAGTACGGAATGACAACAGTGGATCTCAACAATCTTGCGTATGCAGACAAACCATCCGTTCTAGCCAATGATGTGGCATAGGTTTTCTATGTGAAGGACATGTCTACCAAGCCAAGAGAAAGAAAAGATAAGGAAGCTAGTGCATCATACGATGAGCCAACGCGCCACATAGTTCTTTCTGGGAAGAGAAACATCGTGGGAGTGGATGACAAGACAGTCATGTCAGAAGATTATGAAAATTTTGATGAAATTGCTCCATTCACAGTGAATATTGACCCGAGCATCCAGTTAAATGATGAAGATTTTCCATGGCTACGGCGCAAAGGGACACACGCGAAGAAAAAGTTTCACACCCAAAGATCTGGAATGTGATCGGCTTCACTATCATCACTTTCTTCAGTGTTCCACACCCAGGAGGGAATCTCTGTAATACTTAGGGTAGTTATGTGTTTTGGCATTTGAAACGCGAAGAAATTTTATGTGCAAACAAATTATTTCATGCATTTACTGATTTTTTCAGCTAAATGACCCTGAAATTGAAAAGCATTTCAAATGAACTCAGAAAAGGTTGAAAGTTGGCATGGTATCATAATTTCACCCACATAGCATGTGCAAAAAAGTAGAGAGGGTTACCGCAAAAACTGGATGCACTTCGTGTACAAAATGGACAATCTCTTTCAAAGTATCGTGGTTTCGCATTTAAAACTCATCTCTACAAAGGCATTTCATTTTTTAAATAACCTAAGCATTACCAAATTGAATATAATGATAAAACACACTAATATTAAACATAATAAAAAACAATCACTGGAAAATCTATTTTCAAAGTTAAGTTATTCACAAACTAGTGATTCAAACAAATTTCAAATAATTCAAAATTTAAACTATTCAAATTTGAAAACTACCGGCACTAACAGAAAGTTTGTAATTTTTTGTACCTAAAGCAAAAATATTCACAAATAAACTCTAAGTACAGCAAAAAACAACTCAATAAATAAATAAACCAAAAATAAATAAAGCAAAAAAATAAGAAAATAAAAAAGCCCACTTACTGGGCCAGAGCCGCCTGCATACCACTAGAAACCTAACCTGTAGTTGGGCCAGGATGCAGGCCCGCAAGCCCAAAGAGGGCCACAGCAGAGTAGGAGAGGTAGGCCCGGAAGGCATGCTTTGAGAGGAGCTCAATGCACGATTGCCAGCGCCGGGCTTATAAACTGGTCTTGGCACTCCTCAACTAGAGAGGTGGGACTAAACTTCTGCACCCCTCGCCTGGCAGCGCACCCCCTTTAGTACCGGGTCGTGGCTCCAACCGGTACTAAAGGGGGGGTCATTAGTACCGGGTGGTGCCATCACACGGTACTAAAGGTTGGCGCTTCCCGCCGCTTGGCCTGACCAAAACAGACCTTTAGTACCGGTTGGTGGCTTCAACCGGTACTAAAGGGGTGTTCTATATAAGAAAACACTTCAAAAAAAATCAGTTTCTCATCTCTCCATCTGCTTCTTTCTCCTCTGCCCCGTCGCCGCCGCCCCCGTCGCCGTCCGTGTTACCGTCCGTCGCCGTCCCCGTCGCCGTCATCGGCCCGGCCGTCCCCGTCACTGTCGTTCCCATCGCCGCACCCCGCCCCGTTGCCGCGCCCCGCCCCGTTGTCCCCGCACGGCCCGTCCCCGTCCCCGTTGTCGCCGCCCCGTCCCCGTCCCCGTCGTCATCGCCCGTCTCCGTCCCCGTCGCCGCCCCCCGTCGCAGCGCCTCGCCGGTGAGCTCCTGCCCCGACCGCCATGTCCACACACACACACACACACACACACACACTTTGTTTTTTAGTTTTCTAGTTATAGAAAATTTTCTGTTTTTTAGTTATAGAAATATTAGAAATGTTATAGAAATGTTAGTTATATAGAAATGTTATAAATTTTTCTGTTTTTTAGTTATAGAAATATTTATAGAAATGTTAGCAATTTTTCTGTTTTTTAGTTATAGAAATATTAGAAATGTTAGTTATATATATAGAAATGTTAGAAATTTTAGAATTACTTTTAGCTAGATGAATTAGATTAATGTAAAATTGTTAGAATTTGCATATAGAACTTTAGTTATCACAATCCAATCATTTAAAAAATGTTACTTTTTGCGAGCATATAGTATTTGTTCTCGACGATGCCCGGCCCGCATCCTCGCCGTCGACCCGTTCGCGACGACGCTCGGCTGACCCATGTCCGGGACTAGGCTCCGCCGGGCTGGCACTGGGAGGTGCTACCTGGAGGGGTGCGCCGCTTGGTGAGGAACCCGACGTCGGGTCCCGTCATCGACCCTGATCTCCTTTGGTAGCGTTCGCGTGGGCCACATTCGGTGCAGAGGGAGCCGGCCCTGCCAGAGGTGGTGCGTCGTCGTGTCAGGGAGGAGGACGAGCACGTCCATCGCTACATGGCTGCTATGGACGTCAGCTTCTCCAATACCTGGCAGGTTCTTTGGGCAGATGACCGGAGATATGATCATGTGATGGTTCCTTCTCTTTGGGTGTCCACCGCTCGCGCCCCAGGAACCGCGAGTGGCCTAGATTCTTCTGTAGTATTTGATCTTTATTAGATACCTAGCCAGTGATGTATTCAATATATAATATTCAAGACGATGTATTCAAGATTATATATATTATTCGAGACGATGTACTCGAGATTATATATCATTCGAGACGATGCATATTATGTACTATATGATTCCGTTTTTCCTTATTGATTGCATTCATGCATTGTAATTTGAATACTAAATTGTTTTATATTTCTTCTGTATTAGTTAAGTAAAAGCTATGGCGGACAATACCGGCAGAGAGAGAGAAGAGGAATTGTTCAAGATCATACACAGTCCTCGTAGGCTAGATGATCTGAATGAAACAGATGACGGCTCCCTATATCTGAACAATACCGGGGAGGGTGATGATAAGATATTTGATCTCGACGACCGAGCTGATGAAGTCATGAACTATGATTATGATTATGATGGCCTTGAGACAATGTTTATGATGACACGTATAATGTTGATCTTGAAATAACAAAGACTACCGGCGAGGTATATTTATATAAGCGAGGCATCCGTGATCATCACATGTTTTTTTATTTGAAGATATATTAATGAATCAATCTTTCTTCTTTCAGCCCTCCGGATCGAGCAAATCTGCTTCTACAGACAGCAGGACAAAGCAAGGCCCAGGCAAAAAGTTGAAGGAGGGTGTAAAGTACAACATCGACTCCATCAAAGCTAATGGCGAACCCCTCACGCCTAAGAACATTGCGAACAAGTGGACTTGTCAGTGCGGAGCTCTTGTGAAGGACCAACTCTCGATCTCCATTCAAGAATGGAAAGAGCCAAAAACTAAACGTCCAGATGTTACTTGGGTCGACGACAGAGCAAAACAAAATCTTTGGGAATCTCTGATGGAACATTTCACCCTACCAGATTATTTCACTGATGCAGATGTGCAAAAAGTCAAGGGCACTGCTCTTAAGAAGATGGCAATTGCATTCAACACCCACAAGAAAACTGTATGGGCCAACTACCTCGCTGCGGAAAGGAAGACTCCAGAATTCAAGGGAACACTAGAGAAGCAAAGAGAACACTGGCCCGCTTTCGTGAAATTCAAGGAATCAGAATTATCTAAGGAACGGTCGAGAAAAAACAAGGCCAATGCTGCAAAAAAGACACAGTTCCATAGGCTGGGGCCAGGTGGCTACGCGGTGGCAATGCCTAAGTGGGGTAAGTCTGAGCAAGAGATGGAGGATGCAGGGGTCACTCCGGTTACTAGGAGCTGGCCCCAGTGCGTAACTTGGTTCTATGCGCATGGGGTTGGACCCGAAGACAGGCCTGGTTTCGAAGAAGGCAAGTCTAAAAGGAGCCGAACAAAAGTTACTTGACGCAATAGAAGATGCTTGAAAGGGGGTGTTCACGCCCAACAGAGAGAACGATGAGCTTACGCGCGCCATGGGAAATCCTGAACAGCTGGGAAGAACACGAGGCAAGGGCGTTATTCCCTGGTATGAGGGCTTTTCGGAATGGAACGACGACTACAGGACCCGTGCAAGAAAGAAGATGGAGGAGGAGAAGAAGAGGAAGCTGGAGGAGGAGCAGAGGAAGCAGGGGCAGAACGCCTTAAAGGCCTAGAAGCAAGGCACGCGGACTTGGCACTCAAATTCCAGCAGCAGCAGATCAACTCACTTAGCCGGAAAGGGGGTCTCGGCAGCGGCAGCAAGCGGATGATCGCCCAAAGCATTGGATAACACCGTCCCATCCATGCCGAGAAGCAGCGCTGGTTCCGCCCCGGGCGACGCACTACTGGATACATACCCTATGGATGACATCATAGAGAACACTAACTGTGAGCTACACTTCAAAATGAAGAACATATCCATGAAGGTGGCGGACGCATTTGCTTTTACACTTACCCCCGAAGCAACCTTCCATTGCAACCCGATTCCAGCGGGCTATGCTCGTGTCCTAGTTGATGAGGTGGTGGACCCATATTCGGGGCTACAGCTTGACATTCCTGGAGGTGACGACGAGCACACACTGGGAGAGGCCATACATCGTATCATCCTATGGAGAAAGGATTGCATCGTCTTTCAAAGTCCACCGACACCGCGTCTGCCGACTCCTCCTCGAAGTCCGCCACTGAGTCAGCAGACTCCCACTCCTCCAAGTCCACGAACGCGTGAGCCAACTCCTCCTTGAAGTCTGCCACCGTGTCAGCAGACTCCCGCTCCTCCAAGTCCACGAACATGTGAGCAGACTCCTGCTTCAAGTCCGGCACAGCGTCAGGCCACTCCTCCTGTTTCAAGTCTGACACCGTATCAGGCCACACCTCTGTTGGGGAACGTAGTAATTTCAAAAAAAAATTCCTACGCACACGCAAGATCATGGTGATGCATAGCAACGAGAGGGGAGAGTGTATGTCCACGTACCCTCGTGAGACCGTGGCGGAAGCATTATAACAACGCGGTTGATGTAGTCGCACGTCTTCACGATCCGACCGATCCAAGTACCGAGCGTACGGCACCTCCGAGTTACGCACACGTTCAGCTCGATGATGATCCCGGACTCCGATCCAGCAAAGTGTCGGGATGAGTTCCGTCGACCTGACGGCGCGTGGTGGCGATGATGATGCTCCACCGACGCGGGGCTTCGTCTAAGCTCCATGACGATATGACTTCTCCGGCGCAGGCTTCGCCTAAGCTCCATGACGATATGACCGAAGTGGAATATGGTGGAGGGGGGCACCGCACACGGCTAAGGAACGATCCGTAGATCAACTTGTGTGTTCTAGGGTGCCCCCCTGCCCCGTATATAAAGGAGCAAGGGAGGGGGTGGCCGGCCTAGGAGGAGGCGCACCAAGGGGGGAGTCCTACTCCCACCGGGAGTAGGATTCCCCCTTTCCTAGTCCAACTAGGAAACCTTCCATGTAGTAGGAGTAGAAGAGAAGGAAAGGGAAGGGAAAAGGAGAAGGAAGGAAGAGGCGCCCCTTCCCTAGTCCAATTCGGACCAGACCAAGGGAAGGGTGCGGCCACCCTTGAGGCCCTTTTCCTTCTTTCCCGTATGGCCCAATAAGGCCCAATACGTATTCCCGTAACTCTCCGGTACTCGAAAAATACCGAATCATTCGGAACCTTTCCGAACTCCGAATATAGTCGTCCAATATATCGATCTTTACGTCTCGACCATTTCGAGACTCCTCGTCATGTCCCTGATCTCATCCGGGACTCCGAACTCCTTCGGTACATCAAAACTCATAAACTCATAATATAAGCATCGCCGAAACCTTAGCGTGCGGACCCTACGGGTTCGAGAACTATGTAGACATGACCTAGAACTATTCTCGGTCAATAACCAATAGCGGGACCTGGATGCCCATATTGGCTCCTACATATTCTCTGAAGATCTTTATCGGTCAAACCGCATAACAACATACGTTGGTCCCTTTGTTATCGTTATGTTACTTGCACGAGAGTCGATCGTCGGTAGCCAATACCTAGTTCAATCTCGTCACCGGCGAGTCTCTTTACTCGCTACGTAATGCATCATCCCGTAACCAACTCATTGGTCACATTGCTTGCAAGGCTTATAATGATGTGCATTACCGAGAGGGCCCAGAGATACCTCTCCAGAGCAATCGGAGTGACAAAACCTAATCTCGAAATCGCCAACCCAACATGTACCTTTGGAGACACCTGTAGTACTCCTTTATAATCACCCAGTTACATTGTGACGTTTGGTAGCACCCAAAGTGTTCCTTGATGGCAGGAGTTGCATAATCTCATAGTTACGAGGAACATGTATAAGTCATGAAGAAAGCAATAGCAACATACTAAGCGATCAAGTGCTAGGCTAACGGAATGGGTCATGTCAATCAGATCATTCTCCTAATGATGTGATCCCGTTAATCAAATGACAACTCATGTCTATGGTTAGGAAACATAACCATCTTCGATTAACGAGCTAGTCAAGTAGAGGCATACTAGTGACACTCTGTTTGTCTATATATTCACACATGTATTATGTTTCCGGTTAATACAATTCTAGCATGAATAATAAACATTTATCATGATGTAAGGAAATAAATAATAACTTTATTATTGCCTCTAGGGCATATTTCCTTCATCTCCCACTTGCACTAGAGTCAATAATCTAGTTCACATCGCCATGTGATTTAACGTAATAGTTCACATCACCATGTGATTAACACCCATAGTTCACATCGATATGTGATCAACACCCAAAGGGTTTACTAGAGTCAGTAATCTAGTTCACATTGCTATGTGATTAACACCCAAAGAGTACTAAGGTGTGATCATGTTTTGCTTGTGAGATAATTTTAGTCAACGGGTCTGTCACATTCAGATCCGTAAGTATTTTGCGAATTTCTATGTCAACAATGCTCCGCAAGGAGCTATTCTAGCTAATTGCTCCCACTTTCAATATGTATATAGATAGAGACTCAGAGTCATCAAGAATAGTGTTATAAAACTTTCATCGACGTAACCCTATACGACGAACATTTTTCACTACCATAATCGAGAAACACAACCTTATTCTACTAAGGATAATTTTGACCGCTGTCGATGATCTACTCCTAGATCACTATTGTACTCCTTGCCAAACTCGATTGTAGGGTATACAATAGATCTGGTACACCATGGCATACTTTATAGAACCTATGGCCAAGGCATAGGGAATGACTTTCATTCTCTTTCTATCTTCTGCCGTGGTCGGGTTTTGAGTCTTACTCAATTTGACACCTTGTAACACAGGCAAGAACTCTTTCTTTGATTGTTCCATTTTGAACTACTTCAAAATCTTGTCAAGGTATGTACTCATTGAAAAAACTTATCAAGCGTCTTGATCTATCTCTATAGATCTTGATGCTCAATATGTAAGCAGCTTCACCGAGGTCTTTGTTTGAAAAACTCCTTTCAAACACTCCTTTATGCTTTGCGAATAATTCTACATTATTTCCGATCTACAATATGTCATTCACATATACTTATCGGAAATCTTTGTAGTGCTCCCACTCACTTTCTAGTAAATACAGGCTTCCTTTGTAAGTCTCAGTATAAACTATATGCTTTGATCAACTTATCAAAGCGTATATTCCAACTCCGAGATGCTTGCACCAGTCCATAGATGGATCATTTGGAGCTTGCACACTTTGTTAGCTCCCTTTGGATCGATAAAACCTTCTCGTTGCATCATATACAACTCTTCCTCCGTAAACCCATTCAGGAATGCAGTTTTTACATCCATTTGCCAAATTTCATAAATTGTGGCAATTGCTAACATGATTCGGACAGACTTAAGCATCGCTACAGTTGAGAAAATCTCATTGTAGTTAACACCTTGAACTTGTCAAAAAACCTTTTTGCGACAAGTCGAGCTTTGTAGATAGTAACACTACTATCAACGTCCGTCTTCCTCTTGAAGATCCATTTATTTTCTATTGCTTGCCGACCCTTGGGCAAGTCAACCAAAGTCCACACTTTGTTTTCATACATGGATCCCATCTCAGATTTCATGGCTTCTAGCCATTTAGCGGAATCTGGGCTCACCATCGCTTCTTCATAGTTCGTAGGTTCGTCATGATCTAGTAGCATGACTTCCGAGCAGGATTGCCGTACCACTCACAGTGCGGATCTCACTCTGGTTTACCTCTGAGATTCGGTAGTGACTTGATCTGAAGTTACATGATCATCATCATTAGCTTCCTCACTAATTGGTGTAGGAATCATCGAACTGATTTCCGTGATGAAATACTTTCCAATTCGGGAGAAGGTACAAATTACCTTATCAAGCTCCACTTTCCTCCCACTCACTTCTTTCGAGAGAAACTCCTTCTCTAGAAAGGATCCATTTATAAGCAACGAATGTTTTGCCTTCGGATCTGTGATAGAAGGTATACCCAACAATTTCCTTTGGGTATTCTATGAAGACGCACTTCTCCGATTTGGGTTTGAGCTTATCGAGGATGAAACTTTTTCACATAAGCATCGCAGCCCCAAACTTTAAGAAAGCGACAACTTTGGTTTCTTGCTAAACCACAGTTCATATAGTGTCGTCTCAACGGATTTAGATGGTGCCCTATTTAACGTGAATGCATTTGTCTCTAATGCATGATCCCAAAAGCGATATTGGTAAATCGGTAAGAAACATCATAGATTGTACTATATCCAATAAAAGTACGGTTATGACGTTCGGACACACCATTATGATGTGGTGTTCGGTGGCATGAATTTGTGAAACTATTTCACATTGTTTTAATTGAAGACCAAACTCGTAACTCAAATATTTGTCTTCTGCGATCATATCGTAGAAACTTTTATTTTCTTGTTACGATGATTCTTCACTTCACTCTGAAATTCTTTGAACTTTTCAAATGTTTCAGACTTGTGTTTCATCAAGTAGATATACCCATATCTGCTCAAATTATCTTGTGAAGGTCAGCAAATAACGATACTTGCCACGAGCATCAACACTCATTGGATCGCATACATCGGTATGTATTATTTCCAATAAGTTAGTAGCTTGTTCCATTGTTCGGAGAACGGAGTTTTAGTCATCTTGCCCAAAAGGCACGGTTCGCAAGCATCAAATGATTCATAATCAAGTGATTCCAAAAATCCATCGACATGGAGTTTCTTCATGCGCTTTACACCAATATGACCTAAACGGCGATTGCCACAAATAAGTTGCACTATCATTATTAACTTTGCATCTTTTGGTTTCAATATTATGAATATGTGTATCACTATGATCGAGATCCAATGAACCGTTTTCATTGGGTGTGTAAACATACAAGGTTTTATTCATGTAAGCAGAACAACAATTTATTCTCTTACTTAAATGAATAACCGTATTGCAATAAACATGATCAAATCATATTTATGCTCAACACCAAATAACACTTATTTAGGTTCCACACTAATCCCGAAAGTGTAGGGAGTGTGCGATGATGATCATATCAATCTTGGAACTACTTCCAACACTCATCGTCACTTCCCCTTCAACTAGTTTACATTCATTACGCAACTCCGTTTCTAGTTACTACTCTTAGCAACTGAACCAGTATCAAATACCGAGGGGTTGCTATGAACACTAGTAAAATACACATCAATAATCTGTATATCAAATATACCTTTGTTCACTTTGCCATCCTTCTTATCCGCCAAATACTTGGGGTAGTTCCGCTTCTAGTGACCAGTTCCATTGCAGCAAAAGCACTTAGTCTCGTGCTTAGGTCCGGACTTGGGCTTCTTCACTCGAGCGACAACTTGCTTGCCGTTTCTTCTTGAAGTTCCCCTTCTTCCCTTTGCCCTTTTCCTTGAGACTAGTGGTCTTGTCAATCATCAACACTTGATGCTCTTTCTTGATTTCTACCTTCGTCGATTTCAACATCACGAAGAGCTCGGGAATCGTTTTCGTCATCCCTTGCATACTATAGTTCATCACGAAGTTCTAGTAACTTAGTGATGGTGACTAGAGAATTCTGTCAATCACTATTTTATCACGGAAGATTAACTCCCACTTGATTCAAGCGATTGAAGTACCCGGACAATCTGAGCACATGCTCACTAGTTGAGCGATTCTCCTCCATCTTTTAGCTTTAGAACTTTGTTGGAGACTTCATATCTCTCAACTCGGGTATTTCTTTGGAAATATTAACTTCAACTCCTGGAACATCTCATATGGTCCATGACGTTCAAAACGTCTTTGAAGTCCCGATTCTAAGTCGTTAAGTATGGTGCACTAAACTATCAAGTAGTCATCATATTGAGCTAGCCAAACGTTCATAACGTCATACGCTCCTGCAATAGTTACATCACCTAGCGGTGCATTAAGGACATAATTCTTACATGCGGCATTGAGGATAAACCTCGGATCGCGGATCCAATCCGCATCATTGCTACTAACATTTTTCAACACAATTTTCTCTAGGAACATATGGAAATAAACATATGAAAGCAACAACGCGAGCTATTGATCTACAACATAATTTGCAAAATACTACCGGGACTAAGTTCATGATAAATTTAAGTTCAATTAATCATATTACTTAAGAACTCCCACTTAGACAGACATCTCTCTAGTCATCTAAGTGATCACGTGATCCAAATCAACTAAACCATAACCGATCATCACGTGAGATGGAGTAGTTTTCAATGGTGAACATCACTATGTTGATCATATCTACTATATGATTCACGCCGACCTTTCGGTCTCCGTGCTCGAGGCCATATCTGCATATGCTAGGCTCGTCAAGTTTAACCTGAGTATTCGGCGTGTGCAAAACTGGCTTGCACCCGTTGTAGATGGACGTAGAGCTTATCACACCCGATCATCACGTGGTGTGCAGGCACGACGAACTTTGGCAGCGGTGCATACTCAGGAGAACACTTCTTGATAATTAGTGAGAGATCATCTTAAAATGCTACCGACAATCAAAGCAAGAATAAGATGTATAATAGATAAACATCACATGCAATCAAAATATGTGACATGATATGGCCATGATCATCTTGCGCCTTTGATCTCCATCTCCAAAGTACTTGTCATGATCTCTATAAATCACCGCACGACACCATGATCTTCATCATCTTGATCTATATCAATGTGTCATCACATGGTTGTCTCGCCAACTATTGCTCTTGCAACTATTGCTATCGCATAGCGATAAAGTAAAACAATTATTTGGCACTTGCATCTTATGCAATAAAGAGACAACCATAGGGCTTACGCCGATTGCCGATAACTTCAACAAAACATGATCATCTTATACAACAACTTATATCTCATCACGTCTTGACCATATCACATCACAACATGCCCTGCAAAAACAAGTTAGACGCCCTCTACTTTGTTGTTGCAAATTTTACGTGGCTGCTACGGGCTTAGCAAGAACCGTTCTCACCTACGCATCAAAACCACAACGATAGTTTGTCAACTAGACTCCGTTTTAACCTTCGCAAGGACGGGCGTAGTCACACTCGGTTCAACTAAAGTGAGAGACAGACACACCGCCAGCCACCTTTAAGCACGAGTGCTCGTAGCAGTGAAACCAGTCTCGGCGTAAGCGTCTGGCGTAATGTCGGTCCGGGCGCTTCATCTCACAATACCGCTGAACCAAAGTATGACATGCTGGTAGGCGGTATGACTTGTATCGCCCACAACTCACTTGTGTTCTACTCGTGCAAAACATCAAACCATAAAAACCTAGGCTCGATACCCTTTGTTGGGGAACGTAGTAATTTCAAAAAAAATTCCTACGCACACGCAAGATTATGGTGATGCATAGCAACGAGAGGAGAGAGTGTGTCCACGTACCCTTGTAGACCGTGGCGAAGCGTTATAACAACGCGGTTGATGTAGTCGTCGTCTTCACGATCCGACCGATCCAAATACCGAACGTCACGGCACCTCCGAGTTACGCACACGTTCAGCTCGATGATGATCCCGGACTCCGATCCGGCAAAGTGTCGGGGATGAGTTCCGTCGACCTGACGGCGTGGTGGCGATGATGATGCTCCACCGACGCGAGGGCTTCGCCTAAGCTCATGACGATATGACTTCTCCGGCGCGGGGCTTCGCCTAAGCTCATGACGATATGACCGAAGTGGAATATGGTGGAGGGGGCACCGCTGCACGGCTAAGGAACGATCCGTAGATCAACTTGTGTGTTCTAGGGTGCCCCCTGCCCGTATATAAAGGAGCAAGGGAGGGTGGCGGCCTAGGAGGAGGCGCACCAAGGGGAGTCCTACTCCCACCGGGAGTAGGATTCCCCTTTCCTAGTCCAACTAGGAAACCTTCCATGTAGTAGGAGTAGAAGAGAAGGAAAGGGAAGGGAAAAGGAGAAGGAAGGAAGAGGCGCCCCTTCCCTAGTACAATTCGGACCAGACCACGGGAAGGGGTGCGGCCACCCTTGAGGCCCTTTTCCTTCTGTCCCGTATGGCCCAATAAGGCCCAATACGTATTCCCGTAACTCTCCGGTACTCCGAAAAATACCCGAATCACTCGGAACCTTTCCGAACTCCGAATATAGTCGTCCAATATATCGATCTTTACGTCTTGACCATTTCGAGACTCCTCGTCATGTCCCTGATCTAATCCGGGACTCCGAACTCCTTCGGTACATCAAAACTCATAAACTCATAATATAAGCATCGCCGAAACCTTAGCGTGCGGACCCTACGGGTTCGAGAACTATGTAGACATGACCTAGAATTATTCTCGGTCAATAACCAATAAGCGGGACCTGGATGCCCATATTGGCTCCTACATATTCTACGAAGATCTTTATCGGTCGAACCGCATAACAACATCGTTGTTCCCTTTGTCATCGGTATGTTACTTGCACGAGATTCGATCGTCGGTATCCAATACCTAGTTCAATCTCGTCCCGGCAAGTCTCTTTACTCATTCTGTAATGCATCATCCCGTAACCAACTCATTGGTCACATTGCTTGCAAGGCTTATAATGATGTGCATTACCGAGAGGGCCCAGAGATACCTCTCCGAGCAATCGGAGTGACAAAACCTAATCTCGAAATCGCCAACCCAACATGTACCTTTGGAGACACACTGTAGTACTCCTTTATAATCACCCGATTCGTTGTGACGTTTGGTAGCACCAAAGTGTTCCTCCGTAAACGGGAGTTGCATAATCTCATAGTTACGGGAACATGTATAAGTCATGAAGAAAGCAATAGCAACATACTAAAGCGATCAAGTGCTAGGCTAACGGAATGGGTCATGTCAATCAGATCATTCTCCTAATGATGTGATCCCGTTAATCAAATGACAACTCATGTCTATGGTTAGGAAACATAACCATCTTCGATTAACGAGCTAGTCAAGTAGAGGCATACTAGTGACACTCTGTTTGTCTATATATTCACACATGTATTATGTTTCCGGTTAATACAATTCTAGCATGAATAATAAACATTTATCATGATGTAAGGAAATAAATAATAACTTTATTATTGCCTCTAGGGCATATTTCCTTCAACCTCCTGCTTCAAGTCCGTCACAGCGTTAGGACACTCCTCCTGCTCCAACTCAGCCACGTCAGCCATCTCCGCCGCCTCAGCAATTGCAGAAGAGACACGCCGCAATTATGGTGCGTAGCTGTACGAGGTAGTACAGGAAAGTACAAAGGAGACAAGCGATATAAATATGGTCCAAGCAGCCTCGCTCCTCTTCCTCAGAGGCCTTACGACATGACCGAGGAGCAAAACGATGCCATAGTGCGGGCCGAAGTGGACGCCCATTTTGGACCGAAACCGGCACCGCCGTCGAGGGAGAAAGTGCCCGAGGAAAAGATTGACCACTTCATTCGTATGGCTAGACCACCAGCTCCCAAGCCTGTTGACTGAGACTACGAGCGCCAAATCAGGAAGGCACATCGAGCACGACTATAGAAAGAAGCGAGCTTGAGCTCGAGCCAACAAGCAGCTGTTAAAAAATGCGGGAAAACCGTTCCCAATTTGGGAGAACAGTAGCGCAATCGATCCCCCCGCTTATTGTGCCAACAACACATGAGAGTACGTGCGCCCAATATTATTGTGGGCAAACCGTTTACGTTCCCCAGCTGGGCAATGTGGTAATAACCGGGGATCATATAATGTAGGCTGAAATGCTCAAGATCATTGTTGGACAACTCCTCGATATCGAGCCCATCTCTCCGCTTAGAGAGGAGGAAATAAAACGGAAATATGTCCGGGGCCAACCTTTGGTCGAGCCAGACGAGGTCAAGAACCTCCCAACGCGAATGTATGAACTGCATCAATGGTACATGAACATTACCAAGATTTCCAATCGAGAGTCCCTCATGGTGAAAGTCGAGGAAGATCATTACTTCCATAAGCAAGCTGTGTCCGTTGAGTATTCAAAACTATTTCAGTTATTCAATCAAGATGCACTCGACAAATCTCTAAATGGGTTGCTATTATGCAGAATTGATTTTTTCTGTAATTTAAGTCTCAAGCTAGTTTTAGTGCTCATTGATCGATCATTACCTATAATTATCCTCACTATATTCTTTTTTGTGGTATTATGCAGGATGAAGATCTATGAAATGAAAAAAGCTGGACGTTATGGCATTGGATTCATTGACCCAAATACCGTTAATGAATACACATGGAAATTGGAATGATATAGACAAGATGTAGATAATAAAATGCTAGAGTTCTTGAAGTGCCTCAATAGCAATGAAGATATACTACTTCCTTACAACTTCGAGTGAGTCACACTGTCTTGTACTACAAATTATGTTTTTGCTTACTAGCTAGATGTTAGTAAGTGTGTAGGGTTTACGGTTAGTTGATTAGTGCTATGCACATGCCCGCTTAATTTATACATGCAAGCGTATGCGCATGCAGTACCACTTGGATCTTGTTAGACATTAAAGTTGTGAAGGAAAAGTTGAAATCTTGGACTCACTACTTAAAAAGAAAGTGACTACAACATCGTGAAGGGGATAGTCAGCAGGTAATTTCAATCATTATTAACTATATCTCGGCCTATTTAGTTCGTTATTTCTGATATGAACTATTTAATAACCCCTTTATTAATTTTCTTTCTTGCCAAGTGTGGCTTGGCAAAGTTCATCAAGGTGACTCCAGGAAAATGGCGAGAAAAGCTATTTTGGTATCGACCCAAGGTAAGTAATTAAGTAGTACTAGCTAGCTAGCTACCATCTCTTTAATTCTTGTTTCAATACCATTAATTAATTATCATGCTTGATTAATTATTACGATTAAATTCAATTCTACTTAAAGGCCACGAAGCGGTAGCGGGGACTGATCTGTGTGCATTCTACGTTTGTGAGAATATTCGCATGATGGCGTCCGAAAGGAGCATATCTGATAGACAGGATTGGGTACGTTTGTCAGAAACTATTCATAAATTTTTACACCATTATCGATATCTATTCACACAACTAATACACATGCATATTGATGTCCTTCTTAACAGTTCAGAGAGGTGCGGGAGCAGCTCCTACCAACGGAGCGCATACTAGCACTTCAAGAGGAAATAGCGGGATTTTTGCTCGACCAGGTCATAAATCCCAAAGGAGAATACTATTACCCGCTACCGCCCCCATGAACCACTTGTCATCGTACTCCGAAGGCACCAAGGCAACATGTAGGAGAAATTGTATATATATACATGTGTATGTGTGAATAATTATATATATATATATATATATATATATATATATAAACACTATTCTGATCACGGGATCAGAATAATATTCTGATCACAACCTGAACTGCCTGAGTAACGCGCCTGACCTTCTCAGTGAACTAGGTTGAACTTCCCGAAACATTGCCCAAATAGGGCTTGCTATATATCGTTGGAAAGCTATGGACACCAACATCTTGACCCAACTTAAATTTTTGGCAAAATATAAGCGGTTTAAGAGCAGTTTTAAAAACCGTTTTTTCTTCGCACAAAAAACGTGAATCGTATTTTCGATCGCATTTCTAAACCATTTATCGGAATGAGGCATATAATATGGCAATGGAAAGCTGCTGCAAAACCACTTCTTCCACACGTTCAAAGTTTTTTCTAATTCCCTATGATTAAAGAGTAATTTGAGAAAACATAAAATTCCGTAAACCGAACAGCTGAGTTTGTTTTTTTTGATGTCATTTCTAAATGGCTAATCCAATGGAGGCATATGCTATGGCATTGGAAAGATTATGAAAATGCGCTACTTTTTCATCTTGAAAGTTTTTTTCTAATTTTGAATGGTTTAAGAGTAATTTAGAAAATGGTCCAAGTCCTACTGAATTCGTATTTTCGAGCTAATTTTTTAATCGTCCGTCCGAATGCAACAAATGATATGGCGTTGGAAAGCTTGAACAAATGCGAAACTTTTTGGTATGTATTATTTCTACGAATTCTTTATGGTTTTAAGTTAGTTTTGAAAATGGTGAAAAACGTATTTTCGACGTAATTTCTACGACCTTTATCCGAATTTGGCAAATAATATACCGTTGAAAAGCTACGGAAAATGCAAAACTTTATCATGTTGATGGTTTTCTCTGATTCCTAGTCGTTTTCAAGTAATTCCAAAAACGGTGGGATCATTCGTTCTGCCTCTACCGCGAAACAAATTCTTCGAAAATGCACCGCGTGAAGAACCTGAACTTCTCGGTGCGTGTACCTGAACTTCTCGGTGCGTGTACCTGAACTTCACTCTATTTTTCACGTGATTTTTTTGCTCGTAGATCTTCATCCACTGCTCGTAGCTCTCCATCCCACTCACCGGAATTGAGCGAGTGATATACCGATGGAAAGCTGTTGTAAACACGCAACTTTCCCGTGTTAATCATTTTTTCATACTCGCGACGATTTTGAAAGTTTTTCATCTGAAATTCATTCAGCGTAGTAGTTGAACTTCATGCTATTTTCACGTTGAACTTCTGTGACGTATTTTTGTTTGTACAGCGCTTTGAACTTCCCTCTGCATTTAACCCGACCTTTATCGAATTTTGAAAACCGTTTTTTCTTCATACAAAAAACGTGGATCGTATTTTCGATCGCATTTCTAAACCGTTTAGCAACTAAATACTCGTTTTAGATAGGAATCTCGCTCATAGGCGGATTTTGCACTCGGGTCGTGAAGAACTCGCATTTTTTGCGATTTTACTGCCTGAGTTGTTCGACCTGAACTTCCCCCTGTGCTAGGTTGAACTTCCCGCAACATTGCCCAAATAGGGCCTGCTATATACCGTTGGAAAGCTATGGACACGAGTATCATGACCCAAGTTAAATTTTTCGAAAAAAGTAAGTGGTTTAAGAGCAGTTTTGAAAACCGTTTTTTCTTCACACAGAAAATGTGAATCGTAATTTCGATCGCATTTCTAAACCGTTTATCGGAATGAGGCATATAATATGGCCTTGGAAAGCTGCTGCAAAACCGCTCCTTCCACATGTTGGAAAGTTTGTTCCAATTCCCTATGATTAAAGAGTAATTTGAAAAAACATAAAATTTCGTAAACCGAACAGTTGAGTTTGTTTTTTCGATGTCATTTCTAAACGGCTAATCCAATGGAGGCATATGCTATGGCATTGGAAAGCTTATGAAAATGCTCTACTCTTTTATCTTGAAAGTTTTTTTCTAAGTTTGAATGGTTTAAGAGTAATTTAGAAAATGGTCCAAGTCCTACTGAGTTTGTATTTTCAAGCTAATTTTTTAACTGTACGTCCGAATGTTACAAATCATACGGCATTGGAAAGCATGAGGAAATGCCAAACTTTTATACATATATTGTTTCTCTCAATTCCTTAATGTTTTAAGTCGATTTTAAAAATGGCTAAAAATGTATTTTTGCCGTAATTTCTACAAACTTTATCGGAATTGGACAAATAATATACCGCTGAAAAGCTACGGAAAATGTGAAACTTTTTCATGTTGATGGTTTTGTCTGATTCCTAGACGTTTTCAATTAACTTCGAAAACGGCAGGATCATTCGTTCTGCTTTTATCGCGAAACAGATTTTTCAAAAATGCATCGCGTGAAGAACTTGAACTTCTCGATCCGTGTACCTGAACTTCACTCTATTTTTCACGTGATTTTTCTTGCTCGTAGCTCTTCATCCACTGCTCGTAGCTCTCCATCCACTCACCGGAATTGAGCAGGTGATATACCGATGGAAAGCTGTTGTAAACACGCAACTTTCCCGTGTTTAACATTTTTTCATACTCGCGACGATTTTAAAAGTTTTTCATCTGAAATTCATTCAATGTAGTTGGTGAACTTCCTGCTGTTTTCACATTGAACTTCTGTGATGTATTTCCGTTAGTGTTACACAATTGATATTTCTTTTGTACAAACCTCTCTCATAGTATTTTTTAACTTTCCCCGACCGAGGACTTGAACTTGTAACAACAAAACTTTTAGTTTTTGCTTTTATATTCTTTTTTTAATACAAAATGCACACCATGTAGTACGCGAACTTCTGACAATTATCAATCTGAACTTCTCTCGGTTACGTGAAAAATATCTGAATTTTTTATTAATTTTAATCTGAATTTCTCAATCCTTTTTTTTATGAATTTTGAAGCGCTCAATTTTTAAAAGTCGAACTTTAACAACGAGGAAAATCTAAGTTTTCTATAATCATTGAACTTCTCTATCTTTTTAATATGGACTTCCTGGTTTTATTTTCTTAATCTTTTTTACGAAATTTTGAAGCGCTCTATTTTTAAAAGTTGAACTTCTTGTTATTTTATTTTTGTAACTTCTTGTTTCCATTCTTTAATAACAAGGAAAATCTGAGTTTTCTATAATCATCGAACTTCTCCATCTTTTTAATATGGACTTCCTGGTTTTATTTTCTTAATCTTTTTTATGAAATTTTGAAGTGCTCTATTTTTAAAAGTTGAACTTCCTGTTATTTTATTTTTGAACATCTTGTTTCCATTCTTTAATAACGAGGAAAATCTGAGTTTTCTATAATCATCGAACTTCTCCATCTTTTTAATATGGACTTCCTGATTTTATTTCTTAATCTTTATAATTTGAATTATTTTTTTCTTTTCGAAATCAAATTGCTCCCAAATAAGAAATGAACTTCTTTGTGGATTGAAAGAATTATTCTAAAACGCAAAAATACAATTTCTTTTTTGTGTTTTTGAACATGGAAATACAAGGTGAACCTCTCTCGCAAGAATTTTTGAACTTCCCATGGCAGAGCACTTGAACTTATTTCAACTACCCTTTTAAGCTTTTATTTTTCTATACTTTTATTCTCACCTGAAATACATTCCTTACAGTACTTGAACTTCTCGTTGTTTTCACTATGAACTTCTGTCATATTTTTGTGTATACGCTGAATTAAATGTAAATGAATGTCGGGCGTTATTTTTTGCCATTTTCAAACATGTAATTGGAGGTCCAATGTCCCGCAATATAAATTATAAACCGTGCACGGAGGAGCAAGTGAACTTCTTGCAACAAATCTTTGTTTTTATATAATTGGAACTTTTCTGTTATTTTAGTTTCAACTTCTTAGTCATATTCTTAGAAAGGAAATATGTTCTTAAGTAAGCATCAAACATTTTTTTGTAAATTGAACTTCATAGTTTTATTTTTTCTAAGAAACACTAATAATTTGAGTTTCCCGTATACATCGATCTACTCCCTATTTTAATTTGCACTTCGTCATTTTTATTCTCTAGTAACAAGGAAAATCTGAGTTTCTTTATAAATTTCTAACTTGTCTATTTTTGTAATTTGTACTTCTTGGTTTATTTCTTTCACTGACGGCAAAATCCTAGTTTTGTAATAAATATTGAACAGACCCATTATTTAAAGTTGAACTTCTAGAACTTTTTTTAGAAATGGTGATAATCCCATTTTTACGATTTTTTGTACTGCTCTATGTTTAAAATTCGAACTTCTTATTTTTTTTTAATTAGAAATGGTGAAATATCCATTTCAAAGTGCTCTCTTATTTTTTGTACTATTGTGTTATTTTTGTCTGAACTTCTTATGTTCTTCCCACCAACAGATTAGGATTTTCCATTTTTTATACATCGTGCTATTGTGTTACTTTATTTTTGAAATTCTTGTCTCCATTCTGAAATAACGAGGAAAATCATAGTTTCTATAATCATTGAACTTCTCCATCATTTTACTTTGGACTTCTTGGTTTTATTTCTTAGTAGCAGAAAACAAAATCTAGTCTTGTAATAAACATCGAACCACTTTTTGAAAATAGTATGCTTGTTGGCAATATCAATGAACAAGTATAGAGCAGAAGCACAATTGATTTAACGAAACATTTTTGAGGATTTTGTAAAGAGTAAACTACATTCCCTTTTTTTATTAGTTTTTGTTTCTTGTTTGAGACCAAAGAGAACATTCTTTTTCTTGCTAATATTTTGAAGTGAATTTTATAGACTTAAATTTTGTTTATGCTCTTTTTCAATTTGATTGTCACTTCAAGTTCTAAAAAATTGCAAATCTCCCAAGTTTTTCTTTTGCATGTTTAAATTATTTGAACTTGCTGAGATACACATAAGACACTTTGACCTTCTCGAACACAACATTTGACCTTCACAAATAGAAATTTAAATCGAAATTTTTGCACAATAGTACAAGACAAACAGAGCAACACCCCCCACACACCTAGTTGGAAAAATTAGTGGTCAATACTCAATAGTGGTCAATACACACTGATGTTCACATGTTGTTTTCCCCTTCTTTTAGTATACACATTAAACGGCACAAAAAAATTGGAAGAATTTATCACACCAAGAGAAGAAGGCGCGGCAAGGCTGAGATAGACGTGTACATCAGTACATGTTTACAACTTTAAAAACGCACCTAGTTGGAAAAAGTAGTGGTCAATACTGAATAGAATACGTGATGCCTTCTCCCCCACGCATTCCAATATTATCCTCTCACTGTTGCTGATCTCTCTCTCTCCCACACATTACAATATTATCCTCTCAGTGTTGCTATGCTCTCTCTCTCTCTACAAAACCTTCAACACTAACACTTTTGCATAGATTTATCACTTCAGACTGTTGGTGACTGTCGAAGAAATTCAGTAACCATTAGACGATGAATATTGTCTGTTCTATCCACCGGATCAAGCAGCTGGGGAAGTTCTATGAGAGGTGCGAGGGCAAGTCGAACGCGGTGAATGTTGACCCTCATGTGGCTGACCTGCGGCGACACAGGATTTAACCTTTTTCCCTAGAACAAATTGAACTGAATTTCTTCTTCCTGAACTTGCAAGAAGATATAACCTTTTTTTGCCCACATCAGTATGGAAATTAAACAATCTGTAGTAAAGGCAGAACCGAAAACCTAAACTAATTTTAGTAGTGTTGAACATCTCCCTGGACTGAAAATGGTCCATGCTGAAATCTTGTATTGAACTTGAATTGTCCACTGATTACTAAGGTTTCTGCTAACTAAAGCATACCACCAAACATCCCCCCGTTGTTTTATTGTTGAACTTTGTTAAAAGCAGTATATTGTTATCCTTTTATACATATTTGCTAACTGAAGCATAGAGAAAGAACAGAGAGTAGCACTGACAGAGATGCACCTACTACTTGTAGCTAGGAGAGATAGAAGGAAAGTCAACAAGAAGAGAGAGACAATGTACAAGAGCAGACGCAATGCCACTGCCATGGGATGAGCGTCTCCTTCTGGCTGCTCGTGCTCATGCTCTGCCCAGGTGCGTGGGGCATCAAACTAATCAACCAGCAACATCTCCTCCATATGGACTGGCGGCTCCGGCGAGGTCGAACGGTGAGGGCGTACGAGGTCGAACTGCGCAGAGTGGAGGACCGGGGCATGGCGTAGGTGACGGCCGACCTTGGCGAGGTAGGAGGTGGAACGCTGGGAGGGGAGGCGTTCGGCCGAGACCAGGGGGAGGGCCGGTCTTGATCCAACAAAAGGTCGTGGTCCAGCGACGGAAGCGCAGGGTTGCAGGCAACGACGGCCATTAGGTGGTTACTGGCGGCGGCGCACCTGGTGGCGGGGAGGTGGTTGGGGTGGAGGACGGCTGCTGTGGGGGAGGAGGCGCGCCTGCGTTGGAGGAGGAGGGGCGCCGGCCGCGGGGGAGGTGGCGCACGGCGGCGGGGATGGAGGCACACCGGCCGTAGCGGAGGTGGCACGCCAGCCGTAGAGGAAGAGGCGTGCGGCGGCGTGGATGGGCCCGGCGCCGGCGTGGGTGCGTTGGGAGGGGCGCGTGGGAGAGGGAGGCGGGTGGATCCAGAGACGTGGGCGGAGGTGGAGGTTTGGTGCGGGAGTGGGTGGAGGAGTTTTTTTTTCACCGATTCGAGAGTTCGGGAGATCGTTATCCAAATAACTATTCTAATCCTAGGATTAGAATAATGTTGTCCTTTATATATATATATATAATTTTTCTTTAATAATAAAGCATGGATTGACTTCGTGGATTCATCGTCACAATACGCTTTCTTCTCATGTCATAATACGTTTTTACGATTTATATGGACAAAATCGCAATATAAACGAGGTGGTACTAAATTTCTGTCTCGCAATTCAATCATGCGTCTTTCGCGCCTGGGCTTCAGCCCATCTAGCATGCATGTTCTGCGTCTGGGCCGGATGCAGCTATGGCGGCCCATGCGTGGGGTGTTTAGGCGGTCAACGCTGCATAACAGTGCCTCCCGATACCACCTCCAGCCCGCCGCCACCTCCTGGCATGCCCCACCCCACCTCACCGCGCGCAGCCGGCCGCCGCCGCGTGCCGCCACCGCCGAGCCCGCCGGCACGCCTACCCCTATCTCTGGATCGAGGCGGGTCAACGAGCGTGTGGGGCGGCAGGCGGCTCTCCGGCTCGACCCGATCGGATCCGATCGAGTGAGGTCTGCACAGGGCGGCGGCGGATGGGCTGGACGCACAGAACGACGGTGGCGTCCGGATCCAGGCGAGCGTCGGCGGCACAAGGCGTCGTGGTTCTCCGGGGCAGCGCCATGGTTGCTCCGCCGTGCTCCTGGAAAAAAACGAGGAAGGATGAGGGAGAGCAAGCATGGAAGATGCCGAGAACCCAAGCTGCTCCCTCCAGCGTGCCCCCTCCATGGCTCGTCGTCGCCCTGTGACCACATCCAGCTCCAGGCAAGCCTTCCGGACAGCATCTCTCCTCCCTCCTCTCCCTCCATCTCTATTTGTCTGCTAGCTTGCTACAAAATTCTAGAACTATCTGATTCCAAAGGCTTCTGTTGAAAAGTAGCGTGATTTCAAATGCTTCTGCTGAAAAGTAGTGTCAATCTTCAGCAGAAGCCTTAGTTATCCATGGTCTCTCATCCTGACTTTTGAAAAGCAGTTCAACAATGTCTATTGGGATGTCATCTCTCATGGCAAGTTTCTCTTCTTCGATAGTTTCCCCTCAAAGGCTGTGCTTACCTAGAGAAACCAAAGGATATAAATGAGGCAGTACAATTAATCTCTTAAGTATTTAGCAGAGAAGCACTATTGTGCAAACACTAAGGGCTTCTTTGATTCAAAGGAATTCTATAGGATTTTTGAAGGATTGAAATCCTTTGGGCTTTTTCCTATGTTTGTCCTTTGATTCATAGGATTGAATCCCATAGGAATTTTTCCTATGGAATCTTTTGTACTACATTTCATAGGAAATCTAACATCCACTCCAACCTCTTTTTACAATTCCTTTGCTTTTCCCGTGACATCAAACACTCCTTGCTAATCTTATAGAATTCAAGTGGCCATGCCATTTCAATCCTATACTTTTCCTATTCCTGCGATTTCAAAATCCTGCGAATCAAAGAGGCCCTAATATTGGTTTCCCTTCTCTTCGATTATAGTGCCAAAAAAATAATGGTGCCGAACAGCACATACATAAGTGTGGTGGACACTATCCTGCGGCATGATGCTCCTGCTTCCCTGCTATTTGCCATGGATTTAACATATTTGTCTTGTTGGGAATCCGAGCAGCTGTTGCAGAAGGACGTCAACCTCCTTAATCCGATGGCTGAGCTAGAGAAGCACTCACAAGAAGAAGCATCTCGTGCAGTCCATCAACTCATCATGCGCATCAGATCATGTATGGTCCAGAGGAAATATTCCTTTCTCTTTCAATTGATTTGTCTCCTGGCCCCTTTTGTCTTTGTTTTATATGTTCGTAGGATGTCATGTGCCAGAACCGCTTTAACATGTGAGCATGATCCTTTCCAAGCTTTAGTAATGTGTTGCTAGCGAAACACAATAACATTAATACCATGTATTTTGTATTATTCACTTGGGGAATTGATTTAAATTGCTATTGGTGGTTATAATAGTTTGCTATACTTTTAGTAGATTATGTTTATGCAAGTTAGACATGGAGCGGCTGTTCGAGAAAGTATGTAGATTTAGGAAGTAGGAACAAGCCCATCCTGTACTACTGTTGTGTTTTGCTGATGTGCTCCTGTCG
This sequence comes from Aegilops bicornis, assembly GCA_021605145.1. Lineage (NCBI taxonomy): Eukaryota > Viridiplantae > Streptophyta > Magnoliopsida > Poales > Poaceae > Aegilops > Aegilops bicornis. The sequence goes on along the minus strand of CM038675.1, from coordinate 200,014,875 downwards.
CATGTGCTAATGTTTGGGCTCTTGTCGCAACATCTGAATTATTGTTTGAAAAAAGGGAGGTTTAATTTAATTTAAATTTTTTGTTATTACACAAAATGGACCACAATGTCGAATCAACCATTGTTATACACTTTTAGTAGTATGGTGTGGGATACTTTGTCTTTGTTTTCGGACAATCAACTCGCAGTCCAGGTTGAAGTGACTAAAAAACGGTCCGCTTCTGAATTGGGATCTCCACCCCATATCACTATCCCGACACACAACACAACCTGTCCTTCTCTGAGTTTTGGCACTGCCAGACCTCCTCTCCGACTTCCGGCCTTTCCGCGAGCTCCGGCCGATGTTGTACCACGCACGACACATGGGGCCACCCCCGCGCCGTTGCAGTTTCCATCTAGGATGATCATAGCTTTCTCGAGCTTCGTCAGCCATTTGCATGCTAACTATTCGGTCAATTGACCCAACGGACCGGAGGGAATTTTCTGTTTTTTTACTTTGGTTTTCCATTTAGTACTAAAGTGATCATGACCACAACCACTGGACAAGGCTAATCTTATGAGGAAGGCATCAATAGCAATCTCATCGAATGGGTTGTGTCGCTTTGTTTTGACCTGTATTTCCAGGGCTCCAGCATGCTAAGCCTAGAAGGTATGCAACTGGTTATCCTACCTCCCTTCTTTCAAAGAAATTGGTTATCCTACCTCTATCCATGGCAATGTCCATTTTCTTTTGGTAGTGATGATCTGCATCATGTTGTGGTTTGTAGTAAAAAATATGTACCCTTTGCAGCGTTCATTTCTTAGTGTCAGTTGACTTCTCAACTGTCTTCCAAGTGACTAATTTTTTAGTAGTTTACGGCAATGCTAACAAATGATTTCGATTTTCAAGTTATGTAAATTACAGCAAAAATTATGAGACCTTCTGATTGCAGCGAATACTAAAAAGAATATGTGAGGTACAGTAAGTATGCTATGGAGCCAAAGTGCAGCCCTGCATCTGTTACTTAGAAGATTTTCTTGTGACCTGTGTTACATTCTGTCTTGATGCCTTAGTTATTTCTTCTTGATGTGCACTTTGTGTTGCCATAAATTGGACAATTGTCACTTTTTTCTGCGACTGTCATGGATACAATTCAAGGAATTCTAGACATCATTATATATATTCGTAACTTGTTTTTATGCTGAGTATGTTTTGCTGGCTTGTCAGCTGTTGGGGAGGATCACAGTGTCTATGATGAAGAATAAGAATTTGAATTTGGAAGGAGCCTTTGTAATCTCTTATTAACAAGACTGCAACATCTGTTTACGGTTCATTAAGAATGGTATTTACCAATACACTGGCGCCATACACCTTCGGTACTTATAAGTTCTTATGTGCTATCTCTATTCCTCGAATTTATGTATCAATTGTGCAATTTCATGGCATTTCAGGTATGGGAATATTTGACTCCGGAGCTTTTGCTGAATGGTATTGTCGTCCAGAAGCTAGAGTTTGAAAGGTATGTCCTGGTGCTCCTCACTTTGTGGGATGATCAATCTCCTATTATGAATGATGACGTACACAGGACAAGACCAAGCAAGCATCATGGTTGATTTCATGAGGAAGCTAGCAGATCAAAAGGCACACAATCTGTGTACGCACGCAAGAGTTGTTGGCGGCTAAAATCATGAAGCAACAGACTGACAAATTGTGGCCAGCATACAGGCAGGCGAAGATAGCCAGTGTATTTGCATGTTTTCTTGACTTAGACTACAATACAGTTAGTTTCCATGAAATAAATTATTTTGCTATCTGGTCTTTAGATACGGACATACAATAGATTAAATGTATAGACGTTGGCACAAACTTCAAATTTTGGGAGGTTTATTGATTAATAGTATCATCTATTCCTAATTTTTTAATAGTACCACCTTGCAAATTTACACAGGACCCCACTATTCTCTTTGTCTCCCAAGAATAGTTGTGCTTTATTAGTAGGTGTAGATATTTATTGATTAATAGTATCATCTATTCCTAATTTTTTAATAGTACCACCTTGCAAATTTACACAGGACCCCACTAATTTACATATGACCCCAAATAGACAATCAATAAGCCTCTTCGGAAAAAAAACTGAGGGTAAGGTGTAGTTATAATTTGGCAATGACGGAAATAAACAAAACAAAAGGGTGAGGTGTGGGTATAATCCGACAATGATGGACCAGTAAAGTGCAGGTTCTGCAGAGGAATGAACTGTGTGGTTATGACGCCCAATAAGTGGAAAGACTCGGCACCTGATAAATAAGGTTATGTGGGCTTTACTTATAGTGGCCAGTGTGAGACATCAGAGTGAAGCGAAAGATGGCAGCGTGAGGAGAGTTTAGAGGTCATGGCGGCAGAGCCAGTGCTTGAATGCACTAGACATATGCAAGTTGGTGATTGGGTTGCTAAAATCTTGAACCACGTGTGATATTTTTTCCCGTTGCAACGCACGGGCCTTTTGCTAGTTAATTAATAATAAAGCACGGATTGGGTCTTCGGGTTCACCGTCACAATACGCTTTCTTTCTGTGAATTTACGCTTTCAGTTTGAATTTCAAATATATAAGCGAGGTGGTACTAAATTTCATCCGTCCAGTTTCGGTTGTCATAGTTTTAGTTTCCTTCGATACCCAGAATAGGCCTAGCGAACGAAGCCCATGAGCTGGCACAACAAATCAAGCCCAACTATCGTGCGCGGCGAGGACGCTGGCAGTCGCGCAAGGAATATCCTATTTGACGCATTCTGCGTCAAAGTGTCGAGGCGCCGCACACCCTTCGACTCGATTTGGGCCGGCCTTTTTACCTCTTCGCTGTTTCTCTCCTTCCTCGCGTTTTCCTCAGACTCCACAGGGAAGGGAACCTGGCGACTCCCCTTCCTCGTTCGTGCGGCAGATCTCCCGTTCATTGCTTCTTCCTCCCGGGATCCTACTCCGGCAAGAGCACCGTCGCCCTCGTAAGCAGCTGACACGCCTCTCTCCCCCGTTTCGTCCGCGGCAGCGGATTCCTTCTCTTCCTCTTGATTCTTCATTGTTGTTCGCTTCTCATTCACTTTGCGTCTTGGGAGGCAGGTGGATGGTTCTTCTTCATCTGTCTCACCTCCTTTTCTCGCGCTGATTTTGTGGGTTTCCCATCTAACATATCTCTTTGATAGAAGCTAGGGTTTCTTGATTTCTTCTTTTTTTGCTGTTGGCAGACGGTGCGGCGTGTTATTCCCCAGGATAGCACTTCAATTTTGGTTCAGTTTGTCACATCTTCGCTCCCCTTTTGGTCAGATTTGTGGTTTCCCCCTTTTTTGTACAAGTTTCCTAGCTAACTGTATTTGCCATGTGTTTCTATTTTTGTTGGCAGATTCGGCTCAGATCAAGTAGACCGTTGGTGTTCTACAGGGCAAAGGTAAACCGTTTCACCAAGTACAAGTAGTAGTTGGGCTGTTTTAGTTCTGGTGCTTGGCCTTTTTTAGGGCAAAAAGAGAGCTCCTTCATTCATAGTACGAGTACAATCATTCTCAATTACATGAAGTATATCTGGTGGCACATTCTTCAGCAGAAAAAAAATCCCCATGAATTCTAGCATGAGCAGCCAACTCATGTGCAGCCACATTACGCTCTATTTTAATCTTCCTCACCTCAGATAGACTGAAGTCGCGCATCAGGCTTTTAGCCTCTTTGTACTTAGCCCACCACTTGGCTTTGTTCCTTCCTTCATTGCTCATAGCATTCACAACAGCAGCACAGTCAGACTCAACGTACACCTGTCCCCTGTAAACATTTCTCAAACACTTGAATCCAATCACAAGGGCGCTTGCCTCTGCTTCTCTGCATCGTCGCATGTCTGAACATGACAGCCTACAGAAAATACAACTGATCCCGCGCTACCCCGAGCGACCGCCCCTGCCCACGTCGAGCCCAAAACTGAAACAAAAGAAGCATCGATGTTCAGTTTAATACAAGCTCCTTGGGGCCTGAACCAGTGAAATTTCGGCTGTATAATTCTTTCTGGTGCTTGGCCTTTTGTTCAAAAGCTAGGGGTGCGGTCTTGGTTTAGGTCTGGTGCTTGTACATATAGTGGAATTGTGGTGACAAGCATATAGTTCTTGTTTTTGTACATATGGTGCTTCTACATATAGTGGTATTGATTTTTCACTTTTTTAAACAGCTTTACTTCCCTAGAGTTGATTCATTCCACTGAACCTTCTTTTGTGTGAACAATCTGTTTGAAGCAATCAATTTCTTCGCATCAAATTGTCTCACTGAACAGCAAATCAACAAGATAACATCAAACCTGGTTTCCTTTTTCCTATTTTTCCATTGTTTGCGTTTTTCTTCTATGGATTTTGTGTGGTAGGAGGCTACCACCTATTAAAAGGTTGTCCAGATAATATACTGTCTATTTGATATCAACATGGTAGTGTTGTTGCGCAAACTCAAAATTCCCTTTTTTATATAGATTACCAACCTCAACACTTTTTCAAGTCTTCTGAATTGAATTTCGAAAATGTTGAAGATTTTGTGTGTACTTCCCTTGAGAACTACCCATTGCAGGAAAGCACCTAAGTTAACCACTCATGCAGATTCTTCTTGTAAATGTTTTCCTAATATCTTTAGGTGGCATTTTCAAATGACCCATTTTACTTTTTTATTTGACATGTACAACCACAGGTGTGCTCTATATTGATTCCTTTATATGGATTTATGGGATGGAAAAATCATGAAGGACTATGATGTTGTAAGTTTCCCTGACTTACTGTCAACAATGCTACTTCTTTTCAACTATTTTCTTTTTATATTGTACCACTATTAGCAATGCTCTTGACCCCACACATTTTCTTCCCGGAGACGACCACTCTATATATCGCTCTCGAGAGCTCTATTTCTCTGCTATGGATGTACTAGCTGCTACTATAACCTGTTTTTTCAGTTAATTTAACTTGAAGCATCTCATGTATGTATGGCAGCTTAATTAACATCCACTTCTCTAGTCTGCAAGTTTTGCGAGGTCAATTTAATAGTAGCCACTTGCTTCCTGAAAAAACACTAGCTTGTTGTTTGTTGATCTACAGTAGCTAGTTTGTGCATTTTTTTTCTTTTCTAATGTTCTAGGGAACCATTCTTCAACTTTGGCAGATTGTTGCTTACAAAATGGCAAAATTTGACCTGAACAACATAGACTTTGTGGCACTGGATGATGCTTCAACCAAGAAGAGAAAGAGCGCATTTAGATGTTTCTAGAAAGGAAAGGAGTAGTCACGAATATATGCTACATTGATGTGTATTTCCATTTTATCTGATCAACATATACCTCAGAAAGCATGTTGTTCTTTACTTCCTATGACAAACAGAAGTGTTCCCAGTGTGCAAGTGCTGTAAACGAATGTGTTTTTGTTTTTCTTGCTATTTTCCTATGTACCTCACACTACAATATCGCGTCAGAAATAGAGAATCTGCTCTGAACTTTCTTTTTTGCTCTATTTGGGTACAATGTTTGATAACTATCTATCTGAACATGAATTGATTGTTTATATAGCATATAATAATAATTTCATCCTAAATGAATTAAGCATGAATAGAGTGAAAATTAACTAATGTAATTTTATTCTAATTATTTTTTCCAAATGAATTTATACATGCATAGCAATCTGTATCATGCCTTGTCATCTATGTTGGGACCTTGTACATCCACCTTGAATTCCAAGAACATTTTATGGATCTTAGCACACAATTTGAATTCCAAGAACAACTTTTCAACGCTAAGAACATTTTTAGAAAAATAGTATTTTTTTAGAATCTATAAACAAAACTTGAATTGCAAGAAAAAAAATTAATTTGAAGAACATTCTTTGAATCCTAGAACAACTCAATTTCAAAGAACAATTTTTGAATGCCCTAGAACATTTTTAATCCATAACATTTTTTCAATCCATGAACTATTTTGACTGCAATAACATTTTTTGAATGCGTTGAACATATTTTGAATCCAAAACAATTTTGAATGTCGTGAACTTTTTTGAATCCAAGAACAATTTTTACATGCTTTGAACTTTTTTTTATTCCAAGAAGAATTTTGAAATTCCAGTAAGAATTTTTGAATGCATTGAACATTTTTTGATCCAGGAACAAATTTTGTATTTCTTGAACATTTTTTGAATCAAAGATCAAATTTTCAATTTAAGAGAACAATTTTTTGATGTTTTGAACAATCTTTTGAATCCAAGAACAATTTTGAAATTCTGGAACAATTTTTGAATGCCTTGAACATATTTTATGCCGGAACAAAATTTGAATTTCTTGAACTTTTTTTTTAATCCAAGAACAATGTTTTTACTCACCTGAACATTTTTCGGTCCTAGAACACTTTTTTTAATGTCTAGAACATTTTTTTTAATCCATGAACAAATTTTAATTCAAAGAACATTTTTCATGCTTTGAACATTTATCGAATCCAAGAACAATTTTCCAATGTGTTGAAAAAAAAAATCCAAGAGGATTTTCCAATTTCAAAGAACAATTATTGATTGCCCTGCACATATTTTCATCCCAAAATTAATTTCTTGAATGGCTCAAATGTTTTTGAATCTGTAAAAAAATAAATTCTGAGAACATTTTTTGAATTCAAGGACGTTCTTTGAATGTCATGAAATTTTTGGAATCCAAGAATAATTTGTCAATTTGAATAACAACTTTTGAATTGATGAACAATTTTGACTGCATTGACATTTTTTTAATCAAGAACCAGCTTTGTGTTTCTTGTATAGCAATGAAACAGCGGCAAGAACCAGCTTTATGTCTCCGTTCCTACTTTCTGTGTCAATTCCTGTCGTGTAGATGTATTTTTTAGAAGAAGAAAAATCACTAGCGAGTGTCGCAGCAGTGAAAGAAAAATCACTAAGATTTATATACTCTTTCCGAAACATTTTTTCTCTCCATTTTTTTCTTCATGGTTCAATGTCTTTTTCGTCTTTTTTTCTATTTTCAATCTCAACACAAACAGCAGAACGAGAACCAGAAACAGACCTGGAAGAAACAGTTTCCAAATCCAGTCAGGCGCGCGCTACAAAGAAAGAAACAAAGAACCAGTCGGGCGCGCGCTAGAAAGAAAGAACCGTGCGGGAAAGAAGCATCGCGGCCCAGAAAGCCCGTGAACGAACTCCCCTGTGCAAACTCTCGTCTACTTGACGCAGAACGCGGCATATAGGAACTCCCGTCGCGCAATGCTCCGGTGCTGTACGGTTTGCTTCGCTTGGCGATGGGTACTTTGACCAGCCAAAGCAAAATATCCTTCGTGTAGCACTCCACGTAGTGCCCTTTTTTTCGTTACTGAGCCACGTAGTCACGAACGAGAAAATTGCACAGGCTCAGGGCACAACTAGAGTAAATCATTGAGAATATCTCTCCTCCCGTTCACTATAGCAAGAAAAAAAATAGATATATATGATCGGTTCTACGAAAAAATCTATTTATATATATGCATAACGTGTACAATATGTACTATCGTAAAATACCAGCAAACAAAAAAGAATTAAATGGAAAACAGAAAATTAATGGAAAAATAAAAATTAAAACCAACCCCTCCAAACATTTAGTACCGGTTGGTGCTACCAACCGGTACTAATGGTCTACCAGTACCCGGGCCTGGCTCGTGCCCCGTGGTGGCACTTTAGCGCTGGTTCGTGCCGAACCGGTAGTAAAGGGGGGGGGGGCTTTAGTCTTCACTCTTTAGTGCCGGTTGTAGAACCGGCACTAAAGGCCCTTACGAACCAGCGCTAAAGCCCGGTTCTGCACTAGTGGTGTGTGGGGGGGGGGGAGGGGGTGATACGTCTACGTCATATCTGTCGGCGTTCTGGGAACGGGGGTCCCCAGACTTGTCTGCCTGCGGCCCATGGCGTGGCTCCATCAGCAGCCCCGTACGGCCCATCTTCACCAGCAAACACCCAAGACCCTCGCGAGGCGGACGACACAAGACCTCCTCAGGGACGGCCTCACCAGGCTGGCTCGCGAGGAGCGGAGAGATCAAGGCAAGGGACACCTTGCGAGGTCCTTGTGACGCAAGCCATGACGACCGGCGCCCGGTAGTGCCGGTGATGTACTCGTTCCTCTTTGGTGCTAAAGAGGCAAGCGCAGGCGAGGAGTCCCGAGGCGTCAGGCAAAGGTTTCCATATCGGTGCAACGAGACCAAGACCAGCAGGACGGTAGGACAGAGGTCACCGTGGAGCCCAAGACGGTGTCACCACTAGAGCCTTTGGCAAGCGAAGACTACTTTTGTCAGGATAACTTGTACTAGTTGTTCCCCTTCAAACTTGGCCGTTGTGGGATCCCTTCCCGCTCAATATTTGGGAAGAGGACCAGGGCCTCTATAAATAGGACTAGCCACCACCATAGGGAGGAGAGCTCATCTTGGATCGGATCCATTCCACCCTCACACCCACCAGCTCACCGAGCACAAGAACACCTCTCCTCAGGAGGCTGTTCTTCCCTTGTAACTGTTCTTCCTCAGCCCAAGAGGCAATCCACCACACCACACTTGAGTAGGGTATTACACCACATCGGTGGCCCGAACCAGTATAAATCTTGTGCCTCTTTGTTCTTTGGGTTCGTCGAGCTAGGCCGTGAGATCCTATAGCGAGCGTGTCACTGGGGGAGAGAGAGATCTTCGCGCGCACCCCAGTGTTCGAACCTTGAGGGTTTTGCCGGAACCCGTAATCCGACATTTGGCGCGCCAGGTAGGGGTGTGCAGAAGCCTCGCTCCCCCGACGGCTTCGCCTCTCTGACCAGCTCTCATGGACGGCGCCGCTTCCCCGACTAGATCGACGGGCGCCCCAAGCAGCACCATGGGGCTCCAGGCTTTCACCCCCGCCTTGCGGCGAGTGCAGTGGCCGCACAAGTTCAGGCCGGATATGCCGCCCCGCTACGACGGTGCGGCAGATCCGATGGCCTTCCTGCTAGCATACGAGGAGGCTGTCCTGGAAGCCGGGGGCGACGACAAGGTCATGGCGAACTGGTTCCCCATGGCCCTCACTGGCATGCCGCGTGCTTGGCTACTCCATCTGCCGGGATCTTCTGTGGCCTCCTGGGGGGAGCTGGGCGACCTCTTCGTCGCGCGCTTCGGGGGACCAGCACCCCCCGTCATCGCGGCCCTCCTCGGTGGCTCGCAAGCTCCACCCTCGGACCGTCATACCAAGTCGTTCTTTCGCCAGATCGGCGCCGCCTCCACGCGGCAGGGGGCTCCCCCGGGTTGGACGGCGCCCAAGGCCGACCTAACCTTCGACTCGGGGGATCACCCTGTCGCCACCGTCGGCTCGGGCGTGCTCCCAATGCTTTGCACGCCCACCATCTGCGGCGTGGCCGTCACCAAGACCCTCATCGACGGCGGCGCCGGCCTCAACATGCTCTCTGTGGAGGCTTTTAGCCTCCTCCACGTACCGCTTGAGCGGCTCCGCCCCAGCAAGCCCTTCTCCGGGGTCGGCGACTCCTCCAACCCCCTGGGGCAGATCCGTCTCCCCGTGACCTTTGGCACACGCGACAATTACCGCACCGAGCTAATCAACTTCGACATCGCCCGCATCGACCTACCGTACAACGCCATTCTCGGGTACCCGGCGCTGGCCCGATTCATGGCAGCTACTCATCCTGCCTACAACCTCATGAAGATGCCAGGGAGCAAGAGCGTCCTCACCGTAGCCGGAGACACCAAGGAAGCCTTGGCAGCCCTTAAACTCACTTTCAAGGCCGCGGCGTCAGCCTGTCCGGCCGGCAAGGCCGAACCCAGGGTCAAGGGGGATGCGCCAACCAAGAAGAAGCAGCTATTCACTCAAGGCCAAGCCAAGACGAAGCAAATACCCGTCGACGAGGACGAGGCCTCAGGAGCCACCTTTACTATAGGCGCCGAACTCGCCCCAGATCAAGAAAGGGAGCTGATGGACTTCTTGAGGGCGAACAAGGAAGTGTTCGTCTGGGAGCCCAAGCAGTTAGTGGGGGTTTCGAGAGGAGTGATTGAGCATCATCTAAAGGTATGCCCCAACGTGCGCCCTGTGAAGCAGAAGGCGCGGCGACAGTCCGCGGAGAAGCAGTCTTTCATCGTCCAGGAAACCCACAAGCTAGAGGCGGCAGGTGTCATTCGCGAGGTCCGATACCCAGAGTGGCTGGCGAACCCTGTCGTCGTGCCAAAGAAAGGAGTGAAGGAGCGCATGTGTGTCGACTTCACCAACCTCAACAAGGCATGCCCTCAAGACCCATTCCCGCTACCGCGCATCGACCAGATCGTCGACTCCACCGCCGAGTGCGACCTGCTATGTTTCCTGGATGCTTCTCAGGATATCATCAGATCAAGATGGCGGTGGAAGACATGGAGAAGACGGCCTTCCTGACCCCGTGTGGAGTGTACTGCTACACTTGCATGCCGTTCGGACTGCGCAACGCGGGAGCAACCTTCCAACAGCTGATGCACATCGCCTTGGGACGGCAGCTCGGGAGAAACACTGAGGCCTACCTCGATGACATTGTGGTGAAGTCTCGGGAGGCGAGAACCCTGATTCAAGACCTGGAGGAGACCTTCGCGAGCCTGCGCCAGGTGGACTTGCGGCTCAACCCGGAGAAGTGCGTGTTTGGTGTCCCTTCCCAAAGTCTTTGGGTTTCCTCGTGTCCCACAGGGGGATCGAGGTCAACCCGGAAAAGGTCAAGGCGATCGAAGACATGAGCCCACCACAAACCTCAAGGGGATGTAGAAGCTTGCCGGCTGCGTGACTTCGCTGGGGCACTTCATCTCCAAGCTGGAGATGCGCCCCTTGCTGTTCTTCAAGCTGATGAAGAAGAAGGGTCCTTTGAGTGGACCCCCGAGGCCGACCTGGCATTTCAAGACCTCAAGAGATACTTGACCAGCCCACCAGTGATGGTGGCACCTTGACCTCTTGAGCCCTTGGTGCTCTACCTATCTACCACACCTCACTCCGCCAGCACAGCGCTGGTGGCCCTCAGAGAAGAGCACCAGGTCAAGGGCCCGCCAAGTGGGACCAACAAGCCGAACGAAGCAGTGCAGCACCAAGGCGGTGCTCCTGAAGAAGCGGCTGCCCTGGCAAGCCGCCAAGCCCCTGAAGCCGAAGACCCACAAGAGACACCTCAACCCCCGGGAGCCAAAGACTCCGACAGCTCTCCCGCCCTCGTCGAGCACCCGGTGTACTTCGTCGACACGGTGCTGCGAGACGCCAGGGCACGATACCCCATGCCTTAGAAGCTCCTGCTCGCGCTCCTGATGACCTCGTGTAAGCTGCGCCACTACTTCCAGGTCACCCCATCAAGGTCGTCTCGGCTTACCCGCTGGAGAGAGTGCTCAGGAGCCCTAATGCTGTGGGATGAGTTGCCGAATGGAACATCGAGCTGCAAGCGTTTGACTTGGAGTTCAGCATCACCAGGGTCATCAAGCGGGCTGCGCTCGCCGACTTTGTGGCAGAATGGACCGACGCCCCGGAACTTGAAGCAAGCGAGAACCAATCCCTCTCGCCAGGGAGTGAAGCGCCGGATGGCTGGGTCATGTACTTCGATGGCGCGTTCGTGCACCAGGGCGCGGGGGCTAGAGCAGTGCTTATCTCGCCCACCCAGGACAAGCTCTACTATGCCGTGCAGCTCTGCTTCCAGCAGGGCGAGAAGGTCTCCAACAAGATTGCTTCGTACGAGGGGTTGATCATCGGCATCAAGGCAGCGGCGGCCTTGGGAGTGAGGCGCCTCACCATCAGGGGTGACTCTCAGCTCCTCGTCAACTTCTCCAACAAGATGTACGAGCCAAGGGACGAGCACATGGAGGCGTACCTCACGGAGGTTCGCAGGATGGAGGAGCAGTTCCTGGGTTTGGAGCTGCAGCATGTGCCCCGCGGCACAAACAAGGAAGCTGACGAGATCGCCAAGAGGGCGTCAAAGCGTCAGCCCCAGGAACCAGGCGTCTTCGAGGAGCGTCTCTTCAAGTCCTCAGCAACCCCACCAACCACTGAGCCTGCACCACCTCGGGAGGAGCTCCCCCCACCGCCAACTTCAGGAGCCCCCGCCTGTGGCCCGACCTCGGGAGCGCGTCTGCTCCTGGCACTCGAGCCTCAGGAGGGGTGCTGGACCGAGGGGTTCAAGGCATACCTGACGCAAAGCACGCTGCCGGAGAAGGAAGAGGATGCGGAGCGTGTGGCCCGGCAGGCTACGGTGTACCGCATTCGGGACGGTGAGCTATACAGGAAGCGGCCAAACGATGTTTCTCTGCGATGCACCTCCAGGGAACAGGGGAACGAGTTGCTGGCCGACATACATGGCGGAGACTGCGGGCACCACTCGTCGTCGCGCACCCTGGTTGGCAAAGCTTTCCGCAGCGGGTTCTACTGGCCCACGGCACTCAATGACGTGGCCGAGCTGGTGAAATCCTGCGAGGCCTGCCAATTCCACGCCAAGCAGATCCATCAGCCAGCTCAGGGCCTCCAGACCATCCCGCTCTCGTGGCCATTTGCAGTCTGGGGGCTTGATATCTTAGACCCATTCCCTCGAGCACTAGGGGGCTACCGCTACCTCTACGTCGCCATCAACAAGTTCACCAAATGGGCGGAAGTGGAAGTCATCCGCACCATCCCAGCCGGGTCAGCAGTTAAGTTAATCAAGGGCCTCTTAAGCCGCTTTGGGGTCCCTAACCACATCATCACCGACAACGGCTCACAGTTCACTAGCAATCTCTTCAAAATGTATTGTGCTAACCTTGGAACACAGATCTGCTACGCTTCCGTGGCACACCCCAGGAGCAATGGACAAGCCGAACGCACCAACGCGGAAATCCTGAGGGGCCTCAAGACCAGGACCTTCAATAAGAAGCTCGAAGCCTGCGGCAGGGGCTGGCACGATGAGCTCCAGTCTGTGTTGTGGTCCATCCGCACCACCACCACCAAGCCGACAGGCGAGACACCGTTCTTCCTCGTCTACGGAGCAGAAGCGGTTCTCCCACATGAGGTCAGGCATCACTCCGCGCGGGTCTCGACGTTCGATGAAACGCAGCAGGACGCCATGCGGGGGATGGATCTCGTGCTAGGGGAGGAACGTTTATACGTATCCAACGTATCTATAATTTTTGATTGCTCCATGCTATATTATCTACTATTTTGGACATTATTGGGCTTTATTATTCACTTTTATATTATTTTTGGGACTAACCTATTAACCGGAGGCCTAGCCCAGAATTGCTGTTTTTTTGCCTATTTCAGTGTTTCACAGAAAAAGAATATCAATCGGAGTCCAAACGGAATGAAACCTTCGGCAACGTGATTTTCGAGAAGATTATGATCCAGGAGACTTGGAATCTACGTCAAGAAACAAAGGAGGAAGCCACGAGGTAGGGGGCGCGCCCACCCACCCCAGGGCGCGCCCTCCACCCTCGTGGGCCCCCTGTTGCTCCACCGACGTACTCCTTCCTCCTATATATACCTACGTACCCCAAACGATCAGATACGGAGCCAAAAAACCTAATTCCACCACCGCCACTTTCTGTCCCACCGAGATCCCATCTTGGGGCCTGTTAGGAGATCCACGGAGGGGCATCCATCACGGAGGGCTTCTACATCAACACCATAGCCTCTCCGATGAAGTGTGAGTAATTTACCTCAGACCTTCGGGTCCATAGTTAGTAGCTAGATTGCTTCTTCTATCTTTTTTGGATCTCAATACAATGTTCTCCCCCTCTCTCGTGGAGATCTATTCGATGTAATCTTCTTTTTGCGGTGTGTTTGTTGAGACCGATGAATTGTGGGTTTATGATCAAGATTATCTATGAACAATATTTGAATCTTCTCTTAATTCTTTTATGTATGATTGGTTATCTTTGCAAGTCTCTTGAATTATCAGTTTGGTTTGGCCTACTAGATTGATCTTTCTTGCAATGGGAGAAGTGCTTAGCTTTGGGTTCAATCTTGCGGTGTCCTTTCCCAAAGGATGTGAGGGAGCAGCAAGGCATGTATTGTCTTGTTGCCATCGAGGATAACAAGATGGGGTTTTTTATCATATTGCATGAATTTATCCCTCTACATCATGTCATCTTGCTTAAGGCGTTACTCTGTTTTCATGAACTTAATACTCTAGATGCATGCTGGATAGCGGTTGATGAGTAGAGTAATAGTAGTAGATGCAGGCAGGAGTCGGTCTACTTGTCTCGGACGTGATGCCTATATACATGATCATACTAGATATTCTCATAACTATGCTCAATTCTGTCAATTACTCAACAATAATTCTTTCACCCACCGTAAAATACTTATGCTCTTGAGAGAAGCCACTAGTGAAACCTATGGCCCCCGGGTCTATCTTCATCATATTCATCTTCCAACACTTAGTTATTTCCTTTGCTTTTTACTTTGCTTTCATTTTACTTTGCATCTTTATCACAAAAATACCAAAAATATTATCCTATCATATCTATCAGATCTCACTCTCGTAAGTGACCGTGAAGGATTGACAACCCCTTATCGCGTTGGTTGCGAGGAGTTATTTATTTTGTGCAGTACGAGGGGCTCATGGCGTAGCCTCCTACGGATTGATACCTTGGTTCTCAAAAGCGAGGGAAATACTTACGCCATCTTGTCTTTGCATCACCCTTTCCTCTTCAAGGAAATCCAACACAGTGCTCAAGAGGTAGCAGAGAAGATTTCTGGCGCTGTTGCCGGGGTGTCTACGCAAAAGTCAACATACCAAGTGCCCATCAAAAATCCCTTATCTCCCGCATTACATTATTTGCCATTTGCCTCTCGTTTTCCTCTCCCCCACTTCACCCTTGCATTTTATTCACCCTTTTTCCGTTCGTCTTTTCGTTTGCCTTGATGTCTTACTTGGCTCATTGGCTCGTTTGGTTGAAGTAGTTGAGTATTTATTCCTAAACAGAGAAGCTAATATCTATGGATCCTCATCGCTTGCCAATCTTTTTAAGAGATCCAATTATGATGAACCAATTCCTAGTGATTTGGGTGCATTAGATTATCGTTATAAGGTTTTGCTTGAAATCCGTGAATCTGAAAATTGTGATGAAGTGCTTTATGAAGTGATTCACGATAGATCTTTGAATAAAAAGCATGATTGCAATGATGCTACTATAAATCCTCTTGATGTAAATTCTGTTGGGGAACACAGTAATTTCAAAAAAATTCCTACGCACACGCAAGACCATGGTGATGGCATAGCAACGAGAGGGGAGAGTGTCTGTCCACGTACCCTCGTAGACCGAAAGCGGAAGCGTTATAACAACGCGGTTGATGTAGTAAATGCGTCTTCACGATCCGACCGATCCAAGTACCGAGCGTCACGGCACCTCCGAAGTTCTGCACACGTTCAGCTCGATGACAATCCCGGACTCCGATCCGGCAAAGTGTCGGGATGAGTTCCACAAGACGACGGCGTGGTGGCGATGATGATGCTCCATCGGCGAGGGCTTCGCCTAAGCTCCGCGACGATATGACTTCTCCGGCGCAGGCTTCGCCTAAGCTCCGACGATATGACCGAAGTGGAATATGGTGGAGGGGCACCGCACACGGCTAAGGATCGATCCGTAGATCAACTTGTGTGTCATGGGGTGCCCTCCTGCCTCAGATATAAAGGAGCAAGGGGTGCGGCCAGCCAAGGCGCGCTGGAGGAGTCCTACTCCCAGGAGTAGGACTCCCCTTCCTAGTTGGATTAGGATTGGAGGAGGGAAGAGGGAAGGCGCTGCCCTCTCCTTGTCCTATTCGGACTAGAGGGGAGGGGGCGCGCCTGCCTGGCCGGCCCTTCCTCTTCTCTCTTATGGCCCATCAAGGCCCATAGACCCCCGGGGTTCCGTAACCCCGGTGTTCCGTAACTTCCTGTTTTCATCCGGAACCTTTCCGAAGTCCAAACATAGGCTTCCAATATATCAATCTTTATGTCTCGACCATTTCGAGACTCCTCGTCATGTCCGTGATCACATCCGGGAATCCGAACAACCTTTGGTACATCAAAACTTATAAACTCATAATGAACTGTCATCGAAACGTTAAGCGTGCGGACCCTACGAGTTCGAGAACTATGCAGACATGACCTAGAACCATTCTCGGTCAATAACCAATAGCGGAACCTGGATGCCCATATTGGTTCCTACATATTCTACGAATATCTTTATCGGTCAAACCGCATAACGATATACGTTGTTCCTTTTGTCATCGGTATGTTACTTACCCGAGATTCGATCGTCGGTATCCAATACCTAGTTCAATCTCGTTACCGTAAGTCTCTTTACTCGTTTCAGTAATACATCATCCCACAACTAACTCATTAGTTGTAATGCTTGCAAGGCTTATGTGATGTGTATTACCGAGAAGGCCCAGAGATACCTCTCCGACAATCGGAGTGACAAAACCTAATCTCGAAATACGCCAACCCAACAAGTACCTTTGGAGACACCTGTAGTACTCCTTTATAATCACCCAGTTACGTTGTGACGTTTGGTAGTACCCAAAGTGTTCCTCCGGTAAACGGGAGTTGCATAATCTCATAGTTACAGGAACATGTATAGGTCATGAAGAAAGCATTAGCAATATACTAAACGATCAAGTGCTAAGCTAACGGAATGGGTCATGTCAATCACATCATTCTCCTAATGAGGTGATCCCATTAATCAAATGACAACACATGTCTATGGTTAGGAAACACAACCATCTTTGATTAATGAGCTAGTCTAGTAGAGGCATACTAGTGACTATCTGTTTGTCTATGTATTCACACATGTATTATGTTTCCGGTTAATACAATTATAGCATGAATAATAAACATTTATCATGGTATAAGGAAATAAATAATAACTTTATTATTGCCTCTAGGGCATATTTCCTTCGATCTCCCACTTGCACTAGAGTCAATAATCTAGATTACACGGAATGATTCTAACACCTATGGAGTCTTGGTGCTGATCATGTTTTGCTCGTGGAAGAGGCTTAGTCAACGGGTCTCGCAACATTCAGATCCGTATGTATTTTGCAAATCTCTATGTCTCCCACTTGGACTTGGTCCCGAATGGAATTGAAGCGTCTCTTGATATGCTTGGTCCTCTTGTGAAATCTGGATTCCTTTGCCAAGGCAATTGCACCAAGATGTTGTCACGTAAGATCTTCATCGGTCCCGATGCACTAGGTATGACACCTAGATCGGAAATGAACTCTTTCATCCAGACTCCTTCATTTGCTGCTTCCGAAGCAGCTATGTACTCCGCTTCACATGTAGATCCCGCCACGACGCTTTGTTTAGAACTGCACCAACCGACAGCTCCACCTGTTTAATAAAAACACGTATCCGGTTTGCGATTTAGAATCGTCCGGATCGATTGTCAAAGCTTGCACCATTTACGACTAGCTCTTTGTCACCTCCATATACGAGAAACATATCCTTAGTCCTTTTCGGGTATTTCAGATGTTCTTGACCGCTGTCCGATGATCCACTCTGGATTACTTTGGTACCTTCTGCCAAGCTTACAGCTAAGCATACGTCGGTCTGGTACACAGCATTGCATACATGATAGAGCCTATGGCTGAAGCATAGGAACATCTTTCATTTTCTCTCTATCTTCTCATTGTGGTCGGGCATTGAGTCGACTCAATCTTACACCTTGTAATACAGGTAAAAACCTTTCTTTGCACGATCCATTTTGAACTTCTTCAAAACTTTATCAAGGTATGTGCTTTGTGAAAGTCCAATTAAGCGTCTTGATCTATCTCTATAGATCTTGATGCCCAATATGTAAGCAGCTTCACCGAGGTCTTTCATTGAAAAACTTTTATTCAAGTATCCTTTTATGCTATCCAGAAATTCTATATCATTTCCAATCAATAATATGTCGTCACATATAATATCGTAAATGCTACTGAGCTCCCACTCACTTTCTTGTAAATACAAGGCTTCTCCAAAAGTCTCATATAAAACCATATGCTTTGATCACACTATCAAAGCGTTTATTCCAACTCCGAGAGGCTTGCACCGGACCATAAATTGATCATTTGGAGCTTGCACACTTTGTTAGCACCCTTTGGATCAACAAAACCTTCTGGTTGCATCATATACAACTTTTCTTCTAGAAATCCATTCAAGAATGCAGTTTTTACATCCATTTGCCAAATTTCATAATCATAAAATGCGGCAATTGCTAACATGATTCGGACAGACTTAAGCATCGCTACGGGTGAGAAAGTCTCATCGTAGTCAACCCCTTGAACTTGTCGAAAACCTTTCGCAACAAGTCGAGCTTTGTAGACAGTTACATTACCATCGGCGTCAGTCTTCTTCTTAAAGATCCATTTATTCTCAATGGCTTGCCGATCATCGGGCAAGTCAACCAAAGTCCATACTTTGTTCTCATACATGGATCCCATCTCAGATTTCATGGCTTCCACCATTTCGCGGAATCTGGGCTCACCATCGCTTCTTCATAGTTTGTAGGTTCGCCATGGTCAAGTAACATGACTTCCGAATAGGATTACCATACCACTCACAGTGCGTATTTTACTCTGGTTGACCTCTGAGTTCAGTAGTAACTTGATCTCAAGCTTCATGATCATCATCATTAGTTTCCTCACTAATTGGTGTAGTTGTCACAGAACCGCTTTCTTGTGATGAACTACTTTCCAATAAGGGAGCAGAATCTGATTATCTCATCAAGTTCTACTTTCCTCCCACTCACTTCTTTCGAGAGAAACTCCTTCTCTAGAAAGGATCCGAATTTAGCAACGAAAAACTTGCCTTCTGATCTGTGATAGAAAGTGTACCCAACAGTCTTCTTTGGGTATCCTATGAAGACACATTTCTCCGATTTGGGTTCGAGCTTATCTGGTTGAAGTTTCTTCACATAAGCATCATGATCCCAAACTTTAAGAAAGCGACAACTTTGGTTTCTTGCCAAACCACAGTTCATACGGTGTCGTCTCAAGGGATTTAGATGGTGCCCTATTTAACGTGAATGCGGCCGTCTCTAAAGCATATCCCCAAAAGCGATAGCGGTAAATCGGTAAGAGACATCATAGATCGCACCATATCAAGTAAAATACGATTCTGACGTTCGGACACACCATTTCTCTGTGGTGTTCCGGTGGCGTGAGTTCTAAACTATTCCACATTGTTTCAAATGTAAACCAAACTCGTAACTCAAATATTCTCCTCCACGATCCGATCGTAGAAACTTTATTTTCTTGTTACGATGATTTTCTACTTCACTCTGAAACTCTTTGAACTTTTCAAATGTTTCAGATTTGTGTTTCATTAAGTAGATATACCCATATCTGCTCAAATCATCTGTGAAGGTGAGAAAATAACGATACCCGCAGCGTGCCTCAACATTCATTGGACCACAAACATCGGTATGTATGATTTCCAACAAATCAGTTGCTCGCTCCATAGTTAGGAGAACGGCGTTTTGGTCATCTTGCCCATGAGGCACGGTTACAAGTACCAAGTGATTCATAATCAAGTGATTCCGAAGCCCATCGGTATGGAGTTTCTTCATGCGTTTTACACCGATATGACCTAAACGGCGATTACCACAAATAAGTTGCATTATCATTATCAACTCTGCATCTTTTGGTTTCAACACTATGAATATGTGTATTACTACTATCGAGATTCAATAAAATAGACCATTCTTCAAGGGTGCGTGACCATAAAAGATATTACTCATATAAATAGAACAACCATTATTCTCTGATTTAAATGAATAACCGTCTCGCATCAAACAAGATCCAGATATAATGTTCATGCTCAACGATGGCACCAAATAACAATTATTTAGGTCTAAAACTAATCCCGAAGGTAGATGTAGAGGTAGCGTGCCGACCGCGATCACATTGACTTTGGAACCATTTCCCACGCGCATCGTCACCTCGTCCTTTGCAACTGCTCTTCTATACCGTAGTCCCTGCTTTGAGTTGCAAATATTAGCAATGTAACCGATTATCAAATACCAGGTGCTACTACGAGCTCTAGTAAGGTACACATCAATAACATGTATATCACATATACCTTTGTTCACCTTGCCATCCTTCTTATCCGCCAAATACTTGGGGCAGTTCCGCTTCCGAAGGTCGATGCGCTTGCGGTAAAACACTCGATTTCAGGCTTAGGTCCGGACTTGGGTTTCTTCTCTTGAGCAGCAACTTTCTTGCTGTTCTTTTGAAGTTTCCTTCTTCTTTCCTTTGCCCTTTTCTTGAAACTAGTGGTCTTGTTGACCATCAACACTTGATGCTCTTTCTTGATTTCTACCTCCATGACTTTTAGCATTGAGAAGAGCTCGAATTGTTTTGGTCGTCCCTTGCATATTATAGTTCATCACGAAGCTCTTGTAGCTTGGTGGCGATGATTGGAGAATTACATCGGTGACACTATCATCCGGAAGAGTAACTCCCAGTTGAATCAAGTGATTATTATACCTGGACATTTTGAGTATATGTTCACCTTGTGAACTATTCTCCTCCATCTTGCAGCTATAGAACTTATTGGAGACTTCATATCTCTCAATCCGGGCATTTGCTTGAAATATTAACTTCAACTCTGGAACATCTCATATGCTCCATGACGTTCAAAACGTCGTTGAAGACCCGGTTCTAAGCCGTAAAGCATGGCACACCGAACTATCGAGTAGTCATCACTTTGCTCGCGAGACGTTCACAACTTCGGTGTAGCTCTCTGCGGAGCACGGCACCTAGCGGTGCTTCCAGGGCGTAATTCTTTCCGTGCAGCAATGAGGATAATCCTCAAATTACGGACCCAGTCCGTGTAATTGCTACCATCATCTTTCAACTTTGCTTTCTCAAGGAACGCATTAAAATTCAACGGAACAACAAGACGAGACATCTATCTACAAGAAACATAGACAAGCAAAAATACTATCGTGTACTAAGTTCATGATAAATTTAAGTTTAATTAATCATATTAAAAACCTCCCACTTAGACGGACATCTCTCTAGTCATCTAAGTGATTACGTGATCCAAATCAACTAAACCATGTCCGATCATCACGTGAGATGGAGTAGTTTCAATGGTGAACATCACTATGTTGATCATATCTACTATATGATTCACGCCGACCTTCGGTCTCCGTGTTCCGAGGCCATATCTGTTATATGCTAGGCTTGTCAAGTTTAACTGAGTATTCGCGTGTGCAACTGTTTTGCACTCGTTGTAGATGGACGTAGAACTTATCACACCCGATCATCACGTGGTGTGCAGGTACTACTGAACTTTTAGCAACGTTGCATACTCAGGAGAACACCTCTTGATTATTTTAGTGAGAGACCATCTTATAATGCTACCGTCGATCAAAGCAAGATAAGATGCATAAAGGATAAACATCACATGCAATCAATATAAGTGATATGATATGGTCATCATCATCTTGTGCTTGTGATCTCCATCGCCAAGCACCGTCATGATCACCATCGTCACCGCGCGACACCTTGATCTCCATCGTAGCATCGTTGTCGTCTCGCCAACTATTGCTTCTACGACTATCGCCATCGCTTAGTGATAAAGTAAAGCAATTACATGGCGTTTGCATTTCATACAATAAAGCGATAACCATATGGCTCCTGCCAGTTGCCGATAACTCGGTTACAAAACATGGTCATCTCATACAATAAAATATAGCATCATGTCTTGACCACATCACATCACAACATGCCCTGCAAAAACAAGTTAGACGTTCTCTACTTTGTTGTTGCAAGTTTTACGTGGCTGCTACGGGCTGAGCAAGAACCGTTCTTACCTACGCATCAAAACCACAACGATAGTTTGTCAAGTTGGTGCTGTTTTAACCTTCGCAAGGACCGGGCGTAGCCACACTCGGTTCAACTAAAGTGAGAGAAAGCGACACCCGCCGGTCACCTTTAAGCAACTAGTGATCGAGCGGTGAAACCGATCTCAGCGTAAGCGTCTGGCGTAATGTCGGTCCGGGCGCTTCATCTCATAATACCGCCCGAACCAAAGTATGACATGCTGGTAAGCAAGATGACTTATATCGCCCACAACTCACTTGTGTTCTACTCGTGCACATGACATCAACGCATAAAACCAGGCTCGGATGCCATCATTGGGGAACGCAGTAATTTCAAAAAATTCCCACGCATTAACGCAAGACCATGGTGATGGCATAGCAACGAGAGGGGAGAGGTTCCGTCCACGCACTGTGAGACCGAAAGCGGAAGCGTTATAACAACGCGGTTGATGTAGTCGTCGTCTTCACGATCCGACCGATCCAAGTACCGAACGTCACGGCACCTCCGAGTTACGCACACGTTCATTTCGATGACAATCCCGGACTCCGATCCAAAGCAAAGTGTCGGGATGAGTTCCGTCAACCTGACGGCGTGGTAGGATGATGATGCTCCACCGACGCGAGGCTTCGCCTAAGCTCATGACGATATGACTTCTCCGGCGCGAGGCTTCGCCTAAGCTCGCGACGATATGACCGAAGTGGAATATGGTGGAGGGGCACCGCACGGCTAAGGAACGATCCGTAGATCAACTTGTGTGTCATGGGGTGCCCCCCTTAGATATAAAGGAGCAAGAAGTGCGGCCAGCCCAAGGCGGCGCTGGAGTCCTACTCCCACCGGGAGTAGGACTCCCCCCCACCTTTCCTAGTTGGATTAGGATTGGAGGAGGGGGAAGAGGGAAGGGGGCGCCGCCCCCCCCTCTCCTTGTCCTATTCGGACTAGAGGGGGGAGGGGGCGCGCGGCCTGCCTGGCCGGCCCTTCCTCTTCTCTCTTATGGCCCATCAAGGCCCATAGACCCCCCGGGGGGGTTCCGGTAACCCCCCGGTGTTCCGGTAACCCCCCGGTGTTCCGGTAACTTCCTGTTTTCATCCGGAACCTTTCCGAAGTCCAAACATAGGCTTCCAATATATCAATCTTTATGTCTCGACCATTTCGAGACTCCTCGTCATGTCCGTGATCACATCCGGACTCGAACAACCTTCGGTACATCAAAACTTATAAACTCATAATGAACTGTCATCGAAGCGTTAAGCGTCACGGACCCTACGGGTTCGAGAACTATGTAGACATGACCTAGAACCATTCTCGGTCAATAACCAATAGCGGAACCTAGATGCCCATATTGGTTCCTACATATTCTACGAAGATATTTATCGGTCAAACCGCATAACGATATACGTTGTTCCTTTTGTCATCGGTATGTTACTTACCCGAGATTTGATCGTCGGTATCCAATACCTAGTTCAATCTCGTTACCGGTAAGTCTCTTTACTCATTCCGTAATACATCATCTCACAACTAACTCATTAGTTGTAATGCTTGCAAGGCTTATGTGATGTGTATTACCGAGAAGGCCCAGAGATACCTCTCCGAGCAATCGGAGTGACAAAACCTAATCTCGAAATCGCCAACCCAACAAGTACCTTTGGAGACACCAGTAGTACTCCTTTATAATCACCCGATTCGTTGTGACGTTTGGTAGTACCAAAGTGTTCCTCCGTAAACGGGAGTTGCATAATCTCATAGTTACAGGAACATGTATAGGTCATGAAGAAAGCATTAGCAATATACTAAACGATCAAGTGCTAAGCTAACGGAATGGGTCATGTCAATCACATCATTCTCCTAATGAGGTGATCACATTAATCAAATGACAACACATGTCTATGGTTAGGAAACACAACCATCTTTGATTAATGAGCTAGTCTAGTAGAGGCATACTAGTGACTATCTGTTTGTCTATGTATTCACACATGTATTATGTTTCCGGTTAATACAATTATAGCATGAATAATAAACATTTATCATGGTATAAGGAAATAAATAATAACTTTATTATTGCCTCTAGGGCATATTTCCTTCAAATTCTGCTAATAATATGCAAAAACCCTAAGCTTGGGGATGCTAGTTTTGCTATGTCCACTACCTGTTGCAATAATCATGATTGGGGGATTCTTCTTATGATCTTGCAAATTTATTTAAGCCCCATGATGAATATACGATTGATAATAGTGTTTGCAATAATATTGAAAGTGGGTTTGGAAGAGTGTCAACTTTAGATCCCACATATTTGGACAATATTCAATCTTATGAAATTTTTGATAAAAGTGGGCTTGGAGAGGTCATGACTTTAATTAATGATAATCCCACTATTTTGGAAGAGTGTCAACTTCGCATGCATGTGGATCGTGTTGCGAATATGTTATGTGATAGCTATATTGTTGAATTTTCTTATGATCCTACATGTAACTATTATGAGAGAGGAAAATATAGTTATAGAATTTTTCATGTTACTAAATTACCTCTCGTTATGATGAGATTGCTATTGTTTCTTTACACTTCCTTGCATACGCTAGTTTTTGCTTGCCTTGATTTGTTTGCCTATAAGATGCCTATGCATAGGAAGTATGTTATACTTAGGTGTGTTTTCCACATGTTTTATGATGCTCTCTTTGTGCTTCAATTCTTGTCTTTTATGAGAGCATCATTGAAATCTCAATGCCTACCTAAAAAGGCTTTAAAAAAAGCGCTTGTTGGGAGACAACCCAACATTTATCCTTGATGTTTAGCAAATAAATATTTGATATAGCCTCTGGTTAGATGTGTTTTTATGTTTTAATTAGTGTTTGTGCCAAGTCTAACCTATAGGATCTTCTTGGACGATAGTTATTTGATCTTGCTGTAATTTCCAGAAAATTTCTGTTCACGAAAATAATTGTTAAAAATCACCAGAACGTGATAAAATAGTGATTCCAATTGCTTCTGATCAATAAACAAATTGCCTATGTCGTCCTATTTTGGCTAATGTTTTGGAGTTCCAGAAGTTTGCGTTAGTTACAGATTACTACAGACTGTTCTGCTTTTGACAGATTCTGTTTTTCGTGTGTTGTTTGCTTATTTTGATGAATCTATGGCTAGTAAAATTGTTTATAAACCATAGAGAAGTTGTAATACAGTAGGTTTAACACCAATATAAATAAATAATGAGTTCATTATAGTACCTTGAACTGGTCTTTTGTTTTCTTTCGCTAACGGAGCTCACGAGATTTCTGTTGAGTTTTGTGTTGTGAAGTTTTCAAGTTTTGGGTGAAAGATTTTGATGGATTATGGAACAAGGAGTGGCAAGAGCCTAAACTTGGGGATGCCCATGGAACCCCCAAGATAATCTAAGGACACCAAAAAGCCAAAGCTTGGGGATGCCCCGGAAGGCATCCCCTCTTTCGTCTACTTCCATCGGTAACTTTACTTGGAGCTATATTTTTATTCACCACATGATATGTGTTTTGCTTGGAGCGTCTTGTATGATTGAGTCTTTGATATTTAGTTTACCACAATCATCCTTTCTGTACACACCTTTTGAGAGAGCCATACTTGATTTAGAAATTATTAGAATACTCTTTGTGCTTCACTTATATCTTTTGAGTTATATAGTTTTGCTCTAGTACTTCACTTATATCTTTTAGAGCACGGTGGTGGATTTGCTTTATAGAAACTATTATTCTCTCATGCTTCACTTGGATTATTTTGAGAGTCTTAAATAGCATGGTAATTTGCTTAAATAATCCTAATATGCTAGGTATTCAAGATTAGTAAAACCTTTTTTATGAGTGTGTTGAATACTAAGAGAAGTTTGATGCTTGATGATTGTTTTGAGATATGGAGGTAATAATATCAAAGTCGTGCTAGTTGAGTAGTTTTGAATTTGAGATATGCTTGTGTTGAAGTTTGCAAGTCCCGTACACTACTAGGGAAAAGCCTAGCAGCAGCGCGGGTTTTGGGCCTATTAGTAGCGCGGGGGCCGGCGCTACTAATAAGGCGCTACATCTAACGTATAGCAGTAGCGCGGGTGCCACCCGCGCTACTACTACATCCTTTAGTAGTAGCGTGGGTAAAAACCCGTGCTACTACTACTAGCGCGGGTTTTTTTTGAATTTTTTCGAAAAAATATTTTGATTTTTCCCCCTAATTTTCAAATTTCTGAATTATTTCCCTCATCGCTGCTCAATTTAATCTCTAATCACCCCTCATCATTCCAAATCATCTAACTTCCCAGACGGTCACCCATCCTCTCACTACTCCAGCCTAAAAGCACGCTTAACTTCCAGGTTTTATTCTCCCTCGTTTCCAAGTCTGCACTTGTTGTTTTCCTGACAATAGTAAGATGTCAATCCTATTAACCTCAGGAATTTAGCTTGAGCATGAAGTCACACATTTCACTATTTGAGTTTGAAACTATTGTTCTAAAAAATTAGTAACACTAATATTTCTTGAATAATTAGTTTGACCACAATTTGACCACAGTTTGGCCATAGTTTGACCAGATTTGACCAAAATTCAAAAAAACTAAAATAATTATTTAGTAACACTAATATTCTAGAATAATTAGTTTGACCATTGTTTGACCACAGTTTGACCACACAGTTTGAAAATTTTTCGATTTTTTTCCACTCTAGATCTTAAAAGCCCCGTAACTTTTTTCTGTTTGGTTTTTGAGGCCATATAACTTTTCGATTAGATGTAACTTTTCGATTAGATGATTTTTCATATAAAAAACTTTTTCATCCGAGTTAGTATGCAAAAGTTATGCCCATTTTACAAATTCTCGAGAGATTTTGCAAATAAAGTCGAAATTCATATTTGCAAAATTTCCCAACAACTAGACCACATAACACATGGGAAACTTATTTTCTTTTATTTTTTTGACATTTTCATCATTTTATTTTATTTTTTAAACCTAAAAGCGATCCAGGGGGGTAGAGTTTGAAAATGGGACCTTTAGTAGTAGCGCGGTTTTTTACCCCCTCGCTACTACTATGGCAGCACTTAGTAGTAGCGAGGGCTAAAAACCAATGCTACTGCTATCAAAGTTAGTAGTAGTAGCGAGGTTTTAAAAACCCGCACTATTACTATGGCATGTCTCGGGGGGCACGGTAGAGACCGTTTAGTAGTAGCGAGGGTTAAAAACCCGCGCTACTGCTATCAACTTAGTAGTAGCGAGGTTTAAAAACCTGCGCTCTTGGTAGAATAGCGATGGCGAGTTTTAACCCTCGCTACTAGTAACTTTCTGTGTATAGGCTTTTCCCTAGTAGTGGTAGCATGTACGTATGGTAAACGTTATGTAATAAATTTGAAACATGAGGTGTTCATTGATCGTCCTCCTTATGAGTGGCGGTCGGGGACGAGCGATGGTCTTTTCCTACCAATCTATTGAAGGAAATATGCCCTAGAGGCAATAATAAAGTTATTATTTATTTCCTTATTTCATGATAAATGTTTATTATTCATGCTAGAATTGTATTAACCGGGAACATAATACTTGTGTGAATACATAGACAAACAGCAGTGTCACTAGTATGCCTCTACTTGACTAGCTCGTTGATCAAAGATGGTTATGTTTCCTAGCCATTGACATGAGTTGTCATTTGATTAACGGGATCACATCATTAGGAGAATGATGCGATTGACTTGATCCATTCCGTTAGCTTAGCACACGATCGTTTAGTATTCTGCTATTGCTTTCTTCATGACTTATACATGTTCCTATGACTATGAGATTATGCAACTCCCGTTTATCGGAGGAACACTTTGTGTGCTACCAAACGTCACAACGTAACTGGGTGATTATAAAGGTGCTCTCTGGTGTCTCCGAAGGTACTTGTTGGGTTGGCGTATTTTGAGATTAGGATTTGTCACTCCGATTGTCGGAGAGGTATCTCTGGGCCCACTCAGTAATGCACATCACTATAAGCCTTGCAAGCATTGCAACTAATGAGTTAGTTGCGGGATGATGTATTATGGAACGAGTAAAGAGACTTGCCGGTAACGAGATTGAACTAGGTATTGAGATACCGACGATCGAATCTTGGGCAAGTAACATACTGATGACAAAGGGAACAATGTATGTTGTTATGCGGTCTGACCGATAAAGATCTTCGTAGAATATGTGGGAGCCAATATGAGCATCCAGGTTCCGCTACTGGTTATTGACCGGAGACGTGTCTTGGTTATGTCTACAAAGTTCTCGAACCCGTAGGGTCCGCACGCTTAAAGTTTGATGACGGTTATATTACGAGTTTATGTGTTTTGATGTACCGAAGGTAGTTCGGAGTCCCGGATGAAATCGTGGACATGACGAGGAGTCTCGAAATGGTCGAGACGTAAAGATTGATATATTGGACGACTATATTCGGACACTGGAAAGGTTCCGAGTGATTCGGGTATTTTTCGGAGTACCGGAGAGTTACGGGAATTCGTCGGGGATTATATGTGCCTTATTGGGCTTTAGGGGAATTGGACTAGGGGGAGGGGCTGCGCCCCCTCCTTCCTTCTCTTCTCTCTCCCCTTTCCTTGACTCCTACTCCTACTACTTGGAAGGGGGGAATCCTACTCCCGGTGGGAGTAGGACTCCCCCTTGGCGCGCCTCTCCTTGGCCGGCCGCCTCCTCCCCTTGCTCCTTTATATACGGGGGCAGGGGGCACCCCATAGACAACAATTGATTTGATCTTTTAGTCGTGTGTGGTGCCCCCCTCCACCATATTCCACCTCGATAATACTGTAGCGGTGCTTAGGCGAAGCCCTGCGTCGGTAGAACATCATCATCGTCACCACGCCGTCGTCGACAAAACTCTCCCTCAACACTCGGCTGGATCGGAGTTCGAGGGACGCCATCGGGCTGGGCGTGTCTTTGAACTTCGGAGGTGTCGTGCGTTCGGTACTTGATCGGTCGGATCGTGAAGACGTACGACTACATCAACCGCGTTGTGCTAACGCTTCCGCTTTTGGTCTACGAGGGTACGTGGACAACACTCTTCCAACTCGTTGCTATGCATCACCATGATCTTGCGTGTGCGTAGGATTTTTTTTGAAATTACTACGTTCCCCAACATCTATCCCCCTAGGAGCATGCGCGTAGTGCTTGGTTTTTGATGACTTGTAGATTTTGCAATAAGTATGTGAGTTCTTTATGACTAATGTTGAGTCCATGGATTATACGCACTCTCACCCTTCCATCATTGCTAGCCTCTTGATGCCGTGCATTGCCCTTTCTCACATTGAGAGTTGGTGCAAACTTCACGGTGCATCTAAACCCCGTGATATGATACGCTCTTTCACACATAAACCTCCTTATATCTTCCTCAAAACAGCCACCATACCTACCTATTATGGCATTTCCATAGTCATTCCGAGATATATTGCCATGCAACTTTCCATCATTCCTTTTATCATGACACATTCATCATTGTCATATTGCTAGCATGATCATGTAGTTGACACAGTATTTGTGGCAAAGCCACCGTTCATAATTCTTTCATACATGTCACTCTTGGTTCATTGCATATCCCGGTACACCGCCGGAGGCATTCATATAGAGTCATACTTTGTTCTAGTATCGAGTTGTAAACATTGAGTTGTAAGTAAATAGAAGTGTGATAATCATCATTTTCTAGAGCATTGTCCCAAGTGAGGAATAAAAAAAGAGAAAGGCCATAAAAAAAGATAAGGCCCAAAAAATGAGAGAAAAAAGAGAGAAGGGACAATGCTACTATCCTTTGCCACACTTGTGCTTCAAAGTAGCATCATAATCTTCATGATAGAGAGTCTCTTGTTTTGTCACTTTCATATACTAGTGGGAATTTTTCGTTATAGAACTTGGCTTGTATATTCCGACAATGGGCCTCCTCAAGTGCCCTAGGTCTTCATGAGCAAGCAAGTTGGATGCACACCCACTTAGTTTCTTTTGTTGAGCTTTCATACATTTATAGCTCTAGTGCATCCGTTGCATGGCAATCCCTACTCCCTGCATTAACATCAATCGATGGGCATCTCCATAGCTCATTGATTAGCCTCGTTGATGTGAGACTTTCTCCTTTTGTCTTCTCCACATAACCCCCATCATCATATTCTATTCCATCCATAGTGCTATGTCCATGGCTCGCGCTCATGTATTGCGTGAAAGTTTATAGGTTTGAGATTTCTAAAGTATGAAACAATGGCTTGGCTTGTCATCGGGGTTGTGCATGATGAGAGCATTCTTGTGTGACGAAAATGGAGCATAACTAAATTAATGATTTTGTAGGGATGAACTTTCTTTGGCCATGTTATTTTGAGATGACATAATTGCTTAGTTAGTATGCTTGAAGTATTATTATTTTTTGTCAATATGAACTTTTGTGTTGAATCTTTCGGATCTGAATATTCATACCACAATTAAGAAGAATTACATTGAAATTATGCCAAGTAGCACTCCACATCAAAAATTATCTTTTTTATCATTTACCTACTCGAGGACGGCGGGAACTAAGCTTGGGGATGCTTGATCGTCTCCAACGTATCTATAATTTTGATTGCTCCATGCTATATTATCTACTGTTTTGGACATTCTTGGGCTTTATTATTCACTTTTATGTTATTTTTGGGACTAACCTATTAACCGGAGGCCCAAATTTCGTAATTGTGCTTTTTTGCCTATTTCAGAGTTTCGCAGAAAAAGAATGTCAAAGGAGTCCAAACGGAATGAAACCTTCGGGAACGTGATTTTCGGGAAGATTATGATCCGGGAGACTTGGACCCTACGTCAAGAAACAAAGGAGGAAGCCACGAGGTAGGGGGCGCGCCCTCCACCCTCGTGGGCCCCCTGTTGCTCCACCGACGTACTCCTTCCTCCTATATATACCTACGTACCCCCAAACGATCAGAAACCGAGCCAAAAACCTAATTCCACCGCCGCAACCTTCGTACTCCACGAGATCCCATCTTGGGGCTGTTTGAGCTCATGGGAGGCATCCATCACGGAGGGCTTCTACATCAACACCATAGCCTCTCCGATGAAGTGTGAGTAGTTTACCTCGAGACCTTGGGTCCATAGTTAGTAGCTAGATGGCTTCTTCTCTCTTTTGGATCTCAATACAATGTTCTCCCCTCTCGTGGAGATCTATTCGATGTAATCTTCTTTTTACGGTGTGTTTGTTGAGACCGATGAATCGTGGGTTTATGATCAAGATTATGTATGAACAATATTTGAATCTTCTCTGAATTCTTTTATGTATGATTGGTTATCTTTGCAAGTCTCTTCGAATTATCAGTTTGGTTTGGCCTACTAGATTGATCTTTCTTGCAATGGGAGAAATGCTTAGCTTTTTGGTTTCAATCTTGCGGTGTCCTTTTCCAGTGACAGTAGGGGCAGCAAGGCACGTATTATATTGTTGCCATCGAGGATAACAAGATGGAGTTTTTATCGTATTGCATGAATTTATCGGACATGGAGTTATTGAGCGCGAGCTCAAATGAGATCTTTATCCTGGGCGCTGATTTCTGCATGAGGATATGTGCCATTTATTTATACAGTTGGTGGTGGGATGAAAGAAAAGGGGCACTATTCAGTAATACGTCTGTGGTTACGGACGGCCGTTCGACTGAGACGAGGTGAGCCGTGGACCAGAATCTCTGTGCACGTCTGATCCGTGGACCAGGACGTTACCTTTTCCTGTCAGTGGGGTCAGGGGTCAAATGAATGCACCATCTAGTGTCGTCTCCAATTTTGGTGTTGATGAAGACCGAGTCGTGGAGAGGAGGCGCGCCGGCGGCGACAAGCCATGGAGTTTCTGATGCAGCCGATACGCGGGTTGGTAAATCCTCCCTTTCTCTCGTGGTTGGCTTCCTGGATTGGTTACCTCGATTAAGTGGTTGAAAGGGATTTTGTTCGTCATCTATGAGATCTATACTTTACTGAAGGAGGTAGGGGAGAGTATGGTGCCGCCTCCTATGGCAGAGCAGGGGGTGGTGGAGCACGCACGGGCGATAGGAATGGCATGGTGGCGGAGCACCAAGTGCCGGAACCGGGTGTGGTGGAGCAGGCACGGGCGATGGGGGTGGGGGATGTCATGGTAGTGGAGCAGGGTGCGGGGGATCTGGCGGCGGCGGCGGGCAGCGCGGACGCTCAGATCTGATAGGTCGGCGAAGCGGCAGCAGAAGGAGAGAGAGCACTCCCCCGGCTTCGGAGCTGTCAACTGTGAAGAGGAACTCCCGGGCTCCTGGATGGAACAAAAGGTTAGTGCTTGACTTGATCATGCAGTTAATTTTGGGCAGTATAAATCTGTTATAGTTGTGCTCAATTAGTGTGTGTATTATGCCATGACAGTACTTTTATGCCTAGTTAGTGAAGGATTTGTTGTTACCATCAATAGTCTACTGGGACTTAAAAAAATGATTCCCTGGATTAGAACAACTATGTAATTAGATGTACTTACTTATTGTAAAATGATGCTTGCAAACCAGGGAATTACATGCACCTAGGGTAGTGTAAATGATGCTTGTTGAACCCTTGTGAGCTAATATGATAGTTGCCTGTTTTCACAAGGCTAAGGATTGGAGCTGCAGCACCTAGCGGACCACCTTGCCCGAACCGCGCCAGTGCGTTTGAGAAGGCTGTTAGGAGTTTTGCTGAGAACCCAACTGAGAATGTGATTACACCAGTTATTGGCACTACATTCGACTCCGAGGGTGAGGCATACGACTTCTACAATTTGTACTTGTGGGCGAAGGGCTTTGGTATTCGATATGGCAAAAGCCGGCTGAATATGGAGAGGACAAAATGCATGCAAAAAATAGTTTGTGGGTGCTCGATGAGTACTAATTTATGCTACTGGTACTGCTTGAACAATCCAGTTTAGTTGATCGGGTTGCGAAGACCTAGTGACTAAAATTGGTAAACATTTTGCAGGGGAAAGCTGGTGTCGAGAACACAAGGTCTTACCGATGCAAATGTCTTGCTGTCATAAGGCTTCTACGAGCAGAAGACAGTGGTTGGTATATTGCCGAGTATAGAGGACAAAATGCATGCAAAAAAATCTTCCGTTCGCAAACAGGTCTTTGCGTATTCTGCGTGGCAAGATAAACAGGGACCATGCAGATGATGATGTAAAGAAGACGATGGATGTGTTTGCAGAGATTGGAGCTAAAGAGATCCGCAGTTCACATAAAGGGTTCAAGCTCACAGTGAGGGGAGGATCAAGAATCTGATGTGAGCAAGTGGGAGCAGCAGGCTGCAGTACAACTTCTTTGGCGATGTCATAACATTCGACACGACCTATAGGACCAACCTATATGACATGCCTTTCGGCCTTTTTGTTGGGTTAACAATCACTTTCAGAGTCTGATTCTGGCTGGTGTTCTTGCTCGTGACTGATTCTGGCTGGTGTTCTTGTTCATGACAAGACCCAAGACAGTTTCGAGTGGGTTTTTTCAGAGTTCCTAAGAATTATGGGTGATTCTCCACCAATGACTATACTTACAGGTATTATCTCTATTTGTAAAATTGATCAATACTTTGTACGGCGGATAGCTGATGTATATTTTGTCATGCTAAGGAGTGATGATTGTTTACCTGTTTTTTCAACTATTTTGTAGATCAAAACCGTGCCATGGAGCCGGCTATCAAAAAGATTATGCCGGGAGCAGCACACAGATGGTGCAAATGGCACATTTTGAAGAAGGCAAAGGATTCACTGGGTGCTCTGTACAAAAAAAAAGTGATTTCAGGCTGAATTTAATAAAGTGACAAACCATATGCTGACAGAAGATGAATTTGAGAAAGGTGGGAAATGCTGCTACACAAATACAAGCTGAGGGCACACCCATACATGACTAAGTTCATGGCGGGGTTGCCTGCCTGGATGTCATCCTTTAGCCTCCTAACACTAGCAAGCAGGCTCTGAATGACATGCACACTGGTTGAACTGTTCGATCATCTCAGTATTAGCCAATGCTCCCCAGAAATCAATAGTGGCATACTCATGCTTTGTGGTCGGCGCCAGCACATGACCCATGACAAAAATCACAAAGGCAATTTGGAAGCAGTCCTTCTCAATCTTGCTTGATGACTCTGAAATGTCCCTCATAAGAAAATCTTCAGGTGCTCGCAGGCTGTGAACCCCCTTTTTTCCATCCCCAAAGTGGACTTTATAAACCTAATGGCCTCAGGCTTGATGTGGCTGTCACGACCCCTTATGTTGTGATGCCCACATGGGATGCTGAATACTTTGTGAACATCCTATGGCCAGAATTTTAGTATCTTGTTCTCAGCGAGGATAATGGCGCGACGGGTGGTGCTGACCTTACTCATTGACCAGGCACTGAATTTCAGGTTTAGCTTTTGCAACATTTGAAGGTCAAGCATGCCACCAAAACCGATGCTCGTAACCAGAAATTGCTTCTACTCATTGAATGTCTGTATGACATTGACAATGTGCTTGATAGACGTGCGAGAGGTCGGAGCTGGGAGTGCAACAGGGTTACCGCTTTGTCCTGAATCCTGGCTAGCTGGCAGCAGGTTCTCATCGCCAACCTCCCCTCACAACTGCCTTCATCCGACATTTTGCCTGCATCATTGGTGGGCATATGTAAAAATGGGATTCAGGACTCCATCACCTGTTGCCTTTACACTGTTAATTACACTTATCAAAGATGAATACTGCATAAAAATGCTGGTGCTTTCCAGACATAAATCCAATACAGTATGCATGTAGATAGTGTGTGATTAGAAAAGTTGATGAACTTCTTGTTCTCATAGGCTGAAACTAATAATGTAGTTCTGAACTGAAGTTTCATACATAATCTATGTAGACGTATGCATGTCAGGGTAAAATCGATCCTACAGGACAGTGTAAAAACCCTGCTGCATTGCAAAAAATTGAAGTAATATATATACTTTGAAACAGTAAAACACTGAATCTGTACTGAATTTCAAGCATTGGGTTCTTATAAAACATGAATGAATGCATGCATTTTTGTTGGCAGAAAGAAAAATCAAACATGTGAACCTATGAAACTATAAAACACTATTCATCTGAAAACTGGACCTTTCAAATGTTCTATGAAGCTATTTGGTCGGCAAAAAAAGTGCATCTGCGAAAATTGCATGAACGGAAATCAGCGTGGAGAGGTGAATTGAAAAAAAGGATGGAGATAGGGGAGACCTGCGAGGCGGGCATCTCCGGGTGCGCCAAGAAGAGTGGCCGCCGGCAGATCGGAGTTGAGGAGCTGATGAGGAAGAGTACCTGGATCTGAGTGTGCTGAGAAGGAGAAAGGTCAGTGAAGACCGGGGGAAGATAGATGGAACTCATCTGAGCATGGGAGGAAAATTGGAAAATGGTCATTTGGATCTGAAAAAAAAGAAGAAAAATGGTCATTTGGGGTCGGGGCCACTGATGTGCCCACTGCAGACGTGACTGCACATAGTGCGTAAAAAGAACGATAGACGAAAATGACGACAGGTGGCTAGCATGTGTGTTTACCAAACAAAGAGGCGCCTAAGCTAATGGGGAGAGAGAATCTTACTACAAAAATTCATAGATAAAACACGATTGCCCACATAATCGACTGACAACAGATTAACAAAGATCAGATAGTTGGATTAATACACAAAACAGAACACTAGTACGTTGGCACAGTGATTGCCAGGTTACAGACCATACAAACTGGGATTACAAAATTAACTAGTCCACCACACTAGAGGATATCCCTATTACAACCATCCCGCACAGGAAACTAGCTGCTGCGCTGCATGAAGATCAAGTAGAGCATGCCCAGGACAAGGATAAAGTTGGTTCTGGCCAACAGCAGCGCCGTGCGATGTCTATCTATCGGCGGAGCAGCAGTGCGGTGCGGCGCTGGGAGAGCTCGCCACAAGCTGGGCAAGGAATCAGCGGAGCACCTTGTCGGGCTGTGAGGAAGAGGAGGAGGCCGCCATAGTTTCCGATCTGGTTCTTCCCGGCGAGGATGAAGGGGATAAGGGAAGGGGGCGAGCAGGGGTGGCAGAGGAATCTTTGAGTGGAAGGATGCAGTAGCTAAATTAATAAATTAATGGGAACTGTGGGGCGAGGGACGACGACGTCCGTTTGCCTGACGACTGAGCCGTGGTCTACGGCGCAACACCCCATCTGAGCCGTGGCTGCGAGGATGACGCTGTTACATTGAATGCGATGGTTGGGTGGGCCACATGCTGTGAAAAAGCCGCGCATACTACTCCAAATACAGACTAAAATACTAGCAGTGGTGCGAATCTTGGCGCTAGACAACGGCTGAGATAAAGGGCACATCTGAGCTCGAGCTCAGAATAGCATTTTCGGAATTTATCTCTCTACATCATGTCATCTTGCTTAAGGCGTTACTTTGTTTTCATGAACTTAATACTCTAGATGCATGCTGGATAGCGGTCGATGAGTGGAGTAATAGTAGTAGATGCAGGTGAGTCGATGCGCTTGTCTCGGACGTGATGCCTATATACATGATCATACCTAGATATTCTCATAACTATGCTCAATTCTCGCCAATTGCTCAACAAGAATTGCTCACCCACCGTAAAATACTTATGCTCTTGAGAGAAGCCACTAGTGAAACCTATGGCCCCCGGGTCTATCTTCATCATATTCATCTTCCAACACTTAGTTATTTCCTTTGCTTTTTACTTTGCATCTTTATCACAAAAATAACAAAAATATTATCCTATCATATCTATCAGATCTCACTCTCGTAAGTGATCGTGAAGGATTGACAACCCCTTATCGCGTTGGTTGCAAGGAGTTATTTGTTTTGTGCGGTCACGAGGGACTCATGGCGTAGCCTCCTCTTTGGATTGATACATTGGTTCTAAAAAACTGAGGGAAATACTTACGCTACTGTGCTGCATCACCCTTTCCTCTTCAAGGAAATCCAACGCAGTGCTCAAGAGGTAGCAAACGTCTCCGTGAGCCTCGCTCCCAGCTGCGAGGTACCAGCAGGCGCTGCGGCGGTACCACTGCCGCAGCGTCTGCTCTAGTACACTCGAGGTGGGAGATCCCGTCCTGAGGCGGGTGCTCTCCAGGGAAGGGCTGCACAAGCTCTCGCCCATGTGGGAGGGCCCGTTTCGGGTCGCCCACGTCTCCAGGCCTGGCATCGCGCGCCTGGAGACGTAGGACAAGATCCCCATAGAACGCCTGGAACATCCAGCACCTACGGAAGTTCTACCCATGAAGAAAGGCCAAGCACCTGTTAAGCAAGGCCCAGTGCATGTGAAGGTCTCCGCTCGTGACACTCTCACGTAATAATGAGTGGGGTTGTACTCGTCCCGGAGTCTCAGAGGTGCCGCCCTCGGGCCTCGGGGGCTCCCTCCCAAGTCCAAGTGGCAGCACTTAGCTCCGCGCTGGTGAGAAGACAAGAAGACTAGGTGCTGGACGCGGCTTTTCATTTGCTTTCCGAAGTTGGCTTGCCCCTCTTTAATGAAATTTGCTTTCTGGTGTTCCTTGCCGGCCTGGTTCCATCACCTTTTGCCTCCTTTTTCTGCCCTCGGTTCCTCGTTTTGGCATGCACTCTCCCTCGCATGCCTCGCGAGGGGGTTGGACAGGTGCCCTCGTGAGCATTTTTCCCTGTTCTTCGTGAGGCACCCTTGCTCGAGCTCGCAAACTGGTGCACCTCTCTCAATCCGTGCCCCTCGGGTACCCGCGATCTGGCCAGGCCGTGGCATTGCGCGCCTCGACTGTGGCTCGGCAGGGCTCAGAGAATAAGAATTTTCTAATGAATTTTTGCAGTCCCCAGACGCCTCCCAAGCCACGGAAGCCTCGCCAGGTACTGGAAATGCATGCCTCACGAAGCGGAAACTACTACTTCGAGCGCGCCAAGCTAAGTTATTCATACGCGCCTACATAAAACGTTGATGCTGCAACATGACACAGGAACAATAAACATAGCGTAACAACTTGGAAATCACGGTTCGTTTCACACCCCTGCAGGGCCCCATACTTATCTTTTAAAAAAAAGTGCAGGAAGGAAGAAAAGGACAGACAAAAGCGGCGCGTGCACCCGCAGCGACTCACGAGGACGGGCCCATGGTGCTCTACCGGACTCAGCCAGACTCCTCCTTGCGCTTCACTAGGGCGCGGCGACGAGACAACCCGCTGCCGCCTTTGAAGCGGGCGCGACAGCGTGGCGGCTGGTCGTAGCCGCCGCTGCTGGAGCTATCGCCGGAGGAAGAGCCGCCGCAGCTAGACGAACTACGGCGGGCACCAAGGGCGAGCTCGCCCTCGTCCTCGTCACGACCATCGCCAAGGTCGAGCACCTCGTTGCGTCGTTGTCCTCGGGGCAGCACCCGACGCAGCGACCATCTTCCCCGAACACCCTCACGAAGAGGGTCGCGTCGCCGTCGTACTTCAGGTGGAGGGTGCACCGCCTGCCCAGACCGCGAGCGCGAGCGAACGTCTGCCAACCACGGGCCAGGGCCACGTTCCCCGTGGTGGAGAGTTCCACCGCGACCCATGAAGCCTTGCTGCAGCAGCCGTGCGCCTACAGCCAGAGCCCGCCTGGACCCATGGCTGGCAGCTCGCCGGCAAAGAAGCGTGGAAGCTGAAGCCAGGTGCCGGCCGGGTTCTTCGCCAGCACGATGAACTCCGGCAGCACCTCCGCCGAGTGGAAGCGCGGCCGGGGAGGCCGGGCGACCACGGTGCACCTCCCCTCTCGGGCGGGACCGCCGCATCTCGGGCGGCTTCCGCTGCGAGGGACGACACCACCACGGCTTCCCGGAGCGGCGCCATACCCTGGAGAGGTCCGCCCATGCCTATGAGGGGCTACAGTGGGGGCTGCGGCATGCTTGCGGGGACGATCGCGTCCCCTCTTCGGCGGTGGCGGGTCAGGCCCCTCCTGGCGGGCCTTCCCCTTCCCCGTGGCGGAGAACCTCTTTGCCGGCGCCATGGGAGTCGCCGCCGAGCAGAGAAGCAAGGAGGGAGAAGAAGCGAGCGGGAGGGAGAAAGAGATGGGAAATGGGGGCTCCGCCTGTCTTCCCATTTATAGCCGGAGGGAGGCCAACCGCCGGCCTCCACGATCGCAGGTAATGATAACCCTTTTTGCATGCAGCAGGGACTCGTCAAGTCGGGCAGTTGCCGAGGCAGCGTAGGGAAGTGCAGACACCCGCGTCCAATCAATCGGCACGCGTCAAGCAGGCCCGCAGGCTGTTGGGGCCCGTGGCGCTCCGCACTTGACCCTTGGCTTCGCCCCGAAGCCAAGTCCGAGCGCACCTTGGGCCCGGGGGCTACTGTCAGTGTTCTGGGAACGGAGGTCCCCAGACTTGCCTGCCTGCGGCCCATGGTGTGGCTCCATCAGCGGCCCCGTACGGCCCATCTTCACCAGCAAACACCCAAGACCCTCGCGAGGCGGACGACACAAGACCTCCTCAGCGGCGGCCTCACCAGGCTGGCTCGCGAGGAGCGGAGAGATCAAGGCAAGGGACACCTCGCGAGGTCCTTGTGACGCAGGCCATGAAGACCGGCGCCAGGCGGGTGCCAGCGGGCGCAGAGTACTCATTTCCTCTTTGGTGCTAAAGAGGCAAGCGCAGGCGAGGAGTTCCGAGGCATCAGGCAAAGGTTTCCATATCGGTGCAACGAGACCAAGACCAGCAGGATGGCAGGACAGGGGTCACCGTGGAGCCCAAGACGGCGTCACCACCAGAGCCTTTGGCAGGCGAAGACTACTTTTGTCAGAATAACTTGTACTAGTTGTTCCCCTTCAAACTTGGCCGTTGTGGGATCCCTTCCTGCTCAATATTTGGGAAGAGGACCAGGGCCTCTATAAATAGGACTAGCCACCATCATAGGGAGGAGAGCTCATCTTGGATCGGATCCATTCCACCCTCACACCCACCAGCTCACCGAGCACAAGAACACCTCCCCTCAGGAGGCTGTTCTTCCCTTGTAACTGTTCATCCTCAGCCCAAGAGGCAATCCAACACACCACACTGGATTAGGGTATTACACCACATCGGTGGCCCGAACCAGTATAAATCTTGTGCCTCTTTGTTCTTTGGGTTCGTCGAACTAGGTCGTGAGATCATATGGCGAGCGTGTCATCGGGGGAGAGAGAGAGAGATCTTCGCGCGCACCCGAGTGTTCGAACCTTGAGGGTTTTGCCGGAACCCGTAATCCGACAGTATCTATAACTTTTTATTGTTTCATGCGAATATTCTACAACTTTCATATATTTTTGGCAAAATTTTATATTATTTTTGGGACTAACATATTGATCCAGTGCCCAGTGCCAGTTCTTGTTTGTTGCATGTTTTTTGTTTCGCAAAATATCCATATCAAACAAAGTCTAAACGCGATAAAAATTTACGAATATTTATTTTGTAATATATGTGATTTTTGGGAAGAATAATCAACGCAAGACGGTGCCTGAGGTGACCACAAGGAACTTGGGTGCGCCTAGGGGGGCATGCATGCCCAATTGCAAGTGGCTTGTGGCTCCCCCATAAGTCGGTTGGCGCCCTTCTTTCGCCGCAAGAAAGATAATTTCCGGATAAAAAACCCATCAAAATTTCAGCCCAGTCGGAGTTACAGATCTCCGGGAATATAAGAAACGGTTTTCGGGTAGAAAACAGGAACGCAAAACAGAAGAGAACAGAGAGATAGATCCAATCTCGAAGGGGCTCCTGCCCTCCGGGAGCCATGGCAGCCATGGACCAGAGGGGAAACTCTCCTCCCATCTAGGGGGAGGCCAAGAAAGAAGAAGAATGAGGGGGATATCTCCCCTTCTCTCTCGGTGGCGCCGGAACGCAGCCAGGGCAACCATCATGACGGCGATCTTCACCAACAACTTCGCCGCTGTTAACAACAACTCTCTCCCCCTCTATGCAGCGGTGTAACACCTCTTCTCCTAGTTGGAATCTCTACTTAACGTGGTGCTTAATGCTATATATTATTACCCAATGATATGTGGCTATCCTATGATGTTTGAGTAGATTCATTTTGTCCTATGGGTTGATTGATGATCGTAATTGGTTTGAGTTGTATGTTTTATTTTGGTGTTGTCCTATGGTGTCCTCCGTGTCACGCAAGCATGAGGGATTACTGTTGTAGGGTGTTGCAATACGTTCATGATTTTCTTATAGCGGGTGGCGTGAGTGACGGAAACACATACCGAGTAAGAGGGTTGTTGCATATGGGTAAAGAGGACTTGTTACTTAATGCTATGGTTGAGTTTTACCTTAATGATTTTTAGTAGTTGAGTATGCTTGCTAGAGTTTCAATCATAAGTGTATATAATCCAAGTACGCAAAGTATGTTAGCTCATGCCTCTCCGTCATATAAAATTGCAATAATGATTACCGGTCTAGTTATCGATTGCCTAGGGAAAAATCCTTCTCCTGTGTTACAAAAAGCTTTCTACTAAACAACTAACTTTATTATCTTGCAAATTACTCCTAGTTTTATTCTTGCTAAGTACTTCTAGTTTTACTCTTGCAAACTTATCCTTTCACTTATAAAGTAGTTTTATTCTTGTTCTAGGTAAAACGAAAATTAAGTGTGCGTAGAGTTGTATCGGTGGTCGATAGATCTTGAAGGGAATATAAACTCTAACTTTAGCTTCCCGATGGGTTCAACATTCTTATTGAGAAATGCTACAATTGATCCCTTATATTTGTGGGTTATCAAGGAGGGTGAGCTAGATGGGTGGCCGTGATCAGGGGTCTTGGTTGTCGTCTTTCACTCTTACAATGGCTGGTGTTCCCGTTGCCGGGTTGCTTCTCATTGCGTTGAAGAATTGGTGGCAGGTGGGGCACCGACGAAGGTCATGGTGGGTGTCCTCCAACATGCGAAATGCGTTGATCGGTGGTTGTGTAGGGGTTTGGTGTTCTCAAATGCTCGGGCGGTGACCCTTGATTGCCAGTCCACACGGTTGTCTCTGCGACGAGCGACATTGTGGTGGTGGTGGTGTTTCTCCTTGGCTATATGGACGACCAGGATCTAGGCAGCGGGAATCCTGGAGGTTGCAATGCTTTAGTGGTGGCGCCTCCCAGATGTGGTGTGGATGCCTGGTTGGTGGCAGCGGACTGGGAACCATGCTACCTCAGTGTGCCGCGGGTGAGACTCCAAGCAAAAGCTCCACGCTCCCGCACCGGCTGCTGCGATGCATATGTGTGTCGTGTCCCTTTGGGAGGCGTTGTTGTGGTCCCCATCCCCGCGTCAGGGCTCCGGTGAAAACCCTTGACCGTACCTTCGGTCACAACGACGACATTGTGTTGCCTCATCACCCTTTTGGGGCGTCGTCGTGGAGCTCAGGTACCCCCCGATCGTGTCTTATTCGTGGGCAAGCTCGGATCCTATCCCAATGCACTTTAACTTTGGCATTGTGTTGACCTTTCATTGTGCTTGTAGAAAATCCGCATAGGAAAACTCCGGTTGATTTCAAGACAAAAAAATTTAAGGACAAATAGGTGTGAATAGTAACTTGTCTATAGCAATAAATTTATTTACTTTTGCCCTGAAGTCAACGGGTTCTTTTTTTCCTCAAGAAAATTTATTTACTAGTGCAAAAGAAAGTCGAGTTTATTAAATAAATTGGAAGTTTTTGACCTTTTTGTATTATTAATTTATTTTCTTCATATATGGTGTATATACACCTGAGAACCAAATGGAATATCTATAGGAGGGAGCACCCCTTATATAGGAGGGACATCCGGGCTAGGCTCGGCCTGCCTGAAAACCCGAAAAGGCACGAAGGTTCTAGAACTAGTTTTTTGTTTACAACAATAATGTACTTTTGCATAAAAAATAGTTTTTTACATCAGCATCAAAAAATAGTTCATTTAAATCAAAATGCCATTGTTTAGGCGTTTTGAGCTAGGTCGCGAGCTTGAGCTTGTATGTTTAGCCGAGGATGTACGAGCTCATAGGAAAATGTCCACCACCAGTACTTGCGCTCTTTGTGGCGCGGTGGACTCCCGGAGACACTCGTTGCTCGAGCGCAATATGG
Organism: Aegilops bicornis; assembly: GCA_021605145.1. NCBI lineage: Eukaryota > Viridiplantae > Streptophyta > Magnoliopsida > Poales > Poaceae > Aegilops > Aegilops bicornis. Next base: position 199,972,110 of record CM038675.1, on the reverse strand, counting down.
CGATGTTGGCACTTGTTGATGGGGAGTTGGCGGAGCATTTATGCGAGACAACTGAACCAAGTGCCAAGCAATGGTTGTTCGCGATGATTGATTCATTATCACATGAGGCATTTGTTAAGCTGTCATTCATAATATGGGCCATATGGTGGGCGTGGAGGAAAGTGATACATGAAGAGGGTTTTCAAAGTCCTTCGGCCACTCACGAGTTCATTAAAAGGTTCATATCAGAACTGGAGATGACAACAGAGAAGGAGACAAGGGCGCCGTCTGAGATCAGAAGAACGGTGGCGAGGCCTATGGCGCCACCCCGGGGTTACACAAAAATCCATGTCGATGCAAGCGTGGCAAAGTCCGAGTTGAGAGAAGCGGCATCCGCGGTGTGCCGAGATGGTGATGGACGATATTTGGGCAGCTCCTCTCTAGTTGTCCGGGGAATCATCTATAGCCACACTCGAGGCAATGTCATGCAAAGAAGCTTTGGCTCTGGCAGAAGACTTGATTATTCAAAATGTTATAATTGCCTCCGATTCAATTCAGGTGGTGAATGACACTGAAAGAGGGACTAGTAGCACTTATGATTGTATTATCATTAGCGAGATTAAGCAGTGAGCTAATTTAATTAATTGTAAGTTTACTTTTAAAGATCGGGTATCAAACACTGATGCAGATAGGTTAGTTAAGTTTTCAGCACTCCTGATCAGGGGCGACATCTATGGTTTATCCATCCTATGATTTTTTTGTATACCATTTCGTGTGGACTATGATCAATAAAACTTAGCTATCTTCTCTTATAAAAAGCAAAGTTGGTGATGATGGTGTGCCTGCCATCCTGCAATATAGGCCGTCCAATTTATATCTGACGGATAGGAAGAAAACTATAGCAATTTTGCAAAAAGATACCCATACCCCTATCCACATTTGTAAATAAGTTCTTCCCTTGTTCATCATTTTCTCTCACAAGATAAACTACTCATACAAATGCATCTTGATGTTCCGTACAACGCAAGGGCATCTTGTTAGTAGTCCTAAAAACCTAGCTGTAGGTAACACACACAAAAACCTAGCTGTAGCCTGTAGGTGAAATCAATTTGGACATAGGCAGTGATGTAAAAAAAAGAATCTAATATGTGCCCGTATATACTCGTCCACGTTATCTTAATTTGAGTTTTACATCACAGCCTAAGATTTATATAACCGACAAATCGTCGACCACTACAGGCCTTAGAGATTTTTCTAGGAGTTAAATGGCACGCCTGCTTGCATTGAAGAGCCAAACAAAGTTGGTGGCATGCATACACGATAGAACTATCTGCATGCGTTGCCTCTTCACTGGTTCGGCGATGATGCCATTTTCGAGCATCGACGGTGGAAGCTAATCTGGAATAGCTTATTATTCCTTCTCTTTTCAGTGACTGTGTGATGGAAGAAGGGGGGTGGTTTTGTCTTGTCTCCATGAACAAACCGTACGTGTAGCATCTGCGGCTGAGTTCATCTGTTCATACATCTGATGCCTCAGGTCGATCACTGCACCCACTACCAAGACCCGAATTCAATGAAGTTCGATCGAAGTTCTAAGATGATTTACTTTGATGTCACCGCTCAACATTTTAATGCCACTAGCGCCGCCGTCAACCACGTAGGTAGGTCGTGGATCTCTCCAGTCTCCAATCCGTCGATCGTACGTGCACCGGGGGTCCTCGGCTACCATATAAACGAGCTCCCACTGCCAGCACCATGCACACCACTCGCAAGCACACTAGCCAGCAGCTTAGCATAGCACAGGAAGATGGGCCGCACCGGAGCCACCCTCGTCCGCTTCCTGCTGTTGGCCTCGTTCGTCGCCGGGTTCGCGTCGCATCTCGCCGCGGGGGAGAAGGACTGCTACGACGAGAGGGACAGCATCATGCACATCTGCATCAAGAGCATCAAGAAGGAGGGCTTCTACATGCCCGCGAGCCAGGCCTGCAAAAACGAGGTGAAGAAGGTTGACATGCCCTGCATCTGCCGCGTCCTCACCGCCTCCGACGAGCGTACCGTCAGCCCCGTGAAGCTCGTCCTCCTCGCCCACGAATGCCACATCGAACTCCCCGTCGGGAGCAAATGCGGAAGTAAGCAACTACGCATGCGTGCATACATGCTATGCGTGCGGACATTTTGCTTTGCATAATCCATTTTTCTGTTTTGCACGGCCGGACTCGTCTAATCCACGTACCACGTAATTTTTGCAGCTTACACCATCGGGGGGCGGGTGCCACCACCATCCGCGCATGCGTGAGGAGCTTCGGTCATGGGGATCGCGCGAGAGGAAGGCTGGTGAAGGAGATGGAGAGATCATGACAGAATAACTATAAATAAAGTCCGTGCGTGCGTGTATGCTGAGCTAGTGAGCTACCCTATCGTCAGAATGTAATCTGCCATGGCATGTTACCGTGAGATCCCAATAATAATAGTAAGAATAAAAGCCTTCCATCTAAATAGTTCACAACGACTGAAGTTGCAACGAATTCGATATCGATGCCTGGCTCTTTTCTGTTTTTCTTTTGCCCCCGGTAACTACATGCCCGAGTATATCAATCTACTTGTCTAAATCTAAAGCTCGGCATAATCCAAAGCTTGGGCGTACTAGAGACAGTACAATAACAGAGCATGGCGCGTGTGACCTGGGCTACTTACTCTGGGCACTCGAACGCAACTAAAATTATCAGGCGATGAAAGTCGATCTAACAGCTAGCTGTCGAAAGTCGATCTAGTTGTCAACAGTGTACTCATGTGTGCACTCTGTGCAAAATGTACAATTAATTTCGAAGTGAGCATTGGTATAGTTTCAAGTATTGCTTTGTGAACTTATGTTTGTGGTGACGTTTTTTAATTAATGAGTAAACACCATCTTTTACTCCGTTTATTAATCATGTGAGAAAGAGTTTTTTTAGGGTAGAGAAAGAGTTAAAAGAGACAAAAGACATGAATATTGAACTCCAACGATATGAATTTTATGAATTGTACAGATCAATTTGACTTAGCCAATATAATGCATTTTTCATTCGTTTTAGATCGTCTAAATAAACGTGTGCCATATTTTACCTTTAATTTGCGCACACTCCGTCAAGATAATCCCATGTGTCACGGCACATGTGGTTCCACTAAGACTGATTTTTCTTCTGTAGCCGGTTTCTCCACCCATTCCACCACACGCCTGGTTCATTATCCGGTTCAACCCAAATTCTGAACCACATGCAACGAGGTGGTCAATGAGCACTACGAACATGATAATCGGATGTCGGATTTCAAAAAAGTTTATGAATTCAAAATTTGTTCCAATATTAAAAAAAAGTTAACAAATTGAAAATGGTTTACGAATTTGAAAAAATTGTGCATGTTTTTCAAAGAAGTTCATGAATTTGAAAAAAACATTCATGGATCTGGAAAGACTTCATGTATTCAGAAAATTCATGAGTTTGAAAAAAGTTCACTTATTTGAAGAAAAAGGTGAAGGAAATAAAAAACCATATAAGAAAATAAAAAACAGTTCAGGGCTTTCCCAAGGCCAGAATGGCCCGGCCTATAGACAGGACGAAGCGCGAAGGGGAAAATTGGTAGGTCGCTATCCAGCGACTTACGCCCGAAATAGGAAGCGCCTTTTGGCAGTTCGGTTATGGTTCGTAACCGAGTTTATTTCTCCTTCTCTGTATCTTTTTGTTGTCCATTTGTGTTTCCTTTTATTTTTATTCTTCTCTTCTGTTTTTTCTGTTTTAATATATTTTGGTTTACTATCTCACCTTTTTTTATTTTTTATTTTGAACTGGTGTTTTTCTTAACCAGCCCGGTTTTAGTGTATGAACATGTTTAATAAAATTTGAACATCTGTAATACACTTTAAACATATTTTATATACTCATTTGAAATTTTCTCTACTTTATTTTTCTGTCTTATGTGTTTTCATCATTTTTCTCTGTTTTCTGTTTGCTTTATATTTTTCTTCAATACATGCTGACCTTTTTCTTAAAACATGTTGAATATTTTTATATATACTAGTTGGACATATTCGAAATATATGGTGAACATTTTAATACATGCGTCAGACATTTTTAAAGCACATCTCGAATATATTTCAAAATACATGGTGAGTTTTTCTCTAACTCGTTCAACAAATGTTGAAGATACATGTTGTACACTTTTAAATACACGATGAATATTTTATAAAATATATGTTAAACATTTTTCAAATATAAGTAATAAAATCTAAATACATGGTGAACTTTTCTGAAAAATACGTGAACTTACTAATATACATATTGATATTTTAGATATACAGCAAACAATGTTTAAAGACATGTCAAACATTTTTAAATACATAACATATGTGTTGATCATTTTTCTAAATACAAGGCGAATGTATTTTAAAAATATGTTGAACATTTTTAGCATACATGTTAAACATTGCTTGATTACATCGATAAAAAACAGAGTACGTGAGAATTTTTTTTCAGAATACATAATTAATACACAATGAACATTTGTTAACATCTTAACTTTGGCTTGAAAAGAAAAATTGCTCATGTCACTGCGTCGCCCCCAAGGGGTGAAACGGACGGAGCCCTACCCCGTCGCCACGGACCTTGCCCTTCCCCCTTCGCTGCCACCGGTCATCCCCGTCGAGCAAAGTCTCGCCATGGGCGTGCTGACTAGGAGCCTGATCCAGCCCAGATCTAGGGCCCGACGAGGTGTCATAGTTTGAGAGGCTTGTGACCGTCTTTTTCCTCGTGAGGTGGTCACGGCGAGGTCGTCGTTGTCCGCCTCGCCCGGTCTTGGGCCAGGGGATTGCCGCCCGAGGTGCCCACTCATACCAAGATTTAGGAGGTGTTTGGATTAGAGAGTGGTAATGTAAATGGTAAGGGAATTAGATCACGCTGGAAACGGGGATGTAATGGACAAATCTCTGTTTTGTTTGGTTCATTAACTGTAAAGGAATCGATGGCGTCTTCTTCGCGCATAAGGGTCATCACGGTGGTGGCGTAAAAGGAAAGAGAGCGGACAAGGGATGGGAGATGAAGGTCGCCTCTCCTTCGTCGGCGCCGCCGCCGCCGGTTGCTCTTGCCGCACAACGACCACCTAAGGCGCAGGCTTCACCGCCAAGCGATCGACTTATTATTAAAAAAATTGAGAAGGCACCGCTGCCGCATACTATACGGAGAAGACCGAGGCTATCGTGGGACTGGTAACGTAACTTGTTTACGGATGGGGTTGGGCGGAATCGATTTTGACTTGGGGTGTAAATCGTTTACGCGGTAAGCATTACCGGGCCGAGCTAACCAAACACAAAAAACGGTATCAGTTAACATCGTAATCAGATGACGGGTAATTTTGATCGAACCAAACACATCCTTAGGCTAGTCATAGTGGGAGTAACTTAGGCAGTAGCATAGCGCACTTTAAGAAAATTTTGCTTATGTGACATGTAATTAATAAAGAGAGAGGTGTTTAGAGTAACATAATATGTTACTGTAACATAGCACTGTCTGAGAAAGGATGAGTCTACAAGGTAATAAATGAAGCCATCTATGATACTACTACTATGTTACTTTATACTATAAAGATAGTAATTTAGACTAGTGTCATATGCATGATACTAGTATAAGTTACTCCTCACTATGACCAATCTTAAGGTAGTTTAGGGGCCGTTGAGGTGGATGGGCGGTCGTGACTAGGGGGTCGTGCCTGCCGCCTTCTACACGTTGATGGTATCCCCGTCACCGGGTTGCTTCCCCGTGCCTCGCACCATTAGTGGCAGGTGGGGCTGCCGACATGGTTCATGGTGGGTCCCTTTCTACTTGTGAAATATGTGTTGACCAGTGGTGGTGCAATAAAATCCTTCCATCTAAAGAGTTACTCTCTCCCTCTCAGTTGACAAGGCGTGCGCGTATTCTTATATCGTCAATTTGACCAATCTAATACAAGTCATATATTACAAAAAATATACCAATATAAACTCCAGATGTTCTATTTTCAAACGGTATAATTTTTATGTTATATAGTTTATATTAGAGCAGCTCAAACTTGTCATATCGCTTTCTTTCTTCCAGGAGAAGAAAAGAAAGGCGATCACCTCCTGCCGCCAGGGCGACTTCCTCCGTCGCCGTCCTTCGGTGGCTCCCCTCCACTGACGACCTCGGTCGTCGGTGGTGAGGGGGGTCGCCGGATCCACGCGTGTGGATTGTTTTAGGCCTTAGTTTCTTAGAATTTTGGGTTGTTCATCGTCATGGCTTCGGCGATTGCGATGGCGGCACCGACTAATAATTTTTCAGATCCTTCCCCAATGAGACGATCCGCTTTTGGGGTGGATTTGGAACCAGATTGTTCAAGCAAGGATGGTGCAGCGGCGGCGGCATCCTCGTGGTGGACTGTGTCCTCAGGCTTCGCTGTTGCGACGGTGTTTGCTCCAGCGCCGGCGTGGAGCTTGGGAGGTAGTCGAGGAGCGGATGCAGATTGTGGTCTGCATCGACGGCATCTGGAAGATGGTGGATCTGGGTTCATGGTTCATGGCATGCAGGTATGGTTTCCTCCTCCAACGTCTTAGTTAGGCGGGGGTGCCAGATATGGAGTTCGATGGCGTGTCCGGAGTGTTGCCCCAGTCTGATACGTTCAACGGCAATGGCTTCGCCTTTATTGGCGAGCCACCTTGGAGGTCCACAAAGCTGTATATCAACGATGGAGCCGCGTCGAGCTCGGGTGGAGGTGATCCGTCATTTTCTCCTTTGGTGGCTGCTATGGTGGTGCCAGAGGCAGGTGACGGACGTTGGTTTCAAGCTCAGAGGATTCTTCAGTTTTATTTGTAATTTTACTTCTTGGCTGATGTTCCTATGTGCAAAGGCTAGCGTTCTGTTGTCTTTTCAATTTTGTCAGGTCGGTATGTACGTGACTTGTACTATGATCGTTATGATATAAATGAGACACATATTACCATGCAAAGAAAATATAAAATTAGCAACCTAGATATACGTGCAGGACATGTAAACTGAAACAAAGGGAGTACCAGTATTCTTTATGCAGTCATTACGATGACTAAAGGTGCTACGAATTCGATATTGATGCTGTCTCTTTTTATTTTGCCCCCGGTAACTGCATGCCTGAGTATATCAATCTAGTTGTTTAAATCTATAGAACCCTGTGTTCGAACGAAGTGAATACGATATAAACTTGGCATATTACTCGACAACATCCTCTATCTATTTATTTCGCTCATGGTGTTGGTGTTTGTCTGCTAGCTAGGTCGTGTCTTCTTCTGGACGTCAATTTCTTTCTCTTCTTTCTCTTTGTTATTACTTGAATGATTTTTGGCCTGATTTTCCTCATAAACGGAGTCAATTTATTCAATTAAACTTGAATCCACAATATTGTTTCCGGTCGTGGCTAGTTGTCGATCCAGTTGTTGGAGCAACTCCAACGCGCCGACCCAACTAATCCGCGCGTGTCCATTTGCGTGGGAATGGACCAAAAGAACAGCCTAATGCGCCAACCCGAACCCAAAAAGCGTTTGCTTGATGTCTGTTTGGACGCATTTCAGGCTTAAATTTGCGCTCGGTTTGTGTCCGGGGCGGACGGTGGCGGCGGCCGGGTACGCGCGAGGAGAGAGAGCGAGATACGTACGGACGGCGGCGCGGGACGACGACGGACGGCGGCGCGCAGTGTTCGGGGCGGCGGCGGGGACGACGACGACGACGACGGGCGATGGCGGCGATTTACGCGAAGCGGCGCGAGAGAGGTTGACGAAAGAAGTGGGGAGATGTAACTGAAATTTCGTAAGTCTTTGTATATATAGGGTGAGCCTTTAGTACGGTTGGAGCCACCAACCGTACTAAAGGCTGCAAAGAGGCGGAAGAGCAGACCTTTAGTACAGGTTGGTGGCTCCCAACCGTACAAAATGGTGGTCTTTAGTACCGGTTGGAGCCACCAACCCGTACAAAAGGCCTCGCGATGCCACCCCAAAGTTTAGTCCCACCTCCCCGGGCGAAGGGCAGCCGCACAGGTTTATAAACCCAGCAGCGGCTACCTCTTGAACTCCTCTATATAGCAGACTTGTGGGCCTAAATTCGCGCTGCCACTGTGAGTCTGCTGGGCTTTTAAGGCTCAGTAATTGCACTCCTGTGGCCTAGCAGGCCCACAGGCAGCGCCCAATTTTTTTATAGTTTTTTCTTTTCTGCTATTTTTTTTCTATTTCTTTCTGTGTAGTTTTTTGTATAGTTTTTTCTTTTCTGTTATATTTATTTTCTTCTATTTATTTGTGAGTAGTTTTTCATCTAGTTTGCCAAAATTCAACATTTTCAGAGTTCATTTTGTAGTGATTTTAAATTTTTGCCGACGTGCAATTAGTTTTTGCCATAACAGAAGAAGTCCGGAGTTGTAATAAGTTATTAAAAATAAAAAAGAGGTGCAATGCTCGTTAATTTGCTTCAAGCCTTTCAGAATAGTGTAAACTGCACTGCGTATAGCTCCGTGCAATCTACCATATTCCTGAAGGCTTGAAGCTAAGCTAACGTGAGCATTGAGCCTCTTCTTCATCGTCTCGCACTCGTGGCTTATAAATCGCTCCTAGTCCCTCTCTCTTGGCGAGGTGGGACTAAAAACAGCTTCCTAAGCAATCAGTAGTACTGGTCACCCTTTAGTACTGGTTGGAGCCACCAACCGGCACTAAAGGTGGTGCGCTTAAAACAGTTATGGCAAATGAAGGCAGAAATGGTTGAAAGTTGATGGCGTCGCTTTGAATGGTGCATACTGAATGCACAAAAAGTCTGGAGTTGTAATAATTTTAAAAAAATGAAATGCCTTTGTATAACAGATGAGTTTAATTTCGTCCGAAACCTGAATACTTCGAAAGAGATTGTCCAGTTTGTGAACGAAGTGCATCTAGTTTTGCCGTAACCCTCTCTACTTTTTGAACAATCTATGTGGGTGAAATGATGATACCGTGCCAAGTTTCAACTTTTTCAGAGTTCATTTGTAGTGCTTTTCAATTTCCAGGTCATTTAGTTCTCAAAACAAATCATTGAATGCATGAAAATAGCAAATGAAGGCAGAAATGGTTGAAAGTTGATGGCGCCGCTTTGAATGGTGCATCTTGAACGCATAAAAAATATAAGAGCATTTACACCATGATCTTATATTTCTTTACAGTCTAAATTGTCAATATGATCATATAACATCAAAAATACTTTGATCATCAATGATCTTTGTGTGTACAATCTGAATTGTCAATATGAGTCATCAACGATTTATAAACCGATGAAGACTCATATTGAGGCCACAAATTCTACACATAGAGTTCAATGAAGACCAAGTTCTTATGATAGTTTGAGAAATAACATATTTAAGGTGGTAAAAGGCTTGTTAGGGGAGCGAGGTGGGACTAATTAAAACAGCTTGCCATAACCTCATTAGTACCGGTTCGTGGTACGGACCGACACTAAATGGTGATGGTGGGGCCATAGCCTGACCGCAGGCTGACACAGCCTCTTTAGTACCGGTTCGTGGCATGAACCGGTACTAAAGGTTCGCCACGAACCGGTGCTATTGATCGGCCCCACGAACCGGCACTAATGTATACATTAGTACCGGCTCAAATTCAAACCGGCACTAATGTGCTTCACGTATGACCCTTTTTCTACTAGTGAATATGCCCTAGAGGCAATAATAAAGTTATTGTTTATTTCCTTATATCGTGATAAGTGTCTATTATTCATGCTAGAATTGTATTAACCGGAAACATAATACATGTGTGAATACATAGACAAACATAGTGTCACTAGTATGCCTCTACTTGACTAGCTCGTTGATCAAAGATGGTTGAGTTTCCTAGCCATGGACATGAGTTGTCATTTGATTAACAGGATCACATCATTAGGAGAATGATGTGATTGACTTGACCCATTCCGTTAGCTTAGCACTTGATCGTTTATTATGTTGCTATTGCTTTCTTCATGACTTATACATGTTCCTATGACTATGAGGTTATGCAATTCCCGTTTACCGGAGAAACACTTTGTGTGCTACCAAACTTCACAACGTAACTGGGTGATTATAAAGGTGCTCTACATGTGTCTCCGAAGATACTTGTTGAGTTGCGTATTTCAAGATTAGGATTTGTCACTCCGATTGTCGGAGAGGTATCTCTGGACCCTCTCGGTAATGCACATCACCATAAGCCTTGCAAGCAATGTGACTGATAAGTTAGTTGCGGGATGATGCATCAAGTAACGAGTAAAGAGACTTGCCGGTAACGAGATTGAACTAGGTATTGAGATACCGACGATCGAATCTCGGGCAAGTAACATACTAATGACAAAGGGAACAACGTATGTTGTTATGCGGTTTGACCGATAAAGATCTTCGTAGAATATGTGGGAGCCAATATGAGCATCCAAGTTCCGCTATTGGTTATTGAACGGAGACATGTCTCGGTCATGTCTACATAGTTCTCGAACCCGTAGGGTCTGCACGCTTAAAGTTCGGTGACGATCGGTATCATGAGTTTATGTGTTTTGATGTACCGAAGGTAGTTCGGAGCCCCGGATGAGATCGGGGACATGACGAGAAGTCTAGAAATGGTCGAGACGTAAAGATCGATATATTGGACGACTATATTCGGACATCGGAAAGGTTCCGAGTGATTCGGGTATTTTTCGGAGTACCGGAGAGTTACGGAATTCGCCGGGGGGTATATGGGCCTTATTGGGCTTTAGGGGAAAGAGAGGAGGATGCGCCCCTGTGCTTAGTCCAAATTGGACTAGGGGGAGGGGCGGCGCCCCCTCCTTCCTTCTCTTCTCTTTTCCCTTTCCTTCTCTCCTACTCCTACTACTTGGAAAGGGCTCCTAGTTCTACTAGGAAAAGGGGAATCCTACTCCCGGTGGGAGTAGGACTCCCCTAGGGCGCGCCATAGAGAGGGCCGGCCCTCCCCCTCCTCCACTCCTTTATATACGGGGGACCAGGGCACCCCATAGACACAACAATTGATCTCTTGATCTCTTAGCCGTGTGCGGTGCCCCCCTCCACCATATTCCACCTTGATCATATCGTAGCGGTGCTTAGGCGAAGCCCTGCGTCGGTAGCATCATCATCACCGTCACCACGCCGTCGTGCTGACGGAACTCTCCCGTGAAGCTCTGCTGGATCGGAATTTGCGGGACGTCATCGAGATGAACGTGTGCTGAACTCGGAGGTGCCGTATGTTCGGTACTTGGATCGGTCGGATCGTGAAGACGTACGACTACATCAACCGCGTTGTGCTAAAGATTCCGCTTTCGGTCTACGAGGGTACGTGGACAACACTCTCCCCTCTTGTTGCTATGCATCACCATGATCTTGTGTGTGCGTAGGATTTTTTTAAAATTACTACGTTCCCCAACACAACCACTGCCCATGATCGTATTAAACGCGGCCACCTACCTTGGGCCTGCCTGGTAGTGGGTGGAAGCACCTGGTTTTTTTAATGCAAGCATGCAGGGGCGGCCGGCCTCATCCACTTCCCCTCCCCCGTCCACATTTGGCCAAGCTTGCCCCCCTCGCCGGCGACAACAAAACCCTAGCCATGGATTTCTTTCGCAAGGGGAATGAGAAGCTCCACGCCGGTGCCAGCTTGTCCCGCGCGCCTGCTCTTTCCGCCGCAGCCACCTCTTCCATGTGGCGGCCCACAGGACAGGTTGTACATCCCGGTGCACCAAGCGTGTTGGCACTAACAGTACCGCCAGCCGTCGCCGTATCCGAATGTCAACCAGCCCCACGGCTGGCATCCTCGTGCCTGCAGTGCCATGGTCGCCCCGAGTGCATGCGCCGGCGCGCCCTTGTTACGCCGGAGCAGCGGCACCTCCCTGCCTACGCGCTAGACTCCCCTAATTAACTGGGAGGTTTGGTTCGCGACAGAGCACGACCTAGCCCGCCACGGCGGCTTGCAGCTCAACCCCGGCTTCATGTCGCCGCCCCCAAAGGTCGCGCCGGAGGAGGAGGAGGCCTACCAGGCCACACTGGAGGCAGCACTGCAGCGCGCCCTCGAGGAGAGCCAACTCAAGGAGGACGCACGCTCGGATGGCCTAGAGGAGGCCCTTGTGCTGCCGGCGGCGAGGGGCTACGTCTACCCCGGATCCCAAGGCCGAGCCCGAGCACACGCTACGCGTATGCCCACACCCCCGTGCACGCCCACAACGCCACCGAGCGCGCGCCGGATATGTACGTGTGGACTGTCATTGTCTGCAAGTGGGTGAGGCGCCAGCCGTCTACATGGACACGCCGCCGGAGGAGAAAGCGGCCTACCTCGAGCATGGAGGCAACACTGGCTGGCGGAGGAGTGGGCCGACGGCGAGCACCAGATGCAAGACGAGCTCGAGCGGGAGGAGCGCGGGGCCCGCTGGGCACGGGAGGAGAAGAAGGAGGAGCGCTGCGAGTAGGAGGAGGAGCGTGCCTGCCGCACAGCAATGCCACTGCTGAGCAGACACCGGAGCACTACTAGAAAAAGGTCTGTTAGTGGCGCACCTATTTTTGCCATTAATGGCGCACTATAGGTGCGCCACTATTACCACGACACTAGTAACAAATAGTAATGGCGCACATTTGGTGCACGGAACTACTTTATGGACGACAGTTTGCTAGCCGACCCTTGCACGACGACTGATCCAAGGGTGCTAATCCATGCATCAGACGTAATGAAAGGCTCAGCTCAATCGTCGTGCATAAATCGTTCAAACAGTATCGTGGTTTTCTTTCAAATATTTTTTCAAAATTTTTCTTTCAAATTTTTTTTCCGTTAATCTCGGGTCACTATGGCTTAATCTCTGGTCAATATGCTTAATCTCAAGTCAAATCGCACTCCATGGTCAAACTTCTCGGAAGATCACCCATCCTCACACTACTCTAGGCTGAACACGCTTAACTTTGTAGTTCTATTCAACCCAGCACCAGCTCACTTAATAGGCACTTGTTGATATATCTATCATATCAATCATATTAAACCTTGTTGATGTCTATGACTTTGTTCATGTTCATGAGTGTGATGAAATTTTGAAAAATATTTCAAACTTCCCGATCATATTTTGAACATTTTTTCAAAAAAAATTGAAACAATTTTTTTTAGTGGTGCACCTAGCAAATGGTGCGCCATTACTAAGTTTGAATTTTTTTTCCATTCCCCCCCCCCCTCTAGATCTTAAAAGTCCCATATCTTTCATTCTGTTAGGTTTTTGAGGATCTGAAAATCTTCAACGGGGTTCTCCCCGTTTAATTCGGATGTAACTTTTCGAGTATATGATTTTTCATATAAAAAACTTTTTATCCGAGTTCGTATGCAAAAGTTATGCCCATTTTACTAAATTTCAGAAAGATTTTGTAAATAAAGTCGAAATTTATATCTGTAAATTTTCTCAACAACTAGACCACATATCACGTGGGAAACTTTTTTTCTTTTATTTTTTGACATTTCCATTATTTTCCTTTTTTTAAGAAAATTGAAAAGGCGGTCCGGGGGGTGCATTTGGTTATTAGTTGTTAGCAGTGGCGCACCAGGGGATAGTGCGCCATTACTAGTTGACATAGTGATGGCGCACCTGTACAAAGTGCGCCATTACTATATGTATGACTGGGTCAAACCTTGGTCAAATATAGTAATGGCGCACTTTGTGTAGGTGCGTCATTACTACACATAGTAATGACGCACTTTGTACAGGTGCGTCATTACTATGTCAACTAGTAATGACGCACTATCCCCTGGTGCGCCACTGCTAACAAATTTTATTATTATTATTATTTTCAAAACTAGTAGTGGCGCACCACACACCAGGTGCGCCATTAGTAATATGTCAATAATGGCGTACATGTATATGGTGTGTCATTAATGTCCATATTAGCTATAGTCGTTTTTCTAGTAGTGGAGGAGTCGGCGTTGGCGGTGTGGGAGACCGCATTCCCGTGGGTTGGGCCGCCACCAACCTTCGTTGACCTTACCGGCGACGACGACAACGATGACAAGGACTAGGGCAACGTGTGGGCGCTTTTTTAGTTTTTTAATATTTTATTAATGTTTAAATGGACTTTGGTCAGCGGTTAACCGCCCGTTTAGTGTTTAATTATGTTGAATTCGGCCGCATGTTTTTAAATTTGTTTTTTTGGCGAAAAAATGCGCCGGTTCGACATCGCGGTCGACCTAAAATAAAAAAGTGGACAATTCTAAACAGAAAAAAAGGGATAAAACATGCGTCCGTTTAGGTCATATGCGTTGGAGTTTTTACTTTTTTTTTGTTGATAAAACGAGTTGGAGTTGGTCTTAACAGTGTACGCTTATGGGTTCATCTTTGTTTCCCGTCCATCAGTTCTGCTTCTGCCCCTCTCAGCCCCACAGCCAAAAAAAAGGATTTTTTGTCTAAAAGGACCCTCTGCCGAGATGATTTGCCAGAAAGGACTACCTCTGAATGAATTTGACAAAAGGACCCCTCGGCCGGTGGCGGCAGCGCGGCAGCGACATCGTGGCACCTGCCGCCACGTTAGGAGGCGGCGGGCCTCGCCGCCACCGCAGAGGCGGCCACTCCCGCCGAACGGTTTCCGCCGCTCCCCACGCCGCGACGGAACGGGCGGGCCAGGTGGGCCTCGCCGCCACCAGCGTAGGCGGCTACTGGCGCGGTCAGCCGGGCGGGCCGACAAAGATTCTGCGCTTGGGCCCGCCAGGCCTCGCCGCCATCGGGCCGAGGCGGCGTCAATCGGGCGCTACTGGCCGGCCGACAGCCTACAAGGGCTGCCGCCATCGTTGTCGGGCGGCATCTTCTCTTCTGCATGCGCGCAAAGGAATTCCGTGGATCGACGGGCGCTGATTCCGATACAAACTTCGCTCATTCCGATGATTCAAAATTGATGCCGATAGCCTGCTTTTGCTTGTTTTGCTTGAGTCATGCGCGGCGACAAGTTCCCCTGCTGCATTTAGCTAATTCCCACGCCGCATGCTGGCTATTGCTTGAGAGGACGCGACGGCACTACAGAAATACACTCACTCGTTATGGAATCCGAGGTTCCTGTTGTGCCGACACTCACAGGATCCTAAAATTTCCCGCCTAATTTCCTCTGCTCGCTTATTCTCGCCATCATTTATAGTCCGAGCCTATAAAAGGAGACACGGAGGCTCTCGTCCAGCCATCCTCGAAATCGCCAAAGGTCGCAAAGTGTGTAACACATTTTTTCATCGGTATGAGTTTGCCTTGTTCAGATCAAAGCATTAGGCCGAGGAAAATGAAGAATGCAAGTTTGCCTCCGGGGTGGCAGTCTTATGTGTTGGTGTAGCGATCTTTGCAAGGTGAAGGAGGTGACGGATTTTTCAGATTGGTTGGGCATGAAGTTTTTCATGTGCGCCAATTATGAGGAAGATCCCGCCGTACCTATTTCAGAGTACGACAAGCCTCCGGTATGCTTTAACCATCACGAATAGATATTATTGGTATTTTGATTTATTTTTAATAACATTCTTGTTTCTTGTTGTAGTCTCCTCCGCCATCGCGTGCATGTACTATCGTTGGATTGACACGGAGAAGCCGGCTTGGGCAGTGATCGAGATTCGTGAAAGAAGTCGCCGTGCGTGGAATAGTTTCTTTGCGGAAGAGCGACGCGAGAACGCGGAAGCTGAGGAGAAAGCAGAGCAAGAGAGAGAGTTAAAAGAATACTATGCGGAGCAATACCGTTTTTTTCAGGATTTAGGAAAGAAAAACAGGGAAGAGGCTCGTCGCATGGAGGAGCAGGAACGACAGCGAAAGGAGGCTCGTGAGGCGGAGAGGCAGAGAAAGAAAGAAAGGGCTCGTGAGGCCAAGGCAGCAGAAGAAGTCAGGCGATGGAAAAGGAAAATATCCACGCTGGACTCAAGAGATTCCTGTGGTAGTATTTTTAATTTCGCAATCATTTGTATCTTTATTTCTGCACTTTAATGTAGCTTTATTTCAGGAGTTAAATGTAGCTTTATTCCTACGATGTATCTTATTTTCAGTTGTACCGTGTCGTAATGGAAAAAAAATATAGTTTTAGGCATTTTCTTTCCCTCAACTAATATCGAACATCGTGCAACAACTATAAAATAAAATGAAGATAGAACATAATGCCCTACAATAAGAGAGTACAAACTAATAATGCAAGTACATCCGAATTAAACGGTAGAACTGGAATACGGGTTAAAAACTACATGAAGGCATCATCGTCATCCTCCATCGATGCAGAATTCTTGCCCTTCGAGGATGCAGAACTCTTACCCTTGGACGATGCAGAACTCTTGCCCTTCGAGGATGCAGTACTCTTGCCCTTAGACGATGCGTAACTCTTGCCCTTTGACGATGCAGCACCGGAAGCGGCGCCATGAAGATATCATCTTCGTCCTCGCTCTCCTCGATCCATAAAATGGATGCTTTTCTGCAGTCCTTCCGAAAGTTTCACTCTTCGGCTCCACTACCTTCTTCCACCTTGCATTCAACCTAAGAAGTTCTTTACGCACCTCCTCATAGGTCCTTTCAGTGCCACCTGCACCTACGTAATTGGTGAGCCAACTCATTCATTATGGTGTCACTACCGGTGAGTTCGTCCCATGGAACTATCCTATTGTCCATCCTGAAATCAGTAGCTAGCCTCGTAAGAGTGCTGCTCATCCCAGGGTGAAAACTACGATCGAAAGGATAATGGGACATCTCGACTACACTACACTCGAATGCTTATCCACCTCCGTCTAAAGGGGATTTTATAGGTAGAGAGGAGAAAATGGCGGGAAAGAACGACTGCAGTATGGCGGGAAAGGGTTGGCGGGAACATATGGCGGGAAGGGGTTGCCGGGAAACGGTTGGCAGGAAGATATGGCGGGAAGGGGTTGGCGGAAACGGGTGGCGGAACATATGGAGGGAAAGCGTTGGCTGGAAAATATTGAGGGGAAAGGGTTGCGCGAAAACATAAGCCGAAGAGTGGAGCGGGATAGTATGTCAGGAGATATAGGCGGGGAAAATTGTTCATGACTGGTGCATTTTTATTTCAGCATACATAGATATTCAAATCAAAAAGTCTGATACTGACATATGTAGATACAATGGGTCACGCACGTGGATAGATGAATCATTGTAGTCGACGACGGCCACCTGGCCTTCCCTTCGGACCGGAAAGCTCCAAGCGATTAGGTGGTCGAGTTACACGAAGACCGCGACCGCATTCCAGCTTGGTCTTCACGTGTCTGCGACTCCTGCATTGGTGGTGGAGTCTGTAATCTTTGTTGCGAACCTGATGCGTAATTGTAGGCGTATGGTTGTTGTGACTCCTCGGGGATAAAAGATGGGCCAATAACGCCCTCTCTCAAGAAATCCGTATTCATCTGCGTTAACATTGTCGCCGGTTTGGGTGTACTCATCGTTCCAATTTACATCAGGTATGCCCTGCACATAGAAACATTGTAAACAAAAACTGTTAGAGGATAATATGTAATATCACTGTAAATGCAATTAAATGTAAACATGAATACCTGATCAGATCCCTCGCCTGTACTATCTGGACATTGTACCTCGTACTGGTTTAAATCTGGGCCACGAGCCTCCTCGGGCATGGAGATCCCTCGCGTGGAGAGATACGGCTGAGATCCCTCACCTTGAGTGTATGTGCCATATCCTGTGTATGCATATGGGTTTGGGGAAAGATACAGCTCGGGCATCGAATCCAAGCCCATGCCATGGTCCTGCGATGTCTGCCCCTGACGAAGCAGCACCGAAGAAGAGCGATGTAGTGGCAGAGAAGAGTCATGTCGTGGCAATGTCGTTGTAGTACTCGGACCCTCCCCCCGCTGGCCATGGCTTGTACGCCTACCGCTTCGGTCTCGACGACGGTGCCGCACTCGATGTCTGGCTGACCTCGGTCTTGGCATGTTGTACGCTCCGGTGACAACGTCGTTGCCTCTACCACATCTCAACTTTGTTAGCATGTATTGTTTAACACGCTTATTGAATGACTTGACAGCCCTGGGCGACATGCTTCACGCCATCTGCCCTATATCTTGGGCAGTTTGAAGCTGGAAAAATATTTGGTTGTTATTTGGTTGAAATGATTATGAAATGATGGACCTGAAAAAATTACTAGTGATTACTATTTGGTCATGATAGTAAGCTGCATGCAGCTCAACAGGTCTCTGCATCTTCTCCTCGTGCGTGAGATTTGTTGGTATCGTAGCTGGTTGACCGGCCAGGCTTGTACGCGTGTTGATGCAGTACCACTGCTTGTACGCTTGAGCTGTACTTTTATCGTACGGTCTGCAAAATTATATAATAACATCAACCGTTGTGATGAAAGCAAAGCATCTTCACAAGATCGTATGGTCATCGTAATAAATAATGTAAATAAAATGTACCTAAGTTTATACACTCTATCTGCTAGCGCGTCATTTTCCCACTTTTGTACCCATTGAATGTTGCGTTCCCTCCAATCGTAAAGACTCCAACCGTGGCCCATATTGGTTAGCCTGCAAATTATGTTACAAAGTGTGAGTTTAGTAAATTAAAAAGGACACTAACTATTTAGGAGGTCACATCTTACTTATGGGTTTCCTCGTCGGTACATCTTGGAAAAGGTGGTGGAATCTCTTGATACAGACCGAACTGTCTCATGACACGATCTGGGTTGTAAGGCTCAACACACCACAGGAACAATAAGTAGCAGCGAGTCAGCCAGAATGCACTATCGGTCAATATGCCTGGTGTGATGGTTCGTATATTAAAGACCATCTGTACATGCTCCTGAGTCCATGGGTTCCATGTGACTACGGACTCATCAAGTACCTCAAACTGCTGGTGGTATATAGGATAACAATTTTTCGGAATACTTGGAGACCAATGTTTCCGTGCCTTTGTCCACCTACTGGCCATAGTTACACAGCTGCCCTCGCTATAGTCATATGGGTGTATGGGATTTATTATACGAGGTCGCCCCTACAGGAGGTATTCCCAGGACCACAACTGTACAAACTCGTAGGGGACACAAAGTAACGGAGCTTTTTGTGCGAAGGAAGTTTTGTGTGTGGCATCACACAAGCCTCTATATGTATGAGATAGAATGGCAGAACCGAAGCTGTGTTTTGGCTGCTCGGGTAAAGGTTCATCTACCATCTTCTCCACAATGGAGATGAGACCAGGGAGAACTACGTCCCCGTGTGAATTTGGAAACATAACCCCGAGGAGCCACAACAAATACGCAAACAGATGTCTTTTCCTCGTCTCAGAATCAGCGAAGCTAGAAATATTAAGAAAGTTATCATGAAGCCATGGGAGTGGGATGCCACGAGGGCCACCAGTACATCGTGATTCTGGCATTGTCATCCCAAGACGGTATGATATATTTTGTTCCCAAGTTTTAGACACTTGTCGAGAAACTAACGGCTCACCTCTAATTGGTAGAGCAAGGATCATAGAAACATCTTTCAGTGTAGGTGCAAGCTCCCCAAAACGAAAGTGAAAGGTGTGGGTTTCAGGTCTCCACCGGTCAACGAGGGATGTCAAAAGGGATGGGTCCGAACGTAACTGGGATGTGTCTTCGCTTGATGTGAGCCTAGCAAAAGCATGTAGTCCATAAGCGTCAAGGTGAGGAATGAAATAATTGTGTATTGGCCAGGTTTTCTTTATGGTTCGAAGTCTGAAACTACGATAATCATGTTCTTTATTTGGGTTCAAAAAAAGGTGGCAACGGTGGCCGGCGTCATGAGGCCCCTCCAAAAGCCGCGTCACTTCAGCCATAACCTGCACACAAACATACAAAAAACAAACAGATTCAATGTACAATAAATATATATACAACAACACAAAGAGATTCAATAATACAAACAGATTCAATTTATATTAATAAAAGTTTAATACAAATATAAGAAGACATAGCGAGTACAGATACAAACATAAGTAGACATCATGCGGTGTTGTTCGCTCGATATGGGCATTCCCTACGTGAATGTCCAGGACACCTACAAACGCGGCATCGCCTTGGTTCTCCCATCTGGCTATGGTCCATGTCATTACGATGACGCCTAGACTGACGTCGTCCCTTGGCGGTTCTCATCAAGTCGGCGTTCGGAACCAATTTCGACCCATCCGCCACAGATTTTGTAGTTCATATCAATGCCCCAGGCCCGTAACTCACCGTTCCAAGTGTTGTACAGATTGTACATGTTGAAGTACGGTGATATGTATGGCTCAACACTGATTTTTTGATCTGCAGCCGCCTGGAGCACATGACTACAAGGGTAGCCCTCAAGCTTGGGCTTGTCACACGTGCACTCACAGGACGTTGGGCCGAGGGTGACAGCTTGCTTTTTTGATCCTCTGTGGTGACCCTTAACGTACTTGGCTCGCACATTTACCTCCCACTTATTCCTAAGTGCGTCCACTTTCCTGCAGCCATGGCTTTGGGACTTCTTTGCTTTCTCGTCCAGATGTCTTTGCATCTTCTCGGACCATGGCTTGTTCAATTCAACTAGTGCTTTAGCCACGGTAACCCTGTCTCGCAAAGTATGACAGGTCCGGTTCCAAGTTTCTTCAATTAGGGCTGTAATTGGCAAGGCTCTCACCCCTTTAAGAACACCATTGTACACCTCGACATGTTGCTGGTCATTATTCCATACCGAGCCCGGTGTCGTGAGCTCGCGCCCACTTGGACAAATCAGGGCAATTCTCGCCGATCCACGGCTCAAATTTATGGCCGTCCTTCGACCCTCCGGTCTTCTCTTTGCGGCAAGGCCGCTCGATCTCACCATTGATACCTGCCCGGATGGCATTCATTTTGGCTTGAGTTTTCTGCATGCACATCCTCTTGAATAACTTGAACCAATCCTTATTCTTGAATTTGGAGTAAAGTTTGCTGCCAAATGCCGCATGCACCACCTTCCCTCTAGATCAGGCCACTTCCACTCTTCCGACGATCGCTTAATTATGTCGAGAGCACTTAATAATCCTGTGTTGCGATCAGAGATGATGCAAACACCTGAACGCTCTTTCACGACACCCATCTTCACGCAGCTCAGGAACCACAACCAGCTATCTTTGTTCTCGCTCTCGACAAGTGCGTATGCAATAGGAAGAAGCTAATTATTTGCATCTGCTGCAATCGCCACCAATAGTGTGCCCTTGTACTTTCCAAAGGAGAAAGGTACCATCAATCGATAATACCGGGCGACAAAGGTTCAAGGCTTGTATAGTCCGGGCGAATGCCCGTAATAAGCGGTCCAGATTAGCTCACCCGGGTTCTTTGGGTTCCGACGTTCTCTCGCCAAACTTGAGTCCCCTCTTAGCACTTGCTATCCGATGAAGCATTCGGGGCATAAGAATAGGCCTTCTCATAGGTTCCATACAAGTTCTTGAATATATTTTCCTTCGCACGCCTAGCCTTGTCAGAGTAGATGTGGAAGCCAATCTGATCTTCTCGCATCTTTTGCAAAGCCCTAACACTAATGTTGAGACTTCCTGCACAATCGTTTCCATCACCGTGCCACATATCTTGCCGTCACATTGCAGTGATCGAAAGAGTCCGGTTGCTCACAGCTATGCTGCACTATTTTTGTGATATGCCATGACTGACATACCCCAGGCTTCAGTCTAGCGGGAACTCTTCCGTGGCAACCTTTCGCGGTGTGGATGCATATGACCTTCAACTCTTTTTTATCAGACTGCTTCACTTTTTGCTGGCGGTGGAGGGCGATTGCATACCTATTAATTGCTTGGTAAGCAGACTTCTTGTCTGGGAAAACCTGCCCAACCTCCGTGCTCCCGCTTCTAGGCCAGAAACAGAGTGAAATTCATTTGTGATGCTCATATCCTGTAAAAACCCAGGTTGCAGTGACGCCGCGACCGCCCTCTGGGGAGGAACGGCTTCTTCTTCGCTTGACTCGGAAGAAGCGGAAGAGTGATCGTCATCATCGAGCGCCTCCGCCAATCCCTCCACGTGTTCACTCATGTCAACGGCCGCAGACCAATATCCCGTGTCATACACAGGCTGGTCGCCCGTCGGTTCCGATGGGCCGATGCTAGGGGCTGATGTGATGGCCAACTCGACCTCACCGCCTCGCCATCGCATCCGCAACATCGGTGATCGAAATGAACTCCACATACACCATCGGCTAACCAAACACCGGGTTATTGGGATTGCTTGCAAACCTCATGTACGACCCCACGATCGGTCACCGTGACAGCCGCAAAACCCCAACGGGCAGGTGTCCCATCATTTGCTCCGACAACGACGAAGGCCTCCATTGTCATTTTTTCCCTTGCATCCTGGGCCAAACACCGCTCGGATGCACCTTCGACAGCTGCGTAACCCACGTTGACCATGTCTCTAACTACAACTGTAGTCGACTCGCACAAGGACACATCCGCCCCGAAAGGACCGTCGCGTAAGATGTTCCCATAGTACACTACTAAATTTTCCATAGTACCTAACCAACATACATGTTTACATTTCAAACAATTAGTAACTGAACATTTAGTAATAGTACGATGACAACATTTACATATCATACGACTAAAATAATAATCGTATTATCGTTACAAATATCCGGTTTGTTTTTAGAATCATTTTCTTAGACTTTCCGGGGTTGTCGGTATTTACGGATCTATTTTTTCTCAAACTCGTCTACGAGCGTCACAAACTAAAACTCTGTTTGCTTTTCTCTAACTACCCCAAAAATATTCTAAACTGATTCTCGTAACATGCAAAAACCGAGCTTTTGGAAAAACCACTATTAGTAAAATCTAATTTTCTTACCAGTTATGACAAAACCGATGGTAATTACTTGCTATCCAAACAACCACTAAACATAATAGTACGATAATAACATTTTAATATCATATGATTAAAACATTTAATATTTCTTCCGGCTTTATATAATTTTTTTCATATCATACGATAACAATCATTGATTTACAAATAATAATATCTGCAGCGGCATGCACATTATTCACAACAGTACATCAATACAAAAAATATTAACATGCACAAACATAGCTTTTGGAAAGCATTTAATAGTACGATAATAACATTTTAATATCATATGTAATACATTTAATATCTTCCGGATTTATAGAATTTTTTCATATCATACAATTATAATCATTTATTTACTAATATTAATATTCGCAGCGGCATCCATATTATTCACAACATAACATCAATATAAAAAATATTAACAATATTACGGAGTCATTTATACCTCAGCTCCAATATGGATGTGCTTGCGACTGCAATTAAGCGTCCAAATAGTTCGAATAAATATCCGTCACCAGTATTATATGAACGGAGTCAACCTATTATCACATGAACATCAATATTAATCACGGATTTTTCTTTCTGCTATCAAAAGTATAAAAATAGCACTTGCTTGTATGTAGACCTACGTAGTAATAAACATACCACATGCAATGAACAATTGCAGTGCTATTTTTTTCTTAATTACCGTATTAAGATCTTCTCTCACATCTCAATACTAATGGACGCAGCTAACATTGATACAACATCTTCAACCTACTCTTCTAAAAAATTAGTATAAATGTTGTATCTGTCGTCTGCAAATTTTTCTAACCTCTAAGCACTTACATCACATAGCTAATGACGAGCTAAAAGACTAACTAATTACCAACGTGCATGCACAAAAATACTTATATTGCAAAGCTCATACCTCGTTCTTCCCCTTTGTACTTCACTTTGCACGGCAAATCCTACTCCAGAAACTCCAAATGACTCCTCCAAGTGCTGAAATAATGCGTAAAGCAACATAGAATACACACTTAGAAACTAATCAAACAAAATAAAAACATCATGCATGCGAATGAAACCAACAAAAATGGATAGATCTGACCTTAATCTATCTTTTCTTCAACTTCATCATCTTCAAAATCCAACTCTAAATCGCCCTAAATCACGAGTGAAAGTGCTTATTGAGATTTTTTTCTCTCTTTACTTAGAGACTTAGAGAGCAAAGGAGAGGAACGAGGTCACAGAGAGTATGCTTGCGCACGGAGCTGAAGCATGGCATATAAAAAGGAAGAGGATCCCTGGTAGTGTCGGCAGATCAAGGTTAAAACTTATCCCATCGCAGCCTCGGATTCCCGCACCGAGTGAATTAATTCCCAGTGCCGTCGTGTCCTCTAAAGCAAAAGCAGTGTTGAGTGATCGATGCGGTCGCGTCCATTCAGCAAAATTTAGCAAACTAAGTGATTCCCGGGCATACGAATCACCGCACAGCGTCGAATTCGCGCCCATAGAAATTAGCGCACCGCATCGGATTCCCGCGCGTGAAAATCAGCATAATCAGCAACAGCATGCAAGGAGCAAAAGCAACAAGCATAAGCTGTCGTCGCGCGTGGAGCAAAAGCATGCAAGGAGCAAAAGCAACAACAAATCACGCGTGGGAATCAGCGCCATTTGCCACAGTGCAGGGGAATCATCGCCTCGACCCGTCATTTGCCACATGGGAATCAGCGCCATTTGCGGGCCGGTTTTGTCGCCACGGATGGTCCGCCTTTAGCGATGGCGGCGAGGCCCACAGCGGGCCCCGGCGCGCGAATCTTTGTCGGCCCGCCAATGACCGCCAGGCTGGCCGCCGCTCGCTGGTGGCGGACTGCCCGCCCGCCCGTTCCATCGCTGCGGCGTGGAAAGCAGCCGGAAACCGTTCGGTGAGTGGCCGCCTCCTGCGGTGGCGGCAGGGCCCGCCGCCTCCTTGCGTGGCGGCAGGTGCCACGTGTCGCCTGCCGCGCCTGCCGCCACCGCTGAGGGGGGTCCTTTTTGTCAAATTCATCCAGAGGTAGTCCTTTTTGGTAAATCATCTCGGCAGAGGGTCCTTTTGGACAAAAAATCAAAAAAAAAAGACCAACCTAGGGTTAGGGTTGTGGATCCGATCCCGATCGCCATGGCCACCGTAGTCGCGCCAGAGCCAGATGAGAAGCCCGTCGTCTTCCCCGATTGGGCGATGCTGGATCGCTTCGGCCGCACCTACAGTCACGCCGACCTAGACACTGCTCGTGAGGCGGCCAATAAGAAGAAGACCGCCGCTGAAGTCGTCACGGCCACCGGCCACCGCTGCTGCTTGTCCTTCGCCTTCTCGGACCGTCCAGAAGGGATCTCCTACCTCGATCTCGACTGGCCACCGGAAGGCTCAGCCAAACCCCTGCCCCCCTACAGCCCGCCCGCGTATCCCTACGTCCGGGCAACCGACGAGGACCTCGTCCTCTTCGACATCTCCATCCCAAGCCAGCGTCGCTCCTACGACTCGCCGTCAGATCTGTTCGTCTACGCGGCCGGTCCTTCCCCCTCGGTGCAGCGGCTGCCTCTGTACACTGGCCCCAGGGAAGGGCCGTTGATGAGGTCGAACTCCGCCACAGGCATCCTGCGGCTCGCCGACGACCGCTACATCGTTTCCAACCTCGAGGTCCACCCGAAAAAGATGGAGGCCTCTGACGATTATTCCATGCTTGCCGAACTCCGCGTCTTCGACTCCAAGACGGAAAAGTGGGAGTACTTCCTCGAGCCGCAAGACGAGATCCTCTGGTCGACAGACGACGTGCTCGCTCTCGACCGCCGGTTCCTCTGCTGGGTCGACTACTTGAGCGGCGCCCTGTTGTGTGACTTCTCCAACCTAGAGTCCCCGGTGCTTCAGTTCGTGCGTTTCCCTGGAGCAGCGGAGTATTCCAAGTTGGTACACCTCTCAAGGTGCTTAGCGTCGAGATACCGAAGTGTGTCTGTCCACCAAGGCATGATGTGCTTCGTCCACATTGACAATGACTACGATGGCTCGTGTCAGCGTCTTGAGAGAAGCCAGGGGCAGCAGCAGCAGCAGCCTCCCCAGAAGATCACCATATGGTCTTTGAACATGAGGGATGGCAACTCCAAGTTTGAGTGGAAGATACATCGCGTGATCAACCTGGATTGTCTCTGGGCGCAACCTGGTTACCAAGATCTGGGCATAGGTCGGTGTCTTCCCGAGTTCCCAATCATCTGCGCCAAGGATCCGGATGCCCTCTGCTGTCTGTTGAGGGACGAGGCTCAACTTTCTGGACAGCCGTGGATGATCATGCTTGACATGAACAATGCAAATCTGCGGTCATGCTCTAAATATATCAATCAACAGCCATGCCATGCTGACTGCGATGTGGAAGATCACAAAAACTACTTTTCTAATGTGCCCCTACTTCCAACCGTCTTCTCCAAATACCTTGCAAGGCCAACAGGGATACCACGCGACAACAACAAGCTCGCAATCAATCCTCCGGAAACGGTAAGTTTGCAATGTGAAGATGAAGACCTGGAATCTGGTGACTGGTCTTGGGACATTTTGGACGCTCAGATTAAAGATGCTGTTGCGCGGGTGCGGGCAGAAGCAACTCAACAGCACAAAATACCACATTGATGGGATGTAGATGGTGTGCTGATTAATATCTATTGTTAGTACTAAGAGTAAAGGATACATGTTAAAGAAAACAGTGTATTGTGCGTGCTCTCTGTGCAAAATGTAAGGTTAATTGCGAAGTGAACATTGATATAGTAAGTATTACTTTGTGAACTTATGTTTGTGGTAGCGTTCTTTAGTTAATGAGTAAATGCCATCTTGTACTCCGTTTAATCATGTGAATCTTGTACTCCGTTTAATCATGCGAGAAAGCGTGAAACATCCAAGAGACTGGAATTTCGGACTTCAACAATTTTGTGAATTGTACAGATGAATTCGAATTAGCCAATATAATGGTTTTTTCATTCATTTTAGCTCATTTAAATAAAGTAATAAACGTGTGCCATATTTTACCTTTAATTTGTGCACATTCAGTCAAGATGGTCCCACGTGTCAGGGCACGTGTGGTGCTCCACTTCAACTATTTTTTCTTCTGTAGCCGGTTTCTCCACCCGTTCCATCACACACCCGGTTCATTATCCGGTTCGGCCCAGATTCTCGACAACATGCTGCTGTCATCGGCCGCAAGGTGGTCAATGAGCTGCGAACACGAGAAACGGAAGTCCAAGAGACACGACAGGCGGAAGCACTCATCATCGCTGCGAGACAAGCATGAGGTTGTTCCACAGCGAGAAGTAAAGCGTTGAGCTATAGCCGAGCCTGGATGATGTATGGTCTAAAATTAATTGGGCAGTTCAACCTAGACATGAGCATGGGCCGCCCGACCTGGCGCCCAGAGCGCTAAAGCCCGCCAAGCTAGGGCTCAGCTTTCACTTGAATCCTAGCTTGGCGAGCTTTAGAATGGCTAAAACTAATGTTTTGTGTAAATAATAGTTATAGTAATATATTTATGTATCCCCAAAATGATTTAAACTTAATCAAACAAGCCATGGTTAGCCGTCTTGAATTAGGCTAGGCTAGGCTCGGGCTTGGTATTTTCACCTGGGATTTGTTAAACCCGGCCCGAAATCTAGCCTAGCCTGGGGTAGGTGAAATCAAATCATACATGAGCAATGATGTAAAAAGAACCATACATGAGTTGACATATACTCATCCCATTATCTCAAATTCTAGTTCTTACATCACCATCAAGGACCTACTAGTCAATGCACGGGTCGGAGGATAACCTCCAACCCCTCCAGCCCCAGCGCGCACTTTGGGCCGAGCCATGTATCAGGAGCCTCTGTTTTTTTGTTTCTTTTTTGTTATTTTCCCTTTTCCTTTTTATTTTATTTTTCCTTTCAAAAATTATTCATGAATTTTAAAAAACTATCACGAATTTAAAAAAATGATCACAATTTGAAATATTTTTCCAGAGTTCAAAAAAGTTCGTAAATTTAAAAAAATGATCTCATATTTCTAAAAAAATAGGAATTTTAAAATTATTATTTGTTTTGGAAAATTGTTCCTCGATAAAATTCTCCCCTGTTTCATAAATGTTCAAGAATTTTATAAATGGTCCAAATTACGAAACATTTCATGAATTTGAATTTTTTTTCTCAGATTTAGAAAATGTTCCACAAATCCAAATAATGTTCACTAATTTGTAAAATGTCCTAAAATTCCTAAAATATCCTCAAAAAGTTTAGAAAGTTCCGAAATATTAAAAAAATAACTGTTCGTGGTTCAGAAAAAAAATTCTTGCGTTCCAAAAATATGTGCCAAATTTTAAAAATGTTCCTATAATTCAATAAATAAAAATGGAAACTGAAAAAAGAAGGAAACACACACACAAAACCAGTTCAGGGAAGGAAACTGGGCCCTTTGGCCTAGTGCAGCACAGATCTGTTCCTCATTTATCCGAACGACCCTTAATGCGGCAAATCCTATTTGGCGCTGCAGGCGCCGGTTAACGTGCATTTTGTTAACGGGCGCCTGCAGCGCAACACCACCTGCCGCGAGCTGGGCCGGCCTATTTTAACTGTGTTCTCGTTTTGATAAACCGCAAAAAAGGTGATGTAGGCACGACCTGCTGGTTTCGAGCAAGCTGCGATAACCACCGAGCCACCTCCCTGAGGCTTGACAGATTACCTTCTTTTGAGTTCATTAACTTACAGTTTTTCGAATGATTTTGTTTGGTTTTTTCTTTTTTCTTTCTTTATTCATACACTTTTTGATAAATGATAAATGCGCGAAATTTTATCATTTTCGCTATTTTATTTGGTAAAATCAATGAACTATTTTCCAATTCGTGAACCTTTTTTGAATTCGATGAACTATTTTCCAATTCTTGAACCTTTTTTGAATTCGATGAACTATTTTTTTCAAATTCAATGAACTTTTTTTAAAACTCGTGAACTTTTTTTCAAAACTCGTGAACTTTCATGAAAATCAAGGAACATTTTTCAAATGTATGAGCTCTTTTCGAAAATTGATGAACTTTTAAAAAATTTCTTGAACTATTTTATATTTCATGAACTTTTTCAAAATTTTCATGAACTTTTTTCAAACTTGTGAACTTTTTAAAATTTGTTAAATTTCCTGGAATTAGTGAACTTTTTCAATTAGATAAATTGTTCTGTGCAATAACATAGCGCTACGTCCTTGTTATTACGCATATGCCACTGTTACTAATCAGATACGGCGTGTAGCTCGTCTGGCTGGTGGCACCTGTACGTGAGCTGGAAGTGGTGAGTTCGAAATCGGAAGATAGCAATTTTTCTTCCGTTTTTTTGTTGAGTTTTTGTGCGTTCGCTGGTCTGCATGTTTCGTGGGCCGGCCCAACACGGGGCGCTGCAGGCGCCAGGAGCGCGCCGTATAGGAGCTCGCGCTTAATGCTGCAGCGACCACATGCCTCCCTTGCGACCACGTGCGTGACGTAATTTTCTCTTCCTCACTATTAGCAAAATAGCAATGTGTTTTTATTTTCTTTTTGTCTAGACTGTAGTCATCCCTTGGTTTGAATTTAACCCTTTTCTGTGTTGCTTGTCCTAAATATTTTTTAGGTTGCAACAATTGTATGTATGGAACTGTGGCTAGTGGTTTAAATCTTATTTAATTATATTTAATTGTACTCCCTCCGTAAAGAAATATAAGATCATTTAGATCACTAGTTTAGTGATCGAAATGCTCATATATTTCTTTACAGAGGGAGTATGTGTTTGGGCAAAACGTCAGGCATTAGCTATTGTTTTAACTTGTAATTAGATACACTTCATAATTTTTGATATCATGTTTGTTAAATGCATATAATGGACAGTTTGTTCTAAAAAGAAATGCGCCATCACAAGATGCTCTAGAAGACATGAATTGGGAGGAGGAGATTCAGTATGATCCAGGAAAAAGGAAATTGATAGAATATTAAGCGATGATGTTATTTGTTATGTGGAGAAAGAAGAAATAGAAAAGGTCATCAATGTGATCATGTGGTTGAGTATTTCATGGCTCGGAGGAATAGATTATACTGAAGATAATTTTTTTAAAATTAACAAATTTAAGTACTTTGATTTTGGTATTTAATTATGTTCTACTTGAAAATTTGATTCTAGTTTTTATATTGTACGTTAATGAACCGTGATATGTGATGATGCGTTTTAATTTGAGAATGCTAGACCTTTTCAAGTAATTTTGTCATTTTTAGCAATGTAAGCAGTTTGATTGTTGCATTTTGTTTTATAAATCAACTTCTATTATGTTTGATAATCCGTATTACAAGCTATGAAACACACCTTTATTTAATGCATACATGCTTGAAAATTTTCTCCATGGTTAAATGATTTATCAGGGTAAAATTAGCTCCAGCCCCGCCCCTGCTCGTCTACAGCAAGAGCATCAAGAAGGGGGGCCCCTATGTGCGCCCGGACACCCGCGCTGAAATGAAGGTGGTGGACATGCCATGCATCATCCGTGTCCTCACCGCCGACGACGAGCAGATCATCAGCGCCTAGAAGCTCGTCCGCTGCACGTCCGACTCCCGCGTGAGTAAGCATGCTTTGTTATGCTTATTACTGGAATTTCCATTAGTGAAAAAAATGGCACACTATAGCATGCTGGAGAATAACTCGCTAAATAAAACAGTGTACAATGTGTTCTTAACAGCGCGCTAATAGCGAATTTTAAGTACTTGTGACGCCACCGCCACAGTCGCCATCTAAGTATGCGTGAGAGAGTCCCGACCATGGGATCGTGCGAGGGAAAGGCGATGGAAGGAGTGATCGTGGGAGAATAAACTGAATATAAGTGCGTGCATGCGTGCCTGTATGCAGAGCTAGTGAGCTAAATGTACTTCCTCTGTCTCATAATATAAGACGTTTTCTGACACTAGCGCACCTTCTGCCAATCTGCCATGGCATGTTACCCACAGGTCTGAATGAACAACAATGCCTTCCGTCTGAGAAGTTACTCTGAAAATTTCTCCAAAAGAAAAAATTATTCTGAGCAAACGGCCGCAGTTGCTACAGATTCGAACTATGGAATCATGGGCGTGAAGTATTACGTCAGGGTACTGATGGGGAGGAAGGCTTATATATAGAGGAGAGATCTAGAGGAGTAACTAGTAAATAAGTACGTTCTGACATCCACGATGGCTTACTAGTGACTATGGAATATGAATAACACAGTAATAAAGCCATCCACCGTAAGAACGACCCGCCCAAATGGATGTTGAGTTTCTCTTATACCCCAGTAATTCCCGGAGTATATCCCGGGCTTGCTTCTAGACTAGCCCTCTGAATAAATAAGCTAGACAATGAAAACACAAATATATGGCATTCAAAACTGATGCATGCAGATGCTAGACTGAAATACAAATTCATGGGTAATAGAAACCGTTGATTAGGATATAACAACTCCAAGCATAAGCTACTAACTGCGAAGGCAGATAAGAGATACGGTACAAACTAAAAGCAACAATAACAGGGGCAAGACGATGCTACTTATTATTGCTCCTCAGGCCTTCCACGGAAGGCTCTCTGACTACCTCTAGCACACCGGATTATTGGCCAACAATCACTCGCTGGCGCCGGTGCAGGAAACCCTACACTCTACTAGGTCAAATACTAGAGAATAAAGCTGCTGCAAATCGGGGAGCCATTAGTCGGTCACCATCTTCATGTCTGGGTCGTAGCGGCCTTGGTTCCCGGAGAGTGACCAGCCCACCGGAGCATATGAAGCGTGTGTCGGATGGCCTGCATTGTTGAACGCGCTACCGTTGGGTCCCATAGGGCTCCCTGGGTCATCAGAGTGGTCGCTTGATGTTCCATCTGATGGCGTAGCAGCAGCTGAGGCTGCGCCAAAGCCAGCGGCAGTCTGCATCGGCACAGATGTTAGCATCGGCACAGATGTTGGCTCGCGCTTCGGTTGTTCTTCCTTGGGCTTTTTGTTACCTTCAGCGATGAAGCTGCCCACCACAACCTGAAACACAACATGGTAACCTGTCACCGATGGCCTAATTTGGATGCAGAGATGCCAGTTGACAACAAAGTGCAAAGAACGTCAGACGAATGGCAAACCTGGACAGGCGTTGCAGCCATAAGCATTCCTGCAACACAACCTCCTACAATACGCCCATCGCTTCCAGCCAGAGCAACACTCAGACCACCCGTCCTGCTACGAGTGTCACCATCCTCTGCCAGCAGAAATGAGCCCGACAGAGAGAGAATATCAAAGTGGCCCTGTGACACATAACAGTATAGGTATTCAGTGTATTTTTACATACTGGTGACTTTGTATGACACAAAACTGACATTGCTTTACAACAATATTATTAAGTAATGTGGTGTGACTCTGTAGTCTGACCACATAAAGGAACCAATAAACTATCACAAGGTCTAGAAAACCTGGTGCCTTTAACATGCTCAGTTAGTGATTTGCACTTAATGGGAGAGTGAAAAGTACAGATTAAATTTTCGGACGTGTTTTCATGTAACTTAATAAGCTGGGATGTAAACTAAAAGCTACATATTAGACATTTCAGTTCTGTCGTCAGAGACTATGTTCACAAGAACAGACAACAAGATAAACAAACTCCATATTTGGCTCACAGAGACTGTTAGCAGACTGTCTTAGCAAAACAAGGAAGCAATACTAAGGAAGTAACGGAAACAGAATGTAGCAGAAATATGAACATTCAGTAAATCGACCGTATAGGCTTAATTTGTTACTCCTAAATAGTACCAAGCAAACATTCAGTCAACCGTAGGCCAGCAGAGTGCAGGCTACAGAATTATATTCTAGAACACGACCAAATCATAGGTCCGTTGACAGCTGTGATGCTATGTAGGACTTTGAACCTGTGCATTACCACTTCACAAAAATAACGAGAAGCGAAGATCACACAATGCCTCTGAGATCTCAGCAAGTTGGGCCTTGACGTACCTCATATGTCACTATGCCACCAGAGGTTGCTGGTTGGCGGAGTGTTGCTGTGCACAGCGCACCGTTTGCTGAGATTATACATGTAGTACGTGGGCCTTGTTGTGAAAAAGACATTATTTTCGAAGCAACATCCTGCAAACAAGATGATTTAAAGCATAAACGCCCACGGTGAGGTAGATAGTCTGAACTCCAGGGACAAGCAAGGAATAGCTTCAACAAATATCTATTAAGGGAGGATGTAGATTGTTACTGCAGAATAATGAAAGGTATACAAGTAATGCCAGGAGAATGGGAGCTAACAGCCTAAGATTGAACCGACAGTTATTTATTACTCATACTCTCCTAGTAGTTTTGTAAGACCATCCTTTAAGAATTATGCCATGCATCCTGTGGATCAGCAGCAAGTTCAAGTTGGATACTATGTAATAAATATGCAGTAATGGCATGGAATCCATGGGAAGACCGAAAACAGTTGTAGCAAGAAAACAGAAGTCAAGAGTAAAATATTCAAAAGATGCTCAAGGGTCCACTCAGTGTTATGCTTTACTTCTTGCTGTTTGTACCAGGAGCCACATAATATACACTCTGTTCTTAGCTCTTCCATGGAAGTGATTAATTTCAACGTAAAGCAGTATTCTCATGAATAATATAATGCTGACAGGTTCTGTTCTCAACCAAGAGTGGTAGCCAGCAGGGCAATCTACTCGATCCTGACCGCACAACTAATGTCCAAAAGCAACTTAGGAACAACCAGAGCACGCGATAGAGAGCATTTAAGTACTCCCTCCATTTTTATTTAGTCCGCGTATTAGCTTTCGTCAAAGTCAAGCTTTATAAACTTTGACAAAGTTTATAAACAAAATATTAACATATACAATAACAAATCAACCCCATTAGATTTATTATTGAATGCACTTTCACATCATATAAATTTGTTATGGTAAATGTTTATATTGTTTTCTATAAACTTGGTCAAACTTTATAAAGTTTGACTTCAGCCAACTCTAATATGCAGAGTAAATAAAAACCGAGGGAGTACCTCATTAGGCTTGACAGTTATTATGTGAGGAGTAAATGATGTCCCAGCTGAACCTACAATTCAGTAAACGAAATATCATAGTCAGCACAAGAAAAATGTCCAAAGAAGGCCGTCGAATTATAATCAAACGTGATAAACTGCGATTAACATGGTACTCCTATATTGCCCGGAAGGAAAATTTTAATTAATTGAATTGCCATAATATTTACCACCCTTTTATCTTGCAAAACTCAAAAGTAAACACAGTTTGTGCCATGATAGAAAAATGAGCAAAATAATAATAATAACCCATAGAAGAATATTCCTTAAAAAATAAGGCAACCAAAATTTTTCTAATATTCAGAAGACCTGAGCTCACTTCTATACTAAATATGAGTGATCTGTGCATATGACTAACTTGAAGCAGAGGTGTACTTCCCACATTATTTAAATGCCTGCACTATTGCGTCCTATTTAATCCCTTTAGAATGTGGAGAAATCCTTACGAAGTTAATGGTGACAAACATGTAGAAAGACATACAGTACATGCTTTTATTCAGCACAAGCTGCTGCTGAGTGAACACTGATCTTTCTGAATTCAGATGCGAACCAATGAGACCAAAATTACCTAAGGCATCGAGCTGTTTCTTTTTGCCAGATCCCGGGGGCCGTCCTCTGCGCTTCCCGTCGGGATTCGAGTTGGAGCCCGCGCCACCAGACTGCCCGCCCGCCTCGGCCTTCACCGCCGAGCCCATGGTCCCGTCCGGCCCGTACTTCCTCGGCCGCCCCCTCTTCTTCTTCACGAGCTCCCCGCCGCCGCCGCTGCCGCTGCCGCTGACGCTGACCACCAGGGCGCCACCGCCGCCGCCGACGGGCTGCGGCATGCCCGGCGGGGTGGAATCGGGCCGGTACATGGCCAGCGGCGGCATGTCCGCGGGCTTCATTGCCGGCTGCGAGGCGCCGGGCGACGCCATGGGGTTGAAGGCGAGCGGCATCCCGTGAATGACGTTCGCGGAGCCCGGCGGCATCGCGCCGTAGGCGTGCTGCGGCATCATGACGCCGGGGGCCACCGGCGGCGGCGAGCTCACGCGCGGCGCCTGCGTCTGCGTCTGCGGCTGCTGCGGCGGTGGCGGCGTATGCTGCTGCGGCGGCGGCGGCGGCGTCGGCGTCTGCTGCTGCTGCGGCTGATCCCGGCCGTCCATCTCACGGCGAAACCCTAGGCCCGTCCCTCACCGAATCCGGCGCGCTCTCCTCGGCCGGCCCGCGCCGCGCGTCGTCGCTCCGGGCAGCGCGCGCGCGCGGTTAGCGGCGGTTGTACGTGAAGGTGAACCACCTCTGCACTTCAAAAACTAATCGAGGAAATCGAGACTCAATAAAATACGCAGGAAAAATGGGGAAAGCGGAGGCGGATTTGTTGCGTGGAAAGAAAAATCGATCTGGGAGCAAAAACTGGGGGAGGGAGGGGGACGGGAGTTACCTGCCTCGGGCTCGGGGGTCGGATCGGAACAGATCTGCTGGCCGCAGGAGAAATCGCGAAATATCGAGCAATAAATCCGCCCCCAGCCCCCCTCCTCGCGTGCTCTTACCGGCCGGACAAAAATAGCCTCGGTTTCCTTTTTCCGTTGGGCAAATTATTCTTACATGTGGGACCTTCCAAAAAAACACCCTTACTAAAAGTGTTATCTATAATTTTTATCGGGAATGTTATGGAGCGAACATGCTCTGAGAAGAGTTTTCTGAGCGAACGCCTTCTGCTGCGTCCAATCTCCTCGCAGGAATCTCAACACACGAGTGTGTGGCAACTCTTGTGGGCACCAATTCGCTATCCGTTTTTTCTCGGCGAATGATGCAAAACGTTTGCTCCAACCAACCCCTAAGTGAAGGATGCAAATCTTGAATGAGCAACATTCTTCTGTATAAGAGCATCTCCAGTTTGCCCGTGAGGCGCGCTTAAAATCGCCGCGTAGAACGGCGCTTAAATCATGAGGCGTGATGCTCCCGGTCGTCATACGCTTTTTTTTGAAAAACAAAATCCGACACAAACAAGGCGCAAATTCAACCAAACTTCGACGAGTTCGTACATATGTAAAAATATTTTACAAAAGAAAAAAAACACTACTAGCCCCGCCGTCGCCCTCGCCGTTCCTCGCCGCCCGCCGCCCTTGAAGCTCTACATGCCGAGGAGCATGTAGAACTGCGTGTAGTCGCCGCCATCGTCGTCGTCGTCGCCTCCTCCACGCCGTCCCCCGCTTCCCTCCCTGTGGACGCCAGGTGGGTTGGACGGTCCGGGGGCGTCCTCGTCCTCGTCGCTGTCGAGGATCACCATGCCGTTCTCGTCCTCGCGCCCACGCTGGCGGGCGGCTATCACCTGCAGGGCTCGGCGCTGCCGGACCATCTCATCGCGGAGGTAGTCGTCCCGCGCCCACTTTAGAGTGGCCTCGTTGGAGAAGCCGCGCCGGACTATGGCCTCGTACTCCGCGGGAAGGCCGGGTTCCACCTTCGGCCTAACGAGTCGGGCAGAGGTGGGGGGAGGACTCGGGGATGCGGACGCCGGAGCTGCGGGTGCGTTGGCTGATCGGCGTGTCCTGTGGCTCCGGCTTGACGGGGAGGAGGGAGGGAGAGCCGGACGAGCGGCCGGACGAGGAGGAGGACGCCGGGTCCATGCGTCTCGGCGTCCACGGGCTCCCTCGCTGGCGGGAGAAGGAGGGGGAGCGGGGTACTCCAGCCTGGGTGTGTTGCCGCCCTCGATGTACTCGAGGACGGCCTCCAGCGTGCGGCTGGGCACACCCCACGATCGGCGGCGGCCGTCGGAGTTGAGCCTTCTAGAGGGCACGACGCCGTTGGTGGCCTCGAGCTGGCGTGGCGGTGGCGAAATCTTGCTCCCACGGTGGTGTCGAGGATATACCTCGGCCCTTCCTCGCCGTCTGCGGCGAAGGACCGGATACTGGCGATCTCCCTGACGCGCCGCCCGGTGGGCGGCGGTGGCACCGAGACCCAGCAGATCGATCTCGCATGCCGGGCACCGCATGTCCGGCGGGACCGGTACTCGCCTCATAGAGAAGCCGAGCCGTCCTCGTGAAGGTGGCGGCGGCGAAGCCATTCGCCGCCGCGCCATCGCCGGAAAGCGCCGCCATTGGGTGAACTGGA
Organism: Aegilops bicornis; assembly: GCA_021605145.1. Lineage (NCBI taxonomy): Eukaryota > Viridiplantae > Streptophyta > Magnoliopsida > Poales > Poaceae > Aegilops > Aegilops bicornis. The sequence continues at coordinate 199,935,187 of CM038675.1, read as the reverse complement.
AACGGCGAGAAGAGAGGGAGGAACGGGGGCGTCGGCGGTGGAGAGTCTGTGCGTCACCGGTGCGGGAGGGGGCGGCTTATATAGGCGGAGCCGCCGTGTGTACGCATGGCCGTCGTGTGTATGCGTGGCGGGCGAGGGACGTGCGTCGTCCGGTCTTCACTGCGCCACTCGTGAGGCATCAATGGAGGAGGCTGACCGGCGCGGCATCTTTGGCATTGATTCCGCCGCGGGAACCAAGCCGGTGAGGACGACGAAGCGACGAGAAGAGCGAGTTGCTGCCAAGGAGGGCCCGCTGATTTTCGCGCCAAAAACGATTCGGCTGGCGCCCCCCAGCACGCCGGGTTCGGCCTGGGTCCGCCGACGTCAATTTCGGCCCAAGCCGATGAAAATTGGGCCTTTGGGCGCGCGACTGGGCCGATTTTTCGGCGCCGGCGGCTGAAAAATCGCCTGGGGAGGCTTGTTGGGGGCGCGGCTGGAAATGCTCTAAGCATCACAATTTTTGTGTGTATCATGACAATTCCCTCTGATATGACCAACATCAAATTTATTTGTATCGACGACCATCATGATGTACAAGACACTAGCCCGGGTCATGTTATGACAGCTCCGCTCGTTACCATCAGTGATAACATCATGCAGCCTAATCAGGAGATGATTAAGGTTGAAGCAAAGTCACTAGTTGCTTTTGCACCAAATTATAAGATGCATGCTACGCTGGAAGAGGAGAACTCCAACATATCCACGTTTGAAGGTGTGCAGTGGTTTGATAATTTCTTTTTGTTGTTACGTGCAGGACAAGACCTAGTTGTACATGTACAGGATATATGTTTTATTGAGACTAATCAAAGAATCCTAATACGATACTACTTCTCACGGCCAAGACCGCCGGAGCAACCGTACTTCAACAGGTTTCAATGGTGAAATTTGCTTTGCTTGAAAGATACGGGCTGGGGTCCACCTCCAATATAAATTTGGTTGTTAGATTATCATATCTGCCGAGATGTAAAAGACAGTTTAATTAGAGATAAGAGTTTGACTTGTTTACATATGCTAGTTTTATGGTTTGTCGGTCACGTTAAAAGGGTCGGCTATTCTAGTATAAATAGCCATAGTAAGGTCAATGTAAAGGCAGGTTATTTTATAAAATAGACACGATGTGTTTTTAAGGGTATATTGTTGGGGAACGTAGTAATTTCAAAAAAAATACTACGCACACGCAAGATCATGGTGATGCATAGCAACGAGAGGGGAAAGTGTTGTTCACGTACCCTCGTAGACCGAAAGCGGAAGCGTTATAACAACGCGGTTGATGTAGTCGTACGTCTTCACGGCCCGACCGATCAAGCACCAAAACTACGGCACCTCCGAGTTCTAGCACACGTTCAGCTCGATGACGCTCCCCGGACTCTGATCCAGCAAAGTGTCGGGGAAGAGTTCCGTCAGCACGACGGCGTGGTGACGATCTTGATGCTCTACCCTCACAGGGCTTCGCCTAAGCACCGCTACAATAATATCGAGGACTATGATGGAGGGGGGCACCGCACACACGGCTAAGAGATCTCAAGGATCAATTGTTGTGTCTCTAGAGTGCCCCCTGCCCCCGTATATAAAGGAGCAAGGGGGGAGGCCGGCCGGCCCTTGCTAGGCGCGCCAGGAGGAGGAGTCCTCCTCCTAGTAGGAGTAGGACTCCCTCTTCCTACTCCTACTAGGAGGAAAGGAAGGGAGAGGAGAAGGAAAGCCCCCCTCTCCTAGTCCACCCGACCAGGGGAGGGCGCGCGGCCCACCCTGGCTGCCCCTCTCTCTCTCCACTAAGGCCCATAAGGCCCATTACTTCTCCCGGGGGGTTCCGGTAACCCTCCGGCATTCCGGTTTTCTTCGAAATCACCCGGAACACTTTCGGTGTCCAAATATAGTCGTCCAATATATCAATCTTTATGTCTCGACCATTTCGAGACTCCTCGTCATGTCCGTGATCATATCCGGGACTTCGAACAAACTTCGGTACATCAAAATTCATAAACTCATAATATAATTGTCATCGAAACCTTAAGCGTGCGGACCCTACGGGTTCGAGAACTATGTAGACATGACCTAGAACTGTTTCCGGTCAATAACCAATAGCGGAACCTGGATGCTCATATTGGCTCCTACATATTCTACGAAGATCTTTATCGGTCAAACCGCATAACAACATACGTTGTTCCCTTTGTCATCGATATGTTACTTGCCCGAGATTCGATCGTCGGCATCTCAATACCTAGTTCAATCTCATTACCGGCAAGTCTCTTTACTCGTTATGTAATACATCATTCCATAACTAACTCATTAGTTACATTGCTTGCAAGGCCTATAGTGATGTGCATTACCGAGAGGGCCCAGAGATACCTCTCCGACAATCGGAGTGACAAAACCTAATCTCGAAATATGCCAACTCAACATGTACCTTTGGAGACACCTGTAGAGCTCCTTTATAACCACCCAGTTACGTTGTGACGTTTGGTAGCACACAAAGTGTTCCTCCGGTAAACGGGAGTTGCATAATCTCATAGTTATAGGAACTTATATAAGTCATGAAGAAAGCAATAGCAATTTAAACACATTAAAACTGAGCACTTTTCCAGCCTTCTCAGGCCATCAACGATTTTGGCCTTTAGATCTCGTCGTACGGACATTTCTGGCCGTTCGATGGACTGAACTTTGCGAATTGGGCCACTCGTCCTTAAGGGCAGCTACTCCAGGAGAAAAATCTGAAGTCTGTGGTTAACTGGGCCTCCACCCATTATGCATTGCAGGCTTCCAGCCCATTATCGCAGCGCCTCGTCCCCTTCCCCGACACCGCCGCCGCTGAAGGGATCTCGAGCGGCGCGCCCTTCCTCTTGCTCGCTCACTAACAAGAACTCCGGCGACGATCTCCTCCGCCTCCGCACCGCGCCCCATGGCAACCCTAGCCTTTCGTCTTAGAGAAAAATCTCTTCGCTCGATGCAGAGGAAGTGGCCAGTCGGGAGTGAGGGAGGGATTTGTGCGTCTTGAGGGTTGCGGAGGGGGTTCGATTCGGTGAGTCTGGGGCGCGGGGGCGGGCGGACGGGCCACTGGACCTGCGCCCACTGGTCGGCATCGACGACGGCGGGGACGCACGCTTAGGGCGGCAGCCCGAGTTGATGCCCATGGAGCGTGTTGAGCAGGTGCGTCTGTCTTTCTCCTCAGCTCTGATCTCCTTCGTTGTCTAAATTCTGCCAATCTCCCCTCCTTTGAAAATCCCCTCTTTTGGATCTCCTCTGCTAGCGCCTACAGTGTACAGATTTATTGCTCATCGCATCATGTTTTCTCGTTGTTAAATTAAGGTCGTTCTATTTGTTATACATTTTCCATTTGAAGCAATTATTAACTTCATGATTTTTCACCTTTGGTTGACAGGATTTGGCCGCATTTTATTGATCTTCCCTGAATTTATCCTTCTCCTGTTTCCATTAGTTGACATGACACATAGAAGGTAAATTCTGGGTTCCATGTATATGATTGAAGCTGTTACATGCACAGTAGCTATTTACATTGTACTATCAATATGCAGGTTAGGATCGTAACTTTCAAAGTTGTACTTTCTGAAAGTGTTGACTTCTTGGGTTGCTGATATATGTCAGTGAAATCCGAGGCGCCACTACAAACACAAAACAATGATTTTCTTTAGGAGATTATAAGCAGGTTTGTCTATAAGGCCAAGTTAACGGTAACTACAGTTAATGCCATATAATCCTAAGAGACAAACCTGCTTATAGACAGTGGATGTTGCTTTTGGCACTTCTTGTGCTTATAGATAGTGGAGTACTAATTAGGTTCTGCACCACTTTGCAAGTCACTCACAAGACAGTGGGTGTTGCTTTTGGCATATTTGATCCTGGCCATGTTAGATATGTAAGTAAAACATTACTGTATGTGAAAATTGAATGGTAAAATTACCATGCAATCAAATTTAAGACGTTTCATAGGATTATCCTTGCAAATTCACTATGAGCATATAGAAAGTTTGACAGAACCACATGGTATTCTAAGATAAGAGCACGGCAGTAATTTAAGTGCACAAGTATATCTTTGCCTTATAATGTGTGTACTAACCATGCATGTAAGGATGTGTTTTTCCAATGGCACACATACATTACATATCTTTAGTTATTGCGCTTATGGCCACCTAAAATTATTAGGTGTGTATAAATTTCTTGTCATTGGATCACTGCTAATCATATATATTTGTTTTTCAGTGTTACAAACAAATGTGAGGGAGATGATGATCCACGTATTGCCATGTAACATAGTGTCTTCTACCATATGCCGTGTGCCATTTTGACACGTAAACTATATGAATTTCTGTTGGGCCAGGACGATTAAAATAACTTTCTATGATTAATTCAATATATAGTATGAAATTTGTTTGGATAGGTAACTGCAGCTGCTCTTGTGCTACAACTCACCATGGTGACTGGTGCTTCACTATGAGCCTGCAACCAGATTGTGGTCGCTTTCCTGGCTTCCTCATGTTGGACGATTGAGGTGAATCATGCCTCTCACAGCCTCACTTCTAATTTGATTATCTTAGTCGTATTTGAAGAAATTAGCATAGGTGTTTGTAAAATGTTGTGGAACCAACGCGGATGATGAAGGTTGTTAAGAATTTTTTATATAATTTGCATTTAACCTTTGCTCAAGTAAAGAACTATTATTAAATGTGATTCCTATTATATGAGTAACAACAAATGGCTTCATTATTATTTACCATGTCTAACTATGTACTACCTCAACTCCAAAACGCCATATATTTAGCAATGGAGATAGTATATGCTAATAACAGTAGTTACTAGATGTCAGCCAAATAAATTCATCCACAGATCGGTTGAGCATCACTGGGTTTATTTTTCTTAAATATTTATATTATTCTTTACTCAAGAATGATGCTGCTGCGACCGTAATTGCTGGTGATTTCTGTACATATACTGAACCAACTAAAGTTGGCAGTGATTTAAAAAAAACTAAAGTTGACATTGATTCTGTAACTTCTTCCTTGGTAAGAATAATGTGCGCTCATCTTTGCATAGTTTGTATATAGTTAAGTTTGTAATGTACATGACCAAATGGGGCCACATTTCTCACCAAATAGTATCTGTATTGTCTTGCACTGTTATTTATACAAAACTTTCATTTGTGTTGATCTGAACAGAAAGGTCACGGTTGCATTTTGGATCTGTATGTGTAGTACTTCCACTGAAGTTTTTTCCTCTACAAATATACAGGGCACAAGCATTGGGAGTATCAAATGCACCAACTGTTGAAGGAGCTCATCCATCCACTGAGAGCATTGCAGCTTTCCACATCTACTTTAGTTGCATCAGATACTTTATCCTTTAATTGTATTGCCAATGTCACTTACATATATGTAACTAAGAGAAATTAGCACTTTGTAAGGATGTCACACTATTACTATTTCGCCGTGTTTCACTGAGAAGCTTTGCCAAGATTAGTATAGTGATCAGCTTTATGGAATGCCATTTGTTCACTTTCCTTGTACGGTCACCTGTTGGCACATTCATGGTCATCAAATGCCTATGTTGTAGATTTATGATCCAATTCATGAGATGCTAGGAAAAACTTGTACATGGAACTAAGAGGGTGGTAAATATGACCGGAAAATATACAAGATGATAGCTATATAAAATAATAAATATTAGCATATGAATAAAAGTTCTTTCACTAAAAATAGGAAATTAGTTCTTCCATGTCTATCTATTTGTAAAATTACTATCACTCTATTGAATAATAAACGGGCGCAGCAACGCGCGCCAATCATGATCTAGTATACTAAACGATCAAGTGCTAAGCTAACGGAATGGGTCATGTCAATCACATCATTCTCCTAATGATGTGATCCCATTAATCAAATGACAACACATGTTTATGGTTAGGAAACATAACCATCTTTGATCAATGAGCTAGTCAAGTAGAGGCATACTAGTGACATTTAAGTTTATCTATGTATTGACACATGTATCATGTTTCCGGTTAATACAATTCTAGCATGAATAATAAACATTTATCATGATATGAGGAAATAAATAATAACTTTATTATTGCCTCTAGGGCATATTTCCTTCAGTCTTCCACTTGCACTAGAGTCAATAATCTAGATTACATAGTAATGATTCTAACACCCGTGGAGTCTTGGTGCTGATCATGTTTTGCTCGTGGAAGAGGCTTAGTCAACAGGTCTGCAACATTCAGATCCATATGTATCTTGCAAATCTCTATGTCTCCCACCTAGACTTGGTCCCGGATGGAATTGAAGCGTCTCTTGATGTGTGCTTGGTCCTCTTATGAAATCTGGATTCCTTTGCCAAGGCAATTGCACCAGTATTGTCACAGAAGATATTCATTGGTCCCGATGCACTAGGTATGACACCTAGATCGGAAATGAACTATTTCATCCAGACTCCTTCATTTGCTGCTTCTGAAGCAGCTATGTACTCCGCTTCGCATGTAGATCCCGCCACGACGCTTTGTTTAGAACTGCACCAACTTACAGCTCCACCGTTTAATAAAAGCACGTATCCGGTTTGTGATTTAGAATCATCCGGATCAGTGTCAAAGCTTGCATCGACGTAACCATTTACGACTAGCTCTTTGTCACCTCCATAAACGAGAAACATATCCTTAGTCTTTTCAGGTATTTCAGGATATTCTTGACCACCGGCCCGTTGATCCACTCTGGATTACTTTGGTACCTACCGCCAAGCTTATTGCTAAGCACACGTCGGTCCGGTACACAAGATTGCATACATGATAGAGCCTATGGCTGAAGCATAGGGAACATCTTTCATTTTCTCTCTATCTTCTGCTGTGGTCGGGCATTGAGTCTGACTCAACTTCACACCTTGTAACACGGGCAAGAACCCTTTCTTTGCCTGATCCATTTTAAACTTTTTCAAAACTTTATCAAGGTATGTGCTTTGTGAAAGTCCAATTAAGCGTCTTGATCTATCTCTATAGATCTTGATGCCCAATATGTAAGCAGCTTCACCGAGGTCTTTAATTGAAAAACTTTTATTCAAGTATCCCTTTATGCCATCCAGAAATTCTATATCATTTCCAATTAACAATATGTCATCTACATATAATATCAGAAATGCTACAGAGCTCCCACTCACTTTCTTGTACATACAGGCTTCTCCAAAAGTCTGTATAAAACCATATGATTTGATCACACTATCAAAACGTTTATTCCAACTCCGAGATGCTTGCACCAGTCCATAAATGGATCATTTGGAGCTTGCATACTTTGTCAGCACCTTTAGGATCGACAAAACCTTCCGGTTGCATCATATACAACTCTTCTTCCATGAATCCATTCAGGAATGCAGTTTTGACATCCATTTGCCAAATTTCATAATCATAAAATGCGGCAATTGCTAACATGATTCGGACAGACTTAAGCATCGCCACGGGTGAGAAAGTCTCATCGTAGTCAACCCTTGAACTTCTCGAAAACCTTTTGCAACAAGTCGAGCTTTGTAGACAGTTACATTACCATCAGCGTCGGTCTTCTTCTTGAAGATCCATTTATTTTCTATGGCTTGCCGATCATCGCAAGTCAACCAAAGTCCATACTTTGTTTTCATACATGGATCCCATCTCAGATTTCATGGCCTCAAGCCATTTTGCGGAATCTGGGCTCATCATCGCTTCCTCATAGTTCGTAGGTTCGCCATGGTCGAGTAACATGACTTCCAGAACAGGATTACTGTACCACTCTGGTGCGGATCTTACTCTAGTAGACCTACGAGGTTCGGTAGTAACTTGATCTGAAGTTTCATGATCAATATCATTAGCTTCCTCACTGATTGGTGTAGTTGTCACAGGAACCGGTTCTTGTGATGAACTACTTTCCAATAAGGGAGCAGGTACAGTTACCTCATCAAGTTCTACTTTCCTCCCGCTCACTTCTTTCGAGAGAAACTCCTTCTCTAGAGAGGATCCGAATTTAGCAACAAAAATCTTGCCCTCAGATCTGTGATAGAAGGTGTACCCAATAGTCTCTTTTGGGTATCCTATGAAGATACATTTCTCCGATTTGGGTTCGAGCTTATCTGGTTGAAGTTTCTTCACATAAGCATCGCAACCCCAAACTTTAAGAAACGACAACTTTGGTTTCTTGCCAAACCACAGTTCATAAGGCGTCGTCTCAACGGATTTTGATGGTGCCCTATTTAACGTGAATGCGGCCGTCTCTAAAGCATAACCCCAAAACGATAGTGGTAAATCAGTAAGAGACATCATAGATCGCACCATATCTAGTAAAGTACGATTACGACGTTCGGACACACCATTTCGTTGTGGTGTTCCGGGTGGCGTGAGTTGCGAAACTATTCCGCATTGCTTCAAATGTAAACCAAACTCGTAACTCAAATATTCTCCTGCACGATCAGATCGTAGAAATTTTATTTTCTTGTTACGATAATTTTCCACTTCACTCTGAAATTCTTTGAACTTTTCAAATGTTTCAGACTTGTGTTTCATCAAGTAGATATACCCATATCTGCTCAAATCATCTGTGAAGGTGAGAAAATAACATACCCGCCGCGAGCCTCAATATTCATTGGACCACATACATCAGTATGTATGATTTCCAACAAATCAGTTGCTCGCTCCATAGTTCCGGAGAACGGCGTTTTAGTCATCTTGCCCATGAGGCACGGTGTCGGTGTCAAAACCGGCAGATCTCGGTAGGGGGTCCCGAACTGTGCGTCTAGGCGGATGGTAACATGAGACAAGGGACACGATGTTTTTACCCAGGTTCGGGCCCTCTCAATGGAGGTAAAACCCTACTCCTGCTTGATTAATATTGATGATATGGGTAGTACAAGAGTAGATCTACCACGAGATCGGAGAGGCTAAACCCTAGAAGCTAGCATATGGTATGATTGTCGTCATTCCTCGATTAAAACCCTCCGGTTTATATAGACACCGGAGAGGGTTAGGGTTACAGTCGGTTACAATGGGAGGAGATCTACATATTCGTATCGCCAAGCTTGCCTTCCACGCCAAGGAATGTCCCATCCGGACACGGGACGGAGTCTTCAATCTTGTATCTTCATAGTCCAGGAGTCCGGCCAAAGGTTATAGTCCGGCCATCCGGACACCCGCTAATCCAGGACTCCCTCAGTAGCCCCTGAACCAGGCTTCAATGACGACGAGTCCGGGGCGCAGATTGTCTTCGGCATTGCAAGGCGGGTTCCTCCTCCGAATACTTCATAGAAGATTTTGAACACAAGGATAGTGTCCGGCTCAGAAATAAGTTCCACATACCACCGCAGAGAATAATATTTACACAAATCCAATCTGCTGACGTATTCCACAGCGTGACATCACACCGCGGCCAAGCCTTTATTCGAATCGTTTTTACTGTCCCACCTCAGCACGTTTAGCGAGGCGGTTTCCTTGGCATGTCTTGTCGGAGCAGAGATCGTGTCCCCTTATTCCGGGATTCTCATCAATACAGGCGTGGGTAACCCAATCGTGCCCGTTGGTATATTTCCTCAATCGAAGGCGAGTCCCAAACGGTCACGGGGAGGGATCTTGGTATTCAACCTCTTTATAAAGAGACCAAGGCTCTAGTCCTTTCTTTCAATCTCAATCGAATCCACCTCTCGCCTCGAGTTCCAACACCCAAAGCTCCAGATTCAGGCGCTTCGGACCTTCGATGATGTCCGGCTCCGGCCTTCGAGGCGGTGGGTGCCTTCCTTCACGGAAGAAGACGTGCTAAAGTCGAGAGATGCTGTATCTAATCGCGAAATCTATAGGCTGCCTGCTCAAGGGCAGGTTATTCCCACTCCCAAGCCCGGTGAGAGCGTGGTGTTTATGCGTCTCACTTTCTTCGGGGCTAGGCTTCCACGAACCCCTTCGTGAGGGGGCTCATGTTTTATTATGGGCTAGAATTTCACGACTTGGCTCTGGAGTCCATCCTCCACATCTCATCGTTCATCGTCATGTGCGAAGCCTTCCTCAGCATTACTCCTCACTTCGGATTGTGGCTTAAGACCTTCAAAGTAGAGCCGAAGATGATCGAGGGGCAGCACGCGGAGTGCGGAGGCGTTGTTATAAGCAAGAATGCTGACGCTCCATGGCCCGAAGGCTCTTTTCAAGAGGAGTTTAGCTTATGGCAACGAGAGTGGTTTTATATCACAGCTCCCAGGGGCACCAAGTGGGTGGCGCCACCTGCCTTTCGCTCGGGTCCCCCACCACAGCTAGCGTCATGGGTCAATAAAGGGTTTAACTGGGGGCCGTCCAAGGACGTGCCCTTGTTGCAGGGCCGCATTCGAGATCTCCTAGAGAGAGACGTCAATCTGGTCGCGGTGACGCAGGTCATGTTGATTCGCCGCACCTTGCCCTGCAAATATCGCCCCCTCCGCCTGTGGGAGTTTAATCCGGAGGGACCACGAGCTCTCCAACATTTTACGGGCGCGACGCCCATGGAGATGTACAAATTGTTCTTCGGATCAGAAGCAATGTGTCCGGACTCGACCGAGGACGCAGGTCTGAGCTGCGATCGCCCGGATACTCAAGTAAGTAGTCCTGTACCCGGACACGCCATCGTATATTTATCATAAAATTGCCCTTAAAAGAGTTGTCCCTTAAACAGGAGTGGATAGCAAAAGTAAAGCTAATCAGGTGTCCGGCCCCCCTCCCTGAGACCACGCCGGATCCCGTGTTAACCAGGATGCTGGAGGTTGCGCCTTTGGAAGAAGGCAAAGGGGGGGACAAGGAAGCTACCGCCTCCCCGAAGGAGGCTATCAGAAAAGGAGGAATCGAGAATCCCTCCATCCAGGGGAAGAAGAGGACCGCCTCTAAAGACCCGGAGACCATGGTCTCAAAGCGGGGGAAGAAATCTTCGTCAGAGGGTCCTGCGCCGGGAGATGCCTCGGCCGCACTGTGCCCCCAAGGGGATCAGCCCTCCAAATGAGCCGTAAGTAGAGGGAGTTTTAAAATAAGAGACATCCCTGTTCTATTTCTCGAGGAAGATAACCAAATTTTACCTTGTAGTTCGGATCTCAGCCCTTCTCAGCAGAGCTCATCTTCGTGAGGATCTTCGACCGAGATGATGGAGAGCGGAACGCCTCCCCTGCCATCACTGCCCGTGCAGGTGGGCGACCACGAGGTGTTGTCATGGAGGGTTTCTCCGAATCCGCAGGCCGGAAGGCGATCGTATGGCCCCAAAGCCCTTCCGTGTCCGGCCTTCAAAAGGCCATCGGACGAGTCCGGCACCGTCAGTGCACGGTCGGAGGAGCTGAAGGATCTGCCGGGCGGCGTCTATCTCGTAAGAACACCGTATGCGTTGATGGGTACGGTGATTGAAAGGATTTCATCCACGGAGAGCGGGTTGTACGAAGGCTGTCGAGTTTCTTATCGGAGGTTTTGAGGTACGCGAAATGATGTACCTTTTGACAGCTTCGCATATAAAAGATGCGCCCCAGATAGATAGTAGCCCCTGAGACTCGGTGCGTTGTCAAAAATGACGGCGTGCCGAGGATCATAGTCCCAGGTATGATATGTCGCTTTTCCTATGTAGGTGGCGAAGTGTCCGGTGGCTAGCCAGACTGATGAATTTGCCAAGCTAAAGCGGCAACTTGACGTGGCAGATGTCGACATCGCGCTTGTCAACAAGCGGCTTGACGAGTCACAAGGTATGTAATTTCTCCGCAGACACCTAGTGAGGGGGTTTGATGCCCGTACCTTACAACCTGTATGCTTGATGCAGATGGTGCCGCTGTCGTGGAGAACCTTCGGGCGGAACTCGCCCGAGCCAAGGAGCAGGCCAGGAAAAGTGATGCGACTGCCTTAAAGGTGGTTGAAGAGCTGAAAGCCGAACAGGATGCTCACTGCCGAAGCAAGAAGAAAATGGCCGAGATGGCTGTGAAATTGAAGGATGCTGCCGACCGCAGCAAGCTTCTTGAAAAAAAATATCGGGCGGAACAGAAGGACCTGAAGAAGGCCACTACCGAGGCCAAGGATGCTCGCTCTGTGATGAGAGCTATGAAGGAGGAGCTACGTCAGGCCGGAGAAATCGCGGCTGGAAAGCCCTTTATGCTGCGGATGAAGTTCGGGGATCCTAAATATGCTCCGTTGGACCGGCTGTGGAGTGCGGTGGACCCTTATCTGGACTTGGCGGCGAGTCGCTGGACGCAAATTAACACTTCCGGGATCAAAAGGATCACGAAGTGGAAAAGCTTTTTTGGTCACAGTTCCACAATCCAGAGCGCCCACTTCCATTAACCGATCGTTTGGCCGCGTGGGCGGAGCTGAATAGGTTATCTGGACTTGCCATGAAGTATGTCGTGAGTCATCTGTGGCCGGAAAGGCCCGAGCTGAAGAGTTATTTTAGCTTGGTGCAGCAGTTCCTTAGTGCGGTGCCGTATATCAATGCAATGAAGAGGTCAGCGTGCATAGAGGGTGCGCGGATGGCTCTTGCCCGTGTCAAGACATACTGGGCGGAAATGAAGACCACCGATGTTGCATCCCAAGATTCGGACGAGAGCCGAGTACCTGCCGAGCACTATTTTCAGGAAGTTCTGCAGGGCGCTCGTTTAATAGAGATGCAAAGGTTTCAAGGATATTATGTTCAATAACATGTATTACTGTAAAACAATGTTTCGTGGGAATATAAAAGCTTTTTATACTTGTGCCTTCAAGAATTAAAATACCTCACTGCGGCCATTAATGTATATGTATATATAACTGAAAGATGGCGTCGGTCAAATTTCCACGCATATAATGCGGGGTGTTCGCATATGCATTTTCACACTTGATCCAGTGTCTTGGTCCTATAAAGGAGGTGATAGCGCAGCGAACTAGGCAACCGGACTATAATGCTTTATCAGTTTCACTTAGCCATAGGAGTTTGACAGTAGGGCTACTATATAGCCCCTAGGGGCACTGCGCTCACCCGAATTCGGGGCGCGTGTGTGCCTGGCCGGGAAACGGCCCTTCATTAATGCGGAGGAATCCTAAAGATTCCGGCGGGTCATCGAAAGTGGTTGACCAGTCTCACGCTATATCATGACAGGTCGGTTTCGGCTTTCTCTCGAGGTGCTCGCTGGCCGAACCGGGCACAATCGCAGAGTTCTCCTGGTGCCGCCTTAGCCGATAGAGCGGAACGTAAGACAACAAAACACGGAGGCGGCAAACCCAACATTTGACCAAAGACATGATTCAGAGCTGATGCATATAAGGCCAAACTCATGACGCCGAACACTCCCTAAGGTATTCGGTCTTTCTGAAAACGGGCTGAACAACGCCCTTGGTAATGAGCCCTCGTGTCCAGTGCACGCAAAATTCTGACGTGGCCACATGCCAAGACGCCAGCCTCCTCCTTGGTTATGTCACGAAACCGGGGGATGTGTATCAACAAGAGACAGTAAAAAAGGTTTATGCAGGGTCTTAATCTGAAAAGAATCCTTGGAACGGGTCCCTACTGCACGTCTGCGCATGTGTCTCCGTTGCCAGTATCCTGGATGGGTGTAGCACGGTGTTCATCTCAGTAAAGAGAGGAACTTAGTTGAAAAAGATCGTGCAAAAATATACATTATATTAAATAAACAAAGTATAATTCAAAAAATGAATAAAATTGAGCTTTATCGTCTCTTGTTGTACATGCGCGGAGCCCCTTGTACGGGGGTACGCGGCTAGTAAGCCCTTGTATGTTTACACCGGACTCGTCTAGCCATGTCCGGGGTCTGAACGACCTGTTTAGGTGCTTTGATCAGTGAAGCCGGTTTAGTGTGTGGCTTTCAAGGCAGCCGCACAATCTTCCAAGGCCGAGGAACACTCGAAATTTCCCTTTAATGAGATGATTCCTCGCGGACCGGCATTTTAAGTATAAGAGATGCATAATGCGGTATCGCGTTAAAGCGGGCGAAGCTTGGCGTCGTGGAGTGCTTGATAGCTACTTGTGAATGGGGCGATGTGGAAGGTTAGCTTTTGGCGGAAGTTGTCGGGGAGCCGAACATAACTTCTAGCAGAGAGAGCCCATACAATGGGCATCTGGGCCTTATGCGTTACCCCTTGAAAGGAAGTGTTGCTATGATTTAATTTTTGTTGGGTCTATCCCCATTTTGCGGATTGTGTCCTGATATAGCAGGTTTAGATCATCGCCGCCATCCATTAGGACTTGTGTAAATTGGAGTCCACAATTATCGGATCTAATATCAAGGCAGTCCAGCCTGCGTTCCGGATACTTCTAGAGTAATCCTGATGGTCGAAGGTGATTGGTTTTAACAACCAGTGGCGGAACTCCTCTGGGATAGGCCGTATGGCGCGTATCTCTATAGGCGCCACCCTGTTTTTCCCTTTTGTCACATGAAGTGAGTTTACTGTTTTGACTTCTTGTGGGAAATTCTTTTGTTTTCCGGTGCTCTGCTTGTGGGGTTCGTCATCGTCCTCGCTTGGTGTGTCGAGCCCCTTGTGTTCGGTGTTGAGTTTGCGGATTGCTTGAAGACCCAACAATCTCTGTGGGTATGGTTTGTAGGCTTCCCGAGGACTGTGGATTTGACATATCTTGTCCAAGATTTTGTTTAGGTTAGATAGCTCGTCCCTGTTATCCTTGAGGGGCAGCTTTTTCTGATTCTGCCGAGAGCTTTTGAATCTGGCGTTGACTGCCGTGCTCTTCGGGCTGTTTCCCTTGGTCCGGCACTGGTCCTTGCTGCATCGCGGTTTCCCGTTTCCATCCCTAACTTCGGATGTACTTGGGTCGCTGGTACTGCATCTTGCCAACCAGCTATCCTCTCCTGCGCAAAAGCGGGTCATGAGGCTTGTTAATGCGGCCATTGTTCTTGGCTTTTCATGGCCGAGGTGTCTGGCGAGCCATTCGTCTCGAACGATGCGTTTGAAAGCTGCTAAGGCTTCGGCGTCCGGACAGTCGACTATCTGGTTCTTTTTAGTAAGAAATTTGTTCCAGAGTTTCCAGGCTGACTCTCCGGGTTGTTGAGTTATATGACTTAAATCGTTCAGATCCGGAGGTCGGACATAGGTCCCTTGAAAATTTGCCCTAAAAGCATCCCCGAGCTCTTCCCAACTTCCAATGGTGTTTTCGGAAGGCTTTTAAGCCAATGCTGGGCTGGCCCTTTGAGCTTGAGGGTAAGTATTTTATGGCGTGGAGATCATCTCCTCTAGCCATGTGTATATGGAGGATGTAATCCTCAATCCAGACTCCGAGTGCATTGTTCCGTCAGATGCCTCTATGTTTACGGGCTTGAATCCTTTGAAATTCATGATCCAGCACCTCGTCGGTGAAACATAGGGGGTGTGCGACACCCCTATATTTGGGTGTACCATGATGTTCGGATACTTGATGCGTTGCATTGCTTGCTAGAGCTTGCTTTCTTGGCCCGTAGATAGATCTAGCTGGGCCATCTTTTTGATGTGAATCCTTGTGCGGATCGCGTGCCGACTTGTGTGCGGCGCACTTTGCTGCTCTATGTTGGCCATGGGGTTGTTCATCCGACCGGGTGGCTTCCTTATTTTTTGATTGCGGGGGCTCTAAGGCCTCCTCATCAAATTCCGGCAGTAATTTTCGCTTCAGATAGCTCTTTGTGCAAAGGATCATTTGTATTTGTCTGCATGTGTTGAGTACTTTGCTCCATCTAGTTCTCGAGTGCATCTTCCGCTGTTTTGAGCTTCCGCTTCGCTTTTCCAGCTACGCCAGAGTGGCAACGAGCCTTTGTGGAGGTTCTTCCGCTTCCGTAGCTTGTCCGGCGTGAGGTCGTCCGGACTGTTATCTTCGCCGGGGATGGGTTGTTTATCCAAGTTGCCCTGTTCGGACGGTTGCTCGATGGCATGTTCGTCGTCCGCCGGTTCACCCTACTCTATGGCTGGGTCTGTATAGCTGCTGTCTCTGTCGAGGTGGGGTTTGGAGCGGCGCTTACGCCGCCGCTTTGACAGCTTTTCGAGGGAACGATCCCTCGTTGCGTCCCTTTGTTCATCGTCATCGTTTCTTTTAGGTGTGTCCACCATGTATACATCGTGAGATGGGGTGGTTGTCCAGTGCCCTATAGGCGCTAGTTCCTGTTCGTCTCCTACATCATCGTCCATGCCGTCGATGTCTTGAGTCAGTCGAGCATGTCGGTTAAATCATCGACAGTGGCTATGAAGTGGGTGGTGGGTGGGCTTTGAATTTCTTCGTCGTCCGCATCCCAACCTTGCTGACCATAGTCCGGCCAGGGCTCCCCTGATAAAGAGAGAGATTTTAATGAATTCAGAATGTCGTTGAAGGCGAATCTTTGAAAGATGTCCGCGGCGGTGAACTCCATGATCGGCGCCCAATCGGATTCGATTGGCAGGGGCGCGGAAGTTACGGATTCCGGAGAGGAGTCCGGCACTTTGGAGTCACGGGCTTCGCAGAGGACAAGGCTGGTGTTCGGCTCGATCGCCGTAGAGATTGTAGCCCCCGAGGCGGTGTCCAGCCACCCGCCCTCGGTTGGCCTTGATCGGACTCGAGCTAAGGGTCGGAGCCCACGCGATGCGGCCTCGAGCCTTTGCTCAGCGAAGCTAGATCATGCCCATCGTTAAAGACGGCTCGACGGTTGTGGCTCGATCCGTCGAAGATCAAGTCTCCGCGACGTCGGCCGTGTAGTTTAAACTTCCAAATCGACACGATGGCGGGCGTAGCTTTCGATCTGCTCCGGATGGCTGTTTAATTGCCCGCAGGCAAAGCCGCCGAATACGAAGATCTGTCCGGGGAGAAAAGTCTCACCCTGGACCGCATCGTTGTTGATGATCGGAAGAGCCATCGGGCCTAAAGATGACGACACAGAGGAACTCCCTATGAAAGCACCAATGTCGGTGTCAAAACCGGCGGATCTCGGGTAGGGGGTCCCGAACTGCGCGTCTAGGCGGATGGTAACAGGAGACAAGGGACATGATGTTTTTACCCAGGTCCGGGCCCTCTCGATGGAGGTAAAACCCTACTCCTGCTTGATTAATATTGATGATACAGGTAGTACAAGAGTAGATCTACCACGAGATCAGAGAGGCTAAACCCTAGAAGCTAGCCTATGGTATGATTATCGTTCGTCCTATGGACTAAAACCCTCCGGTTTATATACACACGGAGAGGGCTAGGTTACAGTCGGTTACAATGGGAGGATATCTACATATCCGTATCGCCAAGCTTGCCTTCCACGCCAAGGAAAGTCCCATCCGGACACGGGACGATGTCTTCAATCTTGTATCTTCATAGTCCAGGAGTCCGGCCAAAGGTTATAGTCCGGCCATACGGACACCCCCTAATCCAGGACTCCCTCACATGGTTCACAAGTACCAAGTGATTCATAATCACGTGATTCCAGAAGTCCATCAGTATGGAGTTTCTTCATGCGTTTTACACCAATATGACCCAAACGGCAGTGCCACAAATAAGTTGCACTATCATTATCAACTCTGCATCTTTTGGCTTCAACATTATGAATATGTGTATCACTACTATCAAGATTCAAAAAATAGACCACTCTTCAAGGGTGCATGACCATAAAAGATATTACTCATATAAATAGAACAACCATTATTCTCTGATTTAAATGAATAACCGTCTCGCATCAAACAAGATCCAGATATAATGTTCATGCTTAACGCTGGCACCAAATAACAATTATTTAGGTCTAAAACTAATCCCGATGGTAGATGTAGAGGTAGCGTGCCGACTGCGATCACATCGACTTTGGAACCATTTCCCACGCGCATCGTCACCTCGTCCTTAGCCAATCTTCGCTTAATCCGTAATCCCTATTTCGAGTTGCAAATATTAGCAACAGAACCAGTATCAAATACCCAGGTGCTACTGCGAGCATTAGTAAGGTACACATCAATAACATGTATATCACATATACCTTTGTTCACCTTGCCATCCTTCTTATCCGCCAAATACTTGGGGCAGTTCCGCATCCGATGTCGATCGCTTGCGATGAGAAGCACTCAGTTTCAGGCTTAGGTCCAGACTTGGGTTTCTTCTCCTGAGCAGCAAATTGCTTGCTGTTCTTCTTGAAGTTCCCCTTCTTCTTCCCTTTGCCCTTCTTCTTCCCTTTGCCCTTCTTCTTGAAACTGGTGGTCTTATTGACCATCAACACTTGATGCTCCTTCTTGATGTCTACCTCTGCAGCCTTTAGCATTGCGAAGAGCTCGGGTATAGTCTTGTCCATCCCTTGCATATTATAGTTCATCACGAAGCTCTTGTAGCTTGGTGACAGTGATTGAAGAATTACATCAATGACACTATCATCGTGAAGATTAACTCCCGGTTGAATCAAGTGATTATTATACCCAGACATTTTGAGTATATGTTCACCCATGTAACTATTCTCCTCCATCTTACAGCCTATAGAACTTATTGGAGACTTCATATCTCTCAATCCAGGCATTTGCTTGAAATATTAACTTCAACTCCTGGAACATCTCATATGCTCCATGACGTTCAAAACGTCGTTGAAGACCAGGTTCTAAACCGTAAAGCATGGCACACTGAACTATTGAGTAGTCATCAGCTTTTCTCTGCCAGACGTTCTTAACGTCGTCAGTTGCATCTGCAGTAGGCCTGGCACCCAGCGGTGCTTCCAGGACGTAATTCTTCTGTGCAGCAATGAGGACAATCCTCAAGTTATGGACCCAGTCCGTGTAGTTGCTACCATCATCTTTCAACTTAGATTTCTCAAGGAACGCATTAAAATTCAACTGAACAACAGCACGAGCCATCTATCTACAACAAACATAGACAATCAAAATACTATCAGGTACTACGTTCATGATAAATTTAAGTTCAATTAATCATATTACTTAAGAACTCCCACTTAGACAGACATCTCTCTAGTCATCTAAGTGATCACGTGATCCAAATCAACTAAACCAAGTCCGATCATCACGTGAGATGGAGTAGTTTCAATGGTGAACATCACTATGTTGATCCTATCTACTATATGATTCACGTTCGACCTTTCGGTCTCCGTGTTCCGAGGCCATATCTGTATATGCTAGGCTCGTCAAGTTTAACCTGAGTATTCCGCGTGTGCAACTATTTTGCACCCGTTGTATTTGAATGTAGAGCCTATCACACCCGATCATCACGTGGTGTCTCAGCACGATGAACTTTCGCAACGGTGCATAGGGAGAACACTTCTTGATAATTAGTGAGAGATCATCCTAAAATGCTACCGTCAATCAAAGCAAGATAAGATGCATTAAGGATAAACATCACATGCAATCAATATAAGTGATATGATATGGCCATCATCATCTTGTGCTTGTGATCTCCATCTCCGAAGCACCGTCGTGATCACCATCGTCACCGGTGCGACACCTTGATCTCCATCAGAGCATCATTGTCGTCTCGCCAATCTTATGCTTCTCGACTATCGCTACCGCTTAGTGATAAAGTAAAGCATTACAGGCGATTGCATTGCATACAATAAGCGACAACCATATGGCTCCCCGCCAGTTGCCGATAACTAGGTTACAAAACATGATCATCTCATACAATAAAATATAGCATCACGTCTTGACCATATCACATCACAACATGCCCTGCAAAAACAAGTTAGACGTCCTCTACTTTGTTGTTTGCAAGTTTTACGTGGCTGCTACGGGCTTAGCAAGAACCGTTCTTACCTACGCATCAAAACCACAACGATAGTTCGTCAAGTTAGTGCTGTTTTAACCTTCGCAAGGACCGGGCGTAGCCACACTTGGTTCAACTAAAGTTGGAGAAACTGACACCCGCTAGCCACCTCTGTGCAAAGCACGTCGGGAGAACCGGTCTCGTGTAAGCGTCAGCGTAATGTCGGTCCGGGCCGCTTCATCCAACAATACCGCCCGAACCAAAGTATGACATCTTTGGTGAGCGTATGACTTGCATCGCCCACAACTCACTTGTGTTCTACTCGTGCATATAACATCTACGCATAAAACCAGGCTCGGATGCCATTGTTGGGAACGTAGTAATTTCAAAAAATTCCTACGCACACGCAAGATCATGGTGATGCATAGCAACGAGAGGGGAGAGTGTTGTCCATGTACCCTCGTAGACCGAAAGCGGAAGCGTTATAACAACGCGGTTGATGTAGTCGTACGTCTTCACGGCCCGACCGATCAAGCACCGAAACTACGACACCTTCGAGTTCTAGCACATGTTCAGCTCGATGACGTACCCCGGACTCCGATCCAGCAAAGTGTCGGGGAAGAGTTCCGTCAGCACGACGGCGTGGTGACGATCTTGATGTTCTACCGTCGCAGGGCTTCGCCTAAGCACCGCTACAATAATATCGAGGACTATGGTGGAGAGGGGCACCGCACATGGCTAAGAGATCTCAAGGATCAATTGTTGTGTCTCTAGGATGCCCCCTGCCCCCGTATATAAAGGAGCAAGGGGGGAGGCCGGCCGGCCCTTGCTAGGCACGCCAGGAGGAGGAGTCCTCCTCCTAGTAGGAGTAGGACTCCCCTCTTTCCTACACCTACTATGAGGGGAAAGGAAGGGGAGAGGGAGAAGGAAAGGGCGCGCCGCCTCTCCTAGTCCAATTCAGACCCGGAGGGGAGGGCGCGCAGCCCACCCTGGCTGCCCCCCTCTCTCTCTCCACTAAGGCCCATAAGGCCCATTACTTCTCCCGGGGGGGTTCCGGTAACCCTCCGGCACTCCGGTTTTCTCTGAAATCACCCGGAACACTTCCGGCGTCCGAATATAGTCGTCCAATATATCAATCTTTATGTCTCGACCATTTCGAGACTCCTCGTCATGTCCGTGATCATATCCGGGACTCCGAACAAACTTCGGTACATCAAAATTCATAAACTCATAATATAATTGTCATCGAAACCTTAAGCGTGCGGACCCTACGGGTTCGAGAACTATGTAGACATGACCTAGAACCGTTTCCGGTCAATAACCAATAGCGGAACCTGGATGCTCATATTGGCTCCTACATATTCTACGAAGATCTTTATCGGTCAAACCGCATAACAACATACGTTGTTCCCTTTGTCATCGATATGTTACTTGCCCGAGATTCGATCATCGGTATCTCAATACCTAGTTCAATCTCGTTACCGGCAAGTCTCTTTACTCGTTATGTAATACATCATTCCATAACTAACTCATTAGTTACATTACTTGCAAGGCTTATAGTGATGTGCATTACCGAGAGGGCCCAGAGATACCTCTCCGACAATCGGAGTGACAAAACCTAATCTCGAAATATGCCAACTTGATATGTCTCCGTCGTATATACTTTTCCAAACACTTTTGCCCTTGTTTTGGACTCTAACTTGTATGATTTGAATGGAACTAACCAGGACTGACGCTGTTTTCAGCAGAATTGCCATGATGTTGTTTTATGTGCAGAAAACAAAAGTTTTCGGAATGACCTGAAACTCCACGGGATGTCTTATAAATAATAATAAAAAATCCTTGCCAAAGATGAAGACCAGGGGGCCCACACCCTGTCCACGAGGGTGGGGGGCGCCCCCCCCCTCCTGGGCGCGCCCCCCTACCTCGTGGGCCCCCTGGAGACCCTCCGACGCCAACTCCAACTCCATATATTGGCTTTCGGGGAGAAAAAAATCAGAGAGAAGAAACCATCGCGTTTTACGATACGGAGCCACCGCCAAGCCCTAATCTCTCTCGGGAGGGCTGATCTGGAGTCCGTTCGGGGCTCCGGAGAGGGGGATTCATCGTCGTCGTCATCATCAACCATCCTCCATCACCAATTTCATGATGCTCACCGCCGTATGCGTGAGTAATTCCATCGTAGGCTTCTTTGGGCGGTGATGGGTTGGATGAGATTTATCATGTAATCGAGTTAGTTTTGTTAGGGTTTGATCCCTAGTATCCACTATGTTCTGAGGTTGATGTTGCTATGACTTTGCTATGCTTAATGCTTGTCACTAGTGCCCGAGTGCCATGAATTCAGATCTGAACCTATTATGTTTTCATGAATATATGTGCGTTCTTGATCCTATCTTGCAAGTCTATAGTCACCTATTATGTGTTATGATCCGACAACCCCGAAGTGACAATAATCGGGATACTTCGGTGATGACCATAGTTTGAGGAGTTCATGTATTCACTATGTGCTAATGCTTTGTTCCGGTTCTCTATTAAAAGGAGGCCTTAATATCCCTTAGTTTCCAATAGGACCCCGCTGCCACGGGAGGGTAGGACAAAACATGTCACGCAAGTTCTTTTCCATAAGCACGTATGACTATTTACGGAATACATGCCTACATTACATTGATGAATTGGAGCTAGTTCTATGTCACCCTATGTTATGACTGTTACATGATCCGGCATAATTATCCATCACTGATCCGGTGCCTATGAGCTTTCCATATACTGGTTCTCGCTTATTTACTTTTCCGTTGCTAGTGTTACAATCACTACAAAAATACGAAAGACATTACTTTTGTTGTCTTTACTTTTGTTACCGTTACCACCACTATCATATTACTTTGCTACTAAACACTTTGCTGCAGATACTAAGTTTCCAGGTGTGGTTGAATTGACAACTCAACTACTAATACTTGAGAATATTCTTTGGCTCCCCTTGTGTAGAATCAATAAATTTGGGTTGAATACTCTACCCTCGAAAACTGTTGCGATCCCCTATACTTGTGGATTATCAAGACCTTTTCTGGCGCCGTTGCCGGGGAGCATAGCTCTATTCTTTGAGTCACTTGGGATTTATATCTGCTGGACACTATGAAGAACTTGAAAGACGCTAAGACAACAATTTATCCCTCAACTACAAGAGGAGGTAAGGAACTGCCATCTAGCTCTGCACTTGATTCACCTTCTGTTATGAGTAAGCTAGCGATACCTAAACCTTCTTCTGCTATTCGTTCCGATATGTCGCATGTTATTGATGATGCCACTTCTGCTATGCATGATACTTATGATGAAACTACTTCTATGCTTGATACTACTGTGCCCCTTGGTGAATTTCTAGATGAACAAATTTCTAGGTCTAGAGAAAGAGAAACTATTGAAACTGAATACAATGATGAAAGTGATGATGAGGATATGCCTGCTATTCCCGAGGGTTATCTTTTGATGCGGAATCTTCTGCAGCTATTTTTTTCCTGCCGGGATATATATGAACTTAAGAGGCTGCTAGTTAAATGGAGTAAAGAATCTCTTAGAGATAGGATGAGACCTGACCCTGCTTTTGCTACTTCACCTATCTATGTTCCTGATAAGGATTATGAATTCTCTGTTGATCCTGATATAATTACTTTGGTTGAATCCGATCCTTTTTATGGCTATGAATCTGAAACTGTTGTGGCACATCTTACTAAGTTAAATGATATAGCTGCCCTGTTTACTAATGATGAGAGATCGCGCTACTTTTATATACTCAAAATATTTCCGTTCTCATTAAAGGGTGATGCTAAGGTATGGTTTAATTCTCTTGATCCTGGTTGTGTGCGTAGTCTCCGGGATATGATTTATTACTTCTCTGCTAAATATTTCCCTGCTCATAAGAAACAAGTTCCTTTGAGGGAAATATACAACTTCGTACAAATTGAAGAAGAGAGTCTCCCACAAGCTTGGGGGAGGCTTCTCAAGTTACTTAATGCTTTGCCTGATCATCCTCTTAAGAAACCTGAAATACTTGATATCTTTTATAATGGACTAACCGATGCTTCCGGAGATTACCTGGATAGTTGTGTTGGTTCTCTTTTCAGGGAAAGAACACCGGATGAAGCTGAAATTCTATTGAATAATATGTTGGCAAATGAAAATAATTGGGCACCTCCTGAGCCAATTCCTGAGCCAGCTCCAGAGCCAATTACTGAGCCTATTCCTAAACCAACTCTGAAGAAGAGATGTGTTCTATTTCTCAGTCCAGAAAATATGCAAGCGGCAAAGAAATCTATGAAAAAAAGGTATTAAAGCTGAAGACGTTAAGAATTTACCTCCTACTGAAGAAATACATGGTCTTAATCTACCGCCTGTTGAAGAAGTGTATGATCTCAATTCTTTATTCACTGAAGAACCTCCTGATCCCGATATCCCGACACAGGTAGTAAAGGTAAATTCTCTCCACAGATATGATAAAGTTGAAGTCCCTCCTACTAAAATTGCTAGTCAGTGCTTGGATGAGTTTGATAACTTTATGTTTAAGCAAGATGACTTTAATGCTTATTTTGGTAGACAATTAAAACAGAATACCTTTATGATTAAACGCTTGGGTGATTATATGGCTAATATTAGAGGTGAACTTAAACTTGTTAGCAAACATGCTTCTATGGTTACCACTCAAGTAGAACAAGTACTTAAAGCTCGTAAAGAAGTGCTTGATGAAATGAATAGTAAGAAAAATGATTATCTTTGTTAGAGTGGCTACTAGAACTGGTAGAATGACTCAGGAACCTTTGTATCCTGAAGGCCACCCTAAGAGAATCGAGCAAGATTCTCAGAGAAATAATATTGATATGCCTAGTTCTTCTAAAAGGAAGAAAAAGAAAAATGATAGAACTGTGCAAACTTATAGTGAACCTTATGCTGAACCACCTGAGCATCCAAATGACATCTCTATGTCTGATGCTGAAACACAATCTGGTAATGAACATGAACCTAGTGAAAATGTTAATGATGATGTTCATGATGATGCTCAACCTAGTAATGATAATGATGTAGAAGTTGAACCTGCTTTGTTGATCTTGATAACCCACAATCAAAGAATCAACGTTATGATAAAAGAGACTTCGTTGCTAGGAAACATGGTAAAGAAAGGGAACCATGGGTTCGTAAACCCATGCCCTTTCCTCCCAAACCATCCAAGAAAAGGATGATGAGGATTTTGAGCGCTTTCTTTGAAATGATTAGACCCATCTTTTTTGCGTGTCACGATTGGTGATATGCTCAAAATGAATCCTTATGCTAAATATATGAAAGATATTGTTACAAATAAAAGAAAGATACCGAAGCTGAAATTTCCACCATGCTTGCTAATTATACTTTTAAGGGTGGAATACCAAAGAAACTTGGAGATCCAGGAGTACCTACTATACCATGCTCCATTAAGAGAAATTATGTTAAAACTACTTTATGTGATCTTGGAGCCGGTGTTAGTGTTATGCCTCTCTCTTTATATCGTAGACTTGACTTGAATAAGTTGACACCTACTGAAATATCTTTGCAAATGGCTGATAAATCAACTGCTATACCTGTCGGTATTTGTGAGGATGTGCCTGTTGTGGTTGCAAACATTACTGTTTTAACAGACTTTGTTATTCTTGATATTCCCGAGGATGATAGTATGTCTATTATTCTTGGAATGGAAGACCTTTCCTTAACACTACAGGGGCTGTTATTGATTGCAACAAAGGCAATGTCACTTTTCATGTTAATGGTAATGAGCATACGGTACACTTTCCGAGGAAACAACCTCAA
Source organism: Aegilops bicornis (assembly GCA_021605145.1). Classification (NCBI taxonomy): domain Eukaryota; kingdom Viridiplantae; phylum Streptophyta; class Magnoliopsida; order Poales; family Poaceae; genus Aegilops; species Aegilops bicornis. The sequence continues at coordinate 199,909,724 of CM038675.1, read as the reverse complement.
GTTCATAGTATCAACTCTATTGGAAAAATTCCATCGATTATATTTGGAGGTTTTGAATTTCCTCTCCCTACTGTCAAGAAGAAATATGATATACTTATTATTGGGGATGTCCATATCCCCGCTGAGGTAACATAGTGTTATTTGAAATTTCTCCGGTTCCAAGTTAATCGGAATGAGTTTGTTAACAAGACTTGATCAACCTTGTTAGTGGATTCTTTTTGATGAGCATGAGATGGATGAAACTAGAAGCACAACCTTCTGTACCCTCTTTATATTCTCTGCTCTTTAGTAGAAATAAAGTAAAATAATATTTTTCTAACTGTTTCCTGATTTATCCGTGCAATATAAAAATATCCCGAAAATAGAAGTCCTCAGAATGCCATGCCAATTTAATATGATTTTTTCGGGAATATTTGAGGATTTTTAGTGCAAAAATTACATGGGGAGCTGCCACCTGGCCACGAGGGTGGAGGGCACGCCCTACCCCCTGGGCGTGCCCCCTGCCTCGTGGGCCCACGGTGGCCCTCCTCCACTTATTCCTGCACCTATCTTCTTCCTCTACCTCACACAAACCCGAAAAACCAACTCAAGCTCGTGTTCCAGCCACTTGTTGTGATTTTCGATCTCCTTGCTCAAAGCACCTCTCGCAAAACTGCTTGGGGAGATTGTTCCTTGGTATGTGACTCCTCCATTGGTCCAGTTAGTTTTTGTTCTAGTGCTTTATTCTTTGCAAATTTGTGCTGCATAGGTGACCATGTTCTTGAGCTTGCATGTCAAATTTATATGGTTCCAAGTAGTTCTAATGCTTGATATATGCTCTAGGCACTTGTATGAGTAGTTGCTATCAGTTTTATTGAAGTTGGCTCACTTTTGTTTGAAGTCACTAAAAAATTCAGAATTTTTTCAGAGAAAACAATATGTTTAGGAAGATGTTCCAAGGTGGTTCTTCAAGGAAGCAAGGTCCCAGGCTTGCAATGCGTGATGCTGACGAGGAACCACCAAGAGACGCTCCTGTGAGGCCCCGTGAATGGCCTTCGGAAAATTTTACGGATCAGCGAGAATCAAAGAAGAATTTAACGATATTTGCGTAATGCCGGTCTTGAGGACTTTGAAGGTGACAAATGCCCCGATATCATGATCTCACAAGTTCATTTGTGGAGAGGTTTGAGTTTTCATCTTCGCATAATTCTCCTTCAGTCATGTTTGACCTTTATGACAAATCTTATACCATGGACTTAGAGGATTTCACTTTTGCTTGCAAACTTCCATCTTGGGATAGTATCAGGGATCCCCCTAAATCTGAATATAGAGACTTTCTTGCTAGAATAACTATGGGGGAATCTAGAGATATAACACAAGCCACTATAGGGAGCATTCAATTTCCTGCTATACATTATTTTGCTCTCTCATAGGTAGATGCATAAATGCTAAGGATGAAGCATGTCACATGTGTGCTCCTGATCTCAGCATTCTCAGAAGTGCTGTGTTAGGAGACCAATCTTATCATATGGGAGCCATTGTAGCTCGTAGGTTGCATCATAATAGACATAACGGAGTGTCGGGGAAGCTGATCTGGCCCACGAACACCTATGGGACCGGCGGACCGAGCCCCTTTCGGTTCGGCGGGGGGCGGAGGTCGCACGAAGAGCAGATCGAGGCGAAGCACACGAGCAATTTACCCAGCTTCGGAGCTCTCCGGAGAGATAACACTCCTACTGCTGCATGTCTGAGTGTATTGAGTTCTTGCTCAGGAGCGCTGAGTGCTACAGTACACACAAGCTGCTAACGAGACCGAGCGTGAGTGTTCTCTGGCTTTGAACCTTTCGAAACCCCTCTCTACGTTGCGCATGGGCCTCCTTTTATATGCTAAAGGGGTCTCCGACAGGTGGCAACGTAGACAAGGGTAAAAATGGAAAAGGAGTGGTTGGTACAGCTACTTGTACAGTGTATCATACCTAACCTCGACGGCGGGGACAAAGGCATTAAATGCCCGTCACGTCGCCCTAACGGTCTGAGAAAGGACCGTCGGCGCCACCGCTTGCCACGATGGCAATCTTGTCGGCGCCGCTTGCCACCAGCGCTCCACCGGCCGCCGGCCTCTTGCCACTGTACGCTGGAAAGGTCCTGTGCGACACGTTAGTGGATGTCTTTGGAGCCAGGTACAGTGGTGGTGGTCATGCAAGCGCCTTGCGGTTGTTGTCTTGTCGCTTAGGAAGCTTGTCGCTCACCGGGCCTTCCTGGCAAGCTCCTCTTGCCGGGCCTTGTCTCCTAGGTGCCTTGGGTGTCCTTCCCGGCAAGCTCCTCTTGTCGGGGCCTTGTCTCCTTGGCTTGAATACTTTGTTCTTGAATGGCTCCAAAGGAACCACGGAGGACCTTGGCGGTCACCCGGTAAGCCTTGCCGCGGAGGGCTGCAACTGCCCGTGCACAAGTTCGGGATACTAGGGTACCCCTACTCTAGTACACCGACACGGAGATTTCTTTGGAGGAATTTATGCAACCCGTTTAGCTAATTTTCTTGAGATAGACATTCGTGAGGGTGACATGGAGTTACCCCCTACTTATTTGGATTTTGATTCTATGGTTTCCCACCAGTTTGTTGAGAGGACTGAACCACCTCTCCAGTATCGACTAATCTTTAACAAATGGCATGTTGTCCATGTTACTCTTCCTGCTCCTGCCTTCTTTGATTTTCAGACAAAAGGAAGATATATTATTACCGTGAGAGGAGGCAGATGAGTACGAGAGGAGAGCGGAGGCAGCTCGGCGCCACGCTGCAGCTTCGGGAGGCGATAGCCACTGCATCGCAAAGATCTGACCCAGCTACACCTACGGGTATCCGCCAGCTATCCTCGGCAATAGACCAACTTAGGCCAAAAGCCTAAGCTTGGGGAGTACGTATTTCTCACCGACATTACATTCATGTTCACACACACTAATTGCTAGATGTGGGTGCTCATACTCTTTCACTGCAATATCCATGCTAGTTAATTTTCTTTTTCCTGCTTTCTTCTTGTGTGTTTAATAAACCTTAAGAAAACCAAAAAAATTAGTAGTAGTTTATTTTCCTGCTGTAGTAGTAATAATTAAAAAGAAAACCCAAAAATATTTCCCGTTCTTCTTTTGCTTGTTGGGAGCTTTCCCGTGTAAATAGTTTTTATTTCCTTTCTTTTCTTTGGGAATTCGAGGAGAAGACCATGATTAAATTGTTGAAGTGGCCCTTATATGCATCATTGTTGATTTAACCAAGAGCCCATATTGCCTTGTCTTCTCCTGTTCATTGAATGCTCGCAGATTCCAACTTAGTCCAATGCACGTGAACTCTTATTATTATTCACACCGTTCGGGCGTGCAAGTGAAAGGCAATTATGATGATATATGATGGACTGACTGAGATGGAAAAGCTGGTATGAACGACCTCTTTTGTTTTTGTAAATATGATGAGTTCATCGTTCTTGATTCAACTTATTATGAATAAACATGTTTGCAATGACAATTAGAGATCATAGTTGCTTGTGCCATGCTTGATTAGCTATGAGTTATAATAGTTTACCTTGCGTGCCAAAATGCTATTAAAATGGTTGTGATGTGGTATGATGGGGTGGTATCCTCCTTTGAATGATTTAAGTGACTTGACTTGGCACATGTTCACGCATGTAGTTGAAACAAATCAACATAGCCATCACGATATTTATGTTCATGGTGGATTATATCCTACTCATGCTTGTATTCAATGTTTATTAATTTTAATGCATGTTCATGACTGTTGTCGCTTCCCAGTCTTTTGCTAGCCTTCACTTGTTGTGACGCCCGGATAATTAAGCTACAGTAACCTCTGCTAATGCTGCCACGTCACCTCGGTTACTGTTGCTAACCTCGCGTTAGATCGAAACCGATTCGAATACAAATTCAAAATCAATCAAACAATAAAAGTTTTCAAATATTAAAACTAAAATGTTCGGAGTGATCCAACTAATGCATAGGTAATTATGGTGGAGAAACCTAAATTTAATAAAATGTTTAAGTGTTCAAAATAATTAAAACTGTAGGTTAAATAATGAAATAAATGCCTTTTGAATTTTATAAAATATTAAACTATTTTAGTTGGGATAAGGATTAATGTGCTAGTAGTTTATTTAAAAGTACCAATTTAGGTGTTAGTGATAAATTTTACTAAAACTAAATAAAATGTAACTAAAATAAAATAGGAAAGAATAAATAAAAGGAAAGGAAATAAAGCGAAGTCAAAACAAACAAACAAACCCCCCACCTTGCTGGGCCTTAGCCCAAGAGGCCCAAATGGGCGGCGCCTGGTCGTTCCCCTTTCTCTGTTATGGCACCGAGCGCCGAGCGCACTCCGCCAGACCACCTGCCGTGGCGCCGATGAGGATAAGGGCAAAGCCACGGGCTCCACTCGTCTCCCCACCCCACTTGCCCCCTCGCCCTCCCCCGAAACCCTAGCGCGCCCACAATCCCCCTCTCGTCCCCTTCCTCGCCTCTGTTCGAGATGCCCGAGCGCCCCCGTCGCCGTCGATCGCCGTAGCTGTGACCATCGTCGTCCGTTCGTCGCCCCGGCAAGTCCTACAGCTCCACCGTGGTCCTCTGCTTCCACTACACCGCTGGATCGAGCCCCGGAGCCCCTCGCGTCACCGCACTCTTCTTCTTCTCCGGCTCGGCCACCGCATCGTCCTCGTCCTTGATCTACGCCACCGGTCCTCCCCGAGCCCTCTGCCCAGACCCCACGCTCCCTCGGTGAGCCTCTGCGCCGGATGCGCCCTCCCCTGTCTCCACTGTTGCGTTTGTAGCGACCGTTCCACGCTCACCAACGCCGCCACTGGCCTCGTCGCCCGGCATGGCCACGGTGACCATTTGGTCTCGTGCATGCCAACATTCCGCTTCACGCAGCGTCGAGTAGGCACCATAGGCACCTCGCGCTCGCTTTGCGCCCGTAGCCCGTTCCGTACCTCGCTCAAGAACCTCGCCGCCGATGAGCTCGATGCGCTCAGCTCCGCCACCGCAGCCTCCGCCACCGTCACGGATCGCTCGTCGCCGTCTTGTCGTTCGAGCAGCCCGGCCGCGCCAAAACGGTGCGGGGTGGACGAATCCCGCAGCTCTCCCGATCACTCCGCCATCGGAATGGTCGCCGGAGTTAGATCCGACGCGTCTCCGGTGGGTGCCGAGCTGGCACCCACGTGGCACCGCTGAGCCTTGGTCGGTGGGCCCAGGCCCCCTGAATCTGATGACTTGGGTCAACGCCGGCGTAACCGCCCCTGTGTCTATGACATGTGGGTCTCGAATGAATAAACCAATTAAAATAAATAATTAAACTGTTAGTTAGTTAGTTGGTTAATTAAAGTGCTAAACACCCCTAACTAGTAGGCCCACCGCTAATTAGGTTAATTAGATTAAACCAACTCTGTTTAGTTAATTCAACGATGACACGTGGGTCCGATCGACCCACAGCCAGATTTGACTCAGTCAACCTCACTTGTTGACTGATGATCTCAACATTGCGTCATCTTGACATCGCCAGACACTATTCTCGATAATGTTAGAATTAAATAACTAATTAAAATCAGAAAATGATTTAAATCTTTAGAAAATCATATCTTTTAATCTGTAACTCGGATGAAAATACTTTCTACATGAAAGTTGCTCAGAACGACGAGACGAACCCGGATACGCAACCCGTTCGTCCGCCACACACACCTAACATATCAAACTCGCAACTTTCCCCCTCCGGCTCCTCTGCCCGAAAACACGGAACACCGGGGATACTTTCCCGGATGTTTCGCCCCTTCACCGGTATCACCTCATACCGCGTTAGAACACGTCTAGCTCTGCTTGTTGTCCTGTTATGCTCTTGCCTGCTAAGTATTCATTGTTTCTTCCCCCTCTTCTTCCGCTAGACACCGAGACCGATGCCGCTGCTGCCCAGTACAACTACGGTGTTGACGACCCTCCTTGTCTGAACAACCAGGCAAGCCCCCCCTTTGATCACCAGATATCGCCTACTCTTCTCTATACTGCTTGCATTAGAGTAGTGTAGCATGTTACTGTTTTTAGTTAATCCTATACCTTTGCATAGGCTGTCCTTGCTACTACTGTTGTTACCTTTACCTGCTATCCTACTGCTTAGTATAGGATGCTAGTGTTCCATCAGTGGCCCTACACTCTTGTCCGTCTGCCATGCTATACTACTGGGCTGTGATCACTTTGGGAGGTGATCACGGGCATATACTATATACTTTACACGTTACATTACCCGTGATAATCTTGTTAGGAGATGGGGGCTGAAAGGACAGGTGGCTCCGTCCCGGTAGAGGTGGGCCTGGGTTCCCGACGGCCCCCGACTGTTACTTTGTGGCGGAGCGACAGGGCAGGTTGAGACTACCTGGGTGAGAGGTGGGCCTGGGTTCCCGACGGCCCCCGACTGTTACTTTGTGGCGGAGCGACAGGGCAGGTTGAGACTACCTGGGTGAGAGGTGGGCCTGGCCCTGGTCGGTGTTCGCGGATACTTAACACGTTTAACGAGATCTGGGTATTTGATCTGAGTCTGGCCATTTGGTCTATACGCACTAACCATCTACGTGGGAGTAGTTATGGGTATCCCGGCGTCGTGGTATCAGCCGAAGCACTTCGTGACGCCACGGCGGCGCGGCGCGCCGGATTGGGAACGCCTGTTAGGCTAGGTCTGCGTCCGGCCGCCCACGCAACGTGCAGGTGTGCATTGGGCGATGGGCCCAGACCCCTGTGCGCTTAGGTTTAGACCGGCGTGCTGGCCTCTCTGTTGTGCCTAGGTGGGGCTGCGACGTGTTGATCTTCCGCGGCCGGGCATGACCCAGGAAAGTGTGTCCGGCCAAATGGGATCAAGCGTGTTGGGTTATGTGGTGCACCCTGCAGGAAGTTAATCTATTCGACTAGCCGTGATCTTGATAACAGGACGATTTGGAGTTGTACCTTGACCTTATGACAACTAGAACCGGATACTTAATAAAACACACCCTTCCAAGTGCGGATACAACCCGGTGGTCGCTCTCTCTCAGGGTTACGAGGAGGGGATCGCCGGGTAGGATTATGCTATGCGATGCTACTTGGAGGACTTCAGTCTGCTCTCTTCTACATGTTGCAAGACGGAGGCTTCCAGAAGCGTAGTCTTCGACAGGATTAGATATCCCTCTCTTACTCTGGTATTCTGCAATTCAGTCCACTGATATGGCCCTTTACACATATATCCATGCATATGTAGTGTAGCTCCTTGCTTGCGAGTACTTTGGATGAGTACTCACGGTTGCCTTGTTCCCCCTTTTCCCCCTATCTCTACTCGTTTGCTGCGACTGCACGATGGAGCCCAGAGCCCGAGCGCCACCGTCGATGGCGACTACTACCCGGAGGTGCCTACTACTACGTGCAGCCCGGCGGACGCGACTGGAGTAGTTTAGGAGGATCCTGTGCAGGAGGCCTGCGCCTCTTTCGATCTGTATCCCAGTTTGTGCTAGCCTTCTTAAGGCAAACTTGTTTAACTTATGTCTGTACTCAGATATTGTTGCTTCCGCTGACTCATCTATGATCGAGCACTTGTATTCGAGCCCTCGAGGCCCCTGGCTTGTATTATGATGCTTGTATGACTTATTTATGTTTTAGAGTTGTGTTGTGATATCTTCCCGTGAGTCCCTGATTTTGATCGTACACATTTGCGTGCATGATTAGTGTACGAGTAAATCGGGGGCATCACAAGTTGGTATCAGAGCCGACTGCCTGTAGGAATCCCCCTTCCAACTCCGTGGCCAAAGTCGAGTCTAGACATTACAAAAACTTTTACTAACATGGCTGTGTGCCTTACGGGCCCATGTCGCCATTTGGGTGGTATTAGGATCTTTTACTCCTCGATCTGTACTCTGGGAATCTGATCTCTCTTCTATTCGGGTTAAACGAATTTTACTAACTCTGACTCTAGGTTCTCGATAATACTTTCTCCGGAGAGCCTCTTCAGTCCAGATGATTACTTTGCGCACCGAAGGATCCCGAAGATACCTTCCGATATTCTCCCGAGACCTTGTGCCCTTTGCTTTTGCAATTCCCTACCACTGCAATATCCCTATGGATAAATACTTACACCCGTCGTTCTTACTTTATACCCAGTCGATCTTGTTATTACAAGATACCTTGAAATCCTTTCTATTGTTCCGAGAATATTTTGTGCCTACTGCCTTGCAGTTCCTTGCCACTTGAATACCCCTACGGATAATTTCTCGCCCTTATCGAGTATCCGTTCATCCCCAGTTGTTCAGATGTTTCACAAAAGTCTTTGAAATACTATTCAATCCTCCGAAAATCCTTAGCAGCTTTATTGCTCTGCAAATACTTGTCTACTTGCATTATGGATGCTTCCCATATATCCGCAATATTCACTAGTATCTTTTGACACCGTCATTTTGATCCTATTGATTCAACATGTGTGCGAATGCACACAATCATCTATCAACCCTTCTAAATTATCTTTCCGGCTCAGACATCATTTTTGAGCATGAGCTGGTTCTCGACCAAACTATTTGTCGTCAATTGTGCCTCTGGTCTATCCAACTTATCCATCCTTGATCAGAGCGACTGCTTCTGATCCTTTGTTTTGGAAATCGTAATTCCTTTGTTATCTAAGCATCGAATTATTCAGATGTTCTATAATATGATGCCCGTGCATTCTTCTTCCTCTGGTTGAGTACCGATGCTCACATCGGATCCCTTGTGGACCATCGGTTCCTTTGTTGGATTTTATCCGATGTTGTCCTTCATATTGAATAACCTTGAGAGCCTTTCCATGGGTATATAATGCCTTTGGTACATTGTATCATCTGCTTTTGAACAATGCTCTACTTTCGAGCTTGTATTATTTACCCCGAAGTTTGTGGTATATGTTCGTAAGATGCCCTGATGGGTTGAACCTATGCCTTTCTTAATATGTGTGAACTCGGAAGTTTTCACGGGTCATACTCATCTGGTATTTCACCAGGTAAAACTTTCAACACTAATGCCATTATCGAAACAAAAAGTGAATGTAAGGTTATGCTTTGGAGAAGTGGGAGTCGACCTTGAACTTTGTGTTCATGCCCATGGACATGATGTATACCTGATCATGGAAGCTTCTCTTAAAATAATTATCCCCTTGTTATAAGATCATCTTGTATCTGTGGACGTGGTTCTGACCATGTTTCTCCTTGATTCCATTTCTCGTACAAGTTTGATCACTTGTCTTCTGCAAAGCAATACCCTAGTCCAAACCCTACTTTGATTTGACGTCGAGTGTTACCCCCTGGTATCTCGAGATTATCTTGGAACTGCATAACTTCTTATGAGTTCTTCATCAAGTGCTACATTCTCACCGATTCCAATTTTTCACGGGCTCTGAGTTATTAAACACTCAAGGACACCGATAATCGAACCAAGTCCGCACTTTTCACGGTTCAGCAACTCTTCAGTAAGCTTCTATAAGTACGAGTTTGAACCCGATCACGCCATTCCTAGCCTGTTTGGCTATATCATTGTCGTGACGATTCTAACTGTGCTACCTGGTCCTTATTCTCGGAGCACCAATTTGCGACGATAGCTAAGCTTACGTCGATTTCCCTCATCATACCCTTTCACCTTAAACAACAAGCTTGAGTTCGAGTTCGTGTCGTAACTGTGGTTCCAATAACCTCTTGCTTCGTCATTCCTTTGGCTTGATGTCGTCGCTGATTGAATTACATCTTCGTGAAATCTCTCGACAACTGTGCCGTGATCATCATCAACATCCTAAGCTCTACCAAGATATATATCAAATTCTTGATGGGTAATACCATCCTTGCCCCTCGATGTTTCGTGTTATCATCGACCACTTTATTGCCCTCCGTTCAACACAAACTTGTTCGTGTTTTGTGTTATACCTTGAGTTCCTTGCTACCCAGCATTGTTCTTCTTTACCTTGTAATATTACCACCTTTTATGTCAAGAATGTCGTGGGAATTTCACCACCTCTTAATAATTCTTGGTATGGTGATACTTCTCACCATCACCATTCTTCTTGGGTCCTCGTGTTGATTCCAACCAGGGTACCAACAAGTGAGCGGTGCTGTTTGGATTCCGCCCTTCTAGCAACCATATTGCTTTGAAGTTAATGGTCGACCGTTCATTCTTAGACTATTGATTATTGAATCACCATTCCAATGTTGGCCGTGCAACCCAGCCCATATTTCGGGTGCACCTTTCAACCAATGTTTAATTGTGTATGTTTTCCTCGAGCATACATCATTATACCATTTGATCTGACAAATTCTATCTCCTTGTTCACATAATTGTGGAAATCCACCTTTTTGGAAATTTCAAGGATTGTTACTGACTCCATTAGCTATCCCGTCATCCTCTCCTTGATTTAATGATGAGCTCTTGTTTCGGAACTTGCTCCCATACCTGACACCAATCAGATCTGAATCTCGGTCAGATATGATGGTTGGGACATATTTCCAAGAGTTATAACATTGGTCTTTAACCCGATAAGGTGATGTCATCCTAACACACCTGCCCGGAGGGCCTATTGTTATAGTTCTTCCTTTTAGCAATGTTAGTCATTCTTCCATGAGGAAATTGTAAGACTTATTCTATAAGTTGTTCCTGATGGATCCTTTGTGTTTCCAAAGTCTAATCTTCATCTGATGACCATGTCAATGCTATCTCGAAGCATGTCTGTGGTACTCCGATTTTCAATAAGAACATTTGAAGCCCAATGCTAAATGTTTCCTGCTCAATTATCCAAACACCGTTGTATGGGTAATGTCATGAAATTTTTCTCCCCGTACCTAAAAGGGTTTTCTACTTTATATCCTGTCATGGATATCATGCTCTATTTTCCCTTGGAAAGGATATACCCCTGAAATATGTGTTTAAACACATTTTCCTTTCCATTGTTCTGTTTAATATGATAATCATATTTTACTTTCCATTGGTTGTTTGAACCTTTCTTGTGATCTATATGATCTAAGCAGCAATATTCTACTGCTTATGTAAACTCCTCGATGTGCAATTCTGTCAGCAAGAACCTGTTACTATTGTTGATGGCATTCCGGTAGCCACCGATGGACGAGAACTTTGCATATTGGTCTGCCTCGTTCAACGAGCAGGAAAATGGTTCTCTTCGTCCCTCGCCCTTGGTACCAATGGTTGTTGCCGACATAATCGATAGTCTATCCTCTGACATGCCTTGCTTACATGATCGTGCAAGACGTCATCGCCCTTCCTACTTTTAACCCACATGGTGGGCCCATAACCCACACTTCCACGGGATCGAAACCTGACTCTCCAGTACACCCTGTTATCAAAGTTATTCCTCGCGTTTGACTTCGTATGTAATTCACGGGCCACCTGCCTAGTGATCTATTTTGGTATCAGACGCAATACTTATTCCCATTGCTCTGAACCCCTTTCACACTTCGTTTTAGGCAACGAACGTTTGCCTATGCGTTTGAAACTTCTATTTTGCACCTTCTTATTTTGCTCTCGATAATTGCTTAAGTTTCAATTCGAGAGTTACTATCCGCCACCCTCCACGATGTTCTCTACGGAATCGTGACCTTGTAGAGGTCAGTTCTTCTGGAGATACCCCTTATCATTTTTCGTAAGTACGATGGAGTTCCCAAAGAAAGGATGCGGACTTCATCATGATGCCCTGAAGAAGAGGAATGGAGCAAACAACACAATGGATCGACCTCTTCGAGAAGAGCAAGCCAGCATGAGAAGACCCGCTAGATTCGTTACCAAACCTCCCCCCCCCCTTTCACTACCTCTTAAATCTCGGGACGAGATTTCTTGTAGTGGAGGAGAATTGTGACGCCCGGATAATCAAGCTACAGTAACCTCTGCTAATGCTGCCACGTCACCTCGATTCTTTATTGCTAACCTCGCGTTAGATCGAAACCGATTCAATACAAATTCAAAATCAATCAAACAATAAAAGTTTTCAAATATTAAAACTAAAATGTTCGGAGTGATCCAACTAATGCATAGGTAATTATGGTGGAGAAACCTAAATTTAATAAAATGTTTAAGTGTTCAAAATAATTAAAACTGTAGGTTAAATAATGAAATAAATGCCTTTTGAATTTTATAAAATATTAAACTATTTTAGTTGGGATAAGGATTAATGTGCTAGTAGTTTATTTAAAAGTACCAATTTAGGTGTTAGTGATAAATTTTACTAAAACTAAATAAAATGTAACTAAAATAAAATAGGAAAGAATAAATAAAAGGAAAGGAAATAAAACAAAGTCAAAACAAATAAACAAACCCTGCCCCACTGGCCTTAGCCCAGCAGGCCCAACGGCCGAAAGGCTCGGGTCGTTCCCCCTTTCTCTGCTGTAGCGACCGAGCGCCCGAGCGCGCTCCCGCAAGACCACCTCGCCGGCGGCGCCGATGAGGATAAGGGCAAAGCCACGGGCTCCACTCGTCTCCCCACCCCACTTGCCCCCTCGCCCTCCCCCGAAACCCTAGCGCGCCCAAAATCCCCCTCTCGTCCCCTTCCTCGCCTCTGTTCGAGATGCCCGAGCGCCCCCGTCGCCGTCGATCGCCGTAGCTGTGACCATCGTCGTCCGTTCGTCGCCCCGGCAAGTCCTACAGCTCCATCGTGGTCCCCTGCTTCCACTACACCGCTGGATCGAGCCCCGGAGCCCCTCGCGTCACCGCACTCTTCTTCTTCTCCGGTTCGGCCACCACATCGTCCTCGTCCTTGATCTACGCCACCGGTCCTCCCCGAGCCCTGCCCGGACCCACGCTCCCTCGGTGAGCCTCTGCGCGGATCGCCTCCCTGTCTCCTCTGTTCGTTTGTAGCGACCGTTCCACGCTCACCCGAACGCGCCGCCACTTGGCCTCGTCGCCGGCGTGGCCATGGTGACCATTTGGTCTCGTGCATGCCAACGTTCCGCTTCATGCGTCGAGTAGGCACCATAGGCACCTCGCGCAGCTCGCTTTGCGCCCCGTAGCCCCGTTCCCGTACCTCGCCCGAAGAACCTCGCCGCCGATGAGCTCGATGCGCTCAGCTCCGGCCACCGCAGCCTCCGCCACCGTCACAGATCGCTCCGTCGCCGTCTTGCCGTTCGAACGAGCCCGGCCGCGCCCAAAACGGTGCGGGGTGGACGAATCCCGCAGCTCTCCCGATCGCTCCGCCGTTGGAATGGTCGCCGGAGTTAGATCCGACGCGTCTCCGGTGGGTGCCGAGCTGGCACCCACGTGGCACCGCCTGGGCCACTGGCTGGTGGGCCCAGGGCCCCCCCTTTTGAACTGTTCACTTGGGTCAATCCGACGTAACCGCCCTGTGTCTATGACATGTGGGTCTTGAATGAAAAACAAATTAAAATAAATAATTAAATCGTTAGTTAGTTAGTTGGTTAATTAAAGTGCTAAACACCCCCTAACTAGTAGGCCCACCGCTAATTAGGTTAATTAGATTAAACCAACTCTGTTTAGTTAATTCGATCGATGACACGTGGGTCCGATCGACCCACAGGCCAGATTTGACTCAGTCAACCTCACTGTTGATTGATGATCTCAGCATTGCGTCATGCTGACATCAGCAGACACTATTCTGGATAATGTTAGAATTAAATAACTAATTAAAATCAGAAAATGATTTAAATCTTTAGAAAATCATATCTTTTAATCTGTAACTCGGATGAAAATACTTTCTACATGAAAGTTGCTCAGAACAACGAGACGAACCCGGATACGCAACCCGTTCGTCCGCCACACACCCCTAACATATCAAACTCGAAACTTTCCCCCTCCGGCTCCTCTGCCCGAAAACACGGAACACCGGGGATACTTTCCCGGATGTTTCCCCCCTTCACCGGTATCACCTCATACCGCGTTAGAACACGTCTAGCTCTGCTTGTTGTCCTGTTATGCACTTGCTTGCTAAGTATTCATTGTTTCTTCCCCCCTCTTCTTCCGCTAGACACCGAGACCGATGTCATTGCCCAAGACGACTACGGTGTTGACGACCCTCCTTGTCCGAACAACCGTGCAAGCCCCCCCTTTGATCACCAGATATCGCCTACTCTTCTCTATACCGCTTGCATTAGAGTAGTGTAGCATGTTCTTGTTTTAGGTAATCCTATCTTTCTTTGCATAGCCGTCCTTGCTACTCTGTTGTTACCTTTACCTTTATCCTCTTGCTTAGTATAGGATGCTAGTGTTCCATTAGTGGCCCTACACTCTTGTCCATCTGCCATGCTATACTACTGGGCTGTGATCACTTCGGGAGGTGATCACGGGCATATACTATATACTTTACACTGTTACATTACCGTGATAATCGTTAGGAGATGGGGGCTGAAAGGATGTGGCTCCGTCCCGGTAGAGGTGGGCTGGGTTCCCCCGGCCCCGATTTACTTTGTGGCGGAGTGACAGGCAGGTTGAGACTACCTGGGTGAGAGGTGGGCCTGGCCTGGTCGGCGTTAGCGGATACTTAACACGTTTAACGAGATCCGGTATTTGATCCGTGGTTCCGCCATTTGGTCTATACGCACTAACCATCTACGTGGGAGTAGTTATGGGTATCCCGACGCCGTGGTATCACCGGCACTTCGTGACGCCAGCCGATCGAGTGGCGCGCGCGGATTGACCGGAACGCTGTTAGGCTAGGTTCTGCTTCGCCGCCCACGCAACGTCAGTGTGTGCATTGGGCGATGGGCCCGCACTTCGCGGCGCTTAGGTTTAGACCGGCGTGCTGGCCTCTGTTGTGCCTAGGTGGGGCTGCGGCGTGTTGATCTTCCGCGACCGGGCATGACCCAGAAAGTGTGTCCGCCAAATGGGATCAAGCGTGTTGGGTTATGTGGTGCACCCTGCAGGAAGTTAATCTATTCGAATAGCCGTGATCTTGATATGTGACGATTTGGAGTTGTACCTTGACCTTATGACAACTAGAACCGGATACTTAATAAAACACACCCTTCCAAGTGCGGATACAACCCGGTGGTCGCTCTCTCTCGTGGTTACGAGGAGGGATTCACGGGTAGGATTATGCTATGCGATGCTACTTGGAGGACTTCACCGCTCTCTTCTACATGTTGCAAGACGGAGGCTGCTGTGCGTAGTCTTCGGACGAGATTAGATATCCCCTCTTAATCGGCATTCTGCAGCTTCACCCACCGATATGGCCCTTTACACATATATCCATGCATATGTAGTGTAGCTCCTTGCTTGCAGTACTTTGGATGAGTACTCACGGTTGCCTTGTTCCCCTTTTCCCCTATCTCTACTGCGTTTGCTGCGACCAACGATGGAGCCTGTGGAGCCCGACGCCACCGTCGATGATTTACTACTACCCCGGAGGTGCCTACTACTACGTGCAGCCCGGCGGCGACGACACAGAGTAGTTTAGGAGGATCCCGAGCGGAGGCCTGCACCTCTTTCGATCTGTACCCCGGTTTGTGCTAGCCTTCTTAAGGCAAACTTGTTTAACTTATGTCCGTACTCGAGATATTGTTGCTTCCACGACTCGTCTATGATCGAGCACTTGTATTCGAGCCCTCGAGGCCCCTGGCTTGTATTATGATGCTTGTATGACTTATTTATGTTTTAGAGTTGTGTTGTGATATCTTCCCGTGAGTCCCTGATCTTGATCGTACACATTTGCGTGCATGATTAGTGTACGAGTAAATCGGGGGCGTCACACTTGTACTAAGCGGGAATATTGCTTGTGCATCCAAACCCTTAAACCCCAAAGTTATTCCATATGCGTCCACTATACCTTCCTATATGCGGTATCTACCTGCCGTTCCAAGTAAATTTGTATGTGCCAAACTCTAAACCTTCAAATAAACATTCTGTTTTGCATGCTCGAATAGCTCATATATCAACTAGTGCTGCCCTTATCTTCCGTGTTAGGCGGGTTATTCTCAAGAGGAGTGGACTCCGCTCCTCACTCACGAGAAAATGGCTGGTCACCGGGATGCCCAATCCCATGCTTTATGCAAACCAAATCAATATAATTGCAAAAAAAACTCCCCCTGGTACCCGTTGAATGTTGGAGGCACTCGTTGTTTCGAGCAAGCCATGGATTGATGCTTCTGGAGGAGGGGGAGTATAAATTTTACCATTCTGTTTGGGAACCGCCTATAATTTGTTTAGCATGGAAGATATCGTCATCTCTTAGTTGTTATGTTGACAATGAAAGTATGCCGCTCAAAATATAATTTATCTCTATTTCAAAACCGAGCTCTGGCACCTCTACAAATCCCTGCTTCCCTCTGTGAAGGGCCTATCTATTTACTCTTATGTTGAGTCATCACCCTCTTATTAAAAGCACTAGATGGAGAGCACAGCTGTCATTTGCATTCATTACTATTAATTTATATCGGGTATGACTATGATTGGATCTCTTTTACCATGAATTACAATGTCTAGTCAGTCCTTGATCTTTGAAGGTGCTCTGCATTTATGTTTCTTGCGGTCTCGTAAAGGGCTAGCGAGATACCATCTTGTTATATCATATTATGATTGTTTTGAGAAAGTGTTGTCATCCGAGATTTATTATTATGGCTTGCTAGCTGATTATGTTATTGATTTGAGTAAACATGAGACCTAGGAGTTATTGCAAATGTGGTTAGTTATGATCTTTGCTGAAAACCTGAATGCTGGCTTGACATAAGTACAACAACAAGAGCAAACAGAGTTTGTAAAAGTTTTTCTTTTCTCTTTCAGTTTGTCAACTGAATTTCTTGAGGACAAGCAAGGGTTTAAGCTTGGGGAGTTGATACGTCTCCGTCGTATCTACTTTTCCAAACACTTTTGCCCTTGTTTTGGACTCTAACTTGTATGATTTGAATGGAACTAACCCGGACCGACGTTGTTTTCAGCAGAATTATCATGATGTTGTTTTATGTGCGAGAAAACAAAAGTTCTCGGAATGACCTGAAACTCCACGGGTGTCTTATTAAAATAATAAAAATCCTCGCCAAAGATGAAGACCAGGGCCCACACCACATCCCACGAGGGTGGGGCGCCCCCCCGGGCGCGCCCCTAACTCGTGGGCCCCCTGGAGACCCTCCGACGCCAACTCCAACTCCATATATTGGCTTTCGGGGAGAAAAAAATCAGAGAGAAGAAATCATCGCGTTTTACGATACGAAACCGCCACCAAGCCCTAATCTCTCTCGGGAGGGCTGATCTGGAGTCCGTTCGGGGCTCCGGAGAGGGGGATTCGTCACCGTCGTCATCATCAACCATCCTCCATCACCAATTTCATGATGCTTACCGCCGTGCGTGAGTAATTCCATCGTAGGCTTGCTGGACGGTGATGGGTTGGATGAGATTTATCATGATATCGAGTTAGTTTTGTTAGGGTTTGATCCGTAGTATCCACTATGTTCTGAGATTGATGTTGCTATGACTTTGCTATGCTTAATGCTTGTCACTAGGGCCCGAGTGCCATGAATTCAGATCTGAACCTATTATGTTTTCATGAATATATGTGCGTTCTTGATCCTATCTTGCAAGTCTATAGTCACCTATTATGTGTTATGATCCGACAACCCCGAAGTGACAATAATCGGGATACTTCTCGGTGATGACCATAGTTTGAGGAGTTCATGTATTCACTATGTGCTAATGTTTTGTTCCGGTTCTCTAGTAAAAGGAGGCCTTAATATCCCTTAGTTTCCAATAGGACCCCGCTGCCACGGGAGGGTAGGACAAAAGATGTCATGCAAGTTCTTTTCCATAAGCACGTATGACTATTTACGGAATACATGCCTACATTACATTGATGAATTGGAGCTAGTTCTGTGTCACCCTATGTTATGACTGTTACATGACGAACCAAATCCGCATAATTATCCATCATCGATCCGGTACCTCACGAGCTTTCCATATACTGGTTCTCGCTTATTTACTTTTCCGTTGCTACTGTTACAATCACTACAAAAATACAAAAAACATTACTTTTGATGTCTTTACTTTTGTTACCCTTACCACCACTATCATATTACTTTGCTAATAAACACTTTGCTGCAGATACTAAGTTTCCAGGTGTGGTTGAATTGACAACTCAGCTGCTAATATTTGGGAATATTCTTTGGCTCCCCTTGTGTCGAATCAATAAATTTGGGTTGAATACTCTACCCTCGAAAACTGTTGCGATCCCCTATACTTGTGGGTTATCACAACTCAACATGTACCTTTGGAGACACCTGTAGAGCTCCTTTATAATCACCCAGTTACGTTGTGAAGTTTGGTAGCACACAAAGTGTTCCTCCGGTAAACGGGAGTTGCATAATCTCATAGTTATAGGAACTTGTATAAGTCATGAAGAAAGCAATAGCAATATACTACGATCAAGTGCTAAGCTAATGGAATGGTTCATGTCAATCACATCCCATTAATCAAATGACAACACATGTCTATGGTTAGGAAACATAACCATCTTTGATCAATGAGCTAGTCAAGTAGAGGCATACTAGTGACATTTAAGTTTGTCTATGTATTCACACATGTATCATGTTTCCGGTTAATACAATTCTAGCATGAATAATAAACATTTATCATGATATGAGGAAATAAATAATAACTTTATTATTGTCTTTAGGGCATATTTCCTTCATATACACCCGTATCATGTTTTATAGGGATCTTTAGAAAACCTCTGTGTTGCGATTTCTGCGAGGAAATTGTTTTTGCGCGTGAGTGCCATCGTCGAGATTGGTTTTCTCGTGCTGAGCCGCAAGGTTCAAACCCTCTCTTTCTTGTACATCGCGTGCACGGGTGAAAGGCTACTGGTGCTGAAGGTGGAGTGCCGTGAAAGGTCGGGCCGCAACAACGGATCGGATCTCGCCACGAGGTTCGGTCTTCATCACCCTCTTATGTAACTTGACAAATTACTGAGACATGTGTTGCAATTTTCTCTGTTGTTAAAGTATGAAATTTTCTCTGCTACAGCAAGGCAATTTTCACTGTTGTATCATAGCAATTCATGCGGGTGTGTGGCAACTTCTCTCGGGATGGCAATTCTTTTTGTCATAGCATGGCAAACCTCTTCTACTAGCATCGCAATTCCTGGAGAGGTAAGCACATTTCTTCATGTAGCTTGACAATTCTTCTATACTACTCCCTCCGTCCCATAATGTAAGATGTTTTTTGACACTAGTGTAGTGTCAAAAAACATCTTACATTACGGGACGGATGGAGTACAAAATAGCAATCACATTCGGCTCTTGGGAACATATGCTCTTGCCCGCCAAAAATGTATTTTACAAATGTAAAAAAATAGATGTGTTCATTGTCACACCAAAATGTACCTGCAATCTTTTAGTGAAAAAGCTTGAGCATTTTGACATGTGCGAAAAAAACAAATCAAATGTCAAAAGTTGCACTTCTTTGCACGTGGTTGGGGGGGGGGGAGCGTTGTTGTTCCATTTCGCATGAAGATTGTCAACCACGCTTGTCAGGCTAATACGGACATCCACTAAAAATCAGAATTTTTAAAATTTATTTACTATTTTTTTAAATTTACTGTTCAACTGGGAGCATATGCTCACCATAGTCGAAACGGCCCTCTCTATAGAAACTCTAACTGTTAACATAGCAAAAAAATTAAGGAAAGAGGGTGTTAAGAGGGGGAAGAGGCGTCCGTGTGTGGGTGCCTCCTGGGTCGCCATTGTTCGCTCACAGGAGCCTCCAAAGCGCACAATGGTTCGCTACAGGGACACCAAGGAGGCCACGTTTCCTCCCTATTGGCGTCCTTCAATCGGAAATGATTCTTGACTATAATGTTTCTTTATTTATTTTTTCCTCAAAAGTATAATTTTCATCTAGTTTAGGGAAAAGCTATTTCACGACCCACCCCCCTCCCAAATATAAGGGCATCCCATGTATTTCTATATCCGCTATTTCACAACCAAAAAATATGAGTTATATACCAAAACTATATAACGGGATCCTTATTTGAAAAAAAAATTATTGCATATAACTCTATATACGCCAAACGTTTGCTTTACCTAGAAATAAGAAATAAAACTCATGTTATGGGTAAGAAAGTATAGATTTGCTAGATACTAAAGAACTTAAATATAAAAGTTAGGTGCTTCTTAAGTAATAGTACACCATATACAGGAGGGGCGTTTTGGCTCCCGAGAGCACATGCTCCTGGGTGAACAGTAATGCGAAAAAAATTAATAAATGTTTTTAAAAAATTGAATTATTTTGTGAATGTTCGTGTTAGTGTCACAAGCATGCTTGACAATTTTCATGCGAAACGGAGCAACAGTGTTTGTAAGTGAAAAGACAAATTTGAGGTAACATTTGGTGTTCAATTTTTTTTTGCACAGGCCAAAATGCTCAACCTTTTTGCCTCAAAATTTGCACATAGCATTTCGATGTGACTAAGAACACATAAAAAAATTTCTTGATTTTTTTTGACATTTCAAAAAATTATTTTGGGCCTGGGAGCCGAATTGAATTTTTTAATATATACAATATAATACAAATAGCGAGTGTGTCAAATAGTGGTGGTATGGTGTGTGGAATTTTCCGTATGAAATTAGCTAAGTTAGTGAACCGATCATCATTGCAGGTATATGTAGGGGAGGCCTCTGCTAACATACTATTTGTGCTTGAAGTCATATGTTTTTATGATTGGAACTATTAGCAAGCATCCACAACTATTAACAAGTTCATTTAGGTAAACCCAGCCATAGAATTAAGATACATTGCCCCATATGTATCAATTTTCATGGTGATGAGGCGAGGCTTCGGTCACTCATGACGCCATATGCATAGTCCTGTCAACATACTACTAACCCTAAGGTGTGTTCTGTTGGAAATATGCCCTAGAGGCAATAATAAAAGTATTATTATTATATTTCCTTGTTCATGATAATTGTCTTTTATTCATGCTATAATTGTATTATCCGGAAATCGTAATACACGTGTGAATACATAGACCACAAAATGTCCCTAGTGAGCCTCTAGTTTACTAGCTCGTTGATCAACAAATAGTCATGGTTTCACGACTATGGACATTGGATGTCATTGATAACGGGATCACATCATTAGGAGAATGATGTGATGGACAAGACCCAATCCTAAGCATAGCACAAGATCGTGTAGTTCGTTTTGCTAGAGCTTTTCCAATGTCAAGTATCTTTTCCTTAGACCATGAGATCATGTAACTCCCGGATACCGTAGGAGTGCTTTGGGTGTACCAAACGTCACAACGTAATTGGGTGACTATAAAGGTGCACTACAGGTATCTCCGAAAGTGTCTGTTGGGTTGACACGGATCGAGACTAGGATTTGTCACTCCGTATTACGGAGAGGTATCACCGGCCCACTCGGTAGTGCATCATCATAATGAGCTCAAAGTGACCAAGTGTTTGGTCACGGATCATGCATTACGGCATGCGAGTAAAGTGACTTGCCGGCAACGAGATTGAACGAGGTATTGGGATACCGACGATCGAATCTCGGGCAAGTAAAATACCGATTGACAAAGGGAATTGTATACGGGTTGTTTGAATCCTCGACATCGTGGTTCAACCGATGAAATCATCGAGGAGCATGTGGGAGCCTACATGGGTATCCAGATCCCGCTGTTGGTTATTGCCCGAGAGCCGTCTCGGCCATGTCTCAAGATGTCTCCCGAACCCGTGAGGGTCTACACACTTAAGGTTCGGTGGCGCTTAGGGTTGTATGAATATGAGTATGCAGCAAACCGAATGTTGTTCGAGTCCGGATGAGATCCCGGACGTCACGAGGAGTTCCGGAATGGTCCGGAGGTAAAGATTTATATATGGGAAGTCTTATTTTGGTCGCCAGAAAAGTTTCGCACTTTATCGGTATTGTACCGGGAGTGCCGAAAGGGGTCCGGGGGTCCACCGGGGGGGTCCACCTGCCCCGGGGGGCCACATGGGCTGTAGGGGGTGCGCCTTGGCCTATATGGGCCAAGGGCACCAGCCCCAAGAGGCCCATGCGCCTAGAGATAAGAAAGAGGGGAGAGTCCTAAAGGGGGAAGGCACCTCCAAGGTGCCTTGGGGAGGATGGACTCCTCCCCCCCTCTTGGCCGCACCCCTTCCTTGGAGGAAGGGGCAAGGCTGCGCCCTCCCCCCCTCTCTTGCACCTATATATAAAGGGAGGGGAGGGAGGGGTGGCCGCACCCTGAAGCCCTTGGCACCTTCCCTCTCTGCTACACCTCCTCCTCCTCCCGTAGTTGCTTAGCGAAGCCCTGCCGGAGTTCTGCTGCATCCACCACCATGCCGTCGTGCTGCTGGATCATCATCAACCTCTCCTTCCCCCTTGCTGGATCAACAAGGAGGAGACGTCATCCGCTCCGTACGTGTGTTGAACGCGGAGGTGCTGTCCGTTCGGCACTAGGTCATCGGTGATTTGAATCACGGCGAGTACGATTCCATCATCCCCGTTCCATTGAACACTTCCGCACGCGATCTACAAGTGGTATGTAGATGCAATCACTCTCCCATGACTCGTTGCTAGATGAACTCATAGATGGATCTTGGTGAAACCGTAGGAAAAATTTTAATTTTCTGCAATGTTCCCCAACAGTGGCATCATGAGCTAGGTCTATGCGTAGTTCTCTATTGCACGAGTAGAACACAATTTTGTTGTGGGCGTAGATCTTGTCAACTTGCTTGCCGCTACTATTCTTATCTTGCTTCAGCGGTATTGTAGGATGAAGCGGCCCGGACCAACCTTACACGTACGCTTACGTGAGACCGGTTCCACCGACTGACATGCACTAGTTGCATAAGGTGGCCGGCGGGTGTCTGTCTCTCCCACTTTAGTTGGAGCGGATTCGATGAAAAGGGTCCTTATGAAGGGTAAATAGAAGTTGACAAAATCACGTTGTGGTTATTCGTAGGTAAGAAAACGTTCTTGCTAAAACCCAATTGCAGCCACGTAAAAGATGCAACAACAATTAGAGGACGTCTAACTTGTTTTTGCAGCAATTGTCATGAGGTGTGATATGGCCAGAAGTTGTGATGAATGATGAATAATATATTGTGATGTATGAGATCATGTTCTTGTAATAGGAATCACGACTTGCATGTCGATGAGTATGACAGCCGGCAGGAGCCATAGGAGTTGTCTTTATTTTTTGTATGACCTGCGTGTCATTGAAGAACGCCATGTAAATTACTTTACTTTATTGCTAAACGCGTTAGCCATAGTAGTAGAAGTAATAGTTGGTGAGCAACTTCATGGAGACACGATGATGGAGATCATGGTGTCATGCCGGTGACAAGATGATCATGGAGCCCCGAAGATGAAGATCAAAGGAGCTATATGATATTGGCCATATCATGTCACTACTTTATATAATTGCATGTGATGTTTATTATGTTTTATGCATCTTGTTTACTTAGAACGACGGTAGTAAATAAGATGATCCTCATAACAATTTCAAGAAAGTGTTCTCCCTAATCGTGCACCATTGCTAAAGTTCGTTGCTTCAAGCACCACGTGATGATCGGGTGTGATAGATCCTTACGTTCACATACAACGGGTGCAAGACAGTTTTACACATGCAATACACTTAGGTTAACTTGACGAGCCTAGCATGTACAGACATGGCCTCGGAACACAAGAGACCCAAAGGTCGAACATGAGTCGTATGGAAGATACGATCAACATGGAGATGTTCACCGACGATGACTAGTCCGTCTCACGTGATGATCGGACACGGCCTAGTCGACTCGGATCATGTAACACTTAGATGACTAGAGGGATATCAAATCTGAGTGGGAGTTCATTAAACAATTTGATTAGATGAACTTAATTATCATGAACTTAGTCTAAAGTCTTTGCAAAATATGTCTTGTAGATCAAATGGCCAACGTTCATGTCACCATGAACTTCAACGCGTTCTAGAGAAAACCAAGTCGAAAGACGATGGCAGCAACTATTCGGACTGGGTCCTAACCCGAGGATCATCCTCATAGCAGCCAAGAAACAATATGTCCTAGAAGCACCGCTTAGGTGATGCACCCATCCTGCAGAACCAAGACATTATGAATGCTTGGCAATCTCGTCTTGATGATTACTCCCTCGTTCAAGGCGGCATGCTTTACAGCTTAGAACCGGGGCTCCAAAAGCGTTTTGAGCAACACGGAGCATATGAGATGTTCGAGGAGCTGAAAATGGTTTTCCAAGCTCATGCCCGGTCGAGAGATATGAAGTCTCCGACAAGTTCTATAGTTGTAAGATGGAGGAAAACAGTTACAAGTGAGCACATACTCAAAATGTCTGGGTTGCACAACCGCCTGTCCCAGCTTGGACATTAACCTCCTGACGAGGCGGTCATTGACAGAATCCTTCATCGCTTCCCACCAAGCTACAAGAGCTTTGTGATGAACTACAATATGCGGGGGATGGTGAAGACCATTCCCGAAGTATTTTCAATGTCAAGTCAGCAGAGGTTGAAATCAAGAAAGAACATCAAGTGTTGATGGTCAATAAAACCACTAAGTTCAAGAAGGGCAAGGGAAAGAAGAACTTCAAGAAGGACGGCAAGGATGTTGCCGTGCTGTAAGCAAGTTGCCGGAAGAAGTCAAAGACTGGACCCTAGCCTGAGACGCAGTGCTTTTATTGCAAAGGGAAGGGTCACTCGACGCGGAGCTGCCCCACATCCTTAGTAGACAAGAAGGCCGGCAACACTAAAGGTATATTTGATATACATGTGATTGATGTGTACCTTACCCGATTACTGTAGTAACTCACAGGTATTTGATACCGTGCCGTTGCTCATATATGTAACTCACAGCAGGAGCTACGGAATAAACGGAGATCGGCGAAGGATGAGGTGACGATCTTGGCGTCGGGAATGGTTCCAAGGTCGATGTGATCGCCGTCGCACGCTACCTCTACATTTACCTACGGGATTAGTTTTAAACCTCAATAATTGTTATTTAGTGCCAAGTTTGAGCATGAACATTGTATCGTGATCTCGTTTAATACGAGATGGCTACTCATTTAAATCCGAGAATAATGGTTGTTCTATTTATATGAGAGAAATGTTTTATGGTCATGCTCCGATGGTCAATGGTTTATTCTTAATGAATCTCGAACGTAATGTTACACATGTTCATAGTGTGAATACCAAAAGATGTAAATTTGATAACGATAGTCCCACATACTTGTGGCATCGCCGCCTGGTCACATTGGTGTCAAGCGCATGAAGAAGCTCCATGCCGATGGACTTTTAGAGTCTCTCGATTATGAATCATTTGACACGTGCGAACCATGCCTCATGGGCAAGATGACCAAGACTCCGTTCTCCGGAACAATGGAGCGAGCAACCAACTTATTGGAAATCATACATACCGATGTGTGCAGTCCAATGAGTGTTGAGGCTCGCGGAGGATATTGTTATGTTCTCACTCTCACTGACGACTTGAGTAGATATGGGTATGTCTACTTGATGAAACACAAGTCTGAGACCTTTGAAAAGTTCAAGGAATTTCATAATGAAGTAGAGAATCAACGTGACCGAAAGATAAAATTCTTGCAATCAGATCGTGGAGGAGAATATTTAAGTCACGAATTTGGTACACACTTAAGGAAATGTGGAATCATTTCACAACTCACGCCGCCGAACACCTCAACAGAACGGTGTGTCCGAACGTCAGAATTGCACTCTATTGGATATGGTGCGATCTATGATGTCTCTTCTTGATTTACCGCTATCATTTTGGGGATACGCTCTAGAGACAGCTACATTCACTTTAAATAGGGCACCGTCTAAATCCGTTGAGACGACACCGTATGAATTATGGTTTGGGAAGAAACCTAAGTCGTCTGTTTCTAAAAGTTTGGGGATGCGATGCTTATGTCAAGAAACTTCAACCTGAAAAGCTCGGACCCAAGTCGGAAAAATGCGTCTTCATAGGATACCCTAAGGAAACCATTGGGTATACCTTCTACCTTAGATCCGAAGGCAAGATCTTTGTTGCCAAGAACGGATCCTTTCTGGAAAAAGAGTTTCTCTCGAAGGAGTAAGTGGGAGGAAAGTAGAACTCGATGAAGTACTACCTCTTGAACCGGAAAGTAGTACAGCTCAGGAAAATGTTTACGTGGTGCCTACACCGACCGGAGAGGAAATTAATGATGATGATCAAGGTACTTCGGATCAAGTTGCTACCGAACTCAGGGTCCACTAGGACACGCCCGCACTGCAGTGGTACGGCAACCCTGTCCTGGAAATCATGTTGTTAGACAACGGTGAACCTTCGAACTATGAAGAAGCGATGGCGGGCCCAGATTCCAACAAATGGCTTGAAGCCATGCAATCCGAGATAGGATCCATGTATGAAGACAAAGTATGGACTTTGACAGACTTGCCCGATGATCGGCGAGCTATAGAAAACAAATGGATCTTTAAGAAGAAGACGGACGCGGATGGTACTGTTACCATCTATAAAGCTTGACTTGTCGCTAAGGGTTATCAACAAGTTCAAGGGATTGATTACGATGAGACTTTCTCTCCCGTAGCGAAGCTTAAGTCCGTCCGAATCATGTTAGCAATTGCCGCATACTATGATTATGAGATATGGCAGATGGACGTCAAAACGGCATTCCTTAACGGTTATCTTAAGGAAGAGCTGTATATGATGCAGCCGGAAGGTTTTGTCGATCCTAAGAATGCTAACAAGGTATGCAAGATCCAGTGATCCATTTATGGGCTGGTGCAAGCATCTCGGAGTTGGAACATTCGCTTTGATGAGATGATCAAAGCGTTTGGGTTTATCTTGAGACTTATGGAGAAGCCTGAGTTTACAAGAAAGTGAGTGGGAGCTCTGTAGCATTTCTCATATTATATGTAGATGACATACTTTTGATGGGAATGATATAGAACTCTTGGACAGCATTAAGGCCTACTTGAATAAGAGTTTTTCAATGAAGGACCTTGGAGAAGCTGCTTACATATTAGGCATCAAAATCTATAGGGATAGATCGAGACGCCTCATAGGTCTTTCACAAAGCACATACCTTGATAAGATTTTGAAGAAGTTCAAAATGGATCAGTCCAAGAAAGGGTTCTTGCCAGTTTTGCAAGGTGTGAAATTGAGCTCGGCTCAATTCCCGACCACGGCAAAAGATAAAGAAGAGATGAGTGTCATCCCCTATGCCTCAGCCATAGGATCTATTATGTATGCCATGCTGTGTACTGCACTGATGTAAACCTTGCCGTAAGTTTGGTAGGAAGGTACCAAAGTAATCCCGGCAAGGAACACCGGACAGCGGTCAAGAATATCCTGAAGTACGAAAAGGACAAAGGACATGTTTCGTTTATGGAGGTGACGAAGAGCTCGTCAGAAGGGTTACGTCGATGCTAGCTTCGACACGTATCCGATGACTCAAAGTCACAAACCGGATACGTGTATATGTTAAATGGTGGAGCGAAGCTGGTACCGCAAGCAGAGCGTCGTGGCGGGATCTACATGTGAAGCGGAGTACATGGCAGCCTCGGAGGCAGCACATGAAGCAATTTGGGTGAAGGAGTTCATCACCGACCTAGGAGTCATACCCAATGCGTCGGAGCCGATCAAACTCTTCTGTGACAACACTGGAGCTATTGCACTTGCCAAGAAGCCTGTGTTTCACAAGAAGACCAGGCACATCAACCGTCGCTTCAACTCCATTCGTGAAAATGTTCAAGATGGGGACATAGAAATTTGCAAAGTGCATACGGATCTGAATGTCGCAGATCCATCGACTAAACCTCTTCCATGAAAGCAAAACATGATCAACACCAGAACTCTATGGGTGTTCGATTCATCACAATGTAACTAGATTATTGACTCTAGTGCAAGTGGGAGACTGTTGGAAATATGCCCTAGAGGCAATAATAAAAGTATTATTATTATATTTCCTTGTTCATGATAATTGTCTTTTATTCATGCTATAATTGTATTATCCGGAAATCGTAATACACGTGTGAATACATAGACCACAAAATGTCCCTAGTGAGCCTCTAGTTGACTAGCTCGTTGATCAACAGATAGTCATGGTTTCGACTATGGACATTGGATGTCATTGATAACGGGATCACATCATTAGGAGAATGATGTGATGGACAAGACCCAATCCTAAGCATAGCACAAGATCGTGTAGTTCGTTTTGCTAGAGCTTTTCCAATGTCAAGTATCTTTTCCTTAGACCATGAGATCGTGTAACTCCGGATACCGTAGGAGTGCTTTGGGTGTACCAAACGTCACAACGTGAATCGTGACTATAAAGGTGCACTACGGTATCTCCGAAAGTATCTGTTGGGTTGACACGGATCGAGATCGGATTTGTCACTCCGTATGACGGAGAGGTATCACCGGGCCCACTCGGTAGTGCATCATCATAATGAGCTCAAAGTGACCAAGTGTTTGGTCACGGGATCATGCATTACGGTACGAGTAAAGTGACTTGCTGGCAACGAGATTGAACGAGGTATTGGGATACCGACGATCGAATCTCGGGCAAGTAAAATACCGATTGGCAAAGGGAATTGTATACGAGGTTGTTTGAATCCTCGACATCGTGGTTCAACCGATGAAATCATCGAGGAGCATGTGGGAGCCTACATGGGTATCCAGATCCCGCTGTTGGTTATTGCCCGAGAGTCGTCTCGGTCATGTCTGCATGTCTCCCGAACCCGTAGGGTCTACACACTTAAGGTTCGGTGACGCTAGGGTTGTATGAATATGAGTATGCAGCAAACCGAATGTTGTTCGGAGTCCCGGATGAGATCCCGGACGTCACGAGGAGTTCCGAAATGGTCCGGAGGTAAAGATTTATATATGGAAAGTCTTATTTTGGTCATTTGGAAAAGTTTCAGCACTTTATCGGTATTGTACCGGAGTGCCGAAAGGTCCGGGGTCCACCGGGGTCCACCTGCCCGGGGCCACATGGGCTGTAGGGGTGCGCCTTGGCCTATATGGGCCAAGGGCACCAGCCCCAAGAGGCCCATGCGCCTAGAGATAAGAAAGAGGGAGAGTCCTAAAGGGGAAGGCACCTCCGAGGTGCCTTGGGGAGGATGGACTCCTCCCCTTCGCCGCACTCCTTCCTTGGAGGAAGGGGCAAGGCTGCGCCTCCCCTCTCTTGCACCTATATATAAAGGGAGGGGAGGGAGGGTGGCCGCACCACAAGCCCTTGGCACCTCCCTCTGCTACACCTCCTCCTCCTCCCGTAGTTGCTTAGCCAAGCCTGCCGAGTTCTGCTGCATCCACCACCACGCCGTCGTCAGCTGGATCATCATCAACCTCTCCTTCCCCTTGCTGGATCAAGAAGGAGGAGACGTCATCCGCCTCCGCACGTGTGTTGAACGCGGAGGTGCTGTCCTTCGGCACTAGGTCATCGGTGATTTGAATCACGGCGAGTACGACTCCATCATCCCTGCTCCATTGAACGCTTCAAGACGCGATCTACAAGTGGTATGTAGATGCAATCACTCTCCCATGACTCGTTGCTAGATGAACTCATAGATGGATCTTGGTGAAACCGTAGGAAAAAAATTAAT
Organism: Aegilops bicornis; assembly: GCA_021605145.1. Classification (NCBI taxonomy): domain Eukaryota; kingdom Viridiplantae; phylum Streptophyta; class Magnoliopsida; order Poales; family Poaceae; genus Aegilops; species Aegilops bicornis. The sequence goes on along the minus strand of CM038675.1, from coordinate 199,880,185 downwards.
TTTCTGCAACGTTCCCCAACATGTTCCACACGTGTATTCTTATGATGGGCACCAAAAGACAGTAAAATAGCCACATACAACTCAAAACAATTATAGCAATTCATCAATTAACCCATAGGACAACAATAATCTACTCTGACATAAAGAAGACACAAGAAATTCGTAATAATAATAATCAATAGCTTGCAACACCATGTTCAAGTAAAAGATTACAATGGGTTGCGGGAGAGTGGACCGCTGAATAGAAGTGAGGAACATGATGGAGATGTCGGTGATGATAGATCCCCCAGCGGCACTCCGGCATCACCGAAAGGTAGGGAAAGAGAGGCTCCCCTTCCGTCTTCTTCTTACATGGGCTCCTCCTTGACGGCGAAAGGTTCCCCCCACTGGTGCATGGCTACCATGCCTCCCGGAGGAGCGAGATCCCCTCCAAGATTGGATCTCTCCTCCATTTTTCTTCTCTGCTTTGAACTATTTCTGTGGCCAAGCGCCATTTCTTAAATATCCGGAGATCCATAACTCCGGTTGAGCTGAAATTTTAAGGGTTTTTTTTCTTCCATAAATTATCTTTCTTGCGGCGAAAGAAGAGCGGCAACTGACCTCCAGAGCCTCCACGCAGCCACCCCAAGCTGCCTCGGCCCTGGTCGCGCCACCAGTGGTTGTGGGCCCCTCGTGCCCTGCCGTGCGCTAATTTCTTCGACCACATATAAGATATTTTCCATAAAAATTTCACAAAAACTTTCAGCTCGTTCCAGCTCCGTGAATTTTTTACATATAAAAAACACTAGAAAACAGAAAACTAGCCTTTGGCACCGGATTAATAGGTTAGTCCAAATAAATATTGTGCCAAAACATTAAAAATGATATAAATATAGCATGATTACTTCAAAAAGTATAGATACGTTGAAGACCTATGAGAACAAATAATTTCCCTTCTTCCCCTAATTGCACTTCACATAATCATCTCAAATTCTCAATACCAATTTTCCTAGAGGCTACAGAAGAATGAAATTCACAGTTAGCGATCTAGTATCTTGAATGTTAAAAGTTCAAACAAACATTCTTTACAAAGTCTACAAATTGCACTTTAGGTATTACATAATTGGCCATAGGCAAGGTCAGTTAGCGAAGAATTGTTTTAGTTATTGAAAGAAGATATCCCACATTCTCGATGGTATTCAAAATAAATGACTCCCTTCATTTTTTATATTAGGTTTGTCTTAAATCAAACTCTATAAAGTTTGACCAAATTTATTAAAATTTGTCGACATTCACAATACCAAAAAAATATAATATGAAAATATTTTCATGATGTATCTAGTTATATTGATTTGGTATTGTGGATGTTCATATTGTTTTCTATAAACTTGGTTGAAAGTTTGAATTATAATGTGGAAAGAGTGAGTATCCAACGAGGACCTTATTCTAAGACGTGGAGTTTCTGCTTTTGAGCTCAAGTGCACCCTCGTGAACAATAAATCAAAACCAAAACTGATTTTTTGGTAACAAACATTTTTAATTGTTTTACCTATGTGCAAATTTCATAAAGAAAAAACATTCCTACTGCTCTAGAAGAGAAAAAACAAAATTAATGTTCTTAAAAAACTATTTTTTATTTTGTATACAATAGACCATTTGAACTCGAGATTAGATGGAAACCAACTCAATAAAGGTGCTCGTCCCAGGCTACACTACCCCACCACCATGTCCATCTTCTCTCTCTCTCCCCTCTATTCCTACACAAGCAACACAGACGCATCACAAAACCATGCCCCTACCGCCTCTCCACCTTGTCGATGTCTATCCGCTATCCGTGTCCTCTGCTCCACCTTGCCGCCCACCTTGAGCATGCTGCCACTGTTGTGCTGCTCCTCACACAACTCCACCCGATGTGGTCCTCCTCCCCGCGCCCTCCCCTCGGTCAAGCTGGCGCAGCCGACGCTGATGATCTCGCCAGCCCTCTAGACGGCAATGTGATGCAGCTCCCACCCCCCAAAAATGTAAATTATATTCGGACCTATGCTTTCCAAAAATTTGTATTTCCATTATTTGAGAATTGTTTGTGCCAGATCATTTCCCCTTAACTTTTTTGCAACAGGAAAACACCACAAACAGTAGGGAGTACAAATAGGACAAACAGACACCACATCGCACAGCGAAGTAGGAGTAAAGACTAGCCCCGTCACCTCGTGCACGGGAATACTGGAAGGCTCCAAGTTGACGGGGACGCGAGAGAAACGCCACGGGCATGGCCCAACAACTTGCAGACACACGGGCGATCCGGCCAATCGGCATTTACGCCGGACGCAGTGCAGGCAGGTAGCACCGGATCGGGATCCGATCCGTCCCGCGTCAGCCGGTCACGTACGGTGACGACGCACGCACGCAAGAAGCAGACCGCGGTCCCGTGGTGGCGCGGCGGCACGAAGCAGCCAGCGGGATCGTCAAAAACTGTGGCTTGTCAGGGAGTTGGGCGCGATCCATCTTTGCCGCTAGTAGTACTACTTGGGAGGGGATTGGAGGGGAGCGGACAAGGCGGGAAGCCGAGCAGGGGAAGCGGATGGTGCGGCCATGTGATCCGCGATGGGGCTCACGCGCACGACGCACGGCGCATTTTTTTTCTTTTTAACATATGCACACGCTTACACATACGCACATACACTCACTCCTATGAGCACATACATTTTATACCTATGAGCACCTCGAGGGACTGAACCGACACGTCATTTTAAGATTGACGGAGTCGTCACAGACGTCTTCGTAGTCGACGCGAACATCTCTTCTCAATGAGCGCACGTCGCCGAAAGGTCTAAAATAAATCCAGAAAATGCGAGCACTGGTGTCAAGTTAAGGGCTTGAACCCTGTTCGGCTGTGGATATCACTGTCTTTTCTAACCATCCAACCATAGATGGGTTCACGGTACGCGGAGCTTTTGACGTGTTTGGTAGCCCGCGTCACCATCAGCCAAATCCTAAGAGCATCTCCAGCCGTTGGCCCCCAGGGGGCGGCTAAAATCGTCGCCTGTGGGTGAGCCGGCACAAAAAATGGGCCTAGGGCAAGTTGGTCCCCAGCCGCCGGCCCCAGAGCCGCCCCCAGGCGTGTTTGAAAAATAGAAATGTATACCAAATTTCGGCATAGTTCGGCGAAGTTCGGCTAAAAACACGACAAATTTCGGCCAATTTGGCATATATTTTGACAAAGTTCGCCGATTTTCATTACATAGCAAATATAATAAACTAATCTAAAAGAAACTGGCTGAATACCAAGTAGTCCCGTCGTCGCCGCCATCCTCGTCGTCGGCCTTCTCCTCCTTGACACGGGCGCCTTTGAACCGGCGTCGCCATGGCGGATCGGTGGCGGCGGCGGCGTTGCTGCCGTCGTCATTGCCGTCGATGACGACTCCTCCTTCGTCCGGCCCGGCGGCGCTGCGAAGCGCCGCAGCGGCGACCGCGCCCATCGCCATCTTGTGGGAGTCCTGGCGTGCCCATTCAAGGGTCGCGTCGTCGTCGCGCTCGACCTCGCCGTGCTCCGTCTTCACGGCGGCGAGCCCCGACTCTGCCTTCACCGGCGCGAGCCCCGGCTCTGTCTTTGGCTTGACGAAGCGCGGAGGAGGAGCCGACGAGGAGGCATGCCGGCCGCCCTCGTTGATGACGATGTTGACGCTGCGAATGCGCCGGCCGAGCGGCCTTAACGCCGAGCAGCGCCGGAGTGCCGGAGGAGGAGCGCGAGGAGGAGGAAGAAGAGGAGGAGCCGAACCTCCTTGGTGCCCATGGCCCGTCGCGTCGGTGGTGCGCCGGTACGCCGCCTCGCCAGTAGTACGCCAACGGCGGTCGTTGCCGCCCCACCACAGTGGTGCCCTCGCCGTTCTTTTCGAGCCGCCGACCACCGCCACAGGCCCAGGACGCCATCCGTTACCGCTGACGGCGCTGGAAGTACGCCGCCCAAGCCGCATGGTTGTCGGCGGCGTACTGGGGGAGGGAGCGTTGGGCGTCGGTGAGGGAGGCGCGCACGACGTCGACCTCCTCGGCGAAGTAGGCGGGTTTGGCCACGGCGTCGGGCAACGGGGGAATGGGCACTCCCCCGTTGCTGAGCCTCCAGCCCGTCGGCCCGGCGCGCATGTCCGGCGGCGCCGGGATGTTCGCCTGGAACAGGAGCCAGGACTCCTATTCACGGAGCGTCTGGCCGGCCGTTGGCGCCGCCTCGTCTCCGGGAAACGCTGGCCATCGGGGAGGGAGGAGAGGGAGGGCTGGGCGCCGAAAGGGAGAGGGATGGCTCGGCGGCGCTCGGGAGAGGTATAGCTCGGTGGCGAGGGCTTGGCTGGTATGGCCACAGGCAGGCGAGGCCATCGGCTTATATAGCCGCCAGAAGCGCCTGCGCGACGCTGCTGGAGGAGGGAGGCATCGGCGCACCGTCCCGTGACGCGCCGCCCATGAGGAATCAATGGCAAGGCTGATCGGCGGTGGCAGCCTTGCCATTGATTCGATTCTCTGCGGGAACCGAGGCATTTGGGGAAGACGAGGCGCGGTGTCGCTGACGCGGCTGGCCCGCGGCTTTTTCACGCCAAAACCACTCGCTCCGGCGCCCCCGGGCACCCCCCAGCGCGCCGGGTTCGGTCTGGGTCCGCCGACGCTGATTTCGGCCAAGACCGGCGAAAATCGGGCTCCTGGGGGCGCGACTGGGCCGTTTTTTCAACGCCGGCGCGAAAAAGACGCCTGAGGAGGCCTTCCTGGGGACGCGGCTGGAGATGCTCTAAGATGTATTTCTATCTGTTTGATAGGTTGATCTACATCAATTTCCTGACCTACATGAATTTGAAAGCGGCCCTGTGCCTGGCTAAGGAGGAACCATCGGATCAACAATTTTTTCAGAGTTGGTTCATGTGAGACGCACATTTCTTTTCCATGCATGCATTGGGAAGCACGAGAGATGTGTGAGACGTTTCGACCAAGCCGTTACTAGCATTCCTCTTTCCCCTTACTACCCAAACACCATTCACACCTTCTTCTCTCACCGCCCCTTCGGTCTCACCGATGGCCGGCGATGCTCCGCCCCATTCCTTCCCATGCCGGCGATCCCAATCCCGACCACTGGGTCGCCTCTCTGACCGCGGAAATCTACAACATCGATGATTTGCCCCGGATGTTCAAATCCCCTCCCCCCCATCGGCACTAGGCCGCCCATCAGCGGCCGGTACGTCGACTACGGCGACACGATGGGGGTTACGGGTATTGGCACATCGGCCTTGGTGGGGGTGGGGTTTTTGACTTCCCCGCGAGGGTTTCTTGCCTTACTCTGGTCCTATCCGCTCCCTCTCCACCTCCAACGCCATCTGTTCCCGCTCCACCTTCGGCGCCATCCGTTGTAAGTGCTTCCAATTTTGAATTCTAGCGGTTAGTTCTTCTAGGCAGTTGCTGGTCCGGATGGATTAGATTGTGCATTGATTCACCACGCTGCACTAATTAAAGCGACAAATGTTGAACTGTTGGACTAGATTTCATTTTAGCACCGTTTGTGCTTTGTTATCTGTGGACTGATTGCTAGCAATGTGCATATGAGTAGATGTGTGGACTGCTAGCAATGTGGACAGGTAGTGCATATGTGTATACCGACTGATTATTAGGATTGCTATATGTGCATGCATAAACTGTGTATGATCAGTCCATTGATCAAAGGGGTGTGCAATGTAAGCTATCAAACCGTGTATGGTTAATGCATTATCAAACTGTGTATGGTCAATGCATTATCGAAGCAATGGCCCTGTTTGGATACTCTAACACAGTTAGAGTTAGAGTTATTTTCTAACCCACTCTAATCCAAATAAGCACCTCTTCATCGGGATAGTTGGGTTAGATGAAACTAACCCACTCTAACCCTCCCTGTTTGGATACTTTTGGGTTATTTGAGCCCCCAACTAACCCAAACTAGCTCTAACCCCATGATCCAAACAGGGCCAATGCAAATTGCTATGATCAGTGCACGCATTGACCAAAGTAATGCACATCGCTATGATCGGTGCATTGATCATACCAATGTAGACATGCAAGCATCCAAAACAGCAACACAAAAATGACTATATATGCAATGTAAGCTATCAAATGAGGTGCACAACATGACCTAGAGCCTGTTTCTACTCAATCAGGCTGAGTCAAGACACGGATGCAGGAGGTGTAAAATTGACATAGACAACTAAACAGGGCCCTGCGTTGCTTTTCAAAGATTTTAATCGTCGATGATTAGTCTCGTGGTGTGAAAGTTGTGGATGTCTTCGTTCCTAAAGACCTCGGTATTCAGGGTTAGGATTCTCTACAACAGCCCATGGGGCAGTCCCATCGTTGTCAGGTGGACCCGATCCCATTTGTCATCTACACTATATAACACCGTGTAGGCTTCTACAGAGGATCTCAACCCCATTATTAAGAGTTTCAGATCTACAGAGGATCTCAACCCCATTCAACCCCATTATTAATCATCGAATGAAGATATGCTCTGCGTCTTCTAGGCCATGGCCACACTTTGGGCAGTCGTTATCGTAGGAGATGTGATTGTGAATAAGGTTTGCTTTGGAGTTGAGCCGTTTTTTAGATAAGCCATGCAAAAATGTGACCTCCAGAGCCAAACACACATACTTTTTCTACGTATTTTTTTGTAACTTCTAAATAAACTTGGTTTTGAATTGTCTGAAAAAAGGTATCACCTGGCCCCGAGAGCCGAATGTCTCTGACCATACTTGGAAACGAAGTGGGGTCCTGCGGCCCTGCCCTGTTTTCCTTTCCCTTCTAGCAATACCTCAAAAACATGATTTGATATACTTCCATATACCATACAAATGAGCTGAAACACTGACAACCAAGCTATGAAAAATGTGTCACCAACAATCTGGCTTCTAATGAAGACTGATTGCCTAATACGAGTACAACATTGCAAGTGCCTCTGACTCGCCGTTATGAAATTTCAAACAGAGCAAGTTGGTCAACCAGGTTAAGACTGAAAAAAGGAATCATAAAATGAAAGCCCGTGATTGAATTATTCAGTAGCATAAAACGTTATGCCAGTACATCCGTGTAGCATAAAACATTCCCGGTTCTCAATGCAAACCCAGTTAATCAGTTAATCTTGTGTGGCTTCAGCGGTGAGAGTAGTCTGTAGGTACCCAATTTATTTGGACATAGGAAACCTTCGGCGGTGGCGAATTACAGAAACCTCAGTAGGTTGAACCCTTTTTAATATATTGGTGTTTCAATGGAACATCATACTTGATGAAAGGGAGTATTTCTCAAGCAGAGTAACCACTTTTTCGCAACTTTTGTCCTTTTAGAACATGAACAGAATAGCAGACACAAACTGAACTTTGAACTTAACCGATTGAACTATATATGCGTCCTAAGACTTTGACCAAAACCTTTTCAAACTCTTTTCCTTCCCTTCGAACTCTTGCTCTTCTCCTATTGGTTTTTCCTTCCTTCACTTGGACTGCTTTATCTTCTACAAGCTTAACATGGACTCTTGCCCTCGCCTGTAATGTCCTACCAAGTGCTAATAGTCCACGACAGCTTAAGTTTGGTGAAGTGAGGCAGTCCACCGGATATGCCATACATCTGTAATTTTGACCCCTTTGTTGCGATATTAACATAGTAGGACAACCTCATTTTCAATAAAAGGAATGCGTTGGTACCTCAAACGAAAGCTTTTTCCTCCTTTACCTCTAGTGGACTATCTCTGTGCATAAATATCAACAAGTGCCTTTGCTGCCTCTGGGGCGAAGAATTTGGCCTGCATGGAAGGGAGTAAATTTAGTCGCAAATGGCATCCTGAAGATGGAAAGACACTGGATTCTCTTGATTATTCCTCAGATGGAAAACTATGTCACTTAAGGCGGGTGTCTAATCATTTCTTGTTACTGGTATGTTAAAATAGCATATTAATTTGCAATTAACAGTTGAGAACTTTGGTGGCTTGATTACAACGAAAGTAGATCTTTGCTTAGTCATGGGGTTTCTAAAACTTGGTCTTCTTGCAAGTCTTGTCCTCTCTATGTATGACTGGAGAGGTGGTGGTAGACTGAGAATCCTTCCCGGATTGGGCTCTCCGTTACTTCTTCTCCAAGTTAGATAGGCTTGCCATGCTTAAATAGGAGCCCCAAAGGCTCTGCATACCTAGGCCCGTAGGGCCTGTTATATAGTATAAATGGTCCAAGGGCACGGTAATATGCCTACCCTTTGACACCGATGGACCTATATATGTCTAAAATAGCAAATTCAGACATAGGCAAGAAGTGTTCTACAGATGGCTTGGCCAGTCCTTAGAGGTAGCCCCAATTAAGTGGAATGGAAATCCCATCTTCTGCAATTTAAAGTGTTGGTGAAGTGCTCAACTCAACTCTATCCTTCTGGGTGTTATTAGGTACCATAACTGATTTGTACCCCCTCCGTAAAGAAATATAAGAGCGTTTAGATCACTAAAGTAGTGATCTAAACGCTCTTATATTTCTTTACAGAGGGAGTAGTAATTAATTTTGAGGCCAGTAGACAATGAAACCGTTGGTATGTGATGTCACAAACAAAAACAAAACATGCTCTTGAAAGGAGATATCACAAACGAAGACAATACCTGAATAAACATTCTTTCTGCATCACCTGCCTTACCATTTTGCTTCAGTATAGCTCCCTGTGAAAGTGAAATCAAAATGTATACCGTCACTTCACAGTAGAAACAAATAACTGGTCAAGATTAGACTACTGAGAGTCCACAACTATTCAAAGTAGTGACTTTGCTTAGTGGTAAAATCAAATAGCTGAATCATGGTATGTTCTAAATATCTCCAACAACAACAACAACAACAACAATAAAGTCTTTCAAACCCAAACAAGTTGGGGTAGGCTAGAGTTGAAATCCATAAGATCTCGAAACCTAGTCATGGTTCTGGCACATGGATAGCTAACTTCCATGCACCCCTGTCCATGGCTAGATATGCCCCCTTATTTATTTTGCTAATGTTGTGTATAATGAATTGGCATGTCGAATCTACTGAAAAATTAAGGACCTAGCTGATGTTCAGTTGTTCACTCTTTATGTTGTCCTAAAAAGCACAATTCAAAGTTCCAAATTCCTAGCTAAAGCGCAGAGTATGCATCTTATCAATACCTTCGCCAAATAACCACGGAAGTCTTCAGGATGTTCAGTGATTAAGTTATCATAAACAGTAACAGCATCACTGATATGGCCCCAATCAGAATAGGCCTTTCCGAGAAGCAGGTCAACCTGCAATAGCACATTAAAATAACTGAGCACTCTGAGTTTTGTCTAAACTCCCATATTAACAGTCAGTAACTCAAAGTAGATTGTCCTAACAAACAGTGCTACAGTAGCCGCACCAGGATTTCAAGCGTGGGGCATGTGGAGTTTTATTTTCTTTTGTGACAACAACAAACCAACCGACCTGAGAGAGGCCAGAGGAGAGTAGGTGCACCTCGAGAGGAACGGATAGCAGCAGTTCTGCGCCATGGACTAGTATTGGTTGTCGAGGACACTGGCTCAATGCATCACCGCATCGTAGATTTAGTTGGTGTGTGGGCCCACGTGTTTGTGGGAACAAGGCACAGGAAATCATGGGCCAGTCTCTGCGTCGCCACGAGAAAACTTCGTTGGCCTCTGAGGGTGGCAAGGTATCGAGAAGCGCATGTATATGGGTTGGAAATTTGGAATTGAGGAACTTGATAGAATTACACTAATACACAATTACACAATTACACATAGATGTTGGCATATATACCAAAACTTTTTTTCCCAAGAAAACACAAAAGCTTTATGCGTTCGATGTATTGAAAAGGTAGGAACAAAGTTAATTACACACCCAAACGGGTAGAGCAAAAGGAAAATGAAAACACTGCTCGGGAAATCAATGAACATCCCAGCCCTCAGGCCGGCACGCTGTCAACCGGGTGGCTCCCGCTCTAACCCACTCACAACCCTCATGAATGATATTGCTGAGGAGGACACGAGAATTTGGGCGTGCATTGTGAAGGTGCAGGCGTTTCTGTGCTTCCAGATCATCAAGGACGTGAGGAGCACAGTACTAGCAAGGCCCTTGTGCCTCTCTTTTGATGCCCTCTGCTTAGCTTCAAGTCACTGGTCAACGAGGGTTTCACCAGGGACGAGGCCTCCGAAGGTGGAACAAATCGAGGAGAGAACCTCATGCCAGATCACTCTGGAAAACAGGCAGTTAGCCAAAAGGTACTGCATTGTCTCCAAGGTTTGGCCGCGGAATAAGCAAGCTGGTTTGTGCGGCAAGTCTCTGAGAGCGAGATGCTGCACTGTCCAGCAGCAGTTCATACCAGCAAGCCAGAAGAAAATTTTCACCTTCCATGGAGCCCAAGACTTCCAAATAAGTTTCTAAGCATGACAGCAGATGGAACCATGAAAGGTCGCCTTGTAGCAATCAGGCGGAGTAGACCCCAGACTGTCCAGCGCCAGATAAGGCAATCTGGCTCGCCGGAAAGGTTTGGTTGCGTCCATAGCCCACCCCCATCAAAGCAGCACGAACGGTTGCAGTTCTGGCAGCAAAAGGCCACCAGGGATGTCGTCGATCCAAGTCCCATTATGGGGCCCCTGTGCTATGGTGCAGACTTCAGTTGACGCTTAGGGACCTTGGCAAGGATGTCAGGTGCAATTTTTGACACCGCATGTCCGTCGAGCCATCATTCGGACCAAAACCGGCAGGACTAACTATTACCCAGCTTGGTGTAGGTAGAGGTGTGGAACAGGGCATGCTCTAAGGATGAGGTTTGAGTAGCAAGCCGTTCCAAGGCTTGGATGGGTCAGTTTTGCTGAGCCAAAGCCATGTAGATGTAGGGCGCAGAAAAATGCCCATTCTGTCGAAGTAAAGGATGCCTAGGTCGCCTAGCTCGAGAAGGCAGCAGATGCAGCTCCAATTACCAGAGAGTTGCCGATGTTAGCCTCCTTGCACCCTGCCCAGGTAAAGCCGCGTGGAATTTTGTCACACTGACGGCTTTGGCCAGGAACTGCGCCTTTTAAGTCTATGCCTATCAAATTCCTCACAGCACGCCCTCTGGCTGTATTCAGCACACTAGCTATCCCATTATGAATCACAGTTCAACATGTATGCTGTCAATGTTTTTAGCAGAAAGCTTCACTAACTCTGCTAAAAACCAAGTAATTTACAAAAACATTAGTAACAGCTGATCCTGTGATGAGAGAAAACAACATACTTGGATAGGATCAATATCTCGAGACTCCTGAGCACCATTCTCATTTGCAGTCTCCAAATCAGGTTGCCTGGTTTGACGCTTTTCACTCAACTTATGCGACGGCAAGATAGAATTACTCGACTGCCTATCAGAAATTAAGCTTGGTTAATTGTGAAAATATGGCAGATATTTTGATTTGTACAAACTGGGCAAAATTAGAGTTTAACTTCAAATAAGTTATATGTCAAGGTATGTCTTGATCATAATTTTATTTACAGACCTGATCGGGCTTCTTAGCAGCAACTAATGAATTCGTCAGCCCACGGAGAACGTCAAAATCAATGCTGTCAGATGACTGTATCACAAAGTATTAAGAGTTAGAAAACCTGTATCGTGATAACTAGTCAACGACAACATATATTTTGTATAAATATAAATGTGCATCAAAACTTGCTTACAGATAGAGAGTTCCTGTACGATGCAGAACTCCCATCATAATCCTTGAGCTCAAACTTTACTTCACCTAACAAGCGGTATGCTTCTGCTTTGTCGGGGATCACCTACATCAAGTAAAATGTGCATTTCTGCTAGATAAGAAGTTCACAAGCTAGAAAGAACCTGCAAATTTTTCCAAGGTGGTTGCAGGGGGTAGATAAGTTGTTACGCTTATTATGGTCAGGCTGCAGTGGTTTTTTGGCCCATTTGGCTACGTAGAAATGATCTTGTGTTTGTCAAAAAGGAAGTAGAAATGATGTTATGTTTGACAAAAAGATGAGTTCAATCTTGTATGCAGGTGTTGCTCTCGTCTACCAGTTGGCTGTGGTCCTGGACGTTGTTACAGAAAGTGCAACACAAGGAGCCGATGGATTTTGGTGCCAAGAAGCTCGAGTGGCTTACCAGGGAGTTCATTCCCTGTTCTGTTCAAATAGAAGAATTGAGAAACTCTTCGTAATTCTATTCATGTGCAATGGCATGGTATAAATACAAGTACATGGCTTGGTTACAACAGTTTGCTATACAACTGACTGAGCTACAGACGCGAATGGGTGCATGATGTGCGCACGCTGTAGGCGCGATGGGAGCATGCCTAAGTGGACGAAGTCCATGCAAAGGACTTGGTCAGTATGGTAAGAGCGCGTCTTCCAACATGAATGGTAGTATGGTACCCCCCAGTGATAGGCTTCTTAGTCTATGATGATATATGTGGCATGTCACACTTTTTTATTAGATTTGTGATGATGACCTGTGTGGTCTATGTGACTCTTTGATTAGGCTACTTTTTGGTGACTTTGTAATAAACGATGTAATAATTGAGATTGTATCTGTGATGAAGAGGCCTGGGGTAATAAAGCTTCCATTTCCTAAAAAAGACAAACTCCAAATAGCAAATACAAGCTGCACCAAATAAGGGTACCTTAACTAGCTTCTCAAGTAGATCTGAAGCCTTCTGATATTCACCTAGTTCAACCAACGATACTGCTGCACCCTGTGAGACCATGTGAAAAGTAAACAGGTATGTCATAGAACAAAATTGGCAGTTTTCAAATTCAATTAAATATTTCCACAATGTTTCAAGTATTTATATGCATGTATGTATTATTCTCAAAATTTTATTTCTGGCACATCAATCTCAACAAGATAAAGAAAATAGTACAATTGCATTCCAAAAAAGGGTCATACAATTCACCCACATAACCACTAGCTTGCGAGGTAGTGCGACTAGAAGATAAGTGGAGTAAATATGATGGGAGTCTAGCATATGACTGGCCTGAAACTGCCAAAATTTATCCCAACCAAAGGTGGCATGTCAGGTGTCCCGTGGCCATGTACAAAAAACCGCTTTCACCACAAGTGATCGCGGCGTTGAGCACTTTGGCGGGCATTGCCAGGAAGTCAAAGATGGACCTTACAAGATGTTTCCCGCACGATAATGTTAGCCCTTGATGCTCCCATGTTGAGGGAGAGGTGTCATTCGATATGGATGAGTTCTCTTCGGCGTGCGGTGCTCAGTTTGGTTGCACTTGGGCCTCACCCTATTGCTCTCGTGTCTGGCTCAGACGATGTCCCTTGATGTTGCATTTGCCTTTGTCCCTATCCCCAAGCTCTGGTGTCTTTTTTCTGTTTTTTTTTCTCTTTTCTTTTTTCGGGTTCTCACTCGGTTTTCCCCTATTACCAAGAATGTTAGGTTTTTGGGATCATCTCTCTTCTTCTTGATGAAATGCAGGAACCCCCTGCCATCAAATGCAGGAACCCCCTGCCATCGCGTCGAGGTTTCTCAAAACAAAACAAAAAGGTGTCCTGTGGTTAGGAGAGAATGAGGTGGAGAGGGAGGTGCAGCTGGGCTGGATGTGTTGCTGCATACTGCATCTACGGAGGAGGGTGGTGCCGCTGGGATTAGAGGACAGAGAAGAGACGGGAGACATTAGGTTAACTCCTCATCTGCTTTATTCAACAGCCGGAGTCTCCTTGTGTAGATGCGGACACCCTCAAATATGGAATACAAACCTTTTGTTCAAGAAAACGCAAAAACTTGCATCTCGATGGATCGATAGAGAGAGAATATGTTTTGTACAAGCCCAGGACCGGACTAATACTCCAATTTACAACTCCATGCGCCTAAGGAGAAATCGCCGGAGACTCACCGCCCCTGCCTTTGCCCATGACTGAGCCTCGACCTTGATCGTGCCAAGCAAACTGAAGATACTGGGCTGTGCATTGCCAATGACAGCATTGCGATGCTTCTGCTGCTCACCATACTTGACACAAGGATCATGATCGACAAGATCGCTCATGGTGATTGCGGCAGCAGAGATTGAGGTGGACAGGGAGTGAGGAGGGTGGTATGATTTATGGGAGAGAAAGAGACGAGAATTTGTTTGTCAAACTGGGGTCATGTAATCGCCGTGGCCAATTAAACTTCTACTGACTAAGCAATTATAATTCATGGACAATTATAACGAGGAGACTTGTTATGCAAGTTGCATCAACAGATAACAAATGAAGCACCAATGTGGACAGAAATCACATAGTAAGAGCAGAAAGTTCTAGGACAGGATGCATAACCAAGTAAAAGAAAGAAGGAAATAACAGTTCACCTCAAGAGCGGTAGGATCATTAGGCGACTTGGTCAGTGTTTCTTCGTACCCTTCAAGTGCCCTCTAATAAAAACAATTGACAATATCTTAATACAATAACAAACTACCAAACTGAACTGAAAACATTTCCTTAGATATTTTTTTGGTATTATGCTGAAATAATTCTTTGACCCTTTGTGTCGAAATGAAACATCAGCGGTACAATACAAATCATACAGCTCATAAGCAAGCATATTCCGCAACTGTTTCTAAGCATGGCATTTGCTTTTACTACAATTGTGAATACTTAGATGATGGCCATGACTGCTACGCAATACGCCTGCTGCCTAGACTGATTGCTTATGCTTCCTTTTTATTGAGCTACATCTTGTGACAGAAAATCACATGGCTATAAAACATTATAAGGGTGACAAGGACATGGTTTTATTTTTCAAAAGCAAAACCTTTTATGAACAATTTTTGGGTAATACTACACATACACTGTGTGCTATTCGCTGTAACTGGAGTAGTTCATATATTTAAAATCAGCAATATTTTCTGGGTGGTGGGGGGGGGGGGGGGGGGGGTACCTTATAGTTTGTTCTTTCCTCTTCAGAAAGCTGTTTGTTGACCACAGTGCTTTCATTGGTAGGGCTAACACTGTAACAAGGGAAGTATAGTTCCTCATAAGAAAATGATTATGTACATAGGCATACAATGAAAAGTCTAACTTTTAACTGCAAAATAGAATAATTGTTTTTCTCTTATGACCTGCAGCTTTGTTCACACATGAATCACTTTACTTACCAGCATCACATGTAAGAGAAAAATGATGTAAGGGTGTAACTGTATTTCCAAAACTGTCACCAGTTAAGTGTACAATAGATTTGTTACTAGATATTTCAAACACAAAAATAGTATAAATTAAGTACTTGATAGTAATATTCTAGTGCATAAAAATGTGCTGGCCAATCAGACTCTAAAGCATCACTTGCTACTTCCTAACGTAACTAATTGTCTGTAAATTACACTTTACACATACCTGCTAAGCGCGATCCACACGCATACAATGTATGTTGAACAGATTGGACTAAGCTAAACCAGACCGACTAAAAATATATCTAATATTACACATTCAGTACTTCAAAAGCTTCCTCCTTTTCTAAAAAAAGCTTCCTAGAGAAACTCTTAACACTAGTCCAAAACCACAGAACACATTCACTTGCTACTTCCTAAAGTAACAAATGTGTAGTCCATTAGTGTAGTAGATGTTAAGCACCTTCCAGAAGGGAGGAAATCCCCAAAAGTGAAGACTAGTCCAAAAACCACAACAGCTATGCCAATTCCAACCTGCCAGAGAAATTCTGCTGTACATGATATGGAAGCTACCAAATAGTGAAAACACGTAAATGATGTACATGTATACTGACCCTTGTACCAAAGCCAAGTGTACTCTTATCTGATTCAATTGGAGCATCATAATCAATAGCTTGATAAGTTTTGTTCTCTTCAACTTTCTTTTTATCAAGTGCAGACCTGTAAAAAAACATAATAACAACAGAAGCCCCAAGCTTAGAACATGAACTAAAAAAACATTAGATTCAAAGAAGAGTGAATTGCAGCAAAACACTCCTTTTTTGAACTGAAACTGTGGTGGAGGCCCCGACAGTAAAAATTTATTAAAAGAAAAAATATATACAAGAGAGACTGTACATAGGGGTAACCAGCAGGGGGGGGGGGGCTATACAAGAGGGGAGCCAAAGAAGGGAGTCAAGTCACACACATCAAGCAGGATCTAAGAGAGGAAGCAAAGCTCCTCCATTCTGTAAGAAAGAAGGAAGCAAAACACACCTTCGAGGGATTTGAACACTTAACACCCCAAGGCTAACCTTTAGCATAAATAAATAAAAATAATAAGTACACTGCCTAGTCCTTTAAGTGAAATTTCATTGAATGGGTCTCCATGTCATTGTCAGAGTCCTTCTGGCTCGGCTTGAGCTAGAGCCGGTTTTTTAGCCAGCTTGCCCGAACCTCTTCAAATCGCCAGCTCGCCCGAGCCTCTTCAAATCGCCCACACTCTGCGCTCTCACACTCAATTCTCTGTGTCTCACCCACTCCGCGAGCTGCTGCCAGATGGATGCGAGGGCCGCGGCGGAAATCAACAACAGTGCCCTCACCTCTCTCACAGCAGAAAGGCAGTGGGTGATTTAGGGAGGCTCGGGGGAGCTGCAAAAAAACCTGGCTCAAGCTCAAGCCCAGCCATAAGGGCACTAACAATGAAAGGTGGGTCCACTCTGTCAGATTTCCAGCAGAATGGCATGATGTAAGGCCACAACAGACAACAGTTTCAACCAAAATTTCCAGCAATACAAAATGATAGTGGTCATTTGGGCTTGTAGGCAGAGATGGGATGGCTGTAAAACTATAGTCTACATCCTGGCAGTCATGCAAGAACGCAGCATGCTAAAAAGACACTAGCCAAATCAGGTGTGGTCTGGAAAAGTGGAAATCGCAGCACATTCTGTACATTTTTATATTTTTCATCACATTGGCCAAACAGAAGTTTAACTATGAACCTCTTGCTTCCATATCATATCGAGTCTCAGTATCTCGTGTGTCGAACAACTTGCTCACAAACTTTCAAGCAGTAGCAGTTGAACAATGGATTTGCTTTTTCACTCAGTATAGCATGAGGTAACTATTGAGTACCTTCGAACAGCTTCAACTTTTTTCAGAAATTTCTTATCCATGACCGTTTTACCAGATTTGTTTTCTCTTCCAATTCCTAACTCTGGTGCCCCTGAAAACGTAAATGTCCAGGTATTAAGACGTGTCAGCGGTGGGTGAAGTGGCAATAGAATCATATCTAACAAACATCAAAGGCTAAATGCATAAAATAAGTTTATATATATATAGACCAAAAATAATGACCCAACTTATATTGATAGCGGGGGAGGTATAGAGATTGGTGGTTTAAAGCTGGCAATGCCATTTCACCAATATAAAGAAACAGTGGTAGCACAAAAAAGAACTCCCTTTACAAATAGAAGATCTCAGCAAACTCCTGCAAAAACTTATGCAAATTCCAGCCAAAACATTATCGCTGTTTCTTTGTGGGAGCTGTGGAATTTGAGCCAAGGAAGGATATTTGGAGGGCTTGGGTCCCGCCTTGCTGCAAAAAAATATTTGGGCTGGCCTCGCTGAAACAATGTTGAAGTGCTGACCGACCGTTTGGCCCGTCAGGGCCTTGATCACCACGAATGATGCCCATTTTGTGATCAGGAGGACGAGAATGCGCAACACTTGCTTACCACATTAAATTCTTAAGGAGTGTGTGGCTCTCTGGTGTTGTCCTCAGTTGGATTGTGGCAAAAAATACCGAGGCCGGATGTTGTTTTTGTTTTTACCAGGTAGTGGCGTCAAGCTTCGCAGCAAGCTGTCAAGCAATACGGCAAAGGCTTCGACTCATTAGTAATTTTGGTCGCTTGGTGATTATGAAAGCATAGGAATGGATGGGGCCTCTCCTAATTTCAATGTCATTATGCAAGATATAAGGGATGATGCCAAGTTGTGGTGTATGGCAGGTCAGGGGCTAAAGGCCTCAGTAGCACTAGCATCTGGCCATAGCCTTTGTTTGTATAGGTCGCTGGTCATTTTTCTTTTTCTTTTCCTCGGTGAAGGCCATGTATTAAACCCTGCCCTAACAGGTGTGTATGTTTCTGCTTAGACTCCCTTTCTAAATAATATAACGATGCGCGTCTCTCCTGCGCGTTCGGGAAAAAATTCCAGTACAAGAAAACATAGAAAGATACAAATATTCCATAAGACCAACCACGCATTAAGGCCATCCAATGCTAACTCTCACTTCCCTTTCTTGGCAACAATAATTACGTTGCACTGGGAGATGCTTGCTTTTTTCGTGGAATTGTATGTTGATTATTTGATACTAACTCCAGGAAACAAAGTATGGGCCCAGTGGCCCACAAGTAAATGAAAAAGTAAGGGAGTGAGAGCATGTCGTGAGAGAAAAAAACACAAATCTCAAGTTGCTACACAAGCACACTTAGCAATCTTGATAACATACTTGCCACACAATAATTACAAATTAAACTAAAATTGAAGTGCACTCACACTGTTCCTGGTTCTTTGAGTCTGCAGATGCTACCTTGCTGCATCAAAAGAAAGTTGTTGATGAAACAGTTCAGCAATTATTCAATAATAATATGATTAACCAAAAAAATCATAACTAAATTAAACTAAATATCACTATGAAGTATAGAACAATATATTGAAGTCTTTAGTTTGAGCTGCAGATTCTGTCAACACAGAGGATAACAACGCACACCTGAAGCCCAAAAAAAGAGAGAAAGAACCCAAACTTCTGGAGTTAGCTGCATGCATCACAACTTCATACATCATGGCCTTGAATTACCAGGATATTTTTACATACAATTTATTGTATAGGTTGTTCTGGAATCTAAGAATTAAATTGCATTGAGAACCAGATCTAACACGTAAGCATAACAAACGAGCTATAGCCCATAGGTAGAACAGATATGATAAACAGAGCTAAGTTGTTGGCAAGAGGCCGACCCCATGTAAGCACTATTGTGGTATGTGGCCGAATAGTTTCACAACTAAGATATATTGAACACTTTAATCTGCATATTAAATTATGTATAATGGCTGACAAAACAGTTGAGCTTCAAAGATTATCAAATAATGTTTCAAATGAGGATATATTCCTAAGAGTTAAATACCTCTAATTCCCTAAAATCTCCCATTTTGGACTCGGGTAAAATCAAAATTTCAAAATTTTGACTTCTAATGTCTTCAGAAATATTTGGACGGCATACTTGAAAACAATATGAAGGCATCCACACTAACGAATCAAGGTATTAAACTCAACTTCCCCTCACCCTGTAAGGGCTGACGAGCTTGTCAGCACAAGCATACGCAGGAGATGAACAGGACCACCTGTAACACCCTAGTTAAAAGTTAAAATTTGTTTAATACCCGCTCACAAGTGGGACGGGAGTGCATGTATGGATTGCACCCCGCTTACACTTTCTTCCTCAATGTGTGTAAAAGATTTAACCCAAAGGTGTTATTTTTGGAAAACACAAGGGTATATACGATGGACCAAAGTACCAAACCTGTCCAAACTCTCTATGTGGGACTAACCACCACAGATACACCTGGGCACAAGGGCCTCCACACTAATAGGCAGGGGTATTACATGAAAATTGTGTTTCCCCGTTTCTTTCAGACTGCATGATAACTTGATAAGTTCCTAGAATAACCTGGTCAGTTTCAGAAAACCTTACAAATGAAATAATCATAATGCATTGCTACATTTTTTATTGCAATGCTTCTGTCTGTTGCCTCTGTGACTATTAATGAGTTGGGTCATACAGTAGCATTAACAAGTATGTTTTCGGCAACTAATACCAGTGAAGTAGACTGGAATCTCCAAAGCATCAATTTTGGAAGGGGGCGTACTGTTTAGCCATGTCTAACATGAAATATTAGTAGTACCAGTACCGTGCACCATTGGATCCAGAGTATACTATATAGTCTAACTGTGGTGCCGATTTAAAACTTACTTACAAAGATTTTGGTGAAAATACTCATATATCAAATGTTACATGAGTATTCAATTATGAACTTCTTTCCATTAGAATTTTGAGATATACTTAGATGTTACATAATACAAGAGGTACATGGTATGGAAAAAATGTGATGATAACCACAACCATAAGTGGCAACAGGACAGAGTTAGTTCATAATGTGACGAAAGAAATCAGTTGCAGCAAGCTTGAATACCTTGGGTCCTGTACAACATCCTTTGCCCTCTTCCTGCTTTTAATCTGATGATAATGCAAAGGCAAAGTAGACCATTAAGGAATCAAACTTCTTAACATAGCATGCATAAGATGTAGGACTCCAGTAAAGAGAATTTCATACAATCAAGAACCTATAATATATAGGGCAAGAAAGTATATGCAGTCCCATATTTCTAATGATTATATTAGTGAAAGATGGTATACACTGCAGCTACTCAGAAGTAGGGGAGGGAAAAATTAAAGACTGAGTGAACCTACTCTTTTCTTATTTGTAAAATCAGTCCCAAATCCACCCCCGCCGGAAGCAAAGCACTGAAAATTGAAAGCCTTGTGCATTCTGTAGTTGGCAATCTTTAAACCAAATATTTCCATGTCAGTACCTCGTCCAAACTTTTGCAAGCATCCCTACAACATAGACATATACATACCTCAAACAATAAGCTTATATTCCAAAGAATTAGACTAATGTGAAATTCTGCAATCGAAAGCATGAGTAAATTAGACATTGTTCGTCGTAAACTTTACAAAAAATATAATATACAAAAATGGAAGAAAGTGGCAGGCAAGAAGATTGTTTTGCTTACGGGAAACCCCTTTGTACTTTGGCCAAACTAAATTTAACTGTATGGCCTCCTTTAGGGCTTCTTTGGTTCGCAAGCATAGGAAAATTGCAGGAGTTGGATGTCATGTATGTCCTTTCCTACAGGAATTTAAACCACATGAATAAGAATTACAAGTTGTTTAGTTGTAGCATCGGAAAAACACATAATTTTTCAGTGGGATTATGTGTGTGCCAAAGTCGTAATATAGACATAGAAAATTTTCCAAAAGGTTGAACTCGATACAAATTTCCTTTCGAAATGAGTTTGAAGTTAACCATAAGGAATATTCATAAGGATTTTAAACCTACAAATCAAACACAAGCCTTGAAAGAAAATTTCATAAGGATTCTAATCCTACAAATTTCCTTTGAATTCCTAGGAAGGATGCCCTTAAAAATGGACATAAATACACTAGGCTTCAGCAAGGGGTAATGGCAAGTTGAATCGATATTAGTTACTTCGCTTATCGAATGAATTTAACATCGAAATATTTGTGTCGTGGTCGTCCTCAATGTTCTCTCCCTTCGCAAGCCATCCATGAGTGCTCATGTGTGCTCTCGTGGGATGCCCTTCCTTCGATGGTGTGGCGCCCTTGATCTAGGGCGAGAGGGCAGGGGCCTTCTTCGAGGTAGAGTCAACAGGAGACAAAGGCATTGTGACGGTGTATGGCCAACCGAGTCGATTTAAGGGTGTGTTCTTTCTCCAATGGCATGCCTTGCTTCAAGATCTAGCTTCTTCTCTGGTCTAATCGCAGGGAAGACCATGGCCTCGAAGAAGCTGCTTTTATTTCTTTTCCTTTTTGTTTCTGTTTGCTTTCTTTGTTGGTTGCCTGAAAACTATCAAAGACTTAGTATGTGCGGTTTGGGGCTTTATTAATTTAAAGCTGCTTTTCCTCGATTCCGCCATAGTGGGTGGCCAAGGTGTCCTGGGACATGGAAGGAGGCGCCTTCACATCCCTCCTCCAACGGTCAACGCTCCTCGAGATCTAGTGGGGTTGGCCGGGGGGGGGGGGGGGGGGGGGTCGCTAGCGTGGCCGCTCGCCCACAAAAATTTGGCCTTGGCAATGAGGCATGGGTGCCCTGGGATGCGAAAGGAGGAGCCTTCTCGTGATCTCGTCCCTCCTACGGCAGTCGTCGCTTGTCCAATCTGGTAGGTTACCGACGCAGCCAACTCTCTCGCCCAAATCTGGTCTTGGCAATGAGGCAGGGGTGTCCTTCGGTTGATGAAGGACTTGACAACGGAAGGTGGTGTAGGGTCTTGGATGTCGGGGCGGAAGTCTTGGAAGGTAGGGCGCACAGGCGGCTCTCCAGCTAGCCCCGTGGCGAGGTTGCTGCTGGAGGCCCAAATCTGTCATGGTGGCGGTAGGCCTCTCCTTGGGGTGGGCTCGATGTTCAGGGTCCCACAGAAATGTATGAGGGAGGTACCGAGCGAAATCTCAACGTTCGGCCCGGGCGCCAAATGACATTGCAGTGTCCTTCCCCTTCGGACCTTGTTCGGTTAATCCCTCACCAAAGGGTTTGAAGGACCGTGAGGTTTGAGGGGGATATTGAGTCGCAAGGGATTTAATCCCTTTAAAACCTCCAAACCTTGCCTAACCGAACAAGCCCTCGCGAGAGGGGGTCATGCTTCTCCTACCTCCCCATGTCAATACTATGGGTGAAAACCGTTGTCCGTGTCAGCAAACTCGGCGATGGCGGCGCGTTTGCGTCGTAACCCCTCCTGTGGCGTCATTGGTGAGTGCGGGTCTTCTCTGGCCATGATGGCGCTCTTGGTCTAGTTGGAATCGTCTCTTGAGGCTTCCTCGGTCCCGACGGTGGTCGCTCTCATTTGCCTCATGTCATATACACATCGTCGTGTCGTTAGGTCTCAGGTCCCTTCTGGTTGCCGACAGGGCCGGTGCTCCCGGTCCGGAGCGAGAGGGTAGTGGCCCTCTCCGACGACAATGAGTGAGACTTGGCGGCAAAGTCCGATGGTTCATCAAGGGTGTGAGGTCGTTTCTCATCATGCGTAGTGGGCTCTTCTTGGGGTGGTTCTGACACTCCCATGCTTTTGCTCGACGACAAGCTGGCGCAGTCCAACAGTGCACCCCTGGTGCTTCATCTGTGTTGTTAGTCTTGTGTAATCGCTATCTCTGATCAGCTTTGTAAGAGGTTTAGCTCAACACCTTATATCGCATTGGGCCATGTGACTTTATCTATAAAGCGGAGCGAAAGCCTATTTTCTAAGTGTATAAGATTTTTTTCAGTAATTAAGAAGTATTTTGTCGAGCCATAGTTAAAGTCTGCTTGGCACCAAATTTCATGTCTTCTAGGCATAGCCGGTCCCAAGCCCGTAAAGGAGGAGGGATGTGATAGGCTTGGCGAGCCAACGTAAAAACTAGCTACCCCATGGGTATGAAACCCATTTGAGTGAGAGTAGTACTAGGATGGGTGACCTCCTGGGAAGTCCTCGTGAAAGGGTTTCATATCTAAGGGTTGTGATAGGCTTGGCGAGCCAACGTAAAAACTAGCCAGTCTTTTGGATATGAAACCCATTTGAGCGAGAATAGTACTAGGATGGGTGACCTCCTGGAAAGTCCTCGTGAAAGGGTTTCATATCTAAGGGTTGTGATAGGCTTGGCGAGCCAACGTAAAAACTAGCCAGTCTTTTGGATATGAAACCCATTTGAGCGAGAATAGTACTAGGATGGGTGACCTCCTGGGAAGTCTTCGTGAAAGGGTTTCATATCTAGCCTACCCCAACTTGTTTGGGATAAAAGGCTTCGTAAGTAAGTAAGTAAGTATAGTTAAAGTCTGTTGGCACCAGGTGTAGCTTCATTATATGTTCTGCTTCCTAGAACATAAATTTCTAAAAAAAAAATTCTCTATTTGTTTCCCCTATTTACAGTCTCAGCAATTTTGTCCTGAATTTTTTGCATAGACAGGTTAAAAGAGACTTAAACTTAGCCATGGAGGCATAACTTCAGTCTGAAATCTAGGGATAAAATGGCGCAAAAACACGCACTTCCGCTTCTAGTACATATCTAAGTTCTAAAGGAAGTAAACATCAGAAAGTCGTGTTGGTAAAGACTCCCTCACCTCTGGTGACGCCGGGCTTCTTTGGAGCGAAGAGCGAGCTGAAGCCATACCGAATCGAGGATAGCCCCCATGGCCAGCGTACGCGCCACGCGGCCTCGAACTCACGGACGCCGAGGTGCCCGAGCACCTATAAAATCCCCTTGTCGTGACCAAAGTAAAATCGCCCATGACGCCGCTGCTTTTTACTGTCATCGACTCTCGTGCTAGCTGCAGAGAGGAACAGGGGGTCAGAGCCCAGCACAGAAGTACAGAGGGAGAACCATTGCTCAACCGCGCCGTCGCGGAGAGATGGGGGTGGGAGGCTGCACCACGAGCGCGCCGCCGCTCCTATCCAGAATCGCAGCCGCCGCTGCCTTTTCTTTCAGGGTGAGCTATCGGCAGCAGTTTTGCACCGAGCATTCTCCCTATCCACTAAATGCTCGAAACTGGGCCTGATCAGGCCAGCACGGCCCAGTCCCGTCGTGCCTCGGGCCGCGTAGGGCTCGGGTCAGCCGGCCCGGCCAGCACGGAACGGACGAGCGTCGAACGTGCCAGGCCGGGAACCCTATTCCGCGTAGGTCGCTCGCCTGGTAATATATGTCGCCCGGCACATTACGGGTTCTGCGCAATGCCGGGTTTTTCTCGTTTTCCCTTTGTTGTTTCTTCCAGTTTTTTATTTTTCATACTTTTTCATATTTCTTTTCCTTTATTACTTTTTCGTTTTCAGCTTATTTTCGTTTTTTTCTTTCTTTCCCTTTTTCATTTCTGGGCACATCATTCAAATTTGTGAATATTTCTAAATCATGAATATTTTTTCAATTCATGAACAATTTCGAATTTCTTAATATTTTTTTATAAAATCATGAACATTTCTTAAAATTGTGAACATTTTCTGAATTGATGAACTTTTCAAAACAGCCACAGTTTTTTTTAAATTGGTGAAGATTTTTCGGAATTTGAGAACCATTTTCGAAATTAACGAACATTTTTTGTTTTTTAATGAACATTTTTCAATCCATGAACAGTTTTTGAACTAATGAATTTTTTCGGAAATTTAGGGAAAAAGTGAAATTCGTGAACATTTTTTGATTTTTCTGATTTTTCTTGAAAAATCATGAATATTATTTGAATTTGTGCAGAAAATTCAAATACACAAACATTTTTTGAATACACGGACATTTTTCAAATTCATGTGAATTTTTCGAATTTACGAACATTTGTTCAAAACCCCGAGCATTTTTTAAATATGCAGAAATTTTATGATTTATTAAACATTTTAATTTGCGAATGATTTTTGCAATTCATGAACAATTTTCGATACACAAGTATATTTTTCCAAGTTTTGAACATTATTCGAATTTGCAAACATTTTTGTTTGTTGAATTTAAAAAATGTTCATCAATTTGAGAAAAAAACATAAACTTCAAATATTGTTAATCAAATACAAAATTTGTTCATAAAAGGCCAATAATATTCATAAATTTGAAAAGAAATTCATCCAATTCAAATTTCTTATCACACAGAAATATCAACAAAACTCAAAATATGTTCATAAAATTTTCAAAGAGTTTTGACCAAAACACAAAAAAAATTCATCAAAACTCCGAATATGTTCATTTCTAAAAATGACAAACATTTTTATAAATTGATTATTTTATTTTTGAATTTCAAAACTCTTCCGCGCCGCCGCTCCTATCCAGAATCGCAGCCGCCGCTGCCTTTGTGAGCTATCGGCAGTAGTTTTGCACCGAGTATTCAACCTATCCACTAAATGCTGGAAACTAGGCCTGCTCAGACCAGCACGGCCCAGTCCCGTCATGCCTCGGGCCGCGTAGGGCTTGGGTCAGCCGGCCCACCAGCACGGAACGGACGAGCGTCGAATGTGCTAGACCGGGAACCCTATTCCGCGTAGGTTGCTCGCCTGGTAATATATGTTGGCCGGCACATTATCAAAATCACTATTTAAGGAGTACTCATTACAAAGAACGGACGAGATTTGCCTGCTCCCCTCGCGTGTGCCCATCCGTGCTCCCGCGTACGTGGCTTGATTTGATTGGAACAAAATAAGGCCTGGCCCCACCCCATTAAAATCAGGGGCAGATGATTAGATTAGAAAAAGAAAAGAAAAAGACAAATTAGTAGGATGAAGTAAAGCACGGATGGGAGCATGAAGAGGGAGCAGTGCCGGATCCGCAAAGAACACTCCATTTTCAGGTTGCGACGGCGCATACGCAGCGCACCACTTGTCGCAACCTGGGAGTTTTCCTTTTTTTCGTAGATCCGTTTATTCAAAACGTTTTATCTCTTAAACCATGCGTCCAAAAATCGAACCGGTTTTACCATTGGATTCCTCACGTCGAGATCTTCAAAACTAGATCCCATGTTGATAGGTGTTGACGAACTTTTTATTCACGAAAAAATCGGACGAAAAAACTGCGCGAAAAAACCGAACCGGGAGCACGGTGTTTTCCCTTTTCGAAAGAGGCACGCCCGTGCCTCTCATGAAATCACAACCGTGCCTCTCGTGAAAGCAAAACCGCGACTCTCGTGGAAGAAAAAAAATGCATTTTTTTCGTTTCTGAGAGGCACGGCCGTGACTCTCGCGAAAGCACAACCGTGCCTCTCGCGAAAAGCAAAACCATGACTCTCGTGAAAGAAAAAAAACAAAAAACGCATATTTTTTCCCTTTCCGAGAGGCACGGCCGTGACTCGCGAAAGCACAACCATGCCTCTCGCGGAAGCAAAACCGTGACTCTCGCGAAAGAAAAAAAAACAGAAAACGCGTTTGTTTTTCCCTTTCCGAGAGGTACGACTGTGACTCTCGCGAAAGCACAACCGTATCTCTCGCGGGAGAAGATATCTGGTGCTCCGGGAGCTTCTCAGCCGCTGCATCTATAATCTGACGGTCATCTAGGGATGCGCTGGATCTGGTTGTAATAACGGACTTCTAGGGGTATTTTTTTGAATAAATGTGCGAGCTCTCTTCTTGGCCTTTGGATTATAGATCCAACGGCTGAGAAGCTCCCGGAGCACCAGATATCTTTCCCCTCTCGCGGAAGCAAAACCATGACTCTCGCGGAAAAAAAAACAGAAAACGCGTTTTTTTCGTTTTTGAAAGGCACGGCCGTGACTCTCGCTAAAGTACAACTGTGCCTCTCGCTGAAGAAAAACTGTGACTTTCGCGAAAGAAAAAAAAGAAAATGCGTTTTTTCCGCGCAATTTTTTTTTGAAATTTTCTTTGATCGAAAAGCTAAGAAAGACCAGGGGAAAACCAAAACGTCGAAAAAAACCCCGTTAAAAAAGCGGAAAACGCATGCGGAAAAATAAAAAAACAAAATCCAGAGGGAGCGTCCAGAGCACGACACGTGGCAAATGACTGAGAGCGTGCCAAATGGCGCTGATCGTTGCGAGGCTCCCGAAGGAGCGCTCGTTAACTAGTTGCTCTCGCACATTACGGGTTCTGCACCATGCCGATTTTTCTCGTTTTCCCATTGTTGTTTCTTCCAGTTTTTAATTTTTCATACTTTTTCATTTTTCATATTCTTTTCCTTTATTCCTTTATCGTTTTCCGCTTATTTTCACTTTTTTTCTCTCCTTTTTCATTTCTGGGCACATCTTTCAAATTTATGAATATTTCTAAATCATGAATATTTTTTCAATTCACGCCATTTCGTGAAATCATGAACAATTTCAAAATTTTGAATCTTTTTTAAAAAATCGTGAACATTTCTTAAAATTGTGAACATTTTTCGAATTCATGAACTTTTTAAAACAACCACAAATTTTTATTTTGAAAGTTGGTGAAGATTTTTTCGAATTTCAGAACCATTTTGGAAATTCACGACTATTTTTTGTTTTTGACAAACATTTTTCATTTCATGAACAGTTTTTGAACTAATGAATTTTCTCGGAAATTTAGGGGGAAAATGAAATTCGTGAACATTTTTTGATTTTTCTGTATTTTCTTAAAAAACATGAATATTATTTGAATTTGTGCAGAAAATTCATATACCCGAACATTTTTTAATACACGGACATTTTTCAAATTCTTGAGCATTTTATGACTTTACGAACATTTATTCAGAACCCCAAACATTTATTCAAAAGCCCGAGAATTTTTCAAATATGCAGAAATTTTATTATTTATTAAACATTTTCACTTTGCAAATGACTTTTGCAATTCATTAAATTTTTTCGATTCACAAGTATATTTTTCCAAGTTTGAACAAATTTGAATTTTCAAATATTTTTGTTCGTTGAATTTAATTTTTTTTTCATCAATTTGAGAAAAAATTCATAAACATCAAATATTGTTAGTCAAATACAAAATTTGTTCATCAAAGCCAAATATTATTCATAAATTTGAAAAAAAATTCATCCAATTCAAATTTCTTATCAAAGAGAAATATCAACAAAATTCAAAATATGTTCATAAAAATTTCAAAACCTTTTGATCAAAACACAAAAAAAATATTCATCAAAACTCAGAATATGTTTAGAATGATGAACATTTTTATAAATTGATTATTTTATGTTTTGAATTTCAGATCTCATTTGAAATCCCCACTTTTTTCAAGAAGCAGAAAAACCAATATTCTTTTGTGATTTTGATGTGTTAGGGTGTGCTTGTACGGGTAAAGGACTTTGTATTATTTTGCAATTTGAATACAAGCATACTTTCTCAAAAAAATGTTGCCTTGCCATGTTCATCTGTGCGCTGGGAGTTAGAGACACCAGATTTACAAGGGGCTGATTGGGCAGGTGGCACAAATCTTATGCACAAGCCTACAAGCCATAACGGGCCTCTATTCGGCTGGGCCGAGTCCCCATGCCAGCACGCTATCGAGCAATGCCGCCCACTGAATAAATTTTCAGGGGAGCTCCTATTGAGCGCTTTAAGCGCCGCAAGAGTCAACCGGCGCCTACAGGAGACGCCAAGTGGGCCGGCCCACCAAAGCTCCAGCGCAGAAATTGTTTCACGAAAAAAGACCGGCAAAAAACTAGAGAGTAGGAGGACTCGAACTCGCCTCGCTATTTCAACTTGGTTCAGCTAACCACCACACCTACTACAGCACTGTGACTATATATCAACAGAACTACTGCAGCCGCATTATTTATTACGCAATAAAACTTTCATTTTATTGAAAGAAAGTTTATCAAATCTTAAAAAAAGTTCATGAATTAGAAAAGTTCATCGTTTCTGATAAAGGTTCATCCAATTTGATAAGAACTATTCATCTATTAGAAAACAATTCACCAATTTTGAAAATAGTTCATAAAATGTGAAAGAAGTTCATTGATTTTGAAAAAAAAAAGCTAATAGAAATTGAGAAAAAAGTTCATCAAATGCGAAAAAGTTCAACGGATTTGAGAAAAAGTTCATCAAATTTTGAAAAAAGTTCATCAAAATTGAAAAAGGTTCATCAGTTTTAAAAAAGTTCACCGAATAAGTTCATAAATTTGCAAAAAAGATCACTGAATTTGAGAAAAGGTTCACAAATTTGAAAATAAGTTCACCGATTTGAAAATAAGTTCATCAAATTTCAGAAAAAGTCCATTCGAATATAAGTTCACTGAATTTGAAAAAAGTTCACCAATTTAAAAAATCATCAAATTTAAAGAAAGTTCATCGAATTTGAAAAAAAGTACATCGAATTGTAAAAAGTTCATCGAAATTGAAAAAAAGAAACATCAATTTTTATAAATAGTTCACTAAAAAAGGTTCATTGATTTTGAAAACAAAATTTCATCATATTATAAATAAACATCATCAATTTGGAAAAAGTTCACGCATTTAAGACAATAATAAACACGAAAATCGATGAGGGAGGAAACCTGGAAGAAGAAAACAAAAAGAAAACCGAAAATGTAAATGGAAAAAGAAACCAGAGAAGGAAGGAATAAAAGAGTTGTAGAGTTAAATCTTAACAGATCCTGCGCTTGGTTGTACGTCCGAAGTTTTATCAAGAGGTTGCCAGTTCGAATCGTAGCGAGGGCAGCGCATTTTTTGCAAATTACCATACACAATAACGGGCCGGCCCAGCACGGGGCGCTGCAGGCGCCCGTTTGTAAATTTGCCTATAACGGGCGCCTGCAGCCCCAAAGAGGATTTGCCAATTTTCAGTTCCAGCGGCATGCATTCCCCGGCGATTCCTGTTTGGCGCGTGGGTCGGCATACCCTCTCCAGGCGCCATTTCCATGGATTCGCCGACCCATATTAATATTTTTCCCACCGGTTTTAAGAAGAAACCTTTCCTGAACAAATTTTTTTGCCTGGTTTTATTTCTTTTTTCATTTTCCTTGTTTGTCTTTTTCTTCTTTTCTACACCGCTTTCCTTTTTATTAATTTTAATTTGGTGTCTTTTTTTCAAATTTGTGGAACATTTTTTAACCCGTGCAAATCTTTTGAACTCAGAAACAATTGTGAAATCACGAATATGTTTTCCCAAGTTTTTTTACATTTTTTGCATTTCTGAAATTGTTTTGGATTCATGAATATTTTTTAATACGAGGACAAAATTTTAAATTCAAGAACATTTTTACAAACTCTTCACCAATTTTTAGAAATTCAAGAACATTTCTACAAACTCTTCACCAGATCGATTTCATTCTCTCGACAAGAGAAGATAAGCATGTGTGCCTAGACTGCAAGGTGATACCTGGAGAGAGTGTTGTACCCCATCATAAGTTGGTGGTTGCTGATTTCCGCTTTTGGATTCGTGTCCAGCGGGATAAGCGTGCCAAAGTTGCTAGAACGAAGTGGTGGAAGCTCAAGGGGGAGGTAGCTCAGGCGTTCAAGGAGAGGGTCCTTAAGGAGGGCCCTTGGGAGGATGGACAATGTGTGGATGAAGACGGCGACTTGCATTTGTAAGGTGGCCTCGGAGGAGTTTGGAGTGTCCAGGAGAAGGAGAAGCGAAGATAAAAATAGAACCTGGTGGTGGAATGATGATGTCCAGAAGGCGATTAAAGAGAAGAAAGGTTGCTTTAAATGCCTATACCTGGATAGGAGTGCAGACAACATAGAGAAGTACAAGATGACGAAGAAGGCCGCAAAGCGAGATGTTAGTGAA
Organism: Aegilops bicornis; assembly: GCA_021605145.1. Taxonomy (NCBI): domain Eukaryota; kingdom Viridiplantae; phylum Streptophyta; class Magnoliopsida; order Poales; family Poaceae; genus Aegilops; species Aegilops bicornis. The sequence continues at coordinate 199,849,332 of CM038675.1, read as the reverse complement.
GCAAGGGGTCGGGCATATGAGGACCTCTACCAACGGTTAGGCACGAAGGAAGGCGAAAGGGACATCTATAAAATGGCCAAGATCCGAGACAGGAAGACGAGGGATATTAGCCAAGTCAAATGCATCAAGGACGGAGCAGACCAACTCTTGGTGAAGGACGAGGAGATTAAGCATAGATGGCGGGAGTACTTCAACAAGCTGTTCAATGGGGAGAATGAGAGTTCTACCATTGATGGCGACATGGATAACTTCCCGATTAAGACATGACTGCATCAGGGGTCACCTTTGAGCCCTTATCTTCTTGCCTTGGTGATGGATGAGGTCACAAGGGATATACAAGGAGATATCACATGGTGTATGCTTGTGACGCCCCCGATTCGACCGTACACTAATCATACACGCAAATGTGTACGATCAAGATCAGGGACTCACGGGAAGATATCACAACACAACTCTAGACACAGAAAAAATAATACAAGCTTCATATTACAAGCCAGGGGCCTCGAGGGCTCGAATACAGAAGCTCGAAAGCACAGGAGTCAGCGAAAGCAACAATATCTGAGTACAGACATAAGTTAAACAAGGATGCCTTAAGAAGGCTAGCACAAAAGCAACACGATCGAAGAGGCAAGGCCTCTTGCCTGGGACCTCCTAACTACTCCTGGTCGTTGGCGGTCTCCACATAGTAGTATCCGTCAGCGATGGCATCTGGCTCCAAGGACCCACCATCTGGTTGCGACAACCGGAAAGAAGGAAGAAGGGGGAAAAGGGGTAGCAGAGCAACCGTGAGTACTCATCCAAAGTACTCGCAAGCATCAGATCTATACTAAGTATGCATTGGTATCAAATGGAAGGGTCAGATCTGTGGACCGAATCGCAGAATGCCGTAATAGAGGGAAGGCCTAGCCTATCGAAGACTAGCATCTTCAAGCAGCTCCAAGCATCTTGCAGATGTAGAAGAGTAAAGAATAGCAGCTTAATTAACAATCATGTTGTAGCATTAATGCCCAGAGATCCTTCCTCGACTCCTGCGAGAAAGCAACTTTGAGCCACATATCCATCACATATCAAGTATCCATTTCTAGTTGTATAAGATCAGATACAAGTCCGAACGTCCATTACCGTGGACACCAGATTCGAATAAAGATCTTCCCTGCAGGGTGCACCATGTTTTCCAACACGCTCGATCACTCCCACGGACACACCTTCTCGGGTCAATGCCCGCCTCGGAAGATCAACACGTCAGAGCCCCACCTAGGCTCGGCAGAGAGGTCCCCACGGTCTACATCCTAAGCACCCCGGTCCGGGCCCATCGCCCATCAGACCGGTCACAGCGCAAGGGGATACCAGCACCACCCGTGAAGTGGATGGCACGATCCGGCCCGACCACAATGCTGAACTGGACGTCTGACAAAGCTTCGGCTGATACCACGACGCCGAGGCCCATAACTATCACGTGGTGGTTGGCGTGTAAAGGCCAAAGGCCAATTCAGAACAAATACCCAAACCTGTTAGTGCATTAACAATTAAAGTAGTGAGGCCTGTCGGGACAAGTCCGGAGCTATCACCCCCTCCCAGATGATACCGCTAAATGACCACCGCCATCGCCACATCGCACGGGTGCTCTCCGGACCGCCTGCTTTCACAACGGTCTCCAAGAAAGTCAAGGTAATCAGGTGTCCGGACATCAAGGGGAAAACCCAAGGAATCACCCTGAGGATTCCACTCGATGTAATCATCAAGGTGAACATAAGAGGAACCACCCTCGAGGTTCACACTTGAGGTGTCAGACGACAGTCAGACGGAATGGTGAAAGAGGAACCACCCTCGATGACCACACCGAATAGCTACACTACAGAACTATCATCAGGAGTGCGTTAAGAGGGATCACCCTCGGCACTCGATAGTAGCTCTACAGAGTCGAGCAACTAAAGGGCATGATGTGATGTGAGGTGTCAGGCTCTGGTCGCCGATCACGCTGATCGAGGCATCGATGATGAAGCAGGGGCAACAAGGACAAGGTGGAGGTCACTGATGGATCACTAACCAACCTATACTAAGAAGTTTAGGATAAGCAGGTAGGTAACAATAGCATGTACAAAAGCAGGCTATGCATCAGAATAGGAGCAATCAATAACAGTAGCAAAATCTAATGCAAGCATGAGAGAATGGAATGGGCGATATCGGGATGATCAAAGGGGCTTGCCTGGTTGCTCGCAAGGAGGGGTCATCGTCGATTTAGTCGATTACAGGCATCAACAATGATCTCGTGGTCCGCTGCAGGAAGAAGAGGGGGAAGAAACAGTAAATATAATGCAAACAAATGCAACACGGATGCATGACGGCAGTAACACGCAGGGCTAGGGGTGTTCTATCGCGGTGCTACATGATACCGGCGAAGGGGGATAACATCCGGAAAGTTTTCCCAGAGTTAGGCATTTTCGGACAGATGAAACGGAGGGGGAAAGTTGCGTGTTTGCTATGCTAGGTATGTGAGGCGGATGAACGGGCTGCGTAACCGGATTCGTCTCGAAATTCTGAGCAACTTTCATGTAGAAAACTTTTTCATCCGAGCTACGGTTTAATTTCTATTAATTTTCAAAGTTTTATTAATATTCTGAAATTAATTTTAATACGAAAATAAATGCTAAAATGCTAGGCGCACCCAGCACAGTGTACACAAAAGTGTACCCAGTGGCTGACAGGTGGGCCAGGGGGTCCCAGTTGACCAGTCAACGTTTGACTGGTCAACAGGGGGTGGGGCCCCCCTGTCATAGACTCATCTAACTAATTAATAGTTTTAACTAACTAATCTAGTTCATTAGGTTAATTAAGATTAATTAATTAAGTTAATCAATCATTTAACAAATTATTTATTTATTTTTATTAATATATTTTTTTAACATTTCTTTTTTTAAGAAAAGGGGCTGGTGGGGCCCGCTGGCAGTGGCCCATCTGGCCACTGGAGCGGGTGTGGCTAATGGGCGCTGGGGCGCAGGCGACGACGCCCGTCGAGGCGGAGGGGCGAGGCCAGCCCGGGGCGCGGCGGACGAAGCTCCGGGGCGTCGGACCAGGGCACCGGCTGGCCGGGACCGCGGTTGACGGCGTCGGCGAGTGGATGAAGGCGGGGCGCGGAGCGCCGGTGCGGGGCGGGGCTCGGTGCGTCCATGGCGGGGCGCCATAGGCCGGCGAGGTAGGGGAAGGTCCGGCCAGCGCCGGCGAGCGGCGGGGTCGTTCGGCCACGCGTCAGGGGAAGGGGCCTCGGGCGCAGCCATGGCCAGGTAGGCGCGACCGGGGGCAAGCGGGCACGGCCTGGGCGTCGCGGGGAGGCCGGAGGGCTGCAGCGGGGGAGCAGCGCGGCTGGCGGGCACAGGCAGCGGGCGGCGGTGCTTCGATGGCGGCCATGGCGAACTCAAGGCGGCGATGTAGGACACGGGAAGCGACGGGGTTGGGTGCTAAGGGTTTCTGAGAACTCCAGGAACACGAGGCGAGCTCGTCGCGAGCTTCGCGAGTAGTGGCCGTGGTGGCAACATGAACTGCGACGGTGAGCTTCGGACGCGACGTCTAGCTAGGCTTCGGGCACAGATTAGATGGTGAAACAGAGGGGTTTCGGGCGCCTGCTCACATCGTTGACGAGTAGCTGATGCCGGAGGGACTCGTGGTGGAGCGAATCGACGACGAGTGTGCGGTGTCCGTGGCGGGGAAGACGTGTCGACGGCGTCGATGTAGCGACGCCCAACACCAGCCGGTGGTCGTAGTGGACGTAGGGGACGACGAGGCGACGGAGAGACGAGGACGAACGACGGTCGATGTCGGGGACGAGCGCGGTGGCCTTGGCGTCACGGGAACGACGACGTCGACGAGGAAGAGTAGATGGGGGCGCGAGGGAGGAAGGGGAACGGGGAAGCTAGGGTTTGGGGGCGCCCCGGGTGTATTAGTAGGGCACCAGGGGGGTGGATGGCCGCCACGCCCGGCCATCGCCGGCGGATGGGCGCCACGATCCCCCCTGCCTCCCTGTAGCAGAGGAAGGGGACGGTGGGGAGGAGCTGGGCCGGCCTGGTGGCTTTGTGGCCCAACTGGTCCACGAGGCCCACTAGGGGAGGGGGTGTTGTTTTGTTTTCTTTGCTTCTTTTCTTTTTCTTATTTCTCTTTTTACAGTTTTTGTTTTCTTTTATTTTTGAATAGAAATTAGCTTTATAAAATATAGTAGCAACATCTAAATTGGTTTTACTAATTACACCACTGCCACAATTAGTTTGAGGTTCAAATAAAATAGTTTAGTATTTTTATAATTTAAAAAGCATTGAATAATTCTTTTTAGCCGCTGTTATATTCACAAAAGGGCATTTAAATATTTTACAATAGTGTTGGGTCACCACCATAATTAGTTATGGTATATTTGCCACACTTTAAACATTTTATTTTGCTTGTTTGATAAATTTGAATTTTGGACTTTTATTTTAGATTTGAATTTGGATTGTGACTTGGATCAGCCGAGGATTAGCAACAGTAATGTGATGACATGGCACCATTAACATGAGATTATTGTAGCTTAATTATCCGGGCGTCACAATGCTCTTTGCGGATGATGTGGTGCTAGTTGACGACAGTCGGTTAGGGGTAAATAAGAAGTTAGAGTTATGGAGACAAATATTGGAATCGAAGGGGTTTAGGCTTAGTAGAACAAAAACCGAGTACATGATGTGCGGTTTCAGTACTACTAGGTGTGAGGAGGACGAGGTTAGCCTTGATGGGCAGGTGATACCTCAAAAGGATACCTTTCGATATTTGGGGTCAATGCTGCAGGATGATGGGAGTATTGATGAAGATGTGAACCATCGAATCAAAGCCGGATGGATGAAGTGGTGCCAAACTTCTGGCATTCTCTGTGACAAGAGAGTGCCACAAAATTTTAAAGGCAAGTTCTACAGGACGACGGTTCGACCCGCAATGTTGTATGGCGATGAGTGTTAGCCGACTAAAAGGCGACATGTTCAACAATTAGGTGTCGCGGAGATGCGTATGTTGAGATGGTTGTGTGGCCACACGAGGAAGGATCGAGTCCGGAATGATGATATACGAGATAGAGTTGCGGTAGCACCAATTAAAGAGAAACTTGTCCAACATCGTCTGAGATGGTTTGGGCATATTCAGCGCAGGCCTCCAGAAGTTTCAGTGCATAGACGGCTAAAGCGTGTGGATGTCGAGAGAGGGTGGGGTAGACCGAGTTTGACACGGGAAGAGTCCGTTAAGAGAGACCTGAATGATTGGAGTATCACCAAAGAACTAGCTATGGACAGGGGTGTGTGGTGGCTTGCTATCCATGTGACGGAGCCATGAGTTGGTCGCGAGATCTTATGGGTTCACCTCTAGCCTACCCCAACTTGTTTGGGACTAACGGCTTTGTTTTTGTTGTTGCAAGTTTTTTTTCACACTCGGGAGCTTTTTTCGAAATTCATGAACATTTTTTGAAATCATGAGTATTTAGTGAAATCTTTTAGATATTCTGAATTCATAAACATTTTTTGAATATGTGAACATTTTTGTCATGGAATGTTTTTGGATTTGCAAACATTTGTATAAAGATGGAAACATTTTTGGAATATGGGTATATCGTATGATGTACAAACATTTTCTGAAAATCAAGAACATTTTTTGAAATTGACATTATTATTTTCAAATTCATGAACATTTTTGAATATGCGGACTTTTTCAAAACTAATAATTTGTTTTGAAATAGAAACTTTTCAGAAATCCTAAATAATTTTAAACAAAAACAGATAAAACAGAAAAACAGAAGCAAAATAATAAAAACTATGGTGTCTGACACAACACATAGGTCGGCACAGAAGCACTCGCTGGGGAGCTGGGGCTCCGCGTTTTCGTGTTAGGCAGCGCGCTGTCCGCCAAATAGGAGGGGCGCACCTATGTCTCGCTTGAAGCGAGATAGTAGGACGCTCATTCCAGGCAACCGCCTGATTGAGCCAGCCGGGCATGGACACTGGCCTTCGGCGCTTTATTTTTTTCACTTTTTTGCATTCATTTTTCATGTTTGCTTACGTTTTAAAATATTTTGAATATCTATATTATAAAAAACACTTGATACACAAACTTTGAAATGTTAATCATGCATTAGAAAAATGTTAAATGTGTAAAGAAGAAAATATTTTTGATGTATATAAAAAATGCACAATGTGTACGGAATGTAATCATGCATTTACCAATGTGTAAATTAGAAAACCAAAAAATATAAGTTTTATTTTTCTAAATGTAATCGTGCATTTAAGAAATGTTAAATGTGTATAGAAAATATATTTCCGATGTATGCAAAAAATGTACAATTGTATGGGAAAATGTTAATAATCTATTTTGACAATGTTAAGTATGTATAGAAAAAATGTTCCAGATATATACAAAAAATGTAGAATGTGTATGGAAAAAGCGGATATAAAAGTATTTAAATAATTATTAATCTTGAATTAAGAAAACGTTAACTGTGTATATATAAAATGTTTATAATGTATAAAAATGTAGAATGTTTATGAAAAAGCAGACATATAAAATATATGTTATAAAGAATGTTAATCATGTATTTTTAGAAAATTTAAACGTGTACATAAAAAATCTGGTGTATACATAAAAATGTACAATGTATATGAAAAACGTAGACATAAAAAATATAAGTTATCAAAAATATTAATCATGTATTTACAAAATGTTAAAACTTGTTCTTGGTTTATACAAAAATGCACAAAGCAAATGCAAAAACCTGTACAACAAAGAAAGGAAGAAAATGATGGAAAAAAAAATAGTAAAACATATTAAGAAATAAGAGTAGAAAAGGAAAAAACCAGTAAAACTTTGAAAGAAACAAAGAAAAATGAATCAAAAAACAGGAAACAGATAAAAAATAAAACCTAAAGATAAAACAAAAGTAAATGAAAAAGAATAAAAACCCCAACGAAACCGTACTTAGAACAGGAGAGCGAGCGACTGAAGTACCGAGCTAGTGACAGTGCTAATGGGCCAGCCCTGCAAGCGAGACTGATGCCAGTCCCACTATAAACGAGAAGGAGCTCCGACGTCACCTTCAGACTTCAGACTTCGTAAAGCCCCAAAAAGGTCCGAACGAAGTCTCATCATTATATCTACTTTATCGTCTCTCTCCGATGGGAAACCGGGAAAATCCTATTTGACGCTAGCTGCGTCAAAATATCGAGCATTCGCACAAGCGATCTCCCTGAGCGCAAGAATTTGCCGGCCCACTTCCCCACTGACAGGCAGACGTTTATTTTTATTTTTATACCAGTTCCATGGTTTTCTTTTGTTTTTGTTTTTTGTTTTTCTGTTTCATTTCTTTTTCCCCTTTTCTGTTTCTTTTCTTCTTTCTTTTCCTTTTTTACATATTCTTTTTCTTTTTCGTTTCTTTTGAAATTTGTTCGAAAAGTTCAAGATTTGTTCGTGTTTCTAAAAAATGTTCAAAATTGTATAAAATGTCCGTGTTTTAAAAATAGTTCATAATTTAAAAAAATTCAAAATTTTCAAATATAGTTCGGGCATTTTCAAAGTTGTTCTTGTCTTACAAAAATGTTTGGAATGTTTTTTGTTCAGTTTTTCCATAAATCTTAAAAATGTTCCTGTTTTAGAAAATTCTCCACAAATCCCAATTTGTTCATATTTTCATTTTTCTAGGAGTTACAAAAATGTTCCTATCTAAAAAATTGTTAAAAACTTTAAAATATCGTGTTTGTAAATTTTGTTCAACAATTTCAAAATATGTTCACGTTTCCAAATATATTTTTTGAAATTTGAAAAAAATGGTCCTGTTTTAAAAAAATTGTTCATGATTTTCAAAAAATGTTCTTGTTTTCAAAAGTTGTTCACTATTTGAATAACTTATTTGTGTTTAAAAAATAATTACTGTTTCATATATTATTTCATAATTTCAATAAATGTTCATAAATTGCAAAAATTATTTTCATTTACAAAATTTCATCAGAATTTCAATTTTTTCTCATTTCAAAATATGTTCGCAATTCTAAAAAATATTCGGGTCTAAAAAATGTTATTGTTGTCTTTGTTCACAATTTCAGAAAATTATTCGTGTTTAAAAAATTTCTGGAATTTCAAAAAATGTTCTCGTTTTCAGGAAGAAACACAATTTCACAACAATGTTGATGTTTCAAAAAATCTTCGCGGTCTCAATGTTTTGATCACAATTTTATGAAATATCCCCATGGTTTTTGTTCTCATTTCCAAAAAACATACGAATACAAATTTTGTTCGCTTTTGAAAAGAATATTCGTCTTTTAACTTTTTTGGGGTTTGAAATAAAAAATGTTTTTGTTTTCAATTTTTGTTTACAAATTGAATTTGTGGCCTTAGAAAATATTTAGGAACTTCCAAAAAAAGGGAAATACAAAAAACACTTTTTCGGAAACTGTTTGTAATATAAAAAATAATAGCGGCATTTCAAAATTTTCAAATCTCAACCTTGCTGTGTATTCTTGTTGTGTTTTGCAGCCATTCTCTGGCGTAGTGGCTAATCGCTCACAGTTATGACTCTGCTGTGTGCGAAGTCGCGGGATTGAACCCTGTTGGTCTCGTTTGTTTCGCATCTATTTTTTGCGTCGCGTGATAAGAAAACAGTGATCGGGCGCGTTGGTGGGCCGGCCCAGTCGCGCATTGGCCCTGTGCGTCGAGTTTCTGCATCACGCAAAATGCGTCCTATAGGAGGTCCCGGGAAACCGGCCCAAGCTAGCAAACCGCACGGTGGAAATCAAGGAGTCGCGACCGTGCTTTGGGCTGGCCCAAACACAGGGCGAGGCTCCCTGTTTTTTTTTTCATTTGTTTTTGATTTTTAGCTTTTGTTAACTTAAAAAAAAGTTCATGAAACCCAAATTTGAAAAATATTCACGGATTCAAAAAATATTTTTGAGAATATTTTTGCGATTTTTTCTCAAAAAATTAAAAAGATCATAATTTCAAAAAATTTGAATGAAAGGGGTTTCCCCCACCCCACTTTTTATTAAGCGGGGCACAGCATAGGCCCAGACTGTTAATAGCACTCGAGTTTACCAGCAGTAGCAAACCAGAAAAAAAAGAACTTGCGCAACACTTCACACTACAGCTAAACAACAGTATATCATCGCGCCACGCAGGGCAGCTCAAAACTCTCACAAACTCAGAAGTTCATCAGCGCAGACACGGGGGGACAGGACGAATGCATCAGCCTCACATCAGATGAGCCTTCAGTACACCCCCGCCCCGGGGCCTTTTTGAGCACGCACTCGGCCTCAAATTTCAGCGATCTGAGCAGCTCGCCTCTTCGTCCGGTCCAGGAGTAGGAGGCAGCGTTGGAGGAGGACCGATTGATCGCCTTTGCATAGGATCTTCCATTGGTGTAGAGATGAGCTGATCCGATTCAACACCGTCCGGGTACTTGTCCACGACGCTCCCTGAAAACACATGTCGTTACGCATGGTCCAAATCCCCCAGATGGAGGCAACACAAGCAATGTTGACTACAGATTTCTTGTTTTCCAGCATCCAAAAGGATGATAATTCAGCCATATCATTTGGGATATTAAAATTAAAAGTATCCGCTACATCAAGCCAAATTTGTTTGGCTACTACGCAGTCGAAGAATAGATGATGAACAGTTTCATTCTAATTATAAAACAAATAACACAAGTTATCAACCACCCTTCTTTTACTTAAGTTGTCTCTAGTAGGAATTTTATTATGGTATGCTAACCACAAAAAGACCAAGTATCTGTTGGGAACAACAATTTTCCAGAACTTTTTCCAAATTGGGGTAGAAACCCCTCCCCAGTTTATCATATTATAGAAAGATTTAACAGAATAAATTCCAGAGGATTCCAACAGCCAGACAGGCTGGTCCTCCTCATTAGATATGGTCTTGGCAGAGATTACCTGAATTAGGTCATGCCACCTGCCCATAAATCTAAAGTCCACACATCTACTAAACGTAAGTTTCAAATTTGTACCATCCCAAACCTCAGCTACTACACATTTTTGTTGTTGACAAATTTCATAAATCTCCCAAAACTGAGTTTTCACAGAAGAATCCCCAACCCAAGTGTCGTCCCAGAAACTGATTTTGTCCCCTTTGCCCAAGTTCCACCTGAAAAAAGGACGAATGCCCTCAAAGGCCCAGGTGACCCCTTTCCAAAAGGGCGACCCCACACCTTGCTTGGCCCAAAGCAAGTTGGGTTTATCAGTTACATATTTATGATCGATTAGCTTACCCCAATCATTACCATGGTTAGTGAAATATCTTTTTGCCCAAGAGGCTAGTAAGGCCATGTTGAACTCTCTTAAGTTGGGGATCCCCAGACCTCCATACTCCTTTTTCTGAGAGATCAACCCCCATTTGGCAAGGTGATATTTATGCTCATCTCCTGGTCACCCAGGAAGAAATGAGCCATCTGAGATGTGATAGCATTTATAGCCCATTTAGGAAATTTGATCACAGACATCAAATACATTGGAATGCTAGTGATGCAAGCTTTAAGCAGTACAAGCTTCGCCTCATAACTGAGTAACCTCCCTTTCCAGCCACAAATTCTTTTGATGATCTTATCTATAATGTACTGGACATCCTCTCTTCTAAGCTTAAGGTAGTGGAGGGGAACCCCCAAGTATTTGAGAGGGAAGTCTCCCATCTTACAGCAGAAAATTTGGGAAAGCATTTTAGCCTCATCAATATTAACATTAATGGGCACAACCTCACACTTATCATAATTGATTTTCAACCCAGATAGGTTCTCAAAACAGGCAAGCAACCACTTTAAGTTTTTTACATACTCAGTATTAGGGTTGAGGAATAAAATCGTGTCGTCTGCATACTGTAAGCAGATAAGACCACGTGGGATAATATGGGGAACAATCCCAGATATTATATTATTATTGACTGCCTTCATCAGCATCCGGGAGAAAACATCTGCCACTAAATTGAAAAGCATAGGGGAGCTAGGGTCACCTTGCTTCAGTCCTTTCCCCCCCACAAAATAAGGACCCAGAACATCATTAATTTTGACACAGAAAGAGCTTTGCTTAAGGATTGAAAGGTTCCACCGAATCCACTTAGGGCCAAAACCCCTCGAGGTTAACATCTCCACTAAGAAATCCCAGTTGACACGATCATATGCTTTTTCGTAATCTAACTTGAGAACAATCCCATAATCTCAAAAATTGTTCACGGATCAATAAAATGTTCCTGAATTTATAAAATGTTTGTGAATTCAAGAAATGTTCTTGATTTAAAAAATTGTTCAAAATAAAAAAATGTTCATGAATTCATAAAAAAGGCTCAAGCATTAAGAAAGTGTTCAAGAATTCAAAAATTATAAATGAAACACAAATAATGTTCACGAATTTGATTTTTTTTCAATTTCAAAAATTATTAGCGAATTCAAAAAAATGTTCGCGGATTTTTAAAAAAATGCTCTCAAATACTAATGTGTTTTTAAAAAGTCGAGGAATTGAATGAGAAAATTGTTCTTGAATCTAGGATATTTTTCCATGGCTTTTTAAAAGAAGTTTACGAATTTGAAATAACCTTTGCTGATTTGGAAAACATAAGGAGGTTGATAAAAAGTTCAGCTATTTGAAATAAGGAAAAAGGATAAAGGAAAACATAAAACAAGAAATAAACAGTTCAGGGAAGATTGTAGAACCTTCCAAAACTGGTGCCCCCCCCCCCCAAATGGGCCAGCCCATACAGAGGTCGAGGCATGTGGGAGGGTACACGTTTGATCACTATTCCCCGACCTACGTGGGGAATAAGATCCGCCCTATCTCACCGTCTCATGAGCCCTTTTTTTACACAAGATCACTATCACATTTTCCATACACCAAAAAGAGAAAGAAAGCCAACTAAAAATAGCAAGATTAATTGTGTGAAAAAACTCTTCTGTTCGGAGCTAATTAAACATGTTGCATGTGGTGTCTCTTTCTCTATGGCTACATATGAAATGTTTGCATTAATAAGCACCATTGTATGAGGTAAAAGTATAATCAATTATTCTGGAGAAGAGATAGTGACCTTATATAGATGCAAATTGTATTTTTGTTAGTGGTCTTGTATTTAAAACAAGATGGAGCGGTTTTTTCCCTTGTCTTCACCAAGCGATATTGAGGTGAGCGATTCTTGTACCTATGCAGTTGCAGCCGTCGGCTCCCCTTATCTCCGCTCGTCACCCGACGACGATGGTTCGGCAGGGGAGCCCTGGTTTGCTTCTGTCTGGTGTCTCGATATATGATTAATTTTGTCAGATGACAACACTCGGTCGGTGCTAATGTTGTCATCACGAATAAAACTTTCTAGGCCACCACCTTGATGGTGATACGTCCATTTTGCATCATGTTTTTATGTTGATATTTATTGCATTATGGACTGCATTATGATACAATTCTTATACCTTTTCTCTCTTATTTTGCAAGTTTCACATGAAGAGGAAGATTGTCGGCAGCTGGAATTCTGGACCAGAAAGGGCTATACCGGAGGCACTTTTTCTGAACAACTCCAAATGAGGTGAAATTTAAAGGGAATTATTTTGAAATATATTAAAATTACTGGCAAAAGAATTACCAGAGGGGGACCCACTAGGCAGCCACACCCCTGCCCCCCCCCCCCCCCCCCCGAGTTTGTGGCGCCCCTGGGCAGGCCTCCGGGGCCCATCTTCTCCTATATGGTGCCATTTGACCTAGAAAAAAATCAGAAGGAAGGTTTCGAGACGAAGCACCACCATCTCAAGGCGGAACCTGGGCAGGAGCACTTTTGCTCTCCGGCGGAGAGATTCCGTCGGGGAAACTTCCCACTGGAAGGGGGAAATCGAAGTCATCATCATCACCAACGATCATCTCATTGTGAGAGGACAATTCTTCATCAACATCTTCACCAACACCATCTCATCTCAAACCCTAGTTCATCTCTTGTATTCAATCTTTGTCTCAAAACCTCAGACTGGTACCCGTGGGTTGCTACTAGTGTTGATTACATCTTGTAGTTGATGCTAGTTGGTTTATTTGGTGGAAGATATATGTTCAGATCCTTGATGCTATTCAATACCCCTCTGATCTTGAGCATGAATATGATTTGTGAGTAGTTACTTTTGTTCTTGAGGACATGGGGGAAGTCTTGTCATAAGTAATCATGTGAATTTGGTATTCGTTCGATATTTTGATGATATGTATGTTGTTGCTTCCTTTAGTGGTGTCATGTGAACGTTGACTACATGACACTTCACCATCTTTGGGCCTAAGGGGAGACATTGTGGAGTAGTTATTAGATGGGTTGCTAGAGTGACAGAAGCTTAAACCCTAGTTTATGTGCTATTCCGTAAGGGGCTGATTTGGATCCATATGTTTCATGCTTTGGTTAGATTTATCTTAGTTCTTCTTTCATACTTGCGAATGCTTGAGAGAGAGGGTAATCATAAGTGAAAGGATTTTTCAAGTAAGAACATCACCCAAGCACCGGTCCACCCACATATCAAATTGTCAAAGTAACGAACATGAATCAAACAAACATGATGGAAGTGACTAGATGAAATTCCCATGTGTCCTCAAGAAAGCTTTGCTTATTATAAGAGGTCGTTCTGGCCTATCGTTTTCTAAAAAAGGATTGAGTTACCTTGCTGCACCTTTGTTACCGTTACTACTTATTGCTCGTTACAAATTACCTTGTTATCAACCTATCTGTTACCGATAATTTCAGTGCATGCAGACAATAGCTTGCTGAAAATCGCTTGTCATTTCCTTCTGCTCCTCGTTGGGTTCGACACTCTTACTTATCGAAAGGACTACGATTGATCCCCTATAGTTGTGGGTTATCAGATGGTGTTCTACAGCGGCATCGACGAGCTGCAAATTTGTGTCTAGCGAGCTAGGCCTTCAAGACAATAGTGGATGCCATACTGGCGGACCTGCTTCTTCAACTTTGTCCACGTCGTGTCAACAATTTCTCCAATGTCATCGCCGAGCCAAAAGTGTTTGCTTTGGAGGTGGATAACACAGAACTTTAGGGTCACAAGTGTAATTTGTTCACCTCACCATGCTTTACCTTTTGAGAGAAACCACTAGTGGACCTATGGATGGCGGTCCATCTTCTTTCTATATTCTTTCAAGATCAATCAAACACTCTTTTCAATTCCTTGCTCTTACTTTTCTTGCAATCAAATCTTCCATACACTTGAGCTTTTAATCCTTGCATAAGTTGTAACTAGAAATGCTAGTGAGATTGATAACCTCGCTAGTTAGGGGCCAAGGCAGTTTTGTATCTGTGGGTACAGGTGCTAATCATTGCATGTGTTCCCAAAATTGCATGGGTGCGATAAACCTTAAGGTCACCTACTTTAAGGGAAATTGTTCCTAGACACAAACCATTGCACTTGGGCCCCAACTACTTCCTAGTTCAGAGGAAGCAAGCACATCCAGAGAAGGTGGTTGCCCGCAAGATCAAATCAATGACACGGTAAGCCTGTCGTCTCGCAAAGAAGACAAAGGATCAAGAGGAGGCCGCGGCTAGCAAAAAGAAGGGTTGGGGCGGGGACGAGGGGCAGGGGATGGAGGCGCACCTCCATCACCGTCGGTGCACACGCTGCCTTGGCCAGAGTAGTTTTAGTCGCCCTACATGTATATCACCAAGCAGCTCAACCGTCAATAGTAGTCCCCTTCGCTACTGGGTATGTGCCATATTGCGTCGACCTCAGCGTGGCTCCTCTCCATTTCGCCCACTCGCCATCTCCTCGGCTTGTCCGGTCACGGACGCGAAGCATGGATCAAAAGGGTGCCCGCTCGATGTTCGTTGGTATGTCTCAACCAGACGAGACGACACATGACGATGTAGGACTTGAGGGAGATGATCCTCGATGGAGGCGGTTTTGAGGACGGACAACTAGATGACTCGCAGCCGGAGGTGCACGCCCAGCAGCCGGGCACGTACACCTAGCACCTAGACTCATACACTAGGCAGCATGAGTAGGACAAGTAGACCGATGAGATGGGCCTTGATCCGTAGGATTGGCTAACCAATCCAAATAATAAGAGGGGTAGAGGAGAAATTTTCAACACGAGGGATGAAAAATGTCGTGCGATGCATGGTTGTCCACTAGCATCTATCCGATCTATGGCACGAAGCAAAGGGGCGCAACATTTTGGTCCAATATTCATTCTTGGTTCCATGAGCACATGAATTTTGAGCCCTACTACTGCAACTAAGCCATCTGAAATTGTGGGACAATGTCGCTCGACCATCGATGGTACACCATCCAAGAGTCTGTGAGCAAGTATTGCGACCAGTACAAACAAGTAATCGGTCGATGGCCAAGTAGTGGGAAAATCATCGAGCGAGTAAGTTATTCTATGTGTTTGTCATTTGGCCGAATATATATGCATCTTGTTGGCCGAATATGATCTCTGTGTTGGTCATTTGGCCGGATATGCACCATGTTGACAATGCCTTTTTTTGCTAGCCCTCCTGTACGTGCAACTTGAATTTTAATGTGGAGAAGAATAGCTTCGCGCTCATACATTCTTGGTTGAAGTTGAATGCACAACCCAAGTGACAACTATCCATTGCCAATTCCATCAAGACCGGCGGCATCGACAATGAGGACGAAGCGGGTAATCCAACTGACCCAACAAAGGAGCCGTCCAAGAAGGTTAGAAGGGGGGTCCGGGGAAAGAAGTGGGAGGATGAGAAGGCGAAGCGAGAAGGGACCACGACAAAGATGATGGAGAGGTTCGAGGACATCTTAGCAAAGAAGGAGGAGGCATGTGTCAAGCGCTATGACATGAAGGAGGAAAAGAAGGCGGAGAGGTTTAACATCTTGATGGCGGCATCCGAGAAGATCAACCTTGAAGAGAAGAAGACCAAGCTCAAAGAGAGGAGGGTTGAGCTCGCAGCGACTTCAGAGAATACCAAAATTTTGACCATGAGGATGGACGAGTTGGATCCCAATGCAGCGATGGCCGTGTTAGGATGTTGAAGTGCTTGGTGGCCGAGATGGAGGTGGCTAATGAGGAGGAGCTGGCGGCTGAGTGAGCGAGGAGGCATGGCCAACCGGTCTGGCAGTGCAAAAATATTGCTTTATTTACACAAACTGAAACTTTTGTGATCGTGCACATGTAAAAACTATAAACATTTGTCCTTGTGATCGGACGTTATGAACACTGCAGTTTAATTCGTACATATTGCTATGCTTTTGAAATGAACGAGACAGGACCCGGATGGACATTGACAAAAAAGGGTTTCCCCCGCTTTATATTATAAAGCAACGAACAACTCGAGTAATACACCACAACACCACAACACACCCAAGCCAAGATACAAAGGTGTTAAGGATCAACAACACCACTCCGTACGACTCCCAGCAAACACAAGATAAACACTAGGCAACACCAGGAGATGATGAAGCTATCAAAGCACACACTAAGAGATGAAGCTGAGCGCCGATGATCACTGAACTCCAAGGAGGTGCCTTCAGGAAGGGCACGACGCAGGAACGCCACCACTGCCTGATCCAAAGGATCAAGTTTTTCATCCGGAGAGATACAGAGGTCAAAGAGCAACCGCGATGAGGCTTCAAGAAGAAGAGCGACACCCATGGGCGATGCCTCCATCAATCTGACTAGAATTAGAGAAGGTTTTCACCCCAGCAACACGCTCCACCCTGGTATGGAACACCGACCACTAGTCGCCATGCCACCCACGCGACCATCACGACAAACTAGCACCTGAGCTGTGAGCCCTGCTCACAAGCACCGCACCTCCCACTAGTTGGGCTGCCGCCCGGCACCCAGACCTTCCAGAGCACATCCGTGAGCATGAGTTGAGCGCCGACCGACAAGCCAGACCATCGATGGAGCCACTGTTGGGGAACATAGTATTTCAAAACAATTCCTACGATCAGGCTAGATCTATCTAGGAGAAGCATAGCAACGAGCAGGGAGAGTGTCCACGTACCCTCGTAGACCGAAAGCGGAAGCGTTTATCAACGCGGTTGATGTAGTCGTACGTCTTCACGATCCGACGGATCCTAGCACCGAACGTACGGCACCTCCGTGTTCAGCACACGTTCAGCTCGATGATGTCCCTCGTACTCTTGATCCAGTTGAGGCCGAGGGAGAGTTCCACAAGACGACGGCGTGGTGACGGTGATGATGAAGTTACCGGCATAAGGCTTCGCCTAAGCACTACGACGATATGACCGAGGTGTGTAACTGTGGAGGGGGGCACCGCACACGGCTAAAAGATCAACTTGTGTGTTCTAGGGTGCCCCCCTCCCCACGTATATAAAGGAGGGAGGGAGGAGAAGGCCGGCCAAGGTGTGGCGCGCCCCTACTCCAAGTAGGATTTGGCCCCCCTTTCCTATTCCTACAAGGAGAAGGGGGGAAAGAGGAGGAGGAGAGAAGGAAAGGGGGGCCGCCCCCAACCCTAGTCCAATTCGGTTTGGGCTTGGGGGGCGCACACCTCCACATGGCTGCTGCCTCCTCTCTTACACTAGGGCCCATGAAGGCCCATTAACCCCCCGGTACTCCAGAAAATACCCGATACACTTCGGAACCATTCCAGTGTCCGAATATAACCTCCAATATATCAATCTTTATGTCTTGACCATTTCGAGACTCCTCGTCATGTCCTTGATCTCATCTGGGACTCCGAACAACCTTCGGTCATCAAATCACATAAACTCATAATACAAATCGTCATCGAACGTTAAGCATGCGGACCCTACGGGTTTGAGAACTATGTAGACATGACCGAGACACATCTCCGGTTAATAACCAATAGCGGAACCTGGATGCTCATATTGGCTCCTACATATTCTACGAAGATCTTTATTGGTCAAACTGCGTAACAACATACATTGTTCCCTTTGTCATCGGTATGTTACTTGCCCGAGATTCGATTGTCAGTATCCTCATACCTAGTTCAATCTCGTTACTGGCTAGTCTCTTTACTCGTTCTGTAATGCATCATCCCACAACTAACTCATTAGTTACATTGCTTGCAAGGCTCATCATTATGTGCATTACCGAGAGGGCCCAGAGATACCTCTCTGATAGACGGAGTGACATATCCTAATCTCGATCTATGCCAACTCAACAAACACCATCGAAGACACCTATAGAGCATCTTTATAATCGCCCAGTTACGTTGTTACGTTTGATAGCACACTAAGTGTTCCTCCGGTATTCGGGAGTTGCATAATCTCATAGTCATGGGAACATGTATAAGTCATGAAGAAAGCAATATCAATAAATTAAACGATCATAGTGCTAAGCTAACAGATGGGTCTTGTCCATCACATCATTCTCTAATGATATGATCCCGTTCATCAAATGACAACACATGTCCATGGCTAAACTTAACCATCTTTGATAAACGAGCTAGTCAAGTAGAGGCATACTAGGGACATTCTTGTTTGTCTATGTATCCACACATGTACTAAGTTTCCAGTTAATACAATTCTAGCATGAATAATAAACATTTATCACGATATAAGGAAATATAAATAACAACTTTATTATTGCCTCTAGGGCATATTTCCTTCAGTCTCCCACTTGCACTAGAGTCAATAATCTAGATTACATGGTAATGATTCTAACACCCATGGAGTCTTGGTGCTGATCATGTTTTGCTCGTGAGAGAGGCTTAGTCAACGGGTCTGCAACATCCAGATCCGTATGTATTTTGCAAATCTCTATGTCTCCCTCCTTGACTTGATCGCGGATGGAATTGAAGCGTCTTTTGATGTGTTTGGTTCTCTCGTGAAATCTGGATTCCTTCGCCAAGGATATTGCTCCAGTATTGTCACAAAAGATTTTCATTGGACCCGATGCACTAGGTATGACACCTAGATCGGATATGAACTCCTTCATCCAGACTCCTTCATTTACTGCTTCCAAAGCAGCTATGTACTTCGCTTCACACGTAGATCCCACCACGACGCTTTGCTTAGAACTGCACCAACTGACAGCTCCACCGTTCAATATAAATACGTATCCGGTTTGTGACTTAGAGTCATCCGGATCAGTGTCAAAGCTTGCATCGACGTAAACCTTACGACGAGCTCTTTGTCACCTCCATAAACTAGAAACATATCCTTAGTCCTTTTCAGGTATTTCAGGATGTTCTTGACCGCTGTCCAGTGATCCACTCCTGGATTACTTTGGTACCTCCCTGCTAAAATAATAGAAAGGCACACATCGTGTCCGTACACAACATTGCATACATGATAGAACCTATGGCTGAGGCATAGGGAATGACTTTCATTTTCTCTCTATCTTCTGCAGTGGTCGGGCATTGAGTCTGACTCAACTTTCACACCTTGTAACACAGGCAAGAACCCTTTCTTTTCTTGATCCATTTTGAACTTCAAAACTTTATCAAGGTATGTGCTTTGTGAAAGTCCAATTAAGCGTCTTGATCTATCTCTATAGATCTTGATGCCCAATATATAAGCAGCTTCACCAAGGTCTTTCATTGAAAAATTCTTATTCGAGTATCCTTTTATGCTATCCAGAAATTCCGTATCATTTCCGATCAACAATATGTCATCCACATATAATATAAGAAATGCTACAGAGCTCCCACTCACTTTCTTGTAAATACAGGCTTCTCCAAAAGTCTCAGATAAAACCATATGCTTTGATCACACTATCAAAGCGTATATTCCAACTCCGAGAGGCTTGCACCAATCCATAAATGGATCACTGGAGCTTGCACACTTTGTTAGCACCTTTTGGATCGACAAAACCATTAAGGAATGCAGTTTTGACATCCATTTGCCAAATTTCATAATCATAAAATGCGGCAATTGCTAACATGATTCAGACAGACTTAAGCATCGCTACGGGTGAGAAAGTCTCATCGTAGTCGACTCCTTGAACTTGTCGAAAACCTTTCGCAACAAGTCGAGCTTTGTAGACAGTAACATTACCATCAGCGTCAGTCTTCTTCTTAAAGATCCATTTATTCTCTATGGCTTGCCGATCATCGGGCAAGTCAACCAAAGTCCACACTTTGTTCTCATACATGGATCCCATCTCTAATTTCCTGGCCTCAAGCCATTTCGCGGAATCTGGGATCATCATCGCTTCCTCATAGTTCGTAGGTTCGTCATGGTCAAGTAACATGACCTCCAGAACAGGATTACCGTACCACTTTGGTGCGGATCTTACTCTGGTAGACCTACGAGGTTTGGTAGTAACTTTATCAGAAGTTTCATGATCATCATCATTAGCTTCCTCACTAATTGGTGTAGGAATCACTGGAACTGATTTCTGTGATGAACTACTTCCCAATAAGGGAGTAGGTACAATTACCTCATCAAGTTCTACTTTCCTCCCACTCACTTCTTTCGAGAGAAACTCCTTCTCTAGAAAGGATCCATTCTTAGCAATGAATATCTTGCCTTCGGATCTGTGATAGAAGGTGTACCCAACAGTTTCCTTTGGGTATCCTATGAAGACACATTTCTCTGATTTGGGTTTGAGCTTATCAGGTTGAAGCTTTTTCACATAAGCATCGCAGCCCCAAACTTTAAGAAACGACAACTTGGGTTTCTTGCCAAACCACAGTTCATATGGTGTCGTCTCAACGGATTTAGATGGTGCACTATTTAACGTGAATGCAACCGTCTCTAAAGCATAACCCCAAAATGATAGCGGTAAATCGGTAAGAGACATCATAGATCGCACCATATCTAATAAAGTGCGGTTACGACGTTCAGACACACCATTACGCTGTGGTGTTCCAGGTGGCGTGAGTTGCGAAACTATTCCGCATTGTTTTAAATGAAGACCAAACTCGTAACTCAAATATTCTCCTCCACGATCAGATCGTAGAAACTTTATTTTCTTGTTATGATGATTTTCCACTTCACTCTGAAATTCTTTGAACTTTTCAAATGTTTCAGACTTATGTTTCATCAAGTAGATATACCCATATCTGCTCAAATCATCTGTGAAGGTTAGAAAATAACGATACCCACCGCGAGCCTCAACACTCATCGGACCGCATACATCAGTATGTATTATTTCCAATAAGTCTGTTGCTCGCTCCATTGTTCCGGAGAACGGAGTTTTAGTCATCTTGCCCATGAGGCATGGTTCGCAAGCATCAAGTGATTCATAATCAAGTGATTCCAAAAGCCCATCAGCATGGAGTTCCATCATGCGCTTTACACCAATATGACCTAAATGGAAGTGCCACAAATAAGTTGCAGTATCATTATTAAACTTGTATCTTTTGGCTTCAAAAATATGAATATGTGTATCACTACTATCGAGATTTAACAAAAATAGACCACTCATCAAGGGTGCATGCCCATAAAAGATATTACTCATATAAATAGAACAACCATTATTCTCTAATTTAAATGAATAACCATCTCGCATCAAAAAAGATCTAGATATAATGTTCATGCTTAATGCTGGCACCAAATAACAATTATTCAGGTCTAAAATTAATCCCGAAGGTAGATGTAGAGGTAGCATGCCAACGGCGATCACATCAACTTTGGAACCGTTTCCCACACGCATCGTCACCTCGTCCTTGTCTAATTCGGACTAGAGGGGAAGGGGGCGCGCGGCCTGCCCTGGCCGCCCCTCCTCTTCTCCACTAAGGCCCATGTAGGCCCATTAAACCCCGGGGTTCCAGTAACCCCTGCATCTCGGTATATATCCGATAACCCCCGGAACCATTCTGGTGTCCGAATATAGTCGTCCAGTATATCAATCTTCACGTCTCGACCATTTCGAGACTCCTCGTCATGTCCGTGATCTCATCCGGGACTCCAAACAACCTTCAGTACATCAAAACATATAAACTCATAATATAACTGTCATCAAAACTTTAAGCGTGCGGACCCTACGGGTTCGAGAACTATGTAGACATGACCGAGACACGTCTCCGGCCAATAACCAATAGCGGAACCTGGATGTTCATATTGGCTCCCACATATTCTACGAAGATCTTTATCGGTCAAACCGCATAACAACATACGTTGTTCCCTTAGTCATCGGTATGTTACTTGCCCGAGATTCGATCGTCGGTATCTTAATACCTAGTTCAATCTCGTTACTGGCAAGTATCTTTACTCGTTCTGTAATACATCATCCCTCAACTAACTCATTAGTTGCAATGCATGCGAGGCTTATTGTGATGTGCATTACCGAGGGGGCCCAGAGATACCTCGAAATATGACAAATCCTAATCTCGAAATATGCCAACCCAACAAGTACCTTGGGAGACACCTGTAGAGCACCTTTATAATCACCCAGTTACATTGTGATGTTTGGTAGCACACAAAGTGTTCCTCCGGTAAACGGGAGTTGCATAATCTCATGGTCATAGGAACATGTATAAGTCATGAAGAAAGCAATAGCAGAATACTCAACGATCGTGTGCTAAGCTAACAGAATGGGTCAAGTCAATCAAAACATTCTCCTAATGATGCGATCCCGTTAATCAAATGACAACTCATATCAATGGCTAGCAAACATAACCATCTTTGATCAACGAGCTAGTCAAGTAGAGGCATACTAGTGATACTCTGTTTGTCTATGTATTCACACAAGTATTATGTTTCCGGTTAATACAATTCTAGCATGAATAATAAACATTTATCATGATATAAGGAAATAAATAATAACTTTATTATTGCCTCTAGGGCATATTTCCTTCAGTCTCCCACTTGCACTAGAGTCAATAATCTAGATTACACAGGAATGATTCTAACACCCATGGACCCTTGGTGCTGATCATGTTTTACTCGTGGAAGAGGCTTAGTCAACGGGTCTCGCAACATTCAGATCCGTATGTATCTTGCAAATTTCTTTGTCTCCCACCGGACTAGATCCCGGATGGAATTGAAGCGTCTCTTGATGTGCCGTTCTCTTGTGAAATCTGGATTCCTTTGCCAAGGCAATTGCACCAAAGATTGTCACAAAAGATTTTCATTGGACCCGATGCACGAGGTATGACACCTAGATCGAATATGAACTCCTTCATCCAGACTCCTTCATTTGCTGCTTCCGAAGCAGCTATGTACTCCGCTTCACACGTAGATCCGGCCACAACGCTTTGTTTAGAACTGCACCAACTGACAACTCCACCGTTCAATGTAAACACATATCCGGTTTGCGATTTAGAATCGTCCGGATCAGTGTCAAAGCTTGCATCGACGTAACCATTTACGACTAGCTCTTTGTCACCTCCATAAACGAGAAACATATCCTTAGTCCTTTTCAGGTATTTCAGGATGTTCTTGACCGCTGTCCAGTGATCCACTCCTGGATTACTTTGGTACCTCCCTGCTAAACTTATAGCAAGGCACACATCAAGTCTGGTACAGAGCATTGCATACATGATAGAGCCTATGGCTGAAGCATAGGGAACTCCTTTCATCTTCTCTCTATCTTCTGCAGTGGTCGGGCATTGAGTGTTACTCAACTTCACACCTTGTAACACATGCAAGAGCCCTTTCTTTGCTTGATCCATTTTGAACTTCTTCAAAACTTTGTCAAGGTATGTGCTTTGTGAAAGTCCAATTAAGCGTCTTGATCTATCTCTATAGATCTTGATGCCCAATATATAAGCAGCTTCACCGAGGTCCTTCATTGAAAAACTCTTATTCAAGTATCCCTTTATGCTATCCAGAAATTCTATATCATTTCCAATTAGTAATATGTCATCCACATATAATATCAGAAATGCTACAGAGCTCCCACTCACTTTCTTGTAAATACAGGCTTCTCCAAAAGTCTCAGATAAAACCAAATGCTTTGATCACACTATCAAAGTGTTTATTCCAACTCCGAGAGGCTTGCACCAGTCCATAAATGGATCGCTGGAGCTTGCACACTTTGTTAGTTCCTTTTGGATCGACCAAACCTTCCGGTTGCATCATATACAACTCTTCTTACAGAAATCCATTCAGGAATGCAGTTTTGACATCCATTTGCCAAATTTCATAATCATAAAATGCGGCAATTGCTAACATGATTCTGACTGACTTAAGCATCGCTACGGGTGAGAAAGTCTCATCGTAGTCAATCCCTGTAACTTGTCGAAAACCTTTCGCAACAAGTCGAGCTTTATAGACAGTAACATTACCGTCAGCGTCAGTCTTCTTCTTGAAGATCCATTTATTCTCAATGGCTTTCCGATCATCGGGCAAGTCAACCAAAGTCCACACTTTGTTCTCATACATGGTTCCCATCTCAGATTTCATGGCCTCAAGCCATTTTGCGGAATCTGGGCTCACCATCGCTTCTTCATAGTTCGTAGGTTCGTCATGGTCTAGTAACATAACCTCCAGAACAGGATACCGTACCACTCTGGTGCGGATCTTACTCTGGTTGACCTACGAGGTTCAGTAACAACTTGATCTGAAGTTTCATGATCATCATTATTTACTTCCTCACTAATTGGTGTAGGTGTCACAGGAACCGGTTTATGTGATGAACTACTTTCCGATAAGGGAGCAGGTATAGTTACCTCATCAAGTTCCAATTTCCTCCCACTCACTTCTTTCGAGAGAAACTCCTTCTCTAGAAAGATTCCAAATTTAGCAACAAAAGTCTTGCCTTCGGATATGTGATAGAAGGTGTACCCAACAGTCTCTTTTGGATATCCTATGAAGACACATTTTTCCGATTTGGGTTCGAGCTTATCAGGTTGAAGCTTTTTCACATAAGCATCGCAACCCCAAACTTTAAGAAACGACAACTTTGGCTTCTTGCCAAACCACAGTTCATAAGGCGTCGTCTCAACAGATTTCGATGGTGCCCTATTTAACGTGAATGCAGCCGTCTCTAAAGCATAACCCCAAAACAATAGCGGTAAATCAGTAAGAGACATCATAGGTCACACCATATATAGTAAAGTACGATTACGACGTTCGGACACACCATTACGCTGTGGTGTTCCGGGTGGCGTGAGTTGCGAAACTATTCCGCATTGTTTCAAATGAAGACCAAACTCAGAACTCAAATATTCTCCTCCACGATCAGATCGTAGAAACTTTATTTTCTTGTTACGACGATTTTCAACTTCACTCTGAAATTCTTTGAACTTTTCAAACGTTTCAGACTTATGTTTCATTAAGTAGATATACCCATATCTGCTTAAATCATCTGTGAAAGTGAGAAAATAACGATACCCTCCGTGAGCCTCAATATTCATCGGACCACATACATCTGTATGTATGATTTCCAACAAATCTGTTGCTTGCTCCATAGTTCTGGAGAACGGCGTTTTAGTCATCTTGCCCATGAGGCACAGTTCGCAAGTGAAGGAAATATCCTAGAGGCAATAATAAAGTTATTATTTATTTCCTTATATCATGATAAATGTTTATTATTCATGCTAGAATTGTATTAACCGGAAACATGATACATGTGTGAATACATAGACAAACAGAGTGTCACTAGTATGCCTCTACTTGACTAGCTCGTTAATCAAAGATGGTTATGTTTCCTAGCCATTGACATGGGTTGTCATTTGATTAACGGGATCACATCATTAGGAGAATGATGTGATTGACATGACCCATTCCGTTAGCTTAGCACATGATCGTTTAGTATGTTTCTATTGCTTTCTTCATGACTTATACATGTTCCTATGACTATGAGATTATGCAACCCTCGTTTACCGGAGGAACACTTTGTGTGCTGCCAAACGTCACAACGTAACTGGGTGATTATAAAGGTGCTCTACAGGTGTCTCCGAAGGTACATGTTGGGTTGGCATATTTCGAGATTAGGATTTGTCACTCCGATTGTCGGAGAGGTATCTCTGGGCCCTCTCAGTAATGCACATCACTTAAATGAGTTAGTTGCGGGATGATGTATTACGGAACGAGTAAATAGACTTGCCGGTAACGAGATTGAACTAGGTATTGAAATACCGACGATCGAATCTCGGGCAAGTAACATACCAATGACAAAGGGAACAACGTATGTTGTTATGCGGTCTGACCGATAAATATCTTCGTAGAATATGTGGGAGCCAATATAAGCATCAAGGTTCCGCTATTGGTTATTGACCGAAGACGTGTCTCGGTCATGTCTACATAGTTCTCGAACCCGTAGGGTCCGCACGCTTAACGTTACGATGATAGTTATATTATGAGTTTATATGTTTTGATGTACCGAAGGTTGTTCAGAGTCCCAGATGTGATCACGGACATGACGAGGAGTCTCTAAATGGTCGAGTCATGAAGATTGATATATTGGAAGCTTATGTTTGGATATCGGAAGTGTTCCGGGTGAAATCGGGATTTTTCCAGAGTACCGGGAGGTTACCGGAACCCCCCCGAGAACTTAATGGGCCTTAGTGGGCCTTGGTGGAAGAGAGGAGAGGAGGCCAGGGCAGGGCCACGCGCCCCTCCCCCCTGTCCGAATAGGACAAGGAGAGGGGGCGACGCCCCTTTCCTCCCCCCCTCCACCTCTTTCCCCTCTCTCTCCTAGTCCAACATGGAAAAGGGGGGGAGTCCTACTCCCGGTAGGAGTAGGACTCCTCCTGGCGCGCCTCCTCCCTGGCCGGCCGCACCTCCCCCTTGCTCCTTTATATACGGGGGCAGGGGGCACCCTATAGACACAAGTTGATCAGTTGATCTCTCCCAACCGTGTGCGGTGCCCCCATCCACCATAGTCCACCTCGATAATACTGTAGCGGTGCTTAGGCGAAGCCCTGCGTCGGTAGAACATCAACATAAATCCACGGCCGCGTCGTCTTTGGCCGAAACTCTCCATCAACACTCGGCTGGATCGGAGTTCGAGGGACGTCATCGGGCTGAACGTGTGCTGAACTCGGAGGTGCCGTGACGTTCGTACTTGATCGGTCGGATCGTGAAGACGCATTTACTACATCAACCGCATTGTGCTAACGCTTCCGCTTTCGGTCTACGAGGGTACGTGGACATCACTCTCCCCTCTCGTTGCTATGCATCACCATGATCTTGCGTGTGCGTAGGAATTTTTTTGAAAATACTACATTCCCCAATAGTGGCATCCGAGCCAGGTTTTATGCGTAGATGTCATATGCATGAGTAGAACACAAGTGAGTTCTGGGTGATATAAGTTATACTGCTTACCAGCATGTCATACTTTGGTTCGGCGGTATTGTTGGACGAAGCGGCCCGGACCGACATTACGCGAGACCGGTTCTCCCGACGTGCTTTGCACAAAGGTGGCTAGCGGGTGTCAGTTTCTCCAACTTTAGTTGAACCGAGTGTGGCTACGCCCTGTCCTTGCTAAGCCCGTAGCAGCCACGTAAAATTTGCAACGACAAAGTAGAGGACGTCTAACTTGTTTTTGCAGGGCATGTTGTGATGTGATATGGTCAAGACATAATGCTATATTTTATTGTATGAGATGATCATGTTTTGTAACCAAGTTATCGGCAACTGGTAGGAGCCATATGGTTGTCGCTTTATTGTATGCAATGCAATCGCTTCGTAATGCTTTACTTTATCACTAAGCGGTAGCGATAGTCGTAGAAGCATAAGATTGGCGAGACGACAATGATGCTACGATGGAGATCAAGGTGTCGCGCTGGTGACGATGGTGATCATGGAGGTGCTTCGGAGATGGAGATCACAAGCACAAGATGATGATGGCCATATCATATCACTTATATTGATTGCATGTGATTTTTTATCTTTTATGCATCTTATCTTGCTTTGATTGATGGTAGCATTATAAGATGATCTCTCACTAAATTTCAAGATAGAAGTGTTCTCCCTGAGCATGCACGGTTGCCAAAGTTTGTCGTGCCCAGACACCACGTGATGATCGGGTGTCATAAGCTCTACGTCCATCTACAACGGGTGCAAGCCAGTTTTGCACATGCAGAATACTCAGTTTAAACTTGACGAGCCTAGCATATAACAGATATGGCCTCGAAACACTGAGATCGAAAGGTCGAGCATGAATCATATAGTAGATATGATCAACATAGTGATGTTCACCATTGAAAGCTACTCCATTTCACGTGATGATCGGTGATACGTCTCCAACGTATCTATAATTTTTGATTGCTCCATGCTATATTATCTACTGTTTTGGGCAATATTGGGCTTTATTATACACTTTTATATTACTTTTGGGACTAATCTATTAACCGGAGGCCCAACCCATATTGATGTTTTATTGCCTATTTCAGTATTTTGAGGAAAATGAATATCAAACGGAGTCCAAACGGAATGAAACATTCGGCATCGTGATTTTTTGGAATAATATCATCCTGGAGGTTTGGAGATCAAGTCAGAAGATACTCGAGGAGCCCAGGAGATAGGGGGCGCGCCCCCCTACAGGGCGCGCCCCCCTGTCTTGTGGACCCCTCGAGCACCCCCCGACCGACTTCTCTCGCCTATATAGTCCCACGTACCCTAAAAACATGCACGGAGAAGATAGATCGGGAGTTCCGCCATCGCAAGCCTCTGTAGCCACCAAAAACCTCTCGGGAGCCCGTTCTGGCACCCTGCCGGAGGGGGAATCCATCACTGGTGGCCATCTTCATCATCCCGGCGCTCTCCATGACGAGGAGGGAGTAGTTCACCCTCGGGGCTGAGGGTATGTACCAGTAGCTATGTGTTTGATCTCTCTCTCTCTCTCTCTCTCGTGTTCCCTCTATGGCACGATCTTGATGTATCGCGAGCTTTGCTATTATAGTTGGATCTTATGATGTTTCTCCCCCTCTACTCTCTTGTGATGAATTGAGTTTCCCCTTTGAAGTTATCTTATCGGATTGAGTCTTTTATGAGAACACTTGATGTATGTCTTGCCATGCTTATCTGTGGTGACAATGGGATTTCACGTGCCACTTGATGTATGTTTCGGTGACCAACTTGCGGGTTCCGCCCATGAACTTATGCATAGGGGTTGGCACACGTTTTCTTGACTCTCCGGTAGAAACTTTGGGGCACTCTTTGAAGTACTTTGTGTTGGTTGGATGAATCTGAGATTGTGTGATGCATATCGTATAATCATGCCCACGGATACTTGAGGTGACAATGGAGTATCTAGGTGACATTAGGGTTTTGGTTGATTTGTGTCTTAAGGTGTTATTCTAGTACGAACTCTTTAATAGATCAATCCGAAAGAATAACTTTGAGGTGGTTTCGTACCCTACCATAATCTCTACATTTGTTCTCCGCTATTAGTGGCTTTGGAGTGACTCTTTGTTGCATGTTGATGGCTTGTTATATGATCTATCTATGTTATTATTGTTGAGAGAACTTGCACTAGTGAAAGTATGAACCCTAGGCCTTGTTTCCTATCATTGCAATACCGTTTACGCTCACTTTTACCACTTGTTACCATGCTGTATTTATATTTTCAGATTACAAATACCTATATATACCATCTATTTTGCACTTGTATCACCATCTCTTCGCCGAACTAGTGCACCTATACAATTTTCCATTGTATTGGGTGTGTTGGGGACACAAGAGACTCTTTGTTATTTGGTTGCAGGGTTGTTTGAGAGAGACCATCTTCATCCTACGCCTCCCACGGATTGATAAACCTTAGGTCATCCACTTGAGGGAAATTTGCTACTGTCCTACAAACCTGTGCACTTGCAGGCCCAACAACGTCTACAAGAAGAAGGTTGTGTAGTAGACATGAAGCTCTTTTCTGGCGCCGTTTCCGGGGAGGTGAGTGCTTGAAGGTATATCTTTAGATATTGCAATCGAATCTTTTTGTTTCTTGTTTTATCACTAGTATAGTTTATAAAAGAAAACTACAAAAAAATGGAATTGAGTTTGTCTCATGCGCTTTGTCTTTTTAATATCTTTCGTGAGTATGATGGAAAGGAAAATTGTGCTCAAGTGCTAGAATAAGAATGCATTAAAATGCTTGGTACTAAATATTTGAATGATGAGCATGATTGCAATGTTGTTAGTATGAATTCCTTGAATATCCATGATGCTAATGATATGCAAAGCCACAAGCTTGGGGAAGCTATGTTTGATGAATATGATATTTTTAGTCCCCCAAGTTTTGATGAGCAAATTTATTATGATGAAAGCGTGCCTCCTATTTATGATGATTATATTGATGAAAGTGGATTTGGAAGAGTGTCAACTTTACTTAGTGATGAATCCACTATTCCGGAAGAGGTTCCAATTGATTATGAGGACAAAGTTGCTATCTATGATGATTATTGTGATGACTTGTATGCTATTAAGAATAATGATAACCATGAAACTTGTCATCATGATTTTAGTTTTAATTGGATTATGCCTCACATGATAATTATTTTGTTGAGTTTGCTCCCACTATTATTCATGAGAAGAAATTTGCTTATGTGGAGAGTAGTAAATTTTCTATGCTTGTAGATCATGAAAAGAATTCTTTAAGTGCTGGTTATATTGTTTAATTCATTCATGATGCTACTGAAAATTATTATGAGGGAGGAACATATGCTTGTATGAAATGCAATAATATCAAGTTTCCTCTCTATGTGCTTAAAATCTTGAAGCTATGCTTGTTTTACCTTCCTATGCTAGTTGATTATTGTTCCCATAAGTTGTTTGCTCACAAAATCCCTATGCATAGGAAGTGGGTTAGAATTAAATGTGCTAGTCATATTCTTCATGATTCTCTCTTTATGTTTCAATTCTTATGTCTTATGTGACCATCATTGAAATCATCATGCCTAGCTAGGGGCGTTAAACGATAGCGCTTGTTGGGAGGCAACCCAATTTTATTTTAGTTTCTTGCTTTTTGGTTCTGTTTAGTAATAAATAATCCATCTATCTTCTGTTTAGATGTGGTTTTATGTTTTAATTAGTGTTTGTGCCAAGTAGAACCTTTGGGAAGACTTGGGTGAAGTCTTTATGATCATGCTGTAAAAAACAGAAACTTTAGTGCTCACGAGATTAGCTTAAACTTTTTACTGGAGAGTGATATTTAGTTGATTATTTTTTGAGATGATTACTATACAAATTCCTCAGGTGCACCAATTTATTTTAGAATTTTTGGAGTTCCAGAAGTTTGCGTTAGTTAGAGATTACAACAGACTCTTCTGTTTTTGACAGATTCTGTTTTTCGTGTGTTGTTTGCTTATTTTTGATGACTCTATGGCTAGTAAAATAGTTTATAAACCATATAGAAGTTGGAATACAGTAGGTTTAACACCAATATAAATAAAGAATTATTTAATTACAGTACCTTGAAGTGGTGTTTTGTTTTCTTTCGCTAACGGAGCTCACGAGTTTTCTGTTAAGTTTTGTGTTGTGAAGTTTTCAAGTTTTGGGTAAAGATTCGATGAACTATGGAATAAGGAGTGGCAAGATCCTAAGCTTGGGGATGCCCAAGGCACCCCAAGGTAATATTCAAGGATAACCAAGATCCTAAGCTTGGGGATGCCCCGGAAGGCATCCCCTCTTTCGTCTTTGTTCATCAGTAACTTTACTTGGAGCTATATTTTTATTCACCACATGATATGTGTTTTGCTTGGAGCGTCATGTCATTTTATTTAGCTTTTCTTGCTGTTTGAATAAAATACCAAGATCTGAAATTATTAAATGGGAGAGTCTTCACATAGTTGTATAATTATTCGACTACTCATTGATCTTCACTTATATCTTTCGGAGTAGTTTGTCATTTGCTCTAGTACTTCACTTATATCTTTTAGAGCACGGTGGTGGTTTTATTTTGAAGAAATAGATGAACTCTCATGCTTCACTTATATTATTTTGAGAGTCTTAAATAGCATGTTAATTTGCTTAAATAATCTTAATATGCTAGGTATACAAAAATAGTAAAAACTTTCTTATGAGTGTGTTGAATACTAAGAAAAGTTTGATGCTTGATAATTGTTTTGAGATATGAAGATGGTGATATTAGAGTCATGCTAGTTGGGTAGTTATGAATTTGAGAAATACTTGTGTTAAAGTTTGTGATTCCCGTAGCATGCACGTATGGTGAACCGTTATGTGATGAAGTCGGAGCATGATTTATTTATTGATTGTCTTCCTTATGAGTGGCGGTCGGGGAATGACGATGGTCTTTTCCTACCAATCTATCCCCTTAGGAGCATGCGTGTAATACTTTGCTTTGATAACTTGTAGATTTTTGCAATAAGTATATGAGTTCTTTATGACTAATGTTGAGTCCATGGATTATACGCACTCTCACCCTTCCACCATTGCTGGCCTCTCTAATACCGCACACCTTTCGCCGGTATCATACACCCATCATATACCTTCCTCAAAACAGCCACCATACCTACCTATCATGGCATTTCCATAGCCATTCCAAGATATATTGCCATGCAACTTTCCACCGTTCCATTTATTATGACACGCTCCATCATTTTAATATTGCTTAGCATGATCATGTTGTTGGCATCGTATTTGTGGCACCGTTCATATTCTTTCATACATGTCACTCATGAGTCATTGCATATCCCGGTACACCGCCGGAGGCATTCATATAGAGTCATATTTTGTTCTAAGAATCGAGTTGTAATTTTTGAGTTGTAAGAAAATAAAAGTGTGATGATCATCATCATTAGAGCATTGTCCCAGTGAGGAAAGGATGATGGAGACTATGATTCCCCCACAAGTCGGGATGAGACTCCGGACGAAAAAGAAAAAAAAAGAGGCCATAAAAAAAGAGAAAAGACCCAAATAAAAAAAGAGAGAAAAAGAGAGAAGGGACAATGCTACTATCCTCTTACCACACTTGTGCTTTAAAGTAGCACCATGATCTTCATGATAGAGAGTCTCTTATGTTGTCACTTTCATATACTAGTGGGAATTTTCATTATAGAACTTGGCTTGTATATTCCAATGATGGGCTTCCTCAAAATGCCCTAGGTCTCCATGAGCAAGCGAGTTGGATGCACACCCACTCAGTTTCTTTTGTTGAGCTTTCATATACTTATAGCTCTAGTGCATCCGTTGCATGGCAATCCCTACTCACTCACATTGATATCTATTGATGGGCATCTCCATAGACCGTTGATACGCCAAGTTGATGTGAGACTATCTTCTCCCTTTTTGTCTTCTCCACAACCACCCTTCTATTCCACCCATAGTGCTATATTCATGGCTCACGCTCATGTATTGCGTGAAGATTGAAAAAGTTTGAGAATGTCAAAAGTATGAAACAATTGCTTGTCTTGTCATCGGGGTTGTGCATGATTTAAATACTTTGTGTGGTGAAGATAGAGCATAGCCAGACTATATGATTTTGTAGGGATAACTTTCTTTGGCCATGTTATTTTGAGAAGACATGATTGCTTTGTTAGTATGCTTGAAGTAATATTATTTTTATGTCAAAATGAACTTTTGTCTTGAATCTTTCGGATCTGAATATTTATACGACAATTAAGAAGAATTACAATGAAATTATGCCTAGTAGCATTCCACATCAAAAATTATCTTTTTATCATTTACCTACTCGAGGACGAGCAGGAATTAAGCTTGGGGATGCTTGATACATCTCCAACGTATCTACAATTTTTGATTGCTCCATGCTATATTATCTACTGTTTTGGGAAATTTTGGGCTTTATTATACACTTTTATATTACTTTTGGGACTAACCTATTAACCGGAGGCCCAACCCATATTGCTGTTTTATTGCCTGTTTCAGTATTTCGAGGAAAAGGAATATCAACCGGAGTCCAAACGAAATGAAACCTTCCGCATCGTGATTTTTTGGAAGAATATCATCCTGGAGGCTTGGAGATCAAGTCAGAAGATACTCGAGGATCCCAGGAGATAGGTGTTGGGTAACGTAGTAATTTCAAAAATTTTCCTACGCACATACAAGATCATGGTGATGCATAGCAACGAGAGGGGAGAGTGTTGTCCACATACCCTCGTAGACCGAAAGCGGAAGCGTTATAACAACGCGGTTGATGTAGTCATATGTCTTCACGATCCGACCGATCCAAGTACCGAACGTATGGCACCTCCGAGTTCAGCACACGTTCAGCTCGATGACGATCCCCGGACTCTGATCCAGTAGGGTGTCGGGGATGAGTTTCATCAGCACGACGGCGTGGTGACGGTGATGATGTTCTACTGACGCAGGGCTTCGCCTAAGCAGCGCTACGATATGACCGAGCTGGAATATGGTGGAGGGGGGGCACCGCACACGGCTAAGGAACAATCACGAAGATCAACTTGTGTGTCATGGGGTGCCCCCCTCCTCCGTATATAAAGGGGGGGGGAGAGGAAGAGGGGGCCGTCCAAGGGGGTGGCGCGCCCTAGGAGGGGGAAACCTACTCCAAGTAGGTTTGCCCCTCCCTTTCCTAGTCCAAGAAGGAGGGGGAAGGAAGGAGTGGGAGAGGGGACAGGCAAGGGGGGCGCCGCCCCCCCTTCCTTGTCCTATTCGGACTCAAGGGGAGGGGGCGCGCCTCTTGCCTTGGCCGGCCCCTCTCTCTCTCCACTAGGGCCCAACAAGGCCCATTAGTTCCCGGGGGTGTTCCGGTAACCCCCGGTACTCCGATATATATCCGATAACCCCCGGAACCATTCCGGTGTCCGAATATAGTCGTCCAATATATCAATCTTTATGTCTCGACCATTTCGAGACTCCTCGTCATGTCCGTGATCACATCCGGGACTCCGAACAGCCTTCGGTACATCAAAAACTATAAACTCATATTATAACTGTCATTGTAACGTTAAGCGTGCGGACCCTACGGGTTCGAGAACTATGTAGACATGACCTAGAACTGTTTCCAGTCAATAACCAATAGCGGAACCTGGATGCTCATATTGGCTCCTACATATTCTACGAAGATCTTTATCGGTCAAACCGCATAACAACATGCGTTGTTCCCTTTGTCATTGGTATGTTACTTGCCCGAGATTCAATCGTCGATATCTCAATACCTAGTTCAATCTCGTTACCGGCAAGTCTCTTTACTCGTTACGTAATGCATCATTTCATAACCAACTCATTAGCTACATTGCTTGCAAGGCTTATAGTGATGTGCATACCGAGAGGGCCCAGAGATACCTCTCCGACAATCAGAGTGACAAATCCTAATCTCTAAATACGTCAACTCAACAAGTACCTTTGGAGACACCTATAGAGCACCTTTATAATCACCCAGTTACGTTGTGACGTTTGGTAGCACACAAAGTGTTCCTCCGGTAAACGGGAGTTACATAATCTCATAGTCATAGGAACATGTATAAGTCATGAAGAAAGCAATAGCAACATACTAAGCGATCAAGTGCTAAGCTAATGAATGGGTCAGGTCAATCACATCATTCTCCTTCTGTTGTGATACAGTTAATCAAATGAATACTCATGTCTATGGATATGAAACTTAACCATCTTTGATTCTACGAGCTAGTCTAGTAGTGGCACACTAGTGACACTATGTTTGTCTATGTATTCACACATGTATCATGTTTCCGGTAATACAACTCTAGCATGAATAATAAACATTTATCATGATATGAGGAAATAAATAATAACTTTATTATTGCCTCTAGGGCATATTTCCTTGATCTCCCACTTGCAGTGAGAGTCAATAATCTAGATTACACAGTAATGATTCTAACACCCATGGAGTCTTGGTGCTGATCATGTTTTGCTCATGGAAGAGGCTTAGTCATGGGTCTGCAACATTCAGATCCGTATGTATCTTGCAAATCTCTATGTCTCCCACCTGGACTTGGTCCCGAATGGAATTGAAGCGTCTCTTGATGTGCTTGGTCCTCTTGTGAAATCTGGATTCCTTTGCCAAGGCAATTGCACTAGTATTGTCACAAAAGATCTTTATTGGTCCCGATGCACTAGGTATGACATCTAGATCGGAAATGAACTCCTTCATCCAGACTCCTTCATTTGCTGCTTCCGAAGCAACTATGTACTCCGCTTCGCATGTAGATCCCGCGACGATGCTTTGTTTAGAACTGCACCAACTGACAGCTCCACCGTTTAATATAAACACGTATCCGGTTTGCGATTTAGAATCGTCCGGATCAGTGTCAAAGCTTGCATCGACGTAACCATTTACGACTAGCTATTTGTCACCTCCATGAATGAGAAACATATCCTTAGTCCTTTTCAGGTATTTCAGGATGTTCTTGACCGCTGTCCAGTGATCCACTCCTGGATTACTTTGGTACCTCCCTGCTAAACTAATAGCAAGGCACACATCAGGTCTGGTACACAGCATTGCATACATGATAGAGTCTATGGTTGAAGCATAGGGAACTCCTTTCATTTTCTCTCTATCTTCTGCAGTGGTCGGGCATTGAGTCTGACTCAACTTCACACCTTGTAATACAGGCAAGAATCCTTTCTTTGCCTGATCCATTTTGAACTTTTTCAAAATTTTATCAAGGTATGTGCTTGGTGAAAGTCCAATCAAGTGTCTTGATCTATCTCTATAGATCTTGATGCCCAATATGTAAGCAGCTTCACCGAGGTCTTTCATCGAAAAACTTTTATTCAAGTATCCCTTTATGCTATCCAGAAATTCTATATCATTTCCAATTAACAATATGTCATCTACATATAATATCGGAAATGCTATGAGCTCCCACTCATTCTTGTAAATACATGCTTCTCCAAAAGTCTGTATAAAACCATATGCTTTGATCACACTACCAAAGCGTTTATTCCAACTCCGAGATGCCTGCACCAGTCCATAGATGGATCGCTGGATCTTGCACACTTTGTTAGCACCTTTTGGATCGACAAAACCTTCCAGCTGCATCATATACAACTCTTCTTCCAGAAATCCATTCAGGAATGCAGTTTTGACATCCATTTGCGAAATTTCATAATCATAAAATGCGGCAATTGCTAACATGATTCGGGCAAATTTAAGCATCGCTACGGGTGAGAAAGTCTCATCATTGTCAACCCCTTGAACTTGTCGAAAACCTTTTGCAACAAGTCGAGCTTTGTAGATAGTAACATTACCATCAGCGTCAGTCTTCTTCTTAAAAATCCATTTATTCTCGATGGCTTGCCGATCATCGGGCAAGTCAACCAAAGTCCACACTTTGTTCTCATACATGGATCCCATCTCAGATTTCATGGCTTCAAGCCATTTTATGAAATCTGGGCTCATCATCGCTTCCTCATAGTTTGTAGGCTCGCCATGGTCAAGTAACATGACCTCCAAAATAGGATTACCGTACCACTCTGGTGCGGATCTTACTCTGGTTGACCTACGAGGTTCTGTAGTAACTTGTTCTGAAGTTTCATGATCATCATCACTAGCTTCCTCACTTATTGGTGTAGTCGTCACAGGAACCAGTTTCTGTGATGATCTATTTTCCAATAAGGGAGCAGGTACAGTTACCTCATCAAGTTCTACTTTCCTCCCACTCACTTCTTTCGAGAGAAACTCCTTCTCTAGAAAGGATCCATTCTTTGCAATAAATGTCTTGCCTTCGGATCTGTGACAGAAGGTGTACCCAACAGTTTCCTTTGGGTATCCTATGAAGACACATTTCTCCGATTTGGGTTCGAGCTTATCAAGTTGAAGCTTTTTCACATAAGCATCGCAGCCCCAAACTTTAAGAAACGACAACTTTGGTTTCTTGCCAAACCATAGTTCATAAGGTGTCGTCTCAACGGATTTTGATGGTGCCCTATTTAACATGAATGCGGCTGTCTCTAAAGCATAACCCCAAAACGATAGCAGTAAATCGGTAAGAGACATCATAGATCACACCATATCTAGTAAAGTACGATTACGACGTTCGGACACACCATTACGCTGTGGTGTTCCGGTTGGCGTGAGTTGCGAAACTATTCTGCATTGCTTCAAATGTAAACCAAACTCGTAACTCAAATATTCTCCTCCACGATTAAATCATAGAAACTTTATTTTCTTGTTACGATGATTTTCAACTTCACTCTGAAATTTTTTGAACTTTTCAAATGTTTCAGACTTATGTTTCATTAAGTAGATATACCCATATCTGCTCAAATCATCTATGAAGGTGAGAAAATAACGATATCCGCCACGAGACTCAACATTCATTGGACCACATACATCAGTATGTATGATTTCCAACAAATCAGTTGCTCTCTCCATAGTACCGGAGAACGGTGTTTTTAGTCATCTTGCCCATGAGGCATGGTCCGCAAGTACCAAGTGATTCATAATCAAGTGATTCCAAAAGTCCATCAGTATGGAGTTTCTTCATGCGCTTTAGACCACCACAAATAAGTTGCACTATCATTATCAACTCTGCATCTTTTGGCTTCAACATTATGAATATGTGTATCACTACCATCGAGATTCATCAAAAATAGACCACTCTTCAAAGGTGCATGACCATAAAAGATATTACTCATATAAATAGAACTACCATTATTCTCAGATTTAAATGAATAACCGACTCGCATAAGACAAGATCCGGATATAATGTTCATGCTCAACGCTGGCACCAAATAACAATTATTTAGGTCTAAAAATAATCCCGAAGGTAGATGTAGAGTTAGCGTGCCGACGACGATCACATCGACTTTGGAACCATTTCCC
Source organism: Aegilops bicornis (assembly GCA_021605145.1). Lineage (NCBI taxonomy): Eukaryota > Viridiplantae > Streptophyta > Magnoliopsida > Poales > Poaceae > Aegilops > Aegilops bicornis. Next base: position 199,810,804 of record CM038675.1, on the reverse strand, counting down.
ACGCGCATCGTCACCTCGTCCTTAGCCAGTGTCCGCTTAATCTGTAGTCCCCTGCTTTGAGTTGCAAATATTAGCAATGTAACCAAGATCCTGTGTGCTACTGCGAGCTGGTAAGGTACACATCAATAACATGTATATCACCATATACCTTTGTTCACCTTGCCATCCTTCTTATCCGCCAAATACTTGGGGCAGTTCCGCTTCCAGTGACCACTCTGCTTGCAGTAGAAGCACTCAATCTCAGGCTTAGGTCCAGACTTGGGTTTCTTCTCCTGAGAAGCAACTTGTTTGCTGTTCTTCTTAAAGTTCCCCTTCTTCTTCGCTTTGCCCTTTTTCTTGAAACTGGTGGTCTTGTTGACCATCAACACTTGATGCTCCTTCTTGATTTCTACCTCCGCAACCTTTAGCATTGCGAAGAGCTCGGGAATCGTATTATCCATCCCTTGCATGTTATAGTTCATCACGAAGCTCTTGTTGCTTGGTGGCGATGATTGAAGAATTACATCAATGGCGCTATCATCCGGAAGATTAACTCCCAGTTGAATCAAGTGATTGTTATACCCAGACATTCTGAGTATATGCTCACTGACAGAACTATTCTCCTCCATGTTGCAGCTATAGAACTTATTGGAGACTTCATATCTCTCAATCCGGGCATTTGCTTGAAATATTAACTTCAACTCCTGGAACATCTCATATGCTCCATGACGTTTAAAACATCGTTGAAGTCCCGGTTCTAAGCCATAAAGCATGGCACACTGAACTATCGAGTAGTCATCAGCTTTGCTCTGCCAGACGTTCACAACATCTGGTGTTGCTCCTGCAGCAGGTTTGGCACCCAGCGGTGCTTCCAGGACATAATTCTTCTGTGCAGCAATGAGGATAATCCTCAAGTTACGGACCCAGTCCGTGTAATTGCTACCATCATCTTTCAACTTTGCTTTCTCAAGGAACACATTAAAATTGAACGGAACAACAACACGAGCCATCTATCTACAAAAAACATAGACAAGCAAAATACTATCAGGTACTAAGTTCATGATAAATTTAAGTTCAATTAATCATAGTACTTAAGAACTCCCACTTAGATAGACATCTCTCTAATCAACTAAGTGATCACGTGATCCAAATCAACTAAACCATAACCGATCATCACGTGAAATGGAGTAGTTTTCAATGGTGAACATCACTATGTTGATCATATCTACTATATGATTCACACTCGACCTTTCGGTCTCAGTGTTCCGAGGCCATATCTGCATATGCTAGGCTCGTCAAGTTTAACCTGAGTATTCTGCGTGTGCAAAACTGGCTTGCACCCGTTGTAGATGGACGTGAGAGCTTATCACACCCGATCATCACGTGGTGTGCAGGCACGACGAACTTTGGCAATGGTGCATACTCGGGAGAACACTTTTATCTTGAAATTTAGTGAGAGATCATCTTATAATGCTACCGTCAATCAAAGCAAGATAAGATGCATAAAAGATAAACATCACATGCAATCAATATAAGTGATATGATATGGCCATCATCATCTTGTGCTTGTGATCTCCATCTCCGAAGCACCGTCATGATCACCATCATCACCGTAGCGACACCTTGATCTCCATCGTAGCATCGTTGTCGTCTCGCCAACTATTGCTTCTACGACTATCGCTACCGCTTAGTGATAAAGTAAAGCAATTACAAGGCGATTGCATTTCATACAATAAAGCGACAACCATATGGCTCCTACCAGTTGCCGATAACTCGATTATAAAACATGATAATCTCATACAATAAAATATAGCATTACCTCTTGACCATATCACATCACAACATGCCCTGCAAAAACAAGTTAGACGTCCTCTACTTTGTTGTTGCAAATTTTTTACGTGGCTGCTACGGGCTGAGCAAGAACCGTTCTTACCTATGCATCAAAACCATAACGATAGTTTGTCAAGTTAGTGTTGTTTTAATCTTCTCAAGGACCAGGTGCAGCCACACTCGGTTCAACTAAAGTTGGAGAAACTGACACCCGCCAGCCACCTGTGTGCAAAGCACGTCGGTAGAACCAGTCTCGCGTAAGCGTCTGGCGTAATGTCGGTCCGGGCCGCTTCATCCAACAATACCGCCGAACCAAAGTATGACATGCTGGTAAGCAGTATGACTTGTATCGCCCACAACTCACTTGTGGTCTACTCGTGCATATAACATCAACGCATAAAACTTGGCTCGGATGCCACTGTTGGGTAACGTAGTAATTTCAAAAAATTTCCTACGCACATACAAGATCATGGTGATGCATAGCAACGAGAGGGGAGAGTGTTGTCCACGTACCCTCATAGACCGAAAGCGGAAGCGTTATAACAACGTTGTTGATGTACTCGTATGTCTTCACGATCCGACTGATCCAAGTACCGAACATACGGCACCTCCGAGTTCAGCATACGTTCAACTCAGTGACTATCCCCGGACTCCGATCCAGCAGGGTGTCGGGGATGAGTTTCGTCAGCACGACGGCGTGGTGACGGTGATGATGTTCTACCGACGCAGGGCTTCGCCTAAGCACCGCTACGATATGACCGAGGTGGAATATGGTGGAGGGGGGCACCGCACACGGCTAAGGAACGATCACGAAGATCAACTTGTGTGTCATGGGGTGCCCCCCTCCTCCGTATATAAAGGGGGGGAGGAGGGGGCCGGCCAAGGGGGTGGCGCGCCCTAGGAGGGGGAAACCTACTCCAAGTAGGTTTGCCCTCCCTTTCCTGTCCAAGAAGGAGGGGAAGGAAGGGTGAGAGAGGGGAAAGGCAAGGCGCCCCCTTCCTTGTCCTATTCGGACTCAAGGGGAGGGGGCGCGCCTCTTGCCCTGGCCGGCCCCTCTCTCTCTCCACTAGGGCCCAACAAGGCCCATTAGTTCCTGGGGGGTTCCGGTAACCCCCGGTACTCCGATATATATCCGATAACCCCCGGAACTATTCCGGTGTCCGTATATAGTCGTCCAATATATCAATCTTTATGTCTCGACCATTTGGAGACTCCTCGTCATGTCCGTGATCACATCCGTGACTCCAAACAGCCTTCGGTACATCAAAAACTATAAACTCATATTATAACTGTCATCGTAACGTTAAGCGTGCGGACCCTACGGGTTCGAGAACTATGTAGACATGACCTAGAACTGTTTCCGGTCAATAACCAATAGCGTAACCTGGATGCTCATATTGGCTCCTACATATTCTACGAAGATCTTTATCGGTCAAACCGCATAACAACATACGTTGTTCCCTTTGTCATCGGTATGTTACTTGCCCGAGATTCGATCGTCGGTATCTCAATACCTAGTTCAATCTCGTTACCGGCAAGTCTCTTTACTCGTTACGTAATGCATCATTCCGTAACCAACTCATTAGCTACATTGCTTGCAAGGCTTATAGTGATGTGCATTACCGAGAGGGCCCAGAGATACCTCATTGACAATCGAAGTGACAAATCCTAATCTCGAAATACGTCAACTAAAGAAGTACCTTTGGAGACACCTGTAGAGCACCTTTATAATCACCCAGTTACGTTGTGACGTTTGGTAGCACACAAAGTGTTAAATCCGATGGCGAGAGTTACATAATCTCATAGTCATAGGAACATGTATAAGTCACGAAGAAAGCAATAGCAACATACTAAATGATCAAGTGCTAAGCTAACGGAATGGGTCAGGTCAATCACATCATTCTCCTAATGATGTGACCCCGTTAATCAAATGACAACTCATGTCTATGGTTAGGAAACTTAACCATCTTTGATTTCTGAGCTAGTCAAGTAGAGGCATACTAGTGACACTATGTTTGTTTATGTATTCACACATGTATCATGTTTCCGGGTAATACAATTCTAGCATGAATAATAAACATTTATCATGATATGAGGAAATAAATAATAACTTTATTATTGCCTCTAGGGCATATTTCCTTCAATAGGGGGGTGCACCCCCCTACAGGGCGCGGCCCCCCTGTCTCATGGACCCCTCGAGCACCCCCCGACTGACTTCTTTCGCCTATATAGTCCCACGTACCCTAAAAACATCCACGGAGAAGATAGATCGGGAGTTTCACCGCTGCAAGCCTCTGTAGCCACCAAAAACCTCTCAGGTGCCCGTTCCGGCACCCTGCCGGAGGGGGAATCGATCACCGGTGGCCATCTTCATCATCCCGGCGCTCTCCATGACGAGGAGGGAGTAGTTCACCCTCGGGGCTGAGGGTATGTACCTGTAGCTATGTGTTTGATCTCTCTCTCTCTCTCTCGTGTTCCCTCTATGGCACGATCTTGATGTATCGCGAGCTTTGCTATTATAGGAGAGGAGGCCAGGGCAGGGCCGCGCGCCCCTTCCCCCAAGTATGAATAGGACAAGGAGAGGGGGGCGACGCCCCCCCTTTCCTTCCTCCCCTCCACCTCTTCCCCCTCTCTCTCCTAGTCCAACATGGAAAAGGGGGGGAGTCCTACTCCCGGTAGGAGTAGGACTCCTCTGGCGCCTCCTCCTGGCCGGCCGCACGTCCCCCTTGCTCCTTTATATATCACGAGGCAGGGGCACCCTATAGACACAAGTTGATCGGTTGATCTCTCCCAACCGTGTCTGGTGCCCCCATCCACCATAGTCCACCTCGATATCTTGTGGCGGTGCTTAGGCGAAGCCTGCGTCGATAGAACATCAACATCGTCACCACACCGTCGTCTTGTGAAACTCTCCCTCAACACTCGGCTGGATTGGAGTTCGAGGGGCGTCATCGGACTGAACGTGTGCTGAACTCGGAGGTGCCGTGCTTTCGGTACTTGATCGGTCGGATCGTGAAGACGTACGACTACATCAACCGCGTTGTGCTAACGCTTCCGCTTTCGGTCTACGGGGGTACATGGACAACACTCTCCCCTCTCGTTGCTATGCATCACCATGATCTTGCGTGTGCGTATGAATTTTTTTGAAAATGCTACATTCCCCAATAGTGGCATCCAAGCCAGGTTTTATGCGTAGATGCCATATGCATGAGTAGAACAGAAGTGAGTTGTGGGTGATATAAGTCATACTGCTTACCAGCATTTCATACTTTGGTTCGGCGGTATTGTTGGACGAAGCGGCCCGGACCGACATTACGCGAGACCGGTTCTCCCGACGTGCTTTGCACAAAGGTGGCTAGCGGGTGTCAGTTTCTCCAACTTTAGTTGAACCGAGTGTGGCTACGCCCTGTCCTTGCGAAGGTTAAAACAACACTAACTTGACAAACTATCGTTGTGGTTTTGATGCGTAGGCAAGAACGGTTTTTGCTAAGCCCGTAGCAGCCACGTAAAATATGCAACAACAAAGTAGAGGACGTCTAACTTGTTTTTGCAGGGCATGTTGTGATGTGATATGGCCAAGACATAATGCTATATTTTATTGTATGAGATGATCATGTTTTGTAACCGAGTTATCGGCAACTGGTAGGAGCCATATGGTTGTCGCTTTATTGTATGCAATGCAATCGCCCTGTAATGCTTTACTTTATCACTAAGCGGTAGCGATAGTCATAGAAGCATAAGATTGGCGAGACGACAATGATGCTACGCTGGAGATCAAGGTGTCGTGCCGGTGATGATGGTGATCATGGAGGTGCTTCGGAGATGGAGATCACAAGAACAAGATGATGATGGCCATATCATATCACTTATATTGATTGCATGTGATTTTTTATCTTTTATGCATCTTATCTTGCTTTGATTGACGGTAGCATTATAAGATGATCTCTCACTAAATTTCAAGATAGAAGTGTTCTCCCTGAGTATGCACGGTTGCCAAAGTTCGTTGTGCCCAGACACCACGTGATGATCGGGTGTGATAAGCTCTACGTCCATCTACAACGGGTGCAAGCCAGTTTTGCACATGCAGAATACTCAGGTTAAACTGGACGAGCCTAGCATATAACAGATATGGCCTCGAAACACTGAGATCGAAAGGTCGAGCGTGAATCATATAGTAGATATGATCAACATAGTGATGTTCACCATTGAAAGCTACTCCATTTCACGTGATGATCGGTGATACGTCTCCAACGTATCTATAATTTTTGATTGCTCCATGCTATATTATCTACTGTTTTGGGCAATATTGGACTTTATTATACACTTTTATATTACTTTTGGGATTAACCTATTAACCGGAGGCCCAACCCATATTGATGTTTTATTGCCTATTTCAGTATTTCGAGGAAAATGAAAATCAAACGAAGTCCAAACGGAATGAAACCTTCGGCATCGTGATTTTTTTGAAGAATATCATCCTGGAGGCTTGGAGATCAAGTCAGAAGATACTCGAGGAGCCCAGGAGATGGGGGGCGCGCCCCCCTACAGGGCACGGCCCCCTGTCTCGTGGACCCCTCGAGCACCCCCCGACCGACTTCTTTCGCCTATATAGTCCCACGTACCCTAAAAACATGCACAGAGAAGATAGATCGGGAGTTCCGCCATCGCAAGCCTCTGTAGCCACCAAAATCCTCTCGGGAGCCCGTTCGGCACCACTGAGGAGGAATCCATCACCGATGGCCATCTTAATCATCCCGGCGCTCTCCATGACGAGGAGGGAGTAGTTCACCCTCGGGACTGAGGGTATGTACCAGTAGCTATGTGTTTGATCTCTCTCTCTCTCTCATGTTCCCTCTATGGCATGATCTTGATGTATCGCGAGCTTTGCTATTATAGTTGGATCTTATGATGTTTCTCCCCCTCTACTCTCTTGTGATGAATTGAGTTTCCCTTTGAAGTTATCTTATCAGTTGAGTCTTTTATTTGAGAACACTTGATGTATGTCTTGCCGTGTTTATCTGTGGTGACAATGGGATATCACGTGCCACTTGATGTATGCTTTGGTGACCAACTTCTGGCTTCCGCCCATGAACTTATGCATAATGTTTGGCACACGTTTTCTTGACTCTCCGGTAGAAACTTTGGGGCACTCTTTGAAGTACTTTGTGTTGGTTGGATGAATCTGAGATTGTGTGATGCATATCGTATAATCATGCCCACGGATACTTGAGGTGACAATGGAGTATCTAGGTGACATTAGGGTTTTGGTTGATTTGTGTCTTAAGGTGTTATTCTAGTATGAACTCTTTAATAGATCGACCCGAAAGAATAACTTTGAGGTGGTTTCGTACCCTACCATAATCTCTACGTTTGTTCTCCGCTATTAGTGGCTTTGGAGTGACTCTTTGTTGCATGTTGAGGGCTTGTTATATGATCTATCTATGTTATTATTGTTGAGAGAACTTGCACTAGTGAAAGTATGAACCCTAGGCCTTGTTTCCTATCATTGCAATACCGTTTACGCTCACTTTTACCACTTGTTACCTTGCTGTTTTTATATTTTCAGATTACAAATACCTATATATACCATCTATTTTGCACTTGTATCACCATCTCTTCGCCGAACTAGTGCACCTATACAATTTGCCATTGTATTGGGTGTGTTGGGGACACAAGAGACTCTTTATTATTTGGTTGCAGGGTTGTTTGAGAGATACCATCTTCATCCCTCGCCTCCCACGGATTGATAAACCTTAGGTCATCCACTTGAGGGAAATTTGCTACTGTCCTACAAACCTGTGCACTTGCAGGCCCAACAACGTCTACAAGGAGAAGGTTGTGTAGTAGACATCAATCGGTTATTGTTTAGTTGATTTGGATCACATGATCACTTAGAGGATTAGAGGGATGTGTTTCTAAGTGGGAGTTCTTAAGTAATATGATTAATTGAACTTAAATTTATCATGAACTTAGTACCTGATAGTATCTTGCTTGTCTATGTTTGATTGTAGATAGATGGCCCGTCTTTGTTGTTCCGTTGAATTTTAATGCGTTCCTTGAGAAAGAAAAGTTGAAAGATGATGGTAGCAATTACACGGACTGGGTCCGTAATTTGAGGATTATCCTCATTGCTGCACGGAAGAATTACGTCCTCGAAGCACGCTGGGTGCGAACTGCTGCAGGAGCAACACCGGATGTTATGAGCGTCTGGCGAGCAAAGTGATGACTACTCGATAGTTCGATTGTGCCATGCTTCTGACTTAGAACTGGGACTTCAACGACATTTTGAACGTCATGGAGCATATGAGATGTTCCAGGAGTTGAAGTTGATATTTCAAGCAAATGCCCGGATTGAGAGATATGAAGTCTCCAATAAGTTCTATAGCTGCAAGATGGAGGAGAATAATTACATCGGTGAGCATATACTCAAGATGTCCGGGTATAATAATCACTTGATTCAACCGGGAGTTAATCTTCCGGATGATAGCATCATTGATGAAATTCTCCAATCACCGCCACCAAGCTACAAGAGCTTCGTGATGAACTATAATATGCAAGGGATGGAAAAAGACGATTCCCGAGCTCTTACATGATGCTAAAGGCTACGGAGGTAGAAATCAAGAAGGAGCATCAAGTGTTGATGGTCAACAAGACCACTAATGTCAAGAAAAAGGGCAAAGGGAAGAAGAAGGGGAACTTCAAGAAGAACAGCAAGCAAGTTGCTGCTCAGGAGAAGAAACCCAAGTCTGGACCTAAGCCTCAAACTGAGTGCTTCTACTGCAAGCAGACTGGTCACTGGAAGCAGAATTGCCCCAAGTATTTTGCAGATAAGAAGGATGGCAAGGTGAACAAAGGTATATGTGATATACATGTTATTGATGTGTACCTTACTAGAGCTCGCATGATGGGACACAGGATACTGGTTACATTGCTAATATTTGCAACTCAAAGCAGGGGACTACGGATTGCGAACAACGGCCAAGGACGAGGTGACGATGCGTGGGAAATGGTTCCAAAGTCGATGTGATCGCGGTCGGCACGCTACCTCTACATCTACCTTCGGGATTAGTTTTAGACCTAAATAATTGTTATTTGGTGCCAGCGTTGAGCATGAACATTATATCTGGATCTTGTTTGATGCGAGACAGTTATCCATTTAAATCAGAGAATAATGGTTGTTCTATTTATATGACTAATATCTTTTATGGTCATGCACCCTTGAAGAGTGGTCTATTTTTGATGAATCTCGATAGTAGTGATACACATATTCATAATGTTGAAACCAAAAGATGCAGAGTTGATAACGATAGTGCAACTTATTTGTGGCACTGCCGTTTAGGTCATATCGGTGTAAAGCGCATGAAGAAACTCCATACTGATGGACTTTTGGAGCCACTTGATTATGAATCACTTGTTACTTGCGAACCGTACCTCATGGGTAAGATGACTAAAATGCCGTTCTCCGGTACTATGGAGAGAGCAACAGATTTGTTGGAAATCATACATACAGATGTATGTGGTCCGATGAATGTTGAGGCTTGTGGCGGATATCGTTATTTTCTCACCTTCATAGATGATTTAAGCAGATATGGGTATATCTACTTGATGAAGCATAAGTCTGAAACATTTTAAAAGTTCAAAGAATTTCAGAGTGAAGTTGAAAATCATCGTAACAAGAAAATAAAGTTTCTACGATCTGATCGTGGAGGAGAATATTTGAGTTACGAGTTTGGTCTACATTTGAAACAATGCGAAATAGTTTCAAGAATCTCACGCCACCCGGAACACCACAGTAATGGTGTGTCCGAACGTCGTGTCGTACTTTACTAGATATGGTGCGATCTATGATGTCTCTTACTGATTTACCGCTATTGTTTTGGGGTTATGCTTTAGAGACAGCTGCATTCACGTTAAATAGGGCACCATCAAAATCCGTTGAGACGACGCCTTATGAACTGTGGTATGGCAAGAAACCAAAGTTGTCATTTCTGAAAGTTTGGGGCTGCGATGCTTATGTGAAAAAGCTTCAACCTGATAAGCTCGAACCCAAATCGGATAAATGTGTCTTCATAGGATACCCAAAGGAGACTGTTGGGTACACCTTCTATCACAGATCCGAAGGCAAAACATTCGTTGCTAAGAATGGATCCTTTCTAGAGAAGGAGTTTCTCTCGAAAGAAGTGAGTGGGAGGAAAGTAGAACTTGATGAGGTAACTGTACTTGCTCCCTTATTGGAAAGTAGTTCATCACAGAAATCGGTTTCTGTGATACCTACACCAATTAGTGAGGAAATTGATGATGATGATCATGGAACTTCAGATCAAGTTGTTACTGAACCTCGTAGATCAACCAGAGTAAGATCCGCACCAGAGTGGTATGGTAATCCTGTTCTGGAAGTCATGCTACTAGATCATGATGAACCTACGAACTATGAAGAAGCAATGGTGAGCCCAGATACTGCAAAATGGCTTGAAGCCATGAAATCTAAGATGGGATGCATGTATGAGAACAATGTGTGGACTTTGGTTGACTTTCCCGATGATCGGCAAGCAATTGAGAATAAATGGATCTTCAAGAAGAAGACTGACACTGACGTAATATTACTGTCTACAAAGCTCGACTTGTTGCAAAAGGTTTTTGACAAGTTCAAGGGGTTGCCTACGATGAGACATTCTCACCCGTAGCGATGCTTAAGTCTGTCCGAATCATGTTAGCGATTGCCGCATTTTATGATTATGAAATTTGGCAGATGGATGTCAAAACTGCATTCCTGAATGGCTTTCTGGAAGAAGAGTTGTATATGATGCAACTGGAAGGTTTTGTCGATCCAAAGGGAGCTAACAAAGTGTGCAAGCTCCAGCGATCCATTTATGGACTAGTGCAAGCCTCTCGGAGTTGGAATAAACGCTTTGATAGTGTGATCAAAGCATTTGGTTTTGTACAGACTTTTGGAGAAGCCTGTATTTACAACAAAGTGATGAGTGGGAGCTCTATAGCATTTATGATATTATAAGTGGATGACATATTACTAATTGGAAATGATACAGAATTTCTGGATAGCATAAAGGGATACTTGAATTAGAGTTTTTCGATGAAAGACCTCGGTGAAGCTGCTTACATATTGGGCATTAAGATCTATAGAGATAGATCAAGACGCTTAATTGGACTTTCACAAAGCACATACCTTGACAAAGTTTTGAAGAAGTTCAAAATGGATCAAGCAAAGAAAGGGTTCTTGCCTGTGTTACAAGGTGTGAAGTTGAGTAAGACTCAATGCCCGACCACTGCAGAAGATAGAGAGAAGATGGAAGATGTTCCCTATGCATCAGCCATAGGCTCTATCATGTATGCAATCCTGTGTACCAGACCTGATGTGTGCCTTGCTATAAGTCTAGCAGGGAGGTACCAAAGTAATCCAGGAGTGGATCACTGGACAGCAGTCAAGAACATCCTAAAATACCTGAAAAGGACTAAGGATATGTTTCTCGTTTATGGAGGTGACAAAGAGCTCATCCTAAATGGTTAAGTTGATGCAAGCTTTGACACTGATCCAGACGATTCTAAATCGCAAACCGGATACGTGTTTACATTGGACGGTGGAGTTGTCAGTTGGTGCAGTTCTAAACAAAGCGTCGTGGCGGGATCTACGTGTGAAGCGGAGTACATAGCTGCTTCAGAAGCAGCAAATGAAGGAGTATGGATGAAGGAGTTCATATCCGATCTAGGTGTCATACCTAGTGCATCGGGTCCAATGAAAATCTTTTGTGACAATACTGGTGGAATTGCCTTGGCGAAGGAATCCAGATTTCACAAGAGAACCAAGCACATCAAGAGACGCTTCAATTCCATCCGCGATCTAGTCCGTGGGAGACATAGAAATTTGCAAGATACATACGGATCTGAATGTTGCAGACCTATTGACTAAGCCTCTTCCACGAGCAAAACATGATTAGCACCAAGGCTCCATGGGTGTTAGAATCATTACTTTGTAATCTAGATTATTGACTCTAGTGCAAGTGGGAGACTGAAGGAAATATGCCCTAGAGGCAATAATAAAGTTATTATTTATTTCCTTATATCATGATAAATGTTTATTATTCATGCTAGAATTGTATTAACCGGAAACATGTTACATGTGTGAATACATAGACAAACAGAGTGTCACTAGTATGCTCTACTTGACTAGCTCGTTAATCAAAGATGGTTATGTTTCCTAGCCATTGACATGGGTTGTCATTTGATTAACGGGATCACATCATTAGGAGAATGATGTGATTGACATGACCCATTCTGTTAGCTTAGCACACGATCGTTTAGTATGTTGCTATTACTTTCTTCATGACTTATACATGTTCCTATGACTATGAGATTATGCAACTCCGTTCTGGGAGGAACACTTTGTGTGCTACCAAACGTCACAACGTAGGTGCTCTACAGTGTCTCCGAAGGTACATGTTGGGTTGGCGTATTTCGAGATTAGGATTTGTCACTCCGATTGCTCGGAGAGGTATCTCTGCCCACTCGGTAATGCACATCACTTAAGCCTTGCAAGCATTGCAACTAATGAGTTAGTTGCGGGATGATGTATTACGGAACGAGTAAAGAGACTTGCCGGTAACGAGATTGAACTAGGTATTGAAATACCGACGATCGAATCTCGGGCAAGTAACATACCGATGACAAAGGGAACAACGTATGTTGTTATGCGGTCTGACCGATAAAGATCTTCGTATAATATGTGGGAGCCAATATGAGCATCCAGGTTCCGCTATTGGTTATTGACCGGATACATGTCTCGGTCATGTCTACATAGTTCTCGAACCCGTAGGGTCCGCACGCTTAACGTTACAATCACAGTTATATTAGGAGTTTATATGTTTTGATGTACCGAAGGTAGTTCGGAGTCCCGGATGAGATCACGGACATGACGAGGAGTCTCGAAATGGTCGAGACATGAAGGTCGATATATTGGAAGCCTATGTTTGGATATCGGAAATGTTCCGGGTGAAATCGGGATTTTCAGTCTTGCAGGAGGTTACGGAACCCCGGGAACTTAATGGGCCTTAGTGGGCCTTGGTGGAAGAGAGGAGAGGAGGCGGGGCAGGGCCACGCGCCCTCCCCTGTCCGAATAGGACAAGTAGAGGCGGCGCCCCCCCTTTCCTTCCTCCCCTCCACCTCTTCCCCCTCTCTCTCCTAGTCCAACATGGAAAGGGGGGGGGGGAGTCCTACTCCCGGTAGGAGTAGGACTCCTCCTGGCGCACCTCCTCCCTGGCCGGCCGCACCTCCCCCTTGCTCCTTTATATACGGGGGCAGGGGGCACCCTATAGACACAAGTTGATCAGTTGATCTCTCCCAACCGTGTGCGGTGCCCCCCTCCACCATAGTCCACCTCGATAATACTGTAGCAGTGCTTAGGAGAAGCCCTGCGTCGGTAGAACATCAACATCGTCACCATGCCGTTGTGCTGACGAAACTCTCCCTCAACACTCGGCTGGATCGGAGTTCGAGGGACGTCATCAGGCTGAACGTGTGCTGAACTCGGAGGTGCCGTACGTTCGGTACTTGATCGGTCGGATCGTGAAGACGTACGACTAAATCAACCACGTTGTGCTAACGCTTCTGCTTTCGATCTACGAGGGTACATGGAAAACACTTTCCCCTCTCGTTTCTATGCATCACCAAGATCTTGCGTGTGCGTAGGATTTTTTTTGAAATTACTACGTTCCCCAACAGCAAGTACCAAGTGATTCATAATCAAGTGGTTCCAAAAGTCCATCAGTATGGAGTTTCTTCATGCGCTTTACACCGATATGACCTACACGGCAGTGCCACAAATAAGTTGCACTATCATTATCAACTCTGCATCTTTTGGCTTCAATATTATGAATATATGTATCACTACTATCGAGATTCAACAAAAATAGACCACTCTTCAAGGGTGCATGACCATAAAAGATATTACTCATATAAATAGAACAACCATTATTCTCTGATTTAAATGAATAACCGTCTCGCATCAAACAAGATACATATATAATGTTCATGCTCAACGCTGGCACCAAATAACAATTATTCAGGTCTAAAACTAATCCCGAAGGTAGATGTAGAGGTAGCGTGCTGATTGCGATCACATCGACTTTGGAACCATTTCCCACACGCATCGTTACCTCGTCCTTAGCCAATCTTCGCTTAATCCGTAGTACCTATTTCGAGTTGCAAATATTAGCAACAGAACCAATATCAAATACCCAGGTGCTACTGCGAGCATTAGTAACGTACACATCAATAACATGTATATCACATATACCTTTGTTCACCTTGCCATCCTTCTTATCCACCAAATACTTGGGGCAGTTCCGCTTCTAGTGACCAGTCTGTTTGTAGTAGAAGCACTCAGTCTCAGGCTTAGGTCCAGACTTGAGTTTCTTCTCCTGAGCAACAACTTGTTTGCTATTCTTCTTAAAGTTCCCCTTCTTCTTCCCTTTGCCCTTTTTCTTGAAACTGGTGGTCTTGTTGACCATCAACAGTTGATGCTCCTTCTTGATTTCTACCTCCGCAGCCTTTAGCATTGCGAAGAGCTCGGGAATCGTATTATCCATCCCTTGCATGTTATAGTTCATCACGAAGCTCTTGTTGCTTGGTGGCAGTGATTGAAGAATTCTGTCAATGACGCTATCATCCGGAAGATTAACTCCCAGTTGAATCAAGTGATTGTTATACCCAGACATTCTGAGTATATGATCACCGATGTAACTATTCTCCTCCATCTTATAGCTGTTGAACTTATTGGAGACTTCATATCTCTCAATCCGGCATTTGCTTGAAATATTAACTTCAACTCCTGGAACATCTCATATGCTCCATGACGTTCAAAACGTCGTTGAAGTCCGGTTCTAAGCCGTAAAGCATGGCACACTTGAACTATCGAGTAGTCATCGACTTTGCTCGCCAGACGTTCATAACATCTGGTGTTGCTCTCTGTAGCAGTGCGGAACCTAGCGGTGCTTCCAGGACGTAATTCTTCTGTGCAGCAATGAGGATAATCCTCAAGTTATGGACCCAGTCCGTGTAATTGCTACCATCATCTTCCAACTTTGCTTTCTCAAGGAACGCATTAAAATTCAACGGAACAACAACACGGGCCATCTATCTACAATCAACATAGACAAGCAAAATACTATCAGGTACTAAGTTCATGATAAATTTAAGTTTAATTAATCATATTACTTAAGAACTCCCACTTAGATAGACATCCCTCTAATCCTCTAAGTGATCACGTGATCCAAATCAACTAAACCATGTCCGATCATCACGTGAGATGGAGTAGTTTCAATGGTGAACATCACTATGTTGATCATATCTACTATACGATTCACGCTCGACCTTTCGGTCTCAGTGTTCCGAGGCCATATCTGCATATGCTAGGCTCGTCAAGTTTAACCTGAGTATTCTGTGTGTGCAAAACTGGCTTGCACCCGTTGTAGATGGACGTAGAGCTTATCACCCGATCATCACGTGGTGTGCAGGCACGACGAACTTTGGCAACAAAGGCATACTCGGGGAGAACACTTTTATCTTGAAATTTAGTGAGAGATCATCTTATAATGCTACCGTCAATCAAAGCAAGATAAGATGCATAAAAGATAAACATCACATGCAATCAATATAAGTGATATGATATGGCCATCATCATCTTGTGCTTGTGATCTCTATCTCCGAAGCACCGTCATGATCACCATCGTCACCGGCGCGACACCTTGATCTCCATCGTAGCATCGTTGTCGTCTCGCCAACTATTGCTTCTGCGACTATCGCTACCTCTTAGTGATAATGTAAAGCATTTCAGGGCGATTGCATTGCATACAATAAAGCGACAACCACTCAAGGTGCACGGGGTCTTACCGTCTAGCCGTTGGTACTCCGCATCTTCACGGAGAATTCAATTTCACCGGGTCCATGTCGGAGGATCCATTCATTTCTGCAAGCAAACGGGATCCAGAGCTAAGCCCCCCTCCTATTCGAAACCATATGGCTCCTGCCAGTTGCCGATAACTCATGTTACAAAACATGATCATCTCATACAATAAAATATAGCATCATGCCTTGACCGATCAAGTACCAAACGCACGTCACCTCCGAGTTCAGCACATGTTCAGCTCGATGACGTCCCTCGAACTCCGATCCCGCCGAGTGTTGAGGGAGAGTTTTGTCAGCATGATGGCGTGGTGACGATGATGATGTTCTACCGACGCAGGGCTTCGCCTAAGCACCGCTACGATATTATCGAGGTGGACTATGGTGGAGGGGGGCACCGCACATGGCTAAAAGATCAATGATCAATTGTTGTCTCTATGGGGTGCCCCTGCCCCCGTATATAAATGAGCAAGGGGGGAGAGGCGGCTGACTAGGAGGAGGCGCGCCAGGAGGAGTTGGATTAGGAGAAGGGGGGAAGGAGGAGGGAGAGAGGAAGGAAAAGGGGGCGCCACCCCCCTCCTTGTCCAATTCGGACTAGAGGGGGAGGGGGCGCACGGCCTTCCCTCGCCGCCCCTCCTCTTCTCCACTAAGGCCCATATAGGCCCATTAATCCCCCCGGGGGGGTGGGGGTGGGGGTTCCGGTAACCCCCGGTACTCCGGTATATATCCGATAACCCCCGGAACCATTTCGGTGTCTGAATATAGTCGTCCAATATATCAATCTTCATGTCTCAACCATTTCGAGACTCCTCGCCATGTCCGTGATCTCATCCGGGACTCTGAACTACCTTCGGTACATCAAAACATATAAACTCATAATATAACTGTTAGCGAAACTTTAAGCGTGCGGACCCTACGGGTTCGAGAACTATGTAGACATGACCGAGACACGTCTCCGGCCAATAACCAATAGCGGAACCTGGATGCTCATATTGGCTCCCACATCTTCTACGAAGATCTTTATCGGTCAAACCGCATAACAACATATGTTGTTCCCTTTGTCATCAGTATGTTACTTGCCCGAGATTCAACCGTCGGTATCTTAATACCTAGTTCAATCTCGTTACCGGCAAGTCTCTTTACTCGTTCTATAATACATCACCCCGCAACTAACTCATTAGTTGCAATGCTTGCAAGGCTTATTGTGATGTGCATTACCGAGTGGGCCCAGAGATACCTCTCCGACAATTGGAGTGACAAATCCTAATCTCGAAATACGCCAACCCAACAAGTACCTTCGGAACATTTCCGATATCCAAACATAGGCTTCCAATATATCAACCTTCATGTCTCGACCATTTCGAGACTCCTCGTCATGTCCGTGATCTCATCCGGGACTCCGAACTACCTTCGGTACATCAAAACATATAAACTCATAATATAACTGTCATTGTAACGTTAAGCGTGCGGACCCTACGGGTTCGAGAACTATGTAGACATGACCGAGACACGTCTCCGGTCAATAACCAATAGCGGAACCTGGATGCTCATATTGGCTCCCACATATTCTACGAAGATCTTTATCGGTCAGACCGCGCATAACAACATACGTTGTTCCCTTTGTCATCGGTATGTTACTTGCCCGAGATTCGATCGTCGGTATTTCAATACCTAGTTCAATCTCGTTACCGGCAAGTCTCTTTACTCGTTCCGTCATGCATCATCCATAACTAACTCATTAGTTGCAATGCTTGCAAGGCTTAAGTGATGTGCATTACCGAGAGGGCCCAGAGATACCTCTCCGAGCAATCGGAGTGACAAATCCTAATCTAAAATACGCCAACCCAACATGTAGCTTCGGAGACACCTGCAGAGCACCTTTATAATCACCCGATTACGTTGTGACGTTTGGTAGCACACAAAGTGTTCCTCCGGTAAACGGGAGTTGCATAATCTCATAGTCATAGGAACATGTATAAGTCATGAAGAAAGCAATAGCAGAATACTCAATGATCGTGTGCTAAGCTAACGGAGTGGGTCAAGTCAATCACATCATTCTCCTAATGATGTGATCCCGTTAATCAAATGACAACTCATATCAATGGCTAGGAAACATAACCATCTTTGATCAACGAGCTAGTCAAGTAGAGGCGTACTAGTGATACTCTGTTTGTCTATGTATTCACACTAGTATTATGTTTCCGGTTAATACAATTCTATCATGAATACTAAACATTTATCATGATATAGGGAAATAAATAATAACTTTATTATTGCCTCTAGGGCATATTTCCTTCACAATTTATATATCATCACGTCTTGACCATATCACATCACAGCAAGCCTTGCAAAAACAAGTTAGACGTCCTCTAGTTTGTTGTTGCAAGTTTTACGTGGCTGCTACGGGCTTAGCAAGAACCGTTCTTACTTACGCATCAAAACCACAACGATTTTTCGTCAAGTGTGCTATTTTAACCTTCAACAAGGACCGGGCGTAGTCAAACTCGATTCAACTAAAGTTGGAGAAACAGACACCCACTAGCCACACGTAATGCGAAGCACGGCGGTAGAACCAGTCTCATGAGCACGGTCATGTAATGTCGGTCTGGGCTCTTCGTCCAACAATACCGCCGAATCAAAGTATGACATGCTGGTAAGCAGTATGACTATTATCGCCCACAACTCTTTGTGTTCTACTCGTGCATATAACATCTACGCATAGACCTGGCTCGGATGCCACTGTTGGGGAACGTAGTATTTCAAAAAAAAAAATCTACGATCATGCAAGATCTATCTAGGAGAAGCATAGCAATGAGCGGGGAGAGTGTGTCCATGTACCCTCGTAGACCGAAAGCGGAAGCGTTTATCAACGCAGTTCATGTAGTCGTACGTCTTCATGATCTGACCGATCCTAGCACCAAACGTACGGCGCCTCCATGTTCAGCACACGTTCAACTCAATGACGTCCCTCGTACTCTTGATCCAGTTGAGGCCGAGGGAGAGTTCCGTCAGCACGACGGCGTGGTGACGGTGATGATGAAGTTACCGGCGCAGGGCTTCGCCTAAGCACTACGACGATATGACCGAGGTGTGTAACTGTGGAGGGGGGCATCGCACACGGCTAAAATATCAACTTGTGTGTTCTAGGGTGCCCCCTCCGCACGTATATAAAGGAGGGAGGGAGGAGGAGGCCGGCCAAGGTGTGGCGCGCCCCTACTCCAAGTAGGATTCGGCCCCCCTTTCCTATTCCTACAAGGAGAAGGGGGGAAAGAGGAGGAGGAGAGAAGGAAAGGGGGACCGCCCCCAACCCTAGTCCAATTCGGTTTGGGCTTTGGGGGGGGGGGGGCGCCTCCACCTGGCTGCTGCCTCCTCTCTTCCACTAGGGCCCATGAAGGCCCATCGACCCCTCGGTACTCCGGAAAATACCCGATACACTTCGGAACCATTCCGGTGTCCGAATATAACCTTCCAATATATCAATCTTTATGTCTCGACCATTTCGAGACTCCTCATCATGTCCTTGATCTCATCCGGGACTTCGAACAACCTTCGGTCATCAAATCACATAAACTCATAATACGAATCGTCATCGAACGTTAAGCGTGCGGACCCTACGGGTTCGAGAACTATGTAGACATGACCAAGACGCATCTCCGGTCAATAACCAATAACAGAACCTGGATGCTCATATTGGCTCCTACATATTCGATGAAGATCTTTATCGGTCAAACCGCATAACAACATACGTTGTTCCCATTGTCATCGGTATGTTACTTGCCCGAGATTCGATCGTCGGTATCCTCATACCTAGTTCAATCTCATTACCGGCAAGTCTCTTTACTCGTTCCGTAATGCATCATCCTGCCACTAACTCATTAGTTACATTGCTTGCAAGGCTCATCGTGATGTGCATTACCGAGAGGGCCCAGAGATACCTCTCCGATACACGGAGTGACAAATCCTAATCTCGATCTATGCCTACTCAACAAACACCATCGGATACACCTGTAGAGCATCTTTACAATCACCCAGTTACATTGTGACGTTTAAAAGCACACTAAGTGTTCCTCCGGTATTCAGGAGTTGCATAATCTCATAGTCATAGGAACATGTATAAGTCATGAAGAAAGCAATAACAATAAACTAAACGATCATAGTGCTAAGCTAACGGATGGGTCTTGTCCATCACATCATTCCCTAATGATGTGATCCCGTTCATCAAATGACAACACATGTCCATGGCTAGGAAACTTAACCATCTTTGATAAACGAGCTAGTCAAGTAGAGGCATACTAGGGATACTCTTGTTTGTCTATGTATCCACACATCTACTAAGTTTCTGGTTAATACAATTCTAGCATGAATAAGAAACATTTATCATGATATAAGGAAATATAAATAACAACTTTATTATTGCCTCTAAGGCATATTTCCTTCAGCCACTAGTGACCAACTTGACCAAAGCAGATCCAGCAGCAGGAGACCCCAGAACATGGAAATGGGGAGGAAAGGGAGCGGACCTCGTCCATGACCAGCGCACCCCCGCGCCGGTGATGGGTGGCCTAACCGTGTCAGAGCCACCCATCCCTCACATTCGCCTCCCCACGCGCCACTCCCAGTGGCGCTCCGCCATGGCTCTCGGCCGAGATCCGTAAGTGGCAAGGTCCAGCCTCCCGCCCATGACGTGAGAGCGCTGGACCGACAGCTGCCCGAGCCCGAAGAGGGACATCCAGGAGGACCACCACGAGCCGGCTGCATACGTGCTGATGCCGGAAATCCAGCCGCTGTCGTCGTCCAATCCGCTCCGCATCACGAATCTGCCACACTGTAGCATGAGCGACGCTGCGCTGCCGCAGATCATTCCCAGTGCAGCGACCACACCTAGCTGCCGCCTCCACCCTGTGCCGCCTGCCATGTCCAACGCCAGAGCCAGGAGGTCCGACCCTGATCTAGGTGGAGCACGCTGATGATAGCTTGAATCTACGTCGGTATTTTTCCCAAAGAGGAAGGGATGATGCAGCACACCTACGGTAAGTATTTTCCTCAGTTATGAAACCAAGGTTATCAATCCTGTAGAAGAACCAAGCAACACTATGTAAACGGTACCTGCACATAAAGAACAAATACTTGCAACCCAACGCGTAAGAGGGGTTGTCAATCCCTCTATGGTAAAATGATAGATTAAATTGTATGAGATTGGATAAATAGATCTAGCAAAAACACAAAATAAAATAAGTAAAGAAAAAGTGCGGCAAGGTATTTTTGGGTTTTTAGAATAATAGATCTGAAATAATATGATAAAAGATAGACCCGGGGGCCGTAGATTTCACTAGTGGCTTCTCTCGAGAAAATAGCATACGGTAGGTAAACAAATTACTGTTGGGCAATTGATAGAAGAGCAAATAATTATGACGATATCCAAGGCAATAATCATGTATATATGCATCACGTCCAAGATTAGTAGATCGACTTTTGCCTGCATCTACTACTATTACTCGACACATTGACCGCTATCCAACATGCATCTAGTGTATTAAGTTCATGAAAAAACGGAGTAATGCAATAAGAACGATGGCATGATGTAGACAAGATCTATTCATGTAGGAATAGACCCCATCTTTTTATCCTTAATAGCAAGGATATATGTGTGCCTCGCTACCCCTTCTGTCACTGGGTGAGGACACTGCGAGATCGAACCCATCACAAAGCACCTCTTCCCGTTGCAAGAAAAATCAATCTAGTTGGCCAAACCAAACCAAAATTTCGGAGAAGAAATATGAGACTATAACAATCATGTATAGAAGAGATCAAAGAAAACTCAAATAATATTTATAGATAGATCTGATCATAAACTCGCACTTCATCGGATCCCAAAAAACACACCGCAAAAAGTCATTACATCAAATAGATCTCCAAGAACATCGAGGAGAACATTGTATTGAGAATCAAAAAGAGAGAAGAAGCCATCTAGCTACTGCCTATGGACCCGTAGGTCTATGGTGAACTACTCACGCATCATCAGAGGAGCACCAATGAGGATAATGAACCCCTCCGTGATCGTGTTGCCCTCCGCAGAGTGCCAAAATAGGGCTCTAGATTGGATCTCGTGGTTCTGAAACTTGCGGAGCCTGGAATGTTTCGATGACTCCCCTAGGGTTTCTGGAATATCGGAGTATTTATAGAGCTGCGAGGCGGTGGAGAAGACCTCCATGGGCCCCATCACCCATCAAGGCGCGCCAGGGGCCTCTAGCACGCCGATGTGGGTGGTGGGCCCCATGGGCCTCCCCTTGTGCACTTTCTTGGCTCCCAAGTTGTCTTCCGGGCTGAAAAAAATCTTCAAAAAGTTTTGCTGCGTTTGAACTCTGTTTGATATGGATATTCTGTGAAGTAAAAAACAAGCAAAAAACAACAACTGGCATTGGGCACTATGTCAATAGGTTAGTCCCCAAAAAATGATATAAAATTGCTATAAAATGAAGGTAAAACATCCAAAAATGATAATATAACAATATGGGACAATAAAAAAATTATAGATACGTCGGAGACGTATCACACGCCACCAACACGCTACCACCAGGAGCCGCCCGAGCGCAGCCTCCGCGCTGCGATCGCGTGCCCAGGCTGCCGCCGCCCGCCAACATGCACACATGCCGCCGCCGCAAGCACCCGTCGCCGTGCCGCCGCACCCCACGATAGCACGACGCCTTCGCTCATCAAGGTCGTCCACGCCAACCTCCAGGAAACGAGCGAGAGGGGAGCAGAGGCCCTGCCGCCGCCAACGCAAATAGGGCTTCGCCCGGTGGCGCTTGCCGGCAACACCGGGGGAGAGGGGATGGGAGGAGGGGGTGGGAGAGACGGCGGCTAGGGTTCCCCCCCCCCCCCCCTCGGCACTCACGGGAGCACCGTGGGAGGGGAGAGGGGAGTTCACCATCTACCTGGATAGACATTTAGGGGATGTGGTTGGATGTACGGCTCCTGTATCCATATCTGCACACGAGTCTGAACTAGTCTACGATGGATACTATGTCCATTTTAGGGGACGACATTGGAGATGCCCTTAGTGGGCATGTTCTTTCTTGCCAAATTTTGTTTTTTGTTTCCTTAGGCTGGCTCTTAGATTGCATAGTCGTTTTTTGTTTCCGGTTGTCAGCTTGTGTACTCATTATTGACTTGGATTTCTTTGAAGAGAATTTGCCGATCAATTCATAAAATCATGGCAGTACAAAAAAGACTAGAAGTAATAAAAATTACAATCAGGTCCATGGACCATCTATCGACGACTACAAATAATGAAGCGAGTCGAAGGTGCGCCGCCATCATCACCCTTCCCTTACCGGAGCCGGACAAGTATTGTTATAGTAGACAGTTGGAAAGTCGTTATACCAAGGCCCCAAAGGACAAGAGCATCAGAACAGCAACCACCACCGATGAATTGAGTTGTAGATCAGAAAGATCAAACCTATAATCACACGAACAAAGACGAACGAAAACTAGATTCAAATAGATCCCACGAGATCCAATGGTGACACACCTTTACATGCCCTCCGACAATACCAAACACACCATCGGGCAGAAGATCAAACGTGGAAGACACTATTCCTACTGAGGGACATCACTACCACCACACAACTCCAACTAAGATGTTGAACATAACAAAACTGACATCGGGGTTCGTCCCACCAGTGGGGGGCCGAAATCCTCTGCACCTCCACGACCCAAAAGGCCATTTGATGCGAGGTGGACCGACGGCGACGCCGGCAGGCGGAGAAAGAAGGTTTTTCTTGAGGAGGAGGAAAGAGAGCCCACACTCGCATGGACGTTATCGTGCCTCCATGCATGTTGACTTGGATTTCGACCCTTCCTGGCTTTCTTCTTCTTCTTCTTCTTCTTCTTCTTCTTCTTCTTTACAATGTTCACATGCATGATTTGAAGAAAGAACATTTTGATAATCTACATTTTGAGTTTTCTCTGTTTTTATTCGGCTGACTTCTATTTTCGCCGTTGGTTGTCGTCAGCATAGAACTTTGCCGTCCGCTGTTAAAAAAGAAAGCACTTTGCTTATCGCAGCGTCGACTTGGAACCGTCAACGTTTTCGCCTTGGTAGGTCAATCATGAGTACTTTAATTCGCAGACGATGGCACGTCGACGTAGGCGAAGTGTACACTAATCAATTTGCTTGTGCTAAAAGTTGACCCGTCGTGAGGCGCACGCGGTCAATCACACGGCAACCCAACCACTTGGGGGAAACATTCTTGACGAACCACGAGTTTGGATTGACAAAACCCACCGCACGTCGTCACTCACGTCCCGGACGAACACATACCTCCACGCTCGAAGTACATGCGAAGTGGATCGGTCCCGAACCTCTGAGCCGTTTTTTCTCAACCATCAACAAGTGATGTGAACCCCGACTCGAAAAAGCAAAACAAAGAAACAAGTGATGCGAACCACCTCCAACAATTCTCCAACAAACAACACCCCTGCGTGCACACACCCACCTCACACCTGAAGCCTACTCCTGGAGCGGCGCACATTAACCCCCTCGATGCACATCTCAGCACCCACTCTCCACTGCAATACCTAGCTAGCATTTGGCAGTAGCACCAGCTGAGAGAGAGAGAGTCGCCATGGGGGGAGAGACCAAGGTGGTCGAGGAGACCAAGGTGGTCGAGGAGACCAAGGTGGAGCTGAAGACTGCCGTGTACAAGGTGCACGTCCACTGCGGGCAATGCGCGCGCGACATCGAAACGCAGTTCACCGAGTTCCACGGTACGTGATTCTCAGTTTCTGTCTCTGTGATCATAACATAGCACACTGACTGACACCGGCGGGCTGGGGGTGCGCGTGTGTGCTGCAGGGGTTCAGGAGGTGAAACTGGACGCGGGTTCAGGGAAGGTGACGGTGAGGGGCGTCGGGTTCGACGAGGAGAAGCTCAGGGTGAAGGTGTCCAAGGGATGCAGGAGGAACGTCGAGTACATACCTCCCACACCTCCCCCCAAAGAAATAATCACCGAGGTCAAGAGCACGAAAGAGGTAATTAAACAGACAATCTCTCTATCTGAAAAGTGAAAACCACCTTGTAAAGGCGTTTCGTCTATGTGCACCATTCATCCTGGTTCCCGTTTCATAATGCAGGAGATCAAGATCATAACTGTGAAGGTTCCCTTGCACTGTCCGGACTGCGCAGTCATGGTCAGAGAGATCCTGCTTGAGCACAAGCGTAATTTCCTCTCTCACAAATTCGTCCTGTATCTATGTTGATACGTGCAGATGCTAATTAATTATCGACTAATGCAGATATTTACGCTGCCAAGACGGACTTCGGCAAGAACACTTGTGTCATCGAAGGCGTCATCGAGGAGAAGAAGCTGACCGAGTACATCTACCAGAGGACGCGCAAGCACTGCGTCATCGACAAGGTAGAGACGAAGGTGCGCATCGTGGAGGAGACGGTCGTGGTCAAGAAGAAGAAAGAGGAGGAGGTCGTGAAGGTGGTTGAAAAGGTTGCAGAGGTTGTAGAGGAGAAGATCAAGGAGGTGGTGGCCCCCTACTTCCTCCCCTGCACGCACCCGCACTTCGCCGACTACTCGCACCCGTCGCACCGCTGCGGCGGCGACAGCTGCTCGCCGTACGGTGGCGGTGGTGGTTACGGTTATGGCCACGGGCACGGCTACGGTGGTGGTGGTTACAGTCATGGCTACGGTGGTGGCTGCGGGTCATACAGTATGCACTCTGAGCTCAGAGGGTACCAGGACACGTCCTTCTTGCATTGCTCGCACCCTGTTGACTTCCTCAGTCACGACAACCCCAATGGATGCTCCGTGATGTAGAGTGTTAGTATTTTGTAGGCTGATTTATGGCGAATGTGTTGAAATTCTAAATAAGAACACCACTGAACTACTCTCTCCATTTTTATTTATTTTCGCAAACACGCAAAAGCCGATATATTAGAAGGGGAAAAACGGAACAAAAATAAAATGCTAGACGCACGGATTACTACGGGCATTCAACCGACCCTTCATTGTAATAAGCCCGTGAAGATCCGTTGATGTAATGCTCTATCACACACAAGCCTCTTTATATCTTTCTCAAAACAGCCACCATACCTATTTATTATGGTATTTACATAGTCATTTCAAGATATATTGCCATGCAACTAACATCATCATCATATACATGACTTGAGCATTCATTGTCATATTGTTTTGCATGATTGTAAGATAGCTAGCATAATATTTTCATGGTTTATCCGTTTTTTGATATCTTTGCTATGCTAGATCATTGCACATCATGGTACACTGCCAGAAGCATTCATACAGAGTTATATTGTTCTAGATATCGAGTTGTAATATTGAGTTGTAAGTAAATAAAAATGTGATGATCATCATTATTAGAGCATTGTCCCAGTGAGAAAAAGATGATGCAGACTATTATTCCCCCACAAGTTGGGATAAGAATCCGGACGAAAATAAAAAAAAGGCAAAAAAGAGCTCAACAAAAAAAAAAGAAAAAAAAAGAAAAAAAAGAGAAGGGGCAATGCTACTATCCTTTAACATACTTGTGCTTCAGAGTAGCACCATGTTTTTCATATAGGGAGTCTCCTATGTTGTCGCTTTCATATATACTAGTGGGAATTTTCATATGCTAGCAGTGACCTCTCCCACATAAAAACTTGCTATCGGTCTAGTAACTTAGCCAATTGCTTACGGACAATACCGCAAATTTTATCACCACTTTTCCACACTCGTACTAATTTGATTATAATTTAATTAGAATAACACTTAACTTTTATTTTCTTGTTTTTATTTTTTTGCAAACCTATCCCACTACACCTACCAAGTACTTCTCTTTTTATACTTATTCTAGGTAAAGCGAACATTAAGTGTGCATAGAGTTGTATCGGTGGTTGATAGAACTTGAAGAGAATATAAATCCTACCTTTAGCTCCTCGTTGAGTTTGACATTCTTATTTATCAAAAAAGCTAAAATTGATTCCCTATACTTGTGGGTTATCACACACCCCTTGCCGATGACCGGAAGGCCTGCCCATGGCGTCATTGAGGAGAACTTTCGACGGTGAAGATTGGAAGATGATGTTGATCCACTTAATTCAGCGTTCCCCGAACCCCATATGCCAGAGGACATGTAGCAGGAACAACCATGAGACCGTGTAAAAAGCCTTGACAATGTCGATCATGAGCCGCAATGCCGGTGATCGGCGGGCATGGAGCTCCTTGCTGGCGAGCTGGACCATCCGAAAGTGGTCCTGGATTGAACGGTCATGGATGAATGCGGATTGGTTGCTCTTTACTAGTCTCGAGAGCTGTGGTGCGAGTCGAGTTGCCAGGAGCTTGGAGAACAGCTTGCCGAAGCTGTGTACCAAGTTGATTGGGTGGAAGAAGGTGAACTCGCATGCATCAGCCATCTTGGGTAGCGGCATGATCAGTGCATCATTGAGTCGGTGGAAGCCACGGGAGTGAAGGTGGAAGAGATGGTTGAGGGCACTTATGATGTCTGACTTGATGATCGGCCACGCATAGCGGTAAAGCATCAAGAAAGGCCGTCTGATTCCGGTGCCTTGTCCATCGGCATGGCCCAAACCTCCTCCTTCTCCTCAGAGAATTCGATGTTTAGCTCAACAAGGTCCAGGGAAGGAAGCCACAAGCTATGCAGGTCGAGGTCATGCGCTCGCAGGAGGTCGTGCCCTACGTGTCTGAGAAGTAGGAGAAGAGCATGTTCTCCTTGTTCTCATGCGAATTGGCAACGGCGCCTCCACGCAAGTCAAACTTTGTAAAGTTTGACCAATTTTATTATACAAAAAAGAATAGTGACATCCACAATTGAAATTAATACCTTTAGAATTAACATGAACTGTATATATACTAGCAAAAGGGCCCGTGCGTTGCTACGGGAGAAAAATAGTCATAATCTTCAAAGGCCATGACCACATTTTGTTGCATTATTGAGATACACTATCACTCTCAATTTCGTGATGCTATTTTTGATGAGAATGACATGTTTGAGAATTTATTTGCTGCAATTAATGTTTGTCCCAAGCTTGGGGATGCTATGTTTAATGAAGATGATATTTTTAGTCCCCCAAGTTTTGATATGCAAATTTATTATGATGATAGCATGCCTCCTACTTATGATGATTATATTGATGAAAGTGGGTTTGGAAGAGTGTCAAGTTTAGGAAGTAATGATCCCACTATTTTGGAGGGTGTTGAATCTTATTGTGACAATTATAAAGGTGGATTTGGAGAGGTCATGACTTTATTTAGTAATGATTCCACTATCTTGGAAGAGGTTTCAATCGATTATGATGAGAACAAAGTTGCTACTTATGATAATTATTGTGATGATGCTTATGCTATAAAAAGTAGTGATGATTATATTTATAAAGCTTGTCATGATTATGATTTCCCTTTTTTTGAACTTTATTCGTTCAATGTGGAAACAATTGATAGTATTCGAGTTTCTTACGATTCTCTCACTATTCCGAATGAGAAGAAAATTGCTTATGTGTAGAGTAATAAAAATTCTATGCTTGTAGATCATGAAAAGAATGCTTTATGTGATGGTTATATTGTTGAATTCATTCATGATGCTACTGAAAATTATTATGAGGGAGGAATATATGCTTGTAGGAATTGCAATAATATCAAGTTTCCTCTCTATGTGCTTAAAGTTTTGAAGTTATGCTTGTTTTGCCTTCCTATGCTAGTTGATTATTGTTCCCATAAATTGTTTGCTCACAAAATCCCTATGCATAGGAAGTGGGTTAGACTTAAATGTTCTAGTCATATTCTTCATGATGCTCTCTTTATGTTTCAATTCTTATCTTTTTTGTGAGCATCATTGAAATCATCATGCCTAGCTAGGGGCGTTAAACGTTAGCGCTTGTTGGGAGGCAACCCAATATTATTTTTGTTCCTTGATTTTTGCTCCTGTTTAGCAATAAATAATCTATATAGCCTCTGTTTAGATGTGGTTTTATGTTTTAATTAGTGTTTGTGCCAAGTAGAACCTTTGGGAAGACTTGGGTGAAGTCTTTATGATTTTGCTGTAAAAAACAGAAACTTTAGCGCTCACGAGATTAGCTGCCATTTTTTACTGGAGAGTGCTTTTAGGTTGATTATTTTTGCAGATGATTAATAGAAAAATTCCTCAGGTCCACCAGTTTATTTCAGAATTTTTTGGAGTTCCATAAGTATACGTTTGATACAGATTACTACAGACTGTTCTGTTTTTGACAGATTCTGTTTTCATTGTGTTGTTTGCTTATTTTGATGAATCTATGAGTAGTATCAGAGGGTAGGAACCATAGAATTTGTAATATAGTAGATATTACACAAATACGAATTTAGAATGAGTTCACAACAGTACCTAAGTGGTGATTTATTTTCTTATACTAACGGAGCTTACGAGTTTTCTATTGAGTTTTGTGTTGTGAAGTTTTCAAGTTTTGGGTCAAGATTCGATGGACTATGGAATAAGGAGTGGCAAGAGCCTCAGCTTGGGGATGCCCAAGGCACACAAGGTAATATTCAAGGACAACCAAGAGCCTAAGCTTGGGGATGCCCCGGAAGGCATCCCCTCTTTTGTCTTCGTTCATCGGTAACTTTACTTGGAGCTATATTTTTATTCACCACATGATATGTCTTTTGCTTGGAGCGTCATTTTATTTTATTTTGTTTTGCTTTCTGTTTGAATAAAATACCAAGATCTTAAATTCTTAATTGTTAGAGAGTCTTCACATAGTTGCATAATTATTCAACTACTCATTGATCTTCACTTATATCTTTTGAGCTAAATAATTTTGCTCTAGTGCTTCACTTATATCTTTTAGAGCACGGTGGTGGTTTTATAGAAATTATTAATCTCTAATGATTCACTTATATTATTTTGAGAGTCCTTTAGAACAGCATGGTAATTTGCTTTGGCTATAAAATTAGTCCTAATATGATAGGCATCCAAGATGGATATAATAAAAACTTCCATATAGAGTGCATTGAATACTATGAGAAGTTTGACACTTGATGATTGCTTTGAGATATGAAGATGGTAATATTAGAGTCGAGCTAGTTGAGCAATTGTGAATTTGAGAAATACTTGTGTTGAAGTTTGCAAGTCCCGTAGCATGCACGTATGGTAAACATTGTGTGACACATTTGAAGCACGAGGTGTTCTTTGATTGCTTTCCTTATGAGTGGCGGTTGGGGACGAGCGATGGTCTTTTCCTACCAATCTATCCCCCTAGGAGCATGCGCGTAGTGCTTGGTTTTTGATGACTTGTAAATTTTTGCAATAAGTATGTTAGTTCTTTATGACTAATGTTAAGTCCATGGATTATACGCACTCTCACCTTTCCATCATTGCTAGCCTCTTCGGTACCGTGGATTGCCCTTTCTCACCTTGAGAGTTGGTGCAAACTTCGCCGGTGCATCCAAACCCCGTGATACGATACTCTCTATCACAGATAAACCTCCTTATATCTTCCTCAAATCAGCCACCATACCTACCTATTATGGCATTTCCATAGCCATTTCGAGATATACTGCCATGCAACTTTCCACCGTTCCGTTTATTATGACGCGCTTCATCATTGTCATATTGCCTTGCATGATCATGTAGTTGACATCGTATTTGTGGCAAAGCCACCATGCATATTATTTCATACATGTCACTCTTGATTCATTGCCCATCCCGGTACACCGCCAGAGGCAATCATATAGAGTCATATTTTGTTCTAGTATCGAGTTGTAATCATTGAGTTGTAAATAAATAGAAGTGTGATGATCATCATTAATAGAGCATTGTCCCCAAAAAAAGGGAGAAAGGCCAAAAAAAAGGAAAGGCCCAAAAAAAGGAAAAAAAGAAATAAAAAGGGACAATGCTACTATCCTTTTTCTATACTTGTGCTTCAAAGTAGCATCATGATCTTTATGATAGAGAGTCTCTTGTTTTGTCACTTTCATATACTAGTGGGAATTTTTCATTATAGAACTTGGCTTGTATATTCCAACAATGCGCTTCCTCCAATGCCCTAGGTCTTCGTGAGCAAGCAAGTTGGGTGCACACCCACTTAGTTTCTTTTGTTGAGCTTTCATACATTTATAGCTCTAGTGCATCCGTTGCATGGCAATCCCTACTCCTTGCATTGACATCAATTGATGGGCATCTCCCTAGCCCGTTGATTAGCCGCGTCAATGTGAGACTTTCTCCTTTTTTATCTTCTCCACATAACCCCCATCATTATGTTCTATTCCACCCATAGTGCTATATCCATGGCTCACGCTCATGTATTGCGTGAAAGTTGAAAAAAGTTTGAGATTACTAAAGTATGAAACAATTGCTTGGCTTGTCGTCGGGGTTGTGCATGATGAGAGCATTCTTGTGTGACAAAAATGGAGCATGACCAAACTGTATGATTTTGTAGGGATGAACTTTCTTTGGCCATGTTATTTTTAGAAGACATGATTGCTTAGTTAGTATGCTTGAAGTATTATTATTTTTATGTCAATATTAAACTTTTATCTTGAATCTTTGGGATCTGAACATTCATGCCACAATAAGAAAATTACATTGAAGAATATGCTAGGTAGCATTCCACATCAAAAATTCTGTTTTGATCATTTACCTACTCGAG
The DNA here is from genome assembly GCA_021605145.1 of Aegilops bicornis. NCBI lineage: Eukaryota > Viridiplantae > Streptophyta > Magnoliopsida > Poales > Poaceae > Aegilops > Aegilops bicornis. Next base: position 199,779,429 of record CM038675.1, on the reverse strand, counting down.
GACGAGCAGGAATTAAGCTTGGGATGCTTGATACGTCTCCAACGTATCTATAATTTTTGATTGTTCCATGCTATTACATTATCTGTTTTGGATGTTTAATCGGATTTATTATACACTTCTATATTATTCTGGGACTAACCTATTAACCTAGAGCCCAGTGCCAGTTTCTGTTTTTTCCTTGATTTTGAGTTTTACAGAAAAGGAAAACCAAATGGACTCCAATTGACCTGAAATTTCACAGAGATCGTTTTTGGACTAGAAGAAGCCCACAGAGCACCGGAGATGGGCCAGAAGAGTCCCGAGGCACCCACGAGGGTGGGGGGCGCGCCCCCTACCTCGTTGCCGCCTCGGAGACCCCCCTGACTTGTTCCCGACGCCAAAACCTCTTATATATACAGAAACCCCTAGAACATAACCTAGATCGGGAGTTCCGCCGCCGCAAACCTTTGTAGCCACAAAAAACCAATCGGGACCCTGTTTCGGCACCCTGCCGGAGGGGGTTTCCCTCACCGATGTCCATCTTCATCATCCCGGCGCTCTCCATGATGAGGAGGGAGTAGTTCACCCTTGGGGCTGAGGGTATGTACCAGTAGCTATGTGTTTGATCTCTCTCTCTCTCTCGTGTTCTTGATTTAGCATGATCTTGATGTATCGCGAGCTTTTCTATTATAGTTGGATCTTATGATGTTTCTCCCCCTCTACTCTCTTGTAATGGATTGAGTTTTTCCTTTGAAGTTATCTTATCGGATTGAGTCTTTAATGATTTGAGAACACTTGATGTATGTCTTGCTTGTGCTTATCTGTGGTGACAATGGGATATCACGTGATCTACTTGATGTATGTTTTGGTGATCAACTTGCGGGTTCCGTAACATTGTGAACTTATGTATAGGGGTTGGCACACGTTTTCATCTTGACTCTCCAGTAGAAACTTTGGGGCACTCTTTGAATTTCTTTGTGTTGGTTGAATAGATGAATCTGAGAATGTGTGATGCATATCGTATAATCATACCCACGGATACTTGAGGTGACATTGGAGTATCTAGGTGACATTAGAGCAAGTCCAGCAGTTCCCCTAAAATTTCTCCCCTATACCTCAAAATAGGGGATTCCCTTAAAAAGATTCTCCCCTAAAAATTGCTCAACTCCAGTAGTTCCCCTAAACATCTGCCTTATTCTATATTTTAAGCATATTTCATAAATACCAACAGCTAGTTTTTCAACGGCTATTTGAGATCAGTTTGTTGTTCTACATGCCCTTCAAGATTGACATGTTGTTCTTCGGTCCAGTGCAAATCATTCAATCCGGCATCACTTTGCCAAAGATCAAAATAACTTTGATCTTCCATTACCAAAATCTGAAACAAAAGCAAGGGTATATTGAGCTTAAACACAAATAACTAGCAATAGCAGCTGCACAGACTAGCAAGCTAGCTAGCTCTCTGTTTTCAATGTAAATTTGCAGCAATCAGCAACATCATAAATCGTCCACTAGCAGTAGTAGTAGCAGCCTCCGCTACCAAATTTGCAGTAATCAGCACAAACTAGCAGTAGTAGTAGCAGCCTCTGTTACCAAATTTGCTATAATCAACACAAACAGTAGAAGTAGCAGCTTCACCAGCCCAGCATCAAACCATGTCTCTCCATGATCTGTTCTCTCTCTCTCTCTCTCTCCACGCAACAAATCAAAGCGCCCTGAAACTCTCCGCCGGCAGCCACGCACCAGCAGCAACAGCCAGCAAGTTTAGCAGCGCCGTGAAACCCTCCGCCGGCAGCCACGCATCCACTACGGCAGCTACGCATGGCAGTCTCGCCGCCGCCAACCACGCAGCACCCTGGGCCGATGGAACACACACATCAAGCACGCACTCCGGCACCGTTCCCACGCCAGCGTCGGCCTCCTGCCCCTCCCTCTCTGCTATCTCCCCTCCACCCTCTAAGATGCGGTCACATCTGGTGCGTCATCCACCATCCCCACCACACATGTGCCTAGCCAATGCTTGATCTGAGAAAAAATCAGGGAAATGAGATGAACCAGAGATGATGAGGCGAAGGCGTTGTGGCGGGACGGAGCTTTCCGGATGCAGCGGTTGCGCCGGCCAGCGAGTCGGGGAGGGGATCGGGGAGGTCGCCGTTCCCCTAGATAGAGGGGAGAGAGAGGGCAATATTGGGGAGGCCAGAAAAACGGGGAGAGGATCGGGGAACTGCTGGAAGCAGTTTTTTTGCTCTTTTCCCCTAAAATAGCGATGAGGGAGGGTTTCGGCTTGCTGCTGGACTTGCTCTTAGGGTTTTGGTTGATTTGTGTCTTAAGGTGTTATTCTAGTACGAACTCTAGGATAGATCGAACGGAAAGAATAGCTTCGTGTTATTTTACTACGGACTCTTGAATAGATCGATCAGAAAGGATAACTTTGAGGTGGTTTCGTACCCTACAATAATCCCTTCGTTTGTTCTCTGCTATTAGTGACTTTGGAGTGATTCTTTGTTGCATGTTGAGGGATAGTTATATGATCCAATTATGTTATTATTGTTGAGAGAACTTGCACTAGTGAAAGTATGAACCCTAGGCTTGTTTCCTAGCATTGCAATACCATTTATGCTCACTTTTATCGCTTGCTACCTTGCTGTTTTTATATTTTCAGATTACAAATACCTATATCTACCATCCACATTGCACTTGTATCACCATCTCTTCGCCGAACTAGTGCACCTATACAATTTACCATTGTATTGGGTGTGTTGGGGACAGAAGAGACTCTTTGTTATTTGGTTGCAGGGTTGTTTGAGAGAGCCGGTTCATCCTATGCCTCCCACGGATTGATAAACCTTAGGTCATCCACTTGAGGGAAATTTGCTATTGTCCTACAAACCTCTGCACTTGGAGGCCCAACAACATCTACAAGAAGAAGGTTGCGTAGTAGACATCAACAAGCTTCTCGGCAAGACCGCATACGAGCTTCTCACCGGTAACAAACCCCAAGTTGGATACTTTCGAGTATTCGGCTCAACGTGCTACATTCTTGATAAGCATCGTCGTTCGAAATTTTCTCCTAAATCTCATGAAGGTTTCCTACCCGGTTATGGCTCAAACTCTCACACTTACCGTGTCTACAACAATTTCACCTGAAAGGTTGAAGAGACGGTAGATGTGAAGTTTGATGAATCTAATGGCTCGCAAGTAGAGCAATTGCGAATTGATGTAGGAGACCAAGACCCTTCGGAAGTTATACAAGACTTGTCTATTGGCAAGATTCGCCCAATGGAGGTGAAGGAGAGTACTTCGTCCGTTTAAGTGCAAGCCTCAACTTCACGACAAGGTGAACAAAGGTAACCCACAAGTATAGGGGATCACAACAGTTTTCGAGGGTAGAGTATTCAACCCAAATTTATTGATTCGACACAAGGGGAGCCAAAGAATATTCTCAAGTATTAGCAGTTGAGTTGTCAATTCAACCACACTGGATAACTTAATATCTGCAGCAAAGTATTTAGTAGCAAAGTAGTATGGAAATGCTTGATATGATGGCAAAAGTAACAGTAGCAGTTTTGTAGTAATTGTAACAACGACAATGGTAAAGTAAATAAGCAAAGAACAATATGTGAAAAGCTCATAGGCATTGGATCGGTGATGGAGAATTATGCCAGATGCGATTCCTCATGCAATAGTTATAACATAGGGTGACATAGAACTAGCTCCAGTTCATCAATGTAACGTAGGCATGTATTCCGAATATAGTCGTACATGCTTATGGAAAAGAACTTGCATGACATCTTTTTTCCTACCCTCCCATGGCAGCAAGGTCCTATTGGAAACTCATTTTATTAGAGTGCCGGACCAAAGCATTAACACTTAGTGAATACATGAACTCCTAAAACTACGGTAATCACCGTTAAGTATCCTGATTATTGTCACTTCGGGGTTAACGGATCATAACACATAATAGGTGACTATAGACTTGCAAGATAGGATCAAGAACTCATATATTTTCATGAAAAAAAATAATAGGTTCAGATCTAAAATCATGGCACTCGGGCCCTAGTGACAAGCATTAAGCATAGCAAAGTCATAGCAACATCAATCTCAGAACATAGTGGATACTAGGGATCAAACCCTAACAAAGCTAACTCGATTACATGGTAAATCTCATCCAACCCATCACCGTCCAGCAAGCCTACGATGGAATTATTCACACACGACGGTGAGCATCATGAAATTGGTGATGGAGGAATGATGATGACGACGGCGACAGATTCCCCTCTTCGGAGCCCCGAACGGACTCCAGATCAGCCCTCCCGAGAGAGAATATGGCTTGGCGGTGGCTCTGTATCATAAAACGCGATGAATCCTTCTCTCTGGTTTTTTTCTCCCCGAACGTGAATATATAGAGTTGGAGTTGAGGTCGGTGGAGCTCCGGGGGGCCACGAGGCAGGGGGCGCGCCCCCACCCTCGTGGACAGGGTGTGGGCCCCCTGGTCTTGATTCTTTCGCCAGTATTTTTTTATTAATTCCAAAAATATTCTCCGTGAAGTTTCAGGTCATTCCGAGAACTTTTATTTCTGCACAAAAATAACACCATGGCAATTCCGCTGAAAACAACATCAGTCCGGTTTAGTTCCATTCAAATCATGCAAGTTAGAGTCCAAAACAAGGCAAAAGTGTTTGGAAAAGTAGATACGATGGAGACGTATCAAACCACAAGTTGACTTGGAGGCATCCACGAGTGGAACACGCCAAGATGAAGGAAATGAGGAAGTACACCAAGATGAACCTCATCGATCTCCCTCTCCACCTCCACAAGAGAACAACAACACCAATAATGAAGAAGGCCAAGAGAAAGAACAAGATGATGAAGAGGATGTTCCACCCCGACCCAAATAAAAGCTCTCATGAGTTAGAGCAAGAGTTTCAAGAGATCATCCCGTCGAACAAATCTTTGATGATATCCAAACCGGGAGAATTACTCGTTCTAAAACTCGTTTGGCTAACTTATGTGAACATTATTCATTCATCTCTAGTATTGAATCTATGAAGGTTGACGAAGGCTCTTGATGATCCGTACTAGGTGAATGCCATGCATGAAGAGCTACACAATTTCGAGAGGAACCAAGTGTGGACATTGGTAGAAAAGCTAGACAACAACCAAAATGTCATTGGAACCAAATGGGTGTTTCGAAATAAGAAAGACGAAGATGGAAAAGTTATGCATAACAAGGCCCGTCTAAATGCCCCAAGGCTACACTCAAGTCGAAGGTATGGACTATGGTGAGACATATGCCCCCGTTGCTAGACTTGAGTCCATACGCATCTTACTTGCTTATGCCAATCACCATGATATCACATTATGCCAAATGGACATTAAAAGTGCTTTTCTAAATGGTGAAATTGAGGAGGAAGTTTATGTTAAACAACCTCCCGGCTTTGTTAACCCCAAGAAACCTGATCATGTTTACAAACTTCATAGCTCTTTATGGTCTTAAACAAGTTTCTAGAGCGTGGTATAAATGCTTGACCAAGTTCCTCATTGTAAAAGGCTTTGAGATTGGAAAAATTGATTCTACACTTTTTACTAAAAGGGTTAATGGTGAATTATTTGTGTGCCAAATTTATGTGTATGATATCATATTTGGTTCGACTAACCCTCATTTTAGTGAAATGTTTGGAAGGCTAATGTCGGAGAAGTTTGAGATGTCTATGATGAGTGAACTCAAGTTCTTTCTTGGTTTGCAAATCAAGCAAAGTAAGGATGGTACCTTTGTTTCCCAAACAAAGCATACCAAAGACTTATTCAAGAAGTTCAACATGCAAGAAAGCAAAGGTACGAAAACACCCATGCCTACTAGTGGACATCTTGACTTGACAAAGGATGGCAAACCAGTTGACCAAAAGGTCTATCACTCTATGATTGGTTCATTGTTATATCTATGCGCCTCCCATCCCGATATTATGCTAAGCATGTGGATGTGTGCACGATATCAAGCGGCCCCTAAGGAATGTCATCCTAAGGCTGTGAAAATCATAGTGAGATACTTAATTCATACACAAAACTTTGGCATCTGGTATCCTAAGAGGTCTTCGTTTGATCTTGTTTGCTACTCCGACTCGGACTATGCGGGTGACAAGGTTGACAGAAAGTCCACTTCGGGTACTTGTCAATTTCTTGGTAGATCTCTTGTGTCTTGGTCCTCCAAGAAATAAAGCTCGGTATCCTTATCCACCGTCGAAGCGGAATACATTGTCACCGGTTCATGTTGTACTCATTTACTTTGCATGACCCAAACTCTTAATGATTATGGGATATATGTGAAACATGTTCCATTGCTTTGTGATAATGAAAGTTCTATTAAGATTGCTCACAATCCCGTGCAACATTCTCGAACTAAGCATATTGAAGTTCATCATCATTTTATTCGAGATCATGTTGCTAAAGGAGATATCGATCTTAAGCATGTTCGTATCGATAAGCAATTGGTGGATATATGCACCAAACCTCTTGATGAGCAAGTATTTTTCCATTTGAGAGGTGAATTGAATATCATTGACGCCTCAAACTTGGAGTAGAAACTCCATTTGGATGCATGCAAGGCATGAGCCTTTGACCAATCCTTGATATTTCTCTCATGATGATGATCCTATGTCTTGGATCCATATTGTACCCTTGCATGTTATCTGACCCTTGTAGGTACTTGGATGAACCCAAATCTATGAGATTGCAACCCACTCACATCTCGAGCAATCTCTACATCACCAAGTCCCTACAATATGGTGGTTGAATACAAGGAAGCATGAATCCTCTCAACATATCCTTTGATAATTTCTGTATATCAAATCTCATTTGATATCAAGTTTCATGATTGTCATTTTGGATACACAAGTGCTCTTCCTTGCAAAACTAACCCATGTAGGTCGATGAACTCAAATTACAAGTGGTGCTCTCAACTCTTGATGAACTACATCAACCTTGAGCATCCTACACAAGTTCAACTACATGATCAGGATCAACACCACCACCCAAGGTATGTTATTACATCTTAGAGAAGCTTTACCCCAAGTCATGGGTCAAAGCAGCTCAACAAGATGTGAATACATCAAAATGCTTAAACAAAAAATGGTAACCCCATTTTGAGCTTAAACAATGAGTATGACCTATGATCAACTGTTCTCACTTGACTCCTCAGTGAATATACTCTAACATAGGTGACTTTGTCGCCGCCCCTTCTAGATGAAGTTCCCTAGTGTTACTTTATGTTCTTGCATTTTTACTTGCTTGTTTGTTCCCCTTTCAAAAAATAACTTCATCTAGATTTCATTTCTTCTTGTATGTTATTCTCTACATTGTCTGCATATAATTCTTTGCAAATCCTTTAGTTAATTCCTTGCAAATCTTTGTGAGATCTTATTTGCCAAGTGAGCTGAGATGACAGAATATTTCCTCTATATTGAACTCGCCCTCGCTGATTTCTACCAATCGGCTAGACGGAACTGCAATAATACATTGTAGACTGTTCATCGGTACAACCGACAAGGACAAATCCGGTCTGACTGATATGCATCATCTATGACATCTCCAACTCGGTGTCACCGATGAAAATGAATCGGCGTTACCGATTTCACTACTGAGAAAGCATTTTGCCATTGCAATTGCCATTTCTTCTCCAGCTCCACTTGATGTTTCTTGTCCTCTACTAGCATCTTAAATTACATGCTGCTTTGTCATGTGACTCAAGGACCAAACTTGTTTGACTCATGCTCCAAAAGACCCCTTTTTGGAAATTGATGTCAAAGGGGGAGAGAGAGCACATCAAAGCTTATCAGTAGAGAAAGCATACTTTAAGCTTCTCCGGATGCTTATTGACCATAGAGGAGAGAAGTCACATGTCTTTAAGAGGGCAAAGACATGTTAGTAGATGTTATGTTTACTTTGCTCTGTTTTTCCTTTGTTCTGATATTCTCTTACCCTATCTTCTCCCATTATCCAATATCATATTCATGGGGAGAAAGAGTTCATATCTAAGGGATGAAAATCTTTGGAATTCATTACATATCTTTGATCCTTAGGGACATGTCTATATCCAAATAGAGTACTAAGTACTCACTCATTACATCTCCCAATCTTGGTACTCTTGTGGTTTTCTGAAATTTCTCTGTTTAGTAGGTGTTCTTGTGCTATCTAACCCTGTTTTCTCAAGTTCATCTCTTCCAAAGTCAGCTCAAGACCACAAGGTAAGTATATGCATCACACTCATGTGCATGATGATCTCTTGTTGATGTACATATTGTTTGCAAGAAGGACTCATGAACATGAAGGTACACTCAATTTATCTACATCTTTTACTCTGATGCATATAACCAAGATACATGTAGCTCATTGCTTGCTCTGACATGCTTATGCATTCACATGCTTTCATAGTCTATCTTCACATGATTGCACACATGTATTGGGAGCCAATGCATGTTACATGTCTTTCCAAAGCTTTATTTATTATTCTTCATATACTTATCTAAAGCTTTGATGTATGTTGTCATCAATTACCAAAAAGGGGGAGATTGAAAGCACAAGTGCTCCCTGGGTGATTTTGGTAATTAATGTCAACATATCTCTTGTTGGACTAATATTTTCATCTAGTATATTTCAGAAAGTTCAACAAAGGCGTGGCATGGATAAGAGGATGTGGAAACCCTTCTAGGTGCTAAGGACAAATATTGGCGAAAGCTCAAGACTCTTCATTTTTATTTTAGTGATCCAAGATCACATTGAGTCCATAGGAAAAGCCAATACTATTAAAAGGGGATGAGGTGTTGCTTAATGGTCTACTTGCTCAAAGTGCTTAGTGATATGCTCCAAAGCCCTCAACCACTTTATAAAATCCAAATATGTCCAAAACCTAAAGTCAAACTCGACCCCACCGATTTGATCCATCCGGCGCCACCGAGTTCACTTGACATAACCACTACCAGAAACCCTAATCAATTCGGTCCCACCGATAGGATCTCAGTCTCACCGAGATGGCCTTGTAAACTCTCTATTGCCTGTTGCAATTATTTTGGTCTCACCGAAATAAGCAATCGGTCCCGCCGAGTTTGCCTGACCAACTCTCTGTTTGCTCATTGCTGAAATCGGTCCCACCTATTTCTTGCAATCGGTCACACCGAGATGAGGTTTTGCCTTAAACCTAGCGCATTGGTCCCACCGAGTTGATCATGTCGGTCCCACCGAGAATCCTAACGTTCACATTTTGAATTGAATCGGTCTCACGAGTTCACGTATTCAGTCTAACCGACTTGGTTCAAATGTGTGTAACGGATATACCCCTCCACCCCCTTCTCTATTCAAGAGAGAGCCATCAGAACATGCCTACACTTCCACTACTCATTTTCTAAGAGAGAACCGATTACTCATGTGTTGAGATCAAGACATTCCAATCCAACCACAAGAATCTTGATCTCTAGCCTTCCCCAAGTTGCTTTCCACTCAAATCATCTTTCCACCATAGCCAAATATGTGAGAGAGAGTTGAGTGTTGGGGAGACTATCATTTGAAGCACAAGAGCAAGGAGTTCATCATCAACACACCCTCTATTACCTTTTGGAGAGTGGTGTATCCTAGTTTGGTTAGGTGTCACCTGGGAGCCTTCGTCAAGATTGTGGAGTTGAACCAAGGAGTTTGTAAGGGCTAGGAGATCGCCTACTTCGTGAAGATCTACCCAAGTGAGGCAAGTCCTTCGTGGGCGATGGCCATGTTGGGATAGACAAGGTTGCTTCTTCGTGGACCCTTCATGGGTGGAGCCCTGCGTAGACTCACGCAACCATTACCTTTTGTGGGTTGAAGTCTCCACCAACGTAGATGTATGATAGCACCACCTATCGGAACCACGCCAAAAATCTCCGTGTCTCCAATTTCGTTTGCACACTCCAATCCCATCCCTTTACTTTCTTGCAACTTGCATCCTTTACTTTCCGCTCCTCATATACTCTTGCCATGCTTGCTTGAAATGTATTGTGAATTCTTAAACTTGTGTTAAAACTCCACCTCAACTTGAAGAACTTAAAAATTGCTACTTTTGCTTGTTGAGGGTCTAATCACCCCCCATCTAGACACCTCTTGTTGATCCTTTCACCCCTCCACACGGCGAGGGGGCACCTCGCGGGGCTCCATGCCCCCGTGGTGCTCTGATATACCGACCCCTGGGTGCCTATGCCTTTATATACTTCCAAAAGCCCCCTCGAGAATTGGTAACCCTAATTTTTCTGCCGCTGCATAACCCTGTTCCATGACGATCCTATCTAGAGGCTTTTCTGGAGCTCTGTTGAAGGGGGAATTCTTCATGATGGTCATCTCCATCAATTTGAAGGCCATCATGATTGCCCGTGAGTAGTTTTCTTTGGACTATGAACCCGTGGCAATAGCTACATGGTTTTCTGTCCCTTTTTTTTATTCAAAGATCACATGAGCCGCCCTACATGATTGTGATAAATGTGATGTTATCTGTAGGTGTGATTCTTAGGTGATGAATTTTCACTTTATGATCAGATTTATCCATGAATCTTTTCAAGATCTATTTGGTTTATTTGCTGCATAATTCTCACTCATATATGCTCTCTGATCTATTATTCTTTCTTTAGCCAAGTTTAAAGTTTGATCTCCAAGAGGGAGTTGTGTATGATAGTTGGGTTCAACCTTGCAAGTAATCTACTGCAGTGATGGAAAGTGGAAAAGGTTTGTATTGTGTCATTGCCACTAGGGATAATGTAGTGTAGTTGTCCTTTGAACACATGGTGAAGACAATATACCATCTACTTCATGTTATCGTACTTATTGCAATACTCTGTTTTTACTTAATACTTTAAGATGCATGCTGGATAGCGATCTTGGGTTGAGTATTAGCTATAGGTACAGTTGGATAACGATCTATAGATATTGGGACGTGATGATCATATGTTGATTATGCCATGGATAATCATAGTTATCAAATAATAACATTTAATTGATGTTCAACTATAGTTTGTTTACCACACCATGCTTTCTTTTGGAGATAAACCAGTAGTGATCCTATGGATCCGGTCCATCTTCTTCCTGTAAAATTTCAACCTTTATAATGCTCTCTTTAATTTCTTGCTTTTACATTCCCGCCAACTTGCCATCAAGTCTAAGCCTTTTTGGTACCCTTTCTACTTTTAATCCTTGTAACTAGCAAAGCTAGTGAGATTCACAACCTCACTAGTTCTGTTGGGTGCCCAAGGCAGCTTTGTATCTGTGTGTGTGTGTGTGCAGGTGTTGATCATTGGTTGTGTTACTATACTCCTATTGGCTCCATAAACCTTGAAGTCACTTAAGGGAATTGTTGCTTGCAGAAACCCTTGCACTTGGGGGTGGGGGGGGGGGGGTGGGTGGGTGGGCAACACCTTCCTATTTGAGAGGAATCATGCCTTTTTCTGGCACCGTCACCGAGGAGTTTAGTTCACAGTCATAGGTCTTACACTCCTTTAATATAATTCCTTTTTATCTGTCTTGATTAGTTACTTTTTTTGCTCACTATTTTCTATTAGGCTTTTAAAAAGCTCAAAACAGACAAAAAGATTTAAATTCCATCAAGGTTAAACTTTTGTTTCAGACTTGATAAGATATATATTTCACCTTAAAATACTAATGTTTGGGATTTCACAAGTGGTAATAAGAACAATTTCATTAGTTCGCCAATTGCTCCACCCGCTACAAGTGATGAATCTTATGATAGCAAACCTACTTTGTTGAATTTGGTAATGAAAGAATAATTGTCTCATTCTTATAGTGAATAGGCTGCTTCTCATCTTAAAGATTTTGTTGATCTATGTGGTATGAAAAAATACAAAGAAGTGATTGCTGATGTGTTTACATTAAAAAAAATTCCCGTTTTCATTATGAGGAAAATCTAAATAATGGTTTTTATCTTTGCCTATAATTTATTCTTGGACTAAATGTAAGGATGTTTTTATTGGTAAATATTATCCTCGTATTAAAATAATACAATTAAGAAATCTATCATAAACTTTAAGCATTTTGAGCATGATCAATGTAGCCCATGCTTTGGAAAGATTAAAATCAATGACTAAGAATTGTCCTACACACAAATTAAGCGAGTGGATGACTGTAAAAAAAATTCTATGTTCCCTTAACTATATGTCTAGACTCTTCTAGACTCAGCCGCTCGTGGTACTTTTATGGCTACTACTTTGGGGAATTCTACCAAACTTCTGGATGGAATCATGTCGAACTACGACCCAATGGCATACTGAGATAACTGCAGCTGGCAAGATGGTAAATTCAATTGAAGGGATCTCTAGCTTGAATTGTCATGCCCTCGATGCAGCTATATCTCCCACGTGTCGAAGCACGACTTAGAGGCATAACCGCATTGAAAGCAATGTCGCAAGTAAGGTAATCTTACTTGATTGTGCATCATGCCATGTTTATGTGATGATTGTTTACCATGTTGTTTGCTTCTTTCCGGTGTTGCTTCTTCAGGTTAGTTCTGATAACGTCGTGTTTGTGAGGATTCGTTCGAACGTTAAACTTGTCTTCTTCATGGACTCGTTCTTCTTCCTTGCGGGATCTCAGGCAAGATGACCATACCCTCGAAATCACTTCTATCTTTGCTTGCTAGTTGCTCGCTCTTTTGCTATGCTGCGATACCTATCTTTTGCTCTGATACCAACTAGTCACGCCCTCGATGCGGCTATATCTCCCACGTGTCGGAAGCACGACTTAGAGGCATAACCGCATTGAAAGCAATGTCGCAAGTGAGGTAATCTTCACACAACCCATGTAATCATAAGGGAAAGAGATACATAGTTGGCTTACAATCACCACTTCACGCAAAACATGAGTAAAGCATTACATCATACAGATACAATCAAGGTCCGAAAATAAAAGAAGACTACCCCAAATGCTACACAGATCCCCGACCGTCCCAACTGGGCTCCACTACTGATCAACTGAAACGAAACAACACAATGAACAAGATCTTCATCGAGCTCCTCCTTGAGCTCGAATGCTTCACCTGCACGGGCATCGTCGGCACCTGTAACTGTTTTGGTAGAATCTGTGAGTCACGAGGACTCAGCAATCTCACACCCGCGAGATCAAGACTATTTAAGGTTATAGGAAGGATGGTGTAATGAGGTGGAGCTGCAGCAAGCACTAAGCATATATGGTGGCTAACATACACAAAAGAGAGCGAGAAGAGAAGCAAAGCACGGTCGTGAAGCTAGAAGTGATCAAGAAGTGATCCTGGAACTACTTACGTTCATGCATAACTCAAACCGTGTTCACTTCCCGGACTCCGCCAAGAAGAGACCATCACGGCTACACACGCGGTTGATATATTTTAATTAAGATCAACTTCAGGTTTTCTACAATCGGACATTAACAAATTCCCATCTGCCTCATAACCGCGGGCACGGCTTTCGAAAGATAATACCCTGCAGGGGTGTCCCAACTTAGCCCATTATAAGCTCTCACGGTCAACAAAGTATATTCCTTCTCCCGGGAATACCCGATCAATCTCGGAATCCCGGTTTACAAGACATTTCGACAATGGTAAAACAAGAGCAGCAAAGCCGCCCGAATGTGCCGAAAAATCCCGATAGGAGCTGCACATATCTCGTTCTCAGGGCACACCGGATGGGCAAGACGTCGGGTTGGCATAGACCCTGGATTGCCCAGGGCGCCGGACATCGCCAGTTGGGCCAAGACTCGAAGGAGCACCGGTCCGGGGTTTAAAATAAAGATGACCCTCGGGCTCGCGAAAACCCGGGGAAAAAGGCTTAGGTGGCAAATGGTAAAACCAAGGTTGGGCCTTGCGGAGGAGTCTTATTCAAGGCGAACTATCAAGGAGTCCCATAAATCACCCAACCGCAGTAAGGAACGCAAAATCAAGGAACATAACACCGGTATGACGGAAACTAGGGCGGCAAGAGTGGAACAAAACACGGGCATAAGGCCGAGCCTTCCACCCTTTACCAAGTATATAGATGCATTAATTAAAATAAGAGATATTGTGATATCCCAACATATCCGTGTTCCAACATGGAACCAACTTCATCTTCACCTGCAACTAACAACGCTATAAGAGGGGCTGAGCAAAAGCGGTAAATAGCCAAACAACGGTTTGCTAGGAAAGGATGGTTAGAGGTTTGACATGGCAATATGGGAGGCATGATATAGCAAGTGGTAGGTATCACAGCATAGCAAAAGAGCGAGCAACTAGCAAGCAAAGATAGAAGTGATTTCGAGGGTATGGTCATCTTGCCTAAGATCCCGCAAGGAAGAAGAACGAGTCCATGAAGAAGACAAGCGGACGTTCGAACGAATCCTCACAAACGCGACGTTATCAGAACAAACCCGAAGAAGCAACACCGGAAAGAAGCAAACAACATGGTAAACAATCATCACATAAACATGGCATGATGCACAATCAAGTATGATGCATGTCCGGTTTAAATAGCATTGCATGGCAATATGCACAAACACTACTACAAATTAAGTAGAGCTCAATATGCAACGAGTTGCATATTGACAAAACACCACATCAAATATTTAGTTTTCTCGGTTATGTACCCAACCATATTAAATGTTGACTAACATGGCAAGAGGTGAAGCATATGAAAACTAACTATTTTGGCAAGTTTAAATGAGGCCGAAATAACAAACAACAATTCCGAAAATCCTCATGTGCATATTTTGATTTGGTACTGTTCTGTCCTAAAGCATATTTTAATGTTATTAAACAGTAAAACAAAGTGCACCATGTTAAACTAGGCATTTTTCCACCCCATTTACATATAAAGTTTATTAAAAACCGAGTTACAGGTAATTAGTTATGAAATACATCATTTTAACATGGCATTTGAGCAAATTTAATCAAACAACATTTTAAACATTTTAAACATGGATGAAAGTCACATATTATGAAACTAGATAAAATTCTAAGCACTTTACATGTTTAAATCATTTTAATCCGATGCACCATTTGTGAGTTATGATATGCATGAACATGAGGGTTTTTCTGTAAATCTGCAGTTTTCTGGATAATACACAAAATCGCAGATCTGGGAAAAAAACTACACATGCCGAATCTAAAACCGGAGCAGGCCCAACAAAAGAAAAACAAAGGGGCGCTGGGGGGTTTCTCACCATGGGCCAAGCCCAGATCGAGATGAGGGAGGAGGTGCTCGGCCACGCGATGCGTGCATGGAGCGGTCAACGGGAGCGGGACTTGTGCCGCCAAGCGGCACTGGGCGCTGCTCCGGCCGCCGCATGAGCGAGGACGAGGCAGGGGTCGCGGGAGGTTCGCCGGAAGACGGCAAATGAAGCGGCAGACTTGACGCGGGAAGATGGATCCGCCGGTCTTGAAGGAGATCGAGGCGCGGGAGGCAGCTCGGCGCGAGGAGGTGAGCGGTCAAGGCGAGGCGTCGTCCTTCCGCCTCAACGGCAGCGGTGCAGCACGGGCTTGAGCGCCGGGCATGGCTCGCACTCGAGCAGCGCAGGGAAGAAGACGCGACGACATCAGCGGCCGCGGGACTTGGGATGAGTTCGCTCCGGCGAGGACTTGGCGGGCGACGACTCCCCAGTGGCGTCGTCTGCAGCAGATTGGCGCGGACGTGGCGGTGGTGGACCTTGCGGGCACGCAGAGGAAGGTCGAAGAAAGGTGGGGCAGCGCGGATCTCGGCGTCACGGGGGTTCGATTCGAGGCAGCGGTGGATGGATCCGGTGAGCAGGCGGAGCTCTATGCTTCGGGCGCCACGGATGAGCTTCATGCATCGCTCCTGTTAACCCAAAGCAGAGAGAGGGCTGGAGAGATTAGAGAGAGCGAGGAATAAAAGAGAGAGGGGAGGAAGAAGGAGAGTGGGACAGCTCGGGGTCCTCTTTGGTGCTTTCGCCGTGGCGAGGTTCGCTGGTGGCGGCGAGATCGCGAAGTGAAGGAGCGCTCGGGCAGGTGGTTGGATGGGGAATCAAGGGAGGTAGTGGGTCGATGGATTGGCTGGTGACTGAAATCGAGGGGAGGTCGAGGATCGGGAGGGATCCCGAGAAAGAGTGTGGCGGCGCTAGGGTAGGATCCCTAGAAATTAGGTGGGTTGTCTAGATATATATAGAAAGGAGAGAGTTTTGGATCATCCGATCCAGATCGGATGGCTCTGGGTCAAAGGGGTGGCCTAATCAAATAACCGAAAATATTGAGGGGATGTTTGAGGTTGATCCGGACGCAACGGTGACGACTGAGCGGTTCAGGTTCGGATAAGTTTCGGACGCGCACACGAGGGGGGTCTAAGATAGGTGATGAAGGCAAAGGGAGAAACGGCAACCATTTAACGAATGCAAGTTTTAAAACAATGACGGCAATGAGAGCCGATGCAATGCGAGATGATGCCATGGTGAGATGCAACAAACAAATAAAATAGAAAAACACAATCGACTCGCAAAACAAGGAAGGCATCTGGGCGTCTGTCTTGGGCGTTACAACACTCCAAAGATTATGAGAGGATCTCGTCCCAAGATCTGGGATGGCACCGGAGAGAAACGGAAGAGGAAGAGGTAAAACAAAGTTGCTTCTTTGACAAACGAGTGAAACCAAAGAACCTTGAGAGGTTGAACAAAATGAAAGAGCGAAAACAACGAAGATGAACAAAGTTGAAAACACTCTGTTAGAAAAGAGGAACATGGGATACAACGAGAACCAAGAGGTTTAGTGATAAGATAGATATTGAAACCACTCCGGTTAAAACTAGATAGAGAAGGAATAAGATTCATATAATTTGGGCAGCACTCCGAATGAAAGAAGAAAGAAAACTTGATAAGATGAAAAGAACTTGAAGAGATGACACAACACTCCGGTTGAGAAGGGAGGTAAAACTTGACAAAATGGGAAGAACTTGAAAAGAGGGCACGACACTCCGATTACATGGATAAGCACGAAGAGAACATAGTCCTCACAATTCGAGATGATGAGTGAAGAGAACAACATCGCAATGCCTCCGGAAGAAAGAAAGAATGGAATGAAATGAACGGAGAGAAACAAGATCTTGAGAGAGCACGCTTACAACAAATGCTAGAACGGAGTTGTTGGATTATCAACAACGAAAGGATAAACTTGATGTGGGCTTATGGAAGACGACTCAAACTTATGAGGTAACAAACGACCACTAAAGGAAGCCATTGGTTTGAGTAAGAGCACCAAGGCGATGAAAAACTTCTTTCACCAAGAGGATAGGAGAAAACTTGGATCGTTGATAAGCACCATAATAGCAACATTCCTTAGGGAAGTCTTTAGGTGAAACATGACACAAGATAACTCCAATGAAGAGATTGGTGGATTTAAAATATCTCATTCTTGACAACATGTGAAACATGGAACATGGATGGAAATTGTCAAGAAGGACATAACACCACCTCAAAAGATAAGGTAAGAAGAATTGCACTTCGGAATGCAAGATGAAGAATACTTGAAGTCCTCAAAACAAGACATGTGTTCCGGCCTCATTTAGACTTGCCAAAATAGTTAGTTTTCATATGCTTCACCTCTTGCCATGTTAGTCAATATTTAATATGGTTGGGTACATAACCGAGAGAAAACTAAATATTTGATGTGGTGTTTTGTCAATATGCAACTCGTTGCATATTGAGCTCTACTTAATTTGTAGTAGTGTTTGTGCATATTGCCATGCCATGCTATTTAAACCGGACATGCATCATACTTGATTGTGCATCATGCCATGTTTATGTGATGATTATTTACCATGTTGTTTGCTTCTTTCCGGTGTTGCTTCTTCGGGTTAGTTCTGATAACGTCGCGTTTGTGAGGATTCGTTCGAACGTCCGCTTGTCTTCTTCATGGACTCGTTCTTCTTCCTTGCGGGATCTCAGGCAAGATGACCATACCCTCGAAATCACTTCTATCTTTGCTTGCTAGTTGCTTGCTCTTTTGCTATGCTGCGATACCTACCACTTGCTATATCATGCCTCCCATATTGCCATGGCAAACCTCTAACCATCCTTTCCTAGCAAACCGTTGTTTGGCTATATTACCGCTTTTGCTCAGCCCCTCTTATAGCGTTGTTAGTTGCAGGTGAAGATGAAGTTGGTTCCATGTTGGAACACGGATATGTTGGGATATCACAATATCTCTTATTTTAATTAATGCATCTATATACTTGGTAAAGGGTGGAAGGCTCGGCCTTATGCCTGGTGTTTTGTTCCACTCTTGCCGCCCTAGTTTCCGTGCGGTATTATGTTCCTTGATTTTATGCTCCTTACACGGTTGGGTGATTTATGGGACCCCTTGACAGTTCGCCTTGAATAAGACTCCTCCAAAGAAGGCCCAACCTTGGTTTTACCATTTGCCACCTAAGCCTTTTTCCCCGGGTTTTCGCGAGCCCGAGGGTCATCTTTATTTTAAACCCCGACCGGTGCTCCTTCAAGTGCTGGCCCAACTCGAAGCGATGTCCGGCGCCCCCTGGGCAATCCAGGGTCTATGCCAACCCGACGTCTTGCCCATCCGGTGTGCCCTGAGAGCGAGATATGTGCAGCTCCTATCGGGATTTGTCGGCACATTCGGGCGACCTTGCTGGTCTTGTTTTACCATTGTCGAAATGTCTTGTAAACCGGGATTCCGAGACTGATCGGGTATTCCCGGGAGAAGGAATATCCTTCGTTGACCGTGAGAGCTTATAATGGGCTAAGTTGGGACACCCCTGCAGGGTATTATCTTTCGAAAGCCGTGCCCGTGGTTATGAGGCAGATGGGAATTTGTTAATGTCCGGTTATAGAAAACCTGAAGTTGATCTTAATTAAAATACATCAACCGCGTGTGTAGCCGTGATGGTCTCTTCTTGGCGGAGTCCGGGAAGTGAACACGGTTTGAGTTATGCATGAACGTAAGTAGTTCCAGGATCACTTCTTGATCACTTCTAGCTTCACGACCGTGCTTTGCTTCTCTTCTCGCTCTCTTTTGCGTATGTTAGCCACCATATATGCTTAGTGCTTGCTGCAGCTCCACCTCATTACACCATCCTTCCTATAAGCTTAAATAGTCTTGATCTCGCGGGTGTGAGATTGCTGAGTCCTCGTGACTCACAGATTCTACCAAAACAGTTGCAGGTGCCGACGATGCCCGTGCAGGTGACGCATTCGAGCTCAAGGAGGAGCTCGATGAAGATCTTGTTCATTGTGTTGTTTCGTTTCAGTTGATCAGTAGTGGAGCCCAGTTGGGACGGTCGGGGATCTGTGTAGCATTTGGGGTAGTCTTCTTTTATTTTGGTTCCGTAGTCGGACCTTGATTGTATCTGTATGATGTAATGCTTTACTCATGTTTTGCGTGAAGTGGTGATTGTAAGACAACTATGTATCTCTTTCCCTTATGATTACATGGGTTGTGTGAAGATTACCTCACTTGCGACATTGCTTTCAATGCGGTTATGCCTCTAAGTCGTGCTTCGACACATGGGAGATATATCCGCATCGAGGACGTGACTAGTTGGTATCAGAGCAAAAGATAGGTATCGCAGCATAGCAAAAGAGCGAGCAACTAGCAAGCAAAGATAGAAGTGATTTCGAGGGTATGGTCATCTTGCCTGAGATCCCGCAAGGAAGAAGAACGAGTCCATGAAGAAGACAAGCGGACGTTCGAACGAATCCTCACAAACACGACGTTATCAGAACTAACCTGAAGAAGCAACACCGGAAAGAAGCAAACAACATGGTAAACAATCATCACATAAACATGGCATGATGCACAATCAAGTATGATGCATGTCCGGTTTAAATAGCATGGCATGGAAATATGCACAAACACTCATACAAATTTAGTAGAGCTCAATATGCATCGAGTTGCATATTGACAAAACACCACATCAAATATTTAGTTTCTCTCGGTTATGTACCCAACCATATTAAATGTTGACTAACATGGCAAGAGGTGAAGCATATGAAAACTAACTATTTTGGCAAGTTTAAATGAGGCCGGAAATAACAAACAACAATTCCGGAAAATCCTCATGTGCATATTTTGATTTGGTACCGTTCTGTCCTAAAGCATATTTTAATGTTATTAATCAGTATAACAAAGTGCACCATGTTAAACTAGGCATTTTTCCACCCCATTTACATATAAAGTTTATTAAAAACCGAGTTACAGTTAATTAGTTATGAAATAAATCATTTTAACATGGCATTTGAGCAAATTTAATCAAAGAACATTTTAAACATTTTAAACATGGATGAAAGTCACATATTATGAAACTAGATAAAATTCTAAGCACTTTACATGTTTAAATCATTTTAATCCGATGCACCATTTGTGAGTTATGATATGCATGAACATGAGGGTTTTTCTGTAAAACTGCAGTTTTCTGGATAATACACAAAATCGCAGA
Organism: Aegilops bicornis; assembly: GCA_021605145.1. Taxonomy (NCBI): domain Eukaryota; kingdom Viridiplantae; phylum Streptophyta; class Magnoliopsida; order Poales; family Poaceae; genus Aegilops; species Aegilops bicornis. The sequence goes on along the minus strand of CM038675.1, from coordinate 199,759,027 downwards.
TCTGGGAAAAAACTACACAGGCCGAATCTAAAACCGGAGCAGGCCCAACAAAAGGAAAACAAAGGGGCGCTGGGGGGTTTCTCACCATGGGCCAAGCCTAGATCGAGATGAGGGAGGAGGCGCTCGGCCACGCGATGCAGGCATGGAGCGGTCAACGGGAGCGGGACTTGGCGCTGGCCAAGCGGGCATCTGGCGCGGCTCCGGCCGCAGACGCAGGACGAGGCAGGGGGTCATGGGAGGTTCGCCGAAGACGGCAACGGGCGGCAGACTTTGACGCGCAGGAAGATGGATCCGCCGGTCTTGAAGGAGATCGAGGCGCTGGAGGCAGCTCGAAGCGAGGCGAAAGCGGTCAAGGCGAGGCGTCGTCCTCTGCCCGAACGGCAGCGGTGCAGAACGGGCTTGAGCGCCGGGCATGGCTCGCACTCGAGCAACGCAGGGAAGAAGACGCAGCGGCATCATCGGCTGCGGGACTTGGGATGAGTTCGCTCCGGCGAGGACTTGGCGGGCGACGACTCAGTGGCGTCGTCTGCAGATGCCAAGCGGACGTGGCGGCGGTGGACCTTGCGGGCATGCAGAGGAAGGTCAAAGAAGGTGGGCAGCGCCGGATCTCGGCGTCACGGGTTCAGATTCGAGGCAGCGGTGGATGGATCCAAATGAGCAGGCGGAGCTCCATGCTTGGCGCCACGGATGAGCTCCATGCATCGCCTCCTGTTAACCCAAAGCAGAGAGGGCTGGAGAGATTAGAGAGAGCGAGGAATAAAAGAGAGAGGGAGGAAGAAGGAGAGTGGGACAGCTCGGGGTCTCTTTGGTGCTCACCGGCGGCGAGGTTCGCTGGTAGCGCGGGATCGCTAAGTGAAGGAGCGCCAAGGTGTGGTTGGATGGGGAATCGAGGGAGGTAGTGGGTCGATGGATTGGCTGGTGACTGAAATCGACGGGAGGTGGAGGATCGGGAGGGATCCCGAGAAAGAGTGTGGCGGCGCTTAGGGTAGGATCCCTAGAAATTAGGTGGGTTGTCTAGATATATATAGAAAGGAGAGAGTTTTGGGTCATCCGATCCAGATCGGATGGCTCCGGGTCAAACGGGTGGCCTAATCAAATAACCGAAAATATTGAGGGGATGTTTGAGGTTGATCCGGACCCAACGGTGACGACTGAGCGGTTCGGGTTCGGATAAGTTTTGACGCGCATACGAGGGGTCTAAGAGAGGTGATGAAGGCAAAGGGAGAAAGCGACAACGATTTAATCTAATGCAAGTTTTAAAAACAATGACGACAATGAGTGCCGATGCAATGCAGATGATGCCATGGTGAGATGCAACAAACAAATAAAATAGAAAAACACAACTGACTCGCAAAACAAGGAAGGCATCTGGAGCGTCGGTCTTGGGGCAGTACAACACTCCAGCACTATGAGAGGATCTCGTCCCGAGATCTGGGATGGCACCGGAGAGAAACGGAAGAGGAAGAGGTAAAACAAAGTTGCTTCTTTGACAAATGAGTGAAACCAAAGAACCTTGAGAGGTTGAACAAAATGAAAGAGCGAAAACAACTAAGATGATCAAAGTTGAAAACACTATGTTAGAAAAGAGGAACATGGGATACGACGAGAACCAAGAGGTTTAGTGATAAGATAGATATTGAAACCACTCCGGTTAAAACTAGATAGAGAAGGAATAAGATTTATATAATTTGGGCAGCACTCCGACTGACAGAAGAAAGAAAACTTGATAAGATGAAAAGAACTTGAAGAGATGACACAACACTCCGGTTGAGAAGGGAGGTAAAACTTGACAAAATGGGAAGAACTTGAAAAGAGGGCACGACACTCCGATTACATGGATAAGCACGAAGAGAACACAATCCTCACAATTCGAGATGATGAGTGAAGAGAACAACATCGCAATGCCTCCGGAAGAAAGAAAGAATGGAATGAAATGAACATAGAGAAACAAGATCTTGAGAGAGCACGCTTACAACAAATGCTAGAACGGAGTTGTTGGATTATCAACAACGAAAGGATAAACTTGATGTGGGCTTATGGAAGACGACTCAAACTTATGAGGTAACAAACGGCCACTAAAGGAAGCCATTGGTTTGAGTAAGAGCACCAAGGCGATGAAAAACTTCTTTCACCAAGGGGATAGGAGAAAACTTGGATCATTGATAAGCACCATAATAGCAACATTCCTTAGGGAAGTCTTTAGGTGAAACATGACACAAGATAACTCCAATGAAGAGATTGGTGGATTTAAAATATCTCATTCTTGACAACATGTGAAACATGGAACATGGATGGAAATTGTCAAGAAGGACATAACACCACCTCAAAAGATAAGGTAAGAAGAATTGCACTTCGGAATGCAAGATGAAGAATACTTGAAGTCCTCAAAACAAGACATGTGTTCCGGCCTCATTTAAACTTGCCAAAATAGTTAGTTTTCATATGCTTCACCTCTTGCCATGTTAGTCAACATTTAATATGGTTGGGTACATAACCGAGAGAAAACTAAATATTTGATATGGTGTTTTGCCAATATGCAACTCGTTGCATATTGAGCTCTACTTAATTTGTAGTAGTGTTTGTGCATATTGCCATGCCATGCTATTTAAACCGGACATGCATCATACTTGATTGTGCATCATGCCATGTTTATGTGATGATTTTTACCATGTTGTTTGCTTCTTTCCGTATTGCTTCTTGAGTTAGTTTTGATAACGTCGCGTTTGTGAGGATTCGTTCGAACGTCCGCTTGTCTTCTTCATGGACTCGTTCTTCTTCCTTGCGGGATCTCAGGCAAGATGACCATACCCTCGAAATCACTTCTATCTTTGCTTGCTAGTTGCTCGCTCTTTTGCTATGCTGCGATACCTACCACTTGCTATATCATGCCTCCCATATTGCCATGTCAAACCTCTAACCATCCTTTCCTAGCAAACCGTTGTTTGGCTATACTACCGCTTTTGCTCAGCCCCTCTTATAGTGTTGTTAGTTGCAGGTGAAGATGAAGTTGGTTCCATGTTGGAACACGGATATGTTGGGATATCACAATATCTCTTATTTTAATTAATGCATCTATATACTTGGTAAAGGGTGGAAGGCTCGGCCTTATGCCGGGTGTTTTGTTCCACTCTTGCCGCCCTAGTTTCCGTCATACCGGTGTTATGTTCCTTGATTTTGCGTTCCTTACACGGTTGGGTGATTTATGGGACCCCCTTGACAGTTCGCCTTGAATAAGACTCCTCCAGCAAGGCCCAACCTTGGTTTTACCATTTGCCACCTAAGCCTTTTTCCCCCGGGTTTTCGCGAGCCCGAGGGTCATCTTTATTTTAACCCCCGGACCAGTGCTCCTTCGAAAGGCCGCCCAACCTGGCGATGTCCGGCGCCCACTGGCAATCCAGGGTCTATGCCAACCCGACGTCTTGCCCATCTGGTGTGCCCTGAGAGCGAGATATGTGCAGATCCTATCGGGATTTGTCGGCACATTCGGGCGACTTTGCTGGTCTTGTTTTACCATTGTCGAAATGTCTTGTAAACCGGGATTCCGAGACTAATCGGGTATTCTCGGGAGAAGGAATATCCTTCGTTGACCGTGAGAGCTTATAATGGGCTAAGTTGGGACACCCCTGCAGGGTATTATCTTTCGAAAGCCGTGCCCGCGGTTATGAGGCAGATGGGAATTTGTTAATGTCCGGTTGTAGAAAACCTGAAGTTGATCTTAATTAAAATACATCAACCGCGTGTGTAGCCATGATGGTCTCTTCTTGGCGGAGTCCGGGAAGTGAACACGGTTTAAGTTATGCATGAACGTAAGTAGTTCCAGGATCACTTCTTGATCACTTCTAGCTTCACGACCGTGCTTTGCTTCTCTTCTCGCTCTCTTTTGCGTATGTTAGCCACCATATATGCTTAGTGCTTGCTGCAGCTCCACCTCATTACGCCATCCTTCCTATAAGCTTAAATAGTCTTGATCTCGCGGGTGTGAGATTGCTGAGTCCTCGTGACTCACAGATTCTACCAAAACAGTTGCAGGTGCCGACGATGCCCGTGCAGGTGACGCATCCGAGCTCAAGGAGGAGCTCGATGAAGATCTTGTTCATTGTGTTGTTTCGTTTCAGTTGATCAGTAGTGGAGCCCAGTTGGGACGGCCGGGGATCTGTGTAGCATTTGGGGTAGTCTTCTTTTATTTTGGTTCCGTAGTCGGACCTTGATTGTATCTGTATGATGTAATGCTTTACTCTGTTTTGCGTGAAGTGGCGATTGTAAGCCAACTATGTATCTCTTTCCCTTATGATTACATGGGTTGTGTGAAGATTACCTCACTTGCGACATTGCTTTCAATGCGGTTATGCCTCTAAGTCGTGCTTAGACACGTGGGAGATATAGCCGCATCGAGGGCGTGACTAGTTGGTATCAGAGCAAAAGATAGGTATCGCAGCATAGCAAAAGAGCGAGCAACTAGCAAGCAAAGATAGAAGTGATTTCGAGGGTATGGTCATCTTGCCTGAGATCCCGCAAGGAAGAAGAACGAGTCCATGAAGAAGACAAGTGGACGTTCGAACGAATCCTCACAAACGCGACGTTATCAAAACTAACCCGAAGAAGCAACACCGGAAAGAAGCAAACAACATGGTAAACAATCATCACATAAACATGGCATGATGCACAATCAAGTATGATGCATGTCCGGTTTAAATAGCATGGCATGGCAATATGCACAAACACTACTACAAATTAAGTAGAGCTCAATATGCAACGAGTTGCATATTGACAAAACACCACATCAAATATTTAGTTTTCTCTCGGTTATGTACCCAACCATATTAAATGTTGACTAACATGGCAAGAGGTGAAGCATATGAAAACTAACTATTTTGGCAAGTTTAAATGAGGCCGGAAATAACAAACAACAATTCCGGAAAATCCTCATGTGCATATTTTGATTTCGTACTGTTCTGTCCTAAAGCATATTTTAATGTTATTCAACAGTAAAACAAAGTGCACCATGTTAAACTAGGCATTTTTCCACCCCATTTACATATAAAGTTTATTAAAAACCGAGTTACAGTTAATTAGTTATGAAATAAATCATTTTAACATGGCATTTGAGCAAATTTAATCAAACAACATTTTAAACATTTTCAACATGGATGAAAGTCACATATTATGAAACTAGATAAAATTCTAAGCACTTTACATGTTTAAATCATTTTAATCCGATGCACCATTTGTGAGTTATGATATGCATGAACATGAGGGTTTTTCTGTAAAACTGCAGTTTTCTGGATAATACACAAAATCGCAGATCTGGGAAAAAAACTACACAGGCCGAATCTAAAACCGGAGCAGGCCCAACAAAAGAAAAACAAACGGGCGCTGGGGGGTTTCTCACCATGGGCCAAGCCACGATCGAGATGAGGGAGGAGGCGCCGGCTACGCTGATGCGTGCATGGAGCGGTCAACGGGAGCGGGACTTGGCGCCGCTGCGGGCACTGGCGAGGCTCCGTCGCCGCAGACGAGGACGAGGCAGCGGGTCGCGGGAGGTTCGCCGGAAGACGGCAGCGGCGGCATTTGACGTCTGGGAAGATGGATCCGCCGGTCTTGAAGGAGATCGAGGCGCGGAGGCAGCTCGAAGCGAGGAGGCGAGCGGTCAAGGCAGAGGCGTCGTCCTCTGCCCGAACGGGCAGCGGTGCAGCACGGGCTTGAGCGCCGGCATGGCTCACACTCGAGCAGCGCAGGGAACAAGACGCGACGGCATCGCCGCTGCGGGACTTGGGGATGAGTTCGCTCGGCGAGGACTTGGCGGCGGCGACTCCTGGTTGCATCGTCAGCTGCGATTACTTGGCGCGGATGTGGCGGCGGTGGACCTTGCGGGCACGCAGAGGAAGGTCGAAGACGGTGGGGCAGCGCCGGATCTCGGCGTCTTGAGGTTCAGATTCGAGCAGCGGTGGATGGATCCAATGAACAGAGCGGAGCTCCATGCTTGGGCGCCACGGATGAGCTCCATGCATCGCCTCCTGTTAACCCAAAGCAGAGAGGGCTGGAGAGATTAGAGATAAAAGAGAGAGGGAGGAAGAAGGAGAGTGGGACAGCTCGGGGTCCTCTTTGGTGCTTTCGCCGTGCCAAGCGAGGTTCATTGATGGCGGCGGGATTGCGAAGTGAAGGAGCGCCGGGCAGGTGGTTGGATGGGGAATCGAGGGAGGTAGTGGGTCAATGGATTGGTGGTGACTGAAATCAAGGGAGGTGGAGGATCGGGAGGATCCCGAGAAAGAGTGTGGGCGGCGGCGCTAGGGTAGGATCCCTAGAAATTAGGTGGGTTGTCTAGATATATATAGAAAGGAGAGAGTTTTGGATCATCCGATCCAGATCGGATGGCTCCGAGTCAAACGGGTGGCCTAATCAAATAACCGAAAATATTGAGGGGATGTTTGAGGTTGATCCGGACCCAACGGTGACGACTGAGCGGTTCGGGTTCGGATAAGTTTCGGACTCGCACACGAGGGGGGGTCTAAGAGAGGTGATGAAGGCAAAGGGAGAAACGGCAACGACGAATGAATGCAAGTTTTAAAAACAATGACGGCAACGAGTGCCGATGCAATGCATATGATGCCATGGTGAGATGCAACAAACAAATGAAATAGAAAAAACACAACTGACTCGCAAAACAAGGAAGGCATCTGGAGCGTCGGTCTTGGGGCGTTACATGAATGATAAGATTGATATGATTGTTTCTATATTTGCTTCTAAACACACACCTAGTGATGTTAAAGATGTTTCTCTTGCTGCTCTTGTTGAACAAAGCAATGAACAAATGGTTGTTAAATTCATTAATAGAGAACTTTGCTAATAATGCTTACAGAAACAACTTTGGTGGTAATAATAATTATGCTACGCCATGTCCTCACAATTCCTATAGACATTCTTATGACGGGAAAGATAATAATCCTGGTTTAATGAAAAGAGATTTCAAGAGATAAAGAAGGCAACCAATGAGTTTATGTAGAAACAACATGAGTAAAACTTAACCTTTTTCTAAGTAAATAAATGATCATTCTCTTTCCTTGAAGAAATTAAGTAATCCATTGAATGGTATAAATTTGGATATTAAAACCATACAAGCTCAATTGAAAGAAACTGAAGACAGTTAGCAGGATGGTTGCTACATCCGAATCTAATCCCAGAACCACTTTAAATGTTGTTGACACTAAAGAAGATATGCCTGAATCTCTTAAATCTATTCAAGTTGTTCTCAATAATAATTATAGGATGACTACCATGCTTAGGGCTAGGCGTGAGAGAGAGAGAGCAACAATAAAGAGAGGCTACATATGCTGAAAAATCATAAAAATAGGGGTATTGAAGGGGTAAAAACTTTAAGTAACATTGAAACCTATTCGGTGGACGAACTCACAAATTTCCTAAGTGGTATTATATAGTATGATTGTAAAGAAAGTGGTATTGGAAGAGAGTCAACTCTAGGTTAAAATCCCACAAGTTCGGAGACTGATCAATCTTATGTTAAAAATGCTAAAAGTGGGGTTGGAGAGGTCAAATTAGGTAGTATTTGTCCCACTGTTATATGGATGGATGTGCATTTGATCCTAACGGTTGCTTCCTTACTGAAGTTATTAAAGTCTTGCATGCTATAGTTAATTATCCTAATGTGCAAAAATAAAAATAAGGCTTTTACTCAACATATTGCTGAAGTTGTTGTAAAAGCTAAGGAAAAACTTGAACAAGAAGTTTGTACAGCTAGAAAATTAGCGGGGGACCTACAATTGAAATCATTATCAATAATTATGAATTTAAAGTTTTTTTGTGATTCAGGGGCTAGTGTTTCTACGATGGCTAAAGCTTTATGTGATGTTCTTAATTTGAAGACAATGATTGAATGTACTTTAAGTTTGCATCTTGCTGATTTCACTATTAAGAATTCTTTAGGAGGGGAAATGATATTCCTTTTATTTCTAATAGAAATTATGACCATGTTAATTTCATTATTATGGATATATACAACAACACCTCATGTGTTGGAAATACGCCCTAGAGGCAATAATAAAAATATTATTTACTTATAGGTTTATGATTAATGTTTATATTCTATGGTATAACTTTTATGGTTCTTGAGTCTGCGAGAACCAGAGGCTCAGAGGAAAACTCATTTGTATGTGTAGAATTATAAACGGTGAAATAGGTCCCTAATCTTGCCTCCAGGACGAGCTCAAGTGTTGCATGATGGTTCTATTTTCCAAATCATGGGCATATAGTTAAGTGTAACGATGGTGCTGGCAAGTTTGAGGGCACAATGTTAGAAGAATAATTGTGTTGAATTGCCACAAGTTGATTATTATACTATGCAATCCTTTCATCACAAGTTGATAGTTAATAACACATATAAAGTTAACATATGCATAATTCCTTAGATCGCGAGTACCGAATATCTTCATACCAGATGATGTACTTTGGGGTTGTTCTAACATCAATCATAACAGGGTGATCATAATGGCAACTTAAAAGTGCATGACAAAAGTATGACATGGTACTTAATAACTTGAGATTGGGATTTGCTCCTCTGATGATGAAGAGATATTCTAAGGGCTCTCTCGGTGTGACGGCTACATATATACAATACAATTATCTCTTACAATATAATCTCCTAATTATATATGAAGTCAAGGTCCACATGGTATTCTCCGTATTTAGCGATCACGTGGTCAAGGAAGAATGCCGCCAATTCCTCTTGAATTGCCGCCAATCCGAAAGATTTAATTTGAAGAAGGGGCTCAATACATACACACACACACACACACACATATATATATATATATATATATATATATATATATGTATATATATATGTGAATAAATGAAACTCAACACAAATGATGGTAATAAAATAAAATAATGGATATTATTGCTTACGCACTTCATATTGTTTGTTAGAGTAGCCCCACTCACATGTCGTGTGGCGGATGGACTCGCAAACATAGTATCAACAGTAAATATTCCCGGCTTCCTGCCACAACCACTTTACAAGAAATATAGGTCAATCAAACTGATAAGCAAGCATGCTATAAATGGTATTGATGAAAATAGCGCTTGAATCACTAGGAGATGCGCGGAACATGCTAGTAGTACTTACTTTCGGGTGTCTAAATTGCAGCTTCTTTGGCAGTACCGGAGCTTTATTGGTGAATTTTGTCCAAACCCTGCCAGACAAAGAAAACAATTACTTGATATCAGGAAATGAACAAATTAAGTTGCTGATATGGTGCGATAATGATTGATTTAACTTACTTCTCGAGCATTTCAGTCATGTCCGCATACTCCTTAGGATCTTTTCGTCTCGAATCTAAGACGGTTACTAGTCCCTGCTCAAGCTTAATCTCTAGGAGAATATAGTGGAACCTGCGCACGCATGCATAACTCATCAATTACATTACTATAACCTGGACTAATAAGGGAAACCGAATATGCACAAGACAGTAACACTCACTTGAAGTTGTAAGGAAAGAGTATTATATCTTTGTTTTCATTTATTACGAACGATCGTAGCAAGTTGGCCTCGGTATCTGTGGCAGGAAATTCAACCTCATATGCATCTATGAGATTTGGGTTAATGAACCCAATATCACTGACTTGTCTTTTCTTCAATTCAGCGATCTTCAATCTGCATAATATAGTGAGGATAATTATAAATACATGCAATGAAAGAGCTGACCTATATATAGAGACTTAATGACAGAAGTAGTACTTACAGACAGCAGCAAGTGACCGTTAATTTATCGAGGGCCTGTTGATTAAAGCTGGAAGAACTCCTCAAATGGAACATTCAACAGTTCAACTCCAACGCGGTCATGCTCCTCTTTAATTCTCACCGTCAAAATATTCGTCCCCCCAGACTCTCTGCAGGTTTTCATGTACCAATCATGGAATATTCGCATCATCGTTGTTAGAGATTTTTCATCTTTGACGAGAGGCTTCCCGTACTCGTATCTGTGTTTGTCCACCTCCAAGAAATCATAATGTACATCGTCGGGCAGGTAATCTCCAAGATTGCTATAACCGGGCACCATCCTCGGATCATTAGCGACGATTGTGCTAGACACCTCGAGCGGGGGGCACGATTGGTCCGCTTGTTCCCGGAGCTGGGCAATTTTTTCCCAGCTCATCGTTCTGCTAACCTTTGATCACTGATAGTACTTCCCAACCGCGTCGCTTCGAGAAATGACTTTTCAATAATGCGGTCATAGTTGCCTTTCGGCGGAGACTTTGGTGATTTCTTCAGGGCATCCACAGTGCGCTTCGCTTTCACCAGATCTATCTTCTCCTCCGGAGGTGGATGTTTCTTTGCTTTCACCCCTTCAAAGAATTTCGTCACTTTGGCTCACACGATATTTGTGTTTTCCTCCATGGTCCTCTCGTATGGTAACTTCGGCGGAGTCTTCAGAGAAGGACCGAATCTGTATTGCCTCCCGCCTCTGGCTGTACTGCTAGACGCCGGAGCAGATGGAGCGGCTGCGGTTGTCTTCTTTCATGCTTGCTTACGAGGTGGAGGAGAAGGACCACAACGCGCCGGAGCAGCCGGAGCGGCGGCGGGTCTCTTCCGCCCTTGCTGGCGAGGCGGAGAAGGAGGAGGCTGCTGACTTCTCGGGCGCGCCGGCGCAGGCGGAGAAGGAGGCAGAGTGCCGCCACGCGCCGGAGAAGGAAGTTGAGTGCCCTGATCACTCGCAGGAGGAGGAGGCGGAGTGCCCTGACTAGCCAGAGGAGGAGGAGGAGGCGGAGGCGTCCAGTTCGGAAGGTTGATGAGCTCCTTCCGCCATAGGCATGGAGTCTTCAGAGAAGAACCTAGCCGAGTCTCCCCTTCACTGGTAGGGTGGTCAAGCTCGAGGTCCTCAATCCATCCGTTGTTTCATCCACCATCACCCTAGCATATCCATCTGGAATCGGCCGGCAGTGGTAGGTTGCGCCAGGTTCAGTAGGTAAAACAGAGCCAACAACCACCTTGACTTTGAATTTCATCAATTGCGTCATAAGGTGGCAATGTTGAGACTCCGTGATAGCATCCACGGGGTAGCTAGCAGGAGCTGTGAAGACAGGCTCCAGCTGAAGCTTCTCGGTGGAAGCCACGCTGCTTCTCCGCTGAGATGGCGGGGTAGCTTCAGGGGAAGCTTCGGCAGGTCGTTTGTTGTGATTTGCTTCTCGTTCCTCTAAACCTTGTACCCTTGCGTGCAGCGTCTGCAGTTGGGTATGCTCCACTTTCTTCCGCCTCTCCTGGCATTTGTAACCGCCTGCGTCCGAAAACCCAGCCTTCCACGAAACGGAGCCTGGGGTGCCTCGTGTCCGTCAAGGGTGCTCAGGATTCCCGAGGGCCATTGTGAGCTCATCGTTCTCTCTGTCTGGAACGAACGTCCCTTGCTGGGCTGCTTTGATATACTCCTGAAGCCTCGTGACTGGTATTCTCATTTGCACGTCCGTCCAAACGCACTTCCCTGATATAGGGTCCAAGGTTCTGCCAACCCCGAAGAACCAAGTCTGGAAACGGTCTGGCCACCTCAATGTCTCTGGTTCGACACCTTTATCAAGCATGTCATTGTCAGCCTTGGCCCACAACGGCCAGGCTTTGAGGTAGCCACCTGACCCCGTGCGATGGTGAAGATTCTTCTTCGCAGCATTCTTCTTGTTTGTCACTGACATCTTCTTACTCTTGTCCGTTGTCTTGTGGGCCACAAATGCGGGCTAGTGATCTGTGATCTTCTCATACCGACCGATGAATTCTGGTGTCTCTTCTTTGTCGACAAATTTTTTCAGCTCATTCTTCCACCTCCTGAATAGTTCTGCCATCTTCTTAAGAGCATGAGACTTGATCAATTGCTCTTTAACTGGCTTCTACGGATCCTCCTCTGGCGGAAGGGTGAAATTTGCCTTCAGCGCGATCCAAAGATCATCTTTCTGCATATCGGAGACGTAAGACACCTCAGGGTCTTCTTTAGCCGGCTTTAACCATTGGTGGATGCTGATCAGAATCTTGTCCCTAACAAGAACCCCGCACTGAGCAGCAAATGCTTCCTTTGTCCGGATGGGTTCAATCGGCATGCCATCGCGCGCGATTTCTATGATCTCAAAACTTTCATCCGAGCGCAACTTTTTCTTCGGGCCTCATCTCTTTACCGAAGTTGTGCTCGATCCGGAGGGCTAGAAAAAAGAAGAAAGACGAGTGTTAATTAATATGTGTACATATACCAAAACAATTAATGCATCAATTAGCTAGTCAGCACATGCTTAACTAATATATATACCTGGCCGGACTCGGTTCGGTCACCGGAGCCGTCATCACGATGTCCTTCTTGCGCCGACATTGGGTCACCGGAGACATCATGATCATGTCCTTCCTCCTCCATTGTTCGATCAACGTAGTCTGCTTCTTCACCCTGTTTTTCCAGACCATCGGTGTCATTGAGAAACAAGAAGACGGCATCACTTCAGTGTGCGATTATGTCCCCCAACACCGCTTCTGTTACTTCATCTCGGGGGTCCATAGTTTCTGCAAATATTTACAACATGGCAATTATTATTCAAACATGACAGATGGATATATTATTGGCAAATGTTTGGGGTGGCCTCGATCAGCAACGCTTCAAGGGTTTGGGGTGGCCTCGACGATGCTTCAAGGGTTTGGGGTGGCCTCGACGACAACGCTCTTTTAACTTGGTAAATTTGGGTGGCCTCGAGAGAGTTTGTCGGGTAGGGGCGCGGCGGGAGGGGGTAGGAGACAGACATCGTTTTTTCTAGGGTTTGGGTGTCCTTAAGAGTTTTGGTCGAGCGAGAGGGCCGGGGGGTGCTTCCGTGATATAAGTTATCACGGTCGAGAGGGTGTTATATCGACAACGACATACCCGATAAAAAATAAGAAAAGGAAGAAGAAGAAAAAGAAGAAGAAAAAAAGAGGATAAGAATAAAGGAATAGAGGAGAAGAATAAAAAATAGAATATTTTCTATTTTTTCTTCTTCTCCTCTATTCCTTTCTTCCTCTCCTTTTTTTTCCTTTTTCCTCTTCTTATTTATTTCTCCTCTTCTTCATCTTTTTCTTTTCCTTCTTCCTAAACTAAACATAAACTAAAATAATCCTAAAACTAAACGAAACTTCTCCTCCTCCCTTTTCATTTCTTCTTCTTTTTTTTCATAGAATTTTTATTTCTTCTTCTTCTTTTTTTTCATCCTAAAACTTTATGAACAAAATTACAACAGAAAAAAACAATAAATATTCTATGAACAAAATTACAACAGAAAAAAATCCTATGAACAAAATTACAATAAAAAAATCCTATGAACAAAATTGCAATAAAAATTCTATGAACAAAAGAACAATAAAAATTCTATGAACTAAATAAAAATTCTTTGCATATGAAGATACAAACATTTGCATATTCTACAATATCATCATCATATTCTACAATAATATCACCAAAAAATCTAACTTTTGCATATGAACAGGGGGCCTGCTTCGTCGTTGGCGCCGGCTCAAACTGCAGGTGAGCGGCGCCGAGGTCGGGGCAGGGCGCGTTGAGGTCGGGGCAGGGGGCCGCGATGCCGGGGCAGGGGCGACGGCGACGACGGAGACGGCGGACGGGGGCGACAGCCTGGCGACATCGATGTTGTCGGCGTCGTCGGGGCGACAACTGCGAGATGAGAAGTGAAAATTTTCACAAGTCCTGCTTATATACCCAGGGTATTGGTCCCGGTTCGTAGCACCAACCGGTACCAATGCACCCTTTAGTCCCGGTTGGTGCCACCAACCGTGACCAAAGGTCAGTTTCGGCAGCCCAAAGGACGGGAAGTGGCGGCTTTTGGTCCCGGTTGGTGGCACCAACCGGGACTAAAGGGGAGGCGTTGTTCTCGGATGGTACTACGAATCGGTACCAATGCCCTCCTTTAGTTTTTGTTGGTGGCACCAATCGGGACCAAAGGCCCTGTGCTGCCCGCGTCGCGGCCAAAACTTTAGTCCCACCTCGCTAGCTGAGAGAGCTCGAGAGTGGTTTATAAGCGCTGCTGCGCCAACCCTCTCGAGCTCCTCTCAACTGGAGGCTTGTGGGCCTAATTTGTTACGATGTGCTTGTGGGCCTACTAGGCCTCCTGCGGGCCTGAATCCTGGCCCATCGTTGGGTTTCTAGTCGTATTTAGGCCGTGGTGGCCCAGTAGGTGGCACTTTTTTTATTTTTTTTGTTGCTTTATTTATTTTATTTTGTTTCTACTTACAACAAAAAACTTACTGTTGCTATTTTTATTTATTTTATTAAAGTTTATTTATTTTACTTTTATAAAGTTTATTTTGTTTCTACTTCTTTATTTTATTAAAGTTTATTTTATTATGTTTCTACTTATTTAATGTATTAAATTTTATTTTATTTTATTTTGTTTCTACTTATTTACTAAATATTATTTAATTTATTTATTAAATTTTATTTTGTTTCTACTTTTTTATTTTATTTTATATTGCTTCTACTTATTTGTTAAAGTTTATTTTGTTTATTTCTGCTTTTCATGTTTTGAACAGAAAATATTTTGATAATTTCAGTGGCATGAATTTTATATAATTTTAGTTTAAAAAATACTAGAGGTTTATAAAAGCTTTTTAGTTCATTCCTTTTTATGTTAGAGTTTTATAAAGGGATTTTAGTTACAAAGGGATTTCATTTTTTTAACTTATTTGAAGTCCATAGTTTTTCTGTGTTCAAAATACACCATTCAAAGCCACATCATCAATTTTCAACCGTTTCTGACTCCATTTGTTATTTTTCATGCATTTACTGATTATTTTGAGCTATAAGACCCTGAAATTGAAAAGCATTTCAAATGAACTCTGAAAAGGTTGAAAGTTGGCATGGTATCATCATTTGACCCACATAGCATGTGCAAGAAAGAAGAGAGGGTTACGACAAAAACTGGATGCACTTCGTGTACAAAAAGGACAATCTCTTTCGAAGTATCAGGGTTTCATATGGAACTCGTCTGTTACAAAGGGATTTCATTTTTTGAACTTATTTGAAGTCCATAGTTTTTCTATTTTCAAAATGCACCATTCAAAGCCACATCATCAATTTTCAACCCTTTCTGACTTCATTTGTTATTTTTCATGCATTTACTGATTATTTTTAGCTATAAGACCCTAAAATTGAAAAGCTTTTCAAATAAACTCTGAAAAGGTTGAAAGTTCGCATGGTATCATCATTTCACCCACATAGCATGTGCAAGAAAGTAGAGAGGGTTACGGCAAAAACTGGATGCACTTCATGTACAAAACGGACAATCTCTTTCGAAGTATCAGGGTTTCATACGGAAACTCGTCTGTTACAAAGGGATTTCATTTTTTAACTTATTTGAAGCCCATAGTTTTTCTTTTTTCAAAATGCACCATTCAAAGCCACATCATCAATTTTCAACCCTTTCTGACTTCATTTGTTATTTTTCATGCATTTACTGATTATTTTGAGCTATAAGACCCTGAAATTGAAAAGCATTTCAAATGAACTTGGAAAAGATTGAAAGTTGGCATGGTATCATCATTTTACCCACATAGCACGTGCAAGAAAGTAGAGAGGGTTACGGCAAAAACTGGATGCACTTCGTGTACAAAACGGACAATCTCTTTCGAAGTACCAGGGTTTCATACGGAAACTCGTCTGTTACAAAGGGATTTCATTTTTTTGAACTTATTTGAACTCCACAATTTTTCTGTGTTCAAAATGCACCATTCAAAGCCACATCATCAATTTTCAACCCTTTCTGACTTCATTTGTTATTTTTCATGCATTTACTGATTATTTTGAGCTATAGTACCCTGAAATTGATAAGTTACCAAATTAATAGAAGTTCATCATCACATTAAAACGAAAGTACATACATAGTTCTCATTGAACAACATATAGCTCTCTAGAGCATCTAATTAAACCATACATTGAAATTATGTAAAACATTTCAATGCAACAAGAAATGCGATCATAATCGCAACTAAGGTAACAATTGATCCAACTGCAAAATGATACCAAGCCTCGGTATGAATGGCATGTTTTCTAATCTTTCTAATCTTCAACCGCATTGCATCTATTTTGATCTTGTGATCATTGATGACATCCGCAACATGCAACTCCAATATCATCTTCTCCTCCTCAATTTATTTTTATTTTTTCCTTCAAGTAATTGTTTTCTTCTTCAACTAAATTTAACCTCTCGACAGTAGGGTCGGTTGGAATTTCCGGTTCAACCACCTCCTAGATAAATAAAATATATGTCACGTTGGTCGGCAAATTTTCATAAACAATAAATGAACCAAATAGTTATAAAAAGATAATATATACCACATCCAAATAATAGACAGGACGAGGGCCGACGTGGGCGGATACCAAAACCATCACACTATATAATAACAAGGAATAATAAAATTAAGAAAATTAGACAAGTATCTATCTGAAGTAAGAATTTTTTTCTTTCATAAAGAAGATAAAAAACAAGAGGCTCACCACAGTGGTGCCGGCGACGAGATCGGCGCGGGCGATCAACGACGGTGAAGACGGGGACGGGACGTGACAGACCGCTAAACCTGGACAAATCTCGGGGAAAATGGAGCTCAGAGGTCAAGTTTCAAGAGGAGAAAGATTAACTAGTGTGGCTCAGACATTTCATCGAACACCTCATGTGCATAGGAGGTGAGCTAGAGCACCCAAATGCCCTCCCCTCGCCGGCCAAAAAAAACAGAGCACTGTGGAGTGCTCTGCTGTGGTGATGGGGTATATATAGGTAGCTCATTTGTCCCGGTTCGTGGCCGAAACCGGGACTAAAGCCCAACCATCTGTCCCGGTTCAAACCAAGAACCGGGACCAATGGTTGTGGGCCAGGAGCGGTGCCCATTGGTCCCGGTTCATGCCTAGAACCGGGACAAATGGGTCCACACGAACCGGGACCAATGCCCGCGAGGCCCCGGCCGGCCCCCTGGGCTCATGAACCGGGTCAAATGCCCCCATGGATCCCAGTTTGTGGACGAACCGGGACTAATGGCCTGGCCAGGCCCGAACGAAAGCCCTGTTTTCTACTAGTGGTATTAAGGGGGCTAGGTCTGCTTCCGGCCGCCCTCGCAACATGCAGGTGTGCAATGGGAGATGGGCCCAGACCCATGCGCCATAGGATTTAGAATGACGTGCTGACCTCTCTGTTGTGCCTAGGTAGGGCTGCGACGTGTTGATCTTCCGAGGCCGGGCATGACCCAGGAAAGTGTGTCTGGCCAAAGGGGATCGAGCGTGTCGGGTAATGTGGTGTACCCAAGCAGGGAAGTTTATCTATTCGAATAGTCGTGATCTTTGGTAATAGGACGACTTGGAGTTGTACCTTGACCTTATGACAACTAGAACCGGATATTTAATAAAACACACCCTTCCAAGTGCCAGATACAACCCGGTGATCGCTCTCTAACAGGGCAACGAGGAGAGGATCGTTGGGTAGGATTATGCTATGCGCTGATACTTGGTGAACCTACCATCTACTCTCTTCTACATGCTGCAGGATGGAGGCTGCCAGAAGCTTAGTCTTCAACAGGACTAGCTATCCCCCTCATATTCTGGCATTCTGCAGTTCAGTCCACCAATATTGCCCCTTTACACTGAGGGAGTCCTGGATTAGGGGGTCTCCGGACAGCCGGACTATATCCTTTTGACCGGACTGTTGGACTATGAAGATACAAGATTGAAGACTTCGTCGCGTGTCCGGATGGGACTCTCCTTGGCGTGGAAGGCAAGCTTGGAAATACGGATATGTAGATCTCCTCCCTTGTAACCGACTCTGTGTAACCCTAGCCCCCTCCGGTGTCTATATAAACCGGAGGGTTTAGTCCGTAGGACGACAACAATCATACCATAGGCTAGCTTCTAGGGTTTAGCCTCTACGATCTCGTGGTAGATCAACTCTTGTTATACTCTTATCGTCAAGATCAATCAAGCAGGAAGTAGGGTATTACCTCCATAGAGAGTGCCCGAACATGGGTAAACATCGTGTCCCCCGCCTCCTGTTACCATCTGCCTTAGATGCACAGTTCGGGACCCCCTACCCGAGATCCGCCGGTTTTGACACCGACATTGGTGCTTTCATTGAGAGTTCCACTGTGCCGTCATGGTAAGGAAGGATGGCTCGTCTCGTTGTCAGGGATGACATCACCTCTGGGGGAGCCTTGGCTATGGGCCAAACTCTCCGACTAGGCGGCTTCGTTATGACCGCCCGTTCGGCCGCTACGCCAACGATGACTTCTCGGGTCATCGAAAACAGCCTTCACATTGGCTCAGAGTTTACCGAGCAGATGAACCCAATGGAGCTCTCCTCTTTGAACGAGCTCTGGAAATCGCATCGCCGCTTTGGGAGTCGCTACGGACTATGATCGGATTGGGCTTAAACCCGACCAAAGGGAGATTAACTCTCCGCCGGTCACCCATTAGATAGCGGTGGTGGAGGAGAAATGCGGCGATTCTTCCTCTATCTTGAGGACAAACTATGTCCGGATTCCCGAGCTCTCCGAGCCGGATACCCGTATACGGGAGGACATCACCCAAATCCTGAACCTAGAATCAGGCAGCGGGCCGGACCTATCGGGCAACATCCCGGAGCCCGAACTTCCAAGATCAGAAACTCCTCCGCCCCTAGGTCCCATATCGGGTCAAATTTCAGACTTAAATCCACCCAGCCACCCAGATACGAACGATCTTTCCCACATTAGGCAAGAGCCCCAGGAAACAGTACATCACTATTGGGCCAGATTCCTACTTGTAATAAACAAGGTCAAGGACTGTCGCGAGGAAGACGCAATTTCATTATTTTGCAATAATTGCACGGACAAGGGAATCCTCAACGCCATAAGTCGCCGTGATATAACACGCTTCGCAGACTTGCCGGCCATAGTACGGAAGTACTGTGCGATGGAAAGCGCCTGGAAAACCCAAGCAAAGTTTTGGGATAATCCGGCTCTGACTAAACATCCAGTCCAGATTAAAAGGGTGCACTCTCACTAGTTTCCCAACTCAATTACAAAGAAGCAAAAGCCCACTACAGGGCGTGGAACCGTATTGGAGGGATGGCTTAACGGGCCGTGCAAAATTCACAGTACGGCGGATACCACACCAACACACAACCTTAGAGCATGTTGGGTACTCCGGCAGGTGGCCAAGAGCGGTGAGGATCCGCTCATTCAAAACACCGCAGAGAACCATCCCGTGGATAACAATACAGTATTGACAGTCTTCGAGACCTTCGCCTCAAATAATAGGCGTAAGCGAGCACTCCGCAGCCTTGCCGAAATCTGCCACGTGGCAACAATAAATCCATGGAGCGACACGGCTATCACCTTCAATGCCAGTGACGAACCTAAATTCCGAACAGCCCGAGCACCAGCCGCCTTGGTCCTCAGCCCAATTGTGGACGGCTTTCGGCTTACTAAAGTACTCATGGACGGCGGCAGCGGATTAAACCTCATTTATGAAGAGACTCTTCAAAAAACTGGAAATAGACAGAAACCGCAATGAGCAAAGCAACACGACCTTCAGAGGAATCATCCCCAGTCGGGAGGCACGTTGCGCTGGGAAAATCACACTAGACGTGGTATTCGGCACTCCGGAGAATTACAGGTCCGAAGAAATTACATTCCAAGTGGCCCCGTTCGGTAGAGGATACCACGCCCTGTTAGGGCGAGAAGCATTCACGATCTTCCAAGCCATACCCCATTACGGGTACATGAAGCTCAAAATACCCGGGCCCAACGGAATCATCACTCTCGTTAGTGATCCGGACATAGCACTCCGCGCCGAAAACAAAACAGCCGCACCGGCCCTCGAGGCATTATCCGAAGCCCTTGCGGCGGAGGAACTAACTGCGCTGCGCTCTACAGTGGACATGGACGACGTGATACTCGACAAAAAGACCCAAGTCCACCTTTTTCAAACCAACGGATGAAATAGTCAAATTCCAAGTCCACCCAACGGACCCTACAAAAACAGCGTCCATCGGGGCACTACGGGAGTTCCTGCGCGAGAATTGGGACATATTTGCCTAGCATCCTTCAGACATGCCAGGAATCCCATGCAGGCTGGCCGAGCATAGCCTGAACATTCTAAAGGGATTCAAGCCGGTCAAGCAGACTCTTCGGTGTTTCTCTGAACCTAAGCGACAAGCCAAGGGAGAGGAGCTAGCCAAGTTATTGGAGGCCGAATTCATTAGAGAAATAAAACATCCGGACTGGCTAGAAAACCTGGTGATGGTACCAAAGAAGGAAAAATCCTGGCGCCTATGCGTCGACTTCAAGGACCTCAATAAGGCTTGCCAAAAGGATCCCTTCCCCCTCCCTCGCATCGATCAAATTATCGATACTACCACGGGACACGAGTCACTATGTTTCCTCGACGCATACTCCGGCTACCACAAATCAATATGGCAGAGTCTGATCAAGCTGCAACAGCATTTATTACTCCGTACGGCCCCTTCTGTTTCAACACAATGCCCTTCGGGCTCAAAAACACTGGCGCTACGTATCAACGCATGATCCAGACATGTCTGGAAAAGCAGATCGGCAAAACAGTGGAGGCATACGTAGACGATGTGGTCGTTAAAACCAGACACGTCGACTCCTTAATAGACGACTTGAGGCTCACGTTCAACAATCTCCGAACATACGACATTAAGCTTAATCCGGGAAAATGCGTTTTCGGCATGCCTGCCAGAAAGCTCCTAGGCTTCATTGTCTCCAGTAGAGGAATCGAAGCAAATCCGGCTAAAATCGGAGCTCTGTCACAGTTGGCTATCCCAACTGACCTCAAGCAAATCCATAAGTTAACTGGATGCGTGGCGGCCTGAAGCCGCTTTATCTCCCAATTAGGAGAAAAGGCATTACCCCTTTATCGCCATCTTCAGCGCACCGAACACTTCCAGTGGACGGACGCGGCCACGGCCGGATTGGAAGAAATAAAAGCCATCTTGGCCACCAACCCAATCTTGGCCGCGCCAAATGCAGGCGAACCAATGCTGTTATATATCGCGGCAACTCATCAAGTTGTAAGCGCAGTGCTCATCGTCGAACGAGAGACGGACGGACATAAATTCCCACTCCAAAAACCGGTATATTATGTATCCACTGTCCTCACTCCATGCAAATCATGGGACCCACATTATCGAAAGATGGCATACGCGGTATTTATGGCATCCCGGAAACTACAACAGTACTTTCAAGAGTGTTCAATCACGGTGGCCTCGGAAGTACCACTCAACGACATAGTAAACAACCGCGATGCCACGGGCCAGATTGCCAAATGGGCCATCGAGCTCGTCCCATTCAACATAATATATAAACCTCGGCGAGCCATTAAGTCGCAAGTACTGGCCAACTTCATCGCCGAATGGACATAAGCCGAACTCCCTAAAGAGTACAGCACGTATTCCAATTGGATCATGCACTTCGACGACTCTAAAATGCTGGCTGGTCTGGGGGCTGGCATCGTCCTGATGTCCCCCACCGGAGATACAGTCCAATTTGTACTCCAAATACTGTACACAGACTCCAACAAAGCAGCCGAATACGAGGCCCTATTACATGGTCTTCGGATGGCAGTTTCTATGGGCATTCGACGCCTGGAGGTGCGTGGGGACTCGAACCTTGAAATATCCCAAATAAATGGGGACTTTGACGCCAAGGATCCAAAAATGGCGGCATATCGCAACGCTGTCCTCAAAATGTCAGCTCGGTTCGAGGGGCTTGAATTTCACCATGTGGCTCGGGAAAACAATCAGGCGGCGGATATCCTCGCCCGTATCGGTGCTAAGCGCGAAACTGTCCCACCTAACATCTTCTTAGAAAGGCTGTTTAAGCCATCCGTGGTATGGGAAGGGGACACCGGTAACAATAGTCCGGACCCGGCCACAACACCAGATACCGAACACTTTGACATAATCGGAGGCTCTGCCACCGAAATAACACCTTCAGCCCACGTGATAATGGCCGTCATCGTCCCGTGGACAGAACCATTCATGGCCTACCTAACTAGGCAGGAACTACCTGAGGACCAAAATGAGGCACGCTGCATAGTGCGGCGGTCTAAAGCCTACAAGGTCCACGAGGGAGAGCTTTATAAGAAAAGCACTACCGGAGTCCTTCAAAGCTGCATCTCGAAGAGGAAGGGTGGAAGCTTTGGCAGAAATCCATGATGGACTCGGCGGCCACCACGCCGCAGCCCGGCCCTTGTAAGCAAGGCCTTCCGTCTGTGTTTCTATTGGCTGACAGCCCGGGCAGATGCACAGGATCTGGTCCAACGTTGCGTCGGTTGCCAGCTTTTCGCAAACCAAAGCCATATGCCGCCTACCGCTCTCCAAACAATCCCCATCGCTCGGCCCTTTGCCGCCTGGGGGCTTGATATGGTCGGACCCCTCAAAGGGGGAACCCATAAGAAAAAATACTTACTGGTCATGGTGGATAAATTCACCAAATGGATAGAAGCCAAACCCGTTAAAACGGCCGAATCCGGACCGGTGATAGACTTCATATCTGGGGTTGTACACCGTTATGGCGTCCCCCACAGCATCATCACCGACAACGGCACGAACTTTACAGCCGACGAGGTAAAACTTTGGTGCAGCAACATGGGCATCAAGCTCGATTATGCTTCTGTCTATCACCCGCAAACTAACTGTCAAGTCGAGCGAGCAAATGGTCTTATCATGAGCCGCATCAAACCCAGATTAGTGCGGCCCTTAAAGGAGTCTAACACGCACTGGGTAGAGGAGCTCGACTCCGTACTATGGGGGCTGCGGACCATGCTGAATCGCACTACTGGATACACACCGTTTTTATGGTGTACGGTGTAGAGGCGGTTCTGCCCTGCGACATAATTCATGACTCACCTCGAGTGCGCATGTATGAAGAAAAAGAGTCCGAGCTTGATCGGTAGGACAGTTTGGACGCCCTGGAGGAGGAGCGCGATGTGGCAAAAGCCCGTTCCGCATTCTATCAGCAATAGGCTCGAAGGTACCAAAGCAGAGAAGTACGGGCCAAAACTTACAACGTTGGCGAACTAGTTCTACGCCTACCGGAGAAGAAAAAGAACAAACTCAAGCCAAAATGGGAAGGTCCCTTCATTATTGACCAGGTTCTGACCGGCGGAGCGTACCGTATGCGGGATGCATCGGACAATCGACTCGAGCCAAACCCATGGAACGCAGCCAGACTCCAAAGATTCTACGCCTAGCGCGGACTCTGTGTTCGTCTCCTTACCCCCGTCCATTTTTTGCACATCCTTTATCTGCCTTTTCTCTCTTTCTTTCTTCTTTTTCTTTCTCCTCAAGGCCTTACAAGGCTAACTTGTGTCTTGACTACACAGTATTGACGCGCTAACCGCGCTCATTATACCTGGGGGCTTCTTATACAGAAGCTTAATATAACTATTTTTCTGGGCTTCATGCCCCAGACATGTGTTATTCTTCCGCATACACCTTTTTTCGCCATTATATGCATCGATATGACTTAAGTTTTGGCCAAGCTGGGTTGCCTGGCTCTTGTATTTATGGCCTACGTTCCCGTTAATTCGGCTAGGGCATAAGGGGAGCACCTATGCGATGGTTACTGCCGGGTCAGCCGGATGTGTACCTCAGACTGGGTGAAGCCGAAAGCTAGCATTCTTAAGGGAATATTTGGTCGGTGAACAAAAGATGACTTTTATCTATTTTTGATACATGCCCCCAGATGTTTATAACCTGCGTCTCGTTTCGCAGTTCTGACATGCACATTAGGGCATGCGTACCCAGGGAAAGGAACCCTTAACGGAACTATTCTCCCTGGAAGATGTTTCTTACTATCCATGTAATATAACATAGCTAGTTGGGTACTTGTCTGTTCAAGCACTTATGACCACTACGCGTGGTTTCCACGCATACCCCAGTTTACATAACTGTGCAGGTATTCAGATACACTCCGGACTATCGGGTCCAGAGGTTGAAGCGAAAAGGTCCGCCATGACAAATGATTTACAATCTGGCTAGGGACATTATATATGTCACTTAAATTACACAGTCACTTAGACTGACTAAATTCTTCTTCTATACCATCCAACAGGCTGTCTAGCCTACAATCCTGTTGGGAATACTTTGCGGCTAATTCTACTTGGTCATACACCAAACTGACGGGGATCTCTTTCCCATCGGGCCCACAGGTCCGACCTCGGCCATGTGGTTTGGGTCAGCCTTGGTATACCGCGTCTTCACCATGGCCCAGGCTTCCCTTGCACCTTGTCGGCAGGCTGATATCTTCCATAATCGGAAACGCCGCCGCGCTCCCTGGAGCTTCTCTATAAGCTCCCCCATGCCTCCTGGCGGGGAGGCGGATGGCTATAAGGCTTGGGCAATGCCCTGCATCACCTGTGGAACATGCTCGTGCAGTCGTGAGAGCTCCAGTAGAAGATCACCCGCTGACCCGGGCATCTCCTCCGCGGGATGACCCGTCAGCATACCTACAGACATAACTCTGTTAGCTAGCTTCTTCGCCGAACTCTTTCAAAAGTTCGTTCAAGCAGTTACAAAAAATACCGAGTCCGCAAGCTGGCTCGAACATCTTTTAGTTCCACGCCTAGCTGAATATTGGCGTCTTGGAGATCATTTTTCTCCCGAATGACGCGTGTAAGCACGCGCTCGCCAACAATTAGCTGTCGATTGGCACATTGTGCATCCCCTGGCACGGCCTCCGGATTCACTCAGGAGTCATCTGCAACATCTATTGTTAGATTTGCATGCATGCCGCACATTCTCTGGTACCTGTCATTCTTTACAATGAAAACCAGTATTACCAGAGGGGGCCTTCTCGGACTCCTTCAATGCGGCAACCGCGGCCCGTAGCTGGACTTTGCACTCTTCCAGCTCTTGAGACAATCGGGTATTCTTCTCTGTAAGAACCTGCACAATTAATGATCCTTAAATCAGTTGTGTCAACTGTTTTAAGTCTCAGGGGCTACTGATACATATAATCATCGGATTTTCTTACCCGTATATCCTTTACATACTGGTCCATGGCTCTGGCAAGGCCATTTTGAGCAGCACAGACGTACACGTCTCTTGAGTTAAAGGCATCGAACGCCTCTTGGGAGAAACAAGCGTCACGGAGTACGGCCTGGAGACGCATGTGATTCATGGCGCTCTCTACCTCAGAATTTGTAGCGGATAGTCTATCCGCATCCTCTGTAGGAGGAGCATCTGGCGTTCGCCCCGTGTTAGCTTCTGCCTCTGTGTCCGGCCTTGGAGCCCGACTTGTGGAGGCGTGCTCGGCAACCTCTCCGGATATAGTCCGGCGAGCGTTTTTCCTACTAGGAAACATGGCTGTTATTATATTTTAAAAGACGACAACCACGGAGCGAGGTTCTGTATCATACCTCTGCGCCGGCATCTCAGTCCTGACCGCCTTCCTTTTTAGCCAACCCGGCTTTGGTGCCCCTTGTTGGCGAGTCGCTGCGGGTTCGGCATGGCGTCCCGAGGGCCTTCCCTGTAATACACCATATGTGTACGATGGGTGAAGTGCATAAAAGGGGATCCTTCTCGGAAGTTGGGACTCTGGTTTTACTTACATGCGATGCGGGAGTAGCCGGGATAGTCAGCTGTAATGGCCACCATGGCATCATCACAGCTTAATTGGTAGAATATCCTGTCGATCAGCTCCACAAATATGTCCGGATCCTCCTCGAGTCCGGGATCGAGGGCCCGGTCAGGGTCCTCCGCCAGGAGGCGGGCTGTTGACCTCCCTTACAGCTTTTCACAGTTCCTGCCATGAAACGGCAAGGTAAATACTTATGACGATGAATGCAGGAAGGATAGGAGTAAAAAGTGACAACTCACCCAGCTTGGAGGGTTGTACATGGAGAATCCATCCCGTGGCTTAATGCAGATAAACTCCTCTTCCTCTCCCTTGTACAAATCGGACAGAATTTTTGCCAGAGCAGCAACTGAGTCCGGTCCCTTACGCTCGCAGCGGGTGGCATCATCTTCCCCGTTAAAGTGCCACATGGGGTGCCCTCGATATTGAAGTGGCTGCACCCCCCGCATTATGCATATTGACATAACCTCGATTATGGACAATCCTGATTGAGCTAGCACCTTTATCCGGCCCATCAGGTAAAGGACTACTCCGTTATCTTCCTCCCAAGGGCTCCGTGGGCGCCAGCTTCAGCATTTCTTCAAAGGGGCATTGTCGAACTCGGGGAGACCAATCTGAATAGGATCTGGAAGGGGGACGTCCTCCATATAAAACCACTCCGAAGGCCAGTCTTC
Source organism: Aegilops bicornis (assembly GCA_021605145.1). Classification (NCBI taxonomy): domain Eukaryota; kingdom Viridiplantae; phylum Streptophyta; class Magnoliopsida; order Poales; family Poaceae; genus Aegilops; species Aegilops bicornis. The sequence goes on along the minus strand of CM038675.1, from coordinate 199,732,708 downwards.
GGACGTCTTCTTCAGGGTACCGGACAGGTATCCGGTCCCGGCGATGCAACATATTTCGGCTCCGCCCACTTGATATATTGACCCCTTCTGTGTATGGGGCACAAGGCAGAATAGCCTCTTCCACAGCTTGAAATGAGCTTCGCAGCCCAGAAACAGCTCACAAAGGGCAACATAACCAGCGATGTGTAATATGGAAGGAGGGGAGAGATTATGGAGCTGGAGGCCATAAAACTCCAGGAGCCCGCGGAGGAACGGATGGATTGGAAATCCGAGCCCCCTTAATAAATAAGGGACAAGGCATACCCGCTCCCCCTTGGAGGGATTGGGAAAGCTCTCCGCTTGCTCCCCGCCATTATAGGTGGCGAGCCCGGCTCGAACAGGGACCATATACGCTGGAGGGAGAAATCCCTGGGTCTGTAACTTTACTAATTGGCTGTGCGGGACGGAACACTTCTTCCAATCACCGGACTTAGGGCTACTGGAGCGAGAGGAGGAGCTGCGATGGCCGGCCATGTTGGAATGGATTTTTCCGGACGCGCTTCGATGGATATTCGTCGTGGGAGGATGGTGTGATCTGGATCTAAGAATCCCCGTCTCTTTAATAGACATTTTACTCGCATGGCTAGGGTGGAAAATGTAAAAATGCACTGGCTTCTCGCATTCACTCGACACATGGAAGATAGCCATTATTGGGCACGGAAGCCAAGAAGTGCAACATTTATGGGGAGCCGGACACTACTCAACAGGGCGTCTCCGGACAGCCGGACTATATCCTTTGACCGGACTATTCGACTATGAAGATACAAGATTGAAGACTTCGTCGCGTGTCCGGATGCGACTCTCCTTGGCGTGGAAGGCAAGCTTGGCAATACGGATATGTAGATCTCCTCCCTAGTAACCGACTCTGTGTAACCCTAGCCCCCTTCGGTGTCTATATAAACCGGAGGGTTTAGTCCGTAGGACCACAACAATCCTACCATAGGCTAGCTTCTAGGGTTTAGCCTCTACGATCTCGTGGTAGATCAACTCTTGTAATACTCATATCATCAAGATCAATCAAGCAGGAAGTAGGGTATTACCTCCATAGAGAGGGCCCGAACCTGGGTAAACATCGTGTCCCCTGCCTCCTGTTACCATCCGCCTTAGACGCACAGTTCGGGACCCCCTACCCGAAATCCGCCGGTTTTGACACCGACATACACATACCCATGCATGTGTAGTGTAGATCCTTGCTTGCGAGTACTTTGGATGAGTACTCAATGGTTGCTTTTCTCCCTCTTTTCCCACTTTCCTTTTTACCTGGTTGTCACAACCAGAGGTTGGAGCCCCAGAGCTAGACGCCACCGTCGACGACGACCCCTACTACACCGAGGGCGCCTACTACTACGTGCAGGCCGCCGCCGCCGACCGGGAGTAGTTTAGGAGGATCCCAGGTAGGAGGCATGTGCCTCTTTCAATCTGTATCCCAGTTTGTGCTAGCCTTCTTAAGGCAAACTTGTTTAACTTATGTCTGTACTCAGATATTGTTGCTTCCGCTGACTCTTCTATGATCGAGCACTTGTATTCGAGCTCTCAAGGCCTCTGGCTTGTATTATGATGCTTGTATGACTTATTTTATTTTTAGAGTTGTGTTGTGATATCTTCCCGTGAGTCCTGATCTTGATCGTACACGTTTGCGTGTATGATTGGTGTATGATTGAATCGGGGGCGTCACAAGTTGGTATCAGAGCCGATTGCCTGTAGGAATGCCCCTTCCAACTCCTTGGCTGAAGTTGAGTCTAGTCATTGAAAAACTTTACTAACATGGCTGTCTAGCTTACGGGCCCATGTCGCCATTGGGTGGTATTAGGATCTTTTACTCCTCGATCTTTACTCCGAGACTCTGAACTCTCTTCTACTCGGGTTAAACGAATTTGCTAACTCTAAAACTAGGATCTCGTAACTACTTTCTCCCGGAGAGCCCCTTATTACAGATCATCGCCTGCTGCAATAGAATATTCTGAAGATACTCTACGATGTTCTCTCGAGACTTTATGCCTGTCATTTTTGCAATTTCCTATCACCGATATATCCCTATGGATAAATACATACACTTGCCATTCATACCTTCATTCGAAGTTGCTCTTGTTATTACTAGATACCACAAAATATTTTCCAATATCGCAAAATCCTTTGTGCCTACTATTAGCTCTTTTCAGCGTGAATACACCTGCAAATAATTCCTCACACTTATCGAGAATTAGTTCATCCCCAGTTGATCATGTGTTTCACAAAATTCTTTGAAATGCTATTCGGTCTTCTGAAAATCCTCAGCAGCCTATTGCTCTTGAAATTCTTGCTTGCTTGCATTACGGTTAATTCCATAAGTCTTGTAATCTTATTGACTTCCCTTATCATGTTCATTTTGAGTCTATTGATTCAATATGTTGCGAATGCCCGCAATCCTTAATCAGATCCTAAATTCATCCTTCCTGCTCAGACGTCATTTTAAACATGAGCTGGTTCTCGACCAATCAAATTACCGTCGATTGTGCCCCTAAGTCTATTCAACTTATCCATCCTTGATCAGAGCGTCTGCTTCCGATCCTTCGATTTGGAATCATAATTCCTTTGCATTTAAGCTTCGAATTATTCAGATGATTCCATAACCTGTTGCATTTGCATTCTTTCCTCTTCTGGTTGAGTACCGATACTCAGATCAGATCCTTTGTGGACCATCAAGTCCTTTGTTGGATTGTTATCCGATAGTGTCCTTCAGATTTAATCACCTTGTGAGTTATTTCCCTGATACATAATACCATTGGTAAATCCTATACTCTGATTTGGCCAACCATGCTCTGCTCTTGAGCTGGTGATGTTTACTAGGAAGTTTGTGCTATATGTTCCTAAGATGCCCCAATAGGTTGAACCAACGCCTTCCCTAATCTGTGTGAACCCGAAAGATTTTGTGGGTCATACTTATCTGGTATTGCACCAGGTAAAAATTTCCACAATTAATGTCATTTTTGAAATACGAGAGGTCAATGTAAGGTTATACATTGAAGAAGTGGGAGTCGACCTTGAACTTTGTGTTCATGCCCATGGAAACGATGTAGATCCTATCATGGAAGCTTCTTGTAATAATAACTATTTCCCTAATATAATATCATCTAGTATCTGTGAATTGATCCTTTGCAATCATGGTTCCGACCATGATTGTTCTCCTTTGATTCCATTTCTCAGACAAGATGAAGTACTTGTCTTCTGCAGATCATTTAACGTGTCCACCCTCTACTCTGCTCTATCGTCGAGTATTACACTCTGGTATCTCGAGAATATCATGGAACTGCATAACTTCTTATGGGTTCTTCATCAACTATTATTTCTCACCGATTCCAATTTGCCTTGGTTCTGGGTTGTCGTCAACCGAGAACACCGCATTGTGAATCGAGTCTCACTCCGATTCGATAACTTTAAGTAATTTTCATTGCTTAATAGTTTAATAATCCTTCAAGTCATCCCAAGCCTTATCGGCTATATCATTATCGTGGTAAATTTTAACTGTGCTACCTGGTCCTTATCCCCGGAGCACAAATTTTTACGATGAGCTAATCTTACGTCGATATCCCTTGTCATATCATTTCTCCTTGAACAACAAACTTGATTTTGAGTTTGTGTCATACTCGTGGTTCCAATAACCTTTCGCTTCATCATTCCTTTTACTTGATGTCATCACCGATTGATTACATTTTCATAAAATCTCTCGACAATTGTGTCGTGATCATCATCAACATTCTGAGCTCTTATAGGATATCAATCGAATTCGTGTTGAGAAATACCATCCTTGCCCCTCGATGATTTGTGTTATCATCGACAATATTCTTGCCTTAGCTCCAAAACAAACTTGATCGTGTTTTATATTATACCTTGAGTTCCTTGCTATCTAGCATTTGTTCTTCCTTACCTTGGAATATGACCACCTTTTATGTCCAGAATGTCATGGGAATTTCACCACCTCTTAAGAAATTCTTGATGCGGTGATACTTCTTGCCATATCCGTTCATTCCTTGGTCCGCGTGTTGTTTCTAACCGGAAAACCGACAATTGAACTATGATGTGCGACTTCAAAACTTCTAGCAACCCTATTGCTTTGAAGTTAATGGTCGATATTTCATTCTTAGACCATTGGTTATCGAATCACCATACTAACATTGATCATTCTACCTAAGTCCATATTTCGGGTGCACCTTTCAACCAATGTTTAACTGTGTATGGTTTCCTCGAGCATACCTCCTTACATCATTTGATCTCACAAATGTTATCTCCTTGTTCACATAAGTGTGGAAATCCATCTTTTGAAAATCTCAATGAATTGTTGCTGAGTTCATCAGCCACCTCCTCACCCTCTCCTTGGTTAAATGATGAACTCATGATCTGGAACTTGCTTCCATAGTTCATTTCTCGAGAATCTTGCAACTCCATCTCGTCAATTTGTGTTGCACATTTTCTTCTCAGGCATCCTAAGTCTAAGGTATACTAACACCAATCAGATCTGAACCTCGGTCAGTGCTACCTCTTGAGCACTGCGTTGGATTTCCTTGAAGAGGAAAGGGTGATGCAGTACAGTAGCGTAAGTATTTCCCTCAGTTTTTGAGAACCAAGGTATCAATCCAGTAGGAGGCTACGCACGAGTCCCTCGCACCTGCACAATACAAATTACTCCTCGCAACCAACGCGATTAAGGGGTTGTCAATCCCTTCACGGTCACTTACGAGAGTGATATCTGATAGATATGGTAGGATAATATTTTTGGTATTTTTGTGATAAAGATGCAAAGTAAAATAAAAGCAAAGTAAAAAGCAAATGAAATAACTAAGTGTAGGAAGATTAATATGATGAAGATGGACCCGGGGGCCATAGATTTCACTAGTGGCTTCTCTCAAGAGCATAAGTATTTTACAGTGGGTGAACGAATTACTGTTGAGCAATTGAAATAATTGAGCATAGTTATGAGAATATCTAGGTATGATCAGGTATATAGGCATCACGTCCGAGACAAGTAGACCGAAACGATTCTGCATCTACTACTATTACTCCACTCATCGACCGCTATCCAGCATGCATCTAGAGTATTAAGTTAAAAATAGAGTAACGCTTTAAGCAAAATGACATGATGTAGAGGAATAAATTCATGCAATATGATAAATACCCCATCTTGTTATCCTCGATGGCAACAATACAATACGTGCCTTGCACCCCTTTCTGTCACTGGGTAAGGACACCGCAAGATTGAACCCAAAGCTAAACACTTCTCCCATTGCAAGAACTACCAATCTAGTTGGCCAAACAAAACGGATAATTCGAAGAGACTTGCAAAGATAACCAATCATACAAAAAAGAATTCAGAGAAGATTCAAATATTATTCATAGATAACCTGGATCATAAACCCACAATTCATCGGTCTCAACAAAACACGCCGCAAAAAGAAGATTACATCGAATAGATCTCCACGAGAGAGGGGGAGAACATTGTATTGAGATCCAAAAATAGAGAAGAAGCCATCTAGCTAGTAACTATGGACCCAAAGGTCTGAAGTAAACTACTCACACTTCATTGGAGAGGCTATGGTGTTTATGTAGAAGCCCTCCGTGATGGGTTCCTCCTCCAGCGGAACTCCGGAACAGGCCCCGAGATGGGATCTCGTGGGTACAGAAGGTTGCGGCGGTGGAATTAGGTTTTTGGCTCCGTATCTGATCGTTTGGGGGTACGTAGGTATATATAGGAGGAAGGAGTACATCGGTGGAGCAAAAGGGGGCCCACGAGGGTGGAGTGCGCGCCCTGGGGGAGTGGGCGCGCCCCCCTACCTTGTGCCTTTCTCCTTTCTTTCTTGACGTAGGGTCCAAGTCTCCTGGATCATGTTCGGTGAGAAAATCACATTCCCGAAGGTTTCATTCCGTTTGGACTTCGTTTGATATTCCTTTTCTTCAAACTCTGAAATAGGCAAAAAACAACAATTCTGGGCTGGGCCTTCGGTTAATAGGTTAGTCCCAAAAATAATATAAAAGTGGATAATAAAGCCCATTAATGTCCAAAACAGTAGATAATATAGCATGGAGCAATCAAAAATTATAGATACATTGGAGATGTATCAAGCATCCCCAAGCTTAATTCCTGCTCGTCCTCGAGTAGGTAAATGATAAAAAAGGTAATTTTTGATGCGGAGTGGTTCTTGGCATAATTTCAATATAATTCTTCTTAATTGTGGTATGAATATTCAGATCCGAAAGTTTCAAGACAAAAGTTCATATTGACATAAAAATAATAATACTTCAAGCATACTAACAAAGCAATTATGTCTTCCCAAAATAACATGGCCAAAGAAAGTTATCCCTACAAAATCATATAGTCTGGCTATGCTCTATCTTCACCACACAAAGTATTTAAATCATGCACAACCCGATGACAAGCCAAGCAATTGTTTCATACTTTTGACATTCTCAAACTTTTTCAATCTTCACGCAATACATGAGTGTGAGCCATCGATATAGCACTATATGTGGAATAGAATGGTGGTTGTGGAGAAGACAAAAAGGGAGAAGATACTCTCACATCAACTAGGCGTATCAACGAGCTATGGAGATTCTCATCAATAGATATCAATGTGAGTGAGTAGGGATTGCCATGCAACGGATGCACTAGAGCTATAAGTATATGAAAGCTCAACAAAAGAAACTAAGTGGGTGTGCATCCAACTCGCTTGCTCACGAAGACCTTGGGCATTTTCAGGAAGCCCATCATTGGAATATACAAGCCAAGTTCTATAATGAAAAATTCGCACTAGTATATGAAAGTGACAAAATGAGAGATTCTCTATCATGAAGATCAAGGTGCTAATTTGAAGCACAAGTGTGGTAAAAGGATAGTAACATTGTCGCTTCTCTCTTTTCTCTCATTTTTTTATTTGGGCCTTTTCTCTCTTTTTTGGCCTCTTTTCTTTTTTTCGTTCGGAGTCTCATCCCGACTTGTGGGGGAATTATAGTCTCCCTCATCCTTTTCCTCGCTTGGGACAATGCTCTAAAAATGATGATCATCACACTTTTATTTTCTTACAACTCAACAATTACAACTCGATACTTAGAACAAAATATGAATCTATATGAATGCCTCCGACGGTGTACCGGGATATGCAATGAATCAAGAGTGACATGTATGAAAGAAATATGAATGGTGGCTTTGCCACAAATACTATGTCAACTACATGATCATGCTAGCAATATGACAATGATGGAGCGTGTCATAATAAACGGAACGGTGGAAAGTTGGATGTCAATATATCTCGGAATGGCTATGGAAATGCCATGATAGGTAGGTATGGTGGATGTTTTTAGGAAGATATATGGTGCGTGTATGATACCGGCAAAAAGTGCGCGGTATTAGAGAGGCTAGAAATGGTGGAAGGAGGAGAAGTGCATATAATCCATGGACTCAAGATTAGTCATAAAGAACTCATATACTTATTACAAAAATCTACAAGTTATCCAAGCAAAGTATTACGCGCATGCTCCTAGGGGGATAGATTGGTAGGAAAAGACCATCGCTCCCCCGACCGCCACTCATAAGGAAGACAATCAATAAATAAATCATGCTCCGACTTCATCACATAACGTTTCACCATACGTGCATGCTACGGTAATCACAAACTTTAACACAAGTATTTCTCAAATTCACAACTACTCAACTAGCATGACTCTAATATCACCATCTTCATATCTCAAAACAATTATCAAGTATCAAACTTCTCATAGTATTCAACACACTCATAAGAAAGTTTCACAAATCTTGAATACCAAGCATATTAGGATTATTTAAGCAAATTACCATGCTATTTAAGACTCTCAAAATAATCTAAGTGAAGCATGAGAGATCAATAGTTTCTATAAAACAAATCCACCACCGTGCTCTAAAAGATATAAGTGAAGCACTAGAGCAAAAATATATAGCTCAAAAGATATAAGTGGAGCACAAAGAGTATTCTAATAAATTCCAAATCATGTATGGCTCTTTGATACGTCTCCAACGTATCTATAATTTTTGATTGCTCCATGCTACTTTATCTACTGTTTTGGACTATATTGGGCTTTATTTTCCACTTTTATATTATTTTTGGGACTAACCTATTAACCGGAGGCCCAGCCCGAAATTGCTGTTTTTTGCCTATTTCAAGAGTTCGAAGAAAAGGAATATCAAACGGAGTCCAAACGGAATGAAACCTTCGGGAATGTGATTTTCTCACCGAACGTGATCCAGGAGACTTGGAACCTACTCCAAGAAGTAACAGAGGCGGTCATGAGGGTGGGGGGCGCCCCCCCTAGGGCGCGCCCCCTGCCTCGTGGGCTCCACGTTGCTCCACCGACGTACTCCTTCCTCCTTTATATACCTACGTACCCCCAAACGATCAGAACAGGAGCCAAAAAACCTAATTCCACCACCGCAACTTCTTGTATCCACGAGGTTCCATCTTGGGGCCTGTTGCGGAGCTCCGCCGGAGGGGGCATCCACCACGGAGGGCTTCTACATCATCGCCATAGCCCCTCCTATGAAGTGTGAGTAGTTTACTTCAGACCTTCGGGTCCATAGCTAGTAGCTAGATGGCTTCTTCTCTCTTTTTGGGTCTCAATACAATGTTCTCCCCCTCTCTCGTGGAGATCTATTCGATGTAATCTTCTTTTTGCGGCGTGTTTGTTGGGACCGATGAATTGGGGTTTATGATCCAGATTATCTATGAATAATATTTGAATCTTCTCTGAATTCTTTTTTGTATGATTGGTTATCTTTGCAAGTCTCTTTGAATTATCCGTTTGGTTTGGCCAACTAGATTGGTAGTTCTTGCAATGGGAGAAGTGTTTAGCTTTGGGTTCAATCTTGCGGCGTCCTTACCCAGTGACAGAAAGGGGTGCAAGGCACGTATTGTATTGTTGCCATCGAGGATAACAAGATGGGGTATTTATCATATTGCATGAATTTATTCCTCTACATCATGTCATTTTTCTTAAAGCGTTACTCTGTTTTTAACTTAATACTCTAGATGCATCTTTGGATAGCGGTCGATGAGTGGAGTAATAGTAGTAGATGCAGAATCGTTTGGTCTACTTGTCACGGACGTGATGCCTATATTCATGATCATACCTAGATATACTCATAACTATGCTCAGTTCATCAATTGCTCAACAAGTAATTTGTTCACCCATCGTAGAATACTTATGCTCTTGAGAGAAGCCACTAGTGAAACCTATGGCCCCCGGGTCTATTCTCATCATATCAATCTCCATTACTTTAATACTTGCTTTGTTTTTACTTTGCCTTTTACTTTTTGCTTTGCATCTATATACCAAAAATACCAAAAATATTATTTATCACCTCTATCAGATCTTACTCTCGTAAGTCACCGTGAAGGGATTGACAACCCCTAATCACGTTGGTTGCGAGGAGCTATCGTTTTGTGCTGGTACGAGGGACTTGTGCGTGGCCTCCTACTGGATTGATACCTTGGTTCTCAAAAACTGAGCGAAATACTTATGCTACTTTGCTGCATCATCCTCTCTTCTTCGGGGAAATCCAACGCAGTGCTCAAGAGGTAGCAAGAAGAATTTCTGGCACCGTTGCCAGGGAGGCTCACGCAAGAGCAAGTCAAGCACCATACCAAGTACCCATCACAATCCCTATCTCTCACATTACATTATTTTCCATTTGCCTCTTGTTTTCCTCCCCCCCCACTTCACCCTTGTCGTTTTATTCGCCTTCTCTTTTTGTTCGCCTTCTTCCCGTATGTATCTTTGTTTGTGTTTCCTTGTGCCGTCTTTATGCTTGCATCTTCGCTTGCTGAAAATCTATTGATATGGATCCACTTAAAGTGTTCTACTTGGATCATCTTCGATCCTTATGCGCTCGTGCTGAAACCCCAACTAGCCTAGTTGATGGGAAATCTTTAGATGAGCATGCTCTTTTTGTGCGTCATCGTTTGTCTGAAAAGGGGAAGCTCTTATGGTATCATGTAAATAGTTTGCTATGCTATGCTTCGAATCTTTGTGAAATGTGTGATTTTACTTGTTGCTCTAAGAACCCTAAAAAACACTTTCCCTACCTATGTGAGTTCAATGATAATGAAATCTTATCTTCTTATGCAAAAGGGTGTTTATAGTTACTATGATACCAAATAAATTGAAGAATTTGTCATTTTTAAGGGTGCTCATCAAGTTGCTTCTCTGATTGAAAAGTATGATTTTACTCTCAACAAATCTGAAAATTCCGTCATACTTAAATATTGCAATGAAAACCTTGCTCATAATGTCTATGTCCAAGAATTTATTGAAAGAATGACCGTTGCTTTGGAAGAAAAAAATGATATGCATGAATCTATAGATAATGATGATTCTGATGATTTGGTTGAAATATCCCTTGATGAACATGATGCTTGCTATTCTTGTGGTCATGATGCTAATATTTATGAAGACGAATTTGCTATAGTTCCGTATGTTAAGCATGAGATCGTTGCTATTGCACCCATGCTTGATAGTTCCCTCGATGAAAAGCATGATTTCAATGATTTTACTATAAATTCTCTTGATGTCAATTTTGCTAATAATATGCAAAACCCTAAGCTTGGGGATGCCAGTTTTGCTATGTTTATTACTTGTTGCAATGATCATGATTGGGGTGATTCTTCTTATGATCTTGAAAATTTATTTAATCCCCATGATGAATATGAGATTGATAAGATTGTTTGCAATAATATTGAAAGTGGGTTTGGAAGAGCGTCAACTTTAGATCCCACATATTTGGATAACATTCAATCTTATGACATTTTTTATAAAAGTGGGCTTGGAGAAATCATGACTTTTGTTAATGATAATCCCACTATTTTGGAAAGTGTCAACTTCGCATGCATGTGGATCGTGTTGAGAATATGTTATGTGATAGCTATATTGTTTAATTTTCTTATGATCCTACATGTAATTATTATGAGAGAGGAAAATATGGTTGTAGAAATTTTCATGTTACTAAATTAGCTCTCGTTATGTTGAGATTGCTCTTGTTTCTTTCCCCTTCCTTGCATATGCTAGTTTTTGCTTGCCTTGATAATTTGTTTGCCTATAAGATGCCTATGTATAGAAAGTATGTTAGACTTAATTGTGTTTTTCACATGTTTTATGATGCTCTCTTTATGCTTCAATTCTTGTCTTTCACGTGAGCATCATTGAAATTTTAATGCCTAGCTAGGGGCGTTAAACGATAGCGCTTGTTGGGAGGCAACCCAATTTTATTTTTAGTTTTTAGTTTTTGCTTCTGTTTAGGAATAAACAATCCATCTAGCCTCTGTTTAGATGTGGTTTTATGTTTTAATTAGTGTTTGTGCCAAGCTAGACCTATTGGATCTTCTTGGATGATAGTTATTTGATCTTGCTGTAATTTCCAGAAACTTTGCGCTCAGTTCCCGAATTATTAAAAATCACCAGAATGTGATAAAATACTGATTCCAATTTCTTCTGATCAATAACAAATTTTCTAGGCCGTCTAATTTTGGTAGATTTTTTGGAGTTCCAGAAGTTTGCGTTAGTTACAGATTACTACAGACTGTTCTGTTTTTGGCAGATTCTGTTTTTCGTGTGTTGTTTGCTTATTTTGATGAATCTATGGCTAGTAAAATAGTTTAAGATCCATAGAGAAGTTGGAATACAGTAGGTTTAACACCAATATAAATAAAGAATGAGTTCATTACAGTACCTTAAAGTAGTCTTTTGTTTTCCTTCTCTAACAGAGCTCACGAGATTTCTATTGAGTTTTGTGTTGTGAAGTTTTCAAGTTTTGGGTAAATTCTTTTGATGGATTATGGAACAAGGAGTGGAAAGAGCCTAAGATTGGGGGTGCCCATGGCAACCCCAAGATAATGCAAGGACACCAAAAATTCAAAGCTTGGGGATGCCCCGGAAGGCATCCCTCTTTCGTCTACTTCCATCGGTAATTTACTTGGAGCTATATTTTTATTCACCACATGATATGTGTTTTGCTTGGAGCGTCTTGTATTATTTTATGCGTCTTTGCTTGTTAGTTTACCACAATCATCCTTGCTGTACAAACCTTTTGAGAGAGCCATACATGAATTGGAATTTGATAGAATACTCTATGTGCTTCACTTATATCTTTTGAGCTTGATAGTTTTGCTCATAGTGCTTCACTTATATCTTTTAGAGCGTGATAATTTTTGCTCTAGTGCTTCACTTAGATCTTTTAGAGCACGGTGGTGGATTTGTTTTAAAGAAACTATTGATCTCTCATGCTTCACCTAGATTATTTTGAGAGTCATTAATAGCATGGTAATTTGCTTAATATTAATATACTTGTTATTCAAGATATGTGAAACTTTCTTTTGAGTGCGTTGAATACTAAGAAAAGTTTGATGCTTGATAATTGTTTTGAGATATGAAGATGGTGATATTAGAGTCATGCTAGTTGAGTAGTTGTGAATTTAAAGAATACTTGTGTTGAAGTTTGTGATTCCCGTAGCATGCACGTATGGTGAACCGTTATGTGATGAACTCGGAGCATGATTTCTTTATTGATTGTCTTACTTATGAGTGGCGGTCGGGGACGAGCGATGGTCTTTTCCTACCAATCTATCCCCCTAGGAGCATGCGCGTAATACTTTGCTTTGATAACTTCTAGATTTTTGCAATAAGTATATGAGTTCTTTATGACTAATGTTGAGTCCATGGATTATACACACTTTTTCCCATCCTTCCACCATTGCTAGCCTCTCTAATACCGCACACTTTTCACCGGTATCATACACCCACCATATATCTTCCTCAAAACAGCCACCATACCTACCTATTATGGCATTTTCATAGCCATTCCGAGATATATTGCCATCCAACTTTCCACCGTTCCGTTTATTATGACACGCTCCATCATTGTCATATTGCTAGCATGATTATGTACTTGACATCATATTTGTGACAAAGCCACCTTTCATAATTCTTTCATAGATGTCACTCATGTTTCATTGCATATCCTGGTACACCACCGGAGACATTCATATAGAGTCATACTTTGTTCTTAGAATCGAGTTGTAATTGTTGAGTTGTAAGAAAAAATAAAAGTGTGATGATCATCATTATTAGAGCATTGTCCCAAGTGAGGAAAGGTTGATGGAGACTATGATTCCCCCACAAGTCGGGATGAGACTCCGGACGAGAAATAAAAAAAAAGAAAAATAAAAATGAAAAAAAAGAGGCCATAAAAAAGAAGAAGAAGAAAAGGCCCAAATAAAAAAAATGAGAGAAAAATAGAGAAGGGACAATGTTACTATCCTTTTACCACACTTGTGCTTCAAAGTAGCACCAAGATCTTCATGATAGAGAGTCTCTGATTTTGTCACTTTTATATACTAGTGGGAATTTTTCATTATAGAACTTGGCTTGTATATTCCAATGACGGGCTTCCTCAAATTGCCCTAGGTCTTCGTGAGCAAGCGAGTTGGATGCACACCCACTTAGTTTCTTTTGTTGAGCTTTCATATACTTATAGCTCTAGTGCATCCGTTGCATGGCAATCCCTACTCACTCACATTGAAATCTATTGATGGGCATCTCCATAGCCCGTTGATACGCCTAGTTGATGTGAGACTATCTTCCCTTTTTGTCTTCTCCACAACCACCATTCTATTCCACATATAGTGCTATATCCATGGCTCACGCTCAAGTATTGCGTGAAGATTGAAAAAGTTTTGAAAATGTTAAAGTATGAAACAATTGCTTGGCTTGTCATCGGGGTTGTGCATGATCTAAATAATATGTGTGGGGAAGATGGAGCATAGCCAGACTATATGATTTTGTAGGGATAACTTTCTTTGGCCATGTTATTTTGAGAAGACATAATTGCTTAGTTAGTATGCTTGAAGTATTATTATTTTTATGTCAATATGAACTTTTGTCTTGAATCTTTCTGATCTGAATATTCATACCACAATTAAGAAGATTTACATTGAAATTATGCCAAAGTATCACTCCGCATCAAAAATTCTCTTTTTATCATTTACCTACTCGAGGAGGAGCAGGAATTAAGCTTGGGGATGCCTGATACGTCTCCAACGTATCTATAATTTTTTATTGCTCCATGCTACTTTATCTACTATTTTGGACTAAATTGGGCTTTATTTTCCACTTTTATATTATTTTTGTGACTAACCTATTAATCGGAGGCCCAGCCCAGAATTGCTGTCTTTTGCCTATTTTAGTGTTTCGAAGAAACGGAATATCAAACGGAGTCCAAATGGAATGAAACCTTCGGGAACGTGATTTTCTCACCGAACGTGATCCAGGAGACTTGGACCCTACTCCAAGAAGTAACAGAGGCAGTCACGAGGGTGGGGGCGCGCCCTCCCCCCTAGGGCGCGCCCCCCTGCCTCGTGGGCCCCCTGTTGCTCCACCGACGTACTCCTTTCTCCTATATATACCTACCTACCCCCAAACGATCAGAACAGGAGCCAAAAAACCTAATTCCACCGCCGCAACTTCCTGTATCCACGAGATCCCATCTTGTGGCCTGTTCCGAAGCTCCGCCGGAGGGGGCATCCACCACGGAGGGCTTCTACATCATCACCATAGCCCCTCCGATGAAGTGTGAGTAGTTTACTTTAGACCTTCGGGTCCATAGCTAGTAGCTAGATGGCTTCTTCTATCTTTTTGGATCTCAATACAATGTTCTCCCCCTCTCTTGTGGAGATCTATTCGATGTTATCTTGTTTTTGCGGCGTGTTTGTTGAGACCGAAGAATTGTGGGTTTATGATCCAGATTATCTATGAATAATATTTGAATCTTCTCTGAATTATTTTTTGTATGATTGGTTATCTTTGCAAGTCTCTTCGAATTATCCATTTGGTTTGGCCAACTAGATTGGTAGTTCTTGCAATGGGAGAAGTGTTTAGCTTTGGGTTCAATCTTGCGGTGTCCTTACCCAGTGATAGAAAGGGGTGCAAGGCACGTATTGTATTGTTGCCATCGAGGATAACAAGATGTGGTATTTACCATATTGCATGAATTTATTCCTCTACATCATGTCATCTTGCTTAAAGCGTTACTCTGTTTTTAACTAGCATATCCAAGCTTAGGGTTTTGCATATTATTAGCATAATTTACATCAATAGAATTTATAATAAAATCATTGCAATCATGCTTTTTATTCAAAGATCTATCATGAATCACTTCATAAAGCAGTTCATCACAATTTTCAGATTCACGGATTTCAAGCAAAACCTTATAAAGATAATCTAGTGCATCCGAATTGGTTCATCATAATTGGATCTCTTAAAAAGATTGGCAAGCGGATGAGGATCCATAGATATTAGCTTCTCTGTTTAGGAATAAATACTCAACTATTTCAACCAAACGAGCAAACGAGCCAAGTAAGACATCAAGGCAAACGAAAAGACGAACGGAAAAGAGATGGCGAATAAAACGGCAAGGGTGAAGTGGGGGAGAGGAAAACGAGAGGCAAATGGCAAATAATATAATGCGGGAGATAAGGGATTGTGATAGGTACTTGGTATGTTGACTTTTGCGTAGACTCCCCGGCAAGAACGGCGCCGTAAATCTTCTCTCGCTACCTCTTGAGCACCGCGTTGGATTTCCTTGAAGAGGAAAGGGTGATGCAGCACAGTAGCGTAAGTATTTCCCTCAGTTTTTGAGAACCAAGGTATCAATCCAGTAGGAGGCTACGCGCGAGTCCCTCGCACCTGCACAATACAAATAACTCCTCGCAACCAACACGATAAGGGGTTGTCAATCCCTTCACGGTCACTTACGAAAGTGAGATCTGATAGGATAATATTTTTGGTATTTTTGTGATAAAAATGCAAAGTAAAATAAAAGCAAAGGAAATAACTAAGTGTAGGAAGATTAATATGATGAAGATAGACCCGGGGGCCATAGGTTTCACTAGTGGCTTCTCTCAAGAGCATAAGTATTTTACGGTGGGTGAACGAATTCTTTGTTGAGCAATTGACAGAACTGAGCATAATTATGAGAATATCTAGGTATGATCATGTATATAGGCATCACGTCCGAGACAAGTAGACCGACTCCTGCCTGCATCTACTAATATTACTCCACTCATCGACCGCTATCCACTATGCATCTAGAGTATTAAGTTCAAGAAAACAGAGTAACGCCTTAAGCAAGATGACATGATGTAGAGGGATAAATCCATGCAATATGATAAAAACCCCATCTTGTTATCCTCGATGGCAACAATACAATACGTGCCTTGCTGCCCCTCACATCCTTTGGGAAAGGACACCGCAAGATTGAACCCAAAGCTAAGCACTTCTCCCATTGCAAGAAAGATCAATCTAGTAGGCCAAACCAAACTGATAATTCGAAGATACTTGCAAAGATAACCAATCATACATAAAAGAATTCAGAGAAGATTCAAATATTGTTCAAAGATAATCTTGATCATAAACTCACAATTCATCGGTCTCAACAAACACAACGCAAAAAGAAGATTACATCGAATAGATCTCCACGATAGAGGGGGAGAACATTGTATTGAGATCCAAAAAGAGAGAAGAAGCCATCTAGCTACTAACTATGGACCCAAAGGTCTGAAGTAAACTACTCACACTTCATTGGAGAGGCTATGGTGTTGATGTAGAAGCCCTTCGTGATGGGTTCCTCCTTCAAGTGAGCTCCTAATGTGCCCCAAGATGGGATCTCGTGGGTACAGAAGGTTGCGGCGGTGGAATTAGGTTTTTGGCTCAGTATCTGATCGTTTGGGGGTACGTAGGTATATATAGGAGGAAGGAGTATGTCGGTGGAGCGACAGGGGGCCCACGAGGGTGGAGGGCGCGCCCTGGGGGGTGGGCGCACCCCCCTACCTCGTACCTTCCTCCTTTCTTTCTTGACGTAGGGTCCAAGTCTCGTGGATCATGTTCGGTGAGAAAATCACGTTCCCGAAGGTTTCATTCCGTTTGGACTCCGTTTGATATTCCTTTTCTTCAAAACTTTGAAATAGACAAAAAATAGCAATTCTGGGCTGGGCCTCCGCTTAATAGGTTAGTCCCAAAAATAATATAAAAGTTGATAATAAAGCCCATTAATGTCCAAAACTGTAGATAATATAACATGGAGCAAACAAAAATTATAGATATGTTGGAGACGTATCAGTCAGATATGATGGTTGGAACATATTTCCAAGAGTTAAAACATTGGTCTTTATGTGACCCGGTAAGGTGATGTTGTGCCTAGCACACCTGGTGGGGCCCCTATTGTTATAGTTTCCTTTTTAGCAAATTTAACCATTCTTCCATGAGGAAATTGTAAGACTTATTCTATAAGTTGTTCCTAATGGATCCTTTCTGTATCCAGAGTCCGACCTTTGCTTGAAGACCATGACAATGCTATCTCGAAGCATGTGTGTGGTACTCCTATCTTCAATAAGAACATTTGAAGCACAATGCTATTTATCATTTATTCAAACACTGTTGTTTGTGTAATGTCATGAAATTCCTCTCCCCTTACCTAATTGGTTACATACTTGGAGCCCTATCCTTAATATCTTGCTCTGCCTTTCTTTGGGAAAGATATACTCTAATACTTGAGTATAAACACCTTTTCCTTTCCATTGGTCTGATTAATTTAATAATCACATTTTCCTTCCCATTGTTTGGTTAACCTTTCTTGTGACCTATATGATATAAGCGGTAATATTTCCCTGCTTATGTAAACACCTCGTTGTACCACTTTGTCAGTAAGACCCTGTTACTTTTGTTGATGACACTCCGGTAACCGCCGATGGACGAGAACTTTGCCTATTGGTCCGCCTCGTTCAACGAGTAGGAAAATGATTCTCTTCGTCCCTCGCCCTTGGTACCGATGTTGTTGCCGACATAAATGATAGGCTATCCTCTAACATGCCTTGCTTACATGATCACGCAAGATGTCACCATTCCATGTACTTTTAACCCACATGGTGGGCCCATAACCCATAGTTCAACATGATCGAAACCTGGTTCTTCTGCACACACCCCTGTTTCCAAAGTTATTCCACCCACTTGGCTTCGTATGTAATTCACAGGCCACCTTCCTAGTGATCTATTCTGGTACCAGACGCAATACTTTCCCATTGCTCTAAACCCCTGTCACATTTCGTTTCAGGCGACAAACGGTTGCCTATCCACTTGAAAGTCCTTATTTCACCTTCTTAACTTACTCTCGATGACTTCTCAAATTTCAACTCGAGAGGTGACTCTATACCTCGTTTACTGAGATAGCCCCTAGGTACCTAACATGTATTGAGCTTCGTACTTGACGAGTTTCCCCCCTTATCTTTTTCGTAAGTACGATGGAGACCCCGAAGCAAGAATGGCGACTTCATCATGATGCCTGTATGCATTGAAATGAAGACATCAACGCTATGGATCAACCTCTTCGAGAAGAGCAACCAAGGCCGAGAAGATCTGTTAGAATTTCGTAGCCAAAACTTCCCCCATACTCCATCTCTTAAATCTTGGGACGAGATTTCTTGTAGTAGAGGAGATTTGTGACGCCCGGATAATTAAGCTACAGTAACCCTGTACTAATGATGCCATGTCACCTCGATTACTATTGCTAATCTCGCCTTAGTTCGAAACCGATTCAAATTCAAAATCTAAATCAAGCAAACAATAAAAGTTTTCAAATATTAAAACTAAAATGTTCGGAGTGAACCAAATATTGCATAGGTAATTATTGTGTTGAAACCACACCTTTATAAAATGTTTAAATACTATAATATGAATAAAACAACAACAAAAAGAATTATTTAAATACCTTTTGTAATTAATAAAATGTCAAACTAATTTATTTGAGAGCTAGACTTTTTGTGACTATGGACTAAGTTTAAATATTAATTTAGATATTAAGTGTATATTTTACTGAGCATCTCTCTTCCTCCCCTCACTCCACGCGCTCGATTGCAAGCTCTAGCAACCGATCCACCGTTGGCTGAAAGCTTGCTCCGCCGCTCACCTCTCCGTCGCGGCCACAGGTCACGTTGCTGGCGTCTGAGCACACCATCGTGCTCAACATCTCCGTAGGATGCCGTAGAACCCACTGTCTCTTTCCCTCGTGCCCCCTGCGTCTTCCCCGTCGGTGCTGTGCTTCGGCCACCGCCTCGGCTCATCGCCGGTGCCATTCCCAACCACCTCGGCACCTGCCGCTTGCCGCACCGACGCGCGCGAGCGTCAGCTCACCGTAGGACCTAACCGCACTCCAAATGGGCCACTTTGGCCGCTTCCGTTGTCCGCGTCATTGCCGTCGGTTTGGTCACCGGGGCGCAAGATCAAGATGAACACCGGCGGGACCCGCCCGTCAGGCCATTAGTTAACAGCCGTCACTAACACCCACTTACCGGTGGGCCCACCTACTGTAGAGTTTAAATAAATTAAACTAACACTGTTATTAATCTAGGACACTGACAGCCGGACCCCGCCCTGTTAATGAACTAATTAAATTAACTAAACCATTGTTGTTTAGCTTACTCGCTGACTACTGGGCCCGACTGGTCAGTTTGACCAGTCAACCTGCTGACTGGGCTAGTCCCAGTCTATGACAGGTGGGCCCCATGTTGACCTGTTTACCAGTCAAATGGTCAACTGTTGACCTGCTGACTCAGCAGGCTGGCCCCACCTGTCAGCCTGTAATGCCACTACTGTGTACACTTCTCTATGTACACCTAGCATTTAGTATTTAATATATTTTCGAATTAAGTAAATTCCAGAAATTCAGAAAATGATTTAAAACTTTAAAAATTAATATAAAATAATCTGTAACTCGGATAAAAATACTTTAAACATGAAAGTTGCTCAGAACGACGAGACGAATCCAAATAGGCCAGCCCGTTCGTCCGCCACACATCCCTAGCATAGCGAACACGCAACTTTCTCCTCCGGTTTGTTTGTCCGAAAACGCGGAACACCGGCGATATTTTCCCGGTTGTTTTCCCCCTTTGCTGGTATCACCTCCTACTCCGTTAGGGCACACCTAGCAGCGTTATTTTTCATGTCATGCATCGATATGCATCTGTTTGCATTGTATTCAATGTTTCTTCCCCGCTCTTCTCTCCGGTAGACTACGAGACTGATGCCTCTGCTGGTGCCCCGATCGACTACATTTTTTACGACCCCTCCTTCTTGCTAGAGCAACCAGGCAAGCCCCCCTTGATCACCAGATATAGCCTATTCTTATCTCTACTTCTTGCATTAGAGTAGCATAGCATGTTACTACTTTCCGTTAATCCTATCCTGATGCATAGCCTGTCCTTGCTACTACTGTTGTTACCTTTACCTACAATCTACATGCTTAGTATAGGATGCTATTATTCCATTGATGGCCCTACATTCTTGTCCGTCTGCCATGCTGTACTACCGGGCCGTGATCACGGATATATACTTACATACATATTATATGATACATGTGGTGACTAAAGTCGGGTCGGCTTGTAGAGTACCCGCAAGTGATTCCGATGTGGGGGGCTGGAAGAACAGGTGGCTCCATCCCGGTAGAGGTGGGCCTGGGTTCCCAAAGGCCCCCGACTGTTACTTTGTGGCGGAGCGACAGGGAAGGTTGAGACCACCTAGGAGAGAGGTGGGCCTGGCTCTGGTCGGCGTCCGCGGCTACTTCATAATAACACGCTTAACGAGATCTTGGTATTTGATCTGTGTTGGGTCGTTGACCTTATACGCACTAACCGCCATGTGGGACAAGATATGGGCAACCGGCGTTGTGGTATCAGCCGAAGCCTTCGTGATGTCAGCGACTGAGCGGTGCACTCTGGATTGGACCGTTAGCCTGTGCTTGTATTAAGGGGGCTAGGTCTGCTTCCGGCCGCCCTCGCAACATGCAGGTGTGCAATGGGCGATGGGCCCAGACCCCTGCGCCATAGGATTTAGACTGACGTGCTGACCTCTCTGTTGTGCCTAGGTAGGGTTGTGACATGTTGATCTTCCGAGGCCGGGCATGACCCAGGAAAGTGTGTCCAGCCAAAGGGGATTGAGCGTGTCGGGTAATGTGGTGCACCCCTGCAGGGAAGTTTGTCTATTCGAATAGCCGTGATCTTCGGTAACAGGACGACTTGGAGTTGTACCTTGACCTTATGACAACTAGAATCGGATACGTAATAAAACACACCCTTCCAAGTGCCAGATACAACCCGGGGATCGCTCTCTAACAGGGCGACGAGGAGAGGATCGCCGGGTAGGATTATGCTATGCGTTGATACTTGGTGAACTTACCATCTATTCTCTTCTACATGCTGCAAGATGGAGGCTGCCAGAAGCGTAGTCTTCGACATGACTAGCTATCCCCCTCTTATTCTGGCTTTCTGCAGTTCAGTCCACCAATATTGCCCCTTTACACAGATACCCATGCATGTGTAGTGTAAATCCTTGCTTGCGAGTACTTTGGATGAGTACTCATGGTTGCTTTTCTCCCTCTTTTCCCCCTTTCCTTTTTACCTGGTTGTCGCAACCAGAGGTTGGAGCCCCGGAGATAGATGCCACCGTCGACGACGACCCCTACTACACCGAGGGTGCCTACTACTACGTGCAGGTCGCCGCCGCCGACTAGGAGTAGTTTAGGAGGATCCCAGGCAGGAGGCATGCGCCTCTTTCGATCTGTATCCCAGTTTGTGCTATCGTTCTTAAGGCAAACTTGTTTAACTTATGTCTGTACTCAGATATTGTTGCTTCTGCTGACTCATCTATGATCGAGCACTTGTATTCGAGCCCTCGAGGCCCCTTGTCGTGGAATTAACATGTCAGATGTCCTTAGTGTCAGGACTTAGTCGCGAGGCCAACACATCTATGTGGTAGCTTGAGAGGGGTTGAGCGGAATCAAGAGACACAACACAAGACAGGGATTTAGACAGCTTCGGGCCCCGGGAAACATCATCCGTAAAACCCTACATGCTGTTTGAGGCTAGGTCTCATTATCATCATGAGGGAGTCGCCAGAAACCGGCTCTCCTCTTAGTGTCTAGCCCTAAGATTGTTTATTCTTGCTTGTAGCTTGTCCCTCTTTGGGGAGCCCTGCCCCTCCTTATATATGTTGAAGGGGCGGGTTACATGTGGAGTCCTATTAGGATTAGGACTAGTCTATCTCTAATGCAAACCGGATACAAGTCCTGGTCTTAACTCCTTGTAAGGTAAATATTCCTCATGCCTTTCCTCTTAAACCGCCCACAATAATTGAACCGCCTTCATGAACCGCCAGACGAGCCACCGGGTCTTGTCGCTCCTCCGACCGTCACGGGTCACCAAAGGAGTGACAACGTCTGGCGGGTTGTCGGTAAATCGCCAGTCACGGCGGGTCACTAGATGAATATCGCCAAGTGCCGCGGGACCTCAAATAAATCGCCAAGTCCGCCGGTTAACTTCCGCCGGTTTACACCACGGGTATATCCTCGACATTAGCCCCCAAGTTTAACTTGGATTTATCCATGGTAAACTTATGCTGCAAAATAAACACCGTAACAAATTTGGCAGGTTGTGCTCCGGTTAAGAATTCTTGTAGACCGCACCGACCGATCGTCCTTAAGTCCTTTGTCATTTCCTCCTTCTAGAAAATCCGAGTCAATAACCAGCTTCATACTCAAATTGCTAATGTTGGCTTCTTATAGAAAAAATATTGTGAAGAATAATCCACTTGAGTCGGCTTCCAAAGCGCCGGTTTAAGAAATATTGGTCTTGAAATACTCATCTGATATTCAACCGGTTTGAAGATGCAGAACTTGCCGGTTTTATCATTTCCAAAGTCTGTCGGGTTATAAAAACTTGATAATTTTGAGTCATGATTGTTGCAGACACCGGTTCATGGTCGTTGCCAACGCCGGTTCATGATTATTAATGACGCCGGGTTGCAGCCACAGGGTCATAATGATTGGTGACGCTGGGTCAACCTAGTTTGCTCAATCAGAGAATTTGACAATATTTCTTCGATAATAATGTAATACCTGTAGCCCCCAAGTCTTTTGAGCAGAACAAAGTGGTGGCTTAAGACTTTGCTTCAATATAAATACTGCCACTTTTAAAGAAATCCATGTTGTTCATCCCAGTGACTAGTAAAAACTGAATACTCTGATTGAGCAATGATGTGTAGCCCCCAAGGGCCGTCTCAGTAAGATAATATTGAGCTGGACTTAATATATACTTCAATGAAAATAACATCATATGATGTAACCCCCATCACGGGACTTGAATCCACGTCCACAAGGTTAAGAGCCTTGTGCTTTACCAACTGAGAAGTGGACCCTTCAATATAATGAATAAAAAGCTTTGTACCTTCAACTGTTGACAGGAGCAATTGGTAGCCCCCAAGGGCCGGCTCATCATAATGTGATGAGTCGGGTCTTCAATAAGATGAACAAAAATGACTTTGCATTAGCCCCCAAGTGTCATGGTGCATGCTTGCAGCGACACGAGACTTGCATATTTGATTTAATCTCGACTTTGAATAATGTAGCCCCCAAGTGCCGGGTCGTAAGCCTGCAGCGACTCGGGACTATTCCCTCCATTGTAGAATAAATCATACCCCTTGATGAAATAATAGCCATTCTTGTTGAAGCGACTTTGAAAACCTCAATCATAATATTGGTTATTGATAACCATAATAAAAATCTAGCCATGTTGGCTATTCAAGATAATATAATCTGGTATGAAAAACCTTATTCATTCAATATCATAATGAAAATTCAGCCAAGTTTGGCTATTTGAATAATATAACCCAATGATTTATAAGCGCATGATTCCAATGGCGCAATCCAAATATGTACTGGCGACTTATAGTCCAAAGCCAGGCCGGGTTAACAAACACCGGATAATTTCTCATCATATACTGGCGACTTATCGTCTTAAAGCCAGGCTGGTTTAATAAACACCGGATAATTTATCATCATGCTTTATTCAACCTCTCTCTGCATACAACAAGTTTAAAGTGTCCTGGCGGTTTACCGGCGGACGGGTCATAATGCCCAACATATAACCCAGGTTTATAACCAAGGCTGCACTTAAGAATAATCAATGAAATATATCATACCTGTGACATTGAATCACATCATTGGTTTACCAACTTTTTGTAGTAAGGGTGATAACCCCAATCTTGAGTAATGATAACTCCTTTCATACTGTGTCGGTTTATCATAAAACCGCACTGGTTGTGATAAACACCGGTTTAACCATATATATCATGGCGACTCATAGTCAAACCAGACCGGCGGATAGTCTACGGATTATGATTTGATCATGTAATCGACAACTTGTAATTGAAAGTCAAGCCGTGTTAATGAACACCAGTTTACTCCATAATAAGATGGTAACATAAAATCAAATCGGGCAGATAGTCTCCGGAATAAGATTTGACCGTGTTCCGCCAATTTGTAGTTGACAGTCGAACCGGATTAACAATGTCGGTTTAAAAACCGCAACAAAAATCAAATAACAGTTATGAAAAAATATGGAAGCAAAGGCAATGATAAAACCGTTTGCAAAAAGAGGCTTTACTGAGCCGATTAGAAGGTGTTACCATGGTCGGACACGACCAAGCTCCCAATAAGGTGTAGCTATGGTTCAAGTCAGCCAGGTCCCCAACTGAAACCGTGGCATTATGCCGATCAAGTGGCGTGGCAATGGTTCGGGTTCGACCAAGCCCCCAAGTGACTCTATGGCCTTAGGCCGATCAAGAGGCGTCTGGTTCAGACTTGACCATGTCCCCAAGTGATCTGGTGGCTTTCGCCTATCAAAAGGTGTTGCATTGGTTCGGACACGACCAAGCCCCCAAGTGATATTGTGGCATTGCACCGATCAAGAGGTGTGACTATGGTTCAGACATGACCAAGCCCCCAAGTGATCAATAATATGATAAGCCAATAAGGCATGATACCCATGTTTGAACCGCGCATCATGGCAACAGGTCCTCTTTGGCACCCTTTAACTTTTTGCAAGAGATAAATCCTTCTTGAACCGGAAATTCTTAAACCGGATATTGAGAGCTTCGAAGCTTTGTGGGAGATATCTTCCCATTAAGCCGGAATCCCTCTTTTTAAGGCGGAAATTTTCTGACGGCCTTTAAATTTGCACCAATATGGCGGTTTAGGGTCCTCGTGACAGACAACTTTGCAGGCCAACGTAATTGCTTTTTTAAAGAAGGCAATATATAATATATATATTGGATGGATTTCACCTGATATATCATGCCAGGGGTTATCCACCGTGGAGTTGATGATCACCATGATGAAGCGGAAATCAATCACGGGCGGTTCGACCGTGAGAGCAGACAG
The DNA here is from genome assembly GCA_021605145.1 of Aegilops bicornis. Taxonomy (NCBI): domain Eukaryota; kingdom Viridiplantae; phylum Streptophyta; class Magnoliopsida; order Poales; family Poaceae; genus Aegilops; species Aegilops bicornis. The sequence continues at coordinate 199,707,360 of CM038675.1, read as the reverse complement.
ATGAGCCGGCCGCGGCGTTGTACGCCAGCGTGGACGGCGAATCAATTGCAGGAGCGGTAAACCGCGCGGACGACGAGTCGATCACTGGCGTGGTTCCAGCGAGTTGATGTAGATCGAGCTGCACGGGAAGCGGCTTGCACACACCCATTCAACAGCAAACAGGTGCGAACGCCAGTGCTTGATGGTGCTAGCACACACTCCATAGGCACAGCATGGCACCAGCTTGATAATGGATCTTAGTCCTGCACAAAATATATTGCGGACCAAATAATTGTTCCTTGATGAAACAATACATAAAAAATAGACAGAAAAAATAGCACCTGGTGTTTATGAACCACAGATGGTCTGGAGATACCCGTAGATAACCTTTCTGTGCTGTTAGTGAATTCTGTTTAATCCTTACGTATGCATCCAAAGGATTTTCAACAACACCTGATCACTTTGACTTTTCGTCCAACAAGCCCTTCTTTTAATCAAGAGGCATGAGACATATCTCTTCTCCTCAATTTTTTTCATCAATCTGCAAGGGAGCGTACGAGCGCAAGCCGTGTGATAGGACGACTAGACTGGGGACACAGCGGGTTGGCAAGCCAGCAGGGGCGATGCAAGAACCGGCCCTGGCGCGTTGCGGGAACAACGTAGTGGCACGAGGAGGAGCGAGGCAGGAGAAGGCTTGCGGAGGCCGGTCGGAATGGAGGCGCAAACCGGCGAAGGCGGGGATGCGGCAGTTGATACGTGGCGGGTCCGGCTTGGCGCGGACGCCGGGGCATGTGGCGGCGACAGGCACGGCAGATTAGAGCAGCGGCTGCGGGTCAATGATGACAACCCAGAGGAGGCGAGGTGCGGCTGGACCGGCGACGGGTTGGAGAGGCGCGGCTTCGGCCGGTTCAGCGGGCACGGGCGCCGCGCAGACCAAGCTCGAGGCGCGGGCAGCTTCTCTGGCGGTGGTTCGACGGATGCAGGCGGAGTCGCAGGCAGCTCTTCTCGCCAGTGGACGGAAGCAACGTGATCGACGGCTCGCACCGGGCCCGGCAGAGAAGGAGCAAGGGCGCTGGCGTTGCCGGGTTACACGGAGGCGGCGCGGCGATTTGTGATGGAGTGAGGCCATAGCGACGGTGACGGCCGTTGGCGGTTCAAGGACGCCATGGGCGATTCGCCGTGATGGCGACTCAAGGCATCATTGCCGTGACAGTGGAGAGGCGCCGGCGATGCATCGGGTTGAAGCCGACACAGGCGAGGGCGGCTCGGGGAAGTCAGGCCGCTCGGCCAATGCCCAAAGGGACTTGGCGCAGCCCCTAGCAGAGGATTGAGGTGACGCGGCGAGTCTCAACCGCGGCCGCTCAGCGCGTGGCGGCGGCGGCTGAAACAAAATCACAGGGCGACCACGACGACGACTTAGTGCGGCTGCGCAATCATAGCAAAATCCGACTTTGTGTGATCTAATCCTTCTCCGTGTCGTGGTCACATCCGCGGTAGTAGCGGAGTCTCGACGCCGACGGCCTGTGTGGGAGCAAGTTGGAGGTGACAAAGCGGGCGATCATGGTACGAGCGACTCGGCGCGAGTCTCGTAAGCGGAAGAGAGTCGGCCGCGACGACAAAGACCGGGCGGGTCGATAGACGCCGCTGATGTTTTAGCACCGTGACCACGGGTGTGGATGTAGTAGCTTGCATAAAGCAGCGTGGGTGGTACTATGAAGGGATATTTTTCCTTCGAATCCCACGTGAAGTATTTGATGTTTGCCGGTTCCTCGACGGCTTAACTGGTTTGACTGTTGTCAAAGATACAATACTATTTAGCTTGATGGAAGTTGAATTGCCTGGCTCCTTGATCGCTTTGGCGTGGGACTGCTGCTGCCCTCCTTTTACTCTGATCTGATAGTGTCCCGTAGCTGCTGTTTACGTAGCTGCTGTACGGTGAATAAAGAAAAAGCTAAACTAGCAGACTACTTTCACGTGGAAGCAGTACTAGTTGTCAAATCAGCATTGAATTTATGTAGTGGGAATTGCTTCAGCGGTCACTGACGGCTTGTTTTGATGTCGGGAGCACCAGCAGTAACTCGGCGGCTTGAGGCTGAGCAGGATGGGCGGCTCGAAGCGCGTCGTAGTCACAGAAAGCAGAGAAGAGGCGGGTCATAGGTGGACAGCGGAGACATGGGCGACGGCTCGCAGCGATCCGTCAATGAGACAGAGGCGAGGGCGGTTCAAATAGATATCGAGCGCCAGATTCCAATCCGGTTCCGGTCGTGGCACCTCTTTTTTATATCCTTTTATCGCTTCGCTCCATAGTAGTACTGGTCCATGGTTGATATCCTCTTGTCTCCGTCAGTGATCGTAGTAGTAACAGCGATTTTGTCCAATCTCCCCATAATCGGCCCGATCATCTCGGAACTTGAGCTCGCAACTAGCTTCGCCTCGGTTAATGACAGTTCAATGTAAATAGATCCGGATTCGACGGATCATCTAGTTGCGGCGGCACGCTCCACGCAACTCTAATCTTTCTTAATTCAAACCTCGTTCGGGCATTAGATCTGACTGCTCATCTTGAATACAATGTAACTCCTTCTGCAACGATTCTTCTTCATCTGGAAAATTGCAACTTCTCGATTTCTAGAAGAGATCCCTTCAAGAACTCAACACCACCGTGCGCGAGCCCCACGGTGGGCGCCAACTGTCATGAAATTAACACGTCAGATGTCCTTAGTGTCAGGACTTAGTCGCGAGGCCAACGCATCTATGTGGTAGCTTGAGAGGGGTTGAGCGGAATCGAGAGACACAACACAAGACAGGGATTTAGACAGCTTGGGCCCCGGAAACATCATCCGTTAAAAACACAACAAGCTGTATGAGACTAGATCTCATTCTCATCACGAGGGAGCCGCCAGAACCGGCTCTCCTCTTTGTGTCTAGCCCTAAGATTGTTTCTTCTTGCTTGTAGCTTGTCCCTCTTTAGAGCCCTGCCCCTCCTTATATATGTTGAAGGGCGGGTTACATGTGGAGTCCTATTAGGATTAGGACTAGTCTATCTCTAATGCAAACCGGATACAAGTCCTGGTCTTAACTCCTTGTAAGGTAAATATTCCTCATGCCTTTCCTCTTAAACCGGCCCACAATAATTGAACCGGCCTTCATGAACCGCCAGACGGGCAACCGGGTCTTGTCGCTCCTCTGACCCGTCCTTCGGGTCACCAGTGAGTTACAACGTCCTGGCGGGTTGCTGGTAAATCGCCAGGTCACGGCGGGTCACCAGATGAATATCGCCAAGTTACAGCGGGACCTCAAATAAACCGCCAAGTCCGGACGGGTTAACTTCCGGCCGGTTTACACCGCGGGGTATATCCCCGACACCCCTGGTTTGTATTATGATGCTTGTATGACTTATTTTATTTTTAGAGTTGTGTTGTGATATCTTCCCGTGAGTCCCTGATCTTGATCGTACACGTTTGCGTGTATGATTAGTGTACAATTGTATCGGGGGCGTCACACTTATTCTTTGAAGCTCTAGGAGGAAAGGGCATGGGTTTCTGAACCCAACAGTCTGTTTCTGGAAAACACAACCAGCACAACTATCTAGGTGGTCCCTAGAAGCATCGGTTAGTCACCTATAAAAGATATCAAGTATTTCATTTTTCTTGAGAGGATGATCAGGCAAAGCATTAAGTAATTGGAGAAGCCTCCCCCAAGCTTGTGGGAGACTCTCTTCTTCAATTTGAACAAAGTTAAATATTTCCTGTGAAGCAGCTTGTTTCTTATGAGAAGGACAATAGTTTTTAGAGAAGTAATATATCATATCCTGGGGACTACGCACACAACCAAGAGCAAGAGAATTATACCGTTGTCTTAGCATCACCCTTTAACGAGAAAGGAAACAACTTAAGAATATAGTAATAACAATTTTTTCTCATGAGAAAATAGGGTGGCTATATCATTCAGTTTAGTAAGACGTGCCGCAACAGTTTCAGATTCATAACCATGGAAAGGATCAGATTCAATCAAAGTGATTGTCCGAGTAAATGACTACGGGTAGCCTCATCAGCCCCCATGGTATTTCAAGACATCGGGGTCTGCTGCGCCCCTCAAGCACCAAAGACAAAGGACCGCCTTCTTGGGGTCGGCTGGTCCAAGCGGCCGGCTGCTAGAAGGCGGCAGAGCTCAGAAGACGGCCACGAGGTGGGCCGACTCCTAGCAGACGTCCTCCAGAGAGGCCGGCTCCTAGCAGGCAGCCCCATCGTTCCCTTGAAGTTAGCACCCCATTCCATCGACGTGATGGGGCGTGGCTACAGTGCAGCCTGTCACCCCCGAATCCAGGGCAGAACGTGGCCACAGTGCAGCGTATCTGGCGGACATCCCTTGCCCGGCGCAACACTATTTCCACGCCGCCCAGGACATCACCCATGGCAGAGGGAGCCATGCTCCCACGACGGACTGCTGGTACGGCCCGCCGGCTGTGGGCCCTACTTGTCCGTGAGAAGCCAGAAGGCGGCTGGCTGTGACCAGTTGGCACGAGGGAGGCCGACTACCAAGCAGGCGGCCCTCCCTCTCCCTTGGAGTCTGTGCGCCATCAAGCAGATAAGACGGGGAGTGGCTACAGTGAACGCCCGCTAGGCGGCGGGACTATAGCCACGCTCCCCCCGACCAAGCCCCCGTCATCAGAGGCGAGGCTATAGTGCAGAGTAGCCGACAGGACCCACAAGCGGCGGGACCTACATGTCGGGCGAGAGACCGGCATCCGGCAGGACCCACCAGGCGGCAGGCCCCAGCAGCCGGAGGAGAAGCCAGCCACCAGTGATCCTAACGGCCAGGTCCTACACCTGGCCATATTACCCTTGTACCTCTAGGGGTAGGCCTATATAAACCCCCAGGGCACCCATGCAAAGGGTTCAGCACCATAGATAACCCACACACATAGAGGGTGGAGTAGAGCAAGCCCAGTTCTTCTTCCTCCTCTAGCCGAACAACTCAAGTAGCAAGCTTGTAGCTACTTTTTGAGATAGTGATCATGCGAAGAGCCCGCAGAGCAGGACTAGGGGTGTTATCTTCTAGGAGAGCCCTGAACCTGGGTAAGATGCGTCATCGTACGTCCTCATCCGTTTCCAGGCACCGGCGACGTATTCTTGTCCCCCACCATGATAAGCCACCCCCTGGCATATGTTGCTAAATATCCCCGACATTTGGTGCCTACAGTGGGGCAAGCTACACCATCGTCCGGAGATCTGTTCTAGACGGGAACCCTTTTCCTTCCTGGCGAGCGCAGCCAGCCCGGCACGCCTGATGGCGTTTGCGCCGACGCGCTGCATGGTGCGGAAGCCGCTTGCGCAGTAAGCTGCCTCGTGGATCTCATCGGCGGGATCCGCCTCTCCGATGAACCCGCACCCGACGCGGGAGCAGCCAGCTCCGAGAGCTGCCTCGTCGACCTCCTCGGCAAGCTCCACATCACCGTCGAGCCGGCCTCTGACCTGGATTCGATTAGCTCCACCGACCCGATGCTTGTCGACTCCGACACGGCATCCCTCGATGCTTTCCCCACCAACGTGGTGGTCATCGACTACCCGCTTCCTCGCGCGGACAGCGGCGGCAGCACTGTCACTGAGGTGCTCGTCATCAGCCATGACGGAGCTTCTGGCGGAGCCCCTCAGGACCCATAGCACCAGACGCCAATGGCGAGACGCTGGAGGCCAGCCGCGTTGCGCTCGTCGAAAGCGCCAAGAAGTTGGCCACTATGAGACGACTCATCGAGGCCTATCAGCGCGAGATGGACCGCGCTGTCTGTGGTACGCCGGCTGCTGGTCAGCCTAGCCGCGTGGGCACCGTACGGCAACGCGGTGCAGCCATCGCCAGCATGCTGGGGGCCGACTGCCCGGTCTACGCCATGCCCATGGAGAATCAACGCGCTGCCCAGGCGGCTGTACACGAGCTGGATCACCTGGAGGGTGACAAGCAGCGTTTCATGATGGCACGAGTCCAGCAGCTCCTCGACACGGCAACCGCGCAGCAAGAAGCCGGCCGCCGTGTGGTAGAACCCGGCGCGCATGCCGAGAATCCTCCTCCCCCCCACCGATACCAAGGCGCGACCTCCCGGACGCTGATAGGCTTTGCCCGCGACCACAGAGATCGAGAGCCGGCTGCTAGCCACAGTTGGACGCGCATCACCATCGAGCGCGACCAAGGTGGCCACCCACGGGCGGTTGAACGATGGGACGATCGCCCGCCTGCTCCCCCTCCTCGCAGGGAGAGGTGTGCCTCCCCGCCGCCTGTTGAGCACCCGACTCTTAGTGGCCGGATGGGCCGCCGTGAAGGAGTCGGATCGACCGCCTGGCTCAGTCCCTGGCGGTAGAAGAAGAAGATGCGATCGGTCCGCCTTGTTTTGTCCCCTGCATTCACGACGAGCGCTTCCCCAAAGGGTTCTCGCTCCCTCGAGACACTCCCAAGTACAACGGCTCCATGAATCCGGAAGATTGGCTGGTTGACTACTCCACCGCAGTTAACATAGCAAACGAAAACAAGCGCGTTGCCGTGAAGTACATTCCGCTCATGCTCTAAGGCACGGCCCGGACATGGCTGAACAGCCTCAAGCCCTAAAGCGTCAACAGCTGGCTGGACTTCACCGAAGTCTTCATCCGCAACTTCACCAGCACCTACAAGCGGCCAGCCAAGCCTCGCTAGCTCTCTCTGTGCGTCCAAGGCCCCACCGAGTCCACCCGCGACTACTTGACACGGTGGGCCGAACTGCGCAACTCCTGCGAACTGGTGCACGAGGTGCAAGCCATAGAGTACTTCACCATCGGGTGCAGAGAAGGCACCCTACTCAAGCACCGACTCCTCTGTGATGAGCCGGCTACACTCGACGAACTGCTGATCATAGCAGACAAGTACGCCATGGCCGACTCCTCCATGTAGTCGGAGCTCCAGGTGGACGCGTCTGGGAAGGTGCTCCCTTCGGCTCCTCGGACGCCGGCTAGTGACAACAGTCGGCACCAGCAGTAGAACGACAACAAGCGCAAGGCCCCGCATCCGGCTTCTACCAGCCGACAGGTGGCCACTATTGAGGATCAGCAACCAGAGGGACAACCCGGCCCCAAGCGTCAGAAGGGTGGCAAGCCTGCTTGGCTGCCCGCCTTCTCCTATTAGCAAACCCTCGATGCCCCATGCAAGTTCCAAAGTGGCGCGAAGCCGTCCAACCACACCACCCGGAAGTGCCACTGGCTCACCCGAATCTCCAAGGGCGAAGGACTGCTGCCTCCCCCGCCTGCTGGCCAGCCGGCCCCGCCTCCTCAGTAGCCAGCGGCCCGTCCAGTAGTCGGCGCCATCCAACACAAATTCCCTGAAGAACACGAAGCCTACATCGTATTCACCAGCGTGGCTGACGACAAGCATAGCCAACGTCAGCAGCACCGAGAGGTGAATGCTATCGCCTCAGAGGCCCCAGAGTTCATGCACTGGTCCAAGAAGCCCATCAGCTGGAGCCGAGCTGACCACCCGGAGGTGATGCCTTCTCCGGGTTCCTATACCCTGGTGTTGGACACCACTTTTGCAACAGAGAGGCGAGCTGCTCGTTTTTCCCGGGTTCTGATAGACGGCGGTAGCGGCATCAACATCATTTACCGCGACACTATGGAGAAGTTGTGCATCAAAGAGAAGCAGCTCCAGCCTAGTCGGACTGTCTTCCACGGCATTGTGCCTGGCCTTTCCTGCTCACCAATCGGCAAGATCAAGATAGATGTCCTATTCGGTGACAAAGATCACTTCCGCCGTGAAGCGATTTGATTTGAGGTGGTTGTCCTAGAGAGCCCCTACCATGCACTGCTTGGCCGGCCTGCTCTGGCCAAGTTCATGGCAGTACCACATGAAGGAAATATGCCCTAGAGGCAATAATAAAGTTATTATTTATTTCCTTACATCATGATAAATGTTTATTATTCATGCTAGAATTGTATTAACCGGAAACATAATACATGTGTGAATATATAGACAAACAGAGTGTCACTAGTATGCCTCTACTTGACTAGCTCGTTAATCGAAGATGGTTATGTTTCCTAACCATAGACATGAGTTGTCATTTGATTAACGGGATCACATCATTAGGAGAATGATCTGATTGACATGACCCATTCCGTTAGCCTAGCACTTGATCGCTTAGTATGTTGCTATTGCTTTCTTCATGACTTATACATGTTCCTGTAACTATGAGATTATGCAACTCCCGTTTACGGAGGAACACTTTGGGTGCTACCAAACATCACAACGTAATCGGGTGATTATAAAGGAGTACTACAGGTGTTTCCAAAGGTACATGTTGGGTTGGCGATTTCGAGATTAGGTTTTGTCACTCCGATTGCTCTGAGAGGTATCTCTGGCCCTCTCGGTAATGCACATCATTATAAGCCTTGCAAGCAATGTGACCAATGAGTTGGTTACGGGATGATGCATTACAGAGCGAGTAAAGAGACTTGCCGGTGACGAGATTGAACTAGGTATTGGATACCGATGATCGAATCTCGGCAAGTAACATACCGATGACAAAGGGAACAACGTATGTTGTTATGCGGTTTGACCGATAAAGATCTTCAGAGAATATGTAGGAGCCAATATGGGCATCCAGGTCCCGCTATTGGTTATTGACCGAGAATAGTTCTAGGTCATGTCTACATAGTTCTCGAACCCGTAGGGTCCGCACGCTTAAGGTTTCGGCGATGCTTATATTATGAGTTTATGAGTTTTGATGTACCGAAGGAGTTCGGAGTCCCAGATGAGATCGGGGACATGACGAGGAGTCTCGAAATGGTCGAGACGTAAAGATCGATATATTGGACGACTATATTCGAGTTCGGAAAGGTTCGAATGATTCGCTATTTTTCGAGTACCGGAGAGTTACGGAATTCGCCGGGGAGAAGTATTGGGCCTTATTGGGCCCTGCGGGAAAGAGAGAGGGGCTGCCTAGGGCAGGCCGCCAAGGCTTCTCATGGCCTAGTCCGAATTGACTAGGGAGGGCCGCACCCCTCCTTCCTTCCCTTCTCTCTTCCCTTCCTTGTCTCCTACTCCTAATACATGGAAGGACTCCTAGTTGGACTAGGAAAGGGGAATCCTACTCCGGTGGGAGTAGGACTCCCCATGGCGCCGCCTCACTAGGGCCGGCCTCCTCCTCCCTCCCTCCTTTATATACGGGGCAGGGGCACCCCATGGACACACAAGTTGATCTACGGATCGTTCCTTAGCCGTGTGCGGTGCCCCCTCCACCATATTCCACTTCGTCATATCGTCATGAGCTTAGGCGAAGCCCTCGCCGGAGAAGTCATATCGTCATGAGCTTAGGCGAAGCCCTCGCCGGTGGAGCATCATCATCGCCACCACGCCGTCGTGCCGACGGAACTCATCCCCGACAATTTGCTGGATCGAGTCCGGGATCATCATCGAGCTGAACGTGTGCGTAACTCGGAGGTGCCGTGACGCTCGGTACTTGGATCGGTCGGATCGTGAAGACGACGACTACATCAACCGCGCTGTTATAACGCTTCCGCTTTCGGTCTCACGAGGGTACGAGACAACACTCTCCTCTCGTTGCTATGCATCACCATGATCTTTGCGTGTGCGTAGGAAATTTTTTGAAATTACTACGGTCCCCAACAGTGGTATCAGAGCCTAGGTTTTTATGGTTTGATGTTTTGCACGAGTAGAACACAAGTGAGTTGTGGGCGATACAAGTCATACTGCCTACCAGCATGTCATACTTTGGTTCAGCGGTATTGTGAGATGAAGCGGCCGGGCCGACATTACGCCAGACGCTTACGCGAGACTGGTTTCACTGCTATTTAGCACTCGTGCTTAAAGGTGGCTGGCGGGTGTCTCGCTCTCTCTCACTTTAGTTGAACCGAGTGTGACTACGCCCGGTCCTTGCGAAGGTTAAACGGAGTCTATTTGACAAACTATCGTTGTGGTTTTGATGCGTAGGTGAGAACGGTTCTTGCTAAGCCCGTAGCAGCCACGTAAAATTTGCAACAACAAAGTAGAGGGCGTCTAACTTGTTTTTGCAGGGCATGTTGTGATGTGATATGGTCAAGACGTGATGAGATATAAGTTGTTGTATAAGATGATCATGTTTTGTTGAAGTTATCGGCAATCGGCGTAAGCCCTATGGTTGTCTCTTTGTTGCATAAGATGCAAGTGCCAAATAATTGCTTTACTTTATCGCTATGCGATAGCAATAGTTGCAAGAGCAATAGTTGGCGAGACAACCATGTGATGACACATTGATATAGATCAAGATGATGAAGATCATGGTGTCGTGCGGTGACGATAAAGATCATGACAAGATACTTTGGAGATGGAGATCAAAGGCGCAAGATGATCATGGCCATATCATGTCACATATTTTGATTGCATATGATGTTTATCTATTATACATCTTATTCTTGCTTTGATTGACGGTAGCATTTTAAGATGATCTCTCACTAATTATCAAGAAGTGTTCTCCTGAGTATGCACCGCTGCCAAAGTTCGTCGTGCCCGGACACCACGTGATGATCGGGTGTGATAAGCTCTACGTCCATCTACAACGGGTGCAAGCCAGTTTTGCACACGCCGAATACTCAGTTAAACTTGACGAGCCTAGCATATGCAGATATGGCCTCGAGCACGGAGACCGAAAGGTCGAAAGCGTGAATCATATAGTAGATATGATCAACATAGTGATGTTCACCATTGAAAACTACTCCATCTCACGTGATGATCGGTTATGGTTTAGTTGATTTGGATCACGTGATCACTTAGATGACTAGAGAGATGTCTGTCTAAGTGGGAGTTCTTAAGTAATATGATTAATTGAACTTAAATTTATCATGAACTTAGTCCTGGTAGTATTTTGCAAATTATGTTGTAGATCAATAGCTCGCGTTGTTGCTTTCATATGTTTATTTTCATATGTTCCTAGAGAAAATTGTGTTGAAAAATGTTAGTAGCAATGATGCGGATTGGATCCGCGATCCGAGGTTTATCCTCAATGCTGCATGTAAGAATTATGTCCTTAATGCACCGCTAGGTGACAGACCTATTGCAGGAGCGTATGCGCACGTTATGAACGCTTTGGCTAGCTCAATATGATGACTACTTGATAGTTTAGTGCACCATACTTAACGGCTTAGAATCGGGACTTCAAAGACGTTTTGAACGTCATGGACCATATGAGATGTTCCAGGAATTGAAGTTAATATTTCAAGCAAATACCCGAGTTGAGAGATATGAAGTCTCCAACAAGTTCTATAGCTAAAAGATGGAGGAGAATCGCTCAACTAGTGAGCATGTGCTCAGATTGTCTGAATACTTCAATCGCTTGAATCAAGTGGGAGTTAATCTTCCAGATAAGATAGTGATTGACAGAATTCTCTAGTCACCAACACTAAGTTACTAGAACTTCGTGATGAACTATAGTATGCAAGGGATGACGAAAACGATTCCCGAGCTCTTCGTGATGTTGAAATCGACGAAGGTAGAAATCAAGAAAGAGCATCAAGTGTTGATGATTGACAAGACCACTAGTCTCAAGGAAAAGGGCAAAGGGAAGAAGGGGAACTTCAAAAAGGAACGGCAAGCAAGTTGCCGCTCGAGTGAAGAAGCCCAAGTCTGGACCTAAGCCTGAGACTAAGTACTTTTGCTGCAATGGAACTGGTCACTGGAAGCGGAACTACCCCTGAATATTTGGTGGATAAGAAGGATGGCAAAGTGAACAAAGGTATATTTGATATACAGATTATTGATGTGTATTTTACTAGTGTTCATAGCAACCCCTCGGTATTTGATAATCGTATAGTTGCTAAGAGTAGTAACTTGAAACGGAGTTACAGAATGAACAGAAACTAGTTGAAGGGGAAGTGACGATGAGTGTTGGAAGTAGTTCCAAGATTGATATGATCATCATCGCACTCCCTATACTTTCGAATTAGTGTGGAACCTAAATAAGTGTTATTTGGTGTTGAGCATAAATATGATTTAATCATGTTTATTGCAATACGGTTATTCATTTAAGTAAGAGAATAAATTGTTGTTCTGCTTACATGAATAAAACCTTATATGGTTACACACCCAATGAAAATGGTTCATTGGATCTCGATCATAGTGATACACATATTCATAATATTGAAACCAAAAGATGCAAAGTTAATAATGATAGTGCAACTTATTTGTGGCAATCGCCGCTTAGGTCATATTGGTGTAAAGCGCTTGAAGAAAACTGCATGTCGATGGACTTTTGGAATCACTTGACTATGAATCATTTGATGCTTGCGAACCGTGCCTTTTGGGCAAGATGACTAAAACTCCGCTTCTCCGGAACAATGGAACAAGCTACTGACTTATTGGAAATAATACATACCGATGTATGCGATTCAATGAGTGTTGATGCTCGTGGCAAGTATCGTTATTTTCTGACCTTCACAAAATGATTTGAGCAGATATGGGTATATCTACTTGATGAAACATAAGTCTGAAATAATTGAAAAGTTCAAAGAATTTCAGAGTGAAGTGGAAAATCATCGTAACAAGAAAATAAAGTTTCGCGATCCGATCGTGGAGATAAATATTTGAGTTACGAGTTTGGTCTTCATTTGAAACAATGTGAAATAGTTTCGCAACTCACGCCATATGGAACACCACAACATAATGGTGTGTCCGAAAGTCGTAACCGCACTTTATTGGATATGGTGCGATCTATAATGTCTCTTATCGGTTTACCACTATCATTTTGGGGTTATGCATTAGAGACAGCTGCATTCACGTTTAATAGGGCACCGTCTAAATCCGTTGAGGCGACACCGTATGAACTATGGTTTAACAAAGAACCTAAGTCGTCGTTTCTTAAAGTTTGGAAGTTGTGATGCTTATGTGAAAAAGTTTCATCCTGATAAGCTCAAACCCAAATCGGAGAAGTGCGTCTTCATAGAATACCCAAAGGAAATTGTTGGGTATACCTTCTATCACAGATCCGAAGGCAAAAACATTCGTTGTTTATAAATGGATCCTTTCTAGAGAAGGAGTTTCTCTCGAAAGAAGTGAGTGGGAGGAAAGTGGAGCTTGATAAGGTAATTTATACCTTCTCCCGAATTGGAAAGTATTTCATCACGGAAATCAGTTCCAAAGTGATTCCTACACCAATTAGTGAGGAAGCTAATGATGATGATCATGTAACTTCAGATCAAGTCACTACCGAATCTCGTGAGGGTAAACCAGAGTGAGATCCGCACTGCAGTGGTACGGGCAATCCTGTTCGAAGTCATGCTACTAGATCATGACGAACCTACGAACTATGAAGAAGCGATGGTGAGCCCAGATTCCGCTAAATGGCTAGAAGCCATGAAATCTGAGATGGGATCCATGTATGAAAACAAAGTGTGGACTTTGGTTGACTTGCCCGAGGGTCGGCAAGCAATAGAAAATAAATGGATCTTCAAGAGGAAGACGGACGTTGATAGTAGTGTTACTATCTACAAAGCTCGACTTGTCGCAAAAAGGTTTTTGACAAGTTCAAGGTGTTAACTACAATGAGATTTTCTCAACTGTAGCGATGCTTAAGTCTGTCCGAATCATGTTAGCAATTGCCACAATTTATGAAATTTGGCAAATGGATGTAAAACTGCATTCCTGAATGGGTTTCGGAGGAAGAGTTGTATATGATGCAACCGTAAGGTTTTATCGATCCAAAGGGAGCTAACAAAGTGTGCAAGCTCCAAATGATCCATCTATGGACTGGTGCAAGCATCTCGGAGTTGGAATATACGCTTTGATAAGTTGATCAAAGCATATAGTTTATACAGACTTACAAAGGAAGCCTGTATTTACTAGAAAGTGAGTGGGAGCACTACAAAGATTTCGATAAGTATATGTGAATGACATATTGTAGATCGGAAATAATGTAGAATTATTCTGCAAAGCATAAAGGAGTGTTTGAAAGGAGTTTTTCAAACAAAGACCTCGGTGAAGCTGCTTACATATTGAGCATCAAGATCTATAGAGATATATCAAGACGCTTGATAAGTTTTTCAATGAGTACATACCTTGACAAGATTTTGAAGTAGTTCAAAATGGAACAGTCAAAGAAAGAGTTCTTGCCTGTGTTACAAGGTGTCAAATTGAGTAAGACTCAAAACCTGACCACGGCAGAAGATAGAAAGAGAATGAAAGTCATTCCCTATGCCTTGGCCATAGGTTCTATAAAGTATGCCATGCTGTGTACCAGATCTATTGTATACCCTACACTCGCTTTGGCAAGGAGTACAATAGTGATCTAGGAGTAGATCATCGGACAGCGGTCAAAATTATCCTTAGTGGAATAAGGATATGTTTCTCGATTATGGAAGTGACAAAAGGTTCGTCAGAAGGGTTACGCCGATGCAAGTTTTGACACCGATCCGATGACTCTAAGTCTCGATCTAGATACATATTGAAAGTGGGAGCAATTAGCTAGAATAGTTCTCATGAGCATTGTTGACATAGAAATTAGAAAATACTTACGGATCTGAATGTGACAGACCGTTGACTAAAAATATCTCACAAGCAAAACATGATCACACCTTAGTACTCTTTGGGTGTTAATCACATAGCGATGTGAACTAGATTATCGACTCTAGTAAACCCTTTGGGTGTTGATCACATATCGATGTGAACTATGGGTGTTAATCACATGGTGATGTGAACTATTGCTGTTAAATCACATGGCGATGTGAACTAGATTATTGACTCTAGTGCAAGTGGGAGATCAAGGAAATATGCCCTAGAGGCAATAATAAAGTTATTATTTATTTCCTTACATCATGATAAATGTTTATTATTCATGCTAGAATTGTATTAACCGGAAACATAATACATGTGTGAATATATAGACAAACAGAGTGTCACTAGTATGCCTCTACTTGACTAGCTCGTTAATCGAAGATGGTTATGTTTCCTAACCATAGACATGAGTTGTCATTTGATTAACGGGATCACATCATTAGGAGAATGATCTGATTGACATGACCCATTCCGTTAGCCTAGCACTTGATCGCTTAGTATGTTGCTATTGCTTTCTTCATGACTTATACATGTTCCCGTAACTATGAGATTATGCAACTCCGCCATCGGAGGAACACTTTGGGTGCTACCAAACGTCACAACGTAATCGGGTGATTATAAAGGAGTACTACAGGTGTTTCCAAAGGTACATGTTGGGTTGGCGATTTCGAGATTAGGTTTTGTCACTCCGATTGTCGGAGAGGTATCTCTGGGCCCTCTCGGTAATGCACATCATTATAAGCCTTGCAAGCAATGTGACCAATGAGTTGGTTACGGATGATGCATTACAGAGCGAGTAAAGAGACTTGCCGGTGACGAGATTGAACTAGGTATTGGATACCGACGATCGAATCTCGGGCAAGTAACATACCGATGACAAAGGGAACAACGTATGTTGTTATGCGGTTTGACCGATAAAGATCTTCGTAGAATATGTAGGAGCCAATATGGGCATCCAGGTCCCGCTATTGGTTATTGACCGAGAATAGTTCTAGGTCATGTCTACATAGTTCTCGAACCCGTAGGGTCCGCACGCTTAAGGTTTCGATGGCGGTTATATTATGAGTTTATGAGTTTTGATGTACCGAAGGAGTTCGGAGTCCCAGATGAGATCGGGGACATGACGAGGAGTCTCGAAATGGTCGAGACGTAAAGATCGATATATTGGACGACTATATTCGGAGTTCGGAAAGGTTCGAATGATTCGCTATTTTCGGAGTACCGGAGAGTTACGGAATTCGCCGGGAGAAGTATTGGGCCTTATTGGGCCCTGCGGGAAAGAGAGAGGGCTGCCTAGGGCAGGCCGCGCTTCATGGCCTAGTCCGAATTGACTAGGGGAGGCCGCACCCTCCTTCCTTCCCTTCTCTCTTCCCTTCCTTGTCTCCTACTCCTAATACATGGAAGGACTCCTAGTTGGACTAGGAAAGGGGAATCCTACCTGTGTGGGAGTAGGACTCCCCATGGCGCGCCTACTAGGGCCGGCCTCCTCCTCCTCCTCCCTCCTTTATATACGGGGCAGGGGCACCCCATGGACACACAAGTTGATCTACGAATCGTTCCTTAGCCGTGTGCGGTGCCCCCTCCACCATATTCCACTTCGTCATATCGTCATGGAGCTTAGGCGAAGCCTCGCGCCGGAGAAGTCATATCGTCATGAGCTTAGGCGAAGCCCCGCGCCGGTGGAGCATCATCATCGCCACCACGCCGTCAGTGCCGACGGAACTCATCCCCGACACTTTGCTGGATCGGAGTCCGGGATCGCCATCGAGCTGACGTGTGCGTAACTCGGAGGTGCCGTGACGTTCGGTACTTGGATCGGTCGGATCGTGAAGACGACGACTACATCAACCGCGTTGTTATAACGCTTCCGCTTTCGGTCTACGAGGGTACGTAGACAACACTCTCCTCTCTCGTTGCTATGCATCACCATGATCTTGCGTGTGCGTAGGAAATTTTTTGAAATTACTACGTTCCCCAACACCACATTACGCCTATCTCAAGATGAAGATGCCGGGAACCAAGGGCATCATCAATGTAGCCGGAGACTACAAGAAGTCAGCCGCCTGTGAGGCAGCTAGCAGTCGGCTGGCCGAGTCCCTCGTGATCGCTGCCGAGAAGAAGCTCCTTGACCGGGTTGTGGTCATGGCCAGCAAGCAGCCGGACCTATCACTAGATCCCAGGGAGTCGGAGACACAGGGCTCCTTCCAGCCAGCTAAAGAAACCAAGAAGATTCCCTTGGACCCGAACCACCTGGAGAGGTTTGTTATCGTGGGGACTAACCTCGATAGCAAATAGGAAAGTGAGCTCATCGATTTCCTCCATGAGAATCGGGACATCTTCGCATGGTCTCCCAAAGACATGTCGGGTGTTCCGACGGATTTCGCCGAGCACAAGCGACATGTCAGAGCGGATGCAAAACCAGTCAAGCAACCCCTCCGCCGCCTGTCAGAGGACTAGAGAAGAATTGTTGGTGAAGAGATAGCCCAGCTTCTAGCAGCCGGTTTCATTATGGAAGTGTTCTTTCCAGAATGGCTTGCCAACCCAGTCCTTGTACTGAAGAAGAACAACAAGTGACACATGTGTATTGATTATACCAGCCTCAACAAAGCCTGCCCCAAAGACCCGTTTGCTTTGCCCCGGATAGATCAAGTGATAGACTCCACAGCCGGATGCGAGCTGCTGTCTTTCCTTGATGCCTATTCTGGCTACCACCAGATCAAGCTGAACCCGGCCGATTGGCTGAAGACCGCCTTCATCACACCATTCGAAGCCTTCTGCTACTTGACCATGATATTCGGCTTGAGAAATGTCGGTGCCACTTTTCAGCGTTGCATGCAGAAGTGCCTCCTCAAGCAACTCGGCAGAAATGCCCACGTCTATGTGGACGATATTGTGGTGAAGACGAAGAAGCGCGGCACCCTCCTGGAAGATCTCAAGGAGACTTTTGATAATCTGCGCCATTTCAAATCAAGCTCAACCCAGAGAAGTGTGTCTTCGGGGTACCAGCTGCTACCTCTTGAGCATGCGTTGGTTTTCCCTTGAAGAGGAAAGGGTGATGCAACAAAGTACCGTAAGTATTTCCCTCAGTTTTTGGGAACCAAGGTATCAATCCAGTAGGAGACTACACGCAAGTTCCTCGTACCTGCACAAACAATCAAGAACCTTGCAACCAACGCGATAAAGGGGTTGTCAATCCCTTCATGGCCACTTGCAAAAGTGAGATCTGATAAAGATAATAAGATAAATATTTTTGGTATTTTTGTTGTTTAGATTGGAAAGTAAAGATTGCAAAATAAACAACGATAGAAATAGCAAGTTGATAGGAAAATAATATGATGGAAGATAGACCCGGGGGCCATAGGTTTCACTAGTGGCTTCTCTCAAGATAGCATAATCTACGGTGGGTGAACAAATTACTGTCGAGCAATTGATAGAAAAGTGCAAAGTTATGAGAATATCTAGGCATGATCATGTATATAGGCATCATGTCTGTGACAAGTAGACCGAAACGATTCTGCATCTACTACTATTACTCCACACATCGACCGCTATCCAAAGATGCATCTAGAGTATTAAGTTCATAAGAATAGAGTAACACATTAGGCAAGATGACATGATGTAGAGAGATAAACTCAAGCAATATGACATAAACCCCATCTTTTTATCCTCGATGGCAACAATACAATACGTGCCTTGCTGCCCTCGTTGTCACCGGAAAGGACACCGCAAGATTGAACCCAAAGCTAAGCACTTCTCCCATTGCAAGAAAGATCAATCTAGTAGGCCAAACCAAACTGATAATTTGAAGAGACTTGCAAAGATATCAAATCATGCATATAAAAATTCAGAGAAGATTCAAATATTGTTCATAGATAATCTTGATCATCAACCCATAATTCATCGGATCTCGACAAACACAGCGCAACAAGAATTACATCGAATAGATCTCCAAGAGAATCGAGGAGAACTTTGTATTGAGATCCAAAGCGAGAGAAGATGCCATCTAGCTAATAACTATGGACCCGAAGGTCTGTGGTAAACTACTCACACATCATCGGAGAGGCTATGGTGTTGATGTAGAAGCCCTCCATAATCGATTCCCCTCCGTGGGAGCGCTGAAAAAGGCCCCAAGATGGGATCTCACGGGTACGGAAGGTTGCGGCGGTGGAAATAGGGTTTCGTGGTGCTCCTGGATGTTTTCAGGGTATATGAGTATATGATGTCTACTACGCAACCTCCTTATTGTAGACGTTGTTGGGCCTCCAAGTGCAGAGGTTTGTAGGACAATAGCAAATTTCCCTCAAGTGGATGAACTAAGGTTTATCAATCCGTGGGAGGCGTAGGATGAAGATGGTCTCTCTCAAACAACCCTGCAACCAAATAACCAAGAGTCTCTTGTATCCCCAACACACCCAATACAATGGTAAATTGTACAGGTGCACTAGTTTGGCGAACAGATGGTGATACAAGTGCAATATGGATGGTAGATATAGGTTTTTGTGATTTGAAATTATAAAAACAGCAAGGTAACTAATGATAAAAGTGAGCACAAACGGTGTTGCAATGCGTTGAAACAAGGCCTATGGTTCATACTTTCACTAGTGCAAGTTCTCTCAATAATATTAACATAATTGAATCATATAACTATCCCTCAGCATGCAACAAAGAGTCACTTCAAAGTCACTAATAGCAGAGAACAAACGAAGAGATTATTGTAGGGTACGAAACCACCTCAAAGTTATTCTTTCGGATCGATCCACTACTAGGAAAAGGGCTATAGCTAATATGGACATTAATGGCGCACCATGTATGTGGTGCGCCACTGCTATATAGCGATGGCGCGCACTGCATACAAAGCGCCTATTATTGACACATTACTAGTGGCGCACTGGTGTGTGGTGCGCCATTACTAGTTTTGAAAAAATTGTTAGCAAGTGGCGCACTGTGGGATAGTGCGCCATTACTATGTGTATGACTGGGTCAAACCTTGGTCAAACTTAGTAATGGCGCACTTTGCATAGGTGTGCCATTACTATGTCAAACTTAGTAATGGCGCACCTACACAAAGTGCGCCATTACTATGTCAAACTTAGTAATGGCGCACCTACACAAAGTGCGCCATTACTAACTTTGACCAAGGTTTGACCAAGTCATACACATAGCAATGGCACACTTTGTATAGGTGCGCAATTACAATAACCAAATGCACCCCCCTAGACCGCCTTTTCAGTTTTAAAAAAATAAAATAAAATGATGGAAATGTCAAAAAAATAAAAGAAAATAAGTTTCCCACGTGATATGTGGTCTAGTTGTTGGGAAAATTTACAAATATGAATTTTGACTTTATTTTCAAAATCACTCTGGAATTTAGTAAAATGGGCATAACTTTTGCATACGAACTCGGATTAAAAAGTTTTTTATATGAAAAAGCATCTACTCGAAAAGTTACATCCGAATTCACACTTAGTAAAGATACGGGTACCCCGTTGAATATTTTCAGAATCCCCAAAAACCTAACAGAATAAAAGATACGGGGCTTTTAAGATCTAGAGGGGGGAAAATGAAAAAAAATTCAAACTTAGTAGTGGCGCACCATTTGCTAGGTGCGCCACTAGTAATAGAAAACAAAATTTTGGTTTCGAATTTTTTTTGGAAAAAAATGTTCAAAATATGATACGTAATATGACCGGGAAGTTTGAAATATTTTTTCAAAATTTCATCACACTCATGAATATGAACAAACCTAGACATCAACACGGTTTAATAGGATTGGTATGATAGATATATCAATAAGTGCATGTTAAGTGAGCTGGTGCTGGGGTTGGATAGAACTGCGAAGTTAAGCGTGCTCGGGCTGGAGTAGTGTGAGGATGGGTGACCTTCGGGAAGCTTTACCAAGGAGTGCGATTTGACTTGAGATTAAGCATAATGACCCGAGATTAAGCCATAGTGACTCGAGATTAAGAAAAAAACGACAAAAAATTTTGAAAATTTTTTCTGAAAAAAAATTGATTTTTTTGAAAAAAGTTGTAATGGCGCACCAGATATGTGGTGCGCCATTACTAAGTCAGATAGTAATGGTGCACCGTTGGACATAGTAATGGCGCACCGTTGGACATAGTAATGGCGCACTATGTGGTGCACCACTACTATCTGGTATACTAATGGCGCACCAGGGGTGCGCCATTAGAACTTGTTACTAGTGGCATGATGATAGTGGCGCACCTAAGTGCGCCATTAATGGCCAAAACAGGTGCGCCACTAATTAGCCTTTTCCTAGTAGTGATCTATTCAAGAGTTCATACTAGAATAACACCTTAAGACACATATCAACCAAAACCCTAATGTCACCTAGATACTCCAATGTCACCTCAAGTATCCGTGGGTATGATCATACGATATGCATCACACAATCTCAAATTCATCTATTCAACCAACACAAAGTACTTCAAAGAGTGCCCCAAAATTTCTACCGGAGAGTCAAGACGAAAACGTGTGCCAACCCCTATGCATAAGTTCACGAGGTCACGGAACCCGCAAGTTGATCACCAAAACATACATCAAGTGACTCACGTGATATCCCATTGTCACCACAGATACACACATGCAAGACGTACATCAAGTGTTCTCAAATCCTTAAAGACTCAACCGATAAGATAACTTCAAAGGGAAAACTCAATCCATTACAAGAGAGTAGAGGGGGAGAAACATCATAAGATGCAACTATAATAGCAAAGCTCGCGATACATCAAGATCGTATCACCTCAAGAACACGAGAGAGAGAGAGAGAGAGAGAGAGAGATCAAACACATAGCTACTGGTACATACCCTCAGCCCCGAG
Organism: Aegilops bicornis; assembly: GCA_021605145.1. NCBI lineage: Eukaryota > Viridiplantae > Streptophyta > Magnoliopsida > Poales > Poaceae > Aegilops > Aegilops bicornis. Next base: position 199,685,987 of record CM038675.1, on the reverse strand, counting down.
GGTGAACTACTCCCTCCTCGTCATGGAGAGCGCCGGGATGATGAAGACGGCCACCGGTGAGGGTTCCCCCCTCCGGCAGAGTGCCGGAACAGGGTCTCGATTGGTTTTTGGTGGCTACAGAGGTTTGCGGCGGTGGAACTCCCGATCTATTCTGTTCCCTGATGTTTTTAGGGTATATGGATATATATAGGCGAAAGAAGTCGGTCAGGGGAGCCACGAGGGGCCCACGAGGGTGGGGGGTGCGCCCAGGGGGGCAGGCGCGCCTCCCTGCCTCGTGGCCACCTCGAAGCTTCCCTGACGTGTACTCCAAGTCTCCTGGATTGCTTTCGTTCCAAAAATAACTCTCTTGAAGGTTTGATTCCATTTGGACTCCGTTTGATATTCCTTTTCTGCGAAACACTGAAATAGGCAAAAAAACAACAATTTGGGCTGGGCCTCCGGTTAATAGTTTAGTCCCAAAAATAATATAAAAGTGTATAATAAAGCCCATTAAACATCCAAAACAGAATATAAAATAGCATGGAGCAATCAAAAAATTATAGATACGTTGGAGACGTATCAAGCATCCCCAAGCTTAATTCCTGCTCGTCCTCGAGTAGGTAAATGATAAAAACAGAATTTTTGATGTGGAATGCTACCTAACATAATCTTCAATGTAATCTTCTTTATTGTGGCAAGAATATTCAGATCCATAAGATTCAAAACAAAAGTTTAATATTGACATGAAAACAATAATACTTCAAGCATACTAACAAAGTAATCATGTCTTCTCAAAATAACATGACCAAAGAAAGTTATCCCTACAAAATCATATAGTCTGGCTATGCTCTACATTCATCACACAAAGTATTTAAATCATGCACAACCCCGATGACAAGCCAAGCAATTGTTCCATACTTTTGATGTTCTCAAACTTCTTCAATCTTCACGCAATACATGAGCGTGAGCAATGGACGTAGCAATATAGGGGGAATAGAATGGTGGTTGTGGAGAAGACAAAAACGAGAAGATAGTCTCACATCAACTAGGCGTATCAACGGGCTATGGAGATGCCCATTAATAGATATCAATGTGAGTGAGTAGGGATTGCCATGCAACAGATGCACTAGAGCTATAAGTGTATGAAAGCTCAATAATGGGAACTAAATGGGTGTGCATCCAACTCGCTTGCTCACGAAGACCTAGGGCATTTTGAGGAAGCCCATCATTGGAATATACAAGCCAAGTTCTATAATGAAAGATTCCCACTGGTAAATGAAAGTGACAACATAGGAGACTCTCTATCATGAAGATCATGGTGCTACTTTGAAGCACAAGTGTGGTAAAAGGATAGTAGCATTGCCCCTTCTCTCTTTTTATCTCATTTTTTATTCTTTTGTTTGGGCCTTTTCTTTTTTTTATCGCCTCTTTTTTCTTTTTTTATTTGGGCTTATTTAGCCTCTTTTATTTATTTATTTCGTCCGGAGTCTCATCCCGACTTGTGGGCGAATCATAGTCTCCATCATCATTTCCTCACTGGGACAATGCTCTAATAATGATGATCATCACACTTTTATTTACTTACAACTCAAGAATTACAACTCGATAATTACAACAAAATATGACTCTATATGAATGCCTCCGGCAGTGTACCGGGATGTGCAATGAATCAAGAGTGACATGTATGAAAGAATTATGAACGGTGGCTTTGCCACAAATACAATGTCAACTACATGATCATGCAAAGCAATATGAAAATGATGGAGCATGTCATAATAAACGGAACGGTGGAAAGTTGCATGGCAATATATCTCGGAATGGCTATGGAAATGCCATAATAGGTAGGTATGGTGGCTGTTTTGAGGAAGATATATGGTGGGTATATGATACCGGCGAAAGGTGCGTGGTATTAGAGAGGCAAGCAATGGTGGAAGGGTGAGAGTGCATATAATCCATGGACTCAACATTAGTCATAAACAACTCCCATACTTATTGCAAAAATCTATTAGTTATCGAAACGAAGTACTACACGCATGCTCCTAGGACAATCAATAAATAAATCATGCTCCGACTTCATCACATAACGGTTCACCATACGTGCATGTTACGGGAATCACAAACTTTAACACAAGTATCTCTCAAATTCACAACTCAACTAGCATGACTCTAGTATCACCATCTTCATATCTCAAAACAATCATAAGGAATCAAACTTCTCATAGTATTCGATGCACTTTATATGAGAGTTTTTATTATACCCATTTTGGATGCCCATCATATTAGGACTAAATTCATAACCAAAGAAAATTACCATGCTGTTTAAGACACTCAAAATAATATAAGTGAAGCATGAGAGTTCATCTATTTCTTCAAAATATAACCACCACCGTGCTCTAAAAAGATATAGGTGAAGCTCTAGAGCAAATGACAAACTACTCCAAAAGATATAAGTGAAGATCAATGCGTAGTTGAATAATTATGTAACTATGTGAAGACTCTCTAAAATTTAAGAATTTTAAATCTTGGTATTTTATTCAAACAGCAAGCAAAACAAAAGAAAATAAAATGACGCTCCAAGCAAACCATATATCATGTGGTGAATAAACATATAGCTCCAAGTAAAGTTACCGATGAACGAAGACGAAAGAGGGGATGCCATCCGGGGCATCCCCAAGCTTAGGCTCTAGGTTATCCTTGAATATTACCTTGGGGTTCCTTGGGCATCCCAAAGCTTAGGCTCTTGCCACTCCTTATTCCATAGTCCATCGAATCTTTACCCAAAACATGAAAACTTCACAACACAAAACTTAATGTAAAAACTCAGAAGCTCCGTTAGTATAAGAAAATAAATCACCACTTAGGTACTGTTGTGAACTCATTCTAAATTCATATTGGTGTAATACCTACTGTATTCAAACTTCTCTATGGTTCATACCCTCCGATACTACTCATAGATTCATCGAAATAAACAAACAACACATAGAAAACAGAATCTGTCAAAAACAGAACAGTCTGTAGTAATATGTATCAAACGTATACTTCTGGAACTCCAAAAATTCTGAAATAAATTGGTGGATGTGAGGAATTTATCTATTAATCATCTGCAAAAATAATCAACTAAATAGCACTCTCTACTCAAAAGTTGTGGCTAATCTCGGGAGCGCTAAAGTTTCTGTTTTTTACAGCAAGATCAAAAAGACTTTACCCAAGTCTTCCCAACGGTTCTACTTGGCACAAACACTAATTAAAACATGAAAACACATCGAACGAGAGGATAGATGACTTATTTATTACTAACAGAACCAAAAAGCAAGGAAAAAAATAAAATGGGTTGCCTCCCAACAAGCGCTATCGTTTAACGCCCCTAGCTAGGCATGATGATTTCAATGATGCTCACATAAGACATAAGAATTGAAACATAAAGAGAGCATCATGGAGAATATGACTAGCACATTTAATTCTAACCCACTTCCAATGCATAGGGATTTTGTGATCAAACAATTTATGGGAACAATAATCAACTAGCATAGGAAGGCAAAACAAGCATAACTTCAAAACTTTAAGCACATAGTGAGGAAACTTGATATTATTGCAATTCCGACAAGCATATATTCCTCCCTCATAATAATTTTCAGTAGCATCATGAATTAATTCAACAATATAACCAGAACATAAAGCATTCTTTTCATGATCTATAAGCATAGAAATTTTATTACTCTCCACATAAGCAAAATTCTTCTCTTTCAGAATAGTGGGAGTATCATAAGAAACTCGAATACTATAAATTGTTTCCATATTAAAAGAGTAATGTTCAGAAAAAGGGTAATCATAATCATGACAAGTTTTATAAATATAATCATCACTAATTTTTATAGCATAAGTGTCATCACAATAATCATCATAAGTAGCAACTTTGTTCTCATCATAATAAATTGAAACCTCTTCCAAAATAGTGGAATCATTAATAAATAAACCTCTACAAGTCCACTTTCATAATTGTAATCATCATAAGTAGGAGGCATGCTATCATCATAACACATTTGCTCATCAAAACTTGGGAGGCTAAAAATATCATCTTTATTAAACATAGCATCCCCGAGCTTGGGACTAACATTAATTGCAGCAAATATATTCTCAAACATGTCATTCTCATCAAACATAGCATCCCCAAGCTTGGGACAAACATTAATTGCAGCAAATATATTCTCAAACATGTCACTCTCATCAAACTTAGCATCCCCAAGCTTGGGCCTTTTCATATCATAAGCATAATCACTCTCAGCATTAATAGTATGGATAGCACCAATAGTATAGCAATTATTATCATCACAATGAGTAATAGGAGCAACATCATTTGGGAGGGATACCTTTCTTCCTTTGCTCCTCCGTCTTTTCTTTTTCTTCTTCACATCATGTGTGGGTTTAGTCCTCTTTTTGGAGCTCCTTATTAATGAGATTGGTTGAATACAAGGCTCCTCCTCGTTACCTGAATCATCATAAGAAATAATAGGAGGATATTGGGAAGCCTCTTCCCTTTCATTAGTATTCTCTTTGTCCTCTATTTGTTTTCTTTTCTTTATGTAATTGGCAATATAAGGATTTTCAATGCAATTCACCGCACAATACATAAAAATTTCTTCTAAATCAATACCGATGAATTTCTCAAGGTTATATTCTGGAATATGCTTAGTTGTACGTTTCATTTCTTCATAACCCAAAAGCAAACTAAGTTCATTATGATGTGCAAGGGAAATCAAATCATCACAATTTTTGGACACGATATGATCATGAAACAATTTGCATTGGAGATTTAAATGACCATGTTCATTGCAAAGTTCACAAGTATGGTGAAGAAATTTTAAAATTTCAGCACAAACATCTAGCCTCTATTGCAACCATTTAGTTTCTAAATACTTATGCCTCTTGCAAAATCTATCTTCTCCATTTGGTGCATACTTGCAAACTCTATGCACTCCACAAAAGTTGACATGCTTATAAGAGACATTTTCATCATGACTAGTGCAATCATCATTAGTACTATGGATATTCAAAGATTTCATACTAACAACATTGCAATCATGCTTATCATTCAAAGATTTAGTGCCAAACATTCTAATGCATTCTTCCTCTAGCAATTGAGCACAATTATCGGAATCCTTATTCTCATGAAAGATATTAAAAAGATGAAGAATATGAGGTACCCTCAATTTCATTTTTTGTAGTTTTCTTTTATAGACTAAACTAGTAATAAAACAAGAAACAAAAAGATTCGATTGCAAGATCTAAAGATATACCTTCAAGCACTCACCTCCCCGGCAACGGCACCAGAAACTGCTTGATGTCTACTACGCAACCTTCTTCTTGTAGACGTTGTTGGGCCTCCAAGTGCAGAGGTTTGTAGGACAGTAGCAAATTTCCCTCAAGTGGATGACCTAAGGTTTATCAATCCGTGGCAGGCGTAGGATGAAGATGGTCTCTCTCAAACAACCTTGCAACCAAATAACCAAGAGTCTCTTGTGTCCCCAACACACCCAATAAAATGGTAAATTGTATAGGTGCACTAGTTCGGCGAAGAGATGGTGATACAAGTGCAATATGGATTGTAGATATAGGTTTTTGTAATCTGAAATTATAAAAAACAGTAAGGTAACTAACGATAAAAGTGAGCACAAACGGTATTGCAATGCGTTGAAACAAGGCCTAGGGTTCATACTTTCACTAGTGCAAGTTCTTTCAACAATAATAATATAATTGAATCATATAACTATTCCTCAACATGCAACAAAGAGTCACTCCAAAGTCACTAATAGCGGAGAACAAATGAAGAGATTATTGTAGGGTACGAAACCACCTCAAAATTATTCTTTCGGATCGATCTAATCAAGAGTTCGTACTAGAATAACACCTTAAGACACATATCAACCAAAACCCTAATATCACCTAGATACTCTAATCTCACCTCAAGTATCAGTGGTATGATCATACGATATGCATCACACAATCTCAGATTCATCTGTTCAACCAACACAAAGTACTTCAAAGAGTGCCCCAAAGTTTGTACCGGAGAGTTAAGACGAAAATGTGTGCCAACCCGTATGCATAAGTTCACGAGGTCATGAAACCCGCAAGTTGATCACCAAAACATACATCAAGGGAATCACGTGATATCCCATTGTCACCACAGATACGCACATGCAAGACATACATCAAGTGTTCTCAAATCCTTAAAGACTCAATCCGATAAGATAACTTCAAAAGCAAAACTCAATCCATTACAAGAGAGTAGAGGGGGAGAAACATCATAAGATCCAACTATGATAGCAAAGCTCGCGATACATCAAGATCGTATCACCTCAAGAACACGAGAGAGAGAGAGAGAGATCAAACACATAGCTACTGGGACATACCCTCAGCCCCGAGGGTGAACTACTCCCTCCTCGTCATGGAGAGAGCTGGGATGATGAGGACGTCCACCGGTGAGGGTTCCCCCTCCAGCAGGGTGTCGGAACAGGGTCCTGATTGGTTTTTGGTGGCTACAGAGGCTTGCAGCGGCGGAACTCCCGATCTATTCTGTTCCCCGTTGTTTTTAGGCTATACGGATATATATATATACATAGGTGAAAGAAGTCGGTCAGGGGAGCCATGAGGGGCCCATGAGGGTGGGGGCACGCCCAGGGGGGCAGGCGCGTCTCCCTGCCTCGTGGCCACCTCGAATCTTCCCTGACGTGTACTCCAAGTCTCCTGGATTGCTTCCGTTCCAAAAATAACTCTCCCGAAGGTTTCATTCCGTTTAGAATCCGTTTGATATTCCTTTTCTGCGAAACACTGAAATAGGCAAAATAAACAATTTAGGCTGGGCCTCCGGTTAATAGGTTAGTCCCAAAAATAATATAAAAGTGTATAATAAAGCCCATTAAACATCCAAAACAGAATATATAATAGCTTGGAGCAATCAAAAACTATAGATACGTTGGAGACGTATCAGTATATATAGGTGAAAGAAGTAGGTCAGTGGAACCACGAGGGTGGGGGGCGCGCCCTCCTACCTCGTGGCCGCCTCTTTGCTTCCTTGACGTTCACTCCAAGTCTCCTGGATTGCTTTTGTTCCAAAAACGATCCTCGTAAAGGTTTCATTCCATTTGGATTCCGTTTGATATTCCTTTTCTGCGAACCACTGAAATAGGAAAAAAAACAACAATTTGCACTGGTCCTTCAGTTAATAGGTTAGTACCAAAAATAATATAAAAGTGTATAATAAAGCCCATTAAACATCCAAAATAGATAATATAATAGCATGGAACAATCAAAAATTATAGATACGTTGGCACCAGCCGGCCAGCTCCTTGGTTTCCTTGTCTTAGAGCGCGGCATCGAGTGCAACCATGTCAAGATCAAGGCCATCGAGAGGATGGAGAGACCTGCCCGACTGCGAGACGTCCAGAAGTTCACCGGGTGCTTGGCATCCATCAGCCGCTTCATCAGTCGGCTAGGAGAGAAGGCTCTTCCCCTGTACCAGTTCATGAAGAAAACCACTCACTTCGAGTGGAACGACAAGGCAGACGAGGCCTTTCTCCAGCTGAAGAAGATGCTGACCACGCCGCCTGTCCTGCCGGCTCCGGCTACTAAGGAGCCCATGCTCCTCTACATCACCGCCACCAGCCGGGTGGTCGACACTGTCATTGTGGTAGAGCGCCCAGAAGACAGCAAGGCACAGCCGGTCCAGAGGCCTGTGTACTACTTGAGCAAGGTGTTGTCAACCTCAAAGCAGAACTATCCCCACTACCAGAAGATGTGCTACGGTGTGCACTTTGCCGCCAAGAAGCTCAAGCCATACTTTAAAGAGCACCCGATCACGGTTGTCTGCAACGCCCCGCTTGCTGAGATCATAGGCAGCAGACATGCATCAGGCCGGGTGGCCAACTGGGCCATCGAGCTGGCCCCCTACACCATCTTCTACCAGCCTCGCACCGCCAGCAAGTCCCAAGCGCTGGCCGACTTCCTCGTCGAATTGGCTGAGACCCAATACCTGCCGCCAGATCCGGACTCCACTCATTGGCGGATGCATTTTGATGGCTCGAAGATGCGCACCGGCTTGGGAGCCGGCATCGTCCTCACCAGTCCCAAAGGCGACAAGCTCACATACACACTGCAAATCCACTTCGCCGCCTCCAACAACGTGGCCGAGTACGAGGCACTAGTACACAGACTCCGGCTGGCCAAAGAGATCGGCATCCGCCAGATCCTGTGCTACGGCGACTCAGATTTGGTGGTCCAACAGTCATCTGGCCACTAGGATGCCAAGGAAGCAAACATGGCGAGCTACCGCTTCCTCGTCCAGCAAATCAGCGGATATTTTGACGGGTGCGAGTTCCTTCATGTGCCACGGGCCAAAAACGAGCAAGCAGATGACCTGGCACGGATTGGGTCCACCCGGCAAGCCATACCAGCCGGCGTCTCCCTTTAGCGCTTCCTCAAGCCGTCTATCAAGCCTTCGCCGGAATCAGAGTCTATCTTTGTGCCGGCCACCCCGGAGCAGTCGGATCCGACTCGGGCCGCAGAAGGCCGGGGACTTGATGGCGGCTTGGGGGCTGTGATCGCACCGGCCGGGGCTACAAAGAATCGGCACAGGGACTTCAGCAGGAGGCTCGGGGACTGCAGCAGTCGCACCCGGCCCAGGGGCTGCGGTAGTCGGCCCGGAGATTTCAACAACACAGCAAGCGCCGGCCGACTCCACCCTGCCACCTCCCAACCAAACCGCCCTAGTACCAGTGGCCATGATGACAGTGGAGGAAGTCGCAGCACCATCATGGGCGTAGCCCATCCTCAATTTCCTGGTGAGCGGAGAGCTACCAGCCAACGAGATCTTGGCCCGACAGGTGCAATGTCAGGCAGCAGCGTACACCATCGTCAACAGAGAACTTGTTAGGCGCAACATCACTGGTGAGTTCCAGCGCTGTGTAGATCCAGAGAAGGGCAAAGCGATCCTCAGAGACATCCACCAAGGTGAGTGCGGCCACCACGCGGCCTCCAGATCCCTTGTCGCCAAAGCCTTCTGCCACGGTTTCTTCTGGCCGACTGCTTTGGAGGACGCCAAGGATTTGGTCAAGAAATGCAAGGGGTGCCAGAAATTCAGCTCCAAGCAACAGCTGCCGGCTTCTGCACTCAAAACCATCCCCCTCACTTGGCATTTTGCCGTCTAGGGGCTGGACATGGTGGGCCCATTCAAGACAGCACGCGGCGGCATGACTCATCTGCTTGTTGCCGCGGACAAATTCACCAAGTGGATTGAAGCAAAGCCAATCAAGAAGCTGAATGGCCCGACAACTGTGACCTTCATTGCTGATATCACCGTACAGTACGGTATACCACACAACATCGTCACCGGTAACGGCACCAACTTTGCAAAAGGCGCCTTGGCCCGTTTCTGTGCGACATAGGGCATCCGACTGGGCTTAGCGTTCGTTGCCCATCCGCGATCAAACATCCAAGTTAAGCGACCAAACAACCTCATCTTGTCCGGCATCAAGCCCCGACTGGTCGAGCCACTGGAGCGCTCGGCCACTTGCTGGATCGACGAGCTGCCGGCTGTCGTCTGGAGTCTCCGGACCACGCCGAACAAGTCAACCGGCTTCACTCCTTTCTTCCTTGTGCACGGGGCCGAGGCTGTCATCCCAAAATACATCGAGTTCGACTCGCCTCGCATCACAATGTACAAGGAGGCGGAAGCGAAGGAGGCGCGAGAAGACATCGTCGATCTGCTAGAAGAGGTCGGCTGTTGGCACTCAGCTGGTCGGCCATCTACCAGCAGAGCCTGCGCCTCTACCACAACCGGAAGGTCAAGCTAAGATCTTTCCAAGAGGGAGACCTTGTGCTCCGGCTGATCCAGCGAACAGCCGGCCAACACAAGCTCTTGGCCCCTTGGGAAGGGCCCTTCATCATCAGCAATGCCTTGGGCAACAACTCCTACTACCTGATCGATGCGCAGAAGCCCAGGGCACATAAGAGGGACGATTTCGGCAAGGAAACATACCGCCCATGGAACGCAAACCTCCTCCGAAGATTTTACAGTTGAATGCAGTATGTACCATGCTACCTTTTGTATTAAGTACAAAGACATCGGGACCCCAGAGGAGCACTCGGGGGCTACCCCTTTTATCTATATGATAAGTTTTATGCCTGTGAATGTGTTATTTCATTCGCCTGGCACCAGGTTCGACAAGTCGGCCCGGGGGCTTGCCGCCTTGTACTATGTTGATGCTACCTGCAGTCGGACAAGTAGTGTGCCGGCATTTAAGCCCTCTCTTTCCATAAGCCGCAGCTCGCAGAGTGACTGTCCGGCTGGCAAGAGTTAAAGGCAGGAAATAGTGCCCACATGAAAAATGGCTAAGGAAAAAAGCATCTACATAGGCCAAGCCGGCTCCTCGCCCCACCGTCCGACTGCTGAGCAGCCGGCCGGCCGGCTTCTCGATTACTTGCTACGTTCTAAGTGGTCAAAGTACTTGCCTTCCCAAATGGCCAAGTACCTGACCTAGCCACAGACTGCAGAGCGGCTGCCTGGCTGGCAGGGCGGCAACCAAGGGAAGGCGGCAAAGGAAAAATCCAAAAGAACAGAGAAGCAAGACAAGTTAGAACCCGGCAAAGCACGACCTGTGCGAATAAAGTTAATTTACATATCAAGGCCCTCGGCCAGCATTCAACAAAGTTTGAATACACCCCCAGCGAGTGGAACTGTGCAAATTTAACAAGTTTGTTCGAGAAACTACAAAGCAGGAAAAAAATAAGATAGAACTGGCCGCCTAGGCCAGAGGAGCATTAGGCGGGTCTGGCAGGTTGGTGGAGGTAGCGGCACCGGTTGGTGGGGCGGCCGACTAATGAGTCTCAGCCTGGTCGACGTCAGCAACAGTCGGTGCAGCCACCCGCAGCTCGTTACTCGAGGCTCGATCAGGTTGGGGCTGGCCGTCCACTCCATCTTCCGGTGCGTCGTCTTCGCCATCCTCGCCCTCCTCATCCTCGCCTTTGTCGCTGGAAGCAATTTCCTCCACCGAGTCCTCGCCGTCACCTGGGTTCAGGCCAAACCAGTCGGCCGGCACCTCAGCACCCTGCTCGTCTAGTTCGGGGATGAAGACACCGGTGTTGGTGTACTCGCCGATTGCCGGCGTGCGTTGGGTAAGCTTGCGGTCCACCGGCGCCAATTCCGGTCCGGAATCCTGCCGAAAGGTGGGCAGTTGGGCCAGGTGGAGCCCAGGATACCATGCCTTGGCAAACTCCAAGGCCCTCCGCGCACCCGCCTGAGCCGCGGCGCCCTTCCAAGCCTCAAAGCAGCTGACTGCTACCTCCAGCCAGTCGATAGTCCGACTGGGGGTGCACGACACTTGAACATTCGGCCAAAGAGCGGTCAGCACTTGGGCCCCGGCGCACTGAAGACGGCGAAGCAAGCGGTGGGCCGGCTGCAGGCGAGCTTGGATGGTGACGAGCTGCTCGTTGAAGGCCCGGGGCGCTATGGGCGCGATTTTTGCACCAGACTGCCTTCGCTCGTTGCAGCGAGCCTCGATGGCCTGGCTGGCAGCAACAACATGACCAGGAAAGAAGTTTGTGCAAAAGGAAAAAATAAGTTTGAAGCCAGAAACCGGCTCATATAACGGTCAACGGCTGAAAAAAAAGGAAAGACAACTCACCATCGATCATATATTCGATCTCGCCGTAGCCGTCGGTCAGCGCCTTCTCCTTCTCTGCCCAGGCTGAGCATTCTGTCTCGAACTCGGCTTGAAGGGCATGTTCCGCCTCCTTGGCCTTCTGGAGTTCCGCCTTGTGCTGGTCCGCCAACTTCTTGGCCAGGCGGTCGCGCTCCTGGGCCGCCTAGCTGCACTCCTCCTCCTTGGCGCGCAGCTCGGTCTGGACCTCGACCAGGTGCTGCTGCAGCATGGCGTTGGCTCCTGCAGAAGATAAGAAAGAAAAAGCATCAACATCAACAAAGAAGAAAAAGTGGTTCCCCGGAGATCCGGCCCGACTGCTCATCAGTCGGCCCGAATCTCGAGGGCTACACCTAGCGGGTGCGCAGACGCGCCCCCGCGAGAGAGAAGACGGAGTGCTTACTCTGGCTTTCGGCCAAATCAGTGGTCCGCTTGGCCAGCTCCTGGACCTAGGAGTTGAAGGCGGCCACGCGGATGTTAAGGTAATCATGCAACGAAGACAACAGAAGAAAAGAAAAAAGTTAGCACTCGGAACTTACCTTTAAGTTCTGAGCCGCCTGCTCAGCAGCCGGCCCGGAACTCGGGGGCTACACTCAGTGGGTGCGCTGGCCCGCCCCCACGGAAGATCACAAGAATCAAAAACAGAGAACAAGAAGCATACTCGGACGGCCGCTCGTGTCACCAGGAACGCCTTCGTGTACTGCAGGAGGGCGGCGCTCTGGGCCTAGAACTGGGCCTGGACGTCCTGTACGGCCGTATTCAGAACACCCGTCCCGCCCCAGGCGTCCACTCCGGAGGGTCGGCACTGGTGGCCTCGGCATCAGGGGCCGATGAGCTTGCGACTCCGACCTCCAGCGGCCACGGTGCTGAAGCCACCTTCGCCGCACACCGGTGCACCGGAGTGCGGACCGCGGGAGTCGAGCCCACCACCAGCTCGCCACCGACCAGCGGCGCCAGTGGCACGTCAGGCCGACTGCCCTGGGTCTCAGCAGCCGGCGCTTGTGGGGGCACCTCCACCTCCAAGATGATGACGTCGCCTCCTCCCCTCTCTATGATCGGCTGGTCGTCGTCGGCTCCTCCAGTCGGTGCCGTTGGCTCCCTGGCTCTCCAGCGCCGGTGGCACGGCCCGCAGCAGGACGACGAGCAGTGGGGTCCGGCCATGGGATGCCTCCTCCTCCTACGTCTTGGCGGCCGTGTCCGCCTGCTCCTTGGCCGCGGCGTCGGCCTGAGCCTTGGTCGCCGCGTCAGTTTCCTCCTGTGCTGCCTTGGCCGCATCCGCCTTTTCCCGCTCCTCGCGCACCTCCCGCGCGTTCCGTTCCGACGCCTCCTGAAGCTCGGCGTGCGGGTCCACGCGGCGGGGCTCTGCGGAGCCATCCACCGCCCCAAACACTGAGGCGGACGGGGCCCACAAAAGAGAGAGCGGGGCCCTATGAAGGCACGGCGACGAGAAGCCGGTAAGAAGAAAGAAGAAAAGCGAGCACAAAGCAACAACAGAAAGATTGAAATACTTACGAAGACACTATCGGGGGCTACTTCAGGGCCTTATGGAACTGGGCCGCCTTGGCGGCGGCCTCCCACCGTTTGGTCGCGGTGGCCGTGTTCTTGGTCGTCTTCGGCCGGCAGCCGAACATCGGAGAGTTGGCCCGGCGCTTCAGTGCCCCGCCTGGTGCGGACGGCGCGGCTGACGAGCTTGCGCCCGCCTTGTCAGCATCGTGCGTGCGGCATGGCTCGTTCTCCTCCTCATCGTCATTCGGCCAGTCCTCAAGGCCGCCTCTTCCAGAGCCGCCTGCTCCACCACCACCACCTGTGGCGTCGTCCTCTTCCATGGCGGCCGCCCGCAAGTTGGGGTCATCAACGTCGCTTCTCGACCGGTATGGCATGTACTGATGACCCGGCTCTAGAGCTTCGGCGGCCGACTGGGATGAGAAGACCTGTGCCATGGCCGACTGATCAGTCGGCAAACAAGAACTCGGACAAGCAAAGAAGAAAAAGAATCACAAGACTCACCGCAGGCGGCGGGTGCGCGCGGTCGTACAGCCGCTTGCCGAATTGCCACTCCTTCCCCGACAACTTGCATTTGGAGAAGTAGTTGACCAGCCAGACCACCTCCACGTCCGGCAGCTCCCATGTGCACATCTGGCACGGGTCCTGGTGCCCGCTCATGCTGCTGATGATGTGGGGCTGGGCTTGGAGGGGAAGCACTCGGCACGCCACGTAGGCGGCCAGCAAATCAGAGCCCTTGAGGACCTCCAACTCTGTCATCACCTGAAGTCTGGTGAGGGCAGCGTTGGAGGCGGCCGATAGGGTGGTCAGCTTATACCGCCAGTTGGCGCGCGGCTCAACAGGCGGGCCGGCTACATAAGCCGGCAAGTTGATGTAGTCCAGCGTCGGATGGAGGTTCTTGATGTAAAAATAGGACTTCTGCCATAGTTTGGCCGACTGCAGCAGGGAGACGACCGGGAAGCGATTCTCGACACCCGGACGCCGCACCGCCATGCAAGCTCCGCATTGAGCCACCGTGCCCTTGGTGGCAGTGTCGAGCTTGAGGTAGAAGCACTCTCCCCAGAGCTCGAGGGTGGGGAGAGTACCGAGGTAGCCTTCGCAAAGGATGGCGAAGGCGGCCAGCAGCACCACCGTATTTGGCGTGAGGTGGTGTGGCTGGACTCGATAGAAGTTGAGGAAGGAGCGCAGGAAGCCGCTGGCAGGATGGCTGAAGCCGCGAAGGAAATGGGACCGGAAGACGACGCGTTCGCCATCCTCCGGCACTGGCGAGATTTCTGTCACGGGGGGACGCGTACCTTCACATGCGCTTCGTGGGGCAGGCACCGCGTCGGGTGGAGAAAGGTGAGATGGTCTGCATGCACGTTGGAGCCATCCCAGTCCCCGGCCCACGCGCGAGCCATGGGCCCAAGTGCTCGCCGGAGGCACGGCATGGCAACGAGCGTGCGAGTCTTCGGCGGAGCGACGAGGCCGCGGCAAGGAGAGGCCCGGCGACGGTGAGCTGCGGCAGCGCCTCGGCAGGAGGAAGGGGCACTGCGGCGGCGGAGAGAGAGAAGGGAAAAGTGGCGGAGGCAAAGGAAAGGAGGGCGCGCGTGCGTTTACCGCCCCCTCCCCCTACTTATAGCCCCAGGCGGCGAAGCCGAGGGGGCGAGACGTGGGGGGTCGTGGGATTAACTGCGCCCACTCCCCCCACGATCACGTGATTATTGCGCCAGTTAAGGTGTGTATTAATGGTAGCAGAAGCCCAACCGCCCATCTCGGCCGCAGCAGATCCGCGTGTGTCCCGAGGCCCTGTAGTGGCGGGCCCAGGCCTGCCGCAACGTCCCATTGCGCGCGTGGGCTGGCAGGCTGGCCTGGCCTGTGGACGCCGTGTGGCAGGTGATACGTCTCCATCGTATCTATAATTTTCCATTGTTCCATGCCAATATTATACAACTTTCATATACTTTTTGGCAAATTTTTATACTATTTTTGGGACTAACATATTGATCCAGTGCCCTGTGCCAGTTCCTGTTTGTTGCATGTTTTATGTTTCGCAGAAACCCCATATCAAATAGAATCCAAAAGGAATAAAAACAAACAGAGAATATTTTTGGAATATATGGAGAATATGGTAAGAAGAATCAACGCGAGACGGTGCCCGAGGGGGGCACGAGGCAGGGGGTGTGCCTTCCCCCCTCGTGGGTCCCCCCGTAAGGCGGTTGCTTCTCTTCTTTTGCCACAAGAAAGCTAATTTTCAGAAGAAAAAAATCACGGCGAAGGTTTCAATCCAATCGGAGTTACGGATCTCCATATATATACGAAACGGTGAAAGGGCAGTACACCAGAACGCAAAAACAGAGAGAGACAGAGAGACGGATCCAATCTCGGAGGGGCTCTCGCCCCTCCCATGCCATGGATACCAAGGACCAGAGGGGAAACCCTTCTCCCATATAGGGAGGAGGTCAAGGAAGAATAAGAAGGAGGGGGGGCTCTCTCTCCCTCACTTCTGGTGGCGCCGGAGTGCCACCGGGGGCCATCATCATCACCGCAATCTTCACCAACAACTTCACCGCCATCATCACCAACTCTGCCACCCTCTATGCAGCGATGTAACCCCTGTGTTACCCGCTGTACTCTCTACTTAAACATGGTGCTCAACGCTATATATTATTTCCCATTGATGTATGGCTATCCTATGATGTTTGAGTAGATCCGTTTTGTCCTATGGGTTAATTGATGATTGTGATTCGTTTGAGTTGCATGTTTTATTATTGGTGTTTTCCTATGGTGCTCTCCGTGTCGCGCAAGCGTGAGGGGTTCCCGATGTAGGGTGTTGCAATACGTTCATGATTCGCTTATAGTGGGTTGCGTGAGTGACTGAAACACAAACCCGATTAAGGGGGTTGTTGCGTATGGGATAAAGAGGACTTGATGCTTTAATGCTATGGTTGGGTTTTACCTTAATGATCTTTAGTAGTTGTGGATGCTTGCTAGAGTTCCAATCATAAGTGCATATGATCCAAGTAGAGAAAGTATGTTAGCTTATGCCTCTCCCTCAAATAAAACTGCAATAATGATTACCGGTCTAGTTATCGATTGCCAGGGGACAAATAACTTTCTCGTAATAAAAAGCTCTCTACTAAAACTAATTTAGTTGTGTCTTTATCTAAATAGCCCCTACTTTTTATTTATGTGCTCTTTATATTCTCGCAAACCTATCGAACAACACCTACAAAGTACTTCTAGTTTCATACTTGTTCTGGGTAAAGTTTAACGTCAGCGTCATGAGAGTTGTATCGGTGGTCGATAGAACTTGAGGGAATATTTGTTCTGCCTTTAGCGCCTCGTTGGGTTCGACACTCTTACTTATCGAAATAGGCTACAATTGATCCACTATACTTGTGGGTTATCAAGACCTTTTTCTGGCGCCGTTGCCGGGGAGTCGTAGCGTGGGGTTAATATTCTCGTGTGTGCTTGTTTGCTTTATCACTAAGTAATTTTTATGTGATGTTCTAAGTTGTTCTCTATCTTTAGTTATGGATATGGAACACGAAATACCAAAAAAATTAGGTGTACTTGCTGCTCATGGAGATGGGGAAGCTCCTAAAACCCTGGATGATCATTATGTGAAAGATATGTACTACTTTGATAATCCTGAGAAAACCCCATTCAATTATGTAATGGGAGACATGTTTGATCAACGTGAATACTTTAGGGATTATCGCTTGACTCAGAAAGGGAAACTATTGTGGGATCAAATTGATATGTTGAAGTGGTATGCTAGGCAACTATGCTTGAGATATGATTATACTTGTTGCTCTAGGATGAAGGCTCCACACCTTCCCTTTTCATGCCAATTTAATGATAATGAAACCTTGGCTTCTTATGCTAGAGGTATATATGATTACTATGATGTGGAACAAATAGAAGAATTTGTTGCTTTTATGGGTGCTTATGAAATTGAATCTATGTTCAAACAGTTTGAAAATCTTTATGATGCTGTTTATAGACCTGAAAATTTAGCTATCCTTCAATATTGCTATGCCAATTATGAATTCAATTCTGATATTGATGCATCTATTGAGAAAGTCTCCGCTGTCCAAGAAGAGACTAATATTTTGCAGGAGTCTATGGAAGAAGAATTGATGAAACTGTGAGCTCTTGGATGAAAAAGATGATGAGGAGAGCGAAGAACAAAAGGAGGAAGAGCGGATTGTCGGTGTACTAGAGTAGGGGTACCCTAGTATCCCGTACTCGTGCACGGACGGTTGCAGCACCCTGCGGCAAGGCTTGCCTCGCCACCGCTAAGATCCTCCGTGGCTCCTTTTGAGCCATTCAATAAAAATGTATTAGATTGAGAAGACAAAGCCCCGACAAGAGGAGCTTGTCGGGAAGGCCACTCCAGGCACGCAGAAGACAAGGCCCCAGCAAGAGGAGCTTGCCGAGAAGGCCCGGAGCGCGACAAGCCTCCGGGCGCGACAAAGATTCGGCCGCGGCAAGGCGCTTGCCGCGGCATGCAACTTCTCTCCGCCTCCGGCTCCAGCTCACCCAGCGACGTGTCGCCATGAGACCGTTCCATGCGCGTGTCGAAGCGGCTGTGCAGCCAGCGGAGAGCAGCGATAAGCGGCGCCGACAGGCTCGCCGTCAGTGGCGAAGCGGAGGCGCACTGACGCCTCTGTTAATCGCTTTGGGCGACAACGACGGGCATTTATTGCTTTTGTCCCTTGCCGCCGAGTTAGGTATTTTGCAATCGCATAATCGCTCAAGTAGGTGTACCAACTCCTGTATTTACATTTGTACCCCCGTCTATGTTGCCACCTGTCGGAGACCCCTTGAGCATATAAAAGGAGGCCCGAGTGCAACGTAGAAAGGGTTCGGCTGGTCCAGCGTTCACACGAGCAGCGTCATCAACATCTTCCTCAACATGCCACCGAAGAAGAAGGCTTCGGCAGCAGCAGAGCCGTCTGCGTCGTACCCACCCTCACCGCAGCAAACGGGTGGTGGGGCAGACGATGGCGGAGGAACGGGCGGCGGCGAAGGTGTTCGCGACGTTGCCAAGTCCAAGGACAAGGCACCGCAAACCTCGGCGTCCACAAGCATCCCCCGCGCCCATCTCAGAGACGCTGACCAACAACGCCATGGCGTTCACAACGCCATACGCTCGCTGGATCGAGACCCTCAAGACCAGCATGCACGCCAACATGCTGGCACGAGTGAGATACGGTCGCCCGGACGGGGTGCTGCTCCTTCTAACGTAGTTAGAAGTCCGAGCGTGTCCCGATCCTCGCACCGTTCTCCAATGCCGCCCACTACCCCAGCAGTAGCTCTGGCGAGAGCTCAGCTGCTCCTCGACTACCCTCCAACGGCCGACAAAGTCGACGAGTGGAGGGCCACTATCCAGAGCCTCATCGGCTTTGCCAACGGCGACGCTCCGCGGCAACCAACGCCATCATTGCCGCGGCGTGACGACAAGGCACGAGCCGGTGGCGACGAGACTATCGGAGGTGCAACCACCGTGCACTCTCCGCCAAGAAGGCCAAGATCGCCGACTCACCGGATCCACCTCGACAGCGACTCCACTGCGTCGTCGGATCCGCGAGCTCGCCGCGATCAGCGCCAAGTTCTTCATGAGCGACAACAAGAGGACGCCGAACTCGCATCGAAGTGCCAAAGAGAAGCGCGACGTCACCGACAAGCGCGCTGGGCCTTCGCTGACATGCACGCCGGAGGGGCCGTGACTTGCCGTGACGCGGTAGGTTGCCCTGTGTTCACTCGTGAGCTGCGGCAAGTCCGGTGGCCCAGCCGTAAAAACTTCAAACCCGACGCGTCGGAGAAGTATGATGGTCGGACGCATCCGCTGAGTTCCTCAAAGATCTACACCATCGCGGTGCAGGCTGCGGGGGACGGGACGACAAGATCCTCGCCAACTACTTCCCGCCGTCCTCAAGCCCAACGCCGATCTTGGCTCATGCACTTGTCGGACAGCTCCATATCCTCTTGGGCAGATCTGTACATCGCTTTGTTGGCGCCTTCACACGTGGCCACAAACCTCATGGCCAAGAGAGTGACCTTCACTTGCTCGCCCAGAAGGAAGGAGAGTCCATGCGCAAGTTCATTCAGAGATTCAGCCGTGTGCACTACAACATCCCAGACGTCCACCCTGCCGCGGTGATCAGCGCATTTCATCAAAATGTGCGGAACCGCAGGATGAGGGAGGAGATGGCGATGTGCAAAGTCAAGGACGTCAGTGAGCTGTACGCCTTGGCTGACAAGTGTGCACGCGCTGAGGAAGGGAGGAGACTCCAGAGAGAATGCGTAAGCAGGATCTCGACAAGGAGGACACCGCCTGCAAAGAAGGGCCGTGGCGAGGAAACAGGAAGAAGAAGGCCAGAGAAGTGCTAGCTGTTGAGCAGTCCGGCAATGGAGGTGGCGACAAGAACGCCAATGCTGGTGGCTCCGGCAAGGAGGTTGCCGCTGACGCCAACCACCAGTCAGTGGCGGCCGCCAACAAGCAGGACAGCTCCGGCAAGCAGTATTGCAAGATCCACCGCACCAATGGCCACGATCTCCGTGAGTTGCAAGAAGGTCGAGCAGCTCGTCGAACAGCAGAGAGCTGAGTACGAGCGGCGCGACAAGGAGAAGGCCTGTGAAGGTGCTGGGGAGCAAGCAAGAAACGCCCCGGCCGGGAGGACGCCAAGCAAAGCCAAGCAGCGGCAAGGAGATCGACCTCCCTCGCCGCGACAAGGATGAAGATGATGATGAGGACGAAGATATGGAGGACGACGACGCCGATGAGCAGGAGTTTCGTAAAGCCACGAGAGGTTCTCCGCGTTGACGGAGGTAAGCTTCCCTGCATACCTCCCACCGCCAACTCAAGCAATGGATGCGGAGGTCAATGCAGCGGAACCATCCAGAGAGTCACGCAAGCTCTGAAATGGTCCAGACGCCTATCATTTTTGATATTGAGGAACACCTGATCACATAATCGCGGTCGGGTGCTTGCCGATGTTGGTCTTCCAACCATCCGCAACCTCAAGGTCACGAAAATGTTAGTTGGCGGCGGGCCGCTTGAATCTGATCTCCTCCGCGGTGCTCCGAAGCTTCAAATCCTCGACAATGAAGCTCAAGAGACCGTATCTTCCAAGGAATCAATCCGGGAAAAGCAAGCGAAGGGGAAGATTACGTTGCCGGTCACATTTGGCAGCGAGCTGAACTTTAGGACCGAGAGGGTCACATTCGACGCTGCCGATTTCCCATTGCCTTCCAATGCGACACACTTGGCCGCCCAAAGACTCGCCAAGTTCATGGTAGCCTCTCACCACGCCTACAACCTACTCAAGATGCCAGGCCCGATAAGCGCCATCTCCGCCCACGGAGACAAGAAGGATACCCTTATCTGTGCCGACAAGATCTACCGGGATGCAGCAGCCATGACAGACTGCCCAACACTTGCCGCTGAAGCTCCGGGGAAGAAGACCAAGTCCAAGTCCGGCAAGGGCTCGATGCTCACTCCGCAAGCGCACCTCTTCGGAGTGCTGCGCTACCGTCGAGGACGCACCATCGAGCTCCACCGCAAGTGCAGGAAGATGGTGGCTCCGCCAAAGACCAAGAGGGTGCCCGCCAAGGAGGACGACATCTGGTACCTTCACCATCGCTGCCTCTCTCGACCCTAAATAGGAAGGCGCTACGTTGCTTTCCTCAGGCGAATGTCGACGTGTTTGCATGGCAACCGTCGATATCCCCGGTGTTCCTGTGAAAGTAGTTGAGCACCGCCGCCGCTTGTCCTCATCGCGCGCCCGTCAAGCAAAAAGTCGAAGCAAGCGGTGGGCGCCAAGAATTCATAGTCGAAGAGATCAAGAAACCGAAGCAGCAGGCCTTGTCAGAGGAGTGCTCCATCCTACGTGGTTGGCCAATCCTGTAGTCGTGCGCAAGGCAAATGGAAGATGGAGACTTTGTATTGACTTCACGGATGTTAATAAAGCTTGTCCCAAAGATCCATTTCCCTTGCCGCGCATTGACCAGATTGTTGACTCCACGGCTGGATGTGATTTGCTTTCGCTTCTGGATGCATACTCAGGATACCATCAGATCTTCATGGCTGAAGAAGATGAAGAGAAGACCGCATTCATCACACCATGTGGCACATACTGTTTCATACGGATGCCTTTCGGTTTGAAGAATGCTGGTTCAACATTCGCAAGGGTAGTCCATGATGCTTTTGAGCCGCAAATGCACAGAAATGTAGAAGCCTACATGGATGACATAGTTGTCAAGAGCAAGGACAAAGCAACTCTGGTTCAAGATATGGACGAGACCTTTGCGAATCTGCGCAAGATCAACCTCAAGCTCAACCCCGAGAAGTGCGTGTTTGGAGTCCCTTCCGGCAAGCTTCTCGGGTTCTTCGTGTCTCAGCGAGGGATTGAAGCTAATCCCGACAAGATCAAGGCCATTGAGCAGATTGAAGCACCAAAGCGCGTCAAGGATGTACGAAGACTTGCCGGTTGCGTGGCTGCTCTCAACAGGTTTATTTCTAGGTCTGCTGAGCGCCTCGCCATTTTTCAAGATTTTGAAAAAGGCAGGTCCAGTAAAATGGACTCCCGAAGCGGAGGCTGCGCTGCGGGACTTGAAGAGATACCTGTCCTCCACTCCAACACTTGTCGCACCTAAGCCACAAGAGAAGTTGCTGCTATATATAGCGGCAACCAATCAAGTGGTTAGTGTTGCGTTAGTGGCGGAGAGGGAGGCGGATGACGAGCCAGCAACCGTGGCAAGCACATCCACGGACAAGGTGGGGCTTCACGACAAGCTCTGGTCCCGACAAGGACGAGTCCGCCAAGACGCATGAACAGATGCGTAAAAGGATGGTGCAAATACCAGTATACTTTGTCGGCTTCCTCCTGCAGTGGCTAGGTCAAGGTATTCTGGTGTGCAGAAATTGCTTTTCGGCCTCCTCATGGCCTCGAGAAAGCTGCGCCATTACTTCCAAGCACATGAGATCACATTTGTCACTCGCTTTCCCCTGAAGAGGATACTGCAGAATCCAGAAGCGACAGGCAGGATTGTCGAGTGGGCACTGGAGCTGTCAAGCTTTGGTCTCAAGTTTGAAAGCACATCAACTATCCAAAGCAGGGCCTTGGCAGAATTCATAGCAGAATGGACGCCAACGCCAGATGAAGAGATTCCGGAGACGAGCATTCCCGTCAAAGAAGCAAGCAAAGAGTGGCTGATGTACTATGATGGTGCCTTCTCGCCATAAGGCGCCGGTGCCGGGCGTCGCTTATCGCACCCACCGGAGAGCACCTCAAGTACGTCGTCCGGATGCACTTTCCCAAGGAACAAGCGACAAACAATACTACGTAGTATGAAGGTTTGCTTGCCGGTCTCGTGGATCGCCGTGGACCTTGGGATCAAGAAGCTTATTGTCAGGGGTGACTCGCAACTCGTCATCCGCCAAGTCAACAAAGATTACCAGAGTCCGTTGATGGAAGCCTACGTTGATGAAGTGAGGAATCTAGAAGAGCACTTTGACGGCCTGCAAATGGAACATGTTCCAAGAGCTCAGAATGATATTGCCGATGGCTCATCAAAGTGCGCCGCACTTAAGTTGCCTGTGGAACCAGGGATTTTCGTGCTCAAGCTGACTCAGCCAACCGTAACACCATCGACTGGACAAAGTAAGAAGAGGAAGTTGGCCTCTAGTGACTACTTTCCGACAGAGCTTCCTGAAGCCGTCGTTGCAAAGGTCCCCAAGATCAACACCAACAGTGATGAGGAGCAGTCTGCTCCGACAGACCCTAGGGTTTGTTTCGTTGAAGCAGACGCTCCCGACAAGTCTTGCTCCGGCAAGCTTGTCGGGGAGCATCAAGCTCCGGCAGGGCCGCAGGTTCTTGCCGTGGAAGCTGATGTTCCCGCAGCAGCAGATGTGCCTTTAGTCCTTGTTGTTGAGCCACAAGCTCCAGCATGGGCGTATCTGATTGTCCTTTTCCTTCAGACAGGAGAACTTCCCGAAGAGCAAGAAGAAGCGGAAAGAGTAGCCCGGCAGTCAAGTATGTACCAGTTTGTCGACAGCATACTGTACATAAGAAGACTCAACGGTGTGAAATTGAAGTGTATTCCTGTGGAAGATGGATGTAAGCTGTTGGCGAAGATACATGGAGGCATATGTGGTCACCACATTGGCGCGAAGAGCGCTTGCCGCAAAGCTTTCCGGCAAGAAGGTTTCTTCCGCCGACAGCCCTCCGTGATGCAAATCGCACAAGTAACCAAGTGTGAAGCGTGCAGGCCCATTCCAAACAGATACACCAGCCAGCTCAAGCTCTCTAGACGATCCCTTTATCCCGCCATTTTCGGTCTGGGGGCTCGACATCCTCGGCCCCTTCCCCCGAGCTGTCGGGGGCTTTGAGTACTTATACGTCGCCATCGACAAGTTCACAAAGTGGCCGGAAGTGGAAGCAGTGAGGAAGGTGACGGCACAGCCAGCAGTCAAGTTCTTCAGTCAATTGTTTGCCGCTTCGAATCCCTAACCGGATCATCACCGACAACGGCACACAATTTACGAAGTCGCACCTTCATGCAGACGCCCAAGACCTTGGCGCCAAGGTCTGCTTTGCTTCGCTGCTCACCCGAGAAGCAACGGTCAAGCGAGAGTGCAAATGCTGAAGTGCTGCGCTGGCTCAAGACCAGAACTTTCGACAGCTGCACAAGTGCGGAAGAAACTGGATCGAGGAGCTGCCGGTGGTTCTTTGGTCGATCAGACGACGCCAAATCGAGCCATCGCCGCACACCCTTTGCTCTAGTCTATGGAGCAGAGGCGCTTCTCCCCACGGAACTCATATATGGATCGCCTCAGTACTCGCTTATGATGAGCTTGAGCAAGAGCAGCTGCAACAAGATAACGCTGCTCCTTGAGGAGGATCGCCTTCAGGCCCCAGGCGAGCTGCTCGCTACCAAGAAGCTTCCGCGTCGCTACCACAGCCGCAGGGTTAATGCCGAAGTCTCGAGGAAGGCGACCTTGTTCTTCGCGCTGCTCAGTCCGCCAAGAATTCAAACAAGTTGACGCTTGGTGGGAAGGCCCTTATCGGGTGAAACGTGTCACTAGGCCTGGCGCTGTCCGCTTTGGAGACCGAAGATGGCATTCCGTGAGCAACTCTGGAACATTGAGCATCTTCGTAAGTTTTACCCATAAGGCGCGGTTGTCGGAACCTGTTCCGGCAACCACCTTTTGTACAAGTCTTGCCGCTGTTGCATGTAATCCTTTGTACAAAGCCGGGCGCAGACCCCGTGCATCAGTAAAGCTCATGTGTTGCACACAACTTGTCAAGTTCATGCTTTCATCAATTTATTGCATGCTTTGGCTAACACTTTGTGCAGCAACCACACTCGGTAAGCAGAATTGAGCCGCTAGACTCCATAACGTTATTTCCTCTTCTTTTTCTTTTCTCAAAGAAAGGAAGGCTCCCTCGCGCACAAGTTAACCAGGGGGGAAGGAGGAGATAATATTATGGACTAGGCACCGCTCGAGGAAGCTTCACCTCATCGGGAAGCAAGAGACAGAAAAGCTAAGTTGCCAAAGTTTGAGCAATCAGTTTTTAAAATTTTTAAGTTATCTTCCTCGAACGATAAGTACTTTGTATGGAGAACTGTGCGCAGAGGAACCAACTCGCCGGCTAGTCGCGCCCTTACTTTGTTTCGAGTCCTCTCAACAACTTAAGTGAGCTGCGGCTAGTCGCGACAAGGTTGCTTGTCGGAGGCGGCATCGCCAAAGAGGTCAGCCGACGTTCGCACTCAACATGCAAAAGTGCCCGCACCGACAAGTCCCCTAAATGCGTAAGGCAGAAACGTAAAAAGGAAGAAATCAAGTAGAGGAAATAACGTTGCATTGATCGATTCACCTAAGATAGAGTATATTACAGAATAACTTGTCGCTGATCTAACAAAGTTTTCTAAACATGATCAGCAGCGACAAGGGAAAGATAAGGTTGGCGGCCTAGTCCACGCGGTCGCCCTCAATCCACTTGATCTTGTTCACCTTGTCCACAATGGTTGCGACAAAGGCTTTGAGCTCCTCCACGTTGGCTTCGGGCGGCAAGGATCTGAGGACGCCGTTAAGGTTGAGGCCCGGGTTGCGGAAGGCCACCTTCATCAACACCTTCTCGAGGGCCCCGCACAAACTCGCGCGATTCCTCGGCAAGTTGCTTCGACCTCCTCCCGAGTCGCCGCAGGCCCGCCGCCACGCCTTTGAAGAACAAGCTGAGCTTGGCGCTGGGTTGGAGATGCTCGTCGGAGGAGTACGCAAGGTCCGCCATCCCAAGCTCCATCAGCTCGTTGTGGATGTCGGCGGCGGTGTCCACAAGACCTTCGGTCCAGTGCTCCACGCTCTCCCTCAAGGTGTTCTAGACGGAGACAGCATTCGCCAGTAGCTCCTCCTTGGCCTTGATCGCCTCCAACAAGCCCACCTCCCGCTCTCTGGCGCCATCCAACGTCTGCGTCAGAGTGGTCAGCTTCAGCTCAAGATCCGCCTTGGAATCCTTGGCGGCGTGGAGCTCCTTGGCCCTATCAGCAAGACGGCTCTGCAGCTCGCCAAGGGTGTAGGCATCCTTCTCGCGCTCACGCTTGAGCACGGCAAGCTCTTCGCCGCTCTTCTTGAGGGTGGCCTCCAGCTGTGCCACCTTCGCCTTCAGCTCTTCCTTGGCGGCCTCGGCAGCTGCGGCGTCGCCTTCGCTTCTGGCGCCCGCCAGCGACTCCTCGCTGCAAGGTCCTCTTCGTGGCTGTACAGGTTGACCTTCCGCTGCGCCAACTTCGCTTTCTGCTGGCGAAGCTTCTCGGCAGCCAGCCGCTGCTCCTCATCACCGCGGCCTTCTCAAGGATGAAGGCCGTGCGCTCTTCCGCGAAGTTGCCCCCGCTTCCGCCCACATCGCGGAGGGCTTCTTTGTTGGCGCCCGAGCTCCTCGGCGCTTCTCCATGTCCGCCTCCCCTCGCGACGAAGCGCCTCCGAGTCTCCAACTTGGCTGCCGGGAGCGGTAGAGTGACAGCAGCTTCTTCAAGCTGCTCCTCCTCGAACTTCGCCACGCTGCTGCTGCTTGGCCCACCAGCGTCGATCCAGCGGAGGCGAGTAGCTTCGCCGTTGAAGGTCTCGCCCTCGACCGGCGCCTGGAGCTCGGGTTCCCTGGGAGCTTGATGAAGACGCCCGCCGCCTTCGTGTAGGCACCAGTCGGGTCTCCTCGAGCCTGACGCCGCAGCAGCTGGGAGTCGGCTGTCGGTGTAGCACTTGCCGCTCCTGCGGCCTCAGGGTTGCCCCGATCGGCCGACCCTCGCCGGCCTCTGCGTCCGGCAGCCTCGGTGGCCTCTCGCCATCAAAGCTCGTCGGCGACGGCCTCTTCTTCCACGACGATGACCTCTTCTTCTTCGACGGCGGCCTCGCCGGTGTTGCTGCTGCTTCTCCTCACCGGCGGCCTCGACCTCCATCGGGTCTGCGTCAGACGAAGAAGGGGCAGTCAAGCAGATGTTCAAAACAGAAACAAAAGAAAGCAAGCCCAAGGGAGATTTTCGCGTAAGGGAGTTACTCCGAACGGATCCGCAGCCATGGCCTCGACCACCGGAGGGTCGCCGGGCGCCGCCCCTTGCCGGGTAGCCTCCTTACCGAGTGGCCTCCCTTGCCGGGTGGCCTCCTTGTCGGAGGGAGCTCCCTTGCCGGGAGTTCCCTTGGCGGCGAGTGGCAGCGGGCAGGATCTCGGAGCCGGCTTCCGAGCCCTCCCCGATGAGGCTGCTCCGCTCCTACACAAACAAACAAATGTCAAATCAACAAAGAAAGGGCACCCCTGCACACCTAATAGTAAGGAGAAAACTGCACACTTACTGGGGCTGTCTTTGGGGCTGCTCAGAGGAAGGGTTGCGGGTCCGGCAAGGCGGTCTCGACGCGTCCCCCTGCCGCCACTGGGAATCATCCTCAACAACGACCGTCGGGATCTTGGCCCTCTTCGCCGCTCTCTGGGCCAGCGTCCTGAAAAGGAAAGAGTCCAGGACGAAGCAAATCAGATTCAAGATGAAGCAATAAAAATTGAAGAAATACAAGCACAATCTCGAGAAGCTTACTCTTCGCTTTCCTCCTCGGAGCTGAGCGCGGAGAAGTCAAACTCCGGCCCGCCTCCGGTGCGATGAGGCGGGGGAGTGGGCTCTCTTGGCCGCTTGGCGGAGGCGTCGGCGGTGGCCTGAGAAGATTCCGCCCCGGTTGTCGCTGCAGTGTGAGGCGCTCCCGCGGCAACCTCGCTTGCCGCGGTGGAGCGCGTCGAGCGGCTCGTCTCCAACTCTGCGGAGACGCCTCCTCGGCGGAGCCGGGGGCTCCGCTGGCGGCAAGTCGCTTGGCGGTGGGGAAGAAGCGCCCTCGGCGGGTCCACTCGACCTGGCCTCGGGCTCGACAAGCTCGTCCTCCTCGCCACGACCTCACCTCGCCGGCAGAGCTTGCCGCCCTCGCCGCGTCCGCCTCCTCCACGGTGAACCCGAAGGCTCCAGCAGCAGCGGCTGCTGCCGCCTCCTCCACCCTGGTGGCGATCCTCGCCATCTCCTGGTCGGTGGTGTCGCGGGTGAGCCTCTTCTGCTCGTCGGTGCAGATCTGCACTTCTTGCAAGTCATCAAAGAATTGCTGCACGATCTCGTCGGGGGGCTCCTGCCACGTTGGGACGATTCCGTGGGAGTCGCACAGTGGCATCATGGCGCGGATGCGATCGAGCGCCGAGTTGTTGCACAGTGGGACGACCCCTCGCGGCAACCTGAACCACTCTGGATGTTCGGGGTCGTTCTTGAACAGCTCGAGCAGCACTGAGTCCAGCTCCATGACGATGAAGTTCCAACTCAGGCCCGGACGCGGCCTCATGATGTCCGCCGCATTCTGGAACTCCCAAGTAGGCCTCCTCCTTTCCTGCAAGGGAGCGATGTGGCGGCGAATGAAGTCTGCGCCAACTGCTCCTACTGTCAACCCGGCAAGCCTGAGGCGCAGAATTCGGGTCACAGCTATCTTCAGCTTCGCATCCTCTGGCGCCAAGTTACTCCAATCCCTGCCGCGCACTATTGGGGTTTGGCGCACGGCGGTGAAGGGCTGTGGGTTCTCCTCTACGACCCAGCACCATTTGGCTCTCCACTCCTCCCACTTGTTCCGGAACTCCCCCTCTAGGTAGGCCTCTTTCTTGCCGATCCTAGGGACCCAGGCTATCCCTCCCAAGAAGTGGCTCTCCTCCTCGACACGGGAACAAAGAAATGGCGGAAGAGTGCAACATTCGGTGGACTCGACAAAGTTTTCGCACAAATGTCGAAAACGGCCATGGTCAAGATGGCGTTGGGGTGAAATCAAGGAGGCGGAGGCTAAAGGTGTTCATTATGTCGCAAAAGAACTTCGAATACGGGCGGGCAAAGACTGCAATAGAAGAAAAGGGCGAAGAAAGGGTACCCTGTTGGGGCCAAATCAGCGGCGGAGGCGGGAGCACCCTCGCAGCGGATGCGCACGAAGTCTCCGCTGACCGTAAAAGGTAGAAGACGTCCGCAGCTCCCGTGCGCCGAGCTGCGGGGGGAAGATGGCTCGCTCCTTGCGCAGCGCCGCGAGCCGCTGCGCCTCGGCCGACTTGACGCCCTTCTCCTTATCGGCCTTCGGAGCCATGGCGAGGAGGGCGGAGGAGGTCGACGGCGGTGAGTGTGCTTGCGGCGAAAGGGGGGCGGGGCGCTGCTCTCTTCGCACCGGAGAAGAAGAGGGGAGCGACGATGGTTTCTTGACAAGACAGCAATGGCAGGGGTGATCGGCCTGCCTCTGTTTCCTCCGCTTATAAAGGGGAGGAGGGGGCGGACGTTCCGCGTATATTAATAAAGAACCCCCCACGACCGCGCCCACGATCTCTCGCACGACGCCCACGTCCGTGCGCGTGCGTTAGTGGGGATCGTGGTGGGTCCGAGGCGAAGTTGCGACGTGGTCGAGGTCGCGCATGTCCGCAGTTACGCTCGGGCCTGGCCCGACAAGCGCTCGGCACCGTGTACGGCCCAGGCCCGGGGGCTCCTGTCGGTGTACTAGAGTAGGGGTACCCTAGTATCCCGTACTCGTGCACGGACGGTTGCAGCACCCCGCGGCAAGGCTTGCCTCGCCACCGCCAAGATCCTCCGTGGCTCCTTTGGAGCCATTCAAGAACAAAGTATTAGATTGAGAAGACAAGGCCCCGACAAGAGGAGCTTGTCGGGAAGGCCACCTGTGCACGCAGAAGACAAGGCCCGGCAAGAGGAGCTTGCCGGGAAGGCCCGAGCGCGACAAGCCTCCGGCGCGACAAGATTCGCCGCGGCAAGGCGCTTGCCGCTGCATGCAACTTCTCTCCGTCTCCACTCCAGCTCACCCAGCGACGTGTCGCCATGAGACCGTTCCATGCGCTACAGCGTGTCGGCGGTACAGCAGCCAGCGGAGAGCAGCGATAAGCGGCGGCTGACAGGCTCGCCGTCATGGCGGCGGAGGCGCACTGACGGCCTCTGTTACACTGTTTAGCGACAACGACGGGCATTTATTGCTTTTGTCCCTTGCCGCCGAGTTAGGTATTTTGCACCGTACCTTTGTTCAAGTAGGTGTGCCAACTCCTGTTTTTACATTTGTACCCCCGTCTATGTTGCCACCTGTCGGAGACCCCTTGAGCATATAAAAGGAGGCCCGAGTGCAACGTAGAAAGGGTTCAGCTGGTTCGGCTCGTTCGGATCATTCGACCCACTCGAGACCAGAGACACTCACGCTAGGTTTTGTAGCTTGCATTGCTCCCTGGCAAGAACACAATAGATCAAACAAGCAGTAGTAGGAGTTTTTATCTCTCCGGAGAGCTCCGAAGCTGGGTAAACTGCTCATGTGCATCGCCTCAATCCGCTCTTCGTGCGATCTCCGCCCCCCTCCGAACCACAAGGGGCCTGGTCCGCCGGCCCCATAGGTGTCCGTGGGTACGATCAGCCTCCCCGACACGGATTAGCTACCCGTGCCCACCTTCTAATGAGAGTAACTCTTCAACTCATACATTGTTTAATTTCCCTTCGTGCTTACCAAAGGATGAATGCTATGATGACTGTTATGATCCCGTTGATTCTCTTGAAATATCCCTTTTTGATGATGCTTGCTATGCTTGTGGCCAGGATGCTAATATGAATTATTCTTATGGAGATGAGCTTGCTATAGTTCCTTCTGTTAAACATGAAATTTTTGCTATTGCACCCACACATGATAGTCCTATTATCTTTTTGAATTCTCCAAACTACACTATATCGGAGAAGTTTGTGCTTATTAAGGATTATATTGATGGGTTGCCTTTTACCGTTGCACATGATGATTTTGATAGATATAATATGCATGTGCTTGCTGCTCCTACTTGCATTTATTATGAGAGAGGAACTATATCTCCACCTCTCTATGTTTCCAACATGATAAAATTGCAAGAAACTGTTTATACTATGCATTGGCCTTTACTATGTGTGCATGAATTGTTCTTTTATGACATGCCGATGCATAGGAAGAGAGTTAGACTTCTTCATTGCATGATATATTTTTCTTTGTGCTCACTACTAAATGCCAAATCATTGCTAATTAAAATTGGCTTTGATATACCTTGGGACCCGGGTGGATTCATTACTTGAGCACTATATGCCTAGCTTAATGGCTTTAAAGAAATCGCTGCCAGGGAGACAACCCGGAAGTTTTAGAGAGTCATTTATTTCTGTTGAGTGCTTTTATATAGTTTAAAAACAAAAAAATAAAGTGGGGAACCTAAAACTTTTTCAAAAAGAAAAGCGAAAGTGAGAAAGACGAGCATTGTTAAAGTGGGAGCTAGCCTTGAACTTTGTTCATGCTCACGGAAACTTTGTGAATCTTGATTACAGAAACTTTTCAATAAAAACAATTATTCCCTTGTACAATTCCATTGTATTATAAAAATAATGTGCCAACGTTTGCCTTTAGGATGTTTACAATGCTTGTTGGTTTGTGCGGTGCAGGACAGAAACTTTGGCTGTAGTGCGCGATTTTTAGTTTTTTACTGGAACGTCAAATGATTCTGATTCTTTTCGCACTGTCTTTCTATAAAATTTTTTTATTTATAAGAATTTTGGAAGAATTTTTCAAGTACAAGAAGTATGGTTAATGTTCAGATTATTACAGACTGGTCTGTTTTAGACAGATTCTGTTTTTGATGCATAATTTGCTTCTTTTGATGAAACTATCAATTTATATCAGTGGATTAGGCAGTTAAAAAGCTATATTACAGTAGACACAATGCAAAAAAAATATGAATTTGTTTGCAACAGTACTTAGAGTAGTGATTTGCTTTATTATACTAACGGATCTTACCGAGTTTTCTGTTGAAGTTTTGTGTGGATGAAGTGTTCGACGATCGAGAAGGTCTCGATGTGAGAAGAAGGAAGAGAGGCAAGAGCTAAAGCTTGGGGATGCCCAAGACAACCCAAGTAAATATTCAAGGCGACTCAAGCGTCTAAGCTTGGGGATGCCCCAGAAGGCACCCCCTCTTTCTTCAACAAATATCGGTATGTTTTCAGATTCGCTTCGTTCATACGATATGTGCAAATCTTGGAGCGTCTTTTGCATTTAGTTTTCATTTTTCTTTTATGCACCATGCTGGTATGAGATAGTCCTGGGTTGATTTATAAGAATGCTCTTTGCACTTCACTTATATCTTTTGAGTATGGCTTTATAGAATGCTTCATGTGCTTCACTTATATCATTTGAAGTTTGGATTTCCTGTTTCTCTTTACATAGAAAACCGCCATTTGTAGAATGATCTTTTGCTTCATTATATTTGCTAGAGCATGGTCATATCTTTTGTATAAAGAATTAAACTCTCTTTCTTCACTTATATCTATTTAGAGAGATGACAGGAACTGGCCATTCACATGGTTAGTCATAAAATCCTACATAAAACTTGTAGATCACCGAATATGATATGTTTGATTACTTGCAACAGTTTTGCGATATAAAGCTGGTGATATTAGAGTCATGCTAGTGGGTAGTTGTGGATTGTAGAAATACTCGTGTTGAAGTTTGTGATTCCCGTAGCATGCACGTATGGTGAACCGTTATGTGATGAAGTCGGAGCATGATTTATTTATTGATTGTATTCCTTATGAGTGGCGGTCGGGGACGAGCGATGTTCTTTTCGGACCAATCTATCCCCCTAGGAGCATGCGCGTAGTACTTTGTTTCGATAACTAATAGATTTTTGCAATAAGTATGTTAGTTCTTTCTGACTAATGTTGAGTCCATGGATTGTACGCACTCTCACCCTTCCACCATTGCTAGCCTCTCTAGTACCACGTGACTTTTGCCAGTACCATAAACCCACCATATACCTTCCTCAAAACAGCCATCATACCTACCTATCATGGCATTTCCATAGCCATTCCGAGATATATTGCCATGCAACTTCCATCATCATCATATACATGACTTGAGCATTTATTGTCATATTGCTTTGCATGATCGTAAGATAGCTAGCATGATGTTTTCATGGCTTGTCCATTTTTTGATGTCATTGCTACACTAGATCATTGCACATCCCGGTACACCGCCGGAGGCATTCATATAGAGTCATATCTTTGTTCTAGTATCGAGTTGTAATATTGAGTTGTAAGTAAATAAAAAGTGTGATGACCATCATTATTAGAGCATTGCCCCATTGAGGAAAGGATGATGGAGACTATGATTCCCCCACAAGTCGGGATGAGACTCTGGGCTAAAAAAAGAGAGAAGCCATAAAAAAGAAAGGCCATAAAAAAGAAAATAAAAAATGAGAGAAAAAGAAAGAAGGGAAAATGTTACCATCCTTTTACCACACTTGTGCTTCAGAGTAGCACCATGTTCTTCATATAGAGAGTCTCTTGAGTTATCACTTTCATATACTAGTGGGAATTTTCATTATATAACTTGGATTGTATATTCTGATGATGGGCTTCCATAACGCCTCGAGGTCTTCATGAGCAAGCAAGTTGGATGCACACCCACTTAGTTTTCAGTCTGAGCTTTCATACACTTATAGCTCTTAGTGCATCCGTTGCATGGCAATTCCTACTCACTCACATTTTTATATCTATTGATGGGCATCTCCATAGCGCATTGATACACCTAGTTGATGTGAGACTATCTTCTCCTTTTCTTCTTCTCCACAACCACCATTCTATTCCACCTATAGTGCTATGTCCATGGCTCACGATCATGTATTGCGTGAAAGTTGAAAAGGTTTGAGAACGTCAAAAGTATGAAACAATTGCTTGGCTTGTCATCGGGGTTGTGCATGATTTGAATATTTTGTGTGGTGAAGATGGAGCATAGCCAGACTATATTATTTTGTAGGCGTAACTTTCTTTGGCCATGTTATTTTGAAAAGACATGATTGCTTTATTAGTAGGCTTGAACTATTATTATTGTTTTTATGTCAAATGATAGACTATTGCTTTGAATCACTCGTATCTTAATATTCATGCCATGATTAGATACATGATCAAGATTATGCTAGGTAGCATTCCACATCAAAAATTATCTTTTTTATCATTTACCTACTCGAGGACGAGCAGGAATTAAGATTGGGGATGCTGATATGTCTCCGTCATATCTATAATTTTTGATTGTTCCATGCCAATATTATACAACTTCCATATACTTTTTGGCAACTGTTTATACTATTTTTGGTACTAACATATTGATCCAGTGCCCAGTGCCAGTTCCTGTTTGTTGCATGTTTTATGTTTCGCAGAAACCCCATATCAAACGGTATCCAAACGGAATAAAAACAGACGGAGAATATTTTGGGAATATTTGGAGAATATGGGATGAAGAATCAACGTGAGACGGTGCCCGTGGGCGCGCCTGCCCCCCTCGTGGCTCCCCCGTAATTTGGTTGCTGCTCTTCTTTCGCCGCAAGAAAGCTAATTTTTGGAAAAAAATCACGGCGAAGGTTTCAATCCAATCGGAGTTACGGATCTCATATATATACAAAACGGTGAAAGGGCAGAACACTAGAACGCAGAAATAGAGAGAGAGACAGAGAGACAGATCCAATCTCGGAGGGGCTGTCGCCCCTCCCATGCCATGGAGACCAAGGACCAGAGGGGTAACCCTTCTCCCATCTAGGGAGGAGGTCAAGGAAGAAGAAGAAGGAGGGGGGGCTCTCTCTCCCTCGCTTCTGGTGGCGCCGGAGTGCCACCGGGGGCCATCATCATCACCGCAATCTTCACCAACAACTTCACCGCCATCATCACCAACTCTTCCATGTAACCCCTCTTTTACCTGCTATACTCTCTACTTAAACATGGTTCTCAATGCTATATATTATTTCTCAATGATGTATGGCTATCCTATGATGTTTGAGTAGATCCATTTTGTCCTATGGGTTAATTGATGATCGTGATTGGTTTGAGTTGCATGTTTTATCATTGGTGCTGTCCTATGGTGCTCCCCGTGTCACGCAAGCGTGAGGGATTCCCGCTGTAGGGTGTTGCAATACGTTCATGATTCGCTTATAGTGGGTTGCGTGAGTGACTGAAACACAAACCCGAGTAAGGGGTTTGTTGCGTATGGGATAAAGAGGACTTGATGCTTTAATGCTATGGTTGGGTTTTACCTTAATGATCTTTAGTAGTTGCGGATGCTTGCTAGAGTTCCATCATAAGTGCATATGATCCAAGTAGAGAAAGTATGTTAGCTTATGCGTCTCCCTCAAACAAAATTGCAATAATGATTACCGGTCTAGTTATCGATTGCCTAGGGACAAATAACTTTCTCATAACAAAAAGATTTCTACTAAAACTAATTTAGTTGTGTCTTTATCTAAACAGCCCCTACTTTTTGTTTATGTGCTCTTTATATTCTGGCAAACCAATCCAACAACACCAACAAAGCACTTCTAGTTTCATACTTGTTCTGGGTAAAGCGAACGTCAAGCGTGCATAGAGTTGTATCGGTGGTCGATAGAACTTGAGGGAATATTTGTTCTGCCTTTAGCTCCTCGTTGGGTTTGACACTCTTACTTATCGAAAGAGGCTAGTATTGATCCCCTATACTTGTGGGTTATCAGCAGGCGAGCAATGGCGG
Organism: Aegilops bicornis; assembly: GCA_021605145.1. Taxonomy (NCBI): domain Eukaryota; kingdom Viridiplantae; phylum Streptophyta; class Magnoliopsida; order Poales; family Poaceae; genus Aegilops; species Aegilops bicornis. The sequence goes on along the minus strand of CM038675.1, from coordinate 199,650,740 downwards.
CAGGCCAACCATCCGGCCGTCATACCACCCGGCCCCGCACGGCGTTTTCAATTCACCAGGCAGCCGACCTGGCCATGGTCGATTCCTACCAGTCGGCACCTTAGAAGGCGGACGAAGCCAAGCAACCAGACCACTCGGAGTAGGAAGCTGCTGAGGCTCCCCGCCTCTTCAGCCTTGGCGCCCCACCAGCTTTGGGTACTACTGTCGGAGTAAATGACCACGGGTAGCCTCATCAGCCCCCCTGGTATTTCAAGACATCGGGGGCGGCTGCGCCCCTCAAACACCAAAGACAAAGGACCGCCTTCTTGTGGCCGGCTGGTCCAAGCGGCCGGCTGCTAGAAGGCGGCAGAGCTCAGAAGACGGCCACGAGGTGGGCCGACTCCTAGCAGAGGGCCTCCAGAGAGGCCGACTCCTAGCAGGCGGCCCCCTTGTTCCCTTTAAGTTAGCACCCCATTACAGCGATGAGACGGGGTGTGGCTACAGTGCAGCCTACACCCCCGAATCCAGGGCGATACGTGGCCACAGTGAAGCGTACCGGGCGGACATCCCTTGCTCGGCACAACATTGTTGCCACATCACCCATGGCAGAGGGAGCCATGCTCCCACGACGAACTGTCGGTACGGCCCACTGGTGATGGGCCCTACCCGTCGTGAGAAGCCATAAGGCGGTTGGCCATGACCAGTCGACACGGGGGAGGCCGACTCCCAAGCAGGCGGCCCTCCCTCTCCCTTGGAGTCTGTGCGCCATCAACCAGATAAGATGGGGAGTGGCTACAGTGAACGCCCGCCAGGCGGCGGGACTGTAGCCATGCTCCCCCAACCAATCCCCCATCATCAGAGGCGAGGCTGCAGTGCAGAGCAGCCGACAGGACCTGCAAGCGGCGGACCCTACCTGTCGGCCAAGAGACCGGCAGCCGGTGGGACCCACCAGGCGGCGGGCCCCAGCAGCCGGCGGAGAAGCCGGCCACCAAAGACACCGACGACCAGGTCCTACACCCGGCTAGATTACCATTGTACCCCTGGGGGGTAGGCCTATATAAACCCCCAGGGCACCCATGCAAAGGGTTCAACACCATAGATAACCCACACACATAGAGAGTGGAGTAGAGCAAGCCCAATTCCTCTTCGTCCTCTAGCCGAACATCTCAAGGAGCAAGCTTGTAGCTACTTGTTGAGATAGCGATCATGCGGAGACCCCGCAGAGTAGGAGTAGGGGTATTATCTCCTAGGAGAGCCCCGAACCTGGGTAAGATGCGTAGGCGTATGTGTTTACGCCTCATCCCATTTCCAGACACCGGCGACCTACTCTTGTCCCCCACCATGATAAGCCACCCCCTGGCATATGTCGCTAGATATCCTCGACAGTGATTAACTCATGATCGACAGCGAATTCATAATCCTTATCAGTAAAAGATAGGTCAAGTAGCAAACTGCGGATCATATTTCATTCTAGCATTCAAAGATTTTTCTTTCAACTTGACTAGTAATTTCTTAAGGTCATCTCTATCCTTACAAGCAAGAAAATCCCTAGCTACCTCTCCATCCATAACATAACCCTTAGGTATATCAGACAATTCATATCTAGGAGTGCTAGGTCTAATAGGTGTTTCAAAGTGTCTAGTTTCAATAATTTCATCAGTTTCAGAAATATCATCAGTTTCAGCATTAACGCTAGCAAGTTGTTCATCAAGAAATTCAGCTAGTGGCACAGTCTTATCAAGAAAAGTACCAATATCATCATAAGCATCATTCATAGCAGAAGTAGCATCATCGATTACTTGCGACATATCAGATAATAGCAGGTGTAGGTGTCGCAAAGCTTACTCAAAATAAAAGGTGAATCAAGTGCAGAGCTAGATGGCAGTTCCTTACCTCCCCTCGTCCTGGAGGGAACGATCTTGGTTCTGGTATCTTTCAAATTCTTCATAGTGATCAACATATATAAATCTCAAGTGACTTAGAAAATAGAGCTATGCTCCCAGGCAACAGCGCGAGAAAAAGGTCTTGATAACTCACAAGTATAGGGGAAACAGTTTTTGAGGGTAGAGTGTTCAACCCTAATTTATTGGCCAAAGAATATTCACGAGTATTAGCGGTTGAGTTGTCAATTCAACCACTCCTAAAAGACTTAATATCTGCAGCAAAATATTTAGTAGCAAAGTAGTATGATAGTAATGGTAATAATGACAATTTTAGCAGTAGCAGTTTTGTAGTGATTGTAATAGTAGCAACAACAAAAGTAACTTAGCAAAGATCAATATGTGAAAAGCTCGTAGGAATTGGATCAATGATGGATAATTGTGTTGGATAATATTCATCATGTAGCAATCATAACCTAGGGCGATACAGAACTAGCTCCAATTCATCAATGTAACGTAGGCTTGTATTCCATATATAGTCATACATGCTTATGGAAAAGAACTTGCATGACATCTTTTATCCTGCCCTCCCGTGGTAGCAGGGTCCATAAGGAAACTAAGGGATATTAAGACCTCCTTTTAATAGAGAACCAGAATAAAGCATTAGCACTTAGTGAATACATGAACTTCTCAAACTACGGTAATCATCGAAAAGAATCCCAATTATTGTCACCTTGGGCTATGAAGATCATAACTCGTAATAGGTGTCTATAACTTGCAAGATAGGATCAAGAACACACACACACACACACACACACACACACACACACACATATATATATATATATATATATATATATATTCATGAAAACATAATAGGTTCAGATCTGAAATCATGGAACTCGGGCCCTAGTGACAAGCATTAAGCATAGCCAATCATAGCAACATCAATCTCAGAACATAGTGGTTAATATGGATCAAGCCCTAACAAAACTAACTCGACTACATGATAAATCTCATCCAACCCATCACTGTCTAGCAAGACTACGAAGGAATTAATCACTCCCGGCGATGAGCATCATGAAAATGGTGATGGAGGAAGGTTGATGATGATGACAACGACGAATCTCCCTCTCCTGTCACGACCGGTTTTCCAATAAAATGCTTATTGAGAAACCGACCTTTTGAGTCCAGTACGAGAAAAATCCTCCTGACTGGTAGACAAAATCTTGATACAGTAAGCCAGTAGTATTAAATATATTACAGGGTCGAGCTGGGGGTGCTCAACAATTTATTACAAGCATGCCAATAATTATACATAATGGCGGATATGACACAAAGGTGTGGTGTGGCATACTACTGACTCGAGATGGAAGTGATGGTGAAATAACACAGTGGAGTAGATAATATGACTCCTAAACTGGCGGCTCATCGAGCGTCGAGGTGAGGCTCGATGAATTTATCTGGGTAGCGGAAGCGGATATAACACAGTGACCAAATCCAGGGTCGCACGAGACTGACTGGGACTCCTCTAGGCGTCGGACTCGCTATTGAACTCTTCATCCATGAGATCGCCTTCGTCAGCACCTGGCCAAATCAACAAGCCAGGTGAGTACTTTGAAAGTACTCGCAAGACAGTTCGGACATAAGATATAACAAATGCATGCATGAATGCGTCATGAGCAATTAGTAATGTACATTCAAATGATGAACTTGCACGACATTATTTAGTAATAAGGAAGTCAGGCGGTAGTCCTCCCGAAATCCACAAAAGTAATGCGAAAACCGATCGGGTGTCTGAAGCGACGCCTCGAAGGGTGAACAAATAAATAAATCATGCCGCAGTCGGGCGTCTAAGCGACACCACATAAAGGGCTTACATTGAAAGTAATAGACATACGTGCCATAGTCGGACGTCGGAGCGACATCACAGATATGGCTTATATTGAAAGTAAATAATATGCGTGCCACAGTCGGACGTCTGAGCGACATCGCAGAAAGGGCTTATATCCAAGGTAAAATAACAAGCGTGCCACCGTCGGACGTCTGAGCGACATCGCAGAAAGGGCTTATATTCAAGGTAAAATAACAAGCGTGCCACAGTCGGACGTCTGAGCGACATCGCAGAAAGGGCTTATATCAAAGTAAATAACAAGTGTGCCCGCGATCGGACGTCCGAGAGACATCGCAGAAAGGGCTTATATCCAAGGTAAAATAACAAGCGTGCACCACGATCGGACGTCTGTGCGACTTGGCAGAAGGGCTTATATCAAAGTAAATAACAAGTGTGCCACAGTCGGACGTCTGAGCGACATCGCAGAAAGGGCTTATATCAAAGTAAATAACAAGTGTGCCACAGTCGGACGTCTGAGTGACATCGCAGAAAGGGCTTAAATCCATAATTCATATTTGTTAAACTTGCAAGAATAATGCTCTTAGAAAAAAAATATTCAACACCTGATAATAAACGGGTTAGTCCATCCATAGGAATAAACATTTAACCGGACTTAACACACATGTGGTTCTCCGGAGTTTCTGTCACCGAGACTCACACTTGACAAGATAAGATGAACACAGTACTTGGACATGGATAAGATGATTTCAAGGATTTTTGACTCTGCAGAGTTTGTACTAAATTACCCACAGCCAACGGATTTCCATAGTCACGAAGGACTAGTTCCGTTCTGATATTTCGGAAGAAACACATCTAACCAAGTACACACCCATCCCACCTCACGATGCCAGGAATCACCCTAGACAGCGTTCAAAAAAACTTTGAGACGGGAGATCACAATCTCGAATAGCAAGGGATCAAATTTATATCTGGCAGCTCTAAGGGGTGCCCCCTCTCGGTCCCAACCGGAAACACCCATGCCCCTGACCGGATGATAGGCTTTAATCTAGGGCCATGGAACCCTCATCCAGCCTCTCGATTTGGTGTGTACCAGGAAAGCGGCTTGCAACTTACTAAGCCATATCCCTTATGGAAAACATGTGGTAGTACGGAAAGGGAATACGGACGGGAACTGGACTGATTCATGTTGACACTGGGTCAAATGGTCTGGCATAAGACTGGCATGCTACAACACTGCCATCTTACCCATTCTCATGCCATCTCATGGCCATGTAAAGTCATATCCAACAACTTATGGATTTTCGAAACTTGCCTCAACTTTGCATGGAATATAACCCTCATCGAGATGTTCATAAACATGCCATGGAACTACTTAATGCAAACATGCCAAAGACACTCATCATATCAAAAGTTCAAACATGCTTGCCTGGTTCGGAGTAGTCGGAGCCTAGCTCGGTGAAGTTCGCGGTTCCGTCACCTCCTAAGGTATCTACGGTATACAGAAATACACGCACTATCGTAAATACCATGAGGTGGACAAAAATATTCCGAATATTTTTCAAATAAATCTGATAAAAAACTAGACAAAATTTTAAAGAGGACAGAAAAAGAATCAATCAAAAATCCTTTTCTATTTAAAAGTTATAAGGGTTTTAATCCAGGGACCTTTCTGTAATGAAAGAGAAACTTCTCAGGGGGCTGAACAGAAAAGACCAGAAAAATGTTTCAGACTGAAAACGTATTTTCCCGAATACGTTTTCAGAAAACAGTTCAAAAAAAGAACAGAGAGGCTGACGGGCGGGTCCCACCCGTCAGGTTTGAATTTTCAAACGGGGAAAACAGAGCTCGTCGGCGCCCGAGAGCTGCGGTGGTCGCCGGCGGCGATCCACAACGAGGCAGGGGGATCGGGTGTTACCTACGTGCTCAGCGTGACCTTCCGCGTCGGTGAGTGGTGGTGGTGGTCGCCGGCGAGCACTACGTCGACGGCGGCCCTGGCTCCGGTGGACGGCGGCTCGGGTGGAGTTGGATCTCCTCGGGGAGGGCTGCGAAGGTCAAATCAAATCTTGGGTTAGCTCACTGGGTGCTCGAGGAGGTTCTTGTGAGGTTTGGGCGTCGGGGATGGTCTCACCGGAGTGGATCGAGATGGTGGCCGAGGCGGATCGGGGCGGCCGGAATTGGGGGAGGAGACCTCCTCGAGGTCGTCCTAGTGGCCTGGCGGGGTGTTGGTGAGGTGCAGTGGTGGTGCGTGCTCGAGAACGAGCTCGGGGCTTCCTTTTATAGGCGATCCGAGGCGGTGGCCGTGAACGGAGATCTCCAGCGATGGTTACAGCGGCGCAGAGCTTTGTCGGGGAGTTTAGGGAGTTGGGCGTCAACGTGGAGTTCCACTGGTTCCGTTCAGGCGCTAAACGAGTTCGGATTAGGTGCTCTGGGTGGGTTTGACGGAACGGGGCGGCGGGGGCCCGTCGGCGGCAGAGGGCGTGCCCTGTGCTTGCCGGGCCACGGCGACGGTGCTGCGGGGTGCGCTCGCGTGCGCGAGGCCAGGCGGAGGGCAAGGGAGCGTTGGGCGGCGCAGAACGGCGTAGCGAGCCACCGCAGAAGCTGCCGCAGACATCGATGCTCATCGCCACCGCGCTGCACCCGTCAAGAGGGCGTCTTGCGGTGCTCGCCAGGAGGAGAGGCCGCGCAACGCACTGTGGCGCACTGTTGATCGGTGATAACACTCGGAAAACGACACCGAACTTCTCTGAAACTCTGAATCGTCTGAAAGTGCATGAATAAAGGCTTGCCAAGTGTTCGACGAATTGATTTTGGTATGTGGGAAATTTTCCTTGAGCTGATGTTTGGTGGGGTGGCCTCTCATTGCATCTGGGGGCTGCCTGAATTTTGGTAGAATTTTTGGAGAAGAGAAGATATGAATTTCACCAAATTTGACAAATCTGGTCCAAACTTGCAGAGGTTAAAATTTGAAAATTTTGAAAAGAGGAAGAGTGGATCTTGATGGTTCTAGGTTGTGGGTGCTAAAGACTATCCAGAGGGGTTGGTTTGAGATCAAAACTCAAAGGGAATTAGGTACTTGCTTTGTAAATCATCTAGGCTCAAAATAATGGACAAAATTGTTTTGGGAGATGAAATAAATGAAATAAAATCCAAAAATGGGTTGGACTTGTTGGAACAGAAAGTTTGGATTGCCCCAAAGTGGAAGGAGGGGTTTTGGGAAGATTTACCACATGAGGCATGGTAAAAACCATGGATGGTTTCAATATAAGAGAAGTCCCAAAACTCCTAGGGTTTCTTTTTTTAAGAAAATAAATCCCAAAAATAAATTTGAGAAGGGGACAATCAGAAGAAAGGTTTTTAATAACCAAACACCAGGGTTGAAGAAGATATCAAAAATAAAATCCTTGCCAAGGGAGAAGCTTTGAGAGAGAGGTTTTTGGAAGGGTTTAATGACCTTCTTCAAAACCAACAAAGCTTTTGCTGAAAACCAAATATTTTTTTTTTGAAGTGTCACATCTCCAGAGCCCCGAACGGACTCCAGATCAGCCCTCCCGATGAAGAACAAGAGGCGACGGCGGCTCCGTATTGTAAAATGCAATGAATCCTTCTCTCTGATTTTTTTTCTCCGTGAATAGGTATATATGGAGTTGGACTTAGGGTTGCGGGAGTTTCACACAAGCCTTCAGGGGCGCATCCTTGGGGGGGGGGGGGGGGGGTAGGCACGCCCCAAGAGCTTGTGGCTCCTGGGTGGCCCCTCTCTGGTATCTTTTATATATTCCAAAAATTGTCCGTAAATTTTCAGGTCAATCCAAGAACTTTGGTTTCTGCACAAAAATAATATCATTGCAATTCTGCTGAAAACAGCGTCGGTCCGGGTTAGTTCCATTCAAATCATGCAAATTAGAGTTCAAAACAAGGGCAAAAGAGTTTGGAAAAGTAGATACGATGGAGACGTATTAGTGCCATGACGGTCCTCCTGCCCGTTATGACAAGACAAGATCGGGTGAGCAGGTGTTGCTCTGAGATGAGGAGAGCCTGACGTCAGGCTTCGGTTCGCGAAGCCTGTGGCTTCACCAAACCCCTGAGCCGTCACGCTTCGAGGCAGGCAAGAACAAGCAAGCCTCACAAATAGCCTCGGACCCCGAGGCCTTGGCTCAACACAAAGCACGACAGAAGGCCCTAATCCTTGAAGCCGCTGCTAGTTACTCTAAATCTATAAAGAGGCCCCCCAAGAAGCCGCATGATGGGCAAGCCCGAAGACCTTACTGAAGCCGGACTCATGAAACAAGGACATAGAGACATAGGGAGCCTACTCGGGTTCTCATAGGTGGCACGCGCTCGAGGGCTACTGACTGTGTAATACATCAGGGGTGGCATCTTAATGTGGATCCCATGAAGCTTGGCGAGGGTCCAACGGCAGGAGGGAGCCATGGATCCCGGATAAGCATCAAGGGATCATCTTGGCATACAAGTCAAGATGGCAGCAGCCAGATTGCATCTGTCCACTAGTAGAAAAAGGGGCTTTCGTTCGGGCCTGGCCAGACCATTAGTCCAGGTTCTTATACGAAACGGGACCAATGGGTGCATTCGTCCCGGTTCGTGAGCCCAGGTGGCCGGCCGGGGCCTCGTGGGCTTTGGTCCCAGTTCGTCTGGACCCATTTGTCACGGTTCTAGGCACAAACCGGGACCAATGGGCCTTGCTCCTGGCCCACATCCATTGGTCCCAGTTCCAGCCACGAACCGGGACAAATGATTTGCCTATATATAGCCCATCGCCGGTGAGCAGAGCACTCCGCACTGCTCTGTTTTTTGCTGGCCGGTGAGGGGAGGGCATTTGGGTGCTCTAGCTCACCTCCTATGCACATGAGGTGTTCGATGAAATGTCCGAGCCACACTAGTTAATATTTATTCTCTCGAAACTCGACCTCCGAGCTCCATTTTCCCCGAGATTTTTCTAGGTTTAGCGGTCTGTCACGTCCCGTCCCCGTCTTCACCGCCGTCGATTGCGCGCCGATCTCGTCGCCGGCACCACCGCGCCGAGCCTCTTGTTCTTATCTTTTTTTTGAAGGAAAAAATTCTTAATTGAGATAGATACTTGTCTAATTTTCTTACTTTTATTATTCCTTGTTATTATATTGTGCGATGGTTCTGTATCCGCCCCCTTCGGCCCTCGTCCTGTCTATGATTCGGATGTGGTATATATTATCTTTTTGTGACTATTTGGTTCATTTATTGTTTGTGAGCATTATGCCGACCAACGTGACATATATTTTATTTATGTAGGAGGTGGTTGAACCGGAAATTCCAACCGACCCTATTGTAGAGAGGTTAAATTTAGTTGAAGAAGAAAACAATTACTTGAAGGAAAAAATAAAAAATTGAGGAGGAGAAGATGATATTGGAGTTGCATGTTGCGGATGTAAATCGCCGATGATCACAAGATCAAGATGGATGCAATGTGGTTGAAGATTAGAAAGATTAGAAAATATGCCATTCATACCGAGGCTTGGTATCATTATGCCGTTGTATCAATTGTTACCTTAGTTGTGATTATGATCGCATTTGTTGTTGAATTCAAAGGTTTTACATAGTTTCATTGTATGGTTTAACTAGATGCTTTGGAGAGCTATATGTTTTTCAATTTGAACTATGTATGTACTTTGGTTTTAATGTGATGATGAACTACTATTAATTTGGTCACTTATCTATCCATGTTCATTTGTAGTGCTTTTCAATTTCAGGGTCTTAAGCTGAAAAAAATCAGTAAATGCATGAAAAATAACAAATGAAGTCAGAAAGGGTTGAAAATTGATGATGTGGCTTTGAATGGTGCATTTTGAACACAGAAAAACTATGGAGTTCAAATAAGTTCAAAAAAATGAAATCCCTTTGTAACAGACGAGTATCCGTATGAAACCCTAATACTTCGAAAGAGTTTGTCCGTTTTGTACACGAAGTGCATCCAATTTTTGCCGTAAGCTCTCTACATTCTTGCACATGCTATGTGGGTGAAATGATGATACCATGCCGACTTTCAACCTTTTCATAGTTCATTTGTAGTGCTTTCCAACTTCAGGGTCTTATAGCTGAAAAAATCAGTAAATGCATGAAAAATAACAAATGAAGTCAGAAATGGTTAAAAATTGATGAAACTAAAATAAAATTATATAAAATTGATGCAACTAAAATTATCAAAGTATTTTCTGTTCAACACCATTAAAAGCAAAAAGAATTTTCATAAAGAACTTTTTTTTGTTAGAAACTTTAATAGCAAAAAGAATTATCATAAAATAAAATAAATAAAATTAGAAACAAAATAAATAAATAAGTATTTTGTTGTAAGTAGAAACAAAACAAAAAAATAAAGCAAAAAAGAAAACAAAAAAACTGGGAAAAAATAAAAAAATTGCCACCTACTAGGCCACCACGGCCTGTATACGACTAGAAACCCATCCATTGGCAAGGATTCAGGCCCGCAGAAGGCCCAGTAGGCCCATCAGGCATAGCAGTCACAATTAGGCCCGTAAGCCTGCAATGGAGAGGAGCTCGAGAGGGGTCTGGCAGTGGGGCTTATAAACCATTGCGCGCCCCTCTCAACTAGTGAGGTGGGACTAAACTCCCACCACCACCCCGCTGTGCAAGTCCTTTGGTCCCGGTTGGTGGCACCAATCGGGACTAAAGGGGTGCATTGGTACCAGTTCGTGGCAACAACCGGGACCAATGCCCCCCCCTTTAGTCCCGGTTGGTGCTACCAACTGGGACCAAAGGCCGCCGCTTCCCGCCCTTTGGGCTGCTGAAAAGAGGCCTTTGGTCCCGGTTGGTGGCACCAACCGGGACTAAAGGTCGCATTCGTCCCGGTTGGCGCCACGAACCTGTGCCAATGCCCTGGGTATATAAGAAAACACTTAGCAGTTTCGACCAAATCGATCACTTCTTCCCCCGAAGCTCCTGCTCCTCCTCGCCGTCGCCGCCCGACGCCCCTGCTCCACCTTGCCGTCGTCGCCACCGCCACCGACGCCATCAGGCTGCTCGACATCGCCGTCGCCGCTGCCACTGATGTTTACTACGCAACCTTCTTCTTGTAGACGTTGTTGGGCCTCCAAGTGTAGAGGTTTGTAGGACAGTAGCAAATTTCTCTGAAGTGGATGACCTAAGGTTTATCAATCCGTGGGAGGCGTAGGTTGCAGATGGTCTCTCTCAAGCAACCCTGCAACCAAATAACAAAGAGTCTCTTGTGTCCCCAACACACCCAATACAATGGTAAATTGTATAGGTGCACTAGTTCGGTGAAGAGATGGTGATACAAGTGCAATATGGATGATAGGTATAGGTTTTTGTAATCTGAAAATATAAAAACAGCAAGGTAACTAATGATAAAAGTGAGTGTAAACGGTATTGCAATGCTAGGAAACAAGGCCTAAGGTTCATACACTAGTAGAAAAAGGGCCATTTGTCCCGGTTCATAAGGCCCGTCTGTCCCGGTTGGGGAACCGGGACTAAAGGTTCGTTACTAATGTCTAGGCCTTTAGTCCCGGTTCTTATACTAACCTGGACAGATGGGCCTCCACGTGGCCGGTGCTGCGAGCCCAGGCAAGAGGCCCTTTAGTCCCGGTTGGTGGCACCAACCGGGACCAATAGGCATCCACGTCCATTTGTTCAGGGCTAGGGTTTTTGTTTTTTTTCCAAGGGGGGTGGATTTGGGGGGTTTTGTGTGGTTAATTAAGGTGTTTCATATATTGTGTTAGGTAGCTAATTAATTAATAGAGAGAAGTGTCCTCTCTTATCTCCGTGCTTCGTCGACGCTATGTACTATACATAGAGAGGCCCTCGACACGCTAGCTAGTAAGAAAATTAAGGAAACCATTAAGTACAGAAGTTCGTCATGCATACCGAGAGAAGTGATCGACCTCTCCTTCTCCGAGAGATTGGTCGAACAACAAGTTTTTGTATTATCTATCCGACGCTACTGGCTACATACATATACAATATGTAATATCTCTTACAATCCCCTAGCATTTGAAATCAACTTCCACATGGTATTCTCCGGCTTTATTGATGACGTGGTCATGAAAGAATCCCGCCAATTCCTCTTGAATTGCTTTCATGCGATCTTGTGGTAGGAGTTCATTCCGCATCTGCCACGTCTAATTTGAAGAAGGGGGTTAATACATATATATGAATGAAACTCAATAGAAATGATGGTGTAATAAGATGAAATTGTGAATATTATTGCTTACGCACTTCATATTGTCTTTTAGAGTAGCACCACTTTTTTTTCAAAGTCGCGTTGTAGATGAACTCGCACACATAGTATCCACAGTAATCATTCCCTTGTTCCTGCCACAAGCACTTTACGAGAAATAGAGGTCAATCAAACTGATAATGAAGCATTATAAATGGCATTGATGAAAGTAGCTAGAATCAACGGGAGATGCACACAACTAGCTAGCTAGTATTACTTACTTTCAGGTATGTATATCGCAGGTCCTTCGGCAGTCCCGGAGCTTCTGCGATGAACTATTTCCAAACCCTGCAAGACAAAGAAAATAATTATTATTACTTGAGATATCAGGAAATGAACAAAAAGTTGCCGATATGGTGCGATAATGATCGATTGAACTTACTTGTTGAGAATTTTAGTCATTTCCGCATAGGTTTCAGGATCTTTTCGTCTCGAGTCTAAGATGGTTACTAGTCCCCGCTCAAGCTTAATCTCCAGGAGAATATAGTGGAAGCTACGCACGCATGCATAAATCATCAATTACATTACTATAACCTCGCTCGAGTAATAACGGAAACCGAATATGCACACGACAGTAACACTCACTTGAAGTTGTAAGGAAAGAGTATTAAATCTTTGTTTTGATTTATTAACAATGATTTGAGCTAGTTGGCCTCGGCCTCTTCGGCGTTCTTTGTAACCTGAAATTCATCTATGAGATTTGTGTTAATGAACCCAATATCATACATTTCTGCTTTTATGCACTCGACGATCTTCAATCTGCATAATATAGTGAGGATAATTATAAATACATGCAATGAAAGATCTGAGCTATATATAGAGACTTAATGATAGAAGTAGTACTTACAGACAGTAGCAAGTGACCGTTAATTTATCGACGGCCTTTTGATTGTAGAACTGGAAGAACTCCTCAAATGGAACATGCAACCGATCAGTTTCAATGAGGTCGCGCTCCTCTTTAATTCTCAAATACAAAGTATTCGTCCCCCCGGACTCTTTGCAGGTTTTCGTGTACCAATTATGGAATCTTCACATCATCGTTCTTAGAGATTTTTCATCTTTGACGAGAGGCTTCCCTGCATCAGATCTGTGTTCGTCCACCTCCAAGAAATCATAATGTACATCGTCGGGCAGGTAATCTCCAAGATTGCTATAACCGGGCACCATCCCCGGAGCATTAGCGACGATGTCGCTAGACACATTGAGCGGGGGGCACGATTGGCTCGCTTGTTCCCCTAGCTGGGTAATTTTTTTCCCAGCTGTTCGTCATTCTTTTAGCCGTTGATCACTAACAGTACTTCCTGACCGCTCCGCTTCGAGATATGTCTTTTCAGTAACGCGCTCATAGTTGGTTTTCGGCAGAGACTTTGGTGGTTTCCTCAGGGCATCGATAGTGCGCTTTGCTTTCACCGCATCTACCTTCTCCTTCGGAGGTGGATGTCTCTCTGCTTTCACCCCTTCAAAGAAGTCCTTCACTTCTTTTTCCATGATCTTCTTGTTTTCTTCCACGGTCCTCTCGTACGGTAACTTCTCTAGAGGCTTGAGAGGTGGACCGTGTCTGTATTGCCTCCCGCCTCTGGTTGTACTGCTAGACGCCGGAGCAGACAAAGCGGCTGCAGCTGTCTTCTTTCGTGCTTGCTTACGAGGCGGAGGAGAAGGACTACGACGCGCTGGAGTAGCCGGGGCGGCGGCGGGTCTCTTCCGCCCTTGCTGGCGAGGCGGAGAAGGAGGAGGCTGGTTGCTGCTCGGGCGCGCTGGCGCAGGTGGAGAAGGAGACGGAGTGCCGCCACGCATCGGAGAAGGAGGCTGAGTGCCCTGATCGTCACTCGCCGGAGGAGGAGGCGGTGGAGGAGGCGTAGTGCCCTGACTCACCGGCGGAGGAGGAGGAGGCGGAGGCATGCAGTTCGGAAGGTTGATGAGATCCTTCCGCCATAGGCATGGAGTCTTCACACAAGAACCCAGCCGAGTCTCCCCTTCACCCATAGGGTGGTCAAGCTGGAGGTCCTCAAATCCTTCTGTGATTTCACCCACCATCACCCTAGCATATCCTTCTGGAATCGGCCGACAGTGAAAAGTTGCGCCAGGTTCAGGAGGTGCAACAGAGCCAACAAGCGCCTTGACTTTCAATTCCATCCACTGCGTCATAAGGTGGCAATGCTGAGACTCCGTGATAGCATCTATGGGGTAGCTAGCAGGAGCCATGAAGACAGGCTCATGAAGCAGCTCTGTGGAAGCCACACTGCTTCTCCGCTAAGATGGCGGGGTAGCTTCGGGTGTAGCTTCGGCAGGTCGCATGCTGCAAACTGCCTCTCGTTCCTCTAGCGCTTGTACCCTTGCGTGCATCGCCTGTATTTGGGTCAACTCCTTTTTCTTCTTCCTCTCCCGACGTTTGTAACCGCCTGCATCGGGAAATCCAGCCTTCCACGAAAGGGAGCCTGGCGTGCCTCGTGTCCGTCCAGGGTGCTCAGGATTCCCGAGGGCCTTTGTGAGCTCGTCGTTCTCTTTGTCCGGAACGAACGTCCCTTGCTGCACCTTTTCGATATACTCTTGAAGCTTCACTATGGGTGTGTTCAGCTCTCGTCGGTCCAAACGCACTTCCCTGTTACAGGGCCCAATTTTCCCCTAACCCCGAAGAACCAAGTCCTGCAATGGTCTGGCTAGCGTCGCGTCTCTGGTTCGATCCCTTTACCAATGAGGTCATTCTCAGCCTTGTCCCACAACGGCCGGGCTTTCAGGTAGCCACCTGACCCCGTGCGATGGTGTTGCTTCTTCTTTGCAGCATTTTTCTTGTTTGTCGCTGACATCTTCGCTGCTCTCTCAGATTTCTTTTTGGTGACAAATTCGGGCCACTGATCTTTGATCTTCTCAAATCGGCCGATGAATTCTGGAGTCTTGTCTTGGTCGACAAACGATGATTTCAGCTCATTCTTCCACCTCCTGAATAGCTCAGCCATCTTCTTAAGAGCATAAGCCTTGATCATTGGCTTTTTAACTGGATTCTCCGGATCCTCCTCTGGCGGGAAGGTGAAATTTTCCTGCAGCATGTCCAAAGATCATCTTTCTGCCTATCGCTGACATAAGACACCTGAGAGTCTTTGTCCTTAGGGTTCAACCATTGCTCGATGCTGATCAGGATCATGTCCCTCACTAGAACCCCGCACTAAGCATTAAATTTTGCTTGGTCCAGAGGGGTTCAATCGGTTGGCCAGCACGATCAATTTCGATGATCGTGTACCTTTCATCCGGGCGCAACTTTCTCTTCGGGCCTCGTCTCGTTACCGAAGTGTTGCTCGATCCGGAGGGCTAGAAAAGAAGAAAAAGAAGAGAGTTAATATGTGTACATACCAAAAACAATTAATGCATCAATTAGCTATAGTCAGCACATGCTTAGTTAATTAATATATATACCTGGCCGGACTCCGTTCGGTCACCGGAGCCATCATCATGGTGTCCTTCCCCCTCCATTCGCCCACCGGAGCCGTCATCACGGTGTCCTACCCCCTCCATTCGGTCAACAAAGCCGTCATCACGGTCTCCTTGCTCCTCCATTGTTTGATCATCGTCGTAGCCTGCTTCTTCATCCTGTCTTTCCAGACCATCGGTGCATGTGGGGTTGAGAAACGACAAGACGGCATCACTTCTGTGTGCGATTATCTCCCCCAACGCCGCTTCTTTTGCTTCATCTCGGGGGTGCGGATCCATAGTTTCTTCAAGTATTTACAACATGGCAATTATTATTCAAACATGATAGATGGATATATTAGTGGCAAACGTTGAACTAGCTAGCTAAGAACAATAAGGAATAATATTAGTGGCATGGCATCGATGCTTCTCTAGGGTTTGGGGTGGCCTCGGTAACGCTTCAAGGGTTTGGGGTGGCCTCAACAACGCTTCAAGGGTTCGGGGTGGCCTCGACGACAATGCTCTTTTAACTTGGTAAATTTGGGTGGCCTCAAGAGAGTTTGTCGATCGGGTAGGGGCGCGGCGGGAGGGGGTAGGAGACCGACATAGTTTTTTCTAGGGTTTGGGTGTCCTTGAGAGTTTTGGTCGAGCGAGAGGGCGGGAAGTGCTCCCGTGGTATAAGTTATCACGGTCGAGATGGGATTATATCGACAACGACATACCCGATAAAAAATAAGAAAAGGAAGAAGAAGAAAAAAAGAAGAAAAAAGAGAGGAGAAGAAGACAGGAATAGAGGAGAAGAAGAAAAAATAGAATATTTTCTATTTTTTCTTCTTCTCCTCTATTCCTTTCTTCCTCTCCTCTTTTTTTCCCTTTTTTCCACTTCTTATTTATTTCTCCGCTTCTTCATCTTTTTCTTTTCCTTCTTCCTAAACTAAACATAAACTAAGATAATCCTAAAACTAAACGAAACTTCTCCTCCATTTATATTTCTTCGTCTTACTTTTTTCATCCTAAAACTTTATGAACAAAATTACAACAGAAAAACAATAAAAATACTATGAACAAAATAAAAATTCTATGAACAAAATTACCTGACAAAAAATTCCTATGAACAAAATTACAATAAAAAGTCCTATGAAAAAAATTATAATAAAAATTCTATGAACAAAAAAAACAAAAAAAATTCTATGAACAATATAAAAATTCTTTGCATATGAACAAACAAGCATTTGCATATTCTACAATATCGTCATCATATTCTACAATAATATCACCAAAAGTCCTAGCTTTTGCATATGAACAAGGGGCCTACTTCGTCGTCGGCCTCGGGGCGCGTGGCGGCATTGGGGCGCGGGGAGGAAGGGGGAGAGTAGGGGGAACGGCGCGGTGAGGCTCACACTGCAAGCGAGCGGCGGCGAGGTCGGGGCAGGGGCGACGGCGACGAGGTCGGGGCAGGGTGCGGCAAGGCCGGGGCAGGGCGACGGCGATGACAGAGACGGCGGCGAGGTTGGGGCAGGGGGCGGCGAGGTCAGGGCAGGGGCGACGGCGACGAGGTTGGGGCAGGGTGCGGCGAGGCCGGGGCAGGGGCGACGGCAATGACGGAGACAACTGCGAGGTCGGGGTAGGGGGCGGCGAGGCCGGGGCAGGGGAGGCAGCCTGGCGGCGTCGATGTCGTCGGCGTCATCGGGGCGGCAACTGCGAGATGAGAAGTGAAATTTTCACAAGTCCTGCTTATATACCAAGAGCATTGGTCCCGGTTCGTGGCATCAACCGGTACCAATGCAATCCTTTAGTCCCGGTTGGTGCTACCAACCATGACCAAAGGTCAATTTTCGGCAGGCCAAAGTGTTGAGGATATAGCTACTAAATATAAACTGGCCAGGAGGGCCCGGTTCACCTTAGACTGTGCTGAAGCCCATGAAGGTCTTGAAGATGGCGTTCAACTAGTAAAGCTTGGAAGCCCACGGCCCAAAGGCGGATTAGGGCCCGTAGTGGTAAACCGCCATGATTATGTAAACTTGTAATATAAGTTAGAAATGAGAAAGACCGAGCGGACACTTTGTATAGGTCGGCTCGGGACTCTCAGACCGGCCGAGGCGTCAACTCGTGTATATAAAGGGACGACCGGCGGCGGTTCAAGATGCATAACAAGAACTCGAGGCCTAGGCGAAGCTTATTTGCTCCCTAGTCATCGAAACCACATCAATCCCATCACAACTAGATGTAGGCTTTTACCTTCATCGCAGGGGCGAACTAGTATAAACTCGTGCCTTTGCGTCCGCTTTAACCCCTACAAGTTAACCCGTAGCGATGGCTCCACGACTAAGTCCTTTCACGAGGACATCTGCCGTGAAAAAACCACGACAGTTGGCGCCCACCGTGGGGCTATCGCATGAAGGTTTGATGATCTTGGAGGGCAAGTTCGAAGGAATCGAAGGCTATGCTGTGGGCCGGATGACCAAGAGTCGTCGCGACAAGCTCTACATCGACGACGCAGGATGGGGCCCTGAGGCCGGCTCAATCGAGTACGGATACCGGGTCCCCTTTGGTGGCATACACGTTTTCATCGGCAAGATTGGTGAGCCAGAGCTGGCCGGGACATCTGCACCGACCTCGTCGAGACGGCTCAGCGTACGAGATCTGCCCAGGTTAAACCGGCCGTGAAGCGCGCCTTCGTGGGAGTCATCCACGGAGGAAACCATGAGGACGAATCGGGATATGGTAGCGAGACCGTCGTCTATTCCGGTGACGAGTCCTCGACCGGAGAAACCGAATCGTTGTACCAGTTGCAAGACGACCAGATGAGGGGCTGTTCCGATGGCGATAGTATTCCGGACCCCTCCGATCAGCCCAACCGGGTTGGAATATTTATGGCCGGTACACAAGCGGCGCTTCACTCTTCGACTGCGGCGGCGATGCTCTCCGGACCATCAGCGGTGGCAGCAACCGGGGCAGGAGGTCCTGTGCACCCGCTAGCTCAAGTTTTATCTGACCTGTTCGACGCACTAGCTTTGCTTATGGCAGAGGCCAATCCGGCGGATCAAGATGCCCACAACGCAGAAGTTGCAAAGGTGAGAGAGCAGATCGCGCAGGCCAAAGCAGACCTGGCAGCTGAGAATGACAGAATGGTCGTAGAGCGGGCCGCTTTGGACCAGAACGCGTCGCATGAGGTCTTAAAGCGGAAACACAGGTCCCGTTTGCCTTCAGTTTTTGACGCTAGAAACCTCTTTCACACCCTGTATGGAACCGATAATCCGCCCAGAGGTAAACCGGGCCGAGGCGCCGAGGCTAAGCGCGCCGATCCAACCCGCCTCATGGAACCCCTCGGCATTACAATATGATGCCTCGCCGATCCGCACACCTCCGGGTCATTATTCTAATCCTATGGACAATCTTGTCGCTTTGCTTCACGATTGGAGGCCATCCCGATCGTAGGAGATTCTCCGCAGCGATGAGACACGCCGGGTTAAGGAGCTTCTTGAACCGCTTTGATCCAACAAGAAGCATACTGCATACGATCGTGACCGGATTCATTCCACCCCACGTCCGAGCAGGAGCTACAGCAGGCGTATGGATGAACCGGCTGTATCGAGCAACGCACGACACTGTGAAGCGGCCCATGGCCATAACCCGGCATGCTCAGGAAGTGGTGGACCGGGGCCGGGCACGAAGGGAGGCCGAGTTAGCAGCACAGAACGAGGCGCGTCAGCTTACGCCGGTTCGCCCCACCACCTCAGTCGAGCCAGGGGTCGCTTCTAGCTTGGGGGTGCCCTGTTTGATCCCCACTTTACGCAGCGTGCGCTTGGCCAAAGACTTCAAGGGTCCGCGCAAGGTGCCAAATTACACTACTGATTTATCTCCAGAAGAATGGATAGAGAGCTATGAGATGGCCATGGAGATGCTAGATGGGGATGAGGCCGCGTGTGCAAAGTATTTTACCATGATGCTTGAAGGGACGGCCCGTACTTGGTTAAAGAGCTTGCCGCCCAATTCTATCGATTCATGGGCCCGATTCTGAACCCGGTTTATCCAGAATTTCAAAGATACCTGTAAGCAGCCCATGTCCATAGTGGACTTGGCGGCTTGTGTCCAGGGGGAAGGGGAGTCAACAACCCATTGGGTACGCCGCGTTTCGGAAATCTTGCACTCGTCAGACCGGATCAACGCTGACTCTGCAATCTTAACCCTAGAGGGCAACTGCCGGTTTCAGCCTCCGAAGTTAAAGTTGGGGCGCATGAAGCGATTTTGTAATGACATGGGAACTCTCATGGGCGCTTTAGTGAAGTATGCTGATTCTGATAGTACCAAGGATCCCGAGTGCGAGGATGACAAGGCAGGAAGGGAAAGAAGAACAGCAACTCCAAGGGCATCAAGACAATCCGCAGGCCACGGAACGGAGGCAAGCGTAGCGGATGGCAGCATGGACTTTGTGGCTAATACTAATGTGCAGGACAAGGGTCAGCGACGCAGAGGTAAAGCGGCGAATCGTGGTGGGGCTCCGAATCCTAACCCAAATCGCTTAAACTATTTATTAAATCAGCCCTGTCCAAAACACGGGACGAAGGAGATGCCAGCCAACCACCTTTGGAAGGACTGTTACATTATGCGGGAGTTCAAAAACTCTAATGCTTTCTGTTATGATCATGGGTCCGGTGGTGGCTCAGGATCCGGTTTTCATGGGTCGGGTCACGATGGAGGAGCTTCCGGTTCAGGCTTCAATGGCAATCAGGGCGGACAGAACAATCAGAATAGTCAGAATAACCAAGGTGGTTACAACCAGCAGCAGCAGCAGCAGTCGGGTTATCAGAGCCATCCGAAACAGTTGAACAGTGGACAATATCACGTTTTCACAACTAGCTTGGGTAAGCGAGACCGGAAACTTCACAAGCGAGCGGTGAATTCTGTTGAACCGGCCGTACCACGTTATTTACGCTGGTCGGAACAGCCAATCATGTGGAGCAGGGAGGATCACCCTCTTCGGGTTGACAATCCGGGCCACCGGCATTTGTGGTAGCCCTCGGTGGGAGGTTATAAGTTCACCAAAGTGCTCATGGATGGAGGGAGCAGTATTAATATCCTGTACTACGAGACATTCCGCCGTATGGGGCTAACAGACAAAAATTTAAAACCATCTAATACGGTGTTCCATGGTGTGGTACCTGGTAAGTCTGCATACCCTGTTGGCAAGATAGCTCTGGAAGTGGCTTTTGGGGATGATCATGATTCCCGATCGTAGACACCGACCTTTGAGGTGGTGAAAATCCGAGCCCATATCACGCCTGTTAAGGCGGCCGCTTATGCCAAGTTCATGGCACGGCCTTGTTATATCTATTTACAGCTCAAGATGCCGGGTCACAAGGGGACAATAACAGTTCATGGAAGCCGCAAGATTGCTTTGGAATGTGAGGAAGGTGATGCGGCCTATGCAGAGTCGGTTTGTGCTACAGAGGAGTTGAAATATTATAAGGACAATGTTGATCCGGCGGACATGGCCCCTTTGAAGAAGCCGACTACAGAGCATGATCCGGATTTAAAGTTCAAATCGGCGGCTGAGACTAAGCTTGTTGAGTTCATGCCTGGCGATTCGTCCAAGCAGTTCACTATCAGCGCCAACTTGGACCCGAAATAGGAAAGCGCGCTCATCGAGTTCATCCGTGAGAATCAGGACATTTTTTCATGGAAGCCTTCTGACATGCCAGGTGTACCGAGGGAACTCGCTGAGCACACTCTTAATGTTGATCCCAAGTACAAACCGGTGAAGCAGTTTCTCTGCCGGTTTAATGAAGAAAGGCGCAAGGCTATTGGAGAAGAGGTGGCCAGGCTCTTAGCGGCTGGTTTTATCGTTGAAGTCTTCCATCCAGATTGGCTTGCTTTTCCAGTTCTGGTCCTTAAGAAGAACGGCACTTGGCGCATGTGCGTGGATTACACAGATCTTAACAAAGCTTGTCCAGCAGATCCTTTTGCCCTCCCCCGCATTGACCAGATTATTGATGCCACTGCGGGTTGTGAACGGTTGATTTTTTTGGATGCATATTCTGGGTATCATCAGATCAAAATGGCGGTTAAGGACCAGGAGAAAACGGCGTTTATCACCCCCTTTGGAGCCTTCTGCTATGTATCCATGCCCTTTGGGCTCAAAAGCGCCCAGGCAACTTATCAACGATGTGTACAGAATTGCATGCACAAGCAGATCGGCCGTAATGTGCACGCCTATGTAGATGACATTGTGGTCAAGTCAAGGGAGAAAGAGACACCGATTGATGATTTGAAGGAAACCTTTGACAACCTATGGGTTTACAAGATGATGCTCAACCCGGCCAAATGTGTTTTTGGTGTTCCGGCAGGCAAGTTATTGGGTTTTCTCGTGTCCAATAGGGGAATTGAAGCTAATCCGGAAAAGATTACGACTATTACCTCCCTAGCTAAACCGAAGTGTATTAACGATGTCCAGCGTTTGGCAGGCCGGATTGCCGCGTTGAGCCGGTTTATCAGCCGCCTCAGAGAGAAGGCCATCCCTTTGTACCGAATCTTTGAAAAAGATGTATCATTTTATGCGAGTCCAGCCGCCGATGAAGCGTTGGAGGACTTAAAGTGGCAGTTAGCCAATCCACCCGTTCTTGCAGCTCCAATCGACAAAGAACCGTTATTAGTATACTTAGCGGCTAATGCTCGTGCAGTCAGCGTGGCTATTGTGGTAGAGCGCAAAGAAGCAGGCAAGGAATATCCGGTTCAGCGGCCGGTTTACTATATTAGCGAAGTGCTTATTGAATCCATGCAACGGTACCTGCATTGGCAAAAGCTAGTATACGGAGTTTTTATGGCGAGCCGGAAGCTTAAGAAATACTTCCAGGGCCATCCGATCATAGTGGTCAGCTCTGCTCCTTTGGGCGATATAATTCAGAACAAGGAAGCGACTGGCCGGATTGCTAAGTGGGCTATAGAGCTTGGGCCGCACGGATTGAAGTATGTGCCTCGAACGGCGATCAAATCTCAAGCACTTGTGGATTTCATCAATGATTGGACGGAGTTCTGAGCGCTGAAGAGAAGCCGGATCACACTTATTGGACGATTCATTTTGATGGATCCAGGCAATTGGAGGGCTCGGGGGCTGGAGTCGTATTAACTTCCCCACGAGGTGACAAGTTCTGTTACGTTCTCCGCTTAATGTTCCCTTGTACTAACAATGCAGCTGAGTATGAAGCTTTGCTCCATGGTCTTCGGATGGCGAAGGAGATGAATCTTAGCCGTGTTAAGTGCTTCGGTGACTCGGACCTGGTGGCTCAACAGGTGTCTGGCACTTGGGATTCCAAGGATCCACTCATGGCAGCCTATCGTCGTAAGGTGGACATTGTTGCAGGTCACTTTAAGGGTTATCAGGTGGATCACGTGGATAGACGGAAGAACGAAGCGGCGGACGCTTTAAGCCGGCTGGGCTCTCAGCGTAAACCAGTCCCGCCTAATGTCTTTTTGGATGTTCTGCATAACCCGTCAGTCAAGCTCCCTGGTGAAGCGGATTTGGCTATTCCTGATCCGGAGGCGCAGTTGGTGGCAGCCCTGCATGTCATACCGGATTGGACAGTTCCTTATCTTGCGTACATGACCGGGGCGAGTTGCCAGAGGATGAGACTTTGGCCAGGCAGATAGTCCGGCGATCCAAGTCCATGACCATTATCAATGGCGAAGTTGCATCATTGCGATTGTATCGAGCGTGTTTCAACGCTGTGTGTCCCCGAGGAAGGCTGTGAAATTTTACGCTAAATCCAAGAAGGGATTGTCGTCACCATGCCGGTTCAAAGTCTCTGGTAGCTAAGGCGTTTAAATCACGGTTTCTCTTGGTTGACGGCTCATCGCGATCTGGAGGATCTAGTTAGACGATGTGATGGCTGTCAGAAATTTTCAAGGCGTGCTCATGTACCGGCTCAAGAATTTAGGATGATTCCAATTACTTGGCCGTTTGCGACTTGGGGGCTGGATATGGTCGGACCTTTCAAAAGGTCCAAGGACAAGAAGACCCACCTCTTGGTGGCGGTTGACAAATTTACCAAGCGGGTTGAAGCGGAGCCCGTTAGCAAGTGTGATGCAGCCACGGCGGTTCAGTTCATTAAAAATGTGTTTTTCCGGGTTGGCTTTCCACACAGTATCATTACTGATAATGGTACCAACTTGTCCAAAGGCGCTATGAAGGAATTTTGTGAGCGTGAGCACATCCGGCTTGATGTATCGTCAAGAGCTCACCCACAGTCCAATGGACAAGCGAACGGGCCAATCAAGAGATCCTGCGGGGTATCAAGCCCAGGCTTATGGTTCCTTTGCAACGAACGCCGGGATGTTGGGTGGAGGAGTTACCATCTGTGTTATGGAGTATCAATACTACACCCAACAGGTCGACAGGATACACACCGTTCTTTATGGTCTATGGCGCAGAGGCGGTCCTCCCCAGTGATATCCGTCACGATTCACCTCGTGTAGCGGCATATGTTGAAACGGACAACGAGGAGGCACGGCAAGACGCTTTGGATCTGTTGGACGAAGAACGTGACATCGCAGCTGCCCGTTCGGCGATCTACCAACAGGATCTTCGTCGATATCATAGTCGCCGAGTTAAGACCAGAACTTTTCAAGAAGGAGATCTGGTGCTTCGACTGATCCAAGACTAGACTGATATGCACAAGTTATCCCCACTTGGGAGGGACCTTTCGTGGTCAGCAAGAATCTGCACAACGGGTCGTATTATCGGATCGATGTTCGAGAGCATAAAGACTCACGCACGTCAGAGGAGGAGACCAAGCGGCCCTGGAACATAGCTCATCTTCGGCCTTATTATACTTAAGCCATAGATTTTTACTCATGTACATATTACGACAATGTATATATTATGATCAATACAATAAACCGGAGCCTTAGCTAAAGCGGGGTCTCTGTTCTTTTCATATCATGTGTGGTTACACGGAGTTTTTATCTTAAAGCGACCTCTGGTTTACCCCTTGAGTTAGCTTTTTCAAAAAAGCTTTCTATCATGTCACTAGGGGGCTTGGTCGCATCTGAACCAATGCAACACCTTTTCGACCGGCGAAAGCCACAAAGATCACTTGGGAACTTGGTCATGTCTGAACCAGTTACACCTCTTGATCGGCCTAAGGCCACAGAATCACTTGGGGGCTTTGGTCGAACCCGAACCATCGCTACACCTCTTGATCGGCGTAATGCCACTGCATCATTTGGGGACCTTGGCTGACTGGAACCATAGCTACGCCTCCGGGGGCTTGGTCATGTCCGACCATGGTAATACCACTTGATCGGCTCAGATAGCCTCTTTTTTGGAAACGATTTTATTTGTCTTTCCTCCAATTTGCATATTTTTTGTTGTGTTTTTTCACCAACGACTGTTGCGCCGGTTTGACTGTCAATTGACGGAACACGGACTATTCTTGATCCGGAGACGTTTTGCCCGGTTTAATTTTTTAACTAAAACATCGTATCTTGGTGACCTGACCTTGCATTCACAGGAGCTGTTTCTCCTATGACAGTGCTTTTCACAAAGCGCTCCGGTTTACGATTGGCACAACCAACTCCATGCCTTATGATGGAAGGTATTATTTAATGATATGTTTAAATTAAGTTATTCTTGATTTCATCGATATTATGACCCGCCTGGTGGTACAACCACAACGGCGCTTTAAGATTTTCGCTGCAGGTAATAGTTTATCATTGACAAATCAAACGGAGGCATAAGTTGCAAAACGTATGCACGAAGGCATATAAACGCCAAGGGTGGCAGCTAGTTTTATTACAAGGCATTCAGAGGCCCAAAATTTGGAATTGCTTCATAACGGGCAGTTTCTGACGTATCAACCGACTTGACGGATTAAGCTTCATTGCTGGGTTGACGTGAAGTAGATGGGTCGTCTGGCGTCGGTTCAACTTCTTCCTCCTCACCATCCAATGGCCGGGTTGATGTGAAGTAGATGGGTCGTCTGGCGTCGGTTCAACTTCTTCCTCCTCACCATCCAATGGCCGGAAGTCATTGGTGGTCCAGTCAATCCGGGTTAAAGCACGAAGACAGCCTCTTCACTTATAAGCTCAGCCGGATCAATGTCGAGGCGTAAGTGTGCTTACGGGTTGGTGGAACAAGGTTCTGCACTTCCGAATAATAGCTTCAACCCGTCATTGTTCGCGTCATAGAAGGAGCGGTGAACCGTCAGGTTGGCCTCTTCTGCCAGTTGACTCGCCAGAGGACGCATCTCCCTTGTTGCCCGTTTGAGAGCATCATTATCAAATACTTCACCGTTTTCTTGAGCACTGGGGAAGCCCTTGGCTATGTCAGCCGGATCAAGGTCAGCTATCCATGCTTTGGCGCGAGTTAGTGCCAATAAGGTGCCAGCCCGGGCAGCAGATCGTTTCATTTCTTCTATCTGTGCTGGTATCATAGATAGCCGGTCTAGTGTGTCCTTGATCAGTGTTGGAGCCGCATTATCATAAGAAGTGGCACAAATAACCCGCTGGGCGTCGGTATACAGCTGCTCAATCAATGTATATGCAGCCTTGAGTTTTTTCCGCATGTCAGAGCCCAGATGAGCAATGCGCCTACCTATAGCGGTTTAAGAAGTTTACATTAAACCGCATGCAATTTCAAAACGGAATATTTATAAAGCTTCGTAAACATTGCTTACCAAATATTGCGAAGTCATGGCATTGGTTTGGCGCTTTAATCCAGTTGAGCTCTTCCGTCACCGGTCTAAGAGCTGCTTCAAAGATCTTCCGCCTGCTTTTAGCAAGCCCGCCTTTTCAAGATCCCAGCTGGCCCGCTCAGACTTGAACCACTCCTTGAGCTGCTCCATGGTAGTCAAGGCGGTTTTCAGCTCATCCTTGGCCTTGGAGGTTTGTGCTTGTTGAGATTTCAGATTTTCTTGAAGATCATTGATTTGTGAGACTTGTTGGCGTCTCTCACTCTGCAACAAAAAGAGAGCATGTTAATATCTTCATTAGAAGTCCCAAGCGCATAACCAGTCATACACTTGGCACTTGGGGGCTAATGCGGATCATTTTTATATCGATTATTGAAGTCCCATGGATTAATACAAGTGTTAATCATGGCACTTGGGGGCTAATGTGTGTTCGATCAGAAATATATAAGACAAAGTACTATGAACTATGCAAAGTCCCGGTTTGACTTTCTAGGGACAAACCGGCCCTTGGGGGCTACTATGCAATGAAGGTACAAGAGAAGGGCACAAATATTTACCTCATAGCGCTCCTTCATAAGATTTACTAAATCAGCTTCATAATCACGGCTTGTGTAGAGCCGGTTCAGGAAGCCAGAGTGAAGGTCTTGGGCAGAGAGATTGTTATAAGCTGACAGATCAGTTTTTTCCTTCCCTTTGCTCATGGCAGCAAATTCTTCCTTGGCAGTGTGCTTTGATAGAGCAACCGGATTGCCAGGGGCGGTATATGCGGTGCCCGTAACTACGACATCATCATCTTTGGTCGGACTGGCCGAATTAGCATTTTCAACAGGGCTTGGCACTTTCATACCCGGGCTTGGCGGATCAGCAGTTGAGTCTCGTTGTTCTGCTGCAGGACTCGGAGGAGCAGGAGGATGTGAAGTCTCAACTTGGACATCCGGTTCAACCTCTGGTGGATTAGCATTGGCATCTTGGTTTTTCCCAGCAGAGTTGTCTTTAGCAACTTCGGGATTTTCACCATGATGCTCTGGAGTCTTCTCCGGATCAACATCCACAGTAGGGTCGAGGGTCTTGGCCTTTTTACTAAGTCGAGCCTTGGTGCTACAACATCAAGGGTTAGAATATGATAAACCGACAAATACAAGGAACAAATTAAGGAGTAATATACTTACCCAGCAGCAACTTTGAGAGGAGGCAGCTGAGTGGTTGATGAACCGCCAGATGAGTTGGAAGAAGCCTGGTAATTCGGGTCAGACGGATTGAGAGGGCATCGGAAGAAACCTTTCAAAGGATAACGCTTTTCAGGAGAACAAGTCACCTCTGGACGACGTTTCCGGGTTGGTGTGTCAGCTAAACCGGACGACATAATTTGTTGACCGCTATGCCGGGTCGTACGGCATTCTTCAGTTTGATGTGTCTTCAAAGAAAATTTTGGATCCAAATGAGCATAGGAGTGAGATTGTTTCACTTTCCGGACTGTGCGGCGAATTCCTTTAACCGGTACAAGATCAGAATGAGAAGAAAGAAGGATTACCTCAACAGGTTCTGCATGGCTGGCCTCAGCGTCATCCTGGGAATTGTAACTGTCAATAAAATGAATGAAAAAAGAACCGAGTGAGTCAAGCTCTACCTCAGCATCTGATTCTTCATCTTCTGGCGGTTCAGACGACTCGGCGGTTTTCCTCTTGCCAGTTTTCTTGGTGGTCTTGGTCTTTGCACGAGGAACCCGGGCCAGTTTAGTTCGTTTCCAAAAGGAGTTGTTAGCCTGAAAATTAATACAGAGGGATTAATACAATCAATATGGAATCAAAGTCAGTAGAGTAATGAGAGGAACCTTACAGGCGGTTTGTTGGAGATGCGTAACGGAGCCAACCCGGTTTGGCTGCATGCGGAGATCGGTTCATCGAGCATTCTCTTCACTGTTTCGGTAAATTCAAGCTCAAATATTGATAGTTCGTGATGTCGTTGAGGATCATTGACGTCACCAGTATATTCGTGCATCAATCCGGGGCGGCGGCTTAATGGCAAGATGCCCCAAGAAACCCAGCAGCGGACAAGGTCAATACCAGTTAAACCGTTGGCCATCGTGAGCCGGAGCTTGGTAACTTGAGGTACAAAATTCTTCCGTTCTGCGGCGGTCAAGCGCGAAGGCAATGGGTGGCTGTTGCTAAGCCGGTGAGGGCGATAACCCGTCAAGGGATTTTGTCCATTAGGAGCAGTGTTCCGGCAATAGAACCAGGTTTGATTCCAATCTTTAGGATGGCTATGATGTTTGGCGTGAGGGAAGTCCACTTCCTTCCTTTTTTGGATTGAAACGCCGCCAAGTTCTGTGTTAGGACCGTCCGAGAACTCTGTACGGTGGTTCAAATGAAAGAAATCTCGAAATAACTCCACGGTTGGTTCTTCTTGAAGATAGACTTCACAGAATACTTGAAAGTTGCATATATTGGACACAGAGTTCGGACCAATATCTTGTGGATGCAGTTGGAAGCTTGCGAGGACATCAAGGAAATTTTTTGATCCGGGCGGGCTGAATCCCCGGTCTAGGTGTTGCATAAAAAAAATCACTTCTCCTTCTTGAGGTTCAGGTGGACATTCCGATTCCGGAACTCGCCAGTGGAGAACATTTTTTGAGGCTAAAACGCCAGTGGTGACGTAGCCGTTGAGTTGTGTTTCCCTGATCCGGGACGGAACCCAATTGCAAGCAGCAAATTGTTTCGCCATTCCGGAAGGGGGGAGCTGAAAGGAAATCAAACAGGTGCCGGTTTACTGTTACGGTATGTAAGTGAAAAATTCAGTGTTAAACCGGTGAAAATACAATGCAAGGTCCAGTTGGCGGTTTAAGAGAGGGCTAATGACATATTGCGGATTGGCCATCAAGGATTAAACCGCCCATAGGCAGAAAAGCCAAGATTCAAAATTTCTGCTAAGTGTTGATAGAAACAGGTTTTACACAATGTTCAAATCTATTTGGATCTACCGCACATCTATAAAGCAGTTTTTACTATGTTCTTTAAAAGGCGTTCAAGTAGAACAGAGAAGGATGCATACTTTACAAGAAGAAAAGGAAGGGCTGCTAGTATTAAAAACAGACGCGGAATGACTACCGCAGGAGATCTATACTGTTTTTGGATCAAAACTACCACGGCAGAAGGTAGGATGAAGAGGAAAAATGGAGAACTGTGCGGATGAGCTTGCAAAAACCTAATGCAGATCTAAGGACGAAGAACAGAAGAAGTTTACCGCTGCAGATTACGGCGGAGGAGGGCGATGATCCTCTGATCTAACTCAGGTTGATGCAGCAGCCTTGGTTGGTGCAGTTCTCGAAGGTCGCGGACGGCGGCGGAGCTTCAGAGCTGAGGGCGTCGCGAGGAAGAAGAAGATGCAGAAGAGGAAGAGAAAAAGGAGCCCTCGGGCTTTATTTATAAGGGAAAGAGTAAATGGCAGGCGCGAGAATCAAGGCGTCCGAAGCGGCCGAGTGGGCGCTACCGTCAGCCGATTTTCGAGATAATCATTAACGAGAAGGGAATCTTTTTAATCCTTTTATGCAGAGATGATGTCATGACGGACCGTTGCGGTGCTCCGAAGATGACGTCACGGCGGTTTACAAAAATTCACAGGAGAAGTCAATATGGCGGTTTACGAAAATACAAGAGGATGTTTACAAGATATTTTTAGTGTTGAAGATTGACATGAATAAATTCAAATCAATCCGGGGCCTAATGTTGAGGATATAGCTACTAAGTATAAACCGGCCAGGAGGGCCCGGTTCACCTTAGATTGTGTTGAAGCCCATGAAGGTCTTGAAGATGGCGTTCAACTAGTAAAGCTTGGAAGCCCACGACCCAAAGGCGGATTAGGGCCCGTAGTGGTAAACCGCCATGATTATGTAAACTTGTAATATAAGTTAGAAAGGAGAGAGACCGAGCCGGACACTTTGTATAGGTCGGCTCGGGACTCAGAGACCGCCGGACGTCAACTGTGTATATAAAGGGACGACCCGTGGCGGTTCAAGATGCATAACGGCAACTCGAGGCCTAGGCGAAGCTTATTTGCTCCCTAGTAATCGAAACCACATCAATCCCATCACAACTAGACGTAGGCTTTTACCTTCATCGAAGGGGCCGAACTAGTATAAACTCTCGTGCCTTTGCGTCCGCTTTAACCCCTTCAAGTTAACCCGTAGCGATGGATCCACGACTAAGTCCTTTCACGAGGACATCTCCCGTGACAAAACCACGACACAAAGGGCGGGAAGCGGCGGCCTTTGGTCCCGGTTGGTGGCACCAACCGGGACTAAAGGGGGGGCATTGGTACCGGTTGGTGCCACGAACCGGTACCAATGCATTCCTTTAGTCCCGGTTGGTGCTACCAACCGGGACCAAAGGTCCTGTGCTGCTGCGCCCGCGTCGAAAGTTTAGTCCCACCTCGCTAGTTGAGAGGGGCGTGCAGTGGTTTATAAGCCCCACTGTCGCACCCCTCTCGAGCTCCTCTCCATTGCAGGCTTCCGAGCCTAAATGTCAGTGCTATGCCTGATGGGCCTACTGGGCCTTCTGCGGGCCTGAATCCTGGCCTATCGTTGGGTTTCAAGTCGTATCCAGGCCGTGGCAGGCCAGTAGGTGGCATATTTTCTATTTTTTGACTGTTTTTTTTTCTTTTTTGCTTTATTTTTTTTGTTTTGTTTCTACTTATAACAAAAACTTATTTATTTTATTTTATTTTATTTTGTTTCTAATTACTTATTTATTTTATTTTATGATAATTCTTTTTGCTATTAAAGTTTCTAACAAAAAAGTTCTTTATGAAAATTCTTTTTGCTTTTCAAGATTTTGAACAGAAAATACTTTGATAATTTTAGTTGCATCAATTTTGTATAATTTTAGTTTATATAATACTATAGGTTGCTTATAATGTTTTGAACAGAAAACACTTTGTTAATTTTAGTTTCATAAGTGTTATTAAAGTTTATTGTATTTTGTTTCTACTTATATATTTTATTAAAGTTTATATTAATTTGTTTCTAATTACTTATTTATTTTATTTTGCACCATTTTTCATGCACTTACTGATTATTTTGAGCTATAAGACCTTAAAATTGAAAAGCATTTCAAATGAACTCTGAAAAGGTTGAAAGTTGGCATGGTATCATCATTTCACCCACATAGCATGTGCAAGAAAGTAGAGTGGCTTTCGCCAAAAACTGGATGCACTTCGTGTACAAAACGGACAATCTCTTTCGAAGTATCATGGTTTCATACGGAAACTCGTCTGTTACAAAGGGATTTCATTTTTTTGAACTCCATAGTTTTTCTGTGTTCAGAATGCACCATTCAAAGCCAAATCATCAAATTTCAACCCATTCGACTTCATTTGTTATTTTTCACGCATTCTTGATTATTTTGAGCTATAAGACCCTAAAACTGAAAAGCATTTCAAATGAACTCTGACAAAGTTGAAAGTTCGCATGGTATCATCATTTCACCCACATAGCATGTGCAAGAAAGTAGAGAGGCTTATGGCAAAAACTGGATGCACTTCGTGTACAAAACGGACAATCTCTTTTGAAGTATT
Organism: Aegilops bicornis; assembly: GCA_021605145.1. NCBI lineage: Eukaryota > Viridiplantae > Streptophyta > Magnoliopsida > Poales > Poaceae > Aegilops > Aegilops bicornis. The sequence continues at coordinate 199,619,129 of CM038675.1, read as the reverse complement.
AGGGTTTCATATGGAAACTCGTCTGTTACAAAGGGATTTCATTTTTTTGAACTTATTTGAACTCCATAGTTTTTCTGTGTTCAAAATGCACCATTCAAAGCCACATCATCAATTTTTAACCCTTTCTGACTTCATTTGTTATTTTTCATGCATTTACTCATTATTTTGAGCTATAATACCCTAAAATTGAAAAGCATTTCAAATGAACTCTGAAAAGGTTGAAAGTTCGCATGGTATCAGATTTTCACCCACATAGCATGTGCAAGAAAGTAGAGAGGCTAACGGCAAAAACTAGATGCACTTCGTGTACAAAACAGGACAATCTCTTTCGAGGTATCAGGGTTTCATACGGAAACTCGTCTGTTACAAAGGGATTTCATTTTTTTTGAACTTATTGGAACTCCATAGTTTTTCTATGTTCAAAATGCATCATTCAAAGCCACATCATCAAGTTTCAACCCATTCTGACTTCATTTGTTATTTTCATGCATTTACTGATTATTTTGAGCTATAAGACCCTAAAATTGAAAAGCATTTCAAATGAACTCAAAAGGTTGAAAGTTCACATGGTATCATCATTTCACCCACATAGCATGTGCAAGAAAGTAGAGAGGCTTACGGCAATAATCGATGCGCTTCGTGTACAAAATGCAGATAATCTCTTTTGAAGTATCATGGTTTCATACTAAACTCGTCTGCATTACATAGGGATCTCATTTTTTTGTACTTATTTGAACTCCATAGTTTTTCTATGTTCAAAATGCACCATTCAGAGCCACATCATCAATTTTCAATCCTTTCTGACTTCATTTGTTATTTTTCATGTATTTACTGATTATTTTGAGCTATAAGACCCTAAAATTGAAAAGCGCTAAAAATGAACTCTGAAAAGCTTGAAAGTTGGCATGGTATCATCATTTCACCCACATAGCATGTGCAAGAAAGTAGAGAGGCTTACGGCAAAAACTGGATGCACTTCGTGTACAAAAGCAGGACAATCTCTTTCAAGTATCGTGGTTTCATACTAAACTCGTCTGCATTACAAAGGGATTCATTTTTTGAACTTATTTGAACTCCATAGTTTTTCCGTGTTCTAAATGCACCATTCAAAGCCACATCATCAATTTTCAACCTCTCTCGACTTCATTTGTTATTTTTCATGCATTTACTGATTATTTTGAGCTATAAGACCCTAAAATTGAAAAGCATTTCAAATGAACTCTGAAAAGGTTGAAAGTTGGCATGGTATCATCATTTCACCCACATAGCATGTGCAAGAAAGTAGAGTGGCTTTCGCCAAAAACTGGATGCACTTCGTGTACAAAACGGACAATCTCTTTCGAAGTATCATGGTTTCATACGGAAACTCGTCTGTTACAAAGGGATTTCATTTTTTTGAACTCCATAGTTTTTCTGTGTTCAGAATGCACCATTCAAAGCCAAATCATCAAATTTCAACCCATTCTGACTTCATTTGTTATTTTTCACGCATTTACTGATTATTTTGAGCTATAAGACCCTAAAATTGAAAAGCATTTCAAATGAACTCTGACAAAGTTGAAAGTTCGCATGGTATCATCATTTCACCCACATAGCATGTGCAAGAAAGTAGAGAGGCTTATGGCAAAAACTGGATGCACTTCGTGTACAAAACGGACAATCTCTTTCGAAGTATCAGGGTTTCATATGGAAACTCGTCTGTTACAAAGGGATTTCATTTTTTGAACTTATTTGAACTCCATAGTTTTTCTGTGTTCAAAATGCACCATTCAAAGCCACATCATCAATTTTTAACCCTTTCTGACTTCATTTGTTATTTTTCATGCATTTACTCATTATTTTGAGCTATAATACCCTAAAATTGAAAAGCATTTCAAATGAACTCTGAAAAGGTTGAAAGTTCGCATGGTATCAGATTTTCACCCACATAGCATGTGCAAGAAAGTAGAGAGGCTAACGGCAAAAACTGGATGCACTGCGTATACAAAACGGACAATCTCTTTCGAAGTATCAGGGTTTCAAACGGAACCTCGTCAGGTACAAAGGGATTTCATTTTTTTGAACTTATTGGAACTCCATAGTTTTTCTATGTTCAAAATGCATCATTCAAAGCCACATCATCAAGTTTCAACCCATTCTGACTTCATTTGTTATTTTCATGCATTTACTGATTATTTTGAGCTATAAGACCCTAAAATTGAAAAGCATTTCAAATGAACTCTGAAAAGGTTGAAAGTTCACATGGTATCATCATTTCACCCACATAGCATGTGCAAGAAAGTAGAGAGGCTTACGGCAATAACTGGATGCGCTTCGTGTACAAAACAGACAATCTCTTTTGAAGTATCATGGTTTCATACGGAAACTCGTCTGTTACATAGGGATCTCATTTTTTTGTACTTATTTGAACTCCATAGTTTTTCTATGTTCAAAATGCACCATTCAAAGCCACATCATCAATTTTCAACCCTTTCTGACTTCATTTGTTATTTTTCATGCATTTACTGATTATTTTGAGCTATAAGACCCTAAAATTGAAAAGCACTATAAATGAACTCTGAAAAGGTTGAAAGTTGGCATGGTATCATCATTTCACCCACATAGCATGTGCAAGAAAGTAGAGAGGGTTACGGCAAAAACTGGATGCACTTCGTGTACAAAACAGGACAATCTCTTTCGAAGTATCAGGGTTTCATACGGAAACTCGTCTGTTACAAAGGGATTCATTTTTTTGAACTTATTTGAACTCCATAGTTTTTCTGTGTTCTAAATGCACCATTCAAAGCCACATCATCAATTTTCAACCCTCTCTGACTTCATTTGTTATTTTTCATGCATTTACTGATTATTTTGAGCTATAAGACCCTAAAATTGAAAAGCATTTCAAATGAACTCTGAAAAGGTTGAAAGTTGGCATGGTATCATCATTTCACCCACATAGCATGTGCAGGAAAGTAGAGTGGCTTACGGCAAAAACTGGATGCACTTCGTGTACAAAACGGACAATCTCTTTCGAAGTATCATGGTTTCATACGGAAACTCGTCTGTTACAAAGGGATTTCATTTTTTTGAACTCCATAGTTTTTGTGTGTTCAGAATGCACCATTCAAAGCCAAATTATCAAATTTCAACCCATTCTGACTTCATTTGTTATTTTTCACGCATTTACTGATTATTTTGAGCTATAAGACCCTAAAATTGAAAAGCATTTCAAATGAACTCTGAAAAAGTTGAAAGTTTGCATGGTATCATCATTTCACCCACATAGCATGTGCAAGAAAGTAGAGAGGCTTACTGCAAAAACTGGATGCACTTCGTGTACAAAATGGACAATCTCTTTCGAAGTATCAGGGTTTCATACGGAAACTCGTCTGTTACAAAGGGATTTCATTTTTATGAACTTATTTGAAATCCATAGTTTTTCTGTGTTCAAAATGCACCATTCAAAGCCACATCATCAGTTTTCAACCCTTTCTGACCTCATTTGTTATTTTTCATGCGTTTACTGATTATTTTGAGCTATAAGACCCTAAAATTGAAAAGCAATACAAATGAACTCTGAAAAGGTTGAAAGTTGGCATGGTATCATCATTTCACCCACATAGCATGTGCAGGAAAGTAGAGTGGCTTACGGCAAAAACTGGATGCACTTCATGTACAAAACGGACAATCTCTTTCGAAGTATCATGGTTTCATACGGAAACTCGTCTGTTACAAAGGGATTTCATTTTTTTGAGCTCCATAGTTTTTCTGTGTTCAGAATGCACCATTCAAAGCCAAATCGTCAAATTTCAACCCATTCTGACTTCATTTGTTATTTTTCACGCATTTACTGATTATTTTGAGCTATAAGACCCTAAAATTGAAAAGCATTTCAAATGAACTCTGAAAAAGTTGAAAGTTCGCATGGTATCATCATTTCACCCACATAGCATGTGCAAGAAAGTAGAGAGGCTTACTGCAAAAACTGGATGCACTTCGTGTACAAAATGGACAATCTCTTTCGAAGTATCAGGGTTTCATACGGAAACTCGCTCATTACAAAGGGATTTCATTTTTTTGAACTTATTTGAACTCCATAGTTTTTCTGTGTTCAAAATGCACCATTCAAAGCCACATCATCAGTTTTCAACCCTTTCTGACCTCATTTGTTATTTTTCATGCGTTTACTGATTATTTTGAGCTATAAGACCCTAAAATTGAAAAGCAATACAAATGAACTCTGAAAAGGTTGAAAGTTGGTATGGTATCATCATTTCACCCACATAGCATGTGCAAGAAAGTAGAGAGGCTTACGACAAAAAATGGATGCACTTCGTGTACAAAACGGACAATCTCTTTCTATGTATCAGGGTTTCATATGGAAACTCGTCTGTTATAAAGGGATTTCATTTTTTTTGAACTTATTTGAACTCCATAGTTTTTCTGTGTTCAAAATGCACCATTCAAAGCCACATCATCAATTTTCAACCCTTTCTGACTTCATGCATTTGCCTATTTTTTCAGCTGGATAGAGATAAGTGACCAAATTAATAGTAGTTCATCATCACATTAAAACCAAAGTACATACATAGTTCAAATTGAACAACATATATCTCTCCAGAGCATCTAGCTAAACCATACATTGAAACTATGAAAAACCTTTCAATGCAACAACAATTGCGATCATAATCAGAACTAAGGTAACCATTGATCCAATGGCATAATGATACCAAGCCTCGGTATGAATGGCATATTTTCTAATCTTTCTAATCTTCAACCGCATTGCATCCATCTTGATCTTGTGATCATCGATTTACATCCGCAACATGCAACTCCAATATCATCTTCTCCTCCTCAATTTTTTTTATTTTTCCTTCAAGTAATTGTTTTCTTCTTGACTAAATTTAACCTCTTGACAATAGGGTCGGTTGGAATTTCGGTTCAACCACCTCCTACATAAAAAATCTATGTCACGTTGGTGGCATAATTGTCATAAACAATAAATGAACAAAATAGTTATAAAAAGATAATATATACCACATCCGAATCATAGACAGATTTAGGGCCGACGGGGGCGGATACCAGAACCATCGCACTATATAATAACAAGGAATAATAAAAGTAAGAAAATTAGACAAGTATCCATCTCAAGTAAGAATTTTTTTTCTTTCAAAAAGAAGATAAGAACAAGAGGCTCACCACGGTGGTGCCAGCGACAAGATAGGCGCGGGCGATCGACGGCAGAGAAGACGGGGACGGGACGTGACGGACCGCTAAACCTAGAAAAATCTCGGGGAAAATGGAGCTCGGAGGTCGAGTTTCGAGAGAAGAAATATTAACTAGTGTGGCTCGAACATTTCATCGAACACCTCATGTGCATAGGAGCTGAGCTAGAGCACCCAAATGCCCTCCCCTCGCCGGACAGCAAAAAACAGAGCACAGTGGAGTGATCTGCTCGCTGGCGATGGGCTATATATAGGCAAATCATTTGTCCCGGTTCATGGCTGGAACCGGGACCAATGGTTATGGGCCAGGAGCGAGGCCCATTGGTCCCAGTTCGTTCGTTGAATCGGGACAAATGGGTCCAGACGAACCGGGACCAAAGCCCGCGAGGCCTCGGCCGGCCACCTGGGCTTACGAACCGGGACGAATGCACCCGTTGGTCCCAGTTCGTATAAGAACCAGGACTAATGGGCTGGCCAGGCCCGAACGAAAGCCCATTTTTCTACTAGTGATACTTTAACTAGTGCAAGTTCTCTCAACAATAATAACATAATTGGATCATATAACTATCCGTCAACATGCAACAAAGAGTCACTCCAAAGTCACTAATACCGGAGAACAAACGAAGAGATTATGGTAGGGTACGCAACCACCTCAAAGTTATTCTTTCCGATCAATCCATTGGGCTATTCCTATAAGTGTCACAAACTGCCCTAGAGTTCGTAGTAAAATAACACCTTAAGACACACATCAACCAAAACTCTAATGTCACCTAGATACTCCAATGTCACCTCAATTATCCGTGGGTATGATTATACGATATGCATCACACAATCTCAGATTCATCTATTCAACCAACACATAGAACCTCAAAGAGTGCCCCAAAGTTTCTACCGGAAAGTCAAGACGAAAACGTGTGCCAATCCCTAGGCATAGATTCATGGGCGGAACCCGCAAGTTGATCACCAAAACATACATCAAGTGAATCACTAGAATAACCCATTGTCACCACGGTTATCCCACGCAAGACATACATCAAGTGTTCTCAAATCATTAAAGACTCAATCCGATAAGATAACTTCAAAGGGAAAACTCAATCCATAACAAGAGAGTAGAGGGGGAGAAACATCATAAGATCCAACTATAATAGCAAAGCTCGCGATACATCAAGATCATTCCAAATCAAGAACACGAGAGAGAGAGATCAAACACATAGCTACTGGTACATACCCTCAGCCCCGAGGGTGAACTACTCCCTCCTCGTCATGGAGAGCGCCGGGATGATGAAGATGGCCACAGGTGAGGGATCCCCCCTTCGGCAGGGTGCCGGAACAGGGCCTCGATTGGTTTTTGGTGGCTACAGCGGCTTGTGGCGGCGGAACTCCCGATCTATTCTGTTCCATGAAGGTTTTAGGGTATATTGGTATATATAGGAGGAAGAAATACGTCAGAGGAGCCACGAGGGGCCCATGAGGGTGGAGGGCGCGCCCAGGGGGGTTGGGCGCCCCCTGCCTCATGCCCTCCTTGTTGATTCCCTGACGTGCACTCCAAATCCCCTGGATTGCTTCCGTTCCAAAAATAAATTTTCCGAAGGTTTCATTCCGTTTGGACTCCGTTTGATATTCCTTTTCTGCGAAACACTGAAACAAGGGAAAAACAAATCGGCACTGGCTCTGGGTTAACAGGTTAGTCCCAAAAATAATATAAAAGTGCATAGTAAAGCCCATTAAACATCCAAGATGGATAATATAATAGCATGAATACTTCATAAATTATAGATACGTTGGAGACGTATCAAGATCCCCAAGCTTAATTCCTGCTCGTCCTCGAGTAGGTAAATGATAAAAGAAAGAATTTATGAAGTGTGAATGCTAGCAGTGCATAAATTTGATCAATGATAATTTCAATCACCTTTTCTAGCATAATTATATGTCATAACAGTAGCTCAACTCATAGAACTTTGCATGATCAAGTAACAAACTATTCACATGTTAAAGTATAGATCATAAACCTTCTTGAAAACTAGCAAACCGTGTTATTAGTCATCAAACAATTACAATTCATATTATTTTCAGGAAGAGTCTATGTCAGAGCTTTGATTTAGCAAACTCCACATACTCAACTATCATGTAGTCTTTCACAATTGCTAACACTCACGCGATATTTATGGGTTCAAAGTTTTAATCGACACGTAGAAAGATAGGGGCTTCTAGATTCGCCTCCCAACCTTTTACCTCAAGGGTAATGTAAACAATAATAGTTCATGATGCCTTACATCCAATTCGATATATATATATATATATATATATATATATATATATATATATATATATATATATATATATATATCGTAATCTTTCCAACACGAGGTGCTTGCCAAAGGATAAAATGTAAAAAGGAAAGGTGAAGATCACCATGACTCTTGCATAAAAGTAAAAGATAGGCCCTTCGCAGAGGGAAGCAGAGGTTGCCATGCGCTTTTATAGTTGGAGCACAAAATCTTAATGCGAGGGAACGTCACTTTATATTGCCACTTGTGATAGGGACCTTTATTATGCAGTCTGTTGCTTTTACTTCTTCCATATCACAATGATCGTATAAAGCTTATTTTCTCCACACTAAAAGATCATACATATTTAGAGAGCAATTTTTATTGCATGCACTGATGACAACTTACTTGAACGATCTTACTCAATCCATAGGTAGGTATGGTGGACTCTCATGGCAATACTGGTTTAAGGGATGTTTGGAAGTGCAAGTAGTATCTCTACTTGGTGCAAGGAATTTGGCTAGCATGAGGGGGAAAAGCAAGCTCAACGTGTTGGGCGATCCATGACAATATACTTTATTTCGGATATAAGAAAACATAACCCATTACGTTGTCTTCCTTGTCCAACATCAACCTTTTATCATGTCATATTTTAATGAGTGCTCACAATTACAAAATATGTCCAAGATAGTATATTTATATGTGAACTCTCTCTTCCTTCAATATTCTTTCATGAATTGTTCAAGTGACCAATACAATGTTTGCTAACCTTCAAAAAATTTACCACCTCTACTTCTTATATGTGAAGGCATTAATCCCCATGGGATAAGCATATGAAACATATATAATTTCAGATTTATGACATTCGAATTATTCAACCATTTACTCATAGGATATAAGTGAAGCACATGAGTAAATGACAAACTACTCCAAAAAGATATAAGTGAAGATCAATGAGTAGTTAAATAATTATGTAGCTATGTGAAGACTCCCTCTCATTTAAGAATTTCAGATCTTGGTATTTATTCAAACAGCAAGAAAAACAAAATAAAACAATATTTCAAGGATAGCACTCATCATGTGAAGAAGCATAAACTTAGGCTCAACCGATACTAACCGATAATTGTTGAAGAAGAAAGGTGCGATGCCTACCGGGGCATCCCCAAGCTTAGATGCTTGAGACTTCTTGAAATATTATCTTGGGGTGCCTTTGGCATCCCCAAGCTTGATCTTTTGTGTCTCCTTAATTCCTCTCATATCATGGTTTCCCTAAATCTCAAAAACTTCATCCACACCAAACTCAACAAGAACTCGTGAGATAAGTTAGTATAAACCAATGCTAAAACCTTATCATTTTCTACAGTAAAAAATCACTAAAATTATTATTCAAAATTTCATAATAAATTCCTATGCATATTTAATACTCCTATCCTCAAATAGAATCATTAAACAAGCCAACATATGCAAACAATGCAAACATAACGGCAATCTGCCAAAACAGTACAGTCTGTAAAGAATGCAAGATTCATCATACTTCCCTAACTCAAAAGATTATGAAAGAAAATTACCACTGTATTAAATTTATCAGAGCTTAATATGCAAAAGGTTTCAACATCTTATCACATTTTGACTTTTCTAGAGAATTTTTGCAACAGCGGTAAACTTTCTGTTTTGAAACAGCAACATGTATACTTGCAAAATAATCATGGTAAAAGCTATCCTTGACATTTTTATTGAAAATAGAGATGCAAAACATTATTCTAAGTAACAGAAACCAAATACTAACAAAATAAAATGACTCTCCAAGCAAAACACATATCATGTGGTGAATAAAAATATAGCTCCAAGTAAAGTTACTGATGAACGAAGACGAAAGAGGGGATGCCATCCGGGGCATCCCCAAGCTTAGGCTCTTGGTTGTCCTTGAAGATTACCTTGGGGTGCCTTGGGAATCCCCAAGATTAGGCTCTTGCCATTCCTTATTCCATAGTCCATCGAATCTTTATCCAAAACTTGAAAACTTCACAACACAAAACTTAACAAAAACTCTCGTGAGCTCCGTTAGCGAAAGAAAACAAAACACCACTCCAAGGTACTGTAATGAACTCATTCCTTATTTATATTGGTGTTAAATTTAATTAATTCAAACTTCTCTATGGTTTATAAACTATTTTACTAGCCATAGATTCATCAAAATAAGCAAACAACACACGAAATACAGAATCTGTAACTAACGCAAACTTCTGGAACTCAAAAAATCCTAAAATAATTGGTGGACCTGAGGAATTTGTCTAGTAATCATCTGCAAAAATAATCAACTAAAAAGCACTTTTCTGTAAAAAAAATGACAGCTAAACTCTTGAGCGCTAAAGTTTCTGTTTTTTATAGCATGATCAGAAAGACTTCACCCAAGTCTTCCCAAAGGTTCTACTTGGCACAAACACTCATTAAAACACAAAACCACATCTAAAAAGAAACTAGATGGATTATTTATTCCTAAACAGAACCAAAAATCAAGAAACTAAAATAAAAAATTGGGTTGCCTCCCAACAAGCGCTATCGTTTAACGCCCCTAGCTAGGCATGATGATTTCAATGATGCTCACATAAAAGATAAGAATTTCAACATAAAGAGAGCATCATGAAGAATATGACAAGCACATTTAAGTCTAACCCACTTCCTATGCATAGGGATTTTGTGAGCAAACAACTTGTGGGAACAAGAATCATCCAACATAGGAAGGCAAAACAAGCATAACTTCAAAATTTTAAGCACATAGAGAGGAAACTCGATATTATTGCAATTCCTACAAGTATATATTACTCCCTCATAATAATTTTCAGTAGCATCATGAATGAATTCAACAATATGACCAGCACCTAAAGCATTCTTTTCATGATCTACAAGCATAGGAATTTTTTACTCTCCACATAAGCAAAATTCTTCTCATTCGGAATAGTGGGAGTATCATAAGAGACTTGAATACTATAAATTGTTTCAACATTAAAAGAGTAATGTTCAGAAAAAGGGTAATCATAATCATGACAAGTTTTATAAATATAATCATCACTACTTTTATAGCATAAGTTTCGTCACAATAATCATCATAAGTAGCAACTTTGTTCTCATCATAATGAATTGAAACCTCTTCCAAGATAGTGGAATCATTACTAAATAAAGTCATGACCTCTCCAAATCCACTTTCATAATTATCATAATAAGATTCAACATCCTCCAAAATAGTGGGATCATTACTTCCTAAAGTTGACACTCTTCCAAACCCACTTTCATCAATATAATCATCATAAGTAGGAGGCATGCTATCATCATAACAAATTTGCATATCAAAACTTTGGAGGCTAAAAATATCATCTTCATTAAACGTAGCATCCCCAAGCTTGGGACAAACAATAATTGCAGAAAATATATTCTCAAAAACATCATCTTATTCAAACATAGCATCCCCAAGCTTGAGCCTTTTCATATCATAAGCATAATCACTCTCATCATTAATAGTATGGATAGCACCAATAGTATAGCAATTATCATATTCATCCAAGCAAGTGCCAAAAAGATTTTCAAGATCATAAGAAGTATAATTATCTTCCCAATCACAATCATCACAACAATCAATAGGCATAACGAGATCATCATCAAGTGCATCATCTTCCACAATTATTTTTGATTCATTTTCATGAGGCACAACAATAATAGGAGCAACTTTATTTGGGAGAGATATCTTTTTACCTCTCTTCGCTTTTCTTTTCTTCTTCTTCACCACATCATGTGTGGGTTCAATCCTCTTTTTGGAGCTCCTTATTAATGAGATTGGTTGAATAGAAGGCTCCTCCTCGTTACCTGATTCATCATAAGAAACAATAGGAGGATATTGGGAAGTCTCTTCCCTTTCATTAGTATTCTCTTCATCTTCTATTTCTTTTCTTTTCTTTATGTAGTTGGCAATATAAGGATTTTGTCACAGTCCTAGCTTAGCCTTTGCTTGTCCTTGCATGATCATCATGTCATCATGTCTAAATTTCATTTAAATATGAAATGGGGGTTGAACAAACCCTAGCATCAAATCAAATCAAATAGGCTCAAGTAAAATCTATTTCAATGAACCTAAAATGCCCTTCACAAAACTTCATCATTTTTGAATTGGTCTAGAACCTCTGCCAATAATGGTGCACATTTTTCTAGGACACTTTGAATTTTGAATTAAATCATAAGTATTTGAATTTGGACATTTAAATTCTATAAAATATTTTAAATGCTCAAATAATTCTGGAAATAAGTGTGGGCTGTTGGAGATATTCTAAACAGAGCCTCTGATTATTTTCCAGATTTTTAGAAGTGCCTAGCTATTTTTATTAAAGCCACAAACTTAGAGAAAAATAGAAAAACCAGAAATAAAAGAGAAGGCAGGAAGGGAGGTGACACCGACGAGCGCGAGCTCGCCAAGGCGCCACCTGCTTGCCGCTTCGCCCCTGGACACCTCGGCAAGCTCCACGTCGCCGCCCCGACCATGTGGACATCTCGCATTCCCCTGTCTCTCTCTCTCTCTCGCTCTCCCTCCGCCATGGCCGACGCTGTTGCGCCTGCGCCACCGTGAAACCGCGTCCACCGTCGTCCCCGTACCGAGCCACCATGTCCAACAACTCCGCCATCGTCGACTCCGTCGAGCCGCCAGAGCCCCGAGCACTCGCGAGCCCCGCTTCGTCTTCTTCGAGATCATCTTCGCCGAGCACCGCCGCAGATCCCCTTCGACATCGCCACCGCATCAGCTCGTCCCCGACCGCTCCGTCTGCTCCTACGTGACCGTCGTGAGCTCAGCTACCTCTCCATCCCTCTCGTTCTCGCTCTCGAGCCCTGCATCGACTGCATGAAGCTCACTCGCACACGCCGTCGTGGAGCTCGTCGCTGACGTGACTCCGGCCACCCACAGGCCTCACCACCTTGTCCACTAACTCCACCGCACCCCCACGAGTCCAACGCACCACTTCCCGTGCCTCGACGTGCCCCGCAGCCTCGGGTTCGACCTCACCCGACTCCGGCGGCCGCCAAGGTCATCGCCGGCGACGTGTCCGGCCACCCCGAGCTCCACCACCGCCACCAAACGCTACGACCAGCTCCCAGCTACGCGTAGATGCCCTCCGCCGCTCATTTGGTCACCGGAACGCGCTAATACACTCTCACCGCCGCGTCTGGCCTCGCCGGCTGCTAAACGCTGGCGTGTTTGACCTTTGACTTTGACTGGGTGGGCCCAGGTTGACTCCCCTGAGTCTATGACAAGTGGGACCCCGCTCTGCTAATTAACTTAGATTAGAACTAACTAAATTTAGTTAGTTTAAATAATCACGACACGCGGGACCCACTGGCCAGGTTGACCTGGACGTCCCCTTTGACCACTGACGTCAGCCTGACGCACTGCTGATGCAATAACTAATTTCTGGATTTATTTTTATATAGAAAATTCCACAAATTGTTGCAAACTTCTAAAAATCATAGAAAATCAACCGTAGCTCCAAATCAAACAAATTATATATGAAAAATGATCAGAAAAATCAAATCTATGCATCTGTACTGGTTTCATGCATGTTTAAACAACTTAACCCTGCTGTTTAGATGAAACAAGTTAATGCACTAATATAACCTCTTAAAATGGGTTTGCATTTGAATCTTTGGTTCAAGTGGACACATCTCAATCTGTTCTAGCTTGCATTAGCCCAAAACACATTCATATTGCCATGTCATAGCATGCATCATATTGTGCATTGCATTGATCGTGTTTCTTCTCTGCTTTGCGGTGTTGTTCCCCTCGGTAGACGTTGTACCGACGTTGTGATCGTTGACACTGATGAAGACTCAATGCTATCTTCAGAAGTGCCAGGCAAGCAAAACCCCCTTGTTCATTCCGATACAATCCCACTCTCTCGCACCTGCTCCCTTTTATTGCATTAGGACAACAACGATTCATCTCATTTGCTCATGTAGCTGAACCCCTTTATCCTCTCGCATGACCTGTCATTGCCACGAAGAATAGATGAAACCCACTAGCATGAGTAGGAGTTGTTTGAGCCTGATGTGCCTACTCATTCATGCTTGTTTATCATGCCTGCTATTGCTTAGAGTTGTGTCAGTCTGATTCATCCGGGATGAATCGGAGGTGTGTGAACATGTCCTACTGTTGAGAGCTAAGTGTGTGAATACGATTTGGTAAAGGTAGCGGTGAGAGGCCATGTAGGAGTACATGGTGGGTTGTCTGATTGCAGCCGTCCTTAGGAACTGAGTTCTGTGTTTGTGATCCATGAACAGCTACTACCACACATTGGGATCCTTAATCGACTCTCTCGACTTATTAACCGCCTGCCCTCCTCTGTCCAGGAGTTGCAACTAGTTTCTGGTGTTTGTAGGATATGTGTTGGAGGCCGTGCGTAGCGCTAACCCTAGGGGTGGGCTATGATGTGGTAGATACACCGTGGCCCGGTGTACCGAGCGCCCGTTTGGTGTCTCGGGAACCCTGCACACATTGCTTGGGGTTGTGAGCGAAACTCCGGCCGGATCTCCTCGCGGATGGAACCCGAATAGGCGATAAACCTGGACTAGAGACTTGTGTGGTTAGTCAGGTCGTGGCCGACTCCCTCGCCAAAGCTTTAAGCTTGAAGGTTGCCGAGATACACGACGTGTACATGGTGGTAAGTGGCGAGAGCGTGTGAAGAAGTACACCCTGCAGGTTAACATCATCTATTCAATACCCGTGTCCGCGGTAAAGGACTTCTGGGTTGCCTGTACAGTTCATAGACAAGTGAAAGTGGATACTCTAAAATGCTCAAGATAAGCGTGAGTGCGATGGATGGCGTTCTCGTAGGGAGACGGGAGCGAATCCATAGTGGTGTATTGATATGGTGAATATGTGGACTCGTGTGCGCCACCTCAAAATAGTTACTTGCAGTCGTAGTTCAGGATAGCCACCGAGTCAAAGCTGGCTTGCTGCGGTTAAACTCCACCACCCCCTTTGTTGATAATGATGCATATGTAGCTAGTTCTGATGTAAGTCTTGATGGGTACATTTGTACTCACGTTTGCCTATTTTATGTTTTGCAGAGAGACGCTGCTCGCTAGTAGTTCTGTGGACTTGACGTTTAGCTTGATACCTCAGCCACAATCTTGTGCCCTCGGCAGATCTCGGTAGATAGTCGGGCTTCTCACCTTTTTCATTTGTAGATGTCTGTACTCAGACATGTTAAGCTTCCGCGTGTGCTTTGATTTGTATGCTCTGAATGTTGGGTCATGAGACCCATGTTTGTAATATCTCGCTCCTCGGAGCCTAACGAATAAATACTTGAGTTGTAGAGTCATGTTGTGATGCCATGTTGTATTTGTACATATCGAGCATATTGTGTGTATGTTATTGAAATGCTTGGTATGTGTGGGATCCGACAACCTAGTTGTTTATCCTTGGTAGCCTTTCTTATGGGGAAATGTAGTCTTGTGCTTCCATGAGCCATAGTAGTCCGCTACATGTTGGCCGACCGAGTCCTGTTAGCCAAAGACTACCGCTCCTAACGCTTGATCGGGCCGGCATGTGATTCACATCGCCTCGTGTCGGTCCCTTCGAGGAAATGTCACGCCGTGACATCCGGAGTCCCGCCTAGCTCGGTACAGCCCGGGTTCCCGAGTCCTGTTAGCCCAAAGGTTACAGCCCGGATTCACACGCTGCTGGCCTTCATGCTCGAAGTTGATTCATGTATGCCTGCCCCCATGGGTTAGTGCCGCTTTGGGTTCACGACTAGCCATGTCGGCCCGGGTTCTCTATCATATGGATGCTAGCGACGCTATCATATACGTGAGCCAAAAGGCGCAAACGGTCCCGGGCCATGGTAAGGCGACACCCATGGGAATACCGCGCGTGAGGCTGCAAAGTGATATGAGGTGTTACCGACTAGATCGACGTGACTTGGAATCGGGGTCCTGACAACTTTGGTATCAGAGCCTGACTGCATGTAGGATTACCAAGCCAAACCGGTCGAAGTTGTGTCTAGAAATGCTTTAGTTATGTAAGGGAATTGATTGTGGAAGGGAACATAAGGCTCTTTTTACTCCTTATACCTCATGGCCTTCGATCCGAGTCATCCTCTTCTCTTCTACGGGATTAAGAACTAGGCCTTCTCATCTATCTATCGGGATGCCGTGTTACTAATCCATAGACCTTTAAGATTGTTGGTTTTAAGCCCGATTCAGTTTCTACTACTTCCGTGTGTTCATAGTTGGTCTCGGAACCTTGATTTTGTGCTTCGAGTGGTTATGCCACCATCTTTGCAGAATGTCTCAAATCTTTTCTGAGCATTTACAACCGTTATGTTGTCCGAGTCATCCCAGTTTTCTAAATAGTCTGATGCATTTGCAAATCCCTTCTCTCCGTTTCTAATGTTCATTTGGGCCAGGTTAATCACACTAATTGCTGAGTTGAGGTATTCTATTGCCTCAACATATATGTTGGAGTTATTATTATGACCCTAGGTGTTTTAGGGTGTCACCTAGTAATCTAGCCATGCGTTGTATTACCAGTGTGATGATTCTGGCCATTATTCTCGAAAGCATCCCGTGATGCCATTTAGTTAGTAGGCATTCTATTTCTGGGTTCTTGAACCCAAGATTCACTCTACTTAATTCGTGTAGATAGTGTTGCTCGTTCCTTTAGGTTATTAGTAACTTTTGTGATAGTCCTCGAGGTCCGTGGTATATCCTTCTTCCAAATACCATGAACTACTTATGGCAGAAGTTCCTCGTTGAGCCAAAAGATCACAACCAGAGTGCTCTTGATGAGTCCTCCATCCTATATTGTGATTCTGCCAGTTCTACCTTTCTGCATGGGTTATCTGGAAGAAACCTGTTGAACTTGGTTTGACATATTAATCTATGCATCCACAACTCAGAAAGATATATGTTCCCTTGAGTTGTCCCTCTTCATTTGTATTCCGACCATCGTCTATCAATTGATAGTCAGGAGTCATTGTGCATCCGTGTTATCGATGCTTATTATTCTTGGGGTCCGTCAAGCCATTCCATTCCGGAATGACTAGGAGAAACAAACTCCAGCACCTCATCCATTTCTTGGACTGGTCAAAGTAGTTGTATTTCGCAAATCAAAATGCCAATCCAGCTTTTGCTCTGTTCTACCTCGGAGTATTACCCCCTTTATGTCAGGATTGTCATGAGAATTGCACCATCTCTCATGAATTCTTGATGCAGTGATACCTCTTGCCACCATTTGTCATTTCTCGGTTCCGTGTTGTCGCAACCGAAATGCCGACAAGTGAACCATGATGTGTGAAATTAATACTTCTAGCAGCCATGTTGCTTAGTAGTAAATGGACAATGGTTTCACCCTTAGCGTGTTGGTTATTGAATCATCACTCTAAGATAGATTGTGCTACCTAGTCCTTATTTCCGGTGCACTCTTCGATCAGTGAGTTAGGATTATTCAATCCCTTGCTTATTGTTCATATCATCTTGCCCTGAAAAGCAAGGTTGTTCTCGAGCTTAGTAACATACCAGTGGTTCGTGATTTTGCTAATATCTTCTCGGAAGTATTGCCAGGTTGTCCCCTGACTGTTATGTTGAGCTCGTGATCAAGTTGGTTTTCCAATAAACCACTTTTCTCCAAGAATCTGTGTTGGATACCCCTGAGCTAGTTGGTTAAGCCAAACAACAACTTGGAGAGTTGGGAGATAAAAGCTTGTCTAACTTAGTTCACTTCCAAAGGGACATCTTTGTGTGTGTGTGTGTGTGTTGAAGAAAGATGAGATCTTCACCAATTGGTCCTCGTGATCAGTTGTTGGATCTATTGCCTTGTCAAAACTTTGACTTGAGTATGGGCTATCGTCAAGTCAAATCAGAACCAACGATGTTCGTAATGTTGTCTTACTCGTGGGTGATCCCTCGAGCATATACCATTACATCTTTTGGTCTGACCAATGCTATCACCATGTTCACATGATGGTGGAAGTCCAGTGATATGGAAATCCGGATGAGTTGTTGTTGAGCCTATTAGCAGCATCTTGTCTCCACCATGATTTGTGTTAAACATTAAGCTAGTGTTGGAAACTTTGTAAACGATGCCTTCATGTTCCGTTCATGAAGCATATGTTTGGATGAAAGTAGTGACTTCCTCTAAGTTCACGTGCAATCGATGTAAGTTGCCGCCATGAATTCGAGAAAGTTTGTTTTTGCTTCCCCGGAATCATCCCAAGTCATTCATGCATATGTGCGAAGTATCCTGTGGTTTGGAGACTTGCAACCTCCATTCCATATGTTCCCTAGCACTTCAAGCCACTGGTTGAATTGTTCAAGGAAAAGAAGTCTAGCGCGCGTAAAGACTTCGAAATCCTTGATGATGGATCCTAACCTGAACTCGATAGTGTTCCATTATAAGACTACTACGTGGTCATGCTTGTCTTGGACAGCGTGTTCACAGGTTTGTAGCAGAACCAGCTCATGTTTTGGAGCTTGCTAGCGTAGTTCATCCCCGAGAATCTTGCAACTCCGTCTCGTCTATTTGTGTTGCAAACTTTCTTTTCCGGATATGCTGTCTGAAACATCCTGTTACCAACCAGATCTGAATCTCAGGCGGATATGATGGTTGGAACTTCTCCAAGATCTATGATGTAGGTCCCGACAAGGTTGATGTTCTGGCCGACACACCTAGCCGGGGGGATCTATCACTATAGTATCTTGAATGGGTAATTTGTCCATCTTCTCCACGAGGATTTCATGCGGCTTATTCTATAAGTTGTTCCCTAGGGATTGTTGTGCTCTTGGTTTCCTCGATTAAGCTATATCCATTCAAACGGTGGAATCACTCTCGTTGAGTTATTTCCAGTTACCAGAATCATTCCCAGCATTTGCATTTTGTTCCCGGCTTGCACCTCAGTAATTACTGTTTAGGATCATCTTCAAAAGTGGTCCAACCATGGGTCCCATCCATCCCGATGATAAGCAAAATCATCCATTGTGTTGTCTTCAACAAGGTAGTCCACATCATCTATTACGGTATGAGTATGCCATTCTTTCGAATTCGTTCACACGATCGTTTGTGATTGCCTTAGGCTGGTATAAAGAATTTCAATGATATTTGTATCAAAAGTAATTCTTTTTGCCACTTAAGGGAATAGTTCTTCGAGTCACCTTTCCTGAGGTGCCCCGTTTTGGAATCATGGCAATTTCCCTCGCTACTTTGAAACCCTCGTCAAATTGTTTCTTCTGTCGCTCCTGATGCATGTTTTGCCCCTCAGCTCCAGAGATGTGTTCATGTCTTATTCCATGAGTTGATCTTGTGATCATTAAGATGATCCTAAGTTGCTCGAACCTCAAGAATATCGATTCTTCTAAACTTCTTCCTTCTACTCGTTGTCATGTTGGATGTAGTTCTCAAAGCAAGACGTCAAGATAAATTTGAAGCAATGAATCAACATCCTCGAGAAGGGCAATTGGATCATGAAGATCGTGTTAGCTTTATGTCCCCTCTGTCTTCTTACCTCACGTCTTGAATCTCGGGACGAGATTCTTGTATAGTGGGGGTGAGTTGTCACAGCCCTAGCTTAGCCTTTCCTTGTCCTTGTATGATCATCATGTCATCATGTCTAAATTTAATTTAAATATAAAATGGGGGTTGAACAAACCCTAGCATCAAATCAAATCAAATATGCTCAAGTAAAATCTATTTCAATGAACCCAAAATGCCCTTCACAAAAGTTCATCATTTTTGAATTGGTCTAGAACCTCTGCCAAAAATGATGCACATTTTTCTAGGACACTTTGGATTTTGAATTAAATCATAAGTATTTGAATTTGGACATTTAAATTCTATAACATATTTTAAATGCTCAAATAATTCTGGAAATAAGTGTGGGCTGTTGGAGATATTCTAAACAGAGCCTCTGATTATTTTCAGGATTTTTAGAAGTGCCTAGCTATTTTTATTAAAGCCACAAACTTACAGAAAAATAGAAAAACCAGAAATAAAAGAGAAGGAGGGAACTTACCTGGCCGCAGCCCGCCTGGCAGCCCACCTGGTCGGTCCAAAGACTGTCTTGGCCCACGCCAGCCAATTCGTCCCTTGCCAGGCAGTGGGAGGTGACGCCGACGAGCGCGAGCTCGCCACGGCGCCACCTGCTTGCCGCTTCCCTCCTGGACACCTGGGCGAGCTCCACGTCGCCGCCCCGACCCCGTGGACATCTCGCATTCACCCCTGCCTCTCTCTCGCTCTCCCTCCGCCATGGCCGACGCTGCTGCGCCCGCGCCACCGTGATACCGCGTCCACCGTCGTCCCCGTACCGAGCCACCATGTCCAACAACTCCGCCGTTGTCGACTCCGTCGAGCCGCCCGAGCCCCGGGCGCTCGCGAGCCCCGCTTCGTTTTCTTTGAGATCATCTTCGCCGAGCACCGCCGCAGATCCCCTTCGCCATCGCCGCCGCATCAGCTCGTCCCCTACCGCGCCGTCTTCTCCTACGTGACCGCCGTGAGCTCAGCTACCTCTCCATCCCTCCCGTTCTCGCTCTCGGGCCCTGCATCAACTGCATGAAGCTCACCAAGACGCGCGCCGCTGGAGCTCGTCGCCGACGTGACTCCGGCCACCCACAGGCCTCACCACCTTATCCACTAACTCCACCGCACCCCCACGAGTCCAACGCACCACTTCCCGTGCCTCGCCGTGCCCCGCAGCCTCGGGTTCGACGTCACCCGACTCCGGCGGCCGCTAAGGTCGTCGCCGGCGACGTTTCCGGCCACCCCGAGCTCCACCACCGCCACCAAACGCTACGGCCTGCTCCCAGCTACGCGTAGATGCCCTCCGCCGCTCATTTGGTCGCCGGAACGCGCTAATGCACTCTCACCGCCGCGTCTGGCCTCGCCGGCTACTAAACGCTGGCGTGTTTGACCTTTGACTTTGACTGGGTCGGCCCAGGTTGACTCCCCCGAGTCTATGACAAGTGGGACCCCCCTCTGCTAATTAACTTAGATTAGAACTAACTAAATTTAGTTAGTTTAAATAACTGCTGACACGCGGGACCCACTGGTCAGGTTGACCTGGACGTCCCCTTTGACCACTGACGTCACCCTGATGCACTGACGATGCAATAACTAATTTCTGGATTTATTTTTATATAGAAAATTCCAGAAATTGTTGCAAACTTCTAAATCTCATAGAAAATCAACCGTAGCTCCAAATCAAACAAATTATATATGAAAAATGATCAAAAAATCCAATCTATCCATCTGTACTTGTTTCATGCATGTTTAAACAATTTAACCCTGCTGTTTAGATGAAACAAGTTAATGCACTAATATAACCTCTTAAAATGGGTTTGCATTTAAATCTTTGGTTCAAATGGACTCATCTCAATCTGTTCTAGCTTGCATTAGCCCAAAACACATTTATATTGCCATGTCATAATGCATCATATTGTGCATTGCATTGATCGTGTTTCTTCTCTGTTTGCCGATGTTGTTCCCCCTCGGTAGACGTTGTACCGACGTTGTGATCGTTGACACTGATGAAGACTCAATGCTATCTTCAGAAGTGCCAGGCAAGCAAAACCCCCTTGTTCATTCCGATACAATCCCACTCTCTTGCTCCTGCTCCCTTTTATTGCATTAGGACAACAACGATTCATCTGTTACTTGCTGCGGTAGCTGAACCCCTTTATCCTCTGCATGACCTGTCATTGCCACAGTAAATAGATGATACCCACTAGCATGAGTAGGAGTTGTTTGAGCCCTGATGTGCCTACTCATTCATGCTTGTTTGTCATGACTGCTATTGCTTAGAGTTGTGTCAGGTCTAATTCATCCGGGATGAATCGGAGGTGTGTGAACATGTCCTACTGTTGAGAGCTAAGTGTGTGAATACGATTTGGTAAAGGTAGCGGTGAGAGGCCATGTAGGAGTACATGGTGTGTTGTCTGATTGCAGCCGTTCTCAGGAACTGAGTTCTGTGTTTGTGATCCATGAACAGCTACTACCACACATTGGGATCCTTAATTGACTCTCTCGACTTATTAACCGCCCCTGTCCTCTGTCCAGGAGTTGCAACTAGTTTCTGGTGTTTGTAGGATATGTGTTGGAGGCCGTGCGTAGCGCTGACCCTAGGGGTGGGCTATGATGTGGTAGATACACCGTGGCCCGGTGTACCGAGTGCCCGTTTGGTTGTGAAGCTCCTGGAATGCTCAACTATAATTTGGATATCATTTGTGCAGTTCAACTAAGATCAAGCGTGAAATGTATATCTCGGTTTGCACAAAAAAGGTGGAAAGGACGGTGACTAACATGTGATGAAACATGCATCAAATGAAAAGAAGCATGTTCCTTATCTGAATGGCAATCCTACAAGGACAGTAGCAATTTCTAAAGCAGTGGCATTGCTAGATATTAGTGTGGGCATTAGGATTAACTATGAAAACTGTTAAATACTGACATTACTTTGGGCACGGGAGAGTAGGCGGACCGATGCTTGCATTTCTAACGAAAAGAACCAACTTATCTTAATTTGAAATTTTAGCAGACATGTAAAGAAGTGCCATTGATTCATATTATCGAGGCATTACATTGAAAACAACACTGGTTTAACGTGTCCTTACTTTTTAACAAAGGCGATCGCTACATTTTACAAGTGGCATTACATAAGAGTGGCTCGAGGCAACAAACATCGTAACAAGATATCCGGGTTGGTCCCATTTTTGTTCGGTATAGCCACCTTATCTTTGTGTGAGGCTAGCAAATCTAGTGCTGGACTTACTCTGTTGACTTGTCCCCTAGTCCCCACTTTCTTTCCATTTTCAACCAATAGATCGGGTTTATATTGAGTTTGTACTGCGTTTCCCTTTATTTCCCTATTAGACCTAGAGACTAGTTGGATAGCCAGTCTCTGCTACTTTTCGCCCCCAATATTTCCTCTTTCGACCAAGTCCTAGATTCAGGTAACAAATACTCCCCC
Source organism: Aegilops bicornis (assembly GCA_021605145.1). Taxonomy (NCBI): domain Eukaryota; kingdom Viridiplantae; phylum Streptophyta; class Magnoliopsida; order Poales; family Poaceae; genus Aegilops; species Aegilops bicornis. The sequence continues at coordinate 199,596,662 of CM038675.1, read as the reverse complement.
ACCCCCACCCCCTTTCTTCCTTGTTTGAACCAAGTAGTACTAGATTCGAGTGCATGAACTAGTTTTACCTCTTAAACATAAAAAATTAGGTGGTTTTCGAACAGCCGATCGATCCTATCTACGAAGGGGCCTGAGAAGTAGAGCAAGGCCGGTTTTGAAGGAAGTTATACCTGATGGTCGCCGGGATGTCGCTAGGTGGGCGGCGGGAGGCCGGATCTGCCACACTGCGGCAGCGAGGAAGAAGGGGTCGGAGGCCCTCCCTCGCCAGCGGTGCTTGGGAGAGAACGACAAGGCAGGCTGATCGGGACGTGCCCAACAGTGGATAAGAGCCGTCGCCGAGGACAACCGCGTGAACGTTGCACCTTCTCACCTTCCCCAGCGGAGAGGATCCGGCTAGATCTGTGACCAGCGGTGAGCAGAGAGAGAGAGAGAGAGAGAGAGAGAGAGAGAGTGGCCACCACTGTCGTGTGTAGATCTGGGGAGGACGAGACAGTTTGAAGACAGCAACACTAGCAAGCAAGCACGGAGGCTCCTGCCTATATAGTGGAGTAGTACTTAGTTTTCTTTTTGTCTCGGAGCCGGCTTGACCTCGCTAATGACTGTCGAGAAGTCTTCATGCACGTGGCCCAAGGCGCAGCTTGTCGCTCATTTTGATCTGAAGCGCCGGATTATAATATATAACACGAAAAAATGCCACATGACAAGAAATCATAACTTCACTGCCCAAAGGAGACAACATGAATCCCGACGGACAAACTAGACGAGGAACAAAGCTCAAATTGAAGATAAACTCGTAGAAATGGGGTCCGTCGATAGATGTCCTAATTAACATAGCCGGCTTGACCTAGATGGCAGCCGAGTAGTCCCTGTTTGTGCATGTGCCCCCAATGACTAGCCCAACTCAGTTGTCGCTGTTTAACCCTCACAGTGATCCGTAGCACATGACACATAATTTTGCGAGATGACAAGAAACCTTTTTTTAGATTTCTCACCACAACTACAGCCATGTACAACACAACCTGCACGATATGTAGACGATAGCCAATCCAGGCGTGTCTGCTAGAGTCTGGTCACATGCATGGACGAACTGATCTTCCGTGTCTTGCAGGGATCGTCCAGGCGCCAATGTAGTACAACACTTCTCTAGTACAATCGCTCGTCTACCTCTTCTATTAAAGCACCCGACTTGCGGGGCCGGGGAGTGTGCCAATGGTCGGTTCTCAATTGTCGTCCCACATGTGTGTGCGAACGCAATATGACACGCGTTCCATTCAGAGAGCAGCGTGCCAGACCGACCGACCGTCTGGGGTGCGACGCGAACGCGACGGGCGTGTTGTATACTCCGTACATGTGTACCGTTGTTTTCTAGACGCTTTGCTCCATGGGGCGGGCGCAATCCATGGATACAAAATTAGTATACTGTATACTATTTAAAAGTCGAGGGCGGGGCTTTTCCTGCCCGGTAGGCGGCGGGACAGTTCCGCCTAGTCGGTTCGACAGAGATGCGAGAAGACGAGGGAGTAGGCTGCTGCAAATGTAGGGATGTGTGATTTGACAGCGAGTTACTTCTGGACAGGTGTGGTCCCGTGATTTGACTTGCCATTATCATTTGAATCATGGGCGCACGACGGCGTGAGTCTCCCGATTCCTGACCACCTCCATACAGGTGCCTCTCCCAATGCTCCACCATGTAGTAGAGGCTGGCTCTTGGATGAGAGCCCACTTCTCCACTTTTTCCTTGCCTCTCTTTCCTCCACATATGCAATAATGCCATGTAAAGCGCACTATTGGCCCTGTTTGGATACTCTAACTCAGTTAGAGGTTAGAGCTAGATTCTAACCATGAGCTAACCATGAACTAACTCTAGCCAAAGAGGTGTTTGGATGGCAGGGTTAGATGGAGCGGGAATACGGCGAGGCGCCTTCACGGACGGTGCGAGAGGGATGGAGGGAGAGGGCGAGAAGATTCGAGGAAGTGGGAGAAAAACATGTTTTTTAGTGATCCTGAGAAGAACTAACCCAAATAAGCACCTCTTGGGTGGGTTAGATTTTTTGAATGGGTTAGATGCATCTAACCCAAACTAACCCTCCTATTTCGATATTTTTGGGTTAGTTGAGTCCAAACTAACCTAAACTAACTCTAACTCATGGATCCAAACAGGGCCATTGTACTTACTTGCTCCTACAGGTGCTTAAGCTTGCCACATAGGCATAAAGTCTGATGTGGCAAGTTAATCAAGAAGAGAGAGACTAGTTTGGTGACCCAAGGAAGAAAGCGGTGCTAAGCGTGTACCTAGGTGAAAAGACAATTTTGAGTCTATAGCTAATTAAATGAAGCAAACTTAGCAACACCATTTCATTGGAAGAGGTCACTCCTTGGCAAATGCAATAAATACTAGTACTCCCTGTGTCCCATTATATAAGAACGTTTTTGACACTACACTAGCTAGTGTCAAAAATGTTCTTATATTATGGGACGGAGGGAGTATGAAGAAAGAGATAGAGAGGAGTAAAAAAATACACTAATAGCCAACCTTATAGCCAACCTTGTTGTAGTATGAGTGACTAAGTGATGACTATGTATGACATGCCAACATCAGATAGCCTAACGGACCGTGTTAAATCTCCAAGGGTGCGACCGCCCGAGCGATGCGACGGTCGTGGTAGGCGCGACCATGATACGAGCTGCTGGCAGCCCTTGGATCTGAGATCAAACGATCGCATGCTAAGTTGCTAAATTTCTTAAGAATAACCCTCCAGGATAGGATATTCACCCATAGGTCTAGAATCACGCCATGCAACTGTTCGATCTCAGATCCAAGGGTTCTCGGAAGCCCGTATCATGGGAGAATGGAAAGCCACTACCCTCGCTATTCGTGACGCGGCAGTTCGCTCCTACTCATCCCTCACGCCCTTTAATACTACGGCGGTTCGCTCCTAGTCGTTCCGTCCATTCACATTACGGCAGTTCCACTAATCCTAACCCTCCTCCCAAATCCATGGCGTCCCAAATCTCCCCGATCGGCGGTGAGTACAAGGTTAGAACCATCACCGGCGATGAGTTCGACGTCATCTACACCCGTACTTCAGACGCATGCTCGAAGACTCAGATGATGATTGGGTCGCTGGGCTAGATGTTGAGTACACCACATTCATGCGACGAGAGAAGGATCTAAAGGACGAAGAGAGGAAGAAGCCTACCGTGATCCAGGTTTGCGTGCATGACTTATGCTTGGTCTACCACATATGCCATGCCGACGTTGAGTGTCAGGATTTTAAGGACTTCCTCGAGAGCAACCTAGTCAAATTCGTTACTGTAGACTTTGGTAACGACAAAGAAGTCCTTCGTCGAATAGGCCTCGTCGTAGGCAACACCTTCGACCTCCAGAAGAATCGGCCGGTGTCCTCTCGTCAGCCTTCAATGCTGACCCTGGCAGGAGCCATGGTTCATCCTTCAGACAAGAACCGGAGAAACCTCCATACACGCTTTCATCGTCATGCATGGCAGCGGAATGTACTAGATATAGACCACATCCATTACGCTGCAATGGATGGCTACCTTTGTTTCAATATCTACAAGGGTTGGATGAAGAGCAACAGCCAAGTTGGTGGTTCAAGCAAAGGAGTATCGGCCAAGAGGAAGAGGGACAAGGACGAAGTCGAGGACGTGGACGAGGACTCCGTGTAAGGTGGCAGTGTCGTTGCTCATGGTGGTTCTAATGCAGTGTCTACCGGAATAGTTGCAAAGTTTAATTTCAGGTGTGCTTAATTTAATTTGAGGGGTGTGTTGTGATGAGCCCCAGCAGAACTATGTTATGTTTCTTCTTGTTACTTTAACTCTTGAGTAAGTACATACTAGTATTTCTTACATTTCATCTTTTAGTTGGTATAGTACTACCACTCGTTTCTTCACATTATATACGTACAATATATATGGCCAACATCATATAGCGAGCAGTTTAGTTGTCAAAGAATTAAGGGTGCTTAGTTTTGTCAAAGAATTCCAGGGTGCTTAGTTTTATTTGAGGGGTGGGTTGTGCTGGACACCATTATTGTGACTAGCCTTTTTAATAGTACTATATGCCTAATTTGGCGACAAGCGCTCTCTAGATGTACCACCTTTTTTTTAATTTCAAGTTTTGCTCCATGGCGCAATCCATCGATACTACTGCTGTACAAAAGTATACATTTTTTAAAAGGCTAGAGGGCGGGGCAGTCTAGCTTGGTCGGTTTCACGAGAGGCGAGGGCCTTTGTGATTTGTGACTCATTACTGCTGGAAGGCGGGACCTTGTGATTTGACTGCTCGTATAAATGCAATCCGGACCTGATTGAGGAGGAGCAAAGAACCGTGCGGTATACTCATGTTTTCCTTTGGAGTAGTGCTTTGCGACGGAGAACCTGAAACACGGCAGCCCCGTGCCATATGGCGATAAAAAATGATCTAATTTGCTAGTCATCTCATTGTTAGCATTTTTCTATTCATTCCCTCAAAAAACAAAAACCATTGTTCTATTCATGCCTCGTAGAGAACGTGACACATGCGGCGGAACACCCGAAGCAAAAGATAAAACACAACAGCAAAAGAAGAAGGAAGATTATCACCCCAAATGATCTAATTCACCGCAGAGTCGTAACTTCTTCTTCATCGCCTCCACGACCTCCATCTCCTTACGCGTCTCCTCCGCCATCTTCTTCATTCTGTCCATGACGCGGGATTTCTCGACGCGAGCCTTCATCATCTGTTCCACGGCCGCATTACGTACCTTGACAGCAGCCGGGTGCTCGATCACTACAAGAAATATGTCAACTTGTGACCAGCACTATTGGTCACTGAATGGTCACTGTTTTCAATTTGTGACCTTTTTGTGACCAAAAACATAAGGGCAAAAGCTGGCAGTCGTAAACTGACTATAGCGACCTTTCTTCTGGAATGGTCATAGACGTTTATGACCAAAACACGTCTACTGTGGGATTTTTGTCACTAGCAACCTCCCCTGTGCCACGAGGGCATCCAGCTGGGCAAGTCGATGTGGCACAAGATTCAGCCCGGTCCAATTCGGTGTCTATATGGGCCGAGCCCATTAATTCAGCCTTTTAGTTATCATTTTTTTGTCATTCCGATTGCGCTACATGGGCCGGGCCTAATATTTCAGCATTTTTTGTTTTTGGGTCGAGGCTTTTCTGGCTCAACGGTTCTTATTTTTTTAGGAGATGGGTCCAGTACTCAAATGGGTCCCGATTGTCATGTTCTAATATGTGGGTCCATATTTTCAATTCACCGGTAAATAAATAACCAATATTCAAATCAAAACAATCAGAAAGCACAGATAATCTTCAAATAAGATAATACTTCAAATAACAGACAAAATAAGTCTGTTACATCATATAACTTAGATACAATGGTAATCACATCCACAAGCTCTACAAGTCTCTACAAGTGTAATCACAACCACAAGCTCTACAAGTGCCCTTTGACAGCTTCGAGTGGCCCTTCGGTTTCTATCAGTCCCGATTTGAGGAACACACCGTGCTTGTGGTCTTCTCCATAGTATCGACCAAGATCTCACCCTTCATCGGCATCAGAGTGATGCACCCAAACATGGCAGGGAAAAGGATTACCTGCCAAAAGCAAAATTTATACAAGATATCAGCCTTTCAGTGGTGCAGAATATCAGAGAACCACGTTTCAGCATTACAGGGCATGGAAACGTAAAATGCAATTTTTTCACAAAGGGCATACAATCGCAAATTTACTATCCACAAAATTAAATTGGAAAAAACGAATGAAATTGTGAAGTGCATGTCAGCCTTAGTGTTTCTACTTCCTACAAATGACTGAGACCATGGTGTTTCAACCTTTTGTAGAACACTATTCTATAACAATATATATTGAGCATGCTACAGCAGAAGCTTGAATTTATGGTTTCTATACTTCTACCTTATACATCCTCGATAATATAGACCTTTTGCTACATAATCGTATACACGGCAATAGGAGAAAAATTCTAATAAATTCATTACACGCTATGGCAATAAAAATGACAAGTTAACTACACACCAGGAACATAAACTTGAGAGGTTGAGATCAAGGCCTATCAACTACATCATATATATGCATTAAAAAAGAAGGCCATATGGACGACCAATGCATCATAATTACCAGTTTTAAACACTACAGGACCATAAAGTAGGTGCTGCTTCAAGTTTTAGAACTCAACCATTCATCAGTAATAATAGCAATTTAATCTTACTAAAGATAGGCACTACGGCCAGAACATACACGCAAAGATCCTGGAATTTTATGCACAACACCAGCAGATTAGCTATATGAACACAATACCAGAATTTTATGCATCATGAATGAAGAAATCAAAATAGGATGCTTCGCTTTACTTGTTTGCGGAGGATAAGCAAAAGTAGCAGCACATGATTTTCCTATTTGCTTTGCTTTCCTATTAGCATCTCCGGTCAATCAAACAGGATGCAGCAAGTGATTACATTAACCCTGATTCAAATGTTTGAAGTACTGGACAATCATTTCATGCAGCCATTCATAAACATACTACTACAAGGGAATTACAACTTTTATTTTAAGCATAATGTTTAAGTACGTAAACTTTCCTCAAGAGTCCCTACACACTACTACTCAACTACTGTACGTGCGTAGTACTCTGTCAGTAAGCAGCAGAGGAGATTGAAATGTAAGGACCATGTGTGTGTGTGTAGAAAACACACACAATAAACACTGAACATCACTAGTCACCCTGCACACAGCAAGCTTCAGATGTTCAGAACAGATCAACATGTTGAGCAGTTAGGGAATCACAAGAAGGAAGTAGGAGGGTGGATCACGATGGTCTCACCTTGTTCCGTCGTCCTCATCCAACCCCGGCGACCAAGTACACATCCAAGCCAGTTCACGAATCCATGGGTGCTAGCTTGCCTACCAGCACCAGCATTGTGCCCCTGGATGCCACAAAAACAACCTGACTTGTAAGCATAGATAGAGAAGAACAAAAGCGAAACAACACACTAATGCTACAGTGCCTCCGAGTAAAATCTTAATACAGCCAGCAACACTTAAAAGAAATAATATCTATAGAAGATTCCATACAAAGTAGAATAGTTGTACTTGGAAATGCACACATAGCTACAGGTAACTGGTTATTTTGGTTCATTGTCATCAAATTAAAAAAGAACCAAAGGAACATACAAAGAGTACAAGAACAAACAAAGCTCATTGTCTGATTTCATTTTAGCTAATAGAATGTTGTGACAGCAAATGTGAAATGCTTGATGATGTACATGAATTCACATTTAGAAGGAAAGAAATGTACCGTAGAAGTTTCCATACCGAAAGATATTCACTCAACTAAAAGAAGGTCGAGTTATTTCTTACTCCTTTTAACTAGTTTATTAAAAAGGCACTATCAAGCAAAAGAAAGGATTGCTCTAACTAGAGGAACCATTCCATGCAATTGTCCAATCGAAACCATGATAGGACCACAGCTACATGCATGGCAAACAAGAACTGAAACTCTTAGACCATACAATCGCTCAGCCTCAAAGAAAAGAAATGCGCATGGCTGAAATAAATCTACTAAATTACATGAAACAAGGGACAGCCGTTGAATGAATGCTAAGCCACTAGAAATGCATTTAAGAACAAAAAGTGACACTTTCTATGATTTGCGTGTTGGCCTGGAAATATATCATTCAATGAAATCACCAATAGTATATTCTGGATTACCTCCTATGAGGAATTAAACACTAATTTGAAGACTATTCTTCCGCTGAAATGTGGTGAACTTGGCATATTTCTTTAAACTTGTGCATTCAACAGAGCAAAGGACTTGGTTTCTTTAAATGGCACCGAATTTACTATGTTACCAGATTCACCAATAGTATTCAACCCCAAATTCATTTGTTATGGACCAAGGTAGAAGAATTCAAGGAACTGCTGTAAATATGTTTAGTTGTTTGATAGGTGCATGTGCTAAAAACAGTAAATACTAACAGAGCAAAAGAGCACACAAATCACAGAATCATGCTGGATTATACTGAATTAAAGTAGTAAAAGGTGGTCTTACCACTGAATTTGACAAAAGAGTACTTGCTAAATACAGGAGTACTAGTTTCTCAGATACCAATATACACACATACTACAACAGAAGGAATTAATGACCTTCAGTAGAAATGACTGAGTCTTAAGCACAAGCCAAAGAAACTAGTTGGTGGCCTAGAGAGCTTCATGCGGTGCAGCCCATGGTGGTGCCGAGGCCGCCGTTGAGCTTGAGCACCACGAGCTTGTCGAGCAGCGCCTTCATGGCGTCGAGATCTGCAGCACACACACGATCCAGCATTCAGCGTTCACACAAACAGAGACACACACTGAGTGAACATTCGAATCGAATCGAATCGACCACAGGAAGAAGCATCCGAGACGAGATGGTACGTTCGGGTGGGGGCGCGAGGGTGTCGTAGGGCACCACCACCTCATCGGTGGGGGTCTGGATCTTGCTCCACTCGATCTGCTCCGCCTCGCCGCTGCAGGACAAACCACCCACCAGCAAGTAGCAGATCGTCGGAGACAAGCGTAACCATAGAGGTGGGGGAGATTCGCATTATTACCTGAGGTAGCGCGAGACGAGGCTGATGAACCCGGCCTTCTCGTTCTCGCTGCGTCGTCACCGACAAAATAGTCCAGAAAAAACAGGTGAGCGGGAGCGGAGTGGGCGCCTACTGGCCGCTAGATCCGGTGGAGGGAAGGGGTCGGGCGGGGCACCTGATCTCGCCGAGCTTGGCGACGGCGTCGCGGAGGTTGTCGATCTTGGAGTCGGTGGCAACGGCGGCGGCGGCCATCCGCGATCCCGGCGGAGAGGAGGGACGCACACTCTCGAGACCAGAGTGCGGGGCGGCGAGCGCGGGGCGGCGAAGCGAGAGGCGAGGTTGGAGACGTAGTGCTGGAGGAAGGAGGAGGCGGCAGCGAGGGGGTTGGGAGGCGGGGGAGGGAGGCGGGGCGTCTTGGCAAGGCGTCGATTTGAATCGAGGGAGAGGATGAGAGGGGGAGTTAGGGTTTGGGGTTGTTGGGCTGCGGGTGGGTTTTTTTCTCCTTTGTTCCTTCTAGCTGAATGGATGGATGGATGGATGGATGGATGTGGGATGGAGGGATGGATGGATGGATGCATGTGTGCCACGTCATCGATCCGTGGGAATGATTCTGATTGGTTCAGAAAATCAGTGATTTAAAAGAGTTTCCAAGTACAAAAACTAGAGGGATTTTTTGAAGTAGTTATCAAAAATATTTTGCAAAAGGGCACCACGCAAATTTTCACGAGAGTTAGACCAAATTTTATGGATAAGGACCAATTTGTACGCATTTCTCATCTTTCTAGCTATTTTTAATCATTTTTCGAGTGGCAAAAATGGTTTTTTTTGTGAAGAATCTATCAAATATTTGTTGTAAAATTGGACTCCATCAATTTTGTAAAATACTAGTCCATATTTAATATAAAATTGACCAAATGGTTGGGTATCAAAAGTTTTGATCCACCTCTGGTGAAAAAGACAAATTTCCGCCGATTTAGTAGAAACTAGGTCAAATTTGAACTGCAACTGCCTCATAGTTTGCTCTTTATTATTTCCAAAAATCATTTCTAGGTACATAAGTATCTATTTAATCATAGAAACACCAAATAAATTCCAAGATTCAGCCACTAGCTAGGAACTGTCATTCTCGCTGTTTTGACCGCATTTTGAAACAGGCATAAAAAATTCAAAAAAAATCAAAAAATAGGAAAACCTTCGTATTGTATCATTATATATGACCAGGTTTCCAGGAAAAATAATAAACTTGTAATAAGGAAATTATTTTAAAAAGTGTTCTCAGAAATAAGCTATCATGCGTGAAGATTCGTGGCTTTCAAGCCAAATGATCAATCTTATGGCCACATTCATGGCATAGTTTGGTCAAATGATCTCATATTGTGCACAAGGGTGCATATTGGAATTCCAAACAATGTTGCCTAAGGGAGTTTTCACTTTCATTGCACAAAAGAGGCATTTTCCATTTTTTGAGTGCCCCAAATAATGTTTTTTTTGAAGAACCTACCAAATAATTATTGCAAAATTGCACCAAATCATTTTTCTAAAATACTAGGCCATATTTAATGCATAATTGACCAAATGGTTGGGTGTAAAAAGTTTTTGATCCACCTCTGGTGAAAAAGACAAATTTCCAACGTTTCAGTTGGAAGCGGGTCAAATTTGAACTGCAGCAACCTCATAGTTTGCTCTTTATTTTTTCAAAAAATCATTCATAGGTACATAAGTATCTATTTAATCAGAGAAACACCAAAAACATTCCAAGATTCAACCACTAGATAGGAACGGTCATTGCCGCCGTTTTGACCGCATTTTGAAACGGGCATAAAAAATTCAAAAAAAATCAAAAAAATTGGAAAACCTTCGCATTGTGTCATTATATATGAACAATTTTTCAGGAAAAATAATAAACTTCTAATACGGAAATTGTTTTAAAAAAGTGTTCTCAGAAATGAGCTATCATGCGTGAAGATTCATGGCTTTCAAGCCAAATGATCAATCTTATGGCCACATTCATGGCATAGTTTGTTCAAATGATATCATATTGTGCACAAGGGTGCATATTGGAATTCCAAACAATGTTGCCTAAGGAAGTTTTCACTTTCATTGCACAAAAGAGCCATTTTCCATTTTTTGAATGCCCCAAATTATGTTTTTTTGTGAAGAACCTACCAAATAGTTATTGCAAAATTGCACCAAATCATTTTTATAAAATACTAGGCCATATTTAATGCATAATTGACCAAATGTTTGGGTGTAAAAAGTTTTGATCCACCTCTGGTGAAAAAGACAAATTTCCGCCGATTCAGTTGGAAGCGGGTCAAATTTGAACTGCAGCTACCTCATAGTTTGCTCTTTATTTTTTCAAAAAATCATTTATAGGTACATAAGTATCTATTTAATCATAGAAACACCAAAAAATTCCAAGATTCAACCACTAGATAGGAATGGTCATTCCCACCGTTTTGACCGCGTTTTGAAACGGGCATAAAAAATTCAAAAATAATCAAAAAAATTCAAAACCTTCGCATTGTGTCATTATATATGACCAAGTTTTCAGGAAAAATAATAAACTTCTAATACAGAAATTATTTTGAAAAAGTCTACTCAGAAATGAGCTATCATGCGTGAAGATTCATGGCTTTCAAGCCAAATGATCAATCTTATGGCCACATTCATGGCATAGTTTGTTCAAATGATCTCATATTGTGCACAAGGGTGCATATTGGAATTCCAAACAATGTTGCCTAAAGGATTTTTCACTTTCATTGCACAAAAGAGCCATTTTCCATTTTTTGAGTGCCCCAAATGAGGTTTTTTTGCGAAGAACCTACCAAATAATTGTTGCAAATTTGGACCTAATAAATTTTATTAAATACTAGGACATATTTAATGCACAATTGACCAAATTTTTGGGTGTAAAAAGTTTTGATTCACCTCTGGTGAAAAAGACAAATTCCTGCCGATTCAGTTGGAAGCAGGTCAAATTTGAACTGCAGCAGCCTCATAGTTTGCTATTTATTTTTTCCAAAAATCATTTCTATGTACATAAGTATCTATTTAATAAGAGAAACATCAAAAGTTTTCCAACATTCAACCACTAGCTATGAACGGTCAAGCCCGCCGTTTTGACCGCATTTTGAAACGGGCGTAAAAAATTCAAAAAAATCCAAAAATTGGAAAACCTTCGCATTGTGTCATTATATGTGACCAAGTTTCCAGGAAAAATAATAAACTTGTAATACGGAAATCATTTTAAAAAAGTCTTCTTAGAAATGAGCTATCATGCGTGAAGATTCATGGCTTTCAAACCAAATGATCAATCTTATGGCCACATTCATGGCATAGTTTGTTCAAATGATCTCATATTGTGCAAAAGGGTGCATCTTGAAATGGCAAACAGTATTGCCTAAGGAAGTTTTCATTTTCTTTGCACAGAAAATTCATTTTCCATTTTCTGAGTGCCTGAAATGAGTTTTTTATGAAGGACCTACCACATATTTGTTGCAAAATTGGACCAAATCAATTTTATAAAATACTAGGCCATATTTAATGCACAATTGACAAAATGGTTGGGTGTGAAAGGTTTTGATCCACCTCTGGTGAAAAAGACAAATTCCCGCCGATTCAGCTGGAAGCGGGTCAAATTTGAACTGCAGCTGCCTCATAGTTTGCCATTTATTTTTTCCAAAAATCATTTCTAGTTACATAAGTACCTATTTAATCATAAATACATGGTTTGGTGGCGATAAGTCGAGGTTTGGACGGTGGCGAGGGCCCCAACTCTAGAGCGCTGCGTAAACTCAAGATGGTCAGCGTGGTCACCAGCGTGACCGTGGCGTTGCCATGTGTTCCTGGGCTGCCTAGGCATGTCTAGTGGGTTGGGCACTCCCCAGGTAGGTGCTAGGAAGAAAATCACAACATAACATTCTCACGAGGAGACCGATCGATGCTCAAACATGAATAAGCAGCCAAGTGTTTGATTAGCGATATGGGAAATTCACATGGCTAATGGGTATGAGTTTTGGCTGAGGATGATCAATTAATAAGAAGACCGTCTTCAAAAAATTTCAGCTCAAAAGGAGGAGCCTAGGTGGTACTTGCTTTGCAAAGTACCACACTGGACATAAATACGAATGTTGAAGTCGGGCTCAAAATAATGAATGGATTTAGCCGGCATTTGGTGGAGGATGGTTATTTGGATAGAGGAAAGCACTGTAGAAAATGGGTACCATTTGGACATGCCAAAGTGGTACTTCCTTCACAAAGTGTTTTTCTGAACAGAATAGGAAAATGAATATTTTTGTATTATTTTTGAACTACGCAGGGAAGGTTTTTTACATATTTGATGAAGATATGAACCATAGAATTTATGAGATTTTTTTACGAATTTTGGGAATGATAGAAATATAGGTTGCTTCACAACCTAGGGCAAAAACTGCCACATGAACATGACACATAGGCAAAACTGATGAGGCGACGCCTAGTCATAGCAACCCACCACAATTTACAAGGCTATGACCATCTATATTGGTCATGATCAGCTAGAAATAAGGCACCGGACCTGTGCTATTTGCTTTATGACCATTTGGTGTAAGGAAATTGCTACCTTTCTGACCAAAGTGGTCGTTATTGTTTAGGGTTTGGAGCCCCCCGAACAGCTTTTGACCAATTGGTCTGAAATGGTCATAGATCTATGACCAATTCTTCCACGGTCACTGACAGAAGGTCACTAGTTGACATATTTCTTGTAGTGGATACAGAGCTTTGCCAACTCCTCCTTCTGTTCCATGACGAGGGCCTGCAGCATCTTCATCGAGGAACTACTATTCTCATGCAGCTTCTTCCAGCCGGCGTTCTTCTCCTTCAACAGGTCGATCTCGTGGCAGAGCTTTGCCTTGTCCTTGTCACGACCGGTTTTCCAATAAAATGCTTATTGAGAAACCGACCTTTTGAGTCCAGTACGAGGAAAAAATCCTCCTGACTGGTAGACAAAAATCTTGATACAATAAGCCAGTAGCATTAGAATATAATACAGGGTCGAGCTGGGGTGCTCTACCAATTATTACAAGCACGCCAATAATTATACATAATGGCGGATACGACACAATGGAGTGGTGGCATACTACTGACTCGAGGTAAAGTGGTGGTGGAATAACATAGTGGAGTGGATAACATGACTTCTACACTGGCAGCTCATCGAGCGTCGAGGTGAGGCTCGATGAATTTATTTGGGTAGCGGAAGCGGAAGTAACATAGTGACCAATCCAGGGTCGCACGAGACCGATCGGGATTCCTCTAGGCGTCGGACTCACTATCGAACTCTTCATCCATGAGATCGCCTTCACAAGATCTGGCCAAATCAACAAGCGGTGAGTACTTTGAAAGTACTCGCAAGACAGTTCGGACATAAGATATAACAAATGCATGCATGAATGCGTCATGAGCAATTAGTATGGTACATCCAAATGAGGAAGTAATACGACATTAATTAGTAAGAAGAAAGACAAGTGGTAGTAAAAATAACTGGAAACCGATCGGGTGTCTGAAGCGACGCCTCGAAGGGTGAACAAGTAAATAAATCATGCCACAGTCGGGCGTCTGAGCGACACCACATACAGGGCTTATGTTGAAAATAAAAGACATGCGTGCCACAGTCGGACGTCGAGGCGACATCACAGAAAAGGGTTATATTAAAAGTAAATGACAACAATGCATGATCGGGGCGTCGGAGCGACATCGCAGAAAGGGCTTATAACAAAAGTAAATAATAACAATGCCGCAGTCGGACTTCTGAGCGACATCGCAGAAAGGGCTTATATAAAAAATAGTAACAATGCCGCAGTCGGACGTCTGAGCGACATCGCAAAAAGGGCTTAAATCAAAAGTAAATAATAACAATGCCACAGTCGGACGTCTGAGCGACATTGCAGAAAGGGCTTATATCAAAAGTAAATAATAACAATGCCACAGTCGGACGTCTGAGCGACATCGCAGAAAGGGCTTGAAATTCACTTTTCATATCGGTTAACTTGCAAGAAATAGTGCTCATAGGAAAATATTCAACACATGATAATAAACGGGTAAGTCCATCCACAGGAAACTAAACATTTAACACTCATGTGGTTCTCAGGAGTTTCTGTCACCGAGACTGACACTTGACAAGATAAGATGAACACGGCACTTGGACATGGATAAGATGATTTCAAGGATTATTGACTCTGCAGAGTTTGTACTAAAATTATCCACAGCCAACGGATTTCCGTAGTCACGAAGGACTAGTTCCGCGACGGTATTTCGGAGGAAACACAGCTAACCAAGACACACCCATCCCACCTAACGTTGCTGTGAATCACCACGGACAGCGTTCAAGAAAACTTTGAGACGGGAGATCACAATCTCGAATAGCATGGGATCAAATTTTTATCTGGCAGCGCTCTAAGGGTGCCCCCCTCTCGGTCCCAACCGAAACACCCATGCCCCCTAACCGGATGATAGGCTTTAATCCAGGGCCATGGAACCCTCATCCCGGCCTCTCGATTTGGTGTGTACCAGAAAGCGGTTTGCAACTTACTAAGCCGTATCCCTTGCAGAAAACATGTGGTAGTACGGGAAGGGAAAACGGACAGGAACTGGACTGATTCATGTTGACACTGGGTCAAACGGTCTGGCATAAGACTGGCATGCTACAACACTGCCATCTTACCCGTTCTCTTGCCATCTCATGGCCATGCAATCTCATATCCAACAATTTATGGATTATCGAAATTCACTTTCCTCAACTTTGCATGTAATATAACCTTCATCGAGATGCTTCAAAAACATGCCATGGAACTACTTAATGCAAACATGCCAAGACACTCATCATATCAAAGGTTCAAACATGCTTGCCTGGTTCGGAGTAGTCGGGGCGTAGCTCGGTGAAGTTCGCGGTTCCGTCACCTCCTTCGGTATCTACGGTGTACAAAAATACACGCGCTATCGTAAATACCGTGAGGTGTATAGAAATATACCAAATATTTTTTGAATAAATATGATAAACAACTAGACAAAATTTTGAATAGGGCAGAAAAAGAATCACTCAAAAATCCTTTTCTGTTTAAAAGTTATAAGTGTTTTGGTTCAAGGACCTTTCTGTAATGAAACAGAAACTTCCCAGGGGGCTAAGCAGAAAAGTCCAGAAAACGATTCAGACTGGAAAGCGCATTTTGCCAGAATACGCTTTCAGGAAACGGTTCGTTTAAAATAGATGAGAGATTGACAGGCGGGTCCCACCCGTCAGGTTTGAAAATTTGAAAGGGGGAGACGGGGCTCGTCGGCGCCCGAGAGCTGCTGTTGTAGCCGGCGGCGATCCACGGCGAGGCAGGGGGATCGGGTGGTACCTCCATGCTCAGTGCATCATTCCGCATCAGTGGATGGTGGTGGTGGTCGCCTGTGAGCACTGTGTCAACGGCGGCCCTTGCTCCGCCGGACGGCGGTTCGGGAGGGGTTGGATCTCGCCGGAGAGTGCTGCGAAGGGCAAATTAAAGTGGGGGTTAGTCTTCTGGGTGCTCGAGGGGATTGCTGACGAGGTTAGGGCACCGGAGACGGCCTCACCAGAGTGAATCGAGGTGGAGGCCGAGGCGGAACGGGGCGGCCGGAGTTGGGGGAGGAGACCTCCTCGAGGTCCTCCTAGTGGCCTGGCGGAGTGTTGGTGAGGTGCAAGGATGGTGCGTGCTCGAGGGCGAGCTCGGGCCCCTTTTTATAGGCGATCCGAGGTGATGGCCGTGAACGGAGTTCTCCGGCGAAGGTTACGGCGGCGCAGGGCTTGGTCGGGGTGGTTTTGCGGTTGAGCGTCATCGTGGAGGTCCACTGGCTCCATTTAGGCACTAAACGGGCTTGGATTAGAAGCTTTGAGGGGGGTTTCGACGGAAAGGGGCGGCGCGGGCCCGTCGGCGGCAGAGGGCGTGCCCTGTGCTTGCCGGGCCACGATGACGGTGCAGCGGGAGTGCGCTGGCATGCACGAGCCACGCGGAGGGCCAGGAAGCTAAGGGCGGCGCCGGGTGGCGTGGCGAGGAGGCTCAGGCCCTCGCTGGCCGCCACGGGTGGCGCAGCCACCACAGAAACCGCCAACGTTGGCGAGGCTCGCCGCCACCGACGCCTGCATCCGTCCAAGGGGGCGTGCGGCGCTCCGGCCAGGGAGGAGGGGCCGTGCGCAACGCGCTAGGGCGTACTGTTGACAGGTGAGCGGACTCTGATGACGCTGAACTTTCTGAACTCTGAATTTCTCTGAAAGTGCAATGTAATAGTGCAGGCCAGGTGTTCGACATAATGATTTTGGCATGAGCGGATTTTTCCTTGAGCTGATTTTTGGTTGAGTGGCCTCTCATTGCAACTGGGGGCTGCCTGAATTTTGGTGGATTTTTGGAGAAGTGGAGATATGAATATCACCAAATTTGACAAATCTGGTCCAAACTTGCAGAAGCTGAAACTTGAAAATTTCGAAAAGAAGAAGAGTGGATCTTGACGGTTATAGGTTGTGGGTGCTAGGGACTATCCATAGGAGTTAGTTGGAGATCAAAGTTCAAAGGCAATTAGGTACTTGCTTTGCAAATCACCTAGGCTCAAAATAATGGACATAATTGTTTTGGGGAAAGAAATATATGAAATAAAATCCAAAAATGAGTTGGACTTGTTGGGACAGAATATTTGGATTGCCCCAAAGTGGAAGGATGGGTTTTGGCAAGATTTACCACATGAGGCATGGTAAAACCATGGGTGGTTTCAAAATGAGAGAAGACCCAAAACTCCTAGGGTTTTCTTTTAAAAGAAAATAAATCCCAAAAAAATAAATTTGAGAAGGGGAGAATCAGAAGAAGGTTTTTAATAACCAACACCAGAGTTGAAGAAGGTGCCAAAATAAAATCCTTTGCCAAAGGGAAAAGTTTTGAGAAAGAGATTTTTGGAAGAATTTAAATGACCTTCTTCGAAACCAACAAAGTTTTTGATGAAAACCAACTAAATTTTTTTTGGAGTTTCACAACACCTACCCCCTTAGGAAAAATCTCGTCCCCGAGATTTCAGCTGATCCTCAAATAAGTGTGGGTGCTCTGTCCGAAGAAAATCCTCCATTTCCCAAGTGGCTTCTCTCTCGGTGTGATTGCTCCACTGAACTCTGAAAAACTTGATGGTTTTCTGTCGGGTCCTCCTTTCAGACTCCTCCAAGATTTTTATTGGATGTTCCCGATATGTGAGGTCGGCTGCACGTCAATGTTTTCATGGGGTACCTGCTTCTCTAGGTTGCTTACGCACTTTCTCAACTGCGAGACGTGGAACACGTCGTGGACGTCGGATAAATCTTCGGGTAAGTCTAGCTGGTAGGCTACCGTGCCCCTTCGTGCCACCAAACAGAATGGTCCGATGAATCTTGGTGCTAGCTTCCCTTTAATCTTGAATGGTTGCAGGTCCCTCATAGGAGATACTCGTAGGTACACAAACTCACCGGGTTCAAAGCTGACTCCCCGATGTTTTTGATCGTAATAACTCTTCTATCTACTTTGGGCTGTCTTGAGTCGATCCCTAATCACCTTAACTTTATCTTCAGACTCCTTGAGCATGTCTGGGCCGAAGATATGGTTGTCTCCGGTTTCTGACCAATTTAGCGGGGTACGACATCTCCGCCCGTACAGAGCCTCAAATGGTGACATTTGCTTGCTGGCGTGATAACTGTTGTTGTATGCGAACTTTGCGTATGGTAAGCTCTCTTCCCAACTGGTCCCGTAGGTGAGGACACATGCTCTCAGCATGTCTTCTAGAATCTGGTTTACGCGTTCAGTTTGTCCATCACCGGGGTGGTATGCAGATCGAACGCCAGTTGAGTTCCCAGAGCTTGTTGTAAGTGATCCCAAAATCGGGAGACGAATTGAGTGCCTCTGTCCGGTATTATTGTCTTTGGGACTCCATGTAAGAAGACGATACGGGAAAGATAAAGCCTAGCAAGCTTCTGAGTGGTGTGGGTTGTCTTCAGGGGATGAAGTGTGCTACTTTAGTCAGTCTATCAGTGATGACCCAAATGGCATTATTTCCGTGCCATGACCGAGGTAGCCCGACAATGAAATCCATTCCAATCTCGTCCCATTTCCACTCGGGTATTTTATTTGGATGTAAAAGTCCGGCCGGTTTCTGGTGCTCGGCCTTGATGCGTTGACAAGAGTCACAACATGCGATGAACGTGGCTATGTCCCTTTTTAGACCGTGCCACCAATCTTTTTCCTGAATATCCTTGTACATTTTTGTCCCTCCAGGATGGATTGAATACGGGGCAGTGTGGCCTTCAGCTAAGATCTGCTGTTTAAGGTCCTTGATATTTGGTACGCAAAGTCTATTCCCATACCACAATATTCCCTGTTCGTCGATAACGAATTCTGAGGCCTTGCCCAAACTCACTTTCCGTTTAATGCCTTCAATGCTGGGGTGTCCATGCTGAGCCTCTTTAATCTTGTATATCGAGGTAGGCTGCATTTCCAAATTTGATATGCTGCCTTCGGTAACTACCAGCAAGTTGAGTTTAGCAAACTCCTGCCGATATTCAGGTCTCAGGTTCGGCAGGCTGTCGTCGTTTGGGCTAGGTTTCCGACTTAGAGCGTCTGCCACTACATTTGCTTTTCCTAGATGGTAGTGGATTCCAACGTCATAATCCTTCACTAGTTCCAACCAGCGTCGTTGCCATAAATTCAGTTCTGGTTGTGTGAAAATATACTTGAGGCTCTTATGGTCCGTGTATATTTCACAACGATTTCCAAGCAAAAAGTGTCTCCATTCCTTGAGTGCATGAATACCGCCGCTAACTCCAGTGTCATGAGTAGGATAATTTTCCTCATGCTTGCGAAGTTGTCTGGAGACATATGCGACTGCCTTGCCTTCTTGCATCAACACGCATCCGAGGCCCTTCCGGGATGCGTCGCAATACACCTCAAAATTCTTGTGTATGTCTGGCACAATTAATACTGGTGCTGTCGTTAATTTCCTTTTAATTCTTGGAAACTTTTCTCGCAAGCTTCCGTCCATTCAAACCTCTTGTCCTTCTTGAGTAGCTGCGTCATTGGCTTTGCTATGGTGGAGAATCCTTCAATAAATCTTCGGTAGTATCCTGCCATTCCCAAGAAACTTCGTACTTCCGTTACGTTGGCTGGCGGTTTCCAGCCAAGTACGGCCTTGAATTTTTCCGGGTCTACGGCAATACCCTCTTGGGTTAGTATGTGGCCCAGAAAACCTACTTGCCATAGCCAAAACTCACACTTGCTAAATTTAGCGTACAATTGATGTTTCCTGAGTTCCCCTAGTACAATTCGGAGATGTTCAGCGTGCTCTTCTGGTGTCTTGGAGTATATCAGAATATTGTCGATAAATACCACAACAAACTTGTCCATAAACTTCATAAATGCCTTGTTCATGAGGTGAACAAAAAATGCGGGGGCGTTCGTTAGTCCAAATGGCATTACGGTGAACTCATATAATCCGTATCTGGAGGTGAATGCCGTCTTGGGAATATCTTCTGTTCGTACCTTTAATTGATGGTATCCCGACCTCATGTCAATTTTTGAGAATACCTTGGCCTGAGCGAGCTGATCAAATAAATCATTTATCTGTGGCATCTGGTATTTGTTCTTGATTGTGACCATGTTAAGCGCTCGATAGTCTATGCACAATCTCAGTGTTCCATCCTTCTTTTTGGCAAATAAAATTGGTGAACCCCAAGGTGAGGAGCTGGCTCAGATATATCCTTTGTCCAAGAATTCTTTTATTTGCTTCTTCGCCTCTACCAATTCGGATGGTGCCATTCTGTATGGTTTCTTGTATATGGGGCGGTTCCGGTGCTAGCTCAATTCTGAATTCTATCTCTCGATGCGGTGGCATGTCCGGTAGTTCTTCAGAAATACGTCTCAAATTCACACCATCGAACCTTGCTTAATTCATAAATATCCACCTTGTTCAATCTCGGTTGCCAGGGTATTTTTCTTTCTTTGGCCGGAACTTTTATTGTCTTCCAGTGGTGGTGGGTGAGAATCACGGTCCGGTTGGAAGCAGTCAATTAAACCTTTGTTGGTGGTTAACCAATCCATCCCTAAGATGGCATCCAGTCCTTTATTTTCCAACACAATAAGATTGGCATGAAACTTCAACCCTTCAAACTCAATAACCACACCTTGGCAATAACTCTGGGTAACTTGCTTAATTCCAGGGGACTTGACGATCATAGTTTTTTCCAAGGGAAGCATCAAAAAATTATTTTGCAAGGCAAAACTTTTCGAAATCAATGAGTGAGAAGCTCCAGAATCAAACAAAACCATGGCAGGCATTGTGTTGACAGGAAACATATCGAGTACGATATCTGGGGCATTCTGTGCTTCCTCTTTGGTCACGTGGTTCACATGACCCTTCCTGTGGTTGTTATTTGGGTTGAAATTGTTGCGCTTTACGCCAATTATTTCCTCCGTTGTTCGGCTTTGGGGTCGAAGTTCTTGGCTTGGGGCACTGCTTGGCCTAGTGCCCTTCTTCTCCACAAGCGTAGCAAGTAACGCCTGGGCGGTATGTGAACTCCTTGTCCCTTGCATGGAAATTCGTGATTGGGCGTGAGACGTTTGTCGTGGGTTTGGGTGTCCCACCTTTCTGAAAATCTGTCTTGCTGCAGTGGTTGCGAGCATGATTAGTTTGGTCCCTTTTTCGCTTGCGGAAATCTTCCAAGCTGCGTCTCTCATTTTCCAAAGTAATGGCCTTATCCACCAGCGTTTTAAAATCTGGGAAGGTGTGGACAACCAGCTGGCATTTAAGCGCGGGCGTCAGACCGTCTAGGAATTTTTTCATCTTCTTGCTTTCAGACAAACGCTCCTCGTTGGCGTAGCGAGACAACAGAGTAAACTGACTGTTGTATTCTGACACCGCCATTGTCCTTTGCTTGAGGTCATCAAATTCTCTCTTTTTGATCTTCATAAGACTCTTAGGAATATGAGCCCCACGAAAACCTTCTTTGAACTCCTCCCAGGTTATATTATTTTCGTTCGGGTGCATGTGTAGGAAATTTTCCCACCACGATGCGGCTGCTCCAATGAGATAGTGCGGTGCATATAGCACTTTCTCAAGATCTGAACACTAGGCAATAATTAACTTTCTTTCCATGTCTCGAAGCCAGTCCTCGGCCTCAAGAGGTTTGTTAGTATGAGAAAATGTTTGGGGACGCGTCTTCTGTAGCTCAGATAACTTTGATTGCTGC
The DNA here is from genome assembly GCA_021605145.1 of Aegilops bicornis. Classification (NCBI taxonomy): domain Eukaryota; kingdom Viridiplantae; phylum Streptophyta; class Magnoliopsida; order Poales; family Poaceae; genus Aegilops; species Aegilops bicornis. The sequence continues at coordinate 199,574,809 of CM038675.1, read as the reverse complement.
TGATACTGTCCACGGTGATTTCCCATATTGATGACTTGGTTCATCATTTCCTGATGTTGTTGCTGACTTTGCTCATACAGACGGCACATTTGGGAAAGTGCGGTTTCACTGTCCTGTTGACTTGACTGCCCCTGTGTGAAATTATTGCTTGGTTGTGTGCCATAATTTTCCTCCGACGAAGTTGGCATGGATCGCGTCCAAGGACGAGACATTGTTCACACTGAGGATATATTTTGTAAAACTCATAAGAAAAGAAATTGAGTCACAAAAGTCAATAAATTCAAGAAGACGGAAAAAGTCTTAAATGCTCCAAGATTTTTCAAGAGAATAAACGCTATGCATCGGAGAAGGACTGCTCATTACATATCTTACACGCAAGCAGTAATTATACAATACATCACCCAAGATATGCGTACATATACCTGACATGTTATTTAGGCTAGTGCACTTCTCCCAGTTCCTACATGATGCGCAAACAAGCTACTTCTCACAGCCTAAGTACATATAAACATATCGTACAAGTCGTTACATCACATGGCGGCTAAGCGTACTCAGTCGGAGATGGTAAGGATTTCCCTTGGCCTGCCGAGGGTGAGGCGCAGTGAGGCTGGGGACTCAACCTCCTCCTCGCTAATAGGCTCTAGATGTGAAGTGCTGCGCGGAGTTGGTGGAACAGGCGCCCTATGCGGGACACCACGAACATGAGTGGGCGCAAGGGGTGGTGCAGAACAAACTAGAGTAGGTGCAATGACTTGATTGAACTCCTCAGTGGTAGGCAGGCAACGAGTAGTAGGTGCAAAATATGCCGATGACGAGACGAAAGTCAGTGGCGGTGCGGTGCGCAGGAGCTCCCTCCAGTTGGCGGCACAGCCATGGACTGAGTCCATGCAGGCAGCCACAAGGTCGTCCACCAGGTTGTCGAAGGCTGCCTCCAGAGCCTGGAGATACTCGATAACCATCTCAAAAGCCTTGTCTCGCTCTCCTCTGGGGCAAGAGAACGCGTAGTGACAGGTGTATGGCACGTGACATGGAAGGTAGCGGTAACGACGGGTCTTCATCGAAGGAAGGACATCCCTGAGACGAGCTATCGCCTCACGGGCTGCCATCTGCATCGCATGCTTCTCCGTAGGCATGGCTCTCCCCAAGAACCGGAAACGGCGTAACTCAACACGCCCTCCCTTGAATTGCACCGCTGACCTAGTGCATGGTTAGACTGTCGTTGACCTTGTGCCGAGAGAGTGTGAAGACTGGCGCCAGATGGCCCCATCGCGACTTGGACGATGAAGAAGAGAAGCAGCGAACCCATCAGGCATGTTGGCGAACATCTGTGACTCGCAGTCGTTGCCAGCCATCTACAAAAGTAGGCAAAAATCCTGAGTGGTCAGATCATAAATTTATGCTAGCTGTCAGAAATTGACTACATTTATAAAAATATGAATTAGCTCTATTATGCTAATAACCGATTAGCGATCGCACCTAGTGGCTTCCTACAGTCAGCCTGGCTCTGGTACCAAGCTTGTCACGACCGGTTTTCCAATAAAATGCTTATTGAGAAACATTTAACACTCATGTGGTTCTCAGGAGTTTCTGTCACCGAGACTGACACTTGACAAGATAAGATGAACACAGCACTTGGACATGGATAAGACGATTTCAAGTATTATTGACTCTGCAGAGTTTGTACTAAAATTATCCACAGCCAACGGATTTCCGTAGTCACGAAGGACTAGTTCCGTTTTTGGTATTTCAGAGGAAACACAGCTAACCAGTACACACCCATCCTACCTTACATTGCCAGGAATCACCCTCGACAGCGTTCAAGAAAAACTTTGAGACGGGGAGATCACAATCTCGAATAGCATGGGATCAAATTTTTTATCTGGCAGCTCTAAAGTGCCCCCCTCTCGGTCCCAACCGGAAACACCCGTGCCCCCTGACCGGACGATAGGCTTTAATCCAGGGCCATGGAACCCTCATCCCGGCCTCTCGATTTGGTGTGTACCAGAAAGAGGTTTGCAACTTACTAAGCCGTATCCCTTGCGGAAAACATATGGTAGTACGGGAAGGGAAAACGGACGGGAACTGGACTGATTCATGTTGACACTGGGTCAAACGGTCTGGCATAATACTGGCATGCTACAACACTGCCATCTTACCCATTCTCATGCCATCTCATGGCCATGCAATCTCATATCCAACAATTTATGGATTATCGAAATTCACTTGCCTCAACTTTGCATGTAATATAACCTTCATCGAGATGCTTAAAAACATGCCATGGAACTACTTAATGCAAACATGCCAAGACACTCATCATATCAAAGGTTCAAACATGCTTGCCTGGTTCGGAGTAGTCGGGCCTAGCTCGGTGAAGTTCATGTTCCGTCACCTCCTTCGGTATCTACGATATACAAAAATACACGCACTATCGTAAATACCGTGAGGTGTATAGAAATATACCAAATATTTTTCAAATAAATCTGATAAAAAACTAGACAAAATTTTGAAAAGGGGCAGAAAAAGAATCACTCAAAAATACTTTTCTGTTTAAAAGTTATAAGTGTTTTGGTTCAAGGACCTTTCTGTAATGAAACAGAAACTTCCCGGGGGCTAAGCAGAAAAGTCCAAAAAACGATTCAGACTGGAAAGCGCATTTTGCCAGAATTCGCTTTCAGAAAACAGTTCGTTTAAAACAGATGAGAGACTGACAGGCGGGTCCCACCCGCCGTTTGAAAAATTTGAAAGGGGAGACGGGCTTGTTTGGCGCCGAGAGTCATGGTGGTGGTCGCCGGTGATCCACGGGGAGGTAGGGGGATCGGGTGGTACCTCCGTGCTCAGTGCATCATTCCGTGTCGGTGGGTGGTGGTGGTGGTCGCGGTGAGCACTGTGTCGACGGGGGCCCTTGCTCCGGCGGACGGCGGTTCGGGAGGGGTTGGATCTCGCCGGAGAGTGCTGCGAAGGGCAAATTGAAGTTGGGGTAAGTCTTCTGGGTGCTCGAGGGAATTGCTGACGAGGTTAGGGTGCCGGAGACGGCCTCACCGGAGTGAATCGAGATGGAGGCGGAGGCGGAATGGGGCGGCCAGAGTTGGGGGAGGAGACCTCCTCGAGATCCTCCTAGTGGCCTGGCGGAGTGTTGGTGAGGTGCAGGGATGGTGCGTGCTCGAGGGCGAGCTCGGGGCCCCTTTTTATAGGCGATCCGAGGTGATGGCCGTGAAGGAGTTCTCCGGCGAAGGTTACGGCGGCGCAGGGCTTGGTCGGGGTGGTTTTGCGGTTGAGCGTCATCTTGGAGGTCCACTGGCTCCATTTAGGCACTAAACGGGCTTGGATTAGATGCTTTGGGGGGTTTCGACGAACGGGCGGCGCGGGCCTGGCCCGGCAGAGGGCGTGCCCCGTGCTTGCCGACCCACGGCGACGGTGCAGCGGGAGTGCGCTGGCATGCACGAGCCACGCGGAGGGCCAGGAAGCGAAGGGCGGCGCCGGGTGGCGTGGCGATCAGGCTCAGGCCCTCGCTGGCCACCACGGGTGGCGCAGCCACCACAGAAACCGCCAACGCCGTTGAGGCTCGCCACCGACGCCCATTCTGTCCAAGGGGCGTCTGGCGCCCGGCCAGGGAGGAGGGGCTGCGCAACGCGCCAGTATGCATCTTGTTGACAGGTGACCGGACTCTGATGACGCTGAACTTTCTGAACTCTGAATTTCTCTGAAAGTGCAATGTAATAGTGCAGGCCAGGTGTTCGACAAAATGATTTTGGCATGAGGGGATTTTTCCTTGAGCTGATTTTTGGTGGAGTGGCCTCTCATTGCAACTGGGGGCTGCCTGAATTTTGGTGGAATATTTGGAGAAGTGGAGATATGAATATCACAAAATTTGACAAATCTGGTCCAAACTTGCGTGTTTAAACTTGAAATTTTTGAAAAGAAGAAGAGTGGATCTTGATGGTTCTAGGTTGTGGGTGCTAGGGACTATCCAGAGGAGTTAGTTGGAGATCAAAGTTCAAAGGCAATTAGGTACTTGCTTTGCAATTCACCTAGGCTCAAAATAATGGACATAATAGTTTTGGGGAAAGAAATAAATGAAATAAAATCCAAAAATGAGTTGGACTTGTTGGGACAGAATATTTGGATTGCCCCAAAGTGGAAGGAGGGGTTTTGGGAAGATTTACCACATGAGGCATGGTAAAACCATGGGTGGTTTCAAAATGAGAGAAGACCCAAAACTCCTAGGGTTTTCTTTTAAAAGAAAATAAATCCCAAAAAAATAAATTTAAGAAGGGGAGAATCAGAAGAAGGTTTTTTCATAACCAACACCAGAGTTGAAGAAGGTGCCAAATTAAAATCCTTTGCCAAAGGGAAAAGTTTTGAGAGAGAGATTTTTGGAAGAATTTAAATGACCTTCTTCAAAACCAACAAAGTTTTTGATGAAAACCAACTAATTTTTTTGGAGTTTCACAGTCCTCCTGAAGTCGCAGGATTTCACCGGTCGCCTTCTTCTCCGAGGCAATGCTCTTCTTCAGCAGCATCACCAAGCTAGCGGTCAACTCCCCCTGCTTATTGAGCTCAGCGGGCATGTCATCGAGGCTCTCCTCCAGCAACTCCGCCAAGCCTTGGATGAAATCCTTCTGTTTATTGAGCTGCTTATTGAGCTGATCGGGCATGCCGTCGAGGGATAACGACTCCAGCTCCGCCGGCTCGGCATGTTAGCCTCCATGATGACCCAAAAGTATAGGGGATCTATCTTAGTCCTTTTGATAAGTAAGAGTGTCGAACCCAACGAGGAGCAGAGGGAAATGATAAGCGGTTTTCAGTAAGGTTTTCTCTGCAAGCACTGAAATAGCAGGTGATTGAAAGTTTTGTGATAAGATAAATAGTAACAAGCAGAAAGTAAATAAAGTAGATAAAGTGCAGCAAGGTGGCCCAATCCTTTATGTAGCAAAGTATAAGCCTGGACAAATTCTAATAATGAAGAAGGAGCTCCCGAGGACACATTGGGAATTATCGTCAAGCTAGTTTTCATCACGTTCATAAGATTCGCGTTCGGTACTTTGATAATTTGATATGCGGGTGGACCGACACTTGGGTTCTGTCCTAACTTGGACAAGCATCCCACTTATGATTAACCCCTATTGCAAGCATCTGCAACTACAAAAAGGAGTATTAAGGTAAACCTAACCACATCATTAAACATATGGGTCCATATCAGCACCTAACGAAGCAACGCATAAACTAGGGTTTAAGCTTCTGTCACTCTAGCAACCCATCATCTACTTATCACTTCCCTATGCCTTCCCCTAGGCCCAAATAATGGTGAAGTGTCATGTAGTCGACGTTCACATAACACCACTAGAGGAAAGACCACATACATCTCATCAAAATATCGAACGAATACCAAATTCACATAACTACTAATAGCAAGACTTCACCCATGTCCTCAGGAACAAACGTAACTACTCACAAAGCATATTCATGTCCATAATCAGAGGTGTAATAATATGCATAAAGGATCTTAACATATGATCTTCCACCAAGTAAACCAACTAGCATCAACTACAAGGAGTAATCAACACTACTAGCAACCCATAGGTACCAATTTGTGGTTTTGATACAAGATTGGATACAAGAGATGAACTAGGGTTTTGAGAGGAGATGGTGCTGGTGAAGACGTTGATGGAGATTGACCCCCTCCTGATGAGAGGATCGTTGGTGATGACGTTGGTGATGATTTCCCCCTCCCGGTGGGAAGTGTCCCCGGTAGAACAGCTCCGCTAGAGCCATAGATTGATTCCGCCAAGGTTCCGCCTCGTGGCGGCGGAGTTTCGTCCCGTAAGCTTGCCCACGATTTTTTCCAGGGCAAAAGTGATGATATAGCAGAAGATGGACGCCGGAGGCCCACCAGGGGGCCCAGAGATAGGGGCGCCCTATAGGGGGCGCACTCTCTGGATAGGGTCCTGGGCCCCCGGCCTATTTCTTTTGCTCATAAATTCTTATAAAATCCAAAAAGTTGTTTCGTGGAGTTTCAGGACTTTTGGAGTTGTGCGAATAGGTTTTCAACGTTTGCTCCTTTTCGGCCTGAATTCCATTTCAAGCATTCCCCTTTTCATGGTAAAACTTGTAAAATAAGAGAGAATAGCCACAAGTATTGAGATATAATGTAATAACAGCCCATAATGCAATAAATATAGATATAAAAGCATGGCGCTTAAAATGGACGTATCAACTCCCCCAAGCTTAGACCTCGCTTGTCCTCAAGCGGAAGCGAAATCAAAAAATATGTCCACATGTTTAGAGATAGAGGTGTCGATAAAAATAAAATACGGACATGAGGGCATCATGATCATTCTAATAACAGCAATATATATAGATTTTTGTCATATGATTTCCTATGCTCAAGTAATAAACGATTTACAATGTCAAGTATGGTTCAAAAACTTCATTGGGAACTAACAAACTATAATCTCAGACATTGAAGCAATTGGAATTTATCGTAACATCAGAAAGATTTAATAATAGAGCTTTTCAGCAAGCTCACATACTCAACTATCTCGTAGTCTCCTATAATTGTTAACACTCACGCTATACTTGTGGTTATAGAGTTTCAGCCGGACACTGAGAAAGATAGGGGCTTATTGTGTTGCCTCCCAACGTATTCACCTTTAGGTGATGTCAACAATAATAGCCTATACCAACTTACATCCAATTGGATATACGTATCATGATCTTTCAAACATGAGGAGCTTGCCAAGGGATAAAAATAAAAAGGAAAGGTGATCTCACCTTGACTCAAGCATAAAGTAAAAACATAAAGTAAAAGATAGGCCCTTCGCAGAGGGAAGCAGAGGTTGTCATGCGCGTTTAGGGTTGATGCATAAAGTCTTAGTGCAAAAGAACGTCACTTTATATTGCCCCTTGTATGTGGACCTTTATTATGCAGTCCGTCGTTGACGGTGTTCTGGAGTAGGGGGTACTCACCACGTCATCTCCCGATCTGTTAGATTGGGCCGAGGACCCCAATGGCCGAATACTCATGGGCTACCCGGACAACCGCATACAAGGAAGATTCCACAAGACTTGGCGATCAAGACAAGGACTCCTCCCCACCGGCATATTCGGCTAGGACTCTTGTTATCCTAGGCCTCTGGTGCATTATATAAACTGAGGCCAGGCTAGTCGATAGACATATACAACAATCATACCATAGGCTAGCTTCTAGGGTTTATCCTAGATCTACTCTTGTACTACCCATATCATCAATATTAATCAAGCAGGAGTAGGGTATTACATCCATCGAGAGGGCCTGAACCTGGGTAAAAACATTGTGTCCCTTGTCTCCTGTTACCATCCGCCTAGATGCACAGTTCAGGACCCTACCCGAGATCCGCCGGTTTTGACACCGACATTGGTGCTTTCATTGAGAGTTCCGCTGTGTGTTGGGCAAAAGGTCGATGGCTCGCCTGCAGATCAACTGCGACTTTGGCATCTTCGTCACCAGCTCGACTGGTCACCTTGGTTCGACCAAGGACTGCGCCCTACCTTCGATCGTCATGTTCGGATGAGGGCCTTCATCAACATCAACTCCGATCTCTATCAAGATCATGGAGAAATCATCCAGGGAGCCTCGGGGCTCAACGTCAACATTGCCCTCGGGCGACCGTACTGTTTTTCTGGACAGCGGACTTGTCTCCGCCGCCACCGCCTCCTCAAGCGTCATTTTAACAATTGCTTAGGTGGAATTGTGCAGAATTGAGTCTACAACAACCCTGGAAAATTTTGTCGAGTTCTGATGGAGGAATCTCTGGCAATCTCCGATATACTGGAGCCGCATTGAATCTGGACGAGTTTAGGGCGTGGTGTCCAGCTTCTAGCTCGGACTTCCGTTGGAAGATCCAACCGTTGATCGGCTGCGGAATTCCTATATCTACCACCCCTCAAAATTTCAGCTCGATCCGACCGTCCAAACTCCGGGAATCTTCCGATTAGTTCATCACTTTTCGGATATGTTTTCTGCGCGAAAACGAATCCGACCCGAGTTTGTCTTTTTTATGAACGGGATTTCGGACATCCTTTTTGAAGGAAGTTTTGTATGGGGTGTTGTGTTTTGTTTCCGAACACACCCCACTAACTTTAAAATCTTTTGAATATGATCTTTAACACCATGCTCGTGTCAAACCAGTCCGGCAATATTGCTCCATGGCCGCCGACCTGCGCTAAACACATCGTCACTTTGTTGAGCCGAGCTTAACTTCTTCGGATCATCATCTTGGCAAGCCGAACAAGAGTTCAGCATCGGAAAGGATAAATCATCACCAATATCGCCACCCCATGGATTACACGGAGCCGGCATACCGGCATCGCCGCACGGTCGCTTCATCAAGCCGGCATCGACCACGTCACGACCTGCATCGGCAGGCCGCACTATTGCTTCTTCAAGCTGGTGTCCATCATGCCGACCTACTTCGACTCATCGGTGACACGAGGCTTCATCACGTTAGCTGGACCGGGAGCTTCATCATCTCTTCATCAACCTACTCCGGAGACTTCGGCGTCACTAGCCGACTAGCTTCATAACGTTAGCTGGACCGAGGGCTTTGCCTCGGCGAGCCAACCCTTGTCAGCATCGTCATGCCATCGCTTTATCACCCGTCAGGCAATGGGTGTGCGGATCGAGTCCCAATTTTGCAAATCACCTCTCTTCAGATTGCTACAACAAATAAACCAGGTGCTATTAATCCTAGTATTTTTTGTTTGTTTGGGTTCATTTTTCCCAACGAATTATTACTCTGGTTTGTCCATCATATGTACGCAAGTGTACCAAATGGTGGCCGCATTAACGACGGCCGCATGGTGGTTCAGTCAGTTTCCGTAGATAGTCCGGTGAACGCCGCATCCGGAACTCGAACCGACCTGTGAATTCAGGCCTTGCCATGCCTTCACCGCATCACGCCGCCGCCCTGCATCAACATTGACTTCGGCGCCAGGCCATATTTCTTTTATTACTCACTTTGCATAAATTATTTGTTATGCAACGATTATTATTATTATTACTACTATTATCTCCGGTTTGCACTTATTTTTGTGCACAGGAAAATGATCCAGCCGGACTATATCCTTTAAGCGTCACCTCGGTGGACGGGGGGCTTCGTCAACACTTCATTACCCCATGCCGGGGACTTCGGCATCACCCTGCCGTCCTGCATTTACCGTGCTTTGTCACCACTTCGGAGTGCCGAGCTCTTTGCTCCGCCACCTCGGGACCGGCTTGGGGGATGGAACCTTGTCCCGCATCAAGTTTGGACCGCGTCATCAATACCGAACACATTAACCAGCTAAGTTGCCTCCATGCTCAAAGTTTTAAATTTTTAACTTCTGTTACTCGACCAAGCATTATACTTTTTGGAAAAAGTTGCTTGTAAAAATTTCCTTGTCCAAACTCTGTTTGTGACGCATAAATTCAAATACCCCGTTTACTTGGGGCTTCCTTCATGAAGCTTTTTCCTCTTGCATATGATTATACTTATGCGGCTTCGTTCCTTGTTCATGTATTACATACAATATGCACCATATTGACTTAAGCAATTTGCAAATTGGGTTGCCTCGCTCCTGTGTTTACCCCTCGTTCCCGATTGTTCGGCTAGGGAGTAAAGGAGCACCTCTGCGATATCACGATCGGGTCACCCGAGCGGACCTCGGCTGGGTGAAGCTAAAAGCTAAGCGCTCTTATTGTTTTCAATGATGGTGGCACACAACGGAACTCATGAGTACAAAATCTATTGCACAAGTCTCATAATAACAATGAGCACCGAAGAAAGGTATCGGTGGGGTACTACTTTCTTGAAGATGCTTCTTACACTTGCGATAATATAGCATAAGTTCCACGAGCGCTTTGTTATGCATTATAGCCTTATGGCCTGATTGCCTGGTTATTGGAAACACCGTCGATATTCTCGACAGATGGAGTACATAACACTTTTCGGTCCTTGACCAAAGAGGGAGAAGCCGATGGTCGGTTAAGACGTGTTTAAAGTTTGGTTGAACATAGATATGATATAAGTACTTCGGTACATACAATCATTCTTTTACCCAAGTCACTTGGGGGCTCTTATGTTTATTTGAGCCGTTTTATAATAAGTGTTTTTCTTCTTAGTCGTTGCAGAGTTTTTATTATAATTTATCACTCCTTTTTTCGACACGAGTGTGCGGTCACTAGCCGGGGAGCGAGGAGCCTAATTTCTCTCTCAAAATCGCTAGAGTTTAGTTTTCTAAACTGGCCTAATGAGAAGTACTCCGCCTTCGGGATGGGAGACTGAAGCCGTAGGCTGACCCGCTTGAAGTCTTGAGATAGGATGTGTCATGTTAAATCACGTAATTAGCACTTTTTTTTTCTAAAGTCCAATTTTCGGATTGGCACGAACACTTGATCCTGTTCGGACGTCATGCTTTTCTTGGCGTTTTTGGTTTTCCAAGCTTTTGGCACTTTTAAACTATTTGTGTGTTTTCGGCACTAAGTCTCGCAACGTCGGACACCTTTAGAGATTCGGCAAAAACATTCTCGGATATTGCTATATATGCATCTATTTCGAATTGTGTCTTCGGTCAATAGTTGGGTTGCCCGGCTCGCGCGCTTGCCTCCTACGTTCCGCTTTGTTAGGCTAGGTGTGCAAAGGGAGAACTACTGCGATTGTGCTTCCAGCTCGCATGGTCAAGCACGCGTCGATGGAGAAAGCCGGCTGTCACAATAGGTGTAAACTGGTCAGCAATCCGATGACTATATTAAATGACGGGCCATTCATAACATTGGCCGAAGTGTTTCTGGCTTGACCTCGACTGTCGCCGAACACTACCGAGGGCTAGTAACTGACCTCCCAAACTAAATCCTCAATATTTTGCTCTTACATTGGAGCTAAGGTTTCATGATCATGCTTAGCATGACAACCCAAAGAAAGGAACCGATAGCGGGACTATTTTCTTTGGAAGACATTTCTTCTGTTAAACAGTAATATAACATATCTCTCTGCGTACCTTTGTTTATAAAACCGTATGGCCAGATTGCGTTGTTTGTCGTAAATATTTGCCCTCATAAATGCTTTATAAAGTATGACAAACACTCCTCGGCTACTGGCCGAGGAGTTTGAAGCCGATGGTCGGTCAACAAAGTTTTATACAATGCGGATCCGAGCATTAATGACATAAAGTACTTGGATACATTGAGTCATTACACATAATTTGTGATTTACTATGGATATCGATCCTTAATTCGTCCACCCGTGCCGCATTAAGGCTCGGAGACTCTTGAGCTTCGGGCTTATTATTTACAAATATTAAAGGGGCACATCAATCCCCTGATCTGGTGTTGCCACCCGACCGGTGTCTCGGGGAGACTCTTGCATTACTGTTCTATGCAGAAAATTTTAAGTGCAATACAGATTTCCGAGGAGATTTTGATCCTCGGGTTGGTCGGCGCAACCAACCTGAGTCTCGAGGACTGAGCATGCCGCTTTTGTGTCAGTATTCTCGCCGAGCTAGGACTTGATCCTCGGACCGATTTTGCAAATCAACACGAGTCTCGGCTGACTCTGAGGATCAGCGGTCTTATGCCATCCTTCATGTGCATCTCGGGTTTTAGACCGATACCCACCTTGAGGGCTACTGGCTATGTATCTTGGCAGAGAATAAATTGCACCAATCAAAAATATTGACAAAAATCCGCCCACATTCGGGGTGGTGCACCACCTCAAGCGGTCGGCATAAAGCTCGGGCGCTAGTGGCTGGCTCCATAGAGGGCATTTAAGGATTAAGCCCGGCTAAACTCCTTCAAACTTCTTTGAACCAAGGTGATTACGACACCTCGGATACAGTCCGGCGTTGGAGCTCGGATACATAGTCCGGCGTTGGAGCTCGGATACAGTCCGGCGTTGGAGCTCGGATACATAGTCCGGCGTTAGAGCTCGGATACATTCCGGCGTTAGAGCTGGGAAGCGGTCCGGCGTTGGTGCTCGGCTGCAAAAGATACCTTGAATATAGTCCGGCGTTGGAGCTGGGACGCAAGAGGACGCTGCCGCCCGGGAACAACTACAAACCCGAGGTGTGGCATAAAAATAACAAGGCATTGATAAAAAGGCCGGAAACTTAAAGGGGCTCCTCGGAAACCCGACGTGTAAACTCGTCGAATGCATTTAGGCGATCCTCAAGAACGAAGATGAGAAGATTTGTTGAACCAGTTTTCAAGACCGGCGGCGAAGATGAAGAATGGTTCGAAGAATCGAGGCGTCCTAAACTTGAAGACCAGTTCAGAGGCTCTTGGCGGTGTCCTGGACTAGGGGGTACTCACCACGTCATCTCCCGATCTGTTAGATTGGGCCGAGGACCCCCATGGCCGAATACTCATGGGCCAGTCCGGATAGCTGCTGCATACAAGGAAGATTCCAGAAGACTTGGCGATCAAGACAAGGACTCCTCCCCCACCGGCGTATTCGGCTAGGACTCTTGTTATCCTAGGCCTCTGGTGCATTATTGTCGGTGTCAAAACTGGCGGATCTCGGGTAGGGGGTCCCGAACTGTGCGTCTAGGCGGATGGTAATAGGAGACAAGGGATACGATGTTTTTACCCAGGTTCGGGCCCTCTCGATGGAGGTAATACCCTACTCCTGCTTGATTAATATTGATGATATGGGTAGTACAAGAGTAGATCTACCACGAGATCGTAGAGGCTAAACCCTAGAAGCTAGCCTATGGTATGATTGTTGTATATGTCTATCGACTAGCCTGGCCTCAGTTTATATAATGCACCAGAGGCCTAGGATAACAAGAGTCCTAGCCAAATAGGCCGGTGGGGGAGGAGTCCTTGTCTTGATCGCCAAGTCTTGTGGAATCTTCCTTGTATGAGGCAGTTGTCCGGACTGGCCCATGAGTATTCGGCCATGGGGGTCCTCAGCCCAATCTAACTGATCGGGAGATGACGTGGTGAGTACCCACTAGTCCAGGACACCGTCAGTAGCCCCCTGAACCGGTCTTCAAGTTTAGGGACGCTCCTCGATTCTTACGAACCGTTCTTCATCTTCCGTCGTCGGTCTTGAAAACTGGTTCAACAAATCTTCTCATCTTCGATCTTGAGGATCGCCGAAATGCATTCGACGAGTTTACACGTCTGGTATCCGAGGAGCCCCTTTATGTTTCCGGCCTTTATCAATGCCTTGTTATTTTTATGCCACACCTCGGGTTTGAAGTTGATCCCGGGCGGCAGCGTCCTCTTGCGTCTGAGCTCCAACGCCGGACTGCATTCGAGGTATCTTTTGCAGCCGAGCAGCAACGCCGGACCGCTTCCCAGCTTTAACGCCGGAATGTATCCGAGCTCTAACGCCGGACTATGTATCCGAGCTCCAACTCCGGACTGTATCCGAGCTCCAACGCCGGACTATGTATCCGAGCTCCAACGCTGGACTATATCCGAGGTGTCATAAATCACCTTGGTTCAAAGAAGTTTGAAGGAGTTTAGCCGAGCTTAATGCCGGAAATGCCCTCTATGGAGCTGTACCACTAGCGCCCGAGCTTTATGCCGGACTGCTTCCGAGGTGGTGCACCACCCCGAATGTGGGCGGATTTTTGTCAATATTTTTGATTGGAGCAATTTATTCTCTGCCGAGATACATAGCCAGTAGCCCTCAAGGTGGGTATCGGTCTAAAACCCGATATGCACATGAAGGATGACATAAGACCGCTGAGGTTGATTTGCAAAGTCGGTCTGAGGATCAAGTCCTAGCTCGGCAGAATACTTCGGGACACAAAAAGCGGCGTGCTCAGTCCTCGAGACTCAGGTTGGGTCCGGCCGACCAACCTGAGGATCAAAATCTCCTCGAAATCAAATTGCACTTAAAATTTTCTGCATAGAACAGTGCAATGCAGTAGCCCCGAGACACCGGGTCGGGTGGCAACACGCATCGAGGATTGATGTGCCCTTTAATATTTGTAAATAATAAGCCCGAAGCCCAAGAGGCCCCGAGCCTTAATGCGGCACGGGTGGCGAATTAAGGATCGATATCCATAGTAAAATCACAAATTATGTGTAATGACTCAATGTATCCAAGTACTTTATGTCATTAATGCTCGGATCCGCATTGTACAAAACTTTGTTGACCGACCATCGGCTTCAACCTCCTCGGCCAAGAGTCGAGGAGTGTTTGTCCTACTTTATAAAGCCTTTATGAGGGCAAAGATTTACGACAAACAACGCAATCTGGCCATACGATTTTATAAACAAAGGTACGCAGAGAGATATGTTATATTACTGTTTAACAGAAGAAATGTCTTCCAAAGAAAATAGTCCCGCTTATCGGTTCCTTTCTTTGGATTGTCATGCTAAGCATGATCATGAAACCTCAGCTCCAATGTAAGAGCAAAATATTGAGGATTTAGTTTGGGAGGTCACATTAGCCCCGGTAGTGTTCGGCACAATCGAGGTCAAGCCGGAAACACTTCGCCAATGTTATGAATGGCCCATTATTTAATATAGTCATCGGATCGCTGACCAGTTTACACCTATTGTGACAAGTTTTCGCTTTCTCCACCGAGGTGCTTGACCATGCGAAATGGAAGCACAATCGTAGTGGTTCTCCTTTGCACACCTAGCCTAACAAAGCGGAACATAGGAGGCAAGCGCGACTCGGGCAACCCAACTATCAATCAAGACACAATTCAAATCGATGCATATATAGCAATATCCGAGAATGTTTTTGCCGAATCTCTAAAGGTGCCCTACGCAGATCATGAGACTTTGTGCCGAAACACACAAATAGTTTAAAAGTGCCAAAACCTTGAAAACCAAAAACGCCAAGAAAAACATGACGTCCTAACATGATCATGTTCGTGCCAATCCAAAATTGACTTTAGAAAAAAGTGCTTCATTGCTTTAACATGACACATCCTATCTCAAGACTTCAAGCGGGTCAGCCTACGGCTTCAGTCTCCCATCCCGAAGGCGGAGTACTTCTCATTAGGCCAGTTTAGAAAACTAAACTCTAGCGGTTTTGAGAGAGAAATTAGGCTCCTCGCTCCCCGGCTAGTGACCGCACACTCGTGTCAAAAAAAGGAGTGATAAATAATAATAAAAACTCTGCAACGACTAAGAAGAAAAACACTTATTATAAAACGGCTCAAATAAACATAAGAGCCCCCAATTGACTTGGGTAAAAGAATGATTGTATGTACCGAAGTACTTATATCATATCTATGTTCAACCAAACTTTAAACACGCTCTTAACCGACCTTCGCTTCTCCCTCTTGGTCAAGGACCTAAAAGTGTTATGTACTCCATCCGTCGAGAATATCGACGGTGTTTCCAATAACCAGGCAATCAGGCCATAAGGTCAGTAATGCATAAAGCGCTCAGGAACTTATGCTATATTATCGCTAAGTGTAAGAAGCATCTTCAAGAAAGTAGTACCCCACCGATACCTTTCTTCGGTGCTCATTGTTATTATGAGACTTGTGCAATAGATTTTTGTACTCATGAGTTCCGCTAGTGCCACCATCATTGAAAACAATAAGAGCGCTTAGCTTTCGGCTTCACCCGGTTCGAGGTCCGCTCGGGTGACCCGATCGTGATAATCGCAGAGGTGCTCCCTTTACTCCCTAGCCGAACAATCGGGAACGAGGGGTAAACACAGGAGCGAGGCAACCCAATTTGCAAATTGCTTAAGTCAATATGGTGCATATTGTATGAATACATGAACAAGGAACGAAGCCGTACAAGTATAATCATATGCAAGAGGAAAAAGCTTCATGAAGGAAGCCCCCAAGTAAACGGGGTATTTGAATTTGCGCGTCACAAACAGAGTTTGGACAAGGAAATTTTTACAAGCAACTTTTTTCCAAAAAAGTATAATGCTTGGTCGAGCCGAACAGAAGTTAAAAATTTAAAACTTTGAGCATGGAGGCAACTTAGCTGGTTAATGTGTTCGGTATTGATGACGCGGTCCAAACTTGATGCGGGACAAGGTTCCATCCCCCAAGCCGGTCCCGAGGTGGCGGAGCAAAGAGCTCGGCACTCTGAAGTGGTGACAAAGCACGGTAAATGCAGGACGGCAGGGTGATGCCGAAGTCCCCGGCATGGGGTAATGAAGTGTTGACGAAGCCCCCCGTCCAGCCGAGGTGACGCCAAAGGATATAGTCCGGCTGGATCATTTTCCTGTGCACAAAAATAAGTGCAAACCGGAGATAATAGTAGTAATAATAATAATAATCGTTGCATAACAAATAATTTATGCAAAGTGAGTAATAAAAGAAATATGGCCTGGCGCCGAAGTCAATGTTGATGCAGGGCGGCGGCGTGATGCGGTGAAGGCATGGCAAGGCCTGAATTCACAGGTCGGTTCGAAGTTCGGATGGGCGTCACGGACTATCTACGGAAACTGACCGAACCACCATGCGGCCGTCATAATGCGGCCACCATTTGGTACACTTATGCATATATGATGGACAAACCGTAGTAATAATTCGTTGGGAAAAATGAACCCAAACAAACAAAAAATACTAGGATTAATAGCACCTGGTTTATTTGTTGTAGCAATCTGAAGAGAGGTGATTTGCAAAATTGGGACTCGATCCGCACACCCTTTGCCTGACGGGTGATAAAGCGATGGCATGACGATGCTGACAAGGGTTGGCTCGCCGAGGCAAAGCCCTCGGTCCAGCTAACGTGATGAAGCTAGTCGGCTAGTGACGCCGAAGTCTCCGGAGTAGGTTGATGAAGAGATGATGAAGCTCCCGGTCCAGCTAACGTGATGAAGCCTCGGTGTCAGCCGATGAGTCGAAGTAGGTCGGCATGATGGACACCAGCTTGAAGAAGCAATAGTGCGGCCCTGCCGATGCAGGTCGTGACGTGGTCGATGCCGGCTTGATGAAGCGACCGTGCGGCGATGCCGGTATGCCCGCTCCGTGTAATCCATGGGGTGGCGATATTGGTGATGATTTATCCTTTCCGATGCCGAACTCTTGTTCGGCTTGCCGAGATGATGATCCGAAGAAGTTGAGCTCGACGTGTCTAGCGCAGGTCGGCGGCCATGGAGCAATATTGCCGGACTGGTTTGACACCAGCATGGTGTTGAAGATCATATTCAAAAGATTTTAAAGTTAGTGGGGTGTGTTCGGAAACAAAACACAACACCCCATACAAAACTTTCTTCAAAAAGGATGTCCGAAATCCCGTTCATAAAAAAGATTTAATCGGGTCGGATTCGCTGCATGAAAAACAGATCCGAAAAGTGATGCACTAATCGGAAGATTCCCGGAGTTTGGACGGTCGGATCGAGCTGAAATTTTGAGGGGT
Organism: Aegilops bicornis; assembly: GCA_021605145.1. Classification (NCBI taxonomy): domain Eukaryota; kingdom Viridiplantae; phylum Streptophyta; class Magnoliopsida; order Poales; family Poaceae; genus Aegilops; species Aegilops bicornis. Next base: position 199,557,495 of record CM038675.1, on the reverse strand, counting down.
GGTAGATATAGAAATTCCGCAGACGATCAACGATTGGATCTTCCAAAGGAAGTCCGAGCTAGAAGCTGGACACCACGCCCTAAACTCGTCCAGATTCTCGTCTAGATTCAATGCGGCTCCAGTATATCGGAGATTGCCGGAGATTCCTCCATCGGAACTCGACGAAATTTTCCAGGGTTGTTGTAGACTCAATTCCGCACAATTCCACCGAAGCAATCATTAAAACGACGCTTGAGGAGGCGGTGGCAGCGGACACAAGTCCGCTGTCCGTAAAAAAAACAGACGGCCGCCGAGGGCAATGTTGACGTTGAGCCCCCGGGCTCCCTGGATGATTTCTCCATGATCTTGATAGAGATCGGAGTTGATGTTGATGAAGGCCCTCATCCGAACATGACGATCGAGGGTAGGGCGCAGTCCTTGGTCGAACCAAGGTGACCAAATGAATGGTGACGAAGATGCCAAGTCGCAGCTTGATCTATAGGCGAAGCCATCGACCTTTTGCCGAACACACAATGGAACTCTCAATGAAAGCACCAATGTCGGTGTCAAAACCGTGGATCTCGGTAGGGGTCCCGAATCAGCATCTAGGCGGATGGTAACAGGAGACAAGGGACACGATGTTTTTACCCAGGTTTGGGCCCTCTCGATGGAGGTAATACCCTACTCCTGCTTGATTAATATTGATGATATGGATAGTACAAGAGTAGATCTACCACGAGATCAGAGAGGCTGAACCCTAGAAGCTAGCCTATGGTATGATTGTTGTATATGTCTATCGACTAGCCTGGCCTCAGTTTATATAATGCACCAGAGGCCTAGGATAACAAGATTCCTAGCCGAATACGCCGGTGGGGGAGGAGTCCTTGTCTTGATCGCCAAGTTTTGTGGAATTTTCCTTGTATGTGGCAGCTGCCCGGACTGGCCCATGAGTATTCGTCCATGGGGGTCCTCGGCCCAATCTAACAGATGGGGAGATGACGTGGTGAGTACCCCCTAGTCCAGGACACCGTCAATTATATAAACTGAGGCCATGCTAGTCGATAGACATATACAGCAATCATACCATAGGCTAGCTTCTAGGGTTTAGCCTCTCTGATCTCGTGGTAGATCTACTCTTGTACTACCCATATCATCAATATTAATCAAGCAGGAGTAGGGTATTACCTCCATCGAGAGGGCTCGAACCTGGGTAAAAACATCGTGTCCCTTGTCTCCTGTTACCATCCGCCTAGACGCATAGTTTGGGACCCCCTACCCGAGATTCGCCGGTTTTGACACCGACAAACGCTTTTATTACTTCCACATCAAGTTCGTACAAAGTTTATTTTCTCTGCACTAATAAATCATACATATTTAGAGAGCAATTTTTATTGCTTGCACCGATGACAACTTACTTGAAGGATCTTATTCAATCCATAGGTAGGTATGATGGACTCTCCCGCAAAACTGGGTTTAAGGATATTTGGAAGCACAAGTAGTATTTCTACTTGGTGCAAGGAATTGGCTAGCATGAGGGGAAAGGCAAGCTCAACATGTTTGGAAGGTCAATGACAATATACTTTAACTGAGATGTCGGAAAACATAAACCATTACGTTGTCTTCCTTATCCAACGTCAACTCTTTTAGCATGTCATACTTAATGAGTGCTTCACAATCATAAAAGATGCCCAAGATAATATATTTATATCTGAACCCCTCTTTCCGTATCACTTCCTATTAATTGCAACGATGACCAAGGCTACGTTCATCAATTCTCAACAATTTTTATGCCTCATACTTTCTATGTGTGAAGTTATCACTATCCATAAGATCAATATGAACTCTTTTGTTCTTTCTACCTTCTCAAGATCATAGCAACATAGCAAAGCCCTTGACTCAACACTAATCTTTATTATAGATAGCACACGGACTCGCTTACATATAGAGCTCACAATGCAAAACTCAAAACTACTTGATATCAAAACTTCAATCTACTAGATCAAGATACTACTAAAAGGTTCGAACTAAATAAAGCGGTAAAGATAAGAGTGTGATGGTGATACGATACCGGGGCACCTCCCCCAAGCTTGGCAGTTGCCAAGGGGAGTGCCCATACCCATGTGATTATTTCTTCGGAGGTGGTGAAGTAGGAGTTGTTGCATTTTTCTTCTCTAGCTTGCGTCTGAGGCTAAAATTTTCCTCCCTCAGATCCTCATTCTCGAGCTCAAGTTTCATTATCCTTTTGCATAGTGATGCCTTGTTGTCCTGCAAAAAACATGGTGGGATAGATTGGACCTTAGGAAGGATTGACTTCTTGAATTCCACATGCATATCACCAGGTTGAGGTAGTGGATCGTCCTCTTCATCGGAGCTTGTCTCCTCCTTCCTCTTTGGATCATAGTCTTCTTCTTCCTCTGTGGTCCAGCCATAATGTTCCACATCACCATATACTTTTGGGTTTGCAATATAATCAGCCATGTGGCTCTCTCCCTCCGAATCTTGAGACGACATCTTGTTCCAAATCTGCAATGTGAACAGCTCAAACGAAAAACAGAGGATATTTAATGGATACGGTGGTCAAAACCTTCGGGAGTATATATAATGAATTTTTACCGACCAAAATACGTAACATACAAGAAAATGGAGTCTGGAGGCACACGAGGTGCCCACGAGATAGAAGCGCGCCCTACTGGGGCGCCCTCCTCTCTCGTGGGAGCCTTTGTGTCCCTTCGGACTACTTCTTTCTTCCTAAAATTCTTAAATAATCCAAAACTGATAAAAATTGCCATTAGAGTTGTTTTGGAGTCGGTTTACTTACCGTACCGCATTACCTATACCTTTTCAAGTCTGGAACGTTCTGGAAAGTGTCTCTTATGTATTCCTCAGGGGTTATGGTTTCAATAATATTAGTTTCAACATTGACAGGATTACCTGAAATATAATGTTTAATTCTTTGCCCGTTTACGACCCTCGGATTTGTGCCTTCGAAGTTGTTGATTATTATAGCACCAGAACGATAGACCTCCTCGATAACGTAGGGACCTTCCCATTTTGAGAGAAGTTTTCCTGCAAAAAATCTTAAATGAGAGTTGAACAATAACACATAATCTCCTACGTTAAACTCACGCTTTTGTATCCTCTTATCATGCCCGGTTTGAATTTTTCTTTGAAAATCTTGGCATTCTCATATGCTTGGGTTCTCCATTCATCAAGTGAGCTAATATCAAACAACCTCTTCTCACCAAAGAAGTTTGAAGTCATAATCGAGCTCTTTAATAGCCCAATATGCTTTATGTTCAAGTTCAAGAGGTAAATGACATGCTTTTCCATAAACCATCTTATATGGAGACATACCCATAGGATTTTTGTATGCAGTTCTATAGGCCCATAATGCATCATCAAGTTTTTTGGACCAATTCTTTATAGATCTATTCACAGTCTTTTGCAAAATTAATTTGAGCTCTCTGTTGCTCAACTCTACTTGACCACTAGACTGCGGGTGATAGGGAGATGCGATTCTATGATTGACATCATACTTAGCAAGCATCTTACGGAAAGCACCATGAATAACGTGTGAACCACCATCAGTCATAAGATATCTAAGGACTCCAAACCTCGGAAAAATAACTTATTTAGGCATTTTAATAGAAGTGTTATGATCAGCACTACTAGTTGGAATAGCTTCTACCCACTTAGAAACGTAATCAACAGCAACTAGAATATGTGTATAACCATTGGAGGCAGGAAAAGGTCCCATATAATCAAAGCCCCAAACATCAAACGGTTCAATAACCAGAGAATAATTCATAGGCATTTCTTGACGTCTACTAATGTTACCTATTCTTTGACATTCATCACAAGATAAGACAAACTTACGAGCATCTTTGAAAATAGTAGGCCAATAAAAACCAGATTGTAGTACCTTGTGTGCAGTTCTATCTCCAGCGTGATGTCCTCCATAGGATTCAGAGTGACACTTGCGTAGGATTTGTTCATGTTCATGCTCAGGCACACAACGTCTAATAATACCATCTACTCCTTCTTTATAAAGGTGTGGATCATCCCAGAAGTAATGTCTTAAATCGTAAAAGAACTTTTTCTTTTGCTGGTATGTGAAACTAGGCGGTATATATTTAGCGACAATGTAATTAGCATAATCAGCATCCCAAGGAGCGATCTGAGAAGCATTGACAACCGCTAATTGTTCATCGGAAAACTATCATTAATAGGCGTTGGGTCATCAAGAACATTCTCTAACCTAGACAAGTTGTATGCAACGGGTTCTCATCTCCCTTTCTATCAATAATATGCAAGTCAAATTCTTGGAGGAAGAGAACCCATCTAATGAGTCTAGGCTTAGCATTCTTCTTTTCCATAAAGTATTTAATAGCAGCATGATCAGTGTGAATAGTAACTTTGGAATCAACAATATAAGGTCTAAACTTATCACATGCAAACACAACTGCTAAGAATTCTTTTTCAGAGTAGCATAGTTTCTCTGGGCAAGATCAAGAGTTTTACTAGCATACTGGATAACATTCAATTTCTTATCGACTCTTTGCCCTAAAACAACACCTACAAAGATAATCACTAGCATCGCACATAATTTCAAAAGGTAAATTCCAATCAGGTGGCTGAACAATAGGTGCAGTGATCAAGGCTTTCTTAAGTGTTTCGAATGCTTCCAAACAATCATCATCAAAGAGAAAAGGAATATCTTTTGCAATAAATTAGTCAGAGGCCTAGAGATTTTAGAAAAGTCCTTAATGAACCTCCTATAAAAGCCGGCATGACCAAGGAAACTTCTTATACCTTTTATGTCCTTGGGACATGGCATCTTTTCAATAGCATCAACTTTGGCTTTATCAACTTCAATACCTCTCTCGGAGATCTTGTGCCCCAAGACAATGCCTTCATTAACCATAAAGTGACACTTTTCCCAATTCAGGACGAGACTAGTGTCTTCGCATCTCTGCAAAACTCGATCAAGGTTGCTCAAACAATCATCAAAAAAGGATCCATAGACGGAGAAGTCATCCAAGAATACCTCACAAATATTTTCACAAAAATCAGAAAATATAGCCATCATGCATCTTTGAAAGGTAGCAGGTGCATTACATAAACCAAAAGGCATACATCTATAAGCAAAAGTACCAAAAGGGCAAGTAAAAGTAGTTTTAGATTAATCCTTTGCTGACACAGGTATCTGAGAGAAGCCAGAATAACCATCTAGAAAGCAAAAATGTGTGTGTTTGGATAGCCTTTCTAGCATTTGATCAATAAAAGGTAAAGGGTAATGATCTTTCTTAGTAGCTTTATTTGCTATATCCTATAACCTGTAATAACTCTTTGCGGGATCAATTCATCTTTATCATTAGGAACAACGGTAATACCTCCCTTTTTGGGGACACAATGGACAGGTCTTACCCATTCACTATCAGCAACTGGATAAATAATACCTGCCTCAAGGAGTTTTAGAATCTCCTTTCTTACCACCTCCTTCATTTTGGGATTTAATCGTCTTTAAGGGTCTCTAACTGGTTTGGCATCTTTCTCCACTGAAATTTTGTGTTGACATAATGTGGGAATAATGCCCTTAAGATCGTCCATAGTATATCCAATAGCAGCTCGGTGCTTCTTCAGAGTTTTCAATAATCTTTCTACTTCTTTCTCTGAAAGGTTAGCACTAATAATAACAGGATATATTTCTTTTTCATCAAGATAAGCATACTTAAGATTATCGTAAAGGTTTGAGTTCAAACACGGATCCCCCTTGGTGGAGGGATCCCCAAGAATTTCAACGGGAAGGTTATGTTTCAAAGATAGGTTCTTGTTTAAGGAACACTTCATCTATTTCTTCCCTTTCCTTCATAAACATATCGTTTTCATGGTCTAGCAAATATTGTTCTAACGGATCAGTTGGAGGAACATCAATGGAAGCAAGACCAATAATTTCATCCTTACTAGGTGGTTCCCTTTCACGAGGTTGTCTACTAAACTTAGCGAAATTAAACTCATGAGACATACCATCTATGCCAACATTGACAATATTCTTTTCACAATTAATCTTAGCACTAGCAGTATTCAAGAAGGGTCTACCAAAAATAATGGGACAAAAATCATCTTGTGGGGAACCAAGGACAAGAAAATCAGCAGGTTATTTAATCTTCCCACACAAGACTTCAACATCTCTAATAATCCCAATAGGTTTAATGGTATCCCTATTGGCAAGCTTAATAGTAACATCAATGTCCTCTAATTCAACGGGTGCAATATCGTGCATAATTTCTTTATAAAGATCATAAGGTATCGCACTAGCACTAGCACCCATATCACATAAGCCATGATAAAAATGATCTCCTATTTTAACAGAAATAACAGGCATGCCTACAACAGGTCTACGTGTCTTAGTATCGGGTCTAGCAATATTAGCAGTCTCACCCAACAAAGAAATAACATGCCCATCTAAGTCCTCATCCAAGAGATCTTTAACCATAGCAATACTAGGTTCAACATTAATTTGCTCAGGAGATTTATAAGTCCTAGTATTACTCTTACAAACAACAGTCGAAGCTTTAGCATGATCTTTTATCCTAACAGGAAAAGGAGGTTTTTCAACATAAGCAGTAGGAACAAATAGGATCACTATATGTAATAGTTTTCTCTTCGACTGTAATAGGTGCAACTACTTTCACTTCAACAGGAGGATTATATTTAAACCACTTCTCTTTAGGGAGATCAACGTGGGTAGAAAAAGATTCACAAAAAGTAGCTACTATCTCAGAGTCAAGTCCATACTTAGCGCTAAATCCACGAAAAGCATCGGTATCCATAAAAGATTTAACACAATTGAACTTAGGTGTCATACCTGACTCCTTACCATCGTCGGAACCCCAATCTTCCGAGTTGCGTTTAATTCTTTCCAATAAGTCCCATTTGAAATCAATAGTCTTCAGCATATAAGAACCAAAGACAGAAGTATCGAGCAGGTTGCGATTATCAAGAGAAAGCCGAGCATAAAAATTCTGAATAATCATTTCCCGAGAGAGCTCATGATTGGGCATGAATATAACATTGACTTAAGCCTCCCCCAAGCTTGAGCGATGCTTTCTCCTTCACGAGGCCAGAAATTATATATGTAATTACGATCACGATGAACAAGATGCATAGGATAGAACTTCTGGAAAAATTCCAACTTCAAACGCTTATATTTCCAAGATCCCGTATCATCACATAGCCTATACCATGTCAACGCATCTCCCTTCAAAGATAAAGGGAAGACCTTCCTTTTGATAACATCATCGGGAATACCTGCAAGCTTAAATAATCCACAAACTTCATCCGCAAAGATAAGATGTAAGTCGGGATGCAATGTTCCGTCTACTGCAAAAGGATTAGCTAGCAGTTTTTTTATCATACCCGAAGGAATCTCAAAGTGAATATTTTCATAAAGTTCAGTAGGTTGAGGAGCATCTCTTTGCTCTTCTGGTTGGGGCAAAGATACCCCAAACAGGCCCCTCAAAGGATTAGTTTCCATAGTGACAAGTAACAGAAAATTTCAGCACACTATATAAATGTTTCCTTACCAAGTTCCACTCACCAAAAGCGCTACACTCGCCGGCAATGGCGCCGGAAAAGAGTCTTGATGACCCACAAGTATAGGGGATCTATCGTAGTCCTTTCGATAAGTAAGAGTGTCGAACCAAACGAGGAGCAGAAGGAAATGATAAGCGGTTTTCAATAAGGTTTTCTCTGCAAGCACTGAAATAGTAGGTGATAGATAGTTTTGTGATAAGATAAATAGTAACGAGCAAAAATTAAATAAAGTAAATAAAGTGCAGCAAGGTGGCCCAATCCTTTATGTAGCAAAGGATAAGCCTGGACAAATTCTAATAATGAAGAAGGAGCTCACGAGGACACATTGGGAATTATCGTCAAGCTAGTTTTCATCACGTTCATAAGATTCGCGTTCGGTACTTTGATAATTTGATATGTGGGTGGACCGACACGTGGGTGCTGTCCTAACTTGGAAAAGCATCCCACTTATGACTAAATCTATTGCAAGCATCCGCAACTACAAAAAGGAGTATTAAGGTAAACCTAACCACAACATTAAACATATGGGTCCATATCAGCCCCTAACGAAGCAATGCATAAACTAGGGTTTAAGCTTCTGTCACTCTAGCAACCCATCATCTACTTATTACTTCCCTATGCCTTCCCCTAGGCCCAAATAATGGTGAAGTGTCATGTAGTCGACGTTCACATAACACCCCTAGAGGAAAGACAACATACATCTCATCAAAATATCGAATCTAATACCAAATTCACATGACTACTAATAGCAAGACTTCACCCATGTCCTCAGGAACAAACGTAACTACTCACAAAGCATATTCATGTTCATAATTAGAGGAGTAATAATATGCATAAAGGATCTGAACATATGATATTCCACCAAGTAAACCAACTAGCATCAACTACAAGGAGTAATCAACACTACTAGCAACCCACAGGTACCAATTTGTGGTTTTGATACAAGATTGGATACAAGAGATGAACTAGGATTTTGAGAGGAGATGGTGCTGGTGAAGATGTTTATGGAGATTGACCCCCTCTCAATGAGAGGATCGTTGGTGATGACGTTGGTGATGATTTCCCCCTCCCGGGGGAAGTTTCCCCGGCAGAACAGCTCCGCCAGAGCCCTAGATTGATTCCGCCAAGGTTCCGCCTCGTGGCGGCGGAGTTTCGTCCCATAAGCTTGCCGACGATTTTTTCCAGGGTAAAAGTGATGATATAGCAGAATATGGATGCCAGAGGCCCACCAGGGGGCCCGGGAGATAGGGGGCGCGCCCTATAGGGGGGCCTCTCTCCTGGACAGGGTGTGGGCCCCCTGGCCTATTTCTTTTGCTCATAAATTCTTATAAAATCCAAAAAGTTGTTTCGTGGAGTTTCAGGACTTTTGGAGTTGTGCAGAATAGGTTTCCAACGTTTTTTCCTTTTCCATCCAGAATTCCAGCTGCCGGCATTCCCCCTGTTCATGGTAAACCTTGTAAAATAAGAGAGAATAGCCATAAGTATTGAGATATAATGTGTAATAACAGCCCATAATGCAATAAATATTGATATAAAAGCATGATGCAAAATGGACGTATCACTCCACGGCTAGGGCGCTCCTGGGAGCCATCGCCTGCCCGTGAGAGATCTTTCGAGGTCTCTGCGTGGCGGCGAGCCCTCTCTTTTTTTTGCAGGCTTGGTTGCAGCTCCCTTGTTACGAGTAGTTCTCGACCTAGAGCTCTGCTCACCGGCCATGGAAACGACGGACGAAAAAGAAGCACTTATGAGGAGGAAAGGTAGAGTAATTTTCGGTTAGGTAGTTCCCCTTTTTATAACCTAAGTACTAGCACTAGTAATACTAATACCTGCATAGTGGGAACACGTTCAGGTTTGGTACATACTAGTAGGTGTGAGCAGGCTTTCGAATGTGATGGGAACAAGGTAAAGATTAATTGATGGTTTTGGTTTCGAGGCCCGAAATGGCTCCCGATGAGTTTAGCGGAACATAAATTTCAAGTACTACAATGCTCAAATGCGTAAATATTATGTTACTGTCAAAAATTGGCATAAAATACGAAGGAGACCAATGGAAGTACTACTAGAAACCCACGATTTAACTACTCGCATGCGCGCAGTGGAGTAATAATGTCTTTCTTCCGCCCTCACGTCCACTCAATTTGCATGCCTATATTAATTGACCATCAATGAAGTGAACGACTTTACACGCGTCAAATTATCACATGGGGTGGATCTTGGTACAAAATTGCATCCACTTGTGTACCCGCATGTGCGTGCGAGGGAATGAGTGTGTGCATGGCGTGCGTGCACATCTTTGCTTTGTGCATGTACCGCCAGTATGGCTCAGGGAGGACGTGTACATTCTTCTGGAACCAGCAGCACGTCACTGATCAATCCACGCAAGGAGGTCGCGACAACACCTCGACATGTGCCACGTGGCTTCATGAACTGTAAGAGAGACACCGTGTAGCGTGCCATTGGTATTCTAATTTACGTGTTTTGCACATACTCAAAGTACTAGTAAGGTACACGTGCATTGCACGCATCAGATTTTGCAACCAAATTATGAATAAATACCACACTATAGCATGTAAGCTCTGAGTCATATATGCGTGATGTAGCCCTTCGTTTAATTCTTATAGTTCATCTCATTCAAAATCAATTAGTTTTTATAAAAAAGCTAAGAACGCGTGAATAGGAAAAACATGGGATTATAGTGGAATGTCGTCTTGAATCCTACAGGATTGTACGAGTGTTTTATTGTGCATAGAAAAAACGCAGAATTCTTACAAAGAGGTTTGAGTGGATGGGATGTTTCCTATGAAATATAGTGCAAATGAATCATACGGAAAAATTCCTATGGTTTACAATCCTACGAATCAACAACCAAGATAGGAAAAATTCCTAATGATTAGAATCGTCCAAAATTCCTTTGAGAATCCTTTGAATCAAAGAAGCCCTTAATCTATTTTATGATTCATGGAATTGTGCGTTGTAAAGCATAAAGTAAAAACAAATAATGGCAATTCAACTAGAAAAAGTTTGGCCAGTTATGATACGGAAGATTCTAGAACAAAAGAGAACCACTGTTGTTTTGAGGTTTGTGCATTATGCTTAAGTTCAACCATGGAGTCTGCTAGATTGTACATGTGGCAAAATCTGGTGGGGGACTAGAAGATGGTGCGAGGGGCCTAGTGGAGGGAGACTATGAAGGAATGCACAAGTGCGAGATCGATATTTAAAGAGAGGGGGCGAACACGTGCGCTGTTGCACGCAGTGGCAGAGCCAAGAAAAATAAATGAGCTAGGGGGCAAAGCATTGCTAATACTTTACGAGGAGGGTCAATTCATGAAATTAAACCTTTTTTAGCAGCAATTGTCTAATGATCACATTTATATTAGCCTCGATATATAGTGATGTTAGGGGGGCCCTTACTGCCGCTGTCTTCGCCATTGTGCACGCGTCTGAGAGATGAAGCGGAAGGCATGGATGATGAGAGGGGGACGTTAGATATATAATTAATGTGGGTGTATTAGCTATTTATGTTAATCCTATATAGAGAGGTATAGATTGATCGATGTGGACGTGGGAAAGAGGGTGAGACCTCACTGGATATATTGATTGATCAGCTTGTGTGGAAAACTACGAAAGACCTAGCTATATACACACATACATAGAGGAACATCGATCGTTGTGCATGCACGCGTGAGAGATAAAGAATGCCCGGTATGATGGAGAGGGGGATGTGTGTGGGTGTGTGCCTTCATGGGAGACCGACCTGCAGAAAAAGATTGCATGCGTGCGATAGATAATTTCGACTGGTAGTGTGTGTGCATGCATGCACAAGAGAAAGTTAGTGGTACAATTATAAAGAGAAGACTACTGTGTGGGTGTAAAAGAATAGGTGAGGTCATAATCAATGTAAAGTTGAATTCAAATATTTGAATAAGAGATCCTGATGTTTGAAACCCATTCATGCATGAATGTAACGGAGATCAGCGTGGTGTGGTTTGGAAACGAGCATGTTGTAATGTATACACATTGAATAACGTCAGACTGATTTGAATTTGAGATACCGATGGCAGACATCATTTGCCCATGTTGCATCCGTGCATGGACACACTATTCTAATTGGAGATGATGGGCGGCTTTCGCATCACATATCTATATCTATACCCCTATATATATTATATTATATTTTTTTTATTGTGTGCGGATAACTTTAACTTTGAAAGATGGTCGTTGGATGAGGCGAATCCGATGGTCCAAAGATGGCTAATTTGAGCACTATTGGCTGTTGGATATCATCTAGATTCCACCAGATTTTGCCACATGTATAATCTAGAAGACTCCATGGTTGAACTTAAGCATAATGCACAAACATCAAAACACAAGCACTTCTTATTTGTTCTAGAATCTTCCGTATCAGAATTGCCCAAATGTTTTTCTACATTATTTTCCATTATTTGTTTTTACTTTATGTCTTACAACGCACAATTCCTTGAATCTTAAAATAGATTAGCTTTCTTATAAAAACTAGATGATTTTGAATGAAATGAACTATAAGAATTAAACGAACATCTACATCATGCATATATGACTCAAAGCTTGCATGCTATAATGTGGTATTTATTCATAATTTGGTTGCCAAATCTCATGCGTGCAATGCACGTGTACCTTACTCTAATCTAAATGGTGTTTGTGTGTGTGTTGTGCGTGTTGAGGTGCAAATTGTCTTTTTTTCTGGTCTCACGTTAAGCTTGTTCTTCCGAAATTTCAAGTCGCGCCTTGTTATGCCGAAAATTGAAGCTAGCGTCTCTCTCTATCGTGCTGCGAAACTCCCGCCTCTTCAACCCGCGCCTTTTTAGCCCGAAATATTTAAGATATATCTTTGTCTCGCTGTGCTCGGCAACTCCCTCCATCTCAACCCACGCCTTGCTACTCCGAAATTACAACGCGCGCAAAAACTCCCACCTCCAGTGAAATCCCGACACGCGAAATGCCCGTGGTACCCCTGAACGGAAAGAACCGCCTCAAATCGGTGGGGGGTACTTTTGTAACTTACCCCACATTTCGGACAAGCGCGTCTCTAAGCCATGGTTCCCCACTGCCATCCCATCCGCCCACCCATTCATACACCGAGGCCGCGAAAACCCGCGACGAAACCCCACACCCTGCTCCATCCGACACCCAGCCGGAGCCTCTTCCCCGACGATGTCGTCCACAACAACACCTCGACGTCCCTCATCCATCGTACCGGATGAGGATCTGTCGTCGATCTTATCGTCCCGCCGGTTTAGCCACCCCGTCCTCCACCTCCAAGGAGCTGCCCCGATGTTCCCCTCATCTTTCGCGCCACCTCCATTCCCACACCGCTGTCTTCACCTGCACCACCGGAAGAGCATCATCATCACCATTTCCTCGGATGAAGCTGCGGCCTAATCGGGCGCCACCAAAGAGGTTGTTCACTAATCGCCGCATTTTTCTTCTTGATTCGATCTCACGGTGCTGCCGGCGCTTGGTCCCGAGCCGACACGGCGTGGCTCCATCCACGGCGGCGTTGCCGGCCACTTCCTCCACGGCGTCGCTCCCTCGGCGGCGACGTCCACATCAGTAGGAGTTGTTGCTGCTTGAGCTCTCGCTCGCACTGCTGCTCTGCTCTTGCTCTCGGTCCCCTGCCTGGTCTGCTCTTCCTATTGCTCTTGCTCATGATGCTGCTCTCGCTCTTGCTCTTGCTTGCGATGCTGCTCCGATTTGGCTACACTTCAGTCGACTGAATCAACTTTTGGGTCAGTCGATTTTCAAGGGGTGGGCTCGCCGGGGTGAAGGAAGAACCAGCCGCAGCGGGGAGGGGGGCTCGCCGGAGAGGTACCCCACTATCTATCTTAGGGTTCAGGATGGGGGCGGCGGTCGCCGGCGGTGGCGGTGCGTTGGCGGGGCGGTGGCGTGGGGATCGCTGGAGAAAAACTCGGCACGTGGGGACCTAGAGGGATGGCCGGGGCAGCGGCGGACCAGCTGTGGGGAGTGCTGGCGGCGGGCGGCGACCGCCGTCGCGGCAGGGGGGCTGCTGTTTGGCCGGTGGTGGTGGCGACTTCGAGGTGGAGGTTGAAGATGAACCGCAGCCCTTGATTTCATATCCAACGGCTGGAAAATCGATCGACCAGAGATGAAAAAGTCGGTCGACCGACGTAGCCTCACCTTGCTAGTGCGTTCAGTTTCGATGACAACATTCAGTTTGAAAGCAAAATTCAGTTTTGACGATTAGGTTCAGTTTCCACAGTTAAGTTCAGTTTCGGCAGTTAAGTTCAGAGATGAGCGGCTGATGTATTTTACATCTAGCACTTTGTGGTTATGTATTTTACGTCATGTATTGGAGATGCTATTAGAATTCCACTCAGGTTAACGTTGTTCGTTGTCTCTCTTGTCCTGCTTCAGCCTCGGCGTCGTACAACTCACCGGAGCTGCTCCAACGACGAAACCCTCCATCACAGCGGAGTAGTACCTCGGGCTCCATCTCCAGACGCCTAAGATCTTCTTCCCCTCCTCCGACAGCAAAGTCAGCCGGAGCATCCTCACCAGCCAACCCAATCACGCTGAGATCGACATGGCTTCGCCAAAGAGGTTGTACACTTGTTGCATCTCTTTTTTACTCTACATGTTATATATATTGTCCACTGAGCACTCGTAGTAACGGGAAATACGATTATTTTATCCTACTATATGACAAGCAGTGAGGTACCAGGCAACTTAGCTATCCGTGATGGACTCTTTTGAACGCCATCATTATTTATCTCTGCGCATTTGAGCTGTGCATTTGTCGATGGGCCTGGGAGTTGAGCTAGTATGGCAGTGGCCTGGGTCCAAAGTAATAGAAGTAGAACAAAAATATTTTTTTAGTGTAGGATTTTCCTTGGTCAAGCCTGCCTACTAGAATCACCAGTGCTTGAAAGGAAAAGTGAATGAAAAACATAGGAATTGGAAAGTTTCCTATGGTACTACTTTTCATGAATTTGGTGCAAAGGAATGGAGCAAAAAAAACTATAGGGTTTGTTCCTTTAGTGTCTCCTTGAAAGAAAAACCGTAGGAATTCTAATTTCCACTTCTCCTCCTTTTCATATTCCTATTCATCAAGCACAAGACTAAGAGATAGTAGCATAATAGCATTATAACCGTACATTTTCTTGTGGTTTGACTTAATCTCACCATGCTTTTTTGCATCCTGTGATCTTCCAATTGTTGTGAATCAAACACCCAGATTGGCAAAAATCCTGTGTTTTTAAATTCTCTATTTTGCACGTGCATTCCTATCCTATTCCTGTCTATTTCCTATCCCTACATTGTTAGAATCCTCAAATTCAAACAAGCCCTTACTCAATTACTTCTGCTACAGATATGTGTCAAAGAAAACCTTGTGTGGTTTGTCCTGCTCTGTAAGCGTATGTTCCACCCCAGCTCACCTGCTCCAATGACGGAAGGGTTCACCACAGCGAGGATCCGCTCTCCAGACTGTCTTTCGCCGCCTCGGATCTTCTTCCCGCCGCGGCAGCCACGACAACTGCATTACCATCATCAATCGAGAAGATGACCTTGAGGACTACGGGTCCGCAAGAGAGGTCGCACTCTTCCGTGTTCCGCCACGTTATGCGTCGCTTAATATGATGACCGAGTCAGGTCCAAACTAATGCTGAAACTTGAGTCAGGTCCAAACTAATGCTGAAACTTGAGTTTTTAAATGGTTGTGGGGTACATATTGGTGCAGCAATCAGTACTATCTGTCTACTATCTGGTTAATCTCCGGTGTCTACTATGAGTTTCATGTTGGGTGCGAACAAACATTAAAGGAGCCATTATATGTATTTTTTAACTAAAGCTATTATCTGCCTGCTATCATTGGTTTTGGGTCTATCCACAGTTTGCTACCATCACTCTGGATTTGTGCATGCACTCCTTACATAATATCACTATGTTTTATTCCTATGCATGCCAGTTATTGTACACAATGGAACTTATCATGTAGAGAAAAAGAGACGAGCCTTGCATGGCAATAAAATTTCATGCAGACGTCGTTCCATGGTGGGCGCAAAGGCAGCCCCCCTCCACCCATTCGGATCGTAATCAAGAGGAAGATAACTGTTTTGAGGGGGATTCAGAAGGAGAAGACCACTCCTATTTACCCCATGAGGTCTTCGCTCTAACTTGGCATGCTGATGTTGGTAATATCATGCATATGGTGCCTTGCATTGCTTACTGTATACATTAAAGATGTCATCTGCTTAGTTTAGACATGCATATATGACTCAAAGCTTGCATGCTATAATGTGGTATTTATTCATAATTTGGTTGCCAAATCTCATGCGTGCAATGCACGTGTACCTTACTCTAATCTAAATGCTGTTTGTGTGTGTGTTGTGCGTGTTGAGGTGCAAATTGTCTTTTTTTCTGGTCTCACGTTAAGCTTGTTCTTCCGAAATTTTAAGTCGCGCCTTGTTATGCCGAAAATTGAAGCTAGCGTCTCTCTCTATCGTGCTGCGAAACTCCCGCCTCTTCAACCCGCGCCTTTTTAGCCCGAAATATTTAAGATATATCTTTGTCTCGCTGTGCTCCGACAACTCCCTCCATCTCAACCCACGCCTTGCTACTCCGAAATTACAACGCGCGCAAAAACTCCCACCTCCTGTGAAATCCCGACACGCGAAATGCCCGTGGTACCCCTGAACGGAAAGAACCGGCTCAAATCGGTGGGGGGTACTTTTGTAACTTACCCCACATTTCGGACAAGCTCGTCTCTAAGCCATGGTTCCCCACTGCCATCCCATCCGCCCACCCATTCATACACCGAGGCCGCGAAAACCCGCGACGAAACCCCACACCCTGCTCCGTCCGCCACCCAGTTGGAGCCTCTTCCCCGACGATGTCGTCCACAGCAACACCTCGACGTCCCTCATCCATCGTACCGGATGAGGATCCGTCGTCGATCTCATCGTCCCGCCGGTTTAGCCACCCCGTCCTCCACCTCCAAGGAGCTGCCCCGATGTTCCCCTCATCTTTCGCGCCACCTCCATTCCCACACCGCTGTCTTCACCTGCACCACCAGAAGAGCATCATCATCACCGTTTCCTCGGATGAAGTTGCGGCCTAATCGGCGCCACCAAAGAGGTTGTTCACTAATCGCCGCATTTTCTTCTTGATTCGATCTCACGGTGCTGCCGTCGCTTGGTCCCGAGCCGACACGGCGTGGCTCCATCCACGGCGGCGTTGCCGGCCACTTCCTCCACGGCGTCGCTCCCTCGGCGGCGACGTCCACATCAGTAGGAGCTGTTGCTGCTTTAGCTCTCGCTCGCACTACTGCTCTGCTCTTGCTCTCGGTCCCCTGCCTGGTCTGCTCTTCCTATTGCTCTTGCTCGTGCTGCTGCTCTCGCTCTTGCTCTTGCTTGTGATGCTGCTCCGATTTGGCTACACTTCAGTCGACTGAATCAACTTTTGGGTCAGTCGATTTTCAAGGGGTGGGCTCATTGGGTGAAGGAAGAACCAGCCGCTGGGGGGTGGGGGGCTCGCCGGAGAGGTACCCCACTATCTATCTTAGGGTTCAGGATGGGGGCGGCGGTCGCCGGCGGTGGCGGTGCGTTGGCGGGGCGGTGGCGGTGCGTTGGCGGGGCGGTGGCGTGGGAATCGCTGGAGAAAAACTCGGCACGTGGGGACCTAGAGGGATGGTCGGGGCGGCGGCGGACCAGCTGTGGGGAGTGCTTTCGGGGCGGGCGGGGCGGCGCACCGCCGGCCGCGGGCGGCGGGGGGCTGCAGTTTGGCCGGTGGTGGCTGGCGGCTCAGGGGGGTGGAGGTGGAAGATGAACCGCAGGCCCTTGATTTCATATCCAACGGCTGGAAAATCGACTAACCAGAGATGAAAAAGTCAGTCGACCGACGTGTAGCCTCACCTTGCTAGTGCGTTCAGTTTCGACAACAGAATATTCAGCCAAAGCAAAATTCAGTTTCGACAGTTAGGTTCGATTTGACGCTTAAGTTCAGTTTGACAGCTTAAGTTCAGAGATGAGCGGCTGATGTATTTTACATCTAGCACTTTGTGGTTATGTATTTTACGTCATGTATTGGAGATGCTATTAGAATTCCACTCAGGTTAACGTTGTTCGTTGTCTCTCTTGTCCTGCTACAGCCTCAAGGCGTCATTACAACTCACGGAGCTGCTCCAACGGCGAAACCCTCCATCACAGCGGAGCAGTACCTCGGCTCCATCTCCAGCGCCTAAGATCTTCTTCCCTCCTCCGACAAAGAAAGTCAGCCGGAGCATCCTCACCGCCAACCCAATCACGCCGACATCGACATGGCTTCGCCAAAGAGGTTGTACACTTGTTGCATCTCTTTTTACTCTACATGTTATATATATTGTCCATCGAGCACTCGTAGTAACGGGAAATACGATTATTTATCCTACTATATGACAAGCGGTGAGGTACTGTGCAACTTAGCTATCCGTGATGGACTCTTTTGAACGCCATCATTATTTATCTCTGCGCATTTGAGCTGTGCATTTGTCGATGGGCCTGGGAGTTGAGCTAGTATGGCAGTGCCCTGGGTCCAAAGTAATAGAAGTAGAACAAAAATATTTTTTTAGTGTAGGATTTTCCTTGGTCAAGCCTGCCTACTAGAATCACCAGTGCTTTTAAGGAAAAGTGAATGAAAAACATAGGAATTGGAAAGTTTCCTATGGTACTACTTTTCGTGAATTTGGTGCAAAGGAATGGAGCAAAGTAAAACTATAGGGTTTGTTCCTTTAGTGTCTCCTTGAAAGAAAAACCGTAGGAATTCTAATTTCCACTTCTCCTCCTTTTCATATTCCTATTCATCAAGCACGAGACTAAGAGATAGTAGCATAATAGCATTATAACCGTACATTTTCTTGTGGTTTGACTTAATCTCACCATGCTTTTTTGCATCCTGTGATCTTCCAATTGTTGTGAATCAAACACCCAGATTGGTAGAAATCCTGTGTTTTTAAATTCTCTATTTTGCACGTGCATTCCTATCCTATTCCTGTCTATTTCCTATCCCTACATTGTTAGAATCCTCAAATTCAAACAAGCCCTTACTCAATTACTTACACTTGAGATATGTGTCAAAGAAAACCTTGTGTGGTTTGTCCTGCTCTGCGGCGCTTATGTTCCACCCCAGCTGCTCCAATGATGGAAGGGTTCACCACAGCAAGGATCCGCTCTCCAGACTGTCTTTCGCCGCCTCAGATCTTCTTCCCCGCCGCCGGCAGCCACGACAACTGCATTACCATCATCAACTGAGAAGATGACCTTGAGGACTACACGGGTCCGCAAGAGAGGTCGCACTCTTCCGTGTCTGCTTACGTTATGCGTCGCTTAATATGATGACCGAGTCAGGTCCAAACTAATGCTGAAACTTGAGTCAGGTCCAAACTAATGTTGAAACTTGAGTTTTTAAATGGTTGTGGGGTACATATTGGTGCAGCAATCAGTACTATCTGTCTACTATCTGGTTAATCTCCGGTGTCTACTATGAGTTTCATGTTGGGTGCGAACAAACATTAAAGGAGCCATTATATGTTGGGTGCGATTGTGAGGATCCGTTCGACTACGTTGGGTCATCTACTTCATGGACTCGTTCTTCTTCCTAGCGGGATTTCAGGCAAGATGACCGTCACCTTGGATCTCATTACTATCATTGCTATGCTAGTTGCTTCACTCTTTCGCTATGCCGCGTTACCTACCACTTGCTTACCAAGCCTCCCAAATTGCCATGAACCTTTAACCTTTGTCACCCTTCCTAGCAAACCGGTGTTTGGCTATGTTACCTATTTGCTCAGCCCCTCTTATAGCGTTGCTAGTTGCAGGTGAAGATGAAGATTGCTCCATGTTGGATTATGTTTATGTTGGGATATCACAATATCTCTTATATTATTAATGCATCTATATACTTGGTAAAGGGTGGAAGGCTCGGCCTTATGCATGGTGTTTTGTTCCACTCTTGTCGCCTGATTTCCGTCATATCGGTATTATGTTCCCGGATTTTGCATCCCTAACGCGGTTGGGTGATTTATGGGACCCCTTGACAGTTCGCCTTGAATAAAACTCCTCCAAAGAAGGCCCAACCTTGATTTTACCATTTGCCTCACCACCACCTATACCTTTCCCTTGGGTCGGCCAACCCGTGGGTCATCTTTATTTTACCCCCCCCCCCCCCGGGCCAGTGCTCCTCTGAGTGCTGGTCCAAACCGAGCGATGTCCGGCGCCCCCTAGGCATCCAGGGTCTATGCCAACCCGTCGTCTTGCTCATCCGGTGTGCCCCGAGAACGAGATATGTGCAGCTCCTATCGGGATTTGTCTTGTTTTACCATTGTCGAAATGTCTTGTAAACGGGATTCCGAGACTGATCGGGTCTTCCCGGGAGAAGGAATATCCTTCGTTGATCGCGAGAGCTTATCATGGGCTAAGTTGGGACACACCTGCAGGGTATAAACTTTTGAGAGCCGTTCCCGCGGTTATGTGGCAGATGGGAATTTGTTAATATCCGGTTGTAGTAAACTTGAAGTAAACTCTTCTAGAATACACCAACCATGTGCGTAACCGTGATGGTCTCTTTTCGGGGTTGTTCGAGAGGAGAACACGGTTTTTGGGTTATGTTTGACGTAAGTAGGAGTACAGGATCACTTCTTGATCATTACTAGTTGGCGACCGCTTGCTTTGCTTCTCTCATCGCTCCTATTTGCGTAAGTTAGCCACCATACATGCTTAGTCGCTGCTGCAACCTCACCACTTTACCCCTTCCTTACCAATTAAGCTTTGCTAGTCTTGATACCCATGGTAATGGGATTGCTGAGTCCTCGTGGCTCGCAGATTACTACAACAACAGTTGCAGGTACAGGTTACGCGATGATCATGACGCGAGAGCGATGTTTGCTTGTTTTGGGAGTTCTCCTTCTGCTTCTTCTTCGATCAGGGGATAGGTTCCAGGTCGGCAGCCTGGGCTAGCAGGGTGGATGTCGTTTGAGTTTCTGTTTATGTTACATCCGTAGTCGGATGTTGATCTTGTATATGATGTATTGTTGTATTCTTGTGACATTGTATGTCTTGGTTGTATCCCCACTATTATGTAATGTTGATGTAATGATATCCACCTTGCAAAAGCGTCTTCAAAATGCGCTTCTATCCTTGGTGGGACCTTCGAGTTCCTTTAGGATAGGGTCGCATCTTGGGCGTGACACCGAAGGACTGAGGAAGTCCCTGCAGAATTCAGATGCATACTTTCTGGTGCAACAGCGAGCGCTAGAGGACTTAAGCGCCAAACAAGAGAAAGTTAATAAGCTTGCTAAGCATCTTGCCAGCATTATGGGTACCAGGATATTGTTTCTTGAGCTCTTCAAGTGGTTTCAGTTCTGCACTTGTTTTGTCTGCGCGTTTATATGTCATTGTTCCCTATATTTGCACTGGTGGCGAACTTTGATGCCCAGTGGATGTAATATGTGTAATGGCCATGATAGCCTAGTGTAAGTTGCTTGCTTATTTATTTCCTTGTTGTCTTGTTTATTTGTTTGCTTGTAGTCAGTGCAATTCTTTTTCTATGGTTTGCTAGTGGCTGCAATAACCTATTTTTTAAAACTAGGCCACAATAACCATGGGCTAATATTTACTATAGTGACACTGGACCTAATGGTCGTAGAAATAGTGGGCCTTCTACGGGCCGTATAAACAGTGGGCCTTCTACGGACCGTAGAAACAATGGGCCTTCTACGGGCCGCAGAACTGGGCCTTCTACGGGTCGTATCATCAATGGGCCTTATACGGGCAGTATGATCGATTGGCCAAACATGGGCCAATAACAGGCCGCATTATGGCCGTAAACGGGCTAGAGTTGGAATAAATGCGTTCATGGGCCGACCATAATGGGCCATCGTTAATAGGCCGTATTTCATGACGCTATGAAAACGAATTCGACGTGTTAACGGACCACAAACGGGCCGATCAAAACCACGGGCTGAATTTGGCTCATAAGCGTAAAATGACAATAGCGGGCCGTAAGTAAACGAATGATGGAAATGAGCCCAAGAATAAATGGGCTCTGAGAAGGCCGAAAGATAACATGGGCTGGAAACGGCCCAACGGAATAACGGGCCCTTAATGGGTATAAAGTGATACACTCATCATTACATGCGAGTTTCACCACGGGCCATTAATGGGTGTAAAGTAATACACTGTTCACTACGGGCCAGTTTCACCACGAACCGTTAATAGGCCAAGAGTTACATAGGGCCTCATATGGGCCGAAAGACGTCATGGGCCATACATGGGCCAGAAGTGAAAACAGGCTGGAATCATATTGGGTGGCCCAGATGACGCTATTGGGCCTAATTCGGATAGGGCGTAACGGGCCTTGGGTTAGCGGGCTGTAAATGGGCTATATGCGAACAGGCTGTTAACAGGATTTACATGGGCCGGCCCGCCACCTTTTGACCAAGTCAAACGGGCCGGCCTTGTCACAGGAATGGGCCTCTGTTGGGTCGTGCCACGTGTCGACTTATCATAGGCGCCTTTTGTCCAATGAGTGGATGACATCTGTCCCAACGGTGAGCCGACACGTGTTTCCTCCAGCCAATGATGATTTTACACGTGTAAAATCCCCATTGGCCGGGGCTGTTAACGGGTTATCGGATCCAAAACCCGACCCGATAGCTTAACGGCGTTCCGTTACGGTGGATGCCACGTGTCGGTCACCCTTGAAGAAAGAACTTCTATGACGCGCGATTTATCGACATGGAAGTGGACACTTCTACGACAGCACAGGTATGACTATCTTGATCCTGTCATAAATTTGTCATGGATGTACATGCATGACAAAAAACGCGACCTACTGTGACAAACACGTATCATCACGGAAGTGTATTTTTTTTGTAGTGCAACCAAAACCCTAATGTCACCTAAATACTCCAATGTCACCTCAAGTATCCGTGGGTATGATTATACGATATGCATCACACAATCTCAGATTCATCTATTCAACCAACACATAGAACCTCAAAGAGTGCCCCAAAGTTTCTACCGGAGAGTCAAGACGAAAACGTGTGCCAAGCCCTATGCATACGTTCATGGGCGGAACCCGCAAGTTGATCACCAAAACATACATGAAGTGAATCAATAGAATAACCCATTCTCACCACGGATATCCCACGCAAGACATACATCAAGTGTTCTCAAATCATTAAAGACTCAATCGATAAGATAACTTCAAAGGGAAAACTCAATCCATTACAAGAGAGTAGAGGGGGAGAAACATCATAAGATCCAACTATAATAGCAAAGCTCGCGATACATAAAGATCGTGCCAAATCAAGAACACGGAGAGAGAGATCAAACACATAGCTACTAGTACATACCCTCAGCCCCGAGGGTGAACTACTCCCTCCTCGTCATGGAGAGCGCCGGGATGATGGCCACCGGTGAGGGATCCCCCCTTCGGCAGGGTGCCGGAATAGGGTCTCGATTGGTTTTTGGTGGCTACAGAGGCTTGCAGCGGCGAACTCCCGATCTATTCTGTTCCCCGAAGGTTTTAGGGTATATTGGTATATATAGGAGGAAGAAATACATCAGGGGAGCCACGAGGGGCCCACGAGGGTGGAGGGCGCGCCCAGGGGGTGGGCGCCCCCTGCGTCGTGCCCTCCTCGTTGATTCCCTGACATGCACTCCAATCCCCTGGATTGCTTCCGTTCCAAAAATAACTTTTTTGAAGGTTTCATTCCGTTTGGACTCCGTTTGATATTCCTTTTCTGCGGAACACTGAAACAAGGAAAAAACAAAAACTGGCACTGGGCTCTGGGTTAATAGGTTAGTCCCAAAAATAATATAAAAGTGCATAGTAAAGCCCATTAAACATCCAAGATGGATAATATAATAGCATGAATACTTCATAAATTATAGATACGTTGGAGACGTATCAGCCACCGACGCCGTCGGGCTACTCAACGTCGCCGCCGCCGCTGACGCCCTCTGCCCCGACGACGGCGTCAACCCTCGCGCCCTTGCCGGCCCCGACGCGCCGCCCACCGTGCCCCGCCCCTGTGAGCACCAGCCTGCTCCCGCGCCCCTCCCCCATCGCGCCCTCCCACCTTGCCCGGCTTGGCTCGGCCCCTCCGCCGTGCCCCTCCGCCCCTGCGCCGTGCTAGCTATTAGATTTTTACATGTTTTTAGATGTTTTTACATGTTTTTTAGATTATTTTAGTTTATGTTTAGTTTAGTTTTAAGATTAGGAAAATTTCAGATGTATAGTTATATTTATTTAGATGTATAGTTAATTTAGATGTTGTAATTTGTTCATAAAAATTGTGCACTTTTGTATAGAAACTTTATTTTTTTCATATGTACGAAAATGTAGAATGAAAACGAAAACAAACATATAAGAAAAAACAAAGGAAAAAATGAAGAAGGAAAAGAAAACTGCCCGGCCTGGCCACCACCGCATTTTCATAAAGTGTTTCCACCGAGTCCACGTCGCACCGATCGAGCACCCGCGGCGAAGCAAGTATTTTTTTAAGGTAGTTCTTTGTTAAAGTGAGGGGGGACGTCCGGAGCACCCCCCGGCCCTCTCGCTCGACCAAAACTCTCGAGGACACCCAAACCCTAGAAAAAAACTCTCTTGAGACCACCCAAATTTACCAAGTTAAAAGAGCGTTGTCGTCGAGGCCACGCCGAATCCTTGAAGAGTTGTTGAGGCCACCCCAAACCCTTGAAGCATTGCCGAGGCCACCCCAAACCCTAGAGAAGCGTCGAGGCCAGGCCACTAATATGATTCCTTATTGTGCTTAGCTAGCTAGTTCTATGTTTTCCACTAATATATCCATCTATCATGTTTGAATAATAATTGCCATGTTGTAAATATTTGCAGAAACTATGGATCCGCACCCCCGAGACTAAGCAAAATAAGCGGTGTTGGGGGAGATAATCACACACGGAAGATATGCCGTCTTGTCGTTTCTCAACGACACATGCACCGATGGTCTGGAAAGATAGGATGAAGAAGCAGGCTACGACGATGATCAAACAATGGAGGAGGAAAGACGCCGTGATGATGGCTCCGGTGACCGAATGGAGGAGGAAGGACACCGTGATGACGGCTCCGGTGACCGAACGGAGTCCGCCCAGGTATATATATTAATTAATTAAGCATGTGCTGACTATAGCTAATTGATGCATTAATTGTTTTTGGTATGTACACATATTAACTCTCTTATTTTCTTCTTTCTAGCCCTCCGGATCGAGCAACACTTCGGTAACGAGATGAGGCCCGAAGAGAAAGTTACGCGCGGATGAAAGGTACACGATCATCGAAATTGATCGCGCTGGCCAACTGATTGAACCCCTCCGGACCAAGCAAAAATTTAATGCTCGGTGCAGGGTTCTAGTTAGGGACATGATCCCGATCAGCATTGAGCAATGGTTGAAGCCTAAGGACAAAGACTCTCAGGTGTCTTATGTCAGCGATAGGCAGAAAGCTGATCTTTGGACCGTGCTGCAGGACAATTTCACCTTCCCGCCAGAGGAGGATCCGGAGAATCCTGTTAAAAATCCAATGATCAAGGCTTATGCTCTTAAGAAGATGGCTGAGCTATTCAGGAGGTGGAAGAATGAGCTGAAATCATCGTTTCTCGACCAAGACAAGACTCCAGAATTGATTAGCCGATTTGAGAAGATCAAAGATCAGTGGCCTGCATCTGTCACCAAAAAGAAATCTGGGAGAGCAGCGAAGATGTCAGCGACAAACAAGAAAAATGCTGCAAAGAAGAAGCATCACCATCGCACGGGGTCAGGTGGCTACCTGAAAGCCCGGCCGTTGTGGGACAAGGCTGAGAATGACCTCATTGATAAAGGGGTTGAACCAGAGACGCGACGCTGGCCAGACCATTGCAGGACTTGGTTGTTCGGGGTTGGGGGAAAATTGGACCCTGTAACAGGGAAGTGCGTTTGGACCAACGAGCAGCTGAACACACCCATCGAGAAGCTTCAGGAGTATATCGAAAAAGCGTAGCAAGGGACGTTCATTCCGGATAGAGAGAATGACGAGCTCACAGAGGCCCTCGGGAATCCTGAGCACCCCGGCCGGAAACGAGGCACGCCAGGCTCCCTTTCGTGGAAAGCTGGATTTCCTGACGCAGGCGGTTACAAACGCCGGGAGAGGAAGAAGAAAAATGAGTTGACCCAACTAAAGGAGCTGCACGCAAGGGTACAAGCGCTATAGGAACGAGACGCAGTTCGCAGCACGTGACCTGCCGAAGCTACCCCGCCATCTTAGCGGAGAAGCAGCGTGGCTTCCACGGAGCTGCTTCAGGAGCCTGTGTTCACGGCTCCTGCTAGCTACCCCGTGGATGCTATCACAGAGTCTCAACATTGCCACCTTATGATGCAGTGGATGGAACTGAAAGTCAAGGCGGCTATTGGCTCTGTTGCACCTCCTGAACCTGGCGCAACTTTTCACTGCCGGCCGATTCCAGAAGGATATGCTAGGGTGATGGTGGATGAAATCACAGAAGGATTTGGGGACCTCCAGCTTGACCACCCTACGGGTGACGGGGAGACTCGGTTGGGTTCTTGTCTGAAGACTCCATGCCTATGGCGGAAGGAGCTCATCAACCTTCCGAACTGGACGCATACGCCTCCTCCTCCTTCTCCGACGAGTCAGGGCACTCCGCCTCCTCCACCGCCTCCTCCTCCGGCGAGTGATCAGGGCACCCAGCCTCCTTCTCCGGTGCGTGGAGGCACTCCGCCTCCTTCTCCGCCTGCGCCGGCGCGCCCGAGCAGCCACCAGCCTCCTCCTTCTCCACCTCTCCAGCAAGGGCGGAAGAGATCCGCCGCCGCCCCGTCTGCTCCGGCGCGTCGTAGTCCTTCTCCTCCGCCTCGTAAGCAAGCATGAAAGAAGACAGCCGCAGCCGCTCAATGCCTCCGGCTTCTAGCAAGACAGCTAGAGGCGGGAGGCAATACAGATACGGTCCACCTCTCAAGCCTCTAGAGAAGTTACCGTACGAGAGGACCGTGGAAGAAAACAAGAAGATCGTGGAAAAAGAAGTGAAGGACTTCTTTCAAGGGGTGAAAGCAGAGAGACATCCACCTCCGGAGGAGAAGGTAGATCCGGTGAAAGCAAAGCACACTATCGATGCCCTGAGGAAACGACCAAAGTCTCCGCCGAAAACCAACTATGAGCGCGTTACTGAAAAGGTATATCTTGAAGCGGAGTGGTCGGGAAGTACTGTCAGTGATCAAAGGTTAAAAGAACGACGAGCTGAAAGTGCTAGTTATCGACTAGAGGGGGGTGAATAGGCAATTTTTATGAAAGTCTTCAAAACACGGATGTTTCGAAGACAAACAACAGAAATGACCTAGTTGATATGCAGCGGAAGATAACTACAACAAGCAAGCCATAGTCAAGTATGCAATAATGTGAACGGACAAGACTAATAGCAGCTATGTAGTAAGGATCAGGATGGAAGATAGTATGAAGCCAAACAACAATAGAAGTCAAGCAGTGAAGTCAAACAGATAAGACATATAAGCAATGACTTCACGAAGACAAACTTAGGGTAAAGGAGAGAAGGGATAGAACCGGTCACCAGTTGAAGACACAGGATTTGTTGGACCAGTTCCAGTTGTTGTGACAACTGTACATCTGGTTAGGGAGGCTGAGATTCAACTCATAAGACCGCGTCTTCACCTTATTCCCCTTGATCTAAGGACACACAGTCCTCGCCCAATCACTCTGGTAAGTCTTCAAGGTAGAATTCCGAACCTTCACAGACGACGTTCACCGGCAATCCACAATGACTCTTGGATGCTCAGAACGCGACGCCTAACTGGCTGGAGGATCCACTGTCCTCAAGTGTAATAAGTCTTCAGGTCACACAGACAGGAAAACTTCAGTGATGCCTAACACTCTTTGGCTCTGGGTGTTTTGGGCTTTGTCCTCGCAAGGATTTCTCTCTCTCAAAGGCTTCGAGGTGGGTTGCTCTCAAACAATGTAAGCCGTGCACTAACTCTGAAAGCAGCCACCAATTTATGGTGTAGGGATCGGCTATTTATAGCCACTAGGCAACCCGACCTGTTATGTCTGAAATGAACCTCGGTCACTAAGGAACTGACACGTGTTCCAACGGTCAGATTTCAAACACTCACGGCAACTTTACTTGGGCTACAAGCAAAGGTGACTCATCCAGCTCTGGATAAGTTTTGCTCTCATTGTCTTCGCTCGAAGTCATAGGATTTGGGTTGAGCATCACTTGATCATTACGACTATGATCACTTGGACCCCACTTAACAAAGACGGTGGTTCCTACGACTCAACAAAGAAGAAAAGGAAACAGCGAAACAACACAGATCTTCAAGGCTCCATAGTCTTCACTCAATGTCTTCTCATGTCATAGTCTTCAATGTGAATATCTTCACATACCACCATTGTCTTCAATGTCTTCATACATTTTTAGGGGTCGCCTCCGGTAGGTAAACCGAATCAATGAGGGACACTACCTGTGTTATCCTGCAATTCTCACAAACGCATTAGTCCCTCAACCACATTTGTCATCAATACTCCAAAACCAACTAGTGGTGGCACTAGATGCACTTACAATCTCCCCCTTTTTGGTGATTGATGACAAACTGGTTGAAGTTTTAAACGGGGATAAAATATGTGAAATTGTAAAGGATAGGGAATTGTCTTCATAAGTGGCAAAGGCTCCTCCTGAAGATGTGCATATAAGTGGTTTGCTTTTGGAATGCAAATGCACATGGCAGGTTGTACTTGTGGAGATCCTCTTCAACTTATGAAGATAATTCATCATGCATGAAATGTTATAGCTAAGAGAATGACATGCATAATGAAAAATGGACGTCAGAGAATGATCTAAGTGCGGAAGTTATAAATCGCACATGCGGAATTTATCATCGCACCAGGGTAAAGCAAATAAGTAGCAGACGACCATCGAGTTTAAGTGTTACAACTCATAAGAACCAAATGTTTCAAAAACAAGAGTTGTAAACACTAGGCAAAATATAGTGCAACCGCCCTTATGAACCCGCTTGAAGACTATCAAACTCATATGCTTCTCCCCCTTTTGTCAGTAAGGACCAAAAAGGTTTGAAGACATAGAGCATCTACTCGTCCTCTTCTGAAGAAGATGATGCAGCAGGGTTGTCGTTGTTGGTTGGTGGTGCAGACGAGCTGGGCGCAGTGTCGATTCGTGCAGAAGTAGGGGGTGGTGAAGTAGCATCGGCTTCATCATCGATCACTCTGGCATTGACCGTTGCCACGGAGGAAGAATAGTCAGAGTCTTCAAGAGATGGAGTTCGCCGTAGGACTGCATTCCATGGAGGAGTGGAGTCAAACTTGAAACGTTCAGTGAAGCCATCGTCTTGAAGATCAGCTTCAGCACTGAGCAGGGTCAAACTCTTCCATGATTGCCGACAAGTCTCGTGAGTGACAAAAACATTCTTGGTGGCAAGGTTACGAATGCGATTGACGTCCACCAAGAGGCTTTGCATTTGACGCTTTAGCCAGGAGTGATGCTTATCTTGCTTTTGATGCAGCGCCACAAGAAGTTCTCGATCGTTGAGGACTCGAGAGCACTTCCGAGGCCTTTGGCCAATTGTGCTCTCAGTGGCTTCAGTCCGTGCACGATGAGGCAGACGTGTGTTTCCAGCCAGGGGATAGACACGAGATACCGCTTGGACGCCTTCCATAGGTTGAGAGAAGTTGTGGTGATCTGCGTTCTGAAGACTTAGTGGCGTTTTGGCAGGCTCAGGGTATATGGCTTCAATGCATATATCAACCTCTAGTAGAAAGATCGGATGATTGCGGCAGAGGGTTGATAGTTGATAGCGAGTGCATCTTGATGAGGCGCATGACCCATGGAGCATAGAACTTCGCACCAAACAGATCAGATCCAGAGGCAGCCAATTGTCGGATGAAGAAATCTTGTGTGTTGAAGTCGATGCCATTGAGGATGTAGAAGACCAATGTCTTCATTGCTCCTTCAAGCTTTGCGTACGATGAATGCCCTTTTATGGGCCATAGAGTTCGCCGTATGATGTGATATATGGTACGAGGCAGATACTCAAGGTCATCAACAAAGAAGTGTTGAGGGTATTCAGCGTCATGTGGCAGTGGCTTCATCATGCTCAGCATCTGACTCATGTCGGGTTCTGGTTTATGAAATATGCTTTCCAAGGCGCGGTGGAGTTGACATCTAGGTTCAAACAGCTCTCCGGGAGTGGGTAGGCCTGTGAGCTCAATGATGTCAAGAGCTTTGGCTTCATGATGGACATTTCCAGTCATCCACTCGAGAACCCATGTCTTCGTATCTCTGTTGTAGCCGCGGATGTGGAGTGTGGCATAGAATTGAAGCACTAATTCTTCATTTCAGTGCTCGTTGTTTGTTACGAAGCCAAGCAGACCTGCATCATGAAAGCAATCAAGTGCTTCTTCTAAGCACGGCAGTCCGGCAATGGCTTCAGTGTCGAGGCGCATATGAGGGAAAATGCGGCCTTGGTCATACAGAACACATGAGTAATAGCTTCTTTGTTGATAGCTCCGTAACCAGTCGGATGAGATCCTTGGCCTTGTGTAGGGGTTCTTTGCACTCGAAAGAAAGTATCGTGGGCTTTGAAGCCATTTGCATTGAAAGAACCGGTTGAGGTGGCGCTGTTCGAAACCTTGGCAATCTTGGCTTCGCTTCTCGGACCGGAGGCCTATGCACAATATGATAGTCGAATTGAGGACCGTGAGGCATGAGGCGGAGGGACCGTAACGGGCCATCTTATCAAGCACTAGCTCGCCATAGTTGTATGCTTGCTCGATTGTGTAGGGCCTTGGTGGCGGAATCGAGCGATGGCGACAATCGAGGCTTCAGTCTGCAGCCAGATGCTTCGGGAGCAGTTGCCTCATTGGCTTCAGCACGCAGTTCCTTCATTGGCTTCAGGAGCGGTTGGGACAGGCTCCACATTGGCTTCAGCCATGACCACGCCATTGGCTTCATTGCTGTTGGAGGTGGCAGCCTCATTGTTTTCAACCTCCACTTGAGGAGCCGGAGGGTCGGGCAATCGCACGTTGATATCGGGGATCACTTCTTCACCATCGGGGTGTAGGAACACGTTCTTCTTCTTCTTCTTGGGGTGTCAGCGGCTGATTCAGCCGGATTGTCTTCAGTAGCTTTGGCTTCAGACTCAGAGACATTCACGGTTGGAGTGGCTTCTGAAAACACTTGATGTGCAACAGGTTGGTGGTGCACTTCTCCTTCTGGAACGCTCGGAAGAGGCACTTGAGGCCTTTGACCTTTGCGAAGCCTGCGAAATGTTGGCGACGCCTTTGGAGATGGGGTTGCACAGGCCTCAAAGTCTTCCTCTTCTTCTTGGTGTTGCCGGGAGTGACTTGTTGTTGGGGAGTACTGGGGAGTCTTGTTGTTGCGGGCGATCAACCCATGAAGCATCCTGTGCAATTGGCGTCAGAGGACAACCAATGCTGATGAGTTCGCTGTTCGTACGAACAGGTGATGATACCACATTGTACTCGATTTGAGGAAGAACTTCATCATCTTCAACATTGTCATGGTGACCAATGTATTCAGCAGTGGGGGGATCAGCTGCTGGAATCTCTTCAGCTTCAGGAGCCTCTGTGGAAGCAGGCCCATGAACAGTCATTCGAAGTTCTTGGGTTGCAGACGTGGGACGAACCATAGAAATGGGTTCAACAGTCAAGGGCTCTGTAGGAGCAGCCTGATTCTTCTTGGTCTTTAGCTTCTTCTTGGAGGGAGCAACATCAGAGGCGTCAGGATTTTTCCTTTTTCTCGCTTCAGCCTCGGCAGCCCTCGTCTTTTTACATTCGTAGCAGTTGACCGTACCTTTGGCTTCGAGCCAGTCATGCTGCTTGGGAAGACTATGCGGGGCTCTTCCTGCCTTGAAGGTGCAGCTTGGTCAGCTGAAGACTTATTCTTCTTTGCAGCCATCCTGGGGTCGATGCCAGGACGGCCAAGTGCCTTGCGCTTCTCAGCCTCATTGTAGGCAAGCACACACTTGTCAGCCAGAGCCTTCATGCGCTCACGAGCCTCCGGCTTCTTCACGCTTCTTGACAAAGTTTTCTTTGAGGTCGTGCAGCATGACCTTGAAGTTTTTGACGTCTTGCACACTGAGTGCAGTCATATGCTTCTTGAACTGAGCCTTCTCATAGTCAATTTTGTGCTTCAGTTCAACAATCCGCTGAGCTAGAGCTGCTGGGGAACGTAGTAATTTCAAAATTTTCCTACGCACACACAGGACCATGGTGATGGCATAGCAACGAGAAGGGAGAGTGTTGTCTACGCACTCGTGAGACCAAAGCGGAAGCGATCACAACGTAGAGGAAGTAGTCGACGTTCTCCTCGCGATCCTGCCGATCCCAAAGGTCGCTATCTCGGCACCTACGAGTCGATGATGACCAAGAGGAAGTAGTCGTACGGTATCCTCGCGATCCAGCCCATCCCAGCGCCGAAACTCCGGCGCCACCGAGTTATTCGCACACGTTCAGCTCGATGAAGCTCCGCGGGCTCCCATCCAAGAAAGCTCCGGGAGAGGGAGTTCCACAAGACGACGGCAGCGTGGTAGACGATCTTGATGTTTCACCGACGCAGGGCTTCGCCTAAGCACCGCTACGATATGACCGAGGTGGAATATGGTGGAGGGGGCACCGCACACGGCTAAGGAACAATCTCAAGGATCAACTTGTGTGTCCTAGGGTGCCCCCTCCCCCGGATATAAAGGAGGGAGGGAGGAGGTGGCCGGCCACAAGGGGGCGCACCATAGGGAGGGGAAACCTACTCCAAGTAGGTTTCCTCTCTTTCCTTATCTTATTTGGAGGGGAAGGAAGGAGTACTAGTATTAGGAAGTAGTACTAGTAGTAGGAATAGGAAGAGGGGAAGGAGAAAGGAAAGGGGGCCGCCCCTTCCCCAATTCGGATTGGGCTTGGGCGCGCCTCCCTTGTTCCTTCTCCTTCCTCCCACATGGGCCCAATAAGGCCCATATACCTCCCGGGGTTCCAGTAACCTCCGGAGCTCCAAACTTCTCCGAACCTTTCCGGTGTCCAAATATATCCGTCCAATATATTAATCTTTATGTCTCGACCATTTCGAGACTCCTCGTCATGTCCGTGATCATATCCGGACTCGAACAACCTTCGTACATCAAAATACACAAACTCATAATATAACCGCTATCGAAACCTTAAGCGTGCATGGACCCTACGGTTCGAGAACAATGTAGACATGACCGAGACACATCTCCGTCAATAACCAATAGCGGGACCTGGATGCCCATATTGGTTCCTACATTTTCTACGAAGATCTTTATCGGTCGGACCAAGCATAACAACATACGTTGTTCCTTTTGTCATCGGTATGTTACTTGCCCGAGATTCGATCGTCGGTATCCAATACCTAGTTCAATCTCGTTCTTGGCAAGTCTCTTTACTCGTTCCGTAATACATCATCTCACAACTAACTCATTAGTTGCAATGCTTGCAAGGCTTATGTGATGTGTATTACCGAGAAGGCCCAGAGATACCTCTCCGACAATCGGAGTGACAAAACCTAATCTCGAAATATGCCAACCCAACAAGTACCTTTGGAGACACCTGTAGTACTCCTTTATGATCACCCAGTTACGTTGTGACGTTTGGTAGTACCAAAGTGTTCCTCCGTAAACGGAGTTGCATAATCTCATAGTTATAGGAACATGTATAAGTCATGAAGAAAGCAATAGCAATATACTAAACGATCAAGTGCTAAGCTAACGGAATGGGTCATGTCAATCACATCATTCTTCTAATGAGGTGATCCCATTAATCAAATGACAACACATGTCTATGGTTAGGAAACATAACCATCTTTGATTAATGAGCTAGTCTAGTAGAGGCTTACTAGTGACTTATCTGTTTGTCTATGTATTCACACATGTATTATGTTTCTGGTTAATACAATTCTAGCATGAATAATAAACATTTATCATGATATAAGGAAATAAATAATAACTTTATTATTGCCTCTAGGGCATATTTCCTTCAAGAGCTAGCTCAGAAGCAATGGCGCCGTTGAAAGAGACGCTGAGGCCAATTGGAAGTTGCAGATCTTCAAAGCTGATGTTTGGTGTGTCAAACCACTCATCAATGAAGTGATGGATGATTGCCACATCAAAGAGAGGCAAGTTGTTGAAGATTTCTGCTTCTTCTTTGCTCTTGATAAGCTGCTCAAGAGCATCATCTGCAAGATCGTCATCACTTGTCAGATCAATGTGCTCTTCACGCAGAATGGCATCAGGGGTCAGTGTCAGTTCAGTATTCTTGACACTTTTCTTTCTCTTCTCCGTCTTCTTGGAGATGCGGGATTGATCCTCAGACTGTGCACTGGCTTCAGGAGGTGCAGTGGCCAGTGGCTTCACACGAGAAGCTTTTGGAGGAGCAGCTGACATTGGAGCCTTGACTTTCTTAAGCTTCTGCGGCTTTGGAGCAGGAGCAGGAGCTGGAGCTGGGGCTTCATCAGAGTCATCATTGTCATAGAGTGATCCACTTTGGCACCTTGGACCAAAATATAAGTGATGAGGCCTTCAAGGTTTGAAAACGGACCGATGACATTGGGTTCAGCGTCACGTGAGCGTCAGCCGACGGGAGCAGAGGGACCAGGGTTGAAGTCTAATCCCAATGACTTCTTGTTTTCCTTTGCAGAAGCCTTTGTGTGCTGGAAGTTGCGCTTGAAGAGATTGTCATCGCGACACCAGAGCAAAGACGTCGGGTCGGCATTTTCAGGCTGAGGTCCACGGACCATGCAAGGATAGAAACCTTGTGCAATAGCTTCAGCCATGCTCTTGGGAGGGAGGCCTCGAAATAGAATATCACCCCAAGGGCTTCTGATGGCATTCTTCTCGGCATATTCTTGTGTGACAAAATTGTACTTGAACCACTATTCAGCCCAATAGCGTCGAATCCATTGGATTCGTGTCTTGCGCTGATTATAAGTCTCTTCAGGATCTGTCTTGTACAGCTCTGCGAGGTCATCAGGAAGATCTTTTGAGGTTCCCTCACCATGCTGTCTACTGCCCTTCCTGACTGATTTATCTGTAGCCATGAGCTTCAAACCGAATGGCTTCACAATCAAAGGCTTCAAAGGCTTGCGTTTGGTTGACAGACAGGAACTGGCTTCGGGAGAGTTGGTTTGATGCTGTAAGAATTCTGCAAACGAATGCGGACTATGAGAACCAAGGGATTCTCCCACGGACATGTACCTGTGACAAGATTAGAGATGCGAGGGAAGGGAAGAGGTCATATGCATTCTCATAAGATTTTGAAGATAAATCGGTTTGAAGACATTGACCTCATGATGCGAAGACATTCACTTATACGCTGAGAGTTGGTTCCAGATTTGTACGAATCCGTGAATAAGTACAAGTGAGGAATCTAACTAGTTGTGAAGCTTAAGTGAACATACTAAGCGATGAGATGCGCATGCAATAGATCTAACTTTGTATGCAGGCAGAAACCATTTTTGGCAAGTAGGATGAATCTTGAAGATCAAAAGATGTTAAAAATGGTGATATATTTACCGCTTCGAAGAACTTCTAGACTGTAGGAAATGAGGCCGATCAGTTCAGTCCTCGGTTCCCTATCTTGGCGACGGAGGACACCTCTGGCGGCGTAGATGAAGATGTTCGCGGTCGGCGTGAGGACGGCGTCGGAGAAGTCGCGGCAGCTAAGCGCTTCGTCGCCGGCGTCGTCGAGAGCTAGCGGTGGCGCTAGGGTTTTGACGAGGTGGAGAGGTGGAAGAAGATTTTCTTTACCGCAGGGGACAGGTATTTATAACAAGGTGTGCGGCGCAGCGCAATTACGCAGGTGCCCCTGGCGGTTCACATCTGAGGGGCACGTGGCACGTATGCAACATACTGTGAGTTATCCCACGTTCCCACGCTCGCCCGGTTTGTCGGAGGGTCGTTCCGGCTTCTCCGGAGTTCAACAGTAATGATGAATCATTTAAAACAGACTTAAAGTTTGTCTCTGTGTCTTCTGCTGACAAGGACGCAGAGAAGACATTCGACAGCTTCAATAGAATGCATATGATTTGGACAGATAGAGTTTGAGATAGAAAGCATAGAGAGATTGGGGTCCGATCACATTCACTTAGTTCAAAAGATTCAACTTGAAGACATAGCTATAAGTGAATGCTGTAGAGGACAGCAACCAAATCATCATAGTGAAGAAAATCATGAAAATAGGTTGAAGTTGAAGTCAAATCAAATGCGAATAGCTTCAAGAAATAACGCCATGAGTGAAACATTTCAAACAAAGAAATTTGGTGGTGGCGTTACCCACCGTATAGGAAGTATTAGACCTGCATATCACAAGCACAATTATCATGGCGCTCAAGTCAAATTCCACGTTAATGTATTCACACTTAGAATGTAAGTCTTCACCGATTCAAGATATACGTTACTTCGTGTTGCACATCTAAGTCATCAACATGCATAAGTGTTAGGATGTGTGCTTGATCACGTGACATTTGAAGATTCCAAGATATTTAGCTCACACCGTAACTTGCAAAACCTTTTCTCATCCAAGGGCTTTGTGAAGATATCTGCCAGTTGCTCTTCGTGTTGACGTGAATGATGTCAATATCTTTCTTCCCGACATGATCCCCGAGAAAATGATGACGAATTTCAATGTGCTTTGTCTTCGAAAGTGCTGGACTGGATTGTTGGCAATCTTGATGGCGCTTTCATTGTCGCAGAAGAGGTACTTGTGTCGATTGATGCCATAGTCCTTGAGAGTTTGCTTCATCCATAGAAGCTGAGAACAAGAAGATCCAAAGCAGCAATGTATTCAGATTCTGCGGTTGAGAGTGACACACAGTTACGCTTCTTTGAAGACCAACAGACGAGTGATCGTCCAGAAAGTGACATGTGCCTGATGTAGACTTGCGATCCACTTTGTCACCAAAGCATAATCAGCATCCGAAAATCCAACTAAATCAAATTTTGAGCCCTTTGGATACCATAATCCGAGTGTTGGGGTGTGAGCCAAATATCGAAGAATTCGCTTCAGAGCTAAGTGATGCGATTCCTTTGGTGCCGCTTGGAATCGAGCACACATGCAAACACTAAGCATAATATCTGGCCTAGATGCACATAGGTAAAGTAAGGAACCAATCATGGAGCCGTATACCTTTTTATCGAACTCTTTACCATTGTCGTCGGGACCCAAGTGGTGTTTGGCTGGCATTGCCGTCGTGTATCCTTTGCATTCTTGCATCCCAAACTTCTTCAGACAATCTTGGAGGTATTTTTCTTGAGATATAAAGATGCCATTTCTTTGCTGACGAATTTGAAGACCAAGGAAGAACTTGAGCTCTCCCATCATGGACATCTGATATTGCTCTTGCATCATGTATCCAAACTCATCACTATACTTCTGGTTGGTGCAGCCGAAGATAATGGCATCCACATATATTTGGCATACAAACAGTTCACCATCATATGTCTTCGTGAAGAGTGTGGGATCAAGGGATCCAGGTTTGAAGCCTTTGCTCTTCAGGAAGTCTTTGATTGTATCATACCAGGCGCGAGGAGCTTGTTTGAGGCCATACAATGCTTTATTTAGCTTGTACACCATATCAGGATGTTTTGGATCTTCAAAGCCAGGTGGTTGAGCGACATATACTTCTTCTTCAATCTTGCCGTTGAGAAATGCACTTTTCACATCCATTTGATAGAGCAAGATGTTGTTGTGGTTAGCATAGGCTAGCAAGATGCGAATAGCTTCAAGCCTAGCTACAGGAGCAAATGTTTCATCAAAGTCAATTCCTTCAACTTGAGTATATCCTTGAGCCACAAGCCTTGCTTTGTTTCTCATTTACTTGACCATGCTCATCTTGCTTGTTTCGATATATCCATTTGGTGCCAATAATGTTATGCTTGCGAGGGTCCGGACGCTTGACAAGTTCCCAAACATTATTCAGCTTGAACTGTTGAAGTTCTTCTTGCATAGCTTCAGCAACTTTCTTGGGTTCTGATATTGATACAAAGGAAAAGTGCCCACAGAAATTTGCTAGCTGTGTTGCTCTTGAGCGAGTAAGCGGACCAGGTGCGTTGATGCTATCGATTATCTTGTCAATCTGTACTTCATTTGCAACTCGAGGATGAACTGGACGAAGACTTTGCTCATGCTGATCGTTGTCGTCATTGGAAGGATTGTCTTCAGTGAGCATTGTCATCAAGGTTGGTTAGGTGCAGAAATGATAAGTTCCTCTTCAGGCTGTGCTTCACAAGGCATGATTTCACCAGTTCCCATTAGCTTGATAGATTCACTGGGTGGAGCTTCGTCTAGTGTGCTTGGCAGGAACTCTCTTTGTGAACCATTGGTTTCATCAAATCGCACATCTACAGTTTCGACGATTTTGTAGAGATAGAGATTGAAGACTCAGCAAGAGTGTGAGTCGTCAGAACTCAAAGAAGAAGCCTTCGTGAGCTTTGGGTTCAAATTTTGACTTGTGGTGAGGATCCTTGATCCAAAGACTTAGCCCCAAATACTCAAGTAATCAAATTTGGCTTGTTGCCGAAGGAGCTCATAGGATGTTTTGTTCAGAAGCTTATGGATATAAACACGGTTGATGACGTGACAAGATGTATCAATGGCTTCAGGCCAGAACTTTCTTGGTGTCTTGTACTCGTCGAGCATTGTTCGAGCCATCTCAATGAGGGTTCTGTTCTTGCGCTACACGATGCCATTTTGCTGGGGTGTGTATGGAGCAGAGAACTCATGAGTGATTCCCATGGTATCCAGATAAAGATCAAGTCATGTGTTCTTGAATTCAGTGCCGTTATCACTTCTGATATGCTTGATCTTGACGCCATAATTGTTCATTGCTCGATTGGCGAATCGTCTGAAGACATCTTGCACTTCAGTCTTGTAGAGAATTATGTGCACCCATGTGTATCTTGAGTAGTCATCAACAATGACGAAGCCATAGAGACAAGCAGTTGTTGTGAGGGTAGACTAATGAGTAGGGCCAAACAAATCCATGTGAAGTAGCTCGAAGGGTTGAGATGTCGTCATGATTGCCTTCGAGGGGTGCTTTGCCCTAGTCATCATTCCAGCTTCGCAGGCACCACACAAATGATCCTTCTTGAACTTGACACCTTCTATGCCTATGACATGCTTCTTCTTGGCGAGTGTGTGTAAGTTCCTCATTCCAGCATGCCCCAGCCTCCGATGCCAGAGCCAGCATTCTGAGGCTTTTGCAAGAAGACATACGGCAAGCTGTGGACCTGTTGAGAAATCTACCATGTATAGATCATCTTTCCTATACCCTTCAAAGACTAGAGACTTGTCAGATTCCATTAGTACAAGGCAACGATATTTTCCGAATATCACAATCATGTTCAAGTCACAAAGCATTGAGATGACATTAAGTTGAAAACCAAGGGATTCAACAAGCATCACTTTGTCCATGTGTTGATCCTTTGATATTGCAACTCTACCTAGACCCAATACCTTGCTTTTACCAAAGGTCAAGAAATGTGATGTGACTCTTGTCTGATGGACGTAAGGTTGAGTCCATGAGAAGAGTTCGATCACCAGTCATATGATTAGTGCATCCACTGTCCATAATCCATTCTGAAGCATGAGGTGTCATACCCTACAGTACGGTTAGGGGGATAGGCTTAGCATTGTGAAGCATAAACATTTGACGGGCAAGTGGATTATTGAAGCTTAAATCAAGATTAGGACTGATGGGATGAATGGCAAACGATTCAGGAACAAAATACATAGTGAGACCATTTGGGCATTTGATCTTGTGCCCTACAAGATGTTTTAGGTCCCCAAAGCATAGCATCGACGCCTTTGATTTTCGGCCGAGACCCTTACACCGCAAAAGAGAGTTAATTCTTCTTAACCACCCACATCTTCAGGGGTGGCTTAGAAGCAATGAGTCTAAGTGCAGCATCTGAGAATTTCGGCTTTGGAGCCCTAGCAAATAGCCTTGCAGGAGATGAGTGATACTCATATGAATAAGCAGAAAAGTTCTTAGTTCTGTGAACATAGCGGTTTGAGGACACACGCTCATATTCATAAATTTGAGTAATGTTTCCCTGCAAAACATTGGCGTTAGAGTGACTCAAGTGAGTCCTCTGTCTGTATGAAGCCTTTGGACCATATGACGCCTTTGGTCTGGGGTTTGTCTTCTTCCCATGTGGTGTCATGATGACTTTCACTGGAAGATTCTCAAGACAGCTTTTGGGAACCCAGATCTTCTTCATAGGCGGTCCATTCCTGCAGTTAGTACTAATATACCTGGCAAACACTTCACTATTCTGATTCTTGAACAGCTTATAGTTTGCATCAAAGGATTCATCAATGATAATAGGGTTAGCACAGGTAAAGCCAGATAAGGTGGATGGATCCACTGAAGGTCCCTTTGCAGCAACCCATGTGGTTTTGGGATACTTCTCAAGCTTCCAGTAGGAACCATCAACATTCATTTTCCTCTCGAACCCAACACCCTCTTTCATAGGGTTTCGGTTCAGAATCTGCTTTTTGAGGACATCGCAAAGTGTCTGATGCCCTTTCAGACTTTTATACATCCCTGTTTCAAGCAATGTCTTCAACCTAGCATTTTCATCAAGAATGGCAGTGGTATCCTCCGCAGAGGGGTTAGTAACCACATTGGTAGTTGAAGACAATGCAACAGTAGCAACAGTTGAACATTCAGCAACAGAGGTAGTGATATCACGCTCAAGACATTTTAGACATGGTGGTTCAAATCCATCCTGAGCGGAACTGATCTGTTGAGCGCGAAGTGACTCATTCTCTTTTTCAAGATCTTCATGAGCCGCTCTCAATTTCTCAAGCTCTTGCTTCCTTTGAAGATAATCATAGGAGAGCCTTTCATGAGTAGTTGATAGCGTTTCATGACGACTTTCAAGTTCTTGGTACTTAGCATGAAGATTTTTAATGTCTTCAACTAAGGACTGTGAACGTGTCATTTCCACGCCCAACAGGTCATCGCTTTTGTCTAACAGTTTTTGAGTATGTTCCATAGCTCTTTGTTGTTCAGTTGCAATTTTAGCAAGTGTTTTGTAGCTGGGTTTGGATTCACAATCGAGTCATCTTCACTTGATGTTTGAAAGTAGGCATCACGTGATTTTACCTTGGCACCGCGTGCCATGAAGCAAGAGGGTGGGAGCAGGGTCGTCCTTGTCATCGCCTTCAGCGTTGGTGCGAAGTCATTGTCTTCAGTGTTGAAGATGGACTTGGCAACATAGGCTGTGGCTAAAGCCAGACTTGCAACGCCCGGGTCGGACTCCTCTTCAGATTCCACCTCCACTTCCTCAGAAGCAGACTCCTCTGAATCCATTTCCTTGCCAACAAAAGCACGAGCCTTGCCAGATGAGCTCTTCTTATGCGATGAAGACTTTGATGAAGACTTGGAAGAAGACTTTGAAGATTTCTTATTTTTCTTGTCATCAGAATCATATTCCTTGCTCTTCTTCTTCTTCTTCTCATTGTCCCACTGTGGACACTCAGAGATATAGTGTCTAGTTTTCTTGGACTTGTGACAGGTTCTCTTCTTGTAGTCTTGAGTGGAAGCTTCATCATTTCTTGAGCTGGATCGTGAAGACTTTCTGAAGCCTTTCTTCCTAGTGAACTTCTGGAACTTCTTCACAAGCATAGCAAGTTCCTTTCCAATGTCTTCAGGATCATCAGAACCGCAGTCAGATTTTTCTTCAGATGAGGAAACAACTTTTGCCTTCAAAGCGCAAGTTCGGCCATAGTTTGGACCATAGATATCTCTTTTCTTAGATAGCTGGAACTCATGTGTGTTGAGCCTCTCAAGTATATCGACGGATCGAAAGTGTCTTGAAGTCAGGACGTTCTTGTATCATGAGGCAAGGGTGTCAAAAGAGTTGTCAAGTGATCTTAGTAGTGTCTTGACGATTTCATGCTTGGTGACCTCAGTGGCGCCGAGAGCATGAAGCTCATTTGTGATGTCAGGGAGGCGATCAAACGTGAGCTGGACATTTTCATTGTCGCTTCTCTTGAAGCGGTTGAAGAGGTTGCAAAGAACACTGATTCTTTGATCTCTCCGGGTTGAGACGCCTTCGTTGACCTTAGATAGCCAGTCCCAGACTAGCTTCGACGTTTCCAGAGCACTCACACGGCCATACTGTCCTTTGGTCAGATGACCACAGATGATGTTCTTCGCAGGGTCAAATTTCAAACACTCACGGCAACTTTACTTGGGCTGCAAGCAAAGCTGACTCATCCAGCTCTGGATAAGTTTTTCTCTCATTGTCTTCGCTCGAAGTCATAGGATTTGGGTTGAGCATCACTTCAGTCATTCTGACTATGATCACTTGGACCCCACTTAACAGTACGGTGGTTCCTACGACTCAACAAAGAAGAAAAGGAAACAGCGAAACAACACAGTCTTCGCGCTCCATAGTCTTCACTCAATGTCTTCTCATGTCATAGTCTTCAATGTGAATATCTTCACATACCACCATTGTCTTCAATGTCTTCATACATTTTTAGGGTCATCTCCGGTAGGTAAACCGAATCAATGAGGGACACTACCTGCGTTATCCTGCAATTCTCACAAACGCATTAGTCCCTCAACCACATTTGTCGTCAATACTCCAAAACCAACTAGGGGTGGCACTAGATGCACTTACACGAGCAGCTGGGAAAAAATTTGCCCAGCTCGGTGAACAAGCGAACCAATCGTGCCCCCCGCTCAATGTGTCTAGCGACATCGTTGCTAATGATCCGGGGATGGTGCCCGGTTATAACAATATTGGAGATTACCTGCCCGACGATGTACATGATGATTTCTTGGAGGTGGACGAACACAGATACGAGTACGGGAAGTCTCTCGTCAAAGATAAAAAATCTCTAACAACGATGATGCGAAGATTCCATGATTGGTACATGAAAACCTGCAGAGAGTCTGGGGGGACGGATACTTTGTACCTGAGAGTTAAAGAGGAGCACGACCTCGTTGGATTTGATCTGTTGTATGTTCGATTTGAGGAGTTCTTCCAGTTCTTCAATCAAAAGGCCCTCGATAAATTAACGGTCACTTGCTACTGTCTGTAAGTACTACTTCTGTCATTAAGTCTCTCTATATAGCTCAGCTCTTTCATGGCATGTAT
Organism: Aegilops bicornis; assembly: GCA_021605145.1. Taxonomy (NCBI): domain Eukaryota; kingdom Viridiplantae; phylum Streptophyta; class Magnoliopsida; order Poales; family Poaceae; genus Aegilops; species Aegilops bicornis. Next base: position 199,514,710 of record CM038675.1, on the reverse strand, counting down.
TTATAATTATCCTCACTATATTATGCAGATTGAAGATCGTCGAGTGCAGAAAAGCAGAAATGTATGATATTGGGTTCATTAACACAAATCTCATAGATGAATTTCATGTTAAAAAGAGCGCCCAAGATGCCGAGGCCAACTTGCTCAAATCATTGATAATAAATCAAAACAAAGATTTAATACTCTTTCCTTACAACTTCGAGTGAGTGTTATTGTCGTGTGCATATTCGGTTTCCCTTATTACTCGAGCGAGGTTATAGTAATGTAACTGATGAGTTATGCATGCGTGCGCAGCTTCCACTATATTCTCCTGGAGATTAAGATTAAGCGTGGACTAGTAACCGTCTTAGACTCGAGTAATAATTTTTGTTCAACAAGTAAGTTCAATCGATCATTATCGCACCATATCGGCAACTTTTTGTTCATTTCCTGATATCTCAAGTAATAATTATTTTCTTTGTCTTGCAGGGTTTGGAAAAAGTTCACTGCAGAAGCCCCGGGACTGCCGAAGGAGCTGCGATATACATACCCAAAAGTAAGTACTACTAGCTAGCTAGTTGTGCGCATCTCTCGTTGATTCTAGCTACTTTCATCAATGCCATTTATAATGCTTCATTATCAGTTTGATTGACCTCTATTTCTCGTAAAGTGCTTGTGGCAGGAACAAGGGAATGATTACTGTGGATACTATGTGTGCGAGTTCATCTACAACGCGACTTGCAAAGATAAGCGGGGCTACTCTAAAAGACAATATGAAGTGCGTAAGCAATAATATTCACAATTTCATTTTATTACACCATCATTTCTGTTGAGTTTCATTCATATATATGTATTAACCCCCTTCTTCAAATTAGATGTGGAAGATGCGTAATGAACTCCTACCACAAGATCGCCTGAAAGCAATTCAAGAGGAATTGGCGGGATTCTTTCTTGACCACATCATCAATAAAGCCGGAGAATACCATGTGGAACTTGAGTTCAGATGCTAGGGGATTGTAAGAGATCTTACATATTGTATATGTATGTAGCAAGTAGCGTCGGATAGATAATACGAAAACTTGTTGTTCGACCAATCTCTCGGAGAAGGAGAGGTCGATCACTTCTCTCGGTATACATGATGAACTTATGTACTTAATGGTTTCCTTCATTTTCTTACTAGCTAGCGTGTCGAAGGCCTCTCTATACGTATAGTACGTAGCGTCGACCAAGCATGGAGATAAGAGAGTACACTTCTCTCTATTAATTAATTAGCTACCTAACACAATATATGAAACACCTTAATTAACCATACAAAACCCCCAAATCCACCCCCCCCCCCTTTCAGAAAAAAAAACAAAATCCCTAGCCCCTGAACAGCTGAGGCATGGATGCCTATTGGTCCTGGTTGGTGCCACCAACCGGGACTAAAGGGCCTCCTGCCTGGGCTCGCAGCACCGGCCACGTGAGGCCCATCTGTCCCGGTTCGTGTAAGAACCGGGACTAAAGGTATAGGCATTAGTAACGACCTTTTAGTCCCGGTTCCCCAACCGGGACAGACGGGCCTTATGAACCGGGACAAATGACCATTTTTCTACTAGTGGTCATATGTCAAACCTTATCCCCCATACCTATATAAGGTGGGGTCTGGCCATTCCCATCTACTCTGGTAGAAACATAAGGTGGGGACCAAGAGTATGTTTCAGATGGATCTAGAACTAAAGTTTGAGAGAGTGAGCACCGAAAGAGTTTCAGATGGATCTAGAAGTGTTCTGATTGTCCTGAAAGCGTTTCGAAAATTTCGAAAAGATATAACATGTTTGAAAAGGTTTCGGGTCTATAGTACATTTATGGATTGGTGTTGGACTTGCCTATTGACCGCTGATGAAAGCATGAAAAGTCTCATTTGCCTTATAGTACATCATTATGCAATTGCACCCAACTTTTTGTATGATGGAATATTGAATTGAGAGACAAGTTTTTTTGTAGGACCTGCGCGTGAAATGGTAGGCATTAATAACACATAAAAATATTAAAATGTGTTGCCTAACCAATTTAGATCCATTGATGTTAGCATAGGTTTATATATAAATATGGACCGGGAACTCCGGTGGTACATTCACGTACATGTCTTAATTCTCATTTCAACTAATTATATCTACTTTATGTAACAACATGTTCACAATGGAAGTCACTGTGATTTACGAGTATAATTTGCTTTGTCCTTTAAATAGTACATATTGCGCAATTGCATAAAATTTCCCAATAACATTAGCTTCAAGTGTGTAGGTCCATGTAACATGAGTGTTAACCCACTCTTCGACTCTTCATTGATACATAAGAACTGGACTAAATATGTTCATTACATACGCATGGAGGAGGGAACGATATAGTCATTCCTCTTCCTCAAGAACGTCAAAGAACGATTGTCCTTCACCTGGAATGTTACACCCTCTATGAAGATGATAGCTTTAGATGTCAAATATGTATGGTCCTATTACATGATCAACCATGCTATATGTACGGTCCTATTTTGTGACGTCAGTCAGTTATGCAATTGAGGTTGAACATATATTTGTTACGTTGATTGTTGCGAATTTTATTGTCTGTCTATGCTCCAATTCTTATTTTGACCAATTTGATATGAATTGCATTTATTAAATTATAGTAAAAAAACCTATTGTGCTGATCATTGTGCATTGGACACGGTTCAATAAAACAAAACTTTTGCAGTGCATATCTACAATACAAACAATTCAAGAAAATGAAGCGTTTGTGATGGATAGTTTAATGCACACATTCTACAAGAAAGAAATCATATGCGATAAACAAAAGGTTCACATACAATTATCTGTCCACCACCCGTCAGAAATAATGTACTATCAAACATGTTCCCATTAAATTAATTGTGGGTGATTGTACTCATTATCACACATGATTTGTGAAAATGCAACTCCGTGGGACGGTTTCGCCACCACCTGCAATTTCTCATTGGTCAGCGATGATTCCCCACACCCACCAACACCAGCCCACACGAGCACACGGTTCTAGAAACTGTGTGCAATTGGGGGCCCGAACCGTGTGCATAGCCTCAATCTGTACTAGTGCGGGCACTCTTCCCGATGTCATCGTCGCACAATACACCTTCCTTCATGGATATGGAAGGAAGATAATTGGCGGTCCAAACCAAGGCAAGCAAGGAGAAGCCCCATCATCACACGGAGAGTGAATCGGAGGTTGTCCCAAGTCCCAACATGCAATGTCAGAGAGGTGAGCAGAAAAGACCGCGGTGGCTCCTGCAGAGGAAAAATTTGGTCGTCCCTAGGTCGGCGCCCAGGAGAGTGATACATGGATAGACTCATCGGCAAATTTCACACTTGTTATGATGGGAATGGTATTTTCCAATATTTTACACAACTCTATCTGCATTGCTCCATGCATATATACTAAGCCGGGGAACATACAGCTATGGATCTATTATTTGAACTCTAGTTTTGGTGTATCTAACATGCATTAATCCTTCAGTAGTTGATCAATATTTTTTTAGAATAAATTTATCAATATATTGTTTCCTGATCAGTAAATTCCAATTTGAACAACATATTTAATTTGTTATAATGTGAATATTTGAGCACATAACCACATTTACGCACCATTATTCTGATTTGGACTAGATTTAAAGTTCCTTCCCATTTCTAAAGATTGAGGGGCCAGTATTTTGAAGCTGTTTAAACTGAAGAGAGGTTGAAATGCAAAATCAAATGAGATAGTTGTTAATAAGGTTGTATGACTGACGCCTTGTAAAAAAAGTAAACTATGCATGATAAACGACATATATACACGTCGACAAATGGATGACAAGTTGTCAATTCATGCCTAATTAATCAACCAACGGGTAGGCTGGGTAAATCTGCAAGCCTCAAATCTAATATTAAATCTTGTTCAAACTAGAATATTGGTGCATAGATCTCGTTCTACGTGTAAAAGGAGAACTAAATTAACATGCTTAAATTTTTCAGTGAGACAATTATGTGAGTTGGGTTGGAATTCATTCATCCAGATATGTATGTGGTACACTATATATAGGAACAATGCAAGCTTAAAACTGGAATTACCTATGAATTACACCAACATGCACAAATGTGGATGGCTTCTCAATCAGACGACCAAACTAAGACAAAATATACTGAAGTTTGCAGATTGTATTAATTGAAATTTATCAAAATAAAATGATGGTTAGCATTGTATGTTTCCTCCTTGCTTTAAAATACACATGGACCTGACTGCAGGAGTGCAGGTCTAATAAAGAGAATAATACAGTAAGACTGAATTAGACAATGTAGTAGGCAATCGAAATACATATGGAATGATTTGACTGGCAACTATTCAGTGAAGTTATTTAACTGATTATATTTTAACTCTAAGTTGTGCTTCACGGCAACCAAATAGGATTTGGATCCGAACTATATATTCAACACAAATGAAACATACACAGATGCATATTTAAGGACTCTACAGAATGATACAAGGAATTAATATATCTCAACACATGAGAGGCGTTCCTGCATGTTATACTCAGATTGGCACCCTGAAATGCATGCATGTTCTTCAAGAAAGGAGTATGCTTACCATCTACCCAATTCTACATATAAAATTATTAGCAACTTGTTCAAGGGAGAGTTAAGCCACCATATGAACAGTGATGGAAGACAGAGAGGCAATAACGAACATAACACATGTCAGCAGTGGAAACCTTAGGTCTCTAAATGCGCAAGTTCCAATAGCTTCTGAAAACTATGGTTCTGTTCTTTACAGTACTCAATAGGACAAGGAGCGAAGAACATTGGGGGAAACGTAAGTGCTAGTAAGAAACATAGACAGACAGCTGAGGGTTCCCCATGAGCTATATAGCTATATAGCCTGTTTCTGTGAGGATGTAGTTAGTAGTAGTATATAGTACCTTTGTGATCTTTAAACAACGGCAAGCATGCACACGTGTGAGAGCAAAGCACTGTAACAACTGAATTGTGATGCAATTCCTAATTTGACAACTCCAACATAAACTCACAACCAGAAAAGAACTAAGTGACGAGATATGCATGATTATGTTAGCTCAAAGCTGAACTGTCGTGAAGACTAGTATAATATACACACATCACTTCGTTAGAGTACACATAGGGCATCTAACACCTTTGTATGACGCAAAAATAATTACCCAAAAGCATCTACAACACATCGATCTATCTAATAAAGTAGGAATTGACAGCTTAATTAAGCCCACACGAACACTAACAGCACTAAATTTTCCTCCTTATCGGCTGGAATCGAATCTGTCGTCCACATAAACAACATACCAGCAAGACCAAGATGAGTAGACCCATGCATATGCTCGGACAAATTGAGGGATAATTATTTAAAGCCATATTGAAAATCAAGATCGAGAAGGTTACACAGGCCACAGATTAAGGTTCAGGAGAGACAAGAAAAGAAAATAAAAGAAGAAGAAGAAGAAAAAGGACAACATGATCAGAGATCGACAAAACACTACGAAATTGTACAGAGATAGAAATAGTGCAGTAGACGATAGATTGTTTCCTTGGATCGTTCGTGTGTGCGTGCTCTAACCTTTTTGCAAAGTGCTCTGGTGTCTGGAACCTTGTGGTTGCTCATCGTGATCTCGCCTTCTCTCCTCCGACAGCAATTACACCGATCTCCCAAGCACATGTGAGAATTCAGAACTGTGGCCGTCCGCCGGCCCAGCCGTGGCCGTCGGCACCGGGCGGGAGCTGCGAGCCGGGACCGCCGGTCATGTTGTTGAGAGGCAGCTGGTTGAAGAAGGGCAGGCCGGCAGCCGACGGGTCGGGAGGGAACGGGACGCCGCCCATGCCGGCCGCGGCGTCGGCGTCGCCGGGCTGCTGCATCTGCATGCCTGCCGTTGCAGGCGGTGCCTCCTCGTCCTCCAGCGGGAGGCGCTCGTAGGCGACGTTAGCGAAGGACGCCGCGATGACGATGACCGGGCCCGCGGCGTAGAGCGCGCCCACGACGTTGCCGCCGACGACCTGCCCCTGCCCCCCGGCGAGGAATATGGTGAGGCTGGTGGCGCCAGGGGGAGCTGGCGGGGGCAGGAAGGAGCCCGAGAGCGACAGGATCTCGAACCTGCCGTGCAGGGTCACGACGGCGCCCGCGGGGGCCGACGGCTGCCGCAGCGTCACGTTGGTCACGATGCCGCTGCCGCTCAGCACGCACACGCCGCGCTGCCGCCGGCACGCGTACGTGGAGATGCACTCAAACACGTCGCAGCCGCTGCCGACCTCCAGGATGTGGGCGCGCAGCGTGTTGGCGCTCTCCCGCGTGATGATCACCGGCGGCTTGGGCTTGTTCTTCGAGCCCGGGGGGCGCCCCCGTGGCCGGCGAGCCACCATGTCTCCAGGCCCGCCCCCGCCGCCGCCACCCGCGCCATCACCGGCGGGGCCGGAGGAGGAGGAGCCGCCGTCGTTGTTCTCGCCGTACTGGGCGCCGTAGTTGCCGCCGTTGCCGTTGCCGTTGTGGTCGTCGTCGGCCGGCTCGTGCTGCTGCTTGGCGTAGCTGTTCTGCTGCAGCTGGAGGTCCGGGTGGAGGTGGTGGAACTGGTGCACGTAGCGCGTCGCGGCGGTGCCAAGGTCGAGGCCTGCCATGCTTCTCTCTAGCTCATGTACTGATGTACTAGCTAGGAAGCAAAAGATTTAGAACTCCAAAAAAGCAGGGAAAAAATACAGGGAGAAAAATCAGATTGAAACAGAGTGGTGTCTTGTTTTTAGGTTTAAAAGGAAGCCTTGGAAAAGGAAGCAATGATTTTTAAAGCGATGCAGTTGTTTATGCTCCTGCTTGGTTTTTAAAAACTCTGGATCCACAAAGAAGCAAACAGGGAAGAAACTAAACAAAGGTGCAAGAAGATAGTGCTTGGATGGAGAGGAAAGGAGAGGTGAGAACACCAAAAGAGAGAGCACGCACTGTGTGATAAGGCGATGGCCGGGAGAGGAGGAGAAGAGAGGACGGCAAGCTATGAAGAGGAGGAGATGAGAAAGGGGGAGAAGGAAGAGGAGAGGGGGTTTGAGAGCTTCTTCCAACCAGTAGGAGGAGGAGGGTGCAACATGTACATAAAATAATGGGAGGAGAGAGAGAGAGAGTTTGGATGGGAGAACAAATTCTTGTGCATCCCTCCAGCTGTGGACAAGAAGAAATGGTGCGATGACGCTGACATGTGGGATGCGGCGTATGCGTGAAGGTGAGGCCCATGAGGCAGTTTCATGGGTGTTGTGTGTGCGCTGGTGACAGAGAGGAGACTTTCGGCGAAGGGGCGCGGGGTGAACTATGATGCACCATTGTGATGCATGGCGACAGTGATGGCTTAGCGTGTCCATTGGAAGCTTTATGCCGCTTAACCAGGGTTAGGTGCTTAAACCTGAGGTTAGCGACCACTAATCCAGGATTGATACGACTTAGGGTAGAGGTTGTTCATACCGCGCCCCTATGCGTGGGTCCCACCTCCAGCGCATGTTGCCCTAGGATCCTTTGCTCCGCCGATAGATCTGGCCCTTGTTGAGTGCACACACTATGCCGCGACGCTACACGAGTTTGGTGGTTCAAATCGATCTCGTGGTCTTTGTTTTGTATATACTATTTTTTTAGAATTTGGTTTAGAACAAGGCCACAAGAGTTTTTGCATCTTAGCAACCGAATGATACTTATAGAGTAATGCGATTAATCTTCCTTTTTTTTCATTCTTCTAAAACTTGCCAAGCCCATTTTCTTTGCGGAAAACGGCAGGGAAGACCCCTATCACGCCACTTTATAAATAATTTGGTGGAAATTTTACAGTGGAAGGAGAGTACTTATCAAACCCTTCATTTTCAGTGTTTATATTTGCAATCTCCTAGTTGGATTCTTTTCGACCATTTTTGACAATGGATAGCTATTGGAGTTGTTTCATGTGGGCAATTGATAACTAGCTAGCATAACATCTATGCAAGGTCTTTTCTAAAAGAATAAAATGTATGCAAGGTATGTCTTTTCTTTTGTGAGGGTACGTCGTGTCGTGATGTAAAACAACGTTGATGTGCCACTTTCTCTGGCACACACTTTTTACCTAGTTTCGTAATATTAATTTGGTGGTGATCACGACTGCGACATATATAGCTAGGTTAGTATTAGCTTCACAGCTAGCTATAGTTTTAAGTGGGATGAACCTAATGATTAAGCTGAGCAGTGCTTACTTTCTTTAGCTAATTTAGCTAGCGCCGTGCCCATACATATGCTCCAGGAGATCCAAGACACACGATTAACTAATATGCATGTGCGATCAGTATATAAGAGATGCAGTTCTCTCCAACATTAAATTTAAGTTTCAACAATTGATTGATGCATTTTTAATTGCTCATTGTCCTTTCGAGTTATACTTTAGACAAGGCTATTTATAATTTTGTTGTATGTTGTTTACTCATAATATAGTATGTCAAGTCAAATGGATGACCCGCATCATTCTAACCCCAACTTAGTTTTATATGATCTATCTTATCAATTCGTATACCGGTAACCGGCATGCCGTACTTTCACTACGTGTGATGACCTAAACTTTGGACACTAGGCCTACTTTTTTACCATCTTTTCATGAGACCAATTAACATGAGTAAACTCACACCGGTTTTCCCAAAGTTGTACACCTTTTTTTATGTTTCTCCTTGATCCTTTGGAGGTAAATCTATTCAACCACATGCGTGGTAGTTTTCAACTAGGAAGACATCGAATATGTAACTTTACAGGAAACAAAACATAGGCCACCTATAGGAAAGAACACTAGTTTATGTACTCTGTCAAGTTGTATTAGTTTCATTGTTTATGTAACTATATAATATAATCAGCTATCAATCATGTAACTTTATGAGAATAAGGACAGATCGTGCACCCATGCTTGGTGCTTAACTATACTAATAGACTGCAAAAATCTATGAGCGAATGCAATCTGTTCTCTTTTGAGCTTGTGGATGGGGCATATATATATTAATGAGATTATTTACTTGCTTCTATATATTCAAGTTACAATGTACCAATAATAGTATCTGGATATTTTATGTATGTCCCAGCATGATTACAGTTCTGGAACTGCATCCGTTGTCTTTTAATAGGTTTACCACAACCGCTTCTGTTTTTTTAACCATAACGAGTAACTATGAAAAGTGACACCAGCAAGGGTAGTATACTTTTAGAGTGGTCTTAACTTAATTGCTCCATCATCTTCAAATATATGAACAAAATTATTCTGGAGATCTCCATAAACATGTCTGATATTGAAATTCCCATTCAACTCAAAATTCATATCGTCTTTATTGTGTACACACCATAAACATAAACAAAGTGACAACTCATATACAATAACAACGCATAAATGATTTGTATACTAATTTCAGTCTGGATTTCCCATATGCGGTGTTGTTTCAGTGGCGTTGTCCAGTGAAGCGAACTGCAGGTCTTGGTCCACTAGTAGAAAAATGGTCAAATGTGAGACACATTAGTGCCGGTTTGCATTTGAGCCGGCACTAATATGTCCATTAGTGCCGGTTCAAATGGCTAGGCGGGAGGAGATCTTTAGTACCGGTTCGGAAAGAACCTTTAGTACCGGTTCATGCCACGAACCGGTACTAAAAAGGATGGGGCCCGACCAGCACCTTTAGTACCGGTTCGTGGCATGAACCGGTAGTAAAGAAGTTGTGGCAGGCTGTTTTTAGTCCCACCTCCCTCCCCTAGCAAGATTTTTACCACCTTAAATATGTTACTTCTCAAACTATTACAAGCACTTGGTCTTCATTGAACTCTATGTGTAGAATCTGTGGTCACAATATGAGTCTTCACCGGTTTATAAACCGTTGAGGACTCATATTGACAATTCAGATTGTACACAAAAAGATCATTGATAATCAATGTATTTTTTATGATAATCAATGTTTTTAAACTTATTTAAACTCCAGCCTATTTTTGCGTTCAGTATGCATGATTCAAAGCGACGTCATCAATTTTCAACACGTTCTGAGATCATTTGCTATTTTTCAGTCATTTACCGATTTGTTTAGAGAGCTAAATGACGGTGAAATTGAAAATCACTACAAAATGAACTCTGAAAATGTTGAAACTTGGCATGGTATCATCATTTCACCCGCATAGCATGTGCAAAAGAGTAGAGAGGGTCACGGCGAAAACTGGACGCACCTCGTGTACAAACTCGACAATCTCTTTCGGAGTATCAGGGTTCCAGACGAGAACTCGTCTGTTACATGGGCACTTCAATATATTTTTAAACTTATTTGAACTCCAGCCTATTTTTGCATTCAGTATGCATGATTCAAAGAGACATCATCAATTTCCAACACGTTCTGACATCATTTGCTATTTTTCAGTCATTTACCGATTTGTTTAGAGAGCTAAATGACGGTGAAATTGAAAATCACTACAAAATGAACTCTGAAAATGTTGGAACTTGGCATGGTATCATTATTCCACCCGCATAGCATGTGCAAAAGAGTAGAGAGGGTCACGGCGAAAACTGGACGCACCTCGTGTACAAACTGGACAATCTCTTTCGTAGTATCAGGGTTTCGGACGAGAACTCGTCTGTTACACGAGCACTTCAATGTTTTTTAAACTTATTTGAACTCCAGCCTATTTTTGCGTTCGATATGCATGATTCAAAGCGACGTCATAAATTTCCAACACGTTCTGACATCATTTGCTGTTTTCAGTCATTTACCGATTTGTTTAGAGAGCTAAATGACGGTGAAATTGAAAATCACTACAAAATGAACTCTGAAAATGTTGGAACTTGGCATGGTATCATCATTTCACCCGCATAGCATGTGCAAAAGAGTAGAGAGGGTCACGGCGAAAACTGGACATACCTCGTGTACAAACTGGACAATCTCTTTCGTAGTATCAGGGTTTCGGACGAGAACTCGTCTGTTACACGGGCACTTCAATGTTTTTTAAACTTATTTGAACTCCAGCCCATTTTTGTGTTCAGTATGCATGATTCAAAGCGATGTCATCAATTTCCAACACGTTCTGACATTATTTGCTGTTTTTCAGTCATTTATCGATTTGTTTAGAGAGCTAAATGACGGTGAAATTAAAAATCACTACAAAATGAACTCTGAAAATGTTGGAACTTGGCATGGTATCATCATTTCACCCGCATAGTATGTGCAAAAGAGTAGAGAGGGCCACGGAAAAAACTGGACGCACCTCGTGTACAAACTGGACAATCTCTTTCGTAGTATCAGGGTTTCGGACGAGAACTCGTCTGGTACACTGGCACTTCAATGTTTTTTAAACTTATTTGAACTCCATCCTATTTTGCGTTCAGTATGCATGATTCAAAACGACGTCATCAATTTCCAGAAAATACAAAAACTATATAAAAAATTACTCAAAAATAAATAGCAGAAAATAAATAATGCAGAAAAGAAAAAAATTATATAAAAAATTATTATATTCACAAAGAAACTAAATACAGCAAAAAAACTACTCAGAAATAAATAGAAGAAAATAAATAAAACAGAAAAGACAAAAACTATATAAAAAATTTACTCAAAAATAAATAGAAGAAAATAAATAATGCAGAAAAGAAAAAACTATATAAAAATTGTTGGGGCGCTGCCCAGTGGGCCTACCAGACCTAGGGTTTGCAAATACAGCCCCAAAAGGGCCAGCAGGCTCACAGCGCAGCGCGCCAAAGTTAGGCCTAGAAGCCTGTTATATAGAGAAGTTCAAAGGAGCAGCCGCGGCTGGGTTTATAAACAAGTGCGGCTGCCCTTTGCTCGGCGAGGTGGGACTAAACATCGTGCACCGCTGGTGGAAGCGCACAACCATTAGTACCGGTTGGTGGCTCCAACCGGTACTAATGCGTCGACCTTTAGTACCGGTTCGAGCCACGAACAGGTACTAAAGGGGGCAGTTTCCCGCCGCTTGACCTGGCGAAAATTGGCCTTTAGTACCGGTTGGTGGCTCCAACCGGTACTAAAGGCCCCTCCTATATATATTGCACTTATGAAAAAATCAGTTTCATCGACCCACTTCTTCTCCAACTTCTTGGGACATCGCCGCCGCCGCCATTGCCGCCCATCGCGCGCCACCCTCGCCCGCCGCCCTCGCCGCTTCGCCAGGTGCCGTCGTCTCGCCGCCCGTCGTCGCCGCCAACGTCGTCGCCGCCGCCGCCTGTCAGATGTCACCGCTGCCGTCGCCGCCTCGCCGCCGCCCATACTACGCCGCTTCACCATCATCATCGCACTGTCTCGCTGCTCGCGCCAGACGCCGCCAGACACACACACACACACATACACACACAAACACAACACACACACATTTTTTTTACTTATTTTCTGTTTCTGTTGTTTAGATTAATGTTACATGAATTACGTAGATAGGAATGTTAGAATGTTATAATGTTAGATGAATTATATGGAAAAGATGTTAAATATTAATGTCAATTTTAGATGACTTACATAGATATTAATTAGGTATATATATGAGATTTGAACTAGTTGAATTAATATAACTAGTTTATTTTTAGTATGAAAATTAATAGAACAAGTTTATTTTTAGTAAATGCTTAGTTGAACTAGTTGAATTAGTACAACTAGTTTATTTTTAGTAAGAAATTTAGGTATATGAGATTTGATGATCTAATTAAAATATTACTATATATAGCTACTTTATATATTTTAGTAAGAACATTAATAGAACTAGTTTATTTTTAGTAAATTCTTAGTTGAATTAGTTGAATTAATAGAACTAGTTTATGTTTAGTAAGAAAATTTAGATATCTGAGATTTGATGATCTAATTAAAATATTACTATATAGAACTAGCTACTTTATTTTAGTAAGAAAATTAATAGAACAAGTTTATTTTTATTAAATGCTTAGTTGAATTAGTTGAATTAATAGAACTAGTTGAACTAATAGAAGTAGTTGAATTAGTTGAATTAATAGAACTAGTAAGTGTTTAATGTTTCACCTATATGAACATAGGAAATGTCGACTGACGATGAAAAAGATTTCATTAAGTGTGAATACTGTGAAGACCAGCACGGCCTGTGCGACAGAAATTTCCTTGTTGATGATAGGCGCTTCTAGCATCAAGCTGGATGAGACCTTCGAAGTGGATACAGGAAGTCACAACGACAAGTCTTTTTTCGTAATTAAGCATGACTTATATATGGTTCATTTGCTTCAACTTATAATTTTGAATTTTCACTATTCTACTAGCGCATCCCCTGCCATGCAAGAATTTTTGTCTTGGATAAGATAGGTTTCAGTGCTATGGAAACTATGGAGGTAAAGAGAGTTTACCTGAAGACCGAGCATGGTTATACTTTCAACGTCAAATTATACAATGCAGACATGTACACCTATTTTGAATGCAAAACTTGGCAAGCACTATGCAAGGCTTATGCATTTGTGCCTTATATGGTAATAGAGACATCTGGGTCGATGTGCAGACGCCTCCAGTTCTACCATTATGTGAGTTTCTCAACTATATTTATGTCTTTGATACTGTTTATTCAAAAATAGTTGACAACTAATTTCTATTGACAGCTTATTTCCATTCAAGCAAACATGTCCGATGCTTGGTAGACAGGACCTGCTACTGTCCCGGAGCTGAACTAAACTGCTAGGAGATAAGTCATTATGTTTCATGGCTTGAGGATCTTCACACTGTTAAGACAAATTTTCTTCCTGCACTTAGATATGTTAGTACTCAAAACGTGCGACCAATAGTGATCGTATTTAACTATGGTCACATCTATTTACGAAAGATGGTAAGATTTTAACTATTTGTCCTGAGTGCATCTTTTGCATTCATTATTTTTTTGCTAAACTTTCATTGCTAAGTATATTAATTACTATACGATGTTCTTCAACAAGGACTCCTGATGACAGTTGTGCCTCAGTGGATCGAGACTAAAGGTCACATGTCAATGGTTAGCTTATGGCCAAGATATTCTACATTGCACATGAGTGCATTCAGGATTTCTTAAAGCGATGAATGCTTAATAGTGAAAGATTGGAGAAAAATTGTTAACGATCCCAGAGAAGTACTAGGGGGCAGCAATGAGAAGCGCAGCCCATGATTAGGAGACAGGTTCATCTGCATGCTCCAGTATGATGAATCAGGAGAGCTATACATGTTCTATGCTATTTTACCTGAGAGAGAGAGCAGCAGGAGTGATTTAGCTAGTTCATGCTAGCACTTAGTACTTTTGTCCTCTCGTGTCCGTGTTCTTTGTCCTGAACTTAATCTCAAAGGGTGATTTGCTTTTGTGGTGTTATGAACGCTTATAATATAATGACCATGTTGAACTCGATGATATCTTTGCTTCTGGTACAAGTGAATGTTTTTTCTTTAAGCTAGTGTTGGTGCTGATTACATAGCGGTAATGACTATGATGATTAAACAGTGGTAATGACGACTATGATGATTTTTAGCTAGCTAGTTTACTATTGTTGATGATATGATGCAAGAGTTTTTATATTAATATGATAATGATGAGTTATTATATCATTTATGAAAGAAACCGCAGATTAGTTTCAGCTGGATGGATCCTAGCTAAGTGATCAAGTATATGCCATATCCATATTATACTTGACACTTAATTATAGGTGATCAAGTATAATATGGATATGGCATATACTTGGTCGCTTAGCTAGGATCCACATGCATCCAGTCGAAACTAATCTGCGGTACTTTCACCTAATGATTTAACAACTAAAATAATCACTAAATTAAATTGAAAACACAAAATTAAAGGAAAAATAAAAAATAATACGAAAACACCCCCAAACATTTAGTACCGGTTGGTGTTACCAACCGGTACTAATGTCCTGCACGCACCCGGGCCTGGTTCCTACCACGTGGTGGCACTTTAGCGCCGGTTCGTGATGAACCGATACTAAAGGGGAGGGGGACCTTTAGTCCCCACTCTTTAGTGCCGGTTGTGGAACCGGCACTAAAGGCCCTTACGCACTGGCGCTAAAGCCCGGTTCTGCACTAGTGGTCCTCTGGCTCCAGTTCCGACAGACGAAGGTTCCTTGGCTCCAGCCTCGGGCTTGTCGTGAAGCATTTGACATTTGTGTTCCCCGACTCCGTCTGCCTGGATATGGTTGTTCTACCTGCCCTCTTTGGCACTTTCTTCACTTGGGGGGGGGGGGGGGGAGTTTATATGCGGATCCTGGCTATCGACACCTTCTAGTCTGCATCGATGAGTTTTCGGCCACTGCTTCTATAAGCTTCTGGTGTA
The DNA here is from genome assembly GCA_021605145.1 of Aegilops bicornis. Lineage (NCBI taxonomy): Eukaryota > Viridiplantae > Streptophyta > Magnoliopsida > Poales > Poaceae > Aegilops > Aegilops bicornis. The sequence continues at coordinate 199,499,410 of CM038675.1, read as the reverse complement.
AACAAGTTTGCTTTGCTGAGACGAAGGCCGAGAGGTGACAAAATTATTTGTTCATGACACGTCACCAATGGGTGCATTAGGAAGAAGACTTTGGCACCCTCAAGGACTTCAATGTATTTTTCAAGTGAGGTTCATTTTACGTGTGAGTGCAACTTAATATATAGTCTTTGGCATTTTTGCAAAAAAATCTCTCTAATTCACTGGAAGTTCTTGAAATAGGCTTTCGCCTAGCTTTATAAATAAAGCCATCACCACATTCATACAACTAGCTCAAGTGCAACAAAATAAAATAGTCTATTGGGGCATCGGCACAAACACGCCCAAAGAAAACATAAGATGACCACCAAGTGGCCACATAGCCAAGGATCCTGCGATGAGGAGAGGCGTCGAGCGGTAGCATGCATCACATCCAACATAGGCCGCACACGCTCGCGGTCGCGCTGCCTAGACAATGGGTGCCAGTGCTACAAGAATGCAAGGAATTTGAAGAAAGATTCAGAGGCCTGTCTAAGAAAGACCCTCTCAATCACCATCTTATTACGTGTCCTCCATAGCGTCCAAGATAACACTGCAAACACAACTATGAAGAGGCGTCTCTTCCTGTTGGGGAACGTAGCAGAAATTCAAAATTTTCTATGCATCACTAAGATCAATCTATGGAGATTCTAGCAACAAGAGAGGGAGAGGATGAGAATCTTCATACCCTTGAAGATCGCTAAGCGGAAGCGTTACAAGAACGCGGATGAAGGAGTCGTACTCGTAGCGATTCAGATCGCGGTTGATTCCGATCTAAGCACCGAACAACGGTGCCTCCGCGTTCAACACACGTACAGCCCGGGGACGTCTCCTCCTTCTTGATCCAGCAAGGGGAGAGGAGAAGTTGAGGGAGAACTCCGACAGCACGACGACATGGTGGTGATGGAGCTCGTGGTTCTCCGGCAGGGCTTCGCCAAGCACTACAGAGGAGGGGAGGTGTTGGAGGAGGGAGAGGGCTGCGCCAGGGGAAGGGTGCGGCTGCCCTCTCTCTCTCACTATATATAAGGGGAAGGGAGGAGGGGGAGGCGCCCTAGGGTTCCCTAGGGGAGGGGCGGCGGCCATAGGGGAAACCCTAGATGGGTTTTGGCGCCCCCACCCCATAGGAAACTTGCTCCCCAAGCCGGGACGGGTGGCTGCCCTAGGGGTGGCGCCCCCACCTCTCCAGGTTACGTGAGATGGGGTGGGAGGGGCGCTCAGCCCCTTAGTGGGCTGATGTGCCCTCTCCCCTTGGCCCATAAGGCCCTCCAAAGCTTGCCGGGGCCTCCGAAACCCATTTCGGACACGCTGGTCATCACCTGGTACCCCTGGAACAATTCCGGACTCCAATACCCTTCGTCCAATATACCGATCTTCACCTCCGGACCATTCCGGAGCTCCTCGTCATGTCCGGGATCTCATCCGGGACTCCGAACAACCTAAGGTAACCACATACTATTTCCCATAACAACTCTAGCGCCACCGAACCTTAAGTGTGTAGACCCTACGGGTTCGGGAACCATGCGCATATGACCGAGACGTTCTCCGGTCAATAACCAACAGCGGGATCTGGATACCCATGTTGGCTCCCACATGTTCCACGATGATCTCATCGGATGAACCACGATGTCAAGGATTCAAGCAATCCTGTATGCAATTCCCTTTGTCTAGCAGTATTGTACTTGCCCGAGATTCTATCGTCGGTATGCCGATACCTTGTTCAATCTTGTTACCGGCAAGTCTCTTTACTCGTTCCGTAACACATCATCCCGTGATCAACCCCTTGGTCACATTTGTGCACATTATGATGATGTCCTACCGAGTGGGCCCAAAGATACCTCTCTGTCACACGGAGTGACAAATCCCAGTCTCGATTCGTGCCAACCCAACAGACACTTTTGGAGATACCCGTAGTGCACCTTTATAGCCACCCAGTTACGTTGTGATGTTTGGTACACCCAAAGCATTCCTACGATATCCGGGAGTTGCGCAATCTCATGGTCTAAGGAAATGATACTTAACATTAGAAAAGCTTTAGCATACGAACTACACGATCTTTGTGCTAGGCTTAGGATTGGGTCTTGTCCATCACGTCATTCTCCTAATGATGTGATCCCGTTATCAACGACATCCAATGTCCATGGTCAGGAAACCGTAACCATTTATTGATCAACGAGCTAGTCAACTAGAGGCTTACTAGGGACATGGTGTTGTCTATGTACCCACACATGTATCTGAAGTTTCCTATCAATACAATTATAGCATGGATAATAAACGATTATCATGAACAAGGAAATATAATAATAATAACTAATTTATTATTGCCTCTAGGGCATATTTCCAACAGTCTTCCACTTGCACTAGAGTCAGTAATCTAGTTCACATCGCCATGTGATTAACACTCACAAGTCACATTGCCATGTGACCAACATCCAAAGAGTTTACGAGTGTCACTAAACTAGTTCACATCATCATGTGATTAAGACTCAATGGGTTCTGGCGTTTGATCATGTTTTTCTTGTGAGAGAGGTTTTAGTCAACGGGTCTGCAACATTCAGATCCGTATGCACTTCGCAAATCTCTAGGTCATATTGTAAATGTTGCTTCCACGCTCCACTTGAAGCTATTCCAATTGGTTGCTCCACTATACGTATCCGGTTTGCTACTCAGAGTCACTCGGATAGGTGTTAAAGCTTGCATCGACGTAACCCTTCACGCCGAACTCTTTATCACCTCCATAATCGAGAAACATGTCCTTATTTACTCCAAGGACAATATTGACCGCTGTCCAATGATCCATTCCTGGAACATTCTAGTACTTCTTGACCGACTCATGGCAAGGCACACTTCCTAAGCGGTACACAAGATAGCATACTATAGAGCCTACGTCTGAAGCATAGGGACGACCTTCATATTTCTCTCTCTTCTGCGGTGGTCGAGCTTTAACTCTTAACTTCATACCTTACAACTCGTGCAAGAACTCCTTCTTTGATCGATCCATCTTGAACACCTTCGAGATCATGTCAAGGTATGTGCTCATTTGAAAGTACCATTTAGCGGTTTTGATCTATCCTCATAGATCTTGATGTTCAATGTTCAAGCAACTTAATCCTGGTTTTCTATTGAAAACACTTTTCAAATAACCCTATATGCTTTCCAGAATTCTACATCATTTCGATCAACAATATGTCAACAACATATACTCATCGAAATTCTTTAGTGCTCCCATTCACTTCTTTGGAAATACAAGTTTCTCATAAACTTTGTATAAACCCAAAATCTTTGATCATCTCATCAAAGCGTACATTCCAACTCCAAGATGCTTACTCCAGTCCTTAGAAGGATTGCTGGAGCTTTGCATACTTGTTAACGTCTTCGTGATTGTCAAAACCTTTCTGGTTGTATCACATACAACCTTTCCTCAAGAAAATTGTCGAGGAAACAAAGTTTTGACATCCTATCTGCAAGATTTCATAAATAATGCAGTAACCGCTAATCCAATTCCAACAGACTCTTAGCATCGCTATGAGTGAGAAAGCCTCACCATAGTCAACTCCTTGAATCTTGTCGGAAAACATCTGAACGACAAGTCGAGCTTTCTTAATGGTGATACTTACCATCATTGTATGTCTTCCTTTTAAAATCCATATGTACCCAATAGCCTTATGACCATCAAGCAGTTCTTCCAAAGTCTACACTTTGTTTTCATACATGGATTCTCTCTCGGATTTTATGGCCTCGAGCCATTTGTCGGAATCCGGGCCCACCATCGCTTCTCCATAGCTCGTAGGTTCATTGTTATCTAGCAACATGACCTTCAAGACATGATTACTGTACCACTCTGAAGTAGTACGCATCCTTGTCATCCTACGAGGTTCGGTAGTGACTTGATCCGAAGTTTCATGATCACCATCATCAACTTCCACTTCAATTGATGTAGGTTCCACAGGAACAACTTCATGTGCCCTGCTACACACTGGTTGAAGTGATGGTTGAATAACCTCATCAAGTCTCCACCATCCTCCCACTCAATTCTTTCGAGAGAAACTTTTTCTCGAGAAAGGACCCGTTTCTAGAAACAATCACTTTTGCTTCCGGGTCTGAAATAGGAGGTATACCCAACTGGTTTTGGGTGTCCTATGAAGATGCATTTATCCGCTTTGGGTTCGAGCTTATCAACCTGAAACTTTTTCACATAAGCGTCGCAGCCCCAAGCTTTCAAGAAACGACAGCTTAGGTTTCTCCAAACCATAATTCATACGGTGTCATCTCAACGAAATTACGTGGTGCCCTATTTAAAGTGAGTGCGGTTGTCTCTAATGCCTAACCCATGAACGATAGTGGTAATTCGATAAGAGACATCATGGTACGCACCATATCCAATAGGGTGCAACTATGATTTTCGGACACACCATCACACTATGGTGTTCCAGGCGGTATTAATTGTGAAACAATTTCCACAATGTCTTAATTGTGTACAAAACTCAGAACTCAGATATTCATCTCTATGATCATATCATAGACATTTTATCCTCTTGTCACGAAGATCTTCAACTTGACTCTGAAATTACTTGAACCATTCAATAATTCAGACTTGTGTTTCATCAAGTAAATATACTCAAGATTCACTCAAATCATCTGTGAAGTAAGAACATAACGATATCCACTGCGTGCCTCAGCACTCATTGGACTGCACACATCAAAATGTATTACTTCCAACAAGTTGCTTTCTTGTTCCATTTCACTGAAAACAAGGCTTTCAGTCATCTTGCCCATATGGTATGATTTGCATGTCTCAAGTGATTCAAAATCAAGTGAGTCCAAACGGTCCATCTGCATGGAGTTTCTTCATGCATATACACCAATAGACATGGTTCGCATGTCTCAAACTTTTCAAAACGAGTAAGTCCAAAGATCCATCAACATGGAGCTTCTTCATACGTTTTATACCAATATGACTTACATGGCAGTGCCACAAGTAGGTGGTACTATCATTACTATCTTATATCTTTTGGCATGAACATGTGTATCACTAGATCGAGATTTAATAAACCATTCATTTTAGGTGCAAGACCATTGAAGGTATTATTCAAATAAACAGAGTAACCATTATTCTCCTTAAATGAATTACCGTATTGCGATAGATATAATCCAATCATGTCTATGCTCAACGCAAACACCAAATAACAATTATTTAGGTTTAACACCAATCTCGAAGGTAGAGGGAGCGTGCGATGCTTGATCATATCAACCTTGGAAACACTTCCAACACATATCGTCAGCTCACCTTTAGCTAGTCTCCTTTTATTCCGTAGCTTTTATTTCGAGTTACTAGCACTTAGCAACCAAACCGGTATCTAATACCCTGGTGCTACTAGGAGTACTAGTAAAGTACACATTAACATAATGTATATCCAATATACTTCCGTCGACCTTGCCTCGCCTTCTTATCTACCAAGTATCTAGGGTGGTTCTGCTTTAGTGTCTGTTCCTCTCATTACAGAAGCACTTAGTCTCGGGTTTGGGTTCAACCTTGGGTTTTCACTGGAGCAACAACTGTTTTGCCGTTTCATGAAGTATCCCTTCTTGCCCTTGCCCTTCTTGAAACTAGTGGTTTTACTAACCATCAACAATTGATGCTCCTACTTGACTTCTACTTTCGCGGCGTCAAACATCGCGAATACTTCAAGGATCATCATATCTATCCCTGATATGTTATAGTTCATCACGAAGCTCTAGTAGCTTGGTGGCAATGACTTTGGAGAAACATCACTATCTCATCTGGAAGATTAACTCCCACCCGATTCAAGTGATTGTTGTACCCAGACAATCTGAGTATAAGCTAACCGATTGAGCTTTTCTCCCTTAGTTTGTAGGCCAAGAAGCTCGTCGGAGGTCTTATACCTCTTGACATGGGCACGAGCCTGAAATCCCAATTTCAGCCCTCGAAACATCTCAGATGTTTCACGACGTTTCGAAATCGTCTTCGGTGCCTCAACTCTAAACTGTTTAACATTACTGAACTATCACGTAGTTATCAAAACTTGTATGTCAGATGTTCGCAACATCCAGAGACGATGTTCGAGGTTCAGCACACCGAGCGGTGCATTAAGGACATAAGCCTTCTACGAAGCAACGAGGACAATCCTCAGTTTATGGACCTAGTCCGCATAATCGCTACTATCAACTTTCAACTAAATTTTCTCTAGGAACATATCTAAGCAGTAGAACTAAAGCGCGATCTTACGACATAATTTGCAAAGACCTTTTGACTATGTTCAGGATAATTAAGTTCATCTTATGAACTCCCACTCAGATAGACATCCCTCTAGTCATCTAAGTGATTACATGATCCGAGTCAACTAGATCGTGTCCGATCATCAAGTGAGACGGACTAGTCATCATCGGTGAACATCTTCATGTTGATCGTATCTACCATACGAATCATGCTCGACCTTTCGGTCTCTTGTGTTCGAGGCCATGTCTGTACATGCTAGGCTCACAAGTCAACCTAAGTGTTTTATGCGTGTGTAAATATGGCTTACACCCGTTGTATGTGAACGTTAGAATCTATCACACCCGATCATCACGTGGTGCTTCAAACAACGAACTTTCGCGACGGTGCACGCTTAGGGGAACACTTTCTTGAAATTTTAATGAGGGATCATCTTATTTACTACCGTCGTTCTAAGCAAATAAGATGCATAAACATGATAAACATCACATGTAATCAAAAAGTGACATGATATGGCCAATGTCATTTTGCTCCTTCTGATCTCCATCTTCGGGGCTCCATGATCATCATCGTCACCAGCATGACACCATGATCTCCATCATCATGATCTCCATCATCGTGTCTCCATGAAGTTGTCTCGCCAACTATTACTTCTACTACTATGGCTAACGGTTTAGCAATGAAGTAAAGTAATTACATGGTGTTATTCAAAGGACACGCAGGTCATACAATAAATAAAGACAACTCCTATATTCTCGCCGGTTGTCATACTCATCGACATGCAAGTCGTGATTCCTATTACAAGAACATGATCAATCTCATACATCACATATCATTCATCACATTCTTTTGGCCATATCACATCACATAGCATACCCTGCAAAAACAAGTTAGACGTCCTCTAATTGTTGTTTGCATGTTTTACGTGGCTGCTATGGGTTTCTAGCAAGAACGCTTTCTTACCTACGCAAAAACCACAACGTGATATGCCAATTGCTATTTACCCTTCATAAGGACCCTTTTCATCGAATCCGATCCGACTAAAGTGGGAGAGACGGGCACCCGCTAGCCACCTTATGTAACAAGTGCATGTCAGTCGGTGGAACCTGTCTCACGTAAGAGTACGTGTAAGGTCGGTCCGGGCCGCTTCATCCCACAATACCGTCGAACCAAGATTGGACTAGTACGGTAAGCATATTGAACAAAATCAACGCCCACAACAACTTGTGTTCTACTCGTGCATAGAAACTACGCATTAGACCTAGCTCATGATGCCACTATTGGGGAACGTAGCAGAAATTCAAAATTTTCTATGCATCACCAAAATCAATCTGTGGAGATTCTAGCAACAAGAGAGGGAGAGGATGAGAATCTTCATACCCTTGAAGATCGCTAAGCGGAAGCGTTACAAGAACGCGGATGAAGGAGTCGTACTCGCAGCGATTCAGATCGCGGTTGATTCCGATCTAAGCACCGAACAACGGTGCCTCCGCGTTCAACACACGTACAGCCCGGGACGTCTCCTCCTTCTTGATCCAGCAAGGGGAGAGGAGAAGTTGAGGGAGAACTCCGACAGCACGACGGCGTGGTGGTGATGGAGCTCGTGGTTCTCCGGCAGAGCTTCGCTAAGCACTACGGAGGAGGAGGAGGTGTTGGAGGAGGGAGAGGGCTGCGCCAGAGGAAGGGTGCGGCTGCCCTCTCTCTCCCTCACTATATATAGGGGGAAGGGAGGAGGGGGAGGCGCCCTAGGGTTCCCTAGGGGAGGGGCGGCGGCCATAGGGGAAACCCTAGATGGGTTTTGGCGCCCTACCGCCTAGGAAACTTGCCCCCAAGCCAGGAGGGGTGGCTGCCCTAGGGGTGGCGCCCCCACCTCTCCAGGTTACGTGAGATGGGGTGGGAGGGGCGCTCAGCCCCTTAGTGGGCTGATGTGCCCTCTCCCCTTGGCCCATAAGGCCCTCCAAAGCTTGCCGGGCCTCCAAACCCATTTCGACACGCTGGTCATCACCGTACCCTGGAACAATTCCCGACTCCAATACCCTTCGTCCAATATACCGATCTTCACCTCCCGACCATTCCGAGCTCCTCGTCATGTCCGGATCTCATCCGGACTCGAACAATCTTCGGTAACCACATACTATTTCCCATAACAACTCTAGCGCCACCGAACCTTAAGTGTGTAGACCCTACGGGTTCGGGATCCATGCGCATATGACCGAGACGTTTCTCCGGTCAATAACCAACAGCGGGATCTGGATACCCATGTTGGCTCCCACATGTTCCACGATGATCTCATCGGATGAACCACGATGTCAAGGATTCAAGCAATCCCATATGCAATTCCCTTTGTCTAGCGGTATTGTACTTGCCCGAGATTCGATCGTCGGTATGCCGATACCTTGTTCAATATCGTTACCGGCAAGTCTCTTTACTCGCTCCGTAACACATCATCCCGTGATCAACCCCTTGGTCACATTGTGCACATTATGATGATGTCCTACCGAGTGGGCCCAGAGATACCTCTCCGTCACACCTGAGTGACAAATCTCGATCTCGATTCGTAGCAACCCAACAGACACTTTCGGAGATACCCGTAGTGCACCTTTATAGCCACCCAGTTACGTTGTGATGCTTGGTACACCCAAAGCATTCCTACGGTATCCGGGAGTTGCACAATCTCATGGTCTAAGGAAATGATACTTAACACTAGAAAAGCTTTAGCATACGAACTACACGATCTTTGTGCTAGGCTTAGGATTGGGTCTTGTCCATCACATCATTCTCCTAATGATGTGATCCCGTTATCAACGACATCCAATGTCCATGGTCAGGAAACCGTAACCATTTATTGATCAACGAGCTAGTCAACTAGAGGCTTACTAGGGACATGGTGTTGTCTATGTACCCACACATGTATGTGAGTTTCCTATCAATATAATTATAGCATGGATAATAAACGATTATCATGAACAAGGAAATATAATAATAATAACTAATTTATTATTGCCTCTAGGGCATATTTCCAACACTTCCTACTGGTCTTTATGGCTCTGGTTTGAAGGAACCTAGCCAGACCTAGGGCCTCCCAATCAGGCCCGAGGGTCTCACAGACAAAACTTCATAGAGCTCTAGCTGTCGTGCAAGAGAAGATGATGTGGGTCACCGTCTCCGCTAGACTACAAAGAGGGCACATCCTATTCCCCGGGCCATGCCTCATGAGCACCTCTATCCTAGATGGGAAGCGATCCCTCAACAATTTCCACACAAAAATTTTGATCTTCAAGGGCAAGGGCACTTCCAAGGGGGAGAGGTGCAAGAAAATAGTTGGCCTTCGGCACAAAGCATAATATACTGAACCAGCAATGAATACATCCGGGTGAGACCCTAGGATACGGTGTACGAATATTCCATGAGCATTGGCTGAAGGGCGGCCCGCAAGTTGGCACACTCTAGAGTCTCCGCTTGCCCAAATGACCTTCAGAATAATATGTTCCAATAGCCATTGTGAGCAGCCATAGAGACCAACACCATCGGATCCATGCAAATGGCAAACATGTTTGGGAACCTCGTGCATTACGGGACTCCACCAAGCCAGGGGTCAAGCCAAAATAGGTTTCCCTCTCCATTGCCGATAGCGAAGGATGGCCCTAGGAGGATCTCATGCTTGATCTGCTAGATGGCACACCCCGAAGGTACTTAGCCCGAAGAAGCTTTAACCATATACCCCCCACCTCCCCTTGAATGATCAGCCAGACCCAATGAAGCATGAGGGCCACGTTCATAAGGCGGGAAGCATGGATGCATAACCCACCCAGATCCTTTGGCATACAAATGTCAGCCAACTTTACCATATGGTGTTTTTGTCGGTCTTTCATCACCTGCCAAAAGAAATGGGACATGTCTTTATCAAACAAGCTATGAACCCCCTCTGGTAAGATATACAACCGCATCATATACATGGGAAGACTAGAGAGATTGGAGTCAATCAAGACCATCTACTTCCTTTAGAAGTAAAACGCCAACACCAAGGTTCTTCCCGAGCCGCGACCCTCCCCGTTAGTGGGCCAAACTCGCTCAAGAGGACCATTGAGTGATTGAGTCGGACAAGGGCACCCCAAATACTCTATGGGGAAGGTCAACAACCTACAATTCATGTTTTGGTCCGCAGTCCGCAGGAGCTCAACCTAAGAATGTCTACCACCAGCTCGCTCTTGTCTAATTTGATCTTAAGACCCCGCATGGCCTTGAAATAGAGAAGGAGGAACTTAAGGTTTACAATGTCAAGGTCCGAGCCTTCCACCATAATCATGATATCATTTGTATACAGAAGATACGTGACACCACCCTAGATATTAGGTGACCAATTACACCTGCTAAGTGTTGGCCATCCTAGCTTTTCCTAGGATGGTCGCAAGGCGTCGACCGCGAGGTTGAAGAGGAGACGTAAAATAGGGTCCCTCTGCCTCAGCCCCCTCGATGACATGAAGAAGGAGCCCACTTCCCTATTGATACTAATGGTCATGCTGCCACTCAGGACTACATGCATGATCCAAGAGCACCACCGGTCATCGAATTCCCTTCGCTCAAGTACCAAGCACATGAAGGACCAATTGAGGCGGTCATAAGCCTTATGAAAAACAAGCTTAATGAATACGCCCATATGGCGGTGCCTACTAACCTCGTGGACATTCTGATGAAGGGCCAAGATCCCATCATGGATACAACGACCCTTCAGGAATGTGGACTAGAATGTGTGTGCGAGGTGTTCCACTATAGGTGCCAGACGCATCTCACAAACCTTCGCAAAAATTTGCTCGAGCACATTAATCACCGTAATCGGCCTAAAGTATTAGATATCCGTCGCACCAACTATTTGGGGATCAGGATTATCAGACCAAAGTTCAAACGCGCCATGTCCAGAGTCACAATGTAGAATTTATGGAGCATCCGCATGAGCACCAGCTGAAGCTGAGGCCAGAACTTCTGAAAGAAGGCCACTTGTGATCCATCAGGGCCAGGAGCCAAAAACTGCCTACATGGCATCAATCGCCCTACTAACCTATTCTGGCAAGAATGGGAGTGTCAGCTCCCCATGCTCAATGTCGGAGACTTTGGCATCCATTGGCTAAAAGTCAACCGCAAAAGAAACCCCACGGCGGGGTTCCGTCGTGAAGAGCTCCCTATAAAAGGTGTAAATGTGAGATCTAATCTCAATCGAATGCTCAAGGAGGACCTTGCGACCCCACAAGTAGGGGATGGAGCATTTCCATCGACGCTTGTTAGTGACGACCTAGAAATAAGTGGTTTCGGGAGCCATTTGTCCCCCTCTACGCTGCTAGAAGAGCTCCTCACCCTTGAAGGTCTGCATAAGGGAAGCTTCCAAGGTGTAGCGTAGAACCACTCATCAGCAGAGAGGCAATCACATCCGATGACTTAATCTGGTCAGGCAGGGGCCCGTTACGTATGGGGCCTAAGATCGGTACCCAAATTGGCTCCACATATGCATGAACTGGCGAACCGATTTGGCACAATGGTGGCAAATATCAACCACACAAAAACCTTAGGTGGAGCAGCTGCAGCCTCTTCCCACCTAAGTCGCACAGCCTCCACAAAATGAGGGTGTAGCAACCACAAGGGTTCAAAGTGGAACCGCTTCGTCCTAGGGAGGGGGCCTCCCCAATGAGAAGATCAAGGGGGAGTGGTATGAGCCAATCCGTGTGACCTCCTTGAGCGAACACAAAAGAAACATCACCTCCCATTGAACAAACACCAAGACTCAATCTAACACACTCTAGACGAGGTCCAACTACATATTAGTCCACGTGAACGAGGCCCCTACACGGGCTATCTAACGAAGAGCCATCTCGGCAATGCAGACATTAAACAGACGCATGCAAGTGAAATCCACATTAGGCAATCTTTTGTCTTCCTACTTCCTAATCAGGTTAAAGTCGCCCGCCACAACCAGTATATGGGGCACCGTTCAACCTTGGCCTTCAGCTCTGTCAGAAAAGCTAAAGACCGCCCATGATCAGCTGAGCCATAGACTATTATCACCTCCCAGCTGAGGGTGAACCGTTGGTCAGTCAAAGACATGATGAGGAAGAGCTCCCATGGTCCATGTTGTTGACAATGAACGTGTCCTCCTTGACACCCAGCAGAATGCCTCCCAAATTCCCTGCCGCGAGTAGCCACTGTCAGGCAAACAGTTTCCAAGTGAGGCCTTAGAGCTCCTGTGGGGCAAATCATGTCAAGTCGTCTCTTCTAGGCCCATAATATCAATGTCTTCCTCTCAAATGTATTCAACCAACTGACGCCTCAGGCCCAACTGGCCGAATCCTTGGAAGTTCCAGCATAGTAGCTTCATGTGGAAACTGATAGTACATTGGACCCTTTACACGGGGCTGAACAGGCCCTCCCAGAACTCAAGGGCCAAGATGACTACATAAGTGGTATACTTCCGTCGGTATCGACCACCGGAGAGGAGGGGCCAACACTCTTCCTGCACACCACATTTTGGTGCTTAGTGGGATTCAAGCGCGTAGGGAGTCTGCCCTGTAGTGCCCTCACCTAAGAGAGAGCCGCGGAAGAAGCCAGCCCTACGAAACTAGCACATGGGCCACTGCCAACTCCGGGCTCTCTATACCTGGAATCAGCGGTGGTCGAGGCCCTCTAAAGCTCATGCCATGCTTGAGCATGAGCCTCCGCAAGTGCCCCATCAAAATGCTACTTAGTCCGGATCGCTAAAATCTGCTCCAAACGAGGCCCATGCTCGCCTCGGAACACAATGTCACAATCCTAGGCGACATCGGCTATGTGCTTAAGAGGGACACACTTAAGGACGGCAAACCTAGAACCTGAAAAAAAAGGAAGAGTTGGGGAGGAAGAAGTACCTATCTCGAAGTTGCGCGTAGTGGCCCGCGGGGCCGCCTTCTTAGGGATCGATAATGTCACAGCCCGTCGTCTACCGCAGTCCTCGAGTGGCCAAAGCATTCACTCTGGCGGGAGGCAATGGGTGGGGATGGAGTCGGACGATGGGGGACGCGACCCTTGGGGCCACCCATGGGAGTGTCAGAGCGGGCCGTCGACAACCCCAAGCCAAGCGGAATCGGTGTAGCAGGCACCATGGCGAGAGACCCCAAGGCTAGTGAAGGCGAGGACCTTGGCGACCGGGAGTGGAAAACCATCCTAGGGGACCGAGGGGACGGCGGAGGGCGCACGTCCATCCCCACACTCAGAGCATCCTACCATGCATTGAAAGTTTATTCCAAACTTCTTTCTTGGCCAAATTTGTGTGCACATTTTTATTTGCTATGTAGTACAGAATTAGTCCATGGCCTTAGTTTGTCTCATTCTTTCGTTGGTCTTTTCAACAGATTGATTTTGAACTTTGACGTGACGGTTTGTACAAGGACCATTGGTAAATCCATCCATGCACTGGAAATAGCTTGGTCATTGGGGACTTGAAGACAAAGGAAATCCTCATTAATTTTCCTTTTCACATCTATGCCACCTCGTCAATTAATTCCCACATTTCTGGCACGAATGAACATTTATTTGCATGTTAATCAAACTCACAGATACTCCGAATGGTGGGACTAGAAGTACACTACTACTAGTAGTCCTACTCCATCTGACAGAAAAAACTTACAGCAGGCACTTCAAGCTGAACTACCGTACCAGTACTTCAGGCTTTCCACCCTCACATCACAGAGCGAGAGGACAGTGGCCTTTACCGCAGCTCTTTACAGTTTTTACCGGTTTTACCTCTCGAACAATCAACACTGGGTACCGCATCCGGCCAATCATCCGTCGACAAGTACCCACCGGGGAGCCGGGCGGAGGGCGCGCAGTACCAAGATCGAGCCGACCCAAGCTTCGGCTCGCCCCCACGTGCCTGGTCACGTGCGAGGAGGTGGACTGCCCTAGGCGCGAACCCGGCGTGGCTGTCGGCCATGGACGGGCACGGCAGGAGCTCGCTTTCCTGGGGAACGGGTCAGTCTCTGCGTGCCCACTGCCCCTCGCGCGCCCCCCACTGCGCGTGGGCCCCGCCACGCAGCCCCACGCCGCTCATGCGCGGGGAAAGGGAGGGGGAAACCCTAACCCTAGTAGCTGTAAAGACCGGTGCTCCAAAAGCTAGACACGCACAGGAGGCTTGTTTGTGTGTATGCACTCGTAGTAGGAAGTATGTCTTTGGTGCATCCTCCTCTCCTTGACTCCTTCCATATGACCGTATGTACGCATGGTGATGTGATGGTGCTAGCAGCCTAGCTTACTTAGCATCCAATGTTTGACTGAAAACAGCGTGGAGTATTGATCATGTTTGATTAAGTACACTGGGGGTATCATACTAGTAGTAATTAACCATATGGATGGCCAAACTCTTACTAGGCCAACATTTTTTTATTGCATCTATGTATACGTCGTTTATGCAAAGAACATAGGCATGATCGATGGACTAGTCCTAGTTGGCATGCAGGCAGTGCTACCAGATCATTTTGTTTGTCCGGGTATAGCACATCAGATGGGAAAACATGAATATATATTTGAGGGAGGAGATCATAACAGTGCCTCGTACCTCTGCTAAGTCTCTGGATAAAAATATTATGATTTGGTGCTTTAATTAAATAACATGTAAGGCGTGTTCGAGGCCGGAAAGATGTATGGTTTGGATAAGTTTTTGTAACTGCATTTCATGGGGTTCGCTGCTCCGATCCCCTTTCGATTACTTTCGGGTATCTTAGCTCGCAACCACCACATTTTCCTCTATGCATGGGATAAAATAATAGAGAGTGTTTATTAATAACAGATTCAGTATATGATTAGAAGCATTTGGGTTTGATGCTGTCCTGGCCTTCTTGAAGTTGTGCGCACGCTTATATAAATTATTCGTGTGACTAATTATTAACCATGTTCACCTTCAATCGATATAATACTAGCTCAATACATTGGATACCTTACTAGCAAGTAGTAGTTACAAGGTAGTTAGTACCAACAATGTGCCAAAACAACGCCAGTCTGCTAGTTGTTCTCCACTCATGCTAATTATAGATGTTAAGCAACAGCTAGTAGCAACAGACACATACTTGCATTATAGATACCCAAAACAGTCGGTCGTTAGTCCTAGTGGTGGCACCCCATTTAGCGCCCAAATTTTGATGAAAGCTGACCTCTTTCATCTGCCTATGTATTTCTGGCCGATTGACATACTCCCGGATATGAAGATAAATTTCCCTTGTACCTGCTGCATGGGCGCAAGCACCGGCCGGCCGGTCGATTGATTGCTCAATGCCTTCACCCGTAGACAGATCGTCGTGCGCACTAGCTAGCAAAGCTAGCTTGAGATCTCCGGCCAGCCGGCCGCTAGCTGAATTCCGTTCTCTTTTGGATCGCCATCTTTTGACCGGTGCGTTAATTGGAGCGCGCCGTGGCCGGGCCGATCGAGATGCCCTAGCTAGATCTTGGGCGCGCGCGAGACCAGTGGTGGTTCCGAGGAGAGGGTGACTCGTACCAGTCGCCGTATATGTTATTCTAATCAATCCGGCCGGGTGGCAAGCTTTAGCTTTAAGAAAGCTTGGCTGGATTAGTTTACTGCTAATTGGGTGCATTATTGTGCGCGTCATGGTCCCTAATCCCGACAAGCACGTCGCCCTTGAGCGCGCCTATGGTGGATAAGCTCGATCCAGGCCATCGTCTACCGCTAATGGGGGTCATTAGGCCTTGAGCCGAAAGAGACCAGAGCAAGTTGTGAGCCCAACTTGGTCATTGCGACTTCCACATGATAGATCTAGCTTAGCTCCTTGAATTGATGCACACAAACGGCAGCCGGTCACATTATTGAGTTTCATTCAGACAATAAAAATTGAAAAACAAAGCAGGGGTCGCATTATTCGGTTTCGTCCGGGTTTGTGTGTGTTCGTCTCCGATCGCCATTGGTTGGTAGGTTGGTGTTGGGTGGCAGGTCGCTATTGCCAGCCACATCGCAAGTTGAGAGCAACAGGGGGGAAAGTCCAACCTCCGGGGTGGCATGTAGCTAACCCATCGGCGTTCGTGATTTCGGGTATGTCACCGAGAAATGCTGTCGGCTAGCTAGGAGAACGTTTCCTCTCTGCTAACCTTCCTTTGGTTTGCAGCAATTAACCTCTGCCTCTTTGGTCCGTCTAGAGGTCGCTTGTGTTGATTGGAAAAGTTACATGTGCTCCTACCACAAGTAAGTGTGCATGCTTTACCACAAGTATGCATGCATGTGCTCGGAGTTTGATGGGAGTTTAGAATATTCTCTAGTGCCATTTTAGATATTCATGATGCACCAAAACTTCCGATGCAAATTTGTGGTTGTAAAGTGTGTTGTTAACCTGTAAAAATTACATGTTTATATTCTGTGTGCTGTTAGGGAGAAACAAAAACGGAGAAGTTCCTACGTAGGCGAAGATAGCAAGTCAGCACGGATCTTGATGCACAACACAACTGGAAGGACGGATAGATCATGACCAGCATGGGAGATCAGTCATAACTTAGGCGCTGGAGGGTTGCTGTGTGAAGGCGAAGGAGATGTGTGCTCGAGCAATGGTGTTCATCGGGTGCTACGTGACGGAGGCATTGGTGAAGGCGACGGCTAGATGGATCTACCATGGCGTTCTAAATCGGTGGCCCAATGTTGTAGCACGATCTAGCACGGCATTCTAGCACGACGTCGGGTGCTACCGGAGAAGAGGGTGTCGGTTCATGGTTCTGGACGGCGGCGAGCTCAACACCAGACCCAGATCCGTTGTTCAACGGCATGGGTGAAGTTTTTAAGGTTTTCTTTAGTGAGTCTTCCTATATGGTTTGGGGGGGGGGGGGGGGGTCGAGGCGGCAATGCAACCCCAGGGTAGGAATAATGTTCTCCCTGCCCTATCCATGTTTCCTTGGTGTTCTTTTCACTGGTAGAGGGCATGTGGAGCCGTGCCTCCGACGGCTCTTCCGGTATCCTGTCGATTTAGGTTTCTAGTGGACTCGTTTGGATTCAGCTAGCTTTTGTGGTCTTTGGAGTTTCTACAAGCTCTTATCGATGTTTACTTTGGGGCGGCTATTTGCTTTGCAAATCTTGGCCGCTGCGTTTCCTTATCTACATCGACAAATTCCCGGTCGCTACTTCTACAAGCTCCTTGGTTTCAAAAAGTTTGCTCCACCGAGTCGCCATCGAGCTATGCTCATAGCCCGCCGCCGGTTGATGCAGGGAGGGGAGGGGGTGGGGAGAGTAAGGAAGAGATAGCTTGAGCACATGGACTGAAATTCAAGTGATAAGTCTTTAGAAAATCCATTTTTTATATACGCACGCCATTTATTTACTATATGCAATTTATTTGTTTTAATCAAACTCGACTTTTAGTTAAAGTTATCTAAAAAAACTATTGTATGTGGAATCGTTTGAGTCAACCTAGTCTAATATTGATAAGGCAAGCATGAGGAGACATCCAAGCACATTCACTGATTTATATATAGAGATTTGGTTGAAAAATAAGTGACGTCTTGGACTTGTTAATTTTATGATGTACGTACGATCTTCCCTAATTACTATATACTGCTCAATGAGTGAGTATATATATGTAAATCCCCGATGGATTGGAAGATTCTGTTGTTCAATCACCCAATGATGAGACTGTTACTTAATGTAGTGTCACCAAGAAAGTTGTAACTTAATTAACACAATAGATAATCGTACACTAACTCGCATGTTGGTACTTAAAGTAACTTCTAATTCTAGTTTATTTTCCTGCCGGTTCTTTCTACACTTGCTTTAGATGCTGTTACAAGTAGTCATCAAATAATTAGACCATACATAACCTCCTATATTTTATGAACATGCATTCCTCGAATTAGCAGCTAGCACCATCTGTTACAATTTATAAACCCGACATACTATAGCTCGAAATCAAGTCAAATATTTGATTAGTACTCTGCAAAGTCTACAAAGAGATAATCTTAATTAAGATAGAAGAAGGTTACCCCAGAAGCAAATTAACTACGCGTAGTTACAGCCTTATGTTCTGCTTTCAGGTCGGGGCTCAATATTATAAGTGTCATGGTGATACTATATGATGAGTACACGAGTACATAGCTTGTTTTCTTTGCACTACGCGAACAAGAAATATATAAACAAATCGACTATTATCTGACTACGAAGCAAGCATGGAAAGTTCGTTATTATTAAACACTATGTACTGTTCAGTACAGTAAATAATTAAAGAAAAGCCCAAAAAGTTCATTTTGTAGGCTACAACGTACGAGTAATACAAAAACTTTGTAAGTACATGCTCACCGGCAAACATCAACATCATTTGTTATTTTTTTTAATCTAATTAATAGTATAGCTAATGTACTGTCCGCTTCAGTAGTGCTAATACCCCACAGTGAATGTGCTGTGGGCATGACTGCAGCTTGCTCTGTGCTGAGTGAACATGTAGGTGTTTTTTCCATAGTGGGGTCGGCCAAATCTTTGATATTATATATGTACATACATATTTATGTTTTGGTATTATTTCATACTTGTTGTCTAATGAGTTGTAAAGTGGTCGGAGATCTGCAAGCCCAAGGAACAGGGGGGCCTCGGGGTAATTTCGTCCAAAAGAAAGAACATCGCCCTCCTGTCCAAGTGGCTTTGGCATATTCAGACGGAGATAGGGAGCTGTGGCTTGATATTATCCATGCAAAATATTTGCGCTGTCAGCCGTTAGCCTTTGCCCCCTGAACGGGTGGCTCCCAATTCTTGCAATCGATCATACAGCTGATGCCGGTCCTTCGGATAGGATCCTCAGTCAGTGTTGGTTCGGGCACCGACACGTTATTCTGGTTGGATTGGTTGTCTGGTACTAGACCCTTTGTTGAGCGTTTTTACCCGCTCTTTAGTATTTGCTCCCGCCCCCAGCTCACCGTGGGGGCGGCTTTGGTGGATCTTGGTAATGTGGCGTTCAGACGCACATTTGCCCCCCAGGAACGGGCTCAATGGGAGGAGTTGTTGGAATGCATTGCCCTCCACTCCCCCTCCCTAGAGCTTGATGCCATTTCACGGCACTTGGACCCAAGTGGTCGGTTCTCCACTAAGTCCCTCTATAAGGCAATTTTGGCCAAACCTAGCCCGCCCGAGCTTAATCTCCTTTGGGAGCATAAGCTGACAATGAAGATATGCATCTTCCTTTGGCAATGGGCTCGTGGCCGTCTTCCCTCGGGAATGGAGGTGCTTAAACACAACGGTCCCTCTGGTGGGCTTTGCCCGCTTTGCGTTATTCCGGAAGATTCCAATCATATTTTTTTCGATGCCGGGTCGCGATCTTCCTTTGGAGATGCTTTCGGGACGTGGTGCGCGGGAATTGGTGTCATGATAACCTCCCGGATTTGTTCCGGGCGGTCCTTAGTACCCCATGCGGGATTCACCCGACCCTTTGGGTGGCTGTAAGCGCCCTTGCCTGGACCCTTTGGAACGTGTGCAATAAGCTAGTAATTGAGCACGTGCTTCCACTTCGTGCGACTGACGCGATTTATAAAATGTGTGGCTTCTTACAGCTCTGGAGACCGCTTAGCAAGCGGCAGCATCGGGATCACATCGTCTTCATCTGGGACGGCCTTTGCTCCTCAGCGGGATCCCTTACGCTTCCGACACCACCACCGCCTCCGGAGCCCGATTAGCTAATCTATGTTTTTTAGGGGTTTGTTGTGCTATGCCCCTAGCTAGACTTATTTTGTTTCTTGCTGCACTTGTTTCTCTTGAACCTCGAACTCTCCTTGTTGTCGAATGTTGGTGCGATTGCTTTATAATATAAAGTGGGGGAAACCCTATTTCTTCAAGAGTTGTAAACCAAAATAATTGGTGTAATATACCTTTATGTACTTTTGCTCGACCATACTCCAATAATTGGGGGAAGTGAGCCTAGCTCAACTGGTTGGGGGAGTGGATGTACAAACCCTATAACTGGGTTCGAATCCTCACGAGGCGAATTTAGATTCTAATTTATTCTTGAAGACCAGACTTTCGTGGTACTCACGCATTTATTAAGGACTAGGCTTGGTGCGTAACCGAGACTCAAAATCCTAGTACTCACTTAAAAGGTTGTGTGCATCCCTAGTTGGTGCAGGGGCCGGGGTAGTGACACTAGTGCAGCGACGTGCTATACAAATGGTTTTTAACCTCTTTCGGCGACAGAGTTTTAAACCGTCGCTTGTCAGTGTGTGCGATAGGAGGGTCCTTCCCGCACGACCCAGAAACCGTCGGGGATAGGCCCTCCGGTCACACAAGCGGGGCAAAAAGAGCTCGTGTGCGATCGGGCGAGTCATCGCAGACAATTATACAGGCCCAACCATTTCCGTTCGTAAGTACATCTCACACAGTGAATCCAAGCCATACGTTTCCGTTCATATGTACAGCCCACACAGTTAATTCAAGGAATACGTTTCCGTTCGTATGTACATCTCACACGGTCAATCCAAGAAATACGTTTCTGTTTGTATGTACATCCAACACGGTCAATCCAAGAAATACGTTTCCATTCATATATACATCCCACATGGTGAATCCTAGACAAACATTTCCGTTCACACGTACATCACACACAATTTTCCTCATCAAATCGTCTGTGATAGCGTTGTCATTGCAGACGATATTAACAATTTTATCATTTGCATTATTGAATGCATCACGCACGGCGCCTACAAGGAATAGTGAGGCTTAGGCTGTCCATCAGACACAATTTTTATGTGGAAAACGTTTGTGCAAGGTGGCCTAACGCAAACAGTTTTTTAGAGGAAGTCGTGTGTAATTGTTCATTGATCCAACACGTTTACTTCCTACAAACTGTGTGGGTTGTCTGAGGTCATCGCCCAAGGTGTGTTCTCAATAACCGTTTGTAATAGAAAACAATAAGCAGGCTAATTGGCCTATTATTAATAATCCATTTATTAATGAAATTGACATTTCATATTAAGCACACGATCTATTTCATTTTCGTATTACGGAAACAGGATTTCATAATTGAAATACATCAGAGTAGAACATCACATATGTTCAGCACTCAGTTATACCATATAGGAATATAGCTAGCTAACCCATTACACAACTGCACCAGCATCAAGTTTCACATGCAACATCTACAACCTTTGGAAATTAGTATCATAGACGATAGATAGACAGATGAATCTCATCTGGAAAACTGTTGAAGCGGAAGGCGAGTATTGAGCCTTCAGTGATGTTGAAGGTCCTTGCAACTTTAGGCCAGTGCTTGTGGATGCTTGACCGTCCATCCTTCGTCTTCTTGAGGAAGACTTCAATATTGTACCGTGGGTGTTGTATGAATACCTTCCTCGCTTCCTGACCATATAGGTGGTTTGATAGATAATCATCAGTGAACTGCTTTGGAAAGGTCTGAAAACAAAGATATGCATAAATATCTTCTCTAAATTTGGAAATGACGCAAAGGAATAAAAAAGACAAGGTATAAGAGTTAGTACCATCCTCTAGTTCACTGATGTCTTCTTCATTGTGTAGACAAAGATATTGTTGTTTTTCATCGCCAATTTCTTTATCCTAACAATCGTTCTGAGTTTCTTGACTTGATTGATATTCTTGGACAACTCATTTTCCCATATGCAAAATGGGTCGAACAGTGGGTCAAAACCTCTGACAGCAGGTCCTACATGTGCAAGACCAAATTGTTAAAAACCTAAATATTAGAATTATTCCTGCAATTTCACAATATTATGCTATTAGACAAAGGACCATGCATGTGCAAACCTTGATTGTAAACCTCAGTGCTTCAGATTGTTTCCGTACAACACATATAAGGTAGTTATTGATCAGGTTAAGTGAGGATTGACATACTATTAGTAAAATATGTTGATGAAACATAAACACATTGCAGATTCTGGTGGTAGATCAACATGTTCCCTTGCGGCGTGACTGCATATTGATCCATCCACGGCTTCTTGGTGGCAGATCCGCCCAAATCAAGGCGGCGCGATGGGAAATATAGTCTGTCTACATTGTCAACCTAGGCCGTTCTCCTTTTGTTGGGACGGGGTGGGGGGTCTGGTTGTCGGGAGGGGAATGTCGCCACCGTTGACCTGTCTGATTACTCCCCTTATGACGAAGTCGTCCCGGATATCCGCCTAAATGAGCTCCTATCCTTCTCGTCGATGAAATTTTGTAGGCTGATTTGTTGTTATTTTCTTATGGATTTGTGTAGCTCAACTTGATGCTCTATGATTATATATTTGTGTTACCCGATTTGATGTTGTATGTTTATGGATTTGTATAGGATATTTAGAAAATCAAAGTGTATATTATAATGCTATTGCACTATCCTTTACATATATTTGAGGCATGACTAGCTTTGGCTTGTATGTGTTGAAAATAACTTGAAGTCTTTAAATTATGCTAGGCAACACAGTTATATGAGGTTTGTATACGTTCTATATTTGTCTTAATTAATTATCAAACCAGTAGAAAACAAGATGATAAGTATTATTTTTAAATAGATATCCGTTTTAATTGTATTGCACATAAAAATTCGTCCACCTGGCCACAGATCTAGAGGCGGTTAGAAATATAAAACCGCGTGCAGAAACATATGACACGGTACGCATTTTGAAACTGCCTTCAATTAGTCACATGTGCAAGCGGGTGGAAACAAGAAACCGCCTGCGCTGATGAGTACCTTTGGGGTGCAGCCTTTGAATTCCCTTTGTATGGGTTATCAGGCATTAGCATTCAATTTCCATCCATTTATCTTCCCTTCCATTTGTATGGGTTATCAGGCACTAGCATTCAATTTCCATCCATTTATCTTCCCTTCCCCTATCCATGAACAAACCCTAGCACCAACACTGGGCATACCAGAACTTCTACCTTCTTCACCGGTGAGTGCCGACAAGCTAGTATTTCGCCGAAATGGCGCGGCACGGCGGTAATTGTCCCATTCCCTTGTGGCACAATTGCATATTGTCCCGTTCATGGCGGCTTGCTGGCATCCACTTGAACCGAGGCAGCGAGTCGGATCGGTGGCAGATCCACCCAGCAGAAGCTCAACCCATTCCCCAGCGGTGCAACTTCCTATTGGCCCATCCGCGGCATCTTGGTGGCAGATCTGCCCGAATCGAGGCGGTGCGACGGCTGGTCTAATCTAGCTACGTTGTGGACCCAAGTTGTTTGCCTTTTGTTGGGACGTGGGGATGTGATTGTTGGGAGGGGAATGCTGCCAACGACGACCTCTCTGATTCCTCCCCTTACGACGATGTCGTCCCGGATAACCGCCTAGGTGAGGTCCTAGCCTTCTCGTCGATGAATTTTGTAGGCTAATTTGTTGTTATTTTCTTATGGATTTGTGTTGGCCAATTTGATGCTCTATGATTATGGATTTGTGTTGGTTAATTTTATGTTGTATTTTGTATAGTATTTAGAAAGTCAAAGTATATATTATAATGCTACTACGCTAGCCTTTACACATACTTGAGGCATGACAAGCTTTGACTTGTAATATGTGTTGAAAATAACTTGAAATCTTTAACTCATGCTAGGCACCGCAGTTATCTGAGGTTTGTATATGTTCTATGTTTGTCTTAATTAATTATCGACCCAGTAGAAAACAAGATCATAAGTATTATTTCTAAATGGATATCCATTTTCATCGTATTGCACAAAAAAATTCGTCCACCTGCTTCCTGGAGAAGTCAGGAAATCTAAAAATTTCAAAAAGAAAAATCATAGGCAGCTAGAAGGACGACACTCTTGAAAAATTGAACATGATTTGGACAAATTCCAAGAGTGTTGTTTGTCCTCATCACACCACTGACTAAGTTGAGTATGATTTTGTGGAAAAAATATATCAAATAAATGCATATCATATTTATGATCTTAATATTTTTGTATATCATAAGGTATACTATATTTTAGTTGCACTACACAAATGAACTAATCGGATTGGAGTACGTACAAATGACTTTGTGGTGTGCTAGTAATGAGATTTTAAGGTTAACTGATTTCTTATTTATTAACACCAATTGATGATTACTTATTAATAACTAAGTTTTCTTGCATTTGGTTTCAAATATTCTAACCATGTTTTCCATATTTAGATTGATTTTAGTTACAATGCACAAAAGAAGATGACTAATACGTCTGCAACGTATCTAAAATTTATGAATTATTCATGGCATGTTTACAACAATTCTATATGTTTTGGTATGATTTAAATGGAATTAACCCGGACTGACGTTGTTTTCAGCAGAACTACTATGGTGTTATTTTTTGTGCAAAAATAAAAGTTCTCGGAATGGCTGAAACTTTCTGGTGATTTTTTTGGAACAAAAGAGACCCCCGAAGCTTCGTGGGAAGGCCAGAAGAGCCACGAGGGCCCCACAAGCCACAAGGGCGCACCCAGGGGGTAATGGCGCTGTGGTGGGTTGTGGGCCCATCTTACCGTGAGACCGACGCCAAAAATCCTATAAATAGATAAACCACCAGAAATAACCCTAGAACTTTGACTCCGCCGCCGCAAGCCTATGTACCTAGGATATCCCATCTAGAGCCCTAATCTGACACTCTGCCGGAGAGGGAAATCATCACTGGAGGCCATCTTCATCATCCCGACGGCTACCATGATGAGGAGGGAGTAGTTCACCCTTGAGGTTAGGGGTATGTACATGTAGCTATGTGTTTGATCTCTCTCTCTCTCTCTCTCTCTCATATTCTTGATTTGGCACGATCTTGATGTACCGTGAGTTTTGTTAATATAGTTGGATCATATGGTGTTTCTCTCTCTCTCTCTCTCTCTATCTTGTTGTGATGAATTAAGTTTTACCTTTGAGTTTTCATTATTATCAGATTGAATACTTTTATGGATTTGAGAACACTTGATGTATGTCTTGCGTATTAATACCCGTGGTGACAATGGGGTATTATATTGATTCACTTGATGTATGTTTTGGCACTCAACTCGCGGATTCCCCTGACATTGGGGTAATCTATGCATAGGGGTTGATGTACGTTTTCGTCCTAGTTTCTCCGGTAGGAATCTTGGCCCGCTCTTTGTAGTTCTTTGTGTTGGATTGAATATTATAAATCTGAAGTTATTTGATGCATATCGAATAATCAACTCGCGGATACTTGTGGTGACATTGGAATATCTAGGAGACATTAGAGTTGGTTGATATGTATCATATGGTGTTATTTTAGTACGAACTCTAGGTCTGTTTGGGACACTTATAGGAATAGCTCAATAGATTGAAAAAGGATGAACTTGAGGTGGTTTCGTACCCTACAAACAATTTCGTCTTATGTTCTCAGCTAGATAAGAACTTTGGACTGACTCTTTGTCGCACGTTGAGGGATTGCTATTTGATTCAGTTATGTTAGCACTGTTGAGAGATTGCACTAGTGAAAGTATGAACCCTAGGCCTTGTTTCTAAGAATTGCGATACAGTTTGTGCTCCGTTTTATTACTTGCTACCTTACTGTTTTATTTATTTTCAGATTACAAAAACCTATATCTACTATCCATACTACACTTATATCACCATCTCTTCACTGAACTAGTGCACTTATACAATTTGTCATTTGGATGTGTTGGGGACACAAGAGATTTCTTGTAGTTGCTTGAAGGGTTGTTTGAGAGAGACTCTCTGGTACGCGTCGGTCCTAAACAAACGGTTTTTAACCCCTTTCCGCGACGGCATTTGGAACCGTCGCCAAGTAAGTGTGTGCGATAGGGTGTCCTTCCCACACGACCCAGAAACCGTCGAGGATATGGAGCAGTTATCCAGGGGCCTTCCAAAATGTAATCATGTGTGATGCAGCACACACTAAATTCTTTCGCACGTGTGGTATCAGTGATTAAGCGTTTCTAATGACGCAGTGAAACCATACGGTCTGTCGTAACGAACCATTTGGGAAACAGTATGTAAGGCACACGGGCCGACATATGAACTGTCGTGGTTTTGTCACGGCAGATGTCCTAGTGTGAGGACTTAGTCGTGGAGCCATCGCGACGGGTTAGCTTAAAGGGGTTAAAGCGGGACAAAGGACTCAAGGAGTTTATACTGGTTCGGCCCCTTGCGGTGATGGTAAAAGCCTAATCCAGTTGAGGTGGAATTGCTAGGGTTTTGATGATCAGGGAGCGAATACGCTTTGCCTGGCTCTCGATCTGTTGTTTCTTGTCCTTGAACCGCCGTCGGGTCGTCCCTTTATATACACAGGTTGACGCCCGGTGGTCTACAGAATCCCGGCCGGCTCATAAACGTGTCTGACTCAGTTTCTACCCTTTCCTATCTTACAACACAAGTTATACATCATATGGCGGTTTACATCTACGGGCCCTAATCCTCCTTTGGGCCTTGGGCCTTCTCGTTAGATCTCTTCCATAAAGCGCCATATTCCTTGTCTTCGTGGGCTTAAATATGAGTAACTCGCTGTGAGCATAACATGGCCCCTCCTGGGTGGTTTATACTCAATAGTTATATCCCCAACATTAGGCCCCAGATTGATTTGAACTTTGTTCATGTCAGTCTTCAATACTTAGAAAAATTACTTCTTCAACACCTTCATGAAAATCGTGTAACTCGCCGTGACGTCGCCTTCCAAGATCACGATAATCCGCCATGACGTCATCTGCCATTAACCTTATAAATCTTTTAATGCTTCTCCTTTAATGAATCTCCAAAAATCGAGGTGTCTGTATATCTATAGATCCGTTTTTTCGACCTCCTCGATTCCCGCGTCTGCCACTTATCCATTCACCTTATAAATAGGGCCGGGGGTCATTTTCACTCCCCGCCCCCTCGTGCCTCTTCGCCTCGTCGTCTTCCTCACGCCGCCCTAGCGCTTCGAGCTCAGCCGCCGCCGTCAAGCCTCGTCTTCGACTTCACCTCCGGCCGCTGCATCACCCTGAACGCACCATAAAAACGCGGCGCCTCTCTGTTGTTCCCTCAGCATCAGTAAGCCTCCCTTTCTTCCACCGTAGATCTGTCTTTAGGGTTTGAGCGTTCATCGGTGTTCGTCGGTGTTCGTCACTGCACAGCAGTCCTTTGATTCAAACCTCAATATCCAACATGTATAGCGACGGCCATAATCCTTCTTTTTTCATCGGTGCATCTCGTTTAAGCAGAAACTCCAATCTGAACCTTTACCAACTGCTTCGGTACCAATATTTAAGTTTGAACATACTTTCATTTTCTGACATATGGCAGATCCAAAATTATAATGCCAACGTGTGAAACCTGTTTTCCCACTACTTAGTTATTTCAGATCTGTATCTTCAATATCAATGTAGGCGGTTTAACTTTACAAAATGATAACCCGCCAGGTACCATTAGTCCCCTCTTAAACCGCCGATCACTTGTTATTATAATTCTGATAACATCATCCTTTGGTTTAGCAATTTTTCATGCTTTAGCACTTTCCGTCTCTTAACCTGCAACAATCTATGCTTGCCAATCATGAACCTTAAAACGGCACAAACCTTCCTTCAGGTTGTCGAATAAATGGCCAAGTCCTTTTATGCTTGCAACTGGGTTCCTTCCCAGGTTACTGAAGAACAACTGAACGGGTGCGTCGCCACCGGCGCTTTAGCAAAAAGGGAAGTCATCCATTGGAGAGCCCCTGGTCCAGAAAATCCTCCTGAGCCCAAGGATGCGAAGTGATTGTGTTCGTTGATCATCTGGGTCGAGGGTTTAGCCCTCCCGGATCAAAAAAAAATTCCGCGATGTGCTTGCTAGCTTCCAACTCCACCCTCAAGATATTGGACCTAACTCCGTGTCCAATATTTGTAATTTTCAAGTGTTTTGCGAGGCTTATCTGCAGGAAGAACCCACTGTTGAACTGTTCAGAGACTTCTTCTATTTGAACCGCCGTACTGAATTTACAGATGGGCCCAATACTGAACTTGGCGGGGTTTCAATTCAGAAGAGGAAAGATGCCAGTTTCCCTCACGCCATGCATCATAGTCACCCCAAAGATTGGAATCAGACTTGGTTCTATTGCCGGGATACATCTCCAACTGAAGAAAATCCTCTGCCGGGTTATCATGCTCATCGGCTTACCAGTACACATCCATTCCCCCAACGACTGAGTGCGAAGGAACGAGCCAAGTATGCACCACAACTTTCGAAGCCTCGAGCTTTTGTGGCAAACGGTTTAACATGCGTCAACTTTGTCCGTTGCTGGGTTTCTTGGAGTATCTTGCCTCTAAGCCGTCGCCCCGGTTTAATGTGTGAATACACATGGGACTTAAAAGACCCTCAACGCCATATTGATATCCAGCTATCTGATGCTGAAATTACTGAAGCTGTTAAAAAGATGCTAGATGAACCGGTGGCCGAATGTAGTAAAACAGGGCTTAGTCCTTTCTGTGTTTCCAACAAACCGCCAGCTGTAAGAATTGTGTAACTCTTATTTTAATCCGACCCTTTTTAACATTTCCTTATAACTTTTGTCAATCCTTGATAGGGTGATGATCCATTCTGGAAGAAGAAGCCGCAGGATAAACCGGCGAAAACCCCTCGTGTCAAGACTAAGGTCACCAAGAAGCCTGCCAAAAAGAAAACCGCCGACTCCACAAATTTAAACGTTGATGATGACGATGAAAATCACAAGTCAGAGGTAGAACTTGATTCACTTGGTTCCTTCTTCATACATCTTATTGATAATGATTATTATCAGGAGGACGCAGAGGCTAGCCAAGCTGGTGATGTAGAGGTAATTATTCTTTCCTCTGGCTCAGAACCTCTACCAACTCCGAAAACCCGTCAAGTAAACCGGAAAGTAAGAGTTTCTCACCCTCTAGCTCACATGGATCCAAACTTTCTTTTGAAGAAACAGCAACACGAAGCTCGCCACACAACTCGGCATAGCGGCCATGTGGTAACTTCTTCCGGTTTACCGAACACGCCGGTTCGTAAACATCGCCCAGAGGTCTCTTATAATTCTGACCGACATTATCCTAAGGCGGGTTATTTCCGGCAACCTCTTACTCCGTCTGATTCAAATTATCAGGGAACTTCCCATTCCTCTTCTGGCGAATCAACCGAAATGCAACTTCCAACCCTCAAGACGGTTCCTGGGTGAGTTATACTTTAAATTTACGCTTAACACCTTATGTTTGATCGATGTACTAACCTTTATTTTTGTTCTTCTCAGTGCCAAGCCTAGACCCAGCAAAAAGGCCAAGTTGAATAAACCGGCTGATGACAATACGACCACTGAACCGGAGAAAACTCCAGAACCGGAGGAAACAAATGTTGACGCTATGCTTGATGATCTGCCACCGCAAGATCATGAATTTTTTGTTGAACAAGTGGAAGTTGATCCAACGGGCCATGCTGATAAACTGACAAGCCCGGCCAGAGCTGCTGATAAACCGTCAAGTCCACTCAAAACTACTGATGATAACTCAGATGATGTTGTAGTTACTGGCGTTGGGCACACCATCCCTGGCAATCCTATCCCTTTATCAAAACATAGCGCTAAGGAAGAACTTTCTGCTATAGACAAGGGCAAGTGGAAACATATTTGTCAAGATATGCCCACCTCAATGCCCAAGACATTCATTCTGGGTTTTTGAACCGCCTATACACAAGCCGCGACTATGAAGCCGGTTTAGTGAACATGATGAAGGAACGATATGAGGTAAATGTTGTTAACTCTGCATAACTGTTCTTCCTTTATATCTGATTTATAATAT
Organism: Aegilops bicornis; assembly: GCA_021605145.1. Classification (NCBI taxonomy): domain Eukaryota; kingdom Viridiplantae; phylum Streptophyta; class Magnoliopsida; order Poales; family Poaceae; genus Aegilops; species Aegilops bicornis. Next base: position 199,469,464 of record CM038675.1, on the reverse strand, counting down.
CAACTCCAGTAGCCCCCAAGGGCCGGTTTATCATATCCATGTAAACCGGGACTATGTAATACTTCAACCTTGCCTGCATAGCCCCCAAGGGTCGGTTTATCTTTACAAGATAAACCGGGACTTAGCCTATAAGGTGCAAACTCTTGTTGAATCATTTTTGTAATCCAATTGACCACCAAGCTGCTTGATAGAAGAAAATCCATAGTGCTAACTTTGAACAAATATGCATTAGCCCCCAAGTGCCAAGAATAATTCTTGAATTAAGCTTGGGACTTTACAAGAAATTTGTGATAAGAAGCAATAGGCATTAGCCCCAAGTGCCAAGTGTATAACTTGTTATGTGCTTTGGTACTTCAAATATGTACTATTAACTCATAATATGTATGTCTCTTGTAGGCTGAGTTGAGAAAAAAGGAATCCCAAATTGCCGACCTTCAAGAAAATGTCAAGTCTCAAGAAACTGAAACGTCCAAAGCCAAAGAAGAACTCACTTGCGCTTTAGTAGCCATGGAAAAATTGAAGGAGAACTTCAAGAACGAGCGTGCGGGCTGGGACACAGAGAAAGCAGCTCTGCTGAAGAGGGCTGAGGACGCTGAAGCAACCCTTAATCTAGTAACATAAGAGCTGACTGGCTTGAAACGGCAAATACATGCCATGACTTTTGCTATTTTCGGTAAAAACCCTCTTCATAACCTTTTAGCATGCAATATCCACAAAACTACCGGTTTACTGATTATTGTGTATGATGCAGGATCTCGCATCGCTCACCTTGGCTCAGACATGCGGAATTTTTTTGTCGGTGTAGTGAAAACCAAGGCTACACTAATCGTCGAGCATGGGCCACGACTGTATGCAATTACACTAAAGAGAATCCATCTTCGCCGACAAGCGCTACATCAGCAAGCAAGACTCAAGCCACCTTCCTGGCAAGGAGCATCCTGCCCTGCCAGGGAGGACAGATACAAGGCAAAAAGAAGCAGCCAAGCCTGAGAACCAAAAGAGACGAGACGACCGCAAGGCTCCTTGCCGAGGGTGCCCACGAGGCCCCGGCAAGGCCCCTTGCCGAAGACGGCCGCAAGGCCCCGGCAAGCCTCTTGCCGAGGGCGCTCACAAGGCCCCGGCAAGACCATTGCCGGGAAGATACGCAAGGCCACGACAAGCCCTTGCCGAGGACATCGGTAGGGCCGCAGCCAGGCCCACACCTACCAAGACTTCACCGCCGTCCCCATGCAACCGCCACCAACCAGCCGAGCAGAAGCCAGTGGCGACGTGCGGCGGTCTCTACACCGATCCAAAGCAAGCTCCTGCATGGTGGCATGCAAGTCTTCCCGAAGACTCCCCACCCGCCAGCCCATCAACCAGCCAACGTGGCGCCATAACGCTCGTCACCAGACACGGGGCTGCAGGCTAGCGAGGCGGCGATACCGACAAGCTTCCTTGCCGTCCCCTATAAAGCAAGAGGACGATAAGCGGCGCATTGAATGCGCTTTGTCCTGCGATGTCGCGATAAGCTTGTACATCAGATACCTTCCACCTCATGTGTGCCATCGTATGCGACCCTTTGACATATAAAAGGAGGCCCGAGGCGTACCGTGGAAGGGGATCGGACTCCGGATCCTCGGAGGATTCGGCACTTTGGAACCTCGCAGCACCCAGAGCTAGTTCGAGAGCTCAAGAACACTAAATACATCCACCAAAGCAGGACTAGGGTTTTACGCATCCTCGCGGCCCGAACCTAGGTAAAATCCCTTTGTGTTGTCTGCTGGTCCCGCTCTTCTCACGATCCGCGCACCCCGCAACTGTAGAAGGGATTCCAGTGATCCCATAGGTGTCGTTTCCCACGGACAAAATTGAAGGCTGCCTATACTCTCATAGAGCAACTATATACTGGTGCAGAACGGATCATCTTCACGGCCTCCCACAATAAGCCGCCCCCTACTTTGATCAAGGAAATGCTAGAAATATTGTCAATGATGCCTGCCCGGTTTGAAGAGCTAAAAAGATCAGCTGCGAGGGCAGGTGTTCTGACAGCACTACCTCGAGCCAAAGCGTGGGTACCTGATCTTGATCCAGCAGATGTGGGTAATGGCTATCCAAGCTTAAAGGAGGACGGATCAGATTTTGATAATGATGACCTCCGAGCTTTGACGAAGGAAATGCGCCCCTTGGCTAGCAAGCTGGCCGAAGAGACCGATCTTTCTCATTATAAGTCGATTTATGACGCTGAAAATAAGAGAGTTAACCCGCGAACCTATGATGCTCCAACGCTTATTTGTCCAATCCGTAAGCACACTTACGCCCCTGATGTTGAACCTTCCACACTTATAAGTGATGAAGCTGTATTCAAGGCCTTAACTGGGATCAACTAGGCAACCATTGACTTCCAGCCACTGGGTGGAGAGGAGGAGGATGAACCGACGCAGGATGATCCACAACCTTCAAGTCATCCCGGCGACGATTCATGAACCAGAGGCCGATTTAACTTTTGCATACTGCAACATTGTGGAAAACAATTATCCTTTTGGGTATCAAAGCGCCTTGTAATAGGCTAGTCTAAACACTTGGTTTGCTATTCCATCGTGCATATTCACTTTGCATGACACTGTTAATCTGCCATGATTAAGATATGCTATGTCTGCTTATGATCCTTAGCAGCTTATTCAACCTGTCCCTACATACAACAGGTTTAAAGTGTCCTGGCGGTTTAATGCTGGACGGGTCATCATGCCCAACATATATCAAGGGTTTATAACCAAGGTTGTACTTAATAATAATCAAATATGAAATATATCATACCTGTGATATTGAATCACATTGTTGGTTTACCAACTTATTGTAATAAGGGTGATAACCCAAATCATGAGTATTGATAATTCCTCCTATATTTGCCGGTTTATAGCGAAGCCGGACCGGGTTTGATAAGCACCGGATTATCCTTATATCATATTGCGACTTGTAGTCGGAAGCCTGACCGGGTCAATAAACACCGGATTGTAGTTGATCGTATGCTGACGACTTATAGTCGAAAGCCAAGCCGGGTCAATAAACATCGGATTGTAGAATCTTCATCAAAATAAACTTCATAAAGAAGGATTTCAAAAGAAAACATGCAAGAAGCGAGGCTTTTCATGGGCTGCCAGGCCCAAAACGAGGCTTTTCATGGGCTGTCAGGCCACTGAGTTAAACCATTTTGTACAAACCTTATAAGATGGACCTCACATTAACCAATCATCATTTTAACTAAGACAAGTTCAGGGTCTATATAAGATTGACTTGTCAAACGTTCGACGGGTCTTACCAGGATTACCTGGACGGACTGACTTACTTAAGAAGGCAGGATAACCCGGGGTTTTAGGTGAATACACCTGGCTTCCAAGCCTGCCTTTTATAGCCTATTACAAGGTTATAGACTCTATGTTCTTTTAGAACAAAGGCCCCCAAGCAATATTTTGAGCTGTGCTCAACGGGCGCCTATGTTTGAGTTGTGCTTTGCAACACACTCTCTATGGCCCCTGTTGACTTTGGGTAGCAAGCCCCAAGTTTTGTTTTTTATGTGTCTTATAAGCCGGATCAACGGGTAATCAGAACTCCGCTTTATAAACAGAAGCCCCCATGTAACCATTTTTTTAAGGAAGAACGGCAGAGGCCCCGCTTTAGTAGGGATACCGGTTTATTATATTGATCATAATATATACATTGTCAAGAATATGTACATAAGAGGAGCCTATGGCTCAGTTGTAGTAAGGCCGAAGATGAGCGATACTCCACAGCCGGTGGGTCTCCTCCTTCGATTTACGTGAGTCTTTGTGCTCTCGAACATCGATAAGGTAGTATGACCTGTTATGCAGATTCTTGCTGACCACAGAAGGTCCTTCCCAAGGCGGGGATAACTTGTGCATATCAGTCTGATCCTGGATGAGCCGGAGCACGAGGTCGCCTTCTTGAAAAGTTCTGGTTTTAACCCGACGGCTCTGATAATGACGCAGATCTTGCTGGTAAATCGCCAAACGAGCCGCTGCAATATCGCGCTCCTCATCTAACAGGTCAAGTGCTTCCTGACATGCTTTCTCATTGTCAGCTTCAACATAAGCCGCCACAGGGGGCGAGTAATGACGGATGTCACTAGGGAGAACCGCCTCCGCTCTGTAAACCATGAAAAAAGGTGTGTACCCCGTAGATCTATTGGGTGTGGTATTGATGCTCCATAACACAGAAGGTAACTCCTCCATCCAACAACCCGGCGTCCGCTGTAAAGGAACCATAAGTCGGGGCTTGATGCCTCTCAGAATCTCTTGATTGGCTCTCTCCGCTTGACCATTAGATTGGGGGTGAGCCACCGATGACACATCAAGCCAGGTGCGCTCACGTTGACAAATTCTTTCATAGCACCCTTGGACAGATTAGTGCCATTATCCGTTATGCTGTTGTGTGGAAAACCAAACCGGAAAATCACCTTCTTAATGAATTGAACCGCGGTGGCTGCATCACACTTACTGACTGGCTCTGCCTCCACCCACTTAGTGAATTTATCAACCGCCACCAAAAGGTGGGTCTTCTTATCCTTGGACCTCTTAAAGGGTCCAACCATATCCAGCCCCAAGTTGCAAATGGCCAAGTGATTGGAATCATCCTGAGTTCCTGAGCCGGAACATGAGCTCGACGTGAAAACTTCTGACAACCATCATACTTTTTGACCAAGTCTTCAGCATCAGCATGAGCCGTCAGCCAATAGAAACCATGACGAAAAGCCTTGGCTACCAGGGACTTTGAACCGGCGTGGTGACCACAATCTCCTTCGTGGATCTCACGCAAAATCTCACAACCTTCTTCAGGAGATACGCAACACTGAAACGCCCCTGTTACACTGCAATGATGCAATTCTCCATTGACAATGGTCATTGACTTGGATTGTCGGATTATCTGCCTGGCCAAAGTTTCATCCTCAGGTAACTCGCCTCGGGTCATATATGCCAAATATGGGACTGTCTAGTTTGGGATAACATGAAGAGCCGCCACCAACTAAGCCTCCGGGTCAAGAATAGCCAAATCCTCCTCTGTAGGTAGCTTGACCGACGGGTTATGCAAGACATCCAGAGAAACATTGGGCGGCACCAGTTTACATTGGGAACCCAAACGGCTTAAAGCGTCTGCCGCTTCGTTCTTTTGCAGGTCCACATGGTCAACCTGATAACCCTTGAAGTGACCAGCAATCATATCCACCTCTCGTCGATACACTGCCATGAGCGGTCCCTTGGAATCCCAAGTACCAGACACTTGTTGAACTACCAGGTCCGAGTCACCAAAGCACTTAACCCGACTTAAATTCATCTCCTTAGCCATTCGAAGACCATGGAGGAAGGCCTCATATTCAGCTGCATTGTTAGTGCAAGGGAACATTAAACGGAGAACATAACAAAACCTATCACCTCGTGGAGAAGTTAACACGACTCCAGCCCCCGAGCCCTCCAATTGCCTGGACCTATCAAAATGAATAGTCCAATAAGTGTTATCTGGCTTTTCTTCCGGCGCCTGCAACTCTGTCCAGTCATTGATGAAATCCACAAGTGCTTGGGACTTGATTGTTGTACGAGGCATATACTTTAACCCGTGAGGTCCAAGCTCAATGGCCCACTTGGCAACCCGGCGAGTCACTTCCCTGTTTTGGATTATATCTCCCAAAGGGGCAGAACTGACCATAGTGATGGGATGACCCTGAAAATACTGCTTAAGCTTTCGGCTTGCCATGAAAACTCCATACACCAGCTTCTGCCAATGTGGGTACCTCTGCTTGGACTCAACAAGCACCTCACTGATATAATAAACCGGTCGTTGAACCAGATATTCCTTGCCAGCCTCCTTACGTTCCACCACAATGGCCACACTGAAAGACCGGGCATTGGCAGCCACATATAACAACAGCGGCACTTTATCGACCGGAGCAACAAGGACAGGTGGCTCAGCTAACTGCGTCTTCAAGTCCTCAAACGCCGCGTTAGCAGCATCACTCCAGACAAAATTATCTGTCTTTTTCATCATCTGATATAGAGGGATAGCTTTCTCTCCCAACTGGCTGATAAATCGGCTCAGTGCTACAATACAACCCACCAGACGTTGAACATCGTTGATACACGCTAGTTTAGCCACAGACGTAATAGCTTTGATCTTTTCTGGATTAGCTTCAATGCCCCTTTTAGACACTAGAAAACCCAAGAGCTTGCCTGCCGGCACACCAAAGACACACTTGGCCGGATTAAGCATCATCTTATAAACCCGGAGATTATCAAAAGTTTCCTTCAAATCATCTATTAACGTCTCCCCCTTCCTGGACTTCACCACAATATCATCCACATAAGCATGAACATTGCGCCCAATCTGATTATGAAGACACACATCGCTGATAAGTCGCCTTGGCACTTTTGAGCCCAAAGGCATAGACACATAGCAGAAGGCTCCAAAGGGAGTTATAAAAGTTGTCTTCTCCTGGTCCTTAACTGCCATCTTGATCTGATGATAACCAGAATAAGCATCTAGAAAGCTCAGACGCTCACAACCCGCCGTCGCATCAATAATCTGATCAATACGAGGAAGAGCAAAAGGATCAGCCCGACAAGCCTTGTTTAAATCCATGTAGTCCACACACATGCGCCAGGTGCCATTCTTCTTAAGTACCAGCACCGGGTTAGCCAACCGCTTAGGATGAAACACTTCAATGATAAACCCAGTCGCCAAGAGCCGGGCTACCTCCTCACCAATAGCTTTACGCCTTTCTTCATTGAAGTGGCGGAGAAACTGCTTGATCGGTTTAAACTTGGGATCGATGTTAAGAGTGTGCTCAGCGAGTTCCCTCGGTACACCTGGCATGTCAGAAGGTTTCCATGCGAAGATGTCCCGGTTCTCACGGATGAACTCCATGAGCGCGCCTTCCTATTTCGGATCCAGATTAGCACCAAAGCTGAACTGCTTGGATGAATCGCCAGGAACAAAGTCAACTAGCTTAGTCTCATCAGCCGATTTAAACTTCAAGACCGGATCATGCTCGGTAGTTGGCTTTTTCAAAGAAGTCATATCCACCGGATCAACATTGTCCTTATAAAACTTCAACTCATTTGTTGCACAAACCGACTCAGCATAAGCCGCATCACCTTCCTGACATTACAAAGCAATCCTACGACTCCCATGTACCGTGATAGTCCCCTTATGACCCGGCATCTTGAGCTGCAGATAAACATAACAGGGCCTCACCATGAACTTAGCATAAGTCGGCCGTCCAAACAAGGCATGATAAGGGCTCTTGATTTTCACCACTTCAAAGGTCAAAGTCTCTGATCTGGAGTCATGATTATCTCCAAAAGTAACCTCTAGGGCTATCTTACCGACCGGATACGCCGACTTACCAGACACCACACCATGAAAAACAGTGTTCGACTGTTTAAGATTGTTATCTGTCAATCCCATGCGACGGAAGGTTTCATAATAGAGAATGGTGATGCTGCTCCCCCCGTCCATGAGTACCTTGGTGAACTTATACCCTCCAACCTGAGGCGCCACCACCAGTGCCAGGTGACCCGAATTATCAACCCGGGGCCGGTGATCTTCCCGACTCCATACGATGGGCTGCTCAGACCAGCGCAAATAACTGGGAATAACCGGTTCAACAGAGTTCACTGCTCTCTTATGAAGCTTCTGGTCGCGCTTGCATATTCAACTGCTTCGGGTTGCTCTGATAACCCGACTGTTGCTGTTGTTGACTCCCCTGATGACGCTGCTGATTATAACCACCTTGGTTGCCATGATTGCCTTGATTGCCTTGAAATCCTGAGCCAGAACTGCCTCCATCGTAACCCGGCCCATGAAAACCAGGTCCTAAACCGCCACCCGGTCCATGACCATCTTGGAAAAGATTTGAGTTTTTGAACTCCCTCATGATAAAGCAATCCTTCCAAAGATGTGTAGCCGGCCTCTCTCGCGTCATGTGTCTTGGGCAAGGCTGGTTTAACAGGTGCTCAAGATTGATACCTGATCCTCCGCTCCGCGGGGCCGGTTTACCCTTACGATGCTGACCATTGTTCTGTGTGTTGGTGTTAGCCACAAAATCCAAACTGCTATCCGCTTTGCGCTTACCGTTGTTTCCATGGCCTGCCGGGTTATGCTATTGCCCTCTAGTGCTACTGCTCTTCTTTCCCTTTCCCGGCTTTTCATCGTCAGACTCAGGGGTCCTTGGTACCATCAGAGTCAGCGTATTTAACCAGAGCCTCCATAAGTGTCCCCATGTCATTGAAGTGACGCTTGAGCCGCCCTAACTTCAGCTTCAGAGGCGTGAACCAGCAATTGCCTTCAAACGTTAAGACTGCTGAAACGACGTTGATGCGGTCCGACGAATGCAGGATCGCTGAGACCCGACGCACCCAATGGGTTGTCGATTCACCTTCTTCTTGGACACAGGCGGCTAAGTCCACAATTGACATGGGCTGCTTGCACGTGTCTTTGAAATTCTGGATAAACTGGGCCTTTAACTCGGCCCATGACCCAATGGAGTTAGCTGGCAAAATTTTCAGCCAAGTACGAGTTGTTCCTTCCAACATCATGGTGAAGTATTTAGCACATGCAGCATTGTCAACATCCAGCATTTCCATCGCCATCTCATAGCTCTCAATCCATGATTCAGGAGGTAAGTCGGTGGTGTAATTGGGCACTTTACGAGGACCTTTGAAATCCTTGGGCAGCCGCACATTACGTAGAGCCGCGGTGAGTCATGGTACCCCCAAAGAACTGAAAGTAACCCCTGGTTCCACCGAAGTTGTTGGACGAACCGGAGTAAGCTGACGGGCCGCATACTGCGCCGCTAGCTTGGCCTCTCGGCGTGCTCTACCTTGATCCACCACGTTCTGAGCATCAGCACCACCGCCCATCGGGTTATGCCCTCGAGGCGGGTTACGGTTCTGCGCACTGCTTGCCACAGCCGGTTCATCAATATGCCTACTATAACTCCGGCTTGGACGGGGAGGGGTGGAATGAATCCTCTCACTACCTGTATGAATAAGTCACGCTTGATACGTCTCCAACGTATCTATAATTTTTTATTGTTCCATGCTATTATATTACCCGTTTTGGATGTTTATGGGCTTTATTATACACTTTTATATTACTTTTGGGACTAACCTACTAACCGGAGGCCAGCCCAAATTGTTGTTTTCTTGCCTATTTCAGTGTTTCAAAGAAAAGGAATATCAAACGGAGTCCAAATGGAATGAAACCTTTGGGAGAGTTATTTTTGGAACGGAAGCAATCCAGGAGACTTGGAGTGCACGCCAGGGAATCAACGAGGAGAGCACGAGGCAGGGGGCGCGCCCACCCCCTAGGCGCGCCCTCCACCCTTGTGGGCCCCTCATGGCTCCCCTGACCGACTTCTTTCGCCTATATATATCCATATACCCTAAAAACTTCGGGGAGCACAATAGATCGGGAGTTCCGCCGCCGCAAGCCTCTGTAGCCACCGAAAACCAATCGGAGCCCTACTCCGGCACCCTGCCGGAGGGGGAATCCCTCACCGGTGGCCATCTTCATCATCCCGGCGCTCTCCATGACGAGGAGGGAGTAGTTCACCCTCGGGGCTGAGGGTATGTACAAATAGCTATGTGGTTGCTCTCTCTCTCTCTCTCTCTCTCTCTCTCTCTCTCTCTCTCGTGTTCTTGATTTGGCACGATCTTGATGTATCGCGAGATTTGCTATTGTAGTTGGATCTTATGATGTTTCTCCCCCCTCTACTCTCTTGTAATGGATTGAGTTTTCCCTTTGAAGTGATCTTATCGGATTGAGTCTTTAAGGATTTGAGAGCACTTGATGTATTACTTGCCGTGCTTATCTGTGGTGACAATGGGATATCACCTGATCCACTTGATGTATGTTTCGGTGATCAACTTGCGGGTTCCTCCCATGAACCTATGCATAGGGGTTGGCACACATTTTCATCTTGACTCTCCGGTAGAAACTTTGGGGCACTCTTTGAAGTACTTTGTGTTGGTTTGAATAGATGAATCTGAGATTGTGTGATGCATATCGTATAATGATACCCATGGATACTTGAGGTGACATTGGAGTATCTAGGTGACATTAGGGATTTGGTTGATATGTGTCTTAAGGTGTTATTCTAGTACGAACTCTTGAATAAGATCGATCCGAAAGAATAACTTTGAGGTGGTTTCGTACCCTACCATAATCTCTTTGTTTGTTCTCCTCTATTAGCGACCTTGGAGTGACTCTTTGTTGCATGTTGAGGGATAGTCATATGATCCAGTTATGTTATTATTGTTGAGAGAACTTGCACTAGTGAAAGTATGAACCCTAGGCCTTGTTTCCTAGCATTGCAATACCGTTTACGCTCACTTTTATCATTAGTTACCTTGCTGTTTTTATATTTTCAGATTACAAAAACCTCTATCTACCATCCATATTGCACTTGTATCACTATCTCTTCGCCGAACTAGTGCACCTATACAATTTACCATTGTTTGGGTGTGTTGGGGACACAAGAGACTCTTTGTTATTTGGTTGCAGGGTTGTTTGAGAGAAACCATCTTCAACCTACGCCTCCCACGGATTGATAAACCTTAGGTCATCCACTTGAGGGAAATTTGCTACTGTCCTACAAACCTCTGCACTTGGAGGCCCAACAACGTCTACAAGAAAAGTTTGCATAGTAGACATCAAGCTCTTTTTACGCCGCTGTCGGGAGGTGAGTGCTTGAAGGTATATCTTTAGATCTTGCAATCGAATCTTTTTGTTTCTTGTCTTATCACTAGTTTAGTCTATAAAAGAAAACTACAAAAAAATGGAATTGAGTTTATCTCATACACCTCATCTTTTTAATATCTTTCATGAGAATGATGGAAAGGAAAATTGTGCCAAAGTGCTAGAAGAAGAATGCATTAAAATGTATGGCACTAAATCTTTGAATGATGAGCATGATTGCAATGTTGTTAGTATGAACTCCTTGAATATCCATAGTACTAATGATGATTGCACTAGTCATGATGAAAATATCTCTTATAAGCATGTGAATTTTTGTGGAGTGCATTGGGTTTGCAAGTACACACCAAATAGGGAAGATAGATATTGCAAGAGGCATAAGCATTTAGAAACTAAATTGTTGCAAGAAAGGCTAGATGTTTGTGCTGAAAATTTAAATTTTCTTAGCCGCATTTGTGAACTTTGCAATGAACATGATCATTTCAGTACCCAATGCAAATTGTTTCGTGATCGTATCGTGTCCAAAAATTGTGATGACTTGATTTCCCTTGCACATCATAATGAACTTAGTTTGCTCTTGGGTTATGAAGAAATGAAACGATAACTAAGGTTATTCCAGAATTTTCCCTTGATAGAGTTCTTCATTTTGATCTAGAGGAAATTTATATGTATTGCACGGTGAATTGCATTGAAAATCCTTATATCGCCAACTACATAAAGAAAAGAAAACAAATAGAAGATGAAGAGAATACTAATGAAAGGGAAGAGACTTCCCAATATCCTCCTATTATTTCTTATGATGAATCGGGTAACGAGGAGGAGCCTTCTATTCAACCAATCTCATTAATAAGGAGCTACAAAAGAGGATTGAACCCACACATGATGTGGTGAAGAAGAAGAAAAGAAAAAGTAAGAGAGGTAAAAAGACATCTCTCCCAAATAATGTTGCTCCTATTATTGTCGTGCCTCATGAAAATGAATCAAAAATAATTGTGGAAGATGATGCACTTGATGAAGATCTCATTATGCCTATTGATTATTGTGATCATTATGATTGGGAAGATAATGATACTTCTTATGATCTTGAAAATATTGTTGGCAGTTGCTTGGAAGAATATGATAATTGCTATATGATACGTCTCCAACGTATCTACAATTTTTGATTTCTCCATGCTATATTATCTACTGTTTTGGACAATATTGGGCTTTATTATCCACTTTTATATCATTTTTGGGACAAACCTATTAACCGGAGGCCCAGCCTTAATTGCTGTTTTGTGCCTATTTCAGAGTTTCGCAGAAAAGGAATATCAAACGGAGTCCAAACGGAAGGAAACCTTCGGGAACGTGATTTTTAGGAAGAATATGATCCAGGAGACTTGGACCCTACGTCAAGAAAGAAAAGAGGAGGCCACGAGGTAGGGCGGCCCACCCCTGTATGCGCGCCTCCACACTCGTGGGCCCCCTGTTGCTCCACCGACGCATTCTTCCTCCTATATATACCTACGCACTTCAAACGATCGACACGGAGCCAAAAACCTAATTCCACCGCCGCAACCTTCTGTACTCCACGAGATCCCATCTTGGGGCCTGTTCCGAGTTCACGGAGGGGGCATCCATCACGGAGGGCTTCTACATCAACACCATAGCCTCTCCGATGAAGTGTGAGCAGTTTACTTCAGACCTTCGGGTCCATAGTTAGTAGCTAGATGGCTTCTTCTCTCTGTTTGGATCTCAATACAATGTTCTCCCCCTCTCTCGTGGAGATCTGTTCGATGTAATCTTCTTTATGGCGATGTGTTTGTTGAGACCGATGAATTGTGGGTTTATGATCAAGATTATCTATGAACAATATTTGAATCTTCTCTGAATTCTTTTATGTATTATTGGTTATCTTTGCAAGTCTCTTCGAATTATCAGTTTTGTTTGGCCTACTAGATTGATCTTTCTTGCAATGGGAGAAGTGCTTAGCTTTGGGTTCAATCTTGCGGTGTCCTTTCCCAGTGACAGTAGGGGCAGCAAGGCACGTATTGTATTGTTGCCATCGAGGATAACAAGATGGGGTTTTTATCATATTGCATGAATTTATCCCTCTACATCATGTCATCTTGCTTACATGCGTTACTCTGTTTTCATGAACTTAATACTCTAGATGCATGCCGGATAGCGGCCGATGAGTGGAGTAATAGTAGTAGATGCAGGTGAGTCGGTCTACTTGTCTCGGACGCGATGCCTATATACATGATCATACCTAGATACTCTCATAACTATGCTCAATTCTGTCAATTGCTCAACAAGTAATTGCTCACCCAATCGTAAAATAATTATGCTCTTGAGAGAAGCCACTAGTGAAATCTATGGCCCCCGGGTCTATCTTCATCATATTAATCTTCCAACACTTAGTTATTTCCTTTGCTTTTTTACTTTGCATCTTTATCACAAAAATACCAAAAATATTATCCTATCATATCTATCAGATCTCCCTCTCGTAAGTGACCGTGAAGGGATAGACAACCCCTTATCGCGTTGGTTGCGAGGAGTTATTTGTTTTGTGTAGGTACGAGGGACTCGCGCGTAGCCTCCTACTGGATTGATACCTTGGTTCTCAAAAATTGAGGGACATACTTACGCTACTTTGCTGCATCACCCTTTCCTCTTCAAGGAAATCCAACGCAGTGCTCAAGAGGTAGCAAGAAGAATTTCTGGCGCCGTTGCCGGGGAGGTCTACGCAAAAGTCAACATACCAAGTACCCATCACAAACCCCTTATCTCCCGCTCTCTTTTTCCTCTCCCCCACTTCACTCTTGCCGTTTTATTTGCCCTTTTTCCGTTTGTCTTTTCGTTTGACTTTATGTCTTACTTGGCTTGTTTGCTTGTTTGGTTGAAATAGTTGAGTATTTATTCCTAAACAGAGAAGCTAATATCTATGGACCCTCATCCGTTTGCCAATCTTTTTAAGAGATCCAATTATGATGAACCAATTCCTAGTGATTTGGATGCACTAGATTATCTTTATAAGGTTTTGCCTGAAATCCGCAGATCTGAAAATTGTGATGAAGTGCTTTATGAAGTGATTCACGATAGATCTTTGAATAAAAAGCATGATAGCAATGATTTTTTATAAATTATATTGATGTAAATTATGCTAATAATATGCAAGACCCTAAGCTTGGGGATGCTAGTTTTGCTATGTCCAATAGTCATGATTGGGGAGATTCTTCTTATGATCTTGAAAATTTATTTAAGCCCCATGATGAATACAAGATTGATAATAGTGTTTGCAATAATATTGAAAGTTGGTTTGGAAGAGTGTCAACTTTAGATCCCACATATTTGGATAACATTCAATCTTATGAAATTTTTGATAAAAGTGGGCTTGGAGAAATCATGACTTTAGTTAATGATAAACCCACTATTTTGGGAGAGTGTGAACTTCGCATGCATGTGGATCGTGTTGAGAATATGTTATGTGATAGCTATATTGTTGAATTTTCTTATGATCCTACATGTAATTATTATGAGAGAGGAAAATATGGTTATAGAAATTTTCATGTTACTAAACTACCTCTCGTTATGTTGAGATTGCTATTGTTCCTTTCCGCTTCCTTGCATATGCTAGTTTTTGCTTGCTACGATAATTTGTTTGCCTATAATATGCCTATGCATAGGGAGTATGTTAGACTTAAGTGTGTTTGTCACATGTTTTATGTGCCTCAATTCTTGTCTTTCTTGTGAGCATCATTGAAATCTCAATGCCTAGCTAAAAAGGCTTTAAAGAAAAGCGTTTGTTGGGACAACCCAATATTTTTCCTTGCTTCTTATTAATAAATCTTTGATCTAGCCTCTGGTTAGATGTGTTTTTATATTTTAATTAGTGTTTATGCCAAGTTAAACCTATAGGATCTTCTTGGATGATAGTTATTTGATCTTGCTGTAATTTCCAGAAAATTAAAACAATTGTTAAAAATCACCAGAACGTGATAAAATAGTGATTCCAATTGCTGCTGATCAATAAAAAAATTGCCTAGGTCTTCCTATTTTGGCTGATTTTTTGGAGTTCCAGAAGTTTGCGTTAGTTACAGATTACTACAGACTGTTCTGTTTTTGGCAGATTCTGTTTTTCGTGTGTTGTTGCTTATTTTGATGAATCTATGGCTAGTAAAATAGTTTATAAACCATAGAGAAGTTGGAATACAGTAGGTTTAACACCAATATAAATAAATAATGAGTTCATTACAGTACCTTGAAGTGGTCTTTTGTTTTCTTTCGCTAACGGAGCTCACGAGATTTCTTTTGAGTTTTGTGTTGTGAAGTTTTCATGTTTTGGGTGAAAGATTTTGATGGATTATGGAACAAGGAGTGGCAAGAGCCTAAGCTTAGGGATGCCCATAGAACCCCCAAGATAATATAAGGACACCAAAAAGCCAAAGCTTGGGGATACCCCAGAAGGCATCCCCTCTTTCGTTTACTTCCATCGGTAACTTTACTTGGAGCTATATTTTTATTCACCACATGATATGTGTTTTGCTTGGAGCGTCTTGTATGATTTGAGTCTTTGCTTTTTAGTTTACCACAATCATCCTTGCTGTAAACACCTTTTGATAGAGCCATACATGATTTGGAATTTGTTAGAATACTCTATGTGCTTCGCTTGTATCTTTTGAGCTATATAGTTTTGCTCTAGTGCTTCACTTATATCTTTCAGAGCAAGGTGGTGATTTGTTTTATAGAAACTATTGATCTCTCATGCTTCACTTAGATTATTTTTGACAGTCTTAAATAGCATGGTAATTTGCTCAAACAATCATAATATGCTTGGTATTCAAGATTTGTAAAACTTTCTAATGAGTGTGTTGAATACTATGAGAAGTTTGATGCTTGATAATTGTTTTGGGATATAAAGATGGTGATATTAGAGTCATGCTAGTTGAGTAGTTGTGAATTTGAGAAATACTTGTGTTGAAGTTTGTGATTCCTATAGCATGCACGTATGGTGAACCGTGATGTGATGAAGTCGGAGCATGATTTATTTATTCATTGTCTTCCTTATGAGTGGCAGACGGGAACGAGCGATGGTCTTTTCCTACCAATCTATCCCCCTAGGAGCATGCGTGTAATACTTTGCTTTGATAACTTGTAGATTTTTGCAATAAGTATATGAGTTCTTTATGACTAATGTTGAGTCCATCGATTATACGCACTTTTCTTCCTTCCACCATTGCTAGCCTCTCTAATACCGCGCACTTTTTGCCGGTATCATACACCCACCATATACCTTCCTCAAATCAGCCACCATACCTACCTACCATGGAATTTCCATAGCCACTCCGAGATATATTGCCATGCAACTTTCCACCCTTCCGTTTAGTATGACACGCTTCATCGTTGTCATATTGCTTAGCATGATCATGTAGTTGACATCGTATTTGTGGCAAAGCCACTGTTCATAATTCTTTCATACATGTCACTCTTGATTCATTGCATATCCCGGTATACCGCTGGAGGCATTCATATAGAGTCATATCTTGTTCTAAGTATCGAGTAGTAATTATTGAGTTGTAAGAAAATTAAAGTGTGTTGACCATCATTATTAGAGCATTGTCCCAAGTGAGGAAAAGGATGATGGAGACTATGATTCCCCCACAAGTTGGGATGAGAATCCGGACGAAAAATAATAATAATAAAAGAGACCATAAAAAAAGAGAAAAGGCCCAAATAAAAAAGAGAGAAAAAAGAGAGAAGGGATAATGTTACTATCCTTTTACCACACTTGTGGTTCAAAGTAGCACCATGATCTTCATGATAGAGAGTCCCTCATTTTGTCACTTTCATTATAGAACTTGGCTTCTATATTCCAATGATGGGCTTCCTCAAAATGCCCTAGGTCTTCGTGAGCAAGCGAGTTGGATGCACACCCACTTAGTTTCTTTTGTTGAGATTTCATATGCTTATAGCTCTAGTGCATCCGTTGCATGGCAATACCTACTCACTCACATTGATATCTATTGATGGGCATATCCATAGCCCGTTGATACGCCTAGTTGATGTGAGACTATCTTCCCCTTTTTTGTCTTCTCCACAACCACCATTTCTATTCCACATATAGTGCTATATCCATGGCTCACGCTCATGTATTGCGTGAAGATTGAAAAAGTTTGAGAATGTCAAAATTATGAAACAATTGCTTGGCTTGTCTTCGGGGTTGTCCATGATTTAAGTACTTTGTGCGGTGAAGATAGTGCATAGCCAGACTATATGATTTTGTAGGGATAACTTTCTTTGGCCATGTTATTTTGAGAAGACATAACTGCTTTGTTAGTATGCTTGAAGTATTATTATTTTTATGTCAATATTAAACTTTTGTCTTGAATCTTTCAGATCTGAATATTCATACCACAATTAAGAAGAATTACATTGAAATTATGCCAAGTAGCACTCCGCATCAAAAATTATCTTTTTATCATTTACCTACAAGAGGACGAGTAGGAATTAAGCATGGGGATGCCTGATACGTCTCCAATGCATCTATAATTTTTTATTGCTCCATGCTATATTATCTACTATTTTGGACAATATTGGGCTTTATTATCCACTTTTATATTATTTTTGGAACTAACCTATTAACCGGAGGCCTAGTCCAGTATTGTTGTTTTTTTCCTATTTCAGAGTTTCGCAGAAAAGGAATATCAAACGGAGTCCAAATGGAATGAAACCTTCGGGAACGTGATTTTTAAGAAGAATATGATCCAAGAGACTTGGACCCTACGTCAAGAAAAAAAGAGGAGGCCACGAGGTAGGGGGCGCGCCCCCCACCCTCGTGGGCTCCCTGTTGCTCCACCGACGTACTCCTTCCTCCTATATATACCCACGCACTTCAAACGATCGACACGGAGCCAAAACGTAATTCCACCGCCGCAACCTTCCATACCCACGAGATCCTATCTTGGGGCCTGTTTTGAGTCTCACGGAGGGGCATCCATCATGGAGGGCTTCTACATCAACACCATAGCCTCTCCGATGAAGTGTGAGTAGTTTACTTCAGACCTTCGGGTCCATAGTTAGTAGCTAGATGGCTTATTCTCTCTGTTTGGATCTCAATACAATGTTCTCTCCCTCTCTCCTGGAGATCTATTTGATGTAATCTTCTTTTTGCGATGTGTTTGTTGAGACCGATGAATTGTGGGTTTATGATCAAGATTATCTACAAACAATATTTGAATCTTCTCTGAATTCTTTTATGTATGATTGATTATCTTTGCAAGTCTCTTCGAATTATCAGTTTGGTTTGGCCTACTAGATTGATCTTTCTTGCAATGGGAGAAGTGCTTAGCTTTGGGTTCAATCTTGCTGTGTCCTTTCCCAGTGACAGTAGGGGCAGCAAGGCACGTACTGTATTGTTGCCATCAAGGATAACAAGATGGGTTTTTTTTAATCATATTGCATGAATTTATCCCTCTACATAATGTCATCTTGCTTAAGGCGTTACTCTGTTTTCATGAACTTAATACTTTAGATGCATGTTGGGTAGCGGTCGATGAGTGGAGTAATAGTAGTAGATGCAGGCAGGAGTCGGTCTACTTGTCTCGGACGTGATGCCTATATACATGATCATACCTAGATACTCTCATAACTATGCTCAATTCACAATTGCTCAACAGTAATTCGTTCACCCACCGTAAAATACTTATGCTCTTGAGAGAAGCCACTAGTGAAATCTATGGCCCCGGGTCTATCTTCATCATATTAATCTTCCAACACTTAGTTATTTCCTTTGCTTTTATTTTACTTTGCATCTTTATCACAAAAATACCAAAAATATTATCCTATCATATCTATCAGATCTCACTCTCGTAAGTGACCGCGAAGGGATTGCCAACCCCTTATCGCGTTGGTTGTGAGGAGTTATTTGGTTTGTGTAGGTACGAGGGACTCGCGCGTAGCCTCCTACTGGATTGATACCTTGGTTCTCAAAAACTGAGGGAAATACTTACGCTACTTTGATGCATCACCGTTTCCTCTTCAAGGAAATCCAACGCAGTGCTCAAGAGGTAGCACTATAATATTGGTGCTATCCATACTATTAATGATGAGAGTGATTATGCTTATGATATGAAAAGGCCCAAGCTTGGGGATGCTATGTTTGAAGAATATGATGTTTTTGAGAATATATTTGCTGCAATTAATTTTTGTCCCAAGCTTGGGGATACTACGTTTAATGAAGATGATATTTTTAGCCTCCCAAGTTTTTATATGCAAATTTGTTATGATGATAGCATGCATCTTACTTATGATGATTATATTGATGAAAGTGGGTTTGGAAGAGTGTCAACTTTAGGGAGTAATGATCCCACTATTTTGGAGGATGTTGAATCTTATTATATTAATTATGGAAGTGGATTTGGAGAGGTCATGACTTTATTTAGTGATGAATCCACTATTTCGGAAGAGGTTTCAATTGATTATGATGAGGACAAAGTTGCTACTTATGATGATTATTGTGATGAAACTTATGCTATAAAAAGTAGTGATGATTATATTTATAAAACTTGTCATGATTATGATTACCCTTTTTCTGAATATTACTATTTTAATGTGGAAACAATTTATAGTATTCGAGTCTCTTATGATACTCCCACTATTCCGAATGAGAAGAATTTTGCTTATGTGGAGAGTAATAAAAATTATATTCTTGTAGATCATGAAAAGAATGCTTTAGGTGCTGGTTATATTGTTGAATTCATTCATGATGCTACTGAAAATTATTATGAGGGATGAATATATGCTTGTAGGAATTGCAATAATATCAAGTTTCCTTTCTATGTGTTGAAAATTTTGAAGTTATGCTTGTTTTGCCTTCCTATACTAGTTGATTATTGTTCCCATAAATTGTTTGGTCACAAAATCCCTATGCATATGAAGTGGGTTAGAGTGCTAGTCATATTCTTCATGATGCTATCTTTATGTTACAATTCTTATCTTTTATGCGAGCATCATTGAAATCATCATGCCTAGCTAGGGGCGTTAGACGTTAGCGCTTGTTGGAAGGCAACCCAATTTTATTTTTGTTTCTTGCTTTTTGGTTCTGTTTAGTAATAAATAAATCATCTAGCCTCTGGTTATATGTGGTTTCATGTTTTAATTACTGTTTGTGCCAAGTAAGACATATAGGATCTTCTTGGATGATAGTTATTTAATCTTGCTGAAAATTCCAGAAACTTTTTGTTCACTAAAACAATTGTTTAAAATCACCAGAATATGATAAATACTGATTCCAATTGCAGAAGATCAATAATAAAATTATCTAGGTCTTCCTATTTTGGTAGAATTTTTTGAGTTCCAGAAGTTTGCGTTAGTTAGAGATTACTACAGACTGTTCTGTTTTTTGACAGATTCTGTTTTTTGTGTGTTGTTTGCTTATTTTCATGAATCTATGGCTAGTAAAATAGTTTATAAACCATAGAGAAGTTGGAATACAGTATATTCAAAACCAATACAAATAAATAATGAGTTCATTACGGTATGTTGGAGTGGTGTTTTGTTTTCTTTCGCTAACGGAACTCATGAGATCTTCTGTTAAGTTTTGTGTTGTGAAGTTTTCAAGTTCTGGGTAAAGATTCGATGGACTATGGAATAAGGAGTGGCAAGAGCCTAATCTTGGGGATGCCCAAGGCACCCCAAGGTAATATTCAAGGATAACCAAGCGTCTAAGCTTGGGGATGCCCCGGAAGGCATCCCCTATTACGTCTTCGTTCATCGGTAACTTTACTTGGAGCTATATTTTTATTCACCACATGATATGCGTTTTTCTTAGAGCGTCATTTTATTTTCTTTTGTTTTGCTTGCTGTTTGAATAAAACACCAAGATCTGAAATTCTTAAATGTTAGAGAGTCTTCACATAGTTGCATAATTATTCAACTACTCATTGATCTTCACTTATATGTTTCGGAGTAGTTTGTCATTTTCTCTAGTGCCTCACTTATATCCTTTTAGAGCACGACGGTGGTTTTATTTTGAAGAAATAGATGAACTCTCATGCTTCGCTTATATTAT
This sequence comes from Aegilops bicornis, assembly GCA_021605145.1. NCBI lineage: Eukaryota > Viridiplantae > Streptophyta > Magnoliopsida > Poales > Poaceae > Aegilops > Aegilops bicornis. The sequence continues at coordinate 199,448,667 of CM038675.1, read as the reverse complement.
TTTGAGAGTCCTAAACAGCATGGTAATTTTCTTTGATTGTGAAACTAGTCCTAATATGATAGGCATCCAAGATGGGTATAATAAAAACTTTCATATAAAGTGCATTGAATACTAAGAGAAGTTTGATTCCTTATGATTGTTTTGAGATGTGAAGATGGTAATATTAGAGTCGTGCTAGTTGAGTAATTGTGAATTTGAGAGATACTTGTGTTAAAGTTTGTGATTCCCGTAGCATGCACGTATGGTGAACCGTTATGTGATAAAGTCGGAGCATGATTTATTTATTGATTGTCTTCCTTATGAGTGGCGGTCGGGGACGAGCGATGGTCTTTTCCTACCAATCTATCCCCCTAGGAGCGTGCGCATAGTACTTCGTTTCGATAACTAATAGTTTTTTTCCAATAAGTATATGAGTTCTTTATGACTAATGTTGAGTCCATGGATTATACGCACTCTCACCCTTCCACCATTGCTAGCCTCTCTAATACCGCGCACCTTTTCGCCCGTATCATACATGCACCATATACCTTCCTCAAAATAGCCACCATACCTACCTATCATGGCATTTCCATAGCCATTCCGAGATATATTGCCATGCAACTTACCACGTTTCCGTTTATTATGACACGCTTCATCATTGTCATATTGCTTTGCCTGATCATCTAGTTGACATCGTATTTGTGGCAATAATTCTTTCATACATGTCACTCATGAGTCATCGCACATCCCGGTACACCGCCGGAGGCATTCATATAGAGTCATATCTTGTTCTTAGTATTGAGTTGTAAAGTAAATAAAAGTGTGATGATCATCATTATTAGAGTATTGTCCCAAGTGAGGAAAGGATGATGGAGACTATGATTCCCCCACAAGTCGGGATGAGACTCCGGACGAAAAAAAGAAAAAAAAAGAAAAAAAGAAAAAAAGAGGCCATATAAAAAAGAGAAAAGGCCCAAATAAAAAATTAAAAAAATGAGAGAAAAAGAGAGAGAAGGGACAATGCTACTATCCTTTTACCACACTTGTGCTTCAAAGTAGCACCATGATCTTCATGATAGAGAGTCTCCTATGTTGTCACTTTCATATACTAGTGGGAATTTTACATTATAGAACTTGGCTTGGATATCCCAATGATGGGCTTCCTCAAATTGCCCTAGGTCTTCGTGAGCAAGCAAGTTGGATGCACACCCACTTAGTTTATTTTGTTGAGCTTTCATACACTTATAGCTCTAGTGCATCCGTTGCATGGCAATCCCTACTCACTCACATTGATATCTATTCATGGGCATCTCCATAGCCCGTTGATACGCCTACTTGATGTGAGACTATGTTCTCCTTTTTGTCTTCTCCACAACCACCATTCTATTCCACCTATAGTGTTATGTCCATGCCTCACGCTCATGTATTGCGTGAAGATTGAAAAAGTTTGAGAACATCAAAAGTATGAAACAATTTCTTGGCTTGTCATCGGGGTTGTGCATGATTTAAATATTTTTTGTGATGAAGATAGAGCATAGCCAAACTATCTGATTTTGTAGGGATAGCTTGCTTTGGCCATGTTATTTTGAGGAGACATGATTGCTTTGTTAGTATGCTTGAATTATTATTTTTTTCATGTCAATATTAAAATTTTGTCTTGAATCAGATGGATCTGAATATTCTTGCCTCAATAAAGAAGTTTACATTGAAAAATATGTTAGGTAACATTCCACATCAAAAATTCTGTTTTTATCATTTACCTACTCGAGGACGAGCAGGAATTAAGCTTGGGGATGCTGATACGTCTCCAACGTATCTATAGTTTTTGATTGTTCCATGCTATTATATTACCCGGTTTGGATGTTCATGGGCTTTATTATACACTTATATATTATTTTTGGGACTAACCTACTAACCGGAGGACCATCCCAAATTGTTGTTTTCTTGCCTATTTCAGTGTTTCGAAGAAAAGGAATATCAAACAGAGTCCAAACGGAATGAAACCTTCAGGAGAGTTATTTTTGGAATGGAAGCAATCCAGGAGACTTGGAGTGCACGTCAGGGAATCAACGAGGAGAGCACGAGGCAGGGGGGCGCCCACCCTCCTGGGCGCGCCCTCCACCCTCGTGGGCCCCTCGTGGCTAACCTGACCGATTTCTTTCGCCTATATATATCTGTTGGGGAACATAGTAATTTCAAAAATTTCCTACGCACACGCAAGATCATGGTGATGCATAGCAACGAGAGGGGGAGTGTATCTTCATACCCTTGAAGATCGCTAAGCGGAAGGGTTTATCAACGCGGTTGATGTAGTCATACTTCTTCACGATCCGACCGATCCAAGTACCGAACGCACGGCACCTCGGAGTTCTTCACACGTTCAGCTTGATGACGTCCTCGCCTTCTCGATCCAGCAAGACATGCAAAGTAGTAGATGAGTTTTGGCAGCACGACGGCGTGGTGATGGTGTTGGTGAAGAACAATCTCCGCAGGGCTTCACCTAAGCACTACGGAAACTATGACGAAGGATAAACTAGAGGGGACGGGGTTGCCGGCACACGGCTTGGTGTTTCTTGATGTGTATTTGGTGCTAGCCATGCCCCTCTATTTATATGTTGAGCCTTGGGGTCGAAACTTGGAGTAAAATCCTCCACAAAGTCGGTTTCACCCGGAAGGCAAGAGTCCTTTTTGGACTCCAGGGCCAGACGCCAGGGTTCCCGGCGTCTGGGAACCCTGGCGTCTGGCCCCTGGACTCCGCAAAACTTCCTTTTGCGCTTTCCAAAAACCTTGTGGGCTTTCCCCTTTGGCCCAAATAACGTGTTCTCGTACCCAAACATTTTGGGAAACATCCGGAACCCCTTGCGGTGAATTCCGGAACCCTTCCGGAGATCAAACACTACTATCCCATATATCAAACTTTATCTCCGGACCATTCCGGAGTTCCTCGTCATGTCCATGATCTCATCCGGGACTCCGAACAACATTCGGTTACCAACATACATAACTCATATAATACTATATCGTCAACTAAACGTTAAGCGTGCGGACCCTACGGGTTCGAGAACTATGTAGACATGACCGAGACATCGTTTTGGTCAATAACCAATAAGCGGGACCTGGATGCCCATATTGGCTCCCACATATTCTACAAAGATCTTTATCGGTCAAACCGCATAACAACATACGTTGTTCCCTTTGTCATCGGTATGTTACTTGCCCGAGATTTGATCGTCGGTGTCCAATACCTAGTTCAATCTTGTTACCGGCAAGTCCCTTTACTCGTTACGTAATTCATCATTCCGTAACTAACTCATTAGCTATATTGCTTGCAAGGCTTATAGTGATGTGCATTACCGAGAGGGCCCAGAGATACCTCTCCGACAATCGGAGTGACAAATCCTAATCTCGAAATACGCCAACCCAACATGTACCTTTGGAGACACCTGTAGAGCTCCTTTATAATCACCCGCCATTGCCAGGACGTTTGGTAGCACACAAAGTGTTCCTCCGGTAAACGGGAGTTGCATAATCTCATTGTTACAGGAACATGTATAAGTCATGAAGAAAGCAATAGCAATATACTAAACGATCAAGTGCTAGGCTAACGGAATGGGTCATGTCAATCACATCATTATCCTAATGATGTGATCCCATTAATCAAATGACAACACATGTCTATGGTTAGGAAACATAACCATCTTTGATTAATGAGCTAGTCAAGTAGAGGCATACTAGTGACGTTATGTTTGTCTATGTATTCACACATGTATCATGTTTCCGGATAATACAATTCTAGCATGAATAATAAACATTTATCATGATATGAGGAAATAAATAATAACTTTATTATTGCCTCTAGGGCATATTTCCTTCAGTCTCCCACTTGCACTAGAGTCAATAATCTAGTTCACATCATCATGTGATTTAACACCAATATTCATATCTCAGATATGATTAACACCCATAGTTCACATCGTCATGTGACCAACACCCAAAGGGTTTACTAGAGTCAATAATCTAGTTCACATTGCTATGTGATTAACACCCAAAGAGTACAGGTGTGATCATGTTTTGCTCGTGAGAGAAGCTTAGTCAACGGGTCTGTCATATTCAGAGCCGTATGTATTTTGCAAATATTCTATGTCTACAATGCTCTGCACGGAGCTACTATAGCTAATTGCTCCCAGTTTCAATATGTATCCAGATTGAGACTTATAGTCATCTGGATCGGTGTAAAAGCTTGCACTGTTGTAACTCTTTACGACGGGCTCTTTTATCACCTCCATAATCGAGAAATATTTCCTTAGTCCTCACTAAGGATATTCTTGACCGTTGTCCAGTGATCTACTATTAGATCAATATTGTATTCCTTTGCCAAACTCAGAGCAAGGTATATAATAGGTCTGGTTCACAGCATAGCATACTTTATAGAACCTATGACTGAGGCATAGGGAATGACTTTTCATTGTCTTTCTATTTTCTGCCGTGGTCGGGCTTTGAGTCTTACTCAATTTCACACCTTGTAACACAGGCAAGAAACTCTTTCTTTGACTGTTCCATTTTGAACTACTTCAAAATCTTGTCAAGGTATGTACTCATTGAAAAAACTTATCTAGCGTCTTGATCTATCTCTATAGATCTTGATGCTCAATATGTAAGCAGCTTCACCGAGGTCCTTCTTTGAAAAACTCCTTTCAAATACTCCTTTATGCTTTGCAGAATAATTCTACTTTATTTCTGATCAACAATATGTCATTCACATATATTTATCAGAAATGTCAGAGTGCTCCTACTCACTTTCTTGTAAATACAGGCTTCACCGCAAGTCTCAGATAGCTATATGCTTTGATCAACTTATCAAAGCGTATATTCCAACTCCGAGATGCTTGCACCAGTCCATAGATGGATCGTTGGAGCTTGCACATTTTGTTAGCACCTTTAGGATTGACAAAACCTTCTGGTTGCATCATATACAACTCTTCTTTAAGAAAACCATTAAGGAATGCAGTTTTGACATCCATTTGCCAGATTTCATAAAATGTGGCAATTGCTAACATGATTCGGATAGACTTTTAAGCATCGATACGAGTGAGAAAATCTCATTGTATTCAACATATTGAACTTTGTCCAAAACCTTTTTCGACAAGTCTAGCTTTGTAGATAGTAACACTACTATCAGCATCTGTTTTCCTCTTGAAAATCCATTTATTCTCAATGACTCACCGATCATCGGGCAAGTCAGCCAAAGTCCACACTTTGTTCTCATACATGGATCCTATCTCAGATTTCATGGCCTCAAGCCATTTCGCGGAATCTGGGCTCATCATCGCTTCCTCATAGTTCGTAGGTTTATCATGGTCAAGTAACATGACCTCCAGAACAGGATTACCGTACCACTCTGGTGCGGATCTCACTATGTTTTACCTACGAGGTTCGGTAGTAACTTGATCTGAAGTTACATGATCATCATTATTAGCTTCCTCACTAATTGGTGTAGTAGTCACAGGAACAGATTTCTGTGATGAACTACTTTCCAATAAGGGAGTAGGTACAGTTACCTCATCAAGTTCTACTTTCCCCCACTCACTTCTTTCGAAGAAACTCCTTCTCTAGAAAGGATCCATTCTTGGCAACGAATGTCTTGCCTTTCGGATCTGTGATAGAAGGTGTACCCAACATTTTGGGTATCCTATGAAGACGCACTTTTCCGATTTGGGTTCAAGCTTATCATGTTGAAACTTTTTCACATAAGCATCGCAACCCAAACTTTAAGAAACGACAACGTTGGTTTCTTGCTAAACCATAGTTCATACAGTGTCGCCTCAACGGATTTATATGGTGCCCTTTAACGTGAATGCAGCTGTCTCTAATGCATAACCCCAAAACGATAGTGGTAGATCGGTAAGAGACATCATGGATCGCACCATATCTAATAAAGTACGGTTACGATGTTCAGACACACCATTACACCGTGGTGTTCGAATTGGCGTGAGTAGTGAAACTATTTCACATTGTTTTAATCAAGGCCAAACTCAGAATCTCAAATATTTTACCTCTGCGATCATATCGTAGAAACTTATATTTTATTATTACGATGATTCTTCACTTCACTCTGAAATTCTTTGAACTTTTCAAATGTTTCAGACTTATGTTTCATCAAGTAGATATACCCATATCTGCTCAAATCATCTGTGAAGGTCAGAAAATAATGATACTTGTTGCGTAGCCTTAATATTCATCGGACCACATACATCAAGATGTATGATTTCCAACAAATCTGTTGCTCGCTCCATTGTTCCGAGAACGGAGTCTTAGTCATCTTGCCCATGAGGCATGGTTCGCAAGCATCAAGTGATTCATAATCAAGTGATTCCAAAATCCCATCAGCATGGAGTTTCTTCATGCGCTTTACACCAATATGACCTAAACGGCAGTGCCACAAATAAGTTGCACTATCATTATTAACTTTGCATCTTTTGGCTTCAATATTATGAATATGTGTATCACACGATCGAGATCCAACAAACCATTTTCATTGGGTGTATGACCATAGAAGGTTTTAATTCATGTAAACAGAACAACAATTGTTCTCTAACTTAAATGAATAACCGTATTGCAATAAACACGATCAAATCATATTCATGCTCAACGCAAACACCAAATTTATTTAGGTTCAACACTAATCCCAAAAGTATAGGGAGTGTGCGATGATGATTATATCAATCTTGAAACTACTTTCAACACACATCGTCACTTCACCCTTCACTAGTTTCTGTTTATTCTGCAACTCCCGTTTCGAGTTACTACTCTTAGCAACTGAACCAGTACCAAATACCGAGGGGTTGCTATAAACACTAGTAAAGTACACATCAATAACATGTATATCAAATATACCTTTGTTCACTTTGCCATCCTTCTTATCCGCCAAATACTTGGGGTGGTTCTGCTTCTAGTGACTAGTCCCTTTGCAGTATAAGCACTTAGTCTCGTGCTTAGGTCCGCACTTGGGCTTCTTCACTTGAGCAGCAACTTGCTTGCCGTTCTTCTTGAAGTTCCCTTCTATCCCTTTGCCCTTTTCTTGAAACTAGTGGTCTTGTTAACCATCAACACTTGATGTTTTTCTTGATTTCTACCTTCACGATTTCAGCATCACGAAGAGCTTGGGAATTACTTTCGTCATCCCTTGCATATTATAGTTCATCACAAAGTTCCACTAACTTGGTGATGCTGACTAGAGAATTCTGTCAATCACTATTTTATCTGGAAGATTAACTCCCACTTGATTCAAGCGATTGTAGTACCCAGACTATCTGAGCACATGCTCACTAGTTGAGCGGTTCTCCTCCATCTTTTAGCTATAGAACTTGTTGGAGACTTCATATCTCTCAACTCGGGTATTTTCTTGAAATATTAACTTCAATTCCTGGAAAATCTCATATGGTCCATGACGCTCAAAACGCCTTTGAAGTCCCGATTCTAAGCCGTTAAGTATGGTGCACTAAACTATCAAGTAGTCATCATATTGAGCTAGCCAAACGCTCATAACGCCCCGATCTGCTCCTGCAATAGGTCTGTCACCTAGCGGTGCAATAAGGACATAATTCTTCTGTGCAGCAATGAGGATAAACCTCAGATCACGGATCCAATCCGCATCATTGCTACTAACATCTTTCAACACAATTTTCTCTAGGAACATATCAAAATAAACATATGAAAGCAACAACACAAGCTATTGATCTACAACATAATTTGCAAAATACTACCAGGACTAAGTTCATGATAAATTTAAGTTCAATTAATCATATTACTTAAGAACTCCCACTTAGACAGACATCTCTCTAGTCATCTAAGTGATCACGTGATCCAAATCAACTAAACCATGTCCGATCATCACGTGAGATGGAGTAGTTTCAATGGTGAACATCACTATGTTGATCATATCTACTATATGATTCACGTTCGACCTTTCGGTCTCCGTGTTCCGAGGTGTCGGTGTACTAGAGTAGGGGTACCGTAGTATCCCGAACTTGTGCACGGGCAGTTGCAGCTCCCCGCGGCAAGGCTTGCCGGGTGACCGCCAAGATCCTCCGTGGTTCCTTTGGAGCCATTCAAGAACAAAGTATTCAAGCCAAGGAGACAAGGCCCCGGCAAGAGGAGCTTGCCGGGAAGGCCACCCAAGGCACCTAGAAGACAAGGCCCCGGCAAGAGGAGCTTGCCGGGAAGGCCAGCCAAGGCACCTAGAAGACAAGGCCCCGGCAAGAGGAGCTTGCCGGGAAGGCCCGGTGAGTGACAAGCTTCCGGACACGAACAAGACAACAACCGCGGCAAGGTGCTTGCCGCGGCAGACCACCACTCTGTACTTGCGCTCCAGCACATCCACCAACGTGTCGCCCTGAGGCCTTTCCAGGCGCACGTGGCGAGAGGCTGCGCGGCCAGCGGTGCGAGGTGGCAAGCGGCGCTGACAAGATTGCCATCGTGGCAAGTGGTGGCGCCCCTGACGGTCCCTGTTTGCACTGTTAGGGCGACGTAGACGGGCATTTAATGCCTTTGTCCCCTGCCGTCAGGGTTAGGTATGATACACTGTACAAGTAGCTGTACCAACCACTCCTTTTCCATTTTTACCCTTGTCTACGTTGCCACCTTTCGGAGACCCCTTGAGCATATAAAAGGAGGCCCATGCGCAACGTAGAGGGGGTTCGTAAGGTTCAAGCCATAGAACACTCACGCCGGGTCTCGTTAGCAGCTTGTGTGTACTGTAGCACTCAAGCGCTCCCGAGCAAGAACTCAATACATCCAGACATGCAGCAGTAGGAGTGTTATCTCTCCGGAGAGCTCCGAAGCTGGGTAAATCGCTCGTGTGCTTCGCCTCGATCCGCTCCTCGTCGACCTCTCGCTTCGCCGAACCGAAGGGGCTCGGTCCGCTGGTCCCATAGGTGTTCGTGGGTCGATCAGCCTCCCGACATCTTTGGCGCGCTGTAGGGGGCCGAGATTGTGTGAACCTGATCCGGCGTCCACACGAGCTAGATCTTCATCATCTTCATCGACATGCCACCGAAGAAGAAGGCTTCGGCGACAGATGCTCCGTCCGCGTCGAACCCACCACCACCGGAGCAAACGGGTGGTGGGGTAGACGCTGGCGAAAGAATGGACGTCGACGGGGGAGCCCACGGTGCTGCCAAGTCCAAGGACAAGGCTGCGCATACCTCGGAATCAGATATGCACCGCGCTTTGTCTCAGAGGCGCGGGACCGACAGCGTCATGGCATTCACAACGCCATACGCCGTTGGACCAAGATCGAGCTGGTGGATCTCGGGATGCTCAAGACCAGCATGCACGCCAACATGCCGGGCGCGAAGCGAGGCACGGTCGCCGACAGATATCGCCTTCTAACATAGTTAGAAGTCCGAGCATATCCCGCTCCTCGCGCCGTTCGCCACTGCCACCCACCACTTCAGCAGAAGCTTTGGCGAGAGCTCAACTGCTCCTGGATTACCCTCCAATAGCCGACAAGGTCGATGAATGGAGGGCCACCATTCAGAGTCTCATCGGCTTTGCCAACGGCGATGCTCCGCGGCAACCGAGTGCATCGCTGCCGCGGCAAGATTGCAAGGCACGAGCCGGTGGCGACGAAACCGGTGGGGGTGCAACCACCATGCACTCTCCACCCCGAAGGCCAAGATCGCCGACTCGCCGGATCCACCTCGACAGCGACTCCACCGCATCATCGGATCCACGAGCTCGCCGCGATCAGCGCCAAGTTCTTTACGAACGACAACAAGAAGACGCACGAACTCGCATCGAGCGCCGAAGAGAAGCGCGGCGTCAATCCGACCAGCGCGCTGGGCCCTCTGTCGACATGCATGCGCCAGGGGACCAGCGACTTGTCAGACGCGGTAGGTTGCCCTGCATTCACTCGTGAGCTGTGGCAAGTCCGGTGGCCCAGCAAGAAGAATTTCAAGCCGGGCGTGCGGAGAAGTACGACGGCAAGACGATCCGTCGGAGTTCCTCTTGATCTACACCATCGCGGTGCAAGCTGCCGGGGGGCGTGACGACAAGATCCTGGCCAACTACTTCCGCTGATGCTCAAGCCCAATGTCGATCCTGGCTCATGCACTTGCCGGACAACTCCATATCCTCTTGGGAAGATCTATGCCATCAGTTTGTCGGCGCCTTTACAGCGACCACAAGCCCCATGGCCAAGAAAGCGACCTTCATCTGCCGCCCGGAAGGAAGGAGAGCCCCTACGCAAGTACATTCAGAGATTCAGCCACAGACAAAGACAACATCCCAGATGTCCACCCCTGCATGTAATCAGCGCGTTCCATCAGAACGTGCGAAACCTCAGGATGCGGGAGGAGATGGCGATGTGCAAGATCAGAGACGTCAGTGAGCTATATGCCCTGGCCGAAAAGTGTGCATGTGCTGAGGAAGGGAGGAGACTCCCCGGAGAGAATACTGATGCAGGAGGATCTGATAGTGAAGAGACCGCCCCGGCAAAGAAAAACCGGCGGCGGAGCAACAGGAAGAAGAAAGGCAAAGATGTGCTAGTTGTTGAGCAGTCCGGCAACGGAGGTGGCGCCAAGAAAGCCAAAGCTGGTAGCTCCGGCAAGGAGGTTGCCGCCGCACCAACTGCCGGGGTGGCGGTCGCCGACAAGCAGGACGGCTCCAACAAGCAGTACTGCAAGATCCACCGCACCAAGGGTCATGACCTCCAGAGCTGCAAGAAGGTCGAGCAGCTTGTCGAGCAGCAGAAGGCTGAATACGAGCGACGCGACAAGGAGAAGGCCCAGGAAGGTGCTGGAGGAGCTAGCAAGAAACGTCCCGGCCGAGGAGGACGCCGCGACAAGGCCAAGCAGCGGCAAGGAGACATACCTCCCCGCGGCTGCGACAAGGATGAAAACAACGACGATGATGAGGACATGGATGATGACGAAACCGATGAGCAGGAGTTCCAGAAAGCCACACAGGTCTTGTGCGTTGACGGCGGTGCTTCTCTGCATACTTCACACCGCCAGCTCAAGCAGTGGATGCGGGAAGTCAATGCGGCAGAACCGTCCGTTGAGTCACGCAAGCCTCTGAAATGGTCCATCACGCCTATCATCTTTGATATTGAGGACCACCCTGATCGCGTAACTGCGGTCGGGTGCTTGCCGATGTTGGTTTCACCAGCTATCCGCAACCTCAAGGTCACTAAGATGCTAGTTGACGGCGGGGCCGGCTTGAACCTGATCTCCTTCGCGGTGCTCCAGAAACTCCAGATCTCTGATGGCGAGCTCGAAGAGACCGGCACATTCCAAGGAATCAATCCGGAAGGAGCAAGCGAAGGGAAAGATCACGTTGCGGTGACATTTGGCAGCGGGTTGAACTTCAGGATCGAGAGGGTCACTTTTGACGTTGTCGACTTTCCATTGCCTTACAATGGGATACTTGGCCCAAAGACTCGCCAAATTCATGGCAGCCTCTCACTATGCATACAACATGCCGAAGATGCCAGGCCCGATAAGTGTCATCTCTGTCCCTGGCGACAAGAAGGATGCTCTTATCTGTGCCGACAAGATCTACCGGAAGCAAGAATCGCTACAGATTGCAAGCCACTTGCCGCTGAAGCTCCCGGGGCGAAGAAGAAGACCAAGTCCGGCAAGAGCTCTGATGCCCACTCCGGAAGCGCACCTCTTCGGAGTGCTGCGCTACCGTCGAGGACGCACCGTCGAGCTCCACCGGCAAGTGTAAGAAGACGATGGCAGCTCCACCAGAGACCAAGAAGGTGTCCGCCAAGGAGGACGACACTGGTGGTACCTTCACCATCAGTGCCACTCTCGACCCTAAATAGGAAGGTGCGCTCGTTGCTTTCCTGCGGGCGAACTTCGACGTGTTTGCATGGCAACCGTCTGACATCCCCGGTGTTCCTGTGAAAGTATTGAGCACCATCTTGCCGCTTGTCCTCATGCGCGGTCCGTCAAGCGTAAAGTCGTGAAGGTGCGTGGAGTGCCAAGAATTCATCACAGAAGAAATCAAGAAATTGGAAGCAGCAGGCCTTGTCAGAGGAGTGCTCCATCCTACGTGGTTGGCCAATCCTGTAGTCGTGCGCAAGGCAAACGGGAAATGGAGACTTTGTATTGACTTTACCGATGTTAATAAAGCTTGTCCCAAAGACCCATTTCCCTTGCTGCGCATCGACCAGATTGTTGACTCCACGGCCGGATGTGACTTGCTTTCATTTCTTGATGCATACCCAGGACATCATCAGATCTTCATGGCAGAAGAGGATGAGGAGAAGACCGCATTCATCACCCCATGTGGCACATACTGTTTCGTACGGATGCCTTTCGGATTAAAGAATGCTGGTTCAACATTTGCAAGAGTAGTCTATGATGCTTTTGAGCCGCAAATGCACAGAAATGTGGAAGCCTACATGGATGACATAGTGGTCAAAAGCAAGGACAAGGCGACTCTGATTCAAGATTTAGACGAAACCTTTGCAAATCTGCGCAAGATCAACCTCAAGCTCAACCCCGAGAAGTGTGTGTTTGGAGTCCCTTCCGGCAAGCTTCTCGGGTTCTTCGTGTCTCAGTGGGGAATTGAAGCCAATCCCGACAAGATCAAGGCCATTGAGCAGATTGAAGCTCCAAAGCGCGTCAAGGATGTACGAAGACTTGCCAGTTGCGTGGCTGCTCTCAGCAGGTTTATCTCTAGGTTCTGCTGAAGCGCCTGCCATTTTTCAAAATTTTGAAAAAGGCAGGTCCAATGAAATGGACTCGAAGTGGAGGCTGCGCTGCAGGACTTAAAGAGATACCTGTCCTCCACTCCAACGCTTGTCGCACCTAAGCCACAAGAGAAGTTGCTGCTATATATAGCGGCAACCAATCAAGTGGTTAGTGCTGCGTTAGTAGCGGAGAGGGAGGCGGATGATGAGCTAGAAACCATGGCAGATGCATCCAGCGACAAGCAGAGGGCTTCACCGACAAGCTCTGGTCCCGATAAGGATGGATCTACGCAGACGCATGAGAAGATGCAGAAAAGAATGGTGCAGCGCCCAGTTTACTTTGTCAGTTCCCTTCTGCAGGGGGCTAGGTCAAGGTACTCTGGAGTGCAAAAATTGCTTTTCGGCCTCCTCATGGCCTCGAGAAAGCTGCGCCATTACTTCCAGGCACATGAGATCACAGTCGTCACTCATTTTCTGCTGAAGAGGATACTGCAAAATCCAGAGGCAACAGGCAGGATTGTCGAGTGGGCACTCGAACTGTCAAGCTTTGGCCTCAAGTTTGAGAGAACTTCAACTATCCAAAGCAGAGCATTGGCGGAGTTCATAGCAGAATGGACGCCAACACAAGATGAAGAGATTCCAGAAACAAGCATCCCCGTCAAGTAAGCAAGCAAAGAGTGGCTGATGTACTTTGATGGTGCCTTCTCGCTGGAAGGCGCCGATGCGGGCGTGCTACTTGTTGCACCCACCGGAGAGCACCTCAAGTGCGTAGTCCAGATGCACTTTCCCAAGGAGCAAGCAACAAACAATACTGCAGAGTATGAAGGTTTGCTTGGGATCAAGAAGCTCATTGTCAGGGGTGACTCACAGCTTGTCATCCGCCAAGTGAACAAGAATTATCAGAGTCTGTTGATGGAAGCCTACGTTGATGGAAGCCTACGTTGATGAAGTGAGAAAGCTAGAAGAGCACTTTGACGGCCTACAGATGGAATATATTCCAAGAGCTCAGAACGACATTGCTGATGGCCTGTCGAAGTGCGCTGCACTTAAGTTACACAATGGAACCAGGGATCTTTGTGCTCAAGCTGACTCAACCGTCTGTAACGCCATCAACAGGATGTAGCAAGAAGAGGAAGTTGATTTCTAGTGACTATTTTCCGCAGAGCTTCCCGAGCCGCCGCCAAGAAGGTCCCCAAGATCAACACCAATAGTCTTTGAGGAGCAGTCTGCTCCGACAAGCCCTAGGGTTTGTTTCGTTGAAGCGCACGCTCCCGACAAGTTTTGCTCCGGCAAGCTTGCCGGGAACGCTGAAGCTCGGCCGAGCCGCGAGTTCTCGCCGTAGAAGCGGATGTTCCCGCAGCGTATGATATGCCTTTAGTCCTTGTTGTCGAGCCGCAAGCTCCAGCATGGGCACAGCAGATTGTCCTTTTCCTTCGCATGTGAGAACTTCCAAGAGCAAGAAGAAGCGGAAAGAGTAGCCCGGCGGTCAAGTATGTACCAGTTTGTCGACAACACACCTGCATGTAAGAAGACTCAACGGTGTGAAATTGAAGTGTATTCACCGGGAAGACGGACAAAAGCTGTTGGCAGAGATACATGGAGGCATATGTGGTCACCACATTGGCGCCAGAGCACTTGCCGGCAAAGCGTTCCAGCAAGGTTTCTTTTGGCCGACAGCCCTCCAGGATGCAACTGCACAAGTAACCAAGTGTGAAGCGTGCCAGTTCCATTCCAAGCAGATACACCAGCCAGCTCAAGCTCTCCAGACGATCCCTTTATCTTGGCCATTTTCGGTCTGGGGGCTCGACATTCTCGGCCCCTTTCCCCGAGCTGTCGGGGGCTTTGAGTACTTGTACGTTGCAATCGACAAGTTCACAAAGTGGCCAGAAGTGGAAGCAGTGAGGAAGGTGACAACACAGTCAGCGGTCAAGTTCTTCAGGTCGGTTGTTTGCCGTTTCGGAATTCCTAACAGGATCATCACCGACACCGACACGCAATTCACGAGCCGCACGTTCATGCAGTACGTCCAAGATCTTGGCGCCAAGGTTCCGCCGCTTCATTGCTCATCCGAGAAGTAACGGTCAAGCGGAGAGGGCAAATGCTGAAGTGCTGCACGGGCTCAAGACCATAACTTTCGACAGGTGCACAAGTGCGGAAGAAACTGGATTGAGGAGCTGCCGGTGGTTCTTTGGTCGATCAGGACGACGCCAAATCGAGCCACTGGCCAGACACCTTTCGCTCTAGTCTATGGAGCAGAGGCAGTTCTCCCCACGGAACTCAGATATCTGGATCACCTCGAGTGCTCGCTTATGATGAGCTTGAGCAAGAGCGATTCACGACAAGATGACGCTGCTCCTTGAGGAGGATCGTCTTCAGCTGCTGTCAGACGAGCTGCTCGATACCAGCAAGCTTTGCGCCGCTACCATAGCCGCAGTTAATGCCGAAGTCTCGAGGAAGGCGACCTTGTTCTTCGCTGCTCAGTCCGCCAAGAATTCCAACAAGTTGACGCCGAAGTGGGAAGGCCCTTACCGGGTGAAACGAGTCACTAGGCATGGCGCTGTCCGCCTTGAGACCGAAGATGGCATTCCGGTGAGCAACTCCTAGAACATTGAGCATCTTCGTAAGTTTTACTCAGAAGGCGCGGGTTGTCGAACCTGTTCCAGCAACCACCTTTTTTACAAGTCTTGCCGATGTTGCATGTAATCCTTTGTACAAAGCCGGGCGCAGACCCCGTGCATAAGTAAAGCTCATGTGCTTCGCACATCTTGTCAATTTCATGCTTTCTACTTCTATTTTGCATGCATTATCTGACACTTTGTGCAGCACCTACCCTCGGTAAGCAATAACGAGCCGTAAGGCTCCATATCTTTATTTTCTCTTCTTTCTCTTTCTCAAAGAAAGGAAGGTTCCCTCGCCCACAAGTTCACCGGGGGGAAAGGAGAAGATAATGGTGTGGACCAAACGTCGCTCAAGGAAGTCTAGCCTTACCGGGAAGCAAACGACGAAAAGCTAAGTTGCTAAAGTTTGAGCAATCAGTTTTAAAAATTTTAAGTTATCTTCCTCGAACGACCGTACTTTGTATGGAAAACCTGTGCGCGGAGGAACCAACTCGTAGCTAGTTTGCGCCCTTACTTTGTTTCGAGTCCGCTCAACAATTTAAGTGAGCTGCAACTAGTTGCGACAAGGTTACTTGTCGGAAGCGGCACCGCCAAAGAAGTTGCCGACGTCCCCAAGACTTCAGCCATGCCTGTGTGCTCATACCGACAAGTTCCCTAAAAGCATAGGGCAAAAACATACAAAGGAATCAAGTAAAGGAAATAACATAGCAATTGCTACCAAAAATAGAGTTATATTACAAGATAGCTTGTCGCAGCTCTAATAGATTGTTCTCATAACATGACCAGCAGCAGCAAGAAAAAGAGAAAGCGGGCGGCCTAATCTACGCGATCGCCCTCAACCCGCTTGATCCCGCTCACCCTGTCCACGATGGGTGCGACAAGGGTCTTGAGCGCCTCCACATCAGCATCCGGCGGCAAGGACTTGAGGACGTTGGTGAGGTTGAGGCCTGGATTGCGGAAGGCCACCTTCATCAGAACCTTTTGAAGAGCTCCCGCGCAGATCTGGCGCGACTCCTCGGCCAGCTGCTTTGGGACTTCTTCCCGGAGTCGCTGGAGGTCCGTCTCCACGCCATTGAAGAACTAGCTGTGATTGGCGATGGGTTGGAGGTGCTCATCGGTGGAATATCCTAGATCCACCATCACCATCTGCGCCAGCTCCTCGTCGATGGTCAGCAGCAACATCCACGAGACCCTCGGTCCAGTGCTCCACATTTTCCCTAAAGGTATTCTGGGCGGCAGCAGCACTCGCCAGCAACGCCTCGTCGGCCCTGATCTTCTCCTTCAAGGCCACCTCCTGCTCCCTGGCGCCGTCCAGCGTCTGGGTCAAGGTGGTCAGCTTCAACTCAAGATCTGCATTGGAGTCCTTGGCGGCGCTGAGCTCCTTGCTCCTCTCGGCGAGACGGCCCTGCAGCTCGCCAATGGTGTAGGCGTCCTTCTCGCGCTCATGCTTGAGTGTGGCAAGCTCCTCTCCGCTCTCCTTGAGATTGGCCTCCAACTGCGCCACCTTCGTCTCCAGCTCCTTCTTGGCGGCCTCGGCAGCTGCGGCAGCATCCTTTGCCTGCTTGAGAGCCCCGCCAAATGTCTGCTCGCGCGTGGCTAGATCCTCCTCGTGGCTGTTAAGGTTAACCTTCCTCTGCGCCAACTCGCCTTCCCGTGCAGATAGCTTCTCGGCAGCAAGCCGCTGTTGCTCCTCAGCTTCAGCCTTCTCGAGGAGGAAGGCTTTGCGCTCCTCGGCGAGTTGCTCCCGCTCCGCTGCCAAGGACCGGAGAGCTTCCTGGTTAAGGCCCCGGAGCTCCTCCGCGCGCTTCTCGATGTCTGCTCCCGCCTTCGCGACAAGCGCTTCCCGGGATTCCAGCTTGGCTTGTCGGGCGCGGTAGAGCGACAGCAGCTTCCGCAGCAGCTGCTCCTCCTCAGACTCGCCGCTGCTGCTGCTTGGCGCGTCGACCAACGTCAGTCCAGCGGAGGCGAGCAACTCTTCATCAAAAGTTTCTCCTTCGGCCGGCGCCCTGGAGCTCGACGCCCATGGGAGCTTGATGAAGACGCCATCGCCGGCCTTCAAATAGGCGCCGGGCTGGGGCTCTTGAACTGGCAGCTGCAACAGCGGCGGAGGGATCGGCGGTCGGCGTAGCGCTGGCGCTCCTGCGGCCTCGGGGCCATCGGTCACGATCAGCGGACCCCTCGCCCGGCCTGCGGCAGCAGTTTGGCGGCCTCCTCGCCGGCCAGGCTCGTCGGCGCCCGGCTTCTTCTTCGATGGTGGCGGCGTCGTCGGTATTGCAGCGCCGTCCTCCTCTCGCCCGGTAATCTCGGTCTCCATCGGCTCTGTGGCGAGATGGATCTCGGCGACGAAAAGTGAAGAAGAGTCAAGCAAATATTCAAAAAGAAAACCAGAAGAAGAAGAACACAAGGGAAGTTTTCAAGCGAAGAGGTTACCTGTGCTAGGATCTGCGGTCGTGGTCTCAACCACCAGGGGATCACTGGTGATGTCCCTTGCCGGAGAGCTGACCCTTGCCGGAGAAGTCTCCCTTGCCGGAGAACGCTCCCTTGCCGGAGGATCCTCCCTTGGCGGTGTAGTCGAAGCAGACGACATGTCAGGAGCGGCTTCTGGGTACTCCTGATGAGGCTGCTCTGCTCCTACACAAATCAACAGTCAGATATCAGCAAAGAAAGAGCACCCATGCACGCCGAACAGCAGGAAGTAAAAACCATATACTTACGCTGGGGGCTGCTTTGAGGAAGAGTTGCCGCGTCCGGCAAGGTGGTCTCGGACGCGCCTCCTGCTGTCGCGGTGGGTTCATCCTCGATGACAATCACCGGGGTCTTGGCTCTCTTCGACGCTCTCTGGGCCAGCGTCCTGAAAAGGAATGGGTTCAGAGTGAAGCAAATCAGATACAAGACAAAGCAGCAAATCGAAGAACTACAAGTACAGCAAAGAATCTTACTCTTTTTCTTCCTCGTCGGAGCTGAGCGCGGAGAGATCAAATTCTGGCCCGCCTCCAGTACGACGAGGCGGAGGAGTAGGTTCCCTTGGCCGCTTGGCGGGAGCAGAAGCGGTGGTCTGCGAGGGCCCCGCTCCAGTTGCCGCAGCGGCGTGAGGTGCTCCCGCGGCAACAGTACTTGCCGCGGTGTAGCGCGTCGCGCGGCGCGGCGGCTGTTGACCCGTCTGCCGCCCCGCTACGTCTCCGGCCTTGCGGAGACGCCTTCTTGGTGGAGCTGGGGGATCCGCTCGCGGCAAGCTGCTTGAAGGTGGGGAGGAGGCACCCTCGGCGGGCTCGCTCGACTCAGCTTCAGGCTCGGCAAGCTCCTCCTCGCCGGCAAACTCCCTTCGCTCGACAAGGCTTGCCGCCTCTGCCGCCTCTGCCTCCTCCACGGTGAATCCGAACTCGCCCGCGGTCGCAGCTGCTGCCGCCTCTTCCAGCCTGGTGGCGACGCGCTGCATCTCATCATCGGTTGTGTCGCGGGTGAGGCTCTTCTGCTCATCGGGGCGGATCGGCACTTCTACTAGACTGTCAAAGAACTCCCGCACGACGTCGTCTGCAGGCTCTTGCCAAGTGGGGACAATTCCATGCGAATCGCACAACGGCATCATTGCACGGATGCGGTCAAGCGAGGAATTGTTGCACAGCGGAACGACGCCCCTCGGCAACCTAAACATTTCTGGATGATCAGGATCGGTCTTGAACAGCTCCAAGAGCATCGCGTCAAGTTCCAAGACGGTGAAGTTGAAGTTGAGACCTGGGAGTAGCCTCATGATATCCGCCGCGTTCTGAAACTCCCAGGCGGGTCTCCTCCTCTCCTGCAGGGGGGCGATGCGGCGACGAAGGAAATCTGCGGCAACGGAGCCTACAGTGTGTGCGGCAAGCCTCAGGCGTAGGATCCGGATGACGGCAATCTTCAGCCTAGCATCTTCCGGGGCCAGACTGCTCCAATCATTGCCGCGCACTACTGGGGTTTGGCGCTGGGCGGTAAATGGCTGCGGGTTCTCCTCGACAATCCGGCACCAGTCTGCTCTCCACTCATCCCATTTGCTGCGGAGCTCTCCCTCCAGATACGTTTCCTTCTTGCCGGTCCTCGAGATCCAGGCGATTCCGCCGGAAAGGGGCTCCCCTCTCTCAACTCGGGGCATAAAGAAGTGGCGGAAAAGGGCTACGTTTGGATGGACTCTGACAAAGTTTTCGCAGAGATATGCGAAAGCCGCCATGGTCAGAACGGCATTGGGGGTGAAATCAAGGAGGCGGAACCCGTAGGTGTTCATGATGTCACAGAAAAATTCAGAGAAAGGCGGGCAGAGCCCGCAGTAGAAGAAGAGCGCGAAGAAGGGATATCCGTTCGAGCTAGTTTAATAGCAGCTGGAAGTACCTTCGTGCGCGGATGCGCCAGCGTCTCCGTCGACCGAAGAGGTAGTAGTACTCCCTCGGATCCTTCGCGGCGGCTGAGGGGAAGCTTGCCCGCTCCTTTCGCGGCGCCCGAGCGAGCTGCGCCTCGGCCGACTTCACGGCCTTCCCTTGTCGGCTTTGAGCCATGGCGGAGGCGGTGGAGGAGATCGACGGCGTTGGTGATGCTAGTGGCGATGAAGGAGCGCTGCTCTCTTGACCTTGGGAAGAAGTGGGGAGCAGCGGTGGTTTTTCGAGATTGGACAGCAACTGGCAAGGTGGGCGAACTGCCCCTGTTTCCCCTACTTATAAAGAGGGAGGGGGCGGACGTTCCGCTTTTCTGAATAAAGAAACCCCCCACGATCTCTCCCACGACGCCGCATTCGACGCGTGCCGTTCATGGAGGGCGTGGTGGGTCCGGAGTGAGTTATGGTGTAACCCAGGCCGTGCGTGCCCGTGCCCTGTTTTGGGCCTGGCCCAACAAGCGCTTCGGCTTGCGTGTGTGGCCCAGCCACAGGGCTCTGTCCGGTGTACTAGAGTAGGGGTACCCTAGTGTCCCGAACTTGTGCACGGGCAGTTGCAGCTCCCCACGGCAAGGCTTGCCGGGTGACCGCCAAGATCCTCCGTGGTTCCTTTGGAGCCATTCAAGAACAAAGTATTGAAGCCAAGGAGACAAGGCCCCGGCAAGAGGAGCTTGCCGGGAAGGCCACCCAAGGCACCTAGAAGACAAGGCCCCGGCAAGAGGAGCTTGTCGGGAAGGCCAGCCAAGGCACCTAGAAGACAAGGCCCCGGCAAGAGGAGCTTGTCGGGAAGGCCCGGTGAGCGACAAGCTTCCGGACGCATCAAGACAACAACCGCGGCAAGGCGCTTGCCGCGGCAGACCACCACTCTATACCTGCGCTCCAGCACATCCACCAACGTGTCGCCCTGAGGCCTTTCCAGGTATGCGTGGCGAGGAAAACTCTTGTGACGGCCAATCTTGAGGTGGCAAGCGGCGCTGACAAGATTGCCATCGTGGCAAGCGGTGGCGCCCCTGACGGTCCCTGTTTGCATTGTTAGGGCGACGTAGACGGGCATTTAATGCCTTTGTCCCCTGCCGTCAGGGTTAGGTATGATACACTGTACAAGTAGCTGTACCAACCACTCCTTTTCCATTTTTACCCTTGTCTACGTTGCCACCTGTCGGAGACCCCTTGAGCATATAAAAGGAGGCCCATGCGCAACGTAGAGGGGGGTTCAGAAGGTTCGAAGCCATAGAACACTCACGCTCGGCCTCGTTAGCAGCTTGTGTGTATTGTAGCACTCAAGCGCTCCCGAGCAAGAACTCAATACATCCAGACATGCAGAAGTAGGAGTATTATCTCTCCGGAGAGCTCCGAAGCTGGGTAAATCGCTCGTGTGCTTCGCCTCCATCCGCTCTTCGTGCGACCTCCGCCCCCCCGCCGAACCGAAAGGGGCTCGGTCCGCCGGTCCCATAGGTGTTCGTGGGTCAGATCAGCCTCCCCGACACGAGGCCATATCTGTATATGCTAGGCTCGTCAAGTTTAACCTGAGTATTCCGCGTGTGCAACTGTTTTGCACCCGTTGTATTTGAACATAGATCCTATCACACCCGATCATCACGTGGTGTCTCAGCACGAAGAACTTTCGCAATGGTGCATACTCAGGGAGAACACTTCTTGATAATTAGTGAGAGATCATCTTATAATGCTACATCAATCAAAGCAAGATAAGATGCATAAAGGATAAACATCACATGCAATCAATATAAGTGATATGATATGGCCATCATCATCTTGTGCTTGTGATCTCCATCTCCGGCAAGCACCGTCGTGATCACCATCGTCACCGGCGCGACACCTTGATCTCCATCGTAGCATCGTTGTCATTACGCCATCTATTGCTTCTCGACTATCACTACCGCTTAGTGATAAAGTAAAGCAATTACAGAAGCGTTGCATTTCATACAATAAAGCGACAACCATATGGCTCCTGCCAGTTGCCGATAACTTCGGTTACAAAACATGATCATCTCATACAATAAAAATATAGCATCACGTCTTGACCATATCACATCATAACATGCCCTGCAAAAACAAGTTAGACGTCCTCTACTTTGTTGTTGCAAGTTTTATGTGGCTGCTACGGGATGAGCAAGAACCGTTCTTACCTACGCATCAAAACCACAACGATAGTTCATCAAGTTAATGCTGTTTTAACCTTCGCAAGGACCGGGCGTAGCCACACTCGGTTCAACAAAAGTTGGAGAAACAGACACCCGCCAGCCACCTGTGTGCAAAGCACGTCGGTAGAACCAGTCTCGCGTAAATGCAGCGTAATGTCGGTCCGGGCCGCTTCATCCAACAATACCGCCGAACCAAAGTATGACATGCTGGTAAGCAGTATGACTTGTATCGCCCACAACTCACTTGTGCTCTACTCGTGCATATAGCATCTACGCATAAAACCAGGCTCGGATGCCATTGTTGGGGAACGTAGTAATTTCAAAAATTTACTACGCACACGCAAGATCATGATGATGCATAGCAACGAGAGGGGGAGTGTATCTTCATACCCTTGAAGATCGCTAAGCGGAAGCGTTTATCAACGCGGTTGATGTAGTCATACTTCTTCATGATCCGACCGATCCAAGTACCGAACGCACGGTACCTCCGAGTTCTGCACACGTTCAACTCGATGACGTCCTCGCCTTCTCGATCCAGCAAGACGGGCGAAGTAGTAGATGAGTTCTGGCAGCACGACCGCGTGGTGACGGTGTTGGTGAAGAACAATCTCCGCAGGGCTTCGCCTAAGCACTACGGAAACTATGACGAAGGATCAACTAGAGGGGACGGGGTTGCCGGCACACGGCTTGGTGTTTCTTGATGTGTCTTTGGTGCTACCCCTGCCCCTCTATTTATATGTTGAGCCTTGGGGTCGAAACTTGGAGTAAAAGCCTCCACAAAGTCGGTTTCACCCAAAAGGCAAGAGTCCTTTTCGGACTCGGGGCCGACGCCGAGGTTCCCGGCGTCTGGACCCGCACGCCGAGACCACTGGCGTCGGCCCCCAGACTCATAAAACTTCCTTTTGCGCTTTCCAAAACCTTGTGGGCTTTCCCTTTGGCCCAAATAACGTGTTCTCGTACCCAAACATTTTGGGAAACATCCGAACCCCTTCGGTGAATTCCGGAACCCTTAGGAGATCAAACACTATTATCCCATATATCAAACTTTATCTCCGGACCATTCCGGAGTTCCTTGTCATGTCCATGATCTCATCCGGGACTCCGAACAACATTCGGTTACCAACATACATAACTCATATAATACTATATCGTCAACGAAACGTTAAGCGTGCGGACCCTACGGGTTCGAGAACTATGTAGACATGACCGAGACACGTCTTCGGTCAATAACCAATAGCGGGACCTGGATGCCCATATTGGCTCCCACATATTCTACGAAGATCTTTATCGGTCAAACCGCATAACAACATACGTTGTTCCCTATGTCATCGGTATGTTACTTGCCCGAGATTTGATCGTCGGTATCCAATACCTAGTTCAACCTTGTTACCGGCAAGTCTCTTTACTCGTTACGTAATTCATCATTCCGTAACTAACTCATTAGCTACATTTCTTGCAAGGCTTATAGTGATGTGCATTACCGAGAGGGCCCAAAGATACCTCTCCGACAATCGGAGTGACAAATCCTAATCTCGAAATACGCCAACCCAACATGTACCTTCGGAGACACCTGTAGAGCTCCTTTATAATCACCCGATTCGTTGTGATGTTTGGTAGCACACAAAGTGTTCCTCCGGTAAACGGGAGTTGCATAATCTCATAGTTACAGGAACATGTATAAGTCATGAAGAAAGCAATAGCAATATACTAAACGATCAAGTGCTAGTCTAACGGAATGGGTCATGTCAATCACATCATTATCCTAATGATGTGATCCCATTAATCAAATGACAACACATGTCTATGGTTAGGAAACATAACCATCTTTGATTAATGGGCTAGTAAAGTAGAGGCATACTAGTGACGTTATGTTTGTCTATGTATTCACACATGTATCATGTTTCCGGATAATACAATTCTAGCATGAATAATAAACATTTATCATGATATGAGGAAATAAAATAATAACTTTATTATTGCTTCTAGGGCATATTTCCTTCAATATCCATATACCCTAAAAACTTCGGGGAGCAGACTAGATCAGGAGTTCCGCCGCCGCAAGCCTCTGTAGCCATTGAAAACCAATCGCCTATTCCGGCACCCTGCCGGAGGGGGGAGCCCTCACCAGTGGCCATTTTCATTATCCCGGCGCTCTCCATGACGAGGAGGGGGTAGTTCACCCTCGGGGATGAGGGTATGTACCAGTAGCTATGTGTTTGATCTCTCTCTCTCTCTCTCTTTCTCTCTCTCTCTCTCTCTCTCGTGTTCTTGATTTGGCACAATCTTGATGTATCGCGAGCTTTCCTATTGTAGTTGGATATTATGATGTTTCTCCCCCTCTACTCTCTTGTAATGGATTGAGTTTTCCCTTTGAAGTTATCTTATCGGATTGACTCTTTAAGGATTTGAGAACACTTGATGTATTACTTGTTGTGCTTATCTGTGGTGACAATGGGATATCACGTGATCCACTTGATGTATGTTTTGGTGATCAACTTGCGGGTTCCGCCCATGAACCTAAGCATAGGGGTTGGCACACGTTTTCGTCTTGATTCTCCGGTAGAAACTTTGGGCCACTCTTTGAAGTACTTTGTGTTGGTTTGAATAGATGAATCTGAGATTATGTGATGCATATCGTATAATGATACCCATGGATACTTGAGGTGACATTGGAGTATCTAGGTGACATTAGGGTTTTGGTTGATATGTGTCTTAAGGTGTTATTCTAGTACAAACTCTTGAATAAGATCGACCCGAAAGAATAACTCTGAGGTGGTTTCGTACCCTACCATAATCTCTTCGTTTGTTCTCCTCTATTAGTGACCTTGGAGTGACTCTTTGTTGCATGTTGAGGGATAGTCATATGATCCAGTTATGTTATTATGGTTGAGAGAACTTGCACTAGTGAAAGTATGAACCCTAGGCCTTGTTTCCTAGCATTGCAATGCCGTTTACGCTCACTTTTATCATTAGTTACCTGTTTTTATATTTTCAGATTACAAAAACCTCTATCTACCATCCATATTGCACTTGTATCACCATCTCTTTGCCGAACTAGTGCACCTATACAATTTACCATTGTATTGGGTGTGTTGGGTGTGAGACTCTTTGTTATTTTGTTGCAGGGTTGTTTGAGAGAGACCATCTTCAACCTACGCCTCCCACGGATTGATAAACCTTAGGTCATCCACTTGAGGGAAATTTGCTACCGTCCTACAAACCTCTGCACTTGGAGGCCCAACAACGTCTACAAGAAGAAGGTTGCATAGTAGACACTACTGCTAAGTGAAGGCTGTCTGAAGGAGCTCTCTAGCCTGTCGCGTCTCAACCGCTACTGGGGACTCGCCTTCGACTGGGAGAGCCGCCAATTGTGAAGCAGCGGCGACTATGTTTCCAAAGGGTTAGAGTAATGACCTGGTGGCGTTGATATGTGCTGTGACCGGACATTGTTCTAACGAGGTGGATCCATCGTGCGCGGTTGAACCAGCGCCCCCGTTCCAGGTGCCTCCACCCGGTTTACCGATGGCTGGTTACTGGTTCCTGCTCCTGGCATGTTAAAGAGATTCCTTGCCTCATAAACTGGAGGCATGTGAGACCGGTACCTTCTCCTCATGACATCATTTGACGCGTTATGATCCAACATAAGCCGGTAAGCCTGTGCATCCAACTCGGCCCATTCTGCAACCATCCTGCTGTCCTCAGCCGCCAGGTCTGCCTTGGCTTGAGTTATCTGTTCCGTCACTTTCGCAACTTCCACGTTATGCTCATCCTGATTCGTCGGGTTATCTTCTACCGCCACCTGCGTTGCCAAAGCGTCAAATAAGTAAGACAAAACATGAGCCAGCGGTCGCGCAGGGCCTCCTGCCCCCAGCTGTTGTCGCCACTGCTGACCCGGAGATCATCGCCGCTTCAGTTGAAGAGTGCTGCACTGGCTGTGTACCGACCATGAAGATCGCAACACGGCTCAGCGGATCGAAGGGGTCCGGAATACTGTCGCCATCGGAACAGCCCCCAAGCCGGCCGTCTTGCAGTTGGTACAATGACTCGGTCTCTCCGGTAGATGAGTCGGCATCCGAGTAAACGACGGTTTCACCACCAGATGCCGATCTATCCTCGGATTCCGCCCCGTGGATGACTCCTACGAAGGCACGCTTCATGGAAGGCTGAACCCGGGCGGATCTCGCACGCTGAGCCGTTTCGACGATGTCAGTGCAGATGTCCGGCTCAGGGCCTAGTTCGCCGACCTTGCCAATGAAGACGTGAATACCGCTGAAGGGGACCCGATACCCGAACTCAATTGAGCTGGCATCGGGGCCCCAGCCTTCATCGTCGATGTAGAGCTTGCCGTGACGACTCTTGGTCATCCATCCCACAGTGTATCCCTTGATCCCTTCAAAGCTGCCCTGTAAGAACTTGAAACCATCGTGCGATAGCCCCATGGTGGGCGCCAACTGTCGTGGTTTTTTCACGGCAGATGTCCTAGTGTGAGGACTTAGTCGTGGAGCCATCGCGACGGGTTAGCTTAAAGGCGCCGAACCAGTATAAACTCCTTGCGTCCTTTGTCCTGCTTTAACCCCTTTAAGCTAACCGGTCGCGATGGCTCCACGACTAAGTCCTCACACTAGGACATCTGCCGTGAAAAAACCAAGACATGAACTATGTGCGATTTGTGCCCCATTGCACACGAGTTTTGTGCGTAACCTGTCTGCCATGCTAGTCTCCATCGCACACGTTTGCCAACAATTACCGTCTGCGATAATGTTCTATCAAAATGGTTCAGGAGCCGCTTCGCACATATACAAGTGCCGTAGACCGTTTGTGATTTGTTGGGTAACACCGACGGTTGCCGCAAGAGTGACGTGTGCTTTTCGTTTGGGATCCCACACGTTTTTTGAAAAAATTACGACTGGGATTGTATTTTGCGTTGGGCACGGTTTACTCCCAGTTCTTGTGTGCGATATCGCGATATCACAAACGGTTCCGGAGACCCTACGCACACGTATTAGTGCTGCAAATGTTTGCGATCTGCTGTGTATCACCAACGGTTCCGCTACGATTGACATATGCTTTCCGATGTGGATCGCACACACTCATTTAGTTGAACGGCGCGCGGAGCAATTGCCAGGTTAAAACAAAAATATCCCATTTTGAATCGGCACGCAAAAAGCAAATTCACCACAATATTCAATTGAACAAATAAACAAAAATATCCCGTTTTGAATCGGCACGTAAAAAGCAAATTCGCCACAATATTCAATTGAACAAATAGTGTCTACAGGAAGAACATTCATCAGATTTTGCAGCAATTGTAATTGAACATATGGTTGCTAAATTCCAATGATTTGTCCACACATATATGCATTACATAATTAATCATAGTGTAGGAAATACGAAGACCTCATCAGATGGAAAACAATGGATCCATGTGTTATATGTTTAGCGGCCTACTCTTACTCAATGTTTCAGGAGAACGCATGCTGAAATCTTCATTATCACCAGTAGGATTGATGTAGTGATCCAGGAAGAAGTCACTGATAAATCTCCGAACCATCAGCAATTCACTAGCCGGGAGCGGTTCAGGGGTCCTCGATTTTAAGATGAGCTGAAGTATTTTTAAGATCAGAATGTGCCATATGGGTGGAGTAGAAGATATTAATTAAGATATACTTACGGGTACTAATTCGCGACGATCGTCACAACTATCAGCATATTTGTAGATGGAGATCATGTGTCTACAAACATAGTATCCACAAAGGTTGGTCCCTACTTCTTGCTGAGGACACTGGAATTTTTTGTACAAAATTAGTCATGTATTTGTCTTGTTAGGAACAACCTAACCGGTGTTAGATGTATTATTTTTTCTTTGGACAAGATAGAAAGAGGTTTATTTAGAAGCTTGAACATTTGACTAGCGTAAGGAAAGGTATTTGCAGACTGTTGGATAAATTTTCCGAAAATAACGGATTCAGTGTGTTACCGGAGAAACGATCTCGTGCTGCAGAGGTTGTTCCTTCTTGGATAGGTTCCATAGTTTAGTTTTTCACAATGAGAACACACTGCAAATGATGATGAATTTTGACAACATCAATTATTGAACCAGATATGAATGCAAATTAATTTAAACATCATAGAATTCAATACATATCCAAGAATTGCTGAACATGCGTTAGATCCTGAGCGTTTGTTGACTCTCTGATACAATCAATGTAGTAAACTGTGTTCTTGTTTGGAACAATGAATACCAATATCCAGTGATTACTACATATTAAGAAAGCCATGAACTTACGGATGATGTCAAAATCTGAAAGACAATCAGTGTATGTGTGGTTGTTTACTTGACTTACCGTTCATGATATGGCCAGAGAAATGATTCTGCATGGGACGTGTTTTCGAAGATACGGACGACCGTGTTAACGGCCCAGTCCCGTAGGTCCTTACCATCTAATGCTGTGCCATTTGCTAATGCAGGATCTATGAAATACACACTCTCCCTTTTTCTTCTCTGCGCGTTCAATCCCCTGAGAGGAATAAAATGCAGTTAGTTGTTTATCATTTACAGCCTTGTAGGGAGAAGTTGATCAGAGTTTGTTAAGTACTTACAAAATCACGCATCTAACAAGAGTGGCATCGAGCACATTGAAGTTGAAGAAGAGATGTAAATCCTCAAAACTCACATTGATGGAACCAACAACGTGTCGGAAATGATCTCTATTATAGTGGACTAGCAAACCATGATGACCTTCTGACATTTGATCCATGCGATATTCATGTAACTCGCGGGAACTGGAGCTGCACTCATCAAAGTATTCGCCAACAAGAAATGGCTGGCCATGGACGTAATTGCGTGCTTCAAGTACGTCTGCTTTACTTTTAGCAAGCAACAAACATACTTCTTCATCATCCATGGCGTCAGAAATAATATTACTCCCCGACTCGAACAAGCTGTTGTTAATTTGGTTCTGGGCGATGAGTGCTTTAAGTAAGAGGCAATCGTTCTCTTTCCTCTCCACTCTCCCGCTACGCTTGCTCGTGGTCGTGGGTGTAGCCTTTTTGGCCACTTCCTTGTTGGTACTTGAAGCATTTGTGGCAGAACGTCTAGATGGCTGCAAGGTAGACTGCCGAGCAGATGATGAAGCTTGGACGGACTGCTTAGCATACGGTTTATCTAGGCCGAACCGCTGAGCTGGCGGTGCTACTGTGACGGACTGCTGGGCTGTAGGAGCAAGGGCATCGGACTGCTGACCATGCGTTGAAGCTATGTCGGGTTTCTGCGCAGATGGTGCCAACTTGTCGGTGTGCTGAGGAGGCCGTGCCAATGCGTTGGTTTGCTGAGCAGGAAGTGCTGACGCATTGGTATGCTGATCATGCGCCCGCGGACCGACGGGCTGATGAGCAGTCGGTTACGGACCTCTGACTGCTTAGCGAAGGCGGTTCAAGCATCGATCGCTTAGCGATCTGTTCCACCAGGTTGGTTTGCAGAGCTTGTGCTGCAGCTGGGTCTCCCCCTGCTGCTTCAACGGTCGGCATCTAAACCGGTGGTGTGTCATCAGTAGTTGTAGGCCTTGCCACTGGCTTCTTTGGGGCGGATGATGACATGGCATGTATGCCACAAAGTCGAGCCGGCTAATCACAGGTTGATGCATCAACTCGTGAGAGCTGCTGTGGCAAGGAGAGCGTCACTGGTTGAGGGGCGACAGTGGTTGCTCTTGGCGGGGCTTCAGGAATCTCATCGATGAGCTCTATTTCCTTTCGTGGCCACTAGATTTGATGTAACAGTGTTTCTCCCAAGGTCCTTTGCTCATCGAAGTCTCCTAGGACATTCTTCAGGGCAAATTCACTGAATCCAGGCTTTACTTCAGTCACGTAGCACTTCACACAGCCCGGCTTCAATGGCACATTGTCCAAGAAGAGGCCATCTTCCAAGAAGGGTGGGAAAACCCACGCCGTTGCACATTTTAATGTACCTTCATAATGTGTAAGTATGCCCTTCAGTCCGTCTTTCATTCCAGATAGATCATATATAGCATAATCACGAGCAGCTGCAGTCTCAGTGTCGCTGGGGTCAGTTGATGCACAACTACTCTTGTGCAGTGTTGTCGCGCAATAAGCAGCATCCTCCATGCCCGCCTCCCCTCCCATCTGCTGGCT
Source organism: Aegilops bicornis (assembly GCA_021605145.1). NCBI lineage: Eukaryota > Viridiplantae > Streptophyta > Magnoliopsida > Poales > Poaceae > Aegilops > Aegilops bicornis. The sequence goes on along the minus strand of CM038675.1, from coordinate 199,418,664 downwards.
ATCTGTTAGTGTTATAGTCTTCTGCATCATCATTGACTCCTCAACATTCTTTCGAACAGCCGGATAAATCTCCTTCTTCAACCTTTCATACAATACATTCTGCTTCATTTCACTCCTCGCTTTTTTCATGCTGAGCCTCTCTTCTTTGTTGAGTGTGAAAGCCCTCTTGTGCAGGACATTAACACCTATACCCCTTGCACGGCCAGCGGGCTCTTTTGTGTCCAGAGAAATGGACAGAATGTCACATGGCCCTGAGTTCCTGTAGAACCTTCCAGGGATCTTGGAAGCCTCTAACATCACTTCATACAGTTTGGCGTCACGTGCGTTTTCAAAGTAATAAGTTCCGTCATCACGCCTCTTTGCACGTGCCCGCAAGTAGTCTTTGGCGCGTTCACCCCTGATTTCACTAAAGGCCGGATTCCCATCCGCCGCTACAGCTTCTTTGTCCTCCTATTCGCATATCAGTTTCATGTCATAGTATCCTGCCACACCCATACGGTGGGGGTGTATGTTCTTCTTCTGAAGTTCCGATTGCTTGAAACTCTTCTCAGCAAACTCTTTAGTTGCCCTGACCATTTTGAATTATGCCCAGTCTGCCTTTGTAATTTGGGGGTATGTGGGGATTGGGTCCTTGCCTTCACTCAAGTACTTCTTGTACAACACGTGCTTCCAGTTTCTCCAAGCATCCCTAGCCTTCTTAACTGCAGCGTGTTCCACCTGCATTCTCCACTGCTCTGGAACGTTGAAGTGATACATGATCTCCCGGACTATCCTTCCCCATGTTTCTGTATCAGCCTTCCGAAACCCCGGCAGATTAATGTTGAGCCTAGCCCTGCCAACAAATCCACACACACTCCTGCACCTCATGCATGCTTTATCTAGTTTAGTTGGAGTCCAGGACTTTAAACCAATCTCGGTTACTTCATATACACCTTTAGGCTGGTGTGTGGGCTTCCTTGGAGCGTTCCTCCGTGTCCTGGCCGGAAGGGTAATTGCTGCAGCTCTATCTCGTTCAAGACTACTTGATCCCTCACAATCTGCTGAAGACCTAGGGTTGTCCTAATCAGATGAAGATAGATGGCCTGAATGAGTGTTGTCGCTGTTACTCGGCATCTACAGGGAACACATGCGAAACTCGGGAAAGGAGGATAAGCATAAAACTAAAAACTTGGTATCAAGCTTTCTAAACATGCCATGCAATAATTTAGAAAATGTACGGCTAATTTGTTAAGTTTATGTGACTCGGGTGCCCACGATATGTAAATAGGCAGTAACTTATTGGAACAAATACAGCTTATATGTAGTAAGGAAGGTAGATAATGAACAAATATATACGCTCTCCGTTATTTTATAGCCAATCTAGGAACATACGGAATGAAATTGGAAGAGGGATTGCGAGGAAATATGCCTCACCGCGATGGAGAGCAGTAACTAACAGGCTTCTTAATGCAAACCCGGCCAGGCCACAGGAGAGGCGAGGGTTACTGCATCGATATGCTCGAGGGTGGCTGGCGAGCAAACAAAAACGGTGAGGCGCGAGCCGCCGCGTGTTGGGAACAGCAGTGGAGGTAGGCTTGACGCCGAAGAGCGGGCACACGGCCGGGGTGAGCACGGCGGCGCCGGAGAGGGTTCTGCAGTAGATGTGGGGGAGGGGGAGCTTGCGAAGGAGATTGGGTGGACTAGTTGAGTGAAACGCGGGTGGACGGTGGGGGGGGGGGTGTTGGGGACTCCAGGTGTTGGCGGCCTAGGTGAAAACGGTGAAAAATATCTGTAACATCCCAAATTTTCAATTTGGAATGTTATATATAGGTCATTTATCTATATCATATTTTATTGCATCTTCGTTCCGTAATCCTCAAAAACCTAAGCAACGCAAGGACCCTCGGAGAGAGTTGGGGATTTTTCCGGTTTTCATATTTGATTTTTATCAAATACTGAGAACGAGGATTTTTTATTTTAATTATTCTTCTCTCCGGAAAATATTTCATATTAAAAAAATGAGGGGAGATAATATGACTTCTCCAAAATAATTGAAATATTGGAGGGAAAATGTTAAAATCATTATTTGGATGTTATTTGATTTTATTTGGAATTTTATTTGCCCTAGAAAAATTTGCACGTTTTAAAAATTGCATTTTAGGGGCCAAGAAAATGTTCATCTTGTTCTAAATATGTCATTTAGACGGTGAAAATTTGTTTTGGCAATTTTAGATTTGATTTTATTTTATAGGAATTTTTACATCGTGGCACTATTTAAAAAAAATCATGGCGCACTTTGGCGGGCCGCAGCCCAGCCGAGCCAGGCCGGCCCAAGCCGCCAGCCGCCGCCTTCCTCCCATGAGCCGCCCGCCGCCGCCAGTCCGGCGGACTCACGCCGCCCGCCCTGCCCCTTCCCGCGCGCCCGCCGATGCCGCCGCCGCCTCTAGGCGCCGCCCCTCCGCCGCCACCCGCCGCTCCTCGCTAGCCCGCGAGCCGCCCGCCCGCCCGGAGGACCTCGCGGAGGTACCGCCCGAAACGCCCGAGTCGCCGTTTTTTTTGAAAAACCACTTCGGTTTTTTTAGAAAAACCCTAGATTCGTTTTTTTTAAATAGATCAGTTTTATTCTCCGGTTTATTTATTTAGTGAGCGTTCACTCATTCGTTCGTTTTAACGAACGCGTTTTTTGTTTAGTTTCAGTTAACGAACGTTCGTTCGTTAAGCTATTCGTCGTTTTTCTTTTTATCGGATTTATTCCGCGATTTTCTAATCGCGATTTCTGATCCGATGTTCGTTCTAGTATAACTTTTCGCTCGTTTATCGGAATCAGACGATTCAAGCGCCTAGAGTTTCATCTCGAAACCCTCTTTCCGAATAACCAACTCAAACAAGTTTTTGCCTCTGTAAAATTTGACCCTAGTTCAGATTAGTAAACAGATCTTATTTCTTTCGCGGTTTGAGTTTCCTTGCTCGGTTTGGTTTGATTCTTTTTGTGAAGCGGAGTTCTTAAGTTGAACTTTTTGGTCAGCCTCTTTTAGTTGAGTTTTACTTGTGCATCTTTTCTTGTTGCTTATGTATGCTATCGTTTGCTTGCAATAGAATTCCCGGAGTGCGAAGCGTGTTACTACGAGTCTCTAGGATTCACGGATCGTCAGCAAGGCAAGTAAAACTTTTATCATACTCTTTTCATACCCAGTTTTTATGCATTAGTTCAATCCTCAAACATTGCGAAGCAGTAGTTGAGGTAGAACCTATTGCCCTTGTAAGTGCATCTAGTGCCACCCCTAGTTGGTTTTGGAGTATTGCCGACAAATGTGGTTGAGGGACTAATGCGTTTGTGAGAATTGCAGGATAACACATGTGGTGTCCCCCATTGATTCGGTTTACCTACCGGAGATGACCCCTAAAAATGTATGAAGACATAGACGACAATGGTGGTATGTGAAGATATTCACATTGAAGACTATGACATGAGAAGACATTGAGTGAAGACTATGGAGCGCGAAGACTGTGTCGTTTTGTTGTTTCCTTTTCTTCTTTGTTGAGTCATAGGAACCACCGTACTGTTAAGTGGGGTCCAAGTGATCATAGTCAGAATGACTGAAGTGATGCTCAACCCAAATCCTATGTCTTCGAGCGAAGACAATGAGAGCAAAACTTATCCAGAGCTGGATGAGTCAGCTTTGCTTGTAGCCCAAGTAAAGTTGCCGTGAGTGTTTGAAATTGACCGTTGGAACACGTGTCGGTTCCTTAGTGACCCAGGGTCATTTCGGACATAACAGGTCGGGTTGCCTAGTGGCTATAAATAGCCCACCCCTACACCATAAATTGGTGGCTGCTCGAGAGTTAGTACCACGGCTTTTGTCGTTTGAGAGCAACCCACCTCGAAGCCTTTGAGAGAGAGAAATCCTTGCGAGGACAAAGCCCAAACACCCAGAGCCAAAGAGTGTTAGGCATCACTGAAGTCTTTATGTCTGTGTGATCTGAAGACTTATTACACTTGAGGACTGTGAATCCTCCAGTCGGTTAGGCGTCGCGTTCTGAGCATCCAAGAGTCATTGTGGATTGCCGGTGAACACATTCTGTAAAGGTTCATAAGTCTACCTTGAAGACTTACCAGAGTGATTGGGTGAGGACTGTGTGTCCTTAGCTCAAGGGGAATAAGGTGAAGACGCGGTCTTCTGAGTTGAATCTCAGCCTCCCTAACCAGATGTACAGTTGTCACATCAACTGGAACTGGTCCAACAAATCCTGTGTCTTCAACAAGTGACTGGTTCTATCTTCTCCCTCTCTTTACTTAGAGTTTGTCTTCGTGAAGTCATTGCTCATCTATCATACCTATTTGACTTCATTGCTTGACTACTTTTGTTGATTGGCTTCTCACTATATTCCATCTTGATCCTTACTACCAAGCTGCTATTAGTCTTGTACTTTCACATTATTGCATACTTGGCTATGGTTTGCTTGTTGTAGTTTACCTTCCGCTGCATATCAATTAGGTCATTTCTATTGTTTGTCTTTGAAACATCCGTGTTTTGAAGACTTTCCTAAAAATCGCCTATTCACCCCCCTCTAGTCGATAACTAGAACTTTCAATTGGTATTAGAGCAAAGTACTCCCTTGTTCTGTGTGATTTGGTTTAACCACCTGGAGTTTTAGCTATGTTGACTGCAGGGATAATCAAAGTCTCCGCTGCTTGCCCCGTGTTCGATGGAACTGACAATCCCTACTGAAAGAATAAGATGCGCATGCATCTTGAAGCCATTGATGTCGACCTCTGGTATGTCGTCAAGAACGGCGTTCCCAAAACTGGTGAAGGTGTCACCCTTGCTGATGTCAAGAAGTTCATTCAACTGGACTCTACTGCAAAGAACATCATCTGTGGTCATCTGACCAAAGGACAGTATGGCCGTGTGAGTGCTCTGGAAACGTCGAAGCTAGTCTGGGACTGGCTATCCAAGGTCAACGAAGGCGTCTCAACCCAGAGAGATCAAAGAATCAGTGTTCTTCGCAACCTTTTCAACCGCTTCAAGAGAAACGACAATGAAAATGTCCAGCTCACGTTTGATCGCCTCACTGACATCACAAATGAGCTTCATGCTCTCGGCGCCACTGAGATCACCAAGCATGAAATCGTCAAGACACTCACCGAGATCACTTGACAGCTCTTTTGACACCCTTGCCCTCATGATACAAGAACGTCCTGACTTCAAGACACTCGGTCCGTCTGATATACTTGAGAGGCTCAACACACATGAGTTCCAGCTTTCTAAGAAAAGAGATATCTATGGTCCCAACTATGGCCGAACTCGCGCTTTGAAGGCGAAAGTTGTTTCCTCATCGGAAGAAGAATCTGACTACGGTTCTGATGATCCTGAAGACATTGGAAAGGAACTTGCTGTGACACTCCAAAAATTTTGTCGTTTTTGTTTTCAGCAAAAGCCTTGCTTGGTTTGAAGAAGGTCATTTAAACCCTTCTTAAAAACCTCTCTTCTGAGTTTTCTTCTCAAAAAGCATTTCTTGGATTTATTTTTTCTAAAAGAAACCTTTTTGGTTTTGGGTTATTCTTTGGTTTTGATCCATCCTTGATTTTACCATGCCTCTTGTGGTAAATTTCTCCCAAAACCCTCCTTCCACTTTGGTACCACTCAAACATTCTGTCCAAACTAGTAAAATCCATTTTTGGACTCTATTCCAATTATTTCCTCTCCGAAAATAATTATGTCTTTTCTTTTGAGCCTAAGTGATTTGCAAAGCAAGTACCCTAATGCTTTTGAGTTTTGACCTCAAACCAACTCCCTTGGATAGTCCTTGGTACCCACAACCCGTAACCATCTTGATCCACTCTTCTCCTTTTCAAATATTTCAAATTTCACTCACTACAAGTTTGGACCAGATTTGCCAAATTTGGTGAAATTCATATCTACACTTCTCCAAAAATTCTACCAAAATTCAGGCAGCCCTCAGATGCAATGAGAGACCACCACACCAAAGATCAGCTCAAGAAAAATTTCCCACGTGCCAAAACCATTCTGCCGAGCACCTTGCATGCACCTTTGTTTCATGCATCTTGATTAAATTCAGAAAGTTCAGTAGTTTCGGTGTCAATCTTCGCCGATTAATTCAGTCACATGTTCACAGTGCCTTTGGCACGTTGCTCACGCAACCTAAGCGTGCCTGTCCGGAGCCTCACATGCGTGCTTGGCGCGTTCCTGGCGTCGGTGGCGCCCTGGCCCACCTGCGTCGGCGTGTCTTGCGGTGGCCGAACCACCGTAGCGGCCGACCGGGAGCAGAACGGCGGCGTAACGCCGTTCGGCGCCGCCCAATCCATCTGGTGGCTCCGCGTGGCCACTTCCTCGCCAGCAAGCGCATGCAACACCGTCACCGTGGTGCGGCACGCACAGAGCATGCTCTCTGCCGCCGACGGACCCGCGCCGCCCCGTTCCATCGAATCCACCCAGGGCTCCTAATCCAAGTTGGTTTAGCGTCAAAACGGCACCAGTGGAACTCCACGCTGACGCCCCACTCGCTAAACCTCCCCGACCAAGCTCTGCGCCGCCGTAACCATCACCGGAGAAGTACGTTCACGGCCACCGCCTCGAATCGCCTATAAAAAGGAGCCCCGAGCTCGCTCTCGTGCACACACCACCCCTGCACTTCACCAAGACCCTGCCTAGCCACTGGGAGGACCTCGAGGAGGTCTCCTCCCCCAACTCCGGCCGCCCCGATCCGCCTCGGCCACCAGCTTGATTCACTACGGTGAGGCCATCTCCGGCGCTCAAACCTCGTCCGCAGCCTCCTCTTACACCTAGTGCTCTAACCCCCACCTCAACTCGGTCCTTGCAGCCCTCCTCGGCGAGATCCACCATCGCCCGAGCCGCCGTCCGCCGGAGAAAGTATCGCCGTTGACGTGGTGCTCCCCGACGCCCAAGTCCACCACCCACCGACGCGGAAGGACATGCTGATACTCTTGGTACACTCCGATCTCCCTGACTCGCCGTGGTTCGACGCCGGCGACCACCGCAACCGGGCGCCGTGAGGTCTTTTAAACTCGACATGTGGACCCCCATGTCAGCCTCTCTTCCTTTCCTGCGAACCGTTTTCCGTTTTGCGCCTTGAGCATACGTTTTCCATGTGGGCTTGCGCGTTTCTATTCGAACCGTCTTCTGTTTTCTCAGTTAAACCCCTGGAACTTTTCTGTTTCATTACAGATGAGTCCCTGGACAGAAACCCTTATAACTCTTTAATAAAAAGTAATTTTTGAGTGATTCTTTTTCGGACAGTCTTATAATTTTTTCTAGTTTTTTATGGGATTTATTTGGAAATTTTTTGGAACAACTTTTATGCACGCGTTGGTTTTCACGTTAGTATGCCTTTTCGCTATACCGTAGGTTTCGGAGGAGGTGACGGAACCGCGAACTTCGCCGAGCTAGACCCCGACTACTATGAACCAGGCAAGCATGTTTGAACATTTGATATGATGAGTGTTCTGGCAAGTTTGCATTAAGTAGTTTCATGGCAAGTTTGTGAGCATACCGATGAAGGTTATTTTTCATGCAAGTTGAGGCAAGTGAGTTCGATAATCCATACGTGATGGATGTGTATGTGCATGGCCATGTGTTGGCATGAGGATGGGTAAGATGGCAGTGTCGTAGCATGCCGGTCTTATGCCATACCATTTTGACTTGATGTCAACCCGTATCAGTTCGGTTTCCATCCATTTCCTTCCCGTACTACCACATGTTTTCCGCATAGGGATATGGCTTAGTAAGTTGCAAACCGCTTTCTGGTACACACCAAATGGAGAGGCCGTGATGATGGTTCCATGGCCTGGATTAAAGCCGATCATCCGGTCGGGCATGGGTGTTTCCGGTTGGGACCGAGAGGGGCACCCTTAGAGCCTTGTGAATATAAATTTGATCCCATGCTATTTGAGATTGTGATCTCCCCGTCTCACAAGTTTTTCTCGGACGATGTCTAGGGTGATTCCTGGCATTCGTGAGGTAGGATGGGTGTGTACTGGTTAGCTGTGTTTCTTCTAAAATACCATAAACGGAACTAGTCCTTCAGGACTACAGAAATCCGTTGGCTGTGAGTAATTTTAGTACGAACTCTGCAGAGTCATAAATCCTCAAATCATCTTATCCATGTCCAAGTTCTCAGATATCTTATCCTCGACAAGTGTCGGTTTGGTGACAGATACTCCGGTGATTCACATGAGTACTAAGTCCGGTTAAATGTTTATTCCTGTGGATGGACTAACCCGTTTATATTTATGTGTTGAATATTTATTATGAGTGCTATATCTTTGTGATGAAAGCCCTTTACGTGATGTCGCTCAGACGTCCATCATGACATTGTTGTTATCTATTTTCATTATAAGCCCTTTACGTGATGTCGCTCAGACGTCCGATCATGACATTGTTGTTATCTATTTTCATTATAAGCCCTTTCGTGATGTCGCTCGGACGTCCGATCATGACATTGTTTTTATCTATTTTCATTATAAGCCCTTTCTGTGATGTCGCTCAGACGTCCGACTGCGGCATTGTTGTTATCTATTTTCATTATAAGCCCTTTCTGTGATGTCGCTTAGACGTCCGACTGCGGCATTGTTGTTATCTATTTTCATTATAAGCCCTTTCTGTGATGTCGCTTAGACGTCCGATCATGCATTATTATTATTTATTTTCATTATAAGCCCTTTCTGTGATGTCGCTCAGACGTCCAACTGCGACACGCATGTATCTTTATTTTCAATATAAGCCCTTTATGAGGTGTCGCTCAAACACCCGACTGTGACATGTTTTTCTTATTTCTTCACCCTTCGAGGCGTCGCTTCAGACACCCGATCGGTTTTGAGTTTATCTTCTATGGGTTTTTGAGCGGACTACTGCCGATCCCCTTCTTGGTTATTTTTGCTATGCTGCTTTAATTGAGAAATGTTGAGATTAACCATGTTGCATTCATGCATTCATTTGTTATATCTTTTGTCCGAACTGTCTTGCGAGTACTTTCATAGTACTCACCTGGCTTGTTGATTTGGCCGAGATCTTGTGAAGGCGATCTCATGGATGAAGAGTTCGATAGCAAGTCCAACGCCTAGAGGAATCCCAGTCGGTCTCGTCGACCCTGGATCAGTCATTGTGATATATCCGCTTCCGCTACCCAAATAAATTCATCGAGCCTCACCTCGACGCTCGATGAGCCGCCAACGCAGTAGACTTATTAACCAGCCCGCTGTGTTATTCCACCAACCACTCATAGCTCGAGTCAGTAGTATTTCCACCCAACACCTTTGAGTCATATCCGCCACTATGTTTAATCATTGGCGTGTTGTAATAATTGGTTGGACATCTTCAGTCCGACCCTTGTAATATTTTAATGCTACTGGCTTCTTGTATCAAAGTTTTGTCAACCGGTATGAAGGATCTTCCTCATATTGGACTTCACAGGTCGGTTGTTCAATAAATATTTTTATTGAAAAACCGGTCGTGACACTTGCTATGCTTGTGAAGAAGTTCCAGAAGTTCACTAGGAAGAAATGCTTCAGAAAGTCTTCACGATCCAGCTCAAGAAGTGATGAAGCTTCCACTCATGACTACAAGAAGAGAACCTGTCACAAGTGCAAGAAAACTGGACACTATATCTCTGAGTGTCCATAGTGGGACAATGAGAAGAAGAAGAAGAAGAGCAAGGAATATGATTCTGATGACAAGAAGAAGAAGAAATCTTCAAAGTCTTCTTCCAAGTCCTCGTCTAAGTCTTCATCGCATAAGAAGAGCTCATCCGCAAGGCTCGTGCTTTTGTTGGCAAGGAAATGGATTCAGAGGAGGAGTCCGCTTCGAGGAGGTGGAAATGGAGTCCAAGAGGAGTCCGACCACAGCGTTGCTGTAAGTCTGGCTATAGCCACGACCTATGTTGCCAAGTCCATCTTCAACACTGAAGACAATGACTTCCACACCAACGCTGAAGCTGATGACGAGGATGACCCTGCTCCCACCTACTGCTTCATGGCACGTGGTGCCAAGGTAAAATCACATGATGCTTACTTTCAAACATCAAGTGAAGATGACTATGATTGTGAATCTAAACCCAGCTACAAAACACTTGCTAAAATTGCAACCGATCAACAAAGAGCTATGGAACATACTCAAAAACTGTTAGACAAAAGCGATGACCTGTTGGACGCGGAAATGACACGTGCATAGTCCTTACTTGAAGATATTAAAATTCTTCATGCTAAGTACCAAGAACTTGAAAGTCGTCATGGAACGCTCTCAACTACTCATGAAAAGCTCTCCTATGATTATCTTCAAAGGAAGCAAGAGCTTGATAAATTGAGAGTGGCTCATGAAGATCTTCAAAAAGAGAATGAGTCACTTCACGCTCAACAGATCAGTTCCGCCAGATGGATTTGAACCACCATGTCTAAAATGTCTTGAGCGTGATATAGCTACCTCTGTTGCTGAATGTTCAACTGCTACTACTATTGCATTGTCTTCAACTACTAATGTGGTAACTAACCCCTCTGCGGAGGATACCACTGCTATTGCTGATGAAAATGCTAGGTTGAAGACATTGCTTGAAACAGGGATGTATAAAAGTCTGAAAGGGCATCGGACACTTTGCGATGTCCTCAAAAAGCAGATTCTGAACCGAAACCCTAGGAAAGAGGGTGTTGGGTTCGAGAGGAAAATGAATGTTGATGCTTCCTACTGGAAGCCTGAGCAGTATCCCAAATCCACATGGGTTGCTGCAATGGGACCTTCAGTGGATCCTTCCACCTTATCTGGCTTTACCTGTGCTAACCCCATTATCATTGATGAATACTTTGATGCAAACTATAAGCTGTTCAAGAATCAGAATGGTGAAGTGTTTGCCAGGTATATTGGTACTAACTGCAGGAATGGACCACCTATGAAGAAGATTTGGGTTCCCAAAAGTTGTCTTGAGAATCTTCCAGTGAATGTCATCATGACACCACCTGGGAAGAAGACAAACCCCAGACCTAAGGTGTTATATGGTCCAAAGGCTTCATATAGACAGAGGACTCCACCGAGTCACCCTAACGCCAATGTTTTGCGGTGGAAACCGTACTCAAATTTATGAATATGAGCGTGTGTCTTCAAACCGCTATGTTCATAGAACTAAGAACTTTTCTGCTTATTCATATGAGTATCATTCATCTCCTGCAAGGCTATTTGCTAGGGCTCCAAAGCCGAAGTTCTCAGATGCTACACTTAGACTCATTGCTTCTAATCCACCCCTGAAGATGTGGGTGGTTAAGAAGAATTAACTTTCTTTTGCAGGAAAGGGTCTCCAGCCGAAAATCAAAGGCGCTGATGATATTGCTGGGGACCTAAAACATCTTGTAGGGCACAAGATCAAATGCCCAAATGGTCTCACTATGTATTTTGTTCCTGAACTGTTTGCCATCCATCCTATCAGTCCTAATCTTGATTTAAGCTTCAATAATCCACGTTCCCGTCAAATGTTTATGCTTCACAATGCTCTTGGTGAAGCCTATCCCCTAACTGCATCAGAGGGTATGACACCTCATGCTTCGTAATGGATTATGGACGGTGGATGCACTAATCATATGATCGGTGATCGAAGTCTTCTCATGGACTCAACCTTACGTCCATCGGACAAGAGTCACATCACATTTTCTTGACCTTTGGTAAAAGCAAGGTATTGGGTCTAGGTAGAGTTGCAATCTCAAAGGATCAACACATGGATAAAGTGATGCTTGTTGAATCCCTTGGTTTCAACTTGATGTCCGCCTCAATGCTTTGTGACTTGAACATGATTGTGATATTCGGAAAATATCGTTGCCTTGTACTAATGGAATCGACAAGTCTCTAGTCTTTGAAGGGTATAGGAAAGATGATCTATACATGGTAGATTTCTCGGCAGGTCCACGACTTGTCGTATGTCTTCTTGCAAAAGCTTGAATGATGGCTCGCATCGGAGGCTGGGGCATCTTGGCATGAGGAACTTACACACACTCGCCAAGAAGAAGCATGTCATAGGCATCAAGGTGTCAAGTTCAAGAAGGATCATTTGTGTGGTGCCTGCTAAGCTCGAAGATGACTAGGGCAAAGCACCCTCGAAGACAATCATGATGACATCTCAACCCTTTGAGCTGTTACACATGGATTTGTTTGGCCCTACTCATTACTCTACCCTCACAACAACTGCTTGTCTCTATGGCTTCGTCATTGTTGATGACTACTCAAGATACACATGGGTGCACATAATTCTCTACAAGACTGAAGTGCAAGATGTCTTCAGACGCTTCGCCAATCGAATCGAGCAATGAACGATTATGGCGTCAAGATCAAGCATATCGAGTGATAACGACACTGAATTCAAGAACACCGGACTTGATCTTTATCTGGATACCATGGGAATCACTCATCAGTTCTCTGCTCCATACACACCTCAGCAAAATGGCATCGTGGACCGCAAGAACAGAACCCTCATTGAGATGGCTCGAACAATGCTCGATGAGTACAAGACACGAAGAAAGTTCTGGCCTGAAGCTATTGATACAGCATGTCACGTCATCAACCGTGTTTACATCCATAAGCTTCTGAACAAAACATCCTATAAGCTCCTTACTGGCAAGAAGCCAAATGTCAGCTACTTGAGTATTTGGGGCTAAGTGCCGGATCAAGGATCCCCATCACAAGTCAAAATTTGAACCCAAAGCTCACGAAGGCTTCATGCTCGATTCACGGAAAGGACGCGCACTCCTACGGTCTTCAAACTTTATCTCTACAAAATCGTCGAAACGGTGGACGTGTGATTTGATGAAACCAATGGTTCACAAAGAGAGTTCCTGCCAAGTACACTAGACGAAGCTCCACCCAGCGAGTCTATCAAGCTAATGGGAACTGGTGAAATCATGCCTTCTGAAGCATAGCCTGAAGAGGAACTTATCATTTATGCACCTAACCAACCAGAAGACAATGCTCAGCCTGAAGACAATCCTCCCAATGATGACAATGATCAGCAAGAGCAAAGTCTTCGTCTAGTTCATCCTCGAGTTGCAAATGAAGTACAGATTGATAAGATAATCGATAGCATCAATGCACCTGGTCCGCTTACTCGCTCAAGAGCAACACAGCTAGCAAATTTCTGTGGGCACTTTTCTTTTGTGTCAATATCAGAACCCAAGAAAGTTGTTGAAGCCTTTATGGAACCAGAATGGATACAAGCTTTGCAAGAAGAACTTCAATAGTTCAAGCTGAACAATGTTTGGGAACTTGTCAAGCGTCCTGACCCTCGCAAGCATAACATTATTGGCACCAAATGGATATATCGAAACAAGCAAGATGAGCATGGTCAAGTCGTCAGAAACAAAGCACGGCTTGTGGCTCAAGGATATACTCAAGTTGAAGGAATTGACTTCGATGAAACATTTGCTCCTGTAGCTAGGCTTGAAGCTATCGCATACTACTAGCCTATGCTAACCACCACAACATCTTGCTCTATCAAATGGATGTGAAGAGTGCATTTATCAACGGCAAGATTGAAGAAGAATTATATGTCGCTCAACCACCTGGCTTTGAAGATCCAAAACATCCTGATATGGTGTACAAGCTAAATAAAGCACTGTATGGCCTCAAACAAGCTCCTCACGCCTGGTATGATACGATCAAAGACTTCCTGAAGAGCAAAGGCTTCAAACCTGGATCCCTTGATCCCACACTCTTCACGAAGACATATGATGGTGAACTGTTTGTATGCCAAATATATGTGGATGACATTATCCTTAGCTGCACCAACCAGAAGTATAGTGATGAATTTGGATACATAATGCAAGAACAATATCAGATGTCCATGATGGGAGAGCTCAAGTTCTTCCTTGGTCTTCAAATTCACAAGAAAGGAATGGCATCTTTATATCTCAAGAAAAATACCTCCAAGATTGTCTGAAGAATTTTGGAATGCAAGAGTGCAAAGGATACACGACGCCAATGCCAGCCAAACACCCTCTGGGTCCCGACGACAATGGTAAAGAGTCCGATCAAAAGGTATACCGCTCCATGATTGGTTCCTTACTTTACCTATGTGCATCTAGGCCAGATATTATGCTTAGTGTTTGCATGTGTGCTCGATTCCAAGTGGCACCAAAGGAATCGCATCACTTAGCTGTGAAGCGAATTCTTCGATATTTGGCTCACACCCCAACACTCGGATTATGGTATCCAAAGGGCTCAAAATTTGATTTGGTTGGATTTTCGGATGCTGATTATGCTGGTGACAAGGTGGATCGCAAGTCTACATCATTCACATGTCACTTTCTGGGACGATCACTTGTCTGCATTGGTCTTCAAAGAAGCGTAACTGTGTATCACTCTCAACCGCTGAATCTGAATACATTGCTTCTTTGGATCTTGCGTGCTCGGGTTCTATGGATGAAGCAAACTCTCAAGGACTATGGCATCAATATGACACAAGTACCTCTCTTCGTGACAACGAAAGCGCCATCAAGATTGCCAACAATCCAGTCCAGCACTCGAAGACAAAGCACATTGAAATTGGCCATCATTTTCTCGTGGATCATGTCATGAAGAAATATATTGACATCATTCACGCCAACACCAAGAGCAATCGCGGATATCTTCACAAAGCCCTTGGATGAGAAAAGGTTTTGCAAGTTACGGTGTGAGCTAAATATCTTGGAATCCTCAAATGTCCTGTGATCAAGCACACATCCTAACACTTATGCATGTTGATGACTTAGATGTGCAACACACGAAGTAAAGTATATCTTCAATCAATGAAGACTTACATTCGAGTGTGAATACATTAACGTGGAATTTGACTTCGGAGCGCCACGATAATTGTGCGCCGTGTCTGGGTCTAATACTTCCTATACGGTGGGTAACGCCACCACCAAATTTCTTTGTTTGAAGTGTTTCTGTAAGTGCATCTAGTGCCTCCCCTAGTTGGTTTTGGAGTATTGACGACAAATGTGGTTGAGGGTCTAATGCGTTTGCGAGAATTGCAGGATAACGCAGGTAGTGTCCCTCATTGATTCGGCTTACCTACCGGAGATGACCCCTAAAAATGTATGAAGACATTGACGACAATGGTGGTATGTGAAGATATTCACATTGAACACTATGACATGAGAAGACATTGAGTGAAGACTATGGAGCGCGAAGACTGTGTCGTTTTCGTTGTTTCCTTTTCTTCTTTGTTGAGTCATAGGAACCACCGTACTGTTAAGTGGGGTCCAAGTGATCATAGTCAGAATGACTGAAGTGATGCTCAACCCAAATCCTATGTACTTGAGCGAAGACAATGAGAGCAAAACTTATCCGGAGTTGGATGAGTCAGCTTTGCTTGTAGCCCAAGTAAAGTTGTCGTGTGTGTTTGAAATCTGACCGTTGGAACACGTGTCAGTTCCTTAGTGACTCAGGGTCATTTCGGACATAACAGGTCGGGTTGCCTAGTGGCTATCAATAGCCCACCCCCTACACCATAAATTGGTGGCTGCTCAGAGTTAGTGCACGGCTTTTGTCGTTTGAGAGCAACCCACCTCGAAGCCTTTGAGAGAGAGAAATCCTTGCGAGGACAAAGCCCAAACACCCAGAGCCAAAGAGTGTTAGGCATCACTGAAGTTTTCCTGTCTCAGGTGACACGAAGACTTATTACACTTGAGGACTGTGAATCCTCCAGCCGGTTAGGCGTCATGTTCTGAGCATCCAAGAGTCATTGTGGATTGCCGGTGAACGTCGTCTGTGAAGGTTCGGAAGTCTACCTTGAAGACTTACCAGAGTGATTGGGCGAGGACTGTGTGTCCTTAGCTCAAGGGGAATAAGGTGAAGACGCGGTCTTCGAAAGTTGAATCTCAGCCTCCCTAACCAGATGTACAGCTTGTCACAAAGAATCGAACTGGTCCAACAAATCCTGTGTCTTCAACAAGTGACTGGTTCTATCCCTTCCCTCCTTTACCCTGAGTTTGTCTTCGTGAAGTCATTGCCTATATGTATTATCTGTTTGACTTCATTGTTTGACTACTATCGTTGTTTGGCTTCATACTATCTTCCATCTTGATCCTTACTACGTAGCTGCTATTAGTCTTGTCCGTTCACATTATTGCATAATTGACTATGGCTTGCTTGTTGTAGTTTATCTTCCGCTGCATATCAATTAGGTCATTTCTATTGTTTGTCTTCGAAACATTCGTGCTTTGAAGACTTTCCTAAAAATTGCCTATTCACCCCCGCCCCCTCTAGTCGATAACTAGCACTTTCAGTTTCACTCATGGCGTTACTTCTCAATATCTTCGCATTTGATTTGTCTTCAACTTCAACCTATCTTCATGATTTTCTTCACTATGTTGATTTTGTTGCTTTCTAATATATATATATATATATATATATATATATATATATATATATATATATATTGTTCTGTCCTCTACAGCATTCACTTATAGCTATGTCTTCCAAGTTGAATCTTTTGAACTAAGTGAATGTGATCGGACCCTAATCTCTCTATGCTTTCTATCTCAAACTCTATCTGTCCAAATCATATGCATTCTATTGAAAGTGTCGAATGTCTTCTCCGCGTCCTTGTCAGCAGAAGACACAGAGACAAACTTTAAGTCTGTTTAAAATGATTCATCCTTTACTGTTGAAATCCGGAGAAGCCGGAACGACCATCCGTCAAACCTGGCGGGCGTGGGAACGTGGGACAACTCAGAGTATGTTGCATGCTTGCCACGTTCCCCTCAGATGTGAACCGCCAGGCACCACAGAATTGCGCTTATGCCGCACACCTCCTTATAAATACATGTCCCCTGCGGTAAAGAAAATCTTCTTCCACCTCTCCACCTCGTCAAAACCCTAAGCGCCACCGCTTAGTTCTCGATGACGCCATGACGGCGCTTTAGCTGCCGCGACTTCTCCGACGCCGTCCTCACGCCGGCCGCGAACATCGTCATCTCCATCGCCAAGTTAGGGCACGGTGGATTGAACTGCTCGGCTTCCTTTTCTTCCTGTCTACCAGTTCTTCGAGTGGTAAATATAACTCTATTTTTACCATCTTTTTGATCTTCAATATTCATCGTACTTACCAAAATTGGTTTCTGCCCATACAATGTTAGATCTATTCTGTCTGTATTTCATACTGCCTAGTATATTCACTTAAGCTTCACAACTAGTTAGATTCCTCACTTGTACTTATTCACGGATTCGTACAAATCTGGAACCAACTCTCGCCAGATAAGTGATTGTCTTCGCATTATGAGGTCAATGTCTTCAAACTGATTTATCTTCAAAATCTTACGAGAATGCATATGACCTCTTCCCTTCCCTCGCATCTCTAATGCTGTCACGTACATGTCCGTGGGAGAATCCCTTGGTTCTCATAGTCTGCATTCGCTTGCAGAATTCTTACAAGATCAAATTAACTCTCCCGGCCGGTTCCTTATTTGTCCAGCAAACGCAAGCCTTTGAAGCCTTTGAACGTATTGAAGCCATTCAGTTTGAAGTTCATGGCTGCGTATAAATCAGTCGGGAAGGGCGGCGGAACATGCGTGGTGGGGAACCTCAAAAGATCTGCTCGATGACCTCGCAGAGCTTTACAAGACGTATCCCAAAAGAATTACAATCAACAAGAAGACGCAAATCCAATGGATTCATCGATATTGGGCTGAACAATGGTTCAAGTACAATTTCGTGACCCGTGAATATGCCGAGAAGAATTCTATCGAAGCCCTTGGGGTGATATTCTCTTCGAGGCCTTCCACCCAAGAACATGGCTGAAGCTATTGCACAAG
Source organism: Aegilops bicornis (assembly GCA_021605145.1). Classification (NCBI taxonomy): domain Eukaryota; kingdom Viridiplantae; phylum Streptophyta; class Magnoliopsida; order Poales; family Poaceae; genus Aegilops; species Aegilops bicornis. The sequence goes on along the minus strand of CM038675.1, from coordinate 199,400,882 downwards.
GTTTCTATCCTTGTATGGTCCGTGGACCTCAAATTAAAATGCCGACCCAACGTCATTGCTCTAGTGTCGTGACGATAATCTCTTCAAGCGCAACTTCCAAAGATGCAAAGGCTTCGCCAAGGAAAACAAGAAGTCATTGAGATTAGACTTCAACCCTGGTCCCTCTCGCTCCCCTTTGGCCGACGGCTCACGTGATGTCGAACCCAATCTCATCGGTCCCTTTTCAAACCTTGATGGCCTCATCACTTACATCTTGGTCCAAGGTGCCAAAGTGGATCACTCGATGATGGCGATGTCGAGTCCGATGAAGCCCCAGCTCCAGCTCCCGCCTCCTGCTCCAAAGCCGCAGGCTAAAGAAAGTCAAGGCTTCAAAGTCATTGTTCCTCCAAAAGCTTCACGTGTGAAGCCAGCAGCCATCGCACCTCCCGAAGCCAATGCAGTCTGAAGATCAATCCCGTATCTCGAAGAAGACGGAGAAGAGAAAGAAAATTGTCAAGAATACTGAACTGACACTGAATCCTGCTACCATTCTGCTTGAAGAGCACATTGATTTGTCCAGTGATGAAGATCTTGCAGATGATGCCCTTGAGCAACTTATCAAGAGCAAAGAAGAAGCAGAAATTTTCAACAATTTGCCTCTCTTTGATGTGGCAATCATCCATCACTTCATTGATGAATGGTTTGACACCCCAAACATCAGCTTTGAAGATCTGCAACTTCCTATTGGTCTCAGTGTCTCTTTTAATGGCGCCATTGCTTCTGAGCTAGCTCTTGCTCAGCGCATTGTTGAACTGAAGAACAAAATTGACTATGAAAAAGCTCAGTTCAAGAAGCATATGGCTGCACTCAGCGTGCAAGATGTCAAAAACTTCAAGGTTATGCTGCACGAGCTCAAAGAAGCCTTTCTCAAGAAGCAAGAAGAAGCGAGAGGCTCTCGTGAGCGCATGAAGAGTCTGACTGACAAGTGTGTGCTTGCCTACAATGAGGCTGAGAAGCGCAAGGCTCTTGGCCAACCTGGCATTGACCCCAGAATGGCTGCAAAGAGGAAGAAGTCTTCAACTGACCAAGATGCACCTTCAAGGCAGGAAGAACCCCACATAGTCTTCCCAAGTAGCATGACTGGCTCGAAGCCAAAGGTCCGGTCAACCACTTCTGAACAGAAGAAGACGAGGGCTGCCGAGGCTGAAGCCAGAAAAAGGAAACTTCCTGAAGCCTCTGATGCTGCTCCCTCCAAGAAGAAGCTCAAGACCAAGAAGAATCGGGCTGCTCCCACAGAGCCCTTGGTTGTTGAACCCATTTCAGTGGTTCGTCCCGCGTCTGCAACCCAAGAACTTCGCATGACTGTTCATGAGCCTGCTTCCACAGAGGCTCCTGAAGCTGAAGAGATTCCAGCAGCTGATCCCATCACCGCCAAGACATTGGCCACCATGACAATGTTGAAGATGATGAAGTTATTCCTCAAATTGAATACCATGTGCTATCATCCCCTGATCCAAAGAACATCGAACTCATCAGCATTGGTCGTCCTCTGACGCCAATTGCTCAGGATGCTTCATGGGCTGATCGCCCACAACAACAAGACTCCCCTAGTACTCCCCAACAACAACAGCAAGAAGAGGAGGAAGACTTTGAGGCCCAGACAACCCCATCTCCAAAGGCGTCGCCAAGATTTCGCAGCTTCGCAAAGGTCAAAGGCCTCAAGTACCTCTCTCGGCGTTCTGTATGAGAAGTGCACCACCAACCTGTTGCACGTCAAGTGTTTTCAGAAGCCACTCCAACTGTGAATGTCTCCGAGTCTGAAGCCAAAGCTGCTGAAGACAATCCGGCTGCATCAGCCGAAGACACCCAAGAAGAAGAAGAACGTGTCCCTACACCCCCTGTAATTGAAGAAGTTATCCTGATATCAACGTGCCAGTGCCCGACCCTCCAGCTCCTCAAGTGGAGGTTGAAAACATTGAGGTTGCCACCTCCAACACCAATGAAGCCAATGACTTGGTCATGGCTGAAGCAAATGTGGAGCCTGCACTAACAGCTCCTGAAGCCAATGAAGGAAATGTGCCTGAAGCCAATGAGGCAACTGCTCCCGAAGCATCTGGCCGAGCAACTGAAGCCTCGCTTGTTGCCACTGCCCAGCCCGCCACCAAGGCCCTACACAATTGAGCAAGCATACAACTATGGTCAGCTAATCACAGTAAGATGGCATGTTCTGGTCCCTCCGCCTCATGCCTCTGGTCCTCAGTTTGAATATCATATTGTGCATAGGCCTCAGGTCCAGAAGCCGAAGCCAAGACTGCCAAGGTTTCCAGGCACTGCCACTTCTATAGGTTCTTTCAATGCAAATGGCTTCAAAGCCCACAACAATTTCTTTGACAGAGCAAAGAACCCCTACACAAGGCCAAGGATATCTTCTGACCATTTCTGGAGCTATCAGCAACGAAGCTATTACTCATGCTTTCTGTATGATCAAGGGCGCATTTTCCCTCATATGCGCCTCGACACTGAAGCCATTGCCGGACTGCCGTGCTTAGAAGAAGCACTTGATTGCTTTCATGATGCAGGTCTGCTTGGCTTTGTTACATACAAACAACACTGGAATGAAGAACATGTGCTTCAATTCTATGCTACCCTCCACATCCGCGGCTACTACAGAGATATGAAGACATGGGTTCTCGAGTGGATGACAGGAAATGTTCATCATGAAGCCAAAGCTCTTGACGTCATTGAGATCACAGGCCTACCCACTCCCGAAGAGCTGTTTGAACCTGGTTGTCAACTCCACCGCGATGCAATCGGAGAGCATATTTCATAAGCCGTAACCCAACATGAGTCGATGTTGAGCATGATGAAGCCATCGCCACATGACGCTGAATACCCTCAGACTTCTTTGTTGATGACCTTGAGTATCCGCCTCGTAAAATATATCACATCATCGTGCAAACTCTATGGCCTATCAAAGGGCATTCATCATCTGCAAAACTTGAAGGAGCAATGAAGACATTGGTCTTTTACATCCTCAATGGCATCGCCTTCAATACGCAGAATTCTTCATCCGACAATTGGCTGCGTCGATTTGATCTGCTCGTCTGAAATTTTATGCTCCATGGGTCATGCGCCTCATCAAGATGCACTCTGCTATCAACTATCATCCCTCTGCTCGCAATCATCTGATATTTCTACCAGAGGTTGATATGTCAGTTGAAGCCATATACCCTGAGCCTGCCAAGACGCCACATTGTCTTCAGAATGCCGATCACCATAGCTTCTCTCAACCCATGGAAGGCGTCCCAGCAGTATCTCGTGTCTATCCTCTGGCTGGGAACACTCGTCTGCCTCGCTGTGCACAAACTGAAGCTACTGAGAGCACTATTGCACAAAGGTCTAGGAAGCACTCTCGCGTCCTGAATAACCGAGAACTTCTTGTGGCACTGCATCAGAAACAAGATAAGCATCACTCCTGGCTCAAGCGACAAATGCAAAGCCTCTTGGTGGATGTCAATCACATTCGAAACCTTGCCACCAAGAATGCCTTTGTCACCCCTGGCTCAGTGCTGAAGCAGATCTTCAAGACGATGGTTTCACTGAACGCTTCAAGTTTGACTCCACTCCTCCACGGAATGCAGTCCTACGAGGAACTCCATCACTTGAAGACTCTGACTATTCTTCCTCCGCGGCAACTGTCAATGCCAGAGTGATCAATGATGAAGATGATGCTACTTCACCCCCCCCTACTTCTGCACGCCTTGACACTGCACCAAGCTCGTCTGCACCGCCAACCAACAACGACAACCCTACTGCATCATCTACTTCTGAAGAGGACGAGTAGACGCTCTATGTCTTCAAACCTTTTTGGTCCTTACTGACAAAAGGGGGATAAGCATATGAGTTTGATAGTCTTCAAACGGGTTCATAAGGGCGGTTGCAAAATATTTTGCCTAGTGTTTACAACTCTCGCTTTTGATACATTTGGTTCTTTGAGTTGTAACACTTAAACTCGATGGTCGTCTGCTACTTATTTTCTTTACTGCAGTGCGATGATAAATTCCGCATGTGCGATTTATAACTTCCGCACTTAGATCATTCTGCAGACGTCCATTTTTCATTATGCATGTCATTCTCTTAGCTATATCATTTCATGCATGATAAATTATCTTCATAAGTTGAAGAGGATCTCCACAAGTACAACCTACCATGTGCATTTGCATTCCAAAAGCAAACCACTTATATGCACATCTTTAGGGGGAGCCTTTGCCACTTATGAAGACAATTCCCTATCCTTTACAATTTCACATATTTTCTCCCCGTTGAAAACTTCAACCAGTTTGTCATCAATCAAAAAAAGGGGAGATTGTAAGTGCATCTAGTGCCACCCCTAGTTGGTTTTGGAGTATTGACGACAAATGTGGTTGAGGGACTAATGCATTTGTGAGAATTGGAGGATAACGCAGTGGTGTCCCCATTGATTCGGTTTACCTACCGGAGATGACCCCTAAAATGTATGAAGACATTGACGACAATGCTGGTATGTGAAGATATTCACATTGAAGACTATGACATGAGAAGACATTGAGTGAAGACTATGGAGCGCAAAGATCGTGTTGTTTCGTTGTTTCCTTTTCTTCTTTGTTGAGTCATAGGAACCACCGTCTTTGTTAAGTGGGGTCCAAGTGATCATAGTCGTAATGATCAAGTGATGCTCAACCTGAATCCTATGTCTTCGAGCGAAGACAATGAGAGCAAAAAGTTATCCAGAGTCTGGATGAGTCAGCCTTTGCTTGTAGCCCAAGTAAAGTTGACGTGTGTGTTTGAAATATGACCGTTGGAACACGTGTCGGTTCCTTAGTGACCCGTGGTCATTTCGACATAACAGGTCGGGTTGCCTAGTGGCTATAAATAGCCCACCCCTACACCATAAATTGGTGGCTGCTCGTAGTTAGTACACGGCTTTTGTCGTTTGAGAGCAACCCACCTCGAAGCCTTTGAGAGAGAGAGAGAAATCCTTGCGAGGACAAAGCCCAAACACCCAGAGCCAAAGAGTGTTAGTCATCCACTGAAGTCTTTCTGTCTGTGTGACCTGGAGACTTATTACACTTGAGGACTGTGAATCCTCCAGCCGGTTAGGCGTCGCATTCTGAGCATCCAAGAGTCATTGTGGATTGCCGGTGAACGTAGTCTCTGAAGGTTCGGAAGTCTACCTTGAAGACTTACGAGAGTGATTGGGCGAGGACTGTGTGTCCTTAGCTCAAGGGGAATAAGGTGAAGACGCGGTCTTCTGAGTTGAATCTCAGCCTCCCTAACCAGATGTACAATTGTCACAAAGAATCGAACTGGTCCAACAAACTCGTGTCTTCAACAAGTGACTGGTTCTATCTTCTCCCTCTCTTTACTTAGAGTTTGTCTTCGTGAATTCATTGCCTATCTATCATACCTATTTGACTCCATTGCTTGACTACTTTTGTTGATTGGCTTCTCACTATCTTCCATCTTGATCCTTACTACCAAGCTGCTATTAGTCTTGTACTTTCACGTTATTGCATACTTGACTATGGTTTGCTTGTTATAGTTTACCTTCCGCTGCATATCAATTAGGTCATTTCTATTGTTTGTCTTCGAAACATCCGTCTTTTGAAGACTTTCCTAAAAATTGCCTATTCACCCCCCCTCTAGTCGATAACTAGCACTTTCAGCCCTGTTACTATCAAACCCTTGGGAGTTACTTCTACGTGTTGCTTATATTGCTATGCTATGCTCGTAGACGTGGTTTGGGTTTGAGTGTATTCCATGACAGATGTGAGATTGTTAATTACTGGTTTAACTTAAGGTGACAACTTCAATACACATCTGGGTGGACTGAGGCACCTAGGGAACCCAGTGTTGTCTGTTTTTTTTTTTGGAAATCCCGAGGTACCCGTGTGATCTTCCTATGGACCGCCACCCAGGCTCAAAGGGAACTGAGTTTATTCATGCTAGAAACTTCCGTGTGCAGCCACAAGCTACTATGGGCTCTAGCATAGTTGAGTAAGTTACGTGAAGCTCTTGAAGAGGAAGATCAGCAAGTGGTGGGTTTTGTAGGTTTGGTATGGTCTACCCGGAGTAGAGAGTTAATGTTTCTGAAAGACTATGTCTCGGTCATCCGTTTCTCAAACATCATGTAGTGCGAGAAATCCATCGGAGGCGACCGAGTCTTGTGGGGAAAAGAGCGCAAACCTCTGCAGAGTGTACAATCTAATCATGGTTAGCCGTGTCCCCGGTTATGGACAATTCTGAGTATCTGGTATTTGAGTATTCACATGTATCTCATCACTCTTAATTAATATTGCTGGGATGATAATTACTCTAATTGGGATTGAGTTGGGGTTATACCTTCTCAATGATGTTTCAACCACCATGATAGTTAAATTAAAACTTATTCTTTTGTTGTGGGGAGAAATTGGCTTTTCGCAAAAACATAACCATAGAGCTTTCCACCAGCCAAATATTGCATGTAGTGATAGTTTATTCTTCCTCTACTGTGTTATATTGCCAGCATATTCCATGTGCTGACCCGTTCTCGGCTGCAACGTATTATGTTGCAGACTTTTCAGACGAGGAGTAAAGTTCGATAGGTCGTTGCCGTGCAGCTCAGCTATGCCGTTGGAGTTGATGGACTCACTTTAGCTTCCAAGCCTTCCGCTATTATCGTATTAGATGGCCTTAAGCCATATTATTGTAATAAGTTCTCTTTTGAGACATTCGATCTAATAAGTGTGTGATTGCTACTCTATTATAAATCCTTCGAGTACTGTGTGTATCAGCATTGCCGATCCAGGGTTGACACTGGAACACAGAGACTTGACCATCTGAGGTCGGGTCGCTACAGGACCATAATCTAGAGCACAAGCTCTCAACATGTCCTCCAGAATCTTATTGACTCTCTCTATCTGTCCATCCATCTGCGGGTGGAATGCGGTACTGAACTCCAATCTGGTACCCAAGGTCTGGTGTAGCTGATGCCAAAATTTTGAAGTAAATTGTGTTCCTCTATCTGATACAATGGTCCTCGGAACTCCATGCAAACATACGATCCTGGGCATATATATCTTGGCCAACTTTGCACTTGTATAAGTTGTTTTCACTGGGATGAAGTGAGCTACTTTGGTCAAACGATCCACTACTACCCATATTGAGTCATATCCTCGCTTTGGTTCCGGTAATCCAGGATAAAGTCCATGCCTAGTTTATCCCACTTCCATTCGGTATCGGCATAGGTCAGTAATAGTCCTGCCGCTTTCGATGCTCTGCCTTCACTCTCGACATACATCACAAACGGCTACATACTCGGCAATATCCTTCTTCATACCACCACCGTAAACGCTCCTTCAAATCCAAATACATCTTGGTGTTTCCGGGTGTATCGAGTATGGTGAGTCATGGGCCTCTTGAAGTATTAACTTCCTGATCTCTCGGGTTGTTGGGCACATAAACTCGGTCCTCAAACCATAAGGTATCGTGCTCATCCTCGCGAAAACCTTTGGCTTTACCTCCGCTCATCTTTTCTTTTATTTCCGCAATCTCTTTGTCGTCCTTCTGAGCTTCTTGAATCTTATCCAACAATGTCGACCGAACATCCATTGTTGCAATGAAACCGCTTGGGACAATCTCCAACCATAGTTCCATGATATCCTCAGCTAACTCCTTCGGCAATCCTTTACTTTCGAGGATATTGGCATAACTCTTCCGGCTCAAAGGCGCTCATTTACATTGGCCGTTCCGGGATGATAGTGTAGCTTCATATCGTAATCCTTTATAAGCTCCAGCCATCTCCTTTGTCTAAGGTTCAACTCCTTCTGTGTGAAAATGTACTTCAAACTCTTATGATCCGTGTACACATCACAACGATTTCCAATAAGATAATGTCTCCAAGTCTTCAATGCATGTACTACCGCTGCTAGCTCCAAATCATGCGTGGCATAGTTCAACTCATGAGGCTTCATTTGACGTGAGGCATACGAAACAACCTTTCCGTCCTGCATAAGCACACATCCCAGTCCCAAGCGTGAGGCATCACAATACACTTGAAACTCCTTATGTATATCTGGCAAGGTTAGCATTGGGGCTGTAGTCAAACGTTTCTTCAACTCCTGAAAACTTGCCTCGCAATCTTCTGTCCATTTAAACTTAGTATCCTTCTTCAGCAATTCAGTCATTGGTTTATCAATCTTGGAAAAATTCTCAATGAATCTCCGATAATATCCTTCGAGTCCAAGGAAACTACGGATCTCGCCAACTGTAGTGGGTGCCAACCATTCAGTGACTGACTGAACCTTACCGGGATCTACTGCTATACCTTCTCCTGATATAACATGCCCAAGAAATCCAACTTCCTTCAACCAAAACTCTCACTTGCTGAATTTGGCGTATAACTGGTGTTCCCTGAGTTTCTCGAGAACCAAATGCAAATGCTCCTTGTGCTCTTCTTCGTTCTTCGAGTATACCATAATATCATCAATAAATACCACCACAAACTTGTCCAAATACTCCATGAACACCTTGTTCATCATACTCATGAAGTAGGCAGGGGCGTTAGTCAGTCCAAACGACATGACTGTATACTCATATAATCCATATCGCGTGGTGAACGCTGTCTTTGGTATATCCTTTTCTCGGATCTTCAACTGGTGGTATCCCGATTGTAGATCAATCTTTGAAAACACCTTAGCTCCTTGCAACTGATGAAACAGATCATTGATCATTGGTAGTGGATACTTGTTCTTTATCATTACTTCGTTCAAGGCTAATCAACGACCATCCTCAAGGATTTATCCTTCTTCTCGACCAAAAGTACTGGTGCTCCCCAAGGTGATGAACTCCTTCGAATATAACCTTTCTCCAATAACTCCTTGATCTGCTTCTTAATTTCCTCCAGATCATTCGCGGGCATCCGATATGGTATCTTGGATATCGGCCATGTACCTGGCAATAGCTCTATCAGGAACTCGATGTCTCGATCCGGTGGCATGCCTGGTAACTCCTCTAGGAAAACATCTGGAAAATCTTTTACTACCGGCACTTCCTCCTGTACAACTCCCGTGAGGGCATTCACTTGGCTCCTCCTAGGCACATGCCTAGATACATACTTAATCCTTTTTCTCCGGGTGGTAAGGTAAATTGACTTGCTAGCACAGTCAACGCTTCCTCCATACTTTGACATCCAGTCCATGCCTAATATCACATCCAATCCTTGCGACTCCAAGATGATTAGGTCGGACGGAAAACATGCGTGCCAATGGTTAGTGGTATCCTGGTGCACCATCTCGCTAGCTCAGACTGCTCCAAAGTAGCTCACTAAAAGAGGGGTCCTAAGGGTTTGGGTTGGTAACTTAAACTTATCCACAAATCTCCTTGATATGTATGAATGCGATGCACCAGTATCGAAAAGAACAAGAGCGGTAAATGAATTCACCAAAAACTTACCTATTACCGCGTCCGGCTGCTCTTCAACTTCCTCCACGTTAACGTGGTTCACTTGTCCTTTGTTGAATGGATTGGGCTTCTTCCCAGCGCTCCCATTTCCGTTTCCATTCCTTCCTTCACGGCAATCATTGGCATAGTGCCCTGTCTTCCCGCACTTAAAGCAAATAACTTGGCTTAAGTCCCTCTTGGCGGGTGTAGATGGGTTAGAGCGGTTCTGATTGTTATTGACTCCGTTCCCATTCCCATTCTTCGCACCATTTTGGTTATGCGATCCTCCTCCAAAGATGGTTATGACCTCCATGGTTATGGACAAGTCCTCCCGAGTTCGGGGTTAAACGAGGCTTCTGGTGAGCTCCTGAGTTGTACTTCCCTTGTCCATACTTCCTCTTACGGCTCTCAATTTGCGCTTCTTCCCTTCAATCATAAGGGCCTTGTCTACCAACTCCTGGTAGTTGTTGAAAGTTGCCACCATCAACTGCATACTCATCTCATCATTCAGCCCTTCCATAAACTTCTCCTGATTCGCGGCTTCTGTGGCCACATCATCAGGGGCATAGCGTGATAACTTACTAAACTCATCCACGTACTGGGCCACGGTACGGTTCCCTTGGCATAAGTTGCAAAACTCACGCTTCTTCATTTGCATGGCTCCAGTTGAGACATGGGCCGTGCAAAAAGCCTGTTGAAACTGGTCCCAAGTGATATTGGCTATAGGAAAAGTAGCCGTGTAATTCTCCCACCATGCGGCTGCTGGTCCATCCAATTAATGTGCGGCAAAGCGCACCTTCTCAAAGATCCGTGCATCCTGTGGTGGTTAAATCCCTTCCAATACGGCGTAGCCAATCATCAGCAACTATTGGCTCGGTGCTACTGGAAAACACCGGCGGTTGTAACCTCAGAAAACGGGCTAAATTGTCTACTGGCGGCGGGTTGTTGTTGTTGTTGTTGTTGTTGTTGCCCTAGTTCTAAACTAGCAATTGCATCAAGGCATTTTGCTTCTGAATCAACTGGGTGAGCTCCAGTGGGAAAACAAAACCGGTGTCTCGTCTCGGAGGCATCTGAGGATTTAGATGGAAGAGATTAGAATAGAAAAAAGGTCTAGTGGGAAAACACTACCCATATGCATATGAGGCAAACACAATCATTTCACTCAATCAATCAAGCAAGGGCATACAAACGGTCTAGGACTATCGCAAAAGTGCTCAACTGCTACTAGTTACATGGGGGAAATACTACTAATATATGGTGGTCATCTAGAAATTTTGATCGGTGGAAGACTCCATGATGTCTGCTCCAGCTTCGTGTTCATAGTCATCATCACTTGGATCGGAATCGGTGTCGTCGATGATGATGTAGTTGTCCGGCCAAGTGGGATCTTCTTCCTCTTCTTCCGGTGCGGGTCCTCCCATGAATACTCCGATCTTCTTGACTAGATCGTCGTTCTTCTCAAGTAGTATCTTGATTTCCTCCTCATATCCATCGCATGTAAACTTGAGTTCTTCCTCCAGCTCGATGATTCTGGTCTTCGCCTTCTTCAACTCCATCATGTCTCACAAGACATCTGGTTCTCCTGACGTCGAATGTGCTGGTTTAGCTCCTGGATGAAAGTTGCAATGGATCTATCATTCTTGGTGCTGATTACTTCCCATTGCTCGTCTCGGTGCCCACGTATTTGATAGATGGTGTCTTTAAGCTCCCTGTTGTAGACTTCTCCAATGCGTCCCATGGTAATGTGAGCTGCCATACTCTTGCCTAGACTCCAGGTGGGTGCTTCGAAAGAAAACTCTATGGGCTTAGGAGTTGGTGAGAACGTCCTTCCTGGAACTTGTACTTGAATCATCCAAAGGTTCTCTTCCGTAAAGTGGCATTGTACGTCCCGGTGAAGCTTGGTATTCCAATGTTCAAGTACATAATGACTTCCTTCAAGTGGCGCGTCCAAAAGGCGTGTCTTCATCCGGTTGTGCAAACTTGTTCTTCATCTCCGCATCCTAGAGAGTGGAAAATGGAGAAGAGTCAGAAATGATTGGAGAAGAGTTACCTATGGTTTATCTTAGTGGTCGTGTCCTACACTGAAAATGGCTCTGATACCATCTTGTAGCGACCCGACCTCAGATGGTCAAGTCTCTGTGTTTCAGTGTCATCCCTGGATCGGTAATGCTGACACACACAATACTCGAAGGATTTATAACAGAGTAGCAATCACACACTTATTACATCGAATGTCTCAAAAGAGAACTTATTACAATAATATGGCTTAAGGCCATCTAATACGATAATAGCGGAAGGCTTGGAAGCTAAAGTGAGTCCATCAACTCCAACGGCATAGCTGAGCTGCACGGCAACGACCTATCGAACTTTACTCCTCGTCTGAAAAGTCTGCAACATAATACGTTGCAGCCCGAGAACGGGTCAGCACATGGAATATGCTGGCAATATAACACAGTAGAGGAAGAATAAACTATCACTACATGCAATATTTGGCTGGTGGAAAGCTCTATGGTTATGTTTTTGCGAAAAGCCAATTTCTCCCCACAACAAAAGAATAAGTTTTAATTTAACTATCATGGTGGTTGAAACATCATTGAGAAGGTATAACCCCAACTCAATCCCAATTAGAGTAATTATCATCCCAGCAATATTAATTAAGAGTGATGAGATACATGTGAATACTCAAATACCAGATACTCAGAATTGTCCATAACTGGGGACACGGCTAATCATGATTAGATTGTACACTCAGAGGTTTATGCGCACTTTTCCCCACAAGACTCGGTCGCCTCCGATGGATTTCTCGCACTACATGATGTTTGAGAAACGGATGACCGAGACATAGTCTATCAGAAACATTAACTCTCTACTCCGGGTAGACCAAACCAAACCTACAAAACCCACTACCTGCTGATCTACCTCTTCAAGAGCTTCACGTAACTTACTCAACTATGCTAGAGCCCATAGTAGCTTATGGCTGCACACGGAAGTTTCTAGCATGAATAAACTCAGTTCCCTTTGATCCTGGGTGGCGGTCCATAGGAAGATCACACGGGTACCCCGGGATTTCCAAAAAAACAGACAACAAGGTTCCCTGTGTGCCTCAATCCACCCAGATGTGTATTAAAGTTGCCACCTTAAGTTAAACCATTAATTAACAATCTCACATCTGTCATGGAATACACTCAAACCCAACCACGTCTATGAGCATAGCATAGCAATATAAGCAACACGTAGAAGTAACTCCCAAGGGTTTGATAGTAACAGGGCAATAGGTTCTACCTCAACTACTGCTTCCCAACCCACAAATTAATGACATCCTAACATGCAATGTTTGAGGATTGAGCTAATGCATAAAAACTGGGTATGAAAAGAGTATGATCAAAGTGTTACTTGCCTTGCTGACGATCCGTGAATCCTAGAGACTCGTAGTAACACGCTCAAGGCCCGGGAATTCTATCGCAAGCAAACGATAGCATACATAAGCAACAAGAAAAGATGCACAAGTAAAACTCAACTAAAAGAGGCTGACTAGAAAGTTCAACTTAAGAACTCCGGTTCGCAAAAAGAATCAAACCAAACCGAGCAAGTAAACTCAAACGGCGAAAGAAATAAGATCCGTTTACTAATCTGAACTAGGGTCAAATTTTACAGAGGCAAAAACATGTTTGAGTTGGTTATTCGAAAAGAGGGTTTCGAGATGAAACTCCAGGCGCTTGAATCGCCTGATTCCGATAAACGAGCGAAAAGTTATACTAGAACGAACATCGGATCAGAAATCGCGATTAGAAAATCGCGGAATAAATCCGATAAAAAGAAAAACGCCGAACAGCTTAACGAACGAACGTTCGTTAACTGAAACTAGACGAAGAACGCGTTCGTTAAAACGAACGAACGAGTGAGCGCTCGCTACATAAATAAACCGGAGAATAAAACCGATCTATTTAAAAAAACGAATCTAGGGTTTTTCTAAAAAAACCGAAGTGGTTTTTCAAAAACCGCGACTGGGCGGCTCGGGCGGTACCTCCCGAGGTCCTCCTGGCAGGGTGGGGCGGCTCATGGGCTAGCGAGGCGCGGGTGGCGGGCGGGGGCGGCGGCGGCTAGAGGCGGCGGTGGCGCTAGGGCGGCGGCGGGGACTCGGGGCTCGGGCTCCGAGCTTCAGGAGGCGCCGGTGGTGGTGGTGGTGGCTAGAGGGGGGGTATTTATAGGAGGGGGGGTGTCGGTGCCTTGGGGAAGGGGCAGGTGGCGGCGGAGTCCGGGCCGGACTGGCGGGCGGGCGGCGCGGAGTCCAGGATTTGACGGGCGGCGGCGGCGCTGGCTTGGGCCGGCCTGGCTCGGCTGGTCAAGTGCCCGATCAAAAGTGCGCTGCAGATTTTTTTAAATAGTTCCGCTGACATAAAAATTCCTATAAAATAAAATAAAACCTAAAATTGCCAAAACAAATTTTCACCGTCAAAATGAAATATTTAGAACAAGATGAACATTTTCTTGGCCCCTAAAATGCAATTTTTAAAACGTGCAAATTTTTCTAGGGCAAATAAAATTCCAAATAAAATCAAATAACATCCAAATAATGATTTTAACATTTTCCTCCAATATTTCAATTATTTTGGAGAAGTCATATTATCTCCCTCATTTTTTTTAATATGAAATATTTTTCGGAGAGAAGAATAATTAAAATAAAAAATCCTCGTTCTCAGTATTTGATAAAAATCAAATATGAAAACCGGAAAAATCCCCAACTCTCTCCGAGGGTCCTTGAGTTGCTTAGGGTTTCGAGGATTACGGAACGAAGATGCAATAAAATATGATATGCGTAGATGACCTATATATAACATTCCAAATTGAAAATTTGGGATGTTACAATATACCCGGTCGCCACGAGCGTGGAAAGGCCTATGAAAACGGTTGCCTCTAAGTGCTCGTGTGCACAAACATAATAATTTCGTTTGAAATGAAGACGTACTATTTTTGAAATGAAGACATTAGTTCATCGTTTCGCCTCTAAATTTTTCCCACGTAAACCAATCACAATTTTACCATGGGTTTGATTTGCTGGCGCATTTCAGGTCTCGCGTGCTATATGTAAGACATTTTTTGGCATTTACCGTGCATGTCGGCATATAAATCAATTCCTAGCTGGACTACATTTCCTGTCGAAAGGGATGCAGATCGTCGTTCGATCTGGGAGCATCCAACGATGCAGACGTACGATCCGTGGGGTTCGGGTTGTGGCCAATCAGAACGCACTAGTCAGATCGCGCGCGAAGCAAGGGGGGCATCGGCCACGGTTTGGTAGGCACACGACTTTCGTGTGTGAACCATGTGCTATTTGAAAACATTTTTTGGGAGGGGCTATTTGAAAACATGTACATGTGTTGTCGAAAGGGATGAGGATCGCCGTTCAATGAAGGAGAATCCAATGGTGCAGACGTACGATCCGTGGGGTTTGGGTTCTGGCCAATCAGAACGCACGACTCAGATCGCGTGTGGCGTAGGGGTGGGGTGCATCGCCACAGTTTAGTGGACACACGGCTTTCGTGAGTGAACTGTGTGCTCTTTGAAAACATGTACATTACCTAACATCATATTTTTGTTCGAATGAAAACATGAGTTCATCGTTTCGCCTCCAATTTTTTTTCCACGGTAAGAAATCACGAGTATAGTGGAGAGTGTCATATACTAGAATCATGAATATATAGTATATATGATACTAGTGTATGATACTACCTTTCATTAATTATAGCACATAGTATAATACATAGAGTATAGTATCATATATAGATCATATTTATTTCCGTGCATGACAAAAATTAGCATGTCACTTAACATGATACGGTATCTACCTATATGTTACTCTAACTGTCGGTGTCAAAACCGGCGGATCTCGGGTAGGGGGTCCCGAACTGTGCGTCTAGGCGGATGGTAACATGAGACAAGGGACACGATGTTTTTACCCAGGTTCGGGCCCTCTCGATGGAGGTAATACCCTACTCCTGCTTGATTAATATTGATGATATGGGTAGTACAAGAGTAGATCTACCACGAGATCAGAGAGGCTAAACCCTAGAAGCTAGCCTATGGTATGATTGTTGTATATCTCTATCGATTAGCCTGGCCTCGGTTTATATAATGCACCAGAGGCCTAGGATAACAAGAGTCCTAGCCGAATACGCCTGTGGGGGAGGAGTCCTTGTCTTGATCGCCAAGTCTTGCGGAATCTTCCTTGTATGCGGCAATGTCCGGACCGACCCATCAAGATACGGCCATGGGGTCCTCGGCCCAATCTAATGATCGGGAGATGACGTGGTGAGTACCCCCTAGTCCAGACACCGTCAAGAGCCCCTAAACCGGTCTTCAAGTTTAGGGACGCTCCTCGATTCTTCCGAACTGTTCTTCATCTTCAGTCGTCGGTCTTGAAAATTGGTTCAACAAATCTTCTCATCTTTGATCTTGAGGATCGCCGGAATGCATTCGACGAGTTTACATGTCGGGTATCCGACGAGCCCCTTTAAGTTTCCGGCCTGTATCAATGCCTTGTTATTTTTAAGCCACACCTCGGGTTTGAAGTTTTTCCCAGGCGGCAGCGTCCTCTTGCGTCCGAGCTCCAACGCCGGACTGCATTCGAGGTATGTTTTGCAGCCGATCACCAATGCCGGACTCTTCCCAGCTCTAACGCCGGACTATGTATCCGAGCTCCAACGCCGGACTGTATCCGAGCTCCAACGCCGGACTATATATCCAAGCTCCAACGCCGGACTATACCCGAGGTGTCGTAAATCACCTTGGTTCAAAGAAGTTTGAAGGAGTTTAGCCGAGCTTAATGCCGGAAATGCCCTCTATGGAGCCAGCCACTAGCGCCCGAGCTTTATGCCGGACTGCTTCCGAGGTGGTGCACCACCCTGAATGTGGGTCGATTTTTGTCAATATTGTTGATTGGTGCAACTTATTCTCTGCCGAGATACATAGCCAGTAGCCCTCAAGGTGGGTATCGGTCTAAAACCCGAGATGCACATGAAGGATGACATAAGACCGTTGATCCCCGTAGCTACTGAGACTCGGGTTAATTTGCAAAATCGGTCTGAGGATCAAGTCCTAGCTCGGCCGAATACTTCGGGACACAAAAAGCGGCGTGTTCAGTCCTCAAGACTCAGGTTGGGTGCGGCCGACCAACCTGAGGACCAAAATCTCCTCGGAGACTGCATTACACTTAAAAATTTCTGCATTGGACAGTAATGCAAGAGTCTCGAGACACCGGGTCGTGTGGCAAGACCAGATCAGGGGATTGATGTGCCCTCTAATATTTGTAAGTAATAAGCCCAAAGCCCAAGAGTTCTCGAGCCTTAATGCGGCACGGGTGGTCAATTAAGGATCGATATCCATAGTAAAATCACAAATTATGTGTAATGACTCAATGTATCCAAGTACTTTATGTCATTAATGCTCGGATCCGCATTGTACAAAACTTTGTTGACCGACCATCGGCTTCAACCTCCTCGCCAAGAGTCGAGGAGTGTTTGTCCTACTTTATAAAGCCTTTATGAGGGCAAAGATTTACGACAAACAAGGCAATCTGGCCATACGGTTTTATAAACAAAGGTACACAGAGAGATATGTTATATTACTATTTAATGTAAGAAATGTCTTCCAAAGAAAATAGTCCCGCTATCGGTTCCTTTCTTTGGATTGTCATGCTAAGCATGATCATGAAACCTCAGCTCCAATGTAAGAGCAAAATATTGAATATTTAGTTTGGGAGGCCAGTTACTAGCCCCCGGTAGTGTTCGCGACAATGAGGTCAAGCCGAAACACTTCGCCAATGTTATGAATGGCCCGTCATTTGATATAGTCATCGGATTGCTGACCAGTTTACACCTATTGTGATAGTCGGGCCGGCTTTCTCCACTGAGGTGCTTGACCATGCGAGCTGGAAGCACAATCGTAGTGGTTCTCCCTTTGCACACCTAGCCGAACAAAGCGGAACGTAGGAGGTAAGCGCGCGAGCCGGGCAACCCAACTATTGACCGAAGATACAATTCGAAATTGATGCATATATAGCAATATCCGGGAATGTTTTTGCCGAATCAATAAAGGTGTCTGGCGTTGCACTGCAAGACTTGTGCTGAAAACACACAAATAGTTTAAAAGTGCCAAAAGTTTGGAAGACCAAAAAACATCAGTAAAAACATGACGTCCGAACAAGATCAAGTGTTCGGTGCCAATCTGAAAATTGGACTTTAGAAAAAAAAGTGCTTCTGCCGTGCTTTAACATGACACATCCTATCTCAAGACTTCAAGCGGGTCAGCCTAAGCTTCAGTCTCCCATCCCGAAGGCGGAGTACTTCTCATTAGGCTAGTTTAGAAAACTAAACTCTAGCGGTTTTGAGAGAGAAGTTAGGCTCCCCGGCTAGTGACCGCACACTCATGTCGAGAAAAGGAGTGACAAATAATAATAATAACTCTGCAACGACTAAGAAGAAAAACACTTATTATAAAGCGGCTCAAATAAACATAAGAGCCCCCAAGTGACTTGGGTAAAAGAATGAATGCATGTACCGAAGTACTTATATCATATCTATGTTCAACCGAACTTTAAACGCGTCTTAACCGACCGTCGGCTTCTCCCTCTTTGGTCAAGGACCGAAAAGTGTTATGTACTCCATCTGTCGAGAATATCGACGGTGTTTCCAATAACCAGGCTATCCGGCCATAAGGCTGTAACAGACAAAGCACCTCAGGGAACTTATGCTATATTACCGATGAAGTGTAAGAAGCATCTTCGAAGAAAATAGTACCCCCACTGATACCTTTCTTCGGTGCTCATGGTTAATATGAGACTTGTGCAATAGATTTTTTGTACTCATGAGTTCCGTTGTGTGCCGACCATCATTGAAAACAATAAGAGCGCTAGCTTTCGGCTTCACCCAGTCTGAGGTCTGGCTCGGGTGACCCGATCGTGACAATCGCAGAGGTGCTCCCTTTACTCCCTAGCCGAACAATTGGGAACGTAGGGGTAAACACAGGAGCAAGGCAACCTAGCTTGCAAATCACTTAAGTCAATATGGTGCATATTGTATGTAATACACGAACAAGGAACGGTTGCATAAGTATAATCATGTGCAAGAGGAAAAAAGCTACATGAAGGAAGCCCCCAAGTAAACAGGTATTTGAATTTGCGCGTCACAAACAAAGTTTGGACAAGGAAAAAATTTACAAGCAACTTTTTCCCAAAAAAGTATAACGCTTGGTCGAGCCGAACACAAGTTAAAAATTTAAAACTTTGAGCATGAAGGCAACTTAGCTGGTTAATGTGTTCGGTATTGACGACGCGGTCCGAGCTTGATGCGGGACAAGGTTCCATCCCCGAGGCCGATCCCGAGGTGGCGGAGCAAAGAGCTCGGCTCTCCGAAGTGGTGACATAGCACGGTCAATGCAGGACGGCAGAGTGATGCCGAAGTCCCCTGCATGGGGTAATGAAGTGTTGACGAAGCCCCCCGTCCAGCCGAGGTGATGCCAAAGGATATAGTCCGGCTGGATCATTTTCATGTGCACAAAAAATAGTGCGCATCGGGGATAATAGTAATAATAAGAATTAAAAAATCGTTGCATAACAAATAATTTATGCAAAGTGAGTAATAAAAGAAATATGGCCTGGCGCCTAAGTCAATGTCGGCGATGCGGCGGCGTGATGCGGTAAAGGCATGGCAAGGCCTGAATTCACAGGTCGGTTCGAGTTCCGGATGCGGCGTTCGCCGGACTATGTATGGAAACTGACCGAACCATCATGCGACCGTCGATAATGCAGCCACCACTTGATAGACCTGTGAACATATGATAGACAAACCAGAGTAATAATTCCTTGGGAAAAATGAGCCCAAACAAGCAAAAAATACTAGGATTAATAGCACCTGGTTTATTTGTTGTAGTAATCCGAAGGAAGGTGATTCCCAAAATTGGGACTCGGTCCGCGCACCCATTGCCTAATGGGCGATAAAACGACGGCATGGCAATGCTGGCAAAGGTTGGCTTGCCGAGGCAAAGCCCTCGGTCCAGCTAACGTGACGGAGCTGGTCAGGTAGTGATGCCGAAGTGTCCGGAGTAGGTTGATGAAGAGATGGCGAAGCCCCCGGTCCAGCCGAGATGTCGAAGTAGGTCGGCGTGATGGACACCAGCTTGAAGAAGCAATAGTGCGGCCCTGCCGATGCAGGTCGTGATGTGGTTGATGCCGGCTTGATGAAGCGTTCGCGGCGGCGACGCCGGTATGCCCGCTCTGTGTAATCCGTGGGGCGGCGATGTTGGCGATGATTTATCCTTCGCGATGCCGGACTCTTGTTCGGCTTGCCGAGATGATGATCCGAAGAAGTTGAGCTCGGCTCAACAAAGTGACGACGTGTCTAGCGCAGGTCGGCAGCCGTGGAGCAATATTGCCGGACTGGTTTGACACCAGCATGATGTTGAAGATCATGTTCAAAAGATTTTAAAGTTAGTGGGATGTGTTCGGGAACAAAACACAACACCCCATACAAAACTTCCTTCAAAAGGATGTCTGAAATCCCGTTCATAAAAAGATTTAACTCGGGTCGGATTTGTTTTCGTCAGAAAAAATGATCCGAAAAGTGATGCACTAATCGGAAGGTTCCCGGAGTTTGGACGGTCGGATCGAGCTGAAATGTTGAGGGGTGGTAGATATAGGAATTCCGCAGCCGATCAACGGTTGGATCTTCCAAAGGAAGTCCGAGCTAGAATCTGGACACCACGGCCTAAACTCGTCCGGATTCTCGTCCAGATTCAATGCGGCTCTGGTATATCGGAGATTGCCAGAGATTCCTCCATTGGAACTTGACGAAATTTTCCAGGGTTGTTGTAGACTCAATTCCGCACAATTCCACCGAAGCAATCGTTAAAACAACGCTTGAGGAGGTGGTGTCGGCGGACACAAGTCCGCTGTCCGTAAAAATAAAGACGGCCGCCTCGAGGGCAATGTTGACGTTGAGCCCCCGGGCTCACTGGATGATTCCTCCATGATCTTGATAGAGATCGGAGTTAATGTTGATTAAGGCCCTCATCCGAACATGACGATCGGAGATAGGGGGCGGTCCTTGGTCGAACCAAGGTGACCAGTCGAGCTGGTGACGAAGATGCCGGAGTCGCTGTTGATCTGCAGGCAAGCCATCGACCTTTTGCCGAACACACAGCGGAACTCTCAATGAAAGCACCAATGTCGGTGAAAAAACCGACGGATCTCGGGTAGGGGGTCCCGAACTGTGCGCCTAGGCGGATGGTAATAGGAGACAAGGGACACGATGTTTTTACCCAGGTTCGGGCCCTCTCGATGGAGGTAATACCCTACTCCTGCTAGATTAATATTGATGATATGGGTAGTACAAGAGTAAATCTACCACGAGATCAGAGAGGCTAAACCCTAGAAGCTAGCCTATGGTATGATTGTTGTATATCTCTATCAACTAGCCTGGCCTCGGTTTATATAATGCACCAGGCCTAGGATAACAAGAGTCCCTAGCCGAATCGCCGGTGGGGGAGGAGTCCTTGTCTTGATCGCCAAGTCTTGCGGAATCTTCCTTGTATGCGGCAGCTGTCCGGACTGGCCCATGAGTATACGGCCATGGGGGTCCTCGGCCCAATCTAACAGATCGGGAGATGATGTGGTGAGTACCCCCTAGTCCAGGACACCGTCACTAACCCTCTTTAAATATATTTAATACTTTGCCACATCAGCATACTTGCTATTTCCAAGTGCATGACATTGTCGGCTATGATACCACCACTATGGCCAGCCTTATATAGTGGGGAGTATCATATACTATATATATATGGTATCATGCATATGATACTACGTACGTACCTTCATAGTGCATATATAGTATCATAGAGTAGTACTAGCTCCCTCTCTAAACTAATATAAGAGCATTTAGATTACTAAAATAGTGACCTAAACGCTCTTATATGAGTTTACGGAGGGAGTATATATCATAGATGACCGTATTTATGGCCATGCATGACACAAAGTAGTATAGCATTTATATATATATACACTTCCACACACACACACACTACTAGGAAAAGGGCTATAGATAATATGGACATTAATGGGGCACCGTGTATGTGGTGCGCCACTGCTATATATATACACTTCCACACACACACACACACACACACACACACACACACACACTACTAGGAAAAGGGCTATAGCTAATATGGACATTAATGGGGCACCATGTATGTGGTGCGCCACTGCTATAGCACTGGCGCACCAGATACAGGTGCGCCATATAGCAGTGGCGCACCACATACATGGTGCGCCATTAATGTCCTCATTACTAATGGCGCACCTGGTGGGCGGTGCGCCATTACTAGTTTTGAAAATAAAGGTAAAAAAATTGTTAGCAGTGACGCACCATGGGATAGTGCGCCATTACTAGTTCTAACTAGTAATGACGCACTGTCCACTGGTGCGCCACTACTAACATGTTTTTTTTCAAAACTAGTAATGGCGCACCACTCACCAGGTGCGCCATTAGTAACCCTGGTTACTAATGGCGCATTCTTAGGTGGTGCGCCATTGGTAACCTGGGAGCAGCTAGATATTTTGGACAGCCACCTACCACACTCACTTTCCCCACTTCATTCTGTCCACCTCTACCAAGCTTGGTCTCGGCTGCCTCCTCCTCCTCACCTCATTTGCACCATAGATTCACCCAAATTAAGTGGTTAAATTTCCTTTTTTATAGGTAAGTAAGGGGAAAGCTTTCTTTATGTTCTAGATCTACTTTTTTTCTCCCTCCAACAACGTACACACTTTTTATGGCCTAGATCTACGTATGTTAGTGGTGTTGCATATGTTTGTGTTTCCAGGTACCGGTATTTGAAATGCGATAGTTGCCAATATTTTGCCGGAATGTTGATTCATTTCCGTTTCGGCGAGAATGTGGCACTATGCATTCTTTTTGGTCCTATTTTTAGGCAAAGTCATGCCAATTTTTTTGGTTCTAAAATATCGTTTTGGTCTACCCCGCAAGCGACCATGGTCCGCACGATGACCGAAGGCATCGTGAATAGGTTTTTGAGCCCCGTGAAGGCCGAGATGCTTCAAAAGAACGAGACGGAGATAAGATGTCCGTGTCGAAGATGCAAGCTGAAGAGCCTTATGGACCCGGATTCAGATGGTGCGGGACCACCTGCTCTTGCGTGGTTTCATGGATGGCTATCGGTGGCAAGGTGATGAAGATGACTATGAAGTCGTCCATGGGGGACTGGCAAGAAATGAGGAAGGGCAGCAAGACAACCGCGGCGAGGGCGGGCGAGAAGACGAAGAATCTCCAGGACATGATCACGAAGTAGATGCAGTACACAGTCATCATGTTGAAGATGCCAGCCATGATGATGAGGAAGGTCAAGACGAAGGGCATGATCATGAAGATGAAGATGCCAGAGCAGACGACGATGGACCATCAATGGGCTGGGTGCAGGACCCTCATACTAAAGAGCTGCTTCTCAAGCAGACGGATAAGGCAAGGGCTGCCGCCTGAGAGAAAGCCAAGCTGGACCAACTGGAGATAGACGCGGTTACTCCATTGTATGAAGGATGCAGGCCTGAGGATACCCGCCTGAAAGTAACTCTCATGGCTCTGGAGATGAAGGTAAAACACAAAATGACCGAGGCATGCTTCGATGAGAACATGTCATTCTAGCACGAACGTCTTCCCAAGGGGAACAAGTGCCCGACCAGTTTCGAGGAGTCGAAGAAAATTGTGTCTCCTCTGGATTTACCGCACGTGAAATACCATGTGTGCATGAACAATTGCATCATTTATCGGGACGAGCACGCGGAGTCTACCATATGTCCGGTGTGCGGCATCACTCGATACAAGAAGAGGTAGAAAGCTCCTCGAAAAGTGGTGTGGTAATTTCTGATCACTCCTTGTCTGCAGTGGTATTTCGCGGACCCTAAGCTAGCAAAGCTCCTGCGTTGGCACGCGGATAGGGAGGAGAAGAAGCGAGAAGATGACGGAAATGATCCGGAGATAAATAAAAAAGACAAGATGCTGAGTCACCCTAAGGATGCGTGCAGTGGCAAGCGTTGAACTTCGAACACCCATAATTTGGGGACGATCCAAGGAACATCGTGCTGGGCGTGAGCACTGATAGAGTCAATCCGTTTGGCAGCCAGAGAAGCACACATAGCACCTGGCCTGTGTTTTTGTGGATGTACAACCTTCCCCCCTGGTTGTGCATGAAGAGGAAGTACATTCACATGATTATGCTAATTGAAGGGCGAAACAACCAGGGAACGACATCAATCAGATCTGGGGCTGCTGAAAGAGGAGCTAGACACGCTGTGGAAAACGCCAGCCAATATGTGGGACGCCGCAGAGAAAGAATATTTCCCTATGAGAGCCGCACCGCTCACGACGGTGCACGACTATCTTGGTTACGGATATGTCGCGGGGCAGGTGGTCCACGGATTTTCTGGATGCGTCAGGTGCATGGATGACACAATGTATCGCCAGCTAGATAGAGATCTCGGGTCTGGTATACTAATGGTAGTAGTGATATATATATATATATATATATATATATATATATATTACGGTATTGATACGTCTCCAACGTATCTATAATTTTTTATTGTTCCATGCTATTATATTATCCATCTTGGATGTTTTATATGCATTTATATGCTATTTTATATGATTTCTGGGACTAACCTATTAACCTAGAGCACAAGCCGCTTTCGTTTTTCCTTGTTTTTGAGTTCTACAGAAAAGGAATACCAAACGGAGTCCAATTGACGTGCCAATTTTTGATGATTTTTATGGACCAAAAGAAGCCCCCGTAGTAAAAGAGTTGGGCTAGAAGAGTCCCGAGCCATCCACGAGGGTGGAGGGCGCGCCCCCTATCTCGTGGATGACTCGGAGACCCCCCTGACGTGAGACCGACGCCAAAAATTCCTATAAATACATAAACCCCTAGAAAGAAACCTAAATCAGGAGTTCCGCCGCCGCAAGCCTCTGTAGCCACCAAAAACTATTCGGTACCCTGTTCCAGCACCCTGCCGGAGGGAGGATCCATCATCGGTGGCCATCTTCATCATCCCGGCGCTCTATATGATGAGGAGGGAGTAGTTCACCCTTGGGGCTGAGGGTATGTACCAGTAGCTATGTGTTTGATCTCTCTCTCTCTCTCTCTCTCTCTCTCTCTCTCTCTCTCGTGTTCTTGATTTGGCAAGATCTTCATGTACCGCGAGCTTTGCAATTATAGTTGGATCTCATGATGTTTCTCCCCCTCTACTCTCTTGTAATGGATTGAGTTTTCCCTTCGAAGTTATCTTATCGGATTGAGTCTTTAAGGATTTGAGAACACTTGATGTATGTCTTGCGTGGGATACCCGTGGTGACAATGGGGTATTCTATTGATTCACTCGATGTATCTTTTGGTGATCAACTTGCGGGTTCCGTGACCTTGGGAATCTATGCATAGGGGTTGGCACACGTTTTCGTTTTGACTCTCCGGTAGAAACTTTGGGGCACTCTTTGAAGTTCTTTGTGTTGGTTGAATAGATGAATCTGAGATTGTGTGATGCATATCGTATAATCGTACCCGTGGATACTTGAGGTGACATTGGAGTATCTAGGTGACATTAGGGTTTTGGTTGATCTGTGTCTGAAGGTGTTATTTTACTACGAACTCTAGGGCAGTTTGTGACATTTATAGGACTAGCCCAATGGATTGATCGGAAAGAATAACTTTGAGGTGGTTTCCTACCCTACAATAATCTCTTCGTTTGTTCTCCGCTATTAGTGACTTTGCAGTGACTCTTTGTTGCATGTTGAGGGATTGTTATATGATCCAATTATGTTAATATTGTTGAGAGAACTTGCACTAGTGAAAGTATGAACCCTAGGCCTTGTTTCGAAGCATTGCAACACCGTTTTCGCTCACTTCTACCACTTTCTACCTTGCTGTTTCTATATTTTCAGATTATAAAAACCCATATCTACCATCTATATTGCACTTGTATCACCATCTCTTCGCCGAATTAGTGCACCTATATAATTTACCATTGTATTGGGTGTGTTGGGGACACAAGAGACTCTTTGTTATTTGGTTGCAGGGTTGTTTGAGAGAGACCATCTTCATCCTATGCCTCCCACGGATTGATAAACCTTAGGTCATCCACTTGAGGGAAATTTTCTACTGTCCTACAAACCTCAGCACTTGTAGGCCCAACAATGTCTACAAGAAGAAGGTTGTGTAGTAGACATCAAGCTCTTTTCTGGCGCCGTTGCCGGGGAGGTTAGTGCTTGAAGGTATATCTTTAGATCTTGCAATCGAATCTATTTGTTTCTTGTTGTATCACTAGTTTAGTCTATAAAAGAAAACTAAAAAAATGGAATTGAGGTTGCCTCATATGCTTCATCTATTTAATGTCTTCCGTGAAAATAAGGATTCCGATAGGTGTGCCAAAGTGTTAGAAGAAGAATGCAATAAAATGTTTGGCATACAATCTTTGAATGATGAGCATGATTGCAATGTTGTTAGTATGAACTCTTTGAATATCCATAGTACTAATGATGATTGCACTAGTAATGATAAAATGTCTGTTATAAGCATGTCAATTTTTGTGGAGTGCATAGAGCTTGCAAGCACACACCAAATAGGGAAGATAGATTTTGCAAGAGGCATAAGTATTTAGAAACTAAATGGTTGCAAGAGAGGCTAGATGCTTGTGCTGAAAATTTAAAATTTATTTGCCATCCTTGTGGACTTTGCAATGAACGTGATCATTTAAATCTCCAATGCAAATTGTTTCATGATCGAATCGTGTCCAAAAATTTTGATGACTTGATTTCCCTTGCGCATCATAATGAAATTACTTTGCTTGTGGGATATGAACAAATGAAACGTATAACTAATGATCTTCCAGAATTTGTCCTGGATAAGGTTCTTGATTTTGATCTAGAGGAAATTTATATGTATTGTGCAGTGAATTGCATTGAAAATCCTTATATTGTCAATTACTTAAAGACAAGAAAACAAATAGAAGATGAAGATAATACTAATGAAAGGGAAGATATTTCCCAATATCCTCCTACTCTTTCTTATGATGAATCAGGTAATGAGGAGGAGCTTTCTATTCAACCAATCTAATTAATAAGGAGCTCCAAAAAGAGGATTAAACCCACATATGATGTGAAGAAGAAAAAGAAAAGACGTAGAAGCAAAGGTAAAAAGGTATCCCTCCCAAATGATGTTGATCCTATTACTCATTGTGATGATGATAATTGCTATACTATGCTATCCATACTATTAATGATGAGAGTGATTATGCTTATGATATGAAAAGTCCCAAGCCTGGGGATGCTATGTTTAATGAAGATGATATTTTTAGTCTCCCAAGTTTTGATGAGCAAATTTATTATGATGATAGCATACCCCCTATTTATGATGTTTATATTGATGAAAGTGGGTTTGGAAGAGTGTCAACTTTAGCAAGTAATTATCCCACTTTTTTGGAGGATGTTGAATATTATTGTGATAATTATAATAGTGGATTTGGAGAAGTCATGAATTTATTTAGTAATGATTCCACTATCTTGGAAGAGGTTTCAATAGATTATGATGAGAACAAAGTTGCTACTTCTGA
Source organism: Aegilops bicornis (assembly GCA_021605145.1). NCBI lineage: Eukaryota > Viridiplantae > Streptophyta > Magnoliopsida > Poales > Poaceae > Aegilops > Aegilops bicornis. The sequence goes on along the minus strand of CM038675.1, from coordinate 199,373,776 downwards.
TGATTATTGTGATGATAATTATTTACAAAACTTGTCATGATTATGATTACCCTTTTTCTGAACATTATTCTTTTAATGTGGAAACAATTTATAGTATTCGAGTTTTTTATGATATTCCCACTATTCCGAATGAGAAAAAATATGCTTATGTGGAGAGTAATAAAATTTCTATGCTTGTAGATCATGAAAATAATGCTTTATGTGATGGTTATATTGTTGAATTCATGATGCTACTGAAAATTATTATGAGGGAGGAATATATGCTTTCAGAAATTGCAATAATATCAAGTTTCCTCTCTATGTGTTAAAAGTTTTGAAGTTATGCTTGTTTTGTCTTCCTATGCTAGTTGATTCTTGTTCCCATAAATTGTTTGCTCATAAAATCCCTATGAATAGGAAGTGTGTTAGGCTTAAATGTGTTATTCATATTATTCATGATGCTCTCTTTATGTTTCCTTTCTTATCTTTTATGTGAGCATCACTGAAATCGTCATGCCTAACTAAAAAGGCATTAAAGAGAAGCGCTTGTTGGGAGACAACCCAACATTTACCCCTACTTTTTTTGTGTGTCCACATGATTAAGCTACTTTTATAATCATGTTTTATAGCTTTTGTTTCAATAAATTGCCAAGTAAAGCCTTTAGAATAGCTTGTGGTGATAGTTGTGTTGATCCTGCTGAAAATCAGAAACTTTTGCACTCAGTAAATAATTTGCAGAATCTTATTGTAACGTGATTTTGACCTGATTATTTTTGCTATGGATTGGTGCACAAATTTCTCAGGTGGAACTAATTTTTTCAGAATTTTTCGAGTTACGTAAGTATGGAAATTTGCCAGATTACTACAGACTGTTCTGTTTTTGACAGATTCTGTTTTCATTGTGTTGTTTGCTTATTTTGATGAATCTGTGCGTAGTATCGGAGGGTATGAACCATAGAGAAGTTGGAATAAAGTAGATATTACACCAATATAAATTCAGAATGAGTTCACAACAGTACCTAAGTGGTGATTTATTTTCTTATACAAACGGAGCTTACGAGTTTTCTGTTGAGTTTTGTGTTGTGAAGTTTTCATGTTTTGGGTAAAGATTCGATGGACTATGGAATAAGGAGTGGAAAGAGCCTAAGCTTGGGGATGCCCAATGCACCCAAAGGTAATATTCAAGGACAACCAAGAGCCTAAGCTTGGGGATGCCCCGGAAGGCATCCCCTCTTTCGTCTTCGTTCATCGATAACTTTACTTGGAGCTATATTTTTATTCACCACATGATATGTGTTTTGCTTGGAGCATCAATTTATTTTATTTTGTTTTTCTTGCTGTTTGAATAATATCCGAAGATCTGAAATTCTTATATGTTAGAGAGTCTTCACATAGTTACATAATTATTCGACTACTCATTGGTCTTCACTTATATCTTTTGGAGTAGTTTGTCATTTGCTCTAGTGCTTCACTTATATATTTTTAGAGCACGACGGTGGTTTTATTTTGAAGAAATAGATGAACTCTCATGCTTCAATTATATTATTTTGAGAGTCTTAAACAGCATGGTAATTTGCTTGGGTTATAAAATTAGTCATAATATGATGGGTATCCAAGAGGGATATAATAAAAACTTTCATATAAAGTGCATTGAATACTATGAGAAGTTTGATTCCTTATGACTGTTTTGAGATATGAAGATGGTGAGATTAGAGTCATGCTAGTTGATTAGTTGTGAATTTGAGAGATACTTGTGTTAAAGTTTGTGATTCTTGTAGCATGCACGTATGGTGAACCGTTATGTGATGAAGTCGGAGCATGATTTATTTTTTGATTGTCTTCCTTATGAGTGGCGGTCGGGGACGAGCGATGGTCTTTTCCTACCAATCTATCCCCCTAGGAGCATGCACGTAGTACTTCGTTTCGATAACTAATAGACTTTTGCAATAAGTATATGAGTTCTTTATGACTAATGTTGAGTCCATGGATTATACGCACTCTCACCCTTCCACCATTGCTAGCCTCTCTAGTACCGCGCAAATTTCGCCGGTACCATACACCCACCATATACCTTCCTCAAAACAGCCACCATACCTACCTAATATGGCATTTCCATAGCCATTCCGAGATATATTGCCATGCAACTTTCCACCGTTCCATTTATTATGACACGCTCCATCATTGTCATATTGCTTTGCATGATCATGTAGTTGACATCGTATTTGTGGCAAAGCCACCTTCATAATTCTTTCATACATGTCACTCTTGAATCATTGCACATCCCGGTATACCGCCGGAGGCATTCACATAGAGTCATATTTCTGTTCTAAGTATTGAGTTTTAATTCTTGAGTTGTAAGTAAATAAAAGTGTGATGACCTTCATTATTAGAGCATTGTCCTAGCGAGGAAAGGATGATGGAGACTATGATTCCCCCACAAACCGGGATGAGACTCCGGACCAAAAATAAAAGAAAAAAGAAAAAAGGCCATAAAAATGAGAAAGGCCCAAATAAAAAAATGAGAGAAAAAGAGACAAGGGGCAATGCTACTATCCTTTTACCACACTTGTGCTTCAAAGTAGCACCATGATCTTCACGATAGAGAGTCTCCTATGTTGTCACTTTCATATACTAGTGGGAAATTTTCATTATATAACTTGGCTTGTATATTCCAATGATGGGCTTCCTCAAAATGACCTAGGTCTTCATGAGCAAGCGAGTTGGATGCACACCCACTTAGTTTCTTTTTGAGCTTTCATACACTTATAGCTCTAGTGCATCCGATGAATGGCAATCCCTACTCACTCACATTGATATCTATTGATGGGCAACTTCATAGCCCGTTGATACACCTAGTTGATGTGAGACTATCTTCTCCCTTTTTGTCTTCTCCACAACCACCATTCTATTCCACCTATAGTGCTATGTCCATGGCTCACGCTCATGTATTGCATGAAGATTGAAGAAGTTTGAGAACATCAAAAGTATGAAACAATTCCTTTGCTTGTCATCGGGGTTGTCCATCATTTAAATATTTTGTGTGATGAAGATAGAGCATAGCCAAACTATATGATTTTGTAGGGATGAACTTTCTTTGGCCATGTTATTTTGAGAAGACATAATTTCTTTGTTAGCATGCTTGAAGTATTATTATTTTCATGTCAATATTAAAATTTTGTTTTGAATCTTATGGATCAGAATATTCCTTCCACAATAAAGAAGATTACATTGATAAATATGTTAGGTAGCATTCCACATCAAAGATTCTGTTTTTATCCTTTACCTACTCGAGAACGAGTAGGAATTAAGCTTGGGGATGCTTGATACGTCTCCAACGTATCTATAATTTTTTATTGTTCCATGCTATTATATTATCCATCTTGGATGTTTTATATGCATTTATATGTTGTTTTATATGATTTTTGGGACTAACCTATTAACCTAGAGCCCAAAGTGCCGCTTTCTCTTTTTCCTTGTTTTTGAGTTTTACGTAAAAGGAATACCAAACGGAGTCCAATTGACGTGCCATTTTTGATGATTTTCATGGACCAAAAGAAGCCCGGGAGTAAAGAGTTGGGCCAGAAGAGTCTCGAGCCATCCACGAGGTGGAGGGGCGCCCAATCTCGTGGATGACTCGGAGACCCCCCTGACGTGAGACCAACGCCAAAAATTCCTATAAATGCAGAAACCCCTAGAAAGAAACCTAGATCGGGAGTTCCGCCTCCGCAAACCTCTGTAGCCACCAAAAACTAATCGGGACCATGTTCGGGCACCCTGCCGGAGGGGTGATCCATCACCGATGGCCATCTTCATCATCCCTTCTCTCTCCATGATGAGGAGGGAGTAGTTCACCCTCGGGGCTGAGGGTATGTACCAGTAGCTATGTATTTGATCTCTCTCTCTCTCTTGTTCTTGATTTGGCACGATCTTGATGTACCGCGAGCTTTGCAATTATAGTTGGATCTTATGATGTTTCTCCCCCTCTACTCTCTTGTAATGGATTGAGTTTTCCCTTCGAAGTTATCTTATCGGATTGAGTTTTTAAGGATTTGAGAACACTTGATGTATGTCTTGCGTGGGATACCCGTGGTGACAATGGGGTACTCTATTGATTCACTTGATGTATGTTTTGGTGATCAACTTGAGGGTTCCATGACCTTGGGAATCCATGCATAGGGGTTGGCACACGTTTTCGTTTTGACTCTCCGTTAGAAACTTTGGGGCACTCTTTGAAGTTCTTTGTGTTGGTTGAATAGATGAATCTGAGATTGTGTGATGCATATCATATAATCATACCCGCGGATAGTTGAGGTGACATTGGAGTATCTAGGTGACATTAGGGTTTTGGTTGATTTGCGTCTTAAGGTGTTATTTTACTACGAACTCTAGGGTTGTTTGTGACATTTATAGGAATAGCCCAATGGACTGATCGGAAAGAATAACTTTGAGGTGGTTTCGTACCCTACAATAATCACTTCGTGTGTTCTCCGCTATTAGTGACTTTGGAGTGACTCTTTGTTGCATGTTGAGGGATTGTTATGTGATCCAATTATGTTATTATTGTTGAGAGAACTTGCACTAGTGAAAGTATGAACCCTAGGCCTTGTTTCGAAGCATTGCAATACCGTTTTCGCTCACTTTTACCACTTGCTACCTTGCTGTTTTTATATTTTCAGATTATAAAAACCTATATCTACCATCCATATTGCACTTGTATCACCATCTCTTCGCCGAACTAGTGCACCTATACAATTTACCATTGTATTGGGTGTGTTGGGGACACAAGAGACTCTTTGTTATTTGGGTGCAGGGTTGTTTGAGAGAGACCATCTTCATCCCATGCCTCCCACGGATTAATAAACCTTAGGTCATCTACTTGAGGGAAATTTGCTACTGTCCTACAAACCTCTGCACTTGGAGGCCCAACAACGTCTACAAGAAGAAGGTTGTGTAGTAGACATCAGGTATCTACCTATGTTACTGCTTCTTTGCCACATCATCATATTTTATATTCCCAATTGCATGATACCGGCTATGATACCGCCACTATGGCCACCCTAATAAGGCTGGTTGTAATATGGGAGTATCAAGCGGTATGATGCATGCCAACTAGAAATTTTGGATGATGTGGCACACAGTTAAATGATGAAAGAGAGGGTGTGGTGTCATATCATGATACCGTATCACATTAAATGTTGTACTACTTTGTGTCATGCATGGCAATTAATAAGGAACCTAAGATACTAACTTATGATACTATGCATACGCGCATTACGGAGGTATTGCCGATCATATACCAGTACTGCCTCCTTTCCGGTTTATAGGGCTTATCTCAAAATCTTAGTTTTTCCATTTTATAAGGCTCAATTTGGTTGTTCCCCATCACAATTTCAGATTCCAAGGTGCATTAAATAATTGCATGCAAGTATTAAGAGAAAATTGACCAATGCATGTACTTTATGCATGCATGCATTGCAATTAATACATTGGTAAACATAAATTTTTGAGGAAAACAAGAGCATTAATTGGGTGCTTTTGCAAATTACAAAAATTATTCCACCACTCACCATCTACGACCTTGGTTGGTGAGATTTTTGAATTGAGCCCTATAAACCGGAAAGGAGGGAGTATCATGCATATATACTCCCTCCTTTCCGGTTTATAGGCTTATCTCAAAATTTTAGTTTTTCCATTTTATAAGGCTCAATTTGGTTGTTCCCCATCACATGTTCAGATTCCAAGGTGCATTAATCATGGGACAATTGCATTTTTGCCCCTAGTTGGAACCTACCCACGGGTTTTGCCCTTAGTTTTTGACTCTGCTCAGTTTTGCCCTTCCATTTTCCTCCGATTCGCGCGAATGCCCTTTGACCGTTTGACCAATACTTTGAAATTTCATAACAAATTGATATGAACTCGGAAAAATGCAAATAATATATCAAAATGTTCAGATAAACATTACCTTTATGTGTATGTCATTTGCACTCAGGACAAAAGTACAGTTTAAACAACCTAAGCTTATTAATGTTATTAACATTACTATAAATAAAAAGGTATAAAAATACTTTTTTCAGGAATAAAAAATACATGCAAATGTTGGTGACGTTTTCTCAACATCCTGATATCTTATTTGCGTTTTTCTGAGTTCATATCAACTTGTGATGAATGCTCAAACGACTTCGACCATTATTTTGGAACTTCATAACAAGTTCATATGAACTCGGAAAAATGCAAATAAGATATGAGGATGTTCAAAAAATGTCACCTACATTTGCGTGTAATTTTTATTCTTGAAAAAGTTATTGTTTATACCTTCTTAATTTTAATAATGTTAATAACATTAATAACCTTAGGTTGTTGAAATGGTACTTTTGTCCTGAATGCAAATGGCAAACACATAAAGGTAATGTTTTTGTGAACATTTTGGTATCTTATTTGCATTTTTCTGAGTTCATATCAGTTTTTTTATGAATTTTCAAAGTATTGGTCAAACGGTCAAAGGGCATTCGAGCGACCTTGAAGGAAAATCTAAGGGCAAAACTGAGCGGAGTCGAAAAGTAAGGGCAAAACCTATGGGTAGGTTCCAACTAGGGGCAAAAATGCATTGTCCCTTAAATCATTGCATGCAAGTATTAACAGAAAGTTGACCAATGCATGTACTTTATATATGCATGCATGTATTGCAATTAATACATTGGGAAACATAATTTTTTGAGGAAAACAAAAGCATTAATGGGTGTTTTTGCAAACTACAAAAAGTATTCCACCACTCACCATCTACCTTGGTTGGTGAGATTTTTGAATTGAGCCCTATAAGGCTGGTTGTAATGGGGAGTATCATATATACTAGTATCATGCATATGATAGTGTAGGATATTACTTCCGTAATGCATAGTATCATAAGTTAGCATCTTAGGTTGCCTTACTAATTGTCATGCATCACACAAAGTAGTAGTGCAACATTTAATATGACACGGTATCATGATATGATACCACATCCTCTCTTTCCTCATTTAATTGTGTGTCACATCATCCAGAAAGTCTAGTTGGCATGCATGATACCACTTATGATAATACCATTACAACCAGCCTAAACCAGAAAGGAGGGAGTATGAGACTAGCCACAATTGAGAGTACACTAGTAACATACACATATCCCTAGACTATATATGTTACTACCTTCATAGTGGGTAGTAACATAAGTGTAGTGTGATGCAAAGCTTCATTTATTAGGTTATAGACTCATATTGCATTCGGACATGTGATGTTACAGTAACTAGCTAAGTTACTGAAACTATCTCTCTCCTCATTAACCTATTGCCACATAAGCAAGTTTGCTGAGTTGGAGTCGATGTTACTGCTGAAGTTACTCCCAGTGTGGCTAGTCTGATACTAGCTAGTCGTCTATGATATACTAGCTACCTTACTAAGAGCATGGTTACTAATACAGCCAAGGGTCGTCTATAAGAAGTTGACATGTCATATACAGCCAACCTCTTAGCGGGCATGTACAATAATAAGTTTTATATGCGTACTAGTTTATCAATAGTTGGCCCACCTTACATCCTCACAAAGTGTCTTGGGTCTCGTGTTGCAAATGGCTCTACTAACCAAGAGCCCGCTTCTCTTCTCTTTCCTCCAACTAATAAGCACATATATATTATTCTATTCCTTATAGCCTGCTTAGACTACCCATAGTGGGAGTAACATAGGTAGTAACATCACATGGTTGTAGATCAAATAGATGATGTGGCAAGCAATACATGAAGAAAGAGAGGAAAGTGGTAACATAGCTAGTTAGACCGGACACAATGGGCAGTAACATAGACTAGGAACGTGCACATGTTACTAGTCTATGTTACTACCTCTATAGTGGAGAGTAACATATGTGTGGTAACATGCAACACTTCATTTATTAGGCTATAGACTCATTTTGCCTTGATATGTGTGATGTTACTCATACTACTAGTAACTAGCTATGTTACCACTTTCCTCCATTTATCCATTTATTGCTTTCCACATCATCTATTTTATCTAGATATGTGTGATGTTACTACCTATGTTACTCCCACTTTGGGTAGTCTTACTAGTAGTATGAGTAACATCACACATCTCAAGGCAAGATGAGTCTATATCCTAATAAATGAAGTGTTGCACGTTACTACACATATGTTACTCCCCACTATAGAGGTAGTAACATAGACTAGTAACATTCTACTTTACTACCCATTGTGGCTAGTCTGATGTCACTCTATTGTGTACTTGCTCTAATGCATAGTATCATAGAGTAGCTAGTATCATATGTACTACGTTATTTATATTGTCATGCATGACACATAGTAGCATCGCTTTAATTATGATACGGTTTCATGATATGATACTTAACCCTCTCTTTCTTCATTTAATTAATTCTATGATAGCTCATCAAAATTGCCTAGTTGGCATGCATGATACTAGCTATGATACCCCCTTACTATCAGCTTAGCAAAGGTGTACAGATCATTTGTGCGTCGCTTTGTGAGTTTTCATCTGTTTGTTCGAGAAGCGGGGAGAAATTTCAAACATTTCGTCATGAGAAAGCCAACCGGCGTAGGCCTAGTTGGTATTTTAATTACACGAAATTCAGATGGAGTTCGGACATCATCAAAATCGAAGTGTGCCTATGCCGTTCTCTCACGACCCCGTGGAAAAAAATTGGTAAAGTTTGGCACAAGTTTTGATGACCGCTCCTTCCAAACCTAAGCATCTCACATGAAGGATCCTGGTTTTCCAAAAGGAGACGTGTCAATTCAAACTCATGTGGCCGATGACTTCATCATTTGGCCTCATAAAAATTTCCATGGTACGCAATCACCATTATACCACGGATTTGATTTTCTGGCGCATTTCAGGTATCGTTAGCTATATTTAACACATTTTTTGAGATTAACGTGCATTTTGAGCATAAAAATAAAATTACAACTGGAACAGCATGTGTTGTCGAAAGGGATGAGGATCGTCGTTCGATCTGGGAGCATCCAACGGTGCAGACATACAATCCGTGGGATTTGGGTTCTGGTCAATCGGAAGCACGACTCAGATCATGGGCGGGGTGGCAGGGTTTGGTCGGCACACGGCTTTCATCAACGAACCGTGTGCTATTTGCAAACCAGATTGCATATTTTTGTTCACACATACTGTAGTGAGATCAATTGAGTGTGCTACCTCTATGATATAATAATAATAACAACAAAAAACAGTTCATATTCATTGCCTGAGCTGACAGCATATCAAGGTCAACATATTAACAGTTCTTACATCAACAGAAAACCGGGCATAACTCACAAATTCAGTACACGCGACAGTTCTAAATTGAACGAATTAAGTTGCAGGGTAGGCATAAAGACTAGTCTTATGGCTTAATTCCCATGTACATGGAGGAACTGGGATCATTAAGTTGACCCCGAATGAACTTGGGGTTTTTGATGATTTTACACTCCTCTGTTCCATGGGTGCATGATTCCTTGGCTGGCAACTCATCAAATTCATCGTACTCGTCCTCATCGGCAACATCGTCAACACCCAGTACCATTCTCTTGCCATGCAATGCTAAATGGCCGTTCTTATGCAAGGGGTCTTCCACAAAAAAAATCTGGGTAGCATCGTTGGCAAGAATGAATGGGTCCGCGTGATATGCCATCATTGTCCTGTTAACACAGGTCTTCCTGTACTCATCAATCCTTACCTGACCAAGAGGGATCCATGCGCACGTGAATAATGCCACCTTAAATTTCACATAGTCAAGCTCCCAAATCCCTTTGATGGTTCCATTGTATACCCTTTTATCAGCTTCATTTATAGTCATGCATTCTATTCGAACAGAGCTATTCTGATACGAGGTCTTCTTATCACTTTCCTTAGTGTAGAAAGTGTATCCATTTATGTCATATGCATGGTACATCAACACCATAGGTGATGGCTTTTGTGCCAACCACGTCGCAATGTCATCGATGGATCCTTCTGCCAAACGATTCTTCAGCCATTCGGCGTAGTTCTTAGTGTGCTCCTTCATCTCCATATCTGATGAAGGCACCATTGGTAAGAATCTTTGGCGTATCTCCACCAAGTGTTCTTTGGCATAAGCGATGAGAACTGGGCTGTTAAGCAGTACCGTCAAATGGGCTTTCTCTACCAATTCTCTGGGTGCAGCCATTTGTGTGCCAGCAAGGACCGGCTTACCTTTCAGCCTTCCCTCGTGGCGAGAGAGGGGCAAACATATAGATATTTGTTTCATGTATTCGGTGCAAAACTCAACCACCTCCTCTGCGGTATAACCTTGTAGGATGCTTGCCTCTGGATGGTTTCGGTTCCGACAAAAGCGCTTCAGTATTCCCATGAATCGCTCGAAGGGATACATGTTGCGAAGAAACACAGGACCACAATACTTTATCTCGTCGAAAAGGTGCACAATGAGATGGGCCATGACATCAAAGAATGACAGTGGGAAAAACATCTCTAGGTTGGACAATATTCTTGCAATATCATCTTGCATATGATCCAACTCTTCGGGATTTACAACTTTCTTCCGTAGTTGGTTGAAGAAATCACATAGGTCAATGAGTGTATTTCTTATATCTTTCTCCATCAGATTCCTGATGGCCACCGTGAGGATTTGTGTCAACATTACATGGCAATCATGTGACTTCATGTGTCCCAACTTCATTTTACCTGAGATCACATCCATGAGACTTCTGATGTTTGCGCAGTAGGAAGAGGGTGTCTTAACTGACAACAAATAGGTGAAGAACTGTGTTGCTTCTTTTGTACTGAATTGTAACTCAAGTAGCTTTGATGAATTTGTCATCATCTTCTGCTTCACTCTTGCGTTGTGATTGATTAGCAAGCATATCGAGCCGTGAACCGTCACCATCCTTTCTTTTACCTTTAACCTTGAGCAGAGTACCAAGGATGCTTTCACATACGTTCTTCTCTACGTGCATGAGATCGATGCAGTGACGTACATGTAGAATCTTCCATTAAGGTAATTTCCATAACACCAATTTCTTATTAAACACTTGATCCTTGGGTGTTTGTTTCACCGTCAAAGGGTGGTCCTTGCCAAGCACAACATTAATTTTTTTTAGCCATGTTGTGGACCACCTCCCCGTCATAGGGTCTTGGGCCCGCACCTGCCTCTACCATACCATCAAATTCAGCTTTCATCTTTCGGTATGGGTGATTTTTCCATAAGAACCTATGATGATGCAAATACACTCTTTTGCATGAGTTGGGAAGTCTTCCGCTAGCTGTCCTATCCATGCATGTGACACACCCTACATCTCCCCTTGTTTTTTGCCCCGATGTGTTGCCTAATGCTGTCAAAGTTAAAATGGCGGTTGGTCATGTGAGGCCCGGCTTACAGGTTTGAATAAAGGATCAACTCAGTGGTTGTGTGGCCCATGAACAACACTTGATATTGAGGCTTGCTTTGTATGATTTGTTATTTTCTCTAAACATTGTTTGGGTTAATGTCTTTGTACCATATTCACATATGGTTTAAAATCATTTAGGCCATGTAGCCTTAATCCTTATGGCTCATATTTGAGCATATCTAGGGTTTTGATAATCCAGTCTGGTTTTGGACGATAAGTTACCAGTATATTTTGATGGTGCACTTGGAGTTATTGGCTCGAAGTCTTTGGGCTGTTACCCTTACTGCATATGGCACTGTAAGCTGACAGTATGAACCGATTACCCAGGCCATGTAGCCTTGATTATATGACTCATCATTGAACATCTTTGGGTTTGATAACCCGCCCTGATAGCAGATGTTAAGTCGCCACGATATCTTTGCCTTGAGCAATCAGAATCATGATATTACATGCCTACGGGTCAATACCCGTGACGGATTATAATTATTGAGGTATCACCATGATGTCAATTTCCAGGTACGTTTTTCAATAATGAAATGAATATTTGGGGATTGGTAACCCGCCCTGACTATGGACTTAAGTCGCCAGCATACTTTGGATTGCACAACTGGAATCATGCGCTTATAAATCTTTGGGTTGTCACCCTCACTGGATACGGCAATATAAGCCAGCAATATAAGTTAATTCTACAGGACATGCAGAGCTATGGTTTACATAAATGATTTAAGTTCAAACCCATAATCAAGGATTAAAATTGGTGTTTTAAAAGGGTTATAAATTCTTGATTTTTACAAAGGCTATAAGCCGTCGGGTTGCAAAAGTCTCGAATTACAATGAATCTGCATTAAGTCGACATCGGCCAAGAGCCATTGAGTATTTAACTCTGGATTTACTCGTCAACAGACAAGATCTTGTGATTGTTTTCACGCTAGGTTATATTCTTCCAATCTTTAATAGCCAAATATGGCTAGATTTTTCATTATGGTTGTTATAACCAGTATTGAATGGTTGAGGTTTTCATATCGGATTATATTATTCCAATCTTAAATAGCCAATATGGCTGGATTTTTTATGGTTATCAATGACCAGTATTATGATTGAGGTTTTCAAAGCTGCTTCAGAGCAATGGCTATTATTTCTTTATCCAAGAATACAGGCTCACAGTAGAGAGCATGGTTCAATATTGAATATGCAAGGCTTTCAATAACATCATCCGGACAATGGATATGATTTTATTTTACAATGGAAGGAATAGTCTCGAGTCGCTGCAGACACACGACCCGGCACTTGGGGGCTACATTATTAAAATCATGATTATATCAAATATGGAAGTCCCATGTCGCTGCAAGCATGCACCATGACACTTGGGGGTTAATGCTAGGTCGTTTTTAACTCACCTTATTGAAGACCCGACTCATCACATCGTAATGAGCCGACCCTTGGGGGCTACTAATTGCTCCAGTCAAAGGTAACCCGAAACTTGGGAGATACATAATTTGGTGTTTTTTTAAGTACACATAAAGTCCCAGCTCAATATTATCTTACTGAGCAGGCCCTTGGGGGCTACACGTTGTTGCTCAAATCTACATGATGATATCTACAAAGTCCCTGCTCATTATTGCATAATGACCCAGCACTTGGGGGCTACACATGGGAAGTTCAAAATGTGCAGTTTATGATTGGCGACTTACATGAACAACCCGGATTTCTCCAAAGTTGTAGCATTTATATTCAAGCAAGTCTTGAGCTCTCACTATGTTATCCTCTTAAGACTTGGGGGCTATAGGTGATATGCATATAAGGGAGGAACACATTCAAATTCTCACCTTTGAGCAAACCAGTTTTGGTGATTGTAACTCGACAAGTTCTACATCTTCAAGCCGGCTGAAAATCGGATGAACATTTTAAGATGATTATTTTTGTCAAGTGAGAGCATTGGAGGCCGACACAAATGGATCATTTTTCACCCGGACTTTTCAGAAGAAGTACCTGGATCTCTTGCATTGGCAAAGTCTGAACATATATGCTAAAGGAGATTTGCTATGAAGTCATGAACATGTATAAAGAAGGAAATGACAAGGACTTAAGGATGATCAGGTGCCGGTTCAGAAAAACTTTAACCCGGAGCACAAGCTATCAAATTTGTTATTGTGTTTATTTTTTTAGGATTAGTTTAACATGGATAAATCCAAATTAAACTGGGGGCTAATGTCGTGAATATACCCCGTGATATGACCCAGCCAGAATTATGACCCAGCCAGACTTGGCGACTCACTAGTGACCCGCCCTGATTGGGCGACTCATTAATGGCCCCCCCCCCCCCCGGATCTCTCCACTTACTGATGACACGGCCGGGCCCGGTGGCTCATTGGTGACCCGGAAGGCGGGTCAAAGGAGCGACAAGACCCGATGGCCCAACGGGCGGTTCATGGAAGGCCGGCTCATGTTATGGTAGGCCGGTTTAAGAGGAAAGGCATAAGGAGTATTCCCTTACAAAGAAAGCAAGATTAGGATTCTACTTGTAATAGAATAGTCCTAGTCCTACTAGGACTCCACATGTAACCCGCCCCTCCAACTTATATAAGGAGGGGCAGGGTACCCCAAGAGGGAGGGGTAGACACAGACAAATCAGTAGCTCTCGAGAGAGAGGTAGCCAAAGAGCACCCTTGTAATCGTGAGCACTATGATCAATATCAATGAAGCAGGATGTAGGCTTTTACCTCCACCGTGAGGGGCCGAACCTAGGTAAAAAACCTTGCGTCTCTCGTCCCACTCAACCCCTCTCAAGATACTACGTAGATGCGTTGGCCTCACGGCTAAGTCCTCACACTAGGACATCTGTCGGGACAAATCCACGACACGTAGGCTGCAACCTTCTGGGCAGTAGGAGAAGACAAGTAGACGACCCAGGCTGCAGACCTGCAGTGCTAGATGTATTTAGTTCAACAACTAAGAATCGGCCCGAGGGCAGTGAGTCCACTTTTAGCATTTGGATGATTAATATATTAGACATATGAACACATATGAATAGCAATTTCTAACCTAGGTGTGGGATGTGGCATTGAAATTGAAGACCTAGGTGTGCGTGCTGTAAACTGGCGACATCAGGACCAGAGGGAGAGACGGAGAGATGCAACTGCAATCTGGATGGATGCATCGCGTCACTGCCCACCTGCCAGTGCCACCATGCGCACGTACGATCCGGCGATGTTCGATGGCAAACAGACCTGACCAGCTGTCGCCTCGGCTTGGTGGCTTGCAACATGGGGAAGGACGGCCCCGGTTCGTCTCCTGCTAGATCGACGCATTTTTCTCTGTGCAAGGTAACAAAGGATGTGTGCGTACACTGCAGCGTGAAGCGGTATGGGCCTATGGGCCCTCTCGTGGTAGTGAGGGAGAATGACGAGGTGGGCTAGCCTCTAGTTTTGGACTGAATGCTCAGCAGCCGCGTTTTATTCTGTTAGTTTCATTTTTCCTTATGCATACCTATATATACACTATATATGCCTACTTTCTTTGCAAAAATAATGAGTATTCAATTGAATACCCATGAATTGAAGTGGGCCCGCCCCTGGATATGAAGGAAGTATGCCCTAGAGGCAATAATAAAGTTGTTATTTATATTTCCTTATATCATGATAAATGTTTATTATTCACGCTAGAATTATATTAACCGGAAACTTAGTACATGTGTGAATACATAGACAAACAGAGTGTCACTAGTATGCCTCTACTTGACTAGCTCGTTGAATCAAAGATGGTTAAGTTTCCTAGCCATAGACATGAGTTGTCATTTGCTTAACGGGATCACATCATTAGAGAATGATGTGATTGACTTGACCGATTCTGTTAGCTTAGCACTTGACCGTTTAGTATATTGCTATTGCTTTTTTCATGACTTATACATGTTCCTATGACTATGAGATTATGCAACTCCCGAATACCGGAGGAACACTTTGTGTGCTACCAAACATCACAACATAACTGGGTGATTATAAAGGTGCTCTACAGGTGTCTCCGATGGTACTTGTTGAGTTGGCACAGATCAAGATTAGGATTTGTCAATCCGATTGTCGGAGAGGTATCTCTGGGCCCTCTCTGTAATGCACATCACTATAAGCCTTGCAAGCAATGTGACTAATGAGTTAGTTGCGGGATGATGCATTACGGAACAAGTAAAGAGAGTTGACGGTAATGAGATTGAACTAGGTATTGAGATACCGACGATCGAATCTCGGGCAAGTAACATACCGATGACAAAGGGAACAACGTATTTTGTTATGCGGTTTGACCGATAAAGATCTTCGTAGAATATGTACGAGCCAATATGAGCATCCAGGTTCTGCTATTGGTTATTGACCGGAGACGTGTCTCGGTCATATCTACATAGTTCTCGAACCCGTAGGGTCCGCATGCTTAACGTTCGATGACAATCGTATCATGAGTTTATGTGTTTTGATGTACTGAAGGTAGATCAGAGTCCCGGATATGATCACGGACATGACGAGGAGTCTCGAAATGGACGAGACATAAAGATCGATATATTGGACGACTATATTTGGACATCGGAATGGTTCCGGGTGAGATCGGGCATTTATCGGTGTACGTGGAGGTTAACGGAACCCCCCGGGAGGTATATGGACCTTATTGGGCCATAGTGGGAGAGAGGAGAAGGGAGTAAAGTAGGGGGCGCCCCCCCCCCCCCAAGCTCAATATGAATTGGGAGGGGGGCCAGCCCCCGTTTCCTTCCTCCTTCCTTTCCCTTCCTTCTCTCCTAATCCAACTAGGGAAGGGGGGAGGAATCCTACTCCTGGTGGGAGTAGGACTCCCCTTGGGGCGCGCCTAGGAGGCCGGCCCCCTCCCCCTCCTCCACTCCTTTATATACGGGGGGAGGAGGCACCCCATAGACACACAAGTTGATCATTGATCTTTTAGCCGTGTTCGGTGCCCCCCCTCCACCATAATCCACCTCGGTCATATCGTCGTAGTGCTTAGGCGAAGCCCTGTGCCGTTAGCTTCATCATCACCATCATCACGACGTCGTGCTGACGAAGCTCTTCCTCGACACTCTACTGGATCGTGAGTTCGTGGGACGTCACCGAGCCGAACGTGTGCAGATCGCAGAGGTGTCGTACCTTCAGCGCTAGGATCAGTCGATCGTGAAGACGTACGACTACATCAAATGTGTTGTCATAATGCTTCCGCTTACGGTCTACGAGGGTACATGGACAATACTCTCCCCTCTCGTTGCTATGCATCACCATGATCTTGCGTGTGAGTAGGGAATTTTTTGAAATTACTACGTTCCCCAACATGGCATCCGAGCCAGGTTTATGCGTAGATGTTATATGCACGAGTAGAACACAAGTGAGTTGTGGGCGATACTAGTCATACTGCTTACCAGCATGTCATACTTCGATTCGGCGGTATTGTTGGATGAAGCGGCCCCGACCGACATTACGCGTACGCTTACGGGAGACTGGTTCTACCGACGTGCTTCGCACACAGGTGGCTGGCGGGTGTCAATTTCTCCAACTTTAGTTGAATCGAGTGTGGCTACGCCTGGTCCTTGTTGAAGGTTAAAACAGCACATACTTGACGACATATCGTTGTGGTTTTGATGCGTAGGTAAGAACGGTTCTTGCTCCGCCCGTAGAAGCCAAGTAAAACTTGCAACAACAAAGTAGAGGACGTCTAACTTGTTTTGCAGGGTATGTTGTGATGTGATATGGTCAAGACATGATGCTAAAATTTATTGTATGAAATGATCATGTTTTGTAACAGAGTTATCGGCAACTGGCAGGAGCCATATGGTTGTCGCTTTATTGTATGAAATGCAATCGCCATGTAATTGCTTTACTTTATCACTAAGCGGTGGTGATAGTCATAGAAGAAATAGTTGGCGAGACGACAACGATGTTACGATGGAGATCTAGGTGTTGTGCCAGTGACGATGGTGATCATGACGGTGCTTTGGAGATGGAGATCAAAGGCACAAGATGATGATGGCCATATCATATCACTTATATTAATTGCACGTGATGTTTATCCTTTATGCATCTTATTTTGCTTAGTTCGACGGTAGCATTATAAGATGATCTCTCACTAAATTTCAAGGTATAAGTGTTCTCCCTGAGTATGCACCATTGCGAAGTTAAATGCGTGCCGAGACACCATGTGATGATCGGGTGAGATAAGCTCTACGTTCACATACAACGGGTGCAAGCCAGTTTTGCACACGCATAATACTCGGGTTAAACTTGATGAGCCTAGCATATGCAGATATGGCCTCGGAACACTGAGACCAAAAGGTCGAGTGTGAATCATATAGTAGATATGATCAACATAGTGATGTTCACCATTGAAAACTACTCCATCTCACGTGATGATCGGACATGGTTTAGTTGATATGGATCACGTGATCACTTAGATGATTAGAGGGATGTCTATCTAAGTGGGAGTTCTTAAGTAATTTGATTAATTGAGCTTTAATTTATCATGAACTTAGTACCTGATAGTATTCTGCATGTCTATGTTGTTGTAGATAGATGGCCCCGCTGTTGTTCCGTTACATTTTAATGCATTCCTAGAGAAAACTAAGTTGAAAGATGATGGTAGCAACTACACGGATTGGGTACGTAACTTGAGGATTATCCTCATTGCTGCACGGAAGAATTACGTCCTGGAAGCATCGCTAGGTGCCAAACCCGCTGCAGGAGCAACGCCAGATGTTATGAACGTCTGGCAGAGCAAAGCTGATGACTACTCGATAGTTCAGTGTGCCATGCTTTATGTCTTAGAACCGGGACTTCAACGACGTTTTGAACGTCATGGAGCATATGATATGTTCCAGGAGTTGAATTTAATATTTCAAGCAAATGCCCGGATTGAGAGATATGAAGTCTCCAATAAGTTCTACAACTGCAAGATGGAGGAGAATAGCTCTGTCAGCGAGCATATACTCAAAATGTCTGGGTATAACAATCACTTGATTCAACTGGGAGTTAATCTTCCTGATGATAGTGTCATTGACAGAATTCTTCAATCACTACCAGCAAGCTACAAGAGCTTCGTGATGAACTATAATATGCAAGGGATGGATAAGACAATTCCAGAGCTCTTCGCAATGCTAAAGGTTGCGGAGGTAGAAATCAAGAAGGAGCATCAAGTGTCGATGGTCAACGAGACCACCAATTTCAAGAAAAAGGGTAATAAGGGAAGAAGGGGAACTTCAAGAAGAACGACAAGCAAGTTGTTGCTCAAGTGAAGAAGCCCAAGTCTGGACCTAAGCCTAAGACTGAGTGCTTCTACTGCAAAGGGACTGGTCACAAGAAGCGGAACTGCCCCAAGTATTTGGCGGATAAGAAGGATGGCAAGGTGAACAAAGGTACATGTTATTGATGTGTACCTTACTAATGCTCGCAGTAGTGCCAGGGTATTTGATACTGGTTCTGTTGCTAATATTTGCAACTCGAAATAGGGACTACGGATTAAGCGAAGATTGTCTAAGGACGAGGTGAAGATGCGCGTGGGAAATGGTTCCGAAGTCGATGTGGTCGTGGTCGGCACGCTACCTCTACATCTACCTTCAGGATTAGTTTTAGACCTGAATAATTGTTATTTGGTGCCAGCGTTGAGCATGAACATTATATCTGGATCTTGTTTGATGCGAGACAGTTATTCATTTAAATCAGAATAATGGTTGTTCTATTTATATGAGTAATATCTTTTATGGTCATGCACCCTTGAAGAGTGGTCTATTTATGTTGAATCTCGATAGTAGTGATACACATATTCATAATATTGAAGCCAAAAGATGCAACTTATTTGTGGCACTGCCATTTAGGTCATATTGGTGTAAAGCGCATGAAGAAACTCCATTCTGATGGACTTTTGGAATCACTTGATTATGAATCACTTGGTAATTGCGAACCATGCCTCATAGGCAAGATGACTAAAACGCCGTTCTCCGGAACAATGGAGCGAGCAACAGATTTGTTGGAAATCATACAGACTGATGAATGTGGTCCAATGAATGTTGAGGCTCGCGGCGGGTATCGTTATTTTCTCACCTTCACAGATGATTTGAGCAGATATGGGTATATCTACCTGATGAAACATAAGTCTAAAACATTTGAAAAGTTCAAAGAATTTCAGAATGAAGTGGAAAATCATCGTAACAAGAAAATAAAGTTTCTACGGTCTGATCGTGGAGGAGAATATTTGAGTTACGAGTTTGGTCTTCAATTGAAACAATGCGGAATAGTTTCACAACTCACGCCACCCGGAACACCACAGCGTAATGGCGTGTCCGAACGTCGTAATCGTACTTTACTAGATATGGTTCGATCTATGATGTGTCTTACTGACTTACCGCTATCATTTTGGGGTTATGCTTTAGAGACGGCTGCATTCACGTTAAATAGGGCACCATCTAAATCCGTTGAGACGACACCTTATGAACTGTGGTTTGGCAAGAAACCAAAGTTGTCGTTGCTTAAAGTTTGGGGCTGCGATGCTTATGTGAAAAAGCTTCAACCTGACAAGCTCAAACCCAAATCGGAGAAATGTGTCTTCATAGGATACCCAAAGGTGACTATTGTTCACACCTTCTATCACAGATCCGAAGGCAAGACATTCGTTGCTAAGAATGTATCGGATGTGGGGTTCCGGAAAAACCCTTAAGGTTCGAACTCTGGGGTGCGCGCGAAGTTCTTTCCCTCCTATCGATCCACGCCATAGCTTGCTAAGATCTCGCGGACGAACTCGACGAACTCACAGCACAGAAAGACACGGGATTTATACTGGTTCGGGCCACCTTCGTGGTGTAATACCCTACTCCAGTGTGGTGGTGGTGGATTGCCTCTTGGGCGGATGATGAACGGTACAAGAGGAAGAACAGCCTCCTGAGGTTGAGGTGTTCTTGTGCTTGCCGAACTTGTGTGGATGAGGACTCGATCCGTTCTAGATCAGTTCCGATCAGAATCCCTCCTACGGTGGTGGCTAGCTCTACTTATATAGGCCCTGGACCTCTCCCCAAATACTGAGCGGGAAGAGAGCCAATAATGGCGGGCAAATTTGAAAGAGGACAGCTAGTACAAGCTATCCTGAAAAAAGTGGTCTTCGCCTCCAAAAGGCCCTGGTGGTGATGCCATCTTGGGCTCCATGGTGACCTCTGTCTTTCCTCGTGCTGGCCTTGGTCTCGTTGCACCGACATGGGAACCTTTGGCTGATGCCTCGGTACTCCGCGCCTGCGCCTGCCTCCTTAGCACCAAAGAGGAAATAAGGAAGCTGCGAGCGCTGGCGCCCGCCTGGTGTCGATCGTTCATTGCTCACGTCACGAGAAACTCGCGAGATTTTCCCCGCCTTGATATCTCCGCTCCTCGCGAGCCTGCCTGGCGAGGCCGCTCTTGAGGAGGTCTTGCATCGTCCGCCTCGCGAGGCTTGGCCCCTCGCGAAGGTCTTGAACGCCTTGTCGATGAAGATGGGTCGTACGATCCGCTAGCTTAGCCACGCCGTGGGCCGCAGGCAGGCAAGTCTGGGGACCCCCGTTCCCAGAACGCCGATAGTAGCCCCCGGGCCCAAGGCCCGCTCGGGCTTGGCTTCGAGGCGAAGCCAAAGGTCAAGTACGGAGCGCCGCGGGCCCCAAAATCCTGCGGCCTCGGTTGACCCATGGTGGTTGATTGGACGTGGGCGTCTCTGCTTCCCCATGCTGCCTCGGCAACTGCTCGACTTGACAAGTCCCTGCGACATGCAAGGGAAGCCATCATTACCTATGATCGTGGGAGGCGTCGGCTTGCCTTCTCTCGCTATAAAAGGGGAGGGGGCAGAGCCCCCATCGCCCATCTCTTCCTTGCTTCACTCGCTTCTTCCTCCTTGCTCCACCGCTAGCGGCAATCGCGCCGTCAAAGAGGTTCTCCGCTGCGGAGAAAGGCAAGGCCCCTCGGGAGGGACCCGGCTCCCCGGCGCCCAAGCGAGGACGTGGCCGTCCCCGCAAGCATGCCGCGACCCCCGTCGTGGCCCCTGGCTCTCGGGGCGGCGCCACAGTGCACGACAGGTGTCGCTCGGGTCACAGTAGTCCTGTCGACGGAAGGAGACGCGCCATGGTCGTGCGGCCTCCTCGACTGCGGTTCCATGCGTCAGAGGTGCTGCCGGAATTTGTTGTCTGGACGGAGGATTTGGCTGGCAGCTGGCTCCAGCTCCCCAGCTTCTTTGCCGATTAGCTGTCAACCTCTGGCCTAGGCGGGCTCTGGCTGCAGGTAGATGGTTGCTGCAGCCGAGCTCCTTGGGTCGCGGTCGAGGTCTCCGTCGCAGGCAACATAGCTCTGGCCCACGGTTGGCAAACATTCGCCCGCGCGCGTGGCCTGGGCAGGAAGTTCGATGGCGACGCGACCCTCTACGTGAGGGTGCTCGGAGAAGACGGTCGCCGCGCCGGATGCTGCCCCGAGGTGAACGACGGCGAGGAGGTGCTTGGCCTTGGCGATGGCCGGGACGAGGTGGGAGGCGAGCCCGCCGGCTGCGCCTCGTCCGGCTACGGTGGCTCTACCCTTGGTGACAGTTCCAGCAGTGGTGGCTTTGACCAGCCACCGCGCCCGCCTCGAAGGCGGTAGCGGGTCGTCTCGTCGCCGCGCATCGGTGAAGCGCGAGGAGGGGTCCGACTAGACCCATGACATCGCCAAGGCCCTGCCTCCGTCGGCTGCTGTAGGGGGCGAGCGCCACTTTTGTTATGTTCCTCTTTTTCTTCCTGCATCAAAATGAAACCAGCATGGGCCCGGAGGGGCGTGTATCGAACCATAACTTATTAACCATTATGCTATGCTTGTTGTTTCAGTGCCGTGTTGCTATTCTGCGCAAAGATAACTTAGCCTAGTGCATTCGGGGCGCCCTCCTCCTTACGAGGCGTTTATTTCCTTGTGTCCATCTTGACCGAGTGGTCTGTGATTACCCAGGAACTACAAGAAATTCATTAGGGAGTTCACTAGAAGATTTTTCGTTCACCCAAGCCTTGACCTGGCGCTTTGTATCACGGTACCCGAGGGGCACGGACTAGGAGAGAGGCGCCAGCTTCTGGGCTCGAACATGGGTGGCTCGCGAGAAGGCAGAGAGAAGAAATACACTCGTGAGGGCACCTGCCTAGCCCCTCGCGAGATATGCGAGAGAGAGAAATCGAGCGAACCAGAGTCAGAAAAAGCGGTAAGAGGTGCGGGAATCGAATCAGCAAGGAACACCAGAAGCAAACTTTGATTAAGGAAAAAGCAAGCCAACTACGGAAAGCAAATGAAAATCCGCGTCTGGCACCTAGTCTAGTCTTCAAGTCTTCTCACCAGCGCGGAGCTAAGTGCTGCCTCTAGGCATGGGAGGGAGCCCCAGGGCCTGAGGCCGGCACTCTTGAGACTCCGGGGCGTGTACAGCCCCACTCATTATTACGTGAGAGTGTCATGGGCGGCGATTCTTCACAGGCACTGAGCCTTCTTCACAGGCTCCGGGCCTTTCTTCACAGGCTCTGGGCCTAGCTTCATGGGTAGAACTTCCGGAGGTGCTTGATGTTCCAGGCATTCTGGATGGGTATCCTGTCCTGTGTTTCCAGGCGCACGGAGCCAGGCCTGGAGATGTGGACGACCTTGAATGGGCCCTCCCACATGGGTGAAATCTTATGCAACCCTTCCCTGGAGAGGACCCGCCTCAGGACGAGGTCACCCGTCTCAAGCGTCCTGGAGCAGATGTTACGGCAGTGGTATTGCCGCAGCGCTTGTTGGTACCTTGCCACCCTCAGTGCGGCTTCGCAACGTCGTTCCTCCCCCAGCACGAGATCCATCCCCCGCGTGGCGTCCTGCTGCGTTTCGTCGAACGCCAAGACCCGTGAGGACCGATGCTTGACCTCGTGAGGGAGGACCGCTTCAGCTCCGTAGATAAGGAAGAATGGAGTCTCGCCCGTTGGCTTGGTGGTGGTGGTGCGGATGGACCACAGCATGGACTGGAGCTCGTCGTACCAGCCCCTGCCACAGGCCTCGAGCTTCTTCTTGAAGGTCCTGGTCTTGAGGCCCCTCAAGACCTCCGCGTTGGCGCGTTTGGCCTGACCATTGCTCCTAGGGTGCGCCACCGAAGCGTAGCAAATCTGCATTCCAAGGTTAGCACAGTAGGTTTTGAAGAGGTTACTGGTGAACTGTGAACCATTATCGGTGATGATGCGGTTGGGGACTCCGAAACGGCTCACGATGCCCCTGATGAACTTGACCGCGGATCCGGCTGGGATGGTGCGAATAGCTTCCACCTCCGCCCACTTGGTGAATTTGTCAATGGCGACGTACAGGTAGCGGTAGCCCCCTGGCGCCCGAGGGAAAGGGCCCAAGATATCCAGCCCCCAGACTGCGAACAGCCACGTGAGTGGTATGGTCTGGAGGCCTTGAGCTGGCTGATGTATCTGCTTGGCGTGGAACTGGCAAGCTTCGCAGGACTTCACCAACTCGGCCGCGTCTTTGAGCGCCGTGGGCCAGTAAAATCCACTGCGGAACACCTTGCCGACGAGAGTCTGTGACGACGAGTGGTGTTCGCAGTCCCCTCCATGTATGTCAACCAGCAACTCCTTTCCTTGGTCAGTAGAAATGCAGCGCAGTGAAACATCGTTCGGTCGCTTTCTATACAATTCTCTGTCCTGGATACAGTATGTCGTGGCTTGTCGGGCCACGCGCTCTGCATCCTCTTCCTTCTCCGGCAGCGTCCCTTGCATCAGGTACTCCTTGAATTCCTTGGTCCAGCATTCCTCCTGGGGCTCGAGCGCCAAGAGCAGGCGAGCTCCTGAGGTCGGGCCACAGGCTGGGGCTCCTGTGGCAGGTGGTTGTGGGAGCTCCTCCCGAGGCTGGACCATGCTTGAGAGTGTTGGCGTCGCCGACGGCTTGAAGAGCCGCTCCTCAAAGACGCCAGGCCCCTAGGGCTGCCGCTTGGATGCCCTCCTGGCAATGTCATCGGCTTCCTTGTTGGTGCCCCAGGGCACATGCTGCACCTCCAGCTCCATGAACTGTTTTTCCATCTTACGCACTTCTCCGAGGTAAGCCTCCATGTGCTCGTCCTTCGGCTCGTATACTTTATTGGAGAAGTTGACGAGGAGCTGCGAGTCCCCCTAACAACAAGGAGCTTCACCCCCAGAGCTGCTGCGGCCTTCAGACCAGCTATGAGGCCCTCGTATTCAGCGATGTTGTTGGAGACCTTCTCGCCCTGCTGAAAGCAGAGCAGCACGGCGTAGTAGAGCTTGCCCTGAGTGGGCGAGATGAGTACTGCCCCTGCCCCTGCACAATGATGCGCGAAGGCGCCATCGAAATACATGACCCAGCCGTCCAGCGCCTCGCTACACGGCGAGGTGGACCGGTCTTCGCCTACTTCAAGTGTCGGGGCATCCGTCCATTCCGCCACAAAATCAGCAAGCGCAGCTCCCTTGATGACCCAGGTAGTGCTGAACTCCAACTGGAATGCTTGCAGCTCGATATTCCATTCAGCGACCCTTCCAGCAGAGTTCGGGCTCCTGAGCACTCTCTCCAACGGGTAGGCAGAGACGACCTTGATGGGGTGGCCCTGGAAGTAGTGCCGCAGCTTGCGCGAGGCCACCAAGAGTGCGAGCAGGAGCTTCTGAGGCATGGGATATCGTTCCCTTCCATCCCGCAACACCGTGCTGACAAAATACACCAGGTGCTCGACAAGGACCAGTGCGTTGGTGAGGCATGTGTCTTGCGGAGGCCCGGACGCCTCCTGAGGTGGTGAAACTCCTGATGCCTGGTCGCCTACAGGGGTCTCTCTGACGTCGTCCTGCCGTGCTTGGTCCTCTGACGACGCTGCTGCAGCTCCCGCGGCGCCTTCCTGACCTTGCGGCATTTTAGCTATAACCTGGCGGAGCGCGCCCTTGGCTTGATGCTCCTCCCAAACCACCACCAGCGCTGTGCTGGCAGAGTACGGGGTAGCGGCCAGGTAGAGCACCAGGGGCTCGAGAGGCCGTGGCGCCACCATCACCGGTGGGCTAGTTAGGTATCTCTTGAGGTCTTGGAAGGCTTGGTCGGCCTCCGGGGTCCACTCAAACGGGCCTTTCTGCTTCATCAGTTTGAAGAAGGGCAAGGCGCGTTCTCCCAGTTTGGAGATGAAGCGTCCTAACACAGTCGCCCGACCGGCCAGCTTCTGCATTTCTCTGAGGGTCCGCTGTGGGCTCATGTCTTCGATGGCCTTGATCTTCCCCGGGTTCGCCTCGATCCCTCTGTGGGACACGAGGAAACCTAGCAACTTGCGGAAGGAACACCGAACACACACTTCTCCAGGTTAAGCCGCAAGTTCACCTGGCGCAGGCTCTCGAAGGTCTCTTCCAGGTCTTGGATCAAGGTCCTCGCCTCCCGAGATTTCACCATGATGTCGTCGACGTAGGCCTCTGTGTTTCTCCTGAGATGTCGCCCTAAGGCGATGTGCATCAACCGCTGGAAGGTCGCGCCCGCATTGCGCAGCCCGA
The DNA here is from genome assembly GCA_021605145.1 of Aegilops bicornis. Classification (NCBI taxonomy): domain Eukaryota; kingdom Viridiplantae; phylum Streptophyta; class Magnoliopsida; order Poales; family Poaceae; genus Aegilops; species Aegilops bicornis. The sequence goes on along the minus strand of CM038675.1, from coordinate 199,347,904 downwards.
AGGGCATGCAGGTGTAGCAGTACACCCCACATGGGGTCAAGAAGGTTGTCTTCTCTACATCTTCCACCGCCATCTTGATCTGGTGATACCCTGAGAACGCATCCAGGAAGCACAACAAGTCGCAGTTGGCGGTGGAGTCGATGATCCGGTCGATGCTTGGGAGAGGGAACGGGTCTTGCGGGCACGCCTTGTTGAGGTTGGTGAAGTCGATGCACATTCGTTCCTTCCCGCCTTTCTTCGGTACTATGACGGGGCTCGCCAGCCATGTGGGGTATCAAACCTCGAGAATGGTACCCGCGGCCTCCAACTTTCGGGTCTCTTGGACAATGAAGGCTTGCTTCTCCGTGGATTGCCGCCTCGCTCGTTGCTTGACAGGGCGCATGTTGGGACACACCCTTAAGTGATGCTAAATCACCACTCTCGGAACCCCCACCAGCTGATTGGGCTCCTACGCGAATATATCCTTGTTTGCGCACAAGAACTTCACCAACGCCTCTTCTTGGATGGAATCGAGGCCGGCACCTATGGTGAAGGTGGCTCCTGAGGACCCGTCCTCGTCGACTAGCACCTGCTTGGTTTCTGCCTTGTCTTGGGTGAACAACTTCTTCTTCTTGGTAGGCGCGGCCTCCTTGGCCTCGGGGGTACCGGCGTCGGCGGGCTGCGCCGCCGCTGCCGTCTAGAAGGCAAGCTTGAGTGCCATCACGGCCTCCTTGGTGTCCCCTTGATTGTGAGGACACCTTTGCTTCTAGGCATCTTCATGAGGTTATAGGCCGGATGAGTCGCTGCCATGAACTGGGCTAGAGTTGGGTACCCGAGGATGGTGTTGTACGGGAGGCTGATGCGGGCGACGTCGAAGTCGACCAACTCGGTGCGGTAGTTTTTGCGCATGCCAAAGGTGACGGGGAGGCAGATCTGCCCCAGAGAGTGGGCAGCGCCGCCACCAACCCCTGAGAAAGGCTTGCTGAGGCTGAGCCGCTTGGGCGGCACGTGAAGGAGGCCGAAGGCTTCCACGGAGAGCAAGTTGAGGCCAGCGCCACCGTCGATGAGGGTCTTGGTGACGGCCACATGGCAGATGGTGGGCGAGCAGAGCATCAGAAGCATGCCTGAGCCGGCGGTGGAGTCGGGGTGGTCTTCTGAGCTGAAGGTGAGGTCGGCCTCAGGCGCAGCCCAACCGGGCGGAGCCCCCGAGCACTTGGAAGCGACGTCATCCTGGCGGAGGAACGGCTTAATGTGGCGGTCCAAAGGGGGCGCCTGAGAGCCTCCTAACAGGGCCGCGACCGCGTGGTGCGCCGGTGCCGCGTAGCGTGCGTTGAAGAGGTCGCGCAGCTCCTCCCAAGACGCCACCATGGATCCGAGGAGGTTGAACAGCCAGGCGCGCGGCTCGCCGGCGAGGGCCCTGGGGAGCCAGTTGGCCATGACCTTGTCATCGTCCCCGGCCTCGAGGACGGCCTCCTCGTATGCTAACAAGAAACCCGTTGGGTCCGCCGCGCCGTCGTAGTGCGGCAGCATCTCCGGCTTGAACTTGGTTGGCCACCACACCCGCAGCAGGGCGGGGGCCAGGGCTCGAAGCCCCCTGGCCCCGTCGTCGATGTTGGCCGCCGGAGGTGATGACGGTGCGCCAGCCATGCGGGCGGAGCGTAGATCGATGGAAGAGAAGCCTCGGTGCACCCCTACCTGGAGCGCCAAATGTCAGATCTGGGGTTCCAGCAAAACCCTTAAGGTTCGAACTCTGGGTTGTGCGCGAAGTTCTTTCCCTCCTATCGATCCACGCCCTAGCTTGCTAAGATCTCGCGGACGAACTCGGCGAACTCATAGCACAGAAAGACACAGGATTTATAATGGTTCGGGCCACCGTCGTGGTGTAATACCCTACTCCAGTGTGGTGGTGGTGGATTGCTTCTTGGGCGGATGATGAACAGTACAAGGGGAAGAACAGCCTCCTGAGGTTGAGGTGTTCTTGTGCTTGTTGAACTTGTGTGGGTGAGGACTTGATCCGTTCTAGATCAGTTCCGATCAGATCCCCCCTACGGTGGTGGCTAGCTCTACTTATATAGGCCCTGGTCCTCTCCCCAAATACTGAGCGGTAAGGGAGCCAACAATGGCAGGCAAATTTGAAAGGGGACAGCTAGTACAAGCTATCCTGACAAAAGTGGTCTTCGCGTGCAAAAGGCTCTCGTGGTGACGCCGTCTTGGGCTCCATGGCGACCTCCGTCTTGTCGTCCTGCTGGTCTTGGTCTCGTTGCACCAATATGGGAACCTATGCATGATGCCTCGGTACTCCGCGCCTGCGCCTACCTCCTTAGCACCAAAGAGGAAATAAGGACGCTGCGCGCGCTGGCGCCCGCCTGGAGCCCGCCTGGTGTCGATCGTCATTACTCACGTCACGAGAGCCTCGCGAGGTTTGCCCCGCCTTGGTATCTCCACTCCTCGCGAACCTGCCTGGCGAGTCTGCTCCTGAGAAGGTCTTACATCGTCCGCCTTGCGAGGCTTGGCCCCTCGCGAAGGTCTTGAACGCCTTGTCGATGAAGATGGGACGTACGGCCCGCTAGCTTAGCCATGCCGTGGGCTGTAGGCAGGCAAGTCTGGGGACCCCCGTTCCCAGAACACCGACAGAATGGATCCATTCTAGAGAAGGAGTTTCTCTCGAAAGAAGTGAGTGGGAGGAAAGTAGAACTTGATGAGGTAATTGTACCTGCTCCCTTATTGGAAAGTAGTTCATCACGTAAATCACATCGTGACTCCTACACCAATTAGTGAAGAAGCTAATGATGATGATCATGTAACTTCAGATCAAGTTACTACCGAACCTCGTAGGTCAACCAGAGTAAGATCCGCACCAGAGTGGTATGGTGATCCTGTTCTGGAGGTCATGTTACTTTACCATGACAAACCTACGAACTATGAGGAAGCAATGATGAGCCCAGATTCCGCAAAATGGCTTGAGGCCATGAAATCTGTGATGGGATCCATGTATGAGAACAAAGTGTGGACTTTGGTTGACTTATCGGCAAGCCATCGAGATTAAATGGATCTTCAAGAAGAAGACTGACGTTGACGGTAATTTTACTGTCTACAAAGATCGACTTGTTGCGAAAGGTTTTCGACAAGTTCAAGGAGTTGACTACGATGAGACCTTCTCACCCGTAGCGATGCTTAAGTCCATCCGAATCATGTTAGCAATTGACACATGATTATGAAATTTGGCAAATGGATGTGAAGACTGCATTCCTGAATGTATTTCTGGAAGAAGAGTTGTATATGATGCAACCTGAAGGTTTTATCGATCTAGAGGATGCTAACAAAGTGTGTAAGCTCCAGTGATCCATTTATGGACTGGTGCAAGCATCTCGGAGTTGGAATAAACGTTTTGATAGTGTGATCAAAGCATATGGTTTTATACAGACTTTTGGAGAAGCCTCAGATTTACAAGAAAGTGAGTGGGAGCTCAGAGCATTTCTAATATTATATGTGGATGACATATTGTTGATTGGAAATGATATAGAATTTCTGGATAGCATAAAAGGATACTTGAATAAGAGTTTTTCAATGAAAGACCTCGGTGAAGCTGCTTATATATTGGGCATCAACACCTATAGAGATAGATCAAGATGCTTCACTGGACTTTCACAAAGCACATACCTTGATAAAGTTTTGAATAAGTTCAAAATGGATCAAGCAAAGAAAGGGTTCTTGCATGTGTTACAAGGTGTGAAGTTGAGTCAGACTCAATGCCCGGCCACTGCAGAAGATAGAGAGAAAATGAAAGATGTTCCCTATGCTTCGGCCATAGGCTCTATCATGTATGCAATGCTGAGAACCAGACCTGATGTGTGCCTTGCTATTAGTTTAGCAGGGAGGTACCAAAGTAATCCAGGAGTGGATCATTGGACAGCGGTCAAGAACATCCTGAAATACCTGAAAAGGACTAAGGATATGTGACGGTGTCCTGGACTAGGGGGTACTCACCATGTCGTCTCCCAATCAGTTGGATTGGGCCGAGGATCCCCATGGCCGTATACTCGTGGGCCAGTCCGGACGGTTGCCGCATACAAGGAAGATTCCACAAGACTTGGCGATCAAGACAAGGACTCCTCCCCACCTGCCAGATTCGGGCTAGGACTCTAGTTATCCTAGGCCTCTGGTGCATTATATAAACCGAGGCCAGGCTAGTCGATAGATATACAACAATCATATCATAGGCTAGCTTCTAGGGTTTAGCCTCTCTGATCTCGTGGTTGATCTACTCTTGTACTACCCATATCATCAATATTAATCAAGCAGGAGTAGGGTATTACCTCCATCGAGAGGGCTCGAACCTGGGTAAAAACATAGTGTCCCTTGTCTCCTGTTATCATCCGCCTAGACGCACAGTTCGGGACCCCCTACCCAAGATCCACCGGTTTTGACACCGACATTGGTGCTTTCATTGAGAGTCCCGTTGTGTGTTCGGCAAAAGGTCGATGGCTCGCCTGCAGATCAACTGCGATTTGACATCTTCGTCACCACCGACCGGGTCACCTTGGTTCGACCAAGGACTGCGCCCTACCTCCGATCGTCATGTTCGGATGGGGGCCTTCATCAACATCAGCTCTGATCTCTATCAAGATCATGGAGGAATCATCCAGGGAGCCCGGGGGCTCAACGTCAACATTGCCCTCGGGCGACCGTGGTGTTTTTCTGGACAGCGAACTTGTATCCGCCGTCACCGCCTCCTCGAGCGTCGGTTTGACGATTGCTTCGGTGGAATTGTGCGTAATTGAGTCTAAAACAACCCTGGAAAATTTCGTCGAGTTCCGATGGAGGAATCTATGGCAATCTCCGATATACCGGAGCCGCATTGAATCTGGACGAGAATCCGGACGAGTTTAGGGCGTGGTGTCCAGCTTCTAGCTCGGACCTTCTTTGGAAGATCCAACCATTGATCGACTGCGGAATTCCTATATCTACCACCCCTCAAAATTTCAGCTCGATCCGACCATCCAAACTCCAGGAACCTTCCGACTAGTGCATCACTTTTCGGATCTGTTTTCTGCGCGAAAACAAATCCGACCCGAGTTTGTCCTTTTTACGAACGGGATTTCGGACATCCTTTTTAAGGAAGTTTGGTATGGGGTATTGTGTTTTGTTCCCGAACACATCCCACTAACTTTAAAATCTTTTGAACATGATCTTCAATATCATGCTGGTGTCAAACCAGTCCGGCAATATTGCTCCACGGCTGCCGACCTACTCTAGACACGTCGTCACTTTGTTGAGTGAGCTCAATTCTTCGGATCATCATCTCGGCAAGCCGAACAAGAGTCCGGCATCACGAAGGATAAATCATCACCAACATCGCCGCCCCATGGATTACACGGAGCGGGCATACCGGCATCACCGCACGGTCGCTTCATCAAGCCGGCATTGACCACGTCACGACCTGCATCGGCAGGGCCGCACTATTGCTTCTTCAAGCTGGTGTCCATCACGTCGACCTACTTCGACATCTCGGCTGGACCGGGGGCTTCGCCATCTCTTCATCAACCTACTCTGGACGCTTCGGCGTCGCTAGCCGACCAGCTCCGTCACGTTAGCTGGACCGAGGGCTTTGCCTCGGCGAGCCAACCTTTGCCAGCATTGCCATGCCGTCGTTTTATCGCCCATCAGGCAATGGGTGCGCGGATCGAGTCCTAATTTTGGGAATCAGCTCCCTTCGGATTGCTACAACAAATAAACCAGGTGCTATTAATCCCAGTATTTTTTGCTTATTTGGGTTCATTTTTCCCAAGGAATTATTACTCTGGTTTGTCCATCATATATACAAAGGTCTATCAAATGGTGGCCCATTAACGACGATCGCATGGTGGTTCGGTCAGTTTCCATACATAGTCCGGCGAACGCCGCATCCGGAACTCGGACCGACCTGTGAATTCAGGCTTTGCCACGCCTTTTTTGCATTACGCCGACGACCTGCATCGACATTGACTTGGGCGCCAGGCCATATTTATTTTATTACTCACTTTGCATAAATTATTTATTATCCAACATTTTTTTATTCTTATTATTACTATTTTTTGTGCACAGGAAAATGATCCAGCCGGACTATATCCTTTGGCGTCACCTCGGCTGGACGGGGGGCTTCGTCAACACTTCATTACCCCATGCAGGGGACTTCGGCATCACTCTGCCGTCCTGTATTGACCGTGCTATGTCACCACTTCGGAGTGCCGAGCTCTTTGCTCCGCCACCTCGGGATCGGCTTGGGGGATGGAACCTTGTCCCGCATCAAGCTCGGACCGCGTCGTCAATACCGAACACATTAACCAGCTAATTTGCCTTCATGCTCAAAGTTCTAAATTTTTAACTTGTGTTCGCTCGACCAAGCGTTATACTTTTTGGGAAAAAGTTGCTTGTAAAATTTTCCTTGTCCAAACTTTGTTTGTGACGCTAAATTCAAATACCCCGTTTACTTGGGGGCTTCCTTGTTGAAGTTTTTCCTCTTGCACATGATTATACTTGTACGGCTTCGCTCCTTGTTCGTATTACGCCACAATATGCACCATATTGACTTAAGTGATTTGCAAGCTGGGTTGCCTTGCTCCCTGTGTTTACCCCTACGCTCCCGATTGTTCGGCTAGGGAGTAAAGGGAGCACCATCGCGATTGTCACGATCGGGTCACCCGAGCCGGACCTCGACCAGGTGAAGCCGAAGCTAGCGCTCTTACTGTTTTCAATAATGGTCGGCACACAACGAAACTCATGAGTACAAAAATCTATTGCACAAGTCTCATATTAACAATGAGCACCAAGAAAGGTATCGGTGGGGTACTATTTTCTTCAAGATGCTTCTTACACTTTATCAAGAATATAGCATAAGTTCCCCGAGCGCTTTGTCCTGCTATGACCTTATGAACTAATTGCCTGATTATTGGAAATACCGTCGATATTCTCGATGCATGGAGTACATAAAACTTTTCGGTCCTTGAATCAAGAGGGAGAAGCCACGGTCGGTTAAGACGCTTAAAGTTCGGGTTGAACGTAGATATGATATAAGTACTTCAGCATGCATAATCATTCTTTACCCAAGTCACTTGGGAGCTCTTATGTTTATTTGAGCCGCTTTTATAATAAGTGTTTTTCTTCTTAGTCGCTGCAGAGTTTTTATTATTATTTATCACTCCTTTTCTCGACACGAAAGTGCGGTCACTAGTCAGATCCTAATTTCTCTCTCAAAGCCGCTAGAGTTTAGTTTTCTAAACTGGCCTAATGAGAAGTACTCCGCCTTCGGGATGGGAGACTGAAGCCGTAGGCTGACCCGCTTGAAGTCTTGAGATAGGATGTGTCATGTTAAAGCACGGCTAGCACTTTTTTCTAAAGTCCAATTTTCGAATTGGCATCGAACACTTGATCTTGTTCGACGTCATGTTTTAATCGACGCTTTTGGTTTTCCAAGCTTTTGGCACTTTTAAACCATTTGTGTGTTTCCAGCATAAGTCTCGCAGTGCAACGCCGGACACCTTTAGAGATTCGGTAAAAACATTCTCGGATATTGCTATATATGCATCAGTTTTGAATTGTGTCTTCGGTCAATAGTTGGGTTGCCCGGCTCCCGCGCTTGCCTCCTACGTCCCTCTTTCTTCGGCCAGCTGTGCAAAGGGAGAACCACTGCAATTGTGCTTCCAGCTCGCTTGGTCAAGCACCTCAGTGGAGAAAGCCGAAAACTGACTGTCACAATAGGTGTAAACTGGTCAGCGATCTGACGACTATATTAGATGACGGGCTATTCATAACATTGGCCGAAGTGTTTCTGGCTTGACCTCGACTGTCGCCGAACACTACCGGGGGCTAGTAACCGGCCTCCCAAACTAAATCCTCAATATTTTGCTCTTACATTGGAGCTGAGGTTTCATGATCATGCTTAGCATGACAACCCAAAGAAAGGAACCGATAGCGGGACTATTTTCTTTGGAAGACATTTCTTCTGTTAAACAGTAATATAACATATCTCTCAGAGTAACTTTGATTATATAACCGTATGGCCAGATTGCCTTGTTTGTCATAAATCTTTGCCCTCATAAAGGCTTTATAAAGTAGGACAAACACTCCTCGGCTACTGGCCGAGGAGGTTGAAGTCGATGGTCGGTCAACAAAGTTTTGTACAATGCGGATCCGAGCATTAATGACATAAAGTACTTGGATACATTGAGTCATTACACATAATTTGTGATTTTACTATGGATATCGATCCTTAATTCGGCCACTCGTGCCCGCATTAAGGCTCGGGGGCTACTGGGCTTTGGGCTTATTATTTACAAATATTAAAGGGGCACATCAATCCCCTGATCTGGTGTTGCCACCCGACCAGTGTCTCGGGGGCTACTGCATTGCCTGTTCTATGTAGAAAATTTTAAGTGCAATACAGTTTCCGAGGAGATTTTGATCCTCAGGTTGGTCGGCCGCACCCAACCCGAGTCTCGAGGACTGAGCACGCCGCTTTTTGTGTCCCAAAGTATTCTGCTGAAGTTAGGACCTGATCCTCGACCGATTTTGCAAATCAACCTCGAGTCTCGGCTGACTCGAGGATCAGCGTCTTATGTCATCCTTCATGTGCATCTCGGTTTTAGACCGATACCCACCTTGAGGGCTATTGGCTATGTATCTCGGCAGAGAATAAATTGCACCAATCAAAAATATTGACAAAAATCGCCCACATTCGGGTGGTGCACCACCTCGAAGCAGTCCCAAGATAAAGCTCGGGCGCTAGTGGCTGGCTCCATAGAGGGCATTTCCGTCATTAAGCTCGGCTAAACTCCTTCAAACTTCTTTGAACCAAGGTGATTTACGGCACCTCGGATATAGTCTGGCGTTGGAGCTCGGATACATAGTCTGACGTTGGAGCTCGGATACATAGTCCGGCGATAAAGCTCGGATACATTCCGGCGTTAGAGCTGGGAAGCGGTCCGGCGTCGGTGCTCGGCTGCAAAAGATACCTCGAATGCAGTCCGGCGTCGGAGCTCGGACGCAAGAGGACGCTGCCGCCCGGGAACAACTTCAAACCCGAGGTGTGGCATAAAAATAACAAGGCATTGATAAAGGCCGGAAACTTAAAGGGCTCCTCGGATACCCGGCGTGTAAACTCGTCGAATGCATTTCGGCGATCCTCAAGATCGAAGATGAGAAGATTTGTTGAACCAGTTTTCAAGACCAACGATCAAGATGAAGAACGGTTCGGAAGAATCGAGGAGCGCCCCTAAACTTGAAGACCGGTTCAGGGCTCTTGACGGTGTCCTGGACTACGGGTACTCACCACGCCATCTCCCGATCTGTTAGATTGGGCCGAGGACCCCATGGTCAGATACTCATGGGCGGTCCGGACAGTCGCCGATACAAGGAAGATTCTTTAAGACTTGGCGATCAAGACAAGGACTCCTCCCCACCGGTGTATTCGGCTAGGACTCTTGTTATCCTAGGCCTCCGTGCATTATATAAACCGAGGCCGGGCTAGTCGATAGAGATATACAACAATCATACCATAGGCTAGCTTCTAGGGTTTAGCCTCTACGATCTCGTGGTAGATCTACTCTTGTACTACCCATATCATCAATATTAATCAAGCAGGAGTAGGGTATTACCTCCATCGAGAGGGCCCGAACCTGGGTAAAAACATCATGTCCCTTGTCTCCTGTTACCATCCGCCTAGACGCACAGTTCGGGACCCCCTACCCGAGATCCGCCGGTTTTGACACCGACAGTTAGAGTAACATATAGGTAGATACAGTATCATGTTAAGTGACATGCTAATTTGTGTCATGCACGGAAATAAATATGATCTATATATGATACTATACTCTATGTATTATACTATGTGCTATAATTAATGAAAGGTAGTATCATACACTAGTATCATATATACTATATATTCATGATACTAGTATATGACACTCTCCACTATACTCGTGATTTCTTACCGTGGAAAAAAAATTGGAGGCGAAACGATGAACTCATGTTTTCATTCGAACAAAAATATGATGTTAGGTAATGTAAATGTTTTCAAAGAGCACACGGTTCACTCACGAAAGCCGTGTGTCCACTAAACCGTGGCCGATGCACCCCCACTCCTCTGCCACGCCTTGATCCGAGTCGTATGCGTTACGATTGGCCAGAACCCAAACCCCACGGATCGTACGTGTGCACCATTGGATTATCCTTGATTGAACGGCGATCCTCATCCCTTTCGACAACACATGTACATGTTTTGACACCGACAATATGTTTCTTGTTTATAGAGGTAACAAAGAGCTCGTCGTAAATGGTTACGTTGATGCAAGCTTTGACACTGATCCGAATGACTCTAAGTCACAGACCGGACAAGTATTTATATTGAACAGTGGAGCTGTCAGTTGGTGCAGTTCTAAGCAAAGCGCCGTGGCGAGATCTATGTGTGAAGCGGAGTACATAGCTGCTTCGGAAGCAGCAAATGAAGGAGTCTGGATGAAGGAGTTCATATCCGATCTAGGTGTCATACCTAGTGCATCGGGTCCAATGAAAATCTTTTTTGACAATAGTGGTGCAATTGCCTTGGCAAAGGAATCCAGATTTCACAAGAGAACCAAGCACATCCAGAGACGCTTCAATTCCATCCGTGATCAAGTCAAGGAGGGAGACACAGAGATTTGCAAGATACATACGGATCTAAATATTGCAGACCCGTTGACTAAGACTCCCTCACGAGCAAAACATGATCAGCACCAAGACTCCATGGGTGTTAGAATCATTACTGTGTAATCTAGATTATTGACTCTAGTGCAAGTGGGAGACTGAAGGAAATATGCCCCAGAGGCAATAATAAAGTTGTTATTTATATTTCCTTATATCATGATAAATGTTTATTATTCATGCTAGAATTGTATTAACCAGAAACTTAGTACATGTGTGAATACATAGACAAACAGAGTGTCACTAGTATGCCTCTACTTGACTAGCTCGTTGAATCAAAGATGGTTAAGTTTCCTAGCCATAGACATGAGTTGTCATTTGATTAATGGGATCACATCATTAGAGAATGATGTGATTGACTTCGCCCATTCCGTTAGCTTAGCACTTGATTGTTTAGTATATTTCTATTGCTTTCTTCATGACTTATACATGTTCCTATGACTATGAGATTATGCAACTCCCGAATACCGGAGGAACACTTTGTGTGCTACCAAACATCACAACGTAACTGGGTGATTATAAAGGTGCTCTACTGTGTGTCTCCGATGGTACTTGTTGAGTTGCCATAGATCAAGATTAGGATTTGTCACTCCGATTGTCGGAGAGGTATCTCTGGGCCCTCTCGGTAATGCACATCACTATAAGCCTTGCAAGCAATGTGACTAATGAGTTAGTTGCGGTATGATGCATTATGGAACGAGTAAAGAGACTTGCTTGCAATCTAGATTGAACTAGGTATTGAGATACCGATGGTCGAATCTCGGGCAAGTAACATACTGATGACAAAGGGAACAACGTATGTTGTAATGCAGTTTGACCGATAAAGATCTTCGTAGAATATGTAGGAGCCAATATGAGCATCCTAGTTCCGCTATTGGTTATTGACCGGAGACGTGTCTCGGTCATGTCTACGTAGTTCTCGAACCCGTAGGGTCCACACGCTTAACGTTCGGTGACGATCGTATTATGAGTTTATGTGTTTTGATATACCGAAGGTAGTTCGGAGTCCCGGATATGATCACGGACAAGGCGAGGAGTCTCTAAATGGTCGAGACATGAAGATCGATATATTGGACGACTATATTTGGACATCGGAATGGTTCCGGGTGAGATCGGGCATTTACCGGTATACAGGGAGGTTACCGGAACCCCCCGGGAGGTATATGGGCCTTATTGGGCCATAGTGGGAGAGAGGAGAAGGGAGCAAAGGAGGGGGCACCCCACCCCCCACCCCAAGCCCAATCCGAATTGGGAGGGGCCGGACCCCCTTTCCTTCCTCCTTCCTTCCCCTTCCTTCTCTCCTAATCCAACTAGGGAAGGGGGGATCCTACTCCCGATGGGAGTAGGACTCCCCTTGGGGTGCGTCTAGGAGGCCGGCCCCCTCCCCCTCCTCCACTCCCTTATATACGGGGGAGGGGCACCCCACAGACACACAAGTTGATCATTGATCTTTTAGCCATGTGCGGTGCTTCCCTCCACCATAATCCACCTCGGTCATATCGTCTAGTGCTTAGGCGAAGACCTGCGCCAGTAGCTTCATCACGTCGTCGTGCTGAAGAAGCTCTTCCCCGACACTCTACTAGATCGTGAGTTCATGGGATGTCACCGAGCCGAATGTGTGCAGATCGCGGAGGTGTCGTACCTTCGGCACTAGGATCGGTCAATCGTGAAGACGTACGACTACATCAACCGCGTTGTCATAACGCTTCCGCTTACGGTCTACTAGGGTACGTGGACAATACTCTCCCCTCTCGTTGCTATGCATCACCATGATCTTGTGTGTGCGTAGGAAATTTTTTGAAATTACTATGTTCCCCAACAGGATATGATAAGTTTGATTCCTTGCAATAATTTTGCAATATGGAGATGATAATATGTGAGTTACGCTAGTGAGTAATTGTGATTTAGTAAGAATATTGGTGTTAAGGTCTGTAATCCCTATGCATGCACGTAAATTCAATAGTTATGCAACAAAGTTACATCCTACTTATGGTGCATTATTCAGTGTTAGTTATTCTCAATGCATGTTTATGTGCGCCTTCGTTTTTCGGTTGGTTGCTTCTCAATCTATTTGCTAGCCTTTATTTGTACTAAGCGGAAATATTGATTGTGCATCCAATTCCTTAAACCCAAAGTTGTGCCAAATGAGTCCACCATATCTATCTATAAGCGGTATCTAGATGCCGTTCCAAGTAAATTTGCATGTGCCAACTCTAATCATTCAAAAAAAAACATTTGTATGCCCATACCGCTCATGAAGCGACAGGGGGTGGTCAATATATTTCATGCTAGATGGGTTATTTGTTGGGTTCTACGGTAGGGTGCGTCGACTGCAAATTAAAATTTTCCTACGTAGAACATCCAGGAACATGCTATGGGAGATGGATCACAGTTCGTTACCACTAGACGCGCAGTGCCGTGCAGCGGAAGAAGAGTTGGGGCAGCGCGTCCGCGTGGATCGTCTCCTCCTCGACCGATCTCCCTCGAACAGCCGGTCGTCCGATCCCACGTACGAGTTCACCGGAGCAGCGCAAGTGCATCGCCTCTAACGGTATCCGCGTGTGCAGGAGGAACTCCGTGCGGCGGACTGCTAGATCCGATCACACAGTCGGCAGCGAGTGGAGGTGGCTATTCGCAACACATGCAAACCCTAGTCGCAACGCCGAAGTGATCAACTACATGAGTGTGCCGCACCTTCACTTTATATAGGCGTCCGTCACAGGCTCAACACTTGGGCCTTGCACGGACCCTAAAGCCCAAAGTCTACTCAGTCACGTTCCTAGTCCAGCTCAGATCACATCTGACCAGTGTCCTACGAACCGACCTCGTAGGTCCCTTCCCTTAAGCGTGCGTCCCCTTAGGTTCAAGTCGGCTTGGTCACAGTTCGGATCACCTCCGACCTGCACGGTTGGTAGCGGCCTCTAGCAAGGCGTGACGACCACCAAGCAGACTATGAAGCTGGTTAGGCGAACCTGTACAATGTGTCACACTTCTGTTCCCTTTGCCACACGATATATGTTGTCGGGCTCAAGGCGAGACTGTCATCCTTGTGCTAGCCTGACCTCTTTCTCGCTCCAAAGGATACCGACCACAAGCGGATTATCTCGTAATCCTTGTCGCATGGCCATGCTTATCCTGGTCGGATCACACGAGGGGCCCAGAGTATATCTCTCCTGATCGGAGGGGAAAATCCCATCTTGCTCGACCATGTCTCGCAGCATGGGACTGGACAAACCCGAAACATAACTTTGTAACTACCCAGTCACGGAGTAGCGTTTGGTCGGCCCAAAGCAAGTCTGTCACCATCCCGAGTACATGCGTCACCAGGTCTTAGGACATAGAACGTATGTTGTACTAGAGACTCACAGATGACATATCGTTGTGTCTCATAGTTGGGTTTGTCCGACTCGGACCTTATCTCGACTCGGATCCGACTACGTCGAATCCGACCAGACCTTTCCAAGTCCATATTATCCGGTTAGCATCCAATGCTCCATGGCTAGTGAGACCAAGCCATCGACTGTGTCATATGCCAGTCTAGTCGGCTGCGCGTCCACACAGCCCTTTCGACTAGGGACCTTTTAGGACAATCGTCATACAATGCATAGTCCCACAAACAAGTCACATACTTGCTGATACACATCATCGATAATGTCCAAGGACTATATTTATTCATAAACCCATAGGAAATATCATCATACATGATTGCCTCTAGGGCATATATCCAACATTTTATTCTCAAGATGAGTGTTAATTCACTTGTCATTGCACGAGAAAATGGCAAGGTAATAGGGATGCCAGTGCCGAAACGAAAAAAATATTAATAAATTCCTTGGAAAGTTGAAAGTTTGGAAGGCACCCGTGGATACGGCTAGCCACGGATTGCGAAAGAATGGTGGAAAAGAAATTGTGACGCCCGGATAGTTACGCTACAGTAATCCTCCACTAATGATGCCATGTCACCTCGATTACTGTGGTTAATCTCGCATTAGTTCGAAACCGATTTGAATTCAATTTAAAAATCACGCAAACAACAAAAGTTTTCAAAAATTAAAACTAAAATGTTCGGGTTGTGTCAAATAAATCTTATGTAATAATGTTGGAGAAACCAACATTTATTATAATATTTTAATGCACTAGAACAACCAAAACAGAGGACATAATAATTAAATTAATGCCTTTTATAAAGTTACATTTATATAACTAATTTAGTAGTGTGCCAAAATAATTGTGGCGAGTAGACCAATTAGTAATACTAATTTAGTTGCTCACTTAGTATTTTATAAAACAAGAATTAAATGAAGCTTTAAAAGAAAACAAGAAAGAAAAATAATAAAACAGAAAACAAAACAATACGAAAAAAGGAAAGAGAGGGAACCCCCTGCTGGACCGTGGGGCTCAGCCGGCCACTAAACCTGGCCGCCCAACCGCCACCCACTCCCCATTAACCCCCCGGACCACCCGACCGAAACCCTAGCCGCACCCCACATTCCCCCCACGATCCCCCCGATCTCTTTCCCCTTCCCCCGCGTGGATCTGGATCGGGGCCGCTCGCCCCCGAAAACGATGCCCCGACCCCATCGCCTTGTCGCCTCGCGGACGCTGCCCGGAGCCCGCGCCGCCGCCGCGGAACCCCGCCCAGAGCTACATCGCCGTCGCCTCGTCGTCCTCGCCGGATCTCCCTCGTTGGACCTCCC
This sequence comes from Aegilops bicornis, assembly GCA_021605145.1. Lineage (NCBI taxonomy): Eukaryota > Viridiplantae > Streptophyta > Magnoliopsida > Poales > Poaceae > Aegilops > Aegilops bicornis. The sequence continues at coordinate 199,332,512 of CM038675.1, read as the reverse complement.
CGAACTCCATCGAGCCCGCTGCCCGAAATCCCTACTGCCATCGTGAGCCCCTCCTCTCCTCTCTCTCCCTCGCCCGGCCGCGTCCCCGCCTGACCTCATGGCGCCGCACCACGCCGGCCGCCCCGTGCCCTCGACGCCTCCGCCCCCGCCTCCCCCGTCCGGCCTCAAGACGCGCGCCCGGCCAGCTCACGGTGGCCGGCGCTCACCACGGCTCGCGCTCACCGTGGCCTCGCCCCGCACAGTTGCCTCACTCCCGCGCCGGTTCCCTCTCCCCTCTGTCCCCGCGCGAGCACCACCGCTCGTCGCTCGCCCCGTCAACGGCGCCCTCGCCTCCGTCCCCCTGCTCCCCAGGCGCTCACCCCTGCGCCCCGCCTCATCTGCACTGGCCGCGCAGCCCGGCGGCAGCGCGGCCCCTGGCGCTCCTCCCAGCAGCCTCTCCCACGAGCCACGGCCGCCGCGCCCCGCTCCGGCCATGACCTCGCCGTGGTCACCGCTCCCCTGATCCAGCCCCTGCCGGGTCCACCTATCTGGGCTGCGCTCGTTAACCCGTTAGCTCACACCCGCTATGGCCACCTGGGGTCAATGACAGGAAGGCCCCGCCTCCAGAATGTTAAAAAAAGATAAAAAAATACATAATTAAAAATAATAATAAATTAATTAATTACTTAATTAATTAACTTAATTTAAGCATAATTAGTTAACCTAACCACCTATTTAATTAACTAAACCAATTTAGTTAACCAAGCCTATGACATATAGGACCCACGCGTCAGTTTGACCAAGTCAACTGACTGTTGACCGCTGACGTCATGCTGATGTCATGATGACATCATAAACTGAATTTTTAATTAAATAAATTCTGTTAATTCCAAAATGTTTTATAAACTTTAAAATTTAATATAAAATAATCCATAACTCGGATGGAAAAACTTTGTACATGAAAGTTGCTCAGAACGACGAGACGAATCTGGTTACACAACCTGTTTGTTCTCCAGACACCCCAAACATATCAAACTCGCAACTTTCCCCCTCCGGCTCCTCTGCCCGAAAACGCGAAACACCAGGGATACTTTCCCGGATGTTTCCCCCCCCCCCCTTCACCGGTATCACCTCATACCGCGTTAGGGCACGCCTCGCATCACACATTGCTTTGCCATGCATCGTTATGCATCTGTTTGCATTGTATTCATTGTTTCTTCCCCCTCTTCTCTCCGGTAGACTACGAGACCGACGGTGCTGCTGCCCAGTTCGACTACGGAGTTGACGACCCCTCCTTCTTGCCAGAGCAACCAGCAAGCCCCCTTTGATCACCAGATATCGCCTATTCTTCTCTATACCGCTTGCATTAGAGTAGTGTAGCATGTTATTGCTTTCCGTTATACCTATCCCGATGCATAGCCCGTCCTTGCTACTACTGTTGTTACCTTTACCGCAATCCTACATGCTTAGTATAGGATGCTAGTATTCCATCTGTGGCCCTACATTCTTGTCCGCTTTCTTTGTGCTATACTATCGGGCCGTGATCACTCGTGAGGTGATCACGGGTATATACTTATACTTATACATGATACATGTGGTGACTAAAGACGGTCGGCTCAGAGGAGTACCATGAGTGGATCTTTGTGGCGGAGCGACAGGGCAGGTTGAGACCGCCTAGGAGAGAGGTGGGCTTGGCCTTGTTCGGCGTTCGCGGATACTTAACACGCTTAACGAGTTCTTGGTATTTGATCTGAGTCTGGCCATTTGGTCGACGTCGTGGTATCAGCCGAAGCCTTCGTGACGTCAGCGACTGAGCGGCGCGCGCCAGATTGGAACGTAAGCCTGCTCTTGTATTAAGGGGGCTAGTTCTGCTTCCGGCCGCGTTCGCAACGTGCAGGTGTGCTAAGGGCGATGGGCCCAGACCCCTGTGCGCTTAGGTTTAGACCGGCGTGCTGACCTCTCTGTTAGCCAAGGTGGGGCTGCGACGTGTTGATCTTCTGCGGCCGGGCATGACCCAGAAAAGTGTGTCCGGCCAAATGGGATCAAGCGTGTTAGATTATGTGGTGCACCCCTGCAGGGAAGTTAATCTATTCAAATAGCCATGATCTTCGGTAACAGGACGACTTGGAGTTGTACCTTGACCTTATGACAACTAGAACCGGATACTTAATAAAACACACCCTTCCAAGTGCCAGATATAACACGGTGATCGCTCTCTAACAGGCAATGAGGAGGGATCGCCGGGTAGGATTATGCTATGCGATGCTACTTGGAGGACTTCACCTACTCTCTTCTACATGTCTGCAAGACGGAGGCTGCCGGCGTAGTCTTGACGTGATTAGTTATCCCCCTCTTATTCTGGCATTCTGCAGTTCAGTCCACTGATATGGCCCTTTACACATATATCCATGCATATGTAGTGTAGCTCCTTGCTTGCGAGTTCTTTGGATGAGTACTCACAGTTGCCTTGTTCCCCCTTGTTTTCCCTATCTCTATCCGATTGCTACGTACTGCATTTGAGCCCAGAGCTGTGACGCCACCGCCGATGATTTACTACTACACCGGAGGTGCCTACTACTACGTGCAGCCACGACGACGACCGAGAGTAGTTAGGAGGATCCCGTGTGAGGCCTGCGCCTCTTCGATATGTATCCCGGTTTGTGCTAGCCTTCTTAAGGCAAACTTGTTTAACTTATGTCTGTACTCAGATATTGTTGCTTCCGCTGACTCGTCTATGATCGAGCACTTGTATTCGAGCCCTCGAGGCCCCTGGCTTGTATTATGATGCTTGTATGACTTATTCTTGTTTTAGAGTTGTGTTGTGATATCTTCCCGTGAGTCCCTGATCTTGATCGTACACGTTTGCGTTCATGATTAGTGTACGATTGAATCGGGGGTGTCACAAGTTGGTATCGGAGCCGACTGCCTGTAGGAATCCCCCTTCTATACTCCTTGGCCGAAGTCGAGTCTAGTCAATACAAAACTTTTACTAACATGGCTATGTGTCTTACGGGCACACGTCGCCATTGGGTGGTAGTAGGATCTTTTATTCCTCGACCTATACTCTGGGACTCTGACATCTCTTCTATTCGGGTTAAACGATTTTACTAACTCTGACTCTAGGTTCTCGATAATACTTTCCCCCGGAGAGCCCCTTATTACAGATGATCGTCTGTTGCACCAGAACAATCCGAAGATAATCTCCGATGTTCTCTTGAGACTTTATGGCATCGCTTTTGCAATTCCCCTCCATCGATAAACCCCTATGGATAACCACGTATACTCGCCATTCATACAATGCTTCCCAGTTGATTTTGTTATTACAAGATACATCGAAATTCTCTCTATTGTTTCAAGAATACTTTGTGCCTACTGCCTTGCAGTTCTTTGCCACATGACTACCCATACGGATAATTCCTCGCTCTTACCGAGTATTCGTCATTCAAAGTTGTTCATGTGTTTCACAAAAATACATTCAAATACTACCCGATCTTCCGAAAATCCTGAGCAGCCTATTGCTCTTGAAATTCTTGCTTACTTGCATTATGGTTAATCACATAAGTCTCGTAATCTTAATGGCATCCCTTGGCATTATCATTTTGAGTCTATTGATTCAACATAAGTGCGAATGCCCGCAATCCTCGGTTGATCCTTTTAAATTATCTTTCTGGCTCAGATGTCATTTTGAACATGAGCTGGATCTCGACCAATCAAATTACCATCGATGGTATCCCTAAGCCTACTCAACTTATCCATCCTTAATCAGAGCGTTTGCTTCTGATCCCTTGATTTGGACATCAGAATTCCTTTGCATTTGAGCTTTGAATTAGTTAGTTGTTTCTGCCTTGGCATTGTTTCTTCCTCTGTATGAGTACCGATGTTTACATCAGTTCCCTTGAGAACCATCGGATCCTTTGTTGGATTTTATCCGACAACGTCCCCCATATTCAATCACTTTGGAAGTTCTTCCCCCGATACATAATGCCTTTGGTAAATTGTATCCTCTGCTTTGACAAACCATGCTCTACTTTCGAGCTGGTGTTAAATACTCCTAAAAGTTTGTGGTATGTCCTAAGAGGCCCCATTGGGTTGGACATATGTTTTTTTTCTAATCTGGGCGAACCCGGAAACTGCTATGGGTCATACTCTACTGGTGTTATGTCAGATAAAATTTCAACAGCACAACTTCGTTAAAGGCGAGGAGTGAATGAAAGGGTATACATTGGAGAAATGGGAGTCGACCTTGAACTTTGTGTTCATGCCCATGGAAACGATGTAGATCTTATCATTAAACCTTCTCTTAAATTAATTATTCTCTAGGTATAAGTTCATCTTATATTTGGGATCTGGCCTTTTGCATCATGGTTCCGACCATGTTCTCCTTTAAATACCATTTCTCGTACAAGTTTAAGAACTTGTCTTCTACAGATCAATACCCTAGCCCAACCTCTACTTGTTCTGTCGTCGAGTATTACCCCCCGGGTATCTCGAGATTATCTTGGAACTGCATAACTTCTTATGAGTTCTTCATCAAGTACTACATTCTCACTGACATAATTTTTCATGGACTCTGAGTTATTAAACACTCAAAGACACCAATAACTGAACCGAGTCCGCACTACGGTTCAACAACTTTTAGTAATCTTATTTAAGTATGATTTTGTACCCGATCAAGTCATTCCTAGCCTGATAAACTATATCGTTATCGTGCTATAGTTTAACCGTATGCCACCGGTCCTTATTCTCGAGCACAACTTTCGAATATAAGCTAAGCTTACGTCGATTTCCTCATCATATCATTTCTCCTTGAACAACGAGCTTGGTTTCGAGTTTGTGTCGTACCCTTGGTTCCAATAACTTTTGCTTCACCATTCATTTGACTTGATGTCATCGCCGATCGATTACATCTTGAAATCCCTCGACAAAGTGTGTCGTGATGATCATCAACATTCTGAGCTCTTCCAAACTATCTATTGAATTCTTGATGGGAAATACCATCCTTGCCCCTCGATGGTTTGTATTATCATCGGCAACGTTAATGCCCTCCCTCCAACACAAACCTGCTCATGTTTTGTGTATTACCTTGAGTTCCTTCCTACCCAGCTTGTGTTATGTTCTACTTTGGAATATTACCATCTTTTATGTCAAGGATGTCGGGAATTTCACCACCTCTTAAGAATTCTTGGTATGGTGATACTTCTCACCATCACCATTCTTTCTTGGGTCCTCGTGTTGATTCCAACCGGGGTACCAACAAGTGAGCGGTGCTGTTTGGATTCTGCCCTTCTAGCAAGCCTCTTGCTTTGAAGTTAATGGTCGATCGTTCATTCTTAGACTATTGATTATTGAATCGCCATTCCGACGTTGGTCATGCAACCCAGACCATATTCGGGTGCACCTTGCTGTTAATTGTGTATGTTTTCCTCGAGCATACATCATTATACCGTTTGATCTGACAAATGTTATCTCCTTGTTCACATAATTGTGGAAATCCATCTTTGTTAATCTCGATAAATTGCCGCTGATTCCATTAGCCACCCCCCTCATCCTCTCCTTGGGTTAATGATGATGAATCCCTTGTATATCCAAGTCCGACCTTTGCTTGAAGACCATGTCAATGCTATCTCGAAGCATGTCCGTGATACTCCGATTTTCAACAAGAACATTTAAAGCCCAATGCTAAATGTTTATTTATCAATTATCCAAACACCGTTGTATGGGTAATGTCATGAAATTTCTCTCCCCTACCTAAAAGAGTTTACTACATTATATCCTGTCATGGATATCATGCTCTGCTCGTCCTTCCGAAGGTTATACCTTTGAAATATGTGTTTAAACACATTTTCCTTTCCATTGTTTTGTTTAATCTGATAATCATATTTTTATTTCCATTAGTTGGGTTAACATTTCTTGTGATCTATATGATCTAAGCAGTAATATTCTCCTGCTTATGTAAACACCTCGGTGTACAACTCTGTCAGTAAGACCCTGTTACTATTGTTGATGACATTCCGGTAGCAACCGATGGACGAGAACTTTGCCTATTGGTCCGCCTCGTTTCGACGAGCAGGAAAATGGTTCTCTTCGTCCCTCACCCTTGGTACCAACGTTGATGCCGACATAACTGGCATGGTACTCTCTGACAAGCCTTGCTATCATGACCATGCAAGATGTCACTGCTCCTATTAAAAAAACACACACACCTGGTGGGCCCATAACCCACAGTTCCACAGGATCGAAACCTGACTCTCCTGTACACCACTTGTTCCCAAGGTTATTCCTTGTGCGTGGCCTCGTATGTAATTCACGGGCCACCGTCCCAAGTGATTTATTCTGGTATCAGACGCAATACTCAATCTCGTTGCTCTGGACCCGTTTTGCATGCTGTTTCAGACATCGAACGATTGCCTATCCGTTTGAAACTTCTCATGGTACCTTCTTACTTTGCTCTCGATAACTTCTTAAGTTTCAATTCGAGAGATACTTATGCTTCTCCCCTTGAGTTAACAGTCCGATGATCAAGTTCGTTAGAATCCGGCCTTATAGAGTCCCCCTCCCCCTTATCCTTTCGTAAGTCCGGTGAAGCTCCTGAAGGAAGGACAAAAATTTCATCATGGTGCATTGAGGCATGGGAGGGAAGACATCAATGCTATGAATCGACCTCTTCGAGGAGAGCAACCAGAGATGAGAAGATCCGTTAGACTTCGTAACCAGAACTTCCCCCTTACACCCCTCTTAAATCTCGGGACGAGATTTCTTGTAGTGGAGGAGAATTGTGACGCCCGGATAGTTACGCTACAGTAATCCTCCACTAATGATGCCATGTCACCTCGATTACTGTGGTTAATCTCGCATTAGTTCGAAACCGATTTGAATTCAATTTAAAAATCAGGCAAACAACAAAAGTTTTCAAAAATTAAAACTAAAATGTTCGGGTTGTGTCAAATAAATATTATGTAATAATGTTGGAGAAACCAACATTTCTTATAATAATTTAATGCACTAGAACAACCAAAACAGAGGACATAATAATTAAATTAATGCCTTTTATAAAGTTACATTTATATAACTAATTTAGTAGTGTGCCAAAATAATTGTGGCGATGAGACCAATTAGTAATACTAATTTAGTTGCTCACTTCGTATTTTATAAAACAAGAATTAAATGAAGCTTTAAAAGAAAACAGTAAAGAAAAAATAATAAAAACAGAAAACAAAACAATACGAAAAAAAAGGAAAGAGAGGGAACCCCTCCTCTCTGGACTGCGGCCCACCGGCCACTAGGTCACTGGCCGCCCAACCGGCCACCCACTCCCCCATTAACCCCACGGTCCACCCGACCGAAACCCTAGCCGCACCCCACATTCCCCCCACGATCCCCCCAATCTCTTTCCCCTTCCCCGCGTGGATCTGGATCGGGGGCGCTCGCCCCCGAAAACGGTGCCCCGACCCCATCGCCTCATCGCCTCGCGGACGCAGCCCGGAGCCCGCGTCGCCGCCGTGGGACCCCGCCCGGAGCTACATCGCCGTCGCCTCGTCGTCCTTGCCGGATCTCCCTCGTCGGACCTCCCCGAACTCTGTCGAGCCCGCTGCCCGAAATCCCTACTGCCATCGTGAGCCCCTCCTCTCCTCTCTCTCCCTCGCCCGGCCGCGTCCCCGCCTGACCTCACGGCGCCGCACCACGCCGGCCGCCCCGTGCCCTCGACGCCTCCGCCCGCGCCTCCCCCGTCCGGCCTCAAGACGCGCCCCGGCCGCGCTCACGGTGGCCCGCGCTCACCGTGGCCTCGCCCCCCACCGTTGCCTCACTCCCGCGCAGGTTCCCTCTCCCCTCTGTCCCCTTGAGCACCATCGCTGTCGTCGCTGCCCCGTCGACGGTGCCCTCACCTCCGTCCCCTGCTCCCCTTGGCGCTCACCCCTGACCCGCCTCCTCTCTGACACGGCCAGCCTGCCCACGGCCAGCGCCCCCCCAGCGCTCCTCCCCGCGGCAGCCTCTCCACAGGCCACGGCCAGCGCGCCCAGCTCCGGCCATGACCTCGCCGTGGTCACCGCTCCCCTGATCCGGCCCCTGCAGGGTCCACCCATCTGGGATGCGCTCGTTAGCCCGTTAGCTCACACCCGCTATGGCCCCCTGGGGTCAATGACAGGAGGGCCCCGCCTCCAGAATGTTAAAAAAAGATAAAAATACATAATTAAAAATAACAATAAATTAATTAATTACTTAATTAATTAACTTAATTTAAGCATAATTAGTTAACCTAATCACCTATTTAATTAACTAAACCAATTTAGTTAACCAAGCCTATGACATATAGGACCCACGCGTCAGTTTGACCAAGTCAACTGACTGTTGACCGGTGACGTCATGCTGATGTCATGATGACGTCATGAACTGAATTTTTAATTAAATAAATTCTGTTAATTCCAAAATGTTTAACAAACTTTAAAATTTAATATAAAATAATCCGTAACTCGGATGGAAAAACTTTGTACATGAAAGTTGCTCAGAATGACGAGACGAATCCGGTTACACAACCCGTTCGTTCGCCGCACACCCCTAACATATCAAACTCGCAACTTTCCCCCTCCGGCTCCTCTGCCCGAAAACGCGAAACACCGGGGATAGTTTCTCGGATGTTTCCCCCCCCCCCCCTTCACCGGTATCACCTCATACCGCGTTAGGGCACGCCTCGCATCACACATTGCTTTGCCATGCATCGTTATGCATCTGTTTGCATTGTATTCATTATTTCTTCCCCCTCTTCTCTCCGGTAGACTACGAGACCGACGCTGATGCTGCCCAGTTCGACTACGGAGTTGACGACCCCTCCTTCTTGCCAGAGCAACCAGGCAAGCCCCCCCTTTGATCACCAGATATCGATATTCTTCTCTATACTGCTTGCATTAGAGTAGTGTAGCATGTTACTGCTTTCCGTTATACCTATCACGATGCATAGCATGTCCTTGCTACTCTTGTTGTTACCTTTACCGCAATCCTACATGCTTAGTATAGGATGCTAGTATTCCATCTGTGGCCCTACTTTCTTGTCCGCTTTCTTTGTGCTATACTATCGGGCCGTGATCACTCGGGAGGTGATCACGGGTATACTTATACTTATACATGATACATGTGGTGATTAAAGACGGGTCGGCTCGTAGGAGTACCCATGAGTGGATCTTTGTGGCGGAGTGAGGCAGGTTGAGACCGCCTAGGAGAGAGGTGGGCCTGGCCCTGTTCGGCGTTCGCGGATACTTAACACGCTTAACGAGTTCTTGGTATTTGATCTGAGTCTGGCCATTTGGTCTATACGCACTAACCAACTATGTGGGAAAAATATGGGCACTCGACTTCGTGGTATCAGCCGAAGCCTTCGTGACGTCAGCGACTGAGTGGCGCGCGCCGGATTGGAACGTAAGCCTGCTCTTGTATTAAGGGGGCTAGTTCTGCCCGGCCGCGTTCGCAACGTGCAGGTGTGGTAAGGGCGATGGGCCCAGACCCCTGTGCGCTTAGGTTTAGACCGGCGTGCTGACCTCTCTGTTGGCCTAGGTGGGGCTGCGACGTGTTGATCTTCCGCGGTCGGGCATGACCCAGAAAAGTGTGTCCCGCCAAATGGGATCAAGCGTGTTGGGTTATGTGGTGCACCCCTGCAGGGAAGTTAATCTATTCAATAGTCGTGATCTTGATGTGCAGGCGACTTGGAGTTGTACCTTGACCTTATGACAACTAGAACTGGATACTTAATAAAACACATCCTTCCAAGTGCGGATATAACCCGGTGATCGCTCTCTAACAGGGCAATGAGGAGGGATCGCGGGTAGGATTATGCTATGCGATGCTACTTGGAGGACTTGATCTACTCTCTTCTACATCTTTGCCAGAAGACCGGAGGCTGCCGGAGCGTGGTCTTTGACAGATTAGTTATCCCCTCTTATTACGGCATTCTGCAGTTCAGTCCACTGATATGGCCCTTTACACATATATCCATGCATATGTAGTGTAGCTCCTTGCTTGCGAGTACTTTGGATGAGTACTCACGGTTGCCTTGTTCCCCCATTTTTCCCTATCTCTATCCGATTGCTGCGACCAGACGACGGAGCCCAGAAGCCAGACGCCATCGTCGATGACAACTACTACACCGGAGGTGCCTACCACTACGTGCAGCCCGCTGACGACGACCGGGAGTAGTTAGGACGATCCCAGGCAGGAGGCCTGCGCCTCTTTCGATTTGTATCCCGGTTTATGCTAGCCTTCTTAAGGCGAACTTGTTTAACTTATGTATGTACTCAGATATTGTTGCTTCCGCTGACTCGTCTATGATTGAGCTCTTGTATTCGAGCCCTCGAGGCCCCTGGCTTGTATTATGATGCTTGTATGACTTATTCATGTTTTAGAGTTGTGTTGTGATATCTTCCCGTGAGTCCCTGATCTTGATCGTACACGTTTGCGTGCATGATTAGTGTACGATTGAATCGGGGGCGTCACAGAAATAAACTTTATTTTCTGTTTGGGAACCACCTATAATGCCTATAGCATGGGAGATATTGAAAACTCTCGGCCGTGACGTTGACAGGAAAAGCATGCCTCTCAAAATAATTTTATCTCTCTATTTTAAACCTTGAGCTCTAGCACCTCTGCAAATCTCTGCTTCCCTCTGTGAAGGGCCTATCTATTTTACTTATATGCAATTTTTTATTTTTATTTTTACTCTTCATCTTCTCTTATAAAGCACCAACTTGAGAGCACTATTGTCATTCTTGTGCATTGGGTGCAGTTAATATTGAGTGTGTTTCATGAATGGATCAATCACTGAGCATAATGGGCTAGGGATAACTTTCTTTAACTTTGATATTTTGAAAGACATGGTTGCTTGTTGGTATACTTGAGTATTTATATTTTCATGTCAAATTATAGACTATTTCTTTGAATCACTCAAGTTCAAATATCCATGCCATGAATAAAAGATTATATGATGAATATGATAGGTATAATTCCACATCAAAAATACCGTTTTCAATTGCGACTTTATCATGATGAGTTTTATGAGAAAGAGTTGTTGTTATGATGCTAGGAGAAGTGATTGAAATTATCATTGATCAAACTTATTTATGAGGACAAGTAGGAATTAAGCTTGGGGATGCTGATATGTCTCAAACGCATCTATAATTTTTGTAGTATCCATGCCATGTTTACAACAATTCTATATGGTTTTGGTATGTTTTAAATGTAACTAACCTAGACTGATGCTGTTTTCAGCAGAACTACCGTGGTGTTATTTTTTGTGCAGAAATAAAAGTTCTCGGAATGGGCTGAAACTTTTTGATGATTTTTTGGAACAAAAGAGACCCCGAAGCTTTGTGGGAAGGCCAGAAGAACCACGATGGCCCCACAAGCCACCAGGGCGCGCCCAGGGGGGTAATGGTGCCATGATGGCTTATGGGCCCATCTTAGCATGAGACCAATGTCAAAAAATCCTATAAACAAAGAAACCACTAGAAATAACCTTAGAACTTCAAATCCACCGCCGAAATCCTATGTACGAAAGAGATCCATCTGGAGCCCTGTACCAGCACCGTGCCGGAGGGGGAAATCATCACCGGAGGCCATCTTCATCATCCTGGCAGCCACCATGATGAGGAGGGAGTAGTTCACCCTTGAGGCTAGGGGTATGTACAAGTAGCGATGTGTTTGATCTCTCTCTCTCTCTCTCTCTCTCTCTCGTGTTCTTGATTTGGCACGATCTTTATGTACCATGAGCTTTATTAATATAGTTGGATTGTTTGGTGTCTCTCTCTATATTATATATATATATATATATATATATATATATATATATATATATATATATATATATATATTTGTGATTAATTGAGTTTTAACTTTTAGTCTCATTATTATCGGATTGAATACTTTTATGGATTTGAGAACTTGATGTATGTCTTGCATATGAATACCCATGGTGACAATGGGGTATTATATTGATTCACTTGATGAATGTTTTGGCACTCAACTCGTGGATTGCCGAAGTGACATTGGGGTAATCTATGCGTGAGGGTTGATGCACATTTTTGTCCTACTTTCTTGATAGAAATCTTGGGGCACTCTTTGTACTTCTTTGTGTTGGACTGAATGTTATGAATCTAAAGTTGTTTGATGCATATCGAATAATCAGCTCATGGATACATGTGGTGACATTAGAGTTGGTTGATGTGTATAATATGGTGTTATTTTAGTACTAACTCTAGGGTTGTTTGTGACACTTATAGGAATAGCTCAATGATTGATCGGAAAGGATAGCTTTGAGATGGTTTCATACCCTCCAAACAATTTTGTCTTATGTTCTCCGCTAGATAAGAACTTTGGACTGAATCTTTGTCGCACGTTGAGGGATTGGTATATGATTCAATTATGTTAGCACTATTGAGAGATTGCACTAGTGAAAGTATAAACCCTAGGCCTTGTTTCCAAGCATTGCAATACCGTTTGTGCTCCATTTTATCAGTTGCTACCTTGTTGTTTTATTTATTTTCATATTACAAAAACATATATCTACTATCCATAATACACTTGTATCACCATCTCTTCGCCGAACTAGTGCACTTATACAATTTGTCATTGTATTGGATGTGGTGGGGACACAAGAGATTTCGTGTAGTTGCTTGCAGGGTTGTTTGAGAGAGACTATCTTCATCCTACGCCTCCCACAGATTGATAAACCTTAGGTTGGTTGGATCGTGAAGAAGTTCGACTACATCAACCGCGTTAATAAACGCTTCCACTTACGGTCTACGAGGGTACGTAGACACACTCTCCCCTCTTGTTGTTATGCATCTCCATGGATAGATCTTGCGCGTGCGTAGATTTTTTTGGTTTCCATTCAATGTTCCCCAACATTTATAGTTCTTGCACATTACATTTATAGTTCTTGCACATTACATTCATAGAAACATACATACTCATGGATCACACAAGTCAATTACATCTCATAATAGTTTAAGAATTTGACATTGTTCAAATTTTACATGTGAATGAAACATTCCTAAAGTACTCTGTTCCGACTAGTCTACCCTTCTTTCCTTGTCTCTTAACAAGCTAGAGAGAGGACATAAAACTAATTCAGAAGATTTATAAACTACTCAAGGTTTCTGAGTAGTCTACCCGTCAAACCTCTTATTGAAGTAGAGACCACGTGATTGGAAAGAGATGGCGAGAATGATTACATCCTATCTTGTGCAGTGTAACAAAAATATAAATATCCACAAAAAGATTGTCAAGACAATGAAGATGACATATTAATTGGTTTGGTCTTCGTTCTTGTAGTTCAAAGTATCAAACCCAGTTCCAATCCATAGCTAATAAAATAGATCGAGTGTAGGGAGATGTAACCATTAGCTGGTCCCATTTATCTCATACCGAATGGTCGTTGATGTCCACTACACAACTTTATTCTTGTAGACTTGTTGGGCCTCCAAGCGCAGAGTTTTGTAGGACAGTAGCAATTTTCCCTCAAGTGGAAGACCTAAGGTTTATCAATCTGTGGGAGGCCTAGGATGAAGATAGTCTCTCTCCAACAACCCTGCAAGAAAATACAAGAAACCTCTTGTCCCCAACACACCCAATACAATGGCAAATTGTATAGGTCCACTAGTTCGGCGAAGAGATGGTGATACAAGTGTATTATGGATAGTAGATATATGTTTTTGTAATATGAAAATAAATAAAACAACAAGGTAGCAACTGATAAAATGGAGCACAAACGGTATTGCAATGCTTGGAAACAAGGCCTAGGGTTTATACTTTCACTAGTGCAATCTCTCAATAGTGCTAACATAATTGAATCATATAACAATCCCTCAACGTGCGACAAAGATTCAGTCCAAAGTTCTTATCTAGCGGAGAACATAAGACAAAATTGTTTGGAGGGTATGAAACATCTCAAAGCTATCCTTTCCGATCAATCATTGAGCTATTCCTATAAGTGTCACAAACAACCCTAGAGTTAGTACTAAAATAACACCATATTATACATATCAACCAACTCTAATGTCACCACATGTATCCATGAGCTGATTATTCGATATGCATCAAACAACTTTAGATTCATAACATTCAGTCCAACACAAAGAAGTACAAAGAGTGCCCCAAGATTTCTATCGGAGAAAGTAGGACAAAAATGTGCATCAACCCCTACGCATAGATTACCCCAATGTCACCTCGGCAATCCGCGAGTTGAGTGCCAAAACATTCATCAAGTGAATCAATATAATACCCCATTGTCACCATGGGTATTCATATGCAAGACATACATCAAGTGTTCTCAAATCCATAAAAGTATTCAGTCCGTTAATAATGAACCTCAAAGGTAAAACTCAATTCATCACAACAAGATATATATATATAATATATATATAGAGAGAGAGACACCAAACAATCCAACTATATTAACAAAGCTCATGGTACATAAAGATCGTGCCAAATCAAGAACACGAGAGAGAGAGAGAGAGAGAGATCAAACACATAGCTACTTGTACATACCCCTAGCCTCAAGGGTGAACTACTCCCTCCTCATCATGGTGGCCGCCGGGATGATGAAGATGGCCTCCGGTGATGATTTCCCCCTCCGGCAGGGTGCTGGTATAGGGCTCCAGATGGGATATCCTTCATACATAGGATTTCGGCGGTGGAGTCGAAGTTCTAGGGTTATTTCTAGTGGTTTCTTTGTTTATAGGATTTTTTGACATCGGTCTCATGCTAAGATGGGCCCATAAGCCATCATAGCTGTACGTTTGGTATAATGCTTCCACTTGTAGTTGCTTGCCAAACGTATGGCACCTCCGCGTTCAGCACATGTTCAGCTCGGTGACGTCCTCGCCTTCTTGATCCAGCAAGATGGGCGAAGTAGTAGATGAGTTCCGAAAGCACGATGGCGTGGTGATGGTGGTGGTGATGCTATCTCCACAGGGCTTCGCCTAAGCACTCAAAAAATATGACCGAGTGACAAAACTGTGGAGAGGGGCGCTGATACGACTCCAACGTATCTATAATTTTTGCTTGTTCCATGATGTTAGATTATCATTCTTGGATGTTTTACAATCATTTTATAGCAACTTTATATCATTTTTTGGGACTAACCTATTGACATAGTTCCCAGTGCCAGTTGTTGTTTTTCCTTGTTTTTTACTTCGCAGAAAATCAATACCAAACGGAGTCCAAACATAGCGAAACTTATTGGAGATGACCATAAGACACAAGTTGGGCCAAGGACGTACCAGAGGGGGCTCTGAGGGGAGCACAACCCACCTGGGCGCGCTTGGGGGCCCAGGCATGCCCTGGTAGGTTGTGCCCACCTCGGCCGCCTCCCGCGCCGCCTCTTTTCTCTATAAAGACCCCAATATTCCAAAAACCATAGGGGAGTCAACGAAACACAATTCCAGCCGCCGCAAGTTCCAGAAACCACATATCCAATCTAGACACCATCAAGGAGGGGTTCATCATCCTCATTGGTGCCTCAATGTAGACCTACGGGTTCTGTAGTTAGTAGCTAGATGGCTTCCTCTCTCTCTCTCTCTTGATTCTTAATACAATGGTCTCTTGGAGATCTATTTGATGTAACTCTTATTGCAGTGTGTTTGTTGGGATCCGATGAACTTTGAGTTTATGATCAGATCTATTTTTTATCCATGAAATTTATTTGAGTTTCTTTTATATATTATATGCAAGATTTATTATAGCCTCGTATTTCTTCTTTGAATCTTTGGTTTAGTTAGGCCGACTAGATCGATTTTTCTTGCCATGGGAAGAGGTGCTTTGTGATGGTTTCGATCTTACGATGCTCAATCCTAGTGACAGAAGGGGAAATGACACGTATGTATCGTTGCTATTAAGGATAACAAGATGGGGTCTATTCCTACATGAATAGATCTTGTCTACATCATGTCATCGTTCTTATTGCATTACTCCGTTTTTCCATGAACTTAATACACTACATGCATGCTGGATAGCGGTCGATGCGTGGAGTAATAGTAGTAGATGCAGGCAGGAGTCGGTCTACTAATATTGGACGTGATGCCTATATAATGATCATTTCCTAGATATCTTCATGATTGTTTGAAGTTCTATCAATTTTCCAATAGTAATTTGTTTACCCGCCATATGCTATTTTTCTCGAGAGAAGCCACTAGTGAAATCTACGGCCCCCGGGTCTCTTCTTTATCATATTTGCCTTTGAGATCTATTTGTATTTGCCTTTATTTTTAGATCTATTAATCCAAAATCCCAAAAATACCTTGCTGCAATTTATTGTTATTTACTTTATCTCGCGTTCCCGCGAGATCTATTTATCCAATCTACTACAATTTTATCTATCTTTTTACCCGGGAGGGATTGACAACCACTCTTTTACGTCGGGTTGCAAGTATTTATTCTTTGTGTGCAGGTACCGTTTACGTAGGGTTGCGTGGTTCTCCTAGTGGTTCGATAACCTTGGTCTCGTCACTGAGGGAAATACCTACCGTGGTTGTGTTGCATCATCCCTTCCCCTTTGGGGAAATACCGACGTAGTTCAAGCCACATCAAAAGGAATTTTTGGCGCCGTTTCCGAGGAGGATCAAGTCAAGATAGTCTCCCGTCAACAAGCAAATTTCTGGCGTCGTTGCCGGGGAGACATCGTCAACATCTACCAGGTTCCTAATCACAAATCTCATCTCCTTGCATTTTACATTATTTGACATTTGCCTCTCGTTTTCATCTCCCCCACTTCACAAAAAAATTGTCATTTTATTCGCCCTCTTTTTCGTTCGCAGTTTCCTCGTCAGGTCTGTTTTTGTTTACAATTTTGTTTGTCACTTTTTGTTGTTATGGATAGTTCTTCCTCTATCACGTGCACTCCCGAGAACGAGGTTCTTAATTTTAAACACATGGGAGGTGAGAATTTAAAAGATGGTTGGTATAGGATTTGCAATGCTCATAATAGATCTATTCGTAAGAAATCTACCATTGTTCTT
This sequence comes from Aegilops bicornis, assembly GCA_021605145.1. NCBI lineage: Eukaryota > Viridiplantae > Streptophyta > Magnoliopsida > Poales > Poaceae > Aegilops > Aegilops bicornis. The sequence goes on along the minus strand of CM038675.1, from coordinate 199,315,536 downwards.
CTTCGTTGTTTTTATGTGGGCATCACAACTTGGTATAGATTCGTACTTGATATGATTACCGGTGGGAATTTCTTGATGTGTCCTTCTCTAGATGCTTCTAATGCTATGGGGAATTTAGTGGGTTCACCACCTCTTTTGGTAAATGAAACAACTTTAACTCTCGAACATGTTATGGAGAGGTTAGATGCTATTGAAAAGAAAATGCTCACTGAAGAAAAAATTGAAAAATTAGATAAAGGATGCACAATGTTGCTAATAGAATCGGGTCAAAAGCGGGATATGCTCTTCAAGTACTAAAATAAAAAGAACCCGCATTCAACGAAAGAATAGAGGAGTCCCGCTAGAATTGAAATTTTTAGTAACTTAAGCACTGGTTTTTCCTCCGCTAAAACTATTGAAAAAACTCCGGTAAAAATTGGCAAGATTACTCAAGTCACTAAAAATAAGGGAGCGACTTCTAATAGTAACAAAGCAGATCTTAAGATGATTAGTATTCACCCAGATTTTGTTGAAGTTATAAGAGACCCTACATGCAAGAATGAATTCCTCAAACTTGTTCCTAGGAGTATTGTTATTGAAAATTTGTATGCTAAATCCTTAAAGAATTATAAGTGCTTGATTGAGGAGTTGGGAAATAAAGATGACAACACTTAGATCTTTGCATTATGCCTAGCTAGGGGCTTAAAAAGGATAGCGCTTGTCGGGAGGCAACCAAATGAATAAAATTTATTTTTGTCTTTTTCTTTCTGTTCTTGAGTGTTTGCTCAGTTATGCTACTGTTATGATTGTGTTTTTTATGTTTTAATTAGTGTTTGTGCCAAGCAAAGCCTTTAGGATCATGTTGGGTGATAGTTGCTTTGATCTTGTTGAAAAACAGAAACTTTGTGCGTCAGTCGCAGAAATTTTTAAAATCGCAGAAGTGTGATAAAATTATGAATTTTTTCACAGGATTGATATACAAGTTGCCCACATTTTCCTAATTTTCAGAATTTTCGCAGTTACATAAGTATACGAAGTTTTCAGGTTGCTACGACTGATCTGTTTTTGACAGATTCTGTTTTCTTTGCGTTGTGTGCTTATTTTGATGAAACTATGGTTTGTATTGGAGGGTATAAGCTATATAGTAATGTTGGAATACAGTTGATATAATGCAAAAATAAAATAAGAATGTGTTTGCAACAGTACTTAGAGTAGTGATTTGCTTTGTTATAATAACGGATCTCACGAAGGTTTTGTTGAGTTTTGTGTGATTGAAGTTTTCATGTTTTGGGTGAGATCACGATGGATGAAGGAATAAGGAATAAGAGAAGCAAGCAACTAAGCTTGGGGATGCCCGAGTGGCATCCCCTCTTTCTTCTAACGACCATCGGTATTTTGCTTGGAGCTATATTTTTATTCGTCACATATCATGAGTTTTGCTTGGAGCATCTTGTATGATATGAGTCTTTGCTTGTTTTGCTTTTTATTTTTTTTCATCTATCCTTGCTGGACACACCTATTTGAGAGAGCCAAAATTATTCTATGACTTGTTATAATTGCTCTCTATGCTTCACTTAAATCTTTTTGAGCTATGGAATTGCTCTAGTGCTTCACTTATATATTTTTTAGCACGGTGTGCTTTAATATTTTTAAAGAAATGCTCTCATGCTTCACTTAGATTTATTTGAGAGTTAGTGAATTTTTTAGAAATTCTCTCATGCTTCACTTAAATTATTTTGAGAGAAGAAACTTTTTATGCTCATGTTCTTCACTTAGATTTGTTTGAGCTATCAAAAGCAACTTATGAAATTAGTCCCAAAGTGATAGATATTCAAGAGGGATATAATAAAAACTTTCATGAAGATCATTGGACCAAATAAACTTGATTCTTTGTAATAGTTTGCGATATGATGATACAATCTGTGAGTCATGTTGGTGAGTAATTATGCTTCAGTAAGAATATTGATGTTAAGGTTTGTGATTCCCTATGCAAGGACGAAAGTCAATAGTTATGCAATGAAATTACATCCTACTTATTGTGCATTATTCTGTGTTAGTTATGCTTAATGCTCGCTTATTATGAGATTTTTTGTTTCTTGGTTGGATGCTTCTCAATCTTTTGCTAGCCTTCACTTGTACTAAGTGGGGTTACTACTTGTGCATCCAAAATCCTTAAACCTGTTTTGCCATATGAGTCCACTATACCTACCTATATGCAGCATTCTTTTGCCGTTCTAAGCAAATTTGTATGTGTCATCTCTAATCTTCAAAATAAATTTCCTTTTTGTGTGCTCGTACCACTCATGAAACGGTAGGGGTGGCTGATATTTTTTCATGCTAGATGTGTTATTCTCAAGATGAGTGTTTATTCACTTTTCGTTGCACGAGAGTACGACAAAGGTATTAGGGATGCCCAGTCCCGAAATGAAAAAATGAATTTACTTTATGTTGTCAAATAATAAATTCCTTGGAAAGTGTTGGTATGGATGGCACTCGTGGATTCGGTTAGCCGTGGAATGTGAAAGTATGGTGGAAAAAGGAATAAACTTTATTTTCTGTTTGGGAACCACCTATGATATATCTAGCATGGAAAGTATTGGGAACTACTCGATCGTTTTTGTTGACAGGAAAAGCATGCCACCCAAAATGTTTTATCTCTATCTTTTTTGCTTTGAGCTCTGGCACCTCTACAAATCCCTACTTGCCTCTGCGAGGGGCCTTTCTATTTACTTTATGCAATTTTTAATTATTTTTTGAGTCTCCATCTTCTCTTATAAAGCACCAACTAAGGGGCACTATGATCGTACTTGAGCATTGGGTGTAGCTAATATACGAGTGTGTTTAATGAATGGATCAATGATTGAGCATAATGGGCTAGGGATAACTTGCTTTAGTGTTGATATTTTGAAAGACATGGTTGCTTGTTGATATGCTTGGGTATTGAAGTCTTCCTGTCAAAACTAGACTATTGCTTTGAATCATATAAAAGTCCAAATGTCCATGCTACAAACATAAGAATATGTGATGAACATGTTAGGCACATTCCACATCAAAAATTATGTTTTTATCATGTACCTACTCGAGGACGAACAGGAATTAAGCTTGGGGATGTTGATACGTCTCCAACGTATCTATAATTTTTGCTCGTTCCATGCTGTTATATTATCATTCTTGGATGTTTTACAATCATTTTATAGCAACTTTATATCATTTTTTGGGACTAACCTATTGACATAGTGCCCAGTGCCAGTTGATGTTTTTTCCTTGTTTTTTACTTCGCAGAAAATAAATACCAAACGGAGTCCAAACGCAGCGAGACTTTTTGGAGATTTTTTTTGGACCAGAAGACACAAGTTGGGACAAGGAAGTACCAGACGGGGGCTCCGAGGGGAGCATAACCCACCTGGGCGTGCCTGGGGGCCCAGACGCGCCTTTGTGGGTTGTGCCCACCTCGGCCGTCTCCCGCACCACCTCTTTGCTCAATAAATACCCCAATATTTCAAAAACCCTAGGGGAGTCGACGAAACACAATTCCAGCCGCCGCAAGTTCCAGAAACCTCAGATCCAATCTAGACACCATCACGGAGGGGTTCATCATCCTCATTGGTGCCTCTCCGATGATACATGAGTAGTTCATTGTAGACCTATAGGTCCGTAGTTAGTAGCTAGATGGTTTTCTCTCTCTCACACTCTCTTGATTCTCAATACAATGGTCTCTTGGAGATCTATTTGATGTAACTCTTTTTGTAGTGTGTTTGTTGGGATCCGATGAACTTGAGTTTATGATCAGATCTATTTTTTATCCGTGAAAGTTATTTGAGTTTCTTTGATCTCTTATATGAATGATTGCTTATAGCCTCGTATTTCTTCTTCGAATCTTTGGTTTAGTTCGGCCGACTAGATCGATTTTCTTGCCATGGGAAGAGGTGCTTTATGATGGGTTCGATCTTATGGTGCTCAATACCAGTGACAGAAGGGGAAATGACACGTATGTATCGTTGCTATTAAGGATAACAAGATGGGGTCTATTCCTACATGAATAGATCTTGTCTACAACATGTCATCGTTCTTACTGCATTACTCCGTTTTTCCATGAACTTAATACACTAGATGCATGATGGATAGTGGTCGATGTGTGGAGTAATAGTAGCAGATGCAGGCAGGAGTCGGTCTACTAATCTTGAACATGATGATCATTGCCTAGATATCGTCATGATTATTTGAAGTTCTATCAATTGCCCAACAGTAATTTGTTTACCCGCGGTATGCTATTTTTCTCGAGAGAAGCGACTAGTGAAATCTACGACACCCGGGTATCTTCTTTATCATATTAACTTCAAGATCTATTTTTATTTGCCTTTATTTTCACATCTATTAATCCAAAAATCCAAATATACCTTGCTGCAATTTATTGCTATTTATTTTATCTCGTGTTCCCGCGAGATCTATTTATCCAATCTACTACAGTTTTGTCTATCTTTTTACCCGGGAAGGACTGATTACGCCGGGTTGCAAGTATTTGTTCTTTGTGTGCAGGTACCGTTTACGTAGTGTTGCGTGGTTCTCCTACTGGTTCGATAACCTTGGTCTCATCACTGAGGGAAATAACTACCGTAGATGTGCTGCACTATCACATCCTCTTTGGGGAAATACCGACGTAGTTCAAGCCGCATCAGGTGCCGCACACAGCTAAGAGATTGTCGTGGGCTATGTGTGGCGCCCCCTCCCACATATATATAGGTGGGGGGAGGGCAGGCAGCCAGGAGGCGCCCCATGGGAGGCCGAATCCCCCTTGGGCTCCTGCCCTTGGCTGCCCCCCCCCCCCCTCCTTATCTGGCACACGGGAGGAAGGCAGGGGAGGTGGTGCCCCCCCCCCCCTTCCTTTCTCTCATGTGGTGGGAAAGGCAGGAGGGGCCAACCCTCCCCCTTTCCTTCCCCTAGGGCCGACAGCCAGGGAGAGAGTGTGCCAGCCCCCTTGTGGGCTGGTGTGTGCCTCCCCTTGGCCCATTAGGCCCATAGACCAACTGGGGCCTCACGAAACCCCTTCTGGAGATCCGATGGTTACCCGGTACAACCCGAAACTTTTCTGGTGTCCAAATAACATCGTCCTATATATCAACATTTACCTCCGGACCATTCCGGAGCTCCTCGTCATGTACGTGATCTCATCCGAGACTCCGAACAACATTCGGTCACCAAATCACATAATTCATATAATACTATATCGTCAACGAACGTTAAGCGTGCGGATCCTACGGGTTCAAGAACTATGTAGACATGACCGAGACACCTCTCCGGTCAATAAGCAATAGCGGAACCTGGATGCCCATATTAGTTCCTACATATTCTACGAAGATCTTTATCGGTCGAACCTTGTGACAACGTACGTAATTCCCTCTGTCTGTCGGTATGTTACTTTCCCGAGATTCTATCGTCGGTATCTTCATACCTAGTTCAATCTCGTTACTGGCAAGTCTCTTTACTCGTTCTGTAATACATCATCTTGCAACTAACTCCTTAGTCACTTCGCTCGCAAGCTTCTTGTGATGTGTATTACCGAGAGGGCCCAGAGATACCTCTCCGATACACGGAGTGAAAATTCTCAATCCCGAGTCAGACCAACTCAACTGACACCTTCGGAGATACCTCTAGAGCATCTTTATGATCACCCAGTTACGTTGTGACGTTTGATAGCACATAAGGTATTCCTCCGGTATCCCAGAGTTGCATTATCTCATGGTCAAAGGAACATGTATTTGACAATAAGAAAGCAATAGTAGTAAACTGAACGATCATATGCTATGCTAACGGTTGGGTCTTGTCCATCACATCATTCTCCTAATGATGTGATCCCGTTATCAAATGGCAACTCATATCTATGGTTGGGAAACCTTAACCATCTTTGATCAACAAGCTAGTCTAGTAGAGGCTCACTAGGGACACGGTATTTGTTTATGTATCCACACATGTATTTAAATTTCGGTCAATACAATTCTAGCATGAATAATAAACCTTTATCATGATTAAGGAAATATAATAATAAAAATTTTATTATTTCCTCTAGGGCAAATTTCCACCAGTCTCCCACTTGCACTAGAGTCAATAATCTGGTTCACATCGCCATGTGATTAACACGCAAAGACTTCACTAGAGTCAATAATCTAGTTCACATCGCCATGTGATTAACACCTAAAGAGTTCTAAGGTGGGATCATGTTTTGCTTGTGAGAGAGGTTTTTAGTAAATGGGTCTGCAACATTCAGATCTGTGTGTACTTTGCAAATATATATGTCTACAATGATTTGCATAGAGCTACTCTACCTAATTTCTCCCATGTTCAATACGTATCTAGATTGAGACTCAGAGTCATCTGAATCAGTGTCAAAGCTTGCATCGATGTAACCCTTTACGACGTACTCTTTATCACCTCCATAACCGAGAAACATTTTCTTACTCCTCTTTAGGTACCTAAGGATAATTTTGAACCATGTCCAATGATCCACTCCTGGATCACTATTGTACCCCCTTGCCAGGCTCATGGCAAGGCACACAACATGTCTGATACACAGCATGGCATACTTTATAGAACCTATGGCTAAGGCATAGGGAATGACTTTCATTCTCTCTCTATCTTCTTCCATGGTCGGGCTTTGAGTCTTACTCAACTTCACACCTTGAATACAGGCAAGAACCCTTTCTTTGACTGATCCATTTTAAACTCCTTCAAAACTTTGTCAAGGTATGTGCTTTGTGAAAGTCGTATTAAGTGTCTTGATCTATCTCTATAGATTTTGATGCCCAATATGTAAGTAGCTTCACCGAGGTCTTTCATTGAAAAATTCTTATTCAAGTATCCTTTTATGTTATCCAGAAATTATATATCATTTCCAATCAGCAATATGTCATCCACATATAATATCAGAAATGCTACAGAGCTCCCACTCACTTTCTTGTAAATACAGGCTTCACCATAAGTCTGTATAAAACCATATGCTTTGATCACCTCATCAAAGCATATATTCCAACTCCGAGATTCTTGCACCAGTCCATAGATGGATCGCTGGAGCTTGCACACTTTGTTAGCACCTTTAGTATCGACAAAAACTTTTGGTTGCATCATATACAACTCTTCCCCAAGAAATCCGTTAAGGAATGCAAGTTTTTGACATCCATTTGTCATATTACATAATCATAAAATGCGGCAATTGCTAACATGATTCGGATAGACTTAAGCATCGCTACGGGTGAAAAAAGTCTCATCGTAGTCAACCCCTTGAACTTTTCGAGAACCTTTTGCAACAAGTCGAGCTTTGTAGACAGTGATATTACCGTCAGCGTGCATCTTCCTCTTAAATATCCATTTATTCCCTTATGGCTTGCCGATCATCGGGAAAATCCACCAAAGTCCACACTTTGTTCTCATACATGGATCCTATCTCAGATTTCATGGCCTCAAGCCATTTTTCGGAATTTGGTCTCATCATAGTTTCTTCATAGTTCGTAGGTTCGCTGTTGTCCAACAACATGACTTCCAGGACAGGATTGACGTACCGCTCTGGTGCGGAACATGTTCCCGTTGACCTACGAGGTTAAGTAGTAACTTGATCTGAAGTTTCATGATCATCATCATTTGCTTCCTCTCTCGTCGTTGTAGGCATCACGGGAACGGCTTTCTCTGGTGTACTACTTTCCAATTCGAGAGAAGGTACAACTACCTCATCAAGTTCTACTTTGGAGAGAAACTCCTTCTCTAGAAAGGACCCATTCTTAGTAACAAAGATTTTGTCGTCGGATCTGTAGTAGAAGGTGCACCCAATAGTTTCTTTAGGGTATCCTATGAAGACGCACTTCTCCGATTTGGGTTCGAGCTTATCAGGCTGAAGCCTTTTGACATAAGCGTTGCATCCTCAAACTTTTAAGAAATGACAGCTTAGGTTTCTTGCCAAACCACAGTTTATACGGTGTCATCTCAACGAATTTAGAGGGTGCCCTATTTAACATGAATGCGGTTGTCTCTAATGCATAACCCCAAAACGATAGTGGAAAATCGGTAAGAGACATCATAGAACGCACCATATCTAATAAAGTACGGTTACGACATTCGGACACACCATTACACTGTGGTGTTCGGGGTGGCGTGAGTTGTGAAACAATTCCACATTGTTTTAAATGAAGGCCAAACTCATAACTCAAATATTCGCCTCCGTGATCAGATAGTAGAAACTTTATTTTCTTGTTACGATGATTCTCCATCTCACTCTAAAATTCTTTGAACTTTTCAAATGTTCCAGACTTGTCTGTCGGTATGTTACTTGCCCGAGATTCAATCGTCGGTATCTTCATACCTAGGTCAATCTCGTTACTCGCAAGTCTCTTTACTTGTTCCGTAATATATACATCATCTTGCAACTAACTCCTTAGTCACTTTGCTTGCAAGCTTCTTGTGATGTGTATTACTGATAGGGCCCAGAGATACCTCTCCGATACACGGAGTGACAAATCTCAATCTCAATTCACAACAACTCAACAGACACCTTCAGAGATATCTGTAGAGGATCTTTATGATCACCCAGTTACGTTGTGATGTTTGATAGCACATAAGGTATTCCTCCCTTATCTGAGAGTTGCATGATCTGATGGTCGAAGGAACATGTATTTGACATTAAGAAAGCAGTAGCAGTAAACTGAAAGATCATACGCTATGCTAACGGTTGGGTCTTGTCCATCACATCATTCTCCTAATGAGGTGATCCCGTTATCAAATGACAACTCATGCCTATGGTTAGGAAACCTTAACCATCTTTAATCAACGAGCTAGTCTAGTAGAGACTCACTAGGGACACGGTATTTGTTTATGTATCCACACATGTGTTTAAGTTTCCGATCAATAGAATTCTAGTATAAATAATAAATCTTTATCGTGATTAAGGAAATATAATAATAACCATTTTATTATTGCCTCTAGGACATATTTTCATCAGTAAAAATACACAAAAAATTCTAAAAAGTAAACAGGCAGTTCCGCTATAGAAACTACCTATGATGATAGTATATTGGAGGCGGTTCGAAAACAACCATTTCTCTACGAGTCGGCACATTAGAGGCGGTTACTAACATAAACTGCTTGCGGTTGATTATTTGCGCAGGTGATTCCGGAAAGCGCCTACGATGGGTCGTGTATTAGCGAAATAGGCTTCAATGGAGAACCGTCGCTGGCCCATACACGAAAACCGCTACAAGACGTAGTTCTGTACTAGTGAACGCACTCAGCCCTGCTGAAGTTTCCATCGTTTTCATTACTCGCTTGTTCTTAGTTACTCGCGCACTTCAATTCTTGTATTCACACACACTTGCAATATTTCAACCTTTGCATCATTTTTCTTGGGATCTAAAATAGCTTGCATACACATTACGATAAACCTCTATAAGTTGCAAAAGACCATTTCCTCATCTCTTCTTGTGATTGATACTCTCATTTAAAAACAACTACAATTAAACCATCTGCACTTGTAGGACATCGCCCCATGTTGATCGAAACTTGGAACCATGAAGGTTCTAGGATCACGAAGATCACGGTTGCAAGATCCATGGAGGATCAAGTCCATGAAGGACTATGCCCATAGAGGGTTGCTTCCTCATGTCCCAGGCTAATATTGGTATGCCTATTAGATGGATATACACTAGTAGAAAAACGGCATTAGCGGAGGCGGTTATTTTTGTGTTGGACGTGGGTGAAAATTGGAAACCGCCTATAATCGTTTTCCCAGGCGGTTTGTAATTTCGATAGCTTGTAGTTTGGAAGTACTCGAGGCGGTTTCGTTTCTAGAACTGCCTCCGCTATGAGAGTGGAGTTTCAGCTCGCGGGTGCCTGGGCACCGTATATAAACAGTAAAATAAAATAAAATACACTGGTGGAAAAACAGGCTTTCGTCCAGCCCCATAAGTCGCGAAGCTGTAGGAACCGCGACTAATGGGACCTTTAGTCGCGGTTCTGGAGGTGAACCGCGACCAAAGGCCTGGGCCCAGGGCGCTCGGTGGCCAGTGGCGACGTGAGGTCTTTAGTCGCGGTTTGCCGGGACAACCGCGACTAAAGGCCTTCGGCACCTTTAGTCACGGTTTGCCAGGCCAACCGCAACTAAAGCCCCTCCCCTATATATACCCATCCAGCAGCCAACACTTAGCCATTTGGAGCCATTCTCTTCACAAGTGGGGGGCTATAAATACAAGGCTCCGATTCTCGTCTTTTCCGATTCCGATTCTCGCCTGTTCGTCTCTGCCGCGCCCTCGACGCCGCCCGCCGTCGCCCTCGCCCTCGGCGCCGCCCGCCCTCGCCCTCGCCCTCGGCGCGCCCGCCGTCGCCCTCGCCCACCAGCAGCGCGCCGCCCGGCCCGGCCTCGATCTTGCCGCCTCGCTCGCCCGCCCTCAACGCCGCCGACCGGCCTCCTCGCCCACACAGCGCGCCGCCTACGCTCGCCCGCCCTCGGCGCAACCTGGTAGTGCATCCGCCAAGGCCACCTCCGGCTACTTCACATCTGCGCGCTCTCCAACGCCTCGACCCATTCTTGGGCTCACGCGCGCGGACGCCCGCCCATGACGCATCACCCCTTCCTTGGCTTCTCCAGCGTGCACGCCGGCGGCAAGCGGCGGCGCGTGCCCGGCGGTGGAGGCCGGCAATGGATAAGTGACAGTGATGGCCGGCAATGGATAAGTGGCAGTGGTGGCAGGGGGTTTTCTATAAAAATAAAACAATACAAATTAAACAGAAAACAGGTTTAGGGGTGGGGGGGGGGGCTAAAACCCTAAACCTGTGGCGGCCTTTAGTCGTGGTTGGCCAGAAGAACCGCGACTAAAGGTCCTCCGCCCGACGGCCGCTGGCGCCCGTGGGACGGGCCGTTAGTCGCGGTTCTTAAGCAGCCGCGACTAAAGGTGGGGGGCATTAGTCGCGCTTATTTGGTCGCGGTTGCCCAACCGCGACTAATGGCAGTTGCGAACCGCGACCAAAGGCCTTTTTTCCACCAGTGATAGAAAACAAAATCAAAAAATCTGAAACTTTGCAACATCAAAGATGGGCAAACTTTGTAGGTGCTTGCAAGTTTTTATGCCAACAAACCATGCGAGTAGCTCTACACATGAAAAAGATTTCAATGCTTGAAGTTTTGAGCACTTTTTGCATTGAAATCTGAAACTCATTTGTACACCTTTCTGTACATGATATTTTGACATGAAAACTTGCAAGAACCTACAAAAAACTTAGGCCAATACTGGCGCCGGTGCGCCGGCCGAAAGTTTCGGCCGGTCTGTCCCAGCCACCCGATCTGGCCTCGCGAGACCGTGAGATCGCAGCTCCTCTTCTACCTTTCTCTGACCTTATCCTCGCCTCCAGCACGAACAAAGAGGAGCGAGTCTGTCGTAACCGCCATGGATGCGCGACCAAGAAGCACCGCTGGCTCGCACCGCCCGCCGCATTGTCGCAACCGCCTGCCTCGCCGTCGCCGCTCGCCGTCGTCGCGCGCGAGGTTGCCGTCGTCGCGCGCGAGGTGGTCGTCGTGCCCGAGGTCACCATTGCAGCTCCCCTGACCGATCTGTGGTTGCAGCACCGCGGCACACCGGCGCATCTCCACCGCCATCCGCCGTTGCAGCTCCGCCATCACCGTCGTGCCCCCGTCCCAGCAATCGACTCCATGGGCATGGCTTGCCACCTCGCCATCGCTGCTTGTAGCTCCCGCCATTGATGGTTGTAGCATCCACTGATGAAGGTTGTAGCATCGTCGGCGGCCGCTTCCAGCAAAAGAATGCTAGGGGTTGTTGCTTCACGCCTAGACAGTTGTAGCATCCCCGCACCGCCGGTTCCAGCATCTCCGGCGACCGGTTGTAGCATCCCCATCTGCCACTCGCAGCTCCTCGCACTGCCAGTTCCGCATCACCGACGAACGGTTGTAGCAAAGAGCGACTCCGTTTGTAGCAAAAGGCGACGAGGTTGTAGCAAAAATGCGACGCCGGTGGTCGTGGTTGCATCTTCCTAGTCATGGTCGTAGCCGCCGCCAGCCACAAATGCCGATTGTAGCAAAATTCCTCGCCGGTCGAAGCAAAATCCGATGATGGATGCAGCAAAACTTTGTCACCACCGTCGCGGTTGTAGCTTCACCATGAAATCATTGTAGCAAAAAAACTCGCCGGTCGTAGCAAAATACGGCGAAGTACGTAGCAAAACTTCATCACTGCCGTCGCGGTTGCAGCTTCGCCATGAACCCTTGTAGCAAAATTTGAGTCGGTGGTAGCAAAACTGGACGAGGGTTGTAGCAAAAAAATCATCACGACACACCCACTCTCCGCCGCCCTCGCCGGTTGAAACATCCCCGGCCGGCGTCATGGCCACCATCTGGCACAAAAGGGGCAAGTGTGTCGACGTCCATGTTGGGTCACGGCACATCAGGGTACACAAGTCGGAAAAGGTGGGGAGGGTGTGCAGCACCGCAACGGCAATAGGGGAGGGTGGGCACCGGCCATGGCCACCACATGGCGGAAAGGGGAGGAGATGGGCGTCGTCGATGGTGCAGCCATGGCGGAGAAGTAGGTGTTGGGGAAATAAACAGAGGAAGGAGAGAGGAAATCTGTGCGTGAATGGATAAGGGAAAAGGGATGGGTGGGATGAGTTGTGTGTGGCCCCGTGAGCATCGCTTGGAAAGCGACCGGCCGAGCATTCGGCCGGCGCACCGAAGCGAAACGTTTTCCAAAAAAATACCATCTTTGATGTTGCCAAGTTTCAGATTTTTTTGATTTTTTTTTCTATTTTTTGATTTTACTGTTTATAAAGGGTGCCTAGGAACCCGGGAGCTGTTACATCTTTCTCTTCTAAATATTCTAGAATCAAAATTAAAAGTTTTCATTTTCTACATTGTTTTAATCTCTCAGAAATTTAAGTAACTCTTTTGAAATATTCCTTTTGTTTTCCCCTAGATTTTTTTTTGGAAATTTTCTCAAAAATATTAGTAACTCTTTGTCTTACCGGTTCTTATGTTCAGCTTAGCTTCCCAAAATAACCTTTTTATGGAATTCCAAAATAATATTTAACCCTTACCTGTTCTAAATACGCTAATAAGTCGTTTCTTTTAGTTTTCCAATTTTGTGTATGTTCAATGAGCTGTCATATCTGTGAAATTGCCAACACTTCATCGTCAAAATAACTTCCAATTGAGCAAAAGACAAATCCGACATAGTTTTGAAGCTTGAGAGAAACATTTGATATATATAGAGTTAAGTTCGAACTTAAACTTTTGCAGCAGTTGAGAGAAAATGATTGGTGGTTTGCCTTTGCAGGAGAGGCACATGCACTAATGCTTTATCACGGTGTACGTAGCTATCAGATATACATGCCACTAAATATACGCATGTATGCTTTTTACTGAAAAGGGGAACCACTTATACACGATGCATACTATAGCGGAGATGCTTGAAGTAATTGGAGACCGAGGCAGAAGGAGCAGACATATCGTCTTGAGAGAGAGAGAGAGAGAGAGAGAGAGAGAGAGAGAGAGAGAGAGAGAGAGAGAGAGAGAGAGAGAGAGAGAGAGAGAGAGAGAGAGAGAGAGAGAGAGCATATATGGTACAGCCGAAACAAAGAGAAATAAAGAAAATAAGATTCCACGAAGACTTTGTTTGCTGGGAGGCGCCTCACCTAATCATGTCGCCACTTGAAGGTAGCTCACCACTATTAACACGAGCCAATGAGCGATGATCTCACGCTAATAGTTTAGGGCTCAACGGCATCTTTGCCAGGGTGGAAACCTTTAACAAAATGGTCACTAAAGATAAGCACTACACCTTTTAGGGCCAATATTGTATGTATTAGCAGCTAGGTCATATGGACCCCGAATATGTAAAGTGACGACATCGGACGGCAAATGGGTGTGCAAATGGGAGGATGATAGAAGCTCTTATTGCCACAAAGGATGTTGACCTAACTAAAGGAGTATGTGTAGGAGTATTTTTAAGGGCGAGAAAAATATTAACCGACCAAGAGTTGCTTGTGCGGTACATATATGATACACACACCCCTTGTGATTGATAATGATTGATTGGTCGTGCGCCCTTTTCAACTCCATAATCCAGTGGCTTAATCAAATGGTTAATTTGTCATGTCAAATCTATCTCTCCGATCGATCGATCGATCCCCCTCAGTCGTCATATCCAGGTAGATTTCCTTAATCTAGTTTCTTTATCTATGACCCCAGATGTGGCGTTTGATTTCATTTACCAGTAAAAAGCAGGGGTTTGGTATATGGACGTCGATGGATCCATGACTGATTCTCAGCTAGCAGAATCTATGGTCAATAATTAATCAGTACTCCTGTGCTATGGCCTCTCTGAAAATGGTAGCGTTACCCAGGACAGGATTAATCACAAAATTACCCTAGTTAAGCTCATTTTCGATCACCATCGATCGTCTCAGATCTCAGGTACGCACATAAATAAATAATACAGGGATAGCTTAGTCGATCATGCTCATGCATCCACGGGCACGCAATTACTACTGATTTGACTCTCGGCAGGCAGCTCGATCGATCTGCCTGCAGCGAGCAGCGGCCCGCCCTGTCGATCCGGTGCTCACATGCCTGGACTCGCGGAAGATCGATGCTCATATGCGAGCTAGCTCCGGCGAACCAATCATCGCACGCCCCCGTGCCCGTCAGTCGACGGACGTAACGGACGGAGGCAGCTGCGGCACGAAGTGGGCCGGAGCGCGCGCGTACGTGCACGTGACGGCGTGGCCGGCCGGCGACCGGCGCACCGCATATGCGTTCACGTGCGCGCGCGTCCCATCGATCCTAGCCGTGGTCCATGGCTGCCGGCCCTCGAGATATTCGATCGGGAGCTAGTAGCTAGCACTACATGCGTGCGTGCAGCATCATGGAGAGGACGGAGGGGAGCTAGCTGGACAGTGAGGCCAGTCACTCACACTGTCGCACGTGCGGCGCGCCCGCCGAGGCGGCCGCATGTGCTTCCACTATCGATCCATGCCTCGCCCCTCCATGTTGGTGGCCGAACGTGCGGCGCAGGAAGTGGGCGGTCGAGGGCGGCCGGCCGGCCGGACGTAGGTCTCACCACACGGGCAAGGCGTGGTATTATGAACGTAAACCATCGATCCGTCGTGGATCGGTGGTGGTGATTGTTGGCTGCTTGCACCTGCTCGCCGCCGACAGGCGACAGCTTCACTGAGGACAGTTTTTGTGCTCCTCAATGGAAGACGTGTCTGAGGCCAACTCCACCGCGCGACCCCATCCTGTCCGGCCCTGTCCGTTTGGGGCAAAAGGAACAAAGGAGGCGGCCCAGTGCGCGACGGCCTGAACCTATCATGTCCGTTTTGTGTCCGGGCCGACCCATTTCGAGCGCAAACTTGCGCCGGGTTTGGGTCGTGGCGGACACCAAACGGACGCGCGCCTCGTCCGCTTCGGGGCCGCGTGGTAGGCGGCCACCTACCTTCCACCCGCCCGCATCAATGCGCACGAGCGGGCGGCCCCACCTATCATCCGCACGTCGAGCGGTCGCCGTCCTTCTTTAAGTGGGAAGCGTGGACGGGTCGTCGTCCACACTGCCCCACGTCACCCAGCGGCCTCCTCGAACCCTGACAGCGCAGAAACCCTAGCCCGCCTCCTCCTCGAGCTCGCCAGCCGCCCGCCTGCGCCATGGGCCACGGGCAAGGGCAAGCACGACCGCGAGCGGCTCCTTCTCGGCGCCGCGGCTCCGTGAAGAAGGAGGAGCCCGCGTCTCCGCCGCGCTCCTCCCGTCGAGCCCCCGCGTCTCCGCCGCGCTCCTCCCGTCGAGCGCCCCCTTCACCATTGCCCCTCGGCCCCTCCGTGGCGACCGGCAGTACATCTGTGCGGACGTGTGCCGGAGGTACTGGGAGACGAGGACGCCGGTCCCGTGGAGCGATGCCCACCTCCCCAACGGGTGGCACCTCTCCGCGGACCAAGTCCCCATCCCGCCATTTGCTTTTTTAGTTATTTAATTATTATTTTTAATCCCGTCCACCCCGGACACGATTTGGGGTGCGGCCGCGCGGTGGGCGCACGCACGACCCAATGGACACAGCTCGACACGGACGTACCCATCGACGCCGCAAAGGGACACATTCGGCCCAATCCGGACGTCCGTTTGGGGTCGCGCGGTGGAGTTGTCCTGAGTGAAAGAAAAGTCGAGACAAGGCCCAACGATTAAGGCAAAAGGCTGGTCGAGTGGTCGGCCCGGTTAGACTAGACAAGCGAGGGGACTTTGTGCTTCATTCATGGGCCACGGACCAATCACTTTGTCCTTGTAGGGCTTGTACGAACATGATATAAAGGAGAAATATTAGGCCCAATCTGAAGTATTGCATCCCTCACACCTTTTTTCTCAATAGGCCAGCCCTTGCTTTTTCTCAATCTACGAGAGTTATAAAATAGTAAAGCCATCACTTGTTGAACCTTGAACCAGTTCCTTGGGTGTCATGTGTATAGCATATTGCAAGTACATTTCTAAACATTGATTGATGCGTTCAGTATAGTCATCACTTGTGTGGTTGAATTAGGGGCGCAACTATGTGGCGCCGATAGCATGCAATAAGCCGCATGCCAAAAAGGACATGTTTTTTGCTGAAAAATCATATTCTCCACTAGGATAGGATCTACAACCCACCGATTGGACCGTGTCTGACTAGTCAAATTAGACAGCTTTAGGTGTACAAGTATGTTGCTTTTTTTTTTGTTTCCTATATCTTTGGCGTATTTTTTTCTACCTTTTTTTGGTTTTTGTTAGGTTTTTCCTTCTTCTCCCTTTTTCCTTTTTATCAGGTTTTATTTATCTGGTTTATCTTTGTGGTTCAATTCCTACTTTAAGTTTTTTTTAAATCATTAACATATTTTGAGATTTTTTACACTATTTTTTAAAATCATGAATATATTTACATTCATGATCCCCTTAAAATCAACTGGCATTTTTGTATAATATTTTTTTCATTCATGCTTGAATATTAAAGTTCCCTAACAAGTTTATTTTCATGAATATTTTAAAATTCATGGATCTTTCCATGAACATTATTAAAATGTACTTTAAATTCGTGAATATATATTATTTATTAATATATTACATAAAAATGTTCACACATTTTAAATGTTATTTACACTTTTTTGTTAAAAAGGCCATAAAAATTGAAACATCTTCATGATTTTTCTTCAACCCAAGCAACGAGACAATGACAACGAGTTGTCATGAGGGATGTAGCGGTTTTCCTTTCGCAACGACAAGTGTGCAACCGACAGATTAGGGAAACTCCAGTGCTAGTTGTAAAAGAAAGACACCAAATGTCTGCGGACACGCCCGGACGTGCCCACGAACAGCGGGAGGGACGCCGACCATCCAACCTTAGTCACCTAATGTATGACCCAATTCAAATGTTTTAAACACAAAGATATATAAAAATCATGCTATAAGGATAAAAATTAGTAAATTTCGAATATTTAAAATCAAATAGATGAACCTACTAAGCTAGATATTGGACTGTGATCTTGTAGCCATGGCCTCCTTGGCCAAATGGACCTTCGTGATGCGTGCTATGGCCCGAGCCGCCATCTGTGTTGGCGTCCTTCGAGTGATGGAAAGCATCGTGGCACCCTTGCTCAACTACCGCAATTTCGCGAGGCAGCCATGTTGGGGAACGTTGCAGAAAATTAAATTTTTTCCTACGGTTTCACCAAGATCCATCTATGAGTTCATCTAGCAAAGAGTCATGGGAGAGTGATTGCATCTACATACCACTTGTAGATCGCGTGCGGAAGCGTTCAATGGAGCGGGATGATGGAGTCGTACTGGCCGTGATTCAGATCACCGATGACCTAGTGTCTTTGAGCGGACAGCACCTCCGCGTTCAACACACGACGTGCGGAGCGGATGACGTCTCCTCCTTCTTGATCCATGCAAGGGGAAGGAGAGGTTGATGATGATCCAGCAACGACGGCGGCGTGGTGGTGGATGCAGCAGAACTCCGGTAGGGCTTCGCTAGCGACTACGGGAGGAGGAGGAGGTGTAGCAGAAGGGGCGCCAAGGGCTTGAGGTGCGGCTGCCCCTCCCTCCCTCCCTTTATATAGGTGCAAGAGAGGGGAGGCGCAGCCTTGCCCCTTCCTCCAAGGAAGGGTGCGGCCAAGAGGGGAGGAGTCCATCCTCCCAAGGCACCTCGGAGGTGCCTTCCCTCTTAGGACTCTCCCTCTCCTTGATCTCTAGGCGCATGGGCCTCTTGGGGCTGGTGCCCTTGGCCCATATAGGCCAAGGCGCACCACCTACAGCCCATGTGGCCCCCGAGGGCAGGTGGACCCCCCCGGAGGACCCCCGGACCCCTATCGGCACTCCCGGTAAAAAACCGATAACGCGAAACTTTTCCGACGACCAAAATAAGACTTCTCATATATAAATCTTTACCTCCGGACCATTCCGGAACTCCTCGTGACGTCCGGGATCTCATCCGGACTCGAACAACATTCGGTTTGCTGCATACTCATATTCATACAACCCTAAGCGTCACCGAACCTTAAGTGTCTAGACCCTACGGGTTCGGGAGACATGCGAACATGACCGAGACGGCTCTCGGGCAATAACCAACAGCGGGATCTGGATACCCATGTTGGCTCCCACATGCTCCTCGATGATTTCATCGGATGAACCACGATGTCGAGGATTCAAACAACCCCGTATACAATTCCCTTTGTCAATCGGTATTTTACTTGCTCGAGATTCGATCGTCGGTATCCCAATACCTCGTTCAATCTCGTTACCGGCAAGTCACTTTACTCGTACCGTAATGCATGATCCCGTGACCAAACACTTGGTCACTTTGAGCTCATTATGATGATGCACTACCGAGTGGGCCCAGTGATAGCTCTCCGTCATACGGAGTGACAAATCCCAGTCTCGATCCGTGTCAACCCAACAGACACTTTCGGAGATACCTGTAATGCACCTTTATAGTCACCCAGTTACGTTGTCACGTTTGGTACACCCAAAGCACTCCTACGGTATCCGGGAGTTACACGATCTCATGGTCTAAGGAAGAGATACTTGACATTGGAAAAGCTCTAGCAAAACGAACTACACGATCTTGTGCTATGCTTAGGATTGGGTCTTGTCCATCACATCATTCTCCTAATGATGTGATCCCGTTATCAATGACATCCAATGTCCATAGTCAGGAAACCATGACTATTTGTTGATCAACGAGCTAGTCAACTAGAGGCTCACTAGGGACATATTGTGGTCTATGTATTCACACGTGTATTACGATTTTCGGATAATACAATTATAGCATGAATAAAAGACTATTATCATGAATAAGGAAATATAATAATAATATTTTTATTATTGCCTCTAGGGCATATTTCCAACAGTCTCCCACTTGCACTAGAGTCAATAATCTAGTTACATTGTGATGAATCGCACACCCATAGAGTTCTGGTGTTGATCATGTTTTGCTTTCATGAAGAGGTTTAGTCAACGGATCTGCGATATTCAGATCTGTATGCACTTTGCAAATTTCTATGTCTCCATCTTGAACATTTTCACGAATGGAGTTGAAGCGACGCTTGATGTGCCTGGTCTTCTTGTGAAACCTGGGCTCCTTGGCAAGTGCAATAGCTCCGGTGTAGTCACAGAAGAGTTTGATCGGCTCCGACGCATTGGGTATGACTCCTAGGTCGGTGATGAACTCCTTCACCCAAATTGCTTCATGTGCTGCCTCCGAGGCTGCCATGTACTCCGCTTCACATGTAGATCCCGCCACGACGCTTCTGCTTGCTGCACTAGCTTATCGCTCCACCATTCAACATATACACGTATCCGGTTTGTGACTTTGAGTCATCCAGATGCGTGTCGAAGCTAAGCGTCGGCGTAACCCTTCTGACGAGCTCTTCGTCACCTCCATAAACGAAACATGTCCTTTGTCCTTTTCAGTACTTCAGGATATTCTTGACCGATGTCCGGTGTTCCTTGCGGGATTACTTTGGTACCTTCCTATCAAACTTACGGCAAGGTTTACATCAGTGTCCGGTACACATGGCATACATAATAGATCCTATGGCTGAGGCATAGGGGATGACGCTCATCTCTTCTTTATCTTTTGCCGTGGTCGGGCATTGAGCTGAGCTCAATTTCACACCTTGCAAAACAGGCAAGAACCCTTTCTTGGACTGATCCATTTTGAACTTCTTCAAAATCTTATCAAGGTATGTGCTTTGTGAAAGACCTATGAGGCGTCTCGATCTATCCCTATAGATTTTGATGCCTAATATGTAAGCAGCTTCTCCAAGGTCCTTCATTGAAAAACTCTTATTCAAGTAGGCCTTAATGTTGTCCAAAAGTTCTATATCATTTCCCATCGAGTATGTCATCTACATATAATATGAGAAATGCTACTGAGCTCCCACTCACTTTCTTGTAAACGCAGGCTTCTCCATAAGTCTGCATAAACAAACGCTTTGATCATCTCATCAAAGCGAATGTTCTAACTCCGAGATGCTTGCACCAGCCCATAAATGGATCATTGGAGCTTGCATACCTTGTTAGCATTCTTAGGATCGACAAAACCTTCGGCTGCATCATATACTGAGCTCTTCCTTAAGGTAACCGTTAAGGAATGCCGTTTGACGTCCATCTGCCATATCTCATAATCATAGTATGCGGCAATTGCTAACATGATTGAGACGGACTTAAGCATCGCTACGGGAGAGAAAGTCTCATCGTAGTCAATCCCTTGAACTTGTCGATAACCCTTAGCAACAAGTCGAGCTTTATAGATGGTAACATTACCATCCGCGTCCGTCTTCTTCTTAAAGATCCATTTGTTTTTTATCGCTCGCCGATCATCGAACAAGTCTGTCAAAGTCCATACTTTGTTTTCATACATGGATTCTATCTCGGATTGCATGGCTTCAAGCCATTTGTTGGAATCTGTGCCCGCCATCGCTTCTTCATAGTTCGAAGGTTCACCGTTGTCTAACAACATGATTTCCAAGATAGGGTTGCCGTACCACTCTGGTGCGGAACGTGTCCTAGTGGACCTACGAAGTTCAGTAGCAACTTGATCCGAAGTACCTTGATCATCATCATTAATTTCCTCTCCAGTCGGTGTAGGCACCACAGGAACATTTCCTGAGCTGTACTACTTTCCGGTTCAAGAGGTAGTACTTCATCGAGTTCTACTTTCCTCCCACTTACTCCTTTCGAGAGAAACTCTATTTCCAGAAAGGATCCGTTCTCGGCAACAAAGATCTTGCCTTCGAATCTAAGGTAGAAGGTATACCCAATGGTTTCCTTAGGGTATCCTATGAAGACGCATTTTTCCGACTTGGGTTCGAGCTTTTCAGGTTGAAGTTTCTTGACATAAGCATCGCATCTCCAAACTTTTAGAAAAGACAGCTTAGGTTTCTTCCCAAACCATAATTCATACGGTGTCGTCTCAACGGATTTAGACGGTGCCCTATTTAAAGTGAATGTAGCTGTCTCTAGAGCGTATCCCCAAAATAATAGCGATAAATCAGTAAGAGACATCATAGATCGCACCATATCCAATAGAGTGCGATTACAACGTTCGGACACACCGTTACGCTGAGGTGTTCCAGGTGGCGTGAGTTGTGAAACGATTCCACATTTCCTTAAGTGTGTACCAAATTCGTGACTTAAATATTCTCCTCCACTATCTAATCGCAAGAATTTTATCTTTCGGTCACGTTGATTCTCTACTTCATTCTGAAATTCCTTGAACTTTTCAAAGGTCTCAGACTTGTGTTTCATCAAGTAGACATACCCATATCTACTCAAGTCATCAGTGAGAGTGAGAACATAACGATATCCTCCATGAGCCTCAACACTCATTGGACCGCACACATCGGTATGTATGATTTCCAATAAGTTGGTTGCTCGCTCCATTGTTCCGGAGAACGGAGTCTTGGTCATCTTGCCCATGAGGCATGGTTCGCATGTGTCAAATGATTCATAATCGAGAGACTCTAAAAGTCCATCGGCATGGAGCTTCTTCATGCGCTTGACACCAATGTGACCAAGGCGGCGATTGCCACAAGTATGTGGGACTATCGTTATCAACTTTACATCTTTTGGTATTCACACTATGAACATGTGTAACATTACGTTCGAGATTCATTAAGAATAAACCATTGATGATCGAGGCATGACCATAAAACATTTCTCTCATATAAATAGAACAACCATTATTCTCGGATTTAAATGAGTAGCCATCTCGTATTAAACGAGATCCTGATACAATGTTCATGCTCAAACTTGGCACTAAATAACAATTATTGAGGTTTAAAACTAATCCCGTAGGTAAATATAGAGGTAGCGTGCCGGCCAGCGATCACATCGACCTTGGAACCATTCCCGGCGCGCATCGTCACCTCGTCCTTTGCCGATCTCCGTTTATTCCGCAGCTCTGCTTTGTGAGTTACATATATGAGCAACGGCACCGTATCGAATACCGGGGAGTTACTACGAGTCTTGGTAAGGTACACATCAATTACATGTATATCAAATATACCTTTAGTGTTGCCGGCCTTCTTATGCGCTAAGTATTTGGGGCAGTTCCGCTTCCAGCCCTTCCCTTTGCAATAAAAGCACTCGATCTCGTGCTTGGGTCCATTCTTTGACTTCTTCCGGCAAGCTGGCTTACCGGTAGCGGCAACATCCGTGCCGTCCGTCTGGAAGGTCTCCTTGCCCTTGCCCTTTTTGACCTTAGGGGTTTTATTGACCATCAACACTTGATGCTCCTTCTTGATTTCTACCTCTGCTGACTTGACATTGAAAATACTTCAGAATAGTTTTCACCATCCCCCTGCATATTGTAGTTCATCACAAAGCTCTTGTAGCTTGGTGGGAGCGATCAAGGATTCTGTCAATGACCGCCTCGTCCGGGAGGTTGATGTCCAATGGGACAAAGCGGTTGTGCAACCCAGACATTTTGAGTATGTGCTCACCGATGAACTATTTTCCTCCATCTTACAACTGTAGAACTTGTCGGAGACTTCATATCTATCGACCCGGGCATGAGCTTGGAAAGCTAGTTTCAGCTCCTCGAACATCTCATATGCTCCATGTCGCTCAAAACGCTTTTGGAGCCCCGGTTCTAAGCTATAAAGCATGCCGCACTGAACAAGGGAGTAATCATCAGCACGAGACTGCCAAGCGTTCATAACGTCTTGGTTCTCTGGGATGGGTGCTTCACCTAGCGGTGCTTCTAGGACATATTGTTTCCTGGCAGCTATGAGGATAATCCTCGGGTTCGGACCCGATCCGAATAGTTGCTGCCATCATCTTTCAGCTTGGTTTTCTCTAGGAGCAGCGTTGAAGTTCATGGTGACATTAGCGTTGGCCATTTGATCTACAAGACATTTTGCAAAGATTTTAGACTATTGTTCATGATAATAAAGTTCATCTAATCAAATTATTTAATGAACTCCCACTCAGATTTGACATCCCTCTAGTCATCTAAGTGATACATGATCCGAGTCGACTAGGCCGTGTCCGATCATCACGTGAGACGGACTAGTCATCGTCGGTGAACATCTCCATGTTGATCGTATCTTCCATACGACTCATGTTCGACCTTTCGGTATCTTGTGTTCCGACGCCATGTCTGTACATGCTAGGCTCGTCAAGTTAACCTAAGTGTATTGCATGTGTAAAACTGTCTTACACCCGTTGTATGTGAACGTAAGGATCTATCACATCCGATCATCACGTGGTGCTTGAAGCGACGAACTTTAGCAACGGTGCACAGTTAGGGAGAACACTTTCTTGAAATTGTTATGAGGGGTCATCTTATTTACTACCGTCGTTCTAAGTAAACAAGATGCATAAACATAATAAACATCACATGCAATTATATATAGTAGTGACATGATATGGCCAATATCATATAGCTCATTTGATCTCCATCTTTGGGGCTCCATGATCATCCTGTCACCGGCATGACACCATGATCTCCATCATCGTGTCTTCATGAAGTTGTCACGCCAATGACTACTTCTACTTCTATGGCTAACGCGTTTAGCAATAAAGTAAAGTAATTTACATGGCGTTCTTCAATGACACGCAGGTCATACAAAAATAAAGACAACTCCTATGGCTCCTGCCGGTTGTCATACTCATCGACATGCAAGTCGTGATTCCTATTACAAGAACATGATCTCATACATCACAGATATCATTCATCATTCATCACAACTTTGGCCATATCATATCACAAAACACTTCTTTGCCAAAAACAAGTTAGGCGTCCTCTAATTGTTGTTGCAAGTTTTACGATGGCTGCAATAGGGTTCTAGCAAGAACGTTTTTCTTACCTACGTGAAAGCCACAACGTGATTTGTCAACTTCTATTTACCCTTCATAAGGACCCTTTTCATCGAATCCGCTCCAACTAAAATGGGAGAGACAGACACCCGCTAGCCACCTTATGCAACTAGTGCATGTCAGTCGGTGGAACCCGGTCTCACGTAAGCGTGCGTGTAAGGTCGGTCCGGCCGCTTCATCCCACAATACCGCTGAAGCAAGATAAGACTAGTAGCGGCAAGAAAGTTGACAACATCTACGCCCACAACAAATTGTGTTCTACTCGTGCAATAGAGAACTACGCATAGACCTAGCTCATGATGCCACCGTTGGGGAGCGTTGCGAGAAAATTAAAATTTTTCCTACGGTTTCACCAAGATCCATCTATGAGTTCATCTAGCAACGAGTCATGGGAGAGTGATTGCATCTACATACCACTTGTAGATCGCGTGCGAAGCGTTCAATGGAGCAGGGATGATGGAGTCGTACTACGCCGTGATTCAGATCACCGATGACCTAGTCTTTGAGCGGACAGCACCTCCGCGTTCAACACACGTGCGAGGCGGATGGCGTCTCCTCCTTCTTGATCCAGCAAGGGAGAAGGAGAGGTTGATGATGATCCAGCAGCACGACGGCGTGGTGGTGGATGCGTGAGAACTCGGCGGGGCTTCGCTAAGCGACTACGGGAGGAGGAGGAGGTGTAGCGAGGAAGGGAGGCGCCAAGGGCTTCGAGTGCGGCTGCCCCTCCCTCCCTCCCTTTATATAGGTGCAAGAGAGGGGGCGCAGCCTTGCCCCTTCCTCCAAGGAAGGGTGCGGCCAAGAGGGGAGGAGTCCATCCTCCCCAAGGCACCCTCGGAGGTGCCTTCCCTCTTAGGACTCTCCCTCTCCTTGATCTCTAGGCGCATGGGCCTCTTGGGGCTGGTGCCCTTGGCCCATATAGGCCAAGGCGCACCCCTACAGCCCATGTGGCCCCGGGCAGGTGGACCCCCGGTGGACCCCGGACCCCTTCGGCACTCCGGTACAATACCGATAACGCGAAACTTTTTGGCGACCAAAATAAGACTTCCCATATATAAATCTTTACCTCCGGACCATTCCGGAACTCCTCGTGACGTCCGGGATCTCATCCGGACTCGAACAACATTAGGTTTGCTGCATACTCATATTCATACAACCCTAAGCGTCACCGAACCTTAAGTGTGTAGACCCTACGGATCGGGAGACATGCAGACATGACCGAGACGGCTCTCGGGCAATAACCAACAGCAGGATCTGGATACCCATGTTGGCTCCCACATGCTCCTCGATGATTTCATCGGATGAACCACGATGTCGAGGATTCAAACAACCCCGTATATAATTCCCTTTGTCAATCGGTATTTTACTTGCCCTAGATTCGATCGTCGGTATCCCAATACCTCGTTCAATCTCGTTACGGCAAGTCACTTTACTCATCGTAATGCATGATCCCGTGACCAAACACTTGGTCACTTTGAGCTCATTATGATTATGCACTACCGAGTGGGCCCGGTGATACCTCTCCGTCATACGGAGTGACAAATCCAGCCTCGATCCGTGTCAACCCAATGTACACTTTCGGAGATACCGTAATGCACCTTTATAGTCACCCGATTCGTTGTGACGTTTGGTACACCCAAAGCACTCCTACGGTATCCGGGAGTTACACGATCTCATGGTCTAAGGAAGAGATACTTGACATTGGAAAAGCTCTAGCAAAAGCGAACTACACGATCTTGTGCTATGCTTAGGATTGGGTCTTGTCCATCACATCATTCTCCTAATGATGTGATCCCATTATCAATGACATCCAATGTCCATAGTCGAAACCATGACTATTTGTTGATCAACGAGCTAGTCAACTAGAGGCTCACTAGGGACATATTGTGGTCTATGTATTCACACGTGTATTACGATTTCGGGATAATACAATTATAGCATGAATAAAAGACAATTATCATGAATAAGGAAATATAATAATAATACTTTTATTATTGCCTCTAGGGCATATTTCCAACAAGCCACCCGGATGCCTCCACATGGCGGAGATGCTCGGCCACCCCCACTTGGCGGTGACAGTCGGACATGGACTTCGCCTTGTGCCACTCACTCTTGCCATGGAGCTGGATGAAGCGCTAAAACTTGGCCAACCCCACTTGGAGGAGATTATTGCTGAGCTGGCATGGGGGACAGGCGGCGGTCTGCTTAGTCCTGGACCGATCTAGTGCCAGGCCTCCATGAGCACGTGGTCCCCAGAGGACCAAGACAAGCACGACGTCAAACGCCGCTAGGTGCACCACCTCGAAGAGGCATTTGTTGGCTTCTGAGGGTAATGGGTCGCCACCACTAAGGTAGTAGTGGAGGCGCGGGTTCCTCTTGGGACACCGGGGAGGATGACCCCTCCTTTACACTGAATGGGTGTCATTGATTGAATGGCTGGCGACATGGTGGGAATGGTGGTGCCTCCTTTGCATCATCGTTTCCGATCTAGTTGTCGCAGCTGCGTGGAGAAGATGGGGGATCCTCCTTCACGTGGCGTCAAATTTGGACGTCGTGGTGGGGTGCAGGGAACGGTAGCACCGGACCGCAGTCGATGATTGACTACACTAGCACCATCTCAATCTGCCGCAGGAACTCGTCATCCGTTGCAACAGCCTTGATGAGGAGAGGAGGTTGTTGCACTTTGCCATCCGAGGAGATCGGCTCCATCTTGACGTCCGATGGAGTGTGGACGCCGAGGGGCCCGGAGACTGTGCGGCAACGGTACCACGATCTGAAGCACCCCCGGATCCGGAGGAGTGCACCAAGATCCACTTGGACACGTCATATTTACCCATGACGCCGGTCATGGAGGTGGGTTGATTTGAGAGAGGGTAGCAGAGGATGTGGTGTGGTGTAGGGCTTGGCATACACGGTTGGCTGACTTAAATATGCAGGGAGGGCGTACCAGCACTGCTTCAATGCGGGCATCGGCCTGAGTAGGCTTCTCGGTCGTTGCGACGGTATGAATGTTGCACTGGTCAGCGAGCATCAATGCATGTACGTGATTGTCCGTCCGGTAATTTCCGCTCTAATCGGCATGAATGCAAAGCGAAAGTGAGGGTTTTTGATGGGTCCGCGTTATCGAAGTCCGAAGTGGCGGACATCTGAACTGCCCCAAATCTTCCTCAATCTAAAGTAGTGATCTAAACGCTCTTATATTTGTTTACAGACGGAGTTCAAATTTGGTGACCATCGTTGGATGGTCAAAAGTGTACGAACCGCCTCTGTTCAAATATTTATGAGCAATTTGGTGATCCACGTTGAAGTTGGCCTTACATAGGCCGATCAACGAAGCGTTTTAGCGCATATTCAACGCTTAAAGCGATGGGAGGACTCCTCCAACTCCCAGCACACGTCCAAGCCGGTGCTAAAATGTGCCACTAGTAGTGCCACCAATTAAGAAACCAATACAAGTTTTCTTTCCTTTTCTGTTTATTTTTTATTTCTCCTTTATTTGTATACATAACTATCTTAAGTAATTATAAAAAATGTGCACATGCCTTCTAAAATATATAATTTTTTAAAAGGTTTAAGACATTTTTAAAAATGTTTCAATATCTTTAAAAAAATTCATGCACTTTGAAAAAGATCATGAAATTAGCAAATAATCAAAACATTTTTAAAAATGTTCAAGCCTTTTAAAGATTATTTTCATTTTTCCTAAGCAAGTATTTTTGAAGCAAGTTAAGATGAATTTGTTATAATTTCCTAATAATTTAATGAATGTGTACGCATATTTAACAAATGTTTATGATGTTTGAAAGAAAATGCTCATGAAAATAAAAATAAAACAAGTTCCTAATATTTTAAAAAGTGCTCATGCCCTCTAAAACTTGTTGACACATGTTTCAAAAGAAAAAATTGTTCATTCATTTATCACACACACACACATACACACACACACACACAAAGTTAAAAAGCAGACGAAAGAAATAAAAAACACAAAAAAGGAAAGTAAAAACGAACAGAAGAAGAAATAAAATTTAAAAATGAAAAGTAAAATAAAACCTAAAATGCGGGAAAAATGAAGGGAGAATAACCAAAAAAGACAAAAAACACCCTATTAATTCACGTGCGTACGCAACCTGTCCCTATTTATCGTACTGATAGGCGTATAGACATTGTGCGGCGTGTGGGAGGCCACAACCTCATTTTTCTTTGTTTTTGTAATCATTTTTATATTTTTTACTTTCGTATGTACTTTGAAGTATCCTAAATAAATATATTCCAAAAAAATTACATAAAACATTATAAGAAAATGTTAACCAAGCATTTAAAAACTATTAAATGTGTATAAGAAAAATGTGTCTCATGTATACAAAAAATATACAACATTCATGAAAAAGTTCATCATGTATTTATAAAATGTTAATCAAACATTTGAAACGATATTAAACAAGTATTTCAGAATTTTTAATCAATCATTTGAAAAACAATTAATGTGTATAAAAAAAGTTGACCATGTATTCAAAAATTATCAAACTTGTATTTGAAAAATGTAAATCAAGCATTTGAATTTTTTTAATGTGTATAGAAAAAATATTGACCATGTACTTCAAAAATGTTAATTAAGCATTTAAAAATATTTAAAATGTGTAAAGAAAATATGTCGACCATGTATTAAAAAAATGTTAACTAACCATTTGGAAAAAGTTAAATGTGTATAAAGAAAATATTTCACATGTATACAAAATATATACAATGTGTGAAAATGTTGATCATGCATTTAGAAAATGTTGACCATGCATTAAAACATGTTAATCTCGTATTTGTAAAATATTAATCAACCATTTTTAACTGTTAAAATGTGTATAGAAAAAATATTGGCCATGTATTCAAAAAATCTTAATCATGTATTTGAAAAATTGTTGACCAGGTATTAAAAAATGTGATGTGGTATTTGAAAAATGCTAAATATGTATTAGAAAAATGTTCTTGACGTATACGAAAAGTGTAGAATGGAAACCAAGAGAAGCAAAGAAAAAAACAATGTAAAGTGAAAATAAACAAAAGAAACTAAAGAAAAAAGGAAACACAAAAGAAAACAGAATAAACAACTGGAAAAGGAATGAAAAGAGTGAAAACCTATAATGAGACAAAAAA
Organism: Aegilops bicornis; assembly: GCA_021605145.1. Taxonomy (NCBI): domain Eukaryota; kingdom Viridiplantae; phylum Streptophyta; class Magnoliopsida; order Poales; family Poaceae; genus Aegilops; species Aegilops bicornis. Next base: position 199,286,032 of record CM038675.1, on the reverse strand, counting down.
GAGATGCAGTAGAAAATAAAGAAAGAAACAATCAACCTGAGAATAAAAGAAAATGAGAAGGAAAAAAAACCGATGAATATCTTGAAAGAAACAAAAGAAAAACAAAAAAACTGAACTATAATGAAAAAATAAAAATAAAACCGTACAAAAATATCTCCAATAAATACCTCAACAAATGAAAGAAGCAAGTAACACATTATTAGGCTGGCCCAGAGGCATGCGTTGTGCAAGAAAGCTTCAGCAGATGCTAGTCTCGCTATAAGCGAGACATAGCATTCGCGGCTGCTCAGACACCTCTTAGCCGCAGGGTTCCTAATAAGGGGCTTGTTGGACCGCCCCTAGAAGTTGCCTTCTGCTAGGGTTCAATGGTCTAACACTCGATGCAGCCAATTATAAGACTGGCCCCATATAATAAAACTACCAAAAGGGTCCATGCGTTGCAATGGAAGAAAAATATCATAATCTTTAAAGGCCATGACAACATTTTGCTACATCACCGCTAACATTTTGACAAACATTTTTCCCAATTTCCTTAATATTTTTAATACATAAACTTTAAAAATCATGAATATTTTGAGAACATCTTTTGAATATGTGAATTTTTTTGAATACACACATTTTTTAAGATTTATTGAAAATTTTATTTTACAATTATCATTTTAAATTTTTAGAACTTTTTTGAAGTACCAAATTATATAATGGAGAAAAAACAAAAAGGGAAAATAAAAAGAATAAAAAATGAAATTTAGAAACAGGCCGCACGCACATGGGCCAACCTAAACAGGCGCGCTGCGTTTTCTCCCAGCACGCAGAGGGCAGTATAGGAGGTCCCTACTCCGAGGATTTTGAAATTATGTAAAGCCCCGGACTAGCTATCAGTTATAACACCGCTACACTTGGCTATATTATGGGCTTTCAACCGGCCCCATATATTAAAACTAGTCTAGTCATTCTTTCGCACTTTGTGCTCACTTTGTCATGGAGCTGGATGAAGCACTCGAACTCACACATTCTCAAATTGCTTCCAGAAAAAGAGAACTTCATTATTGTTATGAGTAGTCTATAAATCATGTTAACCCTAATATTATTGTTGGGGAATGTAGTAATAATTCAAAATTTTCCTACGTGTCATCAAGATCAATCTAGGAGATACTAGCAACGAGAGAGAGGGAGTGCATCTTCATACCCTTGAAGATGGCTAAGCGGTAGCGTTACAAGAATGCGGTTGATGGAGCCGTACTGGCGGCGATTCAGATCGCGGAAGATCCGATCCAAGTGCCGAACGGACGGCACCTCCGCGTTCAACACACGTACAGCCCGGGGACGTCTCCTCCTTCTTGATCCAGCAAGGGGAGAGGAGAAGTTGAGGGAGAACTCCAGCAGCGCGACGACATGGTGGCGATGGAGCTCGTGGTTCTCCGGCAGGGCTTCGCCAAGCACTGTGGAGGAGGAGGAGGTGTTGGAGGAGGAGAGGATTGCGCCAGGGGAAGGGTGTGCGGCTGCCCTGTCCCTCCCTCACTATATATAGGGGGAAAGGGGGAGGAGGAGGCACCCTAGGGTTTTCCCTAGGGGAGGGGCGGTGGCCACAGGGGAAACCCTAGATGGGTTTGGGCGCCCCCACCCCTAGGAAACTTGCCCCCCAAGCCGGGAGGGGTGGCTGCCCTAGGGGAGGCACCCCCACCTCTCCATGTTACGTGAGATGGGGTGGGAGGGGCGCACATCCCCTTAGTGGGCTGATGTGCCCCCTCCCCTTGGCCCATAAGGCCCCCCAACGCTTGCCGGGGCCTCCGAAACCCCTTTCGGACACGCTGGTCGTCACCCGGTACCCCCGAAACAATTCCGGACTCCAATACCCTTCGTCCAATATATCGATCTTCACCTCCGGACCATTCCGGAGTTCCTCGCCACGTCCGGGGTCTCATCCGGGACTCCGAACAACCTTCGGTAACCACATAATATTTCCCATAACAACTCTAGCGTCACCGAACCTTAAGTGTGTAGACCCTAAGGGTTTGGGAACCATGCAGACATGACCGAGACGTTCTCCGGCCAATAACCAACAGCGGGATCTGGATGCCCATGTTGGCTCCCACATGTTCCACGATGATCTCATCGGATGAACCACGATGTCGGGGATTCAATCAATCCCGTATTCAATTCCCTTTGTCTATCGGTATGTTAGTTGCCCGAGATTCGATCGTCGGTATCCCCATACCTCGTTCAATCTCGTTATGGCAAGTCTCTTTACTCGTTCTATAACGCATGATCCGGTGGCCAACTCCTTAGTCACATTGAGCTCATTATGATGATGATGCATTACCAAGTGGGGCCAGAGGTACCTCTCTGTCATACGGAGTGACAAATCCCAGTCTCGATTCGTGCCAACCCAACAGGCACTTTCGGAAATACCTGTAGTGCACCTTTATAGCCACCCAGTTACGTTGTGACGTTTGATACACCCAAAGCATTCCTATGGTATCCGGGATTTGCACAATCTCATGGTCTAAGGAAATGATACCTGACATTATAAAAGCTCTAGCAAACGAACTACACGATCTTGTGCTATGCTTAGGATTGGGTCTTGTCCATCACATCATTCTCCCAATGATGTGATCCCGTTATCAACGACATCCAATGTCCATCGCCAGGAAACCATGACCATCTATTGATCAACGAGCTAGTCAACTAGAGGCTTACTAGGGACATGTTGTGGTCTATGTATTCACACATGTATTACGGTTTCCGGTCAATACAATTATAGCATGAACGATAGACAATTATCATGAACAAGGAAATATAATAATAACCATTTTATTATTGCCTCTAGGGCATATTTCCAACAGTCTCCCACTTGCACTAGAGGCAATAATCTAGTTCACATCGCCATGTGATTAACACTCATAGTTCACATCGCCATGTGACTAACACCCAAAGAGTTTACTAGAGTAAATAATCTAGTTCACTTCGCCATGTGATTAACACCCAAGAGTTTACTAGAGTCAGTAATCTATGTTATGCACTCAATGAGTTCTAGGGTTTGATCATGTTATGCTTACGAGAGAGGTTTTAGTCAACGGGTCTGCAACATTCAGATCCGTGTGTTCTTCGCAAATCTTTATTTCATATTGTAGATGTGGCTACTATGCTCCACTTGGAGCTATTCCAAATGGTTTCTCCACTATACGTATCCGGTTTGCTACTCAGAGTCATTCAGATAGGTGTTAAAGTTTGCATCGACGTAACCCTTTACGCCGAACTCTTCATCAGATCCATGATCAAGAAACATTTCCTTATTCCCAAGGACAATTTTGACCGCTGTCCAATGATCCACTCCTGGATCACTCTTATACCCCCTTGCCAGACACGTGGCAAGGCACATCGCGGTACACAGCATGGCATATCATATAGAGCCTATGGCTAATGCATAGGGAACGACTTTCGTCCTTTCTCTTTCTTCTGCCGTGGTCGAGCTTCAAGTCTTAACTTCACACCTTACAGCTCAGGCAAGAACTCCTTCTTTAACGGATCCATCTTGAACTCATTTAAGATCATGTCAAGGTATGTGCTCTGTGAAAGTCTTATCAGGCGTCTTGATCTATCTCTATAGATCTTGATACCCAACATGTAAGCAGTTTTACACAGGTCTTCCTTTGAAAAACTCCATTCAAACAACCCTTTATGATTTTCAGAAATTCTACATCATTTCCAATCAACAATATGTCATCCATATATACTTGTCAAAATGTTGTAGTGCTCCCACTCACTTTCTTGCAAATACAAGTTTCTTGCAAACTTTGTATAAACCCAAATGCTTTGATCACCTCATCAAAGCGTGTGTTCCAACTCCGAGATGCTTGCTCCAGTCCATAGAAGGATCATGGAGTTTGCATACCTTTTAGCCACCTTAGGATCGACAAAACCTTTTGGTTGTATCACATACAGCCTTTCCTCACGGAAACCGTCAAGGAAACTTTGTTTTGACATCCATCTGCCAGATTTCGTAAATGAAAATGCAGCAACTGCTAACATAGTTCTAACATACTTTAGCATTGCTATGATTGAGAGAGTCTCATCATAGTCAACCCCTTGAACTTGTCGGAAACTTCTTTGAGACAAGTCGAGCTTCACAAATGGTGATATTACCATCAGCGTCTGTCTTCTTCTTAAAGACCCAATTATTCTCAATGGCTTGCCGATCATTGGGCAAGTCCACCAAAGTCCATACTTTGTTCTCATACATGGATCCTATCTCGGATTTCATGGCTCCTAGCCATTTGTTGGAATCCGGGCCCACCATCGCTTCTTCATAGCTCATAGGTTCATCGTTGTCCAACAACGTGACCTTTAAGACAGGGTTACCACTCAGAAGTTGTACACACCCTTGTCGACCTACGAGGTTCGACAATAACTTGATCTGAAGCTCCATGATCATCATGATTAGCTTTCTCTTCAACTGAGGTAGGTGCCACAGAAACATATTTCTCTGTTGCGCTACTCTCTGGTTGAAGTAAAGGTTTAACAACCTCATCAAGTTCTGTCTTCCTCCCACTCAATTCTTTCGAGAGAAACTCTTTCTTGAGAAAGGACCTGTTCATAGCGACAAACACTTAGACCTCAGATCTGAGATAGAAGGTATACCCAATCGTCTTGTTTGGGTATTCTATGAAGACACAATTTTCTGCTTTGGGTTCGAGCTTTTCTAGCTGAAGCCTATCGACATAAGCATCGTAGCCCCAAACCTTAAGAAACAACAACTTAGGTTTCTTGCCAAACCATTAGTTCATACGGTGTCGTCTCCACAGACTTAGATGGTTCCCTCTTTAAAGTGAATGTAATTGTCTCTAATGCATAACCCCAAAATAATAGCGGTAGATTGATAAGAGACATCATAGATCTCACCATATCTAATAGGGTGTTATTACGACGTTCAGACACACCATTATGCGATGGTGTTTCAGATGGCGTCAACTGTGAAACAATTCCACTTTGTCTTTAGTGATTGCCAAACTCATAACTGAGATACTCTTCCCATGATCAGATCGTAGGAACTTGATCTTGTTGTTATGATGATTCTCAACTTCACTCTGGAATTGCTTGAACTTTTCAAACGTTTAAGACTTAAGCTTAATTAAGTAAATACACCCATATCTACTCAATTCATCGGTGAAGGTGAGAAAATAACAATATCCACCGCGTGTGTCAACGCTCATCGGACCGCACACATCAGCATGTGTGATTTCCAACAAGTCACTTGCCCGTTCCATTGTAAAAGAACGGGGTTTTAGTCATCTTGCCAATGAGGCATGGTTCGCATGTGTCAAGTGATTCGAAATCAAGTGACTTTAAAAGTCCATCGGCATGGAGGTTCTTCATGCGTTTTACACCAATATGACCTAAGCGGCAGTGCCACAAGAAAGTGGTACTATCATTATCAACTCTACATCTTTTGGCATCAATGTTATGAACATGTATATCACTACGACCGAGATTCAATAAACCATTCACATTGGGTGCATGATCATAGACGGTGTTACTCATGTAAACAGAATAACCATTATTCTCTGACTTGAATAACCTATTGCAATAAACATGATCTAATCATGTTCATACTCAATGCGGACACCAATGCAAACAACATTTATCTAGGTTCGTCACTAATCCCGAAGGTAGAGGGAGCGTGCGATGGTGATCATATTATCCTTGGAAATACTTCCAACACACATCGTCACCCCACCCTTAGCTAGTCTCCGTTTATTCCTTAGCTTTTGTTTCGAGTTACCAATATTAGCAACTGAACCGGTATCTAATACCCATGTGCTACTAGGAGTACTAGTAAGGTACACATATATCAAATATACTTTTGTTGAGCCTTCTTATCTACCAAGTATTTGAGGCAGTTCCGCTACCAGCGACCGTTCCCCTAATAGAAGCACTTCGTCTCGGGTTTGGGTTCTTGGGTTTCTTCACTAGAGCAGCAACTGGCTTGTCATCCATGAAGTTTCCCTTCTTTCCCTTGCCCTTCTTTGAAACTAGTGGTCTTGTTAACCATCAACACTTGATGCTCCTTCTTGACTTCTACCTTTACAGCCTTAAGCATGACGAACAGCTCCGGGATCAACTTCCCTTGCATGTTATAGTTCATCACAAAGCTCTAGTTAGCTTGGTGATAGTGACTGGAGAACTCCATCAATCACTTCTCTTATCTGGAAGATTAACTCCCACTTGATTCAAGCGATTGAAGTACCCAGACATTCTGAGCACATGCTCACTGGCTGAGCTATTCTCCTCCATTTTTGTAGGCAAAGATCTTGTCAGAGGTCTCAAACCTCTCAACACGGCCATGAGCCTGAAATAACAATTTCAGCTCTTGGAACATCTCATATGTTCCATGGCGTTCCAAAAGCTTTTGGAGCCCCAACTCTAAGCCGTAAAGCATGGTGCACTAAACTATCAGGTAGTCATCGAGCATTAATGCGCGGATGTTCACAACATCCACAGACGGCCTTGAGGGGTTGGCACACCGAGCGGTGCATCAAGGACAGAAGCCTTCTGTGTAGCAGTGAGGACAATCCTCAGACTACGGCCCTAGTCTGCACAATTGCTTACAATATCTTTCAACTAAGTCTTTCTCTCGGAACGTGATAACCCACAAGTATAGGGGATCGCAAAAGTTTTCGAGGGTAGAGTATTCAACCCAAATTTATTGATTCGACACAAGGGGGACCAAAGAATATTCTCAAGTATTAGCAGTTGAGTTGTCAATTCAACCACACCTGGATAGCTTAGTATCTGCAGCAAAGTATTTAGTAGCAAAGTAATATGGAAGTAACGGTAACGGTAGCAAAAGTAATATTTTTGGGTTTTATAGTGATTGTAACAGTAGCAGCAGAAAATTAAATAAGCGAAGAACAATATATGAAAAACTCGTAGGCATTGGATCGGTGATGGAGAATTATGCTAGATGCGATTATTCATGCAACAGTTATAACATAGGGTGACACAAAACTAGCTCCAATTCATCAATGTAATGTAGGCATGTATTTCGAATATAGTCATACGTGCTTATGGAAAAGAACTTGCATGACATCTTTTGTCCTACCCTCCCGTGGAAGCGGGATCCTATTGGAAACTAAGGGATATTGAGGCCTCCTTTTAATAGAGTACCAGACCAAAGCATTAACACATAGTGAATACATGAACTCCTCAAACTATAGTCATCACCAGGAGTGGTCCCGATTATTGTCATTTCGGGGTTGCCGGATCATAACACATAGTAGGTGACTATAGACTTGCAAGATAGGATCAAGAACTCACATATATTCATGAAACATAAAAGGTCCAGATCTGAAATCATGGCACTCGGGCCCTAGTGACAAGCATTAAGCATAGCAAAGTCATAGCAACATCAATCTCAGAACATAGTGGATACTAGGGATCAAACCCTAACAAAACTAACTCGATTACATGATAAATCTCATCCAACCCATCACTGTCCAACAAGCCTACGATGGAATTACTCACGCGCGGCGGTGAGCATCATGAAATTGGTGATGGAGGATGGTTGATGATGATGATGGCGACGGATTCCCCTCTCCGGAGCCCCGAACGGACTCCAGATCAGCCCTCCTGAGAGAGTTTAGGGCTTGGCAACGGCTTCGTATCGTAAAACGTGATGAATCCTTCTCTCTGATTTTTTTCTCCCCGAACACGAATATATAGAGTTGGAGTTGAGGTCGGTGGAGCTCCAGGGGGCCCACGAGGCAGGGGGCGCGCCCTGGGGGAGCAGGCACGCCTCCCACCCTCGTGGATAGGGTGTGAGCCCCCTGGCCTTGATTCTTTTGCCAGTATTTTTGATTATTTCCAAAAATAATCTCCGTGAAGTTTCAGGTCATTCCGAGAACTTATTTTTCAGCACAAAGATAACACCATGGCAATTCTGTTGAAAACAACGTCAGTTTGGGTTAGTTTCATTCAAATCATGCAAGTTAGAGTCCAAAACAAGGGCAAAAGTGTTTAGAAAAGTAGAGACGAAGACGTATCAACTCCCCCAAGCTTAAACCTTTGCTTGTCCTCAAGCAATTGAGTTGATAAACTGAAAGTGATAAAGAAAAACTTTTACAAACTCTGTTTGCTCTTGTTTTGTAAATATGTAAAGTCAGCATTCAAGTTTTCAGCAAAGATTATGACTAACCACATTCACAATAAAATTTAGGTCTCATGTTTACTCATGTCAATGGCATAATCAACTAGCGAGCAATAATAATAAATCTCAGATGACAACACTTTCTCAAAACAATCATGATATAATATAACAAGATGGTATCTCACTAGCCCTTTCTGAGACCACAAAACATATATGCAGAGCACCTTTAAAGATCAAATCCTTGTTTTGCAATATGAATCTTGATAATGATGAGATTGAATATGAGACACCTTTATCTAGAAGGCGTTCTAAAAATTCAGAGCTTTTAGATTATGATGCTAAAATTGATAAAAGTGGGATTGAAGAAAGTAAAACCTTAGATGTTGCTAAGCCCACTATTTTGGATTTCAAGGAATTTAATTATGAAAGTTGCTCTTTAATTGATTGTATTTCCTTGTTACAATCCGTGCTAAATTCTCCGCATGCTTATAGTCAAAATAAAGCGTTTACCAAACATATCGTTGATGCCTTGATGCAATCTTATGAGGGAAAACTTGAGTTGGAAGTCTCCATCCCTAGAAAACTTTATGATGAGTGGGAACCAACTATTAAAGTTAAGATTAAGGATCATTAAATTTATGCTTTATGTGATTTGGGTGCTAGTGTTTCCACTATTCCCAAAGCTTTGTGTGATTTGCTAGATTTCCGGGATTTTGATGAATGCTCTCTAAACTTGCACCTTGCGGATTCCACTATTAAGAAACCTATGGGAAGAATTAATGATGTTCTTATTGTTGCAAATAGGAATTATGTGCCCGTAGACTTTATCGTTCTTGATATAGATTGCAATCCTTCATGTCCTATCATTCTGGGTAGACCTTTCCTTAGAACGATTGGTGCAATTATTGATATGAAGGAAGGGAATATTATATTACAATTCCCATTAAAGAAAGGCATGGAACAATTCCCTAGGAAGAAGATAAAATTACCATATGAATCTATTATGAGAGCCACCTATGGATTGCCCACCAAAGATGGCAATACCTAGATCTATCCTTGCTTTTATGCCTAGCTAGGGGCGTTAAACGATAGCGCTTGTTGGGAGACAACCCAATATTTTTCCTTGCTGCTTAGTAATAAATCTTTGATCTAGCCTCTGGTTAGATGTGTTTTTATGTTTTAATTAGTGTTTGTGTCAAGTTAAACCTATAGGATCTTCTTGGATGATAGTTATTTGATCTTGCTGTAATTTCCAGAAACTTTCTGTTCACGAAAACAATTGTTAAAAATCACCAGAACGTGATAAAATACGGATTCCAATTTATGCTGATCAATAAACAAATTTTCTAGGTCGTCCTATTTTGGCTGAATTTTTGGAGTTCCAAAAGTTTGTGTTAGTTACAGATTACTACAGACTGTTCTGTTTTTGACAGATTCTGTTTTTCGTGTGTTGTTTGCTTATTTTGATGAATCTATGGCTAGTAAAATAGTTTATAAACCATAGTGAAGTTGGAATAAAGTAGGTTTAACACCAATATAAATAAATAATTAGTTCATTACAGTACATTGAAGTGGTCTTTTGTTTTCTTTCGCTAACGGAGCTCACGAGATTTCTGTTGAGTTTTGTGTTGTGAAGTTTTCAAGTTTTGGGTGAAAGATTTTGATGGATTATGGAACAAGGAGTGGCAAGAGCCTAAGCTTGGGGATGCCCATGGAACCCCTAAGATAATCTAAGGACACCAAAAAGTCAAAGCTTGGGGATGCCCCGGAAGGCATCCCCTATTTCGTCTACTTCCATCGGTAACTTTACTTGGAGCTATATTTTTATTCACCACATGATATGTGTTCTGCTTGGAGCGTATTGTATGTTTTGAGTCTTTGCTTTTTAGTTTACCACAATCATCCTTGCTGTACACACCTTTTGAGAGAGCCATACATGATTTGGAATTTGTTAGAATACTCTATGTGCTTCACTTATATCTTTTGAGCTATATAGTTTTGCTCTAGTACTTCACTTATATCTTTTAGAGCACGGTGGTGGATTTGTTTTAAAGAAACTATTGATCTCTCATGCTTCACTTAGATTACTTTGAGAGTCTTAAATAGCATGGTAATTTGCTTAAAATAATAATATGCTTGGTATTCAAGATTTGTAAAACTTTCTTTTGAGTGTGTTGAATAATAAGAAAATTTTGATGCTTGATAATTGTTTTGAGATATGGAGGTGATAATATTAGAGTCATGCTAGTTGAGTAATTGTGAATTTGAGAAATAATTGTGTTAAAGTTTGTGATTCCCGTAGCATGCACGTATGGTGAACCGTTATGTGATGAAGTCGGAGCATGATTTATTTATTGATTGTCTTCCTTATGAGTGGCGGTCGGGGACGAGCGATGGTCTTTTCCTACCAATCTATCCCCTAGGAGCATGCGCGTAATACTTTGCTTTGATAACTTGTAGATTTTTGCAATAAGTATATGAGTTCTTTATGACTAATGTTGAGTCCACGGATTATACACATTTTCTCACCCTTCCACCATTGCTAGCCTCTCTAATACCGCGCACTTTTTGCCGGTATCATACACCCACCATAAAACCTTCCTCAAAACAGCCACCATACCTACCTATCATGGAATTTCCATAGCCATTCCGAGATATATTGCCATGCAACTTTCCACCGTTTCGTTTGTTATGACACGCTCCATCATTGTCATATTGCTTAGCATGATCATTTAGTTGACATCGTATTTGTGGCAAAGCCATCGTTCATAATTCTTTCATACATGTCACTTATGAATCATTGCATATCCCGGTACACCACCGGAGGCATTCATATAGAGTCATATTTTGTTCTAAGTATCGAGTTGTAAGAAAAATAAAAGTGTGATGATCATCATTTTTAGAGCATTGTCCCAAGTGAGGAAAGGATGATGGAGACTATGATTCCCCCATAAGTCGGGATGAGACTCCGGTCGAAAAAAAAAGAAAAAAAAAGAGGCCATAAAAAAAGAGAAAAGGCCCAAATAAAAAAATGAGAGAAAAAGAGAGAAGGGACAATGGTACTATCCTTTTACCACACTTGTGCTTCAATGTAGCACCATGATCTTCATAATAGAGAGTCTCGTTTTGTCACTTTCATATACTAGTGGGAATTTTTCATTATAGAACTTGGCTTGTATATTCCAATGATGGGCTTCCTCAAATTGCCCTAGGTCTTCATGAGCAAGCGAGTTGGATGCACACCCACTTAGTTTCTTTTGTTGAGCTTTCATATGCTTATAGCTCTAGTGCATCCGTTGCATGGCAATCCCTACTCACTCACATTGATATCTATTGATGGGCATCTCCATAGCCCGTTGATACGCCTAGTTGATGTGAGACTATCTTCTCCCTTTTTGTCTTCTCCACAACCACCATTCTATTCCACATATAATGCTATATCCATGGCTCACGCTCATGTATCGTGTGAAGATTGAAAAAGTTTTGAAAATGACAAAAGTATGAAATAATTGCTTGGCTTGTCATCGGGGTTGTGCATGATTTAAATACTTTGTGTGGTGAAGATAGAGCATAGCCAGACTATATGATTTTGTAGGGATAACTTTCTTTGGCCATGTTATTTTGAGAAGACATGATTGCTTTGTTAGTATGCTTGAAGTATTATTATTTTTATGTCAATATGAAATTTTGTCTTGAATCTTTTGATCTGAATATTCATACCACAATTAAGAAGAATTACATTGAAATTATGCCAAGTAGCACTCCGCATCAAAAATTCTCTTTTTATCATTTACCTACTCGAGGACGAGCAGGAATTAAGCTTGGGGATGTCGTCGTCTCCAACGTATCTATAATTTTTATTGCTCCATGCTACATTATCTATTGATTTGGTCTTTTTTGGGCTTTATTTTCCACTTTTTGATTACTTTTGGGACTAACCTATTAACCGGAGGCCCAGCCCTGAATTGCTGTTTTTTTGCCTATTTCAAAGTTTCAAGAAAGCGGAATATCAAACGGAGTCCAAAGCGGAATGAAATCTTTGGGAACGTGATTTTCTCATCGAGATAAGATCCAGAGACTTGGACCCTCGGTCAAGAAAGGAGGGAGGCGGCCACGAGGTGGAGGGCGCCCCCTAGGGCGCCCACGCCTCGTGGGCCCACCAAGCTCCACCGACGTACTCCTGCCTCCTATATATACCTCATTACCCCCAACAGATCGGAATCACGGAGCCAAAACCTAATTCCACTTGCCGCAACTTTACGTATCCACGAGATCCCATCTTGGGGCCTGTTAGGAGCTCCATGGGAAGGGGAATCCACCACGGAGGGCTTCTACATCATCATCATAGCCTCTCCGATGAAGTGTGAGTAGTTTACTTCAGACCTTCGGGTCCATAGTTAGTAGCTAGATGGCTTCTTCTCTCTTTTTGGATATCGATACAATGTTCTCCCCCTCTCTTGTGGAGATCTATTCGATGTAATCTTCCTTTTGCGGTGTGTTTGTTGAGATCGGTGAATAGTGGGTTTATGATCAAGATTATCTATGAGAAATATTTGAATCTTCTCTGAATTCTTTTATGAATGATTGGTTATCTTTGCAAGTCTCTTCGAATTATCCGTTTGGTTTGGCCAACTAGATTGGTAGTTCTTGCAATGGGAGAAGTGCTTAGCTTTGGGTTCAATCTTGCGGTGTCCTTTCCCAGTGACAGTAAGGGGAGCAAGGCACGTATTGTATTGTTTCCATCAAGGATAATAGGATGGGGGTATTTATCATATTGCATGAATTTATTCCTCTACATCATGTCATCTTGCTTAAGGCGTTACTCTGTTTTCATTAACTTACTACTCTAGATGCATGCTGGATAGCGGTCGATGAGTGGAGTAATAGTAGTAGATCTGAGGCAGGAGTAGGTCTACTTGTCTCGGACGTGATGCCTATATACATGATCATACCTAGATACTCTCATAACTATGCTCAATTCTGTCAATTGCTCAACAGTAATTCGATCACCCACCGTAAAATATTTATGCTCTTGAGAGAAGCCACTAGTGAAATCTATGGCCCCCGGGTCTATTTTCATCATATTAATCTTCCTACGCTTTATTATTGCTTTGCCTTTTATTTTACTTTGCATCTTTATACCAAAAATACCAAAAATATTATCTATCATCTCTATCAGATCTCACTCTCGTAAGTGACCGTGAAGGGATTGACAACCCCTATTCGCGTTGGTTGCGAGGAGTTATTTGCTTTGTGTAGGTATGATGGACTTGCGCGTGGCCTCCTACTGGATTGATACCTTGGTTCTCAAAAACTGAGGGAAATACTTACGCTACTCTGCTGCATCATCCTCTCCTCTTCGGGGAAAACCAACGCAAGCTCAAGACGTAGCATGGCACAGTAGTATCAAGCATAGAAGTACTTTCATCATAAGTATCATGCATAGTAGAAGTGGCATCATCAATAACATGCGACATATCAGAATTAATTGCAGAAGCAGGTTTAGGTGTCGCAAGCTTACTCAAAACAGAAGGTGAATCAAGTGCAGAGCTAGATGGCAGTTCCTTACCTCCCTCGTAGTTGAGGGATAAATTTTTTTTGTTTTCGTCTTTCAAATTCTTCATAGTGACCAGCAGATATAAATCCCAAGTGACTCAAAGAATAGAGCTATGCTCCCGGCAATGGCCTTGAAAATAGTCTTGATAACCCACAAGTACAGGGGACCGCAACAGTTTTCGAGGCTAGAGTATTCAACCCAAATTTATTGATTCGACACAAGGGGATCCAAAGAATATTCTCAAGTATTAGTAGTTGAGTTGTCAATTCAACCACACCTGGATAACTTAGTATCTGTAGCAAAGTATTTAGTAGCAAAGTAATATGGAAGTAACGGTAACGGTAGCAAAAGTAATATTTTTGGGTTTTATAGTGATTGTAATAGTAGCAACAGAAAAGTAAATAAGCGAAGAACAATATATGAAAAGCTCGTAGGCTCTGGATCGGTGATGGAGAATTATGTCGGATGCGATTATTCATGCAATTATAACATAGGGTGACACAGAACTAGCTCCAATTCATCAATGTAATGCAGGCATGTATTCCGAATATAGTCATACGTGCTTATGGAAAAGAACTTGCATGACATTTTTTGTCCTACCCTCCCGTGGAAGCGGGGTCCTATTGGAAACTAAGGATATTAAGGCCTCCTTTTAATAGAGTATCGGACCAAAGCATTAACGCATAGTGAATACATGAACTCCTCAAACTATGGTCATCACCGGGAGTGGTCCCGATTATTGTCACTTCGGGGTTGCCGGATCATAACACATAGTAGGTGACTATAGACTTGCAAGATAGGATCAAGAACTCACATGTATTCATGAAAACATAATAGGTTCAGATCTGAAATCATGGCACTCGGGCCCTAGTGACAAGCATTAAGCATAGCAAAGTCATAGCAACATCAATCTCGAACATAGTGGATACTAGGGATCAAACCCTAACAAAACTAACTCGATTACATGATAAATCTCATCCAACCCATCACCGTCCAGCAAGCATACGATGGAATTACTCACGCGCGGCGGTGAGCATCATGAAATTGGTGATGGAGGATGGTTGATGATGACGACAGTGACGGATTCCCCTCTCCGGAGCCCCGAACGGACTCCAGATCAGCCCTCCCGAGAGAGTTTAGGGCTTGGCGGCGGCTCCGTATCGTAAAATGCGATGAATCCTTCTCTTTGATTTTTTTTTCTCCCCGAACACGAATATATAGAGTTGGAGTTGAGGTCGGTGCAGCTCCAGAGGACCCACGAGACAGGGGGACGCACCCTGGGGGTGCAGGCGCGCCTCCCACCCTCTTGGACAGGGTGTGGGCCCCTGGCCTTGATTCTTTGGCCAGTATTTTTTATTATTTCCAAAAATAATCTCCGTGAAGTTTCAGGTCATTCCGAGAACATTTTTTTTTGCAGAAAGATAACACCATGGCAATTCTGCTGAAAATAGCGTCAGTCCAGGTTAATTCCATTCAAATCATGCAAGTTAGAGTCCAAAACATGGGCAAAAGTGTTTTGGAAAGTAGATACGACGAAGACGTATCAACTCCCCCAAGCTTAAACCTATGATTGTCCTCAAGAAATTCAGTTGATAAACTGAAAGTGATAAAGAAAAAATTTTACAAACACTGTTTGCTCTTGTTGTTGTAAATATGTAAAGTCAGCATTCAAGTTTTCAGCAAAGATTATGACTAACCACATTCACAATAACATTTAGGTCTCATGTTTACTCATGTCAATGGCATAATCAACTAGCGAGTAATAATAATAAATCTCGGATGACAACACTTTCTCAAAACAATCATGATATAATATAACAAGATGGTATCTCGCTAATGAAGGAAATATGCCCTAGAGGCAATAATAAAGTTATTATTTATTTCCTTATTTCATGATAAATGTTTATTATTCATGCTAGAATTGTATTAACCGGAGACATGATACATGTGTGAATACATAGACAAACATATAGTCACTAGTATGCCTCTACTTGACTAGCTCATTAATCAAAGATGGTTATGTTTCCTAACCATAGACATGTGTTGTCATTTGATTAACGGGATCACATCATTAGGAGAATGATGTGATTGACATGACCCATTCCGTTAGCCTAGCACTTGATCGTTTAGTATATTGCTATTGCTTTCTTCATGACTTATACATGTTCCTGTAACTATGAGATTATGCAACTCCGTTTACCGGAGGAACACTTGGTGCTACCAAAGCGTCACAACGTGGCGGGTGATTATAAAGGAGTACTACAGGTGTCTCCAAAGGTACATGTTGGGTTGGCATATTTCGAGATTAGGTTTTGTCACTCCGATTGTCGGAGAGGTATCTCTGAGCCCTCTCGGTAATGCACATCACTATAAGCCTTGCAAGCAATGTAGCTAATGAGTTAGTTACGGAATGATGCATTACGTAACGAGTAAAGAGACTTGCGGTAGCGAGATTGAACTAGGTATTGGATACCGACGATCGAATCTCGGGCAAGTAACATACCGATGACAAAGGGAACAACGTATGTTGTTATGCGGTTTGACCGATAAAGATCTTCGTAGAATATGTAGGAGCCAATATGGGCATCCAGGTTCCGCTATTGGTTATTGACCGAGAATAGTTCTAGGTCATGTCTACATAGTTCTCGAACCCGTAGGGTCCGCACGCTTAACGTTACGATGACAGTTTTATTATGAGTTTATGAGTTTTGATGTACCGAAAGAGTTCGGAGTCCCGGATGAGATCGGGGACATGACGAGGAGTCTCGAAATGGTCGAGACATAAATATCGATATATTGGACGACTATATTCAGAGTTCGGAAAGGTTCCGAGTGATTCGGGTATTTTGGGAGTACCGAGAGTTACGGAATTCGTATTGGGCCTCTTTGGGCCATACGGGAAAAGGAGAGAAAGGGCCAAAGAGTGGCCGCACCTCCTCCCTTGGACTAGTCCGAATTGGACTAGGGAGGGGGCGCACCCTTCCTTCCTTCTCCTTCTCTCTTCCCTTTCCTTCTCTCCTACTCCTACTACATGGAAGGGTTCCTAGTTGGACTAGGAAAGGGAATCCTACTCCCGGTGGGAGTAGGACTCCCCTAGGCGCGCCATAGAGAGGGCCGCCCTCCTCTCCTCCACTCCTTTATATCTGAGGCAGGGGGCACCCCATGGACACCTAAGTTGATCTTCGTGATCGTTCCTTGGCAGTGCGGTGCCCCCTCCACCATATTCCACCTCGGTCATATCGTCGCGGAGTTTAGGCGAAGCCTATTTGGTAGAGCATCATCATCGTCAACACGCCGTCGTCGATGGAACTCATCCCGACACTTTGCTGGATCGAGTCCGGGATCGTCATCGAGCTGAGCGTGTCTGAACTCGGAGGTGCCGTACGTTCGGTACTTGGATCGGTCGGATCGTGAAGACGTACGACTACATCAACCGCGTTGTTATAACGCTTCCGCTTACGGTCTACGAGGGTACGTGGACAATACTCTCCCCTCTTGTTGCTATGCCATCACCATGATCTTGCGTGTGCGTAGGAAATTTTTTGAAGTTACTACGTTCCCCAACAGTGGCATCCGAGCCAGGTTTTATGCGTTGATGTTATATGCACGAGTAGAACACAAGTGAGTTGTGGGCGATACAAGTCATACCGCTTACCGCATGTCATACTTTGGTTGGCGGTATTGTGAGATGAAGCGGCCGGACCGACATTACGCGTCGCTTCTGCGAGACTGGTTTCACCGCTGCGAGCACCACGTTGCTTAAAGGTGATTTGGCGGGTGTCTGCCTCTCACTTTAGTTGAACCGAGTGTGGCTACGCCCGGTCCTTGCGAAGGTTAAAACAGCACCAACTTGACAAACTATCGTTGTGGTTTTGATGCGTAGGTAAGAACGGTTCTTGCTCAGCCCGTAGCAGCCACGTAAAATTTGCAACAACAAAGTAGAGGACGTCTAACTTGTTTTTGCAGGGCATGTTGTGATGTGATATGGTCAAGGCGTGATGAGATATAAGTTGTTGTATGAGATGATCATGTTTTGTTGAAGTTATCGGCAATCGCGGAAGCCTTATGGTTGTCTCTTTATTGCATAAGATGCAAGCGCCAAATAATTGCTTTACTTTATCGCTATGCGATAGCAATAGTTGCAAGAGCAATAGTTGGCGAGGACGACCATGTGATGCACATTGATATAGATCAAGATGATGGAGATCATGGTGGCATGCGGTGACGATGGAAATCATGACGATGCTTTGGATATGGAGATCAAAGGCACAAGATGATGATGGCCATATCATGTCACATATTTTGATTGCATGTGATGTTTATCTTTTATACATCTTATTTTGCTTAGTTCGCGGTAGCTTTATAAGATGATCTCTCACTAAATTATCAAGGTATAAGTGTTCTCCCGAGTATGCACCGTTGCGAAAGTTCTTCGTCTTTGAGACACCACGTGATGATCGGGTGTGATAGGCTCTACGTTCAAATACAACGGGTGCAAAACAGTTGCACACGCGGAATACTCAGGTTAAACTTGACGAGCCTAGCATATAACAGATATGGCCTCGGAACACGGAGACCGAAAGGTCGATCGTGAATCATATAGTAGATATGATCAACATAGAAATGTTCACCATTGAAACTACTCCATCTCACGTGATGATCGGACATGGTTTAGTTGATATGGATCACGTGATCACTTAGAAGATTAGAGGGATGTCTATCTAAGTGGGAGTTCTTAAGTAATATGATTAATTGAACTTAAATTTATCATGAATTTAGTCCTGTAGTATTAGCATATCTATGTTGTAGATCAATAGCTCGCGTTTAGCTCCCTGTTTTATTTTGATATGTTCCTAGAGAAAACTAAGTTGAAAAATGTTAGTAGCAATGATGCGGATTGGATCCGTGATCTGAGGTTTATCCTCATTGCTGCAGAAAAAATATGTCCTTGATGCACCTCTAGGTGATGGACCTATTGCGAGGAGCGGAATGCGGGCGTTATGAACATTTGGCTAGCTCAATATGATGACTACTTGATAGTTTAGTGCACCATGCTTAACGGCTTAGAATCGGGACTTCAAAGACGTTTTGAACGTCACGGACCATATGAGATGTTCCAGGAGTTGAAGTTAATATTTCAAGCAAATACCCGAGTTGAGAGATATGAAGTCTCCAACAAGTTCTATAGCTAAAAGATGGAGGAGAATCGCTCAACTAAGTGAGCATGTGCTCAGATTGTCTGGGTACTTCAAACACTTGAATCAAGTGGGAGTTAATCTTCCAGATAAGATAGTGATTGACAGAATTCTCTAGTCACCATCACTAAGTTACTAGAACTTCGTGATGAACTACAAGATGCAAGGGATGACGAAAACGATTCCCGAGCTCTTCGTGATGTTGAAATCGAAGAAGGTAGAAATCAAGAAAGAGCATCAAGTGTTGATGATTGACAAGACCACTGGTTTCAAGAGAAGGGCAAACGGAAAGAAAGGGAACTTCAAGTAGAAAGACAAGTAAGTTGTCACTCCTGCGAAGAAGCCCAAAGATGGACCAAAGCCTGAAACTGAGTGCTTACACTGCAAAGGAAATGGTCACTGGAAGCGGAAATGCCCTGAATATTTGGTGGATAAGAAGGATGGCAAAGTGAACAAGGGTATATTTGATATACAAGTTATTGATGTGTGCCTTACTAGTGTTTATAGTAGCCCCCAGTATTTGATACTTGTTTGGTTGCTAAGATTAGTAACTCAAACAGGAGTTACGAGAATAAACAGAGACTAGTTGAAGGGGAAGTGACGATGAGTGTTGGAAGTAGTTCCAAAATGATATGATCATCATCGCACACTCCCTATACTCTCGGATTAGTGTTGAACCTAAATAAATGTTATTTGGCGTTTGCGTTGAGCATGAATATGATTTGATCATGTTTATTGCAATACGGTTATTCATGTAAGTTAGAGAATAATTATTGTTGTGTTTACATGAATAAAACCTTCTATGGTCATACACCCAATGAAAATGGTTTGTTGGATCTCGATCGTTTGATACACATATTCATAATATTGAAACCAAAAGATGTAAAGTTAATAATGATAGTGCAACTTATTTGTGGCAATCGCCGTTTAGGTCATATTGGTGTAAAGTGCATGAAGAAACTCCATAAAGATGGATCTTCGTAATCACTTGGTTATGAATCATTTGATGCTTGCGAACCGTGCCTTTTGGGCAAGATGACTAAAACTCCGTTCTCGGAACAATGGAACGAGCTCTTGACTTGTTGGAAATAATACATACCGATGTATGCGATCCAATGAGTGTTGATGCTCGTGACAAGTATCATTATTTTCTGACCTTCACAGATGATTTGAGCAGATATGCGTATATCTACTTGATGAAACATAAGTCTAAAATAGTTGAAAAGTTCAAAGAATTTCAGAGTGAAGTGGAAAATCATCGTAACAAGAAAATAAAGTTTCTACGATCTGATCGTGGAGATGAATGTTTGAGTTACTAGTTTGGTCTTCATTTGAAACAATGTGAAATAGTTTCGCAACTCACGCCATATGGAACACCACAGCATAATGGTGTGTCCGAAAGTCGTGACCGCACTTTATTGGACATGGTGCGATCTATGATGTCTCTTATCGGTTTACCACTATCATTTTGGGGTTATGTATTAGAGACAGCTGCATTCACGTTTAATAGGGCACCATCTAAATCCGTTGAGACGACATTATGAACTATGGTTTAACAATAAACCTAAGCTGTCGTTTCTTAAAGTTTGGAGTTGTGATGCTTATGTGAAAAAGTTTTCACCGATAAGCTCGAACCCAAATCGGAGAAGTGCGTCTTCATAGAATACCCAAAGGTAACTATTGGGTACACCTTCTATCACAGATCCGAAGGCAAGTTATTCGTTGCTAAGATGGATCCTTTCTAGAGAAGAAGTTTCTCTCGAAAGAAGTGAGTGGGAGGAAAGTAGAACTTGATGAGGTAATTGTACCTTATCCCTTATTGGAAAGTAGTTCATCACAGAAATCAGTTCGATGATTCCTACACCAATTAGTGAGGAAGTTAATGATGATGATCATGAGACTTCAGATCAAGTTGCTACCAAACCTCGTAGGTCTTCCAGAGTAAGATCCGCACCCGAGTGGTACGGTAATCATGTTCTGGAAGTCATGTTACTAGACCATGATGAACCTACGAACTATGAGGAAGCGATAATGAGCCCAGATTCCATGAAATGGCTTGAGGCCATGAAATCTGAGATAGGATCCATGTATGAGAACAAAGTATGGACTTTGATTGACTTGCTCGATGATCAGCAAGCCATGCTAAATAAATGGATCTTCAAGAGGAAGACGGACAATGATAGTAGTGTTACTATCTACAAAGCTCGACTTGTCACAAAAGGTTTTCGACAAGTTCAAGGTGTTGACTACAATGAGATTTTCTCAACTGTAGTGATGCTTAAGTCTGTCCGAATCATGTTAGCAATTGCCACATTTTATGAAATCTGGCAAATGGATGTCAAAACTGCATTCTTTAATGGATTTATTAAAGAAAAGTTGTATATGATGCAACCGTAAGGTTTTGTCAATCCTAAAGGAGCTAACAAAATGTGCAAGCTTCAGCGATCCATTTATGGACTGGTGCAAGCATCTCGGAGTTGGAATAAAGCGCTTTGATAGTGTGATCAAAGCATATGGTTTTATACAGACTTTTGGAGAAGCACATATTTACAAGTAAGTGAGTGGGAGCACTACAACATTTCTGATAAGTTTATGTTAATGACATATTGTTGATCGGAAATAATGTAGAATTATGCTGCAAATCATAAAGGAGTATTTGAAAGGAGTTTTTCAAAGAAAGACCTCAAAAAACTACTTACATATTGAGCATCAAGATCTATTGAGATAGATCAAGACGCTTGATAAGTTTTTCAATAAGTACATACCTTGTCAAGATTTTGAAGTAGTTCAAAATGGAACAGTCAAAGAAAAGTTCTTGCACGTGTTGCAAACGTGTGAAATTGAGTAAGACTCAAATCCCGACCACGGCAGAAAATAGAAAAGAGAATGAAAGTCATTCCCTATGCCTTAGTCATAGGTTCTATAAAGTATGCTATGCTATGTATCAGACCTATTGTATACCTTGCTCTGAATTTGACAAGGGAGTACAATAGTGATCTAGGAGTAGATCTTGGACATTGGTCAAGAACATCCTTAGTGAGGACTAAGGAAATATTTCTCGATTATGGAGGTGATAAAAAGAGCCCGTCGTAAAGAGTTACATCGATGCAAGCTTTTTACACTGATCCAGATGACTCTAAGTCCCAATCTGGATACATATTGAAAGTGGGAGCAATTAGCTAGAGTAGCTCCATGCAGAGCATTGTAGACATAGAATATTTGCAAAATACATACGGCTCTGTATGTGACAGACCCGTCGACTAAGCTTCTCTCACGAGCAAAACATGATAATACCTTAGTACTCTTTGGGTGTTAATCACATAGCGGTGTGAACTAGATTATTGACTCTAGTAAACCCTTTAGGTGTTGGTCACATGACGATGTGAACTATGGGTGTTAATCTCATACAGATGTGAATATAAGTGTTGAATCACATGATGATGTGAACTAGATTATTGACTCTAGTGCAAGTGGGAGACTGTAGGAAATATGCCCTAGAGGCAATAATAAAGTTATTATTTATTTCCTTATTTCATGATAAATGTTTATTATTCATGCTAGAATTATATTAACCGGAAACATGATACATGTGTGAATACATAGACAAACATATAGTCACTAGTATGCCTCTACTTGACTAGCTCATTAATCAAAGATGGTTATGTTTCCTAACCATAGACATGTGTTGTCATTTGATTAGCAGGATCACATCATTAGGAGAATGATGTGATTGACATGACCCATTCCGTTAGCCTAGCACTTGATCGTTTAGTATATTGCTATTGCTTTCTTCATGACTTATACATGTTCCTGTAACTATGAGATTATGCAACTCCCGTTTACCGGAGGAACACTTGGGTGCTACCAAACGTCACAACGTAATCGGGTGATTATAAAGGAGTACTACAGGTGTCTCCAAAGGTACATGTTGGGTTGGCATATTTCGAGATTAGGTTTTGTCACTCCGATTGCTCGGAGAGGTATCTCTGGGCCCTCTCGGTAATGCACATCACTATAAGCCTTGCAAGCAATGTAGCTAATGAGTTAGTTACGGAATGATGCATTACGTAACGAGTAAAGAGACTTGCCGTAACGAGATTGAACTAGGTATTGGATACCGACGATCGAATCTCGGGCAAGTAACATACCGATGACAAAGGGAACAACGTATGTTGTTATGCGGTTTGACCGATAAAGATCTTCGTAGAATATGTAGGAGCCAATATGGGCATCCAGGTTCCGCTTTATTGGTTATTGACCGAGAATAGTTCTAGGTCATGTCTACATAGTTCTCGAACCCGTAGGGTCCGCACGCTTAACGTTACGATGGCAGTTTTATTATGAGTTTATGAGTTTTGATGTACCGAAGGAGTTCGGAGTCCCGGATGAGATCGGGGACATGACGAGGAGTCTCGAAATGGTCGAGACATAAATATCGATATATTGGACGACTATATTCAGAGTTCGGAAAGGTTCCGAGTGATTCGGGTATTTTTGGGAGTACCGGAGAGTTACGGGAATTCGTATTGGGCCTCTTTGGGCCATACGGGAAAGGAGAGAAAGGGCCAAAAGAGTGGCCGCACCCCTCCCCTTGGACTAGTACGAATTGGACTAGGGAGGCGCACCTTCCTTCCTTCTCCTTCTCTCTTCCCTTTCCTTCTCTCCTACTCCTACTACATGGAAGGGTTCCTAGTTGGACTAGGAAGGGAATCCTACTCCGGTGGGAGTAGGACTCCCCTAGGCCGCCATAGAGAGGTCCGGCCCTCCTCTCCTCCACTCCTTTATATCTGAGGCAGGGGGCACCCCATGGACACACAAGTTGATCTTCGTGATCGTTCCTTAGCCGTGTCTGCGGTGCCCCCTCCACCATATTCCACCTCGGTCATATCGTCATGAGTTTAGGCGAAGCCCTCGCTGGTAGAGCATCATCATCGTCCTGCCACGCCGTCGTCTTGTGGAACTCATCCCCGACACTTTGCCGGATCGAGTCCGGGATCGCCATCGAGCTGAACATGTGCTGAACTTGGAGGTGTCGTGCGTTCGGTACTTGGATCGGTCGGATCGTGAAGACGTCTGACTACATCAACCGCGTTGTTATAACGCTTCCGCTTACGGTCTACGAGGGTACGTGGACAATACTCTCCCCTCTCGTTGCTATGCCATCACCATGATCTTGCGTGTGCGTAGGATTTTTTTTGAAATTACTACGTTCCCCAACAGCTAGCCCTTTCTGAGACCGCAAAACATAAATGCAGAGCACCTTTAAAGATCAAGGACTGACTAAACATTGTAATTCATGGTAAAAGAGATCCAGTCATAGTCACACTCAATATAAATTAATAGTAATGGATGCAAATGACAGCGGTGCTCTCCAGCTGGTGCATTTTAATAAGAGAGTGATGACTCAACATAAAAGTAAATAGATAGGCCCTTCGCAGAGGGAAGAAGGGATTTGTAAAGGTGCCAGAGCTCGATTTTTAAAGCAGAGATAAATAATATTTTGAGCGGCATACTTTCATTGTCAACATAGCAACCGAGAGATGGCGACATCTTCCATGCTACACACATTATAGGCGGTTCCCAAATAGAATGGTAAAGTTTATACTCTCCCTCCACCAACAAGCATCAATACATGGCTTGCTCGAAACAACGAGTGCCTCCAACTAACAAGAGTCTCGGGGGAGTTTTGTTTGCAATTATTTTGATTTGGTTTGCATAGAGCATGGGACTGGGCATCCCGGTGACCAGCCATTTTCTCGTGAGTGAGGAGCGGAGTCCAGTCCTCTTGAGAATAACCCGCCTAGCATGGAAGATACAGACATCCCTAGTTGATACATGAGCTATTCGAGCATGCAAAACAGAATTTCATTTGAAGGTTTGGAGTTTGGCACATACAAATATACTTGGAACGGCAGGTAGATACCGCATATAGGAAGGTATGGTGGACTCATATGGAATAACTTTGGGGTTTAAGGGATTGGATGCACAAGCAGCATTCCCGCTTAGTACAAGTGAAGGCTAGCAAAAGACTGGGAAGCGACCAACTAGAGAGCGACAACAGTCATGAACATGCATCAAAATTAATAAACATTGAGTGCAAGCATGAGTAGGATATAATCCACCATGAACATAAATATCATGAAGGCTATGTTGATTTGTTTCAACTACATGCGTGAACATGTGCCAAGTCAAGTCACTCGAACCTTTCAAAGGAGGATACCACCCTATCATACCACATCACAACCATTTTAATAGCATGTTGGCACGAAAGGTAAACCATTATAAACTCCTAGCTAATTAAGCATGGCATAAGCAACTATAATCTCTAATTGTCATCGCAAACATGTTTATTCATAATAGGCTGAATCAGGAATGATGAACTAATCATATTTACAAAAACAATAGAGGTCAAGTTCATACCAGCTTCTCTCATCTCAATCGGTCCATCATATATCGTCATAATTGCTTCACTTGCACGACCGAACGATGTGAATAAAAATAATAGAGCACGTGCATTGGACTAAGCTGGAATCTGCGAGCATTCAATAAACAAGAGAAGACAAGGCAATATGGGCTCTTGGTTAAATCAACAATAATGCATATAAGAGCCACTTCAACATTTTCATTTTGGTCTTCTCCTATCGACCCCCAAAGAAAAGAAAATAAATAAAACTATTTACACGGGAAAGCTCCCAACAAGCAAAAAGAAGAACGAGAAATCTTTTGGGGTTTCTTTTTAATTATTACTACCACAAACAAGGAAAGTAAACTAACTAAAAGCTACTACTAATTTTTTTTTGGTTTTCTTAAGGTTTTTCAAACACACAAGAAAAAGCATAAAAAGTAAAATGAACTAGCATGGATAACACAGTGAAAGAGTATGAGCCCCGACAACTAGCAATGAGTGTGTGAACATAAATGTAATGTCGGTGAGAAATACGTACTCCCCCAAGCTTAGGCTTTTGGCCTAAGTTGGTCTATTGCCACGGCTGGCCTGGCGGATATCCGAAGTTGTAACTGGGGTCATACTGAGACGCAGCGGCTATTGCATCGTGGGCTGCAGCTTGGAGGCGAGCTGTCTCAGCCCTCCTCTCATACTCGTCCGCCTCCCCCCTTGTTATGACATACCTCCCCATTGCCTGAAAATCAAAGAAAGTAGGGGCAGGGAGAGCGACGTGATAGGTGCGTCGTCTATCAAAGATTAGTCGGTACTGGAGTAACTGATCATTCCTTTCAACAAACTGATGACGAACCATAGCCTCATAATCTAAATAAACAGGAGGCAACTCAATATCTTACTCATGTATGGGTATGCCAAGAAAATTAGCTAGACGGGTTGCATAAATTCCACCAAAGAAATCTCCATTAATTCTATTATTATGCAAGCTACGTGCAACAATGGCTCCCAAATTATAGTGTTTATGTCCTAGTACAGCACTGCTGAGAACACTGAGATCAGGGACACACATGTGACATGCTTCATCCTTACCATTATGCACCTACCTATGAAGAGAGCAAAATAATGTATAGCAGTAAAATGAATGCTCCCTATGGTAGCTTGTGTTATATCTCTAGATTCCCCCACAGTTATAATAGCAAGAAAATCTCTAAATTCAGATTTGCGAGGTTCACTAGGACTACCCCATTATGGAAGTTTGCAAGAAGTATTAAAATCCTCTAAGTCCATAGTGTAAGAATTTTCATCAAGATCAAACAGGACAGTTTGAGAATTGCGTGATGATGAAAATTCAAACCTCCTCACAAAGGAATCAGTGAGATAGAGGTACTGACAACACTTATCTGCCTCGAAGCTCACAAGATCAGCGTTACGCACATACGCGTTAAATTCTTCCTTGATTCCTGCTCGATCCATAAAGTCCTCTGAAGGCCATTCACAAGCCCGCACTTGAGCTTCCCTCGGTGGTTCATCGTCCGCATCGCGTATTGCGGGTCTGGGTCCTTGCTTCCTTGAAGGACCACCTTGGTACATTTTTCCTAAACATGTTTCTTCCTCTGAAAAATTTCTGAAATTTTTAGTAACTTCAAATGAAAATGAACCAAACTCAACAAAATTGATAGAAAACTACTCCCACAAGTGCCTAGAGACTATATCATACATTAGAACTACTTGGGACCATATAAATTTGACATGCGAGCTCAAGAACAGGGTCACCTAAGCAGCAAAAATTTGTAATGAATAAAGCACTAGAACAGAAACTAATTGGACCATTGGAGGAGTCACATACCGAAGAACAATCCCCCAAAGCAGTTTTGTGAGTGGAGCTTTGAGCTAGGAGATCGAAAATCGCAGCAAAATGAGCTAGAACTCGTGCTTGAGCTGGTTGGTGATTTTTTTTTTTGGGAGGAAGAAGGAGTGGGTGGTGGCTGGGATAAGTGGAGGGGAGTCACCGTGGGCCCATGAGGCAGGGGGCGCCCAGGGGGTGTGGACGCGCCCTGGACCCTCGTGGCCAGGTGCTTGCTCCCCCCGTTGTGTTCTCAGTGCCAGATATTCTCAAATATTCCATAAAAAATCATGTTTCAATTTCGGGACATTTGGAGAACTTTTATTTTCGGGGTATTTTTTTATTGCACGGATAATTCAAAAAACAGACAGAAAATACTGTTTTTACTTGATTTCAACTAAATAACAGAAAGTAAAAGGAGGGTACAGAAGGTTGTGCTTTCTAACTTCATCCATCTCATGCTCATCAAAAGGAATCCACTTACAAGGTTGATCAAGTCTTGTTAACAAACTCTTTCCGAATAACATGGAACCGGAGAAATTTCGAATAGCACTAGGTTACCCTCAACGGGGATATGCACGTCCCCAATAATAAGAATATCACATTTCTTCTTGACAGTAGGTAGAGGAAATTCAAAACCTCCAAAAATAATCGATGGAATTTTTCCAATAGAATTGATACTGTGGACTTGAGGTTGTTTCCTCAGAAAGTGTTCCGTATGCTCATTACCATTAACATGAAAAGTGGCATTGCCTTTGTTCCAATCAATAACAGCCCCTGCAGTATTCAAAAAGGGTCTTCCAGGAATAATAGACATACTATCTTCCTCGGGAATATCAAGAATAACAAAGTCCGTTAAAATAGTAACGTTTGCAACCACAGCAGGCACATCCTCACAAATACCGACAAGTATAGCAGCTGATTTATCAGCCAATTGCAAAGATATTTCAGTAGGTGTCAACTTATTCAAATCAAGTCTACGATATAAAGAGAGAGGCATAACACTAACACCAGCTCCAACATCACATAAAGCAGTTCTAACATAATTCCTTTTAATGGAGCATGGTATAGTGGGTACTCCTGGTTCTCCTAACTTCTTTGGTATTCCACCCTTAAAAGTATAATTAGCAAGCATGGTGGAGATTTCAGCTTCCGGTATCTTTCTTTTATTTGTAACAATATCTTTCATATACTTAGCATAAGGATTCATTTTGAGCATATCAGTTAAACGCATACGCAAAAAGATCGGTCTAATCATTTCAGCAAAGCGCTCAAAATCCTCATCATCCTTTTTCTTAGATGGTTTGGGAGGAAAAGGCATGGGTTTCTGAACCTAAGGTTCTCTTTCCTTACCGTGCTTTCTAGCAACAAAGTCTCTCTGATCATAACGTTGATTCTTTGATTGTGGGTTATCAAGATCAACAGCAGGTTCAATATCTACATCATTATTATTACTAGGTTCAGCATCAACATGAACATCATCATTAACATTATCACTAGGTTCATGTTCATCACCGCATTGTGTTTCAAAGATCGTAAATAGAAATATCATTGGGATTCTCAGGTATGTCAACAACAGGTTCACTAGAAGCATGCAAAGTCCTATCATTTTTCTTTTTCTTATTCTTAGAAGGACTAGGTGCATCAATATTATTTCTCTGAGAATCCTGCTCAATTCTCTTAGGGTGGCCCTCAGGATACAAAGGTTCCTGAGTCACTTTACCTCCTCTAGTTGCAACTCTAACAGCAAATTCATTATTCTTACTATACAATTCATTGAGAAAATCATTCTGAGCTTTAAGCACTTGTTCTACTTGAGTGGTAACCATAGAAGCATGTTTACTAATGAGTTTAAGTTCACCTTTAACTCTAGACATATAATCACTAAAGTGTTCAATCATATAAGCATTGCATTTTAATTCTCTACCAAAATAAGCATTGAAGTTTTCTTGCTTAACCATAAAGTTATCAAACTCATTCAAACACTGGCTAGCAAACTTAGTAGGAGGGATTTCAGCTTTATCATATCTATAGAGAGAATTTACCTTTACTACCTGTGTCGGGTTATCAAGACCATGTGTTTCTTTAATAGGTGATGAATTAAGACCATGTATTTCTTCAACAGGAGGTAAATTCTTAACATCTTCACCTTTAATACCTTTTTATTTCATAGATTTCTTTGCCTCTTGCATATCTTGGGGACTGAGAAATAGAACACCCCTTTTCTTCGGAGTTGGTTTAGGAATAGGCTCAGGAGTTGGCTCAGGAAGTGTCCAATTATTTTCATTAGTCAACATATTATTCAATAGAATCTCAGCTTGATCAACAGTTCTTTCCCTGAAAACACAACCATCACAACTATCCAGATGGTCTCTGGAAGCATCGGTTAGTCCATTATAAAAGATATCAAGTATTTCATTTTTCTTGAGAGGATGATCAGGCAAAGCATTAAGTAATTGGAGAAGCCTCCCACAAGCTTGTGGGAGACTCTCTTCTTCAATTTTAACAAAATTATATATTTCCCTTAAAGCAGCTTGTTTCTTATGAGCAGGGAAATATTTAGCAGAGAAGTAACATATCATATCCCGGGGACTACGCACACAACCAGGATCGAATTAAACCATATCTTAGCATCACCCTGTAATGAGAACGGAAATATTTTAAGGATATAATAGTAGCGAGTTTTCTCATTGTTAGTGAACAGGGTGGCTATATCATTTAATTTAGTAAGATGTGCCACAACAGTTTCAGATTCATAGCCATAAAAAGGATCAGATTCAACCAAAGTAATTATATCGAAATTGACGGAGAATTCATACTCCTTATCAAGAATAAAGATAGGTGAAGTAGCATAAGCAGGATCATATTTCATTCTAGCATTCAGATATTTTTGTTTCAGCTTAGCTAATAATTTCTTAAGATCACTTCTATCATTGCAAGCAAGAAAGTCTCTAGCAGTTTCTTCATCCATAACATAACCCTCAGGCACAACAGGAAATTCATATCTAGGGGGAGAATCTTCATCATCACTTTCATCAATATTATCAGTTTCAATAATTTCATTCTCTCTAGCCCTAGCAAATTGTTTATCAAGAAATTCACCAAGTGGCACAGTAGTATCAAGCATAGAAGTAGTTTCATCATAAGTATCATGCATAGTAGAAGTGGCATCATCAATAACATGCGACATATATCGTAATTAATAGCGAAGCAGTGTTTAGGTGTCGCAAGCTTACTCAAAACAGAAGGTGAATCAAGTGCGAGCTAGACGGCGGTTCCTTACCTCCCTCGTAGTTGAGGGATAAATTTTTGTTTTTATGCCTTTCAAGTTCTTCATAGTGACCAGCAGATATAAATCCCATGTGACTCAAAGAATAGAGCTATGCTCCCGGCAACAAATACCTTAAAATAGTCTTGATAACCCACAAGTATAGGAGATCGCAATAGTTTTCGAGGGTAGAGTATTCAACCCAAATTTATTGATTCGACACAAGGGGGGCCAAAGAATATTCTCAAGTATTAGCAGTTAAGTTGTCAATTCAACCACACCTGGATAACTTAGTATCTGCAGCAAAGTATTTAGTATCAAAGTAATATGGAAGTAACGGTAACGGTAGCAAAAGTAATATTTTTGGGTTTTATAGTGATTGTGACAGTAGCAACGGAAAAGTAAATAAGCGAAGAACAATATATGAAAAGCTCGTAGGCATTGGATCGGTGAGGAGAATTATGCCGGATGCGATTATTCATGCAACAGTTATAACATAGGGTGACACAGAACTAGCTCCAGTTCATCAATGTAATGTAGGCATGTATTTCGAATATAGTCATACGTGCTTATGGAAAAGAACTTGCATGACATATTTTGTCCTACCCTCCCGTGGAAGCGGGTCCTATTGGAAACTAAGGGATATTAAGGCCTCCTTTTAATAGAGTACGGACCAAAGCATTAACACATAGTGAATACATGAAGTCCTCAAACTATGGTCATCACCGGAGTGGTCCCGATTATTGTCACTTGAGGTTGCCGGATCATAACACATAGTAGGTGACTATAGACTTGCAAGATAGGATCAAGAACTCACATATATTCATGAAAACATAATAGGTTCAGATATGAAATCATGGCACTCGGGCCCTAGTGACAAGCATTAAGCATAGCAAAGTCATAGCAACATCAATTTCAGAACATAGTGGATACTAGGGATCAAACCCTAACAAAACTAACTCGATTACATGATAAATCTCATCCAACCCGTCACTGTCCAGCAAGCCTACAATGGAATTACTCACGCACGGCGATGAGCATCATGAAATTGGTGATGGAGGATGGTTGATGATGACGACGGCGATGGATTCCCCTCTCCGGACCCCCGAACGGACTCCAGATCAGCCCTCCCGAGAGAGTTTAGGGCTTGGCGGCGGCTCCGCATCGTAAAACATGATGAATCCTTCTCTCTGATTTTTTTTCTCCCCGAACACGGATATATAGAGTTGGAGTTGAGGTCGGTGGAGCTCTAGGGGGCCCACGAGGCAGGGGCGCGCCCTGGGGAGGGGGGCAGGCGCGCCTCCCACCCTCGTGGACAGGGTGTGGGCCCCCTGGCCTTGATTCTTTGGCCAGTATTTTTTATTATTTCCAAAAATAATCTCCGTGAAGTTACAGGTCATTCCCAGAACATTTTTTTCTGCACAAAGATAACACCATGGCAATTCTGCTGAAAACAGCGTCAGTCCGGGTTAGTTCCATTCAAATCATGCAAGTTAGAGTCCAAAACAAGGGCAAATGTGTTTGGAAAAGTAGATACGACGGAGATGTATCAGAACGCATTAAAACAAGGAGCTAAAGCGCGAGCTATTAATCCACAACATAATTTGCAAAGACAATTTAGACTATGTTCATGATAATTAAGTTCATCTAATCAAATTATTTAATGAACTCCCACTCATATAGACATCCCTCTAGTCATCTAAGTGATACATGATCCGAATCGACTAGGCCGTGGTCTCGATCATCGTGAGACGGACTAGTCATCAACGGTGAACATCTCCATGTTGATCGCATCTACTATACGACTCATGTTTGACCTTTCGGTCTCTCGTGTTCCGAGGCCATGTCTCAGATATGCTAGGCTCGTCAAGTCAACCTAAGTGTTTTGCATGTGTAAATCTGGCTTACACCCGTTGTATGCGAACGTTAGAATCTATCACACCCGATCATCACGTGGTGCTTCAAACAACGAACCTTCGCAACGGTGCACGCTTAGGGGAACACATTTCTTGAAATTTTAGTAAGGGATCATATTATTTATGATACCGTCGTTCTAAGCAAATAAGATGTAAACATGACAAACATCACATGCAAATCATAAAGTGACATGATATGGCCAATATCATCTTGCGCCTTTGATCTCCATCTTCGAGGCGCGACATGATCACCTTCTTCACCAGCATGACACCATGATCTCCATCATCGTGTCTTCATGAAGTTGTCTCGCCAACTATTACTTCTACTACTATGGCTAACGGTTAGCAATAAAGTAAAGTAATTACATGGCGTTTTCATTGACACGTAGGTCATACAATAAATTAAGACAACTCCTATGGCTCCTGCCGGTTGTCATACTCATCGACATGCAAGTCGTGATTCCTATTACAAGAACATGATCGATTTCATACATCACATATATCATTCATCACATCCTTTTGGCCATATCACATCACATAGCATACCCTGCAAAAACAAGTTAGTCGTCCTCTAATTGTTGTTGCATGTTTTACGTGGCTGCTATGGGTTTCTAGCAAGAATGTTTCTTACCTACGCAAAATCCACAACAGTGATATGCCAATTTCTATTTACCCTTCATAAGGACCCTTTTCATCGAATCCGATCCGACTGAAGTGGGAGAGACAGACATCCGCTAGCCACCTTATGCATCAAGTGCATGTCGGTCGGTGGAACCTGTCTCACGTAAGAGTATGTGTAAGGTCGGTCCGGGCCGCTTCATCCCACAATGCCGTCGAATCAAGATAAGACTAGTAACGGTAAGCAAATTGAACAAATCATCACCCACAACTACTTTGTGTTCTACTCGTGCATAGAATCTACGACAGACCTAGCTCATGATGCCACCGTTGGGGAACGTAGCAATAATTCAAAATTTTCCTACGTGTCACCAAGATCAATCTAGGAGATACTAGCAATGAGAGAGAGGGAGTGCATCTTCATACCCTTGAAGATGGCTAAGCGGAAGCGTTACAAGAACGCGGTTGATGGAGTCGTACTCGCGGCGATTCAAATCGCGGAAGATCCGATCCAAGTGCCGAACAGACGGCACCTCCGCGTTCAACACACGTACATCAAGGGGATGTCTCCTCCTTCTTGATCCAGCAAGGGGAGAGGAGAAGTTGAGGGAGATCTCCAGCAGCACGACGGTGTGGTGGTGATGAAGCTTGTGGCTCTCCGACAGGGCTTCGCCAAGCACTATGGAGGAGGAGGAGGTGTTGGAGGAGGAGAGGGTTGCGCCAGGGGAAGGGTGTGCGGCTGCCCTCTCTCTCCCTCACTATATATAGGGGGAAGGGGGAGGAGGAGGCGCCCTAGGGTTTTCCCTAGGGGAGGGGCGGCGGCCACAGGGGAAACCCTAGATGGGTTTGGGCGCCCCCACCCCTAGGAAACTTGCCCCCCAAGCCGGGAGGGGTGGCTGCCCTAAGGGAGGCGCCCCCACCTCTCCACGTTACGTGAGATGGGGTGGGAGGGGCGCACAGCCCCTTAATGGGCTGATGTGCTCCCTCCCCTTGGCCCATAAGGCCCCCCAACGCTTGCCGGGGCCTCCGAAACCCCTTTCGGACACACTGGTCGTCACCCGGTACCCCTGGAACAATTCCGGACTCCAATACCCTTCGTCCAATATATCGATCTTCACCTCCGAACCATTCCGGAGTTCCTCGTCACGTCCGGGATCTCATCCGGGACTCCGGCAAACCTTCGGTAACCACATACTGTTTCCCATAACAACTCTAGCGTCACCAAACCTTAAGTGTGTAGACCCTACGGGTTCGGGAACCATGCAGACATGACCGAGACATTCTCCGTCCAATAACCAACAGTGGGATCTGGATACCCATGTTGGCTCCCACATGTTCCACGATGATCTCATCGGATGAACCACGATGCCGATGATTCAATCAATCCCGTATTCAATTCCCTTTGTCTATCGGTATGTTACTTGCCCGAGATTCGATCGTCAGTATCCCCATACCTCGTTCAATCTCGTTATGGAAAGTCTCTTTACTCGTTCCGTAACGCATGATCCCATGGTCAACTCCTTAGTCACATTGAGCTCATTATGATGATGATGCATTACCGAGTGGGCCCAGAGATACCTCTCCGTCATACGAAGTGACAAATCCCAGTATCGATTCGTGCCAACCCAACAGACACTTTCGGAGATACCTGTAGTGCACCTTTATAGCCACCCAGTTACATTGTGACGTTTGGTACACCCAAAGCATTCCTACGATATCCGGGAGTTACACAATCTCATGGTCTAAGGAAATGATACTTGACATTAGAAAAGCTCTAGCAAACGAACTACACGATCTTGTGCTATGCTTAGGATTGGGTCTTGTCCATCACATCATTCTCCCAATGATGTGATCCCGTTATCAACGACATCCAATGTCCATGGCCAGGAAACCATGACCATCTATTGATCAACGAGCTAGTCAACTAGAGGCTTACTAGGGACATGTTGTGGTCTATGTATTCACACATGTATTACAGTTTCTGGTCAATACAATTATAGCATGAACAATAGACAATTATCATGAACAAGGAAATATAATAATAACCATTTTATTATTGCCTCTAGGGCATATTTCCAACAATTATGTGCTCCCCTTAAAGGCAATCCGATGTCCTGTCGTCATACCAAGAATGTTTCCTCGTAGCAACACGTCTATGCGTGCTAAAGCCAACATCCACATGTGATCATGCCGTGTGTAACTACGGGTCACACGCGCCATGTACATGCATGTGTCACTGACCCACACACATCCACGTAACTACGAGCTCGATTCTAATACCATTCTGTAGTGCCCCTTGACGGCTACCGGGTATAAGACCGCTACAGTTGGATACCATCTGGGATCTATACTAAGTCCACAAACCAACATTAGTCTTTCATGCACACTTTGGCCTCACATGTGCACACTGAAGGAAATATGCCCTAGAGGCAATTATAAAGTTATTAGTTATTTCCTCATATCATGATAAATGTTTATTATTCATGCTAGAATTGTATTAACCGGGAAACATAATACATGTGTGAATACATAGACAAACATAGTGTCACCAGTCTGCCTCTACTTGACTAGCTCGTTAATCAAAGATGGTTGAGTTTCCTAAACCATAGACATGAGTTGTCATTTGATTAACGGGATCACATCATTAGAAGAATGATGTGATTGACTTGACCCATTCCTTTTAGCTTAGCACATGATCGTTTAGTTTACTGTTATTGCTTTCTTCATGACTTATACATATTCCTATGACTATGAGATTATGCAACTCCCGATTACCGGAGGAACACTTTGTGTGCTACCAAACGTCACAACATAACTGGTGATTATAAAGGTGCTCTATAGGTGTCTCCGATGGTACTTGTTGAGTTGGCATAGATCAAGATTATGATTTGTCACTCCGATTGTCGGAGAGGTATCTCTGGGCCCTCTCGGTAATGCACATCACAATAAGCCTTGCAAGCAATGTGACTAATGAGTTAGTTGCGGGATGATGCATTACGTAACGAGTAAAGAGACTTGCCGGTAACGAGATTGAGCTAGGTATTGAGATACCGACGATCGAATCTCGGGCAAGTAACATACCGATGACAAAGGGAACAATGTATGTTGTTATGCGGTTTGACCGATAAAGATCTTCGTAGAATATGTGGGAGCCAATATGAGCATCCAGGTTCCACTATTGGTTATTGGCCGGAGACGTGTCTTGGTCATGTCTACATAGTTC
This sequence comes from Aegilops bicornis, assembly GCA_021605145.1. Lineage (NCBI taxonomy): Eukaryota > Viridiplantae > Streptophyta > Magnoliopsida > Poales > Poaceae > Aegilops > Aegilops bicornis. Next base: position 199,249,869 of record CM038675.1, on the reverse strand, counting down.
TCGAACCCGTAGGGTCCGCACGCTTAAAGTGAGGTCACGATCGGTATTATGAGTTTTTGTGTTTTGATGTACCGAAGGTAATTCGGAGTCCCGGATATGATTACGGACATGACGAGGAGTCTCGAAATGGTCGAGACGTAAAGATCGATATATTGGACGACTATATTCGGACACTGGAAGTGTTCCGGATGGTTTCGGAGAAAACCGGAGTGCCGGAGGGTTAACGGAACCCCCCCCCCCGGGAGAAATAGTGGGCCTTATGGGCCTTAGTGGAGAGAGAGAGGGCTGGCCTAGGGCAGGCCGCGCGCCCCTTCCCCTCTGGTCCGAATTGGACTAGGAGAGGAGGGGGCGCCCTTTCCTTCTCCTCTCCCCTTCCTTTCCCTCCTAGTAGGAGTAGGAAAGAGGAGTCCTACTCCTACTAGGAGGAGGACTCCTCCTCCCGGCGCCCTCTGAGGGCCGGCCGGCCTCCCCTTGCTCCTTTATATACGGGGCAGGGGCACCTCTAGACACACAAGTTGATTTGTTGATCTCTCTCACTGCAGCGGTGCCCCCTCCACCATAATCCACCTCGATCATATCGTAGCGGTGCTTAGGCGAAGCCTGCGTCGGTAGCATCATCATCATCACCGTCATCACGCCGTCAGGCCGATTTAAACTCTCCGGTGAAGTTTTGCTGGATCGAAGCTTGCGGGACGTCATCGACCTGAACGTGTGCTGAACTTGGAGGTGCCGTGCGTTCGGTACTTGGATTAGTCGGATCATGAAGACGTACGACTACATCAACCGCGTTGTGCTAACGCTTTCGCTTTCGGTCTACGAGGGTACGTGGACACACTCTCCCCTCTCGTTGCTATGCATCACCTTGATCCTGTGTGTGCGTAGGATTTTTTTTTTAAATTACTACGTTCCCCAACACACACATGAGAACAATTTTCGGGTCGGTCATTTATCCTCAAATTGCTCCAAGTCAATCAGTTTAATTTTTAAAGTTCCTTGTGGATGGGCTCCTGAAAAAATGTAATTCCTCATTGAAATGAGTAGTTTATCAATCCTATTAACCCGTGTGTATATAAATTGATTAAAGAAGAAAAATCATGTGTTGCAAAAAAAACTCACAGAAAAAAGGTTCATGTAATTTAAGAGTGGTCATGTATACTTAAAAAAATGTTTTTATACATGAAAACATGGTCATATGTTCTAAGGAAAAACGTTCACATATATCAAAATAAATATTTATATAGTTCTACAAAATTAATTTGAAGATAAAATAATTTTCCCAAATAAATGTTTAGTTTAAAATGCACAAATGTTTATGCTTTTTAAATGTCATGTGTATGAAAAGATCATTCATGTATCTTAAGAAAGAGATGTGCATATTCTAAAACAATGTTCACATTTTTCCAAAACAAAGTTTTAACGTATCACATGGGAAGAAGCATAAAAAAGTTAAATGGAAAATGGAAAAGGAGAAAATGAAACAGACAAAAACTAGAAAGGTAGAAAAAGACGCCACAAAAATTGTAATAACAGTCCATGGTTTGCTATTTGGGCCACAACCTATTAGCAGCTATTCTGGGTGATTTGCTCGCTGTACCCATTTGCACATTTTTTGCATATGTTCCTGAGCAAGCAAATTCTTAACTGAATATATTTCAAATCACAAAAATAAAATAGAAAAACAGGGACAAATTTGAAACATGTGAACATTTTCCCAAAAACGTAATTACAAAATTTGATAATGGCAACATTTTTTGAAATTATGAACACTTTTTGAAAAAGACAAACATCTTTTGAAGTTCACAAACATTTTTCTAAAAAACGATTTTTCTAGCTTGAACATTTTTTTTCATTATGAACAAAATTTTTAAAACCACAAACAGTCTCTGAAAAAGCTATATATCTTTTTCTGAAAATGCGAACAATTTAAAAAATTACGAACACAATCTGAAAACATGAACAGGTTATGAAATTTTGATTTTTTATAAAAAATATGAACATTTTTATAAATTTATGAATATATTTTGAAAATGCGATTTTTTCTGAAAAATTAAATGAAAAATAAGAAAATAAAAAAGGAAAGTAAACTTGAAAAGGAAGAAGAAACGGAAATAAAAGAAAAATAGAAACAGAAAAAAAAGAAATGGGCCGGACCACTCGTGGGAGCCCTGGTACGATGGCCCGACTACTTAACGGCGCCGCGTCAAATAAGGTTTTCCGGATTTCTTTATATTTTTTCTGCTGTTTTTAATGTGATTGTTAGGATGGCTTTTTCTTCAGGTTATATATCTATTTATTTTAATTTTATTTTTAGGTTTTCATTTTGGTTTTCTTTTCTGCTTTCTGTTTCTCTTAATTTTTTGTTTTTCAAATCCATGAACACTTTAAAAATTCGTATTTTTAAATTTTTGTGATTTCTTAAAATGTTGGAATTTTTTTAAAAATTCATGAATGTTTTTCAAATGTGTGAACTTTTTTCATATCTGTGAGCCTGTTCTCAATCGCATGCCCTTTTTTCAAATCTATAAACTTCTTTTAAACCGAACATTTTTCAAATTTTTATTTTATTTTCTAAATCCATGAACTTTTTTCATACTCATGAATTGTTTTACTAATTCATGAACTTTTTTCAAATTAATGAACTTTCTTCAAATCCATGAACCTTTTTTCAAACCTATTTTTTAAAATCATCTTTTTTAAAGGTGAGCAGTCAAAAACCAACGTTCAAGGGCGAGCTTTGCAGATGTTCAAGCGAGGGACTTAAGGGGTCGCTGCCCACCAAGCGAGCGCGTGAGCACTAGCAACCATTCAGACGCCTTAAGCGCTGGTTAGGACTTCTCTACTTCTACTAGGTCCTCTCATTAAAAGATGTGTTGTTGCTCTAGAAAAATTGTGGTGTGAATGCTTGGGATTTGTTAAAGGATTGGAAGCTCTTTTCTGTTCGCTGGTGTGTAGAAAATTTAACGTGTGGTGGTGTGTTTCTGTCGGGTTTCGCGGTTCAATCGGTGCTGGTCTCTGGTGGATCTGTTTGTATTTAGTCTCGGTTGTGTGTCTATAGGTTTGATCCTTACGATCTATGCTTCTCTTCGTCAACAGCGGATATTATTCTAGTGATGGTCCTGTGGGGCCTTAGTATGATGACTTTCCGATTGTCTACTACAATAACGTTTGCCAAGCTTCAGCGAAGAAGGGGTAATGAGTAATGAGTTGGCGCGCCTCAGCTCGCTCCAGTCTCTGGTAGTCACCGCTAGGTGGTCCACGTACCTAGTTGTAATTTTAATTACTTCTGTTGTTCTCCGTACTGCCATTATAGATGATGAACAGATTGGAAAATTTTCCCGCAAAAAAATGTGGCCTTCGATCATAGCGGACCACAGGTCCACATTAGCGGTGGGGGAAGGTCCTACTTTTGATAGGTTAGGTTGCCTTGGCAAGGACAACGAGGAGGTGATGGTGCTTTCGCATCAAAATAAGGCATTCCTTCTTCCTCCCCGCTGGTGCCATCAAGGAGCATGTGGAGGGTTCAGTCCACCAGTCATTCATCGAATATGACGGACTGTTCAGAAGTTGGCGGTCAAATGCTTTCGCTCTATGTAATGGTGGTGTCAGTCCTTTAAATAAGCCTGTAATGGGTAGTTGTGGTTTTACTAGTGTTGGCAGGCAGATCTAGGCGTCTCCCTTGGTTCGATGCCCGATGATGGCCTTGAATAGGGGAATAGAGAGGTATGGAGGGTGTGCACAACCATTTGTTTTCCAATTCCAATGAGTTATGACATTATGAAAGAGTTCAATCAAATTCACATGTCCCACACACTAGTCAGACCTATCTGGACATATGGACCCGCCAAAATGAACAAAATTGTTCCTTTTTGCATCAAGTCATCTCTAAAGATTTTATATAATTTCGTGAAATTTTTATCATTTGAATGCAAGGTTGAAAATTAGTGTCAAAGTTTGGAACCACATATACAAGTATGTAAGACCCACTTGCATGAATTTAATCCACCATTAAGCTCCAAGTTGCTCGTCGGCAAACATAGCTCATCAAATTTCAAATAAACTCCATGTAAATTCTATTTTCTCTGGGGAAAAGTCAAAGGCCATATATTAAGTAGCACAAACCCCCTACAAAAACACCCTTACAAAAATTATAAAGACATCTAAACCCTTGGAGGCATGGAAATTTTCTTTCTTCTGCATCCATCGACGATGTGCCCATACGTCACAGCGGAGCAAACTTATTTAAACCCAAGTACTTGTAGAAACAGCGGACAGGTAGACAGAAGATGATGGAGAGCGCTTTCTATGTAGCAAGTGGCCTCAAAGAAGAAAACGCCGGAGAGGGCATGTATAACACCCCAAGTCTAGCCAAATGGGGTCGGGAAAGACAACTCTCACACGCTCCTCAACGAGGCCGAAGCAGTGGGTTTGCTACACGAGATCAACCTACCAGTACCACTGATTTGAAACAGCGGGGTCCCTACCCCCTCCCGCCGCCGAAGCAGTGGACGGAGGGAGAGGGGCCGTTGATCTCCCCAGGGAGTAGAGGTAGATTGGCGCCACCGCCCTAACTCATAGGGTTTTGCGGAAGATACAGAGGAGGGAAAACACATCGCGTAAAGTGTGATTCCAGAAAATTAAATAGTGTGAACGTGAGGATGAAAATTATTTTAGCTAGCTACTAGCTCTGTCCTGGTTTATTTGTTTCCTTCGTATTTTGTGCTAAATTTTGACTAAAGATTTAACTAAAAATATATAAATGCATGTCATCAAAAATTATATCATTGGATTCGTATTTGAACATAGTTTCTGATGATATTATTTTTTATGACATGCATTAACATTTTATTAGTTAAATTTAATGTCAAAATTTGTCACAGAATACAAAAGGGACCAATAAACTAGGACAGAGGTAGTAGGTGTTTGATGTTGCTAGTAGTTATTTTATTAACCGTAGTTAGTCAGAACTTATTGTATTAGCTCTCTTGTTTTAAATTTACGCAAAAAAAACCTATGCCGGTCAATCAACCAAGAACTCCCGTTTAGTGCGAGGAAGTTTTTCCTTGAAAAATGTCATTTCCCCCTAGTAGTGTGGACACACTTGCCGCTTTCTCCCGCTGGAGCAGAACACGTCTCACTCACACCTACGTAGCACACACATCACGCCTTGCGTCAAATGAAATTTACAGAACCTGACTCACAGACGTTGCAGTCGGCGCATGAGATACATCGTTCTTGTATGAACACGAAAAAAAGCGCCCATCAATCCGTGGTGAACAACGGCCGATGCATGTTGCAGTACCCAGCGCGAGCACGGATAGCCCCTTCCGATAGGACGCCCCGGCGCGCACGAGAGAGCAAGGTGAAAAATAACCCCTTGGTGCGTGCTCGCTCGACAACAAAGCGGCCCAGTTTCGCTGCATACCGGCAGTACACCAATAGTCACCGCCACGAGGACGACAAAGAAACGCACCAAGGTTTGGACCTCGCGACAGGGAGGTTTTTGACCACGACAACCTTTGTTACCAGTAACTACAAGTACACCCAGTACTCAGTGTGTGAGGGTGCGTTCTAGAAACCGGGGAACCAGACTGCAATTCCTCGAGAAGGAGCCAAATCCGGCATAGATTCTAGAAGCGCATGGGGGTGTTCCTTGCAAGGACGTGCACGTAGGCGGAGGAGCCGATGTCTAAGCTTTGATAGAGACAACAGATACAGCCCTAACAGCTGGCCAGATAATATAGTAGCATGGGAGCTATGCGCCTGTAAGTTTAGTTTTATGTGGAGGGAAGAATATTCACTCACTCTGCCTTTTGCTCTCAAGCCAATGTGTGGCAGCTATCAAGACGGACGTTCTAGTTTAAGACCTGGGTCCTAGTACTATCAGGCTGTACATTTAATTAGTTGTTCGGTTTGGATTTCTTCATATGTAGCTCCGGGACGTCAGGGGCCTTGTCACTACGGTATAGAATTGAATGTAATTATGTAGCTGATCGACTAGCTGGAATGTGAGCTGCTGGTTTTGTTCTGAATGTTGCCGGCAGCAATGCCATTTGCCGAAATCTTTTATATCAGCTGTTGTTCCCGGGCCCTTTTACCTTCCTGAAGCAGCTAGGGAGAGACAGGTTCATGTTAGGAAATTTTAGATGGCGATGATAATTGAAGTTAAGCCTTTCAGGCTTAAGAACATCTACAACCACGTATTTTTAATTCGACCCTTCAAACATCCGCGGACGCGCTCGGTCAGTGACCGGACATGTGCGTAGCCACAATCCTTATTTTCTTCCTCATATGTCCGGTCACTTGCACGTGATTGGTGAAGATGAAGAGAGAGAAAGAAAAGAATGAATAAAAAAGAAAAAAGATGGTCCGGGTGGGGCCGCGTCCTACGTGGAGGACTGCCCGGGCGTGCCCGGGCGCGTCCGCGAGCCCTCGTATCCTCCCTATTTTTGAGATCGATATGAGGGTTCTTGGACAGCCCAGACGTATAGGGATGATATAAGGGGTCCGGTTGGGTCACTTTTTGTCTTCTCTTTCATGTCCGGTCACTAACCAGATGCGTCCACGGGCATATGAGAGATGGTTTGAGGCGTCCGGTTGTAGATGCTCTAAGATCAAACAGAATTAGTATATTGTATTTAGAAAAGTATAGTTTTCGTCTCTCAACTTGACCAATACCCTATAAATGGTCCCCCAACTCTGGTATAGGAAAACCATCTACTTTTCGTCCCTTGGGCTATTTTCATGGTTTTGTGCCCATGTGGCATTGGTCTTGACCGTTAAGCTCGTCACCTCATTACCCAGCTCACTTTATTCCCCTCTCTCTATTCTCTCACCACTGCACGGTCATAGGTCACTATTGTGCCTATGTCAGCTACGAAGCTCACCAACCCCTTGTTCGGCAACGATTGCTAGACCGAAACATCGTCGTTGACCTTATTGTTGCTGCCAAAAATAATCGTCGTGTTGTCATCACTAACAGGGATCGCTCCCATGCAATTCCAACGACCACTCCTGGCGTCGCGAGCTAGCCCATAGGGGACCTCCCCTACCCCTTCCCTTCCCTCGCCATCGTCACGCAAAGCTCATGCAACGTTGGCACCGGTGGGGACATTTTTCGGTGTGGTAGTGTCGACTATGGTGGGCTTGGCGGCGTTTCGGTGCAACGAGGGGAGGCAGTTATAGTCGGCGTGGCAGTGTCAGCTATGGTGGACTCGTTTGTACTAGGGGTGCAGATCAGGTGGGTGGTTGGCATGCGAATTAAGTGGGTGATGATAGACACGATGGTCGTCCATGTTATGGCTCAGAGTGTGCTCGTGCGGGTGGCAAGATTGAAGGTGTTAGTGCATGCAAGTCTTCACAACGTAGTGCTCAGCGGTGGAGCGTGAAGGTCTTGCTGACACGGCCTCGACGCGTGCACGTTTAGAATCTTGACGTATGCCGAATTGATTGGGTGGTGTTGACCCTTCTTGGGGGCTTGATTCGAATGATGAGGGCGATGATGCATGGTAGATGTCCGGGCGGCTACCCAGGGGACGTGGTCAGCGATCTGCGAGGTTGTTACATTGGTGGTCGTATATGGCTGCAACTCTACATCATGTGTCCTCCCTCTCTTACCGATGAAGGTCGAAGGCATTGGGGTAGTGTCTTCGAGCGGGGCAGCGAGGTCCTTCACTTGCTTCCTACCTTTTCTCCAATGGGTGTGGGTGAACATCGGTCTCTCTGCATCCAGATCTGGCTAGTGAGTCGTTGTCAGTTGACGGAAAGGTTGATGGCAATGATGGCTTCAATAACAAGTATACACATACTCTAGGTGAAACCCCAAGACCTTGCTTCGTTGGCTTGACCAGGCAAAGCTGATGTGTGTATGCTATTACCTTGTGAAGGGTGTTGGCTCAAATCTTCACTATGGGGATGAAAATCACAAGTTCAACCATTGGTTGTTTTGGATGGCCAAGGGTTTTTTCTTCTTATATAAGCCGATCTATCATTGATGCCTAGCTTTGCTTACCATCGGGTTACAAAAACCAATTGGATTTTTTCAAAATGTATCTTGTTTGAAAGAGTCTCATTGAGTTTTGTTAGTTCCCAAGTGTATTTTAATGTTTCATTGTGTATCATCGTGTATCAACAAACCCGAGCCAAAACAGATGCATTCTTTTTTATTAGTACACAATGAAACATGATGATACACGTTGAAACAAGGCAAAAACCGAATGAAATCTTTTGAAACAATATTTTTCTTGACAACAACCAAAAAAGTAGCACAAATCTCAAATCAACCACAAGTGGTGGATCCATGCACGAGATATAACGTGCACGGTAGATAAATCACTCTCCTATTGGGAACGTTCTTTTGCTGAAAATGTGTCTCAATAACATGTAAAGCAGTAGTAATCTAATTTTGATTAGAGCTTGGTGGCTACCACTTATAAGGTCAATTCATGGGCATGGCCATCTCCTTCATGGACCACATGGTTTGAAATGTTTGGGCTCCATCAAAAGTTGAGTTTTTTTGTGTGGTTGACTTTGCAAGGTCGGATTTGGACTGCCGACAGGTTGGCAAAGCGTGGATGGAAAAATTGAGGCCTTTGCCCACTCTGTAAAAGGGAGCAAGAAAACAGAGCTCAACTCTTCTTCAAGTGGCGCTAAACCCTTAGGTTTTGAAACTTGGTCATCAAGAGGCTAGGCCTTGTTAAACTTGGTCATCGAGAGGCTAGGCCTTGTGAACATGGATACATCCATTTGGCATTTGGAGGTCTCCGTCAAGGATTGATGAGATAAAAGAACCGGAATGCAAAACCACAATAGATGAGCCATGGCTTCTCTCATCATGATTGTCTCTTGGACAATTTGGAATGAGAGAAACTCCCGGGTTTTCCGGTAGAAGAGCGATCCGCCAACAATCTTGTTCAACATCATCTTTGACAAGGCGAAACTTTGGACCACCGCGGGTGCTAAGAAACTAGAGAAAATTGTATTGTGCGATGCATTGTTTTGAAGGGCACTTGTAAAACTCTATTATCTCTTTAATTAATAGATGATGCAAATCTTATGCCTCTAGAAAAAAATCAATCAGATTAATTCCAATCCTTTCTGATCCAAACCCCTGCTAAACTTACGAACAACTTTTGCGGATTAGAAGCTATAAGGTTAAATGACATGAACTAATTTGGGGGAGGCCGGCCCCATCGTGAAATGCAAGGGAGTGGGCCATACCGTGCCATAACTCGGGCTGGGCCTAGAAAAGCCCATAGCAGAAAACCTAGGTCTGGGCCCAGCCGTCGGGCCTAGATTTCAGGCCCAAGACCAGCCCTCATAAGTGGAAAAGCCCGTCGGGCCTTGGGCCTCAGATCGAGCCTCTTCCCGAAAACACACATATGTCAAGCCCAGGCCCGGCCAACCGTGTCATCCAGGCTCAAAACCTAGGCCCAGGTCCAGCCCGTGGGCAAGACCGGCCCGGGTTTTCCATGACCAGGTATAGAGTGGGGCGAATTAAGGAGGGCCGCATCCGTCCGTAGGAGTCAATCCGTAAAAACTGCCCATACGACATAAGTTGAGCATTTTCGCCCAAACCCAGACTTATAAAAGTACACAAAAATGGTATTCTTGCGTATACTTTCACAAAAACTTTTAGTACTGGGAGAGGGATAGTAACCACCTGGAGCTAAACATGGGAATAACCGTCGTCCGATTGTTCTGGTGTGTATGCTTTTTGTACATGTGTTACGTAAAAATAGCATTGCTCGTACAGTACAGTGTGTGAACACTGCGGTGGAAGGCAGGAGCCGTACGTACACAACACAACCGTGGATTGAGCTTTCCTTGGATAGCTATTGATCGTATCAGCTGCGCCCCCAGCATGCATGCACACACAGGTGATACTACCCATGCCACAGTTTGCGCAAGCTTCTATGTGTCGCACCCTCGCAGACATGAACAAAAAGCTCACAACGCGCGGCACAACCGATGCGATCCCACCCCTTCTGTCTCTTCCAAAAAGCTCACTAGCAACCTCTATAAATGCCCGGCGACGCATTCGCACGAATGTCCCGTCAGTCCACGGGAGCAAACATCTCAAGCTGACACGGGAGCTGAGCTAAGCTGACCTGCCGGGATACATGGCGCCTGCGAGCAGCACCGAGCCGACGAAGCACATTACCCTGCACAACTTCCTGAAGCAGCAGCGGCTGCTGCAGCACCGCCTCAAGCCCACCGCCGTGCTCTGGGGCTGGCCGGCGACGCCGCGCCCGGCGCCAGACGACGCGGCGGACGACGCCGACGGCATGGGCGGCGGCGCGTGGCCGCCGCGCTCGTACACGTGCGCCTTCTGCCGCCGCGAGTTCCGGTCCGCGCAGGCGCTGGGCGGGCACATGAACGTGCACCGCCGCGACCGCGCCAAGCTGCGCGGCCAGTTCGGCGCGGCGGCCGCGCAGCTGGGCGCGGCGTCGGCGGCCGAGGCGCCCGCCACCAACGCGGCGACGACCGAGTACGCGCTGCTGTACCCCGTGCTCAACTCCACCGCCGCCGGCGCGCGGGCCGTGTTCATCCCCAACGGCGACGTGATGCTCTCCACGCCCCTGGCAATGGCTCACGGCCACCGGTGCCAGCAGAGCGACGACGAGAACGACACGGACATTGACCTGGAGCTGCGCCTCGGGTGGCCGTGAACGGGAGAGACGCGCCCGCCTTTTGCTAGCTCCTTCGTTACGTGTGATTCTTTATTCGTCTTCCAGTTCGAGCCATTTTTGCATCGAATGAATAATGGCATAAGATTACCCGACAAAACCGCCATTGAACAAAGCCTCCAAAAGGGAGACGACGAGAGGACAAGAAAAAAGGGTGCGAAGTACAGTACAGAATATATATCAGGTCGTATAATATATGTGGGCCTCGGCACCTCGATTGATCACAGATTTGATTTCCATCATCGTTTTGTTTTCACCGACAGGGTTTAGGGTATATATTTTCCCGACAGGCGACAGTTATGATGTGACACCGACGAGTTCTGTCTCGGGATGCCCATCTAGAAGCCAGCATACTCAATAGATTTTTCAATTTATCTTGGTTCCTTCAATCTATGATGAAGTGAAATTACATTTCAACGACAAACTTGCAGAGATTTACTTCGGTTTTATTATAGGGGATATCGCATTTCAGATACAACATGTATGAAGCAACACTAGCTACGACGAAGGATTGCAAATCATATGCAAAATAGAATCTAGCTCATCTAAGTTAGGTCCATTTCACCGGAGTTTCATCAAACCTACCTAATGCATGCCCAAATCGGCAATCCACCAATACTGAAGTTTAGATGTTGAATTTTCAGCATTGTTCTCATTCGTTTCGGGCAATTTTACCCAGGTTACTGGTAGACAGTAAATTCAGACAAACCTATGCCACACAGCTATTCAGGTCACCAATTCTAATATGTTGATTCCAGTGGAAGTTTTAGAGCTCATGCAACAACAGAGTTTGCAGGCATTGCAGTAATACATCTTGAATACGAGAAAGATGTCCAAGGTAATGGAATTTCTAGTCGATACCATTCCGATGCCATCAGTAGATTTCTTCTAGGACAATTTAAACCACACACACCATTGCCTATTAGTGGTACTAGTACACAACCAATTGAGAGAATCGTATGCCACACAGCTATTTAGATCACCAGTTCTAAATTACACAATTTTCATGAAAGTTTTTGGAGCTGATGGTGATGACAGAGCATACAGAACTACAGCAATGCAGCTTGAGCACAGAAAAAATCTCCAACGAACTACTTGCAATCATTTTGCTGCTGCCGGTTAGTTGAATAGAGTACCCATCAGTTTGCCCGCCGAAATACTCCCTGTAGTTTCAGTTCGACAAGGTTCATTGTTGACTACACTTTCAATTCAGATGTCTGCACTATATGAATTCCAGGGTCAGTGACTCACCTGGCAAAGCTGCTAATCACACGATATGATCATTATGTTGCACTTTCTCCTTGCACAAAACCCTGTTCACTCAAGTTTCCTTCCAAAACTCCATTATCATCCAGTGTTGATATTTCAATCTGCAAAGTTAAGCGAAAATGCTATAAGTTTTAATACAGCAACTTAACAAAAATAACACTCATAAGCAATAACACTGAAGAAATATAAAACTGAATTTCATTGATTCATACTTCCAGCACTAGCATTGACTATGTAAAAATTGTTTTTACTAGTATTCATTTGAAGAGCCTTTACATTAACTTGTACATTTGAGAGTACTTAAGCCAAAGCACTTTGTTTGCAAAGAAATATTACTTTACATATTATACAGAAAATATAACACTGTAAAGGTTCTATAATGGTTCTACTTCGGTTTCATCTTTAACAGCCTCTTTTTCAACACTGCCGGTGACACGCTTCAATCGGGCGGCAGCTTTGTCAATCGCAAGGTTCAGTTGGCTTATCTTGTCACCCAGTGTCTGACGAGTTTTCTGGAACAAATACACAAATATTTAGTTGTCAAAATAATACCTTTTAATCTTTCACATATAGAAGTCTGGAAATGTGCCACACTGCCACTGCATTTGGCTCCTTACCTCTAAACCTTCATCATAGTATTGAGCATTACGTGGCCTTGGTACACTTTGGACGCCTTGCTCGTCAGGCTTACCATCTTGCCCATCGTCATTCAGCAATGTATCTAAAGTTTTGCTGATCTGCTCAAGGAGGTCAAGTTTTTAATAAATAGTCCCCCGATGGAAAATTGCCAATAGAACAAGGCAAGTAGATAACAGATTGTAGATGGGGCCAGGGCCAGTCATACACCTGTCTGCCAAGCGTTAGACTGGCATCAGAGATAGAAGCAGCAACTGGTGCACATTACTAGAGGACTAAGACTCCCTTCCCTTGCCCATTAAGCTAGGAATTGGATTTCCCGCAAAAAGAAGAGCTAGGAATTGGATGTCAAAGATTTGAATAAGGATAAGATATATTAAATTAGTTAGATTCTATCTTTTGTTCATTACTTCTTACTTGCAACCTGATATGTGAGGAGATTGAATAATCAAATAGGGGAAGCAAGATCTGGAAGGATCACCCATGTTCCTCCCCTCTCTCTTGCGGTGGCAGAGACGCACCTAGCCTCTGCAAAACGCCACAACAGTGCACAAGTGCTGACTTGTTCCTTCCCGTTCCTATTTCTCTGTACTTCTGCTCAAGACCATAACAACCATCTAGACTAAAAAATAATCTGTACCACCTACACATAGTAACTTGCATCATGCTTAGTTAAGAGTTGCAGTATTACATGTGGACTTTGAGCTTGTTGAGATCGCAACTTTTTGTTTGTTCTTCGGTAGAACACTAGATGCTGAGACTTCTATATTTGCTAGACAGAACATTGTTAATTAATGCATGATGGTTTTACATTCCCTTTCTGAGGTTGCACATGTGGCAATGAAGAATAGTCCAAAGGTTCAATAATACCTGAGGAGCAAAGACATAACCCAGTGTTCCAAAGACTGCTCCCCCTATGAGAAATCCAGTCAAGAATCCTCCCCCGCCTTTAGAATCTTCACTGCATAATCACATCACAGAAAATAAAAATTGAGAAAAGCATACAGAATGCGGGAAAAAAACATATACCAGTACTCTAATGATTACAAGATAGCAAAACATAGCAAAGCTATGTCCAAAACCGAAATACCAGAAGATGTCATCGGTGAAGATGACAGTCTAAACCCAAGGTGCAGGAAGAAGATGCCATTGGGGAATATGACCTCCACCACTTGTGTTAAAAGGTAACTGATACACCTACTTGAAAAGAATCTCAACAAGCGCTTTCAACAAAACATGTGTGTCTACACCAAAATGTAGGCATGCTATCTACAGCACAAAGCATTTTCAGCATGATATAGTGATATGAATTGTACATTCAAAATATAACAGCTCCATTTCAGCATGCTGGTGCTCAATTCACATGCAACTAGAGCAGAACATGAACAAGGAATTATCATTACTAGTCATCTCAGCTGTAGCTTGAGCTATAGAACACTAGATGAACCAGCCTACTTGTTCTCTACCACGAGACAATGTAACAGAGATGAAAACTGGGAGAAGCTGCCTATGCTCGATGATTTCAAAACTTTTGGTGCTCCAGATGCAACTATTCAACCTTAAAAAGAACATAAATAATCAAGTAACAAATTGTAAGCAAGACCTTTCTGCTCTGCAGACGGTCAACTTTCCATAAAGATTTGCATTTTGGGAATTTGAGGGAGCTGCTAGCTGCAAGTAATTTCTGTTTGAGATCAGCTTCTTCGGCTTGCAGCCAAATGCACTGGTATGCGCCCCACCTGTGACAGAACAGAAGGAAACAAAACTCTCAGCAAACAACTGAGTGGCAACTGGGTACTAAAGACTTCTACAGAATGCATAAAAATACTAAAATGCCAAGCTCCACTTATACACCAGGCAAGAACAAGCGCTCCATGAGTTCATAAGATACGAGCAATTGGATCTCCATATATTATCTACATAAAGAATAACCTTGCGGGAAATCCACACTTACAGTTACAGTGTTACTCAGTTACTCTGACCATACCATAAGTTGGACTGCAAGTAGCAGAAGCGGCGGTTGTTTGTGCAACCACGCCGCAATACAGATCCAAAACTAATGCATCTACTCCTAGGTCCTTAGCACAGAACAGGTAAGGTGCAAATCTCTTTGGTCTACTAACTCTAGAGAAGTTCCGGTGGCCAAATTAACACGCATCTGATTCTCATAAGCCAATACGTTTCCATGAAGAAAGTACCGAAGCAAGGGTCGAAGAAACCAGACTTGAGGAGCTGAGAAATGGCTCACCGGAGATGGAGAGGGCGGCGGAGGGAGCAGCCATCGCCGCCGGGCAGGTGGGTGCGGAGGAAATGAAAGGGGAACGGCCGTACGGCCTCTGCAGAGGAGGCGATGAACTCGGCGGCTTCTCCTGCTTTCCGCCGGCTTCTCGCACAGCGCGCTGGGCACGTGGAAGGATCAGAGCGGGGATCTATCGCTTGGCGGATGGTGTTGGGCTAGTTTTTCCACGAGCAGTTGGGCTCTAATAGGCCAGTCATCCGCAAACCGCCGTCCTGCACATTTTAGGATAAAACCAAATTTACGATACCGCGAACGGCCAGAAAAAACAAATCTCGTAAACAAAAACAAACACATACGGCATAATTTGAACTAGCGGTTCGCGCCACATATTAACATCAGCGGAGTTCATACGAAAACAGAGTTCACACTAACATAAAAAAATTAAACCTAAAATCTACGCATCATCATCATCACCGCCCTTCTTGACACCCAGGTGGTGCTCATTAGCGAGTTGGAGAGGATGGCGAGCTGGTACTCCTCATTCAACGTCTCCACCCGCGTCCTTGCAGCTTCGTCTTAGGTGGCGGCCGCCTCCTTCGTGTCGAACCACGTGCGCTCCACCGCCCGGAGAAGTTTGAGCGCGGGTGAGAAAGTCCGGTCCAGCCTATTGAAGTTGCTCCAACCCCGGTGGCTGGCGCTGCGGAAGAGTGCGATGCGTGTCCGCGCCTGCTCCTTGCGCCACTCCTCCACCGGCAAACGGAGGGAGGAGTTGTCGACCTCGTCGTTGTTGCGGCGCTTGCAAGGAGCTGGCGACCTCGTAAAAAGTTTACAAGCCGGGCCCCTTTTACAGGACCTGTTCATGCCTTTTTTTGCGCGTACTGTAAATCTGCAGGAAAAACGCGAGCCCACGAGCTTTTACAAGATCTGCTAGAGATGTTCTTACAAACAAAATTGGCACCCAGGGGCGGGGGATCTTCCTATTCGGCGCATGGGTCATGCGAGCGACCACCTCGTACCCCTCGGCTACCCGGAGCGTACATGTGGGCCGGCCCAACTAGCTCATGTCTGGTTTTAGGTTTTTTTCTTTCTTTATTTT
This sequence comes from Aegilops bicornis, assembly GCA_021605145.1. Taxonomy (NCBI): domain Eukaryota; kingdom Viridiplantae; phylum Streptophyta; class Magnoliopsida; order Poales; family Poaceae; genus Aegilops; species Aegilops bicornis. Next base: position 199,233,944 of record CM038675.1, on the reverse strand, counting down.
TATTTCTCCTTTTCTTTTTTCATTTCATCTTTTACTTTTGTTTTCCTTATTTTATTTTATTTTTCGTTTTTGGTTTTCATTGTTTCCTTTCCAAATTTCATGAACATTTTCAGAAAACCGAAAAAACAAATTCAAATCAGTGCACTTTTTTTGAAATTTGAACATTTATTTCAAATCAGGGTGAAATTTTTTGAATTCAAATTTTTTAATTGAATTAAAATAATTTCCTATTTTTTAAGTTACAAAAAAAAATTAGTGACCATTTTTTAAACTCACGAACATTTTAAATTGTGAACATTTTTGAATCATGTACATTTTTTTGAAAACTGTGAACATTTTTTAATTCACCTTTTTAAAAAACATTCGTGAACATTTTATCGAATTTCCTGAACATATGTTTGAAATTTTGTACATTTTTATAATATTTTAAACATTTTCTAAAAATTCATGAACATTTTTCTTAAAATTCATGAACTTTTTTAGGTTTTTTGAACAGGTTTTGGAATACAAGATGTTTTTTTTTCAAATCATGAACATTTTTTGAATCCATGAGCATTTATCATTTCCCGGATATTTGCTCAAATCATGAACATTTTTTTCCACAATTGATAATTATTTTGAAATCCCGAATTATTTTTTGAACGGAAAAAATTGAAAAAGGAAACAGAGGGGCTTCCGGCCACGCACATGGGCCGGCCATGAGGTCGTGCGGGGGGGTACACGCTTGGAAGATACCCGGCACGCTGGTCGCCATATATGAGCTCCCCTTGAGGGTACTTTTGTACTTTTGTTTTTCTGAAATATCTTTTGTGCTTTTTCTATTTGCGGGTTTTCTTTATTTTTGGTTCAGCTGTGAAGCATGTTTTTGGAGTAATCTTGTAATAAGAGGGAAGAATATATAGTGCTCCCACCACTCATATACTCCCATGTCTACTGAACCTTCACAAATTTTATTTTATTTTAAAAGATGTACTCCCTCCATTCTCTTGTACAAGACCACAAGGCAATATCCGGAACAAACACACGAGGGTAGCACATAATAAGTTTAACCGCTACACCTGCTGCGAGGATTACAGTCAAAGATGAAAGAAAAGCACACATGCCATCTACTCCCTCCGTTCTGAATTACTTGTCGCACGTATGGATGTATCTAGATGTATTTTAGTTCTAGATACATCCATTTCAGCGACGAGTAATTTGGAACGGAGGAAGTACCTATGAATAGAAAAGGCAGAATATAAAATTGCGAGAAGCATCAGGCCAACGACGGATCCCTGTCTCTGTCGTTAAGTTCAGCAGCCGTGGTCTTGACACGAGAAATCAGGAACTCCGTGGTCTCCTTGTCACCGACTTTAATCAGAGACTCCACTGCTGTAAATGTTAAGCAATTTATAAACAACAATCAGGAGGCTTGTTAGAATAAACATGTTCAATCGAAAACTTATTCCTAGCAGTCCAGAGAACCCAGGACAAAGCTGCAAAGCCAAACTAAATATCCTACTCAGTTGCCCAGATAAGGTTTTAGCAAGATCAATAACATTAGTGAAAGAAGTATATGGGCCCAATTCAAACCCAACCACGACCGAGTGCAACTCCAGAACAATTTGGCTAGATCGCAGTTGAAAATGATGTGGTCAGTATCCTCAAGGGCACCACACAGGGTACAGAATTAGGACCATTGTGCTTACGAATTTGGTCCACCGCGGGAAGTATCCCTCTGTCAGCTTGCCAATGGAAAATATGAATCTTAATGGGCACACGTGCATGCCAAATGCACTCTTTTTTGCATGGTGATATGTGTCTCATTTATATCATAAGGATCATAGTAGAAGCCACATACATACTGACATGGCAAAACTGAAAAAATAGCAGAACGCTAACCTTTGCACAAAGAAACACCGGGCAAGAAGTAAAAATACAAACAAGACCAAAGAAACCTTGAACCTCGAAGAAGAAGAAATATGAAGAGGAATGTATTTCCTCCTTCTGGGAAAAAAGTACTATTTTTGAATGGTGTGTTTGTATATTCCTTTTGAGTGCCATTCAGGTGTTCTTATCTGGGTTAATTATGTTGATAACCTGACAAAAATATCTTTCTTTAGACATATCATCATATGGTAATTGCTAATATACCTTTGTTTTTTCCAAGGAATTGTTTGTGCTAGCTTGATATACCTTTGTTTTTCCCAAAGTTTTTTTTAATGTGTGTCGGGAGGATCTAAGTTTAGGTTTCACAAAAAAAACATTAAAAGGAGTTTAAACCCGCATCATTATGATGAACACAACCATAAGTTTTTTACATATTTAATTTTGTTTGGGTTTGTGTCCCACTTAGTAAGGTGAGACGATGGTGGCTCCCTGAAGATAGAATAATATTCTTCCCGTCTAGCCCCCCCCCCCCCCCGGTGCGTTTAGCATTGTCGGAGGGCGTGTGGACGCATGTCTTCGGTATATCTCTCAAGATTTGATCGATGGCTATATTTGGTGGATCTGCTCGGATCCAGTCTTTGTTCGTCTAAGTTCGTGTGTCTTTAGATTAAATCCTGTTGGTCGTCTACCATTCTCTTCATCGGTTGCGATTGCTTTTACGGTGTGCTGCTTCTATTGGGTCTTAACACGATGATTCCTTAACTGTCTACTATAACAAGTTTTACCCGACTTCAATGAGGGAGGGACGATGAAGACGGCGTGCCTTCGGCTCTTTTCAAGATTTGTAATCGCTGTGGGTGGTCAACGCATCTGGATGTAATTTATTATTATTTTTGGTGTACAAATTGAAGATATTAAAGAAGAGGATGGAGATTGGAAGATCCCTCCACTTTGGTGTTACATAATGTTACATAACCCAACTCCACTCAGACTAATGTAAGCTGACTACTCGCGTCATGCCCCACCTCTATGGCCGCTAGGAATCTATCCATATCTGCTCTAAATAGGTCTGCCGCCTTCCACGCCCTACACTCTACCACAACCCGCAATTACAAATGTGCTCGATGGAGCATCACCATCGAATACAATCCCGTTCCTATGCTTTCAAAGTTCCCACATCACCAATATCAACATGGCCCGTGCATCCTTGCACCCCGATGCACCCTCAGTGTTACTCATGCACCAGGCTCCCAAGTTTGATGCAGATGTCGGGGCCCATTCCGGTTTGCCCCAAGCCGTGCAGACGTGCGCCCACACTTTTCTCGTGAAGACACATTGGAGTAGGATATGATTTATGCTTTCTTCCTCCTGGTCGTAGAAGGGGCATGTTTCCTGGTGAAGATAAATAGATCAGAAGTTTTCCAAAAAAAAACTTTAATTATTTTGGAACAGAAAAAGTAAATCACAACAATTATATTACATATAAAAAAATAGTGTTACAACGCGAACAATTATCTGGATTTTGTTCGGGACGGTAAACTGGCAGAGATAGGGGGAAAGGTGGTACTAGTGTTGTGGGCAGTGGGGAGTGGGCACCATAGGTGGAGCGGGGCGACTGGGGACGAGAGCGCTCGGTTGTGGTTCCCTCATATAGAGTAGGCGTGTTCCCCTCTCTCTTCCCTACCGATCGAGTCTCTTTATCCAGCGCAATGGAGCGGATGGAGATCACGGACCTCGTCAGCGGCAAACCGATGGACATGATACGCCTCGGCAGCGGCAAGGTCGAGGACTATCCGTTCGTGAGGCGGCTCCGCAACCGGCGGCTCCTCACCTACCTCTGGCTCCAGGGCTTCGACGCCGCCTACGACAGGTACGCCCGCCCGCCGTTTCACCTTTGCTCGTCTCCTTGCTGCTAGGCTAACGCACCCCTGCCGTGTATGTATGCGATGATGCAGCGTCCTGCATGAGACGGATGTGCGGCAGATGAGCAGGCTGCATCTGCGGCAGCTGGTGGTCTGGGGCCAGTGGAGAGAGGCCGTCAAGTACATCACGCGCTTCCTGCCGCCGGCCATCGACCGGGGCGTCGAGACACGTTCCCTCCTCGTCTTCCTCCACGCTCTCTGGTCGCTGACCAACGTCGCCGCGTGCTCGGCGGGCGGCCTCGTGAACGGCACCGTGCACCGCCACCTCGAACTCCTGACGAGCATGTCCAGTTGCAACGCCAAGCTCAACTCCATCCTCCAATACACACTCCACTCGCCGCAATTCAGGCACGTCCGTCCGTACCTGATATAATGTTTGGAGACACTGCTCTACTTCTACTTGTCATTGTTGAGCCTCACATGAGTCATGTCTCTGTAGGGCGTCCCTGGACTGGATACTGGTGAAGGAGAAGGCGTCGTGGATTGCCGATGACTTGGCTCTCGAGACTCCTGAGTTGAGGCGCAAGTTACAATTGCCCGGCGGCCCGGGTCGCCCGCAGGACTTGCTTCCCATCTGGTGCGTGGGTTCCTGTGTATCCATTCATTCATCCAATCTTTTACTGTTCGAGTATCAACTACCCCACATGTCAATCTGATCATCCCCAACATGATCATGTTTAATTTGATAGTCCCCTTCGTCCAAGGCGCCACCGGAGGGGACAACTCCGGCGGCCAAAGCCAGAGGCAATTGCCAAGGGCTATCTCAACAGGAAGAGGAGGTATTTACAAGATACAACTTGATTAATTATCACCAAATGAAGCGGTGCTCAGTTCCACAGTGCTGTCTCTGAGTTTTCACTTGGCATTCACACATTTTCCTTGATTTTTGCAGCCTGCATTCTGCAAACACACTTTATGGTATGAACATGTGCAGTTAATATTTGCTACGTTTTCCCCCACAAAAAAAAAAAATATTTGCTACGTTTTCAATTGCAGGGTTGCCCGAGGATGCACTCAGCCGGGTGGCAGATCTTATTGGTAAAAACTAGTCTCTGACCATCTAATTCGAGTTTGTAAAGAACATATCTGATAATATTATGATTTTGTGATGTTGCTTTGTTTGCCGAAATCTCTCTGACTTTGTGAGTTCCTGTGTGCTGATAAACTCGCTTGATAACATTATTTAGAGGGGTGTTTAAAAGCTGGTAAACTTCCGGTGCTCCATCAAGGGAACCCACTTCAATCAAATGCAAAGGAAGGTAATTTGATTAATCCACAGCTGTCTTACCATTACAAAGAGAGATTGAGCTAACTCATCTTACTTTGATGCCAGTATTTTCCTTGTTAATTTTCTAATTCATCCTTGTGGTTTGCTCTTACTGCACAGATTGGAAAAACACTGGGACCTCATCAGTCACAAATGCAGGTAAATTAATTAGTTGGGACTTGGAAAACAGTGTTTGGCTACATGTCATCGTTTGTAACTGCGAAATTCGTTTCAGGTGCTCCAATTTTCATAGGTGATGCTAATTGTCCTTGGTGCTCATCAGCTGAAAAATCAGGTGAAGTATTTTGAATTCGTTGAAACCTACTAGAATGGTTCAGTTTTAGAGAACACCAGATGAACTAATCAAGGGGACAGCTATAAGCATCATTTCTAATTCTTCACAGTTGCTGCAGTCTCACAGCCCATTAAAATCCCTTGGATCGCATCTGCCACAAATGGAGGTAAATAAACTGAACACCCTCAACCGTTTCCATCTGCACATATTGGTATAGCTGAACTTCTTAGCTGTCACTTGTCAGAGAAACTTCATTACTGATAATAACATTTAGAGGGGTGTTTAAAACTCACTACTACCTCTCTCTCAGTTTACAGGGCGTGCGCGTATCCCTAGGTCATCAATTTGACCAACCTAATACAAGTCATATATTACAAAAAATATACCAACATAAACTTCGGAGTTTCTACTTTCAAAAGGTATAATTTTTGTGTTATATAGTTTATATTAGGATGATAAAATTGGCAACCTAGGTATATGCGTAGGACTTGTAAACTGAAACGGAGGTAGTATGTTGATATATATGCTGTCCTTGAACCTCTTGTTTTCGAATTTTGTCCTTTGTACCTCTTGGTTCCGAAACTGTGTAGTATTTTTACTCCTGTATTTCTCAGCTGCTTTCTTTCTTCTACGTATTCTATGCCTATAATAGTTGCAAGATTGCACTTGCATCTGGGATTTGATAAGGATATGTACCATAAATCGTATGATACACCTTGTCGGCTACATGCACATACTTATTTCTATGGTATAGATCTAGCTACTATTCCACCATCTCATAAAGAAAGGAAAGTAAGATGAGTTGAGCTTCTTGATTTCTGATCTAAAACCCTCACGACATATTTTGAAATGTTGGCTGTTAGGAGAACATTATTATGTGTACAGGTTGAATTTAGGAATGTTAATAATACTTATTCTAATGATCGTAAATGGTATTGATGCTTGGGCAGCCCCAACCAAGCACCTGAGAGAAGATAGTATTCCCTTCTCTCGGGTATGAAGCAATCGACCTTTGCATTTTGGCTTTTGACCCCTCTTTCAGGGGCTGTATATTTCTTATGTTTTTAGCCAGATTTTTCTGACCTTTATCCCCTAAGATTCCCCGCGTACATAAACTCTTATTATATTTAACTGGTGTGCAGAGCTCCGGCCTGCTACGGCGAAAGAAGAGAAGATCGTCAGGGTTCCGTTGGAAGAAAGAATCCAGGAGAAGATTTGATAACTGTTGAGGAACATAATCCTGATAGAAGGCGGCAATGGACTAAATTCATAAGGCTTAGTATAAGTGGTTTTTTTTTTTTGCTTTACATAGGACGCGTGACTGGAGAAGTTAAATCATTTACTTCCATGAACATTTATCTAGGTTGCACTTTCACCAGTTCTTTTACCAAAAAATTCACTGCTCCCTGATGTTTTGCTAAGTACCCCGCCCCGCCCCAGAAAGTAATGTAAGAGCGTTTAGATCACTACTTGGTGTTTTAAACGCTCTTATATTACTTCTTTACAAAAGTATCCCCAGCATGATTTAAATTCTCCACTCACGAATAATATCAGCACTTTAAAACAAAACATGTGTTCCTTCCTACACCGAAATGTAGGCACGCTATCTACAGCACAAACCGTTTTCAGGCTGATATAGTGATATGAATGCTACATTAAAAATTATAGCTTCATTTCAGCGTGCTGATTCTCAATTCACATGCAACTATAGCGGAACACGAACAAAGATTTATGATTACCAGTCATCTCAGCTGTGCGTACTTGTGACCGTTTGTTTTAAAAATATGGATGCTTGCATCATTCTGATGCAGAGGCTGGGGGTAATCGTAATTTTCTAAAAAAAGAGTCATCTCAGCTGTAACTTGAGCTATGGGGCACCAAATGAAAACGGGGAGAAGCTGCCTATGTTCAACTACTTCAAAGCTTTTGGTGCTCCAGACGCGATTATTCAACCACTAACAAAAATATAAATAATCAAGTAACTCTGAAATGGACTGGTAACTTTCCTGAAAACAAGACCTTTCTGCTCTGCAGATGGTTAACTTTCCACAGAGATTTGAACACAGCACAAAAGTAGCAATATAAATCCAAAACAATAAATTAGTCCTAGGTCGTTAACACAGAACAAGTAAGGTACACACCACTTTGGTCTACTAATTCTACTAGTGGAGTTACTGTGGCCAAATTAAAACGCTTCTGATTCTCATGAAAAAGGCAAAAGGCTCCCAATAAGATGAACGGCAAGGCGATGATCACTAGCCATACTCAGGTCAGTGAGAGCATGACGAACAGCAAGACTAGTTGAGAAAAACGATAAGAACCACAAAACTAGTAACTGCTATTTCTGGTTTCTATGGCATAAGTTTCAGTAATAATTACTCTCCCCGTCCCAAAATAAGTGTCTTTGATTTAGGACAACTGAGGCAGTACTAAATAACCAAGGACAAAGATGATAAGCAATAGATCATTAATCCATTATCAAGCTTCACGGGGACAAAAAAATCTGTAATGAAACAGTAAGGACAAAACAAACAATGATTTCTAAGTGCAGAACGTGAAGGCCTCTATCTACAACCAGTTCACAAACAATGTATTCTCCAACAGCAAGTGTAAATGAATGCACAGCAGAACTTTAGCAAGAATTGTAAAAAATTATTATTGTTCTTCAGAAGAACTCAACCAACAATAAGCATCACTGGAAACAAAGAAAAAACAAACGAAATATATAATAAATCTGATTTAGTTCTGATTCATGGTCCCCTTACAACTTAACACACGACACCAAGCACTTGGAAACACGGATGTAATGTCGCTCTCCATGGTGATAACATAACACTACCAAAAGTAGTTCTAGCTAGGAGACATGCAAATCTCAAGTTTGTAACATAGCATAGCTCGGTGCTCCAACACAGTAGGCAGCAAATCGACTCGAAGGAGCGCCACGAGTAATGCCCGCTCAGTTAGCCATCAAGTTGGCGCTGCAAGATCCAGCTTCCACTTCAGTCACCAACTCCTGCACTCCAACAAATACTCCATCAAGTTATTAGTGCCCAAATAGCTAGCTGCATTTTGCTTGCCAGAAACAGATACATTACAAAGCTAGAAAGGTGCTGATATTTCTCGTGGATGGAGAAAGGCAAAACCTACTGGTAAGTGGTGAAGTACTTGGCAAAACATCAGGGACCAGTAAATTATTTAGTAAGATTGGATATTTTGGCAGGAAACTATGTAGAGTGAAAAAAAAAAGTACTATGTATTACCAGTTCAGTCAGTTGCCTTTTCCTATCAGGATTATCTTCCTCGGCAGTGACCAAAACTTCTCCTGAATTCCTTTTCCTTCCAACAGAATGCTTGATTGGGCCTGCCCAAGCATCAATACCATTTAGGATCGCCAGAGTAAGTATTATCAGCACTTCTTGATTCAATCTTCACACATAATATTCTCTTAACAGTCAACATTTCAGAATGTGTCGGAAGGGCATTTAAGATCAGAAATCAAGAGGCTAAACTCAACTCACTTACATTTTTCATGAGATGGTGGAACATTATCTAGATCTATACCATAAAAGTGAGCATGTCCATGTAGCATACGGTTTGCGGTACATACGCTAATCAGTCCCCAGATTCAAGTGCAATCTCGCAACTATTATGGGTGTACAGAAATAGAAGAAAGCAGCTGACAACTGCAAGAATCAGAAAACCTCCACGGTTTTCAGAAAATAGTTTGCAATAGAACCAACTGGTAAGAGGCCAGCAGCATATCAACATGGTGGTTACAGAACACGGCAGGTAGAATATTATTAACAGTGATGGAGTTTCTCTGACAAGTGACAACTAATAATACTAATAATTTCAGGTATCAGTATGTGCAGATGGAGTTTCAACATGGTATGAAAAACTGTTGAGGGTGTTCAGTTAACTTACCTGCATTTGAGGCAGATGTGATCCAAGGTGTTCTAAAAGGCTGTGAGATTGCACCACCTGTGAAGAGTTAGAAATTATGCTTATAACCTATTGATTAGTTCATTGATGTTCTCTAACACTGAGCCATTATAGGGTTCCACGAATTTAAAATACTTCACCTGAAAATGCAACTGATGAGCACCAAGTACATTTAGGCCTACCTGTGCAACTTGGAGCACCTGAAACGAATTTTATGCGGTTAGAAACGACGACATGTTGCCAAGAACTATGTTCCAAGTTCCAACTAATTTACCTGCATTTGTCACTGATGAGATCCCAGGGTTTTTAGAAGGATTTGTCACGGTACTAAACATGGTCTGCAAAGTAGAGAACCAGAAGCACCTGCAAGCAGTTCGTTAGAAGTGGCATAACAGAGGACTTACGGTAAATGTTTCTAGCCTAGAACTAATAAGGCATATATCTCATTTATCACATTACAATGGTGTAAATAGCCCTTCACTAGAACATCTGGACTTCTCTAAAGAAGTATGATTTCATATGTTAACTCAGTTGAGCAGTTAGAGATGACAGCCGGTTCCCGGCATTGATAACGTGCAAAGAACAACGTCCAGCTTAATTGCATTGGAGTGCTGTTATGAACTACCATGCCCATGTGCATAGATAACGTACATAACATGTGAGCAACCAACAGAAGAATAACAGAATATGGAACTTAGCCTAGGAATGAGCTGAACAAAACATGGTGTACGAGCCACTTCAATGAAATACTCCATGTATAAACCTAGCCTAGGAATACAAAAGCAACAATGATAAAATGTGTGCAGTGAGAGCATAAAAGTAGTTTGTAACAAAGATGAATGAGAAAATTAACAAGCAAGATACAATGCGCCAAAGTCAGATGAGTTAACTCAGCTTCACACCAGCATAATATAATGGTCAGAAAAATGTGAATTAATTAAATTACCTTCATTTCCATTTGACTGAAGTGGCAGCTCTTGATGGAGCTCCGGAATTTTACCAGCTTTTAAACATCCCTCTAAATGTTAACAAGTGAGTTTATCAGCACACAGCAACTCACATAACCAAAGAGATTTCCGCAAACGAAGCAACAGAAGCAAATAAATATTAGCGCATACTATTTTCTTTGCAAACTGGAATTAGATGGTCAGAGACTAGATTTACCAATAAGATCAGCCATCCAGTTGAGTGCATCATCGAGCAATCCTGCCATTCAAAACATTGCAAAGATTAACTGCCGTACATGTGCGGAGTTTAGGAGAGGGATGCTGCTTTCATAGGAAGATCTCATACCAGGAGGTGGACTTGAAGACAGCAGGCTGCAAGAAGCAAGGAATATGTGTGAATGTCAAGTGAAAACTCAGAGACAGCACTGCGGAATTGAGGACTTGGCAATTAATCAAAGTTGCAAGTACCTCCTCTTCCTGTTGAGATAGGACTTGGCAATTGTAGATGCTTTTGCCCGCAGGTATCGTTCCCTCCGGTGGCGCCTTGGACGACTGGGACTGGCAAATTAAACAAGAATCATTGGTGGGATGAACAGATTAACATGTAGTTTGTGCTGGAACGTGGACCAAACAGTGGATGAAGGAATACAGTAACTCACCCGATGGGAAGCACGTCCCGCGGGAGACCTGGGCAGGCAGGCAATTGTAAGTTGCGCCTCAATTCCGGAGTGTCAAGAGCCCAGGCTTCGACAATCAACGATGCCTTCTCCCTCACCAGCATCCAGTCCAGAGACTCCCTGCCAGACATGGTTCATCTGAGGCTAAACAATAACAAGTAGAAAAGCGTTTCGAACTACTCCATGTACACTACTGTAGAAAGCATGTCCCTGTGCTGGAGTATTTTATTAGGCACGTACGTACCTGAACTGCGGCGGCTGGAGCGTGTATCGGAGGATGGAGGAGAGCTTGGCGCTGCGACTGCAGAGGGACGTCAGGAAGCGGAGGTCGCGGTGCGCAGAGTCGCTCACGAGGCCGCTCTTGGAGCACGCGGCGACGTTGTCCAGGGCCCAGAGCATGTTGAGGAAGAAGAGGAGGAACGGGCCTCGCGGCCACGATCTTTGGACGCCGGCGGCAGGAAGCGCCTGATGTAGTTGAGGGCTTCGCTCCACCGGCCCCAGATCAGCAGCTGCCGGAGATGTAGCTTGCTCATCTGCACACCCGACTCGCGCACAACGCTGCATTGCATGCACGGCAGGAGCGCATTAGCGGCAAGGAGACGATCAAGTGAAACGACGGGCGGCCGTGCGGGCCGGCGTACCTATCGTAGGCAGTGTCGAAGCCCTGGAGCCGGAGGTAGAGGAGGAGCCGCCGGTTGCGGAGCCGCCTCACGGAGGGATAGTACTCGACCTTGCCGCTGCCGAGGCCTATGGTCTCCATCGGCTTACCGCTGATGAGGTCCATGATCTCCTTGGGCTCGCCGCTGCCGAGGTCCATGACCTCTTTCCGTTCCATTGCGCTGGATGCAGGATGAAGCAGAGAGACTCGCTAGGGATTTTGGGGAACAAACGCGAGGATTCGATTTGGGGGGAGCGGCGCCTGGTATATGCGGGACCCACTCGTCGTTCCCCTCTCCCCCCTCTCCCCTCCCCTCTCTCCCCTCCCCTCTCCCTGTACCAGGACCACTTTCTCTTTTTCTTTTCAGGAAAATATTATAGAGCTTTGTTCAAGAAAGCATTGTGGGACAATCAATTAAGGGAGCGTTTGGTCATTTCGGGGGGTGGGGGTGGGTTGCGTTTTTTTTTAAAGGAAAGCATCAAGCTTTATTACGAAACATTCTGGGCTAAATATATCACCCAATACAGATTCAGCTATACAAGCTGGAACATTATCATCTAAAACAAGACCCTCTCCAATAGGAATAGATATACCTAGTTTAGCTAGGCAATGAGTAGGCGTGTTGGCATCACGCTTACAGTGGACAAATTCACAGGAGGTAAACCAAAGTCTAGTCTGGACCTTGACGTCTTCAATGACGTGGGCTTCTATTGAGAGCTTGATCAATCAGCATGGGATCAGTTTCAATCACGTGAAACCACACCAAGCTCAGCCGCCACATCGATGGGCAGGGCCGTCCAAGGGCCTGTGCGGGCTGTGCGACCGCACAGAGCCCCACAATTCCAAGGGCCCTTGATTTTGCCAAATCCTATTTGGCGCTTTTTGCGCTTGATACAGGCGTTTTCACAGACGGGCGCACCCCCCCTCTCCCTTTCCTTCGCTACTAACGGGCCGGCCCATCTGTTCCTGTGTGGGCTGTGCGACCGAACAGGGCCCCACAATTCCAAGGGCCTCCGATTTTGCCAAATCCTATTTGGCGCCTTCTGCGCCCGATACAGGCGTTTCCACATACGGGTGCACCCCCCTCCCTTTCCTTCGCTACTAACGGGCCGGCCCATTTGTTTGTACATAATGCAAAAAAGGGCGCTCCAGCGAGAATTGAACCTGTAACCTCCTGCTTAGTAAGACAAAAAAAAGATGAGACCAACCCAAGGGCTAACCCTTGTTGGCTTTTCTTTATAGGAGAAACTCCGTGAGCACCACGCCGTCCATCATGCCGGACTCGAACTCGGGTGGGTGGCAAAGAACCTCAATGCTTAGCCAACGGGTCGACGCCTGCCTCTCCGCTTAGTAAGACATTGCAACAACCACCGCTACCGCCTAGGCTGCTATGAAAATTGGCATCTTTTCTCCCCTTTCTTCTTCCATCTGTCATTTTTCCCTTTTTTCAATTTTTTACAAATTCGAGAAATTTTCTTTCTTCACGGTTTTTTTGAAAAATACATGAACTTTTTTCTTTACAAATTCAATTAACTTTTTCCATAATCAATGAACTTTTTTCAACTTTGATGAACTTTTTTCAACTTTGATGAACTTTTTTTGAATTCAATGAACTTTTTTTGAAATTCGATGAACCAATTTCATATTTTATGAACTCTTTTCAAATTCAATGAACTTTTTTTGAAATTCGATGAACCAATTTCAAATTTTATGAACTCTTTTCAAATTCAATGAACTTTTTTTTCGATGAACAGGGAGGCCTCTCCCCGGCTCCATTAACTCAGAATGAAACCATACAACGTTTGTTTTCTTAGAACCTACCAGGTACTTGTCTCAAGGTCCAGGAATTTATTACAAACCAAGCTTGAAAGCGAGGCTAACAAGACAGACTAAAGGTAGAGGAAGATAAAACTGGCAAAGGTATGCAGGGCTACAAGAGTCCATCTTGCAGCTCACATCACGATCGCACCAACACCCTTTCTGAACTTGAGCGGGGGCGCCAGAGCCGCTTGAGGAGACCAGCAGATCGCAAGCGTGGACACTGGGTTGGGCATCGCATTCTTGTCGTTGGTGTCCCTTTTCTTGGCTGGGGAGAGGAAGCCTTCATCATCGGAGATTTTGAGGTTCCCCCAGCTTGCACCGCCGTCAAACCGCGGGCCCTTCATATTCTGCCACTCAGGATCATCAAAGGTTGTTGGAGCAGCTTTCTCAATGCCTCCAGGAAGGCTTCCACCAGGGCCTTGTTCACCTCCGGGGTTAGAATCACCCAGAATTTGATCATTCTGTGGATCAGCCCCCAAAGCTGAGTAATAGAAGTCCAGATGGTGTTATTGAAAATCATAGAGTTCCTATATTTCCATAAGCACCACAGGACAGCTGAGCTAACTATATTTAAAGCTCCATGTTTTTTGTTAGAGAAGCGGGCCACTGATTCAAAATTTGTGCCCACAGGTTTCTGGAAGAAATGACTTACAAAAGACCAAATGTTTTTGGCTACAACACAAGAAAAAACAGATGGTGATTAGTCTCATTCTCAGCATAGAAAACACAGTCTAGGGGTTTGATTATGTGTCTTTTCCTTAGATTGTCCCTAGTCATAAGCTTATTCTGGGAAAACAGCCAAAGAAAAACATGAATTTTGGGTGGAACTGCCAGTTTCCACACCGCAGGTAGGAATAGAGGCTTCACCCCTCTAAAGTTGATCACATGGTACAGGGAGCTAGATGAATAAACCCCATTGTCTTCAAGTTGCCAAATCAGGGAGTCAGGGTCATTGCTGAAGCTAATGTTTTTAACTATCTCTGTCAGCTGATACCACTACTCCATCATCCTGTCATCAAAGTTCCTTCTAAATGTAAGTTTCAGTAATTCACCATCCCAGACCTCTCCGACACTCTTGTTCTGCTCATTGCCAATCATGCAGATGTGCCAGAATTGGACTGCTAGTGGGGATGTACCAAACCAAGTGTCCTCCCGAATCTAATTTTATCCCCTACTCCTATATTCCATCTATACCCAAACTTCAAAGCTTGGATGATGGATTTGACACCTTTCCAAAATCTAGAGATACTAGTGGAGGATCCAGGGGCAAAAAGATTGGTCTTGCCCCTCATATATTTTTGGTCAATCATTTTCCTCCAAGGTTTCCCTTCTCCTTCATAATATCTTTTGACCCAAGACCCTAGAAGGCAAAGGTTAATGTCTTGCAGATTTGGAATGCCTAGGCCTCCAAACTCCTTTTTCATGCAGACTAATTTCCAGTTAGCTAAGTGCAATTTCCTGGGTCTTCAAAGTCATTCCACAGGCAATTTGCCATCTGGGTGTTTATAATGTCTATAGCCCATTTAGGGAATTTAAAGAAAGACAACAAATAAACAGGGATGCTAGCCAGGCAGGCTTGGATGAGGATTATTCTCCCTCTATAAGAAAGAAGTTTACCCCTCCAGCCAGCAATCCTTTTCATGATCTTGTTAATTAGTGGTTGGATGTCCTTTCTCCTAAGCTTATCATAGTGCAGAGGAATACCCAGATATTTGATGGGGAAAGATCCCTCAGCACATTCTAATGTATCCAGGAATCCCCCAACCTCAGCATTTTCAATATTAACTAGTACAAATGCCCGTGCATTGCACCGGGCGGAAAATGAAATATAACCTACTCCACGTGCCATTATTCAACATTTTTAATTCAATTTTGGCAAACGTCGGAAATTATTTAAAAAAATCAAATGTATTATTATTATTTATACATGGCAAGTGGAAGGAGATAATGATGAACTCACCCGATGGCTTGGTGTCTTTGCTCTCAGTGTGATGCTAGTGAAGGAGACGTTCTGATGACTCGTTGTCTTTGGTGTCAGCGGTGATGCCGGCGAAGCTACGTGCAAAGCTGAGTTGCTATGTAGCTTATTTGAGCAAAGACTTCGTACGTTATAAGGGTATTGTATATGTATGTGTATATTTATATAGTAAATGTGCCCGTGCTTTGCTACAGGTGGTTGTCTGGACCATGGACACAGATAATCAAGAAGTGACTATGCCTTAAGTTACTGCGCTCGTTTGGGAGAGTTGTAGTTGGATAGGGAGTATTGCTTGGAGGACCGAGTGCCTTCTCTATTACCGGTAGTCCTGAATGATGCATCATTGAAACCTCCATTTATAAATCTTCAAAAGAAACCTTTTGTGTGCTTTCATAAAAGCATGTTCGTATCTATTTTTAAATGGGTCTATCTTTCAAACTGTGCATATTACGAATTAGGAGAACCAGAGGCACCTTTCTGAATCCAGGTCAACTCACAAACGTAGCGGTTGTAAGGGACACTGTGGAGCTCATTGATAGTTGGTTCAAGTGAACCCAGAAAAATTGTTAGTTGGTTGCCTCAGTGTCCAACATGCAAATAGCAGGAAGATAATGTTGGAAATATGCCCTAGAGGCAATAATAAAAGCATTATTATTATATTTCCTTGTTCATGATAATTGTCTTTTATTCATGCTATAATTGTATTATCCGGAAATCGCAATACACGTGTGAATACATAGACCACAATATGTCCCTAGTGAGCCTCTAGTTGACTAGCTCGTTGGTCAACAGATAGTCATGGTTTCCTCGACTATGGACATCGATGTCATTGACAACGGGATCACGTCATTAGGAGAATGACGTGATGGACAAGACCCAATCCTAAGCATAGCACAAGATCGTGTAGTTCGTTTTGCTAGAGCTTTTCCAATGTCAAGTATCTCTTCCTTAGACCATGAGATCGTGTAACTCCCGGATACCGTAGGAGTGCTTTGGGTGTACCAAACGTCACAACGTAATCGGGTGACTATAAAGGTGCACTACAGGTATCTCCGAAAGTGTCTGTTGGGTTGACACGGATCGAGACAGATTTGTCACTCCGTATGACGGAGAGGTATCACCGGGCCCACTCGGTAGTGCATCATCATAATGAGCTCAAAGTGACCAAGTGTCCGGTCACGGATCATGCATTACTGATGCAGTAAAGTGACTTGCCGCAACGAGACTAAACGAGGTATTGGGATACCGACGATCGAGTCTCGAGCAAGTAACATACTCTGACAAAGGGAATAGTATACGGGGTTGCTTGAATCCTTGACATCGTGGTTCATCCGATGACATCATCGAGGAGCATGTGGGAGCCAACATGGGTATCCAGATCCCGCTGTTGGTTATTGACCGGAGAACCGTCTCGGTCATGTCTACATATCTCCCGAACCCGTAGGGTCTACACACTTAAGGTTCGGTGACGCTAGGGTTATTAGGAAGACTTGTATGTGATTACCGAATGTTGTTCGGAGTCCCGGATGAGATCCCGGACATCACGAGAAGTTCCGGAATAGTCCGGAGGTAAAGATTTATATATGGGAAGTTGTCAAACGGACACCGGAAAGTTTCGGGGGCATATCGGTATTGTACCGGGGCCACCGGAAGGGTTCCGGGTGTCCACCGGGAGGGGCCACCCCTCCCGGGGGGCCACATGGGCTGCGTGGGGCAGGAGCCAGCCCCTGGTGGGCTGGGCGGACCTCCCCCTTGGGCCCTTGCGCCTAGGGTTTGGGGGGGAACCCTAGAAGGGGCGCCCCCCTTGCCCCTTGGGCCCTTGCGCCTAGGGTTTGGGGGGGAACCCTAGAAGGGGCTGGGCGCACCTCCCCCTTGGGCCCTTGCGCCTAGGGTTTGGGGGGAACCCTAGAAGGGGCCCTTGCGCCTAGGGTTTGGGGGGGAACCCTAGAAGGGCTTGGGGGGCAAGTTTCCCCTCCCCTTGGCCGCCGCCCCCCCTCTAGATCCCATCTAGAGGGGCCGGCCCCCCTTGCCCCTTCTCCTATAAATAGAGGGGTGAGGGGAGGGCTGAACACCCAAGCCAAGGCGCAGCCCTCCCTCCCCAACACCTCTCCTCCTCCGTGCGTGCTTGGACGAAGCCACAGCCGAGATCTTGGTGCACCAACAACACCACGCCGTCGTCTTTGCCGTTGGAGCTGTCTTCCCAACCTCTCCTTCCTCCTTGCTGGATCAAGACGGAGGAGACGTCGTCTGCACTGCATATGTGTTGAACGCGGAGGTGCTGTCCGTTCAGCACTTGGTCATCGGTGATCCGAATCACGGCGAGTACGACTCCATCATCACAATCCCTTGAACGCTTCCGCACTCGATCTACAAGTGGTATGTAGATGCAAACTCACTCCCTTGACTCGTTGCTTAGATGAACTCATAGATGGATCTTGGTGAAACCGTAGGAAAATTTTTAATTTTCGCAACGTTCCCCAACAAAGGCATCATGAGCTAGGTCTATGCGTAGTTCTCTATTGCACGAGTAGAACACAATTTTGTTGTGGGCGAGATCTTGTCAACTTGCTTGCCGCTACTAGTCTTATCTTGCTTCAGCGGTATTGTGGGATGAAGCGGCCCGGACCAACCTTACACGTGACGCTTACGTGAGACCGGTTCCACCGATCGACATGCACTAGTTGCATAAGGTGGCTGGCGGGTGTCTGTCTCTCCCACTTTAGTTGGAGCGGATTCGATGAAAAGGGTCCTTATGAAGGGTAAATAGAAGTTGACAAAATCACGTTGTGGTTATTCGTAGGTAAGAAAACGTTCTTGCTAGAACCCAATTGCAGCCACGTAAAAGATGCAACAACAATTAGAGGACGTCTAACTTGTTTTTGCAGCAATTGTCATGTGATGTGATATGGCCGAAGTTGTGATGAATGATAAATGACATATTGTGATGTATGAGATCATGTTCTTGTAATAGGAATCACGACTTGCATGTTGATGAGTATGACAACCGGCAGGAGCCATAGGAGTTGTCTTTATTTTTGTATGACCTGCGTGTCATTGAAGAACGCCATGTAAATTACTTTACTTTATTGCTAAACGCGTTAGCCACAGAAGTAGAAGTAGTCGTTGGCGTGACAACTTCATGAAGACACGATGATAGAGATCATGATGATGGAGATCATGGTGTCATGCCGGTGACAAGATGATCATGGAGCCCCGAAGATAGAGATCAATGGAGCTATATGATATTGGCCATATCATGTCACTACTATATAATTGCATGTGATGTTTATTATGTTTATGCATCTTGTTTACTTAGAACGACGGTAGTAAATAAAGATGATCCCTTACGACAATATCAAGAAGTGTTCTCCCCTAACTGTGCACCGTTGCTAAAGTTCGTCGTTTCGAAGCACCACATGATGATCGGGTGTGATAGATCCTTACGTTCACATACAACGGGTGTAAGACAGTTCTACACATGCAAAACACTTAGGGTTAACTTGACGAGCCTAGCATGTACAGACATGGCCTCGGAACACGGAGACCGAAAGGTCGAACACGAGTCGTATGGAAGATACGATCAACATGAGAATGTTCACCGACGATGACTAGTCCGTCTCACGTGATGATCGGACCACGGCCTAGTCGACTTCGGGATCGTGTAGCACTTAGATGAGTAGAGGGATGTCTAATCTAAGTGGGAGTTCATTAAAATAATTTGATTAGATGAACTTAATTATCATGAACTTAGTCTAAAACCTTTGCAAATATGTCTTGTAGATCAAATGGCCAACGCTCATGTCAACATGAACTTCAACGCGTTCCTAGAGAAAACCAAGCTGAAAGATGATGGCAGCAACTATACGGACTGGGTCCGGAACCTGAGGATCATCCTCATAGCTGCCAGGAAACAATATGTCCTAGAAGGACTGCTAGGTAACGCTCCCATCCTAGAGAACCAAGACATTATGAATGCTTGGCAGTCTCGTGCTGATGATTACTCCCTCGTTCAGTGCGGCATGCTTTACAGCTTAGAACCGGGGCTCCAAAAGCGTTTTGAGCAACACGGAGCATATGAGATGTTCGAGGAGCTGAAACTAGTTTTCCAAGCTCATGCCCGGTCGAGAGATATGAAGTCTCCGACAAGTTCTATAGTTGTAAGATGGAGGAAAACAGTTACGTCGGTGAACACATACTCAAAATGTCCGGGTTGCACAACCGCCTTTCCCAAATGGACATTAACCTCCCGGATGAGGCGGTCATTGATGTAATCCTTGATCGCTCCCACCAAGCTACAAGAGCTTTGTGATGAACTACAATATGCGGGGATGGTGAAGACCATTCCTGAAGTATTTTCAATGTCAAGTCGTGAGAGGTTGAAATCATGAAAGAACATCAAGTGTTGATGGTCAATAAGACCACTAAGTTCAAGAAGGGCAAGGGTAAGAAGAACTTCAAGAAGGACGGCAAAGATGTTGTCGCACCGGTAAGCCAGCTTGCCGGAAGAAGTCAAAGAATGGACCCAAGCACGAGAATGAGTGCTTTTATTGCAAAGGGAAGGGTCCTTTGGGCGGAACTGCCCCAAATACTTAGTGGATAAGAAGGCCGGCAACACCAAAGGTATATTTGATATACATGTAATTGATGTGTACCTTACCAGTACTCGTAGTAACTCCCGGTATTTGATCTTTGCCGTTGCTCATATTTGTAATTCACAGCAGGAGCTGCGGAATAAACGGAGACTGGCGAAGGACGAGGTGACGATGCGCGTCGGGAATGGTTCCAAGGTCGATGTGATCGCCGCCGGCACGCTACCTCTACATTTACCTACGGGATTACTTTTAAACCTCAATAATTGTTATTTGGTGCCAAGTTTGAGCATGAACATTGTGTCTGGATCTCGTTTAATGCGAGATGGCTACTCATTTAAATCCGAGAATAATGGTTGTTCTATTTATATGAGAGATATGTTTTATGGTCATGCTCCGATGGTCAATGGTTTATTCCTAATGAATCTCGAGCGTAATGTTACACATATTCATAGCGTGAATACCAAAAGATGTAAAGTTGATAACGATAGTCCCACATACTTGTGGTAATCGCCGCCTTGGTCACATTGGTGTCAAGCGCATGAAGAAGCTCCATGCTGATGGACTTTTGGAGTCTCTAGATTATGAATCATTTGACACATGCGAACCATGCCTTATGGGTAAAATGACCAAGACTCCGTTCTCCGGAACAATGGAGCGAGCAACCAACTTATTGGAAATCATACATACCGATGTGTGCGGTCCAATGAGCGTTGAGGCACGCGGAGGATATCGTTATGTTCTCACTCACCGATGACTTGAGTAGATATGGGTATGTCTACTTGATGAAACACAAGTCTGAGACCTTTCAAAAGTTCAAGGAATTTCAGAATGAGGTAGAGAATCAACGTGACCGAAAAATAAAGTTCTTACGATCAGATCGTGGAGGAGAATATTTAAGTCACGAATTTGGTACACACTTGAGGAAATATGGAATCGTTTCACAACTCACGCCCGCTGGAACACCTCGGTAATAACGGTGTGTCCGAACGTCAGAATCGCACTCTATTGGATATGGTGCGATCTATGATGTCTCTTACAGATTTACCGCTATCATTTTGGGGATACGCTCTAGAGACAGCTACATTCACTTTAAATAGGGCACCGTCTAAATCCGTTGAGACGACACCGTATGAATTATGGTTTGGGAAGAAACCTAAGTGGTCGTTTCTAAAAGTTTGGGGATGCGATGCTTATGTCAAGAAACTTCAACCTGAAAAGCTCGAACCCAAATCGGAAAAATGCGTCTTCATAGGATACCCTAAGGAAACCATTGGGTATACCTTCTACTTAAGATCCAAAGGCAAGATGTTTGTTGCCAAGAACGGATCCTTTCTGGAAAAAGAGTTTCTCTCGAAAGGAGTAAGTGGGAGGAAAGTAGAACTCGATGAAGTACTACCACCGGAAAGTAGTGCAGCTCAGGAAAATGTTCCTGTGGTGCCTACACCAACTGGAGAGGAAATTAATGATGATGATCAAGGTACTTCGGATCAAGTTGCTACTGAACTTCATAGGTCCACTAGGACACGCCCGCACTGCAGTGGTACGGCAACCCTGTCTCCGGAAATCATGTTGTTAGACAACGGTGAACCTTCGAACTATGAAGAAGCGATGGCGGGCCCAGATTCCAACAAATGGCTTGAAGCCATGCAATCCGAGATAGGATCCATGTATGAAAACAAAGTATGGACTTTGGACAGACTTGCCCGATGATCGGCGGCGATAGAAAACAAATGGATCTTTAAGAAGAAGACGGACGCGGATGGTAATGTCACCATCTATAAAGCTCGACTAGTCGCTAAGGGTTATCGGCAAGTTCAAGGGATTGACTACGATGAGACTTTCTCTCCGTGTGAAGCTTAAGTCCGTCTGAATCATGTTAGCAATTGTCGCATACTATGATTATGAGTTATGGCAGATGGACGTCAAAACAGCGTTCCTTAACGGTTATCTTAAGGAAGAGCTGTATATGAGGCAGCCGGAGGGTTTTGTCAATCCTAAGAATGCTAACAAAGTATGCAAGCTCCAGCGATCCATTTATGGGCTGGTGCAAGCATCTCGGAGTTGGAACATTCGCTTTGATGAGATGATCAAAGCGTTTGGGTTTATGCAGACTTATGGAGAAGCCTGCGTTTACAAGAAAGTGAGTGGGAGCTCAGAGCATTTCTCATATTATATGTAAATGACATACTTTTGATGGGAAATGATATAAAACTCTTGGACAGCATTAAGGCCTACTTGAATAAAAGTTTTTCAATGAAGGACCTTGGAGAAGCTGCTTATATATTAGGCATCAAGATCTATAGAGATAGATCGAGACGCCTCATAGGTCTTTCACAAAGCACATACCTTGATAAGATTTTGAAGAGGTTCAAAATGGATCAAGATAAGAAAGGGTTCTTGCCTGCATTGCAAGGTGTGAGATTGAGCTCAGCTCAATGCCCGACCACGTCAAAATATAAAGAAGAGATGAGCGTCATCCCCTATGCCTCACCCATAGGATCTATTATGTATGCCATGCATGTGTACCGGACCTGATGTAAACCTTGCCGTAAGTTTGGTAGGAAGGTACCAAAGTAATCCCGGCAAGGAACACCGGACAACGGTCAAGAATATCCTAAAGTACACGAAAAGGACGAAGGACATGTTTCGTTTATGGAGGTGACGAAGAGCTCGTCAGAAGGGTTACGTCGACGCTTAGCTTCGACACAGATCTGGATGACTCTAAGTCACAAACTGGATACGTGTATATGTTGAATGGTGGAGCAAGAAGTGGCAGCTGCAAGCAGAGCGTCGTGGCGGGATCTACATGTGAAGCGGAGTACATGGCAGCCTCGGAGGCAGACACGAAGCAATTTGGGTGAAGGAGTTCATCACCGACCTAGGAGTCATACCCAATGCGTCGGGGCCGATCAAACTCTTCATGACAACACCGGAGCTATTGCACTTGCCAAGGAGCCCAGGTTTCACAAGAAGACCAGGCACATCAAGCGTCGCTTCAACTCCATCCGTGAAAATGTTCAAGATGGAGACACAGAAATTTGCAAAGTGCATACGGATCTGAATGTCGCAGATCCGTTGACTAAACCTCTTCCGCGGGCAAAACATGATCAACACCATAACTCTATGGGTGTTCGATTCATCACAATGTAACTAGATTATTGACTCTAGTGCAAGTGGGAGACTGTTGGAAATATGCCCTAGAGGCAATAATAAAAGCATTATTATTATATTTCCTTATTCATGATAATTGTCTTTTATTCATGCTATAATTGTATTATCCGGAAATCGTAATACACGTGTGAATACATAGACCACAATATGTCCCTAGTGAGCCTCTAGTTGACTAGCTCGTTGGTCAACAGATAGTCATGGTTTCCTGACTATGGACATCAAATGTCATTGATAACGGGATCACGTCATTAGGAGAATGACGTGATGGACAAGACCCAATCCTAAGCATAGCACAAGATCGTGTAGTTCGTTTTGCTAGAGCTTTTCCAATGTCAAGTATCTCTTCCTTAGACCATGAGATCGTGTAACTCCCGGATACCGTAGGAGTGCTTTGGGTGTACCAAACGTCACAACGTAATCGGGTGACTATAAAGGTGCACTACTGGTATCTCCGAAAGTGTCTGTTGGGTTGACACGGATCGAGACAGGATTTGTCACTCCGCACGACGGAGAGGTATCACTGGGCCCACTCGGTAGTGCATAATCATAATGAGCTCAAAGTGACCAAGTGTCCGGTCACGGGATCATGCATTACGGCATGCAGTAAAGTGACTTGCCGATAACGAGACTAAACGAGGTATTGGGATACCGACGATCGAGTCTCGGGCAAGTAACATACCGTCGACAAAGGGAATAGTATACGGGTTGCTTGAATCCTTGACATCGTGGTTCATCCGATGACATCATCGAGGAGCATGTGGGAGCCAACATGGGTATCCAGATCCCGCTGTTGGTTATTGACCGGAGAACCGTCTCGGTCATGTCTACATGTCTCCCGAACCCGTAGGGTCTACACACTTAAGGTTCGGTGACGCTAGGGTTATTAGGAAGACTTGTATATGATTACCGAATGTTGTTGAGTCCGGATGAGATCCCGGACATCACGAGGAGTTCGGAATAGTTCGGAGGTAAAGATTTATATATGGGAAGTTGTCAAACGGACACCGGAAAGTTTCGGGGCATATCGGTATTGTATGGGCCACTGGAGGGGCCACCCTCCCGGGGGCCACATGGGCTGCGTGGGGCAGGAGCCAGCCTGGTGGGCTGGGCACCTCCCCTTGGGCCCTTGCGCCTAGGGTTTGGGGGAACCCTAGAAGGCGCCCCCTTGCTTTGGGGGCAAGTTTCCCCTCCCCTTGGCCGCCGCCCCCCCTCTAGATCCCATCTAGAGGGGCCGGCCCCCCTTGCCCCTTCTCCTATAAATAGAGGGGTGAGGGGAGGGCTGAACACCCAAGCCAAGGCGCAGCCCCTCCCCTCCCCAACACCTCTCCTCCTCCGTACGTGCTTGACGAAGCCCTGTCGGAGTACTGGTGCACCAACAACACCACGCCGTCGTGCTGCCGTTGGAGCTGTCTTCCCCAACCTCTCCTTCCTCCTTGCTGGATCAAGACGGAGGAGACGTCGTCTGTACCGTACGTGTGTTGAACGCGGAGGTGCTGTCCGTTCAGCACTTGGTCATCGGTGATCCGAATCACGGCGAGTACGACTCCATCATCACCATCCCCTTGAACGCTTCCGCACTCGATCTACAAGTGGTATGTAGATGCAAACTCACTCCCTTGACTCGTTGCTTAGATGAACTCATAGATGGATCTTGGTGATACCGTAGGAAAAATTTTAATTTTCTGCAACGTTCCCCAACAGATAAGACATGCAGTCTCTTATGCCTTTATGCGTGAAACATTTTTGGTGATGTGCTCCTTCCATGTGTCTCTCTTTCCACCTTTATCAATACAGAGGATCCTTCTTTTAAAAAATAGGAATACACATAATTCAAATGATTATAGGCAGGAAAAACTACTAAGTTCTGGAACATGTAAAAATAAAATGAGGTAGTTGACCACACTTGTCATACGATCTCTATATGAAGGCACACCTTTATTGCTGAAATATGTTGCGCGGAACCTGAGTTACTATGGTTATATATTTTACGACACAATGGGTCAATAGCACACAATATTCCTTATTACCAATATAAAACCTTAATTGCAAAACACAGGACCCGACATGTAGTACTAAAAATATTCATAATGACCGGCTTACATTTGTTTTGGATTGAGTTGTACAAGTACACCCAGAAACATGAAACTCAAACCACACCATCACCTCTTATAATCAGCAATTCATATGAAATGTGTGTCCTGGCAAGCTCCAAAGGCTTCATATTTTGTTAAGGACACAAACATCACCAAGCCAACTTCAGAGAAAGAAACAGGACCAAAGCTAATGGTGGATGTACATTGTAAATTGATATGCATAAAAGTAACACACTTGAATAGATGTAGCATGATTACTTCAATTCCAATTTTTCATGGTTGCCCAGCATTGCAAATGAAATAGTGCCTCAAACGTATTAGGTACTCTCCAACTTCTCTCATAACAAAATATCTGATGCTTGTGAGTAAATTAAAAAAAAGTTGTCACTACCACAGGAATAGGCCCAACATCAAAGAGTTTCTTTTTCACTTTCCTAATAAAAAGCGACATATACGAGTATACTTGCTAACCCATTTCAACAACAGTAGTAAGCAACGCCAATCCCCTATAGTTAGAAAAAGCTCACATATTTATCTTGTTTGAACAAATAGCTCTTCATATTGAGTAGTGGACTAAATATTGAATATTTTTTATGCTTTCAGAGTCGGTGACTTGCTCCTCCTGTTGTCTATTCTCTGGGCACATCAGCCTATTGGCATGATAAAGACAGAGTGACTTTGCTTCAGTACATGTCTCTACTTCTAGTCGGTGTAGTCGATTTTCAAAGATAATGAAGAACTATTACTTAGTCTTGTTGTCCTGGAAGTTACTCCCTCTGTTTCAAAATAGATGACTCAACTTTGTACTAATTTTAGTACAGAGTTAGTACAAAATTGGATCATCTATTTTAGAACGGTGGGAGTACAACGATAAAATACAAAGCAAGAGAGAACATATGATATACGCCCATGTCATTGTGAACCAGAATGACAACTAAGTAAATTGGAAATCAATTATAAATCCATCATAAAGCATGCTACATTTGAAGTCAAATGGAATATATAACCTATACAAATGTACATAAAACCATACAAATTTCACTAAAGATGAGACAAATAACTGAATCTATAGGTCCTATTCTACCCAAAAAACATAGCATAAGGTGAGGTGAGATCCATATTTAACCAAACTGGAAATGTTTCTAAAAGTAAAGGTTTGATTCGAACAAATGAGAATGTATAAAAGTTTTAATCACGCCTTTTCTACGGCTTCCGTTTAGTACTCAAAACCTTGTGTGCATTTATGTAACCAATGAGTAGAAAAGCACAGTATACATACACCATGTTAAGAATCGGGACCAATAGACTTATACAGAAACTGGGAGCTTAGAAAAAATTATAGCAAGAATATGGTTTGAATAGTAGAGCAGGATAGCTATAGATTTTATTGCACCTGCCGATCTTCTCATAATCCAACCAAGAACTACACTAACTAATTCTATGCTACCCCTTTTCCAAAATATTGTTAATACCTACATCCAGCTCCTATAACCAATACGAAATTGCTGTGCAGACGACAGTACACACACGACATGCAGCCAACACTTATATCAAATGGTGGAGCAGGGCTGCAGCGTGCACCAGATGGTGCAATCTTCAACATCGTTCAGAAATCGTATGTGTAATATTATGTGTATAGCAAGGTTCTAACTCATATAATGATGGAAAGCACCCACTTGCTGAATTATTTTCAGCAGGCACGGTTATTACTCTCTTCATGCTAACCCACGCCAATGTGCTCTGAAATCATACAGAACTAACAACTCGCCATCACACACAAAAAGAACTACTCTTCTTTTCATAGCATATTCAGATAAAAACAAAGGAGAACACACAGCTTACATTCACAGCCAACCGAAGATTAGCATCTGGCTAACGCCTAATACCAATAATATGATGGGATATTACATGACTGGAAATTATGACCGACAAGTCATCACAAATAATATTGATATGGTATTTCTCAAAAGGGTTAGAAAGATAAAATTAAGCGAGCCCTGATTATAAGTGAGTGTGTGCCAAAGCTTTGTGAGGTTATGCCTGAGCATCAACATGAGAAATGAGTGTGAGCAAGTACCAATAACTTCTGCTTCTTACGATTTCCGAGGCTCGTACTTTAGGTAGTCATCTTGTTTGATTTTGAACATCTGCCAAGAAAAGAAAATCATCATGGTTAGAGCCAAGCCAGTCTCGCTCACATACTTGCACATATGAGACGTGAAGCAAAGATCCCAGCACAAAAAATTTGATACACAATTCTACCAGTAACTTGACACATATGGGATGCGAAGCAAAGATCCCAGCACAATAGATTCTAACTAATGGGTCTCATTGTCAGAAACTCATGATTCCCATTAACAGACCACAATATTAATTTATGCAGTAACATAACACAGGATGTACCTTCAATGGTGATTTTAGTCGCATTCTTTTAGATTTTCCTGTATTGACCGGCATATCCCTGAAAGAGTTGAATATCATATTAGCAAATTAGAGATCGGAGCATCAGATTAGCAGCTATATATTGCAAGCATGCATTTTAACTCTAAAAGAGCTAAAAAGTGTTTACTTCAAGAAAATACAGCAGGCGAAGAAAAATGTATATATAAAAGGTGAACAAAAATGAAATATCAATCCTAATTAGGGTGTGCAGGACCAAATAATTAATATGCCACTCTGGGAAGAAAACTTCAAAACATACCAGCGATTATGTTCACATGGTACAATTGTTTGCCCTGTCATATTCCTCTCATCATTACACAAAAAAGGACTCCATAGTCTCACATATGTACTGGATGCTGCAAGAAGCAACAAACAACCAACAAAAAGATAAATTTGCATATGTACCTATTGAGAGACAACATACACATTTTTTGGATGATAATTTGAATGTTGTACAAAATTCAAGAGAAATTCTCCTCCACCATACAGTGCTCGCTACATTACTTCATTGCACATATACTCTGCACTGGAGCTATTGACTGCAGGAATTAATCTGATCTTAAGGTCGCCAACAACATCAATCAGCCATAACAGAGAACACTACAGTGCTCAGTCTTAAAACTCTAAGCTACAAACTGCAACAGAGGACATGAGACAATACGGTATCTGGACCAACAACGGTCATGTGGAAGCAGAGGGATCAGATCATATTTTTTGTCAGATTTTCCAATAAAACCAGTCAAAGGGTGCAAACTTTGTTCCTTTAGGTGGACTGAATAAACCATATAACCAAGGCCATTAGCTCATCCATAAATTCTAGAGAGAAGAATAAGCTTACCCTGTACACACATCAGTTCATGAGAATAAAAAAAAGGAGAAGATAGATATACACACATAAACAATGCACTGGTCAATAATGAGATGAAGAAAAAAGCCACAAGAAGACCAAGGAAAGAGAACGTGCAAAACATCATGTTGCTCTCCTCGCCGGGCTGCTACTTCAACCTGTCGTCGGCCTCCTCAGTCCTCACCCTCCCCTGCATCTCCCCCCAACGCAACCAAGAGTCTGTTGGAAATCTGTCCACAGGATCGATCACATAAAATCACACGAACACACGCGCACAAAAACTGATAGCCAAGGGCCCTTGTCGTGCCCTCTTCTCTTTTTATTTCTTTTTGTATTTTCTCTTCACGGTGTTACAATCTTCTATGACGTGCTCCATATATATATATGCAAGCAGCCGACCGACTCAAACATCTCCTAAACCTATACGCACACACCAGACCACCAGATACAAATCCTAACCGGACAGCTAATCCTATACCTACCATGTACTAATCCAAACCAGACTACACTTGAACTCGTAGACGTAACCGAAACTGGCTACTATACTCGACTTACCTAATCTAATCAAACGGACAAGATTATCTAACAATCTCCCCTTAATCTTGACTTGTCGTCTCCTTGAGCTCTCTTTGGTCTTGACTTGTTGGAGATTCGCGACTTGTCGATCCAAACTCCAACGCATGATCCGGACTACCAGCCCACACGGTCATCTCTATGCGTGCAACATGCAAGATTGGACGCATCATCAATCTTCACATCGTACAACTTAACTGGTCATTGTCCCACGTCGAGCTTGATCTTCAACTTGTCATATCCGTACACTAAGTATGACCCGCTGGAAACATGCAACACATCTCCTTTGCTACCATGTTGTGCCACCGCCATTGCTTGGCCGCTGCCTTGCACTCGGTCCGCACTATACTCAATATACTTGCTTGCAACAGATCCACTCTCCATTGCTTGCACACCTCCTTGCTTTACGATGGCTTCACCTACCACCGTCCGCCTTCGGCATCACACCGAACCCACGCTGGCCACAACCAGGACGCTCCACAAGGACATGGACATGACTCACGGAACACCGTGCACACTGCTTTCACTTCAACGAATCATTACCAAGACGAGCACTTGGACACGACGGCGACTCACAGACGCCTTAACGACGGTGACCGTGCAAACTCGCACGACACCTTGACTCATCCGACTCCCGGACGGACGATCTTGATGAGTTCCAGCACCGCACCTCGGCACCATCTCTCCCATCAACGATCTCCTTCCACATTCTTTCTGACGACAACCTGCCGTCTCCCTCCTTGTCGCTCCAATGAACGACGATCGACTGATCCTCCTCGTCCGTCGCTCCATCCAGCGACTATATTGCCCGCCCCGAGGCGCTAGTAGATTGCCACCCCGGGGCAAGCGTAGCTTCACTCGAACCTTGCTCTGATACCAATTGTTGGAAATCCGCGCACAGGATCGATCACATAAAATCACACGAACACACGCGCACAAAAACTGATAGCCAAGGGCTCTTGTCGTGCCCTCTTTTCTCTTTATTTCTTTTTGTATTTTCTCTTCACGGTGTTACAATCTTCTATGACGTGCTCCATATATATATATGCAAGCAGCCGACCGACTCAAACATCTCCTAAACCTATACGCACACCAGACCACCAGATACAAATCCTAGCCGGACAGCTAATCCTATACCTACCATGTACTAATCCAAACCAGACTACACTTGAACTCGTAGACGTAACCGAAACTGGCTACTATACTCGACTTACCTAATCTAATCAAACGGACAAGATTATCTAACAGAGTCATCTCGAGATGGAAGAGAAGCTGAGATCGGACAGACCAAGACGCCAGCCAAAGCGCGCACAAAGTGATCCTCCGTCCGTTCTCTATCGCCGATGTCGATTACGGCCTCCATTGCGTGGGGGCCTTACCCCTGACTATCCCTTGAGCCCGTGCCACGGCATTCGGCGACCTACTGGGCATCGAGCGCGTGGGGCCGCTCATGGACGCAGACGACGACGCTAGGCTCCCGCCGCCGCGCCCTCTCTTATTTCCTCTGTCCGATCAGCAGTAGTGGGCACTTACACGGACATGCCAAACGTCATCAGCATGATCCCGCGATGGCCGAGACTGGCCACATCCGTCGCGACCGGGCTTGCTGCGCCACCGTCGAGCCCCAAAGGAGGCCAGATCAACGTGCCTGAGCCAGCTTGGATTGGCCCCTCCCATGGCAGTTCGCCATGGCTGCCGGCCCTGCTCGCCGGACCCCGTGGTAGGAGACGCGTGGGTAGACAACCGGGCAAGATGTGGGCGCGCGCGGGCGGTGCATCGGGATTCAGGAGGAGTATGTGGTCTGCGGCGCGATGGGAGCTCGGGGCGTTGGACAACAATGGGGAGAGGAATGAAGAGGGGCGGGCCTGAGCAGGCGACAAAGTCATCGACGGTGCTCGGGACGGAGCAGCACCCGGCGACAGGCGACCATGCGGCCGGAACTGGGGATCGTCGGTGGGAGGTGGGGTTTGGGATTGACGAGGATATCGAAGAAAACAAAACGATACGTTGACTTATGGATAGCGATGCTGGGACTGCGGGTTCTATTTTCAAAAAGCAAAGGGACTTTTTTATAAAAACACCGCGATGGTGAACCCGGAGACTCACGACTTGTTTGGTTTGAGTCCTGGCCGCAGTGCCTGGAAAAAGTCAATGCCTGGATCGTGCCTGAGAGCACCCGTGTTGTATGCCTGGTGAGGCTGGCCTGAGCGAATGATGTTTGGTCGATGCCCTGGCCTGGAAAAGCATTAGAGAATATTTTATAGGACCAACAATACATACAACATGGAGCCCACTGGCCCAGCAGAATATTTTATCACCAATCCATCGCCAGGCACCCACCAGGCTTGTGAAATCGATGGCCTGGCCTCAGGCTAATGGTGGTGCCTGGATTGACCCAGGCTAATGACGATGACAGGCTTTTTCAGGCCAGGCATGCTCTCAAATTCTCAGGATACTATCCAAACAAGTCTCAGGCAGGTTTCGGGCATGCTTGTGGCCAGGCATGAGTTCACCAGGAAGGCAACCAAACTAACCCTCAATCCGTGCTTTATTATTAGGAGAGATATAATGATGCGCAAAACTTTTGGGTATTCTCAAAAAGAAAACCCGCACAAGTAGAAACAGCTATGGCCGCGATGGCAAGGTGAGGGCATCAGCGATCTGTCCACCAGGTGCTCTCAAACCTAATCCCTATTTAATTTAGACTAGTTTAGTCTGTTGAATAATTACATTACTGAGTATAGTGTGTGCATATGCATCAGTCCATTAATCAAATTATTTAGGGAAGATATATAGTAGGTTAGTTGATCATGTTGTCACACACCAAGATTTCAAGATAGTTGCCCGTTTAAAATCAGGTACAGTGTTTGATACGTCTCCGTCGTATCTACTTTTCCAAACACTTTTACCCTTGTTTTGAACTCTAACTTGTATGATTTGAATGGAACTAACCCGGACTGATGCTGTTTTCAGCAGAATTGCCATGATGTTGCTTTATGTGCAGAAAACAAAAGTTCTCGGAATGACCTGGGAGTCTTATAAAAAATCCTCGCCAAAGATGAAGACCAGGGGGCCCACACCATGTCCACAAGGGTGGGGGGGGGGGCGCCCCCCCTCCTGGGCGCCCCCCGTACCTCGTGGGCCCCTTGGAGACCCTCCGACGCCAACTCCAACTCCATATATTGGCTTTCAGGGAGAAAAAATCAGAGAGAAGAAATCATCGCGTTTTACGATACGGAGCCGCCGCCAAGCCCTAATCTCTGTCGGGAGGGCTGATCTGGAGTCCGTTCGGGGCTCCGGAGAGGGGGATTCGTCGCCGTCGTCATCATCAACCATCCTCCATCATCAATTTCATGATGCTCACCGCCGTGCGTGAGTAATTCCATCGTAGGCTTGCCGGACGGTGATGGGTTGGATGAGATTTATCATGTAACCGAGTTAGTTTTGTTAGGGTTTGATCCCTAGTATCCACTATGTTCGTGAGATTGATGTTGCTATGACTTTGCTATGCTTAATGCTTGTCACTAGGGCCCGAGTGCCATGATTTCAGATCTGAACCTATTATGTTTTCATGAATATATGTGAGTTCTTGATCCTATCTTGCAAGTCTATAGTCACCTACTATGTGTTATGATCCGGCAACCCCGAAGTGACAATATCGGGACCACTCCCGGTGATGACCATAGTTTGAGGAGTTCATGTATTCACTATGTGCTAATGCTTTGTTCCGGTTCTCTATTAAAAGGAGGCCTTAATATCCCTTAGTTTCCAATAGGGCCCCGTTGCCACGGGAGGGTAGGACAAAAGATGGCATGCAAGTTCTTTTCCATAAGCACGTATGACTATATTCGGAATACATGCCTACATTACATTGATGAATTGGAGCTAGTTACATGTCACCCTATGTTATGATCATACATGACGAACCGCATCCCGCATAATTATCCATCACTAATCCGGTGCCTCTGAGTTTTCCATATCTGGTTCCCGCTTATTTACTTTTCCGTTACTCTTTGTTACAATCACTACAAAATACAAAAAGACATTACTTTTGCTGTCTTTACTTTTGTTACCGTTACCACCACTATCATATTACTTTGCTACTAAACACTTTGCTGCAGATACTAAGTTTCCAGGTGTGGTTGAATTGACAACTCAGATGCTAATACTTGAGAATATTCTTTGGCTCCCCTTGTGTCGAATCAATAAATTTGGGTTGAATACTCTACCCTCGAAAACTGTTGCGATCCCCTATACTTGTGGGTTATCAAGACCTTTTTCTGGCGCCGTTGCTGGGGAGCATAGCTCTATTCTTTGAGTCACTTGGGATTTATATCTGCTGGACACTATGAAGAACTTGAAAGACGCTAAGACAACAATTTATCCCTCAACTACGAGGGAGGTAAGAAAGCGCCATCTAGCTCTGCTGGATTCACCTTCATTATGAGTAAGCTAGCGACACCTAAACACTTTCGCTATTCGCTCGATATGTCGCATGTTATTGATGATGCCACTTCGCTATGCATGATACTTATGATGAAACTACTTCTATGCTTGATACTACTGTGCCCCTTGGCAAATTTCTTGATGAACAGATTTCTAGGTCTAGAGAAAGAGAAATTATTGAATCTGAATACGATGATGAGAGTGATGATGAGAATATGCTTGCTATTCCTGAGGGTTATCTTTTTGATGCGGAATCTTCTACAACTATTTTTGCCTGCCAGGATAGATACGAACTTAAGAGACTGCTAGTAAATGGAGTAAAGAATATCTTAGAGATAGAATGAAACCCGACCCTGCTTTTGCTACTTCACCTATCTGTGTTCCCGATAAGGATTATTATGAATTTTCTGTTGATCCAGATATAATTACTTTGGTTGAATCTGATCCTTTCTATGGCTATGAATCTGAAACTGTTGTGGCACATCTTAGTAAGTTAAATGATATAGCCACCCTGTTTACTAATGATGAGAGATCGCGCTACCTTTATATACTCAAAATATTTCCGTTCTCATTAAAGGTTGATGCTAAGATATGGTTTAATTCTCTTGATCACAGTTGTGTGCGTAGTCCCCGTGATATGATTTATTACTTCTCTGCTAAATATTTCCTGCTCATAAGAAACAAGCTGCTTTGAGGGAAATATACAACTTCGATGCAAATTAAAGAAGAGAGTCTCCCACAAGCTTGGGGAGGCTTCTCAAGTTACTTAATGCTTTGCTCGATCATCCTCTTAAGAAACCTGAAATACTTGATATCTTTTATAATGGACTAACTGATGCTTCCAGAGATTACCCGGATAGTTGTGCTGGTTCTCTTTTCGTGGAAAGAACAGGATGAAGCCGAAATTCTATTGAATAATATGTTGACAAATGAAAATAATTGGGCACCTCCCGAGGCACCTCCCGAGCCAGCTCAGAGCCAATTCTGAGCCTATTCCTAAACCAACTCCGAAAGAGAGGTGTTCTATTTCGATCCCCAAGATATGCAAGAGGCAAAGAAATCTATGAAAGAAAAAGGTATTAAAGCTGAAGATGTTAAGAATTTACCTCCTATTGAAGAAATACACGGTCTTAATTTACACTTTGTTGAAGAAGTATATGATCTCAATTCCTTATTCATCAAGAACCTCCCGATCCCGATATCCCGACACGTAGTAAAGGTAAATTCTCTCTATAGATATGATAAAGCTGAAGTCCCTCCTACTAAAATTGCTAGTCGATTGCTTGGATGAGTTTGATGACTTTATGTTTAAGCAAGATGACTTTCATGCTTATTTTGGTAGACAATTAAAACAGAATACCTTTATGATTAAATGCTTGGGTGATTTTATGGCTAATATTAAAGGTGAACTTAAACTTGTTAGCAAACATGCTTCTATGGTTACCACTCAAGTAGAACAAGTACTTAAAGCTCAGAAAGAAGTGCTTGATGAAATGAATAGTAAGAAAAATGATTATGCTGTTAGAGTGGCTACTAGAACTGGTAGAATGACTCAGAACCTTTGTATCCTGAAGGCCACCCTAAGAGAATCGAGCAAGCTTCTCGGAGAAATAATATTGATGTACCTAGTTCTTCTAAAAGGAAGAAAAGAAAATGATAGGACTTTGCAAACTTCTAGTGAACCTATTCTTGCTGAACCACCTGAGAATCCAAATGATATCTCTATGTCTGATGCTGAAACACAATCTGGTAATGAACATGAACCTAGTGAAAATATTAATGATGATGTTCATGATGATGCTCAACCTAGTAATGATAATGATGTAGAAGTTGAACCTGCTGTTGATCTTGATAACTCACAATCAAGGAATCAACGTTATGGTAAAAGAGACTTTGTTGCTAGGAAACATGGTAAAGAAAGGGAACCATGGGTTCAGAAACCCATGCCTTTTCCTCTGAAACCATCCAAGAAAAAGGATGATGAAGATTTTGAGCGCTTTGATGAAATGATTAGACCCATCTTTTTGCGTATGCGATTAACCGATGTGCTCAAAACAAATCCTTATGCTAAGTATATGAAGCATATCATTACTAATAAAAGAAATATACTGGAAGCTGGAATTTCCACCATGCTTGCTAATTATACTTTCAAGGGTGGAATACCAAAGAAACTTGGAGATCCAGGAGTACCTACTATACCATGCTCCATTAAGAGAAATTATGTTAAAACTGCTTTATGTGATCTTGGAGCCGGTGTTAGTGTTATGCCTCTCTCTTTATATCGTAGACTTGACTTGAATTAGTTGACACCTACTGAAATATCTTTGCAAATGGCTGATAAATCAACTGCTATAATTGGCCGGTATTTGTGAGGATGTGCCTGTTGTAGTTGCAAACGTTACTATTTTAACGAACTTTGTTATTCTTGATATTCCCGAGGATGATAGTATGTCTATTATTCTTGGAAGACCTTTCCTCAATACTGCAGGGGCTGTTATTGATTGCAACAAAGGCAATGTCACTTTTCATGTTAATGGTAATGAGCACACGGTACACTTTCCGAGGAAACAACCTCAAGTTTATAGCATCAACTTTATTGGAAAAATTCCATCGATTATATTTGGAGGTTTTGAATTTCCTCTCCCTACTGTCAAGAAAAAGTATGATATTCTTATTGTTGGGGATTTTCATATCCCCGTTGAGGTAACTTAGTGTTATTCGAAATTTCTCCGGTTCTGTGTTATTCGGAATGAGTTTGTTAACAAGACTTGATCAACCTTGTTAGTGGGTTCATTTTAAAACATCTGGAGAAGGAGGAGTCGAGCGAAAGATCAGACTTTGTCTTGGTGTGGAAACTTTGTCAAAGCACTCCTGATACTCACAGGTCGTACATACAACTTTAAAAGCAAATGTTCTCGCATCCAGCGGCTTCTCCCCCTCCCGAACCTTGTTACGTTGTGTCCATGGTAGGAACCAAATCCCTACCAGGGTGTGCTCTCAGGTTGTAGCGGTGGAAGGAGGGATGGCGTGGAGGAAGGTGTGGTCATTTGGTCTTTGGAGCGCCCGTCATTGCGTGCGTCTTGAGGAGAGGGAGAGCAGGGGCGGCGGCTAGGGTTAGGTCTTCCGGCTCCCTAAGGAGCCGAGCAAATATGATTGGTTCTTGCTTAATCTCAAAACGGGTCCTTACATGAGTATATATAATCCTTCTAATAAGATAATTGGGCTAAGCCCCCAATAACGATAAGATAAACTGGGCTAAGCCCCTAATATGCCAGTCATAACATCTCTCTCCGCCTGCACAAACAGCTCATCCTTGAGCTAGAAGGTGGGGAAGCGCTTGCGGAACTCCTCGAGGTGATCAGCGGGCGCCAAACACCTCCGCGTCAACTGGGGCGGGCAGGTCGCCGAGCCCGACGGCGGCGGCGTCCTCCTCAGTGTAGTCTGCAGCCTCCAGGTAGAAGAGTCATGGGCAGACGTGGCCGGGCACGTAAGGCTCATCGCAGCTTGAAGCACAAGCCTTGGCGGCGACGCTCGAGTTGCTCGGCCGGGGTGAGTCAGCGGAACAGGCGCGTCGCGGAAGCCTGAGCAGGCCGACCCTGCGCGGGAACTTCCGGCCAGGGTGGCAGCC
Organism: Aegilops bicornis; assembly: GCA_021605145.1. Classification (NCBI taxonomy): domain Eukaryota; kingdom Viridiplantae; phylum Streptophyta; class Magnoliopsida; order Poales; family Poaceae; genus Aegilops; species Aegilops bicornis. The sequence continues at coordinate 199,196,776 of CM038675.1, read as the reverse complement.
TAGCGGCCCGGGGCGGTGACATCTGCTGGATGGCCACCGCATGCCGCTCGAACGCGTGGGCGCAGTACATGGCCGTCTGAAGGTCCTGTGGCCCGTGCATCTCCACGTCCACGCGGATGTGGTCTGGTAGGCCGCCGACGAAGTGCTCAGCCCGCTGACGAGCCGAAACGTCGGGGACGTGGCACGCCAGTGCTTGGAAGCGGTCGGCGAAGTCTTGCACTGAGGTGAGGAATGTAAGACGTCCAAGCTCCACCAAACGGCTCCCGCGTATAGGCGGACCGAAGCGCAAGAGGCCCAAATCGCGGAAATGCTCCCATGGTGGCGTGCCGCCCTTGTCCTATTCGAGGGCGTAGTACCACATCTGCAGGGCTCCTCGAAGATGATACGAGGCGATCCAGGTGCGGTCGGATGCGAGCGTGCGCTGCCCCCTAAAAAATTGGTCACATTGGTCGAGCCAATTCAGTGGGTCGACGGTGCCGTCGTAGGTTGCGAAATCCAGCTTGGAGAATCTCGGCGATGGGTGGGCGTGGACGACGGGCAGGTGCGCCTCGTTAGCACGGAACAGCGAGGATGACGGGGCCGAGTAGGCGGGCATCAGGGTGCCGCCCTGGAACAGGGGCCCGTCGATGCTAGCGAAGGGCTCGGTGGAGCCTGAGGACCCACCAAACTGCATGGCCGGGTGCGTCGCCGGTGGGGGCAGCATGTGCGGCCCGACCGAGGCCATCGTGTAGACCGGCTCAAGGGACACGGCCAGCCAGGCCGGTAATGGAGACGGTGACGGGGGAAACCGGACCTGGTGGATGGGCACCACCCGGCCCGTCGTCGGGATGCTCGGGGCGCTGATGGCGTGGCGGCTGCAGCTATTGCGGCTGCTGCATGGTGGAGGCGCCGGGGTTCATCGCTGGTGGCGGTTGCCACGGCAGTTACTGCATGGCGGCGGCGACGGGGGTCGCTGCGGATGGAGGCTGCCATGGCGGCTGCGCGCGGGGTGGCGAACGGCACAGACGGCTGCGGTCCATAGGATCTCGTGAGGAACGTGCAGATGCCCGCGACCGCCTGGGTGAGATCCCAGATGGCAGCCGGCATCTCCTCCAGGGTGAGGACAATGTGGATGGGCGCGGCGGAGGTGACCGACACCGGCAAGAGCGGGCCGCTAGCCGTGGTGGCCATCGGGCGGCCGTCGTGGTCAAGCCGAGGGGTCGGGGTGGACGGCGGCGAGGACATGATCGCACCGAAGCTATCTTGTACCAAATTGGTAGGAACCGGATCCCTACCAGGGCGTGCTCTCAGGTTGTAGGGGTGGAAGGAGGGATGTCGTGGAGGAAGGTGTGGTCGCCGGCGTTGGGGCGCCGTTGTTGCGTATGCACGAGGGAGAGGGAGAGCAGGGGCGGCGGCTAGGGTTAGGTCTCCCGGCTCCCTAAGGAAGCCGAGAAAATATGATTGCTTCTTACTTAATCTCAAAACGAGTCCTTACATGAGTATATATAATCCTCCTAATAAGATAACTGGGCTAAGCCCCTAATAACGATAAGATAAACTGGGCCACAACTAACTGGGCTAAGCCCCTAATATGCCGGCCATAACAGTCCACCACTACCACCACATCATGATAATCTCCATGGTACTGGAATTGGTACTGGAAATCAGCTTGCTTATTACTGCTAATTAACTGAAAAAGTTTCAGTTTAATACCTCTAAAACAAAGTACTCCTGCTGTAGTGCTATACTACAGCTATCCTCCCTAATGAAGAGAAAAGTTTTCAGTTAATAATAATTAACTGGAAAAGTTCTAGTTAATTTTAATTATCTGAAAAGTTAATTTTAATTAACTGAAAACTTGCTTGAACCTGAAGAAATTTTAAGAAATCAAGAATTTGAACAAGTACGGTATGAAATACTTTTGTCTACTCCTAGCATTTCCTAGCAAGAAATTTCAGCAAGCAACCCAAGCAAGAAATTTCAGCAAGTACAATTTCAGATCGCCGCATGCATCACCGCTATGGGACATTACTATGGGATACTTATGGAAAAAATCTCTCTAACCATCTAGCTTAGTTGCTCTAACACATGTTAAATTCAATTAAATATTGGCAGCAAGCACTACTCCAAGCACTACAAAAAAATACACTTCCATGACGATACGTGTTTGTCACAGTAGGTCACGTTTTCTGTCATGCATGTATATCCATGACGATTTTATGACAGAATCAAGATAGTCATACATGTGCTGTCGTAGAAGTGTTCCATGACATTACCAAAATTATCATCACGGAAGTGTCCACTTCCATGACGATAAATGGCGCGTCATGAAAGTGCTTTCGTCAAGGGTGACCGACATGTGGCATCCACCATAACGGCTCGCCGTTAAGCTATCGGGTCCGGTTTTGGACCCGATAACCCGTTAACAGCCCTGACCAATGAGGATTTTCCACGTGTAAAATTCTCATTGGCCGTAGGAAACACGTGTTAGCTCACCGTTGAGACAGATGTCATCCACTCATTGGATAGGAGACGCCTATGATAGGTCGACACGTGGCACGGCCCAACAGTGGCCCATTCCGGTGAAAAAGGCCGACCCAGTAAAAATTAGCAGGCCGGCCCCTATAAGGCCTACTTGTGTCAGGTCTATTTAAGCCCACGGCCCATACGAGATGTGCCAATTCGGCCCGTCAACGACCCGTTAAAGATTTGACACCATTCAACCCATCGTCAGTTCGAGCCCGTTAATAGCCCGCTATATATTTGGGCTCAATATCGGCCCGACGTGATTTCGGCCTGTTAACGGCACATTCAAGGGATGGGCCAATTTTCCGGATGTACATCTTTTGACCTTTTCGCGACCATTTAAGTGTTGGACTAATTTTCGGCCCGGTGTGTCTTTTAGCCTGTTGACGGCCCATAAATGAGTTGGGCCATTTGTAGTCGGACATGAGTTTTGGCCTTTTAGCGACCCATTTAAGTGTTGGGCCAATTCCCGGCCCGATGTGTCTTTCAGCCTGTTGACGGCCCATAAATGAGTTGGGCCATTTGTAGTCGGACCTGAGTTTTTGCCTTCGAACAGATTAATCATGAGTTATTGCCATATTACCTGGCCTAGATTTATTGGAAAGAAACAATGGGGTTGCCTTGCTATTTTCAGAGTTTGTCTTCTTATCTTCAGCATCTGCACCAAATTAATACACTAGCATTGCTATCATCGGCCGTGTCGATAATAGGAAAGCAACATTGACACAACGAACGTTTGGGCAACTAGCCTACACCAAATTAACACAATATGACACAGCTATCATCAGCCAGGTAAGGTAATATGAAAGCAACATTGACACAATGAATGAATGGGCAACCAGAGCAGCACTACAATTCAGTAATGTGCATGATATGAGATAGTACACTCATGCAGCTCAGTATGCAAAACAACCCGGTAGTTTTCCTTACAAAAATCAACATTGGCGCCTTTAACATTTTGCTACAACTAATTTTAGATCATATAAAGGTTGGATTCACGCCGATTAACAAAATACATGCTGATGTAAAAATATAGTGATATATATATATATATATATATAACAGGTACTTATATCAGCATTGGAGCACAGAGAATTCCCGCAAGATACTTTCCTCGAATACGATCCCAGTACAGAAAGTCTTCTATCATTGAACCTTATTTTCTAAAAGAGATATGAGTAATAAACATGTGGAAAATATGATCAGAATGCTATAAAATGTCATGATGCGAGGATATGCACACGCTTCTTAGAATGGAGCTGACATTCTTTTGCTAGACTGGAGTGGACTAGTTCTTTGGCCATTGGAATCTGCTTATTATCAGTGGAAGTTGGGTTTCTCTGTGCTGGAGCAGTATCTATGAAAACCGGAGTTGGTTTATTATCTCCTGGCGTTTGGATCTTTTGCAAAGAGCTGGTTTGTAACCCTTCAGATTCTAACATAGCCGTCTTCCCCTTGCATGCCTTATATAGAAGAATGGTGCTTCAATTATAAAACATGCTAGAGCAGAGATGGAATAGGTACTGAAGAATAAAAAGGCATGGCATATTGACATGTATTCCCTCCATCCAGAAATAAATAGATGGGTTTAGGCATATTTCAGTTCTAGATACATCCAGTTTTATCCATTTCTGCGACATGTAAACCGGATGGAGGGAGTATGATGTAAGAGCTAGGGATACGACAGGACAACAGTGTAAAAAAATACTACTTGAATGTAAAACTATATGCTAGCGGAATACATACAGAAAAACACTAAGGCAACATATGCGTGTATGATTGGGAAACTAAGATGGCATTGCAAGAGACCACTAGAACAACACTTCAATGTTAAAAAAAAGAACATGGTATGGTAGACAGATGAAGTACATACTGATAAATAACAATGCATAAGATATTCAGAAGCATGATGTCCAAACTAAGAAGATGGCATTACGATAGAGTAGAATGACAGTACTTGAATTTGAAAACATGTTATCATGAATGGAATAGCACTAGTGCGCGTCGGTCCTAAACAAACGGTTTTTAACCCCTTTCCGCGACGGCATCTGGAACCGTCGCCAAGTGAGTGTGGGCGATAGGAGGGGTCCTTCCCACACGACCCAGAAACCGTCGAGGATATGCCCTCCTGGCACACACGTTCGGCAAAATGAGGTCGTAGGCGATCAAGGCGCCAAATACGGAAATACGTATAGTAGAGCTAAAAATACAATTATACGGCGAAATTGTTTCCGGTCGCAAGTACATCTCACACAAAGTCCCACTAAACGCTTCCGTTCGTATGTACATCCCACACAAATACTCCAAGGAAAACGTTTCTGTTCACAGGTACATCACACACATTTTTTCCCGTCAAATCGTTTGTGATAGCGTTGCCATTGGACACGATATTAATAATTTTATCGTTTACGTTATTGAATGCTTCACACACGGTGCATAGAAAGAAACTGTGTGGCAAAGGCTGTCCATCACACACACTTTTTATGCGATAAACGTTTGCGCAAGGTGGCCTAACGCAAACAGTTTTCAAGAGAAAGTCGTGTGTGCAGTGGAGATTGATCGCACACGTAGTGGATCCTAGAAACGTTTCTGATCTCCACATATATCGCAGACGTTTCGCTTTCACGAACCATGTGCATTGTAATCCCTCTTTAATCCATAATTAATCCATAATTAGTCCAATTAATCCCTAATTTAAAAATCACATGTTATGAATTTGAAAGTAGGCAATCACTTATTTCATATCCAACCATGTTTATTACAAATATAGGTTCAACCATGAATCCATAATTCAATGCACGGTACATATCTTGAAGAACTACGTAAGCACCAAGTAAAGAATGATGAACCACGGTTGTACTAAAGATCAGAAGAGAGAGGCAAAAGACATTCTGGTTCGGAGAAGGTGAAGTGAGATGCCCATATTGTGCCCTCCTCCATGCGTAAGGCGCGCACGACTCTAGGCCAACCCCTTGTGCTGGCTGCCCGTCCATCCTTCACCGTCTTCATTAGGACTTCTCGATGCTCATTGTAGTCTGGATGAAATATTTTAACCTTCATTACGTGTCCACCAATCATGTACTTTGCGAGGTAATCTTGATTGAACTGCTTGAGGAACCATTGGGAACGAAAAAGATTCAGACATTGTTGTCTAACAACTCATTATGAGCAGTAAAAAGAGAAGGCTGCAGAGTTTGTAGTTACCATCCTACAGCTCACTGTTGTGTTGGATAGAGCATAAACAAATAATTTGCTTGCCACCATTCATATCTTTTTGCTAATAATCCTTATCAATTTCCTCACTTGATGCTTGTTCATCAATATCTCATTGCCCCATACACAAAAAGGGTCGATGCATGGATCCTTGCCAAATGCGTATGTACCTACAAGCAACAAGTCAATATTAGAAGCTAACTAGTGTCCAGGCCTGGATCTATATGCACTACATTATGGAACGATGGGGGTGTACAAGCCGAGGGATGAAGCTAACCTCGGCGGAAAATGGTGGCCACTCCCGTTGTTGTCATGCATAAGCAGTGGAAAGGTATGATAAGTACAACAATCTTAACATCAAACAAATATAGCAAAGGTAAACAACATCATCTTCAAATGATAGCTTGAATGTGTTGGTTTCAGCATGTTGTTAAAGCAGATATAAAATGGAAGGCAATGTTAACGACAGCAGGCTTAACAGCCATCAAATATTGCAATTCAAACTGGTATTGTTGAAAATGAATAGAACGTAGGTAATGCTTAAACACCACACTGGATAAATGTGTAAAACTGAAAATAAAGGGCATGTGTTAACTACACCAGGAATAACTGGAACCAAATATGGCCGTTCAAACTGGTATTGATGTAGTCGAGCAGCACAGTTCGACTTGCACATAATGAACCACACATTGTGAATGACTGAAATAAACAAGGCATAAATGACCAGATAACAACCAAATATAGCCATTGAAAATCGGATGTAGTCTCACTTTGCAACCAACCTAACAAGCAAATATAGATAAACACGACATATGCTTGAAAACTAGACAAATGCTCACCGTAACCAACCTAATAAGCGATAAAGATAAACGAGGCATCTGCTTGATAACGGGAGAAATGCTAAAAAACAACCAACAACCAAATACAGATAAACAAGGCATCTGCTTGATAACTGGACAAATGCTAAAAAAGCAACCTATCAACCAAATACAGATAAACAAGGCATCTGCTTGATAACTGGACAAATACTCACTGCAACCAAACTAAGAACCAAATACAGATAAACAAGGCATCTGCTCGATAAGTGGAAAAATGCTCACTCCAACCAACCTAACAACCAAATACAGATAAACAAGACATCTACTCACTATAAACAACCAAATATAGCCATTCGTGAAACTAAAGTGGACAATTCATACTTAAACATCACATAGACCTATTGAACAATACATTTTTGCATAACTGAAATAGTTAAACACGTCACAGTTAAAGGACCGCACTGCAAATGCTACTACAACAAAGGGTACGGGTTGGCAAGCTAGAAAAGGTAATATTTGCTGATAGAATGTTGCCTCACATTTCACGGACGGGATCCTTCCAGTTGGAAGAGCACCGACCCATGGTGCGCTCTCTGATGTCATAGATGGGTTATTTCACCTTGGAAGAACCTTCATGGGTGCCCTCCTCGTGGTCGTGCTGGTGGTCGATGAGATCTGACTTGGCAATTGAGGATCCCAAGCCGCCGCCATAGAACGTGTCCTTCAGAAGTGACAAAATGAGCTCGATGGCGTATAAAGCTCGCAAATCCTTGACTGCTTGGCGGAGGAGATCAGCGACAGGGCCGTCGAAGAGATCGACGACTGTTGAACCAGAGGGGTTGGGGATGGACCACTTAACCTGTGACATGGCCCGCGTGAAGCCGTCGGTGTGGACGAGCTTGATGTCATAGCCAGCTTTCCCGAGATACAGTAATACGCTAGCCTGCTGACATGAAGCCTTTGGCATGGCAACATAGTTAACGTCTTCGCCGGCTTCCGCGACAACGTGTTGCTCCGGGATCGACAGATCGGGGCGAACGGCGTCCACCTCGCCAACGTCCGCCGGAGAGGCCATGATAAACCTCTTCTTGGCCGAACGCTCGTCGGGCTCCCCGGGATACATGGTCGAGCTTAGGCTGCGACATTCTGGAGCAGGGGATGTGGATCTGGCGGGGAGGGACACTGCAGGCCTCATCTAAAAACTCAGGGGAGTGGGGTGACGGTATGAGAATCACTAGATAACCTGAACTTTATTATCTAAGCTAGGAGGAACGGGCGGTGGCGGGGTTGGCGTGGCGCCATGGCGGCCATGAAGCTAGGGTTCAAAGGGGAGGGGCAGGTGGGGGACCGTGGAGGGGGGTTGGTGTTGGAGGATACGCCGCGGCTACTGAAAATTTTAGTAATGGTGGGTGGAGATGGTGGTGGACGAGGGAGGGCGACGGTTCAAATGCCTCGTTTGCTAAAATTTTACTATAAGGTCGGTGCTGGAGGAGTGTGGGCGACGGTTGAAGTACGGTGGCTACTAAAATTTGGGTAAAGGAATTGATGCGGGGCGGGAGTGCCCAAGATCGTGCACAGTCCAATAACAATATGCGTGTGTGATAATAAGGAAAAGTGGCGCGGATCCGCCGATTTTTGCAATGCTCGAGGCGGGTAGTTTGTTTTTTATATTTCTAGCTAGCTGGTCTATCGCACATGGTTCGTCCTAATTTACAAATAAACTTACCCGCCTTTAGCTTCCAGAGGTGGTGGTTTTACAACAAGACTTGCATCGCACACGGTTAAGCCAGCATTCTCCACCCTTTGCTCAAGGCTATGCGCAATGTGGTGATTTCGGCGCACTTGCATCGCACATGGTTGAGCCAAGACCTCCACCTTAATTTGCTCGGGCTTGTGCGGTCGTGGTGATTCACATCGCACTTGTATCGCATACGGTTTAGATATTATACCCCGTCAAAGATAGGATCAATGTAGTCTTTGCAGCAAAATATAACGTTATGGAGGGTCAAAAGACAGCCACACCAAAGATGTGGCGCAAATATATATGAGTGAAAAGGGTGGTATGTGATGTTCAAAATTCCAATGCACAACTTTGACCTCATGAGCCCACGGTTGGGCGATCATTGAAGATCGATGAGAGGGGCCAGAAGTCAAGAACCACCTGGAAGTGGCCAAATATATGTACGGATATTGGGGATGTTTAAAACTTTAAGTACACACTGCATAACTTTTGTGGCACCTACGTCGCAAACCTTAAAGCACCCTAACAACCACCTAGCTAGGATATATATATAATGACATAATGTCGTACCTAGCTAGGATGCTTGGCCCACCACGTCCCACTTCGTGTCAGCGGGGCGGATGCACGTAATGATCGATGCTTTGGTCATACATGCATGTCGACATGACCTACCATAAGACGGACCAATGAATCTTTCGTTTGGTCAAATGATAGTTGTTGCTGTCGATAAACCGCTTGGACCAATAGATTGAACCATCATAAACATCGCACGAGAGGGACCACAAAACCAGCACCTCTTGCATGTGGCCCAAAATGATGTACGTTGGGAAGGGGTGATGTGTGTTTTCAATAAAGAATAATGTACAATTTACATGTGGTGCCTACTTCTCGATACAGACAACAACCATGAAGGAAAGTTAGTTAAGGACGAGATACATACGCAGGGTTTGATGTAGGTCGAACCCAGCATATCCGAGCATCTGGGAGGGAATCCTGACAACGCATGAGCTCGAGTTTTGATTGACCGACATTTAACGGTGACCGGCTCTAACATGAACTAGGAGGAATCCATTCATGGCAAACACACACCCCTCATTATCGGTCAAAGGGATGATATATATACACTCGGGGAGCCCACATATATCCGTGTCGTCACAAAAAACTGCACAAGGGAGATGTGGTTGATCGAAGACCCTTATACATCGTGATGTGGCCAAATATGTATGGGTACGATGGTGTATGATGTGTTTAAATCCCAAATGCACAACTTCGATGGGCCACGCCCATTACATTACAAACCGAACACCGCATTCGACCGCAAGCCCGGTTCAATACCTATGATGTCAGCTTCCCAACTTCGAGGCGGCAATGGGTCATTCCACGCATGCGCCGCATAAACTTTATTTTGTCTAGCATGGGACACATCTATATATCTATACATCTATACATCTATACACATATATAGTGTGCGAATGACTATGAAAGTTGCCCGTTGGATGAAGCCAATCCAATGGTACAGAGATGGCAAATCCGAGCACTACTGGCCGTTGGATATCATCTACATTCCACCAGATTCTGCCACATGTACAATCTAGAAGACTCCATGGTTGAACTTAAGCATAATGCACAAACCTCTAAACACAAATACTTCTCCTTTGTTCTCTAGAATCTTCCATATCTTAATTGCCCAAACCTTTTTTTTTTCTAAATGAATTGTCCCTATTTGTTTTTACCTTTACAATGCACAATTCCATGAATCTTAAAATAGTTTTTTACAAAACTAATTGATTTTAGATGAGATGAACTATAAGAATTAAACGAACATCTACATCATGCATATCTGGGAGAAGAGGCGGGAAACCGATGAGAGGAGTGGCGAGAAACGGTAGCCTGTTTTGAGTGAAAACCTAGTAGAGAAGGAAGCGTGAGCTACACGACGCATGCGCACAGTGCTTACCCATGTACTGCATGTGCTGTCAAAAGGGCTCAGGGTTGCCGTTCGATCTGGGAGCATCCAATGGTGCACACGTACGATCCGTGGGGTTTGGTTCTGACCAGTCAGAACACAGGACTCAGATCGTGCGCGCAGCGGGGGGGGGGGGGTATCATACGGAGACCAACATTCGGTGGAAACTGGTGAAAACCACGAGAAAAAGATGTTTTGAAGTTTAAAAAAAATCAAAAAATGCGGGATGTTAAGACGATGATGTTTTATTGGCATACAAAATTTCAAGTTGAAACACATTAAGAGATGTGAGCTATGAAAAAGACAAAATCAGTGTTGAATAGTGCCGAATAGTAATGTCACTATTCGTATGGAATTTGTCTTTTTCATAGCTCACATCTCGTAATGTTTTTCAACTTGAAATTTTGTGTCACAATAAAACATCACCTTCTTAACATCCCACATTTTTTTTCAGATTTTTATGAAACTTTAAAATATGGTTTCCATGAAGTTTTCATTGAATATTGGCTTTCGTGAGTGAATCGTGTGCTATTTGAAAACATTTCGTGAGAAGAATCTCGGTTTTTAAATCCCCATAAAACCTAAACTAAGCTGAAAATTGTGAAACCTGCCATGGTGTCACGACATCGCACTTATATGTCGAGGAATTTTTTTAGGTCATTGTGGTGCAAGTTTTATTACAAGCCTCTTACAAACCGGAGCTTCTCTCAAAGAAGCCTCGTGGTTCCGATAGGAAAACATGTCCCCCTTGTGGGCGAAACCTAATCACTGCCTATTTTCACCTTGTATTTTCTTCTACGGGCAACATGGAACGACAGGATATCCGTGCTGAAATTTAAACTTATTCAAGGTTCGTTTGACCTTTTTATACACTAATTGAGTTTTCTAGGCATTTAATGTCCATAATTCAAATCCGAACTACAAATACATGCTCTAGTTCACCAAAATGGCTGAAAAAATTATACATGTGTCCTTGGGTGCATGTTTAGGTCCCATGCCAGGATGGGAACGAATTACAACCGTACTGGTGTCATGGCTCATACTCAAACATTTCGAATCTCGGTTTTTAAGTCCCCATAAATCCTAAACTCACCAGAAAATCATCAAAGGTGGCATGGTGTCACGTCATGGCACATATATGTCGTGGTAAAAACATTGTCCAATTTGGGTCAAGCTTTATTACAAACCTCTTACAAAAACTGGAGCTTCTCTCAAAGAAGCCTCGTGGTTCTGATAGGGAAACGTGTTCCCCTTGTGGGCGAAACGTAATCACTGCCTCTTTTCGCCTTGTATTTTCTTCCACAGGAAACATGGAACCACATGATATCCGTGCTGAAATTTAAACTTATTCGTGGTCTGCTTGGCCTTTTATACACTAATTGAGGTTCCTAGGCATTTAATGTCCATAATTCAAATCTAAACTACAAATACATGCTCCAGTTCACCAAAATGGCTAGAAAAATTATACATGTGTCCTTGGGTGCATTTTTAGGTCTCATGCCAGGAATGGGGACGAATTACAACCGTACTGGTGTCCTGGCTCTTCCTCAAACATTTCGAATCTCGGCTTTGAAGTCCCCATAAATCCTAAACTCACCAGAAAGTCATCAAAGGTGGCAACGTGTCATGTCATGCCACATATATGTCGTGGTAAAAACATTGCCAATTTGGGGCCAAACTTTATTACAAACCTCTTACAAACCGGAGCATGTTGCAAGAACCTCTTACAAACCTCTTACAAGGCCTGGCCACAAACATTGCGTAATCTCGGTTTTAAATGTCTCAGAATCCAAAACTCACCAGGAAATCATGAAACTTGGTATGGTATCACTACATGGTATATATAATTGTCCAATTTGGGTGAAGCTATATTACAAGCCTTTTACAAACCGAAGCCTGTCGCAACCCTCGTGGTTCCGGCAAACATGCCCCTCTTGTGGGCGAAATGATAATCGATGCCTCTTCTCGCCTTGAACTTTGTTTTCTACAGGCAACATAGAATAACAGGAGTGTCGGGCTGAAATTTCAAACTGTCCAGGGTTCATTTGGCCATTGTATATATATTACTAATTACTAAGTTTTCTATGCATTTAATGTAGTCCATAATTCAAATTTGAACTACAACCACATGCTCTAGTGAAGCAAAATGGGTGGGAAATCATACATGTGTCATTGGGTGCATGTTTAGGTCTCAAGTTAAAGGAATGAGAATGAATTACAAACTTGTCGTCATTCCGAAACAATGAGAATCTCGGTTTTTAAATCGCAGTAAATAAAAAGTCACCCAAAAAACATGAAACTTGGCATGGTTTCATGACATGGCACATATATGCCGTGGTAAGAAAAATCATCCAGTTTGAGAAGAGGCGCACACATTAGTAGCCAACGAAGTCCTTTTTGAAAAAAAACTGACACGTTAATATCGCAAACGGTTGTATTATATTTACCGTGTAGAAATTTAACCATACTCGGTAGCGCGCGTGCAGCTGTTTGATTAGACGAGACAAGCACGAGAAGTCTACCGTGCAGCTTCGACGGGACGCGTGCGAGCAGTCCGCCGTGCAGTCTCGACGGGACGTGTGTATCCTGTCCACCTCGCACGCTCGACGGGACACGTGCGAGCAGCAAGGCCGCCCATGCTCACCGGGAAGCGAGTTCTTTGACCTCCATGCACCAGCCGCCGCCCGCCTCGCTCACAACTTCTCCATTAATGGGTTAATTAAAACACCTGGACGGAGGGTGTTTGCTTGTGATCCCATGGCAGCATTTGCTTTGTTCGTGTTTTCAACTAGTATTCCGCCCTAATTTAAATTGCCACATAGGGCAACAGATAATATGACCACAAATAAAATGGCAACGGATAATACGACGACAAATTTACAATGGCGCACATAATAATTGTCTTACATATTCCGGATAATTTAAAATGCCACATGTGGCAAAGCCCGGAAGACACGGGGGCAAGAGAAGAAGGAAATTGCAGACAACGATCCGGTCACATCGCTCTCTACTGTCGATGGATCGCCGGGCGGCGAAATCCTCCAAGCTCCTTCTTCGCCTCACGACTTTGCTTGAAAGCAACCACGGATTCCTCCACCTCCTGCTCGCGCTCGATCCAGAGCTTCCTCAAGCCACCCATCAGTTCCTCGACGGCCGCTTTTAGCGTCATCTCCAAGGCACTGCTCTTCTCATGCAACATCTTCCATTCGGTGGCCTCCTCATCCTTCTCGGCGACCAACTTGAGGAGCTTCGCATTGTCATCCATGAGTTGCTCGACGAGGCCGGTCGCCTTGTCAACCGAGGCATCGCTGATCAAGCCGTCGACCAGCTGCTGCTGCGTAGTGATGCCAGCGAGAATGTCGTCGTCGCCGGTGAAGGACTTCAGGAATGCCGGCTCGTCGCGATGGCCGACGCCGCGGATACGCTTGTGAGAGCCCTCGCGTGCCCATGAGAGCTCGTTCGAGGGCTCCGCGATGCGCCCGGGGATCTCTGCTGCGGCTGCGGCTTCGCGGCGGGACCTCTCTAGTGCTTCCGCGGCCTTGGTCTTTGCTGCCTGGTTATATGTCCACCCTAAACTCCTCCTACCGGTCATGGCGGAACGACTTGACAGAGAAAACCAGTTTTGTGGGTGATGAGGAGAGGAGTTGTGAAGTAATTTTTCAAAGGTAGTTTTATAGCTCGATTGCTAAGTGTGAACACATATGAGGTTGAGAGGTGTGAACAGATTTGCAATTACTTATTGCATTGTAATCAGCAATGTGACGAGAAAGAAGGTCAAAATTTATTGATGGCAGAAGGTTGACCACGTGGTTGCTTGCCGTTGAGGTGGCCGCGCCGCCCGGCCTGGGTCCTCACAGGCTTCTGCCGCCATTGAGGCAAAGTTACAATGGCAATCGTTAATAATTCTTAATAATTGTCTTACATATTCAGGATAATTTAAAATGCCAAATGCGGCAAGGCCCAGAACACTCACGACCTACACATGCATACAATTATAATAAAATATAAGCTAAAAGGCTGAGCTGGCGGCCTTCCGACGATGGTCTTCTCAGACTCCATGATCAGCATAGCACCCTTGCGGCCGTTCACTCCGAGTGTCCCGACCCGCCTCCACCTACGGAGCTGCTAGCGCTGATGTGAGGCTCTTGGGGCTGCTGGGCCTCTTCCAGAAGAGCTTGACAGCGTGCAATCGCGCGCATGACAACTCCGTGGAACCGCTCCATTTCCATGTCTCTGGCCTGGTAGCAAATTCCGTCGATCACCTGCATCCTCAAGATATCACATTGGCGATGTTCTACTTTGTCGGGGACGTCACCTCCGCCAAGGATGCGCTCGAGCCTGGCCAGCACATCATCGGGATCAAGGTTGACACGGCCGCCGCGGGCAATGATGAGGCCGCGGGCTGCCTTTGTCTTGACTGAATCGCAGAGGTCATGTGCCCATGCCTTGCGGGGCATCAGGCTCTCGATGAGCACTGGTGACGACGGTTTTTCAGGTGGGTCGTCGATCATGCCGCCGAGCAGCTTGATACGTCTCCAACGTATCTACTTTTCCAAACACTTTTGCCCTAGTTTTGGACTCTAACTTGCATGATTTGAATGAAACTAACCCGGACCGACGTTGTTTTCAGCAGAACTGCCATGATGTTGTTTTATGTGTAGAAAATAAAAGTTCCCGGAATGTCCTAGAAATCCACGGAGGCACTTTTCAGAATTAATAAGAATTTTCAGCGAAAGAATCAAGGCCAGGGGGCCCACAGGCTGTCCACGAGACAGGGGGGCACCCCTGTAGCCGCCTCCTATCTCGTGGGCCCCCGACACCTCCCGACCTCAACTCCAACTCCATATATACCGTCTCGGGGATAAAAAAATCAGAGAGAAAGTTTCATCGCGTTTCATGACACGGAGCCGCCGCCAAGCCCTAATCTCTCTTGGGAGGACTGATCTGGAGTCCGTTCGGGGCTCCGGAGAGGGGGATTCATCGCCGTCGTCATCATCAACCATCCTCCATCACCAATTTCATGATGCTCACCGCCGTGCGTGAGTAATCCCATCGTAGGCTTGCTGGACGGTGATGGGTTGGATGAGATTTACCATGTAATCAAGTTAGTTTTGTTAGGGGTTGATCCCTAGTATCCACTATGTTCTGAGATTGATGTTGCTATGACTTTGCTATGCTTAATGCTTGTCACTAGGGCCCGAGTGCCATGATTTCAGATCTGAACCTATTATGTTTTCATGAATATATGTGTGTTCTTGATCCTATCTTGCAAGTCTATAGTCACCTATTATGTATTATGATCCGACAACCCCGAAGTGACAATAATCGGGATACTTCTCGGTGATGACCGTAGTTTGAGGAGTTCATGTATTCACTATGTGCTAATGCTTTGTTCCGGTTCTCTATTAAAAGGAGGCCTTAATATCCCTTAGTTTCCGTAAGGACCCCGCTGAACATGGGAGGGTAGGACAAAAGATGTCATGCAAGTTCTTTTCCATAAGCACGTATGACTATTTACGGAATACATGCCTACATTACATTGATGAATTGGAGCTAGTTCTATATCACCCTATGTTATAGCTATTACATGAGGAATCGTGATCCTGCATAATTATCCATCACTGATCCATTGCCTACGAGCTTTTCACATATTGTTCTTCGCTTATTTACTTTTCCGTTGCTATTGTTACAACTACTATAAAACCCCAAAAACATTTATCTTTACTTTTGCTACTGCTACTATTATTATCATTCCACTTTTGCTACTAAGCACTTTGCTGCAGATACTAAGTTATCCAGGTGTGGTTGAATTGACAACTCAACTGCTAATACTCAAGAATATTCTTTGGCTCCCCTTGTGTCGAATCAATAAATTTGGGTTGAATACTCTACCCTCGAAAAGCTGTTGCGATCCCCTATACTTGTGGGTTATCACAGCTGGACCTTTTGCATGGTGGATGGCAAACTGCTCATCACACCTCCTCTGCAATATGTCGATTGTGCTCCCAAGGATTGTGACGTAGATATCGCTGCCGATGGGCCATGGTGCCTGCACCGCCGATGAACATCTTGCTCCCCGACCTGCTCCGGCTCGTTCTCCTCGCCGAAGATGTAACGCAGGTAGGCCTCACGTCGAAGCTTTGGTCGTTGCTCGCGTGCTTCGAATAGCTAATGGTAGACGGGTGAGGACTAGATCTTCGCAGAGTGTCACGGCGGTGCGTTGTCGCTTGGGTTATATGCAGCAAGCCATTAGCTGGTGGTGGGAAACCGGTGAGGGAATAGGTGTGGATTTTACAATTCACCCATATGGAGCGTGGGAAGCATTCGCTGGAGCGCAGGAAGCATTCGCTAGAGCGCGGGAAGGCTAAGTGGAGCACACACACAACCCGAATACCGTAGCCGGTGCCACGTGTTATTTATCACACAAGTGTTAACATAAGGAAATGCATGTGTAACTTACTAATCATCGCACGCGAGTACTCGCAGACGCATTATGTGCGATACTCCTAGCCACCGCAAGCAACTAGTTTGCATTTTTCAAAGTTTCTTGTACACACGTAATCGCATTACCTAACTAACTGTATTAACCGTCTGTGTTGTAAATTCTCATCATAAACAGTTCATCCGAGTCGGCTGTTTGCCACGTATCACACACATCTTGTTAAGTTGAACCATTTCTGTTGCGTTCGCTAATCAAAAACAGTTCGTCTGAGTGAACCGTATGCCCTATATCACACACACCTTGATGTGGCTAACCGTTTATGTTGCACTCCCTAATAGAAAACGGTTCATTGGAGTGAACTGTATGTCGTATATTGCACACACATTGATATGGCTGCCTGTTTCTGTTATTCTGCCTCATCGCGAACAGTTCGAACGGGTTAACCGTGTGGCCGCTCAGAGCAAGGACCTTGTGGGGTGAATAGGATTCATCATCTTTCTGCAAGTCTTGTGAAGAATTGCCTTTACATGTTCCATCATATTGTGTATCATTGACGTCAAGTTTGTTGGCCGTTACATTGCTCCGTGAGGTTCTTATGGATAAATCAGTGTGTGCAATTATATCTGACATGCATGGAAGACAACTAGTAGTTAGATTTATGTAATGAGTGCCCAGAGGAGACGACATAAATAGTAGGACTGGGGTTAACTAGCAGCAATGTGTCTCAAAAACTAAAGGGAGAACACGGATGAAAGCTACGTAATATGTATCATTTGTACTCGAGATTAACTAGATGGCACACAAAAGTATTAAAGAACAACATAGGTAATACTAGAAGTGGTATAATAATATAATCACCAGCCTGTGGGATAGCATTGGCTGATGGATGATAACTATGGAACAGCGTTACCTAAAGAACAAGTCTCTTAGCTGAACTATGGAATCGTGTTAACTCCTGAACAAGACCCGTAAGAGATCAGCATGAATATACAGTGAAATGTGATAATCTATTTTCCATGCTTAGATTAATAACAAAGCCATAAATGTTGCACACAAGTAAGATGAGGGTACAACCTATCCGCCGCCATCCATAGGAGTGAGCATCATTGTCGACTTGTCGATGGCCCTCAGCTTGTTGTGGTTGTCCATGTCGGGCACGCACATTCGATGCAGGGAACTGTTGAGTGGGGACTATAGCTCCCTTCTGGTGTATGCTTCCCTTGTTGGAGCAGCTGCGGTGAGTCGGAAGACGGTGTGGCTGAAGATGCAGAAAACACATAATGTTAAGAACGACACATCTCTTTGATCTGAAGAAATACCCTAAGAGATCAAGAGGAAGGTACGAGAGTGGTCACACGTCTGTTGACTGAAGACTAAATTGGGGTCACACGATTTTATTTTATTTTGGTACTGTCTTATCTACGCCAGATGGCTTGATGGCCGTCTTGTGCCTCCCGGTTGACACTGTTCGGAATCTTCCCCGAAGAGCCAGCGACCACCGGCAGAGCATCCTGCCTCTGCCATCCGTGGCCTCGACCAAAACCCCGCTCCCTGCCCCACCGCACTGTCGTGGTGGCACCGCCCCCGGGCCAATCGACAAAGACTCACCGTCATCTAGATCTCAAGGCCGGCAAGACCTTCAAACCACGCAACTCTAAGATAGCCATCTAAGCCAAGCTTCCATGGCGAACTTGCGCCTCAAGACCCTTACGTTAGACACCAGCCAACCGGGCAGCCTAGGAGCTCCGTGATACGCCCATTTTGCATCATGCTTTTATATCAATATTTATTGCATTATGGGCTGTCATTTCATGTTATGTCACAATAATTAAGGCTATTCTCTCTTATTTTACAAGGTTTACATGAAGAGGGAGAATGCCGGTAGCTGGAATTCTGGGCTGGAAAAGGAGCAAATATTGGAGGCCTATTCTCGCTTCAACTCCAAAAGTCCTGAAACTCCACGGAATATCTTAAAATAAATAAAGAAAAATCGTCGCCAAAGATGAAGGCCGGGGCCCACACCACACTCACGAGGGTGGGGGCACCCCCAGGCGCGCCCCCTACCTCGTGGGCCCCCGGGTGGCTCTCCGATGACCCTCTTCTCCTATATGAAGTCTTTCGATGATAAAAAATATAAGGCAACATTTCGGGACGAGACTCACGCGCCACGAGGCGGAACCTTGGCGTAACCAATCTAGGGCTCCGGCAGAGCTGTTGCAGGACACTTCCTCCGTGAGGGGGAAATCATCACCATCGTCATCACCAACGCCTCCTCTCATCGGGAGAGGGCAATCTCCATCAACATCTTCACCAGCACCATCTCATCTCTAAACCCTAGTTCATCTCTTGTATCCAATTCTTGTCTCCAAGTCCAGGATTGGTGCTAGTAGGTTGCTAATAGTGTTGATTACTCCTTGTAGTTGATGCTAGTTGGTTTATTTGGTGGAAGATCATATGTTCAGATCCTTTATGCATATTATTACCCCTCTGATTATGAACATGAATATGCTTTGTGAGTAGTTACGTTTGTTCCCGAGGACAAGGGAGAAGTCTTGCTATTAGTAGTCATGTGAATTTGGTATTCGTTTGATATTTTGATAAGATGTATGTTGTCTAGCCTCTAGTGGTGTTATGTGAACGTCGACTACATAACACTTCACCATTATTTGGGCCTAGAGGAAGGCATTGGGAAGTAATAAGTAGATGATGAGTTGCTAGAGTGACAGAAGCGTAAACCCTAGTTTATGTGTTGCTTCGTAAGGGGCTGATTTGGATCCATATGTTTCATGCTATGGTTAGGTTTACCTTAATACTTTTGTTGTAGATGCGGATGCTTGCAATAGAGGTTAATCATAAGTGGGATGCTTGTTCAAGTAAGAACATCACCCAAGCACCGGTCCACCCACATATCAAATTATCAAAGTACCGAACGCGAATCATATGAGCGTGATGAAAACTAGCTTGACGATATTCCCATGTGTCCTCGGAGCGCTTTTCCTATTATAAGAGTTTGTCCAGGCTTGTCCTTTGCTACAAAAAGGATTGGGCCACCTTGCTGCACTTTATTTACTCTTTTTACTTGTTGCTCGTTACAATTTATCTTATCACAAAACTATCTCGTTACCACTTATTTCAAAGACATGCAGAGAATACCTTGCTGAAAACTGCTTATCATTTCCTTCGCTTCCTCGTTGGGTTCGACACTCTTACTTATCGAAAGGACTACGATAGATCCCCTATACTTGTGGGTCATCAAGACTCTTTTCCGCGCCGCTGCCGGGAGTGTAGCGCCTTTGGTAGGTGGAATTTGGTAAGGAAAATTTTATATAGTGTGCTGAAATTTTACATCACTTGTTACTATGGAAAGTAATTCTCTGAGGGGCTTGTTCGGGGTATCTTCACCCCGTCCAGTAGAGCAAAGAGTTGCTCCTCAACCTACTGAACCTATTGAAAATGAAACTCCCTTGAAATTCCTTCGGGTATGATGGAAAAACTGCGAGCTAACACTTTTACAGGAGATGGAGCAAAGCATCCTGATGAACATCAACTCTATGTGGATGAAGTTTGTTGACTATTTAAGCTTGCAGGTATACCCGATGATGTTGTTAAGAAGAAGGCCTTCCCTTTATCTTTGAAGGGAGACGCATTGACATGGTACAGGCTATGTGATGATACGAGATCATGGAACTATAAAAGATTGAAATTGGAATTTCATCAAAAGTATTACCCTATGCATCTTGTTCATCGTGATCGCAATTATATATATAATTTTTGGCCTCGCGAAGGAGAAAGCATTGCTCAAGCTTGGGTGAGGCTTAAATCAATGTTATATTCATGCCCCAATCATGAGCTCCCAAGGGAAGTAATTATTCAAAGTTTTTATGCTCGGCTTTCTGATAACAATCGCACCATGCTCGATACTTCTTGTGTTGGCTCTTTTATGATGAAGACTATTGAATTTGAATGGAATTTATTGGATAGAATTAAATGCAACTCTGAAGATTGGGACCTCGACGAAGGTAAGGAGTCATGTATGACACCTAAGTTTGATTGTGTTAAATATTTTATGGATACCGATATTTTCCGTAAGTTTAGCACTAAATATGGACTTGACTCTGAGATAGTTGCTTCTTTCTGTGAATCTTTTGCTACCTATGTTGATCTCCCCAAGGAGAAGTGGTTTAAATATAATCCTCCCATAGAAGTAAAAGTAGATGCACCTATTAAAGTTGAAGAAAAGACTGTCACTTATAATGATCTTATTGTTCCCGCTTCTTATGTTGAGAAACCACCTTTCCCTGTTAGAATGAAGGATCATGCTAAAGCTTCAATCAAGTTGTTCGTAAAAGCAATATTAGAACTTATACACCTCCTGAGCAAGTCAAAGTAGAACCTAATATTGCTATTGTTAAAGATCTCTTGTCTGATAATATTGATGGCCATGTTATTCAATTCTGTGGTGAAACTGCTAGAATTGCTAAACCTTGTGCTAGAGATAAACATAGACCTGTGATAGGCGTGCCTGTTATTTCTGTTAAAATAGGAGATCATTGTTATCATGGCTTATGTGATATGGGTGCTAGTGCTAGTGTTATACCTATTACCTTGTATGAAGAAATTAAGCATGAAATTGCACCCGCTGAGATAGAAGATATTGATGTTACAATTAAACTTACCAATAGAGATACTATATCTGCAATGGGAATTGTTAGATATGTTGAAGTCTTGTGTGGAAAAACCAAATATCCCGCTGATTTTCTTGTTCTTGGTTCTCCACAAGATAGCTTTTGTCCCATTATATTTGGTAGACCCTTCTTGAATACTGTTAATGCTAAGATAGACTGCAAAAAGAATGTTGTTACTATTGGCTTGGATGATATGGTTCATGAGTTTAATTTCTCTAAATTTAGTAAACAACATCGTGAGGAAGAATTGCCTAGTAAAGATGAAATTATTGGTCTTGCTTCTATTGCCGTACCTCCTAGTGATCCTTTAGAACACTATTTGCTAGACCATGAAAATGATATGTTCATGAATGAAAGAAGGGAAATAGATGAAGTATTGTTTAAACAGGAAGCTATTCTGTAACACAATTTTCCTATTGAAATCCTAGGGTATCCTCCTCCACCCTAGGGTGATCCCGTGTTTGAGCTTAAACCGTTGCCTGATAATCTTAAATATGCTTATCTTGATGAAAAGAAAATATATCCTGTCATTATTAGTGCTAACCTCTCAGAGCATGAAGAAGAAAGATTATTGAAAACTCTGAAGAAGCACCGTGCCGCTATTGGATATACTCTTGATGATCTTAAGGGCATCAGTCCCACTCTATGTCAACATAAAATAAATTTGGAAGCGGATGCCAAACCAGTTCGTGATCCTCAACGACGCTTGAATCCTAAAATGAAAGAAGTGGTAAGAAAATAAATACTCAAGCTTACGGAGGCAGGTATAATTTATCCCGCTGTCGATAGTCGCTGGGTAAGTCATGTCCATTGTGTCCCTAAGAAGGGAGGTATTACTATTGTCCCTAATGATAAAGATGAATTGATTTCGCAAAGAATTATCACAGGTTATAGGATGGTAATTGATTTCCGCAAATTAAATAAGGCTACTAAGAAAGATCATTAGCCCTTACCTTTTATTGATCAAATGCTAGAAAGATTATGCAAACATACACATTATTGCTTTCTAGATGGTTATTCTGGTTTATCTCAAATACCCGTGTCGGCTAGAGATCAATCAAAGACTACTTTTACATGCCCTTTTGGTACTTTTACTTATAGACGTATGCCTTTCAGTTTATGTAATGCACCTGCTACCTTTCAAAGATGCATGATGGCTATATTCTCTGATTTTGTGAAAAAATTTGTGAGGTTTTCATGGACGATTTTTCCGTCTATGGTTCCTATTTTGATGATTGCTTGAGCAATCTTGATCGAGTTTTGCAGAGATGTGAAGAAACTAATCTTGTCTTGAATTGGGAAAAGTGCCACTTTATGGTTAATGAAGGTATTGTCTTGGGGCACAAAGTTTCTAAAAGAGGTATTGAAGTTGATAAAGCCAAGGTTGATGCTATTGAAAAGATGCCATGTCCCGAGGACATCAAAGGTATAAGAAGTTTCCTTGGTCATGCTGGATTTTATAGGAGGTTCATTAAGGACTTCTCAAAAATTTCTCGGCCTCTGACTAATTTACTACAAAAAGATGTACCATTTGTCTTTGATGATGATTGTGTAGAAGCATTTGAAATACTTAAGAAAGCATTAGTCTCTGCACCTGTTGTTCAGCCACCTGATTGGAATTTACCCTTAGAAATCATGTGTGATGCTAGTGATTACGTTGTAGGTGCTGTTCTAGGGCAAAGAGTTGATAAGAAATTAAATGTTATCCATTATGCTAGTAAGACTCTAGACAATGCTCAAAGAAATTATGCTACTACCGAAAAGGAACTTTTAGCGCTTGTATTTGCTTGTGATAAATTCAGACCATATATTGTTGATTCTAAAGTAACCATTCACATTGATCATGCGCTATTAAATATCTTATGGAAAAGAAAGATGCAAAACCTAGACTTATTAGATGGGTTCTCTTGCTGCAAGAATTTGATTTGCATATTGTTGATAGAAAAGGAGCTGAGAACCCGCTATGCATAACTTATCTAGGTTAGAGAATGTTCTTGATGACCCACTACCTATTGATGACAGCTTTCCTGATGAACAATTAAATGTCATAAGCACTTCTCGTAGGACTCCATGGTATGCTGATTATGCTAATTATATTGTTGCTAAATTTATACCACCTAGCTTCACATACCAACAAAAGAAAAAGTTTTTCTATGATTTGCGACATTACTTTTGGGATGACCCACATCTTTATAAAGAAGGAGTAGATGGTGTTATTAGGCGTTGTGTACCTGAGCATGAACAGGAACAGATCCTACGCAAGTGTCACTCCGAAGCTTATGGAGGACACCACGCTGGAGATAGAACTGGACATAAGGTATTGCAATCCGGCTTTTATTGGCCCACTCTCTTCAAGGATGCCCGTAAGTTTGTTTTGTCTTGTGATGAATGTCAAAGAATTGGTAATATTAGTAGACGTCAAGAAATGCCTATGAATTATTCACTTGTTATTGAACCATTTGATGTTTGGGGCTTTGATTATATGGGACCTTTTCCTGCCTCTTAACAGATATACACATATTTTAATTGCTGTTGATTACGTTACTAAGTGGGTTGAAGCTATTCCAACTAGTAGTGCTGATCATAACACTTCTATTAAAATGCTTAAAGAAGTTATTTTTCCGAGGTTTGGAGTCCCTAGATATTTAATGACTGATGGTGGTTCACACTTTATTCATGGTGCTTTCCGTAAAATGCTTGCTAAATATGACATTAATCATAGAATTGCATCTCCATATCACCCTCAGTCTAGTGGTCAAGTAGAATTGAGCAATAGAGAGCTCAAATTAATTTTGCAAAAGACTGTTAACAGGTCTAGAAAGAATTGGTCCAAGAAACTGGATGACGCATTGTGGGCCTATAGAACTGCATATGAGAATCCTATGGGTATGTCTCCGTATAAAATGGTTTATGGAAAAGCATGTCACTTACCTCTCGAATTAGAACATAAGGCATATTGGGCTATTAAAGAGCTCAACTATGATTTCAAACTTGCCCGTGAGAAGAGGTTATTTGATATTAGCTCACTTGATGAATGGAGAACCCAAGCTTATGAAAATGCCAAGTTGTTTAAAGAAAAGGTTAAAAGATGGCATGACAAAAGGATACAAAAGCGTGAGTTTAATGTAGGTGATTATGTATTGCTATACAACTCTCGCTTAAGATTTTTTGCAGGAAAACTTCTCTCTAAATGGGAAGGTCCCTACGTTATCGAGGAGGTCTATCGTTAGGTGCCATAAAAATCAACAACTTCAAGGCACAAATCCGAAGGTGGTAAACGGTCAAAGGATCAAACATTATATCTCGGTAATCCCATAAATGTTGAAACCAATATTATTGAAACCGTAACCCGTGAGGAATACATAAGGACACCTTCCGCACTGCTTTGCATCACGAAAAGGAATAGTTATGTGGTACGGTAAGTAAACCGACTCCAAAACAATTTTTAAGGCAATATTTCTCCGTTTTGGAATATTTAGAAAAATAGAAAAACAAGTGGCAGTCCGGGAAGGACATGAGGGCCCCATGAGGGTGGTGGGCGCGCCCTACCCCCATGGGCGCGCCCCCTACCTCGTGAGCACCTCGTGTGCCCTCCGGACTCCGTTTTCTTGCACGATGCGTATTTTGGTCGGTAGAAATTCATTATATATTCTCCCGAAGGTTTTGACTCTCGTATCACGCAAATATCCTCTGTTTTTGTTTCGAGTTGTTGCTGCTGCAGATTAGAGCAAGATGCCTTCTCAAGAGTCAGTCGGGGAGAGCCGGGTATCTAACCCGGCACCGGAACCAAGGGCAAACAGCGACACTGACCACTTTGGGCCAGCAACGGAGGAAGACATGGAGGCTGACCTGATGAGGGTAGATGCCATGGAAGATCAAAAAGTCACCTCTCGCCTCCGATCTGGGTTTACGATGGGGAAACTACAAAGCTCAGCTATTCCCAACTCGGTTATCCCTTCCAATATTAGATTTCTTTCCTATGAAAATGTGAGGAGGAGTGTCTCTTGTTCTTCCGCAGCTATGCAACACCCTTGGGTGCAAGGAGCTTTAGCCGTTACAGGAAAGCTTCGCAAGGAAATGATGGTCCTCAAGCAACAAGTCAATAAGCTCGAGGAGGAGAACTGTATCTTGAGGGGAATTGTCGGTGTCAAAACCGGCGGATCTCGGGTAGGGGGTCCCGACCTGTGCATCTAGGCGGATGGTAACAGGAGACAAGGGGCACGATGTTTTTACCCAGGTTCGGGCCCTCTCGATGGAGGTAATACCCTACTCCTGATTGATTAATATTGATGATATGGGTAGTACAAGAGTGGATCTACCACGAGATCAGAGAGGCTAAACCCTAGAAGCTAGCCTATGGTATGATTGTTGTTCGTCCTACGGACTAAAACCCTCCAGTTTATATAGACACCGGATAGGGTTAGGGTTACACAGAATCGGTTACAATGGTAGGAGATCTACATATCCGTATCGCCAAGCTTGCCTTCAACGCCAAGGAAAGTCCCATCCGGACACGGGACGAAGTCTTCAATCTTGTATCTTCATAGTCCGTGAGTCCGCCAACGGTGA
Organism: Aegilops bicornis; assembly: GCA_021605145.1. Lineage (NCBI taxonomy): Eukaryota > Viridiplantae > Streptophyta > Magnoliopsida > Poales > Poaceae > Aegilops > Aegilops bicornis. Next base: position 199,170,837 of record CM038675.1, on the reverse strand, counting down.
TAGTTCGCTATCCGGACACCCCCTAATCCAGACTCCTCGGTAGCCCCGAACCAGGCTTCAATGGCGATGAGTCCGGCGCGTAGATTGTCTTCGGCATTGCGAGGCGGATTCTTCTCCAAATTCCATATACTTGTCGAATAGTGTCTGGCTTCTGATAAATGCTGCGCTCCTTGGCTTCCACACCCAATAATGGCCATCTTCCACGTGTTTGAATGAATGCGAAAGGCCAGGGTATTTTTACACTTATCCCCCTAGCTGCGCAAATGAGCCGCCTATAAAAGGGACGAGGATCTAGATCTGAGTCACACCAACCCCCCTCCGCGAGCTTTCATCGGAGCGCCTTCGACAAAAATCCATTCCATCATGGACAGTCGACGCGGCTCCTCCTCTCGCGCTCCCAGCCCTCAGCCTGGAAATTGGGAGAGATGCTCAGTCCCGCATAGCGAGCTAGTGACACTCTGCACCAAGGGATTTCTTCCCTGGCCTTCATGGTTCCGGTTCGAGCGGACTTGCCACCTACAAGGGCGGAAAGCAAGCGGAGAGTGCCCCAATCCCTCTAAAGGAGAGCGGGTATGCTTTATCTCTTATCTAGTAAGAGGACTCGGATTTCCAATTCATCCGCTTTCTCGGGGCTCTTGGAGTTCTACGGCCTCCAGCTTGCACCACCGACGCCGCCTCCATTTTGCACATCGCGGGCTTCGTGGCCCTTTGCGAACTGTTCTTGGGCGTCAAGGCTCATTTCTTGTTGTGGAAGAGATTATTCTGCCTTGTACCCCATTCTCATGAGGGGTCAATATATCAAGTGGGCGGAGCCGAACTATGGCGCATCGCCGGGACCGGATATCTATCCGAACCCCGAAGAAGGCGTCCGAAGACTGGCCTTCGGAATGGTTTTATATAGAAGACGTCCCACTGTCGGATCCTGTTCGGATCGGTCTCCCGGAGTTCAGCAATGCTCCTTTGAAGAAACGCCTGAGTTGGCGCCCGCGGAGCTCCCAGAGGGAAGACGACAGGGACGTCCTTTACCTGATGAGCCGAATAAGATTGTTAGCTCATTCCGGACTGACCATGATCGGTGTCATGGCCACATGTATTATGCGGGGGGTGCAGCCGCTCCAGTATAGGGGCCACCCCATGTGGGATTTCAACGAGGAGGACGATGCCAACCGTCATGGCCGTAAGGGGCCGGGATCGGTCACCGATCTGCTGAAGATTTTGTCCGCGATGTACAAGGGAGAAGAGGAGGATTTTCTCCCCGTCAGTCCATTGAGCGGATTTTCTATGAACAATCCTTGAAGCTGGGTAAGCGGACATTTCTTTTTGTACACCCGATCCGTATTCCCATGGTTAGGTATCTCATTTTGTGATTTTGACGCAGGAACTGCGCCAGCCGTGAAAGACATAAACAGCCCGCCTCCACAACCCGAGGATCCGAACGGCTCCTCGATCCGGCCTCCCAAGAGGATCCGGACATATTGGTGGAGCTGATTGATGGGGTATATCACCAACTGAGCATCGATAATGCCTTGGTTGCCATTACGGCCGATTACCCCGGAATACTTCCAGCCTCACAGGTACCAATGGTGTTTCGCAGGGGGTGCCTTCGAGGCAGGAGGCCGAGCCCGCAGTGGCTAACCAACAAGGGGCAGTACGGCCCCGCAGGCTAAAAAAAAGTGCGGTCCGGATCGAAACTCTGCCGCAACGGTATGGCGCGTCACCATATTCCCAGGATTGATTCTCGAAGGCGATTAACGCTGGTGCTCTTTTCAGGAAAAGAGCGCTTGCCGGACTCGATCCGAGAGGTTGCCAATCGAACCTCCGCCAGCCTAGGCTCCAAAGCCAGTCCGTAAGCGAGGCGAGCACGAGGCATGCGTCGGATGCTCCTCCGACAGAGGATGCCGACAGATTGTCCGCCACCAACTCCGAGGTGGAGAGCGCCATGAATCACAAAGGCCACGGACAGTTCTTCGTGACGCATGTTTCTCCCAAGAGGCCTTGAATGCCTTCAATTGGAGATGCGCACCTCCGTGCCGCTCAAGATGGTCTAGCTGAGCCACGGAGCGGTATGTAAAGGACATACGGGTGAGGAAATTTGATGATTATATATGCCAAGAGCCCCGAGACTTAAAATAGTTAGAATAACTGATTTAAGGATCATTTGTTATGCAAGATCTTACAAAAAGAATACCCGACTGTCTCAGAGCTTGAAGAATGCAAGGCCCAACTGGAGGCCGCACTAGCCGCTACAGGGGGAGCCACAGAGACCCCCTCTGGTAATATATGCTTCAAAAGATAAATAGTTTGTGAAGTGCGGCGTGTGTGTAAATCTGACAATAATATTGCCGATGGCGCCAAACTAGATCCGGACAAGCAACAGCTCTTGCGCCGGTTCAAGGACGGCGAGAATGTGCTTACAAGGGTGAGGCATGAGAAAAATAATCTCCAAGATGCCAACACCCAATTTGGGTGAGGAACTAAAGGATGTTCGTGCCGGTATGCGACTCCGTGAAGGAGAATCGGCGACTTCGTCGCGGCATTTATAGTAAGTTCTTGAGCGAACTTTGAAAAAGAGTTCAACGAGGAAGTCAATTAACAGAGTTATGTCTGTAGGTATGCTCACGGGTCGTCCTGAAGAGGAAATGCCCGGTTCTACGGGTGACCTTCTTCCCGAGCTATTTCAACCGCATTTAACGAAGTTCGGCAGGTGATGAAAGGAGTCGCCCAGGCCTTGTGGCCATCTATATCCCTACCCGAAGGCCTTGGAGAGCTTGCAGAGAAGCTTCAGAGAGCATGGCGGCACTTTCGGCTATGGAAGATATCGGCCTGTCGTCAAGGCGCCAGGGAGGCCTGGGCCATGGTGAAGACGCGGTACACGAAGGCGGACCCAAACCACATGGCCGAGGTCGGACCTGTGGGGCCCGACGGGAAGGAGATCCCTGTGAGCTTAGTGTACGGCCAAGTAGAGTTGGCGCAAAGTATTCCCAGCAGGACTGTAAACTAGACAGCCTATTAGACGTCATTGATTAGGAATACAATCAGTCAATTTGACTATGTAATTTAAAATGACATGTAAAATGCCTTCTAGCCGGATTGTAGATCGTTTGTCGTAGCGGACCTTTTCGCTTCAACCTCGGGACCCAATAGTCCGGAGTGTGTCCGAATACCCTCACGGTTATGTAAAAACCGGAGCATGCGTGGAGACCAGGCTTAGGGGTCATGAGTGCTTTATCAGACAAGTTCCCAACTAGTTATGTTATATTACATGGTTAGTAAGAAACATCTTCCAGGGAGAATAGTTCCGTTAGGGATTCCTTTCCCTAGGAGGTATGCCCTAAAGTGCATGTCCGGACTGCGAAAAAAGCAGAAAAGCATCTGGGGGCAGATAAATGAAAAATAAAAAATCGTCTTTTAGTTCACCGACCGAATATTACCTTAAGAACGCTAGCTTTCGGCTTCACCCGGTCGAGGTACACGCCGGCTGACCCAGCGGTAACAATCGCAGAGGTGCTCCTTTACCACCTAGCCAAACAATCGGGAACGTGGGGGTAAGCATGTGAGCACGCAACCCAGCTTGGCCAAAACTTAAGTCATATCGATGCATATAATGGTGAATAAAAGGTACATGCGGAAGTGTGACACATGTGTTGGGCATAAAGCCCGTATAAATAAGCTTCGTTAAAGAAGCCCCAGGTATAATGAGCGCGGATAGCGCGTCAAGTGTGTGCGAACAATGCGCAAACGAGCCTTTAATGGCTTCGGAAAAAAGGAGGGAGAAGGAGAGAAATAAAAGACAGCTTAAAGTATAAAATATAGACGGAGGAAGGAGACGAACTCAGAATCCGGCGCTAGGCGTAGAATCTTCGGATACGGGCTGCGTTCCATGGGTTTGGCTCGAGTCAGTTATCCGATGCGTTTCGCAGACGGTACGCTTTGCCGGTTAGGACTTGGTCGATGATGAAGGGACCCTCCCATTTGGGCTTGAGTTTGTCCTTTTTCTTGTCCGGCAGGCGTAGAACTAGTTCGCCAACATTGTAAGCTTTGGCCCGTGCTTCCTGCTTTGATATCTTCGAGCCTTTGTTGATAGAATGCGGAACGAAGCTTTTGCCGCCACGCTCCTCCTCCAAGGCGTCCAAGCTGACCTGCCGATCGAGCTCGGCTTCTCTTTCTTCGTACATGCGCACGCGAGGTGAGTCATGAATTATGTCGCAGGGCAAAACTGCCTCTGCGCCGTATACCATAAAAAATGGTGTGAATTCGGTAGTGCGATTCGGCGTGGTCCGCAGCCCCCAGAGTACGGAGTCGAGCTCCTCTACCCAGTGCGTGTTAGATTCCTTGAGGGACCGCACTAGTCAGGGTTTAATGCCGCTCATGATTAGACCGTTTGCTCGCTCGACTTGACCGTTAGTTTGGGGGTGATAGAATGAAGCGTTGTCGAGCTTGATGCCCATGTTTTTGCACCAGATTTTGACCTCGTCGGCCGTGAAGTTCGTGCCGTTATCAGTGATGATGCTGTGGGGGACGCCGTATCGGTGTACTACCCCTGATATGAAGTCTATCACCAGTCTGGATTCGGCCGTCTTTACAGGCTTGGCTTCTATCCATTTAGTGAATTTATCCACTGTGACCAATAGATATTTTTGCTTGTGGGTTCCTCCTTTAAGGGGTCCAACCATGTCAAGCCCCCAGACCACGAAGGGCCAGGTGATGGGTATAGTTTTGAGGGTGGTGGGTGGCATGTGGCTTTGATTAGCAAAGAGCTGGCAACCGACGCATCGTTGGACTAAGTCCTGAGCATCTTCCCGGGCCGTCGGCCAATAAAATCCTGTATCGAAGGCCTTGCCTACCAGGGCCCGGGCTGCGGCATGGTGCCCACCGAGTCCGGCATGAATTTCAGCCAGGAGATTCCGCCCTTCCTCTTCGGAGATACACCTTTGAAGGACTCCGGTTGTGCTTTTCTTATAAAGCTCTCCATCATGGACCTTATAGGCCTTAGACCGCCGCACTATGCAGCGGGCCTCGTTTTGGTCCTCGGGAAGTTCCTGCCTAGTTAGGTAGGCTAGGAATGGTTCTGTCCACGGGGCGATGACTGCCATTATTACGTGGGCTGACGGTGTTATTTCGTTGGTGGGACCACCAACTATGTCGCAATGTTCGGTGTGGGGCGGTGTGGTTGGGTCCGGGTTGTTATTTCCGGACTCTCCCTCCCATAGTACGGATGGCTTGAAAAGCCTCTCTAGGAAGATGTTTGGGGGGGGGGAGGAGGGACGGCATCGCGCTTTGCGCCGATGCGTGCCAACACGTATGCTGCCTGGTTGTTATCCCGGGCTATATGGTGAAATTCGAGCCCCTCAAACCGAGCTGACATTTTTAGGACGACATTGCGATAAGCTGCCATTTTCGGATCCTTGGCATCAAAGTCCCCATTTATTTGGGATATCACGAGGTTCAATCCTCACAAGCACCTCTAGGCGTTGAATGCCCATGGAGACTGCCATCCGGAGACCATGTAGAAGGACCTCGTATTCGCTGCGTTGTTGGAGTCCGTGTACATTATTTGAAGTATGTATTGAATCAGATTCTCCGGTTGGGGACGCCGAACGACGCCATTTCCCCCAAGCCGCCAACATTTTGGAGCCGTCAAGTGCATGATCCAGTTGGAATATGCGTCGTACTCTTTAGGGAGTTCGGCTTCAGTCCATTCAGCGATGAAGTCAGCCAAAACTTGCGACTTAATAGCTCGCCGTGGCTTGTAGGTTATGTCGAACGGGAGGAGCTCAATGGCCCATTTAGCAATCCGACCCATTGCGTAGCGGTTGTTTATAATGTCATTAAGAGGTACTTCGGAGGCTACTGTTATCGAACACTCTTGGAAGTAGTGTCGCAGCTTCCGGGATGCCATGAAGACCGCGTATGCTATCTTTTGGTAATGCGGGTACTGTGACTTGCATGGAGTTAGGACAGTGGACACGTAGTAAACTGGTTTTTGGAGAGGGAACTTGTGTCTGTCCGTTTTTCGTTCGACAACGAGCACCGCGCTTACAACTTGATGGGTTGCAGCGATGTATAATAGCATTGGTTCGCCCATGTTGGGCGCGGCCAGGACCGGATTTGTTGCCAATATGGCTTTGATTTCTTCGAGTCCGGCCGCAGCATCCGTCCACTCGAAGTGTTCGGTGCGCCGGAGGAGGCGATAAAGGGGTAATGCCTTTTCTCCTAAGCGGGAGATAAAGCGGCTTAGAGCCGCCACGCATCCAGTCAATTTTCGTATTTGTTTGAGGTCTTTGGGGGTATCCAATTGTGACAGAGCTCGGATATTGTCTGGGTTTGCTTCAATTCCTCTACCGGATACAATGAAGCCCAAGAGCTTTCCGGCTGGTACGCCGAAAATGCATTTTTCCGGGTTGAGCTTGATGTCATATGTTCGGAGATTATCGAATGTGAGCCTCAAGTCGTCGACTAGGGTATCGACATGCTTGGATTTGACGACCACATCGTCTACGTATGCCTCCACTGTTTTGCCGATCTGGTTTGCCAGACATGTCTGAATCATGCGCTGATATGTTGCGCCGGCTTTTTTGAGCCCAAAGGGCATTGTGTTGAAGCAGAATGGGCCGTATGGAGTGATGAATGCCGGTGCGGCTTGGTCTGGCTCTGACATCTTAATTTGGTGGTAGCCGGAGTATGCGTCGAGGAAACACAATGAATCGTGTCCTGCGGTGGCGTCGATAATTTGGTCGATGCGGGGGAGGGGGAAGGGATCCTTTGGGCAAGCCTTGTTAAGGTCCTTAAAATCGACATATAGGCGCCAGGATTTGTCCTTCTTTGGTACCATTACCAAGTTTGCTAGCCAGTCCGGATGTTTAATGTCTCTGATGAATCCGTCCTCCAATAGTTTGGCTAGCTCCTCTCCCATGGCCTGTCTCTTGGGTTCGAAGAAACGCCGAAGAGCTTGTTTGACTGGCTTGAATCCATTTAGGATATTTAGGCTGTGCTCTGCCAGCCGGTGTGGGATTCCTGGCATGTCTGAAGGGTGCCGAGCAAAATGTCCCAATTTTCGCGTAGGAATTCTCGTGTCTGGCGTCCACATCAGGGTTTAATTGTGCCCCGATGGAGGCCGTTTTTGTAGGGTCCGTTGGATGGACTTGGAATTTGACTATTTAAATGCGCGGTTTAAAAGAGGTGGACTTGGATCTCTTATCGAGTATCACATCGTCCCCTGTGGCACCTTGGAGCACAGCAGTGAGTTCTTCTCGCCGCTAGGGTTTTGGATAGTGCCTCAAGGGCAAGTGCGGTTGTTTTAATTTCGGTGAGCGCTATGTCCGGGTCACTAGCGAGAGTGATAATTCCGTTGGATCCGGGAATTTTGAGCTTCATGTACCCGTAATGGGGTATAGCTTGAAAAATTGTGAATGCCTCTTGCCCTAATAGAGCGTGGTATCTCCTGCTGAACGGGGTCACTTGGAATGTGACCTCCTCGGACCTATAATTGTCCGGCGTGCCGAACACCACATCTAGTGTGATCTTTCCTGTACAACATGCTTCTCGACTGGGGATTATTCCTCTAAAGGTTGTGCTGCTTACTCAATGCGGCTCCGATCTATTTCCATTTTTCAAAGGGTTTCCTCGTAGATGAGGTTTAATCATGCCGCCGTCCATGAGTACCTTGGTAAGGCGAAAGTCGTCCACTATTGGACTGAGGACCAATGCGGCTGGTGCTCGGGCTGTTCGGAACTTAGGTTCGTCACTGGCGTTAAAGGTAATAGCCGTGTCACTCCATGGATTTGTTGTTGCTATCTGGTAGACTTTGGCAAGGCTACGGAGTGTTCGCTTTCGTGTATTATTTGATGCGAAAGTCTCGAAGACTGTTAATACCGTACTGGTATTGCTGGGCTGGTGCTCTGGAGCTAAGACCTCTTCGCCACTTTTGGCCACCTGTCGTAGTATCCAACATGCTCTGAGGCTATGAGTTGGAGTGGCGCCCTCTATGCTATGAATTTTGCAGGGTCCATTGAGCCATCCCTCCAGTACGGTTCCATGCCCTTTGGGGTTTTTTTTGATTTTTGGTATGTAACCCAGGTGCCTGGTGATGATGCACCCTTTTATTTCGGACTAGGGTCGTATTCGGGGCCGGATTATCCCAAAATTTGATTTCGGTTTTCCAGGCGCTCTCCATCGCGCAGTACTTTCGTACTATGGACTCCAAGTTAGCGAAGCGTGTAATTTCACGACGACTTATGGCGTTTAGGATTCCCATGTCCGTGCAATTATTGCAGAAGAATGAGATTGCGTCCTCCTCAAGGCAGTCCTTTATCCTGTCCATAACCAGGAGGAATCTGGCCCAGTAATGATGTACTGTTTCACCGGGCTCTTGCGAATTTGGGATAGATCGCTTATGTTTGGGTGGCGGGTGGAGTTAAATTCCGAACCCCGTCTGATCTAAGATTCAGGGGCCAAGAAGTTTCCAAACTTGGAAGCTTGGGTTCTTGGAGGTTGTCCAATGAATCTAGCCAGTTGCCTGACTTTAAGTTCTGGGCTTGAGTGTTGTCCTCCCCTCCGCGGGAATCCGGCATGGAGGGGTCAGGAATCCGGACATAGCTAGTCCGTAAGGTAGGAGAAGAGTCGTCGTATTGTTCCTCTACCACAGCAACGTGGTGGGTAGCCTGGGGAGAGTTGATCTCTCTTAGATCGGTTTTAGGCCCGATCTGATCGTAGTCTATAGCGACTCCCAGGGCGGCGATGCGATCCAAGAGCTCGTTCAAGGAAGAGAGCTCCATCGGATCCAACTGCTCGGCGATTTCCGAGTTAATGTGAAGATTGCTTTCGATGACCCGAGAAGTCATCGTCGGTGCGGCGGCCGAACAGGCGGTCATAAGAAAACCGCCTAGCCGGAGAGTTTGGCCGGTGGCCAAAGCTCCTTTAGCAACGGTGGCGTCTTTAAAGACGGGATGAGGCATCCTTCCTGATAGCGACGGCACAGAGGAACTCTCAATGAAAGCACCAATGTCGGTGTCAAAACCGGTGGATCTCGGGCAGGGGGTCCCGAACTGTGCGTCTAGGCGGATGGTAACAGGAGACAAGGGACACAATGCTTTTACCCAGGTTCGGGCCCTCTCGATGGAGGTAATACCCTACTCCTGCTTGATTAATATTGATGATATGGGTAGTACAAGAGTGGATCTACCACGAGATTAGAGAGGCTAAACCCTAGAAGCTAGCCTATGGTATGATTGTTGTTCGTCCCTGGACTAAAACCCACCGATTTATATAGACACCGGATAGGGTTAGGGTTACACAGAGTCGGTTACAATGGTAGGAGATCTACATATCCGTATCGCCAAGCTTGCCTTCCACGCCAAGGAAAGTCTCATCCGGACACGAGACGAAGTCTTCAATCTTGTATCTTAATAGTCCAGGAGTCCGGCCAACGGTGATAGTTCGGCTATCCGGACACCCCCTAATCCAGGACTCCCTCGGGAATCATCGCCAAGAATATTACACCAACAATAAAGAAGGAGATATAATCACATGGGTATGGGCACTCCCCTTGGCAATTTCCAAGCTTGGGGGAGGTGCCCTGGTATCGTATCACCATCACAATTCCTATCTTTACCGTTTTTCTTAGTTCAATCCTTTTAGTAGTATCTTGATTTAGTAGAATAAAGTCATGGCATGATCTAGTTTTGAGTTTTGCTTTATGATCCTTCTTTGTAATCGAGTCCGTGAGCTTTATATAATAAAGATTAGTGTTGAGTCAAGGGCTTGATTATTTTGCCATGATCTTGGGTAAATAGAAAGAAGAAAAAGAATAAAAAGAATCAAAGAGTTCATATTGATCTTATTGAAAGTAATGACTTCTCATAGAAAGAGTATGATGATTAAAAGTTGTTGGGAGTTGGCAAATATAGCTTTGGTCATCATTGCAATTAATAGGAAGTAATAAGGAAAGAGAGGTTTCACATATAGATATATTATCATTGACATCTTTTATGATTGGGAGCACTCATTAAAATATGACATGCTAAAGAGTTGAGGTTGGACAAGGAAGACAACATAATGAGTTATGTTTTCTTCCATCTGAGATAAAGTATGTTGTCATGGATCCTCTAACGTGTTGAGCTTGCCTTTCCCCCTCATGATAGCCAAATTCTCAGCACCAAGTAGAAATACTACTTGTGCTTCCAAATACCATTAAACCAGTTCAGCCATGAGATTCCACCATATCTACCTATGGATTGAGTAAGATCCTTCAAGTAAGTTCTCATCGGTGCAAGCAATAAAAATTGCTCTCTAAATATGCATGACTTATTAGTGCAGAGAAAATAAGCTTTGTACGAACTTGTTGTGGAAGTAATAAAAGCGACAGACTGCATAATAAAGGTCCACATACAAGGGGCAATATAAAGTGACGTTCTTTTGCATTAAGATTTTGTGCATCAACCCTAAACGCGCATGAAAACCTCTGCTTCCCTCTACGAACGGCCTATCTTTTGTTATTATCTTCTACCTTATGCAAGAGTCACGGTGATCTTCACCTTTCCTTTTTCATTTTATCCTTTGGCAAGTTCATCATGTTGGAAAGAACATGATATATATATCTAATTGGATGTAGGGGAGCACGAATTATTATTGTTGACATTACCCTTGAGGTAAAAGGTTGTGTGGCAAAACTATAAGCCCCTATCTTTCTCTGTGTCCGATTAAAACTCTGTAACCACAAGTATTGCGTGAGTGTTAGCAATTATGAAGGACTAAGTGATAGTTGAGTATGTGGACTTGCTCTTAAGCTCTGACATAGACTCTTTCCGATGTTATGATAAATTGTAATTGCTTCAATGACTGAGGTTATAATTTGTTGGTGCTCAATAAGGTATTTGATTCATACTTTTGCATTGTGAAAAGATCATCACTTGAACATAAGTAATCATATGACAAAATCTATATATGGTGCTGTTATGGAAATAATCATTATGCCTTCATGTCCGTATTTTACTTTTTATCGACGCCTCTACCTCTAAACATGAGGACATATTTATTGTTATCGGCTTTTCGCTTGAGGACAAGCGAGGTCTAAGCTTGGGGGAGTTGATACGTCCATTTTGCATCATGATTTTATATAAATATTTATTGCATTATGGGCTGTTATTTCACATTATGTCACAATACTTATGGCTATTCTCTCTTATTTTACAAGGTTTACATGAAGAGGGAGAATGCCGGCAGCTGTAATTCTGGGCTGGAAAAGGAGCAAATATTGGAGACCTATTCTGCGCAACTCCAAAAGTCCTGAAACTCCACGGAATATCTTAAAATAAATAAAGAAAAATCGTCGCCAAAGATGAAGGCCAGGGGGCCCACACCCTACTCACGAGGGTGGGGGCGCGCCCCCTACCTCGTGGGCCCCCTGGTGGCTCTCCGACGCCCATCTTCTCCTATATGAAGTCTTTCGATGAGAAAAAAATAGAAGGCAACCTTTCGGGACGAGACTCCGCCGCCACGAGGCGGAACCTTGGCGGAACCAATTTAGGGCTCCGACAGAGCTGTTATGCCGGGGACACTTCCCTCCGGGAGGGGGAAATCATCACCATCGTCATCACCAATTCTCCTCTCATCGGGAGAGGGCAATATCCATCAACATCTTCACCAGCACCATCTCATCTCTAAACCCTAGTTCATCTCTTGTATCCAATTCTTGTCTCCAAGTCCGGGATTGGTGCTAGTAGGTTGCTAGTAGTGTTGATTACTCGTTGTAGTTGATGCTAGTTGGTTTATTTGGTGGAAGATCATATGTTCAGATCCTTTATGCATATTATTACCCCTCTGATTATGAACATGAATATGCTTTGTGAGTAGTTACGTTTGTTCCACGAGGACAAGGGAGAAGTCTTGCTATTAGTAGTCATGTGAATTTGGTATTCGTTCGATATTCTGATAAGATGTATGTTGTCTAGCCTCTAGTGGTGTTATGTGAACGTCGACTACATAACACTTCACCATTATTTGGGCCTAGAGGAAGGCATTGGGAAGTAATAAGTAGATGATGGGTTGCTAGAGTGACAGAACCTTAAACCCTAGTTTATGCGTTGCTTTGTAGGGGCTGATTTGGATCCATATGTTTCATGCTATGGTTAGGTTTACCTTAATACTTTTGTTGTAGTTGCGGATGCTTGCAATAGAGGTTAATCATAAGTGGGATGCTTGTTCAAGTAAGAACAGAGCACGGGTCCACCCACATATCAAATTATCAAAGTACCGAATGCGAATCATATGAGCGTGATGAAAACTAGCTTGACGATATTCCCATGTGTCCTCGGGAGCGCTTTTCCTATTATAAGAGTTTGTCCAGGCTTGTCCTTTGCTACAAAAAGGATTGGGCCACCTTGCTGCACTTTATTTACTCTTTTTACTTGTTGCTCGTTACAATTTATCTTATCACAAAACTATATGTTACCACTTATTTCAGTACTTGCAGAGAATACCTTGCTGAAAACCGCTTATCATTTCCTTCTGCTCCTCGTTGGGTTCGACACTCTTACTTATCGAAAGGACTAGATAGATCCCCTATACTTGTGGGTCATCACTCCGCCGCCTCGAGGGGTGCTGCTTCCCATTGGGAATCGATTGGCCCAGAATAAAAATTCAGACAACTAACGCCTAAATAAAGTGTTTTGAGATGAGGGTGTGACCTATCTGGCGGCACGGTGAAGTAGGAAGCTCTAGCTACCGAGTCGGTGAGGCCGGTGCGGTTGCGGTGGCTACCGGCGGTAGGGAAGCAGAGATGTCACGATGGTCGATGGCTACGGGGAAGCAGCGCCGGGCTCTGGACGGATCCGAAGTTGGAGCCGCTCCGGCGCCGTGAACAACGGAGGGGGTGAATCGGCTCCAGTATGGTTCACGCAGCCGTCGTCGAGGCAGCTCCAGCAGCACGGAGTAAGAGGCACACGACCTAGTGCACGACGGCAAATGGACATCGTCTCCGGCATTAGGGAGGAGGGCGGCTGTGAATTTGGTGCGGTGGGGGCGCCATGGAGGAGGGGCTGAGGTTTCGTGGCTCGGGAAAAGGGAGCTTCCGGGGAGAAGGTGATTTGGCGCCCACGAGGTATGAATGGGGAATTGGGAGGGGAGTGGAACCATGTCTTACGGAGGCATTTGTCTGAAATGTGTGGGGAGTTATAGTTCTACCCCTGCCTTTAGGCTTCTCGTCTTGGGTCTGTGTACTGAGGGTCGGGGATAGTAGAGTAACTTTGCTTCTCCCCAAATAGTGGGCGCGAGCGATTTCGGGCAAGGAGGGCGTGTTTTGAAATATAGTGGGCGCGAGCGATTTCGGCCTAGGAGAGCATGTTTTGAAATAGTGGGCGCGAGCTATTTCAGGCGAGGAGAGGGTGTTTTGCCGATCATGGTTTATGAATTATTCAGCACATGCCATTTCGGCCGAGGAGAAGGCGCGCTTGGATGAAGTTACAAACCTACCCTCGATGTACAATGGGCTAATTGATGCGTGTCCCACATAGGTCGGTAGTTTCGCGTCTCCCATTTATTTGCTCGGGCGAATTCCACCGAGCAGAGGGTGTTTAACGGTTCGTTCAAATTTTGGGAGAACGAGCATCCATGTCTACCTTACCAAGTTGATTCGAATCAAATTTTGAAATATTTTAGCTTGCCACTTCTTTTTTAGATGGGGAGATGATGCTCGGGAGTAATGTGTTTTCACATGCTCGTTGCTAGCGATTTACTATATGAAAAACTAGCGGAGTTACCCGCGCATTTGCGCGGCTAGATTTAATATGTACTACCATACATCTCCTCATTTATATATGTTCTTGAACTACTTTCATATGAATATGCATTTGTAATATCTTAGATGGTTGTTAGATGAAAAAAACTCTGCAAAGAATAAAACAATATTAGTTTTAACTGTAAATTTTATTACATTTTGTATTGATTGTAAATTTTGAATTATTTTCATTGTGCATGTTGTTCTCAGTATATGATTTTCTTATTTCTTGCACCATAGATAATTAGATACCAAAGGAGAAATATATTGGTATAGTTGTTTCAAAACACCTTTTTATAGAAATTTTAAGCAAAACATTGATTAATATCCATGGCTTACACCTAGACATTTCACCTTTCCTCCACCTATCCCATAATTAGGGGCTTTGCTATTATATGTTACTCGGTTAGTATGATGTCATGCATCCATATGCCCCAATACATGTTCATCTTACTCGAAATATGTCCTTCATCCATATTTGTCATGATTTGTTGCTTCCAAGAATTTAGGTTGGTGTCTCACAACAGTTTGTTGCTCTTTCAATATGCCTGTTGGTAAGTGGGTCCCAAACTCACATGGACATACATGAAAAACTTTCATAGAGCATGTTTATCGATTTTTATTTATACACACACATTTACTATTTTGACATTCTCAAGTTAACATTTATAGTCATTCCTATTTCAAGTAATATGGTGTATTCTTTCACTCATCTTCATTCTACTCAGGTCAGACACTCTCTTGTAGTGCCCAACACACTCATGTTGGTACTACTACTTATTTTATTTATGCATTGAAAGGAACACTCAAAGTATGTCGATACATATGAGTCATGTTACGTCCACATATTTTCATTCTTACTACTTCTTGTCTGCCTTTTAAAGAAATCAAATTGATATATTAATTAAAATAGTTGGATGGTAAATTGCGCTGCTAGATTTACGTTAAAATTTCATATTTGGTATTACTTTTCTTATTTTTATTTGGTCATTTTATTGAATAATATTTGGGTCCGGATACTGATATATTCATACAGATATACAACTAAAAAAATGAAAATGGGCATACGAAATGTATACCAAAGGATGTATGTCTTGAGAAATATGATTGTGTACTTGCATACAAAGGCTTTCCATTTCAGTGCATTGGATTGCATCCAAGGACTTTTCCAAGGACTTGTCACGTGGTGAGGTTTTGCAGTACAAATAGGTGGCCTTATGGTAATTAGAAATCTCTTCTCTCTATACATGAAAGTCGCACACATTTCTTCCTTATAGTCTATCAAGGGAATATTACTATGTTTGGAAGCGATCCTATAATATGCGAGAACTTGAAACAATAATACAACATGCGAGGTCTTGTTTGATATCGTTTTGTGTACTAATCGCTTGCCCCTTGTCGAAATTAAAAGGTTTTGCTTGCCACTGCATTAGCATCGGTACATGCACCTATTATACATTAAAAGTCATTGTTGGTTACGAAAAAAAAGCTAGAAAATCTCCCCAAAAGGATGCCATCTATTTGGTGGATCATGTATAGAAATTTACAATATGGGTTGACCCGACAAAAGGAAAACATGCTATAATTTATTGCATAAAAGCAAAACATCAGGAATTTCATTCAGTAGACCTTTGTTATAGCATATTATAATCATGAGATGTTCAAAATTGTATCTAAACGCCATATAATCATTGATTCTTAATCAAATGGAATCCATATAAAAAAGTCCAACGCATTGGCCATCCATGTGAAAAGTAGGTAGTTATCAAGTGCGGACTTTTGGTGCTCGACCACCATGGTGGGGGTTATTTTCAAAAAAAAATCAAAAAGCCCATTTAAAAGTTAGAAAAAACCCGTGGGTACATGTATATGTGTTCCGCATGAACGTGTGAAAATTCGTTTGAAAAAGTTGTGACTTGTAGGCTGTACAAAAAAAATCAGGCACAATAACATAATATGCTGGCCCATTTAGAAATATGTATTTTGTCTTTTTTGTGTACGCCACGTATGAAAGTATGATGTTATGAAATTTTGCATATACGTCGTATACATGTGTATCTGTGTTCACAAAAAATTCAAATATTTTCGCTTTGTGGAAAATTGTATTTTGAAACCGTCCACCATAGTGGTCGGCCCGTTGGCATTTTTTGGTAGTTATATCACAACTTGCATGATGCATATTCCATCTACAACGTTAAAATAAATACATATATCCCCAAGAGAAAAATATCTCTTAAAACGCATGCATATATGTTCAAAAAATGTTTGCATATATGATATATTAGGCTAGCTGGTTGCTCATACACTGGTAGTAGCTGGTACCTGTGAAGAATCAATTAGCTTATGTGAACCAATCATCTTACGTGCGTAGGCAAGAGGGAGAGATGGATGAAAGCACCTGTGTGTTCTGCTAGGCCGAAACTTCTAATCGTGTTTGCCCATTGACTCGTCTTGATCCTCGGCCATGACGGCGAGTTAGCGACCTTGCGTCCACGTGTTCTTGTGCCCCGACATGCGACTTTGCCGCTGCCATCGCAAACGCACAAGTTTAAAGTATATAATAGATTATGCAAGTTAGAGTCCAAAACAAGGGTAAAAGTGTTTGAAAAAGTAGATACATTGGAGACGTATCAAAATCGTATGTGCGTATTTTCCCATCTTGGAAATATTATACTGAAGATGAAGAAAAATGCCAGTTGCAGGTGTTTGTCTAGGAGTTATGTGTAAGTAATGTTATTCATGGCTATTACTTTGCTTTGTCCCATACATCCTACCTCCATGATGGTTATAATGCAGCAAATTTTTCCATTTTTCTCTATAGAGAAGGACCGATTTGGAAACTCAGGATTAGGTAAGTTGTGCTAATACCTCTTCTATCTTCAAGAATGCTTAGTGGCAGTATCGGAATTACCTGAAGAAAACGTACTTCACCGGCAAAGAAACTCATCAAATTCCCTTACGTTCTCCTGAGACACATTTACTGGACGATGACTGGGAACGCCTTGTTCTGTACTGGTCCCGAACCAAGAATGTGGTAAGGTCTATGAGCTCATTTTCTATTTTTAAGTACTATATTCTTGCGTCTTACTATACTCTGTTCATGTAGAACAAGTGCCTAAACCTGAAGAACAACTGTTCTAATTTAAGATTCCATTGCTATAATAGTTTAAAAAAGCGGTAGGCGTTAATTGTGCGTTTTGCCACCGCCTTGTGCTTTACTGACCAAAGCGCATGCTTATGCGCAGTTATGCACAGATTAAGCGTAGTTATGCGCAATGCGTTTCGCCAACGCCTAGAGCCTAGGCGCGCTTAAGCGCTCGCTTAGGCGTGCCTTTTTTAACTATGTTTGATATCGTGCATACTGCTTTGCTCTTGAATCACTGTATTTACTCAATACAAAATTATTTTTAAATTGAAAGATCCAATCAAAACTGCAATGGCACAGCAGGTATGTTCACGCATGTTTCTTTAACAGGCTTGCTCTTATCAATAGCTCTGTTGATTTCAATTTCAATTGTGTATACAATTGACTTCTCATATCATGCACATTACTAGCATCACAACAGAACCAATAATGTTATTGTACATGTAGACCCGTGGCACCCACCTAAAATCTTATTGTGCCGTGTAGTTTCCCACGCTTTGTATTCTTTCACTGCTGCTTTGTCTTGAACTGATATGATTTGAACCGTGTCTCTATTTTGATTTGGCAAGACAATGCAGTGACCATAGGACACAGATATATGTTTGTTTGATGCTTTTATTATGTACTAGTACTTGGCAATAGAAGACTTGGTAGTTTAATCCTGTCCACCTTACTAATGAACTGGTTCATCGAAATGAGTTTCATATACTAGTACATGCTAAACTATTATGTGCCTGCTTAATGCAGATAAGGTTCAGGATAGTGACACATCCTTGTTGGTCTCCAACAAAGCAGATAAAATAGCTAAGGAAGACTATCTCGATCACAATGAGACAACCCCAAAGTCTTGTCTTGGTTTAGTGTTGGAGTTACTGGCCACTACCGCTTGCACAAGCTATTCAAACTCACTGTCTGAATCAGTTCGGTTTCTTGAGTCTCAACTACAAGCTGAAAGACATCGATCAGCTGTGCTGCGACAAGAAGCGGAAGGACTGCGGAAGTCCCTAGAGCATTCAGATGCATACTTTCTGGTGCAACAGCAAGCGTTGGAGGATTTTAGCGCTAAACAGAACAAAGCTAATAAGCTTGCTAAGCTTATTGCCAGCATGGTGGATACCACATTTCCTGAGCTCTTCTGAAGTTGTTTCAGTTATGCTCTTGTTTTGCTGCCGTGTTTATTTGCACTGGTGAGCAATTTTGACGGCCAGTGTATGTAATATGCTGCTTTGTTCCCTATATTTGCACTGGTGGCGAACTTTGATGCCCAGTGGATGTAATATGTGTAATAGCGGTAATAGGCTAGCATTAATTGCTTGCTTATTTATTTCCTTATTATCTTGTTTAGTTGTTTGCTTGTAGTCACTGCAGTTCTTTTTCTGTGTTTTTCTAGTGGCCACAATAACCTATTTTTGGAAACTAGGCCAAAATAATCATGGCAACACACGCACTGTTGTAACCATGGGCCTCCTGCGGACCATATGATTCATGAGCCTTCTATGGGCCGTAGGATCCATGGGCCTTCTACGGGCCGAAGGATCCATTGGCCTTCTATACGGGCCGTACGATCCATGGGCCTTCTACGGGTCGTACAATCCATGGGCCTTTTACGGGTCGTAGGATCCATGGGCCTTCTACGGGGCGTATCATCATTCCGCCAATCATGGGCCGTACTATTCGTGGACAATAACGGGCCGTTTATCGGCCGTATTTGATAACTCTATGAAAACAGCCCAACGGGTTTTTTCCGACATGAAAACGGCCCAACATATTAACGGGCCACAAACGGGCCGACTGTAACCATAGACTGAATTTGGCCCACAAGCAGAAAATAAAAGTAACGGGCCGTAAGTAACCGAATGCTCGAAATGAGCCCAAGAATAAATGGGCCCTGAGAAGGCCGAAAGATATCATGAAGTGAAACGCATTAGCAATTAATGGGCCGTTAATGGGTATAAAGTGATACATTGTTCATCACGGGCCAGTTTTACCACGGGTCGTTAAGGGGCCGAGGGTTACTAAGGGCCTCATATGGGTCGAAAGACGTCATGGGCCAGAAGTTAAAACGGGCTGGAATTATATTGGACGGCCCAGATGACGCTACTAGGCCTAATTCGGATAGGTCGTAAACGGGCCCTGGGATAGCGGGCTGTAAATGGGCTATATGCGAACAAGCTGTTAACAGGCTTGCCGTGGGCCGGCCCGCCACCGTTTGACCAAGTCAAATGGCCCGGCTTTTTCACAGGAATGGGCCTCTGTTGGGCCGTGCCACGTGTCGACGTATCATAGGCGCTTTGGGTCCAATGAGTGGATGACATCTGTCCCAACGGTGAGCCGACACGTGTTTCCTCCAGCCAATGATGATTTTACACGTGGAAAATCCCCATTGGTCGGTGTTGTTAACGGGTTATCGGATCCAAAACCGGACCCGATAGCTTAACGGCGTTCCGTTACGGTGGATGCCACGTGTCGGTCACCCTTGACGAAAGCACTTCTGTGACGCGTGATTTATCGTCATGGAAGTGGACACTTCTGTGATGACAATTTTGGTAATGTCATGGAACACTCCTACGACAACACAGGCATGACTATCTTGATGATGTCATAAATTTGTCATGGATGTACATGCATGATAGAAAATGTGACCTACTGTGACAAAACGTATCATCACGGAAGTGTATTTTTTTGTAGTGATGGGTGTTTCAACGTTGTGTTTCTCCTGAGGAAGGCCGTGAGATTCTATGAGAGATTCATGAATGAGATTGTGGTCATGATGCCGGTTCTAAGTCTCTCGTAGCCAAGGCTTTTCGTCATGGGTTTTATTGGCTGACGGCTCATGCTGATGCAGAAGATTTGGTTAGTAAATGTGATGGTTGTCAGAAATTTTCAGGACGAGCTCATGTGCCGGCTTAAGAATTGAGGATGATTCCAATTACTTGGCCGTCTGCAGTCTGGGGGCTGGATATGGTTGGACCTTTTAAAAGATCCAAGGATAAAAAGATCCACCTTTTGGTGGCGGTTGACAAGTTCACAAAGTGGGTTGAGGCAGAGCCCGTCAACAAGTGTGACGCGGTGACGACGGTTCAATTCATCAAAAAGGTGATTTTCTGTTTTGGCTACCCTCACAGCATTATAACTGATAATGGCACTAATTTGTCCAAGGGTGGTATGAAAGAATTTTTTCAACGAGAGCATATTCGTCTTGATGTATCATCAATGGCTCACCCCCAATCCAATGGCCAAGTTGAAAGAGCCAATCAAGAAATTTTTAGAGGCATAAAGCCCCGGCTTATGGTCCCTTTACAGAGGACGCCGGGTTGTTGGGTGGAGAAATTTCCCTCAGTGTTATGGAGTATCAATACTACCCCCAACAGATCTAAGGGTTACATGCCTTTCTTCATGGTTTACGGAGCAGAGGCGGTTCTCCCAAGTGACATCCGTCACGACTCGCCCCGTGTGGCAGCTTATGTTGAAGTTGATAATGAACAAGCACGTCAAGATGCTCTTGACCTGTGGATGAGGAGCGTGACCTTGCGGCGGATCGTTCGGCGATTTACCAGCAAGATGTGCGTCATTATCATAGCCGCCGGGTTAACACCAGGGCCTTTCAAGAAGGAGATTTGGTGCTCCGGCTCATCCAGGATCAAACTGACATGCATAAGCTATCCCCACCTTGGGAAGGCCCCTTCATGGTCAGCAAAAATTTGAACAACGGGTCATACTACCTTATCGATGTTCGAGACCACAAGGACTCACGCACGTCGGAGGAAGAGAGCCTTCGGCCGTGGAATATTGCTCATCTTCATCCTTATTACACCTGAGCCACCAGTTCTTGTGATACACATACTTCTATCAATGTATATATTATGATTGGTATAATAAAGCCGGCATCCCTGATAATTCAGGGCCTTTGTCGTTTCATTTCTGAGAATATGGGTCTTTATTGTCACTTCATAAGATCACTTGGGGGCTTCCTGCTCATTGAGCATAGCTATGACTACCCTCTTGATCTGGCTTGTACGCCTTGATTACAAAAAACTTGGGGGCTTCCTACTCGTTGAGCATAGATGTGACTACCCTATTGATCCGGCTTGAACCCCGTTGCTACAACCCACTTGGGGGCTTGCTGCCCGGGTTAAGGAGCCAAAGAGAGTCTGGTAAAGAGCACAACTCAAACATGGGCACCCTGCCTTAACGGCTTAATATATATCATTTGGGGGCTCCCGATTCATTGAACATAGCTTTGATAACCCTTTTGATTGGCTTGAAATGCCAGGTGTATACACCAAAAATTTCAGTTGATCCTGCCTTGTATGTCTGCCACTCCGCCCAGGTAATCCTAGAATGACCCACCGAACTGTTGACAGTCAATCTTATTAAGACCCTGAACTTATCAAGGTTAAAATGGCGGTTAGTCATGTGAGGCCCGGCTTACAGGTTTGAATGAAGGATTAACTTCGTGGCTGTGCCACCCATGAAATGCACTTGATGTTGAGGCTTGGCCGCCTATGAAAGCCTTAATTTTTTGTTATTTGTTTTGAACATTGTTTGGTTTTATATTTTTGTACCATATTGATATATGGTTTAAAATTGGTTCAGGCCATGTTGCCTTGATCCTTATGATTCATATTTGAATTTATCCGGAATTTTGATAACCCAGCCTGGCTTTGGACGATAAGTCGCCAGTGAGTTTTGAGTTTGCGCTTGGAGTTATGTGTTCTAAGTCTTTGGGATGTTACGTTTGCTGCATATGGTGTTGTAAGCCGATAGTGTGAATAAATTGTATAGGGCGTTGTGCTCTAAGTCTTTGGGTTGTTACCCTTACTGCATGTCGTGTGGTAAGCCGGCAGTATGAACAAATATCACTCGTATGATATTTATTTTGTTATGATTATATGAGATTTTGATAAAACCCGCCCTGGTTATGGACTATTCATTCACCAGTGGATTTTATATGCGGCATTATGACCCGCCCTGGGGTAAACCGCCAGAGCACCTGTTATCTACTTATGTGCAGGAAAAATGATAAACATGGTCTGCATAATTGATGGCATTATAAGCATAAGCGGCAGATCTTCAAATAATAGACTGGCGGTTCATAAGTGTTATGCAAATAAACACGCACGATGGTGTGGCAGATCATGGTTTTTTCAACTAGCCTATTACAAGGCATCATGTGGCCGCAAAATAATAAGTGTTTTTGAGACACCCAACATCCAAATGCTATGACTGGTAAACCGGCTCATGAATTAAGACTTCTAGTCTCGGCGGGTCGAGGCTTCCGGGTCATGCTGTGCTGGCTCTTCTTCTTCCTCTGTTGTCTGGAAGTTAGGCGATGACCAATCGATCCCAATCAAAGCTTTGAACACAGCCTTGTCATCAATAAGTGTTGATGGGTCAATATCAGGGGCAAATGTGTGCTTATGAATTGGCAGAATAAGGTCCTGAGCTTCATGAACCGACGCTTTGACCTTCTTATTTTCAGCATCATAAGCCGCCTGGTATTGGGATAGATCTATTTCTTCAGCCAGCTTACTTGCTAATGGACGCATTGCTCTTGCTATTTGGGCAAAGTCAGCAGCACTGAAAGCAGACCCGTCCTCTTTGACGCTTGGGCAGCCACTGGCTAATTCTTCTGGATCAAGATCTGCTTGCCAGGCCTTTGCCGGCTCAGGGCGGTCATGGAGCTGGCTCTTGCCGCTGACAGCTTCAGATCATCAAGCCTCTGGGGCATCACTGACAGTTTCTCCAATACTTCTTTGATAAGTGAAGGAGGTTGCTTTTTATGTGAAGCGGCAGATATGACCCGTTGAGCACCAGTATATAACTGTTCCACCAAAGTGTACGTGGCTTTGAGCTTTTTGCACATATCTTGACCGAAGTTGGAGCTTCTAGGGCCTATATCAGCAAATGAGATTGATAAACCGGGAAAGGATTGATATATGTTATGAAGGAATGATCAACAAACAGTGTTATTTATCGAAGATAGCAGTTGTCATGTTACTGATCTGGCGTTTTAAGCCGGACAGCTCTTCAGTCACCGGCTTAAGGGCAGCTTCAGCTTCTTCCGCTCTTTTAACTAGAGATGCCTTTTCAGTGTCCCAGTTGCTCCTATCAGCCTTGAAGTCCTTCTTCATCTTTTCCATCTCTTCCAAAGCAGTTTCCAAATATGTCTGAGCCTTTGATGTTGTAGCTTGCTGAGTGGAGATGTTCTGACGAAGATCAGCAACTTGGGATTCTTTCATATTAAGCTCAGCCTATATAGTACAAAGATAGGGAGTATTATGATCATCTTATCTGAAGTCCCAGGCACAATACAAGTATTTTACTTGGCACTTGAGGGCTAGTGCATATTGCTCTCTTTTTTATGACAATTCTATGATGACCCGGCTATGCTGCTATGACCATAGACGACTCATGGGGGCTACGTAGCTGGATTTTATTCACAGTAATGGTGATAAGTCCCGGCTTATTCATGATGATTAAGCCGGCCCTTGGGGGCTACAAGTGCAAACTTGATCATTATTACTTGAAGTTCCGGTTTAACTTGCCAGTTTAGGCCGGCCCTGTCGAGCCATATATGTGAAATTAAAAGCTATATTTTGAAGACCCAGCTTTAGCTATACAGCTTAAGCCGGCCCTTGGGTGCTACTTTTTGATTCTGTAGTTCTAGCAGGTTATGACATGGCTATCAAGTTCAACAAGAATGTTTATAGTCTACAACATATTCAAGTTTATCATATCCACTAGACTTGGATGCTGACAAATATATATATATATCTATATATATATATATATATATATATATATATATATATATATATCTCCTTCATTAGGGTGACCAGGCCGGCTTCAAAGTCACGGCTGGTGTGAAGGCGGTTTAAATAACCGGAGTGAATCTCTTGGGCGCTGAACTGGGCATAGCTGTCCAAGTCCACCTTCCACTTGCTATTATCAACAACAGCAAATTCTTGTTTGGCGTTGTGCTTGGATAAGGCAGTGGGGTTGGCCGACGCCATATAACCAAGTCCAGTATTGATGACATCATCAGCCTTCTCTTCAATAGGCTTGATGGGACTGGGCGGTTTAGTGGTGGCCGGCTCAACGTCCATATGATCTATGGTGACGTCGTGCTCTTCAGGTGGCGGGTCATCAACGGTAGCCTCAGCAGTTTGATGAGAGCTTCTCTCCAGCTTAGAAGGGTTGGAATCTTCAACCGGCTTGTTCATTTTTGCCTTCTTGCTGGGTCTGGCCACGCCACTGAAAATAAAAAATACAAAGATGTTAGCATATCAATCAGCATGGAATTTCAAGTGGTTAAATATTTCTTACCCAGGAGCAACCTTGAAAATCGGAATCTGAGTCCCAGTTGACTCGCCGGAAGAGGAGTGAGATGTTCCCTGATAGTTTGAGTCAGATGGGTTAAGTGGTTGACGCATAAGACCTGCTTTTGGATAAAGTAATGCTGAAGTTTGTGGCACCTAGTTCCGGTGCTTTCGAGGGGCTGGTGTGTTGGGTAAGCCGGAGGAGAGCGTCCCTCCATTATTCCGGGTCTGCTGACGAGCCTCGTGCTGTTGTTGCTTCAAAATAAAGTTTGGATCTAAGTAAGCTAAAGGGTGAGAAAACCCTACTTTTTGGCTCACTTTTCGAGTTCTTTGTCCGTATAAACTCTCTGGGCCAGAGGAAATGAGGGCTACCTCTTCAACATCTGCACGGCTGGCCTTCGTGTCGTCCTGATAGTAATCATTGTCAATAAGATGTATAAAAAATGAGCCAAGAGAGTCAAGTTCTACCTCCGACTCATTATCATCATCGTCATCATCATTGTCGTCCAAGTTAAATAACTCGGAGGGGTTGGTTTTCTTCTTGGCATGCTTTTTGGTAGCTTTGCTCTTTGTCCGGGTCTTCTTGACCGGCTTATCTAACTTCTTCTAGAAAGGAGAATCAGCCTGCGCAAATGAAGTGGATTATGAGAAGACAGTTTAAATAAAAGAAAATGCTTAAACCGGAAATAGCTTAAAACCTTACAACTGGCGGTTGATTGAGAATGCAGAGAGGATTCGGTCCAGCTTTGCTACAGTCTACCAGACTCTCATTCAGTAGAGACTTGGTCATATTATTGATGTCATCTTCAGTTATCTCTGTCTGGCAATGGTGAAGCGGATCTTTCAAATTGCCGGTGTATTCACGCATTAAGCCGGGTCCACGGCTTAGGGGCAATATCCTCCATGAAACCAGCATCGGACAAGGTCGATGCCGGTTAAACCGTTAGCCATGAAGGCTCTGATTTTTGAAAAAATGGGCGCATATTTGGCCCGTTCCTTTGTGCTGATGCGTTCTGGAAGAGGATGCCTATTGCTAAGCCGGCTGGCACGGTAACCCGGCAGAGGATTTTCCCCTTCTGGAGAAGTTTCTTGGCAATAAAACCAAGTTTAGTTCCAGTCCTTAGGATGACTGGGTAGTGTGGCGGCTGGGGAAGTGGCTTCTTTCCGTCTCTGAATTGAAATGCCACCTAAATCTAGGTTGGGCCCGTCTGTGAACTCGGTCTGCCAGTTTAAATAATAAAATTCCCTGAATAGTTCTACGGTGGGCTCCTGTTGAAGGTACACCTCGCAGAACACTTGAAAGTTGCAGATGTTTGAAATAGAATTTGGTCCGATATCTTGAGGATGGAGCTTGAAAAAATGCAGCACATCATGGAAGAATTTTGAGCTGGGAGGGCTAAAATCCCGGAGCATATGATCAGTGAAGACAATAACTTCACCGTCCTTAGGCTCAGGAGGGGTTTCTGTGCCTGGGACCCTCCAATGGATGACATGTTTTTTGGCCAGGACGCCTGTTTGAACATATTCGTTCAATTCTTCCTCGGTGACTCGGGAAATGACCCAGTTGCATGCAGTGATAGTCTTAGGAATTTTGAGGATGAAGGCCTAAAAGAAAGAAATATTGCCGATTTAAGATTAAGCTGCTAAGCGGGACCATTGATTCAAAAGAAAAGTGCTATAAAAGGCCAATGCGTTAAGCCAGAAGATGAACACTGAAGTATGCGAATATTCATATTGGCGGATTAAAAGGGGACTAGTGGTACCTGGCGGGTTATGGTTTATTGGTTAAGCCGCCCAAGCAGTTGCTATGTTTCAGATCTACAAGTGAGGGTTTGCTAAGTAGCGGACAAACATATTCCACAAATCGACGCTACGATTTTGGATCTACAACAGTTTGGAAAATAAAATAAATTTTATACCTAAAGTGAAGGCAGTGGAAGAACACCTGTGTTCGGATGGATCTGATACAGAAAAAATACCTATTGCAGTTGGACAAAGGGATGCTACGCTGCTACCGCATGTTTTCGATAGCATTTTCAGATTCAACCGTGCAATATAGAGAAGAGCAAAGAAGAACAGAGGGGAACTCCGATGAACTAGGACTAACCCTAATGAAGATCTGTTACGAGGAAGAAGAAGTGCTTACGGATGCTGCTGGACAGCGGAGGTATGCCGCGATGCTCTAGTTTTTTTAAGTTGATGCAGTGGCCGGAGTTGAGGAAGTTGACGAGGTCGACGGCGGCGGAGCTCGAGCGCGTGCGTGGCGTTGCGGAGAAGAGGATGAAGGCGAGGAGGCAAGGGGGAAATGAATAGGACCCCTGTCCCTATTTATGAGGAGATGGATAACAAGCATGCACGGGAATCGAGGAGGCCAAAAAGTGATTATGTGGTTGCACGGGCGCCTCGAATTTCAGAAAGTCCATTAAAGACAAAGATCTGTTGAGATGTTCTGAGCTTTGTGCGAAGTTAATGCAAGATGATGTCATGGCGGGTTAACATGATTATGTGAGCTGATGTCATGGCGGGTTATAGCAAGTTCATAAAAACTGACGATGCAAGATTCTGCTAAGTCAAGTATTGAAGATTGATGTTAACAAGTTCAAATCAACCTGGGGCCTAATGTTGGGGATATAACAATTGGGTATGACCCGCCCAGGAGGGACCGGGTCATGCCACTGGCGGCTTAAGAAGAGAAGGCCCAAGAGGATGATGAGGATGGCGGTCCATAGAGGAATCTTATTGAAAGCCCAAGACCCGGAGGTAACTTGAGGCCCATGGGTATGAACCGCCATATATGTAACTTGTATTGTAAGGAAAGCTTAGTTAGTCACCGAGCCGGACACGTTGTGTATGAGCCGACTGGGACTCTGTAAGCCGCCGGGCATCAACCTGTGTATATAAAGGGGTGACCCGGTGGCGGGTTAAGGCAAGAAACAAGAGATCAAGAACTAGGTCAAGCATATTCGCCCCCTGGTAATCGAAACCCAAGCAATACAACCCCAAACTGGAGTAAGCCTTTACCTCGTTGCGAGGGGACGAACCAGTATAAACTCTCCGTATCCTTTGTCCCGATTAGCCCCTTCAAGATAACCTAGTTGCGATGGCTCCACATCTAAGTCCTTTCGCTAGGGCATCTGTCGTGTTAAGTCCATGACATTATCAGAGGGTGAGTGTTCACTACTAGATTGAGTTTCAGCATTAGAGATAGAGACTTCATTATCATTATCAGGAGGTTTTTCTACTTCAGGTTCACTAGAGGCATGCAAAGTCCTATCATTTTTCTTCTTCTTTTTCTTTTTAGAAGGACTAGGTGCATCAGTGTTAACTCTTTGTGAGTCTTGTTCAATTATTTTTGGGTGTCCCCCGGGATAAAGTGGTTCCTGAGTCATTTTACATCCTCTAGTTGCTACTCTAACAGCAAAGTCATTTATATTATTATTCATTTCATCAAGCAACTCTATTTGAGATTTAGCAACTTGTTCTAATTG
The DNA here is from genome assembly GCA_021605145.1 of Aegilops bicornis. NCBI lineage: Eukaryota > Viridiplantae > Streptophyta > Magnoliopsida > Poales > Poaceae > Aegilops > Aegilops bicornis. The sequence goes on along the minus strand of CM038675.1, from coordinate 199,143,111 downwards.
AGTTTGACCCATAGAGCATGCTTTCTTACACCTCTAATATCATTTGAGATTCTAAATAACAAGTCACTTAAGAGAGCAATCATATCGGAATTGTATTTCAATTGTTTCATAACATTTGCATTGAAGTGATCTTGTTTCCTAATGTAATTTTTAATCTCAGAAAGGCATTGACTAGGATGCATATTTTGAGGATTGTCATTGTCATTGAATTTCGTTAAAGAGTTTACCTCTACCACCTTAGGTGGTGGTGGTGTATCAAGCCCATGTATTTCTTCAATAGGAGGTAAATTTTTGACATCCTTAGCTTGAATACCTTTTTCCTTCATAGATTTCTTTGCCTCTTGCATATCTTCAGGACTGAGATATAAGATACCCCTCTTCTTCGTAGTAGGTTTGAATGGTGGTTCGAGAAGAGTCCAATCATCATAATTTTTTAATATATTATTCAATAATTCTTCAGCTTGACCAACAGTTCGTTCCCTGAAAATACAACCAGCACAACTATCTAGGAAATCCCTAGAAGCATCGGTTAGTCCACTATAGAAGATATCAAGTATTTCATTTTTCTCAAGAGGATGATCAGGCAAAGCATTAAGCAATTGGAGAAGCCTCCCCCAAGCTTGTGGGAGACTCTCTTCTTCAATTTGCACAAAGTTAAATATTTCCTACAAGGCAGCTTGTTTCTTATGAGCAGGGAAATACTTTTAAGAGAAGTAACTAATCATATCCTGGGGACTATGCACACAACCAGGAGCAAGAGTGTTATACCAAGTCTTAATTAGCATCACCCTTTAATGAGAACGGAAATAATTTGCGGATATAGTAATAGTGAATCTTCTCATAATGAGCAAAAAGGGTGGTATGTCATTCAACTTAGTAAGATGTGCTACAACAGTTTCAAATTCATAACCATGGAAAGGATTAGATTCAACCAAAGTAATTAATTATGGGTCAACAAAGAATTCATAATCCTTATCATCAACAAATATAGGTGAGGTTGCAAACTGAGGATCACATTTCATTTTAGCATCCAAAGTCTTTTCTTTATACTTGCATAATAATTTTTCCAGATCATCTATATCCTTACAAGCAAGAATGTCTCTAGTTGTCTCCTCATCCATAACATAACCTTCTGGTACCTTTGGCAATTCATATCTAGGAGAACTAGGTCTAATATGTGTTTCAAGATTTTCATTTTCAAGCTCTTCATCAGTTTCAACAATTTCATCAATTTCAGCATTCTCAAAAGCTTTAGTTATACCAAGTTATTCATCAGGAAATTCACCTAGTGGCACATTATCTGAAAGGATCGATATGGTTGACTAGAGGGGGGGTGAATAGGCAACTAACATTTTTAAGCTTTTCTTAGCCAATTTAAACTTTGCAATAATAAAGGTTGTCTAGATGTGCAACTAGGTGAACAACCTATATGATGCGACAACACTAGCACACGAGCAAGCAAGGATAATAACACGAATAAGCTAGCACAAGTAAAGGAATGAGATAACCAAGAGTGGAGCCGGTGGAGACGAGGATGTGTTCCCAAGTTCCTTCCTTTTGAAGGGAAGTACGTCTCATAGAGCGGTGTGGAGGCACAATGCTCCCCAAGAAGCCACTAGGGCCATCAGATTCTCCTCACGCCCTCACACAATGCGAGATGCCGTGATTCCACTATTGGTGCCCTTGAAGGCGGCGACCAACCTTTACAAGCAAGGTTGGGGCAAACTCCACAACAACCGGAGGCTCCCAACAACAACAACAACCCCACGAAGCTTCACCACAATGGAGTATGGCTTCGAGGTGACCTCAACCGTCTAGGGTGCTCAACACCCAAGAGTAACAAGATCCGCAAGGGATAAGTGGGGGGAATCAAATTTCTCTTGGTGGAAGTGTAGATCTGGGCCTCTTCAACCAATCCCGAGCAAATCAACAAGTTTGATTGGCTAGGGAGGGAGATCGGGCGAAAATGGAGCTTTGAGCAACAATGGAGCTTAGGGGAAAAGAGGTAGGTCAACAAGGAGGAAGATGACCCCTTTATATAGTGGGGAACACATCCAACCGTTACTCCCACTCAACAGCCTCAAGACAGAGCGGTACTACCGCTATGGAAGGGCGGTATTACCGAGGGCGGTATTTACCGCTTCCCTACCTAGCGGTACTACTGCTACCACCACAGAGCGGTACTATCAAGGAGCAGAGCGGCATTACCGCTTAAGAGCGGTACTACCGCCCAATCGCCGCAACTAGTGCCGCAAAACCCGACACGAGAAAACACCGCCTCAATCGAGGCGGTAGTAGGCGCGGTACCATCGAGGTAGTACAATAGCTCATGAAGCGGTACTACCGGGAGCGGCATTACCACTCGGTGAGCGGTACTACCGCTAGGGCTTCAAGCGGTACTATCAGTAGGTAGCGGTACTACCGCACAGGCTAAACTTGAAAGAGAGAGAGGGCAGCTCCAAAGATGCGAAAGGAAGACAACGGGTGTGAAAAGGATGTGTACGTGTTGATTCCACCTAGCCTTACCAAAGCGGATCCCTCTTAATAGTACGGAGACTCCTCTGAAACTAGTCCACCAACAACGAACCGCAGAAGCTACACCGCCTTGAATGCAACACCGAGGGAGGTAATCGCCTCGTGCCAATGGATGATCTTCCGAAAGAACTTAACGCACACGATTAGTCCGCAAAGCATTGTCATCAATCACCAAAACCACTAGGAATAAATATGCCCTTACAATCTCCCCCTTTTTGGTGGATTGATGACAATACGGGATTTGCATAAACACGATATATCTCGAAAGCATACAAACCCGACGGTCCTAATATGTAGTTGGGCTCCCCCTTGATGTGTGCTATTTAGATAGGTGCTTTGGACTGTACAGCACACATACGCGGATCAAAGCTCCCTCTACATTTTAGAGACCAAGAAACTAAGCATGGTGTATGAGAACAGCATAGATAGACATAGATAAAGCATGCAACTCATGAGCTAGATAGACATAGATAAAGATATCTTTGAAGGGGTAGGGTAGCATATGTCTCACACCATATGACTCGAACATACGAACTTAGGTCTCACGATCACGGACAAACCAACTAAAGCAAACCAACTGAAACACGAAAGACAAGACACACGAAACAAGACACAAGACACAACTCGCAAATCCCTAAGCTCTCTCCCCCTTTGGCATCAAAACACCAAAAAGAGAGGGAACGCTGCTACGGCCCCAGGTGAGAGCAATTAAGGAACACGCGCATCAGAGCCCAGCAGAATCATCGGCACCACCGTCGTCAGTCTGGAAGTGCTCGGTCTCGGAATCGGTCCATGGGCGGTCTTGAATCCACTCCTCCTCCTCGCCACCTGGTCCTCGATCCACTCGACGGTAGCGCCTAACCCGACGCATGAGCTCCTTGTGACGACCTCGGGCCTTCTTCTCGCCACGTGAGCCATGTAATCGACCGTGAGACTCCATGCGTAAGAGCTTCTTTACCTTGGCCTTGAGCTTCGGGCCCAAGATGGCTCATCCCAGAGGGCATGTAGTCATCATCCTCATCCTCAGCCTCACCTCCTCTTGATCTCCATAGCAGCAGCAGATGACGGAACACCAATCGTAGGGGCTTGAGTGCCCCAGTTATCCTTCTTCCTCGGGACGCTTGATATCGTGAGAGACCAAATCTCCAACCTCCGGCGCCTCCTTGGGATAGACATGATCCTGTGCCTTCTCAATGAGCAGCATAATGAACGGACCATAAATCGGGCATTTGCGCTCGGAGATGGCGTAAACCAGCTCGAGACCACATAACATGAGAGATATCCAAGGTCTCCGGTGCTCTGCGCCTTCTCTCGACGTAAGATAAGCATGTCCACAAGATAAGAGTGAACCTGGTCCAGATTCGATGCGAGGGAAAAGAGTCTCTCTGAAGATCACGGTGAAGGATGTCCAGATAGGGCAGATAGCTCATAGGTCTCCTTGTGTGTCTCGGGGTTGATTTTCAGGGTGCGGAGGGCCACAGAGCTTGCTTGTGAGTGGCGATGGCTCAAGGTGGGGGGAGAAAGCCGACAGGAGACTCAAGTCCAAGGTCTTCCACCCCAATCAACTGCATGAAGGCTTTCCACTTGACTGACAGCAACTTGCCATTGGTCATCCAGGTCAGAGTCCTGTCCTCATCAGTCCCAAGGTGAACCGTGGCATAGAACTGGGCCACAGCATCAGCATTGAAGTCCTTGTTGAATTGCATGATCCGGAGAATGTTCAGATGAGTGCACATCTCAAGAGCTTCACCAAAGTAGTCAGGATCACTCTTCATATGCTCAATGTCGATGGAGTGCACTTTGACATAGAGATTCTTCTTGGCCTTGAGAACATCAAAATAGATGGCAAATTGGAACTTGTTCCGAGCAGACGGTTGACCAAAGTGGGATCTTGGGCAACCTCATACGGTTCTTGACGGCGCCTTGCCCGTAACTCCTTGGGGTGCATTTCGGCAGAGTTTTCCCGGCTTTGGCCTGACCGCAGTCTTCTTCTGCAGCTTGGGAGGAGGTGGAGCACTAGAAGATCCTCCGGCAGACTTCGGTGGTGCGGTAGCGCTTGGACGTATACGACCGGGGTTGACACGACGAGCTTGAGGCTCAGGAATCTCATCACCTGGAACCACACACACAAAAACACGCAAACAACCAGATGAAACGAGGATAAGCCACAAGAACGAACAAGGAGGATCACAAGAAGTAGGTAGAGGGCGGTAGTACCGCGATCCTGAAGCGGTAGGACCGCTCAAAGCGGTAGTACCGCTCCGGAGAGCGGAAGTACCGTCCCAAGCGGTACTGGCTCGAGAGCGGTAGTACCGCTCAAGCGGTAGTACTGTTCATGAGCGGTAGTACTTCGAGGCGGGAAACAGCCGTTTCCTACTACCGTGGTCGATCCGTACTTCATCCTTCCAAATTCAAAAGTACTCCAACTAAACAATAATCCAAACAGCCTAGAAGCCTTCTTCATCCTACTCAAGCCTAGATTTAGCCAAAAAAATCTAAGGATGCAACCGCTAATGCCCCTAAGAAGCTAGATTGAAAACCTAGATAAAAAGAGCAAGGGAACGGGGGCAATCTGGCATCCATGGCAAGAGGACGAGGTGGGGATCGTCTCCACGAAGGGAATGAAGAGGAACGGCCCGAGAGGAGATCCGCCGGAGCCCTCTCCATGGCGCCGGCTTTGGAGAGACAGCGAAGGGGTGAGCGAATGGGTATGGGGAGAAGAAACTCCCCCGCCTCAAATAACCCCCCCACGCCTCCCGGTAGTACTGCTACTGGAGGGCGGTAGTACCGCTTGAGCGGTAGTACAGCTACCAGCCGGTAGTACTGGCTTACCAAGATGTGATAGTACCGCCAAAGAACTGTGAGGAGAGGCCTCCTAGGCAAACAAAAATGAAGAAAAATACACCAAACGGAACAGAAAGTCGATGACAAAATAGAGACCGTCAAAACAAAACACACGAAAACATGAACCGAACCCACTCCTTCAAAGCAAACAACACGTAAAAAGGGACCAAGCTCAGGCCTCTCTCGAGAGAGGCGGTGGCGAAGCCACCTATGTTTGAGTCAATTGGTATGGCACCGCGAAGAATTATCCTTGGGTCCATGACCAAAACTCCTCTTTGAAGCACAGGCGCCATCAACAACGGCTAAAGTGAAAGAGTTGATCGTTTTATGCATAAAGGGGGGAGGGAGAGTTCATTAATAGAACAACACTCCCCCTATGTCCATGCCTACACCTAAACTAGACATAACATTGAGTGTGGTGGGAGTTGCACGGTTTCAAGTCACATTGCTCAAATCAATGATATTTAGCTCATGCCTTAACTTCATGAAATCTTGCTTCATCCAGGCTTCGTGAAGATATCCGCAAGGTTATCATGAGTGTTGACATACTTGAGCCTCGATCTCCCTCGCCTAATGTGATCCCTGATGAAGTGATACCGAATCTCAATGTGCTTCGTCTTGAAGTGTTGCACCGGGTTGAGAGAAATCTTGATGGCACTTTCATTATCACACCAAAGAGGCACTTTGTCACAATTGACACCGTACTCCTTTAAAGTTTGCCTCATCCATAGAAGTTGAGCACAACAACTACCCGCCGCCACATACTCCACCTCGGTGGACGAGAGAGACACACAACTTTGCTTTTTGGAAGACCAACTTACCAAAGAGCAACCAAGAAATTGGCACCCTCCTAAGTGGACTTCCTATCCACTTTGTCTCCGCCTAATCGAATCCGTGAATCCTTCAAGCTTGAAGTTTGCTCCTCTTGGGTACCATAAGCCAAAGTTTGGGGTATGAGCCAAATATCGAAGATTCGCTTGACTGCCACATAGTGACTTTCCTTTGGTGCGGCTTGAAACCGTGCACACATACCCACACTCAACATGATATCCGGTCTAGATGCACAAAGGTAAAGCAGAGATCCAATCATGGAGCGATATACCTTTTGATCCACCGCTTTACCATTGGGATCAATGTCAAGTTGGCACTTAGTAGGCATTGGTGTAGTAGCTGGCTTGACATCACTTAGCTTGAATCTTTTGAGCATGTCTTGAGTGTATTTGGCTTGGTTGATGAAGGTTCCTTCTCTTCTTTGTTTGATGTCAAAACCAAGGAAGAACTTTAACTCTCCCATCGAAGACATCTTGAACTTGGAGGTCATGAGAGCGGCAAATTCCTCATTGAAAGCTTTGTTAGGAGAACCAAAGATAATATCATCAACATATAGTTGGCATACAAACAACTCCCCATTGACCTTCTTAGTAAAAAGAGTGGGATCGATTTGCCCCACTTCAAAGCCACGATCTTGTAGCAACTCGGTAAGGTGGTCATACCACGCACGTGGGGCTTGTTTAAGGCCATAGAGTGCCTTATCGAGTTGATACACATGATCCGGAAAGTAGGGGTCCTCGAACCGGGGGGGTTGCTTGACATAGACCAACTCATTAATGGGACCATTAAGAAAAGCACTTTTCACATCCATTTGTTGCAACTTAAAGTTGTGATGGGAAGCATAAGCAATCAACAAACGAATGGATTCAAGACGAGCAACGGGAGCAAAGGTTTCACCGTAGTCGATACCCTCGACTTGGGAGTAGCCTTGTGCTACCAATCTTGCCTTGTTGCGAATGATGTTCCCATGAGCATCTTGCTTGTTCTTGAAAATCCACTTGGTCCCAATGACGTTGTGGTTCTCCGATGGCCTTGGCACCAATCTCCACACCTTGTTGTACTCAAAGTTGTTGAGTTCTTCATGCATAGCATTGAGCCAATCCGAGTCTTCAAGCGCCTCATAGACCTTTTGTGGTTCAACACAAGAGACAAACGCGTGATGTTCACAATAGTTTGCCAATTGTCTCTGAAAGTGCTTACCCCTTTTCTTAGGCTTCCAACCACATTCTCCAAGAGATGGCCTTTGGTTGTGAGTTTGGAAGCAATCTTGGCGGCACGACGCTCTAATTCCTCCTCGGAGGTGAGATGAGGAGGGGTCACTTGATCATCTTGAGCGCCGTCATGAGCATGAACTTCATCTTGAGCATGCTCGGGGGAGAGAACTTGACCTTGGGCATCATTTGAGGTGATATCATCGTCTTGAGCACGATCTTGCCCTTGGTCTTGTTCTTGAGGTTGAGGGCCTTCACTTTTTCTTCTAAGCGTGTGGGCCTTGGGTTGGTGATGGCTCCACTTGAGTGGAGCATTGTCCTTCTCCTTCGCCACAAGGGGTTCCTCAATGGGTAGGATGTAGCCAACTCCCATTCTTCGTCTGGCTTGAGGAGGAATTTCATCACCTACATCACAAGTGCCACTTTGCTCCACTTGGGAGCCGTTATTCTCATCAAACTCCACGTTACATCGCTCCTCAATACGTCCCGTGGATTTATTGAGGACACGGTAAGCATGAGAGTTTGTAGCATAACCAACAAATATGGCCTCATGAGCTCTAGCTTCAAATTTAGACAAACGAACACCTTTCTTGAGAATGAAACACTTACACCCGAACACCGGAAGTACTTAAGGTTGGGCTTGTTGCGGTGAGTATCTCATAAGGAGTCTTGTTCAAGCCTTTGCGGAGATAGAGCCGATTGGATGCATGACAAGCGGTGTTGATGGCTTCGCCCAAAAGTTGTATGGAGACTTGAACTCCGCCATCATGGTTCTCGCCGCATCCATCAACGTCCGGTTCTTTCTCTCCGCCACACCATTTTGTTGAGGGGTATATGGTGCAGAATATTGATGCTTGATTCCCTCATCACTAAGAAACTCATCCAAGGTGTAATTCTTGAACTCGGTGCCGTTGTCACTTCTTATAGTCAAGATATTTGCATTGTGTTGATGTTGAGCTTCATTTGCAAAGTCGATGACGGTTTGTTGGGTCTCACTCTTCCTCTTGAAGAAATATACCCAAGTGTATCTTGAATAGTCATCCACAATCACCAAGCAATACTTTCTTCCTCCAAGACTATCAAATGATGGTGGCCCAAATAGATCCATGTGAAGGAGCTCCAAGGGTCTCTTTGAGTATATGATAGTTGTGGGAGGGTGAGCCTTCTCAAGAATCTTACCTGCGATACAAGCACCTTGCAAGCACGGTCTTTGGCAAAACTAACATTTGTTAGTCCACGAACATGGTCCCCCTTGAGAAGACTTTGCAAAGATCTCATATTGACATGGGCTAAACGGCGATGCCAAAGCCATCCCACGTCAACTTTAGCCATTAGGCATGTCGCGGTCTTAGTGGGTCGCTCCGAAAAGTTAATCACATAGAGACCGTTTTCGACATGCCCAACAAAGGCTACTTTAAGAGTCTTGCTCCACAAGAGGGCCACGGAATCAATGTCAAAGAAAGTAGCAAAACCCATGACTGCAAGTTGACGAGCGGAAAGCAAATTGTATGCAAGGGACTCAACAAGCATGACTTTCTCGATCGTAAGATCATGAGAAATGACAACCTTGCCGAGACCCAATACCTTAGAATGTGATGCATCACCCCACTCGACATCGGTGGGCATAGATGGAATCTCTTGCACGTCCACCACCATGTCCTTGCTCCGGTCATATGATTCGTTGCTCCACTATCAAGCAACCATGATCCCCCAGGAAGCAAACCCTACAAGAGATCAATGCTTGGTTTTAGGTACCCATTGGGTAATGGGTCCTTTGATGTTAGTAACGAGGGTCTTAGGAACCCAAATAGACCATTCAATGTACTCATAAGAAGAACCAACAAATTTAGCATAAACATGCCCATCACTAGCGGCACAACACATAAAAGGGGTTAAAGTCGCCGGCTATGTTCATGGGGATGACGTTGTCCTTCTTGGCGTTGTCACCCTTTGCACGGTTCTTCTTCTTCTTGGAAGCACCCTCTCCCTCCTTCACAAAAGTTTGCTTGAGAGGGGGAGGTTTCTTGGTCTTGTCATTCTTCTTCTTGCTCTTGGGCTTGGCGCGAACCCAATCCCTCCTTGGCCACAACTTCCTTTTGATTACTCAAAAGATCGTTAAGGTTCTTCTCACCTTGAATGCATGAGACAAGGCCCTTCTCAAGTTGCTCCTTCAACTTAGCATTCTCCTCAACAAGATGCACATGCTCACAACAAGGGTTAGTAGCATTTGCATTATCAATCAATATCATATGAGGAAAGGTGGCTTTCTCCTTGGTTAGCTTCACTTGGAGTTGATCATGAGACTCTTTGAGACTAGCATGAGCACCCTTCAAGACTTTGTGAGCCTTGTCGAGAGTGTCAAAGTCCTCGTTGAGTCTAGCAAGATCAACTCCGAGCTTTGCCTTCTCGGAACTAAGCACACGAGACACAACAAGAGTATGATCAAGGTCTTTCTTTAATTTAGCGTGATCATCGGTGTGTGACTCCTCAAGAGCCAAACGAAGGCCACGCTCTTCCTCAAGAGCATTGGAAAGATCCGAAATCTCATCGGCATAGTCACGACTATGCCCTTCCATCTTAGAGATGGTTTCTTCATGAGTCTCGATCATGACATTGGCTTCACCAAGTTGTTCCAAGAGAGCAACGAAGTGCATCTTGGATTTGCCCTTGAGTTTACTCATAAATATCTCAAATTCATTTTCCTCTACATTAGTCCCCTCATGTTCATCAATGCAATCCGTTAAAGAGGAATGATGGATGATGGTAGTTTTGATGTTAGGGGTTACCTTGTTGGTGGCTTTAGCCATGAGGCACTTGGCGGTGATGTTTTCATTAGGTGAACCAAGAGAGACACCGAGGAGTCATTGCAATGGCCACGGAGGCCATGGCAACCGTTCACCATCCTCATCATCATCATCATCATCCTCATTGTACTCTTCTTGAACCACCAAGGCTTTGTGAGGAGTCTTCTTTGGAAAGTTGCTCTTGTTGGGGAAAGACTTGACCTTGTCCTTACGGATGAGCTTGCCACCATTGTCTTCCCTCTTCTCATATGGGCATTCCGCAACAAAGTGACTCACATTGCCACAATTGAAACACGTCCTCACACGTTGCTTGCCCTTAGAGCCACTTGAATTGCTCTTGTTGAAGTTGGGTCTTGAGTTCTTCTTGCTCCAAAATTGTCTTGAAGCAAGGGCCATGTGTTCATGATAATCATACTTAGTATCTTCTAGGTTGCTCTCTTCTTCTTCCTCCTCTCCATCTTCTTCGACACAAATCTTGGCCTTCAAAGGCGAGGTTGGGCTTCTTTGCTCTTTGAGAGCGAAGCACCGCATTGTCGGCGGTCTTGTCCAATATGCTCATAGCCACAAACTCGTCCAACACATCACTTGAGGACAAGGTGTGGAAGTCCAGTCGTTGACGGATGACGGAGGACATGGCTTTGTGGTATGGCATCATTGCCTTGAGAAATTTGCGCTTGATCCAGCTTGTCATCGGTGTCCTTACTTCCATGATCCCGGAGGAGATGGCAAGCTTGGTTACTCTCCGATAGAGCTCACGAGGTTCTTCTTCTTCCTTCATTGCAAACTCATCGGCTTCGTCTTGGACCACTTCATAATTGAACGTTGAATGCTTGCGCTTCCTCGATACATGGAAACCACCTTGAGCCAAGCATCTTTGGCACGGATGTAAGGCGGAGATGAGGGAGGTCTTCGAAGGATTGCTTCTTGGATGATGAAGAGAGCATTCTCATTGAATTGATGGTCCACGACCTCTCTTGGAGAAAAGTTGCTCGGATCATGCGGATAGAAACCTTCTTCAATGATTCTCCAAAGGTTAGTGTTCACATGATTTAAATGACGCTTAAAACGATAAACCCAAGAATCAAAATCCTCCTTTTATCAACCTTAGGTGGTGGACCGGCATGATTCAAATGAGTGGAAGGAATCGCCCACCATAAACGGGAGGTTGCACATGGGCAAAGATGCCGTGCCATTCTTACCACTAGACGAGGGGCTTTCTCACTCGTAGCTTCCCCTTATCGGAGTTAGCATCCGCCTCCCGTGTTGGCGGGATCACCCACTTTCACTAAAAGCGGTGGAAATTTTAAGCCCTTCTAGGAAATCCTTAAACATGTCCTTGACCTCGTTCGTCATGGAGGTTTTCAATGTGTCCAAAGCCACATTGAATTCCTCACGAGATCGAGGTACTCCCATCTCCATAGATGATGTCGGATTCAAGACCGAGTGCTCCCCACATCATCTACGACGTCAACCATACTCTTGGACGGTAAAGTCCTTAAAAAGAGACGCAGGCTCATACCAATTGAAAGGATCGATATGGTTGACTAGAGGGGGGTGAATAGGCAACTAACAATTTTTAAGCTTGTCTTAGCCAATTTAAACTTTGCAATAATAAAGGTTGTCTAGATGTGCAACTAGGTGAACAACCTATATGATGCGACAACACTAGCACCACGAGCAAGCAAGGATAATAACACGAATAAGCTAGCACAAGTAAAGGAATGAGATAACCAAGAGTGGAGCCGGTGGAGACGAGGATGTGTTCCTCAAGTTCCTTCCTTTTGAAGGAAATGCGTCTCCGTTAGAGCGGTGTGGAGGCACAATGCTCCCCAGAAGCCACTAGGGCCACCGTATTCTCCTCACGCCCTCACACAATGCGAGATGCCGTGATTCCACTATTGGTGCCCTTGAAGGCGGCGACCGAACCTTTACAAGCAAGGTTGGGGCAAACTCCACAACAACCGGAGGCTCCCAACAACAACAACAACCCCACGAAGCTTCACCACAATGGAGTATGGCTTCAAGGTGACCTCAACCGCCTAGGGTGCTCAACACCCAAGAGTAACAAGATCCGCAAGGGATAAGTGGGGGAATCAAATTTCTCTTGGTGGAAGTGTAGATCTGGGCCTTCTCAACTAATCCCGAGCAAATCAACAAGTTTGATTGGCTAGGGAGGAGATCGAGAAAATGGAGCTTTGAGCAACAATGGAGCTTAGGGAAAAGAGGTAGGTCAACAAGGAGGAAGATGACCCCTTTATATAGTGGGGAACACATCCAACCGTTACCCCACTCAACAGCTCAAGACAGAGCGGTACTATCATTATGGAAGGGCGGTACTATCACGAGGGCGGTACTACCGCTCCTACCTAGCAGCGGTACTACAAGGCCACCACAGAAGCGGCATTACTGCTGGAGCAGAGCGGTACTACCGCTTAAGAGCGGTACTACCGCCCAATCGCCGAACTAGTGCCGCAAAACCCGACACGAGAAAACACCGCCTCGAATCGAGGCGGTAGTAGGCGCATCATCGAGGTAGTACAATGAGCCATGAAGCGGTACTATCAGCCATCGAGCGGTACTACCGCTGAGCGGGCATTTACCGGTGAGCGGTACTACCGCTTAGGGCTTCGCGGTACTATCATTGAGGTAGCGGTACTACCGCACAGGCTAAACTTGAAAGAGAGAGAGGGCAGCTCCAAAGATGCGAAAGGAAGACAACGGGTGTGAAAAGGATGTGTACGTGTTGATTCCACCCTAGCCTTACCAAAGCGGATCCCTCTTAATAGTACGGAGACTCCTCTGAAACTAGTCCACCAACAACGAACCGCAGAAGCTACACCGTCTTGAATGCAACACCGAGGGGAGGTAATCGTCTCGTGCCAATGGATGATCTTCTGAAAGAACTTAACGCACACGATTAGTCCGCAAAAGCATTGTCATCAATCACCAAAACTACTAGGGAATAAATATGCCCTTACATTATCATCAAGCAAGGTACTAGCATCATCATAAATATCATTCATAGCAGAAGTAGCATTAATAACTTGCGACATATCAAGATTAATAGCATGTGGGGGTGTTGCAAGTTTACTTATAACAGAAGGTGAATCAAGTGCAGAGCTAGATGGCAAGTCCTTACCTCTCCTCGTCTTGGAGGGAAAAATATTAGTCTTAGCGTCCTTCAGATTCTTCATAGGGATAATTTGATAATAATCCCAAGTGACTCAAGAAATATAGTTATGCTCCCTGGCAACGGCGCCAGAAAAAGGTCTTGATAACCCACAAGTATAGGGGATCGCAACCGTTTTCAAGGGTAGAGTATTGAACCCAAATTCATTGATTCAACAAAAGGGGAGTGATGTCTACTATGCAACCTTCTTCTTGTAGACTCGTGTTGGGCCTCCAAGCGCAGAGTTTTGTAGGATAGTAGCAAATTTCCCTCAAGTGGATGACCTAAGGTTTTATCCGTGGGACATAGGATGAAGATGGTCTCTCTCAAACAACCCTGCAACCAAATAACAAAGAGTCTCTTGTGTCCCCAACACACCCAATACAATGGTATATTGTATAGGTGCACTAGTTCGGCGAAGAGATGGTGATACAAGTGTAATATGGATGGTAGATATAGGTTTTTGTAATTTGAAAATATAAAAACAGCAAGGTAACCAGTAACAAAAGTGAGCAAAAACTGTATTGCAATGCTTGAGGTTCTTTATGTTGGATTGAATATTATGAATCTGAAGTTGTTTGATGCATATCGTATAATTGACCCACGGGTACTTGTGGTGACATTGGAGTATCTAGGTGACATTAGGGTTGATTGATGTGTGTCATATGGTGTCATTTTACTATGAACTCTAGGGCTCTTTGTGACACTTATAGGAATAGCTCAATGGATTGATCAGAAAGAATAACTTTGAGGTGGTTTCGTACCCTACAAGCAATTTCATCTTATGTTCCCCGTGATAGGAACTTTGGAGACTTTTGTCGCATGTTGAGTGATTGCCATATGATCTAATTATGTTATCATTGTCAAGAGAACTTGTGCTAGTGAAAGTATGAACCCTAGGCCTTGTTTTCAAGCATTGCAATACCGTTTTCGCACACTTTTACCACTTTCTACCTTGTTGTTTTATATTTTCAGATTACAAAAACCTATATCTACCATCCATATTGCACTTGTATCACCATCTCTTCGCCGAACTAGTGCACCTATACAATTTAGCATTGTATTGGGTGTGTTGGGGACACAAGAGACTCTTTGTTATTTGGTCGTAGGGTTATTTGAGAGAGACCATCTTCATCCTGCGCCTCCCACAGATTGATAAACCTTAGGTCATCCACTTGAGGGAAATTTGCTACTGTCCTACAAAACTCTGAACTTGGAGGCCCAACAACGTCTACAAGGATAAAGTTGCATAGTAGACATCAAGATCTTTTCTGGCGCCGTTGCCGGGGAGGTTATTGCTTGAAGGTATATCTTTAGATCTTGCAATCGAATCTTTTAGTTTCTTGTTTTATCACTAGTTTAGTCTACAAAAAAATGGAATTGAGGTTGCCTCATATGATTCATCTTTTTAATGTCTTTCGTGAAAATGATGGAAAGGATAATTGTGCTCAAGTGTTAGAAGAAGAAGTTTATAAAATGTTTGGCACTAAATCTTTGAATGATAAGCATGATTGCAATGTTGTTAGTATGAATTCTTTGAATATCCATGATGCTAATGATATGCAAAACCACAAGCACAAGCTTGGGGATGCTATGTTTGATGAGAATGACATGTTTGAGAATTTATTTGCTACAATTAATGTTTTTCCCAAGCTTGGGGATGCTATGTTTAATGAAGATGAAATTTTTAGTCCCCCAAGTTTTGATGTGCAAATCTATTATGATGATAGCATGCCTCCTATTTATGATGATTGCAATATTTATGGAAGTGGGTTCAGAAGAGTGTCAACTTTAGATAATAATTATCCCACTATTTTGGAGGGTGTTAAATCTTATTATAATGGTAAAAGTGGATTTGAAGAGGTTATTACTTTATTTAGTAATGATGCCACTATCTTGGACGAGTTTTCAATTGATTATGATGAGAACAAAGTTGCTACTTATGATGATTATTGTGATGACACTTATGTTATAAAAAAGAGTGATGATTATATTTATAAAGCTTGTCATAATTATGATTACCCTTTTTTGGAACATTATTCTTTTAATGTGGAAACAATTTATAGTATTCGATTTTCTTATGATACTCACACTATTCCGAATGAGAAGAGTTTTGCTTATGTGGAGAGTAGTAAAATTTCTATGCTTATGGATCATGAAAGTAATGCTTTATGTGATGGTTATATTGTTGAATTCATTCATGATGCTACTGAAAATTATTATGAGAGAGGAACACATGCTTCTACATATTGCAATAATATCAAGTTTCCGCTCTATGTGTTGAAAATCTTGAAGTTTTGCTTGTTTTACCTTCCTATGCTAGTTGATTCTTGTTCCCATAAGTTATTTGCTCACAAAATACCTATGCATAGGAAGTGGGTTAGACTTAAATGTGCTAGTCATATGCTTCGTGATGCTCTCCTTGCATTTCAATTCTTATCTTTTATGTGAGCATCATTGAAATCATCATGCTAGCTAAAAAGGCATTAAAGAAAAGCGATTGTTGGGAGACTACAGACTGTTCTATTTTTGACAGATTCTGTTTTCTTTGTGTTGTTTGCTTATTTTGCTGAATCTATGGGTAGTATTGGAGGGTATGAACCATGGAGAAGTTGGAATACAGCAGATATAACACGAATATAAATTTAGAATGAGTTCACAACAATACCTAAGTGGAGATTTGCTTTATTATACTAACGGAGCTTACGGGTTTTCTGTTGAGTTTTTTGTTGTGAAGTTTTCAAGTTTTGGGTAATGTTTTGATGGACTACAGAATAAGGAGTGGCAAGATCCTAAGCTTGGGGATGCACAAGGCACCCCAAGGTAATAGTCAAGGACAACCAAGAGCCTAAGCTTGGGGATGCCCCGGATGGCACCCCCTCTTTCGTCTTCGTTCGTCGGTAACCTTACTTGGAGCTATTCTTTTATTCACCACATGATAAGGGTTTTGCTTGGAGCGTCATTTTCTTTTATTAGTATTTGCTTGCTGTTATTTAGAGTAATGTTTTGCATCTTTATTTCAATAAAAATGTCAAGTATAGCCTTTACCATGCTTATTTTGCAAGTCTATGTGTAACTGTTTGAAAACAGAAAGTTTGCTCTTATGTTTTAAATATTCGTGAATAGTTAGAACATGATAAAATCTTGAAATTTTTACACAATGAGTAACAAAAAATTTCCTAGAGTGTGGTAAGTTTTCAGAATTTTTGGAGTTAGGGAAGTATGATTCCTCTTGCATTCTTTACACACAATTCTGTCTAGACATATTGCTGTTATGCTTGCATTGTTTGCATATGTTTGCTTGTTTAATGATTCTATTTGAGGATAGGAGTATTAAATATGCAGAGGCATTTAGTATGAAATGTCAAATTATAATTTTAGTGATTTTCTACAGTAGAGAATGATAAGGTTTTCCATTGGTTTATACTAACTTATCTCACGAGTCCTTGTTGAGTTTTGTGTGCATGAAGTTTTTAAGATTCCGGGAAACTATGATACGAGAGGAATTAAGGAGACACAAAAGCTCAAGATTGGGAATTCCCAAGGCATCCCTAATTCATATTTCAAGAAGCCTCAACCATCTAAGCTTGGGGATGCCCCGGTTGGCATCCCACCTTTCTTCATCAACAATTATCGGTTAGCCTCGGTTGAGCCTAAGTTTTTGCTTCTTTACATTGGTTGTGCTATACTTGGAATGTCACTTTATTTTGATTTGCTTGTTGTTTGAATAATATCCCAAGATCTGAAATTCTTAAATGTTAGAGAGTCTTCACATAGTACATAATTATTCGACTACTCATTGATCTTCACTTATATCTTTTGGAGTAGTTTGTCATTTGCTCTAGTGCTTCACTTATATCTTTTTAGAGCACGGCGATGGTTTTATTTTGAAGATATTGATGAACTCTCATGCTTCACTTGTATTATTTTGAGAGTATTTAAATAGCATGGTAATTTGCTTAGGTTATGAATTTAGACCTAATATGATGGGCATCCAAGAGGGATATAATAAAAACTTTCATATTAAGTGCATTGAATACTATGAGAAGTTTGATTCCTTATGATTGTTTTGAGATATAAAGATGGTGATATTAGAGTCATGCTAGTGAGTAATTTTGGATTGTAGAAATACTTGTGTTGAAGTTTGTGATTCCCGTAGCATGCATGTATGGCGAACCGTTATGTAACGAAGTTGGAGCATGATTTATTTATTGATTGTCTTCCTTATGAGTGGCGGTCGGGGACGAGTGATGGTCTTTTCCTACCAATATATCCCCCTAGGAGCATGCACTTAGTACTTTGTTTCAATGACTAATAGATTTTTGCAATAAGTATGTGAGTTCGTTATGACTAATGTTGAGTCCATGGATTATACGCACTCTCATCCTTCCACCATTGCTAGCCTCTCTAGTACCGTGCAACTTTCGTCGATACTGTACACCCACCTTATGCCTTCCTCAAAACAGCCACCATGCCTACCTATTATGGCATTTCCATAGCCATTCCAAGATATATTGCCATGAAACTTCCACCGTTCCGTTTATTATGACACACTTCATCATTGTCATATTGCTTTGCATGATCATGTAGTTGACATAGTATTTGTGGCAAAGCCACCGATCATAATTTTTATCATGTCACTCTTGAGTCATTGCACATCCCGGTACACCGCCAGAGGCATTCATATAGAGTCATATTTTTTTCTAAGTATCGAGTTGTATTCTTGAGTTGTAAGTAAATAAAAGTGTGATGATCTTCATTATTAGAGCCTTGCCCCATGTGAGGAAAAATAAAATAAAAAGGGCCAAAGAAGCCAACAAAAAAAGGGCCAAAGCAGCCAAACAAGAAAATGAGAGAAAAGAGAGAAGGGGCAATGTTACTATCCTTTTTCCACACTTGTGCTTCAAAGTAGCACCATGATCTTCATGATAGAGAGTCTCCTATGTTATCACTTTCATATACTAGTGGGAATTTCTTGTAACAGCCTGGATTTTGGCCCTTTTCTTTTTCTTTTGATTTATTTGGTTTTTGCTCTGTTTTTCTTTTTGAAGTGGTTCTGTGGCCTTGCCACCTGGGAAATCATCCTCATTCCCCCTCCCAAGTGGATCAGCATTCTCAAAACCTTGCCAAGATCATGCCACTTCACTCCTTGACCAAACCCTAAAATCTTTTATAGGGAATATTCCTTTTTCTAATAAAGGAATAACCCTATCTGCCCTAAGTTGTGAAGCACCCCATATTTCTGTCCATCCAAAAATTCCCAATTAATTCTCAAAATTCCTTTGGGTCATATGTTGATCAAATATGCCCAAACTTCCCTGTCCTAGCCCAAGAATAATTCCCCAATAATTATTCTTAATTTATGTCCTGAATGGCACTTTGTGAAGGAAGTGTCATTTATATTTTCCTAGTGGCTCCCAAGATTTTTGGGCATGCTTATATGTCCAAATAATTGCCTCATGCACAAGTTCAACTTTATTTGCCTAGCCAATCTTCCTCAGTAAATTTTCAGTTTCTGTCAGACAGAAGGCTTTGTGAAGAAGTACTAGCTAGGAGTATCCAAATGAGTTAAACTTTTGCACACTCCTTAATGTGCTCATATTAACCCCCTCCACCCATTTGCAGCCTCATACAATCATCTATGTGAGCACAGGAGCAAATATTTGATTCTGGCAATATTTTCAGGTTGTGAAGCAAGTGTATTTTATATTGCTTAAAAATCCTGATAAATTACTAGATCATTCTTCTACCCATAAAACATATATCCACCCAATTTGGCATCATTTCATGGATCCATTTGATCACCAAAATTATTTCAAGTTTCTGGACAGAAATGATGCTTGTGAAGCAAGTGCCATTTTGGCTTGTCCATTTGGCATGAGATTTTTACAGCATCTTTATTGTCCATATCATGAGGATTTGCCAAGTTGCATCCCATTCCATAACACCATGTGAGAGCGTCATTCAAATATTGATTCTGGACCAATTTTGGACAGCAACTATATTAGTTTGTGCTCCATTATGCTCCAAAACCTCCAGGATCATAATACTTCTGTAGTTAATCATCCCAGACAACACCATTTGACCCAATCAGTTCCCTGTTGATCAGCAGTGCTCTACCAAGTTTGATGCAGTAAACTTCAGAGCTTAGTTACCATTTAACCATAGCACCCCAGATCAAGAAATGGCATCATAAATGATCCACCCTGGAAGGACTAGCTCCCAGACATAGTTTCCCATCCTCTATAGCCCTCCCTGTGCCATGTCGTGTGGTGGCCACACAGCTGGCATGCACATTTACACGCTTTGTGCGTTGTGGCGTGTCCAGAGCACCGTTTGTGCTTTGGCATCGCTCCCTCTTGTCGTCTTAGAGCTCGTGAGCATGTCCAGTGGCTGCATCTCGTCGTTGCCGTTCCCCTGGACCCCTCTCCCCCTCCGTCAGCTTCTTCACCGACGTAAACCGCCGCATGCCCACGGACGTACAGTCGCATTTTGGCTCGGTTCGTCGCCATGGTCTTCCTCCCTGCGCTCCCTTGGTCGCCACTTCCCCGTGAGCTCTCCCTCTGGTACTCTCTCGTCGCCTAACTCCGAGCTCATGCGTGGGCACACGCGTCCGCGTCGCCGGACACGTATCCACGGCGACGCCAGCTCGGCCTCCTCGCCTCGCGCTTATTTAAGGTCTCCCCCGAGCCCTCCGAGCGCTCCAAGCTCTTCCTCACCCTCCCAGCAACCTCCTCGACCCATTTGTTCGACTCCAGAGCACCTCATCTCCTCGGTTGGCCACCATGGCCGCTGCGGCTACGCTCCCCGATTGGCTCAAGCCGGAGCTCCTTCCCTCATTCCTCCACCACCAGTAGCTTAACCAGACCCCGGCGAACCTCTCCCATCCCTCTTTTCCTCGCCGGAGCCGCTGTGGCCACGCGCCCAAGTTTCGGTCGCCGCCCTCGTTCTCGGTCGCTGCAAGCCGCCATCGTTCCGCTCCATCCTGGCGCTGCTGCGGGGTGCAGACGGGTGCGGCACGTCTCGCCGCACTCGCCAGTGCCCTCACTCCAGCGAGAGGTGGCCGGAGATGGCTGGGCCGGCGCCAGCCTCGCTGCTGCCTCCTCTGCTCTGCAGGCACGCGTCGGACGAGAGGAAGGAGAGGAGGTCGCTCCCTGCCAGCTGGCCGTGGACCCCTGCTACCTCTTGAGCACTACGTTGGATTTCCCCAAAGAGGAGAGGATGATGCAGCAAAGTAGCGTAAGTATTTCCCTCAGTTTTTGAGAACCAAGGTATCAATCCAGTAGGAGACCACGCACAAGTCCTTTGTACCTACACAAAACGATAGCTCCTTGCAACCAACGCGATTAGGGGTTGTCAATCCCTTCATGGTCACTTACGAGAGTGAGATCTGATAGAGATGATAAATAATATTTTTGGTATTTTTGGTATATAGATGCAAAGTGAAAAGTAAAAGGCAAAGTAAAAAACAAAGCAAGTAATAAAGTAATGGAGATTGATATGATGAGAATAGACCCGGGGGCCATAGGTTTCACTAGTGGCTTCTCTCAAGAGCATAGATATTCTACGGTGGGTGAACAAATTACTGTTGAGCAATTGATAGAATTGAGCATAGTTATGAGTATATCTAGGTATGATCATGTATATAGGCATCACGTCCAAGACAAGTAGACCGAAATGATTCTGCATCTACTACTATTACTCCACTCATCGACCGCTATCCAGCATGCATCTAGAGTATTAAGTTAAAAACAGAGTAATGCCTTAAGCAAGATGACATGATGTAGAGGGATAAATTCATGCAATATGATAAAAACCCCATCTTGTTATCCTGAATGGCAACAATACAATACGTGCCTTGCTGCCCTTCACATCCTTTGGAAAGGACACTGCAAGATTGAACCCAAAGCTAAGCACTTCTCCCATTGCAAGAACTACCAATCTAGTTGGCCAAACCAAACGGATAATTTGAAGAGACTTGAAAAGATAACTCAATCATACATAAAATAATTCAGAGAAGATTCAAATATTATTCATAGATAAGCTGGATCATAAACCCACAATTCATCGATCTCAACAAACACACCGCAAAAAGAAGATTACATCGAATAGATCTCCACGAGAGGGGAGAACATTGTATTGAGATCCAAAAAGAGAGAAGAAGCCATCTAGCTACTAGCTATGTACTCGAAGGTCTGAAGTAAACTACTCACACTTCATCGGAGGGGCTATGGTGTTGATGTAGAAGCCCTCCGTGGTGGATGCCCCCTCCGTGAGCTCCTAACAGGCCCCAAGATGGGATCTCGTGGATACGAAGGTTGCGGCGGTGGAATTAGGTTTTGTCTCATGTTACGATAAATGCAGAATGCGTGGGTATATATATATAGGAGGAAGGAGTACGTCGGTGGAGCAACAGGGGGCTACGAGGCGCGCCTAGGGGGCGCCCCCACCTCGTGACCGCCTCTTTTGTTCCTTGGAGCAGGTCCAAGTCTCACGGATCACGTTCGGTGAGAAAATCACGTTCGAAGGTTTCATTCCGTTTGGATTCCGTTTGATATTCTGCTTTCTTGAAACACCGAAATAGGCAAAAAATAGCAATTTGGGCCTCCGGTTAATAGGTTAGTCCCAAAAATAATATAAAAGTGGAAAATAAAGCCCAATATAGTCCAAAACAGTAGATAAAGTAGCATGGACCAATCAAAAATTATAGATACGTTGGAGACGTATCAACCCCGCGGTCCCACCTGGAAGTGGCTCAAGCCGCCGCCCCGCTCCTGCTGACTGGATTAAGTGGAGGCGTAAACCCGTGAGTGCGTTTTCGCTTTCAGAAAGCGTCTCTTCCTTCTCCTTCAGCCACACTACGCTTCCCTTATATGAAAGCATATTCTGTGTCTGTTTCAGCAAGGAATGCGTTTTCCCTGAAGCGAAGGCATATTCTTTAAAGTATGTTTTCTGTTTTTTCTGTCCAGGCCCAGTTTGTTAAGATTTTTCTTACATATAGGTCCCTGGCAGAAAAACAAGTGTATCTTTTCAACCGTAGCTCCAAATCAGGTGATTCCAAAGTCTACGTCTTCGTTTCGTCAAGCCCGTTTTGATGGAACCATTTTCACCATGTTTTGAAATTCTGAAAATGACCATTTTGCCCCTACCCTTATTCAGCCCCCTCCGAGAGAGTACATTTTCCGGCGATCCTTTCCACGAGTTTCTCGCACTTTCTCTCAGTGATTTCTTCCACCCCAGGCAAGCCACACCCTCCTTTTGTATCACTGTAATGCAGTGACATGGTTTAATCTATTTGAACTTGTTTAAAATATTGCTTTAGATACATGACTTTGTGCATGGCATTTTCTCGGAGTATTATTTTGATCTTGTTGTTGCCATACTATTGTTTGGATTACTAGGAGTTATGTTTGTAGTAGATGAGTATCATGTTGCCATTGGAGTATTAGTGGTTGATATTATGATTGTTTTCATGATGATATCTGTTATTATATTTTGGAGTACTACTTTGGATGTCATGCTGCCTTTGGATTATTAGTAGTTAGTATGATTATTTTCATGATGCTAGTCGATGTTCTGTTACTGTTGCTTGGAGTATTAGTTTCGGAGATGATGTTTACGTGTGGATCTTAGCTGGATAGCTTTGTTCTTGTTATTGGAGTAGTAGAGTTATTGTTTTCAGATTCATCATGATAGAAATGTTATGCTATCCTTGGAGTATTTTGATATGATGATATTATGCTCAGATTATTTGTTGGATATTGCTATGACTTGGATTATAGTTTGATAGTTGATATTGGAGTATCAGTTATCACAGTTATATTTTTGGGGATAAATTCCGTCATTAAGTTGGTCAGGTGCCACCGAACCGGGCTTTCTCCAGTGCAACCAAATTTGCCTTTATGGGAAGGCCCTAATGCGATGCTATTACTGTGTCTCCCGCTGATGCCTCCAACAGGGAAGGTTATGGGCGCGCACTACCCTGATCAGGTAGGCGGACATAAGCCTTGTGTGTCTGTAGTTGGATTTTGTGTGCTTTTGTCCCCGTTTGGGACCATTTTTGTTTGCCACGACGGTGGCCGTTGGTGCCTTTGGTAGGCACGGGGCCACCCAGGACTGAACCCAAAGGGGAAGTTGGTCGGAGTGGCCGGGAGAGTGCCATGGCAGTAGATCGGTTTTGTCGGAACGTCATTGGTCCACCTGAATGGGAGTGCGAGGCCATGGGTTCCGTGGTGTGGGTATAGTGCGCTACCTCTGCAGAGTGTGTGTTTAAGCTATCGATAGCCGCGTCCATACTAGGTCACATCGTTCGATCAACACTCACATGACGGAATGACTTATAGTTGATTTATATGATGTATGTGAGCAGTAACAGTTTGGCAGGATGTTGATGATGATGTTGAGATGATCTTGAGGAGGATCATTTAGTTTGTGATGTGGTCACGAGGTGACCGTGTGGATATGTTGATCACGAGGTGATCATGTGGATGTTTTGATCACGAGGTGTATCATATGGACCACGAGGTGGTTGAGATGGTATATTTGCTTGGCCGGTTAGCCAAGAATAAGATTGTTGCTGGGAATGTTGGTTTATCAGTATTGTAGTAGTTTCATATCATGCTTAGTAGTTGTTGTCGTATCATGGTAGATGTTAATTTAATTAACCTGCTTAATGCTATGTTGTTGTCTTGCCTTGATGCTTTTGGTTGTTGTGAGCTTGCAAGTACATTCAATGTACTGACCTGGCGTGTCATGCCAGATTGCAGGTGATGTCGTGATTGCTTGATTGCTTGTTGTGATTTCCGTTCGTGCGAGCTAGATCGTGTCCCAGCCAGAGTCCCTGCAGAGTGGAGTTCACCACCTTCGGCGTTGTTCCGCTGCTAGAAGATTTCCGCTGCTGGCATAGAGCAAGTGTAGTATCGCAGACGCAGTGTCATCGTGCTGATGTGAACCTTTGTAACATCAGACCTTTGTATTTATTCTTGTAATAAGAGTTGATTTGTTCTATGTCAAGCAGTGTCGTATTCCATAGACTTCTCCTCGATCTCTGGGCTGGAATATGGGGCGGTCCGATTTCTCTAAGCCGGGGTGCCACATTTTTTATTATAGAACCTGGCTTGTATATTCCAACGATGGGCTTCCTCAAATTGCCCTAGGTCTTCGTGAGCAAGCAAGTTGGATGCACACCCATTTAGTTTCTTTTTGAGCTTTCATAAACTTATAGCTCTAGTGCATCTGTTGCATGGCAATCCCTACTCACTCACATTGATACCTATTGATGGGCATCTCGATAGCCCGTTGATACGCCTAGTTGATGTGAGACTATCTCCTTCTTTTTGTCTTCTCCACAACCATCATATTCTATTCCACCTATAGTGCTATGTCCATGGCTCATGTTCATGTATTGCGTGAAAGTTGAAAAGGTTTGAGAACATCAAAAGTATGAAACAATTGCTTGGTTTGTCATCGGGGTTGAGCATGATTTGAATATTTTATGTGATGAAGATGGAGCATAGCCAGACTATATGATTTTGTAGGGATAACTTTCTTTGTCCATGTTATTCTGAGAAATCATAATTGCCTTATTAGTATGCTTGAAGTATTATTGTTTTTATGTCATAATTAAACTTTTGTTTTGAATCTTATGGATCTGAATATTCTTGCCACAATAGATAAGATTACATTGGTAAATATGTTAGGTAGCATTCCACATCAAAAATTCTGTTTTTATTATTTACCTACTCAAGGACGAGCAGGAATTAAGCTTGGGGATGTTTGATACGTCTCCAACGTATCTATAATTTTTTATTGTTCCATGCTACTATATTATCCATCTTGGATGTTTTATATGCATTTATATGCTATTCTATATTATTTTCGGGGCTAACCTATTAACCTAGAGGACAGCGCCAGTTTCTGTTTTTTTCCTTGTTGAGTTTGCAGAAAAGGAATATCAAACGGACCCCGCTGCCACGGGAGGGTTGGACAAAAGATGTCATGGAAGTTCTTTTCCATAAGCACGTATGATTATATACGGAATACATGCCTGCGTTATATTGATGAATTGGAGCTAGTTCGGTGTCACTGATGACCCACAAGTATAGGGGATCTATCTAGTCCTTTCGATAAGTAAGAGTGTCGAACCCAACAAGGAGCAGAAGGAAATGATAGGCAATTTTTAGTAAGGTATTCTCTGCAAGCACTGAAATTATCGGTAATAGATAGTTTTGTGATAAGGTAATTTGTAACGAGTAACAAGTAATAAAAGTAAACAAGGTGCAGCAAGGTGTCCCAATCCTTTTTGTAGCAAAGGACAGGCCTGGACAAACTCTTATATAAAGGAAAGCGCTCCCGAGGACACATGGGGATTATTGTCAAGCTAGTTTTCATCATGCTCATATGATTCACGTTCCTTACTTTGATAATTTGATATGTGGGTGGACCGGTGCTTGGGTACTGCCCTTTGTTGGACAAGCATCCCACTTATGATTAACCCCTCTCGCAAGCATCCTCAACTACGAAAGAAGAATTAAGGTAAACCTAACCACAGCATGAAACATGTGGATCCAAATCAGCCCCTTACGAAGCAACGCATAAACTAGGGTTTAAGCTTACATCACTCTAGCAACCCATCATCTACTTATTACTTCCCAATGCCTTCCCCTAGGCCCAAACAATGGTGAAGTGTCATGTAGTCGACGTTCACATAACACCACTAGAGGAAAGATAACATACATCTCATCAAAATATCGAACGAATCCAAATTCACATGACTACTTATAACTGTTGGAGAACGTAGTAATTTCAAAAAAATTCCTACGCACACGCAAGATCATGGTGATGGCATAGCAACGAGAGGAGAGAGTATTGTCCACGCACTCGTGAGACCGTGGCGAAGCGCGTTATGACAACGCGGTTGATGTAGTCGTGCGTCTTCACGATCCGACCGATCCAAGTACCGAACGTCACGGCACCTCCGAGTTCAGCACACGTTCAGCTCGATGATGATCCCTGACTCCGATCCGTAAAAGTGTCGGCGATGAGTTTCACAAGACGACGGCGTGGTGACGAGATGATGCTCTACCGGCGCAGGGCTTCGCCTAAACTCCGCGACGATATGACCGAGGTGGAATATGGTGGAGGGGGGCACCGCACACGGTTAAGGAACGATCACGAAGATCAACTTGTGTTGTTGTGCCTAGAGGTGCCCCCCTGCCCCTGTATATAAAGGAGCAAGGGGGGAGGGGGCGCGCCAAGGGGAGTCCTACTCCCACCGGGAGTAGGACTCCCTCCTTCCTTGTTGGAGTAGGAGAAGGGAAGAGGGGAGAGGAGAAGGAAAAGGGGCTGCGCCCCTTGTCCAATTCGGACCAGAGGGGCGCAGGCCTCCTTCCTTTAGCCTCTCTCCTCTATTCCCGTATGGCCCAATAAGGCCCATATACTCCCCGGCGAATTCCGTAACTCTCCCGGTACTCGAAAAATACCGAATCACTCGGAACCTTTCCGAACTCGAATATAGTCGTCCAATATATCGATCTTTACGACGACCATTTCGAGACTCCTCGTCATGTCCCCGATCTCATACAGGACTCCGAACTCCTTCGGTACATCAAAACTCATAAACTCATAATATAACTGCCATCGAAACCTTAAGTTGCATGGACCCTACGGGTTCGAGAACTATGTAGACATGACCTAGAACTATTCTTGGTCAATAACCAATAGCGGAACCTGGATGATCATATTGGCTCCTACATATTCTACGAAGATCTTTATCGGTCAAACCGCATAACAACATACTTTGTTCCCTTTGTCATCGGTATGTTACTTGCCCGAGATTTGATCGTCGGTATCCAATACCTAGTTCAATCTCAAGCATCGCAAGTCTCTTTACTCGTTATGTAATGCATCATTCCGTAACTAACTCATTAGCTACATTGCTTGCAAGGCTTATAGTGATGTGCATTACGAGAGGGCCCAGAGATACCTCTCCGACAATCGGAGTGACAAAACCTAATCTCGAAATACGCCAACCCAACATGTACCTTTGGAGACACCTGTAGTACTCCTTTATAATCACCCAGTTACGTTGTGACGTTTGGTAGCACCCAAAGTGTTCCTCCGATAAACGGGAGTTGCATAATCTCATAGTTACAGGAACATGTATAAGTCATGAAGAAAGCAATAGAAATATACTAAACGATCAAATGCTAAGCTAACGGAATGGGTCAAGTCAATCACATCATTCTCCTAATGATATGATCCTGTTAATCAAATGACAACTCTTTTGTCCATGGTTAGGAAACATAACCATCTTTGATAAACGAGCTAGTCAAGTAGAGGCATACTAGTGACACTATGTTTTGTCTATGTATTCACACATGTATTATGTTTCCGGTTAATACAATTCTAGCATGAATAATAAACATTTATCATGATATAAGAAAATAAATAATAACTTTATTATTGCCTCTAGGGCATATTTCCTTCAGTCTCCCATTTGCACTAGAGTCAATAATCTAGTTCACATCATCATGTGATTCAACACTAATATTCACATCTGTATGTTATTAACACCCATAGTTCACATCGTCATGTGACCAACACCCAAAGGGTTTACTAGAGTCAATAATCTAGTTCACATCGCTATGTGATTAACACCCAAAGAGTACTAAGGTATGATCATGTTTTGCTCGTGAGAGAAGCTTAGTCAACAGGTCCGTCACATTCAGAGCCGTATGTATTTTGCAAATATTCTATGTCTACAATGCTCTGCACGGAGCTACTCTAGCTAATTGCTCCCACTTCCAATATGTATCCAAATTGAGACTTAGAGTCATCTGGATCGGTGTAAAAAGCTTGCATCGATGTAACTCTTTATGACGGGCTCTTTTATCACCCCCATAATCGAGAAATATTTCCTTAGTCCTCACTAAGGATGTTCTTGACCAATGTCCAAAGGATTTACTCCTAGATCACTATTGTACTCCCTTGCCAAATTCAGAGCAAGGTATACAATAGGTCTGGTACATAGCATAGCATACTTTATAGAACCTATGACTCGAGGCATAGGGAATGACTTTCATTCTCTTTTCTATTTTCTGCCGTGGTCGGGATTTGAGTCTTTACTCAATTTCACACCTTTGCAACACAGGCAAGAACTCTTTCTTTGACTGCTCCATTTTGAACTATTTCAAAATCTTGACAAGGTATGTACTTATTGAAAAACTTATCAAGCGCCTTGATCTATCTCAATAGATCTTGATGCTCAATATGTAAGCAGCTTCACCGAGGTCCTTCTTTGAAAAAACTCCTTTCAAATACTCCTTTATGCTTTGCAGAATAATTCTACATTATTTCGATCAACAATATGTTACTCACATATATTTATCAAAAGGCGGTAGTGCACCCACTCACTTTATTGTAAATACAAAGCTTCTCCAAAAGTCTCAGTATAAAACCATATGCTTTGATCACACTATCAAAGCGTTTATTCCAACTCCGAGATGCTTGCACCAGTCCATAGATGGATCGCTGAAGCTTGCACATTTTGTTAGCTCCTTTAGGATTGACAAAACCTTCTGGTTGCATCATATACAACTCTTCTTTAATAAATTCATTAAATAATGTAGTTTTTGACATCCATTTGCCAGATTTCATAAAATGTGGCAATTGCTAACATGATTCGGACAGACTTAAGCATCGCTACAGTTGAGAAAATCTCATTGTAGTCAACACCTTGAACTTGTCGAAAACCTTTTGCAACAAGTCGAGCTTTGTAGATAGTAACACTACTATCGTTGTCCGTCTTCCTCTTGAAGATCCATTTATTTAACTTGACTTGCTGATCATCGAGCAGGTCAACCAAAGTCCACACTTTGTTCTTATATATGGATCCTATCTCAGATTTTATGGCCCTCAAGCCATTTCGCGGAATCTGGGCTCATCATCGCTTCCTCATAGTTCGCAGGTTCATCATGGTCTAGTAACATGACTTCTAGAATAGGATTACCATACCACTTTGGTGCGGATCTTATTCGAAGACCCTACGAGGTTCGGTAGTAACTTTATCTAAAGTTTCTTGATAATAATCATTAACTTCCTCACTAATTGGTTTAGGAATCACTGGAACTGATTTCTGTGATGAACTACTTTCCAATAAGGGAGAAGGTACAATTACCTCATCAAGTTCTACTTTCCTCCCACTCATTTCTTTCGAGAGAAACTTCTTCTCTAGAAAGGATCCATCTTAGCAACGAATAACTAGCCTTCGGATCTGTGATAGAAGGTGTACCCAATAGTTACTTTTGGGTATTCTATGAAGACGCACTTCTCCGATTTGGGTTCAAGCTTATCAGGTGAAAACTTTTTCACATAAGCATCACAACTCCAAAATTTAAGAAACGACAGCTTAGGTTTACTGTTAAACCATAGTTCATACGGTGTCGTCTCAACGGATTTAGATGGTGCCCTATTAAACGTGAATGCAGTTGTATCTAATGCATAACCCCAAAACGATATTGGTAAATCGGTAAGAGACATCATTGATCGCACCATATCAAAATAAAGTACGGTTACGACGTTCGGACACACCATAACGTTGTGGTGTTCTAGGTGGCGTGAGCTGTGAAACTATTCCACATTGTTTTAATTGAAGACCAAACTCGTAACTCAAATATTCATCTCCACGATCAGATCACAGAAACTTTATTTTCTTGTTACGATGATTTTCCACTTCACTCTGAAATTGTTTGAACCTTTCAACTATTTCAGACTTATGTTTCATCAAGTAGATATACCCATATCTGCTCAAATCATTTGTGAAGGTCAGAAAATAACGATACCCGCCACGAGCCTTAATACTCATTGG
Organism: Aegilops bicornis; assembly: GCA_021605145.1. Lineage (NCBI taxonomy): Eukaryota > Viridiplantae > Streptophyta > Magnoliopsida > Poales > Poaceae > Aegilops > Aegilops bicornis. The sequence continues at coordinate 199,112,850 of CM038675.1, read as the reverse complement.
TCTGCATACATCAAGATGTATTATTTCCAACAAGTTTGTTGCTCGTTCCATTGTTCCGAAGAACGGAGTTTTAGTCATCTCGCCCAAAGGCACGGTTCGCAAGCATCAAATGATTCATAACCATGTGATTCTGAAAATCCATCTTTATGGAGTTTCTTCATGCGCTTTACACCGATATGACCCAAACGGCAGTGCCACAAATAAGTTGCACTATCATTATTAATTTGCATCTTTTGGCATCAATATTATGAATATGTGTATCACTACGATCGAGATCCAACAAACTATTTTCATTGGGTGTAAGACCATTTGAAGGTTTTATTCATGTAAAGAGAATAACAATTATTCTCTGACTTTAAATGAATAACCGTATTGCAATAAACATGATCAAATCATATTCATGCTCAACGCAAATGCCAAATAACATTTATTTAGGTTTAACACTAATCCCGAAAGTATAGGGAGTGTGCGATGATGATCATATCAATCTTGGAACTACTTCCAACACTCATCGTCACTTCCCCTTCAACTAGTCTCTGTTCATTCTGTAACTCCTGTTTCGAGTTACTAATCTTAGCAACCGAACAAGTATGAAATACTCAGGGGCTACTATAAACACTAGTAAGGCACACATCAATAATCTATATATCAACTATACTCTTGTTCACTTTGCCATCCTTCTTATCCACCAAATATTCAGGGTATCTTTTGCTTCCAGTGATCATTTCCTTTGCAGTGTAAGCACTCAGTTTCAGGTTTTGGTCCAGCTTTGGGCTTCTTTGCGGGAGCGACAACTTGCTTGTCATTCTACTTGAAGTTCCCTTTCTTTCCCTTTGCCCTTTTCTTAAAACTAGTGGTCTTGTCAATCATCAACACTTGATGCTCTTTTCTTGATTTCTACCTTCACGATTTCAAAGATCACCAAGAGCTTGGGAATTACTTTTGTCATCCCTTGCATATTATAGTTCATCACGAAGTTCTACTAACTTGGTGATGGTGACTAGAGAATTCTGTCAATCAATATCTTATCTCGAAGATTAACTCCCACTTGATTCAAGCGATTGAAGTACCTGCATAATCTGAAAGCACATGCTCACTAGTTGAGTGATTCTCCTCCATCTTTTAGCTATAGAACTTGTTGGATACTTCATATCTCTCAACTCGGTATTTGCTTGAAATATTAACTTCAATTCCTAGAACATCTCATATGGTCCATGACGTTCAAAACGCCTTTGAAGTCCCGATTCTAAGCCGTTAAGCATGGTGCACTAAACTATCAAGTAGTCATCATATTGAGCTAGCCAAACATTCATAACGCCTCAGATTCCGCTCCTGCAATAGGTCTGTCACCTAGCGGTGCATCAAGGACATAATTCTTCCGTGCAGCAATGAGGATAAACCTCGGATCACGGATCCAATCCGGATCATTGCTACTAACATTTTTCAATACAATTTTCTCTAGGAACACATATAAAAACATAGGGAAGCAAAAACATAGGGAAGCAACAACGCGAGCTATTGATCTACAACATAATTTGCAAAATACTACCAGGACTAAGTTCATGATAAATTAAAGTTCAATTAATCATATTACTTAAGAACCCCCACTTAGATAGACATCCCTCTAATCTTCTAAGTGATTACATGATCCAAATCAACTAAACCATGTCCGATCATCACGTGAGATGGAGTAGTTTCAATGGTGAACATCACTATGTTGATCATATCTACTATATGATTCACGTTCGACCTTTCGGTCTCCGTGTTCCGAGGCCATATCTGTATATGCTAGGCTCGTCAAGTTTAACCTGACTATTCCGCGTGTGCAACTGTTTTGCACCCGTTGTATTTGAACGTAGAGCCTATCACACCCGATCATCACGTGGTGTCTCAGCACGAAGAACTTTCGCAACGGTGCATACTCAAGGAGAACACTTCTTGATATTTAATGAGAGATCATCTTATAATGCTACCGTCAATCAAAGCAAGATAAGATGCATAAAGGATAAACATCACATGCAATCAATATAAGTGATATGATATGGCCATCATCATCTTGTGCTTGTGATCTCCATCTCCGAAGCACCGTCGTGATCACCATTGTCACCGGCGCGACACCTTGATCTCCATCGTAGCATCGTTGTCGTCTCGCCAACTATTGCTTCTACGACTATCGCTACCGCTTAGTGATAAAGTAAAGCAATTACAGTATGCGTTGCATTTCATACAATAAAGCGACAACCATATGGCTCCTGCCAGTTGCCGATAACTTCGGTTACAAAACATGATCATCTCATACAATAAAATATAGCATCACGTCTTGACCATATCACATCACAACATGCCCTACAAAAACAAGTTAGACGTCCTCTACTTTGTTGTTGCAAGTTTTACGTGGCTGCTACGGGCTGAGCAAGAACCGTTCTTACCTACGCATCAAAACCACCACGATAGTTTGTCAAGTTGGTGCTGTTTTAACCTTCGCAAGGACCGGGCGTAGCCATACACGGTTCAACTAAAGTGAGAGAGACAGACACCCGCCCGGTCACCTTTAAGCAACGAGTGCTCGCAGCGGTGAAACCAGTCTCGTAAGCGTGACGTCTGTAATGTCGGTCCGGCCGCTTCATCTCACAATACCGCCCGAACCAAAGTATGACATGCCGGTAAGCAGATGACTTGTATCGCCCACAACTCACTTGTGTTCTACTCGTGCATATAACATCAACACATAAAACCAGGCTCGGATGCCTTTGTTGGAGAACGTAGTAATTTCAAAAAATTACTACGCATTAACGCAAGATCATGGTGATGGCATAGCAACGAGAGGAGAGAGTATTGTCCACGTACCCTCGTGAGACCGTGGCGGAAGCGTTATGACAACGCGGTTGATGTAGTCGTACGTCTTCACGATCCGACCGATCCAAGTACCGAACGTACGTCACCTCCGAGTTCAGCACACGTTCAGCTCGATGACGATCCCCAAACTCCGATCCAGCAAAGTGTCGGGGATGAGTTCCGTCAGCACGACGGCGTGGTGACGAGATGATGCTCTACCGGCGCAGGGCTTCGCCTAAACTCCGCGACGATATGACCGAGGTGGAATATGGTGGAGGGGGGCACCGCACACGGTTAAGGAACGATCACGAAGATCAACTTGTGTTGTTGTGCCTAGAGGTGCCCCCTGCCTCGTATATAAAGGAGCAAGGGGAGGGGGCGCCAAGGAGTCCTACTCCCACCAAGTAGGACTCCTCCTTCCTTGTTGGAGTAGGAAAATGGGAAAGAGGGGAGAGGAGAAGGAAAGGGGCTGCGCCTTGTCCACCCGGACCAGAGGGGGCGCAGGCCTCCTTCCTTTAGCCTCTCTCCTCTATTCCCGTATGGCCCAATAAGGCCCATATACTCCCGGCGAATTCCCGTAACTCTCCGGTACTCGAAAATACCCGAATCACTCGGAACCTTTCCGAACTCCGAATATAGTCGTCCAATATATCGATCTTTACGTCTCGACCATTTCGAGACTCCTCGTCATGTCCCCGATCTCATTCGGGACTCCGAACTCCTTCGGTACATCAAAACTCATAAACTCATAATATAACTGCCATCGAAACCTTAAGCGTGCGGACCCTACGGGTTCGAGAACTATGTAGACATGACCTAGAACTATTCTTGGTCAATAACCAATAGCAGAACCTGGATGCTCATATTGGCTCCTACATATTCTATGAAGATCTTTATCGGTCAAACCGCATAACAACATACTTTGTTCCCTTTGTCATCGGTATGTTACTTGCCCGAGATTTGATCGTCGGTATCCAATACCTAGTTCAATCTCGTTACTGGCAAGTCTCTTTACTCGTTATGTAATGCATCATTCCGTAACTAACTCATTAGATACATTGCTTGCAAGGCTTATAGTGATGTGCATTACCGAGAGGGCGCAGAGATACCTCTCCGACAATCGGAGTGACAAAACCTAATCTCGAAATACGCCAACCCAACATGTACCTTTGGAGACACCTGTAGTACTCCTTTATAATCACCCAGTTACGTTGTGACGTTTGGTAGCACCCAAAGTGTTCCTCCGGTAAACGGGAGTTGCATAATCTCATAGTTACAGGAACATGTATAAGTCATGAAGAAAGCAATAGCAATATACTAAACGATCAAATGCTAAGCTAACGGAATGGGTCAAGTCAATCACATCATTCTCCTAATGATGTGATCCCCTTAATCAAACGACAACTCTTTTGTCCATGGTTAGGAAACATAACCATCTTTGATAAACGAGCTAGTCAAGTAGAGGCATACTAGTGACACTATGTTTTGTCTATGTATTCACACATGTATTATGTTTCCGGTTAATACAATTCTAGCATGAATAATAAACATTTATCATGATATAAGAAAATAAATAATAACTTTATTATTGCCTCTAGGGCATATTTCCTTCAATAACAAGACTTCTCCCATGTCCCCAGGAACAAACGTAACTACTCACAAATCATATTCATGTTCATAATCAGAGGGGTATTCATATGCATAAAGGATCTGAACATACGAACTTTCACCGAAGAAACCAACTAGCATCAACTACAAGGAGTAATCAACACTACTAGCAACCCACAGGTACCAATATGAGGTTTTGAGACAAATATTGGATACAAGAGATGAACTAGGGTTTGAGAGGAGATGGTGCTGGTGAATATGTTGATGGAGATTGACCCCCTCCCGATGAGAGGATCGATGGTGATGACGAAGGTGACGATTTCCCCCTCTCGGAGGGATGTTTCCCCGTCAGAACAGCTCCACCGAAGACCTAGATTGATTCCGCCAAGGTTCCGCCTCGAGACGGAGGCGCTTCGTCCTGAAAGCTTCCTTCTTATTTTTTCCAGGGCAAAAGACTTCATATAGCAAAAGATGGGCACCGGAGGCCTGCCAGGGGGCCCACGAGGCAGGGGGGCGCACCCCCACCCTCGTGGACGGTGGGTGGTCCCTCTTTGGTGCTTTCTTCGCCCAATATTTTTTTATATTCCAAAACCGACTTTGGTGGAGTTTCAGGACTTTTGGAGTTGTGCAGAATAGGTCTCTAATATTTGCTCCTTTTCCAGCCCAGAATTCCAGCTGCCGACATTCTCCCTCTTCATGTAAACCTTGTAAGATAAGAGAGAAAAGGCATAAGTATTGTGACATAATGTGTAGTAACAGCCCATAATGCAATAAATATCGATATAAAAGCATGATGCAAAATGGACGTACCAGTCACCCTAGGTTATAACTGTTGCATGATGAATGCCATCCGACATAATTATCCATCACTGATCCATTGTCTACGAGCTTTTCGCATCTTGATCTTTGCTAAGTTAATTTGTCGTTGCCACTGTTACAATTGCTACAAAACTGTTACTGTTACTTTTGCCACTGTTACCGTTACTTCCATACTACTTTGCTACTAAAAAACCTTGCTGCAGATATTAAGTCTTTCATGTGTGGTTGAATTGACAGCTCAGCTGCCAATACTTGGGAATATTCTTTGGCTCTCCTTGTGTCGAATCAATAAATTTGGGTTGAATACTCTACCCTTGAAAACTATTGCACTCCACTTACTTCTGGATTATCACGTTGCTCCGTCGCCCAGATCCAGCGTCCACGCACGCAGATCTGACGTTGGCGCCCGCACCAGCTCCGCCGCCCAGGAGCTCTTCACCGGCACATAAAAAACCACTCTTTTGACCTCGAGGTGGGAAAAGAAGGAGAGGAAGCACGCGGTGGGAAAGGAAGGAGAGGAAGCACGCGCTGGGCTGCAGGAGGAAGAACATGGTGGGCTGTCAGAGGAAGAACTCGATGGGCTGCGGCGGGCGGTGATGATATGAAGAGGCAACGAGGGAGGGGAATGAGAGGGTGTGGGTGAGAGTGGGAAGCAAGTGGATGGGAGTGGGCAGGTGGGAGGGCATTTTGCAGAGAACTCGGGAAGTTTCATAACATAGCCAGATTTACACTATGATCGCTAAAATGTCATATATTTCGGTACAGAGGGAGTACAAACAGTACTCAAGATGCCATCCCTATTAACAAGTTGTCAGTCATACTTATAGCAAGTAATGACTTAAAATGTGTAACCAAACAATGAGTTATTATAACTATAGTATATACTTTCACTCTGATTAGAAAAGACGGCAATTTAGTGAACTATTATCCTTGAGACACCTTTGGCAACATAATCAAATTCTTCGTCTCTTAATTCAAATGTCTCATATATTTCAAATTCAACTTTCCAAATACTAAAAAGTAAACAGTCCCAATGATCTTGAGCCAACACATTTTCTATCTGAAACATAATATATGGTAAATTTCACATGGACATCAGTTGCAACAGAAAAAATGGATGTTAATTGCACCTACCATATTAAGTCGATATTGTACTCCTCGTACATATAAATTAAAGAACATTGAGCACAATAGTTCCTCTTATGCATTGTATCAAACACATGAGATGTAAACTGTTAAGGGAATGAATGCCTGGAATGTTTTATGTAACAACGGATATGAAAACTAAGCCGAGATGAGAGTTTGCTTGAGGAAATAATGAAACCTGCTGCAAGCATGGTGCACATCGTTGCCCCTTGTCCGACTCGGAGCTAGGTTCGCGACTACTGGGAACCTAGCCGCCCTCGCAGTAGCAAAGTTTGACTGGTCCGTGTCGCTAGAGTAGTGGCTCTCCTCATACCCGTCAGCCTGTGAGGCGCTAGGATTCAGGTCGTGCACGGGCGGCGTTGGTCGGGCTTAGCGTTAGAGCGACGGTGGGCACCCGCGAAAAGTTCGAGGGTGTCGCCCGGGTGCGCGCGGCTGGGCATGCAGTGGTAGGACAATGACCTCCGGTGGTAAGAGCATCTCCAGTCGCGTCCTCAACAGGCCTCTCGGGCGATTTTTTTCGCGCCGGCGTCGAAAAAACGTTTTAGTCGCGCCTCCAAGACGCCGAAATCCGCCGGCTCGGCCTGTTTTTGGGCCCGACGATCGCAGGCTGAACCCGACACACTGGAGGCGCTCGAGGGTCCGGCGCAAGGGAAAAGCACGCCTGGCCCACACCATCAGGCGAAAAGTCAAGCTTATCGTCCATATTCGCCTCCCACCCCCCCCCCCTCCCCGCGCAAGCTTGTCCGCCACCCGGCTGCGACCCGGCTATGCCGGCGCCGCACACCGCCCACCACCGCTAGATAGGCCATTCCCTGCCGGAAAAAGAGCAGAGGTTTCACCGAGACAGCCTCTCCACCGCCGTCTGGGCCATTTTTCCGGCGTTCCGGCCGTGCAGGGGCGGTATACCGGCGGGTGCGTGCCCACCGCGCCCGCAAGGTGTTCGGCGATTTGCCTGCCTCGGCAATAGACTAGAACGACGAGGAGGCGCTCACCGCGCTGCTTGAGGAGGAATCCGATGCCGACGTTCAGGAAGAGGAACATCTCATGGTCCTCGCCGCCCTCACCGGCCCGCTAGCGAGCAATGAAAAGCCGCGACGAGGTGGCTCGACGCCGGGGCGGATGAAAGCAAAGAACCGGCATTGTCTCGAAGGCTACTGCATGCCCTACTCCGACTACTTCGCCGACGCTCCATTGCACGACGACAAAGTATTTCGGTGCCGTTACCGGATGAGCCGAAAGCTTTTCCTCAGGATTGTGAATTCCATCCGGGAGTTCGACAGCTACTTCAAGTGCAAGAAGGATTGCACCGGCAAACTTGGATTCACCTCGATACAGAAGTGCACGACAACGATGAGGATGCTTGCATACGGAGCTCCCGGTGATTCACTCGATGACTATGGGCACATGGCCGAGTCCACGACCATTGAGTGTTTCTACAAGTTCTACAGGGCAGTGGTGACAGTGTTTGGACCGCAATACTTGTGAACACCCAATGCGGAAGACACTGCTCGGATCCTAGCACAGAATGTAGCAAGAGGATTTCTTGGGATGCTTCGAAGCATCGACTGCATGCATTGGAAATGGAAGAAGTGCCCATTTGCTTGGTAGGGGATGCACAAAGGCGCCAAAGGTGGTTGCAGTGTGGTACTTGAGGCGGTGGCCACACAGGACCTCTGGATTTGGCACTCCTTCTTTGGTATGCCAGGAACTCACAATGACATCAACATGCTGCAGTGCTCCATGTCTTTGCCAAGCTTGTTGAAGGCCATTCTCCTCCAGTGAACTTCGAGGTCAATGGGCGGCACTACAACAAGGGGTACTATCTAGCTGATGGCATCTATCCGAGATGATCTACATTTGTGAAGACTATCTCAAACGCTGTGCCAGGAGGCAAGAAGTCCCACTTTGCCAAGGTTGAGGAGGCTTGCAGGAAGGATATCGAGCGGGCATTTGGTGTGCTCCAATCTCGATTTGCTGTTGTCCGGTACCCTGCTCAGACCTGGTCGAAAGATCAAATGTGGGAGATCATGACTTGCTGTGTCATCTTGCACAACATGATCATCGAGAGCGAGCAGGAAGAACCAGTGTTTGACACTGAACCATACTACAGGTAGGGTCCTTTAGCCAAAGTTGATCACCAGCTACCGGCAACCTGGACTGCCTACCTCAATATGCGTCGGGAGATCCGAGACCCACAGGTGCATCATCAACTACAGCAGGATCTGGTGGAGCACCTATGGAGGATCAAGGGCGACGCCTAGCTCGACGTGTGATGAAATATGAGTTTTTATTTGTTGAACTACATAATTTGTATTGAACTATTTGTTGTTGCATATTTTGTTGAACTATTTGATTTTCTGTGATAAAACAATTATTTATGTTGAGAATTCAACGCTGAACCACTCCGAATATGGGCCGATTCTCGCCGATATCTGGCCATTTTTCGCCGAAAGTGGGCTGAAAAGCGGCGATGATTGGGCTGATATCGGCGCTTGGGGGCGATCTGGGGGCGACGGCTGGATGCCCAACCGCCCCCAGAGCCGATTCTACCGTCGGCTCGCCCCCAGGCGGCAATTTGTATGCCTCCTGGGGGGGAGGGCAACTGTTGGAGATGCTCTAACCCAAGAGGTGGGTGTCGGCCACGGTGGTTGCACGTCATTCTCGCTGAGGAGCACGTTGAGACGCTGTCACAGGGAGAAGACGGTGTAGGGAGGGGTGGAGGGTGAAGTAGGCTCGACCGCGGGTGCTCAGGCAGCAGCGCCCCCGTTGGTGTCGGGCTCACGAGATGTGTAATTCGCGTCTGGCAGGTGGGAAGTGAAACTGAAACTTGTGGAGTCGAAGGAAATTGCTAACACATATCACTATCAATCTATCATGACTGTCTGTCTAGAATCATATGTCAATTTGCATTGGCGAACGAGAGGGCTCTGTTTTGGTTTCCCCCTAGGGCATTCGACCCAGGAGCAGCCCACACTCGAGAGCAGACGCATCAGACGATCGAGAACGATCAGGCAACGAAACCTGATGGCCAGTATCGTGAATGTCCAAGAGAGCTCCTAGAGCGCTCGGTTTTACTGTCCATAATAATACTCATTTATTTGGTTATCCTTATCGTCTCTTGCTCCCCAACCAAACAAGTGACATCCTCAAAAAATTAGTTATCCGTGTACCTGTGGTGGGGGTCAGGATCCTCTACAGTACTGTACGGTGCTGTAGTGTCACTGCCATGTGGATCCGGCCCCACATGTCATCCGCACTACAGCACCGTGTATTACAGCAGAGGATCTCAACCCCTGTGGTGGATAACCACACAACCAAACGCAACCTACCCCGCCCCTTCCCCTGAAATGACCAAACGCTCCCTTAGTTGATTTTCCCAGAATGCTTTATTTGAATATATAAAGCTCTATAATGTTTTCCTGAAAAGAAAAAGAGAAAGTGGTCCTGGTACAGGGAGAGGGGAGGGGAGAGAGGGGAGGGGAGAGGGGGGAGAGGGGAACGACGAGTGGGTCCCGCATATACCAGGCGCTGCTCCCCCCAAATCGAGGGCAATCCTCGCGTTTGTTCCCCAAAATCCCTAGCGAATCTCTCTGCTTCGTCCTGCATCCAGCGCAATGGAACGGAAGGAGGTCATGGACCTCGGCAGCGGCGAGCCCAAGGAGATCATGGACCTCATCAGCGGCAAGCCGATGGAGACCATAGGCCTCGGCAGCGGCGAGCTCGAGGACTATCCCTTCGTGAGGCGGCTCCGCAACCGGCGGCTCCTCGTCTACCTCTGGCTCCAGGGCTTCGACGCTGCTTACGATAGGTACGCCCGCCTGCGAGCCCGTCGTTTCACTCGCTCATCTCCATGCTGCTAATGGGTCCCTGCCGTGTACGCAATGCAGCGTCGTGCACGAGTCCGGTGTGCAGATGAGCAGGCTGCATTTGCGGCAGCTGGTGGTCTGGGGCCGGTGGAGCGAAGCCCTCGACTACATAAGTCGCTTCCTGCCGCCGGCGCTCAACGACTGGAGCCTCGATGCCCGTTCCCTCCTCTTCTTCCTCCACACGCTCTGGGCTCTGGCCAACGTCGCCGCGTGCTCGACGGGCGGCCTTGTGAACGACTCTGTGCACAGCGACCTCAGCTTCCTGGGGACACTTTCCAGTACCAACGCCAAGCTCTCCTCCATCCTACGATACACACTCCACTCGCCGCAGTTCAGGTACTAATAAAATAGTTCGAACTTCGAAATACTGTTCTACTTGTTGCTCTTAAGCCTTAGATTAGATGAATCGTCTCTTGTAGGGAGTCTCTGGACTGGATGCTGGTGAGGAAGAAGGCATCGTTGATTGTCGATGACTGGGCTCTTGAGACTCCGGAATTGAGGCGCAAGATGCAATTGCCCGGTGGTCCAGGTCTCCCGCGGGACTTGCTTCCCATCGGGTGGGTTCCTGTATTCATTCATCCAATCTTTTACTGTTTGGCCCACGTTTTAGTACCAACTACATGTTAATCTGATCATCCCACACACGATCTTGTTTAATATGCTAGCCCCCTTTGCCCAAGGCGTCACCGGAGGGAACAATCCCGGCGGGCAAAAGCATCTACGATTGCCAAGTCTTATCTCAACAGGAAGAGGAGGTACTTGCAAGTTGCAACTTGATTTTGCCAAGTCCTCAATTCCGCAGTGCTGTCTCTTTTTCACTTGTCATTCACACATATTCCTTGCTTCATGCAGTCTGCCGCCTACAAGCCCACATCCTGGTATGAAATCTTCGCATGACAGCAACATCCCTCTCTTAACCTCCGGATATGTGCGGCAGTTAATGTTTGCTATGTTTTGAACAGCAGGATTGCCCAAAGATGCACTCAGACGGGTGGCAGATCTTATTGGTAAAGCGAGTCTCTGACCATCTAATTCCAGTTTGTAATGAACATATCTGATAATATATAGTCCTCTGATGTTGCTTTGTTTGCGGAAAACTCTTTTCTATCTGAGTTTCTGTTGCTAATATATGTGAGTCTCTGACCATTTAGAGGGATGTTTAAGAGCTGGTAAACTTCTGGAGCTCCATCAAGGGTGCCCGCTTCAATCAAATGCAAAGGGAGGTAATTTAACTACTTCACAGTTGTCTTACCTTGGATAACGCTGTACAAAGTTGAGCTAACTCATCTGACGTTGATGCCTTGTATCTTCCTTGTTAATTTTCTACTTCAGCTTTGTTTGTAACCATTTCTCTGCTCTGCACAGATTTTATCATTGTTGCTTTTGTATTGCTTGGCTAGGTTTATGCTTGGGAATATTTCATTGAAGTGTCTCATACATCATGTAGTCTCACGCTAGTTGTGCTCATCCCTTGCTGTTTTGTTCCTAAGCTCCTTGTTTGCCAAGCACCTCCTTATTTCTGTATTCTCTGTTATTCTTCTGTTGGTTGCTCACATGTTATATATGTTATATGCACATGGGCATGTTAATTCATAACAGCTGGACGTTGTTTTTTGCACGTTAACAATGTCTGGCGACCTGCAATCTACGAAATCATACTTCTTTAGAGAAGTCCAAATGTGCTAGTGAGGGACCATTTACACAATCGATAATGTGCTAGATACATGATTCGCCTTACAAGATCTAGGCTAGAAAACTCCCCCTAAGTTCTCTGATACAGTGCCAAATTTTGTATCCATGTCCGTTTGTTGCATTTTTAAGTGCCCACGTGATGCCAGTTCTAACGAACTGGTTGCAGGTGCTTCTGATACTCCACTTCTGCAGACCATGTTTGGTACCGTAACAAATCCTGCTAAAAACACTGGGACCTCATCAGTGACAAATGCAGGTAAATCAGTTGGAACTTGGAACACAGTGCTTAACTACATGTCCTTTCTAACTGCAACATTTGTTTCAGGTGCTGCCGTCTCACGGCCTATTAAAATCCCTTGGATCACATCTCCCACAAATGCAGGTAAATTAACTGCATACTCAACTGTTCTCATACCATGAGTAACTCCTGCACATATTGATACCTGAAATTCTTAGTTGTCACTTGTCAGAGAAACTCCATCACTGATAATAATATTCTACCTGCCGGTGTTTTATAACCACCTTGTTGATATTCTGCTGTCATGCGTACCTCTTGGTTCCTGTGGTAAACTATTTTCTGAAACTAGTGGAGTTTGCTGACTTGCATTTGTCAGCTGCTTTCTTTCTTCTACTTTTGTATGCTCATAATAGTTGCAAGATTGCACTTGCATCTGGGAGCTGATAAGCATCTGTACCACAAACCGAATGCTGCATGTGCATGCTCATTTTATGGTATAGACCTTGCTATGTTCCACCATCTCATAAAGATTGAAGTTGAGTTTAGCCTCTTGATTTCTGGTCTAAAAGCCCTTCCAGCAGATTCTGAAATGTTTGACTGTTAAGATAACATATTGTGTAAAGACTTAATCGAGGAGTGTTAATAATGCTTATTCTGGTTATCCTAAATGGTATTGATGCTTGGGCAGGCCCAATCAAGCATTCTAGAAAAGATGGGTGCTATAGCAACAGTGCTGGTCAGGGTTCTGTTGGAAGAAAAAAAAGAGAAGATTTGATGACTGAGGAAGATGATCCTGATAGAAAAAGGCAACGGACTGAACTGGTAATGCTTGGTATACATTGTTTTAGTTTTATTAAGTCTCCTTTGGTTCATAGGATACGAATATCATAGGAACAGGAAAGTCATAGAAAATGCGATGACATGTATCTCAATTCCTACAAGGAGAAGATATGTCATTTGTTTCATAGGACTGGAGTTTTTCCATCAGTTCTGAGTTAATGTTTTTTTCCTTTAAAATGTGAAGGATAGGTATCAATTCTACATAGGAATAGGAATCCATTCCTACAACCAAAGGGCTCAAAAGAATTTTTTCCTAAAGAATTCGTGTAAACCAACTTTTACATAGTTTCTTGCCAGAATATCCATCTTAGATTTGCGCTTTCACCAGTTCATTTTACTGGATAATTTACTGGTCCTTGATGTTTTGCCAGGTGCTTCACCACTCATCAGTAGGTTTTACCTTTCCCCATCCATGAAAAATATCAGCACCTTTCTAGCTTTGTACTGCATCCTTTTAGGGCAAAAAACAGCTAGCTATTTGGACACAGTTAACTTGATGGAGTACTTGTTGGAGTGCAGGAGTTGCTGACTGAAGTGGAAGCTGGATCTTGCGGCCAGTTGCTGACTGAAGTGGAAGCTGGATCTTGTGGCACCAACTTGATGGCCAACTGAGCGGGCATTACTCGGTGCTCCTTCGAGTCGATCTGCTTCAGGTTGTGTTGGAGCATCGAGCTATGTTATGTTATAAACTTGAGATTTCCAGGTCTCCTAGCTAGAATTACTTCTACTAGTGTTATGTTATCACCATGGAGAGCGACACTACAACTCTGTTTCTAAGTGTGTGTTGTGTTATGTTGCAAGGATCGTGAATCAGAACCAAATCAGTTCTATTATATATCATCGACCATGTCAGTTTTTGTTTTGTTTTTTAGTATTTGTTTCCAGTGATGCTTGTTGTTGGTTGAGGTCTTCTGAAGAACAATAACAAAATTTTACATTTGAGGCAGAAGTTCTGCTATGCATTCATTTACACTTACTGCTGGAGAATCTCCACAGATTTTATAGGCCATGTTATGCTTCCCGTGTGCTTTAAATTCTTTTTTGAGGAACACTCTGTTTTAATATGGGTGTGGACGATGGATTATAGAAGTTGTGTACACATTGTGAAACTCTACTCTAATGATGTTCCCTAGCTTGTAATCAATTCTAAAAACGTGTCACTGATGGTATTTCATCAACAACATTCACATTGCCTACGGTTTGCCGTGGTTGGTAACATGTTGCTGTAATCCATTCTGTACCATGTAGTCGTACTTTTTATCTAGCTGCAATACATGTGATTTGATATTTACATTGGGTGTTTATATCACAAAAGGAACATTACATCTGCATCTGTAGATCTGCAATGTATAAAAACTCAATATTCATTCCCAGTGAAACCAAACCAGAACATGGCCATGTCAAAAAAAAAATAACAGAACATGGCGGTTGCATTTCAGTAATAACTAGAATGTTGAACACTGGTTAAATTGCATTTAGACTATAACTCGAATGTAATCATAGCAGCACTTCAGTAAAACACAATTCAACGTATCAAATCAGCCAGCCAGGCCTAGAGAAACAAGGACGCAATTCAGCACTGAAGTATTTCGTCGGGATTCACAATCAGACAAGTTGCCCTGAACGTAGCAGGATATTACAGCCCACTGAAGAAGATGGAGGCTCATATGAATGGCAAAAATTCTTGGCTGCTCCATGAGACAAATGTGGACAGCCTACTTTACTGCTGATACAGGGAATCAGTGGACTGGTGGCCAGTGGCTTGAGGTGCTTCCTGATTTGCTTGTGGTGCTGGAATCGTCCCAGCATCTGCACCTTGAGGGTAAAGATCAGATACAAACATCACCCTGTCATCTGCCTTGAACAGATCATCCATACTCCATTGGTCTTCAACAAAGCCCACGCCATGCTGCGACACAAAAGTTTCTGTCGGCTGACCTTGCATAACTGTAGGAGGATACGCACCTTGCTGTGGTGCTACTGAAGAAGTTTCAGTTTGATGATCATACGCGGCTGAAGGAAAATACACATCTTGATTCATGTGGGTCGCAGAAGTACTGCTAGATGGATTCAGAGGAGCTTGCGGTACGAATGTCGACGGAGCTTCATAAATTGTCATTTCTGGATTTGTTGTTGCTGAGGAACCAAGGAGAACATGGTCAGTCCACTGATGCTTCTGCTGCCCCGGCATCTCCCACAAGCGACGTGAGGTCTGGCCTGTCATGTCCCACGAGTGACCTGAGTGGCCTGGCATCTGCCACGAGTGATCTGAGGACCGGCCTGTCATCTCCCACGAGTAACCTGAGGACTGGCCCGGCATCTCCCACGAGAGACCTGAGGATGGCTGTTGCTGGAAATCCCAGTTTTCTTCCATATGTCCCGGCTGCGTCTGCTTCCCAAGATGACATGGACTCTCCCCAAGTTGACTTGAAGATGACCCGAGACCCCAGTTATCCATATATTGATGTTGCAGATGTTGCCCTGGCATACCCATGAGCTGACTTGGAAATGATTGCTCAGAGGGGCCCCCATCATTGCCCATAAATTGCGGCCCAAGGTTGCGCCGCACCTGCCGCACACTGTGTGTTGTCATCTTGTGGCCTGAGGATGAGTTATCTTGCTTCAAAGTCATGCTTTCAATGTCCATGATAACTTCAAACAACTCAGACTGCGCCAAAGCAAACCTAGAGCGGTCTTCAAGCATTTCACCGAGATCCACAGTAAGGCTCTTGGCTTTGTTGAACAACTTCACTAAACCCTTGTTTCTCCCCAAATTGATGGTAGACGCAATGTTATTCCCTGCCATGTTTGCATTGGCAGAAATATCCACTTCTTTCCCAGCCATGAAGTTCCTTTTCACGCCGGACCCAGCAACATTATCCTTGGTAGCATCAACTTGCTCTCTCTGAGGATGAGCATCCGTTACCTTCCCAGGGCCTAATAGTGTACGGCATCTATTCTTGACATTTACTGTGCCATTTTTGCACTTGTCGAGCTGACTCGGAAAAAACTTATTAGGCTTTTTCCCAAAGACCTCGTGGCACATTAGACATCTATACTGCTCATCTTCTGGTAGTGAAAATACAAAAGCTCGAAATTTCCCATGAGCTTTTGGTTTACCAGTGTGCCTAAAAATAATGATAGTACCAAATGAGAAGCTAAGAAACCAATGCAATGAACAAGGTAGTATCAGACCATCAGTAGCAACGCTGAGAGAAGAGAATAGCAAACAACTTACTCAAACAACTCTCTGAGGTAGAGGCTCATGTAATCTTGTATGGCAGTCAGTACATCATTTGAATGAAAATTGATCACCCTACATCAAGTTTAGAGACATTAATAAAAAAACTGAGCATTGTTAACTTCAATCATGCTTAAAAGGGCACAAGTTCAGACAACTTAATCTGAAAACTGAGCATTGTTAACTTCAACCATGCTTAAAAGGGCACACCTAGCTGAACAGCATTAAGGATGAATAAATAGCAGAAAACTCAGCCTTGCCTGAATTAAAGGGTGCAACTAGCTGAAAAAACCTAGGTTGAATCAACATAAAGAGAAAAGGCAAAGGACAAACTGCAGCATCATACAAAAATAGGAAAGCATGACACTAAAAATGCAGTCAGGATAACCACTGCACACTGCATACCCTGGCTGACTTCTGTAAAGACATGCCAGAAGATGCAATATCGTTCCCTGGCTAATCAAAGCTCACCCCAACAAAACAATATACATGCTTGAACATTTTCACAAATTCACAGATATGACCTCAAGAGTAACATGGTGAGAATATAAATAATACAGTATACCTAACTGAACAAGGTTAAGACTGACTGTTCTAGGCAACTACAGTAAACGAAAATTCAAACGCATCAAACATAACTAAGAGCCAGAAACCACTGATGAGAGCTTCAATCTGTCAAGATGTGAAATCGCGACAATGTTAGCTGCTTGCAACTGAAAGCAAGACTACATTTATGTCTACCTGATATAGAACATTCGAGCATAAAAAACATAACCTAGAAGGAGCATCGCCAATATGGAATCCACAAAAACAAAGCATGGTTCACTGAAGATATGTTCCTATAAGGGCAATTTTACTTACTTCTCTCCTTTTATATGGTCGGCAATATCTATGACCATCTTGTCCAAATTTGCAGTATTCAGAATTCATTCTGCAGTCCCTTAAGGGGTAGCACCTTTTCTTCGAAATATGGAAGAGCATCATTATTGTCAAGGCTCAATAACAGTGATCTCCGACATAGTAACCACAGGTACAGATGCTTCTCGTCAGTATGCCCCATACGCCCCAGAGACTCTGTGAAATATAATTCAAGCATATCCCAATGTTCTTCTTGCACATACTGCCGGACCTTATTCATATCAAACCTGCAAATGACAGGCATAATAATATATATAAGGCAATCATGGATATCATAGAGTTCGAGGACAGATCAACATAACTGCAAGAATTTTCATTACTGATGTGTACAGATATCTGAAAATGCTACCAATACAAGATAACTCAAGTAAATACCAAAGAGGCGCATACATGGCATGTCAGCAAAGCAAATTGATCAACAGAGAATAGGTTATGTTACACTTAACATGTAAGCACTGAATCAAAAGTTCTAAACATATCTCAAGATGACCCTAAACACTAGATTTTGATCCTTATACATGATGCGGCATTTGTAGCACAGACCCAGGCATGACAAAAATGAAACCTGTTCAAGAGCAATGCCCCCTGTTGATTTTCCCCAAACCTATTCAAGCACAGCATGCAGGCAAGGATTACATGTACCAGACCTGGATTAGCCTTATTAAGAGCAACCCAAGTCAGCTGCTGCTGTCTTGAGTTCAATGGCCTCTCGCATCATTGTCACCTTAACCCTATTCAGAGCGTTCAGCCTACTTGTGTCAGTTTGCAGGAAGAACAGAGACTTTATTCAAACAGATTAATTGGAAGAATAAGATCCTGTCCCCAGGATACAGTTTTTCTCCTGGCTGGCAATTCAAGGGAGCTCAGTGATTAGCCTAAACCTGTCATGCCTTCTTTTCATTTCCCCCTGTGTTTCTGTACAGATTATACTATGTAAACTAGCTCTTGGCAAAACAAAACTGAAGGAAAATTTGTCAATCAAAACAAAAACACCAAAGGTGAAACCCTCAGTTACTAATCGCCACAGCAGCCAGTGTGAATCCGCCGCCCGAGCACGCTAACGAGGGTTTGGGAAACTCGATTCAGCCTTCACACCCTTCCCCTCCATAGACATGGGCTGCTATTTTCACCCACGATCTAAACTTTTGGGCCCGCTAAGGTGGGATTGGGCCCGTTTAGCCGTAGCCCGCGGCCTAAACAGGCCACGGCTGTGACTGCGATCATGTCGCCGTCGCCGTCGTCTCCGCCGCTGCGCCCTTCGCCTCACGCACGCTACCTACGCTACGCACTCTTACTCGTCCGCCAGCCCTCCAACCAGCCTGCGACGCTGCCTCCCCCACCCCCAGCGAGGCATCCGCTCATGGTCTCTCACCTCGCCCTCAAAGCTGCTCCCACGGCTCACGCTACCTACGCACTACCTGCTCGCCCGGCCGCCGCTCCAGCCTCTCAAACCCCCAGACGCCGACGAGGGCTCCTTGCGCGTGATCGAGTAGGGTTTTGGTGGATTTACCTTGCGGGCGGTTGGCGGGGATCTCCTCCCCCACCAGAACCATCCGCCGCCGCGTCATCGCCGTCGCCGTCTGCATTCATAACGCGAATCTCGCTCCGCGGCACCGCCTGCGCTCGAATCGAAGAGGAAGGGGAGAGAAGGTGCACCCCGCGACGGAGAGGGAGAGAAAGAGAAGGGGGAGGAGGGGTTTGGTTATGCCTGGGGAAAGAGGGTGGCGGGGGTCTTGCCAGGCGCCGGGCGCCTTTACGACTGCAGTGCTAGAGGAGACTCACAGTGGACCACGGTCACACGCACACTAACTTTGCACCCTCTCCGTTCCGTGGATGGGTGCGGGCCGGGTTAAGGTGCGTTCGTGCACCAGGCATTGTATGCCCGTGGATAGACTAGCAGCGAGTTCTGGATGGGGGCAGGCATGACCCTTCTTTGATACGTACGTACGCTGGCTTGTTTGTGCCCATCCCTCATTGCGAGTATTTACACTCTGTTACCTTGGAAAAAGAAATGGTTAAGCATGTGAAGAATTAATCGGTGTTTTTGTTTGAATTGCATGCCATTGGCAACCCACGGTTTGCAGAAATGGGTAGAGTTCAGGGTCAAAGCTCAAAAAGCTTGTTTCCTTTGGGTGAAAGAAGAAAGGAAGAAAGACCATGGGACCACGCTGGGCAGTCGGTCAGGTAAGGACAACCGTTCTTCCCTCCCATCCCACTAGGCGGACGGCCGCTTTGTTTCATTTCTTGCGCGATAAGCCTAATAAATAAGCTGATGAGGGGGAAACCTGCGAGAATTAGCAATCACAGTAATTAATTCTACCCTACCCATCCAGTGGGCTGGGCAGGGGCGTTGTTGAACTAGTGTCACTTAATTAATCAAGTTTTTGTTTACAGCATAACCATTAAGACATAAATCATCACAATCCCGACTAAAATAGCATTATCAATCAATCAATCTTATGATAGTACTACGACAAATGGACCATGAACCTTCTCATTACAATCACACCTGCATGCCATGCAATGCTCTGCAAAGAAAGCGAAATGCACGGCTCTCAAGTCTGAACTATTTTTTGTCTGCAGCAGCAGCAGCGGCAGCAGCTGATCTGCTGGTTGATGCTTTACATTTTTGTCCTCGCAGGAGAAGCACGGACTCATATCTCAGCCTCACCGCCTGTTCCGAACAGACCCCCAAAAAATAAATCCTTAACAACCTTTGTTTGCCCTATCATCTTCCTTGATCACACATCCACACATGAGAACCACGTTGATGAGAAGTAGAGTACCTTTTGTTTTTCTTTCCTTTGATGGTAGGACTACATCACTCGCATTTCAATTTTTCCTCCTGATGTCTCAACCGGCAGCAAGAGTCATTTCTTTCACCTTCAGGTCGAACATTCGAGACAAGTAACACAAGGAGGGTAATGGCTTTGTTGCAATTCTTTACTTCATGTAGACTTTTATCTTAACTTCTTAATTGATGGATTGGTCAAACATTATGTCTGTTGCATTTCTTTTCCATGGTACAAGAGCAACTCCGACACGTCGACCCAAAAAGACACGCGTTTTGTTTTTTTTTGTTTGTTTGGGTCGGCTGCCCGCTCGTCATACGTCTTCTTTTGCGCTTGGGTCGGCCGTGCACCCAATGTATGGACACATTTTCGTCCTCGCGGTTGGCAAGCCGTATTTTTTTTTCTTGCAAACATATGAAAATTCGACCCTTGTTTATATAATTCAAACAAAATAGAAATGTGTCTTATAGTTTCACAACCAAATAAATATGTCATAGTTTACAAGGCAAATAAAAATTAAATTGTCACAAATACATTAAAAAAGATAGTGGATACATCTATTTTGGTTACCAAACGTGAGCCAACATATGCTCACCCAAATCATCTTGCAGCTGAATGTGAGTTTCTCAATCACGTCATACAGATACGGTTGAACACATGCCTAGCCATACGGAAACACACGCCGGAATAGGTGATGTTTGAAGAGCGGGTTGGGTGTCTCGAGGTAGTCCTTCCAGAATAGGAAATGGCCACTCTCTCAGCTGTGATTCAACGCTGGAGTGTGTCCCGGGATCGAGCCCCAGAACATCGGCCGCTGCCTACTAAGGTGGTCACAAACGACCAACACATCAGCCACAAGCTCCTCATCATCGGATGAAGAATCATCCGAGTCGCAAATGAAATTGTGGAAAAAGAACTTGTCAGCGGAGTCTATTTGTACCTTGCGGGCAAACCGCCGAACAGCTTGCGAGCGTCGTCGAAGAAGCTGGCCGGTGAAGAGCCTCGCGCCTCCCCTGGACCTGGTAGCAGGCCCTGCAGGCGTTCGATGAGCGAGGTCACCACGCATTGTCCGCTTCAGGCAGGGCCGGGGCATGGGGCGAGGTGCTGCTGGGCGAAGCTACGGCGGCGGTGCAGCGAGGCAGTGGTGACGGCGACGTTGGAAGGTGGCGTGCTGCGGGGAGGTATGTATGTGCGGATGGCTGGCTTGGGCACTGGAACTGGGCGACGGAGTGGGGCGAACGGGTGTGCCAACGACTGGCGGGCCAGGGATAGGAGTAGGTGGTCGTCGCATGTGCCGTTTCATGTCCGCGTCGATGCAAACGAGGCCTAGAGTTGGGCCTAAAATGGATCGCACAGCGGATAAAAAAACGGACGCGCGTCTGTTTGGGCCGATTTTTATGTGCAGACGAAATAGGTCGGTGCGTTGGAGTTGCTCTGAGTGAGAGCACGACGGGTGAATTTGTGATCGCTACCGCTAGAGGTATACAAACATGTACTCCGCGAACTGATCCAACTCTCAGCCACCAACCTCAAAACAAACCTCCGTCTGCATGCAAAGGAGAAAGGGGCGCCCCACATCGCTTATGTACGTGAGCTGCGTGATCCTCAGCTATACCTGACGCAGCGGCAGGGTTGCTGCAGCCTTGCAACCTGCTCGCCGGTGGCCTGCTGGAACCAGGAAAGTGGGCATGTAAAGTTACAGAACCCCGTTGAACGGTACATGAAGCAGCCCCCTTCCCTCCAGCGCAGCGTGATTGCCTAGTCCAAGTGGAGCGCAGTCTGGAGACCCGGGCGGTCCGTATTCTTGGGGCGTTGAGCGTTCGTGCGTTTTGAAGGCCAACCCGCAAGCACGCTGCAACCCTGCCGCTGCGCCAGGTAGCTGATAAACCACGCCACATACGTAAGCAGCTAGCTTGAACCCGTCGCCCTTTTGCTTTGCATGCAAGGGAGCTGCTATAGCTGCCTACTATCCCTATAGCAATGCCTACCCAGCCTGACGTTTCACGCGTCCGCGCGCCCTCAGGGTCAGGGCTGTCTTTGCAATTCCCGCGCTTGCCTTCAAAACGGAAATGAGAATTTTTTGCTAATGGGCCGGGCACTTACCTCGTGGAGAGCAGCTTGGTGGGCTGAGTCGATCGTAATTGGAAAGCATGGCCCAGCTCCAGTCGCGTTCAGCCCGGCCAGCCTGACCTCGCACCGCTCGCCGTCCGTATTTCCGCTCGCCGTCCAGATTATGATCATCGCGCGAAAGAAGCAGGAGCCGCTTCCCAGATCCCACACCCCCACGCCCACACATGAGCTTCGAGACACGCGCCGTGGGTTGCGACCTTGCCGGTGGGGGTTTGCGGCCGCAGCAGGTACTATAGCTGCCATCACGGGGTGGAGGCGGCAGCAGCCATGAGTCACCGCCAGCACCACGGCCACGAGGTTCCGACTAACAGCGCCCAGGTGTCATATGTTGTCTAAGGCCAACTTCACCGCGCGACCCTATTCTGTCCGGCCCCGTCCGTTTAAGATAAAACGAACAAACGAGGCGGCCCAGCGTGCTGGAGCAAACAGACTTTTGTCCGTTTTGTGTCCGCTTTTGACCCTGTGCAAGCGGAAAACGTCTTACCCGTGACGAGGGCGACGTATCGTTTATATATAACAGAGGAGCAGATTACATGCGGTCAAGAGATAAGAGATAAGAGAGATCTAAATACATCTTGAGAAACAAGAAAGAGAAGATAGTTACAAGAAGATCTCAATGCAAACTACCTCCTGCCGCATATGTCACGTAACCTTCAATGATGTTTAACACTCTCCCTTAATCACAACTTCATTAAGTTGAGATTATGCTTAAATTCTTCAAAGCTCGCATAGGCAGGGCTTTAGTAAACCCATCTGCAACTTGATCTCTGGAATGAATAAACCGAATATCAAGCTGTTTCCGTGCAACTCTTTCTCTGACAAAGTGAAAATCTATCTCTATATGTTTTATTCTGGCATGAAAGACTGGATTTGCAGACAAGTAGGTGGCACCAAGATTGTCACACCACAGACATGGAGTTTGAGAACTTCGTATACCAAGTTCCTTTAACATTGATTGAACCCATATAATTTCAGCTGTAGCATTCGCTAATGCCTTGTACTCTGCCTCTGTGCTAGACCGAGACACTGTGGCCTGCTTCCTTGCACACCACGAAATCAGATTTGGTCCAAAAAATATTGCAAATCCACCAGCAGAGCGTCTGTCATCCAAACAGCCTGCCCAGTCAGAGTCAGAAAAAGCACTGACAAGAGTTGAAGGTGACTTGCTGAAACTAAGGCCAATGCTCAAGGTATGTTTGACATATCTGACAATGCGTTTTGTAGCAGTCCAATGCATGTAGTAGGAGCATGCAAAACCGACATACCTTGTTAACAAAGAAAAGAAATATCGTGCCTTGTTAAAGTCAAATCAAGTGCACCTACTAAGCTCCTGTACTTGGTACTGTCCTCTTGATTCAAGAGTTGCCCTTCTGTGAGAGATAATTTTTCTGAGCTGGATAATGGAGTGAAAGATGGTTTACAACCCTGCAGACCTACCTTTCTTACCACATCAGTTGCATATTTCTCTTGAGAGAGATGAAGTCCATCCTTGTGTTTCTTCACTTCAATCCCAAGGAAAAAATGCAAATCTCCAAGATCCTTGAGAGCAAATTCTGCACTTAGATCCTTCAACAATGATGCAATGGCCTCACTAGATGAACTTGTAACAATAATATCATCAACATAGATGAGAACAAATATGCATGTGTTGAGCTTATTGTAAATAAACAGTGAGGTGTCTGACTTGGAAGGAACAAAACCAAGTGATTGCATCTTGTGACTGAGACGTGAGTACCATGCTCTTGGTGCTTGCTTCAGGCCATAGAGTGCTTTATCAAGTTTGCACACAAATGATGGATTAGACTTACTCTCAAACCCAGGAGGTTGTTTCATGTAAACCTCTTCTTCCAGAACACCATGAAGGAACGCATTCTGTACATCTAGCTGCCTGAGACTCCATCCCCTAGAGACAGCAATAGACAGAACAAGACGAATAGTAGCAGCTTTTACAACTGGACTGAATGTATCCTCATAATCAATCCCATATCTCTGTTTAAAGCCTTTGGCAACAAGCCTTGCCTTGTATCTGTCAACAGTTCCATCAGATTTTCTCTTAACTCTGAACACCCACTTGCAGTCTATGAGATTTTTACCTTGCCGTGGGGAACTAGATGCCATGTTTTATTTTTTCCAAAGGCCACATATTCTTCCATCATTGCTTTTCTCCACTTTTCATCTCCAAAGGCCTCGTCCAAAGTTCTTGGTTCAACTTGTGCATCTGTAGAACAGACGAGACCTTATTTGCTCATATGTTTATAATTAAGAGGTTTAGTTACACCTTTTTGCAGCCGTGTGAGCCGCCGAGACTGTGCCGCAGAGTCAGATGGCGCAGAGGATCCAGAATCACGCACAGGAGTTCCTGCCACGGGCGATCCCAAGACAGATTCGCCCGCCAGCTGCACCGGATCTTTTGTGGCTGCAGTAGTTGATGGAGACGTTGTAGCAGCCGTAAAAGATCCAGGCGCACCGGTCGGCTCATCATGAGCCCATGATTGCGCGGGGCCCCGCAGATCTGCACCGGATCCCGCGCCTCCCGCCGAACGGATCAACGCTGGGGTCCGCGCCTGTCGGCCGCACCTGGGCGCTGGAGTCCGCGCCGGTCGGCTGCGCCTGGGCCCGCCTCTTATAGCACTGCGGTTGGTCGCGAAACCGCGCCCCGCCTGGGCCATCAGGGCGCCGCCACATGGCATCTGTTGATTGGCGCGGAGTTGGCGC
Organism: Aegilops bicornis; assembly: GCA_021605145.1. Lineage (NCBI taxonomy): Eukaryota > Viridiplantae > Streptophyta > Magnoliopsida > Poales > Poaceae > Aegilops > Aegilops bicornis. Next base: position 199,088,010 of record CM038675.1, on the reverse strand, counting down.
GGGGCTTCCGCCACCCGCAAGCTGGCGCGTGGCAGGCGTGGAACCACGTGAGCCCGCACGCGCAACAGATTCTGCTGCGAACGGAGCTAGCGCGTCTGCTGACGCTGATCCCGGTGCGGATCTCCTGAGCTCCACCTGATCTGGCGCTGATCCCGAGGGGGATTTGCTCCCTGATTCTTGACACAGCAAATATGGCGCCTGGAGACCAAGTTCTTCGGTATTTTCGTCGCTGATTTTTCCTGCAACATCACCAGAAGACTCGTCTGTACCATTAGGAGGGTTAGTCAGCATTGAATCATCACAAGTGTTTCCCCCATGATCAAGGCTAGTGAGATGAGATGGCAAGAGGAGAATTTCTTTGCGAAGCAAGGCACCTGCGTTGGGATGAAGATCAACAAACGGGAATTTTGTCTCGTCAAAAACAACGTCACGGGAGATATAGACTCGTCCCGTAGACACATCAAGGCATTTTACACCTTTGTGTTGAACACTGTATCCAAGAAACACACACTATTTTGACCGAAACATGAGTTTGCATTGATTATAGGGACGAAGATTGGGCCAACATGCACACCCAAAAACACGAAGAGATGTGTAATCAGGTTTGGTGTGAAGGAGTCGTTCTACTGGAGTTTCATTATTAATAACACGACTGGGAAGCATGTTGATGATATGAACGACAGTGAGAAAAGCTTCATCCCAGAATTTAAGTGGCATGGAGGCGCCAGCTAAGAGAGCTAAGCCAACCTCGACGATGTGCCTGTGCTTGCTTTCAGCTGAGCCGTTTTGTTGGTGAGCGTGGGGGCATGACACATGATGGGAAATGCCGAGAGTTTGAAAGAAAGAGTTTAATTTCTCATACTCTCCACCCCAGTCTGATTGGACAGCAAGTATCTTGCTGTCAAACTTGCGTTCAACGAGTGCTTGGAAATTTTTAAAGACTTGAAAGACATCGGATCTTTTCTTAAGTAGATAAATCCAAGAAAATTTACTATAGTCATCAATAAAACTCACATAGTATGTATGTCTACCAACTGAGTTGGGGGCAGGACCCCAAACATCTGAAAATATTAATTGCAGTGGTTTGGTAGACACACTAGTGGATATAGGATAGGGTAGCTGATGACTCTTAGCACGTTGACAAGGATCACAAATAGCTTCAATATTGGGCTCACCAACAAATGGGAGCTTATTCTTTCTAAGTAATTTTTCAACTAAGGAAAAAGAAGCATGTCCTAAACGATCATGCCATCGTGTGGATGAAAGCTTGATAGCACCACAAGCTTGTTTATTTAGTCTCCTACGCTCCGAATCAACGGGTAGAGCCCACGAACGCATCTACCTCGATAGAGAATTTTCTTCGTCGCCTGATCCTTGATCAAAAAGAAATAGGGGTGAAATTCAAGGAAGACATGATTGTCAAGAGCAATTCTATGGACAGAAAGAAGACTTTTGTCGGCATTAGGAACATGCAAAATTTTCCTAAGATGAATTCTACGAGAAGGGGTACTAAAACTTGAATGACCAATGTGACGGATCTCCATACCTTCACCACTAGCTGTGTGGATTTGGTCCTTGCCACGGTACTTCTCCTTCATGGTCACCTTCTCAAGCTCGTTGGTGATGTGGTTGGTGGCGCCACTGTCGACATACCAGTTGGTGTCGATTCCGTAGGAGCCATCTGCAGCGGCCGCCACCTTGTCATCATCTTGAGAGGAGTCATCATCCTCTTCATAGCGGTACCAGCAATCTTTTGTTGTGTGCCCCACCTTGCCACATATCTGGCACCGCTGGAGCATCGGGCGTGCACGAGGGTTGCCACCGCCATGGCGAAGTTTTGTTGGAGTTGCGCCGCCCGTTGCGGAGTTGGAGCCGCCACCGTTGCCTCCACTGGACCTCCCCCTGCCACGGGAGAAGCCGCCGCCACCGCCGCGCCGAGAGGGGCCACCACGACCACGAGACGCCGAGTTCGCGGAGGACTTGAAGCTGCCGCCGCCGTTGCCGTTGAAGTGTGCCATCCGCTGGTCAAAGTTTGACAGCATGGCGAAGAGCTCGTCGAGGGTGACGGGCGTGACGCGAGCATCCAGGGCAGAGATCAGCGGCCGTAGTCGGCGTCGAGCCCGTGGATGATGTAGGAGATGAGCTCGTCGTCGAGGATGGCCTTGCCGCGCAAAGCAGCTGCCTGCCGGGCGAGCCGCCACATGGTGGCGAAGTAGGTGGCGACGGTGAGGTGGCCCTTCCGCGCATTGATGAGAGAAGTACGGATGTTGTTGATTCGACTCATCGATTATGCATTTAGTACATGCCAGCGAAGCGTCGTCCAGCGCGCGCCATGTGGTGACCGTGGTCACTGTGAGGAGCACCTCCTTGGTGAGGTTGCTCAGCAGGTAGCCGAGGACCTGCTGGTCCTCTCAAACCCAGATGGGATGGAGAGGGTTGGGCGTTGAAGTCTCCTTGCCTTCCTTGGTCGTGACGAGGAGGCGCGCCGGCTCCGGATGGGTGCCGTCGACGTAGCCGAAGACCCCGGCGACACGCAGCTGCGGTATGATCTGCGTGCGCCATAGCACGTAGTTCGTGCGGGATAGCTTCTCGATGACCTGGCCGTTGAGGCTAGGATGGAAGGAAGCGCCGGAGGAGGAAGACATGGTGCGGCTTCGACACACGTGATTCTGGTAGCTAGATGAGTTGAAGAAGAGGGGCTCTGATTACCATGTGCAAGCGGAAAACGTCTTACCCATGACGAGGGCGACGTGTCGTTTATATATAACAGAGGAGCAGATTACATGTGGTCAAGAGATAAGAGATAAGAGAGATCTAAAGTACATCTTGAGAAACAAGAAAGAGAAGATAGTTACAAGAAGATCTCTATGCAAACTACCTCCCGCCGCATATATCACGTAACCTTCAATGATGTTTAACAGACCCATCCGCGGCCCAAGTTTGCGCCGCTTTTGGGGCAAAACGGACAGCGCGCGGACGTGCGGGACGCGCGCGCTTGTCCGCCCCTGGCCCGCGAGTCGGTGACACAGAGCAAAATCCCCCCGCGGCCCCTTTGGCGCCATCCCCCCCCCAACACTACTAGGAAAAGGCCTACTAATGGCGCACCTAATTTGGCCATTAATGGCGCATTAGTGCCACGCCATTAGTATATTTTACTAATGGCGCACCACTGGTGCGCCATTAGTATCTGGTGTACTAATGGCGCACCAAGGATGCGCCATTAGTATATACAACAAAGGCGCCATTAGTACCTCCCGTGGGGCCATGTATACCAGTGCTTTGGCATACTAATGGCGCACAATGGCAAGATGCGCCATTAGTAACCCGGCATACTAATGGCGCATCGTTTAATGATGCGCCATTAGTATCCTTTGGCATACTAATGGCGACCTTGATGTGATGCGCTATTAGTATGAATATTAGGTTTTTTTATTTTTTTTATTTTCTGTTTTTTGCATAGGTTACAAAATGTATAATTGGACAAAATATAGACAGCACACAACAACAACAGGTTCATCGAATACAATAGAAGATTAGTCTCTGAATACAATTCATCATATTAGTCTCCGAATTGAGAAGACCGAACAAAGATAGAACATTATATTACAAGTCTCGAGACCGCGAGTAGCGAGTTTGTCTTCATATTACAAGTCGATATCGATCATCTAAACTACCATCACATAGAAGAGAGCTGCGGTCAACACGATGAGCATCATCACGATGAAACTCGTCTTCATCCGGTTCGTCTAACGCCCCTCCCTCTCCCGCTAGATAGCGGCGTATCTAGATTCGCCTCGGCCCTAGTGGTGTACCCTTTGTAATCAATTACCGCTGAATCGGTGAACCTGTCTCCGACACTCCTCCCAGTCGTCGTAGACTCCGGGAACCTTACCCTTGTACATGACATATGACGGCATCGCTATGCACTAGTCAAACGAAACGTTAGTACCAATTCACAGACAATACATAAGCAATATATAAGTATGCAACAGAACGATCGGAAGAGAAAAGCAAGACATTAATAGCATCGATTACATCTAAGTTGAACGACTCTCGAAACCAAAGAGACATACTACAAGTTCATTAAAGTTTAATTACAACATGAGCCAATCGATGTTTCGGAACTAGACACATCATCACCGCTTCGACTCGACTCAAGGGACCGGAGCGTGGATGAAGCCGCCGTCTATCGTGGGAGTCATGAAAGAACGGGCGTTGTCAGCCTGCATTTGTAGCATTGTGTCGATGTCACCGTTGGACTGTTGATTTCTGAGGTAGAACTGCCCCGAGGTACGAAGGACATCTTGATGGATGATTTCCGCAAACTCCGATTGGATGCGAAGAATTCTTGTCGATGTCCGCGTCTGGATTGCCGACACACACGCGGCCCAATCTTTGAGTTTACTCGGTAGCGAAGTTGATGATGGTCCCGCACGATCGCCTCGCATGTGATGGATGGCGTAGTAGGCACCCTTCGACCGCCAGCGGCTGCTTGACGCAGCGTAACGTCGTATTGTGGGAGAACACGTGCTTGCCGTGATTTACGAATAGGCTCGGTGAAGGTGCCTCCAAATTGGGCGTGGCAGGAGAACATCATCAAGAACCTTCTTGACATTTGTGTAGTCTACCTTCGATCGACGGTCGGGGTCGAAATACGTGGCCATGGAATATTTGGGGCTTAGGAGGATGAGTGTGCAATGTGTCACCGCAGAAAACACGGAATGTTAAAAGAAAAGCGATTGAAATCTAAGAATTCATATGTTACGGCAGGTTGAGGGAGGACTTACTCGGGAAAGTAAGGCACGAGGAAGTTATCCTTATCTTGGTTTGCCGAATGACGCCTTCGAGGTAAGAACTTCGCGACTTGCGGTCCCCAGCGCTGCCCAAGATCTTGGCACGCATGTAGAAGGGGTCGACTATCACGATGTCCGGGTCTTGTCGCGAATGATCCGCATCTCCATACTCAGCGAAAATAGCCGAACGAAGGTGTAGTGCAGCGGATGAAGGTTCAACATAAGCGTGGATGTCATCAAACCGCAGAACGATCGACGCCCGATGGAGTTATCCACAAAGCCCTTGCCCTCGCACCTTGGCCACGAAAACCGGTATGCCACATCCTTCTCTCGAGACGCCGCTTCTCCAAAGAAAGAACACCATCATGCACACTCCGCATAGCACCGGTTGCAGCATTGAGCATATTTGTCGGTAGCATCGCCCTACCCGCCACATGCACCCTCCTCGAGATATCCTCAGGTGAAGGTGGCCCGTCCTGAGCACGGATCGTACTCGGTGCCGGCTGGCCCGCACCCTTGTTAGTATTTCTTTTGCGTGCCTTCTTCTTCTCCTGTAATGGGACCGAGTTCTGCTCACTGACCGCCTTCTTGAGTGTGTTGGGGCTGATAATATTTCGCACCTCGCCTATCTGAGGCTCGGTGAAGTCGGCACCTGGAGGCGTCTCCTGAGAGCTGAACGGCAGACGACGCCTGTTGCAACTTGGCTTCTCCGCGGTACCAGCTAGATCACGCACGTCTTTTGTTGGTTTGGGTTCTTGAGAAGGAGGCCCCATGAAGTTGCCACCGTACCCATGATCGGCAAAGTACTGGTCAACGTTGGCAAATGTATCGTCGTCGTCGTCGTCATTCTGATCCTGTGCCATATGCATGTTTGGATCCAGTGGCATAGGGATGTCCGCACCGCTATGCGGCGGTCTTGCCATGGGGCCGACTTGGCGGCACGACCGGGCGGTGTTGTCTTTGGGGTGGTGTCCGCCGCCCCAAACGAATCTGGCTCTTCGCCAAAGCAGGGCCAGCTTCAGCGGCCGAGGGTCATCACGTCATCATCGCCGGCCCCGACGGGTCGAATCGGAGGTAACACCTCGCCGCAGCTCGGCAAAGACCCGAACCAGTTCAACCCTAAACAAGTTGGGTGGCATCCGGATACCGTGGAACAAGGGGTTGCCCGGTTGAACGATTTTGCCCTTGGCGACATCGACCAACTCATTGTTCACGAAGTGCGTGAGAGTGCACGGAACGTCGGCGGCGCCTGCAAAACATGTAGGGCATCGTGATGCCCACCAAAGGCAAGGAGATGAACTCCTCGGCCGAGAGGCTTAATTAGTTACCGTGATGATGGCGTCGAGCTCGGCTAATGTCGAGGAACCGCCAACGGCAGGCGTGCAGTTGACGGAGGGGCCGCTTGCTGCAGAGGTGCCGGCCGGCGTACACCCGGGTGCATTAAGCTCCCGTGCCGGCGTCGGAGACACCAATGCCGCCTCCGCCAGAGACACCAATGGCCCCGCCATCGCATTCTGCGAGTTGCTGGCCGTGAAGCTAGGAATCGGGCGGCCTGTTGGCCGCCCGCAATCCACGCACTCAACCCCTGGATCAAGGTAGGCACAATGGCGGTGATCGTCGCTCCGAGTTGTTGTTGCACTTGCTCTTGGACAATCTCCGAATCCGCGCCACCGTGCCTTGAGTTCTTGAACCTCGCGCTACCGGCTTTCCGAGCTGGTCTTTTTCTCCTTCCGCATACCAAATGTATAGTATGACCCCATTTTGTGGACAAGCCTTTTGCCGCCACACGACCGGTGACGTCGGCTTATCGAGCTTATCCTTGTTCTTCATTACATTCAACGCCCTATTTAGGGTGGTGTCCCAAGGGTTGCTCTTAGTCGACCCAGCGCTCGCTTTCGATGCGCTGCGGAAGTAATGTGAACGATTTAGATATTTGGCTTCATTAATTAGAATGCAAACTTATGGAGCTAATTACCCCGGGTGTGGTATTCCTTACCTTAACAACCTCAAGCGCCCTGGTCTTCGGATCCGTGGTAAGCTCCTTTGTTTTCGGGTCCTTCTTGTACCGGGCCCTGACAAAGTTCCTGGTCTGCTTGTCACCGTATTTATCGAAGAGGGGCGGTAGTCTGCGAAAGTCTGCCCTTGCTTTCGGCCCATCTTTGGTCCTCTCTGGCATGTTGAGCAGGGTACCAAGCAGACTCTCGCACACGTTCTTCGTGATATGCATGACATCAAGGCTGTGAGGCACACGGTGGATCTTCCAAGACGGCAAGTCCCGTAAAACAGACCTCGTTTTCCATACCTTCAGCAGCGGCTCTGGCGCCTTCGCTTCTTTCCGGCTCTGGCGCCTTTTGCTTCTTTCGGCGGTGGGCAATCTTTCCAATTTTTCAACAGCTGGTCTATTTACTCGCCGCTCCTCGTACGCGGGCGTCTTCGGGGTTCGGTTTCACCATCGAACAGATCCTTGCATTTCCTCCACGGGTCATCGTCGCGAAGCCACCTTCGATGTCCCATGAACACGGTTTTCGAAGACCCGGGATCTCTATCTAGATGGCGATACGTTGTGTCATCCATGCACCTTACGCATCCGTAAAATTCATGGACTACCTGCCCCGCGAGATATCCGTAATCGAGATAGTCGTGCCTTTGTAATCGTGAGCAGGCGGCTCTCATAGGGAAATATTCTTTCTGCGGTGTCCCACGTATTGGCTGGCGTTTTCCACAACGTGTCAAGCTCCTCTTTCGGCAGCCCCGGTCTGATTGATGTCGTTCCTGGTTGTTTCGGCCCTTCAATTAGCATACTCATGTGAATGTACTTCCTCTTCATGCACAACCAGGGGAAGGTTGTACATCCACACAAACATAGGCCAGTGCTATGTGTGCTTCTCTGGCTGCCAAACGGATTGACTCCATCGGTGCTCGCGCCCAGACGATGTTCCTTGGATCGTTCTCAAATTCTGAGTCTTCGAAGTTCAACGCTTGCCACCGCTCGCATCCTTAGGGTGACTCAACATCTTGTCTTTTTATCTATCTCCGGATCATTTGCGTCATCTTCGCTTCTTCTCCTCCCTATCCGGCGTGCCACGCAGGAGCTTTGCTACCTTAGGGTCCAAAAATACCGCTGCAGACGAGGAGTGATCGGAAAGTACCACACCACTTTTCGAGGAGCTTTCTTCCTCTTCTTGTATCGAGTGACGCCGACACCGGACATATGGTAGACTCCGCATGCTCGTCCCGATAAATGATGCAATTGTTCATGCACACATGGTATTTCACGTCGGTAAATCGAGAGGACACACGATTTTCTTCGCCTCCTCCAAACTGGTCGGGCACTTGTTCCCCTTGGGAAGACGTTCGTTCGAATGACATGTTCTCGTCGAAGCATCGTCGGTCATTTTGTGTTTTACCTTCATCTCCAGAGCCATGAGCGTTACTTTCAGGCGGGTATCCTCGGGCCTGCATCCTTCATACAATGGAGTAACCGCGTCTAACTCAAGTTGATCCATCTTGGCTTTCTCTCGGTCGGCAGCTCTGGCGTTATCCGTCTGCTTGAGAAGCAGCTCTTGAATATGAGGGTCCTGCACCCAGCCCATCGATGGTCCATCGTCGTCGCTCCGCCCGGCATCATCATCTTCATGATCATGCCCGTCGTCTGCTCCGGCATCTTCCTCATCATCATGTCCTGCATCTTCTACATGACGATCGTGTACAAGATCACCGTCGTGATCATCTCCGGGATTCTTCGTCTTCTCGCCCGCCCGAGCCGCGGTGGTTGTCTTGCTGCCCTTCCTCATTTCTTGCCCGGCCCCCATGGACGACTTCGTAGTCATCTTCATCACCTTGCCACCGATAGCCATCTATGAAACCACGCAAGAGCAGGTGGTCCCGCACCTGCCCGGAATCCGGCTCCGCAATAAGGCTCTTCAGCTTGCATCTTCGACACGGACATCTTATCTCCGTCTCGTTCTTTTGAAGCATCTCGGCCTTCGCGGACCTCAAAACCTATTCACGATGCCTTCGGTCATCGTGCGGACCATGGTCGCTTCATGAGGTAGAGCAAAAGCGATATTTTAGAACCAAACAAAAATTTGGCATGACTTTCCCTAAAAATAGGACCAAAAGAATGCTTAATGCCAAAATTCTACTTAAACGGAAATGAATCAACATTCCGCAAAATATTGGCAACTATCGCATTTCAAATACCGTACACCTCCAAACACAAACACATATGCAACACCACAAACATATGCAACACCACGAACATACATAGATCTAGGTAGGCCATAAAAAGTGCATGTGCACATTGTTGTAGGGAGAACAACATAAATATAGCTTCCCCCCTTACTTACCTATTAAAACAAGGTAATTTAACCACTTAATTTGAATGAATCTATGGTGGAAATGAGGTGAAAAGAGGAGGCACCCGAGACAAGGAGGAGGTGGAGAGAATGAAGTGGGGAGAAAGTGAGTGTGGGTAGGAGAGGCTGTCCAAAATATCTAGTTGCTGCCCACTTACTAATGGCGCACCAGCACTAAATGCGCCATTAGTAATCCAGGTTACTAATGGCGCACCTTCTGGCGGTGCGCCATTAGTAGTTTTGCAAAAAAAAATACTAATGGCGCACTGATCCGCAGTGCGCCATTACTAGTTTAAACTAGTAATGGCTCACGGTTGATCAGTGCGCCATTAATAGTATTGCAAAAAAAGGAATAAAAAATATAATAAAAAAAACAACATTAGTGGCGCATAAAATATTACAACTACTAATGGCGCACTTTATCTGGATGCGCCATTAGTATGTTTGGACAGGCGCACAATTTGATACTAATGGCGCACCCTTTGCCTGATGCGCCATTAGTAGTTTCAACTCTAATGGCGTATCAGCAGGTGGTGCGTCATTAGTATATACTAATGGCACACCAACTGTCTGGTGCGCCATTAGTGTCAATCCCATCTATAGTCCTTTTTCTAATAGTGCAACCCCCCCACGTCCCGCCAGTCCCACTCCCTCCCCCGTCCATGGCCGACGCCCAGCCAAACTCCGGCGGGCTGGCCGTCGACCCGTCCGGAATGGCCAAGAAGAAGAAGGGCAAGGCGCCAAGGAAGCCGCATTCGGAGTGCACGCCGGAGGAGATCGCCAAGTTGGACGCGGAATCGGCGAAGAGGAGGAGCCGGTGGGCGGTCGCCAAGACCAACGTCGCCGCGGCCAAGAGAGCCGCCGAGCGCGCTGCGATTGAGGCCGCGCGGCACAAGGCCGAGGTCGAGGAGAAGGAGGCCATCGTCAGCAAAGCGCACGCCCTTCTCATGGCCGGCATTTGTCGCCCGCCCGGTTTCTCTGGAGGGGCCGTCGGTCCGGCGAGCACAGGGTCGTCGGTCGCCCGGCCTCCGCACTGCCAGTCGCCGACGTCGCGGACCATGCCCTTGTCGCCCGGCTTTCCTCCGCCAAGGCACGACGGCCAGACCCGTTTTGGTGGGTCGCCGGACGTGAGCGTGATCGCGTCGTCCACACCGCGCCCCTCGGCCGTCATCGACCTCAACGTCACCCCTGGGTCCAGCAGCGGCGGCCGTCCGTCCGTCGAGATGTAAAGAAAGCAAGCACGGCCGCCGTTTACCGGCACCATGCCGTCCCCCCGCGTCTTGTTCTACGGAATGCCAACCCCAACGGCACCGGTCGACGACCCCTACTACGACCAGTTCATGGAGGAAGTGATCTACGACGGCGGCCACGTCCCTGCCTTCGACCCCGAGGAGACCCAAAGTCAGGATGGCCGCGGCCAGTTCACTGCCGATGAAGAGGCCGACGACCGTGCTGACTACGACCATGGTGACTCGTGGCATGAAGACGATGACATCTATGTCGAAGGTGATGGTGATGAAGAAGAAAGCAATGACGTTGACATTAGTGGTGAGCCATTGTTCATCGACGAGTTGACACAAAGAGCGGAAGCACAAAAGAAGAGGAAGAGCATTCGCACGGGTTCATACACACAAGATGAGGACAAGTTGCTTTGCCAAGCTTGGATGGAGATTAGCCAAGATCCAAGGACCGGCGCCCAACAAAAGGGTATTGTTTTTTGGACGAGAGTCCACAAAACATTCCATGAAAGGAAGTTGTTTGAGCCCTACCAATTTGAAAGCAACTGTGGCGTCGGCTCGATTCAAAAGAGATGGTTGTTCATCCAACAAGAGTGCAACAAGTATCAAGCCGCATTTGAGAGCATTCAAGCACGGCCCGTGAGTGGTACCGGCGTTGGAGACATGGTATGCTCTCCTTCTTTGCCCTTTTCTTGCTACGGCCATGATACTTCGACCTTGTACATGTTTGCATGGTCACTTGTTATTCATATGGTGTAGGCATTTCAATCTTTGGAGGCATTCAAGGCCCGGCACAATGACAAGCCGTTCACTCTTACGCGTTGTTGGAATATGATCAACAATTGCCCTAAGTTCAAGGACCAATACCGTGAACTCCAAAGGAAGAGAGGCCTGAAGACGACCAAGTTCGCCGGAGGTGGAGATGGCGAGGCGTTGAAGAGGCCGAGGGGCAAGACCAACTCCAAGGTTGATGACATTCGTGATGCTTCATCCATGGCATTGCATGACACTTTGCATGGCATGATGTCGCAAAAGGATGTGAGGGACGAGAAGAAGTGGCAAAGCAAGGACGAGCAAATGAAGCAATACCTAGAGCTTCAAACGAAGAAGCTTGAGATGGAGGAGGCGGCCAAGAGAATGAAGCTTGAGATGGAGGAGGCGGCCCGGCAGAGGCAGCTCGACATGGAGGAGGCGGCCCAGCAAAGGCAGCTCGACATCGAGGCCGAGAACGTCAAGGTCAGGCAAAGGCAGCTCGACATCGAGGCCACCAATGCCGCCACCAAAGCGAAGGAGGTGGCCCTCGCGATCATGAGCGTGGACTTGTCGAAGATGAGCGAGAAGACGAGGGCCTGGTTCGAGGCCAGTCAGAAGGAGATGCTCGACGCCGACGGTCTGAACTAGCTCGTGCGATCGGCCGTGGCCGTTCTTTTTTGGAGGCTGGCATGGGTGCCGCCCGCCCGCTGGGCCGCTGGCCGTGTGCCGACGAAAAAAACATTCATTTTGAAGGCCGGCTGTGTTGCCGGCGAGGACAACCATTCATTTTAGAGGATGGCTGTGTTGCCGGCCGCTGGCTTTGTTGCCGGCGTGCGTGCTGAACTGGGGCCGTAGGGCTTGGCATTTGAAACGTTTCTCTTTTTTAAAAAAATGGACACGGACAAGATGGGGTAAAAGGATGCGGCCATGTATCGCATTTCAGGACAGGCCCGGATACGACCCCATCCCCTGCCCAAACGGACAGAATTCGGACAAAACGGATGTCCGTTTAGGGTCGCGCGATGGAGTTGGCCTAAATAATGCAAACAGGTTGATTAAATACTTTGCACATTGTGACATTTGTGGTATGGTGGTACAAAAGCGGTACGTTCGCCGTTTCGATCATGTATGTTTTGGCCCACTCCCTAATGTATACGTACTTGTGTTACTTGCTGCAAATGCAGGAACGGGTGCTTGACTCTGGACGTATTGCTAGAAGACTCCATCCGCTCATCAGATAGCTACCCCGGTGCGAGGCTGGGTACAGTGCTTACCACCAAGCCTGGTGTTAAGTCTCCTTTTCTGGTAGGCGTGCGTTCTGGGTTCGTCAGTCATGTTTTGAAACAAACATTCGTACAACATATGTTCGCGATGACTCCTGAAATGTTTCGCCCGTAAAATGACATGCCCGTGTTTCTCCTGGCAGCAACTACATATGGAATTACGTGTTAGCCAGAGACCAGGTGCTCTTTCTTTGATTCCAGCTGATGATATACCTATTCAGTGTCCTCTACCAGAGACTATGATGAGGATTGCAACATTATGCATAGTTGAAGGTAGATCTATCCATCACCATGATATTATCGTTTCCGTACCCAACAGAGACTTGTTCTGGACACAACAAGCTAACTTTCAGATTCTATCAGAGGAAGAATTGGGAAGATTAGTCCATCAGAGAGTGTGAGTTCCTAGAAGTTACTTTCGTCACCTGTGCCAACCTACCGTTTCCTGATGGCAGCTGACAAAGCCTTATCTCTGAAAGAAATGTGCAGGGATGAATGCTGGTCAGTCATGACATTTCTGCTATATGAGGATCACCAGCTTAATCGACTACTCACTCCCTCTGTTTCCATGATCCAAAGCCTAGTAGATGAGTTAAATCAAGTGTAAATACGAAAACGTAGAAAAGCTGTACCATATCATTCCTGCCTTTTAGGTATAATCAAATGCTTAAACCATTCCCTCTTGACATTAACACGGGTGTTTGTAGTGGACTGCATTAGCTGGAAGCGTACAACTCTTGCTTTTGAAGCAATGCTATGAAAAATATGCCTTATATTCCATTGTACTAATGTAAGATGAATGCCAGTGCTAGCACTCCTATGAATAAATTTCAGGGTAATAATAATCAAATGGTGTCTACTGTTGCCCCCCAAAAAAAGGTGTCTACTGAATTACATTTTTCGAGAAAAATCGGAAAATTGAATTAGAGGTCTCAACTTGGCGTTGTTTTAAATTCTGTGCAAAACTAGATTTTGGCAAGTTTGGCTGTCTTAGGCTCTCCAATGGTAGCGGCCCACAGAACCCATAGGCCTAACGGCTTGCTTCCCGTCTGTGCATCTGCTCATTCAGACGAGTAGAAAGACACTAGAAATCAGAAACCGCTTGCTACAGTATTCTGAGTCGCAACAATACCATACGACGTGAAAAACTGGAGAAAAAACACACAAAAGCAAGTAAAGCTTAATGGGCCGGCCCAGTCGCTCATATGTGAGATTGAGCGTCAATTTGTTGCAAATAGAAGCTACTTTGTATGCGAACCAACCTGTGGTTGGATGGTAAGGTGGACAGTGGTATTCGCTGTCCATCAGGGTTCAAGTCCTGATGCTCGTATTTATCCTGGATTTATTTCAAGATTTTCGATGATGCGCGTTCAGTGGGAGGAGGATTTTCGGTGATGCGCCTTCACTGGAAGGAGACGTTCCCATCCACTAACATCTTGAGCCCAAAGAGCAATATTTTGTTCTTTTCAAAAAAGATAAAAACAGTGCATGTGTCCTTGTCTCAGTGCTTACTTGTATTGAATGTGTACTTTCTTCAATTATTTTTTGCAATACTTGCCTTTTTTTAATGGAGGCAAAATATTTTCCCCATCTCATTAACTAAGAAGGAAGTACGGAAAATTTGAATACAAATATTGCATAGTAATTGTGAAGCCCCGTTCTTGACCCAAGGACACACGATTGAATGATCAAACAATTAGGGATCACTCTCCAAGAATACTGGCACTCAATGATTTACGTTGGCAATGACCCTGGTATGCACATCGCTTTTGATCTTGGATACAAGGATCGAAGGCATCATGGCTTAGATTTCGGAAGACCCACACATTCCACTCATTCCAATTCTCCCATAGTGTGGCTGCATGTCTTCTCACACCACCAATCTTTGACACACACACGTAAGGCTTTGTAAATGCTAAATGTTTAGGGAGGTGCTTAGAAAAATAAATCGGGTTTTTTTCTTAAGCATCAATGCCTATTTCTACATGAGGGACGCCTAGTTAAGCGTCTATCCTGTACAAATAAGCACCGGTGTTTAAGGAAAGTCTGGTTTATTTCTCCAAGCACCTCCTTTAAGCACCTTGCATTGTATAAGGTCCAAGCATCTCAAACTGCTAGTTGGAGATGATGTAGCCCAAGCCAATCACACCATGTTCAAATCACACGAGGACGAGCTCCGAGACACGCCTCCGCACCGCTAAGGACGAGCTCCGCAGCGCACGGTGGCCTCCGCTTCCCAAAGCCAGAGGAGACGAACTCGCGCAGCGGCCTGCTCATGCCTAAAATGGAGCCAGGGACGAGATCACGCGGCGGCATGCTCATGCCTAAACTACAGCGGCGGAGAAGCTCGCCCGACAACTTGCTCGTTCCAAAGCCAAAGCCGCATCTATTGGCAGAGTACAGATGGTCGGTGGCCAGCGAGGACAGCGACCCTGAAGACTTTCCGGGGCTGCCCTTGGCATTGTGCGAATCAGCGAAGGGGTCATAGCACCACCCCAACGACCCGACACGTTGGGGTTGCACGACGCGGTCATTGCTTCGGTGGCCGACGCCACCATCAACCTCATGAGCGAGTATGACGATGATTCCCTCGGCCTCGGTGAGGAGGATGACTACGACAATGACTACCTCGGCCTCGGTAGCGGTTCCGACGTCGATTTACGATAATAAGTAGAATAGGACTATCAAATAGCTGTATTTTATCATTAGCTATGTTTAAGGTTTGCACTTCCGTAAAATTGTAAACTTAAAATGAAATTTCTGATGTTTTCATGTTATTTGAATGTGATTCAACGGGAAGTACAACACACTTGCCCTTTTTGCCATTTATTTCACAATGTCACAAGTGGTGACCCACATTTCAAACAAACAATGCCAAAGGTGGCATTTTCATGAAGGAAGCCCCCCCCCCCCCCCCCAAAATGTAATTTTGACCTTTGCAATTTTCACTCAAATAAGACCACATTGGAGGCCTACTGCCAAATTTTCATGAATTTTAGGGTATGTTTGCTACATTTCTTTGATTTACTCCCTCCGTAAACTAATATAAGAGCGTTTAGATCACTACTTTAGTTATCTAAACACTCTTATATTAGTTTACAGAGGGAGTAGTTAATTTCTAGGCATTTACTTAAGGACTAGTTTAGGGTAAAATAATAAGCAAACAATACCGAAAACTTGAAATAGAAACCTTCACAAAATGGCCTATCATGTATGAGGATGCATGGTTTTGAACTTATATCGCCATGCCAATGGCCACATCCCTGGCACAATCCATGATAACATGACCATATTTGCCACAAACATGGCTATTACCATTGTAAACAACATTACACTGGAGGTTTCAATTATTTTGTTATAAATCATTTTGTTTTCAAACAAACAGTGCCAAATGTTGCTTTTTATGAAGGAAGTACCCCAAAATGGAATGGAATTTGAACCTTTGCAATTTTCACCCAAATAGACCACATTGGAGGCCTACTGCCAATTTTCATGGATTTCAGAGTATTTCGGCTATATTTCTTTGATTTACTGAGTTTCTAGGTATTTATTCAAGCAAATTCAAATTTGAACTCCAAATGTGCCCTAGTTTGGTCCTAATAGTTGCCAAAAATAATTTCAAGCTTACATATTATGATTTTATGCACTTGACACAAACAAAGGCAAAACCCTCATCCATATGTTATGAGTAGCCATCCTTGAAAGTACGGCCCCGTTTTGGAAAAAAATTATTGAAAATGGGAAAAATTCAAAAATAGAAATCATTTTGCATATACCCCTTTTTGTGGACTAGTTTAGGGGGGAAATTATAATCAAGCAATACCAAAAACTAGAAGAAAAAACTTCACAAAATGGCCTATGTTGTATGAGGATGCATGGTTTTCAACTCATATGACCCAGTCCATGGCCACATCCGTGGAACAATCCATGATAACATGGCAATATTCATCACAAACATCGATATTACCATCTAAATAACACTGCCAAAGAATGTTTCAATTATTTTGTCATAAAATATTTTGTTTTCAAAGAAAAGTGCAAAAGTGATTTTTGTGTGCAGGAAGTACCCCAAAAAAGATTGAATTTTTACCTTTGAAATTTTCACCCAAATTAGAGCGCATTGGAGGCATGATGCCAAATTTTGATGGATCTCAAAGTTTGTTTGCTATATTTCTTTGATATACTGAGTTTCTAGGCATTTATTAAGGAAATTCAAATTTGAACTCCAAGTGTGCCCTAGTTTGGTCCTAATACTTGCCAAAAATAATTTCTAGCTTCCATATTATGATTGTAGGCACTTGACACAAACAAAGGTGCAATCGTCATTCATATTCTATGAGTAGCCATCCTTGAAAGTATGGCCCCAATTTTTCAAAAAATATAGAAATGAAGAAGGTTTCAAAAGTTGAAATCCTTTTGCATCTACCCTTTGAGGGGACTATTTTAGGGAAAAATGATAAACAAGCAATACCAAAAACTAGAAAAGAAAACCTTCACAAAATGGCCTATCTTGTATGAGGATGCATGGTTTTCAACTCATATGGCCCTGTCCATGGCCACATCCATGTAAAAATCCATGATAATGTGTGGCGTGTCATTGTACTCAGTTCCTCTTATTTTCGCTTTCGGTAGCGTAGTTCCTGCGTGATCAAGTTATCATGGGATTGGCGTTCTATGAGGCTACCTTGCCATCTTGTATCATTCAGTTGTGTACTTTGTTTGGTTGTTGCCTTAAATATAAAGCGGGGCGGAAGCTTGCTTCGAGACAACCTTAATTTTTTTTTCTCAAAAAAGAAATCTTTCTTTTATCTTGGTGGAGCTCAAGACATAAAGGAGACACAAAGAAAATATGTCATTATTGTTTTTGGTGGATACTAAGTAACCTTGATTACCATTGTCAAGTTGGTGTTATAGCTAGCTGTTGGTGTTTGTTTTGCTGTTGTTGCAGGAATTGTCAATCTTGGTGCTGTTGTAGGATCCTTTGTTGTTGCTGCTACTGCAACAACAAGGGTTGATATTGTTGTTCAACAGCTGCAAAAAACTACAGTTAGTTCACAAGTTTAAAACTGAACACCTAAATAGCTTATGGTTTTTATTAATATTTTGGAAGTAACTTCAAAATATACCAACTTCCTTTCGTAGTAACGCAGTTGCTGCTGCAAAAAAGGATGGAAGGCATGTTTGGTTTGCTTCCTGAAAATGCTACCCGAGTCTGACAGGAATCTTAGACATTTGATTCATCAAGCCTAAGGCTGAGATTGTCGCCTGGCGAAGGCGCTGCCTGTGTGGCATCCAAACAGGCCCGAAGACTTGGAACTCCAGTAGGTAGAGAGCCTTGAAAACCTGCATCGAGAGTATTTATAACTAAATTGTTATACATTATGTAGAAAATATTACTAAATTCATAAAAAAATCTATATTTGGAGAAACACATGTTCATATCACATACTAACAGTGTATACCATGTGGGAACAAACAAATTGGATCGACAAAGCTGAATTTAATTAGGCTGCTAGTCTTTTTCTCATGTGCATCATACATGTCATAATAATTTGATACGCATGTTAAACTAATATGCAACCCTTCGTTGGAGAAACTAATATGAGCTCCCGTGTACACCAAGGCAAACCAAGCACATTCTAGATGAGCATATCATACAACATGATCATATACACAAGAAAATAGAATCAAAAATATTTTATGTTCTTTGATTATTATTACAATAACAATCGTATTGTAGATACAAGAACAGAACATTGACATGTTATCCAATGGATCCAATACCCAAGAAGTTTCTATAGATAAACTATTATTCAGATATTTGTAGTGTATGATCTGGAATTCTCTACTAGATACGTAATGTCAGTCATATATATATGAACACACCCACATACATATACTTCATAATATATAATTTACTCAGTGTTCAAAAAAAGATTTCTTACACGATACAATTTGAATAAATAGGAAGCAAATTTTCCATACATTATATTTCTATAACAATTCATATCATAACTACTACTCCCTCCATCCCGAAATTCTTGTCTTGGATTTATCTAAATACCGATGTATGTTGTCACGTTTTAATGTTAGATACATTCATATCTAGACAAATCTAAGACAAGAATTTTAGGATGGAGGTAATATTTAGCAATATTACTATTTGGTTAACTATGATAGATAAGTACTAGAAAATTGTGCTCATTAAACTATGTTATGATACTTTTGGCTACAGAACTATAGTATTGCATAATTAATTTTATGGAAGTATAAAAGTTATGTATAAAAAGATTTCATATAAAATTGATATTGTGTTTTTCACCAAGTAGGGAGTGTTGTGATATAAAACTCCCTGCAATTTTGTCAAGTACAGTAAATTAGAAGCATGAGCAGAAGTACACAGCATGAATTCCACTGATACGTGGCATGGAAGTACAACTTGAATATTAATTTGAACCAGCAGCAAGCTAAAAAGAATCAGACAATGTAAATAAGATAGCGATCATGAATAATTGTGCAGATAACCAAACCAATCAGAGTCTGAACCCCTCCTATTCGGCAGTCTCCTCGCCTTTGCTCATCTCTCCCCCAAATTCCTTTTCCTGAGATTTGTGATCCTGTACAGGTGTGCGATGGACACGGCAGAGTGGGAGCGGCGCTTGTCCGCCCAGCTCCGCCTTGCCGTGCCCGTGCTGGCGTAGGCACCTGTTGTCGCGTACGCAGACGCGCTCCAAGCCGCGTTCGGCGAGCTCCACGACCACACCTCCGAGGCGGTGGCCGGCGTCCGATGCGGCACGCTGAGCAGGCGGAGAATCGAGGACTTGGGGCTTCCGGAGGATTTTGTTTGGGCTAGCCGCTAGGGGATTCGGGGGCTTTTAGGCCCGCTTGGTTTTTTGTGATTCGCCTGTTTTAGGCAACCGCCTGCGGCCCAAACGACCTACGACTGCGCGTCGATGTCGGCCAGCATGGCCTCCGCCGACCGCCGGCGAGGCAACGCCGGTTCTCACGCCTCTCCCGATGGCCAGCATTGCCTCCGTCGGCGAGGCAATGCCTCCGCGTGCACGTCTCTCACCACCCGAGCGCAAGCTGCTCCGCGCCGCATTACACCTCCTCCCCCGCCGACCTAACGCCCGCCCGCCTCCTGTACAATTACAAACCCCGCTGGCCGCTGCTGAGAAAAGTAACCTAGGGTTTACAAGCGAGGTACCTCGGTGGCCCGCCTCCTCCCTCTGCAGCTGCTCCCAATGCTTCCTCGGCTGTTGCAGCCGCGTCTCCGGAAGCTTCGACCATGTTGCAGCTCCGCTCTGCTTTTTGTTGTTGGTGTTGAGGTTGATAAACCAGAGAGTGGTCACGGAGGGAGAGTGGGAGACAGCGGAGTTGGGAAGGAGGCGAGAGGGAGAAAGGGAGCGGAGTTGGAACTTGCAAAGGAGGCGAGAGTGTGTGTGTGTGTGTGTGTGTGTGTGTGTGTGTGTGTGTGTGTGTGTGTGTGTCGTACCGGTGGGGCTGGGTTGCAAGGGAGGGAGAGGGGATTGGGGCAGCACAGCACATGGGGCAGGGTCGTTCTAGAATTCGAATTTGATGATTAAGGACTCGTTTCGTTCCGGAATTCGAACTTGATGACTAAGGATGATATAGAATTAATCAACGTTTTGTTTAGCAGAACAATTAATCTGGAAACCCACATAAAAAATTAAACTAGAAACCATTACAATCTTTTCTTTTGACAGGGGATCGTCACAATCACGGCAATTAAATTACGCATTTGTTTTTATTTTGCAAGTTTGAAAGTCAACTGAGACTTAACAGATGAGGAGGGAGCTAACTTTCAGAACATCTCCAACCGATTCCTGAAAACCGGTTAGAGGCTAAATCAGACCTCTCCCTCGCTCGCACCAAATCTTCACCGGTGCTGCCTTGGTGTCCACCCGCAGCCTCCACCCCCATCATGTCCCAATCTGGTCTGCTCGTCGGTCTCCACCGTCGCCGGAAACGACACATATCTTCCACGTGCCGGGAAAACACATATCTTTGCTGCTGTCGTCTCGACCTCGTGCCCGGGAAAACCGTCAGAATTGATTTGTCTGTTCCAAAACAAAGTCGACAGACGAAGGGATGGTGTAGAGCACCCGCCAAGGAGCTTTGTGGTGCCATTATCGTGACAAGACTGACAATTTTTGTAGGCGACCGACCAACTTTGTTGTCGGACGGGAAGGTTGATTTGAGGCCCGTCTTCTACTGCCGGCCGTCACCCCCACCACGCGCCTTCCACCCCGAACTTTGGATTCGGCTCAATGCCGCCAACCGGTGCTCTCACCTTCTCCGTTGCAAGGTGTTCGACGAATTGCCGTTTTTTAGCTATTTTCATTTTGTTTAGCTGTTTTTGTAATCAAATTCGAGCTAAAATATTGCACAGTGTAGATGAAGAGGTTAAGGGAGATGCTCTTCGATGAGTCTTCGTTGGGCGAGAGGAGGGAGAAGATGGTGATGATTTCGAAATAGCCATTGTCGTGGTCACTTACGGTGACTCTTCGTTGGACCAGTTTTTTTGAAGTGGGAGACAACGGAGTTGGGAGGGAGGCGAGAGGGAGAAAGGGAGCGGAGTTGGAACTTGCAAAGGAGGCGAGTGTGTGTGTATGTGTGCGCGCACGCGCGCGCGTCGTACCGGCGGGTTGCAAAGGGAGGGAGAGGGGATTGGGGCAGCACAGCACATGGGGCAGTGATACGTCTCCATCGTATCTATAATTTTTGATTGTTTCATGCCAATATTATTCAACTTTCATATACTTTTGGCAACTTTTTATACTATTTTTGGGACTAATATATTTATCCATTGCCCAGTGCCAGTTCCTGTTTGTTGCATGTTTTATGTTTCGCAGAAACCCCATATCAAACGGAGTCCAAACGGGATAAAAACGGACGGAGAATATTTTTGGAATATTTATGATTTTTTGGAAGAAAAATCAACGCGAGACGGTGCCCGAGAGGGCCACGAGGCAGGGGGCGCGCCCCAGGGGGGTAGGCGCGCCCCGGGGGGTAGGCGTGCCCCTGACCCTCGTGGGCACCCTGTAAGGCGGTTGATGCTCTTCTTTTGCTGCAAGAAAGCTAATTTAGGGAAAAAATCGTGGCGAAGGTTTCAATCCAATCGGAGTTACGGATCCCCGGATATATATAAGAAATGGTGAAAGGGCAGAATCTGGGAACGCAGAAATAGAAAGAGACAGAGAGACAGATCCAATCTCGGAGGGGCTCTCGCCCCTCCCAAGCCATGGGAGCCAAGGACCAGAGGGGAAGCCCTTCTCCCATCTAGGGAGAAGATTAAGGAAGAAGAAGAAGAAGGGGGGCTGTCTCCCCTTGCTTCCGGTGGCGCCGGAACACCGCCGGGGGCCATCATCATCACCGCGATCTACACCAACACCGCCATCATCTTCACCAACATCTCCATCACCTTCCCCCATCTATATTTAGCGGTCCACTCTCCCGCAACCTGCTGTACCCTCTACTTGAACATGGTGCTTTATGCTTCATATTATTATCCAATGATGTGTTGCCATCCTATGATGTCTGAGTAGATTTTCGTTGCCCTATCGGTAATTGGTGAATTGCTATGATTGGTTTAATTTGCTTGTGGTTATGGTGCTGTCCTATGGTGCTCTCTGTGCCGCGCAAGCCCGCTGTAGGGTGTTGCAATACGTTCATGATTCGCTTATAGATGGTTGCTTGAGTGACAGAAGCATAAACCCGAGTAAGGGGGTTGTGGCGTATGGGAATAAAGAGGACTTGATACTTTAATGCTATGGTTGGGTTTTACCTTAATGATCTTTAGTAGTTGCGGATGCTTGTTAGAGTTCCAATTATAAGTGCATATGATCCAAGAAGAGAAAGTATGTTAGCTTATGCCTCTCCCACATAAAACTTGCTATCGGTCTAGTAAAGTAGTCAATTGCTTAGGACAATTTCACAACTTCTACCATCACTTTTCCACACTCGCTATATTTACTTTATTGCTTCTTTATCTAAACAGCCCCTAGCTTTTTATTTACGTGCTCTTTATTATCTTGCAATCTATCCAACAACACCTACAAAGTACTTCTAGTTTCATACTTGTTTTAGGTAAAGCGAGCGTTAAGCATGCGTAGAGTCGTATCGGTGGTCGATAGAACTTGAGGAAATATTTGTTCTACCTTTAGCTCCTCGTTGGGTTCGACACTCTTACTTATCGAAAGAGGCTACAATTGATCCCCTATACTTGTGGGTTATCAAGCAGGGTCGTTCTCTGATCGTTCTACAATTCAAATTTGATGATTATTAAGGACTCGTTTCGTTCCGGAGTTCGAATTTGATGATTAAGGATGGTATAATTACTATTATGTGAAGAAGCATCAGTTAATCAATCAAGGTTTTGTTTAGCAGAACAATTAATCTAGCAACCCCCATCAAAAAAATTAAGCTAGATTTCTTTCGACAAGGAACCGTCACAATCATGGCAATTAAATTATGCATTTGTTGTTATTCTGCAAGTTTGAAAGTCGATTAAGACCAAAGGGATGAGGAGGGAGCTAACTTTTAGTACATCTCTAACCGACTCCTTAAAACCGGTTAGAGGCTAATTACGACCCCCCTCTCGCTCATACCAAATCTTCACCGGTATTGCCTCCGGTGTCCACCCGCTGCCCTTGGCGCCTCTACCCCACAGCCTCCACCCCCATCATGCCCCACTCTGATCTGCTCGTCAGTCTCCATCGTTGCCGGAAACAACACATATCTCCGTCGTCGTCGGGAAAGACGCATATCTCTGCCTCAGCCGCCTCGATCGGAAAATCGTCGGGCTACTCTGCATTTCCAAAATGAAGCCGACGGATGACGTGGATGGCGTAGAGCACCCGCCGAGGAGCTTTGTGGCGTCGTTTTGCGACAAGACCGACGATCTTTATAGGCGACCGACCAGCTTTGTCGTCGGACTAGGAGGTTGACTTGAGGCCCGCCGTCTACTGTCGGCGGTCGTCTCCCCCCCCCCCCTCCCCAACCCGCCGTCCACCCTAAGCATTGGATTCGGCTCAATGCCGCCAACGATGCTCTCACCTTCTCCGCCGCAAGGTGTTCAACGAATTTCCTAGGTCTGTTTTTTTTAGCTATTTTCATTTTGTTTAGTTGTTTTTGCAATCAAGTTCAACCTAGAATATTGCATAGTGTAGATGAAGCGGTTGAGGGACATGCTCTCTGATGGCTCTTCGTTGGGCGAGAGGAGGGAGAAGATGGTTCCATCACATGGCCAACCAGATGCCTCCATCTTCTCCACGCCGTGCTAATCTTTCTTCTTGTCGCAGCATGGAGGCTGCAGTTTCTGGAAGTGGGAGAACATATGATTTCGTACGCATCGGTCCATCATCACATCTCACTTATCAAATAGAACCAGGCATTGCTGAAGAACATTTTCATGCTGGGCCTCGTGAACCTGCTGGCCTCTGCGTAGGGACTGACGTAGTCTTTCATATGATTTTTGTGTTCTATGCAATGCATGTATCCGCTAGTGCACTATGCTTGCTCACGCAGGCTGCGAGCTGGCCTATCAATAAATTTTTAAGGACCCGTTGTGTGCATGCAGCAGCGTTTTGGCAAGTTGTAATCGACCCGTACGTAATTAGTGGACCCCTAATCACGAAACAAATGTCAATACACCAGACAACAGAGATGTCATAAATCCCTGCTGCCCACGCATGCGCCCGACCCACCCAACGGAAATGTCAATTCACATCGACCGACATTCGTTTAAATGCACACCATCAATGCAACCAGCCCTCCTTTTCCTGAAACAGATGACAGGGCAACATTTATAAGATCAAGCCAACTTTATCATGAAGTGCTACATATCTGTTCTCTGCCATCTCAACGTTCTTCTCGTCTGAATCCATAATCTATTCTTTGACGAACCTCAACAGAATCTAACAAATCTGCAAATCTACCACTTGGGTCATCTTCAGTCACCTCTCGCAGTGTGCCGAGCCATCCCGAATGGCTTCCAAAAACCACTGAATCAGGGTGGCATGGCAACTCAAACGTCTCACTAGATCGAGGCAAACGAGATATCATCATAGGTGGGCGCGTACGCTCGTAGGCAAAGAAAACAACGCATCAGATAGTGTTTTTGATGGTCTAACCTGATCTCCATCGGTGAAGAATCCATCTCCACTCCTCCCTCTGTTCCTCCACAGGCAACGGCTTGGGGGAGATCTAAAGTGCGAGCAACTAGGTAGTGTGCGTGCTCAATGATGTCCACCCAACAGCGACAGCAGTTATGCCATCGCTGGGGCCGTCACGTGGGTCGTGTTTTCATACGAACATACATGCTGCCTGGGCCACTGGCTTGGCGTATACAACGACGTACTCGTGAAGCTGGTAATTAGCGTGCCATGTATTTGCGAATGGGCTATAATAAGTAGCAATCACGACGCGCAGAAGGACGGCCAAGATAACGGCATCGCATGGCACCATGTGCCAAAAATCCACGTCCTAAGTATGTTGCATTTTTAGAGGGGCGCGTGTGCTTGGAGTCCGGACCTGAGCGGTAGGCTACAGGGATGGTAGGCAGCCAGGCTATAGCCTACTCTAGCTCCGAAAACGGCGATGGGTTGAAGCTGCTTAGGCCAACTCCACTGCGCGACCCTATCCTGTCCAGCCCCGTCCGTTTGAGGTAAAAGGGATAAAAAAGGCGGCCCAGCACGCGGGAGCAAACGGACTTTTGTTTGTTTTGTGTCCGCTTTTGACCCATCCGCGGCCCAAGTTTACGCCGCTTTTGGGTGAAACGGACACCACGCGGACGCGTGGGTCGTCTGCGCGTGTCCTCCCCTGGCCCGTCCGTCGGTGGCACAAGGTGGGCCTTTTTCTATCCGCCCCCCTCCCTCCCTCCGGCCGCACCCCCTCCACTCTTCCCCACTAGTCCCCATGCCGCCGCCGTGATGCCATTGCGTCGTGCGATTGAAGCTTCGCCCAACCCTTCCCTCGGCGCCACGAGCTACCCAACCACGGCCACCTAGTTTGCGCACCCGCCGGCCGGTTTTGGGGCGGATCCGGTCGGTCTTGAGCTCGGCCGGCTGTGGGAGGCCGGGCTACACCATGGACTGGCCGGGCACCTCGCTAGAAGGCCCTGGCAGGGCCGCAAGGCCACATGCAGGCAGTGGCTCCTCCTCTAACCGCTCGGATCTGCACCGTTGGTGGTCCGCCGGCAGATACACGAATGGCGGTCGGCCGGGCTCGGTGCTTGCCCAAAAGCTCGCCGGCGCATCGTTGCCACTCATTAAGTGCGACCACTGCCCAAGAATGGTCGTGCGTCGCGTGTCTACAACGCCGGAACATCCCGGATGGGTGTTCATCAAGTGCTTAAACGATGGGGTAAGCGCTTTTTTTAGCTTGGGTTTGTGCTCTAGATTTGACTAGTTGTGCTAACTTCAAATTTTGTTGTGTAGAATGGATGCAAGTTTTGGTATTGGGAAGAAGAGTACATCGATATATTGATAGAGCGAAATTTAGTACTTGTTCATGCACTTTTAGCTAGCACAGAGGCTGTAAATGAGACAAGTGCACTTGTTGCTAAATTGAGGCTAGACACGAAACTAGGTCTGAGGAAGCAACATCTACTTCTGGCTTGAAGAAGAAAGGAGGATGCCAGATCGAGCCTCCTCCACAGATCAACAACGAGTGCATCGAGAAGGCCCTAACCCAACTCAAGTGAGCAGTTATGGAAATTGGGTATCTTCTAAAATGTATTCTTCTGGTTCTTGTTTTCTTTGGTCTTGCTTTATTAGTCAAAATGTAATGATGTGTTTTTCATGTACCAAAAATGAATGATGAAATAAAGTTAAGGACTTGCAAAGAAATAATACGCGAACAGGATGCGGCCGGGATGCGTCTGCGTGCTGGGCGCACGGCCACCGCATCTCAGGACAGACCCGGGCACGACCTCAAATCCATAACCAAACGGACAGAAACCGGACAAAATGGACATCCGTTTGGGGTCGCGCGGTGGAGTTGGCCTTACGTGTGTCGCGTGGTTTCTCAGCTACCTGGCGCAGCGGCAGGGTTGACCTGCTCGCGGGTTGGCCTGGATAGTGGGTACAGACAGGGCAGTGCGACTACGATCTACAGCAAATGCTGTGAGCACGAACGCAACACCCAAAAATATACGGACTGCCCAGGTAGCTTGACGTTCACGCGTCCGCGCCCAACGCACCAGCGCGCCTCTGCACTGCGGTTCCCGCGCTTTCCTCCAAAACGGGAAAGAGAAAATTTTGCTAATGGGCCGGGCACCTGCCTCGCGGAGAGAAGATTAGTGCGCTGTGTCGACGACCGTAAACGGAAAGCATGGCCCAGCTCCAGTCTCGTTCAGCCCGGCCAGCCGGTCCTCGCACCGCACCAAAGGGACAAAGCACGCTAGAGCTGCGGATCGATCCTGGGACCTCATGGTCAATGGCGCGCCATGCTAGCCACTGCGACAGTTAACTTCTCATGTTAAGATTGAAGCGCCAGACTTAAGAAACATACAACAGCGCCAGGGATTGAATAATAACCTACTACAAGTGAGCAACGCTAATAGCCACCATAATTCCAAGGATTTCTTACATAAAATGGCAGTCTGCCTTATATGAACATAAGGTGCAAACATTTTCATATTTCATAGAGAGAGAAAAATAAAACTTGAATTTTTTTTGGAATCTAAAAAAAATTCAAAATAAAAGGAACAACGTAAGCACGCCATTTTTTTCCTGAAATCAAGAAGAATTTCTCGAAAATGAAAACATTTTCTGAAAAGCAGGAACAAATAACTGAAAGCGCGAACATTTTTCAAAATTACAAACAAAATTTTCAAGACGTGAACAGTTTTTTGAATTCCCCAGAACATTTCTGGATTTTTGTGTCAAATTTTGAAAAACATGACCATTTTGATGATGTGAACAAATTTGGAAAGCGGGAACATTTTTTTGGAAATTCCCATTTTTTGAATTGGTGAACAAAAACTTAATAAATATGAACATTTTTTGCATTCTTTGAACATTTTTTTAACTTGCAAACAAAAGTTAAAAACAGGAGCATTTCTTGAATTTATGAACAAATTTTGAAATCCATAACATTTTCTGAGAATGTGATTTTTTTAGTTGGTGAACAAAAATTTCCAACAGAAGCAATTCTTGAAAATTCAGAACAAAATTTTGAAATGGAAAGCAATTTTGTAAATGCTATTTTTCAATATATGCGAACAAAAAAATGAAAATAATAAAAATGAAGGCATTTTTTAATACATGAACAAAAAGTTGAAAAATAAGAGCATTTTTTGAAATTTTTGAACAATTTTTTAAAACAGGCATTTTTTGAAATCCATGCCATTACTTTCAAATTTCTCAAAAAATGAACAAAAATAATTCAAACAATTTTTGAAAAAAAAGGAACATTTTCTAAAAATTCGGAACAAAAATTGAAAGCAGAAACATTTTTTGAATTTGTGAACAAATTTTGTAAAATGGGAACATTTTTTGAATTTGTGAACAAATTTTGTAAAATGGGAACATTTTTTGAATTTGTGAACAAAATCTGAAAAACAAGAAAAAATTGAAATTCAGATTTTTTTTGAAAATAAACTTGAAAAGAAAAAAAGAAACAGAAAAAAGGAAACAGAAAAGAAACAAGAAAAAAGAAAAAAGAAAAAGAAGAGAAATAGAAAAAGGAAAAAAAAACTGAAAAAGAAGAAGCACTTTCAAGAACCTTCTAGAAGGTTTCCAAAACCGGGAAAAAACCGTCTGGAAACATCATAGAAGGTTACCAAAACCGGTGTTTGCTGTAACGCTAAAGCGGGCCGGCCCACTCGGTCGCTCGCTCCCACCTCCCTGTGCGGAGCGTCAACAACTTGCCGCAACGAGCGGCAAGTAGGATTTTCCCGCACCAAACCTCCGTCCCGTTCCATCTTTCCCGCTCGCTTCCCAGATCCCACATTGCCGCACGTAAGCTTCGAGATACGGGTCGTGGGATGGGACCTTGCCGGCGGGGGTTTGCGGCCGCAGCTGGTGGCTGCCATCACGGGGTGCAGGCGGCGGGGGCGGCGGCGAGGTTCCGTCGACCAATAGCGCCCAGGTGTCATGTGTTCTCTAAATGATGCAGATAGGTACTTTTGCCCGTTGTGACATTTGCAGTGTGGTGGTACAAATGCGGTACATATGCTGTTTCGATCATGTATATGTTTTTGTCCACTGATGTATACTTGTGTTACTTGTCACTTTCGATGCAGATACAGTGAGGAGCGGGTGCTTGACTCTGGCTGGACGTATTGCTACAAGACTGCATCCGCGAGGCTGCGACTGGGTGCAGCAGTGCTTCCTTTTCTGGCAGGCGTGCGTTTTCAGATCTGGGTTTCATCAGTCATGTTTTGAAACAAACATTTGAGGCGTGTTTGATTGCAGTAGTGAACATAATTTGCACTGCATACACATCTCAACCTAGCCTGGTTGAGCAAAAACAGCTCCAAATGCGTCATCTGGAAGTTGTTTGATTACCTGCATCTAGGGTCGCTGCATTAGATAATACGCAAGTGCACTTTATTTGGTTGTCTGCATTGGCCCAGGCAGCACATAAACACGGTGTTTGGTTGCGCGCATGAGGTATGATTAAGAGCTAGCACTTGCACTTAACACATAGGGTTAAGAGCTAGCAGAGGGAGGGGAGAAGAAATGCAGTGTGCGCAGGACAACGGCGACTGCGGTGTATAGTGGGCGTGGCGCCGTGTCCGATATGACGAGCATGGAGTCGTGGACGAGCTACCCCATCGGTGCCACGTCGAGCGACACCATCGGCGAACTAGTTGCGATGCTCGTGCAAAGACAGTCGACAGAGGAGGAGAATGCAGTGCTCGCGCCATGGTATTGTCGGTCAAAGGGCGAGAGAGGAGGCCGAGATGATCGACGCGGAAAGCGACTCCAGTGTAGTAGGGCGAGAGAGAGGAGGCCAAGATGATCGACCCCGTCAGCGGCGTGACGAACTGCAGTGTGCACGGAGGCAGAGGACACAACTTGAAAGCAGTGTGCGCGCCATTGCAGCGTCAGTGTAGTACGAGGACGACAAAGAGTAGGCCGAGATGAACGACACCGAAAACGACTCTAGTGTAGTAGGACGTGGGCAAGGAGATCAAGGGAAAGAGCGTCGGCGTCAAGAGCGATGAATAGGACGGCTCTGAGCAGAGGACAGAGGAGCTTGACATGGCGGCGGCCGTGCAATAGGCTGCTGTTCAAAGAGAGATGAAACTAAGATCGTCGAAACCAAAAATTTACAACATAAATATTGTGCGGAACTGCGTGATTAGACTGCTAGTCAAAGAAAATTTCAAACGATCGATTGTGCGCGACGGATCTGACAAATTTCGTCCAGAATAGCTTCAAACGGGAAGCCGAAATTAAGAACTTACAGCCGACAAAACTATGAACCGATCGCCTGAATGGAACCGTAGCCGAGGTGCATCTTTTTCGTGTAGAGTTTACCTCAAATCGAAGCACATTTATGTAGATCGGAACGGACTAGGAAGAACAGAATTAGAGAGAAGGTTAATGGAGGTAGGAGAAGATAAGCAAGCTGCATACCAGCTCGTATCCCTCCCATCTCCCCTCATGCAAGTGACCCACCATGTGCGCTCGCCTCAGCTAGGCTCGTTAGAAACTGCCGATCCGAGCGTTTCCAGTAAGCCATACTCAGGTGTGCTTTAAGTTTCGTGTTATGCAGACCCAACAGTAAATGCAACCAACCAAACGGGCTCAATCTTTCCCGCACGGGCCAGGCTGGGCCTAATGCAGGCAACCGAACACGTCCTTGCAGAGCATATATGTTAGCGATGACCCCTGAAATGTTTCGTCCATACATTGATATCTTCTTGTTTCTCATGGCCGGAACTACATATCGAATGATGTGTTTGTCAGAGGCCTGGTGCTGTTTCTCTGAGTCGAGCTGAGCATTGCATCATTGTGCATTGTGCATAGTTGAAGGTAGATCTATCTATCACCATGTTTCTCTGAGTCGATCAGAGGAAGAATTGGGAAGATTAGTCCATCAGAAAGTATGAGTTCTCTCAAATTCACTTTCTGTCACTTGTGCGAACAAACTGCTTCCTGGTGACGGTTGATAAAGCCTTATCTCTAAAAGAAATGTGTATGGATGTATGTTGATCAGTCATGTCATTTATGCTATATGGGGATCACCGGGTTGGTGTGGATATGGTCACCATTGTAGTTTGTCGATCGCGTATATGATCACTTTGGATTTTTTTATTCTTGCCGACGGCGACGCATAGTTTTAGTCTTATATAACTTTACTATTTATGGCGTTGTTTTGTGTGTGCATATGTTTATGTTGTGTGTGTACTTATTGTGGTGTATCTTCTTCAAGTTTCATTTTCGACCAATATAATGTACTCTTTTTAAAAAGAAAA
This sequence comes from Aegilops bicornis, assembly GCA_021605145.1. Taxonomy (NCBI): domain Eukaryota; kingdom Viridiplantae; phylum Streptophyta; class Magnoliopsida; order Poales; family Poaceae; genus Aegilops; species Aegilops bicornis. The sequence goes on along the minus strand of CM038675.1, from coordinate 199,057,131 downwards.
GAAACAGTGAACTTTGGCACAGTTTGATTTTATTTTTTCCTTTTGAGGGAAGGCACAGTTCGGCTGTCTTGAGGCTCTCCAACGGCAGCGACCCACATAACCTATGGACCGAACGGTTTAGTTATTGTTTTGACTGTCTGTCTTCGAAGAAATTGCCTGTCTTGAAGACTTTCATAAAAATCACCTATCCCCCGCCCCCTCTCTAGTCGATAACTAGCATCTCTATCAAATTGGAATTTTGATTTGTTATAGGCTAACACATGGAAAGCCTTAAGCGAATTCTATAACTCTTTTCTTTTTGTAGAGAGGAAGCAACCAAGCAACTATAATTAATATCATAACAAACGAATACTATGGTGTTTTTGAACTCTGAGGGCAATCTTGATAACGGACGAGCAGAAAAAAATTTCCTTTTTAATACTCCTTCCGATCCATAATTATTGTCATGATTTTAGTTTAAATTTAAACTAAAACAATAATTATGGACTGGAGGGAGTATTAGTTAAAAGATAGCGAGGCATGAGCTACTTCCGAGGTCAACATAGTCTTGGCTGACAAGATTGCAGGTTTGTATGGTGCTTGATTTGTTGGGGTGTAATAGTGTTATGTTGCCGGGAAATAGGACTAAGTTCCAACTATTCTTGGACTACCAACTGTTGTATCTAAACGACTAAGATTTAGGTTCTCTGTTATTAATACAATGGAAAAACATATAACTATATGCTTTGTCCTCCATTATGATACTGTGGATTTTTAGAGTCCAGTTCTTTAGAATGTAACATTATTAGTTGACTTAACTGCATATTGTCGGTGTAGCAAAATCTTGAACTTTTCAGGGACATGGGAGTTTTTGCACTTGGGTGCATCTGCACTGGGTGAACAGTAAAATCAAAATAAAATAGGAAACAAATAAAAAAAATCTGATTTTTTTCCTGTGAAAACGTTGTTGAATGTTTTACCAACTTGTAAACTTTTGTGGTGAAAAAACATTCATGAAGTCTGGGAAAAAATACATAAATAATATTCCAAAATGGGCAATTTTGTAAAGCATTTCGGAACATCTATTTTGTTTTCCATACCTTCATGAATGTTTTTTCAACATGAAACTTTGCATGTTAGCAAAACATTCAATAATGTTTGTCACACAAAAATTCAGAATTTTTTGAAAAAAAATCCTATTTTAAAATTTGTTATACATCAGGGAGCATAACAATACTTTTGACTTTTCTGCCCTATTGTACTCACTAGAGTAAATCTCAGTGTGACTTGATGGGCTCTCAAAATGCAATTGCTCGCAGGCTATATCTTACTGCTCCCCCCTGCAATTATCTTATTGTTTTATTATTTGGCTTGCAAATTCTTATCAAATGTGGCAAAGAAATGACAATAGAGGTATTTTATCATAGAACACCGATCACATCCCACTCCCATTATCTCAACAACAAAAGAGTCAAATCACATGGTATACGTGGTAAGCTATACTTGAAAAAAAAATACAAATAACTTATTAAGAAAATTGTGCCAAAGACCTCCCAAAAAGTACTACCAAAGTATTTCAACCACTCACCACAAAAAAACTGCTAAAAATGAAGGCCGTGTAGCCTTGAGAGAAAACATGGCTGCTTAGGTGGGGGCAGCAAAGCGCGCCAAACGCTTCTAGTAACTATCATGCTTAGACCGCCTGTTGTCTGCTTCCCAATTGCGTTATAGTGCCACAGTTGAACTATTTATTTATACACACATATAATTGGTGCGCATTGGTAATTATAAAAACATCAAAAATACAATACACATGGTATGATTTGGTCTAAATATCATCATAATTCCAATAAATTAGTCCTAAAATAGCATTATAAAATTAGTGTTAACTATACCTTTTTTGTGCATATTTGGACTTTTCCATTTCCAGCGTCGAATTCAGAAACCTGACGTACCCGGTGGTGCATGAACTAGATAGGTTTATTTTGAATTCAATAGCCTATCATTTAAGGGCACATCCTCGAGTCGGTGGTATGGTAAAGGTTGGGACGGTTTCCTCTCACTCGCTGGAACTGCTCCAGAAAGAAAGGGCGATTGTTTAGGCGATAGTTCCCCTTGGTGAACTCTGATACGTCTCCGTCGTATCCACTTTTCTCAAACACTTTTGCCCTTGTTTTGGACTGTAACTTGCATGATTTGAATGAAACTAAACCGGACTGACGATGTTTTCAGCAGAACTGCCATGGTGTTATTTTTGTGCAGAAATGGAAGTTCTCGGAATGACCTGAAAATCCACGGAGCAACTTTTCAGAATAAATAAAAAATACTGGCGAAAGAAATAGCGTCAGGGGGCCCACACCCTGTCCACAAGGGTGGGGGGCGCGCCCCCTCCCCCTGGGCGCGCCCCCTGCCTCGTGGGCCCCCTGGACGTCCACCGACCACAACTCCAACTCCGTACATTTGCTTTCGCGGAGAGAAAAAATCAGAGAGAAAATTTCATCGCGTTTTACTATACGGAGCCGCCGCCAAGCCCTAATCTCTCTCAGGAGGGCTGATCTGGAGTCCGTTCGGGGCTCCGGAGAGGGGGATTCGTCCCCGTCGTCATCATCAACCATCCTCCATCACCAATTTCATGATGCTCACCGCCGTGCGTGAGTAATTCCATCGTAGGCTTAATGGACGGTGATAGGTTGGATGAGATTTACCATGTAATCAAGTTAGTTTTGTTAGGGTTTGATCCCTAGTATCCACTATGTTCTGAGATTGATGTTGCTATGACTTTGCTATGCTTAATGCTTGTCACTAGGGCCCGAGTGCCATGATTTCATATCTGAACCTATTATGTTTTTATGAATATGTGTGAGTTCTTGATCCTATCTTGCAAGTCTATAGTCACCTATTATGTGTTATGATCCGACAACCCCGAAGTGACAATAATCGGGATACTTCTCGGTGATGACCGTAGTTTGAGGAGTTCATGCATTCACTAAGTGCTAATGCTTTGGTCCGGTAATCTATTAGAAGGAAGCCTTAATATCCCTTAGTTTCCATTAGGACCCCGCTGCCACGGGAGGGTAGGACAAAAGATGTCATGCAAGTTCTTTTCCATAAGCACGTATGACTATATTCGGAATACATGCCAACATTACATTGATGAATTAGAGCTAGTTCTGTGTCACCCTATGTTATAACTATTACACGAGGAATCGCATGCGACATAATTATCCATCACTGATCCAATGCCTACGAGCTTTTCACATATTGTGCTTTGCTTATTTACTTTACCGTTACTCATTACAATTACTACAAAACTGCTCATCATACTTTTGCTCTTGTTACATCAAGTTACTTCCAAACTACTTTGCTACTAAATACTTTGCTGCAGATACAAAGTTATCCAGGTGTGGTTGAATTGACAACTCAAGTGCTAATCCTTGAGAATATTCTTTGGCTCCCTTGTGTCAAATCAATAAATTTGGGTTGAATACTCTACCCTCGAAAACTGTTGCGATCCCATATACTTGTGGGTTATCAAGACTATTTTCTGGCGCCGTTGCTAGGAACATAGCTCTATTCTTTGAGTCACTTGGGATTTATATCTGCTGGTCACTATGAGGAACTTGAAAGACGAAAGAACTAAGATTTTTCCCTCAACTACGAGGGGAGGTAAGGAACTGCCATCTAGCTCTGCACTAGATTCTCCTTTCGTTTTGAGTAAACTTGCGACACCTAAACCTGCTACTACTATGAATTCTGATATGTCGCATGTTATTGATGACGCCACTTCTGCTATGCATGATACTTATGATGAAACTACTTCTATGCTTGACACTACTGTGCCATTAGGTGAATTTCTTGATGAACAACTTGCTAGGGCTAGAGAGAATGAAATTATTGAAAATGATATTATTGAAGATAGTGATAATGAAGGTGATCCCCCTAAGTATGAATTTCCTGTTGTTCCTGAGGGTTATGTTATGGATGAGGAAACTACTAGAGATATTTTTGTTTGCAATGATAGATCTGATCTTAAGAAGTTATTAGTTAAACTGAAACAGAAATCTCTAAATGCTAGAATGAAATATGACCCTGCATTTGCTACTTCATCTATCTTTGTTACTGATAAGGATTATGAATTCTCTGTTGATCCTGAGATAATTACTTTGGCTAAATCTGATCCTTTTTATGGCTATGAATATGAAACTGTTGTGGCACATCTTACTAAGTTAAATGATATAGCCACCCTGTTCACTAATGATGAGAAATATCTCTACTATTATATCCTTAAGATATTTCCATTCTCATTAAAGGGTGATGCTAAAACTTGGTCTAATTCTCTTGATCCTGGTTGTGTGCGTAGTCCCCAGGATATGATTTATTACTTCTCTGCTAAATATTTCCCTGCTCATAAGAAACAAGGTGCCTTAAGGGAAATATATAATTTTGTGCAAATTGAAGAAGAGAGTCTTCCACAAGCTTGGGGGAGGCTTCTCCGATTACTTAATGCTTTGCCTGATCATCCTCTTAAGAAAAATGAAATACTTGATATCTTTTATAATGGACTAACCGATGCTACCAAGGACCACTTAGATAGTTGTGCTGGTTGTGTTTTCAGGGAAAGAACAGTCGATCAAGCTGAATTGCTATTGAATAATATGTTGACTAATGAAAATAATTGGACTCTTCCTGAGCCAATTCCTGAGCCAACTCCTAAACCTACTTCAAAGAAGAGAGGTGTTCTATTTCTCAGTCATGAAGATATGCAAGAGGCAAAGAAATCTATGAAAGAAAAATGCATTAAAGCTGAAGATGTTAAGAATTTACCACCTATTGAAGAAATACATGGCCTTAATATACCACCTATCGAAGAAATGGTCTTGATAACCCGACACAGGTAGTAAAGGTAAATTCTCTCTATAGATATGATAAAGTTGAAATCCCGTCTACTAAGTTTCCTAGCCAATGCTTGGATGAATTTGATGACTTTATGGCTAGACAAGAAAATTTCAATGCTTATGTTGGTAGAGAATTAAAGAGTAATCCTTACATGATTGGACGCTTGAGTGATTATATGGCTAGAGTTAAAGGTGAACTTAAACTCATTAGCAAATATGCCTCTATGGTTACCACTCAAGCAGAACAATTACTTAAATCTCAAAGTGATTTGCTCGATGGATTAAATAATAAACATGATTTTACTATTAGAGTGGCTACTAGAACTGGTAAAATGACTCAGGAACCTTTGTATCCTGAAGGCCACCCTAAGAGAATTGAGCAAGATTCTCAGAGAAATAATGTAGATGCACCTAGTTCTTCTAAAAGGAAGAAAAATAAAAATGATAGGACTTTGCATGCTTCCATTGAACCTGTTGTAGACACACCTGAGAATCCCAATGATATTTCTATTTCTGATGCTGAAACACAATCTGGTGATGAACATGAACCTAGTGATAATGTTAATGATAATCTTCATGTTGATGCTCAACCTAGCAACAATAATGATGTAGAGGTTGAACCTGCTGTTGATCTTGATAACCCACAATCAAAGAATCAATGTTATGATAAGAGAGACTTTGTTGCTAGGAAGCACGGTAAAGAAAGAGAACCATGGGTTCAGAAACCCATGCCTTTTCCTCCTAAGCCATCCAAGAAAAAGGATGATGAGGATTTTGAGCGCTTTGGTGAAATGATTACACTACAACAAGAACCCCCCTATAGCAACGCATCGATGCGTTGTTGTATGCACATATACGTGTTGCTAAGGCCTACACCAACGGATTAATATGCGTTGCCGTTGGTGGCGTTGGAAGAGGCTATAACAACGTATATAAATGCGTTGGTAAACAGTGTGAAAAAGCGTTGCAGGTTAGCAACGTGTAGAACTAGGTCAGACCAACACTTCATATGGGTTGCTGGCAACACTGTACAAAAGGATATTCAAATGGACATTAACAGATAATTGCAACGTATAGAAGCGTTGCCTAACATGAAGTACCAATAGTATTTCATACAGTATATTGTCATCTAGAATGACATGGTCAAAGCTGACAATGCATGGAGCCACAATATAATAAACATAAAGGTCTCATATACACTAGTAGAAAAAGGGGCAAATCTGAGACACATTAGTGCCGGATTGATTTCGAGCCGGCACTAATGTGTCCATTAGTGCCGGTTCCAACGGCTAGCTGGCCGCTCTCATTAGTACCGGTTCGTGGCAAACCTTTAGCACCGGTTCGCGCCACGAACCGGTACTAAAGAGAGTGGTGGCAGGATGTTGTCGATGCAGGGGCCCGTCAGCACCTTTAGTACCGGTTCGTGGCACGAACCGGTACTAAAGGTCGATGTACATAAACCCTTCGTCCACCCGAGCTCGCTCTGTTCTTCCCCTTTCCCCTCTCCTCCTCTGTTCTTCCCCTCTCTTCCTCGAGCTCATCACACATTTTTCCCAAAGTTTGTCAAGATTTGAAGGCCCCCATCCATTCAAATGATCACAACGGTTAGCAACTTTGTCCTTTCATCTCTCGTTGCTAGATTAGCTCTTGCAATGCTTTATATAGTGATTAATTTGTGAGTTTAGTAATTTGGAAGGAATTATATGTGCTAGTATTTGATCTATATGCAATTTGAGGTTAAAAATAACACTTAGTTTGCATATGTAGGTGTGGTTTACTTAGTGCCTTCTAAATCTCCGTCGTAACCACCGTCGATCGCTCACTTGCGTCCGTCACGGCACCACCTTGTGGTGAGGCTCTTGTTCATGAATGTTTTACATTACCAAATTGATGTTTGCGTGATTTGGATATATAGTTACTCGTATAATTATCTTACTCATACGTTGTTTGTTATACATAGTGCCATGGTTTTGATATCCGTCCCCGTCGGCCCTCGTCCTTGTTATGATTCGGATGTGGTATATTCTCTTTTAAAACTAGTTGTTGCATTTCGTGTTTATGACAAATTATGCCCACAAGTTGACATAGATATTTTTATCTAGGAGGTATGTGAACCGGAAATTCCAACCGACCCTATTGTCGAGAGGTTAAATTTAGTTGAAAGAGAAAACGAGTATTTGAAAGAAAAATTGAAAAGAATTGAGGGGGAGAAGATGGAATTGGAGTTGCATGTTGCCGATGTCGTCGATGATCACAAGATCAAGATGGAGAAAATGAGGTTGAAGATTAGAAAGATTAGAAAATATGCCATTGATAGTGTGGCTTGGTATCATTATGCTGTTGGATAAATTGTTACCTTAGTTGCGATTTTGATCGCATTTGTTGTTGCATTTAAATTCTTTAGCTAGAGAGTTATTTGTATGTTGCATTTAATTAAGTGTTGTATATGAACTTTATGTATGAACTTGTATTAATTTGGTCTATTCGGTGTTGTGTAATGAAGATGAGACGACAATGGATGTATGATGACCGATGCTCTCCCGAGTTCATTAATGGCGTGCATACTTTTCTGCCTGCCGCTGAAGCAAACAAGCGGGCGGATGGTTTTATGCCTTATCCATGTGCTGGCTGTAAGAATGGTCACAATTACTCTACGTCAAGAACCATTCACGTCCACCTATTTGAGTCCGGTTTCATGCCCCACTATAATGTTTGGACCAAGCACGGAGAAAGAGGGGTTATGATGGAAGACAATGAAGAAGAAGAGGACGGCAGCGGCTATCCCGCCATGGGTTCCCTGAATACGATGATACAACAATGGGGGAAGAAGCTGAGCCGGCAATGCGGGAAGAAGTCGAAGAAGAGGCATCGGATGAGCCCGCTGATGATCTAGGTCGGGCCATTGCCGATGCAAAGAGAAACTACGCAAGTGATCTGGAGAGGACGAAGTTACAGCGCATGTTAGAGGATCACAAGAAATTGTTGTACCCGAATTGCGAGAAAAAAGTTGGGCACCACACTTGAATTGCTGCAATGGAAGGCAGAGAATGGTGTATTTGACAAGGGATTTGGAAAGTTGCTGGTAATGATAAAGAACATGCTTCCAAAGGACAACGAATTGCCCGAGAGTACGTATGAAGCAAAGAAGGCTGTCTGCCCTCTAGGGTTAGAGGTGCAGAAGATACATGCACGCCCTAATGACTGCATCCTCTACTGCGGTGAGTACGAGGATTTGAACGCTTGCCCGGTATGCGATTGCATTGCGTTATAAGATCGATCGCGATGACCTCGGTGATGTCGAGGGCGGCGCCCAGAAGAAGATTCCTGCCAAGGTGATGTGGTATGCTCCTATAATACCACGGTTGAAACGCTTGTTCCAAAACAAAGAGCATGCGAAGCGGCGATGCTGGCACGCAGAAGACCGTAAGAAAGACGGAAAGTTGAGAGTACCACCGACGGTTCGCAGTGGAGAAAAACCGAGAGAAAGTACTGGGAGGAGTTTGCAGGTGACCCAAGGAACGTATGGTTTGGTCTAAGCGCAGATGGCATTAATCCTTTTGGGGAGCGGAGCAGCAACCATAGCACGTGGCCTATGACTCTATGTTTGTATAACCTTCCTCCTTGGTTGTGCATGAAGCGGAAGTTCATTATGATGCCAGTGCTCATCTAAGGCCCTAAGCAACCCGGCAACGACATTGATGTGTACCTAAGGCCATTAGTTGAAGAACTCTTACAGCTGTGGAATGGAACAGGCGTACGTGCATGGGATGAGCAAAGACATGAAGAATTTGACCTAAAGGCGTTGCTGTCCGTGACCATCAATGATTGGCCTGCTCTCAAGAACCTTTCGGTGACGTATACACAAGGGATACCACGGATGCACGCCTGTTTGGATGATACCGACAAGATATATTTGGATAGTTGTAGGAAGAATGTGTACACAGGACATCGCCGATTTCTTCCGACAAGGCATCCGTGAAGAAAGAAAGGCAAGCATTTCAAAGGTGAGGCAGATCACGGACGAAGCCTCGCCACCGTCTTTGGTGCTGATGTACATGGTATGGTCAAGGATTTGAAGGTAATCTTTGGAAAGGGTCTGGCGGACAACCTGTTCAAGGACGCCCGACGAACGCGCACCCATGTGGAAGAAGAAATCTATATTTTGGGACCTGCCATACCGAAAGACCTAGAGGTCCGCTCCGCAATCGACGTGATGCACGTGATGAAGAATCTTTGCGTGACCCTGCTTGGCTTTTTGGGCGTGTATGGGAAGACAAAAGATACACAAGAGGCACTGGAGGACCAGCAACGTATGCACGGAAAAGACGGCATACATCGTGGTCGCCAGCTACGCTCTTACCAAAGAAGAGAAGGAAATCTTCTTCGAATGCCTTTCAGATGAAGGTACCGTCTGCTTCTCGTCGAATATAAAGGGAATAATAAATATGGCGAGAAAAAGTTCCGTAACCTAAAGTCTCATGATCGCCACGTGATTATGACGCAACTCCTTCTCGTTGCATTGAGGGGGCTTCTACCGAAAATGTTCGATTAGCCATTGTGAAGCTATGTGCATTCCTCAATGCAATCTCTCGAAGGTAATCGATCCGAAATCATACCAAGGTTACGTAATGATTTGGTGCAATGTCTTGTCGGTTTCGAAGTTGGTGTTCCCACCATCCTTCTTCAACATCATGACGCACGCGTCCTAGTTCACCTTCTTGAAGAGATTAACGTTTTGGGTCCTGTATTTCTACACAATATGTTCCCCTTTGAGAGGTTCATGGGAGTATTGAAGAAATATGTTCATAACCGTGCTAGGCCAGAAGGAAGCATCTCTAAGGGCCATGAAAATGAGGAGGTCATTGAGTTTTGTATTGACTTTATTCCTGACCTTAGGCCGATTGGTGTTCCTGAATCGCGGCATAAGGGCAGACCGAAGGGAAATGCACGCTAGGAGGGCATCAAATAATATGTATGGACGGGCATTCTCTCACTGAAGCACACTACACAGTTCTACAGAATTCCGCCTTGGTGGCTCCGTATATGGAGGAACACAAGAATTTTCTACACTCCAAACACCCGGAGAAGTCTGACGACTGGATTACACGCGAACAAACGAGGACTTTCGCCAGTTGGTTGCAGAAACGTGCCCTGAATGATGGCGATATTCAAAATGACCTGTACTCGCTGTCCCAGTTACCATCTTTGAATATAATGACTTTCAAAGGGTACCAGATAAATGGGAATACATTTTACACGATTTCCCAAGATAAGAAGAGCACCAACCAAAACAGTGGTGTCCGCTTTAATGCAACAACCAACACGAGAAAGGAAACATATTATGGTTACATAGTGGACATATGGGAACTTAACTATGGAGGTGATTTGAAGGTCCCTTTGTTTCGATGCAAATGGGTCAATATGACACGAGGCGGGGTAACGGAAGACCCGCGATGCGGAATGACAACAAAGGATCTCAACAATCTTGCGTATGCGTACGAACCATTCGTCCTAGCCAATGATGTGGCACAGGTTTTTTATGTGAAAGACATGTCTACCAGGCTGAGAAAAAGAAAAGATAAGGAAGCGAATGGATCATATGACGAGCCAAAGCGCCACATAGTTCTTTCAGGGCAAAGAAACATCATGGGAGTGGATGACAAGATGCACATGTCGTAAGATTATGAAAAGTTTGATGAAATTCCTCCATTCACAAAGTGAATATTGACCCGAGCATCCAGCTTAAATGATGAAGATTTTCCATGGCTACGGCGCAAAGGGACACACGCTGAAGAAAAAGTTTCACACCCAAAGATCTCGGATGTGATCGGCTTCACTATCATCACTTTCTTCCGTGTTTCACACCCAGGAGGGAATCTCTGTAATAGTTAGGGTAGTTATGTGTTTTGGCATTTGAAACGCGAAGAAATTTTATGTGCAAACAAAAGTAGAGAGGGTTACGGTAAAAACTGGACGCACTTCGTGTACAAAATGGACAATCTCTTTCGAAGTATCAGGGTTTTCGACGAAAACTCAACTGTTACAAAGGCATTTAATTTTTTAAATAACCTAAGAATTACCAAATTGAACATAATGATAAAACACACTAATATTAAGTATAAGAAAAAAGAATCACTGAAAAATCTTTTTTCAAAGTTAAGTTATTCACAAACTAGTGATTCACACAAATTTCAAATAATTCAAAATTTAAACTATTCAAATTTGAAAACTACCGGCACTAACAGAAAGTTTGTAATTTTTGTACCTAAAGCAAAAATATTCACAAATAAACTCTAAATATAGCAAAAACAACTCAAAAATAAATAAAACAAAAATAAATGAAGCGAAAAATTAAGAAAATAAAGCCCGCCATCGGGCCAAAGCGGCCTGCATACGACTAGGAACCCAACCTTTTGTTGGGCCAGATGCAGGCCCCAGGCCCAAGAGGCCCACTAGGCAAAGAGAACATGTAGGCCCAGAGGGCCTGCTTAGGAGAGGAGCTCGACAGAGCTACCGCACCGGGCTTATAAACCACGGTAGCCCTCGGCTAGCGAGGTGGGACTAAACTTGTCAAGACCGCATCAAGGCCAACAAGACCCCTTTAGTAATCTTGGTCGTGGCACCAACCGGTACTAAAGGGTGGGTCTTTAGTACCGGTTGGTGCCACGACCGGTACTAAAGGGTGGGTGCTTCCGCCGCTGATCGGCCAAAACAGACCTTTAGTACCGGTTGGTGGCTCCAACCGGTACTAAAGGTCCATCCTATATATAGAACACTTGAAAAAAATTCAGTTTCCCTCTGTTTCCTCCCTCCGTCGCGCCGCCCTGCCCCGATCGACGCAGTCTCCGTCGATGCCGCCGCCCGCCTCGTCGCCGACCCGGCCGTGCCGCCCTCGTCGCCGCCTGTCGTCGCCGCCCAACCGTCCACTCCCGTCGCCGCGCCCCGGCCGCCCGCCCGTCGTCGCCGCCCCGTCCCGTCGCCCCGTCGTCGCCTTGCCGGTGAGCTCGCCCCGGCCGCCATGTCTAGTTGTCCACACAGACACACTACACACACACACACACTAGACACACACACACACACACTACACACACACACACACACTACACACACACACGCCATTTTTTATAGAAATGTTAGCAATTTTTCTGTTTTTAGTAATATAAATATTAGAATTGTTAGTTATATAGAGATGTTATAAATGTTTTCTGTTTTTAGTTATAGAAATATTTATAGAAATGTTAGCAATTTTTCTGTTTTTTAGTAATATAAATATTAGAATTGTTAGTTATATAGAAATTTTATAAATGTTTTCTGTTTTTAGTTATATAAATATTAGCAATTTTTCTGTTTTTTAGTTATATAAATATTAGAATTGTTAGTTATATAGAAATGTTATAAATGTTTTCTGTTTTTTAGTTATAGAAATATATATAGTTAGATAAATTAGATTAATGTCAAATTTTATAATTAGTTTTAGTTAGATGAATTAGATTAATGTCCAACTCTTAGAATTTGCATATATATAGAATTTTAGTTATTACAATCAAATCATTTAAAAAATGTTACTTTTTGCGGGCATATAGTATTTGTTCTCGATGATATGCCCGGCCCGCATCCTCGCCGTCGACCCGTTCGCGACGACGTCCTGCTTCAGAGGACCCATGTCCGGGACTGGGCTCCGTCGGGCTGGCACCGGGAGGTGCTACGGAGGCGCGCCCGCTTGGTGAGGAACCCGACCTCGGGTCCCGTCGTCGACCCCGATCTTCTTTGGTGGCGTTCGCGTGGGCCACATTCGGTGCAGAGGCAGCCGGCCCGCCGGAAGGTGGTGCGTCATTGTGTCGTGGAGGAAGATGAGCACGCCCATCGCTACATGGCTGCTATGGACGACGCCAGGTTCTCCACTACTTGGCGGGTTCTTTGGGCGTATGACCGGAGATATGATTCTGTGATGGTTCCTTCTCTTTGGGTGTGCACCGCCCGCGCCCCAGGAACCGCGAGTGGCGCCCTAGTTTCTTCTGTAGTACTCGATCTTTATTAGGTACCTAGCCAGTGATGTATTCGATATATAATATTTGAGACGATGTATTCGAGATTATATATATTAAGACGATGATGTATTCGAGATTATATATATTAAGACGATGTATTCGAGATTCAGTTTTTCCTTATTGATTGCATCCATGCATTGTAATTTGAATACTAATTAAATTGTTTTATATTTCTTCTGTATTAATTAAGTAAAAGCTATGGCGGACAATACCGGCAAAGAGAGAGAAGAGGAATTGTTCGACATCATACGCAGCCCTCACAGGCTAGATGATCTGAATGAAGCAGATGACGGCTCCCAATATCTGAACAATATCGGAGAGGGTGATGAAAAGATATTCGATCTAGACGACCGAGCTGATGAAGTCATGAACTATGATTATGATTATGATGACACAGACAATGTTTGTGATGACACAGGCAATGCTGATCTTCAAATAACAGAGACTACCGGCGAGGTATATTTATATAAGCATGCATCATGGTGATCATCACATGTTTTTTATTGAAGATATATTAACGAATCGATCATTCTTCTTTCAGCCCTCTGGATCGAGCAAATCTGCTTCTACAAACAGCAGGACAAAGCGAGGCCCAAGCAGATTGTTGAAGGATGGTGTAAAGTACAACATCGAATACATCAAACCTAGTGGTGAACCCCTCACGCCTAAGAACATTGCGAACAAGTGGACTGCCAAGGTCGGAGTTCTTGTGAAGGACAACTCCGATCTCCATTCAAGAATGGAAAGAGCCAAAGACTAAACGTCCCGGTGTTACTTGGGTTGTGGCAGAATAAAGAAGCCCTTTGGAAATCTCTGATGGAACATTTCACCCTACCAGATCATTTCACTAAAGCAGACGTGGACAAACTGAAGGGCGCTGCTCTTAAGAAGATGACAATTGCATTCAACACCCACAAGAAAACTGTATGGGTCAACTACCTCGCTAATGAAAGGAAGACTCCAGAATTCACGGGAACACTGGAAAAGCAAAGAGAGAACTGGTACGATTTCGTGACCTTCAAGGATTTAGAATTAGCTAAGGAACGGTCGATGAAAAACAAGGCAAATGCCGCAAAAAAGACGCAGTTCCATAGGCTGGGTCCAGGTGGCTACGCGGTGGGATTGCCTAAGTGGGATAAGTCTCGAGCAAGAGATGGAGGATGCAGGGTCACACGGTTACTAGGAACTGCCCCCAGTGCGTAACTTGGTTCTATGCGCATGGGGGTGCGTTGAACCAAGACAAAGCGAAGTTTCGCGGAAGGCAAGTCTAAAAGGAGCCGAACAAAAAATAATTGACGCAATAGAAGAAGCTCGAAAGGGGTGTTCACGCCATGAGAGAACGACGAGCTTCTGGCATACTCGAAATCCTGAACACCCCGGAAGAACACGAGGCAAGGGCATTATTCCCTGGTATGAGGGCTTTTCAGAATGGAACGAGGACTACAAGACCCGTGCAAGAAGGAAGATGGAGGAGGAGAAGAAAAGGAAGCTGGAGGAGGAGCAGAGGAAGCAGGACGCAGAACGCCTTCAAGGCCTAGAAGCAAGGCACGCGGACCTGGCACTCAAATTCCAGCAGCAGCAGCAGCAGATCGACTCACTTAGCTAGGAAAGGGGGTCTCAGCAGCGGCAACAGCAAGCGGATGATCATCCAGCATTGGATAGCACCATCCCATCCATGTCGAGAAGCAGCGTTGGTTCTGCCCAGGCGACACTGCTGGATACATACCCTATGGATGACATCATAGAGAACACTAACTGTGAGCTACACTCCAAAATGAAGAACATATCCATGAAGGTGGCGGACGGCGTTGCTTTTCCAGTTACCCCCGAAGCAACGTTCCATTGCATCCCGATTCAAGAGGGCTATGCTCGTGTCATGGTTGATGAAGTGGTGGACCCATATTCGGAGCTACAGCTTGACTTTCCTGGAGGTGAAGACGAGCGCACACTGGGAGAGGCCATACATCGTATCATCCTATGGAGAAAGGATTGCATCATCTTTCGAAGTCCACCGACACCGCGTCGTCTGCCGACTCCGCCACCGAGTCAGCAGACTCCCGCTCCTCCAAGTCCACGAACGCGTGAGCCGACTCCTCCTTGAAGTCCGCCACGTCCTCCAAGTCCCCGAACGCGTGAGCTGACTCCTCCAGTTTCAAGTCCGGCACAGTGTCATGCCACTTCTCCGGTTTCAAGTCCGGCACCGTGTCAGGCCACACCTCCTGCTTCAAGTCCGGCACATCGTCAGGCCACTTCTCCTGGTCCAACTCAGCCACGTCAGCCTCTCCGCCGTCTCAGCAATCGCAGAAGAGACATGCCGCAGCTATGGTGCGTGGCGGCACGAAGTCGAGGTAGTTCAGAAGTACAGCGGAGACAAGTGATGTAAATATGGTCCAAGCCTCGCTCCTCTTCCTCGTGAGGCCTTACGACATGACTAAGGAGCAAAACGCAGCCATAGTGCAGGCCCATGTGGACGCCCATTTTGGACCGAAACCGGCATCGCCGCCAAAGGAGAAAGTGCCTGAGAAAGTAATTGACCACTTCATTAAAATGGCTAGAGAACCAGCTCCCAAGCCTGTGGAGTCGGACTATGAGCGCCAAATCAGGAAACTACATCGAGAACGGCTAAAGAAGGAAGCGAGCTCGAGCTCGAGCCAACAAGCAGCGGGCAAAAAATGCGGGAAAACCGTTCCCCAGCTGGGAGAACAGGCGGCGCAATCGATCTCCCCGCTTGTTGTGCCAACAACAACACATGAGAGGAGGCCGCGCCCAATATTATTGTGGGCGAACCGTTAAAGTTCCCCAGCTAGGCGATGTGGTAATAACGGAGGAGCATATAATGCAGGCTGAAATGCTCAAGATCTCTGTTGGATAACTCCTCAAAATTGAGCCCATGTCTCCGCTTAGAGAGGGGGAAATAAAATGGAAATATGCCCGGCAAACCTTTGGTCCACCTGCATAAGGTCAAGAACCTCCCAACGAGAATGTATGAATTGCATCAATGGTACATGAACATTACCAAGATTTCAATCGAGGGTCCCTCATGGTGAATGTCAAGAAGGAGCATTACTACCATGAGAAAGCTCTCAGGCGTTGAGTATTCAGAGCTATATCAGTTATACAATCAAGACGCACTCGACAAATCTCTCGCCGCTTGCTATTGTTTGTAAGTGATTTCTTTCTGTAATTTTTGATCAATCATTACATATAATTATCCTCACTATATATTCTTTTCTGTGGTATTATATGCAGGATGAAGATGTATGAAATGAAAAAATCTGGACGCTATGGCATTGGGTTCATTGACCCAAATACCATTAATGAGTACACACGGAATCTTGCAACTTCTAAAGCAGGTGTAGAGGAAAGCATGCTAGGGTTCTTGAAGTGCCTCAATACCAATGAAGATATACTACTTCCTTACAACTTCACGTGAGTTAATACAAATTCTGTTTTTGCTTACTAGCTAGCTAGATGTTAATAACTAAGTGTATACGGTTTACGATATATAGTTGATTAATTTTATGCACATGCCTGCTTAACTAAGACATGCAAACGCAGCGCATGCAGTTTCCAATCGGATCTTGTTAGTCATTAAAGTTGACAAAGCAACAGTCAAAGTACTCGACTACTACTTAAAGAAGATAAAGACTACTCCATCATGAAGGGATAGTCAACAGGTAATTTCAATCATTATTAACTATATCTCGCCTATTATTAGTTCGTCATTTCTTGATATGAACTATTTAATAACCCCTTTATTGATTTTCTTTGCCGGTGGGCAGGGCTTGGGCAAAGTTCATCAAGGTGACTCCAGGCAAATGGCCAAAAAAGTTGTTTTGGCATCGACCAAAGGTAAATAATTAAGTAGTACTAGCTAGCTAGCCATCTCTTTAATTCTGGTTTCAATACCATTAATTAATTATCATGCTTGATTAATCATTATATGATTCAATTCCATTCTCGTAAAGGCCCTGAAGCAGGCGCCGGGGAATGATCTTTGTGCATTCTACGTTTATAGAACATTCGCCTGATGGCGTCCGAAAGGAGCAGATCTCAAAGACAGGAATGGGTATGTTGTCAAAACTCTATTCACACCATTATCGATATCTTGTAACACAACTAATACACATGCATATTGATCTCCTTCTTAACAGTTCAGAGAGGTGCGGGATAAGCTCCTACCCGAGGAGCGCATACTAGCACTTCAAGAGGAAATAGCCGGATTTTTGCTCGACCAGGTCATAGATCCCAAAGGAGAATACTATTACCCGCAACCGCCCCCATGAACCACTTGTCATTGTGCATGCTCCGAAGGCACCAAGGCAACATGTAGGAGAAATTGTATATGTATATACATGTGTATGTGTGAATAGTTAATGATGTTGGCTGTGAGACATTCGATGATATATATATATATATATATATATATATATATATATATATATACATATACATATATATATATATATATGCAGTTCTACGTACGAGAAAATCTATTTATATATATGCATAACGTGTACTTGTAGTATCGTGAAATACCAGCAAACAAAAAAGAATTAAATGGAAAATAAAGCCAAATTGAAAACATAAAATTAAAGCAAAAATTTAAAAAAACACCCAAACATTTAGTACCGGTTGGTGTTACCAACCGGTACTAAAGACCTACGCGCACATGGGCCTGGCTCGTGCCACGTGTTTGCACTTTAGCGCCGGTTCGTGACGAACCGGTACTAAAGGGGGGGGGGACCTTTAGTCCTCACTCTTTAGTGCCGGTTGGCGAACCGGCACTAAATGCCGTCACGAACCGGCACTAAAGACCTGTTTTGCACTAGTGATACTAAATTGACTTTGTGGCATTACAAATAACATGATCCAAAGGTTACAATAAGTGATACTACATAGTAGCCTAAGTCTGGACGTTTCAATCAACGCCTCAACCATTCTAAAACATAATGTTTGAAACATTGACACTAGAAATGACATCCTAAAACACTACATAAGACTATTGAATAGCAGCCCCATTGTCCATCTTGCAATTAACATCTGGGCCATACATCATCAATTTATCTTAGCAATCTACAAAAATAAAGAAATGAAATCAGTAACTTGTTGTAGAAAAAATATAGTTAAAAGCAGGAGAATTAAAGGAGGAGCAACATACAAAGGTTGAAGGCCATGCGATAATTAATCCTGCTGCATGACCAATAATGTTGACCTTTTTCAGTGGTCGTATCAACGGATCAGATTTTGCTAATGTAGCATCAACTCAAGACTGCCCAGAATTGGTTACCAAGATGAACACCCTTAACTTTATATTCTGGGTCCATGCTTTGGAGTGTACCAAGAGCAACATTCCTGTTTGGATTTCCCAAGCTCTTCAAAAAGACTACAGTGCCAACCTACTCATAAACGAGAAAACAATTTCTACTATAAGCAACTTAAATCTTGCAGATAATCACACATAAGATAAACTTAATACCCATACATCTATCGAGTCGGCACCCAGGCAATTTGTTGTACTGCATTGTTGTTTCTGTAGAATATAGTTTGTGCAACATTAGTATGCAATATAATTGAAGTGTAAGAACTGAAAAAGAGAAGAATAAGATTTAGAAATCCATGTCATACATTGGCATGCTTTGTTGCATTAGCTCCTCTTGAGATCTTACTAGTGTTCCGGTCACCAAGATAATGGCGAGATGCAAAATAATCAGAACAATTTCAGAAGCAAAACTGAATTTAGATGTACACATGATGAATCAGAATCTGCCATATACGCAAGTATTCTCTAATCTGTTTAGGCCTGTTATTTAGTTGGAGATAAAATTAATAGTGCAAGCATATATTTTGAGTAAATGATGGCATGTCATGTCGTGCACTAGATTTTTGTGCACGAAGGCTACATCTATAATGCCACTTATACTTTCTGTTATGTTGAACTACTGCTGCTAGCAATGTATTTTTTAGTAAATCTACACACAGCAGTTTAATAATTGGTTTCTCATGTACAAGTTTTGCAACATTATGCAAATGAAAGGCTGAAATAGCAATGTGCAGAGATATTTCAACTTGGTGAAACTAACTGCATTTTATGTCTTAGATTCATATCTCATATATTTCTACTCAACATTGAAACTGTTATTTATGTCAGACTTCATTTCTAGCATGAGTATGCGCTGGAAATGTGAAATAAATTTATTGAAGCAGGAGAGCAGAGATGCATAGTGAAAAGAAGCTTTAGAAGTTTAAAATATATGGAGTGCACTAACCTTATGTGCACTAGTGTTTTCCTTCTCTTGTTGCACATCTTCATCATGGGTAGAAGTATCTTTGTTCTGTGACAGAAGATATATCATAAGATTTGAAAGAACTATAATAAACATTCCTACCATGAGAAGAGGAGGTAACAATTAATTGTTGCTCAACCATATTGGACTCCGAACAGTATATAAATGGGCATACCTTATCCTTAGAAGGACGTTTGTTTGATGGTTGCATCTCCATGTCATAGAGAAAGTTTTCCTTGCTCTGTAATGAATGGCAAGAGATGATTAATTTCTATAAAAACAAACAGAAACATATTGATGCATCCATACACTACCATTACATTATTCTGCCGCCCAACGGTACCAAGTTGTTGACTACGACAATCGCTATGTACTCTCTGTCGATTGAAAACAAAAAAGAAAATGATCATATTTATTTAAATGACTTCAACATATTATCAGAACATTCTATAGATAAATACTTTTTGTTTTAAGTTTGTCTTGCCAACATGAAGAGCATCTTGAGATGTGAACTCCTGACCCAAAGAACCCTGTAAAGAGAACCTAACAATTAGTACATGCATTGAATAATGAATAGCATTCTAAAGATAAATATATTTTGCTAGTTCTGAAATGGATTCAGAGCCGTGAATAAATAAGCATATATAAGATAAGCACATAATGAAAAGAAGTAGCAACAGCTACACAAGGAGTATCTAGTGTTGTAGATTTGATTTCATTGGTGTATGAGCATAAAAGTACTAATGGTAATCTTCTCATGATTCTTGACATTGGTAATAAGTTCAGAAAAGGAAGGAGTTACTAACCTTATCTGCACTAGTGTTTTCCTTCTCTTGTTGCACATCTTCATCGTGGACGAAAGATTCATTGTTCTATGACAAAATATATATTATAAGATTGCAAAGGACAATAATAAACATTCATACTGCAAAATGTGCGAGTAATTCTAATTGCTACTCAACCATGCTCGATGCAAAACAATATATAAATGAGCATGCCTTATCCACAGCAGGACGTTTGTATGATGGTTGCATCTCCCTGTCATCGAGATATGTTCCCTTGCTCTGTAATGAATGGCAAGAGATGATTAGTTTCTATAAAAAGAAAACAGAAATATATTAATGCATCCATACACTACCATCAGATTATTCTGCTGCACAACAGCACCAAGTTGTTGACTATGACCGTCACCATAAACTCTCTGTCGATTGAAACCAAACAAGATTAAGAACATACTTGTAAAATGGCATCAAAAAATTTATTAAACCATTGTACACACACATACTTTTCTTTTTGAATTTGTCTTGGCAATAGAAGGAACATCTCGACATTTAGATATCTGATCCAAAGAACCCTGTAACTAAAACCTAAGAATCAGTACATGTATTGAATAATGGACAAATTATTCAAAATTTACCTGTCCTTCAGAGTTTTTTGTCTTCCCTTTTAGTTCCAGAATTTCGGCATCTTGGTTTTCCACTTTTTTCTCCAACTTCTCCATCTTAAGTCTGACAGCCAAAAGATCTTCATTCGATGTATCCTCCAATGAACTAAGGTGTATATTCTGAAAGTGGCGTGAAGTTGACACCTCGAATACTTGATTTGGATTCGGAACTAGTCCGAGGCCATGTACATGTCCAGGCTTGTCTGCACCAAGTACTGCATTCAAAACATCTCCTTTCCATGCTGTCTTTCCTCTACTAGTATCTACTAAATCTGGATTCGCCGCTATACGTTTTTTCAAATCAACCTATATACACGAATGGTGTATGTCAGAACAATGTGGTAAACAAACATTATAATTTTAGATAAAGAAAGTCAATATTATACCACTTGTTCATTCATTTTCTTGTCGCTTTTGTGCTTATGTGTATGCATGTATAAGACAGCCCTGTGTGGGTTCTTCTTTTCCGGATCCTTTAGTCTCTATTGGTCAAACAGTTAATTTATTAAAGACCTGCATTACAAATGGGATGTGGATGCATATAGTTTGAGTTTTCATAAACAGACCAGCTCTTCTCTAACTCGTGGAAAACTCTTAGTTCCAGCCGTGTGTTTCGACTTCCTCATCGCACAATTGTTCCTATTTTTCTCACTTATCCCCTGTCAAACAATTGTACAACGTGTGCACATGTATTTTCATAATTTCATAGCATGACTAAGCAACATGTACATAACAAACTGGCAAGTGTATATGTACCTGTGCCTTTGGGGTCATCCAATTACTGACCAGAGTAATCCACTGATCCTTAATCACATCCTTTGGAACATTGGTGTTATTCACTTCCATGCTCTTATTTGCATCAAAATACAGTGCTTTCAGATTTGACTTATGTTCCCTCCATCTATCTCCAATTTTCTTTAATATATACTTTTCCAAGCGAGAAGGGTAAAGAAACCTCGTCTACATTTCAAACAAAACTATGGTTATGATAACGCTTAGTATAGTTTCAAAAAAAGATAACGCTAGTGGCTAGTATGTAAAGCATAACGATGTTAGCAAAAGAGATTTAATGTATTCGAGATATACCTTTACTTGCGCTAGTATATCCCTTTTGTTTCTTTGTTCATTGGTCTTTTTGTCTCTCTCTCCTGTCAGTTTTCTCCAGTCCTTGTAGCTCAAACTACACAATTTTCCATTCCTAGCAACCGTGCCAAGAAAATTCGCAAGACGTCCAGCTTCTTTTCCAACTGGCTGGTTTAGCTCATTGCACTGGACCACAATTCTCTGCCCTTTTGGAAGATTCCATATTTCTTTTAGCCTTGTCCTGCCACGCTTGGTTGTTTCTTCATTTTCATCTGATCATGGATAAATTCCCAAAACACTTATAGTTAATCACACATAAACAACTATGTGAACAATCTTTTTGGTCTGTAGTCTGCGGAACAACTGACAGTGCTATTCAGCAGTTTACAGAGCATTAAATTGATAACAAATGGAAAAATCACCACTAATACAAAAGAAGTGAATCTTAGTGCAGTGCAAGGACAGGATGCAGTGTACTGCTTCCTGCTGAAGCCTTTTGCCTAGTGTAGCTACCCAAGTACATAGTAGGAAGTGCAATGCTTTCCATTATTCCATAATAGTAGATGGTCTAGTTTTAGTTGTTCTGATGATCATGGTCCTTGCAGCCACATTACACATCATCAAAACTAAAAAGTTACTATTCGGTTCTGTTCTGATGGCAGTGCAACTGTTGATTCTAATTTTTCAGAATATCTAGCAGAGTATCAAATGGTAATTACCTTGTTCATTAGCAGCAGTGTCATCCTGGTCCTCTTCATCATCACTATCAATCAAGCCTTCTTCGCCGTTACAAGATGATGGTTGAACATGAGATGAATCAGCATCTTTACTCACGGCATTCTCATGTTCAATATGTTCATCCATCATGTATTCATCATTGCATTCAACAAAATGAAGTTTACTTCGCGTCATATCTGCTCCATGAGGAAACCAAAACATAAAGTTAAAAGCATTGTAAATTTAATGAAACTAGCATGTAGTTGAACATTGGTGTACATATACCACTGATCAAATAGTAATACATTTCACAACATTGAACCAGAAGCTAATGCAGATTGTCAATGTGCTAGTTAGACTTGTAATTAACTACTCCTTAGACCAGCAAATCGATAGGCGAAACGCAGCCCAAATAGACGAAGCGTGGTAATGGTGGGTTAACTAATTAATTACTTGCCTGATTTCGTGCTTTGATTCTCAACCAAAGATTAAAATCACAGTGTATATTCAGCAGTTAAACAGTGTATTTTCATCAAGAAAATAGAGGATTTCAGCAGGAAAACAGAGGATCACAGCAGGAAAACCGAGGATTTTCAGAGTGCTCTTGAAGCGGGGCCGCCACTGTTGTCCTGCCGAGCGCAGCAATGAACCCCGAGCCGCCGCCGCAACCTTTCCAGATGGAGTGAGAGAAGGGGTTGGGGGGAATAGAGCAGCTAGATTTCTGGAGAGAAGAAAATGGGGGATAGACACAGCAGCAGCGACCGAACGCCTGCGCTGCCTCGACAACCCAGCCCAATGCTTCGGCTTCCCAGCTGCTGGGTGCGGCGGCTGCCCTCGATCCGGTTGACGACCCCGGAACAGAGGACGCGGCGTCATTCCGCGTTATGACGGGGCGATTACAGGCGCGTGAACGCGGTGACCGGACCGATCAGCTGAGTAGTAGGTCGGGTGCAAGATAGAGGCCAGGGAAGGAGACACTGACCTGCAATCGGAGAGATGGCGGAGAATCGCCTACCGCCGCCAGCCGGCAGAGGTGTTCGGGAATAGAAACCCACTACTTGTGTTCAGCACGACTTGTGCTGTTGAGATAGATGGGGAGAGGTGCGGAGGACTTTTGGGCAGTTAGCTTAATTTGGAGGGAAATAGAAAGAATGGAGGGAAGAAACGGAGGGAAATAGGAAAAACGGAGGGAGTTGAGATAGTTTGGACCTGCACTAGCATTTCGTCCGACATTACTCTCAAACTATTTTTTTAAGTATGAATAAACCAATTAAAATAAAAGAAATTATTAAATAACCTATACTTCTACTTTACTACCTCCGTAACTTAATACTCTCTCCGTACCAAAATTCTTGTCTTAGCTAGATTTGTCTAGATACGGATGTATCTAATATTAAAACGCGACTTGATACATCCGTATTTAGACAAATCTAAGACAAGAATTTTGGGACGGAGAGAGTATAAGACTATGACAATGTCAAAAAAGTCTTATATTATGTTATGGAGGGAGTATTTCTTTTAACATGCGGACAAATATAATAATTCTGAAAAAATATTAAAACTATTTGGCAGATGATAACCAAGTGTGCGTCGACCGCTTCTGCGATTGTCCGATCAAAATTTGATTGCGTGGCTCCCAGCAATCCTACTCATACACGGGTTTGCAACACCACCCTTATTGCAAGAGACGCGAGCGCAACAGGGGTCTGTTGCAGAGCCATTGGCGGAGTCAAATCCGGCACATCTCGGGTAGCGAGTGCCAAACTGAAAGCCTAGAGACGATAGTAACAAGGACAAGAGCTTTTACCCAGGTTCGTGCTCTCCGGAGAGGTAAAACCCTATGTCTTGCTTGTGTGTTTATTGCTTTTAGATGGAGCTCAAAGGATCTATCCATGAGATTGTTGTGTGTCCCTATGAGCCCTACCCCTTGGTTTCTATAGATACCCTAAGATTTTTGTGGGTCCATCTTGGTTTCTGACAAATGACAAGCATCTGGACATTTACATGCCAAAGTATTGCTCATTAGAAATGTTCCCGCGCGATCGTTCCATAGAAGCAAGCTTCCCAACGTTCGAGTCCCGATGACCATCCGGCTGGGTCAAGCGTGACCCTTCCCAGGCAATTGACTTCTTTGAAAGTTGTCTTGCTTGCAATTCCATCCCTCTCCCGTGGGAGGGGGGCAATCTCCTACAACAACCATCCGACATTCAGGCCCATGTAGATGGGTCCTATAAGGCCCTTTTCTCGTCTGCCCGCCAGGGAGGCGTGTCCCTTGTGCTAAATATACGGGAGGCCCCCCAGTTGGTCCCTAAGGCTCTCCATGAGGGCCGGGCTAAATGCCAGAAGGCAGTCTTCCTGAAGATCGACTTCCATAAAGCCTGTGATACGGTCCATTAGCCCTTCCTGAGGGAAGTAGGTCTTCTTCGCAAGGGATTCGACGATCACTGGGTTACGAGGGTGATGCAGCTAGTCTCTTGTGGGCGTATTGCGGTGAACATTAATGGGAAGATAGGACCCTTCTTCCCCACCTCTGTGGGGTGCATCAGGGCGACCCTTTCTCCTAGTTTCCGTTCAATATGGTGGTCGACGCTCTGGCGGCCATCCTGGACAAACCCAAGTTAGCTGGCCATATTTGCGGTCTGGTTTGAGACTGCTGCCGCCATCCATCAAGACTCTGGATAGGTGTTATTCCCTTCGTATAGGCGTCATTCTTAGCGGGTAGTCATCGTGGTGTGGTCCTTTGACGATGGAAGTGGTATTCATGTTGTGTGCCAAATACAAGATGGATTTGTAAATAGTTAATAAAAGTTAGCAAAGTTTGATTTTCACTCAAAAATCCCTTTCATTTTGTAAATTTAGTAGAAGAGCTTAAGACAAAAATACATGGCGATTAAAGAAAAATATATATGAGTCACTCAAGTTTGAATTGAATATTAACTGAACTTGGGATTGAATTACAAAATAATACAAGTATGTGTGTGTTTATTTGTAACTCGGTCGGGAAATGAAGGACTCTTGGTCAAGGCATGATCATTGGATTTCAACTCAACATACCTCAAATTAAATAATTCGTACATAGTTTATATATAATTTAAATTCAAAGGATTTTGGTGTTCTGTTCACCAATGTGACGAAACTAGGCATCCAAAAAACATGAGATGTTTGATACAAAACAAAAGGAAAAAAATCTGTCTTCAAATTCATGAGAAAAGAAACCGTGTTCAAATTCGTGAGAAATCAAAAAATCCAGTACATTCAACATTGAATGCACAAATGCCACATCTGACAATTTACCATTGAATCCTAAATCGTAATCGAAAGCAAGGAGAAATTTACATGGGGCAGTGAAACTTTACAGGTAGCAGAAATGGTGGTAAATACTAAAAAGGATGCATGCCCCTCATCTGGACTTGGACAAGTAGGTGTGCTGACAAACTGATGTATTTCCTTGGCTACTTGTATCTGATAGATTGAAGTTCAGGAACATGCTTCAACGACGAAGTTTCAACGACATTTCCTTTGATGATTGTTCAGCAACATTGGCATTACTCTCAAAGTAACTTCACCCCCAACATCAGCTACAGAAATATTATGTTTCATTAACAAAATTGTAGATCTCACAGTATTGTAAAAATAAGCTAGAACTTCCAAACCTAGCAGGGCAAAACAAGATGTTAGAAGCAAACCTTTCATTTGGTTCCAAAGCTTCAGGATCAGAACTTGTAATAGGATCTACAGTTGTTCCATCTATATCTCTTCTAGTCCACCTTTCATTCTCATGCACAGTATCAAAAATGTCCCCAAGATTACTGACATGATAAGGTTCACTTTCTATATCATTCCATTCTTCACCCATGTCAAAATTGTCTCGAGGAGTCACCTTCGTCACAAATGACCACCCAGGATTTGTACGGTCTTTTGTATAGAAAACTTGGTCAACTTGATTGGCAAATACAAAAGGCTCATGCTCTATATTCTCACCACTATGGACTTGCTGTGAAAAATTCACAAGCGCATTTACCAAACCTATCTTTTTTCACTTCTTTTCCTTAGTACTATTAAGCCATTCACATTTGAATAGCACCACAGAAAATTTTCTATAATAATCCAACTCAATTATGTCAACTATCCGTCCATAGTACATGACATCTCCGAGTATAGGGTTAGTATCACCTGCAGAAGCATAACTTGATGTTTTTGTGGTCAAAATAACTCCACTGTTTTGAGTCCTTTTATCATAACGCTTGGGTCTAAATCTATAGCCATGGGTACAGAAGCCTATGTATCTTCGTCCAACCTCAAGTGGACCACGAGCCAACCATCTAATATCATCATCCATGCTGTCAAGACTTCTTTCCTGCTCCAAATTGCATTATCTACACCAACACGTAACTTAGATAACATAAACTCAAAATCAGTAAACTAATAAGAGAGAACTTACATGATCTCTAAACCAATCAGGGAAGTTTGCATGCTGCATGCGCTCAATGGTTTTTAGTGCCAACCGCTTGTTGCGGTTTTTCCTTTTTTAGTTCAGTAGCATGTGCTCTGCGACACATATAAACACAAGTTTAGATAAAAACTATATTTAACATGCTAACAAGCTAAGATAAGACATTTACATGAGATATGGAGTCACAACATCACAGTTGTAGAGCACAAATCTATGGGCTTGTAATGACTCTGTATCATTCAAAGTGTAGGTCCGTGGTTTTCCCAATGGATTCCCTACTGGAGGAAATAATGTGGATTCATTTGCATACATGCCAGATTCAACTTCATTTGGTTTATCGTTATTCCTTGATGGTTGGTTGTGCTTAGTAGAGAAACCCTCTAAGTATCTTGAACAAAAGGCCATACACTTATCCGCCAAATATGATTCGGCAATTGAACCCTCTGGACGAGCTTTGTTGCGAACATATGACTTCAATTTACCAAGGTACCTGCAACACATGTCAAAACATCAATTGAGCAGGTTATATGACATCACTTGTTCCAATATTGTGCTTTCCTTAGCATCACATTGTTACCTTTCAATAAAGTACATCCATCGATAGCAAACTGGCCTAGCAAGTTTGCATTCAGTTGCTAAATGGAAAACTAAATGAACCATGACTGTGAAAAAACCAGGAGGGAATATCATCTCCATTTTACAAAGTGTGGTTCTAATTGATTCTTCCAAACGGTCAAGCTCATTTACATGGAGAACTTTTGAACATATTCCTCGGAAGTAAGCAGATAATTCAAATAGTACTGTTGTGACATGGTCTGGAAGAATACCCGTCAATGCTATAGGCATGAATTGCTGCAGCAGGACATGGCAGTCATGTGTCTTTAGCCCAGAAATTTTCCCTTCAGCAGACTTCACACATTTAGATATATTTCCACAATAGCCATCAGGGACCATTATAGACTCAAGAACTTCAAGGAACAATTTTATCTCACTTCTGGACATGGTAAGTAATGCAGGTGGTAAGTAAAACTTGCCTGAAGGTTGTTGCTCTGGATGTAGGTCCTCTCTAATATTCATTTCTTTAAGATCTAGACGAGCACGAAGATTATCTTTTGACTTCCCATCTAAACCTAAAAGTGTACCCAGAATATTATCACACACATTCTTCTCTATATGCATCACATCAAGATTATGTCGAAGGAGATTATAGTCCCGGTAGGGTAATGTAAATAGACTACTTAATCTCTTATAAGTTTTTGACTCCTTAAAATCACCAAGAGCCTTTATTTCTTCTTCAACCTAACGTCCATAGTAAGTTTGAGGCTCTGCTCTATGCCCCACCGTTCCATCAAAAGACTTTTCATCAAAACGAAATTTATGACCAGGCGACAGAAATCGGCGGTGACCCATAAAGCATGATTTCTTTCCACGTTTCAATCGTTTGGACCATGCATCCGCACCGCATGGCGGACATGCAAATTCTCCATGCACCTATGTGAAGAGACCATTCCTAAAGCTGGCAAGTCATTTATAGTCCATAACATGACTGCTCGCAAAGTAAAGGTTTCATTTTTAGACACATCATATGTGAGCATTCCATTCTGAAATAAGTCTTTCAAGTCATCCAACAAATCGGAGAAAGACATGAATATTATCGCCTGGACTTTTGGACCCAGGAATTATCAAAGATAGCATAAGGTAAGAATCTTTCATGCACAACCATGGAGGCAGATTATATATGACCAAAACAACTGGCCAACTATAACTAGAACTCAGCATCCCATAGGGATTAAATCCATCAGTAGCCAACCCAATCCGAATATTACGGGCATCAGATGCAATTTTTGAGTACCTTTCATCTAAATTCTTTCATGCTGGGGAATCGGCTGGATGTCGTAGTGCGCCATCCTTAATGCGCTCTTCATCATGCCACCGCAAAAGAGGTGCTGTCTCTTTGCACATGAACAATCTTTTCAACCTATCCTTGATCGGAAAGTAACGTAAAACTTTGCTTGGTGTTGCTTTTTTTCTTTCCTTCTTTGTTAACTTCGTTCTCGGTTCTTTATCTTTCCACCTAGAAGCCTTGCATATTGAGCAAAAATCATCATTTTCTGTGTCTTTCCAGAACAGCTGGCAATTATTCGGGCAAGCATGAATTTTTTTTATAATCTAGGCCAAATTTTGAAACAATCTTCTTAGCCTCATAGAAATTCCGGGGTAGCTCATCTCCGTTTGGAATTGCCATGCGTAGAGTGTCAAGTAGATCTCCAAATGATTTATCAGACCATTTGTTCATGGATTTTATATTAAACAAAATCACAAGTAATGATAGCTGTGATAATCCACATCCCGGCCACAAAGGCTTCTTCGAATCATTGATCAATCTGTAAAATTCTTCGGCTTCTAAATTTGGTCCATGTTGATTTGGTGGATCTGGACTCTCACTCATTGGCACATCATCATACATATTTATGAAGGCATCATTAATTAACCCATGCATGTCAGCAAGCATTTCTTCATTTTGAGGTTGTGGTTGCTGATCATTATTGTGTTCATCTGAAGATTCGCCATGAAAAACCCATTTGTCATAACTCTGAAGAATTCCATTATAGATCAAATGTCACGGACATCATCCTTTGACAGCACATTAGTGTGAACGCATTCTTCACATGGACAAAGGATTGTGGTATCTTCTGTCTTATCTTTATATGCAAATTCCAAAAATCCATCTACGCCAGCCAAGTACCGGCTACTTCCTCTAGGATAACGCAAAAGTACCTTGCTGATTTCTACATCCATACCAACTCTGCAATAAAGAGTTCAATTGTCATTGCAAGGTTGAATCCTAATTAATCCAATTTTCCAGTTACTTTTTTTTGAAGGGACAATTTTCCAGTTACTGATCAAGATAAGTTATGTCTAACAAGCATAAGCAGACAATAAAAATATCAAACTTTGACTTTGTCTAGCAAACTGCATCATCAACGACATAAATATTTTCCAAAGATTAAGCAGACAAGATCATACAAGAGATGAAGAGGGTGAGAAGCTTACCTATGAGGGCGCGTCTTTGGTGCTGATCTAGGTTAGGCGGTGATTGTCATATGGCTGGTCGGCGGTATAGATGTGACAGAAATTCTGAAAAGAAATGAAAAAAATCGCATCATGTTTCTCAGAGTCCTTACAGGGTCGTACTACCCTAACAATCAAATTTTCTCACAACCAACAGGGACATGCATATCATCCACATATTTCCAAAGGGGCATGATCGGTTTGCCAATAGAAGAATACGTTCTATAGTAATAGGACTACATGATGAACAAAAGTACACCAATAATCTTTTTGAAAACTGCAGGCTACTAAAACTGAACATGTAGAATCTAAAAAGATGTACAGTAGAGAGTCTCCAACATGAAGCTGATAAACTTGAAGGTTTCATCCACTTTGAACAACATTGCTATGTTAATATGAAATAGCTACACCAATGGCTGATCTCGGATATATTATACACCCCTACCATCTCAACTCAATTTTTTTTCAAGAACACTCAACTCAATATATCTACTGTATTATATACATACAGTTAGTTTCAGTTGCAAATAACATACTGATACATCTAATGAAGAAGGATCATCAACTAATGCCATGCACCAGTGAAACAATACCATAGGCAAGAATCATCTATCATTTTTTTTCTGGTTTTGTCCCCTGTACATTAAATACTTTATGTAGTCATTGCTATTCAGACATTTAGACAATTTCTATAATTGTAAGGGTATAACCATATACATATGCCTTGGCTTGTGGAACCATCTAATGGTTTCCGATTTAATCAAAATAACATTAAAGTAGCAAAGTTATTTGAAATTTAATATTTTACATCATACAAGAAAACATGTGTATACTCTGTTATGTACTGAAATCTGACTTAAGTGGAACAATAAGATTCTTATAACATTATAAGCTTCTTATAAGATTTATCAACATTATATAGTAAGTAAAATACGAAATCACAAAATAAGATCTTTTTTCTTGAACAACGGATGCACATGATTATGCTAGATGGATATACTGAATTGAGTTTAGTCACATCAAATTCAGTTCAGGTGTTACTTTTCCATAGTGTCATCTTTCACATTCACCAAATCAGCAGAAAAAATGACAGTGTCAGACAAGAGATTAAGAGGGTGAGGGAAGGTTACCTATGCAGGGGCGCTTCATCGGTGCAGCTTCGGTGAGGCGATTGGCAGACAGCTGGTTGGCGGCGCAGCTAGGTGCAGGGAGTCAGGGAGGAAGGTGTCAGCACGGCAAGTCGGCGACGCGGCTAGGTGGAAGGAGCCAGGGAGGGCGGCAGCAGAGGGATTTTGAGCGCTTGGGCGTTTA
Organism: Aegilops bicornis; assembly: GCA_021605145.1. Taxonomy (NCBI): domain Eukaryota; kingdom Viridiplantae; phylum Streptophyta; class Magnoliopsida; order Poales; family Poaceae; genus Aegilops; species Aegilops bicornis. The sequence goes on along the minus strand of CM038675.1, from coordinate 199,025,842 downwards.
GTATGGGGGATGGCGCGTCTGTGATGAGGAGCTTGGCTGCTTGGGGGCGGCGACCGAAGGTCAAATGGATCGGCGGCGGCGTAGCAAGATGAGGGAGCTGGGAGGGCGGCGGCGGAGGGGAGTTGGATGGCCGAGCGTGAGATATGGGTGACGACGCGTCGGGATTGAGGTGGATATTGGCTGCTTGGGGCGGCAGCGGTAGGTGAGATTGCTCGGAGGCGGCGGGAGGTGGGATTGCTCGACGGCAGAGTTTTCCCTCGACAGACTTTTAGGTTATCTGCGGGAGGGGTACTATAAGATTATATTATATCACAAGGCTTATACTGCAAAAGGACATAAAAGGCAATTTATCCATATGATTAAATAATATGTAAACGTTATTATTTTATTCTGGGGCCCATGAGTCGAAACTACTCATGAGAGTACGAACTTACTACCCTTGCCTCCCTCCTTATAAGGCATAACACATACCTACGCATGGACTCCAACACATGATATTCGTTGCTCTTCCTATAGCCGGCTACAGATGACCTTGCCAACGCATATATGCGTTGTAGATTGCAGCGTATTTTCAAAGCGTTGCTAACTATGCATTGCTATAGGGGGGTTCTTGTTGTAGTGTTAGACCTATCTTCTTACGTATGTGCTTAACTGATATGCTTAAAGTAAACCCTTATGCTAAGTACATGAAAGATATTATTACAAATAAAAGAAAGATACCGGAAGCTAAAATTTCCACCATGCTTGCTAATTACACTTTTAAGGGATACCAAAGAAACTAGGAGATCCAGGAGTACCAACTATACCTTGCTCCATTAAAAGAAACTATGTTAAAACTGCTTTATGTGATCTTGGAGCCGGTGTTAGTGTTATGCCTCTCTCTTTATATCGTAGACTTGAATTGAATAAGTTGACACCTACTGAAATATCTTTGCAAATGGCTGATGAATCAACTACTATACCTGTCGGTATTTGTGAGGATGTGCCTGTTGTGGTTGCAAACGTTACTATCTTAACAGACTTTGTTATTCTTGATATTCCCGAGGATGATAGTATGTCGATTATCCTTGGTAGACCCTTTTTGACTACTGCAGGGGCTGTTATTGATTGCAACAAAGGCTGCCACTTTTCATGTTAGTGGTAATGAGCATATGGTACACTTTCCGAGGAAACAACCTCAAGTTCATAGCATTAATTCTATTGGAAAAATTCCAACTATCATTATTGGGGGTTTTGAATTTCCCCTTCCTACTGTCAAGAAGAAATATGATATTCTTATTATCGGGGATGTGCATATCCCCGTTGAGGTAACCTAGTGTTATTCGAAATTTCTCCGGTTCCATGTTATTCGGAATGAGTTTGTTAATAAGACTTGATCAACCTTGTTAGTGGATTCCTTTTGATGATCATGAGATGGATGAAACTAGAAGGCACAACCTTCTGTACCCTCTTTCTACTTTCTGTTATTTAGATTAAATAAAGTAAAAATAGTATTATCTGTCTATTTTTTGAATTATCCATGCAATAAGAAAATACCCCGAAAATAAAAGTTCTCCAAATGCCCTACAAATTTAGTATGATTTTTCTAGAATATCTGAGAATATTTGGCAATCGAGTACACAAAGCAGGGAGTTGCACCTGCCACGAGGGTCCGTATGCGCGGCCCACCTCTGGCGCGCCGCCTGCTGGGCCCACGGTCGCCTCCCTCCACTTATTCCTGCACCCACACACTTCATCTTCCTCCCAAAAAAAATCACCATCCAGCTCAAGCACGAGTTCTAGCTCATTTTGCTGCGATTTTCGATCTCCTTTGTCACGCCCAATATGCGATACTATCCTAAAGAGACTCGAAGGTCCCACCAAGGATAGAACCGCATATTGATACGCTTTTGCAAGGTGGATATCATCACATCAACATTAATTACATAATAGATGGGGATACATACAAAAGGCATACAATGCCACACGAATACAACATCATCTTACATAAGAGCACCATCCGACTACGGATGAAACACAAACAGAGACTCAAACGGCATCCACCCTGCTAGCCCAAGCTGCCGACCTGGAACCTATCCCCTGATCGAACAAGAAGCAAAAGAAGAACTCCAAAACAAGCAAACATCGTTCTCGCGTCATGATCATCGCATAACCTGCACCTGCAACTGTTGTTGTAGTAATCTGTGAGCCATGAGGACTCAGCACTCCCATTACCATGGGTATCAAGACTAGCAAAGCTTAATGGGTAAGGAAAGGATAAGTGGTGCGGTTGCAGCAGCGACTAAGCATATATGGTGGCTAACATACGCAAATGAGAGCGAGAAGAGAAGCAAACGGAACGGTCGAGAAGCTAGAAGTGATCAAGAAGTGATCCTGAAACTACTTACGTTCATACATAACCCAAAAACCGTGTTCACTTCCCGGACTCCGCCGAAAAGAGACCATCACGGCTACACACGCGGTTGATGCGTTTTAATTCGAATCTGGTGTCAAGTTCTCTACAACTGGACGTTAACAAATTCCCATCTGGCACATAACCGCGGGCACGGCTCTCAAAAGTTTATACCCTGCAGGGGTGTCCCAACTTAGCCCATCACAAGCTCTCATGGTCAACGAAGGATATTCCTTCTCCCAGGAAGACCCGATCAGTCTCGGAATCCCGGTTTACAAGACATTTCGACAAAGGTAAAACAAAACCAGCAAAGCCGCCCGATGTGCCGACAATCCTGATAGGAGCTGCACATATCTCGTTCTCAGGGCAACACCGGATGAGACTAGCTACGAGTAAAACCAGCCCTCAAGTTTCCCCGATGTGGCCCCGCAGGAAGCTCGGTTCGGACCAGCACTTAGAGAAGCACTGGCCCCGGGGGGGGGGGGGGCTAAAAGAAAGATGACCCTCGAGTTGGCCGACAGATGATCCCAAGGTGGGAGGAGGCTGCAGGCTTCGGTGGTTGGCTGGGCGAGGGGATCGAGGAGGGACATGGGGGAGCGCTGGTTGGTGGATTGGATCGGGATGAGATCCCGAGGAAGACAGTGGCAGCGGCCGAGAGGGATCGATGGGACATGTCCCTAGATTTTAGGGTTGGTCTTTATATATCAAGTGGATTTTGGGTAGAGGTTCAATTGGACCCTCCGATTTAGATCGGGCGGTCGAGAAAAATAGGTTAGAGAAGTCCAAATAAGAAGCCGGAGATATTTTGTAGATGCTTGGGGATGATCCGAATCCAATGGTCACGACTGTTCGGGTCGGGTTGGGGACAGCTTACGGACGCGCGCGCGAGGGGGTCTGTGCACTTTACAGAGAGACTCCGGTTTAGGCAAGAGGGAAAAACGTAGAACAAGGTTCGTCTCGGAACGGTCAACGAAAGCAAGGGGGGACGCGACAACTACGAACGGGTGCAAGTTTTATGAAAACACGCAGATGCAATGCGCATGATGCTATGAGATGAGATGCATGACATGAACAAAATGCAAAACAAAAGACAAAACCCAACCACGAAGGAAATATCATATCACATCTCCGGAAAAGGCAAGAGTTGGAGTTACGAATATGGCAAGTTGTATCCGGGGCGTTACAACACTCCACCACTATGAGAGGATCTCGTCCCGAGATCTAGGATGGCACCGGAGGGAAAAGGAAGAGGAAGATAAGAGGTAAACTAAGTTGCTTCTTCGACAAACGAGTGAAACCATGAACCTTGAGAGGTTGAGCAAAATGAAAGAAAGAAAACAACGAAGATGAGCAAAGTTGAAAACACTCCGTTAGAAAAGAGGAACAAGGGATACGACGAGTACCAAGAGGTTTAGTGATAAGATAGATATTGAAACCCCTCCGGTTAAAACTAGATAGAGAAGGAATAAGATTGATATAATTTGGGCAGCACTCCGACTGAAAGAAGAAGGAAAACTTGATAAGATGAAAAGAACTTGAAGAGAAGACACAACACTCCGGTTAACTGGATAAGCACGAAAAGAACACGATCCTCACAATTCGAGATGATGAGTGAAAAGAGCAACATCACAATGCCTCCGGAAGAAAGAATAGAAGATAGATCATTGGAATAATAGAATGTAGGAGAAAATGCCAACTTCTGCCACAAATGAGCTTGGAAAGCACCCTTCCAAGAAGGTTATAACGGAGTTGTTGCAAAACCAACAAGAAAAGAATAAGCTTGTAGTGGGCTTATGGAAAACATCTCAAGACTATGAGGTGACAACCGGCCACTAATGGAAACCATTGATTTGATTGAGAGCACCAAAGAGATGAAAAATTCTTCCACCAAGAGGATAAAGAGAAAGCTTGGGTCATGCATAATCACCACAAATAGCAACAACCCTTAAGGAAAGGCTTTAGGTGAAATCTGACACAAGATAACTCCAACGAAGAAGTTGATTGGTCGAAAAGATCTCTTGAACGAAGAGAAAATGATGGATTTAAAATACCTCATTCTTGACAACATATGAATCATGAAACATGAAGGAAACTGTCAAGAGTGACATAACACCACCTCAAAAGATAAGGTAGAAAGAATTGCACTTTGGAATGCAACATGAAGAATACTTGAGCTCCTCAAAACAAAACATGTGTTGAGCACCATGTTTATTTTAGAGTATAGCTTGGCGGGTCATAACTTCAAGAGAAATCTTGAAGAACAATTGAAGAATGAAAAGAATCCTTGACGAACCACCATGTTGAGCCTTCGTGAGAACTCCGGTAATAAAATCAAAGGATGATAACAAAGAAAGAGAAGTTGAGAACACAAGGTGAAGCATTGCGATGATTTAGATGGAGCTTCGCGACGAGATAAAGCTGAAAACTAGGAACTCCGGAAAAGAAAAGATGAAGCATCTCGAACCGAGAAATGTGACATGATGAAAAACTCTGGAAAGAAGAAACTAGATCACTTGGATGAAACAAAAATAAGAATTACGTTATGCGTATCCTTCACTAATTTAAATTGATGACAAGCAACGGATTTGGCATACTACTTATTCTTCTTGAGGGGTTAAGGATAGAGATAGTGCAAACTTGAGAAGGTATTGATGGAACCACCGGTGGGATTTGGAAACAACGAATGAATTGATATGATAACAAAGGAAGTGAAATCTTGAACGAACCACAATAAAAATTGGAAAAGAGAGTAGCAAGGGCACAATTCACCGGAAAGAATTTGAAAATGAATGAAGATACTTGAAGGGATTTAGATACATGAGAACGAAGAGAACATGAACTAATTAGAGGATATTTGAACGATTCACCGGTAAGATTTGGAGAACGGTAGCTACATCAGAGCTTAATTCACGACCGAATGGATCAAGTCTTCAGGCTTAAGTGTCATCCTGGATCGGTATGTCGACACACAAGACTCGAGGATTTATAACAGGTAAATCACATGTATAAATAACGTAAATACTATTACCTCAATCCAAATAGCGGAAGTAACAAGGTTGTGGATTCCCATCAACACCAACGGCAAAGTTGAGTGTAGAAATCAGAATCCCTAACGTATCACTTACTGTCAGAAGATCCCGCAACATGAAACGTTGCAGCCCGAAAACAATTGACACATGGAATATGCTGGCAATGTAACACATAGAGAATAATGAAGGAATAAGCCTATACTACATGCGTATATGGCTGGTGGAAAAGCTCTATGGTTATAAGGTTTTGCGAAAAGCCAATTTTTCCCTACTACAAAGAAATAAATTTATTTAACTATCATGGTGGTTGTTAAACATTGAGAATGGTTGACATCATTCTCAATCCCAATTAAAGTACTCATTAAACCCAAACAAATTATATTGAGTAACGTGATGAGATCAACAGGATAATCCAAGAATTAGATACTCAGGATGTTCATAACCGGGGACACGGCTAATCATGATTAGTTTATACACTCTGCAGAGGTTTGCGCACTTTTCCCCGCAAGACTCGACCGCCTCCGTTTGGTTTCTCGCACTACATGGTGTTTGAGAGACGGATGACCGAGACATAGTCTTTCACAAGCACTAGCACCTTACTTGTGGGTAGACCGGTACACCTACTTTCCCCTACATCTGCTAGTCTACCCGTAAGAGTTCGCACAACTTAATCAACTATGCCAGAGCCCATAATGGCTTGTGGCTGCACACGTAAGTTTCTAGTTTGAATAATCTCATGATCCCTTTGAGCCTGGGTGGCGGTCCGAAGAAATACAAGCAAGTCCTGATAGAAACCAGGTGCCTCAATCCACCCAGATGTGTGTTTAAGTTGCCACCTTAAATAAACCATTAAATAACAATCTCACATCTGTCATGGATTCACTCACCCAATCCACGTCTACTAGCATAGCATGGCATAATAAGCAAACGTAGAAGTAACTCCCAAGGGTTTGATAATAAAACAGGTAATAGGTACTACCTCAACTACTTTCCATAACCCACAGTTTAATTAGATCCTAATCATGCAATGTTTGGGGATAGATCTAATGCATAAAAACTGGGTATGAGGAAAGGTATGATCAAAGTGTTACTTGCCTTTAATGTTGGTCAAGAAGATTCGCACTCAAAACTCTTGATAGTTCTACTCGTCACACTCCGGTCAATCTATCGTAATCAAGCAATAGTAGCCACACATAAGCAATCACTCAAAACATCGGACCAAACGAAGAAACAATTCGGAAAACATCAAAACCAAGCAAATAACTCTTGCAACATAAAACAATTTCTAACAGTACCAAAATTATGTGAATTTTGCCTTATCAGAAAGTTTAGGTCAAGTGCTTCGATCTGCAAAAAGAATCAACTAAATCGGAGTTACGAAACTCAAGTTATGATCAAACGAAGTTCAAATTCAAATATGATCTAATTCAAATTTTAAACTTTCAAAAACATGTTTGAGTTGGATTACTGGATAGAGGAGACCGTAACGAAGAAGTGGGCATTGGTTTCGTCTAATTCCGACTGACGAGCAAAAAGTTATAGTCGTTTGAAAACGAGGGGCTAATCTGTAAAGAAAAATCTTCACGGATGGGTCCCTGGCCGAAATTAAAAATAAAAAGAAAATATCTATCGAGCGAACGCTCGCTACAGAACCTAAACCGACGAAAACCGTTCGCTAAGGAGATCTAAACAGGTGAACGCTCGCTTTATAACAAAACCAAATAAAACCGATCTAATCTAGGGTTTAAAAAAACCGAAGTTAAAAGAAAACGGATCGGTTTTTCGTGGGTTGTACCGGTTCCGGAGAGGGGAAACCGGCGGCGGCGGTGGCGTTCAACTCCCATGAAGTCCGGCGTGGTTGCTGCCGATGTTCGGGTCTCCTGATGCGCTGCGAGGGCGGGACGGCGATGCACGACGCGCAAGCAGCGGGTTTGAGGTGAGGTCGGCGGCCGAGAGCGAGGCGGCGGCGGTGGCTTTCAATCACAAGCGGATCTCGTGAGGGGCGGCACAAGCGTAAAACGAGGAGAGGGACGGGGTCGGGGATTTATAAGAGGAGGGGGGTGACGGCAGCCTTGGGGAAGGGGGCACGGAGAGGCGGCGGAGGAGCTGGGCTGGGCTTTGGGCCGGCTGGGCCGGCCTGGTCCGGTCGGTCCAGAGATTTTTTTTTAAAAAAATAAATTTTCAGAAAATAAAACCAAAATAAATAAAAATATGGTATAGACATATAATATATCAAAATTTTCAGAAAAAGATTTCCTACAAGATGAACATTATTCTAGAGTCAAATAAAATACACACAAATTCAAATAAAGCAAAGAGTGCTTCTGCTCTAATAAAATCCAACAAAAATCATTTTAAAAATACCAAGATTAATTCAAATTTATTTCTCTCCAATTTTCTGATGTAGGGAATCATGTTACCCTATTTTCCATATATTTTATTTTTGGAGAATTTTTTTTTGAATAAACTCAAATAACTCCAAATTGAAAATAAATTCAAAAGAACTTTAAATTTAATTCTTTGAAACTGCCAATTCATATTTCATATGTTTTGAAGAAGTCATTTTATCTTCGCTCGTGAAAATCATTGAGTTGCATAAAGTTTCAGAATTGGAAATATTCTCAAATGAAATTCAAATATTTTCAACACCCCTTGTCATTTAAATAAATGGAAGAAGTCATGTCATCTTCTCTCCAGGGTTTTGTGATGAAAAGAATTTGAATTCCCGAAGATCATAAAAGCAAAATGAAAGTTTGGGAAAGTCCTTTTTTTCCCTCTAATTTAACTTTCAAAAAGTTTCAAATCCACTCACTTTCAGTCAATCAATCAAACAACAATCAAACAAACAACCAAATCTATCTATTTATTTATAACATTCCAAAATTTAGAATTTTGGGATGTTACAAACTACCACCCTTAAAATGAATCTCATCCTCGAGATTCGGAGATGCTAGAAAGAAATAGGTTAGGGTTTGGGGGTCTTCAAAAATCCATCGATCATCACAGGGGGTCTGGGGTGCTACCACCCTTAGAAGCATTATTAAGGTTCCATCAAAACTCATATACTCCATCCTTATTACTGACAATGTCGGTCTTCTCAGGTCCTCTGGATAATTACTTCTCTGGGCTCTTCTGGTAGTGGCATAACCTTTTCCTCAATTCTTTTGTCCTTTACTCTTGGTAAGGTTATTCCGAGACTGGGTCTTCATAGCTGATAGGTCTGGCGCCAATACTAATCAACTATCGATATCTCATGGTGGTCAACAATTTATGGTTTGTCCTGCAGGAAATGGGTCTGGGTTGAACCTCACCGTATAACCTACGGTTGGCAACAACTGCCATGTACAAGGGAAAATACTTATACCATTCTAAGGTTTAAACAAGGTTTAATATCGTCGTCACTCTACTATAGGTAAGTCACTCAGATTTACCATCCCATATAGCAAAGCTTAATAATAAGAGTAATCGGTATGGTGATCAATCCATCCCGCACTCCAAATCATTACCTTGTACATGGTTTAGCGAATCTCGCATTCTAACACTCGGTCATCCTCACAAGTATTGCAGAATTTCTCTTGTCGATTTAACCAAGTTCGGAAAATCCATTTATTCTGCAAGCCAAACAAACATCTATCGTTCCTTAACAACTCTCAGGTTTTGCGTAAACTCCTATAGAATCGTCTGTCGATAAAATGGTAACTCTTTCCAGGGTTTTGCCTTCAGCAAGAGCGTTCTTGCTTCTTGGCAGGTCCTGGGGCCTGTGGGTTATGGCCCATCTCATCACTTGCAATCCTTGAACACATCATCTGGGAAACTGATCATTATCTCAACATCCAACTTCCAGTATTCTTAAATCCATCCAATTGTAATGTCTTTCTTCCTTCTATTGGTACCAAACTAGGACATGATTACTCAGTCTCATCATGGAATTTCCATTGATCCATGTTTCCAACATCATACCTCCTTTATATCCAATAGTAATTCATCTCTTCATCCTCGTGGGATATCCCACATACCAAGATAAAAACTTATACTTATGAAGTCCATACTCCACTTCATGGAACATCATTATCCTTTCCAGGGGCAAGCGTCCTTACAGGGGAATATTGGCCATCTCCGCATGGCACTACTTAAACTGGGAAACGTGAAACACATCATGAACTCCTAACAGTCCTTCGGGTGACTCCAACTTGTTAGCCAATTCTCCCATATGTTCCAAACTTGGTATGGTCCTGCAAATCTCGGGGCTAACTTTCCCTTAACTCCAAATCGTTTAACTCCTCACAGCGGGGACACATGAAGACATGCTCTTTCTCCAATTTCATAGACTATTTCCTTGCGTTTTTGAGTCTGCATAAATCTTCTGCCTGGACTGAGCTACCTTCAGTCTATCTCGAATCAACTTAACATTCTCTTCTGACTCCTTGATCACATTTGGTCCAAACAACTGACGGTCTCCAACTTCGTCCCACATCAACGGTGTCTGGCTTCTTCTTCCCATACAAAGCTTCAAAAGGGGCCATCTTCAAACTGACTTTGGTAGTTGTTGTTGAATGAGAACTCTGCGTAAGGTAGATTATCATCACTACTAGATCCAAAATTTAGCGTACACGCTCTCAACATGTCCTCCAGAATCTGATTAACTCTCTCGATTTATCCATCTGTTTGCGGATGAAAGGCTGTACCGAACTCTAGCCTAGTACCCAAAGTTTCACGCAACTGATTCTAAAACTTTGAAGTAAACCGGGTTCCTCTACGATGGTCCTCGAAACTCCATGCAGACATACGATCCTGGTCAAATATATCTTGGCCAACTTCGCACTTGTATAGGTGGTTTTCACTGGGATAAAGTGAGCCACTTTGGTCAAGCGAATCAACTACTACCCAGATAGAATGATATCCCGATCGGGTTTTGGGAAATCCGGTAATGAAAATCCATGCCAAGCTTATCCTACTTCCATTCGTTTATCGGCATAGGCTGTAGCAATCCTGTTGGTTTCTGATGCTCTGCTTTTACTTTCTCTGGCATATATCACTTACGACTACATACTCTGCAATATCCTTCTTCATACCATTCCACCAGAAACACTCTTTAAAATCCAAATGCATCTTGGTGTTTCCAGGGCGAATCGAGTATGGTGAGTCATGAGCCTCTTGAAGTATTTACTTCCTGACCTCTGCATTATTGGGTACATGTACACTATCCTCAAACCATAAGGTGTCGTGCTCATCCTTACGAAAGCCTTTGGCCTTTCCTTTGCTCATTCTCTCTTTTACCTCAGCAATCTCTTTGTCATCCTTCTGAGCTTCACAGATCTTTTCCCAGCAATGTAGACTGAACTTCCATTGCTGCAACAAAACCTTTGGGAACAATCTCCAACCGAAGTTCCCTGAGATCCTCGGCTAACTCCTTTGATAATCCTCCGATTATGAGGGTATTCGTCCTTGTTTTCTTTATGGTTGTGTCCTATTTCTCCACAAAGCTTGTATGCACAAGGTTTCTTCATATCCTTTCCATAAGGCCTCAATTTTTGGGACACAAACCAAGACTTTAACAAAGTCCACTTAAATTCTTTCCAAGTGGTTACTCCTTGCAATCCATTGATGGTTTGGTACATCCTCCACCAAGTAGCAGCACCTCTTTCAAAGCATTGAAGAGCATGCTGGGCCATATCTTTTCTGACTATAGGGTCATTCTCCATGTGATCCTCCATGTTATGAATCTATTGGTCCGTCTCCATTTGACTCATCGGTCCAGAAAATATAAGCTCATCTCCATTCATCCTCTATTGGGTCCATGGGTTTGGGGTGGGATAAGAGAGATAGAGAGGGATACACACAATGCAAACAATAGTTTTGAAAAGACAGGTTTTATTGTGGCTGTCGGAAAAAAACAACAAACAAATGACAGCTCACAAACGTCGCATCTAAGTAGGTATATAATAGGGGTTTGGTCTTCTAATGGTCAATAGATCTTCAAGTCATCAAACTCTTCTAGTCTTGGTCATGTCTCTGCTGGCTTCTTCTGATCATGCTTGTCCTTTTGCCAGGTCATATCTGTTGACGTGAAATCTATCATGGCGTCCTTTAATATGTTGGGGTCGTGTTCCAGACTTCTGGGTTTCAACATCCTTAACATGAACCATGATCCTACTGTCCTTCAGTTCATGACAAATCTCTGATGTCTCAAGGTTTTGCTCCTCTAGCTTGGCTATTTTAATCTTCTGGAACCTGGGTTCTTCACGAACTGCTTCCTTGTCAAATACGGCTTCCTGCAGATCCACCCCAAACTTCTTGATGTAATACTTCAGATCTTGGTGATGCACCAGCTAAGGTTAAAACTTCATCCTTCGCTGACAGATGCTCCATCAGCCTTCTACCATCCAATCCTTCCATGCATCTGCATGCTTAACTCAGCACGGTGCCAATAGCATAAGCGGGCGATAACATCTTGGATAGCCGTGCTTCTGCTCTTGTCATTTCCATGAGCTGGCATTCCATAGTTGATATCTCCTGCCTTAGGGTTTTCCTAACAAAACTTTGAGTTCTATTTCTCCGATACACCTTGATCTCGGGTATTGACAACTTCCATAGTCTGCCAAGTTCCATAAGGGTAGCCTTCCTGGGTCATAAAAGATCTGGGAATTCTTCAGCCTTCAAATTCTCCAAGTCTTCGGAGTCTTCAACAGTTGTAGTTTCCATTTACACGGTAAAATCCTCTTCATTCCAAATGGTCTTAGTTGTCCGATATCTTGTACTCCTTGGAGTGGTCTCATCGGTCGAATCTTCGAGTGGTCAAAAGGGAAAAGGGGTATGGTCTCACTAAAAGGGAATATTTGAATAAGCTCAGAAGAGAAGAGAGGTAAAAGATTTTTTTGAAAAGAAAGTTGTAGAGAAAAATCTTTCCTATGGGCTTGTCAGTTTCTAGGTCACGTCCCCATACCAACATGTGCTCGATACCATCTTGTAGCGACTGACCCAATGGATCAAGTCTTCAGGCTTAAGTGTCATCCCTGGATCGGTATGTCGACACACACACAAGACTCGAGGATTTATAATAGAGGTAAATCACATGTATAAATAACGTAAATACTATTACCTCAATCCAAAAAGCGGAAGTAACAAGGTTGTGGATTCCCATCAACACCAACGCAAAGTTGAGTGTAGAAATCAGAACCCTAACGTATCACTTACTGTCAGAAGATCCTGCAACATGAAACGTTGCAGCCCGAAAACGGGTCAGCACATGGAATATGCTGGCAATGTAACACATAGAGAATAATGAAGGAATAAGCCTATACTACATGCGTATATGGCTGGTGGAACAGCTCTATGGTTATAAGGTTTTGCGAAAAGCCAATTTTTCCCTACTACAAAGGAATAAATTTATTTAACTATCATGGTGGTTGTTAAACATTGAGAATGGTTGACAGCATTCTCAATCCCAATTAAAGTACTCATTAAACCCAAAAAAATTATATTGAGTAACGTGATGAGATCAACAGGATAATCCAAGAACTAGATACTCAGGATGTCCATAACCGGGGACACGGCTAATCATGATTAGTTTATACACTCTGCAGAGGTTTGCGCACTTTTCCCCACAAGACTCGATCGCCTCCGTTTGGTTTCTCACACTACATGGTGTTTGAGAGACGGATGACCGAGACATAGTCTTTCAGAAGCACTAGCACCTTACTTGTGGGTAGACCGGTACACGTACTTTCCCCTACATCTGCTAGTCTACCCGTAAGAGTTCGCACAACTTAATCAACTATGCCAGAGCCCATAATGGCTTGTGGCTGCACACGGAAGTTTCTAGTTTGAATAATCTCATGATCCCTTTGAGCCTGGGTGGCGGTCCGAAGAAATAAATGCAAGACCTGATAGAAAACAGGTGCCTCAATCCACCCAGATGTGTGTTTAAGTTGCCACCTTAAATAAACCATTAAATAACAATCTCACATCTGTCATGGATTCACCCACCCAATCCACGTCTACTAGCATAGCATGGCATAATAAGCAAACGTAGAAGTAACTCCCAAGGGTTTGATAATAAAACAGGTAATAGGTACTACCTCAACTACTTTCCATAACCCACAGTTTAATTAGATCCTAATCATGCAATGTTTGGGGATAGATCTAATGCATAAAAACTGGGTATGAGGAAAGGTATGATCAAAGTGTTACTTGCCTGCAATGTTGGTGAAGAAGATTCGCACTCAAAACTCTTGATAGTTCTACTCGTCACACTCCGATCAATCTATCGTAATCAAGCAATAGTAGCCACACATAAGCAATCACTCAAAACATCGGACCGAACGAAGAAACAATTCGGAAAACATCAAAACCAAGCAAATAACTCTTGCAACATAAAACAATTTCTAACTGTACCAAAATTATTTGAATTTGGCCTTATCAGAAAGTTTAGGTCAAGAGCTTCGATTTGCAAAAAGAATCAACTAAATCGGAGTTACGAAACTCAAGTTATGATCAAACGAAGTTCAAATTCAAATCTGATCTAATTCAAATTTTAAACTTTCAAAAACATGTTTGAGTTGGATTACTGGATAGAGGAGATCGTAACGAAGAAGTGGGTGTTGGTTTCGTCTAATTCCGACTAACGAGCAAAAAGTTATAGTTGTTTGAAAACCAGGGGCTAATCTATAAAGAAAAATCTTCACGGATGGGTCCCTGGCCGAAATTAAAAATAAAAAGAAAAAAATCTATCGAGCGAACGCTCGCTACAGAACCTAAACCGACGAAAACCGTTCGCTAAGGAGATCTAAACAGGTGAACGCTCGCTTTTTAACAAAACCAAATAAAACCGCTCTAATCTAGGGTTTTAAAAAAACCGAAGTTAAAAGAAAACGGATCGGTTTTTCGTGGGTTGTACCGGTTCGGGAGAGGGGAAACCGGCAGCGGCAGTGGCGGTCAACTCCGCGAAGTCTCGTGGTTGCCGGGCGATGCTCGGTCTCCGGATGCGCGGCGAGGGCGGGACGGCGACGATGCACTACAAGCAAGGCTGGGTTTGAGGTGAGGTCGGCGGCAATGAGAGCGAGGCGGCGGCGGCGGTGGCTTTCAACGGCGGGCGGATCTGGTGAGGGCAGCAGAAGCGGCGGCAAAAACGAGGAGAGGGACGGGTCGGGATTTATAAGAGGAGGGGGCGACGACACTTGGGGAAGGGGGCACAGAGAGGCGGCGGAGGAGTCCGCCTCCGGACGGCAGCAAGGGCCGTGGTCGCCGGGACTCACGAGCTCGGGGACGAGGCGAAAGCTTTGGGCCATGGAGCCGTGGCTCAAGGAATGGGCCGCCTGCCCAAATGTCCGTAGATTTTTTTAAAATAAATTTTCAGAAAATAAAACCAAAATAAATAAAAATATGGTATAGACATATAATATATCAAAATTTTCAGAAAAAGATTTCCTACAAGATGAACATTATTCTAGAGTCAAATAAAATACACACAAATTCAAATAAAGCAAAGAGTGCTTCTGCTCTAATAAAATCCAACAAAAATCATTTTAAAAATACCAAGATTAATTCAAATTTATTTCTCTCCAATTTTCTGATGTAGGGAATCATGTTACCCTATTTTCCATGTATTTTATTTTTGGAGATTTTTTTTGAATAAAACTCAAATAACTCCAAATTGAAAATAAATTCAAAAGAACTTAGAATTTAATTGTTTGAAACTCCCAACTCATATTTCATATGTTTTGAAGAAGTCATTTTATCTTCGCTCGTGAAAATCATTGAAGTGCATAAAGTTTCAGAATTCAAAATATTCTCAAATGAAATTCAAATATTTTCAACACCCCTTGTCATTTAAATAAATGGAAGAAGTCATGTCATCTTCTCTCCAGGGTTTTGTGATGAAAAGAATTTGAATTCCCGAAGATAATAAAAGCAAAATGAAAGTTTGGGAAAGTCCTTTTATTCCCTCTCATTTAACTTTCAAAAAGTTTCAAATCCACTCACTTTTAGTCAATCAATCAAACAACAATCAAACAAACAATCAAATCTATCTATTTATTTATAACATTCCAAAATTTATAATTTTGGGATGTTACAAACTACCACCCTTAAAATGAATCTCGTCCTCGAGATTCGGAGAGGCTAGAAAGAAATAGGTTAGGGTTTGGGGGTCTTCAAAATCCATCGATCATCACAGGGGGTCTGGGGTGCTACCACCCTTAGAAGCATTATTAAGGTTCCATCAAAACTCATATACTCCATCCTTATTACTGACAATGTCGGTCTTCTCAGATCCTCTGGATAATTACTTCTCTGGGCTCTTCCGGTAGTGGCATAACCTTTTCCTCAATTCTTTTTTCCTTTACTCTTGGTAAGGTTATTCCGAGACTTGGTCTTCATAGCTGATAGGTCTGGCGCCAATACTAATCAACTATCGATATCTCATGGTGGTCAACAATTTATGGTTTGTCCTGCAGGAAATGGGAATGGGTTGAACCTCACCGTATAACCTACGGTTGGCAACAACTGCCGTGTACAAGGGAAAATACTTATACCATTCTAAGGTTTAAACAAGGTTTAATATCGTCGTCACTCTACTATAGGTAAGTCACTCAGATTTACCATCCCATATAGCAAAGAGAATAATAAGAGTAATCGGTATGGTGATCAATCCATCCCGCACCCAAATCATTACCTTGTACATGGTTTAGCGAATCTCGCATTCTAACACTCGGTCATCCTCACAAGTATTGCAGAATTTCTCTTGTCGACGAACCAAGTTCGGAAAATCCATTTATTCTGCAAGCCAAACAAACATCTATCGTTCCTTAACAACTCTCGTGTTTTATGAACTCCTATAGAATCGTCTGTCGATAAAATGGTAACTCTTTCCAGGGTTTTGCCTTCAGCAAGAGCGTGCTTGCTTCTTGGCAGGTCCTGGGGCCTGTGGGTTATGGCCCATCTCATCACTTGCAATCCTTGAACACATCATCTGGGCAACTGATCATTATCTCCACATCTAACTTCCAGTATTCTTAAATGCACCCAATTGTAATGTCTTTCTTCCTTCTATTGGTACCAAACTAGGACATGATTACTCAGTCTCATCATGGAATTTCCATTGATCCATGTTTCCAACATCATACCTCCTTTATATCCAGTAGTAATTCATCTCTTCATCCTCGTGGGATATCCCACATACCAAGATAAAAACTTATACTTATGAAGTCCATACTCCACTTCATGGAACATCATTATCCTTTCCAGGGGCAAGCGTCCTTACAGGGGAATATTGGCCATCTCCGCATGGCACTACTTAAACTGGGAAACGTGAAACACATCATGAACTCCTAACAGTCCTTCGGGTGACTCCAACTTGTTAGCCAATTCTCCCATACGTTCCAAACATGGTATGGTCCTACAAATCTCGGGGCTAACTTTCCCTTAACTCCAAATCGTTTAACTCCTCACAGAGGGGACACATGAAGACATGCTCTGTCTCCAATTTCATAGACTACCTCCTTGCGTTTTTGAGTCTGCATAACTCTTCTGCCTGGACTGAGCTACCTTCAGTCTATCTCGAATCAACTTAACATTATCTTCTGACTCCTTGATCACATTTGGTCCAAACAACTGACGGTCTCCAACTTCGTCCCACATCAACGGTGTCTGGCTTCTTCTTCCCATACAAAGCTTCAAAAGGGGCCATCTTCAAACTGACTTTGGTAGTTGTTGTTGAATGAGAACTCTGCGTAAGGTAGATTATCATCACTACTAGATCCAAAATTTAGCATACACGCTCTCAACATGTCCTCCAGAATCTGATTAACTCTCTCGATTTATCCATCTGTTTGCGGATGAAAGGCTGTACTGAACTCTAGCCTAGTACCCAAAGTTTCACGCAACTGATTCTAAAACTTTGAAGTAAACCGGGTTCCTCTACGATGGTCCTCGAAACTCCATGCAGACATACGATCCTGGTCAAATATATCTTGGCCAACTTCGCACTTGTATAGGTGGTTTTCACTGGGATAAAGTGAGCCACATTGGTCAAGCGAATCAACTACTACCCAGATAGAATCATATCCCGATCGGGTTCTGGGAAATCCGGTAATGAAAATCCATGCCAAGCTTATCCTACTTCCATTCGGTTATCGGCATAGGCTGTAGCAATCCTGTTGGCTTCTGATGCTCTACTTTTACTTTCTCTGGCATACATCACTTACGACTACATACTCTGCAATATCCTTGAAGAGACTTCCCACAAATAAAAGGATACATGATTAATAAATCTGAGTCCTTAAAGAAAAAGGGTGGGAGGGCGGGAAAACAAAGGCAACTTGGGGACGGATGAAACGGATACCATTGAGAAAACTTAGAATTGATCTCACAAATGTTGAAATGATCGGATCCACTTGAAGAGAAGCACACCGGTTGGAAAGAATTGACGTGACAATCTCGATGATCAAAAGGATTAGTACTCCCATAGAAATATGAGAACACCATTTAGAAAAGGTATGGAATCAACACTTGACATTGAAGCAACTCAAATACCACAACTCAAAACAAAACAAAGGATTGACTTGCAGAAATAAGCCGGAACAAATACATATGATAGAGATTTACCCAATCCCATATCATGCATCTGTCGGAAAGATATCCTAGGAGCAACTTGAATTCCCACCTATAAACTCCCAAAACTTTCTGGTTATGCAATCTGGTGTTGGGTATACAGGGGAAGCAATATATCTCACCCAAACTAACAATCCCTGCATCCAGCCGTATCCATCCGTCAACACATAACCAAGAAAACTCCAGAAATCGTGTACCACAACCTTCGAAAAGCATCCGTTTCATCCACACAGTACTGGGTGGCGTCGAGGTTATCTCACCAACAACTGCATAAAAGATATTTTCGATGTCGGCAATACTCGGTATTCGAATCAAGAACGATAAAATTGTGACGACAACACCTCGGAGCTCAACTCCCCGGGACACTGCCACAACCCCTAAATGTCAGGAGGCACCAAGAACAATGTACTCGTCACAAGAATATCGGAACGATCCCAAGATACCCGCGTGATCCTAAAAAAAATTTTGTGAAAAATTGAGGAGAGGAAAGACAAAACATCTACGTCGAGAGTCCTCACCAGAGCGACGAAGGGGGCTGAGGAGTAAAAAGAATCCTACTCTCCGATATATATAATCCTAAGACTCAAAATAGTTTTCTTCTAGACTCAACAACAGCCAACAATCAAGGGGGCTCCTATGGTCGGTCGAGGCTCTGGTACCAACTTGTCACGCCCAATATGAGATACTATCCTAAAGAGACTCGAAGGTCCCACCAAGGATAGAACCGCATATTGATACGCTTTTGCAAGGTGGATATCATTACATCAACATTACATAATAGATGGGGATACATACAAAAGGCATACAATGCCACACCTAATACGACATCATCTTACATAAGAGCACCATCCGACTACGGATGAAACATAAACAGAGACTCAAACGACATCCACCCTGCTAGCCCAGGCTGCCGACCTGGAACCTATCCCCTGATCGAAGAAGAAGTAGAAGAAGAACTCCAAAAAAGCAAACATCGCTCTCGCGTCATGATCATCGCATAACCTGCACCTGCAACTGTTGTTGTAGTAATCTGTGAGCCACGAGGACTCATCAATCCCATTACCATGGGTATCAAGACTAGCAAAGCTTAATGGGTGAGGAAAGGATAAGTGGTGTGGTTGCAGCAGCGACTAATCATATATGGTGGCTAACATACGCAAATGAGAGCGAGAAGAGAAGCAAACGGAACGGTCGAGAAGCTAGAAGTGATCAAGAAGTGATCCTGAAACTACTTACGTTCATACATAACCCAAAAACCGTGTTCACTTCCCGGACTCCGTCGAAAAGAGACCATCACAGCTACACACGCGGTTGATGCGTTTTAATTCGAATCTGGTGTCAAGTTCTCTACAACCGGACGTTAACAAATTCCCATCTGCCACATAACCGCGGGCACGGCTCGAAAGTTTATACCTCTGTGGGTGTCCCAGCTTAGCCCATCACAAGCTCTCACGGTCAACGAAGGATATTCCTTCTCCCAGGAAGACCCGATCAGTCTCGTAATCCCGGTTTACAAGGCATTTTGACAAAGGTAAAACAAAACCAGCAAAGCCGCCCGATGTGCCGACAATCTCGATAGGAGCTGCACATATCTCGTTCTCAGGGCAACACCGGATGCGACTAGCTACGAGTAAAACCAGCCCTCAAGTTTCCCCGAGGTGGCCCCGCAGGCAGCTCGGTTCGGACCATCACTTAGAGAAGCACTAGCCGGGAGGGGGGGGGGCTAAAAGGAAGATGACCCTCGAGTTGGCCGACAGATGATCCTAAGGTGGGAGGAGGCTGCATGCTTTGGTGGTTGGCTGGGCGAGGGGATCAAGGTGGGACATGGGGGAGCGCTGGTTGGTGGATTGTATCGGGATGAGATCCCGAGGAAGGCAGTGGCGGCGGCCGAGAGGGATCGATGGGTCATGTCCCTAGATTTTAGGGTTGGTCTTTATATAGCAAGTGGATTTTGGGTAGAGGTCCAATTGGACCCTCCGATTTAGATCGGGCGGTCGAGAAAAATAGGTTAGGGAAGCCCAAATAAGAAGCCGCAGATATTTTGTAGATGTTTGGGGATGATCCGAATCCAATGGTCACGACTGATCAGGTCGGGTTGGGGACAGCTTACGGACGCGCGCGCGAGGGGGTCTGTGCACTTTACAGAGAGACTCCGGTTTAGGCAAGAGGGAAAAACGAGGAACAAGGTTGGTCTCGGAACGGTCAACGAAAGAAAGGGCGGTCGTGACAACTACAAACGGGTGCAAGTTTTATGAAAACACGCAGATGCAATGCGTATGATGCTATGAGATGAGATGCATGACATGAACAAAATGCAAAACAAAAGACAAAACCCAACCACGAAGGAAATATCATATCACATCTCCGGAAAAGGCAAGAGTTGGAGTTACGAATATGGAAAGTTGTATCTGGGGCATTATATCCTTGCTCAAAGCTCCATTCGCAAAACTGCGTTGGGAGATTGTTCCTTGGTATGTGACTCCTCTAATGGTCCAATTAGTTTTTGTTCTAGTGCTTTATTCATTGCAAATTTTTGCTACCTAGGTGACCCTGTTCTTGATCTTGCATGTCAAATTTATATGGTCCCATGTAATTCTAATGCATGATATAGGCTCTAGGCACTTGTGGTAGTAGTTGCTATCAGTTTTGTTGAGTTTGATTCACTTTTATTTTGAGTTGCTAAAAATTTCAGAAATTTTCAGAAAAAGATGAAGAGATTGTTCTTGAGGGGCTCTTCTAGCCAAGGCTCTAAGGATAAACAAACTAAGGAGAATGAAAAGGCCAAGTATAATCTTCCTCGTGTGGTGGAAGTACGGCCATGTGAATGGCCTTGTCATGATTTCTTGAGAGCAGCCGGGATTTATGATGGCTTTTATTGTTTGGCTGATAATGCTGGCCTCATCGACTTCCTCCACGATCGGATCGAACAATATCTCTTACTCACCAATACTTTCGTGCAAAACTTCTACTATTATCCTAAGAAATCACCTCCTTCAGTATCTTTTCATTTATATGATGTGTCTAGGGAGATGTCATTACGTGATTTTTGCGTGGTTTGCAAAATACCCTTCGAGGGCAGCTTAGAGGAACCACATCGTAAAGATGTGGATGGTTTTATTGGTACTATAACTGTAGGGGAATCGAGGAAGGTTTCCGGTGCAAGAATTACTAGTATACATTTTCCTGTTTTACGCTACTTTGCCATATTTGCTACTCAGTGCTTAATTGGTCACGAAAACTGTGGAAACCTCAGTGTTCCTGATATTATTATTTTGTTCCATGCTTTATTTCGTGATAACTCTGTTAGTATGGGCGCTATTATTGCTAAACGATTAAGCTTGAACCGTACAAAGGGCCCCATCTTTGGAGGTATCTATGCTGCATGCCTTGCTAAACACTTCAGGATACCCATTAGGCATTTTGAGATAGAGGAAAAGCTGTTGCCCCCTACTTTTCTAGATTGTAAGAGCATGGTAGCACATGAGTTTATTGTTAACAATGATGATAAGATGCTTTTGTATAATTTGAGATTTCATAAGAGACACAATGAGATTATTATCCTGCCTGCGCCCTCTTTGTTTGATTTAACTGCAGAGCATTACCTCGTCTTGCCGGAGGCCGCCTATGCGCTCTGTGGCCAGAAATCGACTCCAGAGCCCGAGCCGGAACCACCACTTGACCCTTATCGACCACCATCTTATCAGTGGGATCCGGAGGAGATCGCCAGTAAGTGGCAGTACAATGACACTCCTCGGTACACCTGGGAGAGTAGCCACGATCCATGGGCATAGACCAACTTAGGCCAAAAGCCTAAGCTTGGGGGAGTACGTATTTCTCACCAACATTACATTCATGTTCACACACTCAATCTAGTTGTGTGTGCTCATACTTTTTCATTGTACTATCCATGCTAGTTTAATTTATTTTTCTAGATTTCTTCTTGTGTGTTTGAGAAACCTTAAGAAAAACCAAAAAAATAGTTAGTTTATTTTCCATGCTTGTAGTAGTAATTAAAATAAAACCCAAAAAGATTTCTCGTTCTTATTTTGCTTGTTGGGAGCTTTCCCGAGTAAATAGTTTTATTTCTTTTCTTCCCTTTGGGGGTCGAGAGGAGAAGACCATAATGAAAATGTTCAGTGGCTCTCATATGCATGATTGTTGATTTAACCAAGAGCCCATATTACCTTGTCTTCTCCCTTGAATTGAATGCTTGCAGGTTCTAGCTTAGTCCAATGCATGTGTACTATTATTATTATCCTCACCGTTCGGTCGTGCAAGTGAAAGGCAATAATGACGACATATGATGGACTGACTGAGATGAGAGAAGCTGGTATGAACTCGACCTCTCTTGTTTTTGTAAATATGATTAGTTCATCGTTCTGATTCAGCCTATTATGAATAAACATGTTTGCAATGACAATTAGAGATTATAGTTGCTTATGCCATGCTTAATTAGCTAGGAGTTTATAATGGTTTACCTTATGCGTACAACATGCTATTAAAATGGTTGTGATGTGGTATGATAGGGTGGTATCCTCCTTTGAATGATTCGAGTGACTTGGCTTGGCACATGTTCACGCATGTAGTTGAAACAAAATCAACATAGCCTTCACGATATTTATGTTCATGGTGGATTATATCCTACTCATGCTTGCACTAAGTGTTGATTAATTTTAATGCATGTTCATGACTGTTGTCGCTCTTTCAGTTGGTCGCTTGCCAGTCTCTTGCTATACTTCACCTGTACTAAGAGGGAACACTGCTTGTGCATCCAAACTCCATAAGCCCCAAAGTTATTCCATATGAGTCCACCATACCTTCCTATATGTGGTATTTACCTGCCGTTCCAAGTAAATTTGTATGTGCCAAACTCCAAAGTTTCAAATGAAATTCTGTTTTGTATGCTCGAGCAGCTCATGTATCAACTAGGGTTGTCTGTATCTTCCATGCTAGGTGGGTTATTCTCAAGAGGAGTGGACTCCGCTCCTCATTCATGAGAAAATGGCTGGTAACTGGGATGCCCAGTCCCATGATCAAAAGATCAAAACAAATCAAAATAATTAAAACAAAAATCCCCCAGGATTGTTGCTAGTTGGAGGCGCCCGTTGTTTCGGAAAGCCATGGATTGATGCTTGTTGGTGGTGGGGGAGTATAAACTTTACCATTCTGTTTGGGAACCGCCTATAATGTGTGTAGCATGGAAGATATCGAGATCTCATAGTTGTTATGTTGACAGTGAAAGTATACCGCTCAAAATGTTATTTATCTCTATTTCAAAATCGAGCTCTGGCACCTCCACAAATCCTTGCTTCCCTCTGCGAAGGGCCTATCTATTTACTTTTATGTTGAGTCATCACCCTCTTATTAAAAAGCACCCGCTGGAGAGCACCGCTGTCATTTGCATGCATTGCTATTAGTTTATATTTGGTATGACTATGACTGGATCTCTTTTACCATGAATTACAATGTTTAGTCAGTCCTTGATCTTTAAAGGTGCTCTGCATTTATGTTTTGCGGTCTTAGAAAGGGCTAGCGAGATACCATCTTGTTATATTATATTATGATTGTTTTGAGAAAGTGTTGTCATCCGAGATTTATTATTATTGCTCGCTAATTGATTATGCCATTGATATGAGTAAACATGAGACCTAAGTGTTATTGTGAATATGGTTAATTCATAATATTTGTTGAAAACTTGAATGCTGGCTTTATATATTTACAACAACAAGAGCATACAGAGTTTGTAAAATTTTTTCTTTATCACTTTCAGTTTATCAACTTAATTGCTTGAGGACAAGCACAGGTTTAAGCTTGCGGGAGTTGATACGTCTCCGTCGTATCTATTTTTCCAAACACTTTTGCCCTTGTTTTGGACTCTAACTTGCATGATTTGAATGAAACTCACCCGGGCTGACGCTGTTTTCAGCAGAACTGCCATGGTGTTATTTTTGTGCAGAAATAAAAGTTCTCGGAATGACCTGAAAATCCACGGAGCAACTTTTTAGACTAAACAAAAATACTAGCGAAAGAAATAGCGTCAGGGGGCCCACACCCTGTCCATGAGGGTGGGGGCGCGCCCCCTCCCCTTGGGCTCCCCCCTGCCTCGTGGGCCCCTTGGACGTCCACCTACCTCAACTCCAACTCCATATATTTCCTTTCGCGGAGAAAAAAGTCAGAGAGAAAGTTTCATCGCGTTTTACGATACAGAGCCACCGCCAAGCCCTAATCTCTCTCGGGAGGGCTGATCTGGAGTCCGTTCGGGGCTCCGGAGAGGGGAATTCGTCACCGTCGTCATCATCAACCATCCTCCATCACCAATTTCATGATGCTCACTGTCGTGCGTGAGTAATTCCATCGTAGGCTTGCTGGACGGTGATGGGTTGGATGAGATTTACCACGTAATCTAGTTAGTTTTGTTAGGGTTTGATCCCTAGTATCCACTAGGTTCTGAGATTGATGTTGCTATGACTTTGCTATGCTTAATGCTTGTTACTAGGGATCAAGTGCCATGATTTCAGATCTGAACCTATTATGTTTTCATGAATATATGTGAGTTCTTGATCCTATCTTTCAAGTCTATAGTCACCTATTATGTGTTATGATCCGACAACCCCGAAGTGACAATAATCGGGATACTTCTCGGTGATGACCGTAGTTTGAGGAGTTCATGCATTCACTAAGTGCTAATGCTTTGGTCCGGTACTCTATTAAAAGGAGGCCTTAATATCCCTTAGTTTCCATTAGGACCCCACTGCCATGGGAGGGTAGGACAAAAGATGTCATGCAAGTTCTTTTCCATAAGCACGTATGACTATATTCGGAATACATGCCTACATTACATTGATGAATTGGAGCTAGTTCTGTGTCACCCTATGTTATAACTATTACATGAGGAATCACATCCGACATAATTATCCATCACTGATCCAATGCCTACGAGCTTTTCACATATTGTGCTTTGCTTATTTACTTTACCGTTGCTACTGTTACAATTACTACAAAACTGCTACTGTTACTTTTGCTATCAGAATCAAGTTACTTCCATACTACTTTGCTACTAAATACTTTGCTGCAGATACTAAGTTATCCAGGTGTAGTTGAATTGACAACTCAACTGCTAATACTTGAGAATACTCTTTGTCTCCCCTTGTGTCGAATCAATAAATTTGGGTTGAATACTCTACCCTCGAAAACTGTTGCGATCCCCTATACTTGTGGGTTATCAAACTCCGGCGAGGAAATGGCTTCTACCCCCTTCGTCCTCTACTCAAGTGGCTGGAGGAGGGGGGTGGGCTCCCATTTGTTCTTCATGTTTGTTCATAGAGGTAGGAGAAGGTCTTCGAGTGGTGGCACAAGTATGGTGAGGTTTGCGCTGCATCGAATAAAGTGTTCTCGATATCTCCTTCACCACGACAACGCTCTCCACGGCGGCGTCGAGGATACGATGGACTTGTGTGCTTGCCATCTATTCGGGGCGGTAAGCTTTGTGTCTCTGTTCGTGTTTGGTTGTTTTCTTCTATGGCGGCGATGACAGTGGGAAGTGACAGATTGAAGCTCCTAGAGCAAGATTGAAGGTCCAATGATGGCGGATATGGTGTTCTCCCTCGGTGTTGACAGTGGGAAGTGACAGATTCAGATCCTGTTCTACACATGGACATTCCCCGGCAGACGAGTCACATCAATAAGCGCCTCGCTGCTCATAGTAGGACTATTCATCGACTCTCAAAGCCTTAAAGGTGATGGTGTTGGTCTGGATTAGGGGATCGTAGAGATTTGGCTCGTCCTACGGCTACCGTGGGAGGTTGGAGATGATCCTGGATTGGCTGTGTGGAGGAACCCCTAGGGACTTCATTTTATTTTTATTTATCTTAAGGGCTTTTCTACAAATTATCTAGGACATCAGTCCTATTTTAGTTTCTTTAGAAGATACCGCATCAGTTTGTATTTGTACTTTGTGTTTTCTGATCAATGTTATTATATGACTAGAAGGATTGGGTGCGCTTTACTGCGCTGTTAGTGTTGTTGAGTTTTCGTTAAAAAAAATACTACCTCTGTTTTAAAATATAAAGTATATTAAATTTTTGAAAAGACAAACATATTTAAGTTTGACCAAACTTATAAAAAATATATCAATATCCATAATACCAAATTGGTATCATTAGATCAATCATTGAATGAATTTTTCCCATTTTATTTATCTAGAATTGTGGATGATCAATATTTTTTGCTTTGAACTGACCATGTTAAATACTAATATCTATATTATTATTATTTTTGAAATGAAATACTAATATATCTAGCATAATATATATACTGAGAGCAACTCCAATGGGGCGACCTATTTTGTCCGCCGCCGTCCGTTTGGGTTGGCGCGGACACAAAAGGCGGCCCAACGCACCGACCCAAACGGACGCGCGTCCGCTTTTCGTCCGCGGGCGACCCATTCCTGGCCCATTTTTGACCAGGATTTGCGTCGGCGCGGACACGCGACGGACGCGCGCATGCTTGCCTTCTCCTTCCCCGGGCCCGCTGGTCGATGGCACATTGGCCTCCGCCCATCCAACAACAACCCTCGCCTGCCTCCTTCGTCGTCATCGCCGCCCATTTTTGCAGGCGACTCTGCCAGCTGCCGGCGCCTCCACATCCGCCCAGCAACGCCGCCCACTCCCACGTTGCCCGCCACTGTCGTCTTGCCGCCGGGGAGCCGACTGCTTCCCACCACCGCGCCCCCCACCACACAGCCGCCCCCGACAAAGAAGCCACCTCGCCGCCCAGCCAGATCATCACCGGCACGCTCGTCGGATGCCGGCCCACTTGTCGGACGCCGGCATGGCAGCTAGCTGGTTCGTGCGCGCCGCGACTCCCTTCGCCGGCCGTCTTCTTCGTCGACGCCTGCAAGCTGTTCGATAGTTCACCAAGGTACAAAATGGACTCCGCCGATGAGTTCTTTTTTCACAATTTCCTTTGCGACTCCAACGATTCGTCGTCTTATGACGAGGAGGAGATATTGGCTGCCGTGTTGGTCCATCACCACCTCAACAGTGGTCGTTGTTTCTTGGCTCCATTTCGGGCCACCTTCCGGCGTTGAATCACAACCGAGAGAGCGGACATTTCCTTCTTTGGAAGGACTACTTTGATACAACAAACCCGTTGTTCAAACATCAAAAATTCCGCCGTCGTTTCCGTATGAGTAGGCATCTTTTCAACCGTATTAGAGAAGGGGTGGTCGGCTATGATGACTATTTCGAGTGCAAAGAGGATGCCGTTGGCAAGATTGGTTTTTCCTCTTATCAGAAATGCACTGCCGCCATCCAAATGCTTGCATACGAAGTGCCCGGTGATCTCATTGACGAGTACGTCCGTATGAGCGAGCCTACTTGCCTAGAGTCCCTGTATAAGTTTTGCAAGGCTGTTATTGCTGTGTTTGGCCCTGAGTACTTGAGAGAGCCGACTGCGGAGGATACAACCTATTTGTTGGCGATGAATGCCAGCAGAGGCTTCCCAGGGATGCTTGGTAGCATAGAATGCATGCATTGGGAGTGGAAGAACTGCCCTTCTGCTTGACAAGGGCAGTATAAGGGCCATGTCAGGGCTTGCACTGTCATACTAGAGGTCGTGGCGTCTCAAGGTCTCTGGATCTGGCACTCTTTCTTTGGCATGGCCGGATCACACAAGATATCAACGTGCTTCAGCGCTCGCCGGTGTTTGCTAGGCTTGCTGAAGGCAACAGCCCATCGGTGAACTTTACTATCAACGGCCACAACTATGACAAATGATACTATCTGGGTGACGGTATCTATCCTCAGTGGACCACTATTGTCAAGACAATACCCAACCCTTTCGGAGAGAAGAGGAAAAGATTTGCCCAAGAGCAAGAGAGTGCTAGGAAGGATGTCGAGCGTGCCTTTGGTGTTTTGCAATCTCGATGGGGCATCGTTTGGTATCCTGCTAATACCTGGAGCACACAGAAACTGTGGGAGGTGATGGTTGCTTGTGTGACCATGCATAATATGATCGTAGAATACGAGCGCCCGGAATGTCTTTATGATCAAGGGTTTCAGTTTCAGGGTGAGAATGTTGTGCCTGAGCATGGAAGAGCGGCAACGTTTGAACAGTTCACCCAATTTCATCAAGACATATGTGATTGGGATACTCACGTGAAACTGCAAAATGATTTGGTTGAGCATATGTGGGCTCATGTTGGCAACCAATAGATGTATCTTCTTTTATTCGTTTGCAAAACTATGTGAGAACTATGTAAGACATTTTTATTTTCATTCGGCTTGTAATAACTATGCTATTTTATTCGGTCCAAAACTATGTTATTTGATTCAAACTATGCAAATTCATGCAAAAAATAGGGGGGCCAGCCGGCCACGCCGACACATATGGGTCGGCGCGTTGGGCGCGCTGCCGACCCATATCTAAAACAGGGCGGACACTGTCGGATTACGGGTTCCGCAAACCCTTGAAAGGTTCGAACTCTGGGGTGCGTGCGGAGATCTCAACCTACCCAGCCTGCCTACTCGTGATCCTCCTAAGCCTAGCGTGATGAGCTCGAAGAGACAAAGAGACACAACAGTTTATCCTGGTTCGGGCCACCTTGCGGTGTAATACCCTACTCCAGCGAGCTGGTTAGGAGGTCAGATGAGAGTGGATCCGTTCCCCCTCTATGGTGGTGGCTAAGTCCTATTTATAGTGGCCTTGGTCCTCTTCCCAAATGTTGGAGGGAAGGGATCCCACAACGGCCGGATTTGCAAGGGGACAAGTAGTACAGCTTATCCTGACTAAAGTGGTCTTCGCCTGCGAAAAGCCCCTGGTCGTGACGCTGTGGTGGGCTCGGTGATGACCTCTGTCCTGCCGTCCTGGCGGTCTTGGTCTCATTGCACCAGAATGGAAACCTTTGGCTGATTCCTCGGGACTCTGTGCCTGTGGCTTGCCTCCCTTGCACCAAAGAGGAAATTGGCGCTCTGCGCCCGCTGGTACCCACCTGGCGCCCGCCTGGCTTTGGTCATCATGGCTCACGTCAGTTGAGCCTCGTGAGGTGCACCTTGCATAGAACTCTCCGCCCCTCAGGAGCCAGCCTGGAGAGGCCGATCCCCTCGGGGGTCTTGTTGTTGTCCTCCTCGCGAGGCTTGGCCCCTTGCGAGGGTCTTGAGTTGTCGATGCAGAAGCTGGGCCGTACCAGGCCGTTGATGGAGCCACGTGGTGGGCCGCAGGCAGGCAAGTCTGGATACCCCCATATCCAGAACGCCGACAGTAGCCCCCAGGCCCAAGGAGCGCTCGGACTTGGCTTCGAGGCGAAGCCAAAGGGGCAAGTGCGGAGCACTGCGGGTCCTAACCGGCTGCGGCCTTAATGACGCGTGGTGATTGATGGGACGTGGGCATCTCCACTTCCCCACACTACCTCGGCAACTATTCGACTTGACAGAATGATGCGGCATGCAGAAGATCATCATGGCGCGAGGTCATGGAGGCCGGTGGTTGGCCTTCCTTGGCTATAAATGTGGGGGAGGGGCAGAGCCCCCTCGCTCATCTCTCCTTCGTCTTTTTGCTGCCCGCTTCTTCCCGTTCTCCATCTTGCTCTCATGGCGCCGGTCAGGAGGTTCTCGGTGGCCGAAAAGGGGAAGGGGCCTGACCCTCTCCCTCCGAAGAAACGACTCCACCTCCCTCACGACGCCAGCTCGGGGCGAGAGGTGACCAGGCCTTGGCAGTCGAGGCCTCCGCCTGGCTTCCCCCTTCCCTTATACACCTGTGCTCGGGATGAAGTTGCACGCCATCGAGTGGCCCCCGACGATGGAGGGCGGGCCACCATTGCCTCGCCGACCGTGCCACGGACTCACGCCGAAGGTAGCTCGCGAGAGTTTGTAGTGTGGGTGGTGATGTCGCCCAATTCATGGATCCGGCTTCCAAGGTTCTTCGCTAGTGAGCTGCTTCCGAGGGGGCCGCTTGAGCTATGGCTGCAGCATGTTGGGTGCCGCAGCCTGGCCACCGGAGCTGCGGTCGAGGTGGTGCCCCCCGAAGACATCTTCATGACCCGCGGATGGGGTGAGGTCGCCCGAGCCTGACGCATGATGGGAGCCCTCGCGATTCACTTCATGTACGATGGTGCGTCCACCTTGTTCTTCAAGGTCTTCAACGAGGAGGGCCGACGGCTGGTGTGTTGCCCCGGAGGAAGCAGCCCGCAGGGTGCAGCCGTGGGCACTGGACCCGCTTCTGTCCCCTTCGGCGCCCCTTCCAGCAGCAGCGACGACTCCTGGGAATCCAACGACTCTCTTGAGCCCGGTGAGTCTCCGGAGTCTAGCAACAATAGCTGCGTGCCGCCAAGCCCCCTCCGCGGTCGGAGTGCAGCAACGGCTGCCGTCCGGCATCGCCGGTGACGCTCGATGGCTCGGTAGTAGCCTTCCTTCTTTTGCTTTCCCTGCGCGGAATGAAGACCAACCCCCATGGGGTTTGTAAGGATCGAAGTGTATTTAATACCAATGTTGCTTTCTTGATTTTGTGATGAAGTCGCGTGTCCCAGTTCGGCTCGACTCCCCCCTTTTCTTTCCCCTAGACAGCGTGACGCTCTACGCCGACGGGACCCAGTCTCGAGGCAGGTTTCAGCCGTCGCTAGTATGCCAGGTCGCAATGCCGTGGTCAAGGCTAGGAGGTGAGCGGCCCGAGGTCCGGTGAGAGCTCATGAGACACGATGCTCACGAGGTCCCCCTTGGCGTGCAAGCAGCCGCCCAAGGAACCAAAAGGGGAGTGAAGCGGCCGGAGTGGGACTGGGAAGTTGGGGCGAGTGGGGTGTGAGACCGGCGTCACAGTGAATGCGACTTATCTTTTAGTAGTCCTGTTGCGATCCGTTGGGAGGTGGGTGCCTGCTCTTGTGTCTGTGGTGTTATCATTAGGTGCGGCCCGCAACGACCACCGTCTCGCCCCGCTTGTCTAGGTGCTCTATGTCGTCGGGTCCCGGCCCTCGAGCGAGCTCAGCCGCCGCTGGTATGCCAGGTCGCGATGCCGTGGTCAAGGCCAGGGGGTGAGGGATGGAGAGCCAGTTGGAGCTCCCGAGACGCGATGCTTGGGACCCCCCCTTTAACGTGCAAGCGACTTGCAAGGTAAGGTGGCGATTGTCCAAACCAGACCGTGAACCATCGTCAGATAAACCTGTAGGTTAGATGACAGGAGAGGTCGCAAATCCCCGCAGAGTGGAATGTCCACCCTAGGGCCCCTGGCGAAAGACGAAGGCGTCAGGACATGGCGAGGTGGCGTGTGTGAGGCGGGCCGCGAGCTAGAGCTCGATCCTTGGGTTTGTCAGCGTTGCAGGGACGGACCCAAGCAAAAGCGTCGTGCCGATGCGAGTAGCCATGCAGCAAGGCGGGCGAGGGACAAGCCAGCAAACATAGGGAGACCACGAGGCGGTTAAGACTCAAGGCTGCAGAGTGACGATCATAGGTAAACTCATGGAAGATGGTTAGACAATCCAGGCGAACGCAAAACGATACACGAGGCAGGGATGAAACCATATGGCTTGGGGATGATGCAGCCCGTGGGGTGCCCCCAAACTGAATGAACTAGAGAGATGTCACCTGGTACCATTGCTGAAGAGATGTTGGGGTAGCAGAAGACGCGCGCTGCCAGAGTCGCTCCTCACGAGACGCCCTGGCCCCGAGCCTCGGGAGGCCCAGGGGACTCGGGAGGCTCCCGAAGGTGCACCTCCATCTCCAACAGGGTCGCCTGGTGCCTGGCCTCGCGCACCGCCAGGGAGTCCCTTGTGCAGCGCTGGAACGCCGTAGCAGCTTCTGGCAGGCCGAAAACCATGCAGACGTAGCTCTGGGGTGGACCCTCGCATCGGCCGACACGAGATGGCCAGAGGAGCTGCCGAGACGCGGCCCTGTTGAGCCCTGGGATGTCGATGCAGACGCAGAACTCCTTATCCTCGCTAGGGCAGTGAGCCGCGCCTCGCGGTAGGCGGCGATCGCCGTTTAGAACCCCCGCCTCTTGAATCTCCTCGATTGCCTTGCCGATGAACTCCTGAGCGCCTGGTGCCTTCCGCCTGACGCCTTCTCCTGGGAAGCGTGCGCTGAAGCGCTGATACGTCTCCAACGTATCTATAATTTTTTATTGTTCCATGCTATTATATTACCTGTTTTGGATGTTTATGGGCTTTATTATACACTTTTATATCATTTTTGGGACTAACCTACTAACCGGAGGCCCAGCCCGAATTGCTGTTTTTTTGCCTATTTCAGTGTTTTGAAGAAAAGGAATATCAAACGGAGTCCAAACAGAATGAAACCTTCAGGAGAGATATTTTTGCAACAAACGCAATCCAGGAGACTTGGAGTGGACGTCAAGAAGCAGCCGAGGCGGCCACGAGGATGCAGGGCACGCCCTAGGGGGGTGGGCGCGCCCCCCACCCTCGTGGGCCCCTCGTGGCTCCCCTGACCAACTTCCTTCGCCTATATATATCCACGTACCCCGAAAACATCCAGGAGCACCACGAAACCCTATTTCCACCACCGCAACCTTCTGTACCCGTGAGATCCCATCTTGGAGCCTTTTCCGGCGCTCCGCCGGAGGGGGAATCGATCATGGAGGGCTTCTACATCATCGCCAAGGCCTCTCCGATGAGTTGTGAGTAGTTTACCACAGACCTTCGGGGCCATAGTTATTAGCTAGATGGCTTCTTCTCTCTCTTTGAATCTCAATACAAAGTTCTCCTCGATCTTCTTGGAGATCTATTCGATGTAACTCTTTTTGTGGTGTGTTTGTCAAGATCCGATGAGTAGTGGGTTTATGATCAAGTTTATCTATGATAAATATTTGAATCTCCTCTGAATTCTTTTATGTATGATTGGTTATCTTTGCAAGTCTCTTCGAATTATCAGTTTGGTTTGGCCTACTAGATTGATCTTTCTTTCAATGGGAGAAGTGCTTAGCTTTGGGTTCAATCTTGCGGTGTCCTTTCCCAGTGACAACAGGGGCAGCAAGGCACGTATTGTATTGTTGCCATCGAGGTTAAAAAGATGGGTTTTATATCATATTGCTTGAGTTTATCCCTCTACATCATGTCATCTTGCCTAATGCGTTACTCTGTTCTTATGAACTTAATACTCTAGATGCATGCAGGATAGCGGTCGATGTGTGGAGTAATAGTAGTAGATGCAGAATTGTTTCGATCTACTTGTTGCGGACGTGATGCCTATATACATGATCATGCCTAGATATGAGCTCATAACTATGCACTTTTCTATCAATTGCTCGACAGTAATTTGTTCACCCACCGTAATACTTATGCTATCTTGAGAGAAGCCACTAGTGAAACCTATGGCCCCCGGGTCTATTTTCCATCATATAAGTTTCCAATCTACTTTATTTTGCAATCTTTACTTTCCAATCTATATCATACAAATACTAAAAATATTTATCTTATCTTATTATCAGATCTCACTTTCGCAAGTGGCCGTGAAGGGATTGGCAACCCCTTTATCGCGTTGGTTGCGAGGTTCTTGTTTGTTTGTGTAGGTACGAGGGACTTGCGTGGAGCCTCCTACTGGATTGATACCTTGGTTCTCAAAAACTGAGGGAAATACTTACGATACTTTGCTGCATCACCCTTTCCTCTTCAAGGGAAAACCAACGCAGTGCTCAAGAGGTAGTGAGGGAGTCCTGGATTAGGGGGTGTCCGGATGGCCGGACTATGACCTTTGGTCGGACTCCTGGACTATGAAGATACAAGATTGAAGACTTCGTCCCGTGTCCGGATGGGACTTTCCTTGGCGTGGAAGGCAAGCTTGGCGATACGGATATGTAGATCTCCTCCCATTGTAACCAACTCTATGTAACCCTAACCCTCTCCGATGTCTATATAAACCGGAGGGTTTTAGTCCGTAGGACGAACAACAATCATACCATAGGCTAGCTTCTAGGGTTTAGCCTCTCTGATCTCGTGGTAGATCTACTCTTGTACTACCCATATCATCAATATTAATCAAGCATGAGTAGGGTTTTACCTCCATTGAGAGGGCCCGAACCTGGGTAAAAACATCGTGTCCCTTGTCTCCTGTTACCATCCGCCTTTGACGACAGTTCAGACCCCCTACCCGAGATCCGCCGGTTTTGACACCGACATTGGTGCTTTCATTGATAGTTCCTCTGTGTCGTCACCTTTAGGCCCGATGGCTCCTCCGATCATCAACAATGATGCGGTCCAGGGCGAGACTTTTCTCCCTGGACAGATCTTCGTATTCGGCGGCTTTGCACTGCGGGCCAATTCACTTGGCCATCTGGAGCAGATCAAAAGCTACGCCCTGGTCATCAGGTCAGATTTGGAAGGTTGAACTACACGGCTGACGTTCGCGGAGACTTGATCTTCGACGGATTCGAGCCATGTACCGGCGCACCGCCACGATGGGCATGATCTAGCTCGCTGCGAACACTGCCTGGGGCCGCACGATGTCCGCTCGACCCTTAGCTCGGAGTCGATCATGGCCAATCGAGGACGGGTGGCTGGACACCGCCTCGGGGGCTGCAATCTCTACGGCGATCGAGCCGAACACCATACCTGTCCTTTGCGAAGCTCGTGACTCCAAGGTGCCGGACTCCTCTCCGGACTCCGAACCTTCCGCGCCCCTGCCAATCGAATCCGATTGGGCGCCGATCATGGAGTTCACCGCGCGGACATCTTTCGGCACTTGCCCTTCGGCGACATTCTGAATTCATTAAAGTCTCTCTTTATCAGAGAGCCTGGCGGACAATGGTCAGCAAGGTTGGGATGCAGACGACGAAGAAATTCAAAGCCCACCCACCACCCACTTCGTAGCCACTGTCGATGATTTAACCGACATGCTCGACTTCGACTCCGATGACATCGACGGTATGGACGCCGATGCAGGAGACGACCAAGAACCAGCGCCTACAGGGCACTGGAAGGCCACCTCGTCGTATGACATATACATGGTGGACACCCCAAAAGAAGGGAACGGCGATGGAACAACGGAGGATGACCCCTCCAAGAAACAACCTAAGTGCTGACGTCAGCGGTGCCGCTCTAAATCCCGCCACAGCAAAAACGGTGATTCTGGCACGGGAGATAATAACACCCCGGACATTGCCGTAGACAACCCCCTCCAGCAGGATTCAGCACAGGAGGATGGAGAAGCCTGCCCTCATGAGAGAGCGGCAGACAGAGAGGTAGAGGACGGTAATTACATGCCTCCTCCGAAGACGAGGCAAGCCTCGACGATGACAAATTTGTCGTGCCTGAGGATCCCATCGAACAAGAGCGTTTCAAACGCAGGCTTATGGCCACGGCGAGCAGCCTCATGAAAAAACAACAATAGCTTAGAGTTGACCAAGACATGCTAGCCGATAGATGGACTGATGTGCTTGCAGCCGAAGAGTATGAACTCGAACGCCCCTCGAAGAGCTACCCAAAACGCAGGCTGCTACCCCGATTAGAGGAGGAAGCACCTAGCCATACATCACCTGCGCATGATGCGGACGACCGGCCACCACGTGGCCGCGACAGAGAGGCCTCTCGGCCCTCCACTCAAGCCGCACGCCGGCGTCGCTCAAAGAATACCAAGGCATGGGGAAATGCGCCAGACCTGCGAGATATATTGGAGGACAGGGCAAGGCAAACAAGATCGATCTACGGATCGCATGGGCGGCCCACGACACGCGACGATAACCGTCGTGCCGGATATGGTAAATCCGTTCGGGCCGAACACAATAGAGAAAGCTCATTTGAGCTACGTCGTGATATAGCCCAATACAGAGGCGCCGCACACCCACTATGCTTCACAGATGAAGTAATGGATCATCAAATCCCCGAGGGTTTCAAACCCGTAAACATCGAATCATACGATGGCACAACAGATCCGGCGGTATGGATCGAAGATTATCTCCTTCATATCCACATGGCCCAAGGGCGATGATCTACACGCCATCAAATACCTCCCACTCAAGCTTAAATGACCAGCTCGGCATTGGCTTAACAGCTTGCCAGCAGAATCAATTGGTTGTTGGGAGGACTTGGAAGCCGCATTCCTTGACAAATTCCAGGGCACCTATGTACGACCAACAGACGCCGATGACCTAAGCCACATAATTCAACAGCCAGAGGAATCGGCCAGACAATTCTGGACACGGTTGCTAACCAAGAAAAATCAAATAGTCGACTGTCCGGATGCAGAGGCCCTTGCAGCCTTCAAGCATAACATCCGTGACGAGTGGCTCGCCCGGCACCTAGGACAGGAAAAGCCGAAATCCATGGCAGCCCTCACAACACTCATGACCCTCTTTTGGGCGGGAGAAGACAGCTGGCTAGCTCATAGTAATAACATGACCAAGAGCCCTGGTAATTCGGATACCAAGGACAACATTGGCAGGTTGCGTCGCAACAAGCAAAAGCGCCACATTAATGGCGACAATGCTGAGGATACGGCAGTTAATGTCGTGGTTCTAAGTATGACAGTAGAATGGGGGGTAGGTATGGAGAGGCAAGATCCTAGATATGGAGTAGTTGTATACGCAAGGGATTTACGAGTACAGGCCCTTCTCGGAGGAAGTAATAGCCCTACGTCTCGGAGCCCGAAGGCGGTCGACTGGATTATATGCGTATGTGTTACAGGGGTGCGGACCCTTCTACCTGTGGAGGGGGGTGGCTTATATAGAGTGCGCCAGGACCCCATCCAGCCCACGTAGTAGAGGGTTTAAGGTGCGTTAAAGCTAGGCGTTACTGGTAACGCCTTACATAAAGTGTCATTAAGGT
Source organism: Aegilops bicornis (assembly GCA_021605145.1). Lineage (NCBI taxonomy): Eukaryota > Viridiplantae > Streptophyta > Magnoliopsida > Poales > Poaceae > Aegilops > Aegilops bicornis. Next base: position 198,989,052 of record CM038675.1, on the reverse strand, counting down.
CATAAAGACTATTTAACTACAGACCGTTTGGGTACCGAGTGGCTCTTGGACTCCTGGCGGTCGAGTGGGTCTTCATGGTCGAGTGTCTTTGAATCTGTCGAGTGGAAACCTACCAGGTTGACTGGAAGGCTGCTTCTCTTGTGAGTGTCCTTGGGGAGGGTACCTTTGGGCAGGTCTATGACCCTACCCCACGTACATGACTTCATCATTAGCCCCCGAATGGATCGAGGTTTGAGTGAGGAAGGAGTTGATAATCTTTCCGACCTGTTCTTCGTGTTGTGAGTGCGTCTTACTCTGGATCAACAACCTTTTAGTGATGGCGTCAACTTCTCTTTCAGTCGCCTTGATCCATTCTTCATGTTTGTCGAGTGAACTCCGTGAACCTGATGATTTCCGAGCGACGGATCGGAGGGAATCTGTTATCTGACGAGTTGCTCTGCGGTTAGCGGGTTTCGCGGGATCCGAATTTTGGGAAGCGCGCAAAGCGGAGAAAACCGCGACACTCAGATGGGATAAGACGATGATGCCTCGATCTTCGTGCCGCCTTTTTTCGCCAATGTATCGCGGCGCGCTACCGCTGCGGGATTGTGACGGGATTGCACAGGCCTACCGGTCAGCCACTCGGAAGCGGCCCCATATACAGCGTTGGACAGGGCATTTTGAACAGTGCGACCTCAGACTTCTCCTCTCTCCGCCTCCAAACCTTCTCGCCGCGCTCTTCGTCTGTCCAGCGCCGAAGCTCGGTACTTGCCTCACCGGCGACCATGGTGAAGGAGAAGACCGCAGCCCTGGAACGGGTGAAGAAGGCGGCGGCGAAGGCCAAGGGGAGAGCGCCCAGTCGGGGCGGCTCCTCTTCGCGGTCCAAGCTGCCGCAGGGCTGGGTCCAAGGAGACTGGATCCGCTCGACCATCACCGAGAAGGATCTCACCGATCTGGCCAATGAAGGACTGATCCCCCATGGGTCGGCGAGGCTTCCGGGCACGGAGTGGCAACCGCAGCCTGAAGAGGGTGAGTGTGTCCTCCTGGCCACCCACGTAGATCGGGGGTTTTCTCTGCCGCCAAATCCTTTTTTCCGGGGGTTTTGAACTTTTTTGGAGCGCAACTCCATCATTTCACTCCAAACTCCATTGTCTACCTTGCTGCTTTCATTTCGCTATGTGAGAATTTCTTGGGTTGTCGACCGCACTAGGGTCTCTTCAAGCACATATTCACCTGTTGCTCTCAGACGGTGCAGAAAACGAACCCGAATGACGAGAGGACCCAAGTAATCCAAATGTGTGGGGGACTCGGGGTCCAGATGAGGGGGAAGAGCGCCTTTCCAGCCATGACTCTCCCCGACTCGGTTAGAGGGTGGCAGTCGACCTGGTTTTACTGCCAAGACCAGCCGATGCCGGGCAAATGACCGGCTCCCTCCTTTCTCCATGAGTCGAGTGAACAAGCCATCTTCCCTGAAGGTGTTACCAGAGGAGAAGGCCCAAGTAAAGTTGCTGATGGAGCGTGTAGTCCAGCTTATTCGCGATGGGGTGACCGGCATGGATCTCCTGGAGGTTTTTCTCCGACGGCGTGTTCAGCCATTCCAATACCGAGGTCACCCGATGTGGATGTACTCTGGTACGGATGATACCACTCGGGTCCATCCAGAGGAGGTCGATGACACCACACTGGAGAAGTGGATGACTGCCATCACAGGGAACAAGGACAACCCTCGCGGAGCTAGGAGGATTCCACCACTCGACCAGAGTTACCAACTGCATAAGGTATAACCACTTATCTCCGACTGTGATTCTGCTGCATTCATTCTATTTTGATGCCAATTCATCGACTGACTCTCACCTTGTTTTGTTGTCTTCTAGGTCACCACTGAGATGTACTTGATGCCCAACAGGGCGCAGGAAACAGTCGAAGAAGAAGAAGGAAGTGGAGGTGAAAGTCCGGAGGAATGGGAGTCCAACGGCGAGGAGGACGAGGAGGATGATAGCTCTGATGACGAGGAGGAGGAGGAGGAAGAGGAGGAAGACGTCGATCCTCCTCGCTCGGAGGGAAGGTCCAAGTTGACGCATGACCCGGCGGCCGTGCGCGGTAAAGCCGTTGTGCCCACCGGGCAGTCGACGAAGTGACCTAGGACAACTTCTCCCGCGCCGACTGAGAAACCGCCGAAGCAACCTCGAGCGACGTCGTCAAAGCCGGCGAAGGCCCTGCCCAAGATGCGAATGGTCATCCCCACCATCTCCGGGTAACCAATGTAACCTTGTATTTCCTTATTCAACATGAGTGAACTTTTGGTCGACTTGATGACTGCTCAGCCGATTCTTGAAATCTACAAGCGCCGCTACCTCCGAGACTTCCGCCAAGCACGAAGATCGTGAAATGGAGGATGCGCCACCTCCAACCTTGGTAAGATCCCCGAGGTTTCGCTTTTAGTCGACCGGAGCTTTTAGTCGATTGGACTTCCATGTTTACTTCTGAATCTTTCTTGTAGTTCCGCCACGTCATTGATCTCCCGATGACGAGGAAGCGCCATTGAGGAAGAGGAAGAACAAGAGAGTGCCTGGCCGCAAGGCTGCTCAAGTCGCGCGATTCACGAGACGCTGATTTCGAGGGAGGCAACCCTACTCAGACTTCATGTTTTTTATTTGTGCGGCCGACAAGTGCCCGCCCACTTCGCCGATCGTTGATCCACCATCTCTCTTTGCTACACACCACGTCCGGAAGACCAAGTAAGTGCTGCTAAGGAGGCCATACGCCAAAGCGGGATCATGATGGAAGCAGGTGAAAGCGGTCCGAGAGGCTAGTCAGCGGCCTATGATGCTAGTTCAGCTCTCGAGCAATGTCCAAGTAAGTCGATCGTTGCTTGCTTTGTTAGGATATGCTACCAAATCGCTTCCTTCTGGAGATTTCCATATCTGTACACCCACTGGGTGTGTGTGTCGATTGAAATTTTGTGGGGGCACGCTGAGTGCACCCACTGGGTGTAGTCCCCGAGACTATGGTCGACTGCGTGCAGTCGGCTATAGTCTTTATGCTGTGATCTTCTTCACTCGACCTGGACGGACCAAGTCGAATGGAACCGTAAAACCAGTGGGGGCACGCTAAGTGCACCCACTGGGTGTAGTCCCCGAGACTATGGTCGACTGCGTGCAGTCGACTATAGTCTAAAGAGCTATATATATATATATATATATATATATTTATATATATATATCGCGCTGACCAACGACAATTAGCCATGGTTTTAGAATCATAACTTTTTGCCTCTTTTGGTCGATTGGTCGAACCAAATTAGTAAACCAGTGGGGGCCGAGTGCACCAGCTGGGTGTAATCCCGAGACTACTGTCGAATGTTTTGATTCGAATGTAGTCTTAGAAATGCTACTATTTTTCCTTAATCACTCGGAAGTGATCTGTCTTTGATGTCTTTCATTGGCTGACTCTTTGCAGAAATCTTGCGAGCTTGTGGCTCGCTATCTTGAAGTTAGAGAACAAGCAGATCCAGCTCAACCTCGATTTGAAGCTTGCTCAGGAGAATTTGCAGAAGGCAAAGGATGAAGCAAAAGGTATGGCTGGTGAGAATTTTTGACGACTGCCTTTGTTTTTCTGCTCATTCTCAACTCTGTTCTCATTGTTGCTTTGCAGATAAACTGGAAGAGACTTTGAAGAAGAAGGACCTTGACCTTGCAGAGGCACAGAAGGCGGCTTTGGAGAAAACAAAGCTCGCTGAAGAGAAACTTGCCTCAGTCGACAAACTCGAAGATGAAAATGCCAAGCTAAAAGCTGCTCTTGACGCGGCTAACAAGGAAGTTAGTCGATCAAGAATGACAAGATTGTTCTGTTTGACAAGGCTGGCTAATCAAGCGGGAAGCGAAACGACGGAGATTTATCTTGGAGGGCTCGCCAAGAAGCTGTTTCTCATGCTTGAAGGTAATCTCTTTTATCCGACTGTCTTGCTCTCACCGGCTCATCAAATGATCATTATTTTGAGTCTGAGCTGTGTTTTCAGAATTCTGCCAAAACTTTGAAGTAGAAACCAGTCGAGTGGAAACCAGCTTGGACCCCATCAACTCTCCTGTGAAGGATGAAGCTGCTATGAATGTGCTCCGACTGGAGTCTCGCATTGCTAGCGTGGTGGATTATCTTGCTCGACTGAAAGTTGCAGTGCCGCGGATCGACTCGACTCTCTGGCCAGAACAGACTCTTCAGAATGATCTTGAATCCCTGATGACTCGACTGAATGAGATTCCAAGTCGAGTGCAAGAATTGAAAAAGTCTTCTGCCAGGTGTGGTGCTGATGTTGCTCTATCTCTAGTTCGTGTCCACTGCAAAGAAGCGCAAGTGGACAAGCTGGTGTCTCTCAAGGTTGCCAATACCAGGAAGCACGACTTCAGATCTTTCATGGAGACTTTCATCGCTGCTGCTACCCGTATTGCCGACGGAATCGACCTCGACCAGTTTGTTGCACCTTCCAGTCCTCCACGGAGGAGTAAAAACTTCTAAGTGCCACTTTAAATTTGCCTCGGAATGCCGAGTGGTTTCAGAATCGATAAACTTTAACGGGCTTAACGCCTGAGCACCTTTGGATCCGTGGGGCGTTTATCCGAACTTGATTTTTCCTTTAACATGCTTTGTTTGCCTTCGAGAGAACTATATTCCTCATTCGGAAGATATTCCGTTGAAATTCCAGTCGACTTGTGCTTCATCTATCCTGAAGGTAGAGATGGATCACAGACTGCGACTGACCTTGTCGTCCTTACGGATTGGGGACGAACCGCATGTTGTACTTGTGGCGAAGCTCGAAGGAGGAGGTAGCGATCGACCTGCACCTCGTCATCCTTATGGATTGGGATGAACCGCACGTTGTACTTGTGGCGAAGCTCCGAAGGAGGAGGTAGCAGTCGACCTGCACCTCGTCGTCCTTGCGGATTGGGATGGACCGCACGTTGTACTTGTGGCGAAGCTCCGAAGGAGGAGGTAGCAGTCGACCTGCACCTCGTCGTCCTTGCGGATTGGGACGAATTCCTTACTTAGGTGAGCACTAGGCTGCAGCTAAGCCCCTGAAGTGGGAGGTTTGCTCTCCACTCGGTAGGATTTTTATTACTTAGGAGAGCACTAGGCTGCAGCTAAGCCCCCGAGTGGGAGGTTTGCTCTCCACTCGGTAGGATTTCTATTACTTAGGCGAGCACTTGGCTGCAGCTAAGCCCCCGAGTGGGAGGTTTGCTCTCCACTCGGTAGGATTTTTATTACTTAGGCGAGCACTGGGCTGTAGCTAAGCCCCCGAGTGGGAGGTTTGCTCTCCACTCGGTAGGATTTTTATTACTTTGGATGTTAAGGCGAATCCTTGGGCTGTTGTAAGCCCCCGAGTGGGAGGCTGGCTCAGCACTCAGTAGGATTTGAATACTTAGGCGAGTACTTGGACTGCGGCTAAGCCTCCGAGTGGGAGGCTGGCTCGCCACTCGGTAGGATTTTGATTACTTAGGCGAGTACTTGGACTGCAGCTAAGCCTCCGAGTGGGAGGCTGGCTCGCCACTCGGTAGGATTTTGAATCCTTAGGCGAGTACTTGGACTGCAGCTAAGCCTCCGAGTGGGAGGCTGGCTGCGCCACTAGGTTGGATTTTGATTACTTAGGCGAGTACTTGGACTGCAGCTAAGCCTCTGAGTGGGAGGCTGGCTCGCCACTCGGTAGGATTTTGAATACTTAGGCGAGTACTTGGACTGCAGCTAAGCCTCCGAGTGGGAGGCTGGCTCGCCACTCGGTAGGATTTTGAATACTTAGGCGAAGCGGATTCGCAGCTAAGCCTCCGAGTGGGAGGCTGGCTCGCCACTCAGTAGGATTTTGAATACTTAGGCGAAGCGGATTCGCAGCTAAGCCCCCGAGTTAGAGACTGGCTTGCACTCGGAAAGGATTTTTTTTACAAACTTAGGCGAATCGGATTCGCAGCTAAGCCACCTGCTGGGGGAAATTTCAACAAAAAGCAATAACAATCACTGGGAAAATTATAACATTCTTGTCTTAGATAAACAAACTACAAAAGTACTTTTATTACATCTCAATCGAGTGAGTTTTAAGTGTAAAAGGGGCGGAGCAGCTCCGCGTTCCAAGCTCGAGGCTCGTCGATCTGGCGATCAACGTTGTAGAGATGATATGCTCCATTGTGGAGGACTCTTGTGACGATGAAGGGACCTTCCCAATTGGGGGCGAGCTTGTGTGGTTTCTGTTGATCCACTCGGAGGACTAAATCTCCCTCTTGGAAGGCTCGACTCTTCACATTTCTGGCATGGAACCGACGCAAGTCTTGCTGATAGATAGGCGAGTGGATCAGGGCCATTTCTCTCTCTTCTTCCAAGAGGTCGACTGCATCTTGCCGAGCTTGTTCCGCTTCTTCTTCAAAGTATAGCTCGACTCAAGGCGCATTGTGAAGCATGTCACTCGGCAGAACTGCTTCAGCTCCATAGACCAGGAAGAATGGAGTTCTCCCAGTCGACCGATTAGGAGTGGTCCTCAATCCCCGGAGAACTAATGGAAGTTCGTCGACCCAAGCTCCTGCTGCGTGCTTGAGATCACGCATCAGCCGTGGTTTCAGCCCTTTGAGAATGAGGCCGTTTGCTCGTTTTGCTTGTCCATTCGACTGAGGATGAGCCACTGAAGCATAGTCGACCCGCGTGCCTTGAGAGGCGCAGAAGGCTTTGAACTTGTCATTATCGAAGTTTGACCCATTGTCGGTGATGATGCTATGCGGAACTCCATATCTGAATATCAACTCTCTCGATGAAACCGATAGCGATTGCATGCATCGAGGTTCTTGATGGGCTTGGCTTCGATCCACTTGGTGAACTTGTCGACTGTTACTAGCAAATGAGTGAAGCCGCATCTGCCAGTTCTCAACGGTCCAATCATGTCCAATCCCCAAACAGCGAAGGGCCAGACAAGTGGAATGGTCTTCAAGGCTGAGGCGGGCTTGTGCGACATGTTGGAATATAACTGACATCCTTCACACTTGTCAACTATTTCTTTTGCCATTTCGTTTGATTTCGGCCAGTAAAATCCCGCTCGGTATGCTTTAGCCACAATGGTCCGAGAGGACGCATGATGGCCACAGGTCCCCGAGTCGATATCCTCAAGAATTATCTGACCTTCTTCTGGCGTGATACACTTCTGGCCGACTCGATCGCGCTTTCTGCATACAATTGTCCCTTGATCACTGTAAAGGCCTTGGATCAGCAGACGATCTGTCGAGCCTCTTCTTCATTCTCTGGGAGCTCTTTCCTTAGGATATATGCGATGTACGACATCGTCCATCGGGAGTGATGACCACAACTTCCATAATCAGGTCGACCACGGCTGGGACCTCAACTTCAGTCGGATCATTGGCACTCTTTTGCTGCGGGGCCTCTTCTGTGAATGGATCCTCCTGCACTGATGGAGCATGAATGTGTTCCAAAAATACATCACTGGGAATGGCTTCCCTCTTGGACCCTATCTTCGCCAAATCATCCGCAGCTTGATTTTTCAGTCAGGGTATATGATGAAGCTCTAACCCTCGAATTTCTTCTCCGACTTTCTCCTTTGCATTACAATAACCTGTCATAGCTGGGCTTCTGACATCCCACTCCTTCATCACTTGATTAACAACCAGATCTGAATCGCCATAGACCATAAGGCGACGGACACCGAGTGAAATGGCCATGCGCAACCCATACAGGATTGCTTCATATTCTGCTTCGTTGTTGGAAGAATCAAAGTGAATCTGGAGAACATACTTGAGCCTATCTCCTCGGGGGGAAACCAATACAACCCCTGCACTAGAACCGTTCAGCATCTTGGAACCATCGAAAAACATAGTCCAGTGTTTCGAGTGAACTTGAGTTGGAAGCTGCTGTTCAGTCCACTCGGCGAGGAAATCTGCTATTCCTTGGGACTTGATGGCTTTCTTTGCCTCGAATTTGATATCAAGGGGAAGGAGTTCAATCGCCCATTTTGCCACTCGACCAGTTGCATCTCTGTTATGAAGAATTTCCGACAGAGGCGTCACGACGATCGTAATGGAATGATCGGAGAAATAATGAGCAACCTTCTTCGTGGTCATATAGATCCCATAAACAAGCTTCGATAGTGAGGGTATCTTTGCTTTGATGGGGTCGATTACTTGAAGATAATAAACTGGGCGTTGAACTTTGAAGGCTTTTCCTTCTTCTTCCCGCTCGACCGTAAGTACAGTACTGACGACTTGTCCGGTGGCTGCAATGTAGAGCAGCAAAGGCTCTTTGCTAATTGGGGCAACAAGCACCGGCTGGGTGGAGAGCAGAGCTTTGAGCTCTGCAAACGCTGCATCAGCTTATAGAGTCCACTCGAACTTGTCTGACTTCTTCATCAGTCGGTAAAGAGGCAATGCCTTTTCACCGAGGCGAAGATGAATCGACTTAAAGCGGCCAAGCATCCGATAAGTTTCTGGACATCATGCACACGCATGCAGGCGCTTCATTCGGAGTATGGTGCCAACCTTTTCGGGGTTAGCATCGATTCCTCGTTCAGAAACGAGAAAACCGAGTAATTTTCCACCAGGAACTCCAAATGTACACTTTGAAGGGTTAAGCTTGATATCATACCTCCTGAGATTGGCAAATGTTTCAGCAAGGTCAGTCAATAGGTCGGAACCCTTTCGTGACTTGACCACTATATCATCCATGCACGCTTCCACATTCCGACTGATTTGAGTGAGCAAACACTTCTGAATCATCCTCATGAATGTGGCTCCGGCATTCTTGAGACTAAATGGCATGGTGACATAACAGAAGCACCCGAATGGAGTGATGAACGCTGTTTTAATCTCATCGGGTCCATACAGACGGATCTGATGGTACCCGGAATAGGCGTCTAAAAGACAACCTCTCGCATCCCGCAGCTTGAGTCGACTATTTGGTCGATGCGAGGAAGAGGAAATGATCTTTCGGGCAGGCCCGATTGATATGCTTGAAATCGATGCACATGCGCAACGACTTGTCCTTCTTGGGGACCATGACAACGTTGGCGAGCCACTCGGAGTGGTAGATCTCTCGGATGAACTCTGCTGCTAAGAGCCGAGCCACCTCCTCGCCAATGGCCTTTCTCTTCTGGACGGCGGACCGCCGAAGATACTCTTTAACCGGTTTGAATTTTGGGTCGACTCGTAGGCGATGCTCAGCCAGCCCCTGGGAACACCCGGCATGTCAGCAGGCTTCCATGCAAAGATGTCCCAGTTCTCACGGAGGAACTGGATGAGCGCTTCTTCCTATTTTGAGTCGAGTGTTGTTGAGATGTTGGTCGGACCAGCATTGGGATCAATCGGGTGAATGTGAACCTGTTTACGTCTCACCGGTCGGTGAAATGCTGACTCCGTGGCGGGCTTCTTAGCTCGCAACAAATCACTTTCGGATCTGCAGTTTTCGATACTCTTGTAGCTCTACCATCGCCAATCGAGCATCGGCGATCTTAGAGCCTTCTGGAAGCACTCTTACGCCTTATTCCGTTTGCCCGTGATGTGATCACGCCCTTGGGACCAGGCATCTTCGATTTAAGATACACGTAACATGGTCGGGCCATGAAGCGTGCATAAGCTAGTCTCCCAGAATAGCGTGATAAGCGCTCTGGAAATCCACGACCTCAAAGGTCAACTTTTCTTTCCGGAAATGCTTTGAATCACCAAAAACTACATCCAGAGCAATTTGGCCGAGTGACTCAGCCTTCTTTCCAGGAATGACTCCGTGGAAGCTCATGTTACTGGTACTGAGTCTGGACATCGGCGTATAATATGTTCAAGCCACTACCACCATCCATCAGGACTTTGGTCAGTCGAGTGCCTTCAACAACTGGGTCGACCACTAATGCTTGCCTCCCAGGGGTGGCAATGTGCGTCGGGTGATCGATCGTCGAATGTGATGGCGATGCAGGACCATTTTAGATAATTGGGAGTCGCCGAGCAACCAAGTTCACTTCCGATTGATAACCTTCAATCGACTTTTTGCTTTCGGCGTCAAGAAAATCATCGTGGTGGAATTGACTGGGGATATCCACCATCAACATCACCTCTGTCCTCAACTTTGTCTGTCTCCTTATCCTTATCCTTGAGCTGTTTCCCTTGAACCGCTGAATCAAGAGCCGACAACATCGAGTGGTGTGTTTCGGGTAAATGAGTTTACCCTCTTCATCTTTCTTTGTATGAATATGACATGGCAAATCCAACACGTCGTTTCCATCCTGGTCTTTCACCTTCTTGGGGTTCCAAGGACCCTTGGGTTTCCCTTGAACTTTCACAGGGTCACGGCCAAGGCCTCTCCGGAGCCGCTGGCTCGGCTTTTGCTCTTACGCTTCCATTTGGAATTTCCTCCGCCGGCCTCATTGGCGGCCGATTTATATTACCACTCGGGCCGATCCTCTTCTTCGCCATTTGCGTACTTGGTGGCAATCTCCACCATCCGACTCAGGGTCATATCTCCGGTTCGACCAAATTTCAAACTCAATTCTCTGTTCTTGACACCTTCCTTGAAGGCACAGACTGCCTGGTGATCAGATACATTCTCGACTGTGTGGTGCAAAGTGATCCACCTCTGGATATAATCTCTCAAAGTTTCACTCGACTTTTGCACACACGACTGCAACTCCGTCAAACCTGCTAGTCGCTTTGCAAGTTCCTTCAAATGTCACGACAAACACTCGGGCAAGATCTTCCCAAGTGTAAATCTTTCTTTGGGTGCTAACTGATTCAACCACGCATACAGCTGAACCCTCCAACATAAGAGGCAAATGCTTCATGGATACCTCATCGTTGCCACCGCCGATCTGAACTGCCACTCGGTAATCTTCAAGCCAAGTGTCGGGCTTGGATTCTCCGATGAACTTATCGACTCCGATCGCCAACCTGAAGTTGGGAGGAATCACCGCTCTCGATGGCTCTGCTGCAACACTGGTCCCGAGACATGAACTTCTGCTGCCGGAAGGAACATCTCTATCATGGCCGTCTCGGTGAGCTCTGTTCCTGTCGACCAAACCTTGAATGATAATAGATCTCGCATCAAAGCCTGGTTCCCTGGGGTCGACTAGAACTCTTCGCCCAGCACTGTATTGGCGTCTGTCGTCCTGCTGAGCGTATGATCCACCCCTTGGGGGAGGAGTGGGCACTCGACTTCGATCATTGCGATCGAATCGGTGCTCATACTGCTCGCGGCCCTTGTATTGATCATCACGCCGGCCCCCACGTTCCTCACGCCTCGGGGGCGATCTCGGACTATGGGCCGACTGGACTGAATTCGCAGCGACGGATCGGCTGTGAACCCTGTTCCGCGACTGGGATACAACTGAGTTTTGATCTCCTGCCGCCCGGAGCAAATCCCTGATTTGCTGCAAACCTCTACCCGCCTCCGACTGGGAAGGCTGAATTGACTCTGCTATACGGGCGGCTGCTAAATTCTGAATCGGAGTTCGATATACCTGAGTTGGCGGTTGAAAGAGCTGGCGTCGATCGGATTCTGGAACCCTTGGTCACAGACGTCGTCGAGTACTACTGAAGATTCTCCGATCGAGTGCGCTCAGCCAAAGTTAGCGCGCATCCTCCAAGGCGCGAGCCTCGGGGTTTCTCCAACGATAGGAGTGTGAAGTGCATCCATGTTCCGGGCGAAGCTCCTCCCTCTGGAGCGAAGTGAGGGGCTCGGGCAAGTACTCTTCGTGGGCTTGCTCCGGATCGCCTCCACCGCCACCTCCGTTGGTGCGGGTGAATCCAGGGAGACTGCGTGGTCCATCGACCATCAGAACCTCTGCCGCCGGGTCACTGCTATCGCATTCGGACGCAGTCTCTAAGGAGCCAGTCGAGCAGGCCGTAGAGAGATTCGTCGGGCTCGATCGCCGCGACTTGGGGATGGCCGACCGCGGGCCACCGCATGCCTTACCCACCGCTGAAGCCTCGACCGGCCGGAACGCTTGCACCGGTGGGAGATCAAGTGAAGACGGCGCAGAGCCGACCCATACTGGGTCGACGGTTGCCGCAGGAGGACGCCCATGGACACACGCCAGCAGTGCGTCGCCGCACGGACGGGGAGCGCGTCCCACGTCGAGTGGAGCCTCCTGAAGCCAAGGAGTCGGCTGGCGAACGTGGCGCACCGAGACGGATCTCGTGGTCGTCAACCGTAACTCCACCTGAAACCATGATGTAGGAGATCGAAAGAATCCCAACTTCTCCAACAAATCGCTAGAACACCTGCCCCATGGTGGGCGCCAACTGTCGTGGTTCTAAGTCTGACAATAGAATGGGGGGTAGGTATGGAGAGGCAAGATCCTAGCTATGGAGTAGTTGTAGGCGCAAGGATTTCTGAGTTCAGGCCCTTCTCGGAGGAAGTAATAGCCCCTCGTCTTGGAGCCCGGAGGCGGTCGATTGGATTATATGCGTATGTGTTACAGTGCGAACCCTTCTACCGTGGAGGGTGGCTTATATAGAGTGCGCCAGACCCCAGCCAGCCCATTAGTAGAGGGTTTAAGGTGCGTTAAAGCTAGGCGTTCTTGGTAACGCCTTACATAAAGTGTCATTAAGGTCATAAAGACTATTTAACTACAGACCGTTTGGGTACCGAGTGGCTCTTGGACTCCTGGCGGTCGAGTGGGTCTTCATGGTCGAGTGTCTTTGAATCTGTCGAGTGGAAACCTACCAGGTCGACTGGAAGGCTGCTTCTCTTGTGAGTGTCCTTGTGGAGGGTACCTTTGGGCTGGTCTATGACCCTACCCCAGGTACATGACTTCATCAGTTAATGCCAGATTCAGAGGCTCTAAACCCGGTCAACGGAAAAAGCCATTCAAATGAAATACTCCGGGCCCGTCCAATTTGGACCGAATACTCGATCGCTCGTGCCAGATACACGGCACCCCCGACTAACCAGCCAACCACACCCCCAGGGATTGTTGGGTGTTCAAGCAAGCGAGCAAGTTAAACACGAAAACAATGACAAGGGGCTGCATAGCGATGGCGAGGAGGAGCCTCGGCCGCCGAACAATAGGGGATGAAGGGCTTCCCCAACAAGTGCGGACGGTGAACATGATATCATAACCCATATACCCAAAAGGGAGAGGAAGCGTGCACTCAGGGACGTATATGTGTTGGAGCCAGTCGCCCCAAAGTTCAACCCATGGTCCTCCTGCCCGATCACTTTTGATCGAAGGGACCACCCCACTAGCATCCGCCATGGCAGATTCGCCTTATTGGTTCTAGATCCAATCATTGACGGATTTCACCTCACTAGAGTCCTTATGGACGGCGGCAGCAACTGAACACTGCTTTATCGGGATACAGTCACGAAAAATGGGCATAGATCCTCAAGGATTAAACCCACAAAGACGACCTTTAAAGGCGTCATACCAGTGTAGAGGCCAACTCTACGGGCTCAGTTGCACTTGAGGTGGTCTTGGATCCCGGATAATTTCGAAGCGAGGAGTTAATCTTGACATAGTCCCGTTCCACGGTGGCTATCACACACTGCCGGACGAACCACATTTGCAAAGTTCAATGCGGTGCCGCACTCGCATACCTCAAGCTCAAGATGCCAGGCCCTCGAGGAGTCATTACGGTCAATGGAAACACCGAACGCTCTCTCCGAGCGGAGGAGCATCTGGCAACCCTCGCGGCGGAAGTACAAAGCAGCCACTCAAGGCAATTCTCCAGTCCGGCCATTAAACGTCCGGACACCGTCAAGCGCGCCCGGAGTAACCTACAACAAGACCGCCTGGCATGTTCTGAGCACGCCTAGCAATGCGGCCCCAACCCCAGCCCTCGCGAAATTGCGAAACCAGTACTACGCGTACATAACTACGCTCTGGAAATACCATGGGCATAGGGGGAGGGGCACGACCACGGCATGCCCAAAATGCGGCTCAACCGCACCAGGGGCTCCCGATTTTGTCATTCTTTTTTTCTTACTTTCAGGACTCCACTTTCCGGAAGGCCTGTCCAGCAGTACAATCGCCGAACACACGATGCAACAGCCAGGGAGGCAGAAAGCTACGTCGAGTATCCAGGTGGTCTCTCTAACGATCAGTATACTTGTTTCACATATCATCCCGCGGCTCGCCCCTGGAGGGGGACATGTTAAATAGTCTCATCTCTTGCTTATCGCACTATCTGTATCGTTCTGCTTTTACCGCAGACTTTTTCGAATAAAACAATACATAGCTTTTGTCTATTATTGCATTCCTTTTTTATAAAAATATGTTCAGTTATGACATTATGCAACCATACACTTTGGTACGGCCAATACACCAGGGGCTTACGTACCCCAGAATATGGTGTGAGAAGTCCGAACACTCTCATGAGTGTGGCACCCCGAACTTATAGTATTATATGCATCGGCTCCGAATCATGTCTTGGGTCAATAGTTTGGTTTGCCCGGCTCCCATGTTTTGGTACCTTACGTTCCGTTATATCGGCTAAGGTAGCACTGGGAGAACCACTGCGATTGTGCCCCGGTTGAGCTGGGCTAAGCACCTCAGTGGAGAAAGCTAAACTGACCGTCATGATAGGGCGAGAGCTGGTCGCTGTTCGAGAGGTTTTCGAGTCCCTAAAGACTTATGCCGCTTAGAGCGAGGAGTCGGCTTTGTCCGGCCTAGGCGTGGATAGCACCCCGAATTCAGTCTTCCGAATACTAGGGGCTTCGCTGAAATTTAAAATTATAGAATTCTATGGCTAAGTGAGAGTGTTCAAGCATTATAGTCCGATTGCCTTGTTCGTTGTGTTGAGCGCCTCCCTCGAAGGACCCAATAATGGGAAAAAGAACGCTCAAGTTTATCCCGAACACCCCAAAGCACTCGTGGCATGGGGGCAGGTTTACGACTCGCCATCTCTCAAATTTAATAAACGGCCGCATGAAGGTAATATTTTAAATTCAAAAGCGTTGCTTAGCGCATATGAACAAGTTTTCAGCGTACAGGACCACAAATGCGAGTTTACTAAAAAATTACATCTTTGGAGCACTCATCCGCTATACGGCGGGCACCTTTCAGGACGCCCTCATAATACATCTCGGGCTTGCGATGCTCCTTGCTCGGCGGTGGTCCGTCCGTCACAAGCTTCTCAGCGTCCATCTTGCCCAAGTGCACTTTAGCACGGGCAAGGGCCCTCTGAGCACCTTCGATGCATAATGGAGCGCTTGATGACTTCAAGCCTTGGACAGCATCCACCAGCCGCCTTACCAGCCCAAGTAGCTCCCGGGCATGGCTTCCCAAGCCACAGCCGGACTACGAGACCCTTCATGGCCTGTTCGGCCACCTTATGGAGCTCGACCAGCTGCCAGCTGGTCGCTCAAAACACCGGGTGTCCGGCCTCGATATCTTGAGACCGTAACACCTTCTCCATTGAGCTCCCCTCTTCGTCTCGGTAGAATGCGGCAGCGTCGGACACACTCCGGGGAAGATCTGCGAATGCTCCTGGAGAGCTCCGGACTTGGGTAAGTAACAAGTAATTCACTTTCATGTGCTTGCTTTGCATAAAGAATGCCTTACCGCTGCTATCTTCTTCATCGCCTCAATTTCCTGGAGGGCTTTTTGGGCTTCGGCCTTAGCAGATTTGGCGCTCTCAAGGGCCGAGGCAAGCTCGGACTCTCAAGTCTTTGAGTCAAGCTCCAAACTCTCGTGATTTTCCACGAGAGCCTGGAGCTCTTGCCGCACCTCTACCACTCGCACCTCCTGCTTCTCTCGCTCGGTGCGCTCCACGGCCGCATTGTTTTCGGCCTTGGACAGCGCCTTCGTGGTCGCCACCTCGTTCGTGGCCCCTGCAATACCCACGTTGGTCCTGTCATTTTTTGCAACCACATATTTTTATATACTTACATAAGGTATTACTTACCTTCCTTGTCCTCGAACTACTTCTTGGCAAGACTGAGCTCGTTCTCGGACCGCTCGAGGCTCTGTTTCAATGCATTGACCTCCTCAGTCAGTGCGGCAGAGGTCAGCAGCACAGCCTGCATTCCCATATTGACATACTTATGTTAGACTCCTGCGTATATCTTTTTGATCCTCAGTTCGGCTTTTCTTTCCGAACGCCAAACTAAGCATCAGGGGCTACTATCTATGCGGTAATATTTTTACATATCTTAAACACATACCTCAAAGCCTGTTAGAAGGCTGGCACAGGCTTCAGTCAGCCCGCTCTTGGCAGACTGAACCTTCTGGATCACCACACTCATAATAGTCCGGTGCTCCTCGTCGATGGAGGCGCCGTTAAGCACCTCCAGCAGATTATCCGGTGCCTCCGGTTGGACTAGGGTCACCGGCGTCGTAGGCTTGCCCTTCTTACTAGGGGGCCGCCTGCCGGATTCCGGAACCGTTGAAGGTTCGGTGCGGTGTCGACCTAGGGCGGACTTAGAGCCCTTCGGGTTTTATCCCCTCTGCGCCTGGAGTCCGGGAGGTCGCCTTGCGGTGCCTCCAGGACCACCCCCTCCTGGCTTGGACCCTTTTGGGACTCCACCTCGGCATCGTCCCTAGGACGAGGGGAGGTAGCAGTCGGAAGCGAAAGGCTATTCACATCCGACGAATCCAGGGATCCGCTCGACGAAGCGTCGAGCTGGGCTGCGGGCGGACTGCATGATGACATTCGGCGTCAGAAGGTACTGTGCGGTAAAGGAATGCCATGAGTTATTCTGGTATCCGGATACTTACGATTTTGCCAGGGGCTTGGCCCTGGATGGCCACTCCTCTTCGTCGTCGTCGGCGTTGGTGGAGTAGTCCGGAGGAAGGGTCCTTCCCTTCTTGGACCTTCCGGCCCCCCTAGTTGGGGCGGCCTTCCTTTTCATTCCTCCCCCCGCTGGAGGGGGAGAGGCTTCTTATTCCTCCTCCTCGTCTTCGGAGGAGGAGTGCGCCTTGGAGTCGTTGGACGATGAATCCGGCACCACCGGGCGCCGGGAACTCTTTCGAGTTCTCGTGGCCTTCTTCTTGGCCTTCTTCTCCGACACCACGTAAGGTGCCGGGACCAGCAGCCCCGTCAAGTGGGCGTCTGCTGGATCTTCGGCAAAGGAGCCGGACGGTCGATCTGTCGGTCTTCTTCTGCCATTCCTGTCAAAGGAACGGGAGCTTAGATCCCGCATAGAGATAAACTATGAAAAACAAGTATCCCGTAAAGGGTAAAATAAGCTTACTACGCTGGATTGGCGCTTCGCGTGGAATTCGCGATCCTCGGTGATGGGAGGGGGAACCTCGGCGTCCTTGAATAGCACCTTCTAGGCATCCTCGTGCGTTGTGTCAAAGAGCCTGGTCAGAGTTTGGTGCTGGGCCGGGTTGAACTCCCATAAGTTAAAAGCCCGTCGTTGGCACGGGAGGATCCGGCGGATGAGCATGACCTGGACTACGTTGACGAGTTTAACCTCTTTGTCCACCAGGTCTTGGACGCAGGTTTGGAGTCCGGTCCGCTCTTTCGAATTACCCCACGACATGCCCTTCTCTTTCCAGGAGGTGAGCCATGTGGGGATGCCAGATTGGAATTCGGGGGCCGCCGCCCATTCAGGGTCACGCGGCTCGGTGATGTAGAACCACCCCGATTGCCACCCCTTTATGGTCTCCACGAAGGAGCCCTCGAGCCATGTAACGTTGGGCATCTTGCCCACCATGGCGCCTCAAGACTCCGGCTTGTTGGCCGCCCACTACCTACGGCTTGACATTGAAGGTCTTCAGCCATAAGCCGAAGTGGGGCTTGATGCGGAGGAAAGCCTCGCACATGACGATAAACGCCGAGATGTTGAGGACAAAGTTCGGGGCCAGATCGTGGAAATCCAGGCCGTAGTAGAACATGAGCCCCCGGACAAACGAGTGAAGTGGGAAACCTAGTCCGCGGAGGAAATGGGTGAGGAACACCACCCTCTCATGGGGCCTGGGGGTGGGGATGAGCTGCCCTTTGTCTGGGAGCCGGTGTGCGATGTCGTTAGACAAGTATCCGGCCTCCCTCACCTTTTTAATGTGCCCCTCCGTGACGGAGGAGGCCATCCACTTGCCTCCCGCTCCGGGCATGACTGGAGAAGGTTGAGGCGGGATGTGCGGACTTGGGCGCTGGAGCTCGAGTGCGGGAAAATGGATAAGCAAAGGAGGAAGAAGGCATAGATGGAAGAGGTGGATCCTTATCCCCTTATATGGGCGGACGAAACTATGTGCCCCCACAAGCCTGGTAAAACTCGCTTATCTCCCAAGCACCGTAAATTAATGGCATGGTTGGGTTACCCACGCCCGTATTGATGAGAATCCCGCAATAAGGGGGCACGATCTCTGCTTCAACAAGACGTGCCAAGGAAACCGCCTCGCTGAGTGCGTTGAGGTGGGACCGTAAAAACGATTCGAATAAAGGCTTGGCCGTGGTGTGATGTCATGCTGCGAAATACGTCAGCAGATTAGATTTGTGTAAAATATTATTCTCTCTACGACGGTATGTGGAAATTATTTTGCAGAGCCGGACACTATCCTTGTGTTCAAAATTTTCTATGAAGTATTCAGAGGAGGAACCCGCCTTGCAATGCCGAAGACAATCTGCGCGCCGGACTCGTCATTGAAGCCTGGTTCAGGGGTTACTGAGGGAGTCCTGGATTAGGGGGTGTCCGGATGGCCGGACTATGACCTTTGGCCGGACTCCTAGACTATGAAGATACAAGATTGAAGACTTCGTCCCGTGTCCGGATGGGACTTTCCTTGGTGTGGAAGGCAAGCTTGGCGATATGGATATGTAGATCTCCTCCCATTGTAACCGACTCTATGTAACCCTAACCCTCTCCGATGTCTATATAAACCGGAGGGTTTTAGTCCGTAGGACGAACAACAATCATACCATAGGCTAGCTTCTAGGGTTTAGCCTCTCTGATCTCTTGGTATATCTACTCTTGTACTACCCATATCATCAATATTAATCAAGCGGGGTAGGGTTTTACCTCCATCGAGAGGGCCCAAACCTGGGTAAAAACATCGTGTCCCTTGTCTCCTGTTACCATCCGCCTAGATGCACAGTTCGGGACCCCCTACCCGAGATCCGCCGGTTTTGACACCGACAGGTAGCAAGAAGGATTTATGGCGCCGTTGCCGGGGAGGTCTTCACTCAAGTCAAGACATACCAAGTACCCATCACAAACTCATCTCCCTCGCATTACATTATTTTCCATTTTCCTCTCGTTTTCCTCTCCCCCACTTCACCCTTGCCATTTTATTCGCCCTCTCTTTCCCGTTTGCCTCTCTTTTTCGCTTGCTCCTCGTATTTTCTGCCGCTATGTATGAAACTGGGGAGGTTATCGTTGATAAGGACAATAGTAATAACATGGGAAACTTTGATGCTTTTGATGATCCTGTTGAAGAACCACCCATCTTACATACAAAAAAGTTCCGAATCAGTAGTGGTAATATTATTGGAAAAGGGGTTATTCAAGATTTCTTTACTTGTGCCGGTGCTTTGCCCGCTATGGGTGGATCTATTCTTCATAGAACTAATAGTCTTGCGGATGTTATATCCTTGCTTATAGTTGAACTTGAAAGACAGTTTATGCATATGCATCCTTGCATACAAAGGATTTTCCTAGAATTTTCCAATATTGAGCATTCTTCTATTAAGCGTGCAACTACTATCTTTTTGGCACATGAGTTCAGATTCATAATAAAAGAAGCCAAAGAAATTTTTGCGCACTATAGGGTGGACGCTGGCCGTCCTCCCATAGAGGCAATCCTCTTCAATCAAGAGGACATAATGCGTTTACAATCTCCGGATCATGTTGCTTTTAATGAAAACCTTAGAAAAAGGTTCCTACCAATGTTCTAGTTGATAGAATTTCCGAACTTAATAAAGATTTTGCAATTCAAAACAATGAGTTAGGATTTTCTCTTGAGTATAGGCTCATGACTTTCTTCCAAAAGAATGCTTATAATGATGAATTGGTTGTGCAATATGAAGGGCCGAAGGAGGAACCCATACCTCCCGAGATTGATCTTGGGGACTTCTATCCCATTAAATTTAGCCCTTTTGATTACTTTTTCTTGCCACAAAGAAAACTTTCTGCTGAACGTAGGTAATATGAGATGAGTTTTCGTGATTTATCTTATTATTATGGCAATGCTTAGATCTATTCTCGCTTTTATGCCTAGTTAGGGGCGTTAAACGATAGCGCTTGTTCGGAGGCAACCCAATTTTATTTTTGTTCCTTGCTTTTTGTTCCTGTTTAGTAATAAATAATTTATCTAGCCTCTGTTTAGATGTGGTTTTATGTTTTAATTAGTGTTTGTGCCAAGTAGAACCTATAGGATCATCTTGGGTGAAAGTTAATTTGATCTTGCTGAAAAACAGAAACTTTTACGCGCACGAGAATAATTTTAATAATTCACAGAAACGTGCTTTTTAGTTGATTATTTTTCCAGTAGATCAATAGAAAAATTTCCTAGGACTTCCTTATTTGGTAGGATTTTTAGAGTTCCAGAAGTATTTGAAAGTTACAGATTGCTACAGACTGTTCTGTTTTTGACAGATTCTATTTTTCGTGTGTTGTTTGCTTGTTTTGATGAATCTATGGCTAGTATCGGGGGGTATGAACCATAGAGAAGTTGGAATACATTAGGTTTAACACCAATATAAATAAATAATGAGTTCATTGCAGTACCTTAAGTGGTGGTTTTTCTTTCTTGCAGTAACGGAGCTTATGAGATTTTCTGTTGAGTTTTGTGTTGTGAAGTTTTCAAGTTTTGGGTAAAGATTTGATGGATTATGGAATAAGGAGTGGCAAGGGCCTAATCTTGGGATGCCCATGGCAACCCAAGATAGTTCAAGGACAACCAAAAGCCTAAGCTTGGGGATGCCCCGGAAGGCATCCCCTCTTTCGTCTTTGTCTATCGGTAACTTTACTTGGAGCTATATTTTTATTCACCACATGATATGTGTTTTGCTTGGAGCGTCTTGTATGATATGAGTCTTTGATTTTTAGTTTACCACAATCATCCTTGCTACACACACCTTTTGGGAGAGACACACATGATTCGGAATTTATTAGAATACTCTATGTGCTTCACTTATATCTTTTGAGCTAGACAATTTTGCTCTAGTGCTTCACTTATATCTTTTTAGAGCACAGCGGTGGTTTTATTTTGTAGAAATTATTGATCTCTCATGCTTCACTTATATTATTTTGAGAGTCTTTTAGAACAGCATGGTATTTTCTATGGTTATAAAATTAGTCCTAATATGATGGGCATCCAAGTTGGGTATAATAAAAACTATCATAGAAAGTGCATTGAATACTATGATCAATTTGATGCTTGATGATTGTTTTGAGATATGAGGATGGTAATATTAGAGTCATGCTAGATGGGTAATTGTGAATTTGAGGAATACTTGTGTTAAAAGTTTGTGATTACCGTAGCATACACGTATGGTGAACCGTTATGTGATGAAGTTGGAGCATGATTTATTTATTGATTGTCTTCTCTATGTGTGGAGGTCGGGATCACGCGATGGTTAACTCCTACCTACCCTTCCACTAGGAGCACGCGTGTAGTACGTTGTTTTGATTACTTGTAGATTTTTGCAATAAGTATATGAGTTCTTCATGACTAATGTTGAGTCCATGGATTATACACACTCTCACCCTTCCACCATTGCTAGCCTCTCTTGTACCGCGTAACTTTCGCCGGTACCATACACCCAGCATATTCCTTCCTCAAAACAGCCACCATACCTACCTATTATGGCATTTCCATAGCCATTCCGAGATATATTTCCATGCAACTTTCCATCGTTTCATTTATTATGACACACATAATCATTGTCATATTGCTTTTGCATGATCATGTAGTTGACATCGTATTTGTGGCAAAGCCACTTTCATAATTCTTTCATACATGTCACTCTTGATTCATTGCATATCCCGGTACACTGCCGGAGGCATCCACATAGTCATATTTTGTTCTAAGTATTGAGTTGTAATTCTTGAGTTGTAAGTAAATAAAAGTGTAATGATCTTCATTATTAGAGCATTGTCCCAAGTGAGGAAAGGATGATGGAGACTATGATTCCCCCACAAGTCGGGATGAGACTCCGAACTTTATGAAAAATATAAGAGGCCAAAGAAGCCCACCAAAATAAAAAAATGAGAGAAAATGAGAGAAGGGACAATGTTACTATCATTTTTCCACACTTGTGCTTCAAAGTAGCACCATGATCTTCATGATAGATAGTCTCCTATGTTGTCACTTTCATATAGTAGTGGGAATATTTCATTATAGAACTTGGCTTGTATATTACAATGATGGGCTTCCTCAAAATGCCCTAGGTCTTCGTGAGCAAGCAAGTTGGATGCACACCCACTTAGTTTCTTTTTGAGCTTTCATACACTTATAGCTCTAGTGCATCCGTTGCATGGCAATCCCTACTCACTCACATTGATATCTATTAATGGGCATCTCCATATCCTGTTGATATGCCTTGTTGATGTGAGACTATCTTCTCCTTTTTGTCTTCTCCACAACCACCATTCTATTCCATATATAGTGCTATGGCCATGGCTCACGCTCATGTATTGCGTGAAGATTGAAAAAGTTTGAGAGTACTAAAGTATGAAACAATTACTTGGCTAAAACCGGGGTTGTGCATGAATTAAATATTTTGTGTGATGAAGATAGAGCATAGCCAGACTATATGGTGGCCATGTTATTTTGAGAAGACATGATTACTTTGTTAGTATGCTTGAAGTATTATTACTCTTATGTCAATATGAACTTTTATCTTGAATCATTTGGATCTGAACATTCATGCCACAATAAAGAAAATTACATTGAGAATTATGCTAGGTAGCATTCCACATCAAAAATTCTGTTTTTATCATTTGCCTACTCGAGGACGAGCAGGAATTAAGCTTGGGGATGCTAGCGCGCCTCCACATGGTGCCCGAGCACCTCCCTCATGATTCTGGCTAGGTCTGAGGCCCTCCCGAGGAGAGCCCCCGAGCGCAGCCTGAGAGGGGCGCCGGGTGCGCCTTCCTATGCGATAGGTAAAGGCGCCCCGTCCGGGGACGCGAGGCTCAGCGCGGCGTCCTCGGGCGATGCTTCCTCGTGAGATCCCTGACTCAGCTGCAACTTATTTGTCTTGGGGGGCAACCTCAGGAGGGAGGACGCCGCCCTCGTCTTCAGGGTCCTCGACTGCTGCAGCCTGGAAGGCGCGCTCGAGGGAGCACACCGCATCCTTTTCTTGGCATGCGACCATGATGACACCGCCGCTTGCTAGCATCTTGAGGACGTTGTAGCCATGGTGCGTCGCTGCCATGAACTTGGCCAGTGCTGGGTACCCTAGGATGGCGTTGTATGGCAAGCGAATGTCAGCGACATCGAAGTCGATGAGCTCGGTGTGGTAGTTGTTGCGCTCGTCGAAGATGACAGGGAGGCGGACCTGCCCTATCGGGTGTGTGGAACCGTCGGTCACTCCTGAGAATGGCTTGGTTGGCTGAAGCTGGTAGTACGGACAAGAATGACATGTAGAACGTTTGAATAGATAGGACATTGAGCCCCGCTCCACCATCGATGAGAGTCTTGGTGACGACCACGTTGCTGATGACGGGTGAGCAGAGCATGGGGAGCGCGCCGACAGTGGTAGTGCACTTGAGCTGGTCTGAGGAGCTGAAGGTGATGGTGCATTTGGACCACCTGAGCGGGCGAGTTGCTTAGGGCTTGGGTTGCGCCGTGTTCACCTCGCGCGTGAACTGCTTGAAGATGCGGTGAGAGGCTGGGGCCTGGGAGCCGCTCAGGATGGAGGCAATGGCTCGGGGCTCCTGGAAGCCCCCAACCCCCTCGTCCTGGTGATGATCTTCGTTCCTTCTCGGTGGCAGAGGCAATGGAGGAAGACCGGTGTTTCCCTGAGGGCGCTCCTCATGAGGCTGCTTCCTCCAGGCGCCCTCGCGAGGTTGGCCCTGCCAACGGTCCTCCCGAGGATGATCGCGCCACTCCTGGCGATGATCGCATCCGTCCTAGTGTCCTCCACCTCGGCAACCTCCACGACCGTAGCCTCAATCATTGCGCTTGGAGCGTAGACCGAGGCGCCCGTCACGGAGGGCCCTGAGCTCCTGGCAGTCGTTGGTGTTGTGTCTGTGGATGTTGTGGAAGACGCAGAACGGTCGGTTGCTCTTGGACGACTCGGGATGGTCGCAGCCGCGCTTCATCTCTGGCTCGGCTGCGAGCACAGCCGGACCTTTGCGCTTTACATCCTTGGCCTTGGCCTTCTTGTCTTCTGGGTCAGCATCGGGGAGCTCGAGGAGGGGGAGGCGCCCTACCTCAGCCCTTGCACACTTGTTCGCCATGTTGAACTTCTCCAAGGCTGTGCATAGGTCCTCGTGGATGGCGAGCTCCTCCTTCATCTTGACATCACGGACGCCATCAGTGAACGCTGAGATGATGGCTTCGTACGACACCTTGGGGATCTTGAGGCGAACGTTGTTGAAGCACTTGATATACTTTTGCAGGGTCTTTCCTGGCTGCTGCTTGATGCGACGCAGGTCACCCACGGCCGGCGAGCTATCGCGAGTGCCTTGGAAGTTGGCGATGAAGCGGCCCCGCATCTCCTCCCAGGAAGAGACCGATCCCACGGGGAGATTCAGGAGCCAAGAGCGCGCGCCAACCTTGAGGGCCATCAGGAACCAGTTCACCATGATCTTCTCGTTGCCGTTGGCCGCCTCGATGCTCAGCTCATAGAGCTGCAGGAACTCGGCGGGGTCGGCGGTGCCGTCGTAGCATGGGGGCAGGTCAGGCTTGAACTTGCTCGGCCAGATGACGTTGCGAAGCTCCGAGGTGAATGCGCGACATCCTGCTGTGGCCACGGGGGCCCGTTGAGGAGGTAGAACTTGGTCCTGGTGCACGCGCGCCGCCACCTCCCGTGGTGGCACGCGGGCCTGACGTGGGGTGCAGGAAGTACGCTTGCTTCTCCTTGAGGCCGCCACACCACCTGGTAGCTCACCTCTTCCCGCGCAGGTGCCTGGCGCGGCTGGTCGTGCCGCGGCACCACACGCCTTGGCTCGATGATGACGCCCTGGGCCGGAGGTGGTGGAGGAGCCCGTGAGCTACCGCCGTCGCTGCGGCGGCGGTGAGGCAGCGATGGCGGGCCGGTGCAAAGGAGCCCCGATCGCTACCGACGAGCTCGGCGATCTGCTCGAGCCACTCCTCGTAGAAGTCGTCGATCGGGTGTTAGCGAAGGAGCTCCCGCGCCATGAGTAGAGCGGCCCGCGCTTCGTCGGGCCGTGACGCGCGTGGGAGGATGAAGCTGCCGGGGTCAGTGATGGAGTGGCGGTGCGCCCATCGCGGCGCACTGATGGGTGCAACGAAGAAGCTTGTTGCTCGCTGTTGGCAGGGCCCGTGGTGGCGTCGGCCACCGGAGATGGAGCACAACGAGCACAACCATCGCCCGCCTGAGCCGTATGAGCAACGCGAGTGGCGACTGCGGCCCGGTGCTCGGCGCGAGCTTAGCGTGCGTCGGCCATGGAGGTGTCAGAGTGACGCTGGATCGATCGACGGAAGAGAAGATCCGACGCCCCCCCCTACCTGGCGTGCCAAATGTCGGAACACGGTTTCCGCAAACCCTTGAAAGGTTCGAACTCTAGGGTGCGTGCGGAGATCTCAACCTACCCAGCCTGCCTACTCGCGATCCTCCTAGGCCTAGCGCGACGAGCTCGAAGAGACAAAGAGACACAACAGTTTATCCTGGTTCGGGCCACCTTGCGGTGTAATACCCTATTCCAGCGTTTTGGTGGATTGCCTCGAGGGGCTGAGGATGAACTAGTACAGCTAATGAACTGGCCTCCGGAGGTGAGGTGTTCTTGAGCTCAAGCGAGCTGGTGAGGATGCCAGATGAGAGTGGATCTGATCCCCCTCTATGGTGGTGGCTAAGTCCTATTTATAGTGGCCTTGGTCCTCTTCCCAAACGTTGGCGGGAAGGGATTCCACAACGGCTGGATTTGAAAGGGGACAAGTAGTATAGCTTATCCTGACTAAAGTGGTCTTCGCCTGCGAAAAGCCCCTGGTCGTGATGCTGGGGTGGGCTCGGTGATGACCTCCGTCCTGCCGTCCTGGCGGTCTTGGTCTCGTTGCACCAGAATGGAAACCTTTGGCTGATTCCTCGGGACTCCGCGCCTGTGGCTTGCCTCCCTTGCACCGAAGAGGAAATTGGACCTCTACGCCCGCTGGCACCCGCCTGGCCTTGGTCGGCATGACTCACGTCAGCTGAGGCTCGTGAGGTGCACCTTGTATAGAACTCTCCGCCCCTCGGGAGCCAGCCTGGAGAGGCCGATCCCCTCGGGAGTCTTGGTGTCGTCCTCCTCGCGAGGCTTGGCCTCTCGCGAGGGTCTTGAGTTGTCGATGCAGAAGCTGGGCCATATCAGGCCGTTGATGAAGCCACGTGGTAGGAGGCAAGTCTGGATACCCCCATATCCAGAACGCCGACTGACGCCGGGCGGGTGGCCGACCAAACGAACAAAAAACGGACAAAATCGCCGTCCGTTTGGGTCGACCCATTGAAGTTGCTATTATAGATGTTCCTCCTCTAAAAGAAGGAAAAAAGGTTGGGATGGTTCAAACCAGGAAAAGTGCGGCTAGGTGGTCCCCGCGTGGTGGTGGTAAAAGTCTGGGGTGGGGTGGGGTGGTGGTAGGGTGGGGTGGGAAGGGAGACTGGGGGTCCGGCACCCACCCAATAGTCCCTTGGTACAGTATATATACCAGTACCAGTGGGCGTTCCCCCCACCCCCGAGTCGAATCGAAACCGAATCCTAGCGAGCGAGCGAGCGAGCGAGCGAATTCCTTCACCGCATCCGGCACGATGGAGCGGATCGACGCCCTGAAGGCCCGCAGGGGCAAGCTCGCCGACGACCCCTGCCTGAGGCGGCTCCGTAACCGGCGGCTCATCGTCTCCCTCTATCTCCAGGGCTTCGAGCCCGCCCACGATTGGTACGCCCGCCCGCCCGCCCGCCCGCCCGCTGTTCCCTCTTCTCCGCGCCCATCTAACGAATCCCGTGCGAATGCAGGATGCTCCACGAGACGGATTTGTTCATGAGCGGCCGGCATCTGCAGCAGCTGGTGGCCTGCGGCCAGTGGAGGCAAGCCCTCGACTACATCCGGCGCTTCCTGCCGCCGGCCATAGGGGGCGTCGAGGCCCGCACCCTCTGTCTCTTCCTCCACGCCTTCTGGGCCGTGGACAACGCCGCCGCCTGCTCGATGGGCGCCCCCGTCACCACCGCTGCGTACAACCACGACGTCCGCATCCTGACCACCATGTGCGCTAGCAACGCCAAACTCTCTTCCATCCTCAACAAGATACACCACTCGCCCAAATTCAGGTATCAATTTTCCTACCTACCTGATGTAATATTTTCAAGAGATTGTTCTACGTGTTGTTGTCCTTGAGCATCACATTGAATCCTGTCTCGCAGGGCATCCCTGGACTGGAAACTGGTAAGGGAGAAGGCATCGCTGATTGCTGATGACTTGGCGCTTGATTCTCCAGAGTTGAGACGCAGGTTGCTACTGCCCCGCGACTTGCTTCCCATCGGGTATTCATTCATTCATCCAACCTTGCTGTTTCATTCAGAGATTGTTCTACTGCATGTCAATGATCTGATCATCCCATAATGATCTTTTAATTTGCTAGTCCCTGTCATCGAAGGCACCACTTGAAGAAACAAGCCCTGCGGCCAGCATCATCTGCTATTGCCAAGTGGTATCTCAACAGGAAGAAGAGGTATGCACATACGTGCAGCTACATTAATTATCATGATATGAAGTCTCCCCTATTTTTCACATGATATTCACACATATTCCTTGCCTTTTGCAGCCTGCCTTCTTCAACCCCAGCTGTCGGTATGAACATCTTGGCATCAAAGCAACTACTCTCGTAACCTCTGCATATGTCTGTCAGCTAATGTTCGCTATGTTTGTAATGACAGGTTTGAACTCTGAGGGTCAAAACCGGGTGGTGGATCTTATCGGTAATTAAAACTAGTCTCTGACCATCTGTTTCCAGTTTGTAAAGAACATATCTGATGATATACATTTTTCTGCTGTTCCTTTGTTTCTGAAACTCACTTCGATTATGTGCTGATAAACTCGCGTGATAATATTTAGAGGAATGTTTAAAAGCTGGTACAGTTGTGGAGCTCGATCAAGGGCACCTACTTCAGTCTAGTGCGGTGGCAGGTAATTAATCCACAGTTGTGAGCAGCTTTCCATCTCTCCTGCCATTTGAACTTCAGTCGCACTTTTCACATGGTTTTAGGATGCCCCATCCCACTTTGATTCCTTATATCTCTCTTGATTTACTAGTAGTTTGCTGCACTTCCATCTTTGTTACAGACCATTTGGCTGCTCTTACTGAACAGATTCCCCCCTCATGATTTGCCCTAAGGCATTACTTGACCCTCTGCTTTTCATCTTAAGAAGTTACGTTTAAGAATGTAGGGTGGAAACAGCTTTCCCAGTGTTCCCTATTATATTATACTTCTGTTGGTTGCTTACATTTTATACATGTTATACGTGCATGGTAATTTATAACAGCACTATAATGCAGAAGCCATCAAGTTGGGTGTTGTTCTTTGCACATTATCAATGCCTGGCTACCTTCTGTCATTTCTAACTGCTCAACTCGAATAATCTAGGAAAATGTACGTTTTTAGAAATGCACAGATGCACCGTTGACAATAGTATGCCATTGATTGATGACATGTTATGCGTAAAAGATCTACACTAGAAACATCTTCCCCTTGAAGTTTTCCATTGCCATTTTTACTTAACGTCACCTGTTGTATTTTTTGCCTCGGTACCTGATGCCTCTTCTATGTTCTAACTACCAAACTGGCTGCAGGTGCTTTAAGTACTCCATTCTCACAGACCATGTTTGGTACGGCAGGTCCTACTAAAAACAGTGAAACTTCATCCGTGGCAAATGCAGGTAAATTAGTTGAACACTGAGTGCTTGGCTTTGGCTACCTGCCACGAGTTCTAACTGCAAAACTCTTTTCAGGATTAAGTATTTTAAATTCATTGAACACCTGCATTCGTTTTCAAACCTAGATGAATCTACATCTTTTAAGATTGATCCCTAGTATGGTTCATTGTTAGAGAACACCAAATAAACTAATCAAGGGGCTATAAACATCATTTCTAACATTTCACAGGTGATTCAGTCTCATGGCCTGCTAAAATCCCTTGGATCGTATCTGCTACAAATGCAGGTAAATTAACTGAACACCCTCAACTGTTTTCATACCATATAGAAAGTCCATCTGCGCATATTGATACCTGAAATTCGTAGCTGTCACTTGTCAGAGAAAGTTCATCATCGATAGTAATATTTTGCTTGCCATGTTTTATAACTCAACATGTTGACGTATATCTGCTGTTGTTGTACCTCTTGGTTTCTATGGCAAACTATTTCCCAAAACCGCGGAATATTTTGCTTTTTGCATTTGTCAGCTGCTTTCCTTTTTCTAGTTGTTTTATGCCCACAATAGTTGCAGGATTGCAATTGCATCTGAAAGCTCATAAGCATACACACAACAAATCATATAATACACCTAGCTGGTTACATGCACATGCTCATTTTTGTGGTACAGATCTAGCACAACAATGCAGCAGCTATCAATGCCTGGTTACCTGCTGTCATTTTCTAACTGGTGAACTCAATTAATCTATGTAATTGTACTTTAGAAATGCCCATTAGAAATGCACAAATATTCTAGCAAGGGGCTATCTACAACACTGATAGTAGTAGTAGTTCATGGATCCATGAAATGCTATGACATAAAAGATCTGGGCTAGAAACACCTTCCCTTTGAATTTCCATTTCCATTTTTGCTACATGTTGCATGTTGTATTTTTGCCTGGGTTCCTGATGCTACTTCTAAGTTCCAATTACCCTACCTGTTGCAGGTTCTTTTAGTACTCCATCCTCACATACCATGCTTGATACGACAGGTTCTACTAAAAACATCAGGACTTCATCAGTGACAAATGCAGGTAAATAGTTGAACTCCGGGTCCTTGACTTTGGCTACCTACTATCTGTTCTAACTGCAAAACTCCTTTCAGGTGCTCCAACTTTTACAGGTTTGCCTAATTATCTTCATTGGAACCCATCAGTTGCAAATTCAGGTTAAGTATTTTTAAATTTGTTGAACACCCGCATTCGTTTTCAAACCTAGATAAATCTTTTCTGGAGAATGGTTCATCATAGAGAACATAGAGAACTAATCAAGGGGCCATATGCATAATATCTAATTGTTAAACTCTTCACAGGTGATTCAGTCTCACAGCCTGCTAAAATTAAAATCCCTTGGATCATATCTGCCACAAATGCAGGTAAATTAACTGAACTCTCAGCCGTTTTCCTAAGCATGTAGAAGCTCCATCTACACATATTGATACCTTAAATTGTTTCAGAGAAATTCCATTACCGATAATAGTGTTCTACCCATATTGATTTCTCCTGTCCTCGTACCTCTTGGTTGCTTCGGCAAGCTATTTTGAAACTGTGGTGGATATCCTTCTCTGACTCTTGCATTTGTTGGCTGCTTTCTTTCTTCTACCTGTTTTATGCCTATAACAGTTGCATGATTTCACTTGCACAGTGGGTTGCCTGTACATGTAATTTTTTACGGTTATAGGTCTTCGCTAAAAACTCCAGGATCTCACTAAAAAATGTTAGTCTGAGTTTAGACTATTGATTTCCAATCTGCACTAGCCCTTCCCTCGCATTTTTAAATGTTTTGACTGTTAAGAGGACATTATATGTAAAACGTGAATAAATGAATGTTAATACTAATACCTATTTGGGTGATCCTAAAGGGTGTTAATACTTGGGCAGACCCAGTCGATCTAAGAGAGAGGCTGACAACTGCTGAGGAAGATGATCCCGATAAAAAAGGCAACGGACTAATAAATTGGTAATGCTTGGTATAACTGGCTTTCGGCCCAGTCACGCATTTCCTAAGAAGTACGCACAATATTAACTGGTGGAGTACTTGTTGGAATGCAGGAGCTAGCGTCTGAAACTGAAGCTGGTACTTGCGCCATGAACTTGATAGCCTGATTGAGTCGGGCCTTACTCGCTGTGCTCCTTCAAGTCGATTAGTTGCAATTGTGCTGGAGGATACCATTAAGGAGGTGTTTGGATTAGAGAGTGGTAACGTCAATGGTAAAGGAATTAGATCACGCTGGTAACGGGGACGTAATGGATAAATCCTTGTTTTGTTTGGTTCATGCCTGTAAAGGAATCTAGTTAGACTACATGGTTGTTGCGGCCGATCGCGACAGGGCCGCACCAAAGAGGCGGAGGAGAAGGCGCACATCCGGTGACTTGCCGGCCATCAGAGACGGGAAGAGCCGGCTTGAGCCTGGCGGTGCTGGGTCCTTTTGGGAGAGAGCAGAGGAGCACTCGAGATTTCTCCCCGGAACCAAACAGCTCCTAGGTATAAATGTTATTAATGGTTCATTCCTGGAATCGATCTCCTCTTTGATTGGTCAATTCTTGATCAGCAAAGGAGTGCACTGACATATAAACATAAGCAGGATCACGCACACACACACACCATTGATGTTGGTGTTTTGGTACATCAGCACGTTTGATTGTATACACATATGAAAATGCACTACCGGAACAAGGCTTTAAGCCGACGGCCAAAAGTATGCCGACGGCAACCGTCGGCCTCTTCCACACTATGCCAACAGCTGGCCACAGGCCGTCGGCGTACAAAGGCCGTCGGGCTATCCAGGTATAAGCCGACGGCCCCCGTCGGCAAAAAAAGGCCGTCGGCATAGCCGGATCTACGCCTAAAACAGCCGTCGGCATAGCTGTGGGCCCAGCGACCACGCCCGCGACGGGCGGCTAACGGCGTCGGATCTATGCCGACGGCCGGGACGGCGACGTCGGCATAGATCAGGTTGCCATGTCATCGATCCAGACCGCACCGACCAAGGCCTATGCCTACGGCTGCCGTCGGCATAGATGACACGTCATCGATCCGCACCGCGCCGTCCATCCGCCCTGGTCGTAGCTATGCCGACGGCTTTGCCGTCGGC
Source organism: Aegilops bicornis (assembly GCA_021605145.1). Lineage (NCBI taxonomy): Eukaryota > Viridiplantae > Streptophyta > Magnoliopsida > Poales > Poaceae > Aegilops > Aegilops bicornis. The sequence continues at coordinate 198,957,006 of CM038675.1, read as the reverse complement.
ATAGATATTTTTTTCATTTTTTTGCATAGCTATATTTTTATGTTTTTTTACGTATTATTATTTGACTAACTTACATGTAGCATTTGTTAATATATATCAGCATACATACATTTTTTCCGATTCTATGCGAAGGGTTGTGTGACCCCCCTCCACGTACGGCGCCGACGCCAGCCGACACCTGGAGGGGGGAAACAGCCGCACCGGGTCTATACGGAGGGGAATCCCAACTGTTTCTATATATCGGATGACCTACCACAACCGGTTGAAGAGGTGGCACACGTCTCCCGGGTGTGGCCCCACTCGAGGAGGGCCACGGCCAGCACCTGGAGGGGAAACAGACGCCACAGTCTACATGTACGGGATCTTGCTGTGGGTTTGGCCTGGATGTTGCTCCCAGGTGTTCGTATGGGCAGACGTAACCCAACCGGGTGAAGAGGTCCACTGGTCAAAACCCGTATGCGGAAAGTCAAAGGCATAGATCTCGTGGTCAACCGCTCTAGGGTTAGGCGAGATGGGGGCCTGGGGGGGGGGGGTAGCATTGCCACCGGAGCGTCGCACCGAGCCCTCATACATGCCGGGTTGTGTGGTGGCATGTCTGAAGAGGCGGCACACGTCTCCCGGGTGTGGCCCCCCCTCTCCGTCGGCACAACCGCCGGCACCTAGAGGGGGGAAAACGAACGCGTCGGGTCTACACGGAGGTGATGTAGCGGTGGGTTTGGTCCGGATGTTGCTCCTGTGTCCCTCTGGGCTGACCTAACACAACCGGTGGAGAGGGTACCTAGTCAAAACCCGTCTGTGAAAGTCAAAGGGCTAGATCTCGTGGTCAACCGCTCCAGGGTTAGGCGGGGCGGGGCCCGGGGGTAGCATTGCCACCGGAGCGTCGCACCAGTCCCTTATACATGTCGGGTGGTGTGGTGGCTTGTCTGAAGAGGCGCACACTTCTCTGGGGTGTGGCCCTCCTCACCTACGGCGTCGCAGTCGGCACCTGGAGGGGGAAAACGGACACGTCGGGTCTACAGGGACGAGATCTTGCTGTGGGTTTTGGCCCGGATGTTGCTCCAGGTGTTCGTATGAGCTGACATAACACAACTGGGTGGAGTGGTCCACTGGTGAAATCCCGTCCGTGGGAAGTCAAAGGGCTAGATCTCGTGGTCAACCGCTCCAGGGTTAGGCGGGGCCAGGGGCCACAGGGGTAGCAATGCCATCGGAGCGTCAGATCGGGCCCTCATACATGCGGGGTGTTGTGGCATGTCCAAGAGGCGGCACGCTGCGTCTCGGTGTGGCCCCCCTCACGGACGGCGCCGCCGCCGGTACCTGGAGGAGGGAAACGGACGCGTCGGGTCTACACGGAGTGGATGTAGCTGTGGGTTTGGCCCGGATGTTGCTCCCGGGTGTCCCTATGGGCCGAAGTGACACAACCAGGTGGAGAGGTCCACTGGTCAAAGCCCGTCCGTGGGAAGTCAAAGGGCTAGATCTCGTGGTCAACCGCTCCACGGTTAGGCGGGACGGGGGCCCTGAGGGGTAGCAATGCCACCGGAGCGTCGCACCGGCCCCTCATACATGCAGGGTGGTGTGGTGGCATGTCCGAAGAGGCGGCACGCGTCTCCGGGGTTCGGCCCCCTCACGGACGACGCCATCGCCGACACCTGGAGGGGGAAACGGACGCGTCGGGTCTACACGGAGGGGATCTTGCTGTGGGTCTGGCCCGGATGTTGCTCCAAAGTGTTCCTATGGGCTGACCTAACACAACCGGGTGGAGAGGTCCACTGGTCAAATCCCGTCCGTGCAAAGTCAAAGGGCTAGATCCGGTGGTCAAACGCTACTGGGTTAGGCGGGACGGGGGCCATGGGGGGTAGCAATGCCACCGGAGCGTCGCACCGGGCCCTCATACATGCGGGCTGGTGTGGTGGCATGTCCGAAGAGGCGGCACGCGTCTCCGGGTTGTGGCCCCCCTCACGGACGGCAATGACACGGTAGTAGACGTTCTGCGGAAACGATGCAGCGTGAATATTATTAAATACTCGAGCGCGATAAAATCGTGAGTTTTTTACATGACGTGGGCACATGTGCTATAGGACCGATGGTAATTTTTCACAATTTTTCGTGATGGAGAAGTATCTAAACACTTCCCTCTACGCGGATTGCTCTTTGCGCGTCTGTTGTGGCGGCGGCCTCCGGGGGCTAGCACACCGTCAAATCTTGCGTAGGCGGCCTCTCACAAGTATGGAAGTGTTGTGGCGGTTGCAACTGCCCGGCACGCGTCTCCGGGGTGTGCCCCCCCCCTCACGGAAGGCGCCGCCGCCGGCACCTGGAGGGGGAAACGAACGTCGGGTTTACACGGAGGGATCTTCTTTGTGGGTCCGCCTCGGATGTTGCTCCAAAGTGTTCCCATGGGCTGACCTAACACAACCGGGTGGAGAGGTCCACTGGTGAAATCCCGTCCGTGCAAAGTCAAAGGGCTAGATCCCGTGGTCAAACGCTACAGGGTTAGGCGGGACGGGGGCCCTGGGGGGGTAGCAATGCCACCGGAGCGTCGTACTGGGCCCTCATACATGCGGGGTGGTGTTGTGGCATGTCCGAAGAGGCGGCACGCGTCTCCGGTGCGTGGCCCCCCTCACGGACGGCGCCGCCGCCGGCACCTGGAGGGGGGAAATGGACGCGTCGGGTCTACACGGAGTGGATGTAGCTGTGGGTTTGGCCCGGATGTTGCTCCCGGGTGTCCCTATGGGCTGATCTAACACAACCGGGTGGAGAGGTCCACTGGTCAAATCCCGTCCGTGCAAAGTCAAAGGGCTAGATCCCGTGGTCAAACGCTACAGGGTTAGGCGGGACGGGGGCCCTGGGGGGTAGCAATGCCACCCGAGCGTCGCACCGGGCCCTCATACATGCGGGGTGGTGTGGTGGCATGTCCGAAGAGGCGGCACGCGTCTCCGGGTTGTGGCCTCCCTCACGGACGGCAATGACACGGTAGTAGACGCGTTTTCGGAAACGATGCGGCGTGAATATTATTAAATACTCAGAGCGCGATAAAATCATGAGTTTTTTACACAACGTGGGCACATGTGCTATAGGACCGATGGTAATTTTTCATAATTTTACGTGATGGAGAAGTATTTGAACACTTCCCTCTACGCGGATTGCTCTTCGCGCGTCTACGACTGTGGCCGGCGGCCTCCGGGGGCTAGCATACCGTCAAATCTTGCGTAGGCGGCCTCTCACAAGTCTGGAAGTGTTGTGGCGGTTGCAAACGCCCAGCACGCGTCTCCGGGGTGTGCCCCCCCCTTCACGGACGGCGCCGCCGCCGGCACCTGGAGGGGGGAAACGAACGCGTCGGGTCTACACGGAGGGGATCTTGCTGTGGGTCTGCCCCGGATGTTGCTCCAACGTGTTCCTATGGGCTGACCTAACACAACCGGGTGGAGAGGTCCACCGTGAAATCCCGTCCGTGGTAAGTCAAATGGCTAGATCGCGTGGTCAAACGCTACAGGGTTAGGCGGGACGGGGGCCCTGGGGGTAGCAATGCCACCGGAGCGTCGTACCGGGCCCTCATACATGCGGGATGGTGTTGTGGCATGTCCGAAGAGGCGGCACGCGTCTTCAGGGTGTGGCCCCCGTCACGGACGGCGCCGCCGTCGACACTTGGAGGGGGAAACGGACGCGTCGGGTCTACACGGAGTGGATGTAGCTGTGGGTTTGGCCCGGATGTTGCTCCGGGTGTCCCTATGGGCTGACCTAACACAACCGGGTGGAGAGGTCCACCGTCAAATCCCGTCCGTGCAAAGTCAAAGGGCTAGATCCGGTGGTCAAACGCTTCTGAGGTTAGGCGGGGACGGGGCCACAGGGGTAGCAATGCCACCGGAGCGTCGCACCGGGCCCTCATACATGCGGGGTGGTGTGGTGGCATGTACAAAGAGGCGGCACGTGTCTCCGGGTTGTGGCCCCCCTCACGGACGGCAATGACACGGTTGTAGATGTTCTGCGGAAACGATGCGGCGTGAATATTATTAAATACTCAGAGCGCGATAAAATCATGAGTTTTTTACACAACGTGGGCACATGTGCTATAGGACCGATGGTAATTTTTCATAATTTTACGTGATGGAGAAGTATCTGAACACTTCCCTCTACGCGGATTGCTCTTCGCGCGTCTATGACTGTGGCCGACGGCCTCCGGGGGCTAGCATACCGTCAAATCTTGCGTAGGCGGCCTCTCACAAGTCTGGAAGTGTTGTGGCGGTTGCAAACGCCCAGCACGCGTCTCCGGGGTGTGCCCCCCCTCACGGACGGCGCCGCCGCCGGCACCTGGAGGAAGCAGACGCTGTCGGGTCTACACGGAGGGATCTTGCTGTGGGTCCGCCCGGATGTTGCTCCAAAGTGTTCCCATGGGCTGACCCTAACACAACCGGGTGGAGAGGTCCCTTTGGTGAAATCCCGTCCGTGGAAAGTCAAAAGGCTAGATCCCGTGGTCAAACGCTACGAGGTTAGGCGGGACGGGGCCCTGAGGGGTAGCAATGCCACCGAGGCGTCATCGGGCCCTCATACATGCGGGGTGGTGTTGTGGCATGTCCGAAGAGGTGGCACGCGTCTTCGATCGTGGCCCTCACGGACGGCGCCGCCACGGCACTGGAGGGGGAAATGGACGCCGTCGGGTCTACACGGAGTGGATGTAGCTGTGGGTTTGGCCGGATGTTGCTCCGGGTGTCCCTATGGGCTGACCTAACACAACCGGGTGGAGAGGTCCACTGGTCAAATCCGTCCGTGCAAAGTCAAAGGGCTAGATCCGGTGGTCAAACGCTACAGGTTAGGCGGGGCGGGGCCCTGGGGTAGCAATGCCACCGAGGCGTCATACCGGCCGTCATACATGCGGGTGGTGTTGTGGCATGTCCAAGAGGCGGCATCGCGTCTCGTGGCCCCCCTCACGGACGGCAATGACACGGTTAATAATATTTGAAGACGATTAATAATATTTGAAGACGATTAATGCCACGTGGCGCCTTCACCTCCTCTCTGTGTATAGAAATATAACTGATGACTATAAAAACATCAAAAATTTATATGAAATAAAAAAACAGAAAGAAGAAAAAATATAAGCTATTAAAATCATTATAAAAAATATGCCTACGGCTAAGGCGTCGGCATAGCTGCCACGTGGCGATCTCAGATATGCCGACGGCTTAGCCGTCGGCATAGGGTGGCCTTATCCACCACCAGCGCGCAGCAGCCTGCAGCCACTCGTTCTTTGCCACCCCGACGACGACCTGCGCCGCCGTGGCCCCCCCACCCCGACTTGCGCCGCCGCGGCCCCCCCTCCCCCACCCCGACCTCCCGCCGCCGCCGCACGGCCCTCCCCCGACCCCAACATCGCCCCGGCCTTCCCCCGACCGCGCCCCCCACCCCGTCGCCGTCTCCACCCTCCGTCGCCCGGCCTCCCCGGCTCTGCACTGCCACGGCCTCCCCGACCCCAACACCGCCCTGCCTCACCTCGACCAGCCGTGGCCAGCTCCTGCCGCCCGCACGCCTGCCTCCCATCCCCGGCCGCCTCGCTTGGCCCTCCACCGCCTCGCTGCTGCCCCTGCCGCCCGCCTCATCGTCCCGGCCGCCTGCCTCACTGGTCCCCGGCCGTCCGGTGAGGTTTTTCATTATTTTGCATTTGTTTTGCATTTTTTACTGCTTGTTATATGATAGATGCATGTTGTATGGATGAATGGATGGATTGATGTATATTGGTTAGTTATAGCTTTGGTCAACTTAGTGATGTTGTCAAATGTTGTCAAATTTGAAGAACAAAATTGGCATATTTGAGATGTTGTCAAATAGCTATAGTTTCATTTTGCGATGTTGACAAAATTGGTATCGATGAGTAGTTATTTTATCATGATGATCTTGCTAAAAAATTGAAGAACAAAATTTGACACTTGATGAAAATTAGGATTTGAAGTATCATGATGATCTAAAACCTTGATTAGATGTCATTAGCAATATGATTTTTTTTCATAGTTTGAAGTGTCAATGCTTTATGTGATGTGGTGCCGTCAAAATTTACAGGCTTTGTGGTATTCATCTCCCTGGAGCCTTCGTCGTCTGGGTTTGGTCTGTGATCTTGCCGCTGCTCGACTACTTCTTCTACAATGAGGGTGAGCTACGAATCCACCTTCACCTCCTAGCCTCTTTTAACTAGATTGAATTTTCACATCAAGTCGCGTAACCTAGGTCTCCCGTCCGAAAGGTTGCATCAATAAATATGCATTCAATTGCATATTTATCACCGCTGCTCTTCGGATTGTCCAGCTTTCCACGGACAGCCGAGGATGTGTAGATTGGGTACGTTGTTCATGCTCTACCCCGTTCCGAGACAGGATTTCGGCGGCGCCTCCCTGTTGTTCTCCGGATGCACATTCTCTCGGCATTTTTCCGAGACGTGTATTTGGAGAACAGCGGGGAGGTGCTGCCGAAATTTTGTCTCGGAATGGGGTAGAGCATGGACCGTACTCAATCTACACATTCTCGGGTGGGATTAGGACCCATCTTTACCTATTAGAGATGTAGGTGGATTACTCGTCAACCTTGTAAAAAATAAAATATTGATGTTGCTAATTAAAATGAATCCTTAATTTTGTTGTGTGGCTTCCAATAAAGCGAGATGGCAGATAATCAGTGGATGTATAGTGGGTTTTTCCGTCGGAATCAAGTAACAACAGAGTGGGTCGAGAAAACTTATGTGTTTTTGAAAGAGATATTTCGTAGTCCAATGAGGATGGTGCCAGAATGCCCGTGTGCCAGATGTGAGAGACGTATCCGCAGAGATAAGAGTGAGATGACTAAGCACCTTCGCACGCATGGATTTATGCCCAACTTTAATATGCCGATAAACTTTGCCCAGCGGGACCGTGGTAGAGAGGATGTGATACGACAACGCGTCGCTGGTTATGAGGACGATGGGGTTAGAGACATGCTAGATGATGTCTTTGCTGCACAGCCCACAACTCCGCCACATTCAGCGAATGAACCGGAGGAGCCGGAGGAAACCGCAAAGGCCTTCCTGGAAATCTTGGCCTCGTCAAAGAAACCTCTCTATGAGGGTGCCAAGCTGTACATCTTTGGATGCCATCTCGCAACCGATGGCAGTGAAGGCTGAGTACGGCCGTAGCCGAGGTTGCTTCAAGCATTTAGGAGTATGGGCTAACAGCCTGCCGAGGGCCATGAACTGCCGAAAACCATGTATGGTACGAAGAAAATCATGAAGGCTCTCCATGGACTATGAGAAAATACATGTTTGTCCAAAGAATTGCCTTTTGTTTAGGCATGAGTATGCGGATGACAACTCTGTAGGAAGTGCGGTTCCTCTCGGTATATTGAGGTGGTCGATAAGCATGGTCGAAGCGGCAGCTAAAATCCCTGTGAAGGTTCTTGGTATCTTGATTTTATAAAGACTGCAGCGCCTTTTCATCACCGAGGAGTCTGCCAAAATGATGAAGTGGCACAAGGAAGGGAAAAGGTACAATCCAAAAAAATTTGTACATACATCAGAAGGTGAAGCATGGAAGTCATTCGATATAAAGTACCCGGAGGAAGCAGCCGAGGCTGGGAATGTCAGAATTGCTATAACAGGTGATGGGTTCTATGCCGGAGCTGATCTCTTTATCGCCGCTACCCAGGCCACACAAGTATATTATCTGCCTTACCCATGCCAGAAAGAGTACCTAAAGGGTTGGGAAGTTGTGTTCAAGGTGTCGCCGCATGGTAAGCTACCGGACCGAACGATGATGATTACTACAACATAAACCCCATGACATACGAGGGAGTGTTCTATCAAGAGGAACATGATGACGTGGTCCCAAACAACGAGGATGATGACATGGGTTATGTTGACCTGGACCCAAAACGCATTTATACGCACGGATTGATGGTGAGGCAGTTGTGAATCAAAGAGACATAATTATGCTTGAAAAGTTAAATGAAGACGCGACGATGAGGAAGAGCCTCCACCTCCGTCGGAACAATGAAGAAGATATGCGTGATAGTGATGATGAGACCGCTCCACAAATAGATTACAATAGTGATGATTCATATGGGTTCTAGAAAATGTAAGTTCTTTTAATGATCATTACAATAGTATGCTTAATGTGCTCTTCTGGTATTAATGTTTTTCCTGTATGCTTGTTTAATTGATATCCTTACTAATTGTTTATTCTCTTCTCAATGCAGGTTTGCTAACCATGGGCAAGTCGGTGGTGCAGTTTCCTCGATAAATTTAAAGGACTTACTCGGAGTGGGACGAGCCCACAAGGTTCCCTCCCGACCACGCTGAGGATGACACCTCACGGGGAGGTGGAGGGGTCGGGGAGGAGACCCTAGAGGAGGAGGCGGTGGGAGAGCCCCTAGAGGAGGAGGAGGTTGGGGGAGAGGCAGCCGGGGCAAAAAACTCCGGGCCGTGTCCGAAATAGGAGGGTCTTCTTCGATGCCCTCCCATATAGAGGCACCTTCTGAGTCTGAGGAGGAGGAGGAGTATGTTCCTGATGGCGAGGAGGAGGAGGCCGAGGAGGAGGGTGAGGAGGAGGAGGCCGAGGAGGAGGGTGAGGAGGAGGGCGAGGAGGGTGTAGGGGAGGTTGATCCCGAGTTGTGGGGTGACTTGCCACCGGGTGCTCCGCAGGGGTGGCTGCGTGGTAATGCCGGACTACCTACACCACCTTCTATCGAGGAGCACAAGTGGCTCATTGAACCTGTGGGCACAGAGTAAGTGCCTCTCAATCATATTTTCAACACATGACAACATTTTCTTATTGTACACATGGCAATCATTTGATTCTTTTGCGTAAACTGGATCCTTGAAAAGGGCCGTAAACCGAACGGCCTTATCACCGTCTGTTGAAGCACTTTTGGCTGGCCTATTCTCGCCTGACGAGACAGGGACCCGCAGCTGCGGGTTTTGGCCACGAGCTGGGCCCACTACAAGGCTTGTAGCAACGCGGAGTACGGGACGGCCGCTAAGGCCCTGATCACCAAATTTTGGGTAAGTTCTCTTCTGAATCACTTGTCTTCAGTTTCGTTCATAGTTTATCATTGGATCACTCAACTCATGCCTTGTTTGCTTCTGGTTTATGCAGCAACTCTATAGAGTTCTTGACGAGCACAAGGCCGAGCCGACGTGGTCTTGCTTGCGGCTGCGAAGAAGAAAGCTCGTCGATTCTTGCGACGAGGTGCGCTGGGTTGCCGTCTCACAAGACTACCACTACTACACCAAAAGATGACCAAAAGTCAAGCGCAGAAGCTACGACTTACCTTGAACAGGGAGCAGTTCATGATGGTAACTATTACTAACTTTTCATTGTTTCAAGCAGTCAACTCTATGTTTCGTGCTCACATGTCATGCTTCCAAAATTTGCAAAGGTTGTTCCCCGTTGGTGCTATGGAAGGCATGACGGATGGGCGAGTTTGGTGGATAGGTGGCTCGGCGCCGATGCAGAGTTTGCTGCCAAGAGCATCAAGGGCCGGGCTAACCGTGGAGCCGACGGGACACACGGCCAAGGAAACAGGAACCACTGGAGCTTCAAGGCCATGAAGGTATATCTATGTGCATGATGCATTTTGTTCTTCTTAACCGTCATGTTCTTATGTATGGCTAACTTCTATTTGACGTTGTAGGAGGACAAGTTGAAGAGGCCGCTCTCGGACATGGAGTCGTGGAAGCTGGCCCTTGAGCCGGAGTCGTCGCAAGGAGGCGAGAGAGCGATTACTACGGCAAGACCGAGGAGCACCTGGGGTCTTACATTCATCACTATCAGGAGTTGCATCCGGATGTTCCTGTTGCCGAGGTCGCCCAGTCTTAGATCGACGACACGGCGGTGGTGGCCATCCAGGGGAAGAAGAATGGCCGGTATCCGTATTTCGACGGCTTGATCACTCCTTCAATCTCGTACACACAGCTTCGGGCTACCAACCCGAGCCAGTTAGAGAGTATGGGGCGTTCACAGACTCCTTTTGCCCGCCAGCATGCTGTAAGTACTTCCTCTTTGTCTTTTTCTATCTAGCATTCTCAGTTTATTTTCAGCATTGCTCACTTAGAAACAATCTAAATTATGTAGGCATATAAGGAGTTTGTCGAGCATAGGAATCTCGAGTGCGGGAGTACTTGAAACGAGTGAAGGCAACGATGATTACAACCGTCAGATGATGACGGTTAGTTCTGCCCTCTTAAAACCAAGCTAAATTTTTGCACTTTCATTCCTTCTGATCTTCTAGTTTGCTTGTTTAACTAACATTCAGGCTATGTTGGCGTCTTGGAGTAACGGCACGTGCCCACGTTCGATGAATGGGTGGCACTAGGCAGTGATGGTCCGATTAGTACATTTGCCTAACTACTGACAAACTAGTTCTCGTTCATTCAACACTATCATATCATATCTACCGTTAGAATCTTTTCTGAAACATGTAGGGGACCGGTGGCTCGACTCCTGCTCCGTCGACCCCAGTCACTCCGATCTGGCAGAGTGGTGGTGGTCGCGATGGCGGTTTTGGCGGAGGTGGTGGTGGTTTTGGCGGAGGTGGTGGCGGTTTTGGCGGAGGTGGTGGTGCTTTTGGCGGAGGTGGTGGTTTTGGCGGAGGTGGTCTTGCTTGATGATTCCGTGCATGTGGCCGTCGTGCCATGCCTTTCATATTCCTACTTTTATGAAGTTTCATGTCTTGCACTACTTTTATGTTCATGAACTTGAGTCGGTGATGATCTTTAGATGATGTGATGAACTTGAGTATGTTTAGATGATGATGGTGAACTTGAGTATGTTTAGATGATGAACTGTCATATTTACGCATAATTTCGTATTGTTCTGTTTTGAAATCTTTGTCAAATGAATTGGAAAAGAGAAAACAGGGAAAATCAAAAAAAAACTATGCCTACGGCAAAGCCGTCGGCATATATAAGCCCAGGAGTTACCAGGGCACACCATGTGGCATATCTATGCCGACGGCAAAGCCGTAGGCATACATCTGCTGCCAGGAGTAACCAGGAGATGACACGTGGCAGATATATGCCTACGGCAAAGCCGTCAGCATAGATTCATCTATGCCTACGGCTTTGCCGTAGGCATAGACCTGCCACCAGGAGTACCACTGGTTGCCACGTGGCAGAGGTATGCCGACGGCAAAGCCGTCGGCATATATCTGCCACGTGGCATTGCACGATTCGTCCGCGCTTTTGACGGCGCCGTCCGGTGCCGTCGGACGAAAAACATTGCCGACGGCTATACTATGCCGACGGCTGACGCCAGGCCGTCGGCATAGGTTCTATGCCGACGGCTTTACTATGCCGACGGTCTGACAAGACTACGCTGACGACATCTACGCCGACGGGGATATGCCGACCGCTTAGGGGCCTATGCCGACGGCCCGTGGCCGTAGGCATATACCGCGAGTCCGGTAGTGATGAACTGCCAGCAAACAGTACTCGTAAATGCGTGAGCTTTGTTCAAGATTGTATGACTGAAACTTGTGATCCATCGATAGATTGCAGTAGTTCAGAAAACAGAGGGAACGAAAGCAACTCTCAAGTTCAGAGGGTGAACAGATCAGAAAGCTAATTTGGTTCATATATAAAAAATAATGAGCTGTAGAGTGAACATCTACTGCTGCACAATCTACTTTTTGTGAGAACACACAGTGCATCATCAAAATGAAACAGCGACAAGCAATTGAAACCATAGGCTTAACTTGTCATTAGATCGGAGTGCATGACTGACACAGGTTGAGTGCATTAACTTTGATAGCTGAATGCCTGAATGGCCCGGGAACCATTCAGGAGTTACCTACGAGTGCATCACTTACAGGTTACAGCCATATATAAAGCTACCATACACTGAAAAACAATACATAAGATAATCGGATCAAGCAACAAAGCAAAATTCTAGGACCAAGTAACAGAGTTGGTTGTTCTTCTAAAGGGTAATCATGTTGACCAGCACCACGGATCCAGGCGTAACCATGGCAATCATGCTAAGGGGGAGTTTTGGCTGCTGAGCATTAACCCTGCAGAGATTGCAAATTGAAAAACTCTGGTAAGCATCGTAATGTACTGGAAATGTACTGCTTATGTACAGTCATTGTATGAGTAAATTTGTTGCCGTTGGAAGATAAAACGTATTGTAATACATAGTAAAGGCAGAGAAAAAAAAACAAAGAACTCCTCAAACAGAATTTAACCTAGAAACTGTTAGATGTGTATAGCCCCTTTTCGGTTTATCCCCATTGTATAAAGGGTCTCTTGCACTTTACCACACACTTGTATATGTATTGGCCTTTGGCTCTCCTGAGAATGTTAGTTGCTCTCTCCTAACATGGTATCAGATGCTTAGGTTCCCCTCGCTCCCCCACACGCTGCAACTCCGTGCTCCTCCGCTAGATTCTGGCCACCGCCGTCGCTCTCATCCCGTCCGGATCCGCCGCCCCGGCTGTCCCGTTCGGCCTTGTCTCCCCCGTCTGGCGCATCTTGGCCCACGCCAAGGCAAGTTCCTGCTCGATCCCGCCTCGGGAGCGCCTCCTCTGCTCGGGCCTGCCTCGGACGCGCCTCCTCTGCTTGATTCCATCTGGGCCGCATGCTCCTCGTCCCCTCGCGCCGTGCCCGTAGTCGCGCTGTTCCAGCCGCCGCTGGTGCTCCCCTGCTTGTAGCCGGGTCGCCAGGGCCTGTCCAGGCGCGGCTGGATCGAGCTGTTCCAACCACCGCCGCGGCTGGATCTCCTGCTGCCGCCGGGGTCCGTCTGACCGCGGCTCCCCTTGATCCGTGTCGGCCGCGGCTCCTCCCGCTCTCCCCAGCCGCTCATCCGCCCGACCTCTGCTCGCTCTCGAGCCGCTCGTGTGTGAGCGTCTGCTCGATCCAGACCCCGTTCGGGTCTGCGTTGACTAAAAAAAACAAAAAAGCAAAAAAAAAGAGGCAATCAACATGTCTTTGTCTGGCTATGTAGCTGTTCCTCGGTGCTCGGTGATCTTCGGTGGCACCAATTATACTGAGTTTGTGGGCTTCATGCGTATTCATATGCGCGGGCTCCTCCTGTGGGGTGTTCTCTCCGGCGAGGTACCCTGTCCGCCCTGCCCTGTTGCTCCGGTGGCTCCTGTTCCGCCGGTACTTGCTCCTGATGCTTCTCAGGCTGATCGCGATGCCGCCAAGGTTCTTGATGATGCTGCAGTTGATGCCTATGATCAGCAGGTATCCGCATATTCTAATGCTCTTTCTGTCTACCGGGATGATCTGTCTGCTTACACTCAGTGGTGTAATGATGATGCCCGAGCTGCTGTTGTCCTCACTGTGAGTGTCCTCTCTCGGTTTGCTTCAGAGTTCATGGGACTTGGCACCGTTGCAGCGATGTGGGCTTATCTCTGTCAGCGTTATCAGCCCTCTGGTGATGCTCTCTACCTATCTGTGGTGCGTCAGGAGCACGCACTCCAACAAGGTGATTTCTCTGTTGATGAGTTTTATTCACAGCGCTCTGCCATCTGGCGTCAGCTTGACTCCCTTCGGGCGGTTGTCTGTGGCACCTGTCGTTGCTGTCAGACTACTCGGTTTGATCTGGAGTTTCAGCGGATCCATGAGTTCTTATCTTGTCTCCGCTCTGAGTTCGAGCCCAGACGTGCTCACTTGCTTGCTCGTGGTCGTGTTCCTATATCGGAGGTGCTTGCCGAGCTTCGGGCTGAGGAGACATGCCTTCGCTCTGCTGGGTTGCTTCTGGTTCCGTCAGTATTGGCTGCCCGGGCTCCTATGTCGTCTGCTCGTCTCACTGCTCCGCCGCTCCTGCCTACTCCTCCAGGGGGGTGAGCCGTCCTCCTTATGCTGAGAAGGGCACGTCGCGCCGTGACACAGTCTGTGGTTACTGCTCCCGGCCAGGTCACCCAGAGTCTGATTGTCGCCAGAAGAAGCGAGACCAGAGGCGCGCCTCCTCCAGCGGGCCTCCTGTGGCTTCCTCGACTACGTCACTCACTGACCAGGACATTGTTTGCCTCAAGTGTCTTCTGGCTTCCTCAGGCTCCTCGTCGACTGGCTCTGCTGCTGCTGTGACTGCATCCTCCTCCTCACCATCACAGGCATCTACACAACAGTACATCTTCGTGGGTTCTGGATTCTGGAGCCTCATTTCATATGTCTTCTGATTCTTCCGCGTTGTCTTCCCTCCGACCTCTTGATTCACCTGTTAATGTTCTTACTGCCGATGGCACATCTCTTCCCGTTGCTAGTCGTGGTATTCTTTCTACTCCGTTCTTTTCTGTTCCGAGTGTTTCACATGTTCCTCGTCTTATCATGAATCTTTTTTCCGCTGCCCAACTTACTGATTCTGGTTGTCGTGTCATTCTTGATACCGACTCTTGCTCCATTCAGGATCGTCGCACCAAGACTTTGGTTGGTGCTGGCCCTCGGTGCCGTGAGTCAGAGGGTCTTTGGGAGGTTGACTGGCTTTGTGTTCCTTCCGCTGCCACCACTTCTGCCAGCTCCCATGCTCTTGCTGCCTCTTCGTCTGCGTCCTTCCAGCAGTGGCATCATCGACTTGGTCACATCTATGGCTCTCGCTTGTCTTCTTTAGTTCGTCAGGGCCTCTTATGGTCTGTATCTGGAGATGTCTCCTTACATTGTAATGGTTGCAGACTTGGCAAACAGACTCAGTTACCTTATCCTACTAGTGAGTCAGTATCTCAGCATCCGTTTGACTTAGTTCATTCTGATGTCCGGGGTCCTGCTCCCTTTGATTCGAAAGGTGGCCATCGCTACTATGTTTTGTTTATTGATGATTTCTCTCGCTACACTTGGCTCTACTTCATGAAATCTCGTAGCGAGGTTCTTTCTATCTACAAACGTTTTGCTGCCATGGTTCAAACTCAGTTTGCCATGCCCACTCGTACTTTTCGTGCTGACTCTGCTTGGGAGTATATCTCTCAGCTGTTGCGTGGTTTTCTAGCGGAACAGGGTACTCTTGCCCAGTTCTCATGTCCTGGGGCTCATGATCAGGATGGTGTTGCCGAACGCAAGCAGCGTCACTTGCTTGAAACGGCTCGTGCACTCATGATTGCTACTTCCCTTCCACCACATTTTTGGGCCGAGGCTGTTTCCACATCCACCTATCTCATCAACATTCATCCATCGACTGCTCTTCAGGGTGGCATTCCTATGGAGTGTCTCACTGGTTGCTCTCCTGACTACTCAGCTCTTCGTATGTTTGGATGTGTGTGCTATGTTCTTCTTGCCCCCCGAGAACGCACCAAACTGACCGCTTTCGATCGGTTGAGTGTGTTTTCCTCGGCTACAGTGATGAGCACAAGGGCTATCGATGTTGGGATCCTGTGGGTCGTCGCTTGCGCATCTCGCGTGATGTGACTTTTGACGAGTCTCGTTCTTACTACCCACGTTCTTCTTCCTCGAGTTTCTCCGTCGACGATCTCTCCTTCCTTCTTCTTCCCGATACGCCCTGCTACGTGCCTCCTGTGTCACCTCTTCCTCCGGCACCTCTCATTCCTTCTCATTCACCACCGACCCCGTCTTCTCCCTCCTCCTCCTCCTCCACCTCTCCACCATCATCTCCAGTCCGTCGTCCTCTCTCCCCGTTTCCTCTCCACTATACTCGTCGACCTCGTACTGAGGATGTCTCCTCTGACGAGCCTTCCACCTCTGCTGCACCTCTCACGCCTCCCCCGGTTCACAACCTCCGTGCTCGGCCTCGCCCTCCGCCTGATCGCTACTCCCCTGATCGGTACGGTCTCTCTGTTATTGCTGAGCCCACTTCCTATCGGACTGCCATGACTCAGCCTGAATGGCAACTTGCGATGGCCGAAGAGCTTGCTGCTCTTGAGCGCTCTGGCACATGGGATCTGGTTCCCCTTCCTTCCGGTGTCCGTCCCATCACCTGCAAGTGGGTCTACAAGATTAAGACTCGCTCCGATGGTTCTCTTGAGCGCTACAAAGCTCGTCTTGTGGCCCGTGGTTTTCAGCAGGAGCAGGGGCGCGATTATGATGAGACATTCGCTCATGTGGCCCACATGACCACTGTTCGCACTCTTCTTGTTGTGGCTTCTGTTCGTCAGTGGTCCATCTCTCAACTTGATGTTCAGAACGCGTTTCTCAATGGTGAGTTGCGTGAGGAGGTTCATATGCAGCCACCACCGGGGTACTATGCTCCTGATGGTATGGTCTGCCAACTTCGCCACTCCCTATATGGTCTCAAACAGGCCCCTCACGCTTGGTTTGAGCGCTTTGCCTCTGTGGTGACTGCCGCTGGTTTCTTGCCCAGCAATCATGATCCAGCGATGTTTGTTCACACGTCTCCTCGTGGTCGGACTCTTCTCCTTCTCTATGTTGATGACATGATCATCACTGGTGACGACTCTGATTACATTGCCTTTGTTAAGGCGCGTCTTCGCGACCAGTTTCTCATGACTGATCTTGGTCCACTTCGCTATTTTCTTGGGATTGAAATATCTTCGACTCCTGATGGCTTCTACATCTCCCAAGAAAAATATATTCACGATCTTCTTGCTCGCGCTGCCCTCGGTGATGAGCGCACTGCTGTCACTCCCATGGAGCTCAATGTTCAGCTTCGTGCCTCTGATGGTGACCCTCTACCTAATCCCACTCGCTATCATCATCTTGTTGGCAGTCTTGTCTATCTTGCTGTTACGCATCCTGACATCTCCTATCCTGTCCACATTCTGAGTTAGTTTGTCTCAGCCCCCACTTCTGTCCACTATAGTCATCTCCTCCGTGTTCTCTGATATCTTCGTGGCACGATCTCTCAGCGCCTTTTCTTTCCCCGCTCTAGCTCTCTTGAGCTCCAGGCCTACTCTGATGCTACCTGGGCTAGTGATCCCTCTGATCGACGCCACCGCTCGCTTATTGTGTCTTTCTTGGTGGCTCTCTTATTGCCTGAAAGACCAAGAAACAGACTGCAGTTTCTCGCTCGAGTACAGAGGCTGAGTTGCGAGCCATGGCTATGCTGACGGCTGAGGTGATCTGGTTACGATGGCTACTTGAGGATTTTGGTGTGTCTGCTACTACATCGACTCCTTTATTGTCAGACAGTACTGGTGCTATCAGCATTGCGCGTGACCCGGTGAAGCATGAGCTCACCAAGCACATCGGTGTGGATGCCCACTTTGTGCGTGCTGCTGTGCAGGATCAGACTCTCGCTCTTCACTATGTGCCCTCTGAGTTACAGTTGGCCGACTTCTTCACGAAGGCACAGACTCGAGTGCATCATACTTTTCTTCTCTTCAAACTCAGTGTTGTCGACCCACCATGAGTTTGAGGCGGGGGGGGGGGGGGTGTTAGATATGTATAGCCCCTTTTCGGTTTATCCCCATTGTATAAGGGGTCTCTTGCACTTTACCACACACTTGTATATGTATTGGCCTTTGGCCCTCCTGAGAATGTTAGTTGCTCTTTCCTAACATATTTTTATGACAGTGTAATTCAGATGGGACAACTAACTTTATGTAACCTAGTCATTATCTTTTTGCTACGCACTGAATACAGATACAAAATACAAGGGCATAATCAGCAATTTTCGATACAGAAGATTGCATAAAAAGGGCAACTTACATAAGTAAGCCTGCATAAAGACATTCAAACTGTTTATCACCCACTACACCATTAAGCTCCTATTTGATACAAATATGAGGGTTTGCCCATTCAAATTCACTGGTAAGCATATCTAGCTAATAACCGGGATACATATGCATCAGATAGTTGGCCTATCAATGACACATTTGAACCACACTAGAGATTTTGCACGACATGAAAAAACTGACGACTTGACTTTAGTATGAAGCTTTACAAGGATTAGTTTGTTGCATATAGAAGCATGCTGATTAGGCATGTAGAACATACTCACCAGAGCTAAGATAAACATAAAGTTCGACGGAAGAATAAGCCTTGAAAATGTTGTATATGTTTGTGCATCCATCGTCACTTGATGAGGCCCCATTTGACAGCTTCACAGTCATTTTTTTGAGCATTGTCGCACATTTGAGTATCAGTTTCAAGAAATCAATCTCATGATCGTCTCCTCCATAGCCGTTGATCTCCACTTCTTCGATTCCAGTCAAGGAGATAGTTTGGGATCTCCAGCCCGTGGACTCACATGGACAATGCGGTGGGCATGAGCATCCTTCTTTCACCTAAAACCAAACATTATATGTGATTTTTTTGCGGGAAAAACATTACATGTGATTAATATACAATGTATCATTAGAGTATGTAATCAGAGCAGAAAATTACCGATGACCTCTGTAGGATGACCTTAAGCTTCTGCATAGCACTACAAATTCTATTCATCCTTAGGACATGAAACGCGAGCGCTCCAAACACATGTCCATTTGTTTCGAGATGTAGCTCCAAAACAGAAAACTCGGCAAACATATGCTTCTCTATCTCGTGCATAAATGTCTCCTCTTCACTGACAGAAATAGGATTCTGGAAAAACAATTTGGTACGATATATATCATTCACAAATTTAGTTTAGTCAGAGCTTGCTATAAATTGAGTGGGAGAAGGACGTACGGCGCTGGCATGAATCTGCAGCGAAGGCAGCTGTCCTGGTCTCTCAGCCGTCTGCAGAGTCACCTGCTCGAGTCGCCAAACACCGAACACGATGGACACCTCGAAGTAGCAGCATCTCCACGCGACCATCTCCACCATTGGTGCCAAGACGGAGATGCTGACCTTCTCCATTGCCGGAAAAGATACGGTCAATTGCCTAAGCACGGGGGCAACGATGTTGACACCATCCATCCAGTCGGTTTGAAGCAGGACAAGCTCCTGCAGCGACGCCGAGCTGACCGCAAGCGTGGCGCTCACAGCGAGGTCGTCGTTGTCGGAATAAACGTTACTCAGGCAGAGCGTGCGCAAGCGCGGGGAGCAGGAAAGCAAGGCGTCAATGTCGGCGGTGCATGCCCACAGGTGCAGCTCCTCGAGTGCGGGGAACTCGACGTCGGTTGGCACGCGGAGGATGACGTCGACGGGGTGAAGGTCCAGCAGGATGGAGGTGGCGCGGTGGAAGCAAGGCAGGTCGACAATGAGCGGACCGTCGAGTAAGTTCGTGGGGAGTTCAAACTCGAACTCCTCCGGCTCGAGCCGCGCGGCGGCGCGGAGCAACGAGTTGACGCTGGCAGCGTCGACCAGGTGCTCCTCGGGGATCGGCCATGGCAGCCGCTCGTTGGGGAAGCGGATTTTGATGAGGGAAACCACGGGCAGGGGTCGAGGTAAGCGGTCGAGCACCGCTTCGAGCGAGTGGAACGGGACGTCGCTGAAGATGATCTGGCGGAGGCGGGGCCAGAGGCTGCGCCACCGGCGGGAGAGGACCCCGGTGCGCGCGGCGGCGCTGACGCAGGGTAGGCCGGCGAGGACGAGGAGGAGGAGGTCGTCGGGGAGGTCACTGATGAGATCTGGTCCGCCGCCTTGGGCTAGCAGCCGGGGGGAACGCCGACGAGGTCCCCACCTCAGATGCATCGAAGCTCCGGAAAACCCCACCGTTCCCCTCCCACCAATTAGCTACCTGTCAAAAAAAAAAAAAAACAATATTAGCTACCAATGGAGGAAATGGACCATGAACAATGGCGTTAGGTACTATAGTTCCCTCTCTTTCGATTATACACACCAGGTCTCGAATACGACTTGGAAAGAAGAAAGAAACACAAAGTAAAGCAATCGTGCCGTTTCTGATCCAAGGATGCTTCACTCCTTCAGCGCCCTGCTTTTTATAGCTTTAACCCATTTTGGGCCCACGAACCTGCTAGCTGGCTCGTGAATCCGAGTTGGACGTTCGATGACGCGCCCTTCCCCCTGATTGGTCAATGTGGCACCATCGGCTGCCACGACAACACTTTCCCTTGATGTCGTTGCATCTTCAATCGGTGTGGCTGCTTTCCAGCCGTGTCGTTTCTAATCCAGGGATGCTTCGTTCGTTCCACGCCTTGTGTTTTATGGCATTAACCCATTCTGGGCCCACGAACTTGCGAGCTGGCTTGCGAATCTGAGTTGGACGTTCGATGGCGCGCCCTTCCCCTTGATTGGTCCATGTGGCACCTTCGGTTGCCATGACATCACTTTTCCTTGATGTCGTTGCATCTTTAATTGGTGGCGCTGGTTTTCAGCCGTGCCGTTTCTGATCCAAGGATGCTTCACTCGTTCCACGCCTTGCTTTTTATGGCATTATCCCATTTTTGGCCCACGAACCTGCGAGCTGGCTGGCGAATCTGAGTTGGACGTTCGATGACGCGCTCTTCCCCTTTGATTGGTCCATGTGGCACCTTCGGCTGCCATGGCAGCAGTTTTCCTTATGTCGTTGCATCTTCAATTGGTGGCGCATGTTTCCAGCCGTGGCGTTTCTAATCCAAGGATGCTTTGAAAGCGCAGGTTAACTCCCATAGGGGGGGGGGGGGGTGAATGGGAGATTTTTAGAAATTCGTCAAACTCTGAAGAATTTGACGAAGATTAGGTGAAGAAATAGAAACACAAGGGAAACTAAGGCATCACAGAATCAGAGTACATGCAATCAGGATATGTGAGAGTGAAGAACATGCAATTATATATTCATACACGCTTGAAGAAAATGAACTGAGGAAATGAAAGATAGCGTGATGAAATTCTTCATTTCAAATTCGTCAGACACAGATCACAAATTCTTTAGTAGCGGACTAAAGTAAAGAGAGGGTTGAGGAATTTAAAACCAGGTTGGCTCGGTGAAGACAATGAAATTTGGTAGACCGGCTCTAGTTGGTGCATCAACTATACGTCTGGTTGTGGCGGCTGATGTTGGGAATACACATAACAGGTAACCAATCAGAGTCTCGCGGGCTACACCCTATGGGTGCGCTGATCGTGCACCCATAGAACAAAATTTCTAGTAATCAGTTACTCGGTGCAGGACTAGCTCTAGATCACTCAAAAAATTGCTATAAGGTGAGTTTAACGCTCCTCTGCGGACCCGTTTTGAGCCTTCTTCTAGGACTCGAAGCGTGAAACTCATCAGTTTGGATCTAGAGTCGACTCGTATTGACGTTCCTCCAGGATAAGAATGGCATCTCTCCGAGAGAGCGGTCCATGCATCAATCTGGTTGCCCAGATTTAATGACACTTCCATACTCAGATCATGAGTATACCTCTTCCGAGAGATGAACGATTGTCACCATGTTTCTCCTCGCGGCCACTTACCCTAGATCAGTCAGAAAGCGCAGTGCCAGAATCCATTGAGATTTTGTTCAAACCTTGGTTGTTTGAAAGGACGATGATGGGTACCGAGTATTTCCGTAATGACTCGGGCCAAATTGTGTCTTTCACAAACTCGTTCTGCAAAATCGCAACCGATTCGGGGGCTAATGTTGGGGATACACATAACAGGTAGGCCCACAAAGGGTAAAAATATCATAAAGCATGGGGTCCACACATGAGGTGTGGGTCCAGATAAATCTCATTCATACAGACTATCCACTCGGACGTATCGATGTACCATCCACTCGGATGACATGCAACCACTTGGCAATATGACTCACTTGGATATGCGAAGACTAACAATCGGCAAGGCAGTCGAAGCATCATCCTAGTAGTATTATGAAATTATGGCATCAATGCCCCACTTTGTAATATAAGAGATGAGGGGGGTGGCGTACTCTATATAACCCACCCCCACTATGTAGCTAGGATGGCCCTAGCTCTCATCTCTCTTTGTCTCACCACTAGTCTCAAGACTTAGCTCAGGCATGGATATCCGTTCTCCCCTCTCTCTCTCTCTCAAATACACAATGTAACTCGGTGTTCTTGATAGATAAAAGAAAGCCTCTCTGGAGCATGATACGTAGGGTTGTTATCTCCACCGTGAGAGGCCTGAACTTGCTAAAATCATTCGTGTCACCTATTTGCATCTTGATAGATCATGCTCCTTTACCCTGCCCCTTACTATTTTCAAAATCGTTCCCACGACAGCTGAGTCGCAACTCAGAAGACACACAGTCCTCACTGTATTCCTCTTGAACTAAGACATGCAGATCTCGTCCAATCACTCGTGGTAAGTATTCAAGGTAGACTTCCAAAACCTTCACAGACTTATTCACCGACACGCCACAATGACTCTTGGTGTACTCAGAACTTGACGCTTAACCATCTGGAAGAATAACAATCTTCAAAGGTAACATGCGTCGGATCACATAGATCAATCTTTTCAGTGATGCTCAATCACTTTGGCTCTGGGTTTTTCCTCTCTTAGGATTCTCCCCAAATCATCAAAGGATGGGTTGCTCTCTTATGACAAGTGTCAAGTTCTCTCGGAGCAGCCAACCAACAAGTGGTTGTAGGGGGAGGCTATTTATAGCCAGGGGCAACCCGACATGAATTGTCATAAATGTCCTTCTCTCGTTCGACCATTGTCAGGATAAGGATCCACTCGACAGCTGGCACGCGGTGCAACAACGGTCGGAATTTGAACTCTAAAATTTGTTGAGGCACTCAATTTCCTCACTTTTAGGAAGAACGCACTGACAAACTCCTAACTCCTCGGCGTGACCAAATTTTTCAGTGGCCAGATGAACTTCGTCACTATCGCTAGCAAATGGTCAGCTGTACTGGAGATTTCCAAAGGCTTCACTCGAATGTATGATTTTTGTGTATAGGTTTGAATAGGTTTGAGCATCACTTTGGAAATGTGAAATATATTTCACCTGGACCCCCTTCGATAGTATGATTTTTCCTATGACTCAAATAAGAATAAAAGAAACTACGAAAACGAAGTCTTCAAGCTTCAAAGTCTTCACCCAATTTCTTCAAAGGTTGTACCAATTTCATCACCAAATTCTTCACTTGAAGAAATCCATTTTTAGGGGTCGACTTTCATGTGTTAAACCAAATCTTCTGGAACTATATTACCTGTGTATACTCACAAATACATTAGTTCCTCAACCTATTTGTCTTCAATATTCCAAAACCACTAAGGGGGTACTTGATGCACTTACAATCTCCCCCATTTTGGTGATTGATGAGAAATTGGTTAGGTTTCAATGGGAGTATAAATTATTGAAGTGTGAGTACAGAGTTTGAAGAAATTGGTTACAAGATATTGAGGAACTCCCCCTGAAGATGTGCAAATGATGAATTTTCTTTGGATTGCAAATGCACATGGCAGGTTGGAATTGTGGAGATCTCTCCTATATCTTGGAAACCAATCATGCATCACTACTGCAGGATGCTGCTAACGCGACACTACGATCAGAGACCCTTCGACGAAACTGTGTGCGATGCAATAATCGCAAACAATGGTGTAAAACAAAAAGGTGCAAAATGTTTGCGATGGTGGAGACATCAAACACAGTTCAGATTTTACTTGCGTGTGCGATGCTGGGCATACGGTTGATCCAACAGAACTGTTTCCGATGAGGAAGAACAACAAAAATGGCCAGCCATATCAATGTGTGTGCGATATACGGCATACAATTCGCTCCAATGAACCGTGTGCTATTAGGGAATGCAACAGAAACGGTTAGCTAGATCAAGGTGCATGTGATATACAACATATGGTTCACTCAGACAAACTGTTTTCGATTAGGCAAGAGAACCGAAACGGTTGATCTTAACAAGATGTGTGTGATATGCAACATTTGCGATCAGCCAAAAGAACACAAACGATTCGTGTAAACCAGATGTGTGTGATACGCAGCAAACAGCCCACTCAGATGAACTGTTTGCGATGAGAAATTATAACACAGACGATTACTATAGTAAGTTCGTGTGCGATTCTGTTCATACAAAAAACTTTGAAAAATGCAAACTAGTTGCTTGTGGTGGCTAGGAGTATCACACACGATGCATCTGCGATGCGTCTACGGGTACTCGTGTGCGATGATTAGTAAGGTACACATAATGAACGGGCGCAAGGGTGATATGCTGATCGGGAGTCCAAGAAGACCGTGGTCGGAAGGTCGGCGGCTCAGCTTTTTAGCCTATATTTTATTATAATTGTATGCATAAGTAGGTCGTGAGTGTTTTGTGCCTTGCCGCATGTGGCATTTTAAATTATGCCGAATATGTAAGACAATTATTAACCGTTCCCATTGTAAATTTGCCTCAACTGCGAGCAGAGCGCGCGCAGGGACGCCACGCGAGCAACCACGTGGTCAACCTTCTGGCACCCCGTGGGAGACGCGACGACGCATCCATAGGACACGATGGTGATATCATGACCGTGCGTGATAGTGGGCAGACACATACACGTACATCCGAGAACAAGGGCCCACATTTCGGACTTCTGATGCGTGGCATACGTTGATCCCAAAGAACTGTTTGCGATGAGGCAGAACAACAGAAACGAGGCTTCTTAGGCCCAAAAGGCCAGAACCATCAATAAATTTTGACTTTGTTTCTCGTCACATTGCAGATTACAACGCAATAAGTAATTGTAGATCAGTTCACACTGATCAAACTAGTGTGTGTTCACACTTAACACCGAGCTATAAAAACTACCCACTCGAAAATTACTTCACAGTTCCTCTGCCCATCACCCACAAAACTTTTCTTTCCTGTCAAGTCGTTCCGCTCTGACCGGTAGGAGGAGTTTCGGGTGGGCATATAACCAGACAGCAAAGACCAAGGCCGCGGAAGCACTAAAGAGGTCCCGCCACGAAGCGGGAGCCGTAGCCGCAACAGAGATGTCCCGGCGAGTCGAGGAGCCCTCGAACGAGCTCTCACGGGCACGCGGGGGCTCTCACAAGCGCACTCGCCGCGTCGGCGACCGTGACGAGCTGGCGTTTCTAAAGTCCTTGGTCGGCGGCGATGACATTCTCGCTGGCCTCATTAAGCAGCAGGAGTTGGTCGATGGCTTGATGAAGCTGATCGAGATCAGCGATGCCTCGGTTGACAAGGCGACCGACCTCGTCGAGCAACTCATGGGTGACAATGCGAAGCTCCTTAAGGCGCTCGCCGAGAAGGAGGATGAGGCCACCGGCTGGAAGATGCTGCATGAGAAGAGCAGTGCCTCGGGGATGACGCAGACAGCGGTCGTCGAGGAATTGATGGGTGACTTGAGGAAGCTCCGGATCGAGCGCGAGCAGGAGGTGGAGGAATCCGTTGCTGTTTTTAGGCAAAGTCGTGAGGAATTGAAGGAGTTGGCGGATGTCATCGCCCGACGATCCATCGAAGAGTAGATACAGTAGCGATCCAGATTGTTGTCTGCGATTTCCTTCTTCTCTTGCCCCCATGTCTTCTGGGCTTTGCCGCATGTGGCATTTTAAATTATTCAGAATATGTAGGACAATTATTATCTGCGTCATTGTAAATTTGTCGTCGTACTATCAGTTGTCATTTTATTTGTCGCGGTATTATCCGTTGCCCTATGTGGCAATTTAATTAGGCCGAAATACGAGTTGAAAACACGAACAAAGCAAATGCTGCCATGGGATCACAAGCAAACACCAAAGGCAGGCGCTTTAATTAACCCATTAACGGAGAGGTTGTGAGAGAGGCGGGCGGCGGCTGGTGCATGGAGGTCAAAGAGCTCGCTTCCCGGTGAGCATGGGCGGCCTTCCTGCTCGCACGTGTCCCGTCCAGCCTGCGAGGTGGACATGATGCACGCGTCCCGTCGAGCCTGCACGGAGGACTGCTTGCACACGTCTCGTCGAGCCTGCGCGGGGGACTTCTCGCGCTCATCCCGTCTAATCAAACAGCTGCACGCACGCCACTGAGTATGGTTAAATTTTGACACGGTTCATATAACACAACCGTTTGCGATATTAACGTGTCAGCTTTTTCTTTCAAAAAGGACTCCATTGGCTACTAATGTGTGCGCCTCTTCTCAAATTAGACGATTTTTTACCACGACATATATGTGCCATGTCATGGAACCATGCCAAGTTTCATGTTTTTTGGGTGAGTTTTTGATTTACTAGGATTTAAAACCCAAGATTCTCAATGTTTCAGGACGACGACAAGTTTGTAATTCATTCTTATTCCTTAAATGAGACCTAAACATGCACCCAATGACACATGTACGATTTCCCACCCATTTTGCTTCACTGGAGCATGTGCTTGTAGTTCAAATTCAAATTATGGACTACATTAAATGCGTAGAAAACTTAATTATTAGTAATAATATATACAATGGCCAAAAGAACCCTAAACAATTTCAAATTTCGGCACGACACTCCTGTTATTCTATGTTGCTGGTAGAAAACAAAGTTCAAGGCTTGAAGAGGCAACAATTACCGTTTCGCCCACCGAAACCACGAGGGTTGTGAGAAGCTTAGGTTTGTAAGAGGCTTGTAATATAGCTTCACCCAAATTGGATAATTATATGTACCCTGTACTGACACCCTGCCAAGTTTCATGATTTCTTGGTGAGTTTTGGATTTACAGATATTTATGAACTGAGATTTGCAATGTTTGTGGCCAAGGCAGGACAACGAGACGGTTGAATTCATTCCCATTTTGTTCCATGGGACCAAAACATGCACCCCAAGGACACATGTATGTTTTTTCTAGCCATTTTGGTGCACTGGAGCATGTATTTGTAATTCGGATTTGAATTATGGACATTAAATGCCTCAAAAACTCAATTAATGAACAAAAGGGTCAAACGAACCCTAAATAATTTCAAAGTTCAGCGCGAATCTCCCGTTGTTCCGTGTTGCATGTAGAAAAATACGAGGCTAGAATAAGGAGCGATTATCGTTTGGCCCACAAGGGGACACGTTTCCCTATCGAAAACACGAGGGTTCTTGTGACATGCTCCGGTTTGTAGTAAAACTTTGCCCAAATTGGCAATGTTTTTGCCACGACATATATGTGCCATGACGTGACACCATGCCACCTTTAGTGACTTTCTGGTGAGTTTTGGATTTATATGGGGATTTAAAAACCGAGATTCCAAATGTTTGAGGACAAGCTAGGACGCAGGTCAAGTTGTAATTCATTCCCATTCCTTTCATGGAACCTAAGCATGCACCCAAGGACACATGCTTGTATAATTTTTCTAGCCATTTTGGTGAACTGGAGCATGCATTTGTAGTTCAGATTTGAATTATGGACATTAAATGCCTAGCTAGGAAACTCAATTAGTGTATAAAAAGGCCAAACGAACCCTGAATAAGTATAAATTTCAGCATGGACATCATGTCGTTCCATGTTGCCCGTAGAGGAAAATAAAAGGCGGAAAGAGGGAGCGACTATGTTTCGCCACAAGGGAAACACGTTTCTCTATCGGAACCATCAGGCTTCCTTGAGAGAAGTTCCGGTTTGTAAGAGGTTTGTAATAAAGCTTGGCCCAAATTGGCAATTCTTTTACCACGACATATATGTGCCATGACGTGACACCATGCCACCTTTGATGACTTTTGGTGAGTTTTGGATTTTATGGGGATTTAAAAACTGAGATTCCAAATGTTTGAGGACGAGCCAGGACGCCGGTATGGTTGTAATTCATTCCCATTCCTGGCATGGGACCTAATTAAACATGCACCCAAGGACACATGCATGTACAATTTTTCTAGCCACTTTGGTGAACTGGAGCATGTATTTGAGGTTCACATTTGAATTATGGACATTAAATGCCTATGAAACTCAATTAATGTATAAAAGGCCAAATGAACCTTGAATAAGTTTAAATTTCAGCATAGATATCCTATCGTTCCATGTTGCCTGTAGAAGAAAATACAAGGCGAAAAGAGATAGTGATTACATTTCGCCACAAGGGGAACATGTTTCCCTATCGGAACCACGAGGCTTCTTCGAGAGAAGCTCCGGTTTGTAAGAGGTTTGTAATAAAGCTTGGCCCAAATTGGACAGTGTTTTTACCATGACATATATGCGCCATGACGTGACACCATGCCAACTTTCATGACTTTTTGGTGAGTTTGATTTACGGGGATTTGAAAATCGAGATTCCAAATGTTTGAGGACGAGCCAGGACGCTGGAACGATTGTAATTCTTCCCATTCCTGGCACGCATGGGACCTAAACATGCACCCAAGGACACATGCATGTATATTTTTTTTCTAGCCATTTTGGTGAACTGGAGCATGTATTTGAGGTTCAGATTTGAATTATGGACATTAAATGCCAATGAAACTCAATTAGTGTATAAAAAGGCCAAACAAACCCTGAATAAGTTTAAATTTCAGCACTGATATCATGTCGTTCCATGTTGCCCGTAGAAGAAAATACAAGGAGAGAAGAGGCAGTGATTACGTTTCGCCACAAGGGGAACACGTTTCCCTATCGGAACCACGAGTCTTCTTTGAGAGAAGCTCCAGTTTGTAAGAGGTTTGTAATAAAGCTTGGCCCAAATTGGACAATGTTTTTACCACGACATATATGCGCCATGACATGACACCATTGTGGGAGTCCTGGATTAAGGGGTCCTCGGGCGTCCGGCCTGTTGACATGGGCCGGACTGATTGGCTATGAAGATACAAGACCAAAGACACTCACCTGTGTCCGGATGGGACTCTCCTTGGCGTGGAAGGCAAGCTTTGCGCCTGGATATGAAGATTCCTTTCTTTGTAACTGACTTTGTACAACCCTAGTCCCCTCCGGTGTCTATATAAACCGGAGGGCTTAGTCCGTAGAGGCAATCATAATCATACATGCTAGACTTCTAGGGTTTTATCCATTACGATCTCCTGGTAGAGCAACTCTTGTAATATTTATATTCATCAAGATCAATCAAGCAGGAAGTAGGGTATTACCTCCATAGAGAGGGCCCGAACCTGGGTAAACATCGTGTCCCCCGCCTCCTGTTACCATCGACCTCAGACGCACAGTTTGGGACCCCCTACCCGATATCCGCCGGTTTTGACACCGACATTGGTGCTTTCATTGAGAGTTCCGCTGTGACGTCTAAGACAGGATTGATGGCTCACCTTGTTGTCGAGGACAGTATCACCTCCGGAGGAGGCCTGGCCCCAGGTCAAACCCTCCGGCTGGGCGGCTTTACCATGACCGCCCGTTCGGCCGTCAAGCCAACGATGATTTCTCGCGTCATCGAAAATCGCCTCCGTGTTGACTCCGACGCTCCAAACGGATGGACCCGACAGAGTTGTCGTCTTTAAACGAACTCCTTGATCGCATCGCCGCCCTGGGGGTCGCTATAGACTATGATCGGATTGGGCTTAAACCCGATCAGAGAGAAATCAAATCTCCACCGATCACCCATCAGGTAGCGGTAATCGAGGAGTGAAACAACAACTCTCCCTCAATATTGAGGACGAACTATGTTCGGATTTCTGGGCTTGAAGAGTCGGATACCCGTCTATGGAACAACACGCCCTGCCCTCCGAACCTACAATCGGACAACGGGCCTGAAAAATCAGTTGATATCCCAGAGCCCGAACTACTAAGTTTGGAAGTTTATCAAACTCCGGATCCCAAATTGGTCAGGGTTCGGACTTAAATCCACCCACACACCCAGATACACGTGATCTTATGTACATAAAACAACAGTCTCGAGAAACGGTCCATCACTTTTGGGCCAGATTCCTCCTTGTCAAAGACAAGATCAAAGATTGCCACGACGAAGACGCGATCTCACTATTCTGCAGCAATTGCACGGATGAGGGAATCCTGAATGCCATTAACCGCTATCGTGTATTACACTTCGCTGACTTGGCAACCATAGTACAGATGTACTGTGCAATGGAAAACGCCTGGAAAACTCAGGCAACTCCCTGGGAGCCACCAGTTTCCACTCAACCCTCGTCCGGGCAAAAAGGATGCACTCTCGTGGGTCACCCGATCCAATAGTAAAGAAATCGAAGCCCATTACGGGGCGCGGAACCGTTCCGGAGGGATGGCTCGATAGGCCATGCAAAATACACATAACACCGAATACCATACCAACCCACAGCCTTAGAGCATGTTGGATACTCCGGCAAGTGGCCAAGAGCGGCGAGGATCTCCTCACCAAAAATACCGTTGAGCAACACCCCACGGAAGGCGATGACCTCAGAGTATTGACGGTCTTCGAGACCTTTGCCTCAAACAATAGGCGCAAAAGGGCACTCTGCGGCCTTGCTGAAGTCTACCAACTCGCAGCAATAAATCCTTGGGACGACACGGCCATAACTTTCAATGCCGGCGATGAACCAAAATTCAGGATAGTCCGGGTACCAGCCGCCTTGGTCCTCAGTCCAATCATGGACGACTTTCGGCTTACCAAAGTGCTCATGGACGGCGGCAGCGGACTAAACCCAATTTACGAGGAAACCTTCAACAAAATGGAAATAGATAGGAGCCGCATTGAGCAAAGTAGCACGACCTTCCGAGGAATCATTCCCAGTCGGGAGGCGCGATGCGCGGGAAAAATCACACTCGACGTGGTATTCGGCATGCCGGAGAATTATCGGTCCAAAGAAATAACCTTCCAAGTGGCCCATTTCAACAGTGGATATCACGCCTTATTAGGGCGAGATGCATTTACACGCTTCCAAGTTATACCTCATTACGGGTACATGAAGCTCAAGATGCCCGGGCCCAATGGTATTATCACTCTTGCCAGTTATCCGGACATAGCACTCTGCGCCGAAAACAAAACCGCAGCCCTGGCCCTCGAGGCATTGTCTGAAGCCCTCACGGCCGAAGAGTTAACTGCACTACGCTCCACGGTGGATAGGGACCACGTGATCCTGGACAAGCGACCCAAATCCACCTCCTATAAACCAAAAGACGAAATAGTTAAAGTTCAAGTCCACCCGACGGACCCCAAGAAGACAACATCCATCGGGCACAGCTGGACCCAATGGTTGACGCCATGCTACGAGAGTTCCTATGCGAGAACTGGGACATATTCGCCTGGCACCCTTCTGATATGCCGGGAATCCCACACAGGTTGTCTGAACACGGCCTAAACATACTGAAGGGATATAAACCGGTCAAGCAAACACTGCGGCACTTTTCCGAACTCAAATGACAAGCTATGGGGGAGGAGCTAGCCAAGTTAATCGAGGCCGGAATCATCAGAGAAATAAAACACCCGGACTGGCTGGCAAACCTGGTGATGGTGCCAAAGAAGGATAAATCCTGGCGCCTATGCGTCGATTTCAAAGACATCAACAAGGCCTGCCATAAGGATCCATTTCCCCTCCCTGACATTGATCAGATTGTTGATGCTACAGCCGGACACGACTCACTGTGTTTCCTCGACGCATACTCCGGATACCATCAAATCAAAATGAAGGAGTCCGACCAAGCCGCAACAGCACTCATTACCCCATATGGGCCGTTCTGCTTCAACACTATGCCCTTAGGACTCAAAAACACCGGCGCCACCTACCAACGCATGATTCAAACATGCCTGGAGAAACAGACCGGCAAGATAGTTGAAGCATATGTAGATGACGTCGTCATCAAAACTAGGCACGTCGACTCATTAATAGACGATCTGCGTCTCACATTCGACAACCTCCATACATATGACATCAAGCTCAATCCGGAGAAGTGTGTTTTCGGCGTACCCACTGGAAAACTGCTGGGCTTCATCATTTCCAATAGAGGAATTCAGGCGAACCCAGCTAAAATCCGAGCTTTGTCACAGTTGGCTACGCCAACAGAGCTTATACAAGTCCAAAAACTAGCCGGATGTGTGGCAGCTTTAAGCCGCTTTATCTCCAGACTAGGAGAAAAATCATTGCCACTTTATCGCCTTCTCCGGCGCACCGATCACTTCGAGTGGAGGGACACAGCAATGGCCGAACTGGAAGAAATAAAGGCTCTTTTAGCAATCAACCCAATCCTGGCCGCACTGAACGTCGACGAACCCATGTTATTATACATATTGGCAACACACCATGTCGTGAGTGCGATGCTCGTCATTGAACGAAAGGAGGACGGATACAAATTCCCGCTTCAGAAGCCGGTATACTACGTATCAACTGTCCTCACACCAGGCAAATCCCGGTACCCTCATTACCAAAAAATAGCATATGCGGTCTTCATGGCATCCTGGAAGCTACGACACTACTTTCAAGAGTGCTCAATCACAGTGGCCTCCGAAGTACCACTCAATGACATAATAAACAACCGCGATGCCATGGGACGGATTGCCAAGTGGGCCATTGAGCTCCTCCCATTCGACATAACATACAAACCGCGCTGGGCCATTAAATCCCAAGTACTAGCCGACTTCGTCGCCGAATGGACAGAGGCCGAACTCCCTAAAGAGTACGGCACATATTTCAACAGATATAGTTCAGTATGTACTCCAAATATTATACACAGACTCCAACAATGCAGCCGAATATGAGGCCTTATTGCAAGGTCTTCGGATGGCTGTCTCCATGGGCATACAACACCTAATAGTGCGCGGGGATTCAAACCTCGCAATATCTCAAATAAATGGAGATTTCGATGCCAAAGATCCGAAGATGGTGGCTTACCGTGACGCCGTTCTTAAAATGTCAGCTCGGTTCGAGGGGCTCGAGTTTCATCATGTGGCTCGAGAAAGTAATCAAGCGGCGGATATCCTTGGTCGCATCGACACCAAGCACGACCCTGTCCTACCTAACATCTTTCTGGAAAGGCTCTTCAAGCCATCCGTGGTGTGGCAAGGGGAGAGCGGCAACACCAGTACGGATCCAACTATAACCCGAGATTCCGAACACACCGTTATCATCGGGGGCTCATCCACCGAAATAACACCGTTGACCCATCTTATCATGGCAGTCATTTCCCCATGGACCGAACCCTTCTTGTCCTACCTTAATAGGCGAGAACTCCCTGAGGATCAGAATGAGGCGCGCCGCATTGTCCGACGCTCGAAAGCCTACAAGGTTCATGACGGAGAACTCTACAAGAAAAGCGCTATCGGAGTACTTCAAAGATTTATCTCCGAGGAAGAGGGGCGGCAACTCTTGGCTGAAATTCATGCCGGTCTCGGTGGTCACCATGCTGCGGCTCGGGCCCTTGTAAGCAAGGCCTTCCGTACAGGTTTCTATTGGCCGATGGCCCGAGCAGATGCACATGACCTGGTCCAACGTTGCGTCGGATGCCAGCTTTTCGCCAACCAAAACCATATGCCACCCACCGCTCTACAAACAATCCCCATCACTTGGCCTTTCGTAGTCTGGGGGCTTGATATGGTCGGACCCCTTAAAGGAGGAAGCCATAAGAAAAAATATTTGTTGGTCATGGTGGATAAATCACTAAGTGGATAGAGGCCAAACCAGTTAAAACGGCCGTAGCCGGACCCGTGATAGACTTCATATCCGGTGTTGTGCACCGTTATGGTGTCTCACACAACATCATCACCGATAACGGCTCCAATTTCACAGCCGATGAGGTGAAAACCTGGTGTGTTAATCTGGGCATTAAGCTCGATTATGCCTCCATCTATCACCCACAAACAAACGGTCAAGTCGAACGAGCCAATGGTCTTATTATGAGCAGCATTAAGCCCAGACTAGTGCAGTCTTTGAAAGATTCAGACAAGCACTGGGTCGAGGAGCTCGACTCCGTACTCTGGGGGGCTGCGGACCATGCCCAATCGCACTACCGGATATACACCTTTCTTCATGGTGTACGGCGTAGAGGCTATGTTACCCTGCGAAATTATTCATGACTCACCTTGAGTGCGCATGTATGAAGAGAGAGAGGCCGAGCTTGATCGGCAGGACAACTTAGAT
The DNA here is from genome assembly GCA_021605145.1 of Aegilops bicornis. Lineage (NCBI taxonomy): Eukaryota > Viridiplantae > Streptophyta > Magnoliopsida > Poales > Poaceae > Aegilops > Aegilops bicornis. The sequence goes on along the minus strand of CM038675.1, from coordinate 198,923,391 downwards.
GCCCTTGAGGAGGAGCGCGACGTCGCAAAAGCCCGTTCCGCATTTTATCAATAACAGGCCCGCATATATCAAAGCATAGAAGTGCGGGCCAAGACTTATAATGTTGGCGAACTCATTCTACACTTGCCGGAGAAGAAAAAGGACAAACTCAAGGCCAAGTGGGAGGGTCCCTTCATCATTGACGAAGTTCTCATTGGAGGAGCGTACCGCCTGCATGATGCATCAGACAACCGCCTAGAGCCAAACCCATGGAACACGGCCAGACTCCGAAGATTCTATGCCTAGCGCCGAACTCTTCGTTCGTCTCCTTCCCCCTTTTGTTTCCATTATTTTTCCCTCTCTTTTCGCCTTTTCTTTTTTTAGCCTTAAAGCTTTCGTGCGGCTAAACCATGCACCTACGACGTACACATCCTCAAATATGTATGTCCATTATACCTAGGGGCTTCTTGTACAGAAGCTTATTATTATTATTATTATTATTTTCCGAGCATTAAGCTCACCACATACGTGTATTTTCCTCATATGTACCTTTTCTTTGCCATTATATGCATCGATATGACTTAAGTTTTGGCCAAGCTGGGTTGCCTGGCTCCTGTGCTTATGCCCTACGTTCCCGTTAGTTCGGCTAGGGCATAAAGGGAGCACCTCTGCGATTGTTATTGCCGGGTCATCCGGATGTGAACCTTAGACTGGGTGAGATTAGGTGAAGCCGAAAGCTAGCATTCATAAGGGAATATTCGGTCGGCGGACTAAAGATGTTTTTTAGTAATTACACTATGAACCCCCAGATGTTACGGATGCTGTGATTTTTCAATCACAGTTCGGGCATGCACATTAACGCATGCTCACCCAGGGAAAGGAACACTTAACAGAACTATTCTCTCTGGAAGATGTTTCTTACAATCACAATGTAATATAACATAGCTAGCCGGATACAACTTGTCTGTTGAAGCAACTATGACCCCTACGCCTGGTTTCCATGCATACCTCGGTTTAGTTAGCCGCTCAGGTATTCGGAAACACTCCGCACCTTCGGGTCCAGAGGTCGAAGCGAAAAGGTCTGCCATGACAATTGTTTTACAACACGGCTAGGGAAAAATATGTCAAGGAAAGTACATAGTCACTTGGACTCAAAAATTTCCTCTTCTATGTCATCCAACAGGTTGTCTAGCTTACAATCCTGTTGAGAATATTTTGCGGCTACTTTTACCTGGTCATATACCAAACTAACGGGAATTGCTTTTCCATATGACCCTAAAGGTCCGACCCGGGCCATATGATTTGGATCAAGCTTGGTATACCATGTTTTCACCCTGGCCCAGGCCTCTCGCGCACCTTCCCGGCAGGCTGATATTTTCCATAATTGGAAATGCCGCCGTGCTCCCTTAAAAAGTTGTACAAGCTCCTCCATACTTCCTCGAGGGGGGGGGGGTCGGATGGCCATAAGGCCTTGGCAACACTTCGCATCGCCTGCCGAGCTCGCTCGTACATTTGCGACAGCTCTTGTAGCAGATCGCCCGAATATCCGGACATCTCCTCTTCGGCACGGCCAGTCAGCATACCTACAGACATAACTCTGTCAGTTCCTTTCCTCGCTGAATTACACGGAGGTAAGTTTGATCACATACTAAATATGCTGTCTCGCAGCCTCTTATTTTTCTTCACGGAGTCAGCCAGCTGGGCCCGCACATCTTTCAGTTCTTCGCCCAGTTGGGTGTTGGAATCCTGGAGTTTGTTTTTCTAATCCCTGGCCCGTGTCAGTATACGTTCGCCCGCGGCCCGTTGCCTTTCGGCTTCTTGTTCACCCGCTTGTGCGACTTCCGGTGCCTCTCCCGGATGACCTAACGATCCTGCCATATGATATGCAACTGTGTTAGCATTGCTGGTTGATAATTCTGTTTTTCTCGTTGGAGGGACACATTACCAGGCGATGCCTTCTTGGATTTCTCCAGTTCGGCTGTCGCAGAAGCTAGCTGAGTCCGACACTTTTCCAGCTCTTGAGATAACTGATTGTTCTTCTCCGTAAGCATCTGGTTTCACAAATGATCCTTAAATCAGCTGAATCAACTGCTTCAAGTCTTAGGGGCTACTGGTATATAATGTGAGGTCACCTGCATATCTTTCAAATGTTGGTCTATGGCTCTGGCAAGCCCGTCTCGAGCAGCTCGGATGTATGCATCACCCGAGCTGAAGGCATTGAATGCCTCTTTTGTAAAGCCGGGGTCGCAAAGAGCGGCCCTCCGGCGCCGATGGTTCATGGCGCTCTCCACTTCCGAGTTTGTGATGGACACATCATCCGAATCCTCTCCCAAAGGACATTCCCGTATCAGCCCTCGTCGTTACGGCAGGGTCTGGAACCTGGCTGTGGGGAGCGTGACTGGCAGGACTCCCGGACATAGTCTAGCGAATGCTCTTCCTGATAAGACACGAACGGATAATCTCACAGTTGGATGTGATTTCCAAAGGGCATATTTACAAAGCCATACCTCTTTGATGACGGCTCCGATGTGTCTTCTCTTGTCTTCCTCTTCGAAAGCTTGCCCGGTGTGGGCGAAGCTCTCTTTGGAGTCGCCTCTGGTGCGGGATGGCGCGCCGAGCGCCTCCCCTTTGAAGCATGAGATAGTGGGTGGGTAAGGCAGAATAAGGAAGCTCTTTCGGAAGAGATGTCTCCTGATTACTTACGTGTGCGGCAGGAAGAAGACTGGGATAGTCGGCGATGATGGCACTTCCGTGCCATCATAGCTCGCCTGGTAGAACTCGAGCTCCAAGAATATATCTGGATCTTCTTCGAATCCGGGGTCAAGCTCCTGGTTGTGGTCCTCTGGCTATAGGGTGGGGCTGAGGAGCCCCTTGGCGATCTTCCGCCATTCTTGTTACAAATGGACGTATTAATTTCCATGGAAAGTGACTCAAGGAGTATATTGAGTAGAGTAGTGAGATTGGAACTCACCCGGCTAGGAGGAATGTACAAGGAAAATCCGTCTCGGTGCTTAATACGAATGAATTCCTCTTTTTCCCCTTTGTATAGTTCGGCCAGTATTTTGGCCAAAGCGGCGGGGGTGTCAGGACCCTTCCGACCGCAGCGGGAGGCGTCAACTTCCCCATTATAGTGCCACATGGGAAGCCTTCTGTATTGGAGTAGCTGAACCCCTAGTACTATGGAAGTCGCCATTACCTCGACTATTGATAATCCGGACTGGGCGAGCGTCTTTATCTTGCTCATAAATTGACAGACTTCCACGCTATCTTCCTCCTCGAGGCTCCGAGGGCACCAGCTCCGGCGTTTCTTCAATGAAACGCTTGAAAATTCGGGAAGACCCATTCGGACTTGGTCGGGAAGGGCGATGTCCTCGATATGGAGCCATTCGGAAGGCCACTCTTCGGATGCCTTCTTCGGTGTGTCGGACAGGTATCCGGTCCCGGAGATGCGCCATACCTCGGCTCCACCCACTTCAAATATTTATCCCTCTTGGCTACGAGGGACGAGGCAGAATAGTTTCCTCGATAATTCAAAATGGGCCTCACAACCCAGGAATATCTCACAAAAAGCAACGTAACCTGTGATGTGCCGGATGGAAGCAGGAGTGAAATTGTGCAGTTGGAGGCCATAATACTCCAGAAGTCCTCGAAGGAACGGGTGGATTGGAAATCCAACGCCTCTCAACAAATAGGGAACGAAGCACACTCGTTACCCCTGGATGGATTGGGGAGATTCTCCGCCTGAGCCCTGCTGTTGAAGGAAGTCAATCCTGCTCGATCGGGGACTAGATCCACGGGGGGAAGAAATCCCTGTGTCTGCAGCTTCACTAGCTGACTGTGGGATACGAAACATTTCTCCCAATCGCCTTTTCCGGGGCCGTGGGGACGGGAGGCAGAGCTTGGGGCGCTAGCCATGTTGTAATGGTTTCTCCTAGCAAGCTCTGAGGATTCCTCGCTTGGTGTGGAATAGATCTGAAGATCCCAATCTCTTTCAATAGACGCCTTTCTTACATGGTCAGGGTGATATGTGCAAAAATATCCCGACCTCTCATATTTGATCGACACGTGGAAGCTGAAGTCATGAAGGTGTGGAAGCCGATGGGCGCGACATTGAATGGAAACCCGAATACTTCTCTTTAAGTCAAGTACTTTGAAGTAATCGGAGGAGGAACCTGCCTTGCAATGCCGAAGACAATCTGCGCGCCGAACACATCATCATTGAAAGACTGGTTCGGGGGCTACTGAGAGAGTCCTGGATTAAGGGGTCCTCGGGCGTCCGGCATGTTGACATAGGCCGAACTGATGGGTTGTGAAGATACAAGACTGAAGACTCTCACCTGTGTCCGGATGGGACTCTCCTTGGCGTGGAAGGCAAGCTTGGCGCCCGGATGTGAGGATTCCTTTCTCTGTAACCGACTTTGTACAACCCTAGTCCCCCCAGTGTCTATATAAACCGGAGGGCTTAGTCCGTAGAGGCAATCATAATCATACATGCTAGACTTCTAGGGTTTAGCCATTACGATCTCGTGGTAGATCAACTCTTGTAATACTCATATTCATCAAGATCAATCAACCAGGAAGTAGGGTATTACCTCCATAGAGAGGGCCCGAACCTGGGTAAACATCGTGTCCCCCGCCTCCTGTTACCGTCAACCTCAGACGCACAGTTCGGGGCCCCCTACCCGAGATCCGCCGGTTTTGTCTCCGACAACCATGCCAACTTTCATGACTTTCTGGTGTGTTTAGGATTTACAAGGATTTAAAAACCGAGATTTTAAATGTTTGAGGACGAGCCAGGACGTCGGTACGGTTGGAATTCGTTTGCATTCCTGGCATGGGACCTAAACATGCACCCAAGGACACATGTATACTTTTTCTAGCCATTTTGGTGAACTAGAGCATGGATTTCAAGTTTAGATTTGAATTATGGACATTCAATGCCTAGGAAACTCAATTAGTGTATAAAAAGGCCAAAGGAAAGTCGTGTGCCTACCAAACTGTGGCCGATGCCGCGCGCGATCTGAGTCGTGCGTTCTGATTGGCCAGAATCCAAACCCCACAGATCGTACGTCTGCTCCATTGGATGCTCCTAGATCGAACGACAACCCTCCACCCTTTCGACAGCACACGCAGTACATGGGTAAGCAATGTGCACATGCGTGGTGCTAGCTCACGCTTCCCTTGTCTTGTACGTTTTCTAAACAGGCTACCGTTTTCCACCACTCCTCTCATCGGTTTTCCGCTAATTTGTAGACTATGTTTTTATAGGTTATTTTTTTGCTGTAAAAACCCCACGACTGCACAAGCACGAGCAAAATGGTGCAGGTACTGGCTTAACCGCGTGCGATGCAAGTGCATTGTAAAATCACCATGACTGCACAAGCGCGAGCAAATGGTGGAGGTATTGGTTTAACCGTGTGTGATGCAAGTGCGCTGTAAAATCACCATGACTGTGCAAGCGCGCGCAACATGGTGCAGGTACTGGCTTCACCATGTGCGATGTAAGTGCGATGTAAAATCACCAGGACTGCGCAACCGCAAGCAAATGGTGGAGGTACTGGCTTAACCGTGTGCGATGCAAGTGCGCTATAAAATCACCACGACTGCGCAAGCTAAAGGCAGGTGAGTTTATTTAGAAATTTGGACGAACCGTGTGCGATAGACCGACTAGCTAGAAATATAAAAACAAACTACCTGCCTTGAGCGTTGCAAAAATCGGTGGTTCCGCCACTTTTCCTTATTATCATACACGCATATTCTTATTGGGCCGTGCACGATCTTGGGCACTCCCACCCCGCATCAATTCCTTTACCCAAATTTTAGTAGCCACCATACTTCAACCGTCGCCCACACTCCTCCAGCACTGACCTTATAGTAAAATTGCAGTAGCCGAGGAATTTTAACCGTCGCCCTCCCTCGTCCACCACCATCTCCGCCCACCATTACTAAAAATTCAGTAGCCGCGGCGTATCCTCAAGCACCACATCTCACAACCGCCCCCCCCACCACCACCACAGTCACCCACCCGCCTCCCCGAACTCTAGCTCATGGCCATGCCGCCAACCCATGTCGGTCTGCCCATTCCCATACCGTCGCCCCACTCCCCTGAGTTTTTAGATGAGGCATGCGGTGTCCCTCCCCGCTAGATCCACATCCCCTGCTCCAGAATGTCGCAGCCTAAGCTCCACCACGTATTCCAGGGAGCCCGACGAGCATTTGGCCAAGAAGTGGTTTATCATGGCCCGTCCGGCGGATGTTGGCAAGGTGGCCGCCGTTCGCCCCGACCTGTCGATCATGGAGAAATACATCACCGCGGAAGCCGGCGAAGATGTTGACCTCGTTGCCATGTCGAAGGATTCATGTCAGCGGGCTTGCGTATTACGTATCTTGGGAAAGCTGGCTACAACATCAAGCTCGTCGACAGCTAGGGCTTCACGCGGGCCATGTCAGAGGTTATGTGGTCCATCCCCAACCCCTCTGGTTCAACTGCCATCGATCTCTTCGACGGCCCTGCCGCTGATCTCCTCCACCAAGCGGTCAAGGATTTGTGATCCTTATACACAATCAAGCCCATTTTGTCATTTCTAAAGGAGACGTTCTACGGCGGCGGCTTGGAATCCTCAATTGCCAAGTCAGATCTCATCGACCACGACCACGACCACGAGGAGGGCACCCACAAAGGTTCTTCCACCATGGGTCTGTGCTCTTCCAACTGGAAGGATCCCATCCATGAAATGTGAGGCAACATCCTATCAGTAAATCTTACCTTTTCTAGCATGCCAACCCGTACCATTTGTTGTAGTAGCATTTGCCATGCGGTGCTATAATTGTGCCGTGTTTAATTATTTCAGTTATGCAAAAATGTATTGTTCAATAGGGTTATGTGATGTTTAAGTATGAATTGTCCACTTCAGTTTCACGAATGGCTATATTTGGTTGTTTATAGTGAGTAGATGCCTTGTTTATCTGTGTTTGGTTGTTAGGTTGGTTGCAGTGATTATTTTTCCAGTTATCGAGCCGATGCCTTGTTTATATGTATTTGGTTCTTATTTGGTTGTAGTGAGCATTTGTCCAGTTATCAAGCAGATGCCTTGTTTATCTGTATTTGGTTGTTAGGTTGCTTTTTTAGCATTTGTCCAGTTTTCAAGCAGATGCCTTGTTTATCTGTATTTGCTTGTGAGGTTGGTTAAAGTGAGCATTTGTCCAGTTTTGAAGCATATGCCCTATTTATCTGTAGTTGCTTGTTAGGTTTGTTCCAGTGAGACTCTGTCCAGTTTTCAATGGCTATATTTGGTTGTTATACTGATCATTTATGCCTTGTTTATTGCAGTCATGCACAATGTGTTGTTAATTATGTGCTAGTTGGAACTGTGCCGCTCGACTACATCAATACCAGTTTGAACGGCTATATTTGGTTCCAGTTATGCCTGGTGTAGTTAGCACATGCCATTTATTTCAGTTTTACATATTTATCCAGCGATGTTTAAGCATTACCTACGTTCTATTGATTTTCAACAATACCAGTCTGAATTGCAATATTTGATGCCTGTTAAGCCTGCTGTTGGTAACATTGCCTTCCATTTTATATATGCTTTAATAGCATGCTGAAACCAACACATTCAAGCTATCTTTTGGAGATGATATTGTTTACCTTTGCTATATTTGTTTGATGTTAAGGTTGCCGTACTTATCATGCCTTTCCACTACTTATGCAGGACAACAATGGGAGTGGCTACCATTTTCCGCCGAGGTTAGCTTCATCCCTCGGCTTGTACTCCCCCGTCGTTCCATAATGTAGTGCATATAGATCCAAGACTGGACACTTGTTAGCTTCTAATATTGACTTGTTGCTTGTAGGTACATATGCCCTTGGCAAGAATCCACGCATCGACCCTTTTTGCGTATGGGGCAATGAGATATTCATGAACAATCATCAAGTGAGGAAACTGATAAGGATTATTAGCAAAAAGATATGAATGGTGGCAAGCAAATTATTTGTTTATGCTCTATCCAAAACAACAGTGAGCTCTAGGGTGGTAACTACAAACTCTACAGCCTTCTCTTTTTACTACCCATAATGAGTTGTTAGACAACAATGTCAGAATCTTTTTTGTTCATAGTGGTTCCTGAAGCAGTTTACTCAAGATTACCTTGCAAAGTATATGATTGGCGGACACACAATGAAGGTTAAAGTATATCATCCAGACTACAATGAGCATCAAGAAGTCGTAATGAAGACATGAAGGATGGACGGGCAGCCATCACAAGGGGTTGCCCTAGAGTCGTGCGCGCATACCGCATGGAGGAGGGCACAATATGGGCATTCCGTTTCAGCTTCTCCAGCAACCAGAATGTCTTTCGCCTCTCTCTTTACAGTCTTTAGTACAACTATGGTTCATCATTCTTTACTTGGTGCTTCTGTAGTTCTTCAGTATATGTACCTGCCTACATGTGCATAGAATTATGCATTCATGGTTGAACCTATATGTGTAATAAATATTGTTGGATATGAAATAAGTGATTCCCTACTTTCAAATTCAAAACATGCGATTTTAAATTAGGGATTAATTAGGGATTACACTGTAGATGGTTTGCAAAATCGGAACATCTGCGATAGACGTGGAGATCAGATATGTTTCTAGGATCCGCAACGTGTGCGATCAATCTCCACCGCACACATGATCAGCTAGGGAAAAACGTGTGCGATCAATCTCCACTTCACACACGATCAGCCAAGAAAAGATGTGTGCGATTAACAACAACATCGCACACAGTTCTTTCTTGTTAAATGTTTGTGATAGGCACCTTATCACACACGCTTCGAAATTATTGACTGTTTGTGATGTTGTGCGCATCGCAAACGTTTGGTACTTCTTGGATTAACTGTGTGGGATGTACATACTAACGGAAACGTATTCATTGGATGGACTGTGTGGAATGTACAGACGAACGGAAACGTTTAGCGGGGGCTGACTGTGTGGGATATACTTACGACCGGAAATGATTTCGCCTGTATAATTGTATTTTTTAGCACTAAGGTACGTATAACCGTATTTTAGCGCTCGCAGGTCGCACACGACCTCATTTTGCCGAGCGTCTTTGCCAGGAGGACATATCCCTGACGGTTTCTGGGTCGTGTGGGAAGGACCCCCCTATCGCAGTCACTCACTTGGCGACGGTTTTGAACATCGTCGCGGAAACGGGTTAAAAACGTTTGTATAGCACCGACGCGTACCAGTACATGATCATAAGATATTTGAAGAATATGAATGCATGATAAAAATTGTTGTCCGAAAAAATTGTGCATGCATGAGCATATTCATTTAAGATCAGAGCATGCGCGTCAAATGAAGCAAAAGAGTCAAACGACCAACAGTTATTAAGTTACAACTCGTCAAAGAGGACATCCATAAAAGTCTGATAGTTGCGACTTAAGAAAAAACAACCCATATAACTGTCGGGGAGCACAGTAATTTCAAAAAAAATTCCTATGAGCACGCAAGATCTATCTAGGTGATGCATAGCAACAAGAGGGGAGAGTGTGTCCACGTACCCTCATAGACCGAAAGCGCAAGCGTTTAGTTAATGCGGTTGATGTAGTCGAACGTCCTCACGATCCAACCGATCCAAGCACCGAACATATGGCACCTCTGTGTTCAGCACACGTCAACTCGTAGACGTCCCTTGTACTCTTGATCCAGTTGAGGCCGAGGGAGAGGTTCGTCAGCACAACGGCGTGGTGACGGTGATGATGAAATTACCGGCTCAGGGCTTCGCCTAAGCACTACGACGATATGACCGAGGTGTGTAACTGTAGAGGCGGGCACCGCACACGGCTAAACAATGTCAACTTGTGTGTCTAAGGGGTGCCCCCCTCCCCCGTATATAAAGGAGTGGAGTAGGGGGAGGGGCGGCCCTCTATGGCGCGCCCAAGGGGGGAATCCTACTCCCAGCAGGAGTAGGATTCCCCCTTCCCAAGTAGGAGTAGGATAGGAAGGAAGGGGGAGAGAGAGGGAAGGAAAGGGGTGTCAAAGTAATGGGCCACGGGTAGGCGAACCCGAGCCCCTCGACCTTTCAAAACATCGGGGCAGACTGCGCCCCTCAAAGACCCCAAGATGAAGAGCCGCCTTCTGAGAGTCGGCGGCAGAGCCGCCGACAGCCCCTCCCAGCCGAGTCCCAGAGACGGCCGCAAGATACGCCGACTCCCAGCCCGCGACTTCCGGATATGCTGGATTTGGGGTGTCGGCCCGCAACTCCAACTGCCTCCTACTAATGCGACTACGGGCGGGATGGGATGGGGCCTGCAACCCATCCCTGCCCCTGCTCACAAAGGATCGGCATGGCCACAGAGCGCCAGATCTTGACGGAGATCTCCGCTCAAGATCATAAGCCACGCTGCCTCGACATCAGCCCCTGCAAGCGATGCTCGTACCACGATGGCCTGTCTATACGACCCGAAGACGGCGGGACCCGCCTGTCGGCGGGAGTGCAGAAGACGGCGAGAGCGCCCCAAGGCAGACCCACTGGGAGTCGTCCTCCGAGAGTCGGCCGGCCCCTCACACGGGCTCCGTGCGCCATTAACCAGACAAGACAGGGAGTGGCAACAGTGATCGCCCGTCAGGCGGCGGCACTGTTGCCATGACCCCATGACCAAGCTCGCGTCATTAGAAGCACGACTACAGTAATCCGCAGCCGGCAAGACCCGCCCGCGGCGGACAAGGGCTGTCGGCCCCATAATGGACCGTCGGCGGGGCCCACTAGTCGACGGGCCCCAGAAGTCGGCGGAGAAGACGACAACTTAAGAGACTGTAACATCCCAAAATTCTAAATTTTGGAATGTTATAAACAAATAGATAGATTTGATTGATTGCTTGATTGATTGACTGAAAGTGAGTGAATTCGAAACTTTTTGAAAGTTAGATGAGAGGGAATAAAAGGACTTTCCCAAACTTTCATTTTGCTTTTATGAACTTCGAATTCAAACTCTTTTCATCACAAAACCCTGGAGAGAAGATGACATGACTTCTTCCATTTATTTAAATGACAAGGGGTGTTGAAAATATTTGAATTCCATTTGGAAAACATTTCCAATTCTGAAACTTTATGCAACTCAATGATTTTCACGAGAGAAGATAAAATGACTTCTTCAAAACATATAAATATGAGTTGGGAGTTTCAAAGAATTAAATTCAAAGTTCCTTTGAATTATTTTTCAATTGGAGTTATTTGAGTTTTATTCAAATTATTTTTCTCCAAAAATAAAATATATGGAAATAGGGTAACATGATTCCCTACATCAGAAAATTGGAGAGAAATTAATTTGAAATCATTTTGGTATTTTTAAAATGATTTTCAGTGGATTTTATTAGGGTAGTAGCACTGTTTGTTTTATTTGAATTTCTGTGTATTTTATTTGAAGCTAGAATAAAGTTCATCATGTAGGAAATCTTTTTCTAAAAATTTTGATATATTATATGCCTATATAATATATTTATTTATTTGATTTTATTATTTTTATTTGTCTCTGTCAAAAAAAAAATTTTTAAAAAAAAAGGGGAGCGCAGCGCCTTGGGCCAAAGGCCCAAGCCGCCATCGTCCGAAGGCCACAAGGCCAACTCACGCACGCACCACGCACCTAGGGGAGCCAGGAGCCCCAAGTTTCCTATTCTTTTATGATTCCTAGTAGAATTTGACCCCGTTTTGTTATTCCGTTTTTCATTCCCAAGATTCCTAATCCTAATCTATTCCTTGCCCACTATCCCAAGCAAAACCCTCCCCTCCCCAATATAAATACCCAAGCACCCCCCCCCCCCTCCAACACATCAAATCAACTCTCCTCTCCTCTCCTCCTCCTCTGCAGCAGCAGCAACACCAGTGCCGCCGCCGCCATAGCCAGCGCCGCCGCCCTAGTCGCCGCCGCCGCCCTCACCAGCGCCGCCGCCCTACATAGTCGCCGCCGCCACTTGCCGCCGCCGCCGCCCTACACCGTCGCCGCCGGATCCCCTCGCCTCTTCGAGGTACTAGCCTCAGCCAAGGCCACGCTTTCTAGATCGGTTTCCGCCCGCTTTTCTAGATCGGTTTCCGCCCGCTTTTCTAGATCGGTTTTACGTTTCGTTTCCTTTCTGAAACCCTAGATCGGTTTTCTCGCGGTTTTTCTTTCCGGTTTTGTTTAGCGGCGTCGCTCGATAGATTTTTCTTTTTATTTTTAATTCCCGTCATGGACCTATCCGTAGTCCCTAATCTTCAAACGGCTATAACTTTTTACTTGTAAGTCGGAATCCAACGAAACCAACGCCCACTTCTTTGTTATGATCTCCTCTATCCAGTAATACAACTCAAACATGTTTTTAAAAGTTTTAAAATTTGATTTCAAACAGATTTGTATTTGAACTTCGTTTGATCATAACTTGAGTTTCAGAACTCCGATTTAGTTGATTCTTTTTGCAAATCGAAGCTCTTGACATAAACTTTCTGATAAGGCAAAATACACATAGTTTTGGTACTGTTAGAAATTTTTTTATGCTGCAAGAGTTATTAGATTTGGTTTTGACGTTTTCCGAATTGTTTCTTCGTTCTTTCCGATCTTTTGAGTGATTGCTTATGTGTGGTTACTATTGCTTGATTACGATAGATTGACCGGAGTGTGACGAGTAGATCTATCAAGAGTTTTGAGTGCGAATCATCTTCATCAACTCTGCAGGCAAGTAACACTTGATCATACCTTTCTACTACCCAGTTTTATTGCATTAGATCAAGCCCTCAAACACTTGCATGATTAGGATCTAATTAAATTGTGGGTTTGGGAAGTAGATTGAGGTAGTACCTATTACCTGTTTTACTTATGAAACCTTGGGAGTTACTTCTACGTTTGCTTATTATGCTATGCTATGCTAGTAGACGTGGATTGGGTGAGTGATATCCATGACAGATGTGAGATTGTTAATTTAATGGTTTATCTAAGGTGGCAACCTAAACACACATCTGGATGGATTGAGGCACCTGGTTTCCATCAGGACTTGCCTGTATTTCTTCGGACCGCCACCCAGGCCCAAAGGGATCATAAGATTATTCAAACTAGAAACTTCCGTGTGCAGCCACAAGCCATTATGGGCTCTGGCATAGTTGACTAAGTTGTGCGAACTCTTACGGGTAGGCTAGCTGATGTAGGGGATGTAGGTTGGTACGGTCTACCCACATGTAAGGTGCTAGCGCTTCGAAAGACTATGTCTCGGTCATCCGCTTCTCAAACACCATGTAGTGCGAGAACCAAGCGGAGGCGATCGAGTCTTGTGGGGAAAAGTGCAAACCTCTGCAGAGTGTACAAACTAATCATGATTAGCCGTGTCTCCGGTTATGGACAATTTTGAGTATCTAGTACCGGATATCCTGTTGATCTCATCACGTTACTTAATATAATTTGTTTGGGTTTAATGAGTACTTTTAATTGGGATTGAGGATGCTGTCAACCATTCTCAATGTTCAACAACCACCATGATAGTTAAATAAATGTATTCCTTTGCAGTAGGGAAAAATTGGCTTTTGCAAAACTGTAACCATAGAGTTTTCCACCAGCCATATATGCATGTAGTATAGCTTATTCTTTCATTACTCTCTATGTGTTACATTGCCAGCATATTCCATGTGCTGACCCGTTTCGGGCTGCAACTTTTCATGTTGCAGAATTTTCGCATTGACGAGTAAGTGATACGTTAGGGTTACGATTTCCTATACTCAACTTTGCCGTTGGTGTTGATGGGAATCCACAACCTTGTTGCTTCCGCTATATATGTTGGATTGAGGAATAGTATTTACGTTACTTTATACATGTGATTTACCTCTGTTATAAATCCTTCGAGTACTGTGTGTGTCAAAGATACCGATCCGAGGATGACACGAAAGCACAGAGACTTGATCCATTCGGGTCGGGTCGCTACAAGATGGTATCAGAGCACATGTTGACTGTAGGACGTGACCCTAGAAAATGACAAGCCCATAGGAAAGATTTTTCTCTACAACTTCATTTTCAAAAAGATCTTTTACCTCTCTTCTCTTCTGAGTTTATTCAAATTTTCCCTTTTACTGAGACCATACCCCTTTTCCCTTTTTGACCACTCGAAGATTCGACTGATGAGACCACTCCAAGAAGTATAAGATATCGGACAACTAAGACCATTTGGAATGAAGAGGATTTTACCGTGTAAATGGAAACTACAACTGTTGAAGACTCCGAAGACTTGGAGAATTTGAAGGCTTTGAAGAATTCCCAGATTTTATGACCTAGGAAGGTTACGCTTATGGAATTGAGAGATTATGGAAGTAATCAATACCCGAGATTAAGGTGTATTGGAGTAAGACCCGGATCCTGGAGTATTACATCAAGGAGTTAAGATGGACCTACAAGAAGCTAAATTTTGACAAGGAAGTATTTCATGAAGAACTCGGGATCCGTGGTTGAAAGTAGACAAGCTGAAGAGCAAAACCTTGAGACATCAAAGTTTTGACAGTAACTGATGGATAGAAGGACATGGTTCATGTCAAGGAAGTTGAAACCAGAAGTTTGGAATGCAACTCCAGAAATATTACAGGACGTCGCGAGAGACTTCGCGTCAACAGAGATGATCTGGCAAAAGAACTTGAGCAGGACAAGCACGATTGGAAGAAGCCATCGGAAACATGAACAAGACTTGAAGAGTTTGATGGCGTTGAAGATTTATTGACCCTTAGAAGACCTAAACCCTGTTACATACATGCGTTAGATGCGATTGTGAGCTGTCATTTGTTTGATGTTTTTCCGACAGCCACAATAAAATCTGCCTTTTCAAAAACTTTTGTTTGTATTGAGTGCATCCCTCTCGATCTCTCTTATCCCACCCCAAACCCATGGACCCAATAGAGGATGAATGGAGAAGAGCTTGTATTTTCTGGACCAATGAGTCAATTGGAGACAGACCGATGGATTCAGAACATGGAGGATCACATGGGGAATAACCCTATAGCCGGAAAGTATATGACCCAGCATGCTCTTCAGTGCTTTGAAAGAGGTGCTGCTATCTAGTGGAGGATGTACCAAACCATCAATGTGGCCAGGAGTAACCACTTGGGAAGAATTTAAGTTGACCTTGCCAAAGTCTCGGTTTGTGTCCCGTGGTTGAAGCCTTATGGAAATGATATGGAGAAAGTGCATGCAAGCTTTGTGGAGAAATAGGACACAACCATAAAGAAAATAAGGACGAATACCCTCATAATCGGAGGATTATCAAAGGAGTTAGCCGAGGATTTTCGAGGAACTTTGGTTGGAGATTGTTCCCAAAGGTTTTGTTGCAGCAATGGTAGTTCAGCCTACATTGTTGAGAAAGATCCGTGAAGCTCAGAAGGATGACAAAGAGATTGCTGAGGTAAAAGATAGGATGAGCAAAGGAAAAGCCAAAGGTTTTCGTAAGGATGAGCATGACACCTTATGGTTTGAGGACAGTGTACATGTACCCAATAATGCAAAGATCGTGAAGTTAAAACTTCAGGAGGCTCATGACTCACCATACTCGATTCGCCTCGAAACACCAAGATGTATTTGGATTTGAAGGAGTGTTTACGGTGGACTGGTATGAAGCGAGGATATTGTGGAGTATGTAGTCGTAAGTGATGTATGCGAGAAAGTAAAAGCGAGCATCGTAAGCCAGCAGGATTACTACAGCCTATGCCGATACCCGAATGGAAGTGGGATAAGCTTGGCATGATTTCATTTCCGGATTTCCCGTAACCCGATTGGGATATGATTCTATCTGGGTAGTAGTTGACTCGCTTGACCAAAGTGGCTCACTTTATCCCAAAGGAAATACGAAAAGCGAAGTTGGCCAAGATATATTGGACAAGGATCGTATGTCTGCATGGAGTTCCGAGGACCATCGTAGAGGAACACAGTTTACCTCAAAGTTTTGGAATCAGCTGCACCAGACTTTGGGTACTAGGCTAGAGTTCAGTACAGCCTTTCATCCGCAGAAAGATGGATAAACCAAGAGAGTCAATCAGATACCGGAGGACATGTTGAGAGCGTGTGCGCTAAATTTCGGATCTAGTAGTGATGATAATCTACCTTACGCTGAGTTCTCATACAACAACAGCTACCAAGCCGGTTTGAAGATGGCCCTTTAAAGCTTTGTATGGGAGAAGGAGCGGACACCGTTGATGTGGGATGAAGTTGGAGACCGTCATTGTTTGGACCAAATGTGATCAAGGAGTGAGAAGAGAATGTTAAGTTGATTCGAGATAGACTCAAGATAGCTCAGCCAGTGCGGAAGAGTTATGCAGACTCAAAAATGCAAGGAGGTAGTCTATGAAATCGAGATGAGCATATCTTTGTGTGCCACCTCTGCGAGGAGTTAAACGATTTAGAGTTAAGGGAAAGTTAGCCCCGAGATTTGTAGGACCATACCGAGTTTTGGAGCGTATGGGAGAATAGGCTAACAAGTTGAAGTCACCCGAAGGACTATCAGGAGTTCATGATGTGTTTCACGTTTTCCATTTGAAGAAGTGCCATGCAGAGATGGCCAATATTTCCTTGTAAGGACGCTTGACCCTGGAAAGGATAATGATGTTCCACGAAGTGGAGTATGGATTTCATAAGTATAAGTTTTATCACGGTATGTGGGACATCCCACGAGGATGAAGAGATGAAGTACTATTGGATATAAAGGAGGTATGATGTTGGTAGTATGGAACAATGGAAATTCCATGATGAGTCTGAGTAATCATGTCCTAGTTTGGTGCCAATAGAAGGAAGGAAGACAAGACAATTGGATGGATTTTAAGTATGCCAGGAAGTTGGATGTTGGGATAATGATCAGTTGCCCAGATGATGTGTTCAAGGATTATAAGTGATGAGATGGGCCATAACCCACAGACCCCAGGACCTGCCAAGAAGCAAGCACACTCTTGCTGAAGGAAAAACCCTGGAAGAAGTTACAACTTGTATCATCCGACGATTCTATAGGAGTTTACGCAAAACCTGAGAGTTGTTAAGGAACGATAGATGTTTGTTTGGCTTGCGGAATCAATGGATTTTCCGAACTTGGTTCGTCGACAAGAGAAATTCTGCAATGCTCGTGAGGATGACCGAGTGTTAGAATGCGAGATTCGCTAAACCATGTACAAGGAAATGATTTGGGTGCGGGATGGATTGATCACCATACCGACTTACTCTTATTATTCGCTTTGCTATATGGAATGGTAAATCTGAGTGACTTACCTATAGTAGAGAGACGACGATCAAAACCTTGTTTAAACCTTAGAAAGGTATAGGTATTGTTTTTCCCTTATACACGGCCGTTGTGGCCAAACCGTAGGTTATACGGTGAGGTTCAACCTGCACCCGCTTTCTGCGGGAGAAACCATAAATTGTTGACCACCATGAGATATCGATAGTTGTTTAGAATTGGCGTCAGACCCGTCAGCTATGAAGACCCAGTTTCGGGATAACCTTACCAAGATGAAAGGACAAAGGAATTGAGGAAAAGCCTATGCCACTACCGGAAGAGGCCAGAGAAGGAATTTTTCCTTACGATCTGAGAAGACCGACATTGTCAGTAATAAGGATGGACTATATAAGTTTTGATGGAACCGTAACCATGCTTCTAAGGGTGGTAGCACCCGAGACCCCGGAGACGACCGATGGATTTTGAGAAGACCCCCAAACCATAAGCTATTTCTTTCTAGCCTCTCCGAATCTCGAGGACGAGATTCATTTTAAGGGTGGTAGTTTGTAACATCCCAAAATTCTAAATTTTGGAATGTTATAAACAAATAGATAGATTTGATTGATTGCTTGATTGATTGACTGAAAGTGAGTGAATTCGAAACTTTTTGAAAGTTAGATGAGAGGGAATAAAAGGACTTTCCCAAACTTTCATTTTGCATTTATGAACTTCGGGAATTCAAACTCTTTTCATCACAAAACCCTGGAGAGAAGATGACATGACTTCTTCCATTTATTTAAATGACAAGGGGTGTTGAAAATATTTGAATTCCATTTGGAAAACATTTCCAATTCTGAAACTTTATGCAACTCAATGATTTTCACGAGAGAAGATAAAATGACTTCTTCAAAACATATGAAATATGAGTTGGGAGTTTCAAAGAATTAAATTCAAAGTTCCTTTGAATTATTTTTCAATTGGAGTTATTTGAGTTTTATTCAAATTATTTTTCTCCAAAAGTAAAATATATGGAAATAGGGTAACATGATTCCCTACATCATAAAATTGGAGAGAAATTAATTTGAAATCATTTTGGTATTTTTAAAATGATTTTCAGTGGATTTTATTAGGGTAGTAGCACTGTTTGTTTTATTTGAATTTTTGTGTATTTTATTTGAAGCTAGAATAAAGTTCATCATGTAGGAAATCTTTTTCTGAAAATTTTGATATATTATATGCCTATATAATATATTTATTTATTTGGTTTTATTATTTTTATTTGTCTCTGTCAAAAAAAAGTTAAAAAAAAAGGGAGCGCAGCGCCTTGGGCCAAAGGCCCAAGCCGCCATAGCCATCGGCCGAAGGCCACAAGGCCAACTCACGCACGCACCACGCACCTAGGGGAGCCAGGAGCCCCAAGTTTCCTATTCTTTTGCGATTCCTAGTAGAATTTGACCCCGTTTGGTTATTCCGTTTTTTATTCCTAGGATTCCTAATCCTAATCTATTTCTTGCCCCCTATCCCAAGCAAAACCCTCTCCTCCCCAATATAAATACCCAAGCACCCCCCCCTCCAACACATCAAATCAACTCTCCTCTCCTCTCCTCCTCCTCTGCAGCAGCAAGAATACTGTCGCCGCCGCCATAGCTGCCCGCTGCCCTAGTCGCCGCCGCCGCCCTCACCAGCCGCCGCCGCCCTACATAGCCGCCGCCGCCACTTGCCGCCGCCGCCCTCTGCCCGTCGCCGCGGATCCCTCGCCTCTTCGAGGTACTAGCCCAGCCGCGTCACGCTTTCTAGATTGGTTTCCGTTCCGTTTTCTAGATCGGTTTCCGTTCCGTTTTTCTAGATCGGTTTTACGTTTCGGTTTTCTTTCCGAAACCCTAGATCGGTTTTCTCGCCGGTTTTTCTTTCCGGTTTTGTTTAGCAAGCATTCGCTCGATAGATTTTTCTTTTTATTTTTAATTCCTGTCATGGACCTATCCGTAGTCCCTAATCTTCAAACGGCTATAACTTTTTACTCGTAAGTCGGAATCCAACGAAACCAACGCCCACTTCTTCGTTATGATCTCCTCTATCCAGTAATACAACTCAAACATGTTTTTAAAAGTTTTAAAATTTGATTTCAAACAGATTTGTATTTGAACTTCGTTTGATCATAACTTGAGTTTCGTAACTCCAATTTAGTTGATTCTTTTTGCAAATCGAAGCCCTTGACATAAACTTTCTGATAAGGCCAAATACACATAGTTTTGGTACTGTTAGAAATTGTTTTATGCTGCAAGAGTTATTAGATTTGGTTTTGACGTTTTCCGAATTGTTTCTTCGTTCTTTCCGATCTTTTGAGTGATTGCTTATGTGTGGTTACTATTGCTTGATTACGATAGATTGACCGGAGTGTGACGAGTAGATCTATCAAGAGTTTTGAGTGCGAATCATCTTCATCAACTTTGCAGGCAAGTAACACTTGATCATACCTTTCTACTACCCAGTTTTATTGCATTAGATCAAGCCCTCAAACACTTGCATGATTAGGATCTAATTAAATTGTGGGTTTGGGAAGTAGATTGAGGTAGTACCTATTACCTGTTTTACTTATGAAACCTTGGGAGTTACTTCTACGCTTGCTTATTATGCTATGCTATGCTAGTAGACGTGGATTGGGTGAGTGATATCCATGACAGATGTGAGATTGTTAATTTAATGGTTTATCTAAGGTGGCAACCTAAACACACATCTGGGTGGATTGAGGCACCTGGTTTGGCACCCCCGGGGCACCCATGCAAGGTGTTGGACCCATCAGTTTGGCACACACATAGGAGGAAGAGAAGAGCTAGCCGTGCCCTTCTCCTTCCTCACCCCGAACAGCTCAAGGAGCAACCTTGTACACACTTTGCCATAGTGATCATGCGGAGACCCCGCAGAGCAGCAGTAGGGGTGTTATCTCCATGGAGAGCCCTGAAGCTGGGTAAGATTCGCCGGCGTGCATGCCTTCGCCTCATCCCGTTTCCAGGCACCGGCGACGTTCTACTCACCCCCTCCATGATCAGCCATCCTTTGGCATATGTCGCACCCAACCCCCGACAAGGGGGGCCGGCCCCCCACCCAATTCGTATTGGGCTTGGGGGGGGCGCCCTCCACCTGGCCGCCGCCTCCTCTCTCCCACTATGGCCCAATAAGGCCCAGACGCTCCCCAGGGGGTTCCGGTAACCCCCCGGTACTCTGATAAATGCTCGAACTCATCCGGAACCATTCCGATGTCCAAACATAGTCGTCCAATATATCAATCTTCATGTCTCGACCATTTCGAGACTCCTCGTCATGTCCGTGATCACATCCGGAACTCCGAACTACCTTAGGTACATCAAAACACATAAACTCATAATACCAATCGTCATCAAACATTAAGCGTGCGGACCCTACGGGTTCGAGAACTATGTTGACATGACTGAGACACTTCTCTGGTCAATAACCAATAGTGGAACCTGGATGCTCATATTCGTTCCTACATATTCTACGAAGATTTTTATTGGTCAAACCACATAACAACATTCGTTGTTTCCTTTGTCATCGGTATGTTACTTGCACGAGATTCGATCGTCGGTATATCAATACCTAGTTCAGTCTCGTTGCCGGAAAGTCTCTTTACTCGTTCCATAATACTTCATCCTGCAACTAACTCATTAGTCACATTGCTTGCAAGGCTTATAGTGATGAGTATTAACGAGAGGGCCCAGAGATACATCTCCGAAACACGGAGTGACAAATCCTAATGTCCATCTATGCCAACCCAACAAATACCTTTGGAGACACCTGTAGAGCACCTTTATAATCACCCTTTTACGTTGTGACGTTTGGTATCACACAAAGTGTTCCTCCGGTATTCGGGAGTTGCATAATCTCATAGTCTGAGGAACTTGTATAAGTCATGAAGTAAGCAGTAGCAATGAAACTAACACGATCATAGTGCTAAGCTAACAGATGGGTCATGTCCATCACATCATTCTCCCAATGATATGATTCCGTTCATCAAATGACAACACATGTCTATGGTTAGTAAACATAACCATCTTTGATTAATGAGCTAGTCAATTAGAGGCATACTAGGGACTATAGGTTTTGTCTATGTATTCACACATGTACTAAGTTTCCGGTTAATACAATTATAGCATGAATAATAAACATTTATCATGAATGAAGGAAATAAATAATAACTTTATTATTGCCTCTAGGACATATTTCCTTTAGTCTCCCACTTGCACTAGAGTCGATAATCTAGATTAGATAGTAATGATTCTAACACCCATGGAGCTTTGATGCTGATCATGTTTTGCTCATGAGAGAGGCTTAGTCAAAGGGTCTGCAACATTCAGATCCGTGTGTATCTTGCAAATTTCTGTGTCCCCTTCCGACACTTAATGACGGATGGAATTGAAGCTTCTCTTGATGTGCTTGGTTTTCTTGTGTAATCTAGAATCCTTTGCCAAGGAAATTGCACGAGTATTGTCACAAAAGATTTTCATTGGACCCGATGCACTAGATATGACACCTAGATCAGATATGAACTCCTTCGTCCAAACTCCTCCATTTGCTGCTTTCGAAGCAGCAATGTACTCCGCTTCACACGTAGATCCCGCCACGACGCTATGCTTGGAACTGCACCAACTGACAGCTCGTCCATTCAATAAAAATATGTATCTTTGACTGATCCATTTTGAACTTCTTCAAAACTTTATCAAGGTATGTGCTTTGTGAAAGTCCAATTAGGCGTCTTGATCTATCGCTATAGATCTTGATGCCCAATATGTGAGCAACTTCTCCAAGGTCTTTCATATAAAAACTCTTATTCAGGTATCCCTTTATGCTTTCCAGAAATTCTATATCATTTCCAATAAAAAAATATGTCATCTACATATAAGATCAGAAATGCTACAGAGCTCCCACTCAATTTCTTCTAAATACAGGCTTCTCCAAAAGTCTGTATAAAACCATATGCTTTGATCAGACTATCAAAGCATTTTTTCCAACTCCGAGAGGCTTGCACCAGTCCATAAATGGATCGCTGGAGCTTGCACACCTTGCTAGCAACCTTTGGATCGACAAAACCTTCCGTTTGCATCATATACAACTCTTCTTACAGAAATCCATTCAGGAATGCAATTTTGACATCCATTTGCCAAATTTCATAATCATAAAATGCAGCAATTGCTAACATGATTCAGGCAGACTTAAGCATCGCTACGGGTGAGAATGTCTCATCATAGTCAACTCCTTGAACTTGTCGAAAACCTTTTGCAACAAGTCGAGCTTTGTAAATAGTAACATTACCGTCTGTGTCGGTCTTTTCTTAAAGATCCATTTATTTTCTATGGCTTGCCGATCATCGGGCAAGTCCACCAAAGTCCATACTTTGTTCTTATACATGGATCCCATCTCAGATTTCATGGCCTCAAGCCATTTCGTGAAACCTTGGCTCATCATCGCTTCCTCATAGTTCGTAGGTTCATCATGGTCTAGTAACATGACTTCCAGAATAGGATTACCATACCACTCTGGTTCGCATCTTACTCTGGAAGACCTACGAGGTTCGGTAGCAACTTGATCTGAAGCTTCATGATCATCATCATTAGCTTCCTCACTAATTGGTGTAGGAATCATTGGAACTGACTTCTGTGATGAACTACTTTCCAACAAGGGAGAAGGTACAGTTACCTCATCAAGTTCTACTTTCGTCCCACTCGGTTCTTTCGAGAGAAACCCCTTCTCTAGAAAGGATCCATTCTTAGCAAAAAAAGATTTTGCCTTCGGATCTGTGATAGAAGGTGTACCCAACAGTTTCCTTTGGGTATCCTATGAAGACGCACTTCTCCGATTTGGGTTTGAGCTTATTAGGTTGAAGCTTTTTCACATAAGCATCGCGTCCCCAAACTTTAAGAAACGGTAACTTTGGTTTCTTGCCAAACCACAGTTCATAAGGCGTCGTCTCAACGGATTTTGATGGTGCCATATTTAAAGTGAATGCAGCCGTCTCTAGAGCATAACCCCAAAATGATAGCGGTAAATCAGTAAGAGACATCATAGATTGCACCATATCTAATAAAGTGCGGTTACGATGTTCGGACACACCATTTCGCTGTGGTGTTCCAGGTGGCGTTAATTGTGAAACTATCCCATGTTGTTTCAAATGAAGACCAAACTCATAACTCAAATATTCTCCTCCACGATCAGATTGTAGAAACTTTATTTTCTTGTTACGATGATTTTCCACTTCACTCTGAAACTCTTTGAACTTTTCAAATGTTTCATTGTAATGCTTCATTAAGTAGATATAACCATATCTGCTGAAATCATCTATGAAGGTAAGAAAATAACGATACCCACCACGAGCATCAATACTCATTGGACCGCATACATCGGTATGTATTATTTCAACAAGTCAGTAGCTCGTTCCATTGTTCCGGAGAACGGAGTTTTAGTCATCTTGCCCATAAGGCACAGTTCGCAAGCACCAAGTGATTCATAATCAAGAGATTCCAAAAGTCCATCTGTATGGGGTTTCTTCATGCGCTTTACATCGATATGACCCAAACGGTAGTGCCACAAATAAGTTGCACTATCGTTATTAAACTTCAATCTTTTGGCTTCAACACTATGAATATGTGTATCACTACTATCGAGATTTAACAAAAATAGACCACTCAATAGGGGTGCATGACCATAAAAGATATTACTCATATAAATAGAACAACCATTATTCTCTCATTTAAATAAATAACCGTCTCGCATCAAACAAGATCCAGATATAATGTTCATGCTCAACGCTGGCACCAAATAACAATTATTCAGGTCTAAAACTAATCCTGATGGTAGATGTAGAGGTAGCGTGCCGACCGTGATCACATCGACTTTGGAACCATTTCCCACGTGCATTGTCACCTCGTCCTTAGCCAATCTTCGCTTAATCCGTAGCCCCTGTTTCGAGTTGCATATATGAGCAACAGAACCAATATCAAATACCCACGCGCTACTGCGAGCATTAGTAAAGTACACATCAATAACATGTATATGAAATATACCTTTCACTTTGCCATCCTTCTTATCCGCAAAATACTTGGGGCAGTTCCGCTTCCAGTGACCAGTCCCTTTGCAGTAGAAGCACTCAGTTTCAAGCTTAGGTCCAGACTTGGGTTTCTTCTCTTGAGCAGAAACCTTTTTGCCATTCTTCTCGAAGTTCCCCTTCTTCCCTTTGCCCTTTTTCTTGAAACTAGTGGTCTTGTTGACCATCAACACTTGATGCTCCTTATTGATTTCTACCTCCACGGCTTTTAGCGTCGCGAAGAGCTCGGGAATAGTCTTGTTCATCCCTTGCATATTATAGTTCATCACGAAGCCTTTATAGCCTGGTGGCAGTGATTGAAGAACTTTGTCAATGACACAATCTACTGGAAGATCAACTCCCAGCTGAGTCAAGTGATTATGAAACCCAGACATTTTGAGTATGTGTTTAGTGACAGAACTATTCTCCTCCATTTTGCAGCTGTAGAACTTGTTGGAGACTTCATATCTCTCAACTCGGGCATTTGCTTGAAATATTAACTTCAACTCTTGGAACATCTCATATGCTTCATGATGTTCAAAACGTCTTTGAAGTACCGATTCTAAGCCGGAAAGCATGGCACACTGAACTATCGAGTAGTCATCAGCTTTGCTCTGCCAGACGTTCTTAACGTCATCATTAGCATCTGCAGCAGGTCTAGAACCTAGCGGTTCTTCTAGGACATAATTCTTCTATGCAGCAATGAGGATAATCCTCAAGTTACGGACCCAGTCCGTGTAGTTGCTGCCATCATCTTTCATCTTAGATTTCTCTAGGAACGCATTAAAATTCAAAGGAACGGTAGCACGGGCCATTGATCTACAACAACATAGACATGCAAAATACTATTAGGAACTAAGTTCATGATAAACTAAAGTTCAATTAATCATATTACTTAAGAACTCCCACTTATATAGACATCCCTCTAATCATCTAAGTGATCACGTGATTCAAATCAACTAAACCATGTCCGATCATCACATGATATGGAGTAGTTTTCAATGGTGAACATCACTATGTTGATCAGATCTACTATATGATTCTCACTCGACCTTTTGGTCTCACTGTTCCGAGGCCATATCTGCATATGCTAGGCTTGTCAAGTTTAACCCGAGTATTCTGTGTGTGCAAAACTGGCTTGCACCCGTTGTATGTGAACATAGACCTTATCACACCTGATCATCACGTGGGGTCTCGGCATGATGAACTGTAGCAACGGTGCATACTCAGGGAGAACACTTGTACCTTGAAATTTAGTAAGGGATCATCTTATAATGCTACCGACGTTCTAAGCAAAATAAGATGCATAAAGGATAAACATCATATGCAATCAAAATATGTGATATGATATGGCCATCATCATCTTCTACTCATGATATCCATCACTGAAGCATCATCATGACGTCCAACGTCATCAGCGCAACACCTTGATTTCCATCGTAACATCGTTGTCGTTTCGCCACCTATTGTTACTACGACTATCACTACCTCTTAGTCATAAAGTAAAACAATTACATGGTGATTGCATTGCATACAATAAAGCGACAACCATATGGCTCCTGCCAGTTGCAGATAACTTTGATACAAAACATGATCATCTCATACAACAATTTATATCACATCATGCCTTGACCATATCACATCACAGCAAGCTCTGCAAAAACAAGTTAGACGTCCTCTACTTTGTTGTTGCAAGTTTTACGTGGCTGCTACGGGCTTCTAGCAAGAACCGTTCTTACCTACACATCAAAACCACAACGATTTTTTGTCAAGTGTGTTGTTCTAACCTTCAACAAGGACCGGGCGTAGCCACACTCGATTCAACTAAAGTTGGAGAAATAGACACTCACCGGCAACCTATGTGCAAAGCACGTCGGTAGAACCAGTCTCGCGTAAGCATACACGTAATGTCGGTCTGAGCCGCGTCATCCAACAATACCACCGAATGAAAGTACGACATGCTGGTAAGCAGTATAACAATTATCGCCCACAACACTTTGTGTTCTACTCGTGCATATAACATCTACGAATAGACCTGGCTCGGATGCCACTGTCGAGGAACACAGTAATTTCAAAAAAAATCCTACGATCACACAAGATCTATCTAGGTGATGCATAGCAACAAGAGGGGAGAGTGTGTCCACGTACCCTCGTAGACCGAAAGTGAAAGCATTTAGTTAACGCGGTTGATGTAGTCGAACGTCTTCGCGATCCAACCGATCGAAGCACCGAACGTACGACACCTCCGCGTTCAGCACACGTTCAGCTCGGAGACGTCCCTCGTACTCTTGATCCACTTGAGGCCGAGGGAGAGTTTTGTCAGCACGACGGCGTGGTGACGGTGATGATGAAGTTACCGGCTCAGGGCTTTGACTAAGAACTACGATAATATGACCAAGGTGTGTAACTGTGGATGGGGGCACCGCACAAGGCTAAACAATGTCAACTTGTGTGTCTAAGGGGTGCCCCCCCACCCCCGTATATAAAGGAGTGGAGGAGGGGGAGGGCCGACCCTCTATGGTGCGCCCAAGGGGGGAGTCCTAGTCCCAGCGGAAGTAGGATTCCCCCTTCCCAAGTTGGAGTAGGAGAGGAAGGAAGGGGGAGAGAGAGGGAAGGAAAGGGGGGGGGGGCGCCCTGCCCCCACCCAATTTGGAATGGGCTTGGGAAGGGGCGCCCTGCACCTGGCTGCCGCCTCCTCTCTCCCACTATAGCCCAATAAGGCCCATACACTCCCCGGGGGGTTCCGGTAACTCCCCCCCGGTACTCTGGTAAATGCCCGAACTCATCCGGAACCATTCCGATGTCCAAACATAGTCGTACAATATATCAATCTTCATGTCTCGACCATTTCGAGGCTCCTCGTCATGTCTGTGATCACATCCGGAACTCCAAACCACCTTCGGTACATCAAAACACATAAACTCATAATACCAATCGTCCTCGAACGTTAAGCGTGCGGACCCTACGGGTTCGAGAACTATGTAGACATGACCGAGACACGTCTCTGGTCAATAACCAATAGCGGAACCTAGATGCTCATGTCGGTTCCTACATATTCTACGAAGATTTTTATCGGTCAAACCGCATAACAACATACGTTGTTCCCTTTGTCATCGGTATGTTACTTGCCCGAGATTCGATCGTCGGTATCTCAATACCTAATTCAATCTCGTTGCCGAAAAGTCTCTTTACTCGTTCTGTAATACTCCATCCCGCAACTAACTCATTAGTCACATTGCTTGCAAGGCTTATAGTGGTGAGTATTACCGAGAGGGCCCAGAGATACCTCTCTGAAACACGGAGTGACAAATCCTAATCTCGATCTATGCCAACCCAACAAACACCTTCAGAGACACCTGTAGATCACCTTTATGATCACCCTTTTACGTTGTGATGTTTGGTAGCACACAAAGTGTTCCTCCAGTATTCGGGAGTTGCATAATCTCATAGTCTGAGGAATTTGTGTAAGTCATGAAGAAAGCAGTAGCAATGAAACTAACACGATCATAGTGCTAAGCTAACGGATGGGTCATCTCCATCACATCATTCTCCCAATGATGTGATCCCGTTCATCAAATGACAACACATGTCTATGGTTAGGAAACGTAACCATCTTTGATTAATGAGCTAGTCAAGTAGAGGCATACTAGGTACTATAGGTTTTGTCTATGTATTCATACATGTACTAAGTTTCCGGTTAATACAATTCTAGCATGAATAATAAACATTTATCATGAATTAAGGAAATAAATAATAACTTTATTATTGCCTCTAGGGCATATTTCCTTCTATAACGACCTGCTGGAAGACTAACTCAAACTTCTCCCCCTTTGTCATCAAATGGCCAAAAGGTGAGGACTTTGAGAACAAGCACCCCAGAAGAAAATCATCATGGAGAGGTCGAGGGAGCGCCAGCATTGTTGAGGTGGCGCGCTGCAGGAGGACCACCAGCAGTGTCTTTGACGGCTTCATTTTCGTCGATGGAGCGCGATGAGGACTCGGAGCTCGGCATCAGAGGAGGAACTTGAGTTTTCTTAAACTTCTTCCTTGGCGGTTCAGCCCAGCGAAAGTTCATCTAGAAATCATCCGTAGCAAGTTCTTCAGCTGATTTGAGATGCAGAAGTGTGGCCCAACTAATTTTAATATCTCATGGAGATAGTATCTGTTCTTGCAGACGTCGTTATGCTTCACTATCATATTTTCTTGAACAACAACGAATTGAAGCTTAACCCATCAATGATGCTTGTCAAGTTTCTGATGAAGACTTATGAGCAGCTCATGATCAGTCATGACACATGGCACTTCTGGTGAAGACGATGGCCATGAGGCTTTAGCTGCAGTATCTTGGCTTGCAGATTCATCAGCTATGGAGCTGGAAATAGGTTGATGAAATTGTCCATCCGAGGGACCAATTCCTTCATCAATTACGCTCTTGCCTTCTCCAGGAACTTTGGACAGTGTGATTTGAAGAATTTCAACTTCAGTCAGATAACTCAAGTGGTTCTGACGATCAGCCTTATGGTGGATTGAAGACCGGGATCTGATGAATCTCATAATCCATGGTGCGTAAAGCTTCAATTCGAAGGGAGGCTGAGAAATAGTGACCAAATTCCTCAGGAAGAAATCATGAATGTTGATGGGAGAGCCATGTATGATTGAAACAACAAGTTCTTCATAACTCCCACTACTTCTTAAGTGTTGGAATTGTGGCCATTGATCGGACTGAGGGTCTTTGTTAGAATGTGATACACAGTCTTCGACACATATAATAAATACTTCACAAGGAAAGTTGTCCTTGGAGCATTTCCTTCAGCAATAGGCTTCATCAGCACTTGCATCAGGTGATTAGGCAGCTCATGTTCTTCATAAATTTTCTTAGCTCCTTCTTGGGGTGGATCAACTAGAAGAGCACGAAGAAATTCATCAATCGGTGCTTTGAAGTGAGTGTCTTCACTCATCCAGTCCAGAGCCCAAGTTGTTGTGTTGTCAGCGTTGCCAGAGAAGTGAAAAGTTGCATAGAATTGAAGAATCAGTTCTTCATTCTAGTCGTAGACATCAGTGCAGAAAATCAGCGCATCATGAAGTACAGCCAAAACTGGCCGGAAGGAGGGAATTGGTTCCATATCCAGATGAGGAATATGACGATGCTGGAACTTCTTCTTGTCAAATAGCAGAGAGGCATAGAAGTTCATCTGTGTTCTTGTCCAGAACCTCAAACGCCTAAGGTTGGCCGAGTCATAAGGTAACTTGCCAATGAAGAAATTCTTCTCTTTGAAGAACCTGGCACTATCAAATTTTGGTCGCTTGAGGCCTTTGCCGATCTTGGGCATCACAGGGACATGTTGAAGATTTTTCCTTTTCTTTCTAACATCAAGTACTGGTCGTGGAGACCCAGTTGAGTCATTTGGATATGTGATGTCAAGAGCACGAGCAAGTTCCTCAGCCATAGCAGTTGGAACTGTGTCAGTGTCTACTAAGGAATTGGATCGGCATGTGGAGGAGATGCGTTGATGACATCAACATCTGGGGCATCATGAGCAATATCATCAACTACTGAAGTTGTAACTTCTTCAGGAATGTTGTGGAGCGTTGGTGGTTGTTCTTCGGAGCCAATAGGATTTTCTTCAGTGTGTTGAGGCTATTGAGGCCCTTTTGTGAGGAGAGTGCTGAGGGGCAAATTTGGGTGAGCTGCTTCCCAAAATTTGTCATGGATTGGAGTAGTAGTCTCACCATCAATATCCATTTCCTCCACTTTTTGTTTAATCAGCGGAGTTCGTTGAGGACTTCGAGTAGTATCTTGAAGCATTGATACATCAGCATCAACCTCAATTTCTTCATCCATTTGCTTTATGGTAGCAGCAGAATGTGTATCTTCTTCTTCTTCATCAGCCTGAGCGATTTCATAATGCACTCCATATGGAACCATTTGAAGATTCTCAAGATTGCGAGAAGGGGCGCTGATGAGATTGGAATTGCCTCAATGGGAATGACAATTGAAGACAATGTTGTCGTCTTCAATTTCTTCAAGGATTCAGGCACAGGGGGAGCTGATGCCTTTCTCTTCTTAGCTTCACACTCAACAACCTTTGTCTTCATCGCTTTTGATGCAGAAGGAAGGGTGATAAGCTTCAAAGATAAAGTCGTTGATGGAGCTGCTACTGAGGAACTGGCTGGAGCAGTTTCATCAGGCGTGACTCATGCAGTCCTCTTGGCAGGTCCTTCAAGCACGATACTTTCAGTCGCCCTGGTAATTTCTTCAGGCGCAACATTATCCATTGCCCTTCCAGATTCTTCAGGCGCAACTTCTTCGGTTGCATGGCAGTCTCTTCAGTTGTTGAAGACACAGTTACACTAGCCTGTGTGGTTGGAGTGGAGCTGAAGAACTGGACGATGGTGTTATGACAAACTTGGCAGCTTCTCTCTTGTTGTGGTCTTCAAATACCTTGGTTGAGGCAGTGACGAATCGTTCTTTCACACCACAGCAATGATTCGCCTATCTTTCATACACTTCAGACAACTGAAGAATTTCAGACTGTAGTGTGACAAGCTGTTGAGGTGATATTGAAAGCATATTGTTCCTTAGTTCCTTCTCCTTTTGCACTTTCTGTTTGTGCACGAGTTTAGCTTGTGTAACCTTGTATTTCTCATATAAATGAATATAGAAATCATGTGGCCTAGACAGGTGGTAGATTGAGATCGTCAAGAGGCGTTTCTGGGATAGTGCACTAGATATTAATGAAGTCAAGCAATTTCTTTGGGTCCAGCAACATAGGAACTGAAGAGTTCTTGGCAATTGCAGCCTACTCTTATTTTCTTCTGAGGAATTCTATGAGCTCATCTTCGTCAGGGATCCCATGTTCATCAACCTAAGGCACAATGGCCTTGCTCTTGGGACTTGGCCTAGCTCCACCGCCGACATTTGCTTTTCGCTTCAGCTTGGATGTTGAGGACATTGGTTGCCCACTAGCTGAGGCACTTGGTGCAACAATAGAGGCTGCTTGAAAGCCCTTGGTGCGTTGGCAAGATGCGAGCACAAACGATGTTGAAGCTTTTGCTACTGCCATTGAGGAACTTGAAGCAGGAGGAGGCACTAAAGATTTTGAAATCTTAGGAGCAGAAGCCATTGAAGCTTTTGGTTTGGCCACTGAGGGCATTGGATTGGACAGCCTTGGCATGTGTGCAGGCTCCTTTTGCATAGCATTCTTTGGAGCGCTGGCACTGGCACTAGCACTGGCTTTAGCTGAAGCCTTTGCAGCCTTGTTGAATTCTTCAACAACCTTCTTGGCTTGTTTTGACAATTTGGCCTCATGCATTTCCCATTTGTTGGGGAATTCTTCACCCCTTCTAACACTTGTAGGAATAGCATGTTGTCCTTCAGCAAGTGGTGGCCTATTGCACGGAGGCTTCACAGCAAAATCCTTCATATATTCTGGAGTGGCATATTTGTAAGCCCTGCATCGATATGTCCATTATCTCTTGATTTTCTGCATGCGAGTTTTGCGCTGCTCTTTTGTTTCCTTGCCATGAACATTTTCGTCAGGCATGTTGTACCCTAAGTCATCAGGATCTCAAATGTTGTATGTTCTTCCTTTCTCTTACCACCTTTCTATGGCCTCATTCCTTCAGCCATTTTCTTCAACTGAGGTTTTAGAACTTTTGATGACTCCGATGAAGTTTGAAGTTTTTCCTCAAGATTTGCTACAAATGAATTAAGTTGACGATAACCTAGAGATCCGTCGGCAAACATTGTACCTGTGAATAGAGTATAGTTGCGAGGAAATAGGGAAGAGTCACATGCAATCTCAGAGATTTTCAAAATAAACCTGTTGAGAAAACTGACCCTTGTCGTCTTGAAGAATTTCATCAAGTGTTATTGACTTAGGTTACAAAGTTCTGCAGATTGAAGCAATTTGCACAATTTAGGAATCTATTTGTTAAGCATATCAATGATGTAATACACAAGATTGGCCAAATGGAAGTGTTGAAGAATTGAAAGAGTGGTAGAAACAACAATTGAAGATTTTTGAGTGAAGTGAAGATCAAGGAGGGGCAGTAAATAAGCAGATGGAAATTGGATGATGAAGCGATGGAAATCGTCAGCTCGGATCTTCCATGCTCTAACTTGGAGACGTAAGACGTCTACGACGGTGGCGTAGGTGAATAAATCCGCGTCCACACCGATGAAGAAGTCGAGGCAGTGTAGCTCTTCTTCTTTGCCGGTGATGAGATCCAGCGGTGGCACTAGGGCTTGAAGAACAAGAGCAAAGGGAGCGAGGGGACGAAGTTAACTATCATTAACAGGGTCAAGGCTATTTATAGCCGCAACAAAAACTAAGGGTTCTGAAATTTTTGGATGGATAAGCTCCTGACCATTCGCATCTCGGTGACACATGTCATGCATGCATTTTCGCACTTACCCATGCGTGTGAAGCATGGGATGAAGTCATAGCGGCAACCGCCAAAAAAACTTTGATAATTTTAAAGTGTGTTCACAATTTCTTCAGTTGTCAAGGACACAGTGAAGACTTTGAACAGTGTCAAGTAGAATGCATACGAATAATATGTGAACAATGTGGGTTGAGCTTAGCATAGAGGGGAGAGGGTCCCTGTCGGTGTCAAAACCGGCGGATCTCGGGTAGGGGGTCCCGAATTGTGCGTCTAGGCGGATGGTAACAGGAGACAAGGGACACGATGTTTTTACCCAGGTTCGGGCCCTCTCGATGGAGGTAATACCCTACTCCTGCTTGATTAATATTGATGATATGGGTAGTACAAGAGTAGATCTACCACGAGATCAAGGAGGCTAAACCCTAGAAGCTAGCCTATAGTATGATTGTTGTATATTGTATATATGTCGTCTAGCCTGGCCCTGGTTTATATAATGCACCAGAGGCCTAGGATAACAAGAGTCCTAGCCGAATACGCCGGTGGGGGAGGAGTCCTTGTCTTGATCACCAAGTCTTGTGGAATCTTCCTTGTATGCGGCACCTGTCCGGACTGGCCCATGAGTATGCGGCCCTGGGGGTCCTCAGCCCAATCTAACCGATTGGGGGACGACGTGGTGAGTACCCCCTAGTCCAGGACACCGTCAGTAGCCCCCTGACCGGTCTTCAAGTTAGGGACGCTCCTCGATTCTTTCGAACTGTTCTTCATCTTCGGTTGCCGGTCTTGAAAACTGGTTCAACAAATCTTCTCATCTTCGATCTTGAGGATCGCCGAAATGCATTCGGCGAGTTTATACGTCGGGTACCCGAGGAGCCCCCTTAAGTTTCTGGCCTTTATCAATGGCTTGTTATTTTTATGCCACATCTCGGGTTTGAAGTTTTACCCGGGCGGCAGCGTCCTCTTGCGTCCGAGCTCCAACGCCGGACTGCATTCGAGGTATCTTTTGCAGCCGAGCACCAACGCCGGACCGCTTTCTAGCTCCAACGCCGGAATGTATCCGAGCTCCAACGCCGGACTGTATCTGAGCTCCAACGCCGGACTATGTGTCCGAGCTCCAACGCCGGACTATGTATCCGAGCTCCAACGCCGGGCTATGTGTCCGAGCTCCAACGTCGAACTATGTATCTGAGGTGTCGTAAATCACCTTGGTTCAAAGAAGTTTGAAGGAGTTTAGCCGAGCTTAATGCCGGAAATGCCCTCTAAGGAGCCAGTCACTTGCATCCGAACTATATGCTGAATTGCTTCCGAGGTGGTGCACCACCCCGAATGTGGGTTGATTTTTGGTCAATATTTTTATTGATGCAATTTATTCTCTGACGAGATATATAGCCAGTAGCCCTCAAGGTGTGTATCGGTCTAAAACCCGAGATGCACCTGAAGGATGACATAAGACCGCTGATCCCAGTAACCGCTGAGACTCAGGTTGATTTGCCAAATCGGCCTGAGGATCAAGTCCTAGCTCGGCAGAATACTTCGGGACGCGAAAAGCGGCGTGCTCAGACCTCGAGACTCAGGTTGGGTGCGGCCGACCAACCTGAGGATCAAAATCTCCTCGAAATCAGACAGCACTTAAGATTTTCTGCATAGAACAAGCAATGCAAGAGTCTCCCGAGACACCGGGTCGGGTGGCAACACTGCATCGTGGCATCAATGTGCCCTTTAATATTTGTAAATAATAAGCCCGAAGCCCAAGAGTCTCGAGCCTTAATGCGGCACGGGTGGTCAATTAAGGATTGATATCCATAGTAAAATCACAAATTATGTGTAATGACTCAATGTATCCAAGTACTTTATGTCATTAATGCTCGGATCCGCATTGTACAAAACTTTGTTGACCGACCATCGGCTTCAACCTCCTCGGCCAGTAGCTGAGGAGTGTTTGTCCTACTTTATAAAGCCTTTATGAGGGCAAAGATTTATGAAAAACAAGGCAATCTGGACATACGGTTTTATAAACAAAGGTACGCAGAGAGATATGTTATAATACTATTTAACAGAAGAAATGTCTTCCAAAGAAAATAGTCCCACTATCGGTTCCTTTCTTTGGGTTGTCACGCTAAGCATGATCATGAAACCTCAGCTCCAATGTAAGAGCAAAATATTGAGGATTTAGTTTGGGAGGCTAGTTACTAGCCCCCGGTAGTGTTCGGCGACAGTCGAGGTCAAGCCGGAAATACTTCGGCCAATGTTATGAATGGCCCGCCATTTAATATGGTCATCGGATCGTTGACCAGTTTACACCTATTGTGACAGTCAGTTTTCGGCTTTCTCCACTGAGGTGTTTGACCATGCGAGCTGGAAGCACAATCGCAGTGGTTCTCCCTTTGCACACCTAGCCGAACAAAGCCGAACGTAGGAGGCAAGCGCGGGAGCCAGGCAACCCAACTATTGACCGAAGACACAATTCGAAACTGATGCATATATAGCAATATCCGAGAATGTTTTTGCCGAATCTCTAAAGGTGTCCGGGGCTGCACTGCGAGACTTGTGCTAAAAACACACAAATAGTTTAAAAGTGCCAAAAGCTTGGAAAACTAAAAAACGTTAGTAAAAACATGACGTCCGAACAAGATCAAGTGTTCGGTGCCAATCCGAAAATTGGACTTTTAGAAAAAAAAGTGCTTCTGCCGCGCTTTAACA
Source organism: Aegilops bicornis (assembly GCA_021605145.1). NCBI lineage: Eukaryota > Viridiplantae > Streptophyta > Magnoliopsida > Poales > Poaceae > Aegilops > Aegilops bicornis. Next base: position 198,888,045 of record CM038675.1, on the reverse strand, counting down.
TGACACATCCTATCTCAAGACTTCAAGCGGGTCAGCCTACGGCTTCAGTCTCCCATCCCGAAGGCGGAGTACTTCTCATTAGGCCAGTTTAGAAAACTAAACTCTAGCGGTTTTGAGAGAGAAATTAGGCTCCCCGGCTAGTGACCGCACACTCGTGTCGAGAAATAATAAAAACTCTGCAACGACTAAGAAGAAAAACACTTAGTATGAAACGGCTCAAATAAACATAAGAGCCCCCAAGTGACTTGGGTAAAAGTTGACTATATAATGTAAGGTGACATGTAGAATGCCTTCTAGCCGGATTGTAGATCGTTCGTCGAAGCGGACCTTTTCGCTTCAACCTCCGGACACAATAGTCCGAGTGTGTCCGAATACCCTCGCGTTATAAAAACCAGGGCATGCGTGGAGACCAAAGCGTAGGGGTCATTAGTGCTTTATCAGACAAGTGCCCAACTAGTTATGTTATGTTGCATGGTTAGTAAGAAACATCTTCCAGGGAGAATAGTTCCGTTAGGGGTTCCTTTCCCTGGGAGGCATGCCCTAAAGTGCATGTCCAGACTGCAAAAAGAGCAGAAAAACATCTGGGGGCAGGTAAATAAATAGGTAAGAAATCATCTTTTAGTTCACCGACCGATTATTCCCTTAAGAACGCTAGTTTCGGCTTCACCCAGTCTGAGGTACACATCCGTCAATTCGACAAGAATAATCGCAGAGGTGCTCCCTTTACCACCTAGCCGAACAATCGGGAACGAGGGGTAAGCACAGAGCCAGCAACCCAGCTTGGCCAAAACTTAACTCATATCGATGCATATAATGGTGAATAAAAGGTACATGCGGAAGTGTGACACATGTGTTGGGCATAAAGCCGAATTAATAAGCTTCGCTAAAGAAGCCCCTGTGTATAATGAGCGCGGTAGCGCGTCAAGTGTGTAACAAAGTTTCGACAAGGAAAATTTTTACAAGCAACTTTTTTCCAAAAAAGTATAATGCTTGGTCGAACCGAACACAAATTAGAAATTTAAAACTTTGAGCATGAAGGCAACTTAGCTGGTTAATGTGTACGGTATTGGCGACGCGGTCCGAGCTTGATGCGGGACAAGGTTCCATCCCCAAGCCGGTCCCGAGGTGGCGGAGCAAAGAGCTCGGCACTGTGAAGTGGTGACATAGCACGGTCAATGCAGGACGGCAGAGTGATGCCAAGTCCCCGGCATTGGGTAATGAAGTGTTGACGAAGCCCCCCGTCCAGCCGAGGTGACGTCAAAGGATATAGTCCGGCTGGATCATTTTCCTATGCACAAAAAATAGTGCAAACCAGAGATAATACTAATAAAAAAATCGTTGCATAATAATTAATTTATGCAAAGTGAGTAATAAAAGAAATATGGCCTGGCGCCGAAGTCAATGTCGATGCAGGGCGGCAGCGTGATGCGGTAAAGGCATGGCAAGGCCTGAATTCACAGGTCGGTGCGAGTTCCGGAATCGGACGTCGTACGAAAATGTACGGAAACTGACCGAACCACCATGCAACCGTCGTTAATGCGGCCACCATTTGATAGACCTGCGTACATATGATGGACAAACCAGAGTAATAATTCGATGGGAAAAATGAACCCAAACAAGCAAGAAATACTAGGATTAATAGCACCTGGTTTATTTGTTGTAGCAACCCGAAGAAAGGTGATTCCCAAAATTGGGACTCGATCCGCACACCTATCGCCTGATGGGTGATAAAGCAACGGCATGGCGATGCTGGCAAAGGTTGGCTTGCCGAGGCAAAGCCCTCGGTCCAGCTAACGTGACGGAGCTGGTGGGCCAGCGACGCTGAAGTCTCCGGAGTAGGTTGATGAAGAGATGATGAAGCCCCCGGTCCAGCTAATGTGATGAAGCCTTGGTGTCAGCCGATGAGTCGAAGTAGGTCGGCGTGATGGACACCAGCTTGAAAAAGCAACAGTGCGGCCCTGCCGATGCAGGTCGTGACGTGGTCGATGCCGGCTTGATGAAGTGACCGTGCGGCGATGCAGGTGTGCCCGCTCCGTGCAATCCGTGGGGCGGCGATGTTGGTGATGATTTATCCTTCGCGATGCAGGACTCTTGTTCAGCTTGCCGAGATGATGGTCCGAAGAACTTGAGCTCGGCTCAACAAAGTGACGACGTGTAGCGTAGGTCGGCAGCCGTGGAGCAATATTGTCGGACTGGTTTGACACCTGCATGATATTGAAGATCATGTTCAAAAGATTTTAAAGCTAGTGGGATGTGTTCGGAAACGAAACACAATACACCATACAAAACTTCCTTTAAAAAGGATGTCCGAAATCCCGTTCATAAAAAAGACGAACTCGGGTCAGATTTGTTTTCGCGCAGAAAACAGATCTGAAAAGTGATGCACTAATCGGAAGGTTCCCGGTGTTTGGACGGTCGGATCGAGCTGAAATTTGGTGGGGTGGTAGATATAGGAATTCCGCAGCCGATCAACGGTTGGATCTTCCAAAGGAGGTCCGAGGTAGAAGCTGGACACCACGCCCTAAACTCATCCGGATTCTCGTCCAGATTCAATGCGGCTCCGGTATATCGAAGATTGCCAGAGATTCCTCCATCGGAACTCGACGAAATTTTCTAGGGTTGTTGTAGAATCAATTCCGCACAATTCCACCGAAGCAATCGTCAAACCGACGCTCGAGGATGCGGTGACGGCGGATATAAGTACGTTGTCCAGAAAAACAGTACGGTCGCCCGAGGGCAATGTTGACGTTGAGGCCCCGGGCTCCCTGGATGATTCCTCCATGATCTTGATTGAGATCGGAGTTGATGTTGATGAAGGCCCTCATCCGTACATGACGACCGGAGGTAGGGCGCAGTCCTTGGTCGAACCAAGGTGACCAGTCGAGCTGGTGACGAAGATGCCGAAGTCGCAGTTGATCTGCAGGCGAGCCATCGACCTTTTGCCGAACACATAGCGGAACTCTCAATGAAAGCACCAATGTCGGTGTCAACACCGGCGGATCTCGGGTAGGGGATCCCGAACTGTGCGTCTAGGCGGATGTTTTTACCCAGGTTCGGGCCATCTCGATGGAGGTAATAGCCTACTCCTGCTTGATTAATATTGATGATATGGGTAGTACAAGAGTAGATCTACCACGGGATCAAGGAGGCTAAACTCTAGAAGCTAGCCTATCGTATGATTGTTGTATATTGTATATATGTCGACTAGCCTGACCCTGGTTTATATAATGCACCAGAGGCCTAGGATAACAAGAGTCCTAGCCGAATACGCCTGTGGGGGAGGAGTCCTTGTCTTGATCACCAAGTCTTGTGGAATCTTCCTTGTATGCGGCACCTGTCCGGACTGGCCCATGAGTATGCGGCCCTGGGGGTCCTCGGCCCAATCTAACCGATTGGGGGACGACGTGGTGAGTACCCCCTAGTCCAGGACACCGTCAGTCCCATCATATCCACATAGATGAAGAAATCAAATTGAAGAATTAGCAATATGTGGATGTTGTTGAGGGCACGCACACACACACACAAAATTCTGATCACAAGATGAGTATAATATTCGGGTAAGACATAAATGCCCTTCAATGATATGACCGTTAGGTGGATAAGATATTTGGGACAGCTAGCGCATAGCACAACAACGGTCGGAAATTTGAGCTCTGAAATTCCTCAGGGCTATCATGTTCCTCACTTGTAGGTAATCCACACCGGCGAATTCCTAACTCCTCGGTCCGAACAAATTCATCAGAGAACAGAGGATCCTCGTCTCTGTCACTGAATAAATTGACTGAAATGTATGAGATTTCCAATGGCTTCACTCAAAAGGATTGGGTAGGTGTAGGCTTTGAGATGAGCATCACTTGGAAACTTTTCCTTGGTTTTACCTCAACCCCCTTTAACAGTACGGTGTTTCCTATGACTCAAGAAATAGAAAATGAAACTACAAAAACAAAAGTCTTCACGCTTCATAGTCCTCACATCAATATCAAAGTCTTCAAGGTCACACCAATTTACTCACTTTCAAAGGCTTCAAGAAAACCAAAGTCTTCAACTGAAGACATTTATTTTTAGGGGTTGACTTTCTTCCTAAATATCAAACTCCTCATAGACTTATAGAACTTGTGTACAATCATACACATTAGTCCACTAACCTATAAGTATTCAATACACCAAAACCACTGAGGGGCACTAGATGCACTTACAATCTCCCCCTTTTTAGTGATTGATGATAAATAGGTTAAGTTTCCAATGCGGATAAACATATGAAGTGTAAATACTGATATTGAGGAATTTGATTTCAAGATATAGAAGAACTCCCCCTGAAGATGTGCATATTTGAGGAATTTGCTTTGGATTGCAAATGCACATTGTAGAGTGATATCATGAAGATCTGCCCCTATATCTTGTAATTTATACACACATTTAACATATAAAATGAAGAATTTGAAATGCATGATGGAAAATGGTGTCTGACGAAATTCAGCATGTGTGCATTAAGATACTAGAGGAAATAAGCATGCAGAAAGCAGTTCAAAAGAGTCAGACCACCATCGGAGTTAAGTTTACAACTCAACGGAGCAAACACCTCAGAAGAGTAAGGGTTGTAACTTAATGAAAAAAAAGCTCATATAAAAGACCCGTTTGAAGACTAACTCAAATTTCTCCCCCTTTGTCATTGAATAGCCAAAAGGGACGAAAAATGAGGACTAACACCCCTAAAGAATATCATCATGATGTCCATGGAGGAGCACCAGCATTGTTGGGGTCGTTCATTGAAGTTGGGCCCACCGTAGTGTCGTTGAGATCTTCAGCTTCTTCCGTCTCACGCGATGAAGAACATGAACTAGTAACTAGCTGAGGAACTTTGACCTTCTTTAATTTCTGTGAAGGAGGTTGAGACCAGTCAAAGTCCTGTTGAAATCCCATCTGCTTGAGATCTTCATCGCCGTAGAGGTGAGACAATATGGCCCAAGTGCGATCGAATATTTCATGCGCATAGTAGTGATTCTTCTTCACAGTGTTTTGTGCGATGGTCATGTTCTGAAGAATTGAGCCAAATTGACGCTTGACCCGCTTGTGATTGCGGTCGACCTTCTGATGAAGCTCATGGTCAGTCATCACACGTGGAGCAGTGGCTTGAGGAGTTGGCTTTGAGGCTTTTGCGGAAGAATCTTGAGTTGCAGAGTCATCATTGGTGGTGTAAGATGCAAGTTTGAGAAACTAACCATCCAATGGATGAGTGCCTTCATCAATAATAGCATCTTTGCCATTTGCATCAATTGAAGAAATGGTTCGTTTGAGGAATTCAATACGAGGCAGGAAGCTGAGGTGATTCTGACAATCTGCCTTGTAGTGAATTGAAGACCTGGTTCTGATGAATTTCATAATCCACGGTGCATAAGGTTTCAACTCAAACAACGATAGTGCAACATTCGCCGAAGTCCTTATGAAGAAATCATGTTAATTAATGGGAATACCATGTATAATGTTGAGCAGCAGATTCTTCATGATGCGAACAACTTCTTCATCTTCTTCTTCAGAGTTGTGGCCTTTGATCGGACTGAGGGTTTTGGTTAGAATGCGGTAGATTTTCCTTGGCACATAAAGCAAATCCTTCACTAGGAAGGTGGTCCTTGGAGTTTGGCCTGCCTTCAAAGGCTTCATGAGCACTTGCATCATATGATGTGGAAGTTCAGTTTCTTCATAAATCAGCCTTGTGCCTTCAGCAGGAGGACTGACTAGAACAACATGAAGCAATTCAGAGGCCGGAGCGTTGTAGTGAGTGTTATCAGTCATCCAGTCAAGCACCCATGAATTCACATCATCCACATTTCTAGTGAGGTGGAGAGTTGCATAGAATTGAAGAATTAGTTCTTCATTCCAGTCACAGATGTCAGCAAAGAAACTCAGAAGCCCAGCTTCGTGAAGTGCATTCAAGATAGGTTGGAAGCAAGGGATGGACTCCACATCAACATGAGGAATTTGACGGTGCTCAAATACCTTGTCTTCGTCAAATAGAAGTGCCGAATAGAAATTCATCTGGCTTGCAGTCCAAAACCGCTTGCATCAAAGTCTTGCTGAGTCATATGGATTGAATTCAGTGAAGAAACGATGCTTAGCAAAGAAATCGTTAGCATTGAATTTTGGCCTTTTTGCATGAGGATTTTGCTGCTTGGGCTTGAGATTTCCAGTTGACGGTCTCACAACCTCTTGTTGCATTATCTCTGGATCCGCTGGCTGAGGAATTGAAGCCTCAGGTTCTTCAACAGTGGTTTGAGTCTCCATTTCTTCAGCTATTTGAGTTGGAATTTCTTCGGGAACGGAAAGGAGAGAAGTTTGACGTCCTTCCGATCCCGTTTGAATTTCTTCAGTTTGCACAGGGGACCGAGGAATTGGATTCAGAGGTGTGGTCAATGGTGAATTGCGGTGAATTTTTTCCTAGTAGTCATCATTTAGCACATGCGTTGTTGAACCAATATCCACATGTTCTTCCATTTCATCAACGCCCGCCTCTTCAGCTGTGAACTGGGCATAGGAGATGATATGAGTGGAGTGGAAGGGATGTCTTCCACTTCAATTTCTTCATCCAACTGCTCTGAAGAAGGAGTAGAAGGATTTTCCTCATCAGTGTCATCTGGTATGACATATTCCTCACAAAAAGGAATGAGTTCCTTTGATGGCACAATCGTGATCGGAATAGCATCAATTGGATTCGTGAAAGAGCTGGACAAAGTCCTCACTTTCTTGGGAGCTGAGGACTCTGTAGAGGTTGATGCTTTCCTCTTCTTCACAGCTTCCTTCTCCATAGCCTTGGTTTTCTTCACTTCTGATGCAGAAGGAAGAGTGATATTCTTGATCTTTGAGGATATTGCAGGAGGTGCAGATGAAGTCAGTTCATGTTATTCAGGCACGACTAATGTAGTCGCCCTGGCATACTCAGTTTCTTCAGGTGCAACATATGCTTCAGCTGGCCTGGGTTTTTCTTCAGGCGCAACATTGGTGGTTGCCCTAGTATGCTCTTCAGGCGTTGGAATTTCTTCAGCAGCCCTGGTATTTTCAGTTTCTTCAGCAGCCTAATTTTCATCAGCTGCGCTTTCAGTTTCTTCCGTAGGTTGAACAGAAGCATCAGCGTGAGGAATTTGTTGTTGTAATGGTGATGCAACATTTAGCTTGAGGTTCTTGGAGAGTTTGACGAATCTGACATTGGCACTTACGAATCTGCATAGTATGTGTCAAATTCATCACTGAGACCTTTTATCTCCTTTTGCATATTAACAAGTTCTTTAGGACACATGTTCAAACTGTTGTTCTTCAGAAATCGCTCTTTCTTGTACCGAGCCTTGTTGACTTGTATGGCCTTCTCAAAGTTCCATTTTGCTTCACTTATGAAGGCCGTCAACATATGACTTTGATGAGGAGTGAGGTTCAAGTTAGGCAGTGGAGTGTTGGGATCTTTGTGCCACAGATCAATAATGTCGTGGATCTTCTTCGGATCCTACATAAGAGGCACATAACTACCTTTGGCTCTACCGGCCCTTTCTTGCCTGTGCCTGATGATTGCAGCAAGTTCTTCATCATCATCTTCATCGTCATCAGACAGAACTTGGAACGCCACTTGCTTCTTATGAGGACTAGGCCTTATTCCTCGTCCAGTAGTGGCTTTGACCTTCATCAAGGTTGGACCAGTTGAGGACCGTGGTGGAGCTGAGGAAGATGCAGATGCTCTAGAATCAATTGAAAATCTTGTGGTCCGTTGACACGTTGCAAGATGTACCGGTGTTGAGGACTTTGAACAACAGCTGAGGATTTTGCGGCAACAGAGGGGATTGGCACTGCCCTTGAAGAAGTTGCCTAAGGAGTTTGCCGTGAGGGCTTTGACGTTGAAGAACTTGGTCGTGAGGGCATTGCTGTTGAGGAACTTTGCTTCACAGCTGATTTCTTCGGCATAGCCTTCTTAGGCTTACTGGCACATGCCTTAGCAGCAGCAGCTTGAGAATCCTCATTGAATTTCTTCACTGCTTCTTACAACATCAGCCAATTTGGCTTGGCAATTAGCCCATTCCTTTGGGAATTCTTCACCACGTCTGATGCTGGTGGGATCAGCTTCTTGGCCAGCAGCCAAAGATGGTCTTGGACATGGCACTACAAAAAAAAGACATATCCGTGATATTTTGGGCCGAACGATTCTATCATGCTTATGACACTTCTATGATGATAATTGTGACAAAACCCGATATCATCATAGATGTGGTGGGTGATACGTCTCCAACGTATCTATAATTTTTTATTGTTCCATGCTATTATATTACCCCTTTTGGATGTTTATGGGCTTTATTATACACATTTATATCATTTTTGGGACTAACCTACTAACTGGAGGCCCAGCCCGTATTGCTGTTTTTTTTTGCCTATTTCAGTATTTCGAAGAAAAGGAATAGCAAACGGAGTCCAAACGGAATGAAACCTTCGGGAGCGTGATTTTTGGAACGAACGTGATCCAGAGGACTTGGAGTGCAAGCCAAGAAGCAGCCGAGGCAGCCACGAGGGTGGAGGGCGCACCCACCCCTAGAGGGCGCGCCCCTGTCTCGTGGGCCGCTCGGGCGGCCACCGACCTGCTTCTTCCTCCTATATAGATCCACGTACCGTGAAAACATCCAGGGAGCCAATGAAAAACAATTTCCACCGCCGTAACCTTCTGTATCCGCGAGATCCCATCTTGGAGCCTTCGTCGGCGCTACGCCGGAGGGGGAATCGACCATGGAGGGCTTCTACATCAACACCATAGCCCTTCCGATGAGTTGTGAGTAGTTTACCACAGACCTTCGGGTCCATAGTTATTAGCTAGATGGCTTCTTCTCTCTTTTTGGATCTCAATACCATGTTCTCTCCCTCTCTTGTGGAGATCTATTCGATGCAACTCTTTTTATGTGTGTTTGTCGAGATCCGATGAATTGTGGGTTTATGATCAAGTTTATCTATGAGAAATATTTGAATCTCCCCTGAATTTTTTTATGTATGATTGAGTTATCTTTGCAAGTCTCTTCGAATTATCAGTTTGGTTTGGCCTACTAGATTGATCTTTCTTGCCATGGGAGAAGTGCTTAGCTTTAGGCTCAATCTTGCGGTGTCCTTACCCAGTGACAGCATGGGTTGCAAGGCACGTATTGTATTGTTGCCATCGAGGATAAAAAGACGGGGTTTATATCATATTGCTTGAGTTTATCCCTCTACATCATGTCATCTTTCTTAATGCGTCACTCTGTTCTTATGAACTTAATACTCTAGATGCATCTTTGGATCATGATCGATGTGTGGAGTAATAGTAGTAGATGTAGGAAGGAGTCGGTCTACTTGTCGCGGACGTGATGCCTATATACATGATCATGCCTAGATAATCTCATAATTATTCGCTTTTCTATCAATTGCTCGACAAGAATTTGTTCACCCACCATAATACTTATGCTATCTTGAGAGAGGCCACTAGTGAAACCTATGGCCCCCGGGTCTATCTTTTATCATATAAGCTTTCAATCTACTTTTATTTGCATCTTTACTTTTCCAATCTATAATATAAAATACCAAAAATATATTTATCTTATCATACTATCTCTATCAGATCTCACTTTCGCAAGTGGCCGTGAAGGGATTGACAACCCCTTGATTGTGTTGGTTGCGAGTTCTTTGTTTGGTTGTGTAGGTTCGTGGGACTTTTGAAGAGCCTCCTACTGGATTGATACCTTGGTTCTCAAAAACTGAGGGAAATACTTACGCTACTATTGCTGCATCACCCTTTCCTCTTCAAGGAAAACCAACGCAAGCTCAAGACGTAGCAATAAGGATTTCTGACACCGTTGCCGGGGAGGTCTTCGCTCAACTCAAGACATACCAAGTACCCATCACAAACTCATCTCCCTTGCATTTAAATTATTTGTCATTTGCCTCTCGTTCCTCTCCCCCACTTCACCCTTGCCGTTTTATTCGCCCTCTCTTTCCCAATCTTCTCCTCTCTTTTTCGCTTGCCTTTTTCTGTTTGCTTGTGTGTTGGATTACTTGTTGCCATGGCGCAAGATAATACCAAATTGTGTGATTTCTCCACTGCCTCAACCTGGTGATATGCATGTGGAGTTCAAGAAGTCAAGCCTCCCTAAGGTCCAATCTATCCCACCACATTTTTTGCAGGACAACAAGGCAGCACCATGGAAAAAGATAATGAAACTTGAGCTCGAGAATGAGGATCTGAGGGAGGAAAATTTTAGCCTCAGACGCAAGCTAGAGAAGAAAAGTGCAACAACTCCTACTTCACCACCTCCAAAGAAATAATCACATTGGTATGGGCACACCCCTTGGCAACTGCCAAGCTTGGGGGAGGTGCCCCGGTATCGTATCACCATCACACTCCTATCTTTACAGCTTTATTTAGTTTGATCCTTTTAGTAGTACCTTGATATATTAGTAGTTGAAGTTTTGATATCAAGTAGTTTTGAGTTTTTCTTTGTGATCTCTTTATGTAATCGAGTCCGTGTGCTATCTATAATAAAGATTAATGTTGAGTCAAGGGCTTTGCTATGTTGCTATGATCTTGAAAAAGTAGAAAGAACAAAAGAGTTCATATTGATCTTATGGATAGTGATAACTTCACACATAGAAAGTATGAGGCATAAAAATTGTTGACAGTTGATGAACGTAGCCTTGGTCATCGTTGCAATTAATAGGAAGTGATAAGGAAAGAGGGGTTCACATATAAATACATTATCTTGGACATCTTTTATGAATGTGAAGCACTCATTAAGTATGACATGCTAAAAGAGTTAATGTTGGACAAGGAAGACAACGTAATGGTTTATGTTTTCCGACATCTCATTTAAAGTATATTGTTATTGACCTTCCAAACATGTTGAGCTTGCCTTTCTCCCTCATGCTAGCCAAATTCCTTGCACCAAGTAGAGATATTACTTGTGCTTCCAAATACCCTTAAACCCTGTTTTGCCATGAGAGTCCACCATACCTACCTATGGATTGAGTAAGATCCTTCAAGTAAGTTGTCATCGGTGCAAGCAATACAAATTGCTCTCTAAATATGTATGACTTATTAGTGCAGAGAAAATAAACTTTGTACGAACTTGTTGTGGAAGTAATAAAAGCGACGGATTGCATAATAAAGGTCCACATACAAGGGGCAATATAAAGTGACATTCTTTTGCATTAAGATTTAGTGCATCAACCCTAAATGCACAGGACAACCTCTTCTTCCCTCTACAAAGAGCCTATCTTTTACTTTATGTTTTACTTTATGCTTGAGTCAAGGTGATCCTCACCGTTCCCTTTTTCATTTTATCCTTTGGCAAGCTCCTCGTGTTTGAAAGATCATGATATATATATATATATATATATATCCAATTGGATGTAAGTTGGCATAGGCTATTATTGTTGACATCACCTAAAGGTGAATATGTTGGGAGACAACACAATAAGCCCCTATCTTTCTCAAAGGTCCAAATTGAAACTCTATAACCACAAGTATTGCGTGAGTGTTAACAATTATAGGGGACTACGAGATAGTTGAGTATGTGAGCTTGGTGAAAAGCTCTATTATTGAATCTTTTTGATGTTACGATAAATTGCAATTGCTTCAATGACTGAGATTATAGTTTGTTAGTTCCCAATGAATTTTTTGAATTATACTTGACATTGTGAATTGCTTATTACTTGAACATAAGAATTCATATGACAAAATCCATATATGTTGCTGTTATTAGAATGATCATGATGCCCTCATGTCCGTATTTTATTTTTATCGACACCTCTACCTCTAAACATGTGGACATATTTTTCGATTTCGGTTTCCGCTTGAGGACAAGCGAGGTCTAAGCTTGGGGGAGTTGATACGTCCATTTTGCATCATGCTTTTATATCAATATTTATTGCAATATGGGCTGTTATTACACATTATATGTCAATACTTATGGCTATTCTCTCTTATTTTACAAGGTTTACCATGAAGAGGGGGAATGCCGGCAGCTGGAATTCTGGCTGGAAAAGGAGCAAACATTGGAAACCTATTCTGCACAACTCCAAAAGACCTGAGACTCCACGAAACAACTTTTCAGATTTAATAAGAATTTTTGGGCAAAAGAAAAAGGCCAGGGGACCCACACCCTGTCCAGGAGACAGGTGGGCGCGCCCCCCTGTAGGGCGCCCCCTATCTCCTAGGCCCCCTGGTGGGCTTCCGGCTGCCATCTTCTGCTATATGAAGGGTTTTCCCATTGAAAAAATCGTGGGCAAGCTTACAGGACTAAACTCCGCCGCCACGAGGCGGAACCTTGGCGGAATCAATCTAGGGCTCTGGCGGAGCAGTTCTGCCGGGGACACTTCCCTCCGGGAGGGGGAAATCATCACCAACGTCATCACCAACGATCCTCTCATAGGGAGGGGGTCAATCTCCATCAACATCTTCACCAGCACCATCTCCTCTCAAAACCCTAATTCATCTCTTGTATCCAATCTTGTATCAAAACCACAAATTGGTACCTGTGGGTTGCTAGTAGTGTTGATTACTCCTTGTAGTTCATGCTATTTGGTTTACTTGGTGGAAGATCATATGTTCAGATCCTTTATGCATATTATTACCTCTCTGATTATGAACATGAATATGCTTTGTGAGTAGTTACGTTTTTTCCTGAGGACATGGGTGAACTCTTGCTATTAGTAGTCATGTGAATTTGGTATTCGTTCGATATTTTGATGAGATGTATGTTGTGTCTCCTCTAGTGGTGTTATGTGAACGTCGACTACATGACACTTCACCATTATTTGGGCCTAGAGGAAGGCATAGGGAAGTAATAAGTATATGATGGGTTGCTAGAGTGATAGAAGATTAAACCCTAGTTTATGCGTTGCTTCGTTAGGGGCTGATATGGACCCATATGTTTAATGTTGTGGTTAGGTTTACCTTAATACTCCTTTTTGTAGTTGCGGATGCTTGCAATAGGGGTTAATCATAAGTGGGACGCTTGTCCACGTTAGTGCAGTACCCAAGTACCGGTCCACCCACATATCAAATTATCAAAGTACCGAACACGAATCTTATGAACGTGATGAAAACTAGCTTGACGATAATTCCCAATGTGTCCTCGGGAGCTCCTTCTTCATTATTAGAATTTGTCCAGGCTTATCCTTTGCTACATAAAGGATTGGGCCACCTTGCTGCACTTTATTTACTTTATTTACTTTTGCTCGTTACTATTTATCTTATCACAAAACTATCTATCACCTACTATTTCAATGCTTGCAGAGAAAACCTTACTGAAAACCGCTTATCATTTCCTTCTGCTCCTCGTTGGGTTTGACACTCTTACTTATCGAAGGACTACGATAGATCCCCTATACTTGTGGGTCATCAAGACTCTTTTCTGGCGCCGTTGCCGGGGAGCGTAGCGCTCTTGGTGAGTGGAACTTGGTAAGGAAACATTTATATAGTGTGCTGAAATTTTCTGTTACTTGTCACAATGGAAACTAATCCTTTGAGGGACTTGTTTAGGGTATCTTCACCCCAACCAGAAGAGCCAATAGATACTCCTCAACCTACTGAACCTTATGAAAATATTCACTTTGAGATTCCTTCGGGTATGATAGAAAAACTGCTAGCTAATCCTTTTGCAGGAGACGGAACATTGCATCCCGACTTACATCTTATCTTTGTGGATGAAGTTTGTGGATTATTTAAGCTTGCAGGTATTCCCGATGATGTTGTTAAAAGGAAGGTCTTCCCTTTATCTTTGAAGGGAGATGCAATAACATGGTATAGGCTATGTGATGATACGAGATATTGGAATTATAAGCGATTGAAGTTGGAATTTCACGTAAGTTCTATCCTATGCATCTTGTTCATCGTGATCGTAATTACATATATAATTTCTAGCCTCATGAAGGAGAAAGCATCACTCAAGCTTGGGGGAGGCTTAAGTCAATGTTGTATTCATGCCCCAATCATGAGCTCTCTCGGGAAATGATTATTCAGAATTTTTATGCTCGGCTTTCTCTTGATAATCGCAACCTGCTTGATACTTCCTGTGCTGGTTCCTATATGCTGAAGACTATTGATTTCAAATGGGACTTATTGGAAAGAATTAAACGCAACTCTGAAGATTGGGGTTCCGATGATGGTAAGGAGTCAGGTATGACACCTAAGTTCGATTGTGTTAAATATTTTATGGATACCGATGCTTTCCGTGGATTTAGCTCTAAGTATGGACTTGACTCTAAGATAGTAGCTACTTTTTGTGAAACTTTCGCTAATCACGTTGATCTCCCTAAAGAGAAGTGGTTTAAATATAATCCTCTTGTTTAAGTTAAAGTAGTTGCACCTATTACAGTCGAAGAGAAGACTATTACATATAGTGATCCCATTATTCCTATTGCTTATGTTGAAAAACCTCCTTTTCCTGTTAGGATAAAAGATCATGTCAAAGCTTCGACTGTTGTCCGTAAGAGTAATACTAGGACCTATACACCTCCTGAGCAAATTAATGTTGAACCTGGTATTGCTATGATTAAAGATCTTTTGGATGAGGACTTAGATGGGCATGTTATTTCCTTTTGTGGGGAAACCGCTAATATTGCTAGGCCAGATACTAAGACACGTAGACCTGTTGTAGGCACGCCTGTTATTTCCGTTAAAATAGGAGATCATTGTTATCATGGTTTATGTATATGGGTGCTAGTGCTAATACGATACCTTATGATCTTTATAAAGAAATTATGCATGATATTGCACCGATTGGATTAGAAGACATTGATGTTACTATTAATCTTGCTAATAGGGACACCATTAAACCTATTGGGATTGTTAGAGATGTTGAAGTCTTGTGTGGGAAGATTAAATACTCTGCTGATTTTCTTGTTCTTGCTTCCCCACAAGATGATTTTTGTCCCATTATTTTTGGTAGACCCTTCCTGAATACTGCTAGTGCTAAATTGATTGTAAGAGAAAGGTTGTCACTGTTGGCATAGACGGTAAGTCTCATGAATTTAATTTTGCCAAGTTTAGCAGACAACATCGTGAAAAGGAACCATCTAGTAGGGATGAAATTATAGGTCTTGCTTCCATTGCTGTTCCTCCAACTGATCTGTTGGAACAATATTTGCTAGACCATGAAAATGATATGTTTATGAAGGAAAGGGAAGAAATAGATGAAGTGTTCCTTAAACAAGAACCTATGCTGAAACATAATCTTCCCGTTGAAATTCTTGGGGATCCCCCTCCACCCAAGGGTGATCCCGTGTTTGAACTCAAACCATTACCTGATAATCTCAAGTATGCTTATCTTGATGAAAAAGAAATATATCCTGTTATTATTAGTGCTAACCTTTCAGAGAAAGAAGAAGAAAGATTATTGAAAACTCTGAAGAAGCACCGAGCTACTATTGGATATACTCCGGATGATCTTAAGGGCATTAGTCCCACATTATGTCAACACAAAATCTCAGTGGAGAAAGATGCCAAACCAGTTAGAGATCCTCAAAGACGATTAAATCCCAAAATGAAGGAAGTGGTAAGCAAGGAGATACTAAAACTCCTTGAGGCAGGTACTATTTATCCCGTTGCTGATAGTGAATTGGTAAGCCCTGTCCATTGTGTCCCCAAAAAGGGAGGTATTACCGTTGTTCCTAATGATAAAGATGAATTGATCCCGCAAAGAATTATTACAGGCTATAGAATGGTAATTGATTTCCGTAAGTTAAATGAAGCCACTAAGAAAGATCATTACCCTTTACCTTTTATTGATCAAATGCTAGAAAGGCTATCCAAACACACACATTTTTGCTTTCTATATGGTTATTCTGGCTTCTCTCAGATACCTGTTTCAGCGGGGGATCAATCTAAAACTACTTTTACTTGCCCTTTTGGTACCTTTGCTTATAGACGTATGCCTTTTGGTTTATGTAATGCACCTGCTACCTTTCAAAGATGCATGATGGCTATATTTTCTGATTGTTGTGAAAAGATTTGTGAGGTATTGATGGATGACTTCTCCGTCTATGGATCCTCTTTTGATGATTGTTTGAGCAACATTGATCGAGTTTTGCAGAGATGCGAAGACACTAGTCTCGTCCTGAATTGGGAAAAGTGTCACTTTATGGTTAATGAAGGCATTGTCTTGGGGCACAAGATCTCCGAGAGAGGTATTGAAGTTGATAAAGCCAAAATTGATGCTATTGAAAAGATACCATGTCCCAAGGACATAAAAGGTATAAGAAGTTTCCTTGGTCATGCCAGTTTTTATAGGAGATTCATTAAGGACTTTCCTAAAATATCTAGGCCTCTAACTAATTTATTGCAAAAAGATATTCCTTTTGTATTTGATGATGATTGTGTAGAAGCATTTGAAACACTTAAGAAGGCTTTGATCACTTCACCTATTGTTCAGCCACCTGATTGGAATTTACCTTTTGAAATTATGTGCGATGCTAGTGATTATGTTGTAGGGGCTATTTTAGGGCAAAGAGTCGATAAGAAATTGAATGTTATCCAGTATGCTAGTAAGACTCTTGATACTGCCCAGAGAAATTATGCTACTACTGAAAAAGAATTTTTAGCAGTTGTGTTTGCATGTGATAAGTTTAGACCTGATATTGTTGATTCCAAAGTTACTATTCACACTGATCATGCTGCTATTAAATATCTTATGGAAAAGAAAGATGCTAAGCTAGACTCATTAGATGGGTTCTCTTGCTCCAAGAATTTGACTTGCATATTATTGATAGAAAGGGAGTTGAGAACCCCGTTGCAGACAACTTGTCTAGGCTAGAGAATGTTCTTGATGACCCACTGCCTATTAATGATATTTTTCCTGATGAACAATTAGCGGTTGTCAATGCTTCTCGTACTGCTCCTTGGTATGCTGATTATGCTAATTACATTGTTGCTAAATATATACCTCCTAGTTTCACATACCAGCAAAAGAAAAAGTTCTTTTATGATTTAAGACATTACTTCTGGGATGATCCACACCTTTATAAAGAAGGAGTAGATGGTATTATTAGATGTTGTGTGCCTGAGCATGAACAGGAACAAATCCTACGCAAGTGTCACTCTGAATCCTATGGAGGACACCACGCTGGAGACAGAACTGCACACAAGGTACTACAATCTGGTTTTTATTAGCCTACTCTTTTCAAAGATGCTCGTAAGTTTGTCGTGTCTTGTGATGAATGCCAAAGAATAGGTAACATTAGTAGACGTCAAGAAATGCCTATGAATCATTCTCTTGTTATTGAACCATTTGATGTTTGGGGCTTTGATTATGTGGGACCTTTTCCAGCCTCCAATGGTTATACACATATTTTAGTTGCTGTTGATTACGTTACTAAGTGGGTAGAAGCTATTCCAACTAGTAATGCTGATCATAACACCTCTATTAAAATGCTTAAAGAAGTTATTTTTCCGAGGTTTGGAGTCCCTAGATATCTTATGACTGATGGTGGTTCACACTTTATTCATGGTGCTTTCCGTAAGATGCTTTCTAAGTATGATGTCAATCATAGAATCACATCTCCTTATCACCCGCAGTCTAGTGGTCAAGTAGAGTTGAGCAATAGAGAGCTCAAATTAATTTTGCAAAAGACTGTGAATAGATATAGAAAGAATTGGTCCAAAAAACTTGATGATGCATTATGGGCCTATAGAACTACATACAAAAATCCTATGGGTATGTCTCCATATAAGATGGTTTATGGAAAAGCATGTCATTTACCTCTTGAACTTGAACATAAAGCATATTGGGCTATTAAAGAGCTCAATTATGACTTCAAACTTGCCGATGAGAAAAGGTTATTTGATATTAGCTCACTTGATGAATGGAGAACCCAAGCGTATGAGAATGCCATGCTTTTCAAAGAAAAAGTCAAACATTGGCATGATAAGAGGATACAGAAGTGTGAGTTTAACGTAGGAGATTATGTGTTATTGTTCAACTCTCGTTTAAGATTTTTTGCAGGAAAACTTCTCTCAAAATGGGAAGGTCCCTACATTATCGAGGAGGTCTATCGTTCTGGTGCTATAAAAATCAACAACTTCGAAGGCACAAACCCGAGGGTGGTAAATGGTCAAAGAATCAAACATTATATTTCAGGTAATACTATCAATGTTGAAACTAATATTATTGAAACCATAACCCCTGATGAATACATAAGAGACACTTTCCAGAACGTTCCAGACTCCGAAAAGGCATAGGTACGTGGTACGGTAAGTAAACCGACTCCAAAACAACTCTAATGGCATTTTTTAGTTTTGGATTATTTAAAGATTTTAGGAAGAAAGAAGTAGTCCGGAAGGGACACGAGGATCCCACGAGAGAGGAGGGCGCGCCCCCCTATCTCGTGGGCACCTCGTGTGCCTCCCGGACTCCGTTTTCTTGTATGTTACGTATTTTGGTCGGTAAAAATTCATTATATTTAATCCCGAAGGTTTTGACCACCGTATCACGCAAACATCCTCTGTTTTCGTTTCGAGCTGTTCCTGTTGCAGATTTGGAACAAGATGTCGTCCCAAGATTCGGAGGGAGAGAGCTACATGGCTGACTATATTGCAAACCCAAAAGTATATGGGGATGTGGAACATTACGGCTGGACCACAGAAGAAGAAGAAGACTATGATCCAAAGAGGAAGGAGGAGACAAGCTCCGACGAAGAGGATGATCCATTGCCTCAACCTGGTGATATGCATGTGGAGTTCAAGAAGTCAAGCCTCCCTAAGGTCCAATCTATCCCACCACATTTTTTGTAGGACAGCAAGGCAGCACCACGCAAAAAGATAATGAAACTTGAGCTCGAGAATGAGGATCTGAGGGAGGAAAATTTTAGCCTCAGACGCAAGCTAGAGAAGAAAAGTGCAACAACTCCTACTTCACCACCTCCGAAGAAATAATCACATTGGTATGGGCACTCCCCTTGGCAACTGCCAAGCTTGGGGGAGGTGCCCGGTATCGTATCACCATCACACTCCTATCTTTACTGCTTTATTTAGTTTGATCCTTTTAGTAGTACCTTGATCTATTAGTAGTTGAAGTTTTGATATCAAGTAGTTTTGAGTTTTGCTTTGTGATCCCTTTATGTAATCGAGTCCGTGTGCTATCTATAATAAAGATTAGTGTTGAGTCAAGGGCTTTACTATGTTGCTATGATCTTGAAAAAGTAGAAAGAACAAAAGAGTTCATATTGATCTTATGGATAGTCATAACTTCACACATAGAAAGTATGAGGCATAAAAATTGTTGAGAGTTGATGAACGTAGCCTTGGTCATCGTTGCAATTAATAGGAAGTGCTAAGGAAAGAGGGGTTCACATATGAATACATTATCTTGGACATCTTTTATGAATGTGAAGCACTCATTAAGTATGACATGCTAAAAGAGTTGACGTTGGACAAGGAAGACAACGTAATGGTTTATGTTTTCCGACATCTCAGTTAAAGTATATTGTTATTGACCTTCCAAACATGTTGAGCTTGCCTTTCTCCCCCATGCTAGCCAAATTCCTTGCACCAAGTAGAGATACTACTTGTGCTTCCAAATACCCTTAAACCCAGTTTTGCCATGAGAGTCCACCATACCTACCTATGGATTGAGTAAGATCCTTCAAGTAAGTTGTCATCGGTGCAAGCAATAAAAATTGCTCTCTTAATAAAGGTCCACATACAAGGGGCAATATAAAGTGACATTCTTTTGCATTAAGATTTCGTGCATCAACCCTAAACGCACATGACAACCTCTCCTTCCCTCTGCGAAGAGCCTATCTTTTACTTTATGTTTTACTTTATGCTTGAGTCAAGGTGATCCTCACCTTTCCCTTTTTCATTTTATCCTTTGGCAAGCTCCTCGTGTTTGAAAGATCATGATATATATATCCAACTGGATGTAAGTTGGCACAGGCTATTATTGTTGACATCTCGTAAAGGTGAATATGTTGGGAGGCAACACAATAAGCCCCTATCTTTCTCAGTGTCCGGCTGAAACTCTATAACCACAAGTATTGCGTGAGTGTTAACAATTATAGGGGACTACGAGATAGTTGAGTATGTGAGCTTGCTGAAAAGCTCTATTATTGAATCTTTTTGATGTTACGATAAATTGCAATTGCAATATGGGCTGTTATTACACATTATATGTCAATACTTATGGCTATTCTCTCTTATTTTACAAGGTTTACCATGAAGAGGGGGAATGCCGACAGCTGGAATTCTGGCTGGAAAAGGAGCAAACGTTGGAAACCTATTCTGCACAACTCCAAAAGACCTGAGACTCCACGAAACAACTTTTTAGATTTAATAAGAATTTTTGGGCAAAAGAAATAGGCCACGGGACCCACACCCTGTCCAGGAGACAGGTGGGCGCGCCCCCCCTGTAGGGCGCCCCCTATCTCCTAGGCTCCCTGGTGGGCTTCCGGCTGCCATCTTCTGCTATGTGAAGGGTTTTCCCCTGGAAAAAATTGTGGGAAAGCTTACGGGACGAAACTCTGCCGCCATGAGGCGGAACCTTGGCGGAATCAATCTAGGGCTCTGGCGGAGCTGTTCTCATTGGGACACTTTCTCCGGAGGGGGAAATCATCACCAACGTCATCACCAACGATTCTCTCATCGGGAGGGGGCCAATCTCCATCAACATCTTCACCAGCACCATCTCCTCTCAAAACCCTAGTTCATCTCTTGTATCCAATCTTGTATCGAAACCACAAATTGGTACCTGTGGGTTGCTAGTAGTGTTGATTACTCCTTGTAGTTGATGCTATTTGGTTTACTTGGTGGAAGATCATATGTTCAGATCCTTTATGCATATTATTACCTCTCTGATTATGAACATGAATATGCTTTGTGAGTAGTTACGTTTGTTCCTGAGGACATGGGTGAAGTCTTGCTATTAGTAGTCATGTGAATTTGGTATTCGTTCGATATTTTGATGAGATGTATGTTGTCTCTCCTCTGGTGGTGTTATGTGAACGTCGACTACATGACACTTCACCATTATTTGGGCCTAGATGAAGGCATATGGAAGTAATAAGTAGATGATGGGTTGCTAGAGTGATGGGCTTAAACCCTAGTTTATGCGTTGCTTCGTTAGGGGTTGATATGGACCCATATGTTTAATGCTGTGGTTAGGTTTACCTTAATACTCTTTTTTGTAGTTGCGGATGCTTGCAATAGGGGTGAATCATAAGTGCGATGCTTGTCCATGTTAGGGCAGTACCCAAGTACCGGTCCACCCACATATCAAATTATCAAAGTACCGAACGCGTATCTTATGAACGTGATGAAAACTATCTTGACGATAATTCCCAATGTGTCCTCGGGAGCTCCTTCTTTATTATTAGAATTTGTCCAGGCTTATCCTTTGCTACATAAAGGATTGGGCCACCTTGCTGCACTTTATTTACTTTATTTACTTTTGCTCGTTACTATTTATCTTATCACAAAACTATCTATCACCTACTATTTCAGTGCATGCAGAGAAAACCTTACTGAAAACCGCTTATCATTTCCTTTTGCTCCTCATTGGGTTCGACACTCTTACTTATCGAAAGGACTACGATAGATCCCCTATACTTGTGGGTCATCACTTTGCTGAATCTTGTTATGAAAGATCAATTCGCCGGCCTTCCTAGTGAAGATGCCGCTACTCATCTAAACAACTTTATTGATTTGTGTGATATGCAAAAGAAGAAAGATACGGATAATGATATTGTTAAATTGAAGTTATTTCCGTTTTCACTTAGAGATCGTGCTAAAGTTTGGTTTTCGTCTTTGCCTAAAATAGTATTGATTCTTGGAACAAGTGCAAAGATGCTTTTATCTCTAAGTACTTTCCTCCCACTAAGATCATCACTCCTAGGAACGATATTATGAATTTTAAACAACTTGATCATGAGCATGTTGCCCAATCTCGGGAAAGAATGAAATTGATGATTCGCAATTGCCCTACTCATGGTTTGAATTTATGGATGATCATACAAAAATTTTATGCCGATTTGAACTTTGCTTCTACAAATCTTTTAGATTCAGCCGCGGGAGGCACGTTTATGGAAATCACGTTAGGAGATGCTACAAAACTTCTTGATAATATTATGGCTAATTATTCTCAATGGCACACCGAAAGATCTACTAGTAAGAAAGTGCAAGCTATAGAAGAAATTAATGTTTTGAGTGGAAAGATGGATGAACTTATGAAATTATTTGCTACTAAGAGTGCTCCTATTGATCCCAATGATATGCCTTTGTCTACTTTGATTGAGAATAATAATGAATCTATGGATGTGAATTTTGTTGGTAGGAATAGTTTTGGAAACAATGCTTATAGAGTAAACTTTAATTCTGGAACGTTCCCTAGTAATTCCTCTAATAATTATGGAAATTACTACAATAATTCTTATGGTAATTTTAATAAGATGCCCTCTGATTTTGAGAATAGTGTGAAAGAATTTATGATCTCTCAAAAGAATTTTAATTCCTTGCTTGAAGAAAAATTGCTCAAAGTTGATGATTTGGCTAGGAACGTTGATAGACTTTCGCTTGATGTTGATTCTCTTAAACTTAGATCTACTCCTCCTAAGCATGATATCAACGAGTCTCTCGAAGCTATGAGAATTTCCATTGATGAGTGCAAGGAAAGAACCGCTAGATTGCGTGCTAAGAAAGATTGCTTTGTAAAGGCGTGTTCTTCTAGTTTCCATGAAAATAATGATGAAGATCTTAAAGTTATTGATGTGTCCCCTATTAGATCTTTGTTTTGCAATATGAATCTTAATAATAATGAGACTGGAGATGAGTCAACTTTAGTTAGAAGGCGTCCCAATAATTCTGAGTTTTTAGATCGTGATGCTAAACTTGGTATAAGTGGGATTGGAGAGGTCATGACTTTAAATAGCATTGAACCCACTATCTCGGATTTCAAGGTATTTTATTATGATAATTGTTCTTTAGAAGGTTGTATTTCCTTGTTGCAATCCGTTGTTAAGTCTCCTCATGTTTATAGTCAAAATAAAGCTTTTACCAAACATATCGTTGATGCCTTGATGCAATCTTATGATGAAAAACTTAATTTGGAAGTTTCTATACCTAGAAAACTTAATGATGAGTGGGAACCTACTATAAAGATTAAAATTAAAGATCATGAATGTTATGCTTTGTGTGATTTGGGTGCTAGTGTTTCCACGATTCCGAAAACTTTATGTGATATTCTAGGTTTCCATGATCTTGATAATTGCTCTTTAAATTTGCACCTTGCGGATTCCACCATTAAAAAGCCAATGGGAAGGATCAATGATGTTCTCATTGTTGCAAAAAGAAATTTGGTGCCCATAGATTTTATCGTTCTTGATATAGATTGCAATCTTTCTTGCCCTATTATTCTTGGTAGACCTTTCCTTAGAACGATTGGCGCGATTATTGATATGAAGGAAGGGAATATTAGATTCCAATTTCCATTAAGGAAAGGCATGGAGCACTTTCCAAGAAAGAAAATTAAATTACCTTATGAATCTATCATGCGAGCTACTTATGAATTGAGTGCCAAAGATGGCACTACTAAGATCTATCTTCGCTTTTATGCCTAGCTAGGGGCGTTAAACGATAGCGCTAGTTGGAGGCAACCCAATTTTATTTGTGTTTTTTTATTTTGTTTATGTTTAGTAATAAATTTTGCATCTACCTTCTGTTTAGATGTGTTTTTATGTTTGAATTAGTGTTTGTGCCAAGTAGAACCTATAGGATAAACTATGGTGATAGTTAATTTGATTCTGCTAAAAAACAGAAACTTTGCACGAATGAAATTAGTTTTGTTAAATCACAGAAACGTGCTTTTGCGTTGATTATTTTTCCTGCGAATCAATAGACATATTTCCCAGAACTTCCTCTTTTGGTAGGATTTTTAGAGTTCAGAAGTTTGCGTTAGTTACAGATTGCGCTGCATCGCTCTGCTTTTGATGATTCTGTTTTTCGTGTGTTGTTTGCTTATTTTGATGCATCTATGGCTAGTATTAAGTGGTATGTGTTGGGGAACGTAGTAATTTCAAAAAAATTCCTACGCACACGCAAGATCATGGTGATGCATAGAAACGAGAGGGGAGAGTGTTGTCCACGTACCCTCGTAGGCCGAAAGCGGAAGCGTTAGAACAACGCGGTTGATGTAGTCGTACCTCTTCACGGCTCGACCGATCAAGCACCAAAACTTTGGCACCTCCGAGTTCTAGCACACGTTCAGCTGGATGACGATCCCCATACTCTGAACCAGCAGAATATCGGGGAAGAGTTCTGTCAGCACGACGGCGTGGTGACGATCTTGATGTTCTAGCGTCGCAGGGCTTCGCTAAGCACCGCTACAATATTATCGAGGACTATGGTGGAGGGGGGGGGGGGCACCGCACACGGCTAAGAGATCAAGAGATCAATTGTTGTATCTAGAGGTGCCCCCCTGCCCCAGTATATAAAGGAGCCAAGGGGAGGGGGCGGTCGGCCAAGGAGGGGCGCGCCAAGGGGAGTCCTACTCCCACCGGGAGTAGGACTCCCTCCTTTCCTTGTTGGACTAGGAGAAGGGGGGAAGGAGGAGGAGAGAGGAAGGAAGGGGCGCCGCCTCTCCTCCTTGTCCTATTCGGACTAGGGGGGAGGGGCGCGCGGCCCAGCCCTTGCCTCCTCTCCTCTTCTCCACTAAGGCCCATGTAGGCCCAATAAGCCCCGGGGGATTCCGATAACCTCCCGATACTCCGGTAAAATCCCGATTTCACCCGGAACACTTCCGACATCCAAATATAGGCTTCCAATATATTAATCTTCATGTCTCAACCATTTCGAGACTCCTTGTCCTGTCCGTAATCACATCCGGGACTCTGAACAAACTTCGGTACATCAAAAGTCATAAACTCATAATATAACTGTCATCGAAACCTTGTTGCGTCATGGACCCTACGGGTTCGAGAACTATGTAGACATGACCGCGAACCATTTCGGGTCAATAACCAATAGCGGAACCTGGATGCTCATATTGGCTCCTTCATATTCTACGAAGATCTTTATCGGTCAAAACGCATAACAACATACGTTGTTCCCTTTGTCATCAGTATGTTACTTGCCCGAGATTCAATCGTTGGTATCCAATACCTAGTTCAATCTCGTTACCGACAAGTCGCTTTACTCGTTACATAATGCATCATTCCGTAACTTACTCATTAGCTACATTGCTTGCAAGGCTTATATTGATGTGCATTACCGAGAGGGCCCAGAGATACCTCTCCGACAATCAGAGTGACAAAACCTAATCTCAAAATACGCCACCTTAACATGTACCTTTGGAGACACCTGTAGAGCTCCATTATAATCACCCAGTTATGTTGTGACGTTTGGTAGCACACAAAGTGTTCCTCCGGTAAATGGGAGTTGCATAATCTCATAGTTGTAGGAACTTGTATAAGTAATGAAGAAAGCAATAGCAACATACTAAACAATCAAGTGTTAAGATAACGGAATGGGTCAAGTCAATCACATCATTCTCCTAATGATGTGATCCCGTTAATCAAATGACAACACATGTCTATGGTTAGGAAACATACCCATCTTTGATTAATGAGCTAGTCAAGTAGAGGCATACTAGTGACATTAAGTTTGTCTATGTATTCACACATGTATCATGTTTCCGGTTAATACAATTCTAGCATGAATAATAAACATTTATCATGATATGAGGAAATAAATAATAACTTTATTATTGCCTCTAGGGCATATTTCCTTTTGTCTCCCACATGCACTAGAGTCAATAATCTAGATTACACAATAATGATTCTAACACCCATGGAGTGTTGGTGCTAATCATGTTTTGCTCGTGGAAGAGGCTTAGTCAATGGATCTGCAACATTCAAATCCGTATGTATCTTGAAAATCTCTATGTCTCCCACCTGGACTTGGTCCCGGATGGCATTGAAGCGTCTCTTGATGTGCTTGGTCCTCTTGTGAAATCTGGATTCCGTTGCCAAGGCAATTGCACCAGTATTTTCACAGAAGATCTTCATTGGTTCCGATGCACTAGGTATGACACCTAGATTGGAAATGAACTCTTTCATCCAGACTCCTTCATTTGCTGCTTCCGAAGCAGCTATGTACTCCGCTTCGCAAGTAGATCCCGCCACGATGTTTTGCTTAGAACTTCACCAACTGACAGCTCCACCGTTCAATATAAACACGTATCCGGTTTGCGATTTAGAATCGTCCGGATCAGTGTCAAAGATTGCATCGACGTAACCATTTACGACTAGCTCTTTGTCACCTCCATAAACGAGAAACATATCCTTAGTCCTTTTCAGTTATTTCAGGATATTCTTGACCGCTGTCCAGTGATCCATTCCTGGATTACTTTGGTACCTCCCTGCCAAACTTATTACTAGGCATACATCAGGTCTGGTACACAGCATTGCATACATGATAGAGCCTATGGCTGAAGCATAGGGAACATCTTTCATTTTCTCTCTATCTTCTGCCGTGGTCGGGCATTGAGTCTGACTCAACTTCACACCTTGTAATACAGGCAAGAACCCTTTCTTTGCCTGATCCATTTTGAACTTCTTCAAAACTTTATCAAGGTATGTGCTTTGTGCCAGTCCAATTAAGCGTCTTGATTTATCTCTATAGATCTTGATGCCCAATATGTAAGCAGCTTCACCGAGGTATTTCATCAAAAAACTTTTATTCAAGTATCCCTTTATGCTATCCAGAAATTCTATATCATTTCCAATTAATAATATGTCATCTACATATAATATCAGAAATGCTACAGAGCTCCCACTCACTTTCTTGTAAATACGCGCTTCTCCAAAAGTCTGTATAAAACCATATGCTTTGATCACACTATCAAAGCGTTTATTCCAACTCCGAGAGGCTTGCACCAGTCCATAAATGGATCGCTGGAGCTTGCACACTTTGTTAGCACCTTTTGGATTGACAAAACCTTCCGGTTGCATCATATACAATTCTTCTTCCAGAAATCCATTCAGGAACGCAGTTTTGACATCCATTTGCCATATTTCATAATCATAAAATGCGGCAATTGCTAACATGATTCGGACAGACTTAAACATCGCTACGGGTGAGAAAGTCTCATCGTAGTCAACCCCTTGAACTTGTCAAAAACCTTTCGCACCAAGTCGAGCTTTGTAGACAGTTACATTACCATCAGCATCAGTCTTCTTCTTGAAGATCCATTTATTCTCGCTGGCTTGCCGATCATCGGTCAAGTCAACCAAAGTCCATACTTTGTTCTCATACATGGATCCCATCTCAGATTTCATGGCCTCAAGCCATTTTGCGGAATCTGGGCTCATCATCGCTTCCTCAAAGTTCGTAGGTTCGCCATGGTCTAGTAACATGACTTCCAGAATAGGATTACCGTACCACTCTGGTGCGGATCTCACTCTGGTTGGCCTACGATGTTCGGTAGTAACTTGATCTGAAGTTTCATGATCATTATCATTAGCTTCCTCACTGATTGGTGTAGTTGTCACAGGAACCGGTTCTTGTGATGAACTACTTTCTAATAAAGGAGCAGGTACAATTACCTCATCAAGTTCTACTTTCCTCCCACTCTCTTCTTTCGAGAGAAACTCCTTATCTAGAAAGGGTCCGAATTTAGAAACAAATATCTTGCCCTCAGATCTGTGATAGAAGGTGTACCCAATAGTCTCTTTTGGGTATCCTATGAAGACACATTTCTCCGATTTGGGTTCGAGCTTATCTGGTTGAAGTTTCTTCATATAAGCATCGCAGCCCCAAACTTTAAGAAACGACAACTTTGGTTTCTTGCCAAACCACAGTTCATAAGGCGTCGTCTCAACGGATTTTTATGGTGCCCTATTTAACGTGAATGCGGCCGTCTCTAAAGCATAACCCTAAAACGATAGCGGTAAATCAGTAAGAGACATCATAGATCGCACCATATCTACTAAAGTACGATTATGACGTTCGGACACACCATTTCGTTGTGGTGTTCCGGGTGGCGTGAGTTGCGAAACTATTCCGCATTGCTTCAAATGTAAACCAAACTCGTAACTCAAATATTCTCCTCCACGATCAGATCGTAGAAATTTTATTTTCTTGTTACGATGATTTTCCACTTCACTCAGAAATTCTTTGAACTTTTCAAATGTTTCAGACTTGTGTTTCATCAAGTAGATATACCCATATCTGCTCAAATCATCTGTGAAGGTGAGTAAATAACGATACCGCCATGAGCCTCAATATTCATTGGACCACATACATCAAGATGTATGATTTCCAACAAATCAGTTGCTCGCTCCATAGTTCCGAGAACGGCGTTTTAGTCATCTTACCCATGAGGCACGGTTCGCAAGTACCAAGTGATTCATAATCAAGTGATTCCGTAAGTCCATCAAGATGGAGTTTCTTCATGCGCTTTACACCAATATGACCCAAACGGCAGTGCCACAAATAAGTTGCACTATCATTATCAACTCTGCATCTTTTGGCTTCAACATTATGAATATGTGTATCACTACTATCGAGATTTAATAAAAATAGACCACTTTTTAAGGGTGCATGACCATAAAAGATATTACTCATATAAATAGAACAACCATTATTCTCTGATTTAAATAAATAACCAGCTCGCATCAAACAAGATCCAGATATAATGTTCATGCTCAACGTGTTGGGGAACGTTGCATAAAATAAAATTTTCCTACGTTCACCAAGATCCATCTATGAGTTCATCTAGCAACGAGAGAGAGAGAGATGCATCTACATACCCTTGTAGATCGCGTGCGGAAGCGTTCAAGAGAACGGGGTTGAGGGAGTCGTTCTCGTCATGATCCAAATCACCGGAGATCCTAGCGCCGAACGGACGGCACCTCCGCGCTCAACACATGTACGGTCAGCATGACGTCTCCTCCGTATTGATCCAACAAGGGGGAAGGAGAGGTTGATGAAGATCCAGCAGCACGACGGCGTGGTGGTGGATGCAGCAGGTTCTCAGGCTTCGCCAAGCAACTACGGGAGGAGGAGGAGGTGTAGCAGGAGAGGAGGCGCCAAGACTCGGGGTGCAGCTGCCCTCCCTCCCTCCTTATATAGGCCCCTGTGGGGGCGCCTGGCCCCTGAGATTGAATCTCCCAAAGGGGGGAGGCGGCCAGGGGGTGGAGTGCCCCCCAAGGCAAGTGGTGCGCCCCACCCTAGGGTTTCCAACCCTAGGCGAGGGGCCCAAGTGGGGCGCACCAGCCCACCAAGGGCTGGTTCCCTCCCAACTTCAGCCCACGGGGCCCTCCGGGATAGGTGGCCCCACCCGGTGGACCCCCGGGACCCTTCCAGTGGTCCCGGTACAATACCGGGTGACCCCGAAACTTTCCCGATGGCCGAAACAGCACTTCCTATATATAATTCTTTACCTCCTGACCATTCCAGAACTCCTCATGACGTCCGGGATCTCATCCGGGACTCCTAACAACTTTCGGTTTGCTGCATACTCATATTCATACAACCCTAGCGTCACCGAACCTTAAGTGTGTAGACCCTACGGGTTCGGGAGACACGTAGACATGACCGAGACGGCTCTCCGGTCAATAACCAACAGCGGGATATGGATACCCATGTTGGCTCCCACATGCTCCTCGATGATCTCATCGGATGAACCACGACGTCGAGGATTCAAACAATCCCGTATACAATTCCCTTTGTCAATCGGTATGTTACTTGCCCGAGATTCGATCGTCGGTATCCCAATACCTTGTTCAACCTTGTTACCGGCAAGTCACGTTACTCGTACCGTAATGCATGATCCCGTGACTAAACACTTAGTCACTTTGAGCTCATTATGATGATGCATTACCGAGTGGACCCAGTGATACCTCTCCGTAATACGAAGTGACAAATCCCAGTCTCGATCTGTGTCAACCCAACAGACACTTTCGGAGATACCTGTAGTGCACCTTTATAGTCACCCAGTTACGTTGTGACGTTTGGTACACCCAAAGCAATCCTACGGTATCCGGGAGTTACACGATCTCATGGTCTAAGGAAAGGATACTTGACATTGGAAAAGCTCTAGCAAAACGAACTACACGATCTTGTGCTATGCTTAGCATTGGGTCTTGTCCATCACATCATTCTCCTAATGATGTGATCCCGTTATCAATGACATCCAATGCCTATAGTCAGGAAACCATGACTATCTATTGATCAACGAGATAGTAAACTAGAGGCTCACTAGGGACATATTGTAGTCTATGTATTGACACGTGTATTACGATTTCCGGATAATACAATTATAGCATGAATAAAAGACAATTATCACGAACAAGGAAATATAATAATAATCCTTTTATTATTGCTTCTAGGGCATATTTCCAACAGTCTCCCACTTGCACTAGAGTCAATAATCTAGTTACATTGTGATGAATCGAACACCCATAGAGTTCTGGTGTTGATCATGTTTTGCTCATGAAGAGAGGTTTAGTCAACGGATCTGCGACATTCAGATCCGTATGCACTTTGCAAATTTCTATGTCTCCATCTTGAACATTTTCACGAATGGAGTTGAAGCGACGCTGCCTGGTCTTCTTGTGAAACCTGGGCTCCTTGGCAAGTGCAATAGCTCCAGTGTTGTCACAGAAGAGTTTGATCGGCCCCGACGCATTGGGTATGACTCCTAGGTCGGTGATGAACTCCTTCACCCATATTGCTTCATGCGCTGCCTCCGAGGCTGCCATGTACTCCGCTTCACATGTAGATCCCGCCACGACGCCTCGCTTGCACCTGCACCAGCTTCTCGCTCCACCATTCAACATATACACGTATCCGGTTTGTGACTTAGAGTCATCCAGATCTGTGTCGAAGCTAGCGTCGACGTAATAGCTTACTGACGAGCTCTTCGTCACCTCCATAAACGAGAAACATGTCCTTAGTACTTTTCGTGTACTTCAGGATATTATTGACCGCTGTCCAGTTGTTCCTTGCCGGGATTACTTTGGTACCTTCCTACCAAACTTACGGCAAGGTTTACATCAGGTCTGTACACAAGATGGCATACATAATAGACCCTATGGCTGATGCATAGGGGATGACACTCATCTTTTCTATATCTTCTGCCGTGGTCGGACATTGAGCCGTGCTCAATTTCACACCTTGTAATACAGGCAAGAACCCTTTCTTAGACTGATCCATTTTGAACTTCTTCAATATTTTATCAAGGTATGTGCTTTGTGAAAGACCTATGAGGCGTCTCGATCTATCTCTATAGATCTTGATGCCTAATATATAAGCAGCTTCTCCAAGGTCCTTCATTGAAAAACTCTTATTCAAGTAGGCTTTAATGTTGTCCAAAAGTTCCATATCATTTCCCATCAAAAGTATGTCATCTACATATAATATGAGGAATGCTACAGAGCTCCCACTCACTTTCTTGTAAACGCAGGCTTCTCCATGAGTCTGCATAAACCCAAACGCTTTGATCATCTCATCAAAGCGAATGTTCCAACTCCGAGATGCTTGCACTAGCCCATAAATGGATCGCTGGAGCTTGCATACCTTGTTAGCATTCTTAGGGTCGACAAAACCTTCCGCTGCATCATATACGCTTCTTCCTTAAGATAGCCGTTAAGGAATGCCGTTTTGACGTCCATTTGCCATATCTCATAATCATAGTATGTGGCAATTGCTAACATGATTCGGACGGACTTCAGCTTTGCTACGGGAGAGAAAGTCTTATCGTAGTCAACCCCTTGAACTTGCCGATAACCCTTAGCGACAAGTCGAGCTTTATAGATGGTAACATTACCATCCGCGTCCGTCTTCTTCTTAAAGATCCATTTGTTTTCTATCGCCACGATCATCGGGCAAGTCTGTCAAAGTCCATACTTTGTTTTCATACATGGATCCTATCTCGGATTGCATGGCTTCAAGCCATTTGTTGGAATCTGGGCCCGCCATCGCTTCTTCATAGTTCGAAGGTTCACCGTTGTCCAACAACATGATTTCCAGGACAGGGTTGCCATACCACTCTGGTGTGGAATGTGTCCTGGTGGACCTACGAAGTTGAGTAGCAATTTGATCCGAAGTACCTTGATCATCATCATTCATTTCCTCTCCAGTCGGTGTAGGCACCACAGGAACATTTTCCTGAGCTGCACTACTTTCCGGTTCAAGAGGTAGTACTTCATCGAGTTCTACTTTCCTCCCACTTACTCCTTTCGAGAGAAACTCTTTTTCCAGAAAGGATCTGTTCTTGGCAACAAAGATCTTGCCTTCGGATCTAAGGTAGAAGGTATACCCAATGGTTTCCTTAGGGTATCCTATAAAGACGCATTTTTCCGACTTGGGTTCGAGCTTTTCAGGTTGAAGTTTCTTGACATAAGCATCGCATCCCCAAACTTTTAGAAACGACAGCTTAGGTTTCTTCCCAAACCATAATTCATACGGTGTCGTCTCAACGGATTTAGACGGTGCCTTATTTAAAGTGAATGTAGCTGTCTCTAGAGCATATCCCCAAAATGATAGCGGTAAATCAAGAAGAGACATCATAGATCACACCATATCCAATAGAGTGCGACATTTATGTTAGGACACACCGTTACGCTGAGGTGTTCCAGCGGCGTGAGTTGTGAAACGATTCCACATTTCCTTAAGTGTGTACCAAATTCGTGACTTAAATATTCTCCTCCACGATCTGATCGTAAGAACTTTATTTTTCGGTCACGTTGATTCTCTACCTCATTCTGAAATTCCTTGAACTTTTCAGAGGTCTCATACTTGTGTTTCATCAAGTAGACATACCCATATCTACTCAAGTCATCAGTGAGAGTGAGAACGTAACGATATCCTCCGCGAGCCTCAACGCTCATTGGACCGCACACATCGGTGTGTATGATTTCCAATAAGTTGGTTGCTCGCTCCATTGTTCCGGAGAACGGAGTCTTGGTCATTTTTCCCATGAGGCATGGTTCGCATGTGTCAAATGATTCATAATCGAGAGACTCTAAAGGTCCATCAGAATGGAGCTTCTTCATGCGCTTGACACCAATGTGACCAAGGCGGCAGTGCAACAAGTATGTGGGACTATCGTTATCAACTTTACATCTTTTGGTATTCACACTATGAATATGTGTAATATTATGCTCGAGATTCATTAAGAATAAACCATCGACCATCGGAGCATGACCATAAAACATATCTCTCATATAAATAGAACAACCATTATTCTCGGATTTAAATGAGTAGCCATCTCGCATTAAACGAGATCCTGATACAATGTTCATGCTCAAACTTGGCTCTAAATAACAATTATTGAGGTTTAAAACTAATCCCGTAGGTAAATGTAGAGGTAGCGTGCCGACGACGATCACATCGACCTTGGAACCATTCCCGACGCACATTGTCACCTCGTCCTTCGCTAGTCTTCGTTTATTCCGCAGCTCCTGCTGTGAGTTACAAATGTGAGCAACGGCACCGGTATCAAATACCCAGGAGTTACTACGAGTACTGGTAAGGTACACATCAATTACATGTATATCAAATATACCTTTAGTGTTGTCGGCCTTCTTGTCCGCTAAGTATTTGGGGTAGTTCCGCTTCCAAGGGTTCTTCTTCCTTTGCAATAAAAGCACTCAGTCTCAGGCTTGGGTCCATTCTTTGACTTCTTTCCCGGCAACTTGCTTACCGGGCGCGGCAACATCCTTGCCGTCCTTCTTGAAGTTCTTCTTACCCTTTCCCTTCTTGAACTTAGTGGTTTTATTGACCATCAACACTTGATGTTCCTTCTTGATTTCTACCTCTGCTGACTTCAGCATTGAAAATACTTCAGGAATAGTTTCCACCATCCCCTGCATATTGTAGTTCATCACAAAGCTCTTGTAGCTCGGTGGGAGCGACTGAAGGATTCTGTCAATGACCGCCTCGTCCGGGAGATTAATGTCCAGCTGGGACAGGCTATTGTGCAACCCAGACATTTTGAGTATGTGCTCACTGACAGAACTATTTTCCTCCATCTTACAACTATAGAACTTGTCAGAGACTTCATATCTCTCGACCCGGGCATGAGCTTGGAAAACCATTTTCATCTCCTCGAACATCTCATATGCTCCGTGTTGCTCAAAACGCTTTTGGAGCCCCGGTTCTAAGCTGTAAAGCATGCCGCACTGAACAAGGGAGTAATCATCAGCACGAGACTGCCAAGCGTTCATAACGTATTGGTTCTCTCGGATGGGTGCTTCACCTAGCGGTGTTTCTAGGACATATTGTTTCTTGGCTGCTATGAAGATGATCCTCAGGTTCCGGACCCAGTCCGAATAGTTGCTGCCATCGTCTTTCAGCTTGGTTTTCTCTAGGAACGCGTTGAAGTTCATGGTGACATGAGCGTTGGCCATTTGATCTACAAGACATTTGCAAAGATTTTAGACTAAAGTTCATGATAATTAAGTTCATCTAATCAAATTATATAATGAACTCCCACTCAGATTTGACATCCCTCTAGTCATCTAAGTGTTACATGATTCGAGTCGACTAGGCCGTGTCCGATCATCATGTGAGACGGACTAGTCATCGTCGGTGAACATCTCCATGTTGATCGTATCTTTCATACGACTCATGTTCGACCTTTCGGTCTCTTGTGTTCCAAGGCCATGTCTGTACATGCTAGGCTCGTCAAGTTAACCTAAGTGTTTTGCATGTGTAAAACTGTCTTACACCCGTTGTATGTGAACGTAGAATCTATCACACCGATCATCGTGGTGCTTGAAATGACGAACTTTAGCAACGGCGCACGCTAGGGGAACACTTTCTTGAAATTATTATAAGGGATCATCTTATTTACTACCGTCTTTCTAAGTAAACAAGACGCATAAACATAATTAAACATCACATGCAATTATATAGTAGTGACATGATATGGCCAATATCATAGAGCTCCTTTGATCTCCATCTTCGGGGCTCCATGATCATCTTGTCACCAGCATGACACCATGATCTCCATCATCATGATCTCCATCATCGTGTCTCCATGAAGTTGCTCGCCAACTATTACTTCTACTACTATGGCTAACACATTTAGCAATAAAGTAAAGTAATTTACATGACATTTCTCAGTGACACGCAGGTCATACAAAAAATAAAGACAACTCCTATGGCTCCTCCCGGTTGTCATACTCATCGACATGCAAGTCGTGATTCCTATTACAAGAACATGATCTCATACATCACATATATATTATTCATCATTCATCACAACTTTGGCCATATCACATCACAAAACACTTGCTGCAAAAACAAGTTAGACGTCCTCTAATTGTTATTGCAAGTTTTTACGTGGCTGCAAAAGGGTTCTAGCAAGAACGTTTTCTTACCTACGTAAAAGCCACAACGTGATTTGTCAACTTCTATTTACCCTTCATAAGGACCCTTTTCATCGAATCCGCTCCAATTAAAGTGGGAGAGGCAGACACCCGCTAGCCACCTTATGCAACTAGTGCATGTCAGTCGGTGGAACCTGTCTCACGTAAGCGTACGTGTCGGGGGTTGGGTGCGACATATGCCAAAGGATGGCTGATCATGGAGGGGGCGAGTAGAACGTCGCCGGTGCCTCGAAACGTGATGAGGCGAAGGCATGCACGCCGGCGAATCTTACCCAGCTTCAGGGCTCTCAGTGGAGATAACACCCCTCGCTGCTGCTGGGGTCTCCGCATGATCACTATGGCAAAGTGTGTACAAGGTTGCTCCTTGAGCTGTTCGGGGTGAGGAAGGAGAAGGGCACAACTAGCTCTTCTCTTTCTCCTATGTGTGTGTCAAACTACTAGGGTCCAACCCCTTGCACGGGTGCCCCGGGGGGTTTATATAGGCCTAGCCCCCGGGGGTACAATGGTAATCCGGCTGGGCGCAGGTCCCAGCCGTCGATCTTAAGTTGCCGTCTTCTCCGCCGACTTCCGGGCCCGCCCGACTAGTGGGCCCCGCCGACAATCGATATGGGGCTGACAGCCCTTGTCCGCCCATGGTAGTCTTGCCGGCTGCGGATTACTGTAGTCGTGCTTCTAATGCCGCGAAGCTTGGTCATGGGGTCATAAGCAGTGCCGCCTGACGGGCGGTCACTGTTGCCACTCCCTGTCTTGTCTGGTTAATGGCGCACGGAGCCCGTGGGAGGGGCCGGCCGACTCTTGGAGGCCGACTCCTAGCGGGTCCGCCTTGGGGCGCTCTCGCCGTCTTGTGCACTCCCGCCGACAGGCGGGTCCTGCCGTCTTCGGGTCGTACAGACAGGCCATCGTGGGTACAGGCATCTGCCCACGGGGCTGATGTCAGGGCCGGCGTGGCAACAGTGCCACGCCGGATGGAGATCTCCGTCAGTATGGTGCTCTGTGGCCAAGCCCGTCCTTTGTGAACGGGGCAGGGATGGGCTGCGAGGCGGCCCCATCCCATCCCGCCCGTAGTCGCATTAGTAGGAGGCAGTTGGAGTTGCGGGCCGACTCCCCATAGCCAGCTTCTCCGGAAGTCGCTGGCTGGGAGTCGGCTTATCTTGAGGCCGTCTCTGGGACTCGGCTGGGAGGGGCAGTCGGCGGCTCGGCTGCCGACTCTCAGAAGGCGGATCTTCGTCTTGGGGTCTTTGAGGGGCGCAGTCTGCCCCGATGTTTTGAAAGGTCCAGGGGCTCGGGTTCGCCTACCCGTGGCCCATTACTCCGACAGTAGTCCCCGAAGCTGGTGAGGCGCCGAGGGCAACATGTCGAGGAGCCTCAATAGTTTCACCCTCTAATGGAAGAATCTGGGCTCGGCTTGTCGTCTCTCTCTTGAGCCGACTAGCTGGAGTCGGCCTTGCAGGAGGCCGTTCTGCTTCCCGAAGGTTTCGAAGGTCGTGGCGGGATCCGGGTAGCGTGCCTGATAAGCCTCCGGGTAGCTGCCCGTCATGGGCTCGCCACGTGACGCCACGCGGCAGGGCCAGTCTGCCCGCCCACGCGCGTGACTAGACAGGCCCGTCAGGCGGGGCCCGCCACTACCGCGCCTCGGCGCGCGGGCGGATCCGTTGCGGCCGTGCGGGCGGTTGGGCTCCCCACGTCGTTACTGCGTGCAGTAACGTCATGTGTTAAATCTTGGGGGCTTGGGTTACTGGGCGCAGTTAATCCCACGCCCGCCCCGTCGGCTTCTCAGCCTAGGCGCCTATAAGTAGGCGGGAGGAGGGGGGCGGCGACGCACGCGCACCCACTCTCCCCGCTTCCTTTTGTTCCCTCTCCTCCTTGCTTCGTCTTCCTCCTGCCTCCGCTGCGCCGAACCACGCCGCGCCGCGGAGATGAGCTCGTCCTCCGCCGCCGCGCGCTCCGGCGCGTGGGATGGCACCATAGTGGACGACGACATCATCGAGTTCCTCCGCCAGACGCGCCGCATCACTGGCACCAACCTAGTGCGGACTCAGCGGCCAAGGGGCGGCGAATAACGCCGGCGCCGGAGGAGGGCGAGCGGGTCTTATTCCACTCGCACCTCATGCGCGAACTAGGGATGCCGGCGAGCGGCTTCTTTCGCGCCTTCCTGGAGTTCCACGGGCTTCAGCCGCACCCCCTCACTCCAAACACGGTGGTGCTGCTGGCCGCCTTTGCCTCATTGTGCGAGGGCTTTCTTGGCGTTCTCCCCATCATCAAGCTGTGGGGGGAATTCTTCCAAGCCAAGATCGGGACGCACGTCACTCGCGTGCAGGCTCTGTGCGGCACTTTCATCGCAATGAGGAGGCCGTTAGCCGACAACCCCTTCCCTGCCATCCCACTAATCAAGTCGGTGAAGATGTGGCAGCGCACGTATTTCTACGTGAAGAACGTCGCCCCTGAGGGCGACTGGGTCAACCTGCCGCCTTACGAGGCCGGCGAGTTGGCGGGGCGACTCCCTAGTTGGTCCCATCGAGCCAGGTCGCTAACTCCTGCAGGCGCCGCCGCCGTCGCGCGGCTCCGAGTGCTGACGCAGTCGGAGGGCCTGACTGGGGCCGACTTGCTGGCCGCCTTCATGGTGCGCCGAGTTCTTCCTCTCCAAGGCTGACCTCATCTGATCTGTCAGATGAGCGGTCGCCGGGACCCCAGTCTGCTGTGCTCCAAAGACATGCGCAACGAGGAGGTGGTACACACGGTGAATTTCCTGGCGAACTGCGGCCTCACGGAGGAATGGCAGTTCGGCAAGGAACCGTACTCGCGCACCAACCACCCGCCCGTGGTAAGTTATCTCTCTTGCTTTTCTGTTTCCTTCTTCAACCGAATCCGACTTTGATTTTCTTTGGTTATTTCGAGTCAGAACCCCCTCATGCAGACCTCAGCCGGCACCACGGGGCCGACCCGTGAGTTCGTCCCCGACCGGGCGGAGAGCGACGCCGACAACCCTGACATGGGGGTGGCAGCGATGGAGACCGACGCCAAGGGAGGAGGAGGGGCCGAAGACTTTAGGCCGTCGGCGACCTTCGCCGACTGGCCTGACGATGACGGCGAAAGGGAAGTCGTCCCCCGCCGCCAACCGAAGGTCGGTCATCCAGGCGCGGGTTCCTCCACCGGCTTGGGTGGTCGAGGCGGCGCGAAGAAGCGCCGGGCCGGGCCGAGCCTGCCAGGCGGCCGGGCGAAGAAATTCAGGGGGACGGCCGCCGCGACCCAGCGCGAAGAGGCGGTCGCGAAGGCTAACCGCTTCCGCAAGGAAGTGAAGAAGCCGCCGCTGGTCTCCGCGTAAGTACTTCTTGTTTTGTCTTGTTTTCTTCTGGTCCGTCTTGTCCAAGTCTTTACATGTATTTTTCTCATCAGGGCTCCTCTCACCTTTGAGAGGGTCGCCGCCTCCGCCATGGGTCGGTGAGACGTCCGCCAATACTCGGCGGATTGACCCTGCGGCCGACCTCCGGGAAGCGATAGAGCGGAACGCGCAGGAGAAGCGGGACGAGGAGGAGGCCGCCCGTCTGGAGAAGTCGGAGGCCGAGAAGGCGGCGGCTTCCGCCCAGAAGAAGCTGGAGGAGGCCGAAGCCGCCGTTGCATCCAAGAGGCGAGCCGAGGAGGCCGCGCGCCTCCAGTCGGCGCTGCTTGTCACCCCGCTGAGCTCTGCGCCGCCGCCGCCAGAGTTCACGGGGCAGATAGAGGGAGTCGGCGGTGAGTTCCCTGTCGCGGAGAAGGAAGGCGGCGAGGCCTCCCTATCGGGCACGGCCGTGCCGCCCCCGCCGCCTCCACCGCAGTCTGAGAGCGCCTTGAGGCAAACAAAGAAGCGGACCGCCAGTGCCGACTGACGACGAGGCTGTGGTGAGGCTGCTTCTTCAAGTTGCCTCGCCAGCGCGACGCCGTCTTGAGAAGGCGACTTCGGCGCCGCGCCCCTTGGAGACCGGCGCCGCCAGCTCGGCCATTCTAGACGCCGAGGCGTCAAGCGCCGCACTCGTTGGGTGGGTGCGGGAGGCGGCACAGGCCCGCTGAACACGGCGCTTCTGGACGTCCAGGCGAAGCTGCGAGCTGAGGGCGACGCCATCCAGAACTGCACCAAGGCGCACCTGGCGTTGCGAGTCGCCGTGCGGGTATGTTTCTTCTTTGAGCTTTTTCTCGCCCTTCTCTGTGGGGGCGCGCCAGCGCACCCACTGGGTGTAGTCCCCGAGTTTCGGGCCGGCTGCTGAGCAGGCGGCTCGGAACTCTATTTGCTGACTTCCAAATTTTTACCTTTGTCTGACATTCTTGTCGCAGGAGTATCACAACCTCCGCGCCACTGCCTTCAACCGCAACGTTGAGGAGGTGGGCAAGCGGACTGCCGACTTGTCGAGGAGTCGAGGTGAGTTTTCTTTCTTCTTCGCGGGGGCGCGCTGGCGCACCCGCGGGCTGTAGTCCCCGAGATTCGGGCCGACTGCTGCGCAGTCGGGCCGGATCTTCCTGGCGACCTTCTTAGCTGACGATTTTGCGTCCTTCTTTTTATTCTTCAGAGGCCAACGCCACTCTTCTGCGGCAGCTGAGTACAACCAACACCGCCTTGCGTGCCAGGGAGGAGGAATGCAGCAAGCTCGCCGCAGAGTGCGACATGCTGGCTACGCAGCTGGCGGAGCAGAGGGAACTGCTTAAGGCGGCGCAGGACGAGGCGGAGAAGAGAGAGGCTGCTCTCCTGGCCGAGTTTGAGAGCGAGTGCTCCTCCTGGACAGACAAGGAAGCGCTGCTGACCTCCGGCTTCCATGAAATTGAGGACATCGTCGATGGTGAGTTTGCTTTTACTTCTTCCTTTGGGTCGCCGACTATGGGTCAGGCCGACTCCTGTTTTTTGACTTGCTTCATTTTCGTCTTGGCAGACTTCTTCCCCGGCCACACGCAGGCGGCCAACCAAGCTATCGAGGCTGACCGCGAGGCGCGGAGGGCGAGTGGTGCCGCAATCGCTACCAATGCCCCCGGACCCTTGACGAGCAGCTCCTGAGCTTTGAGGCTCGTCTGCGGCCGGCCCATCGGATGTTGCGCCGGCTTCAGCGCGTCGGTGCCCAGGCGATCGCTGCCATGTGGCCGGACATGCCGGTTCTGCACACTCCCAGCCGGACCGCCGACTGGCTGGAGTTCGCGGCTAGCCGTCTTGAGGCCTGGAAGGGTTCCGCGGCCTGGGCTGGAGCGCACCGGGCCCTGGAATTCGTCAAGGCGTGGTATCCAGGGCTGGATCTAGACCGGCTGGCCGCGTTCCGGTCAGAGGCCCTGGCGGAGTTACTGGCTGCGGAGGACGCCCTCGTCAAGCGTGCAGCGGCGATTGCCGACTACATGGACACCAGCGTCTTCGTCCCTGAGCGGGCTGAGGACGGTTGGGAGGCGCCGCCGGAGTGGTTCGGGATGAACCCGGACTACGACGAGGACTCGGCGGAAGTGATCGACTCCAGCGCCGAGGAGGAAGACGAGGCGGAGGACGGAGACGAGATGGACGCGCCAGAAGACGGAGCGGGCGACTAGCCTCAGCTCGACCGTGCCTCCAGCAACGAGCCGCGCCGTCTGCCGGCCGCCAGAGACGATCAAGCCGAGACCGCCCAGCCGGCCGCCCCGGCGCCTGACGCCGCCATCGCCTCCGGCCTTCTGACCCCATCTGCTGCTTCCTAGGCCGCTGTCTCACCTTTATTTTATCTGTTTTGATAGTCTTTGAAAGAACTTGTTAATTCACACAATTCCACCCTCGGGGTGTATTTTGAAACTCTGCCCGAAGATCCGGCCAAGGGTCTATGCTGTGTAAATATTATTTTAATTCTATCTTTCCTTGCTCAATGCTCCTTGTGCCTTTTTCCTTTGCCGCCTTCCCTTAGTCGCCGCCTTGCCCGTCGGACAACCGCTCTGCGGACTGCTGTTTGGGTCAAGTGCTTGGCTACCTTTGAGAAGGCAAGTACTTGGCCATTTTTTAGAGTCTTTTAAACAAGTCGGGTAGAAAGCAGCAAGCCGACTACTTAAGAGTCGGTTTTTGCAAAAAGGGCTGGAAGCCGGCTTAAACTATGCTTATGCTTTGGGTCCTTAGCCATTTTTTCGTGTGGGCGCCCGTTCTTCCTTACTCCTGCCCACCAAACAGTCGCTCTGCGAGCTGCGGCTTCTGACAGGAGACGGCTTAGGCACCGCACGTTACTTGTCTGACTGCAGGAAGCATTTCATAGCCCAAGGCGGCGAGTCCCCGGGCCGACTAGTCGAGCCCGGTGCCAAGCAGCATAACAAAGAGTGATATACTCGAAGGCATAATTCTTATCATACAGATAACAGAAGAGGGCAGTCCCCGAGCTCGTCTCGGGGAGCCCGAAGTCTTGGTACTTTAAACACAAAAGGTAGCGTGTTACATACTGCATCAATCAGAAAATCTTCGGAGGAGATTCGCATTCCATGGCCGTTCCGTCTCTTTGCCGGAGTCGTCCCTCTTGCGTGCTCGGGGCTTCTGAGCGTCGATCAGGTAGTAGGAGTCGTTGCCCAGCACTTTGCTGACAATGAATGGGCCTTCCCAAGGCGCCGACAGCTTGTGCTGGCCGGCTGTTCGCTGGATCAGCCGGAGCACAAGGTCGCCCTCTTGGAATGATCTTGGCTTGACCTTCTTGTTGTAGTAGCAGCGCAGGCTCTGCTGGTAGATGCTGGACCGGCTGAGTGCCAACAGCCGGCCCTCTTCCAGCAGATCGACGCCGTCTTGACGTGCTTCTTCTGCTTCCTCTTCGATGTACATGGTGACTCGCGGGGAGTCGAACTCTATATCCGTTGGGATAACGGCTTCGGCACCATAGACGAGGAAGAAGGGTGTGAAGCCAGTTGACTTGTTTGGAGTCGTGCGCACACTCCAGAGGACGGCTGGCAACTCCTCAAGCCAGCAGCCGGCCGAACGCTCCAGTGGCTCGACCAGTCGAGGCTTGATGCCAGACAGGATGATGCCATTCGCCGCTTCCACCTGGCCGCTTGATCATGATGGGCAACGGACGCTAAGTCCGCCGGATGCCTTGCGTCAGCAGAACGGGCTAGGGCGCCTTTGGCAAAATTTGTGCCATTGTCGGTGATGATGTTGTGTGGCACGCTGTGCAGTCGTGATGTCGGAGATGAAAGTCACCGCAAGAGGACCATTCAACTTCTTTATGGGTATTGCTTCTATCCACTTGGTGAACTTGTCCACCGCGACAAGTAAGTGAGTTAGGCCGCCTCGTGCCGTTTTGAATGGTCCCACCATGTCCAGGCCCCAAACATCAAAGGGCCAGGCGATGGGGATAGTCATGAGTGCAGAAGCCGGCTGAAACGGCTTGTAGCGGAACGCTTGGCACCCCTTGCATTTTTGAACTAATTCCTTGGCCTCTTCTAGGGCAGTCGGCCAAAAGAAACCGTGTCGGAAGGCTTTGGCAACGAGTGCTCTTGAGGCTGCATGATAGCCGCACTCGCCTTGATGAATGTCTTCGAGAATCGCTTGGCCTTGCTCTGGCTCGACGCAGCGCTGGTAGACACCAGTGACGCTGCGCCTGACTAGCTCTCTGTTGACTATAGTGTAGGCTGCCACTCGG
The DNA here is from genome assembly GCA_021605145.1 of Aegilops bicornis. Classification (NCBI taxonomy): domain Eukaryota; kingdom Viridiplantae; phylum Streptophyta; class Magnoliopsida; order Poales; family Poaceae; genus Aegilops; species Aegilops bicornis. Next base: position 198,845,089 of record CM038675.1, on the reverse strand, counting down.
CGTTGCACTTGCCGAGCCAAGGTCTCATCGGTTGGTAGCTCTCCGCTTACTAAGAACTTCAGGATGGGCTGGGCCCATGAGGATGCTGCTATTTCTTCGACTGCCAGTACTGCTACTTGGACGAGGGCGGCTAGGCCGGGAGGCGGCGGGTTGGAGTCCGCAGCAACTTGCTGGGTTGAAGAAGTCCCCGGGCCGACTGGCGCAGTCCCCGGGCCGAGTACTGGAGTCTTCGCAATGGTCGCCGCAGTCCCCGGGCCGGGTTCTGAAGTCCTCGGGCCGGCTTCGACTGCAGCGTTCTTGGGGCCGTCTGCAAGAATTCTTGTGCTGTCCCCTGAGGCTTTGGAGTCGGATCCGACTTCTTCAGGGGGAGTCGGCACAAAAATGGAGTCTGACTCTGGTGACGGCTTGACAGATGGCTTTAGGAGGCGCTAAAGGGCGACGCCGGATGGTATTGCCTGGCGGGTGGAGCCGATTCTTGCCAGGGTATCTGCTTGGTCGATGTCGTTTCTTGGCACGTGGAGGAACTCGCACCCCTCAAAATATCCACTCAGCTGCTGTACCAGGAAACGGTAGCTCGCCATGTTTGCATCTTTGGCGCCCCGATCGGATGATCGGCTGGACCACCAACTCGAGTCGCCATAACACGGGATCCGCGAATGCCAAGCTCTTTGGCAAGCCGGAGCCCGTGAATGAGCGCCAGATTCGGGCGACGTTGTTGGAGGCGGCGAAATGGATCTGCAGCGTGCATTTGAGCTTGTCGCCTTTGGGGGAAGTGAGGACCACGCCGGCTCCCAAGCCGGTGCGCATCTTGGAGCCATCGAAGTGCATCCACCAATGGGTGGAGTCAGGCGCTGGCGGCAGGTACTGGGTCTCGGCCCAGTCATCGAGGAAGTCGGACAGTGCTTGCGACTTGATGGCGGTGCGGGGCTGGTAATAGATGGTGTAGGGGGCCAACTCTATGGCCCATTTGGCCACTCGGCCAGAAGCATCTCGGCTTCTGATGATCTCTGCTAGTGGGGCCGTGCAAACCACGGTGATTGGATGCTCTTGAAAGTAAGGCTTCAACTTCTTGGCGGCAAAGTGCACGCCGTAACACATCTTCTGGTAGTGGGGGTAGTTCTGCTTGGAGGTCGACAGTACTTCGCTCAGGTAATATACTGGTCTCTGGACAGGTAGCGCCTTGCCTTCCTCCTTGTGCTCAACTACAATGACTGTGCTGACTACCCTGCTGGTGGCGGCAATATACAGGAGCATGGGCTCCTTGGGAGTCGGGGCCGCCAGCACGGGGGGAGTAGTCAGCATTTTCTTCAACTGGAGAAAAGCTTCGTCCGCCTTGGGGTTCCATTCGAAGAAGGTGGTCTTCTTCATGAGCTGGTACAGAGGAAGAGCTTTCTCACCCAGTCGGCTAATGAATCTGCTGATGGACGCCAAACAGCCGGTGAACTTTTGCACATCTAGTAGTCGGCGGGGTACTTCCATCCTTTCGATTGCCTTGATCTTCACGGGGTTGCACTCTATGCCGGGTTCGGAGACCAGGGAACCAAGGAGCTCGCCGGCTGGTACTCCGAAGACGCACTTCTCTGGGTTGAGCTTGATCTGGAATCGGCGCAGATTTTCAAAGGTCTCCTTGAGGTCTTGCAACAGCGTTCCTCGCTTCTCCGTCTTCACCACCACATCGTCCACGTAAACATGGGCGTTTCTGCCAAGCTGCTTGAGGAGGCACTTCTGCATGCAACACTGAAAGGTGGCGCCGGCATTCCTTAAGCCGAACGTCATGGTCAGGTAGCAGAAGGCTCCAAACGCCGTGATGAAGGCGGTCTTCAATCTGTCGGCCGGGTTCAGCTTGATCTGGTGATATCCTGAGTATGCATCTAAGAAGCTCAACAGCTTGCATCCGCCGTGGAGTCTATCACCGATCAATTCTCGGCCGTTTAACGGGTCCTTGGGGCAAGCTTTGTTGAGGCTTGTGTAGTCAATACACATCTGCCACTGCTTGTTCTTCTTTAGTACCAAGACCGGGTTCGCTAACCACTCTGGAAAGAACACTTCCATGATGAAACCTGCTGCGAGGAGCCGGGCTATCTCTTCTCCAACAACTCTTCTCTTCTCTTCTGACAGGCGGCGCAAGGGCTGCCTGACGGGCTTCACATCTGATCGGACATTTAACTTGTGCTCGGCGAATTCCGTCAGTACACCTGGCATGTCTTTAGGGGACCATGCGAAAATGTCTCGATTCTCACGGAGGAAATCGACGAGCTAGCCTTCCTATTTACTGTCAAGGTTTGCACCTACAACAACGTACCTCTCCGGGTGCTCCGGGTCCAAGGGTATCTTCTTCGTCTCTTTGGCCGGCTTGAACGAGCCCTCAGCTTCCGACTCCTTGGGGTTGGGCGACATCTCTGGCTACTTGCCGGCCATTGCCACAACCCGATCAAGAAGCCGCGATCACCAGGGACTCGGCCGATCGCTTTTCGGCAGTGGACGACTTTTTCGTAGTCGCCGGCTACGATCAGAATCCCCTTGGCACTCGGCATCTTCATCTTGAGGTAGGCATAGTGGGGGACCGCCATGAACTAGGCCAAAGCGGGTCGGCCAAGCAGAGCATGGTACGGGCTTTCGAGGTCCACCGCTTCGAACCAGACTGGCTCTCGGCGAAAATGATCTTTGTCCCCAAAGAGGACGTCTATCAGGATCTTGCCGATCGGTGAGCAGGAAAGGCCAGGTACAATGCCGTGGAACATGGTCCGGCTGCTCTGAAGCTGTCTTTGCTTGATTCCTAGCTTCTCCATTGTGTCCTTGTACAGGATGTTGATGATGTTGCCTCCGTCTATCAGCACTCGCGAGAAGCGAGTGGCCCGCCTATCCGCGGCAAGGGTGGCTCCCAAGACCAGGGCGTAGGAGCCCGGATTCGGCATCACCTCTGGGTGATCAGCTCGGTTCCAACTGATAGGTTTCTCGGACCAAAGGCATGAATTTCGGAGTATCTGGTGCTCTTGCATTCACTTCTTCTTTGTGCAGCCGCCTACTACGGCGATCGTCGGCGGGCCCGGTGAACACTACATAAGCTCCATGCTCTTACGGGTACTTTCGTCTTGTCTTGTGCCGGCCCGGCTGACAGCCGGCTCTTTGAGGCGATGGTGGAGGCGGCAGCCAAAGGCGGGGAGGGACGGGGCCGTCTCCTTGGCGATCTGGTGAGCCAGTGGCACTTCCGGGTGGTGTGGTTCGACGGCTTCGCGCCGCTATGGAACTTGCAGGGACCATCTAGAGTCTGCTCGTAAGAGAAGGCCGGCAACCAGTTGGACTTACCGCCTTTCTGCCGCTTTGCCGGAGGCTGCCCCTCTGGCTGTTGGTCTTCGACCGTCGCAACCTGCCCGCTGTTGGAAGCCGGCTGCGGGGCCTTGCGCTTGTGATCATTCTGCTGCTGTCGCCGACTGGTGTCGCCGGCGGAGTTACAGGAGCCCGAGGAGCCACCTTGCCAGTCGCACTGACTTTGATCTCCGTCTTCATGGAGGAGTCGGCTGTGGCGTACTTGTCTGCTATGATCAGCAGCTCGTCGAGGGTCTCCGGCTCATCGCAAAGGAGCTTGTGCTTGAGCAGGGTGCCTTCTCTGCACCCAGCGGTGAAGTACTCGATAGCCTGCACCTCGTGCACTCCCTCGCATGAGTTCCGGAGCTCGGCCCAGCGCGTGAGGTAGTCGCGAGTGGACTCGTTGGGGCCTTGCACGCACAAGGAAAGCTGGCGAGGCTTGGGAGGCCGCTTGTATGTGCTCGTGAAGTTGCGGACGAAGGCCTCGGTGAAGTCGACCCAGCTGTTGATGCTGCGGGGCTTCAAGTTGTTCAAACATGTCCGGGCCGTGCCCTGGAGCATGAGGGGAACATACTTTATGGCAACGCGCTTGTTGCCGTTCGCTATCTTGCCGACAAACCGTGGAATAGTCAACTAGCAGTCCTCCCGCTTCACGGGCGGTGTATTTGGGTGTATCTCGGGAGTGTGAACCCTCCGGGAAGGGCTCGTCTCGGATGCGAGGTCCGAAACAGGGCGGACCCAACTCATCTTCTTCTTCCGGCGCCAGGGATCGGTGGAGTCAGTCGATCCGGTGGCGGGCGTCATTCTCTCCGACTCCCTCTCGGCGGCCGAGGTGGTCGCCGAGAGTCGGATGCTTGACGGGCGGTGGGAGACTTGCCTTTCTCTGCGGGGAGGAGGGGGCAGATAGTCGTCCCGCCGCTCCACCGCTCTTGGGCGGCCGTCTTCGTCGCGCTCGATGGAGATGTGAGTCCGACTATGGCTGACAGCCGGATCCTTGTTTTTTCTTCCACGGATACCGCCAGTCGGCGTCCGAGACGTCGCGCCTTGATCTAGACGGGGAGGCAAGTCGCCGTGTTGTCGTCGCGGCGCCTCCGTGCAGCAGCCGGCTTCGTCTTGCGCGGGAGCCGCGTCGAGAAGCTGCTGGACTCGCTCCGTCATCAGGCGGCGCTCCTCGCCCTCGAAGTTATCCAGCTCGTCCGCCGCCGCCTGGGCGGCGCGGATGTTCTCTGCGGGCGTGGCGGACACGGGGCGATTGGACCCATACAGGTTGGTGATGGCTACGCCGCGCTGCTGGACCGCACCTAGGCGGCTAGGCCCAGTCGGAGCCGACGAGCCGCCCACGGCGCGATCCATCTCGCGCTGGTAGGCTTCTGACAAGCGTCTCATGCTTGCCAGCTTCTTCGCGCCTACAAGGAGCTGGAGGCGGCGCGCCTCTAGCTTCCCAGCGTCAGCGTGTTCCGGAATAGGCGCGGTTTGGTCTTGCAGAACCGCGTCGAGAGGTTCATGAGTTCCTTCACCGTGATACTCGCTATGACCGATGACGAGCACTTCCGCGGATTTGCGCTTCCGCCGCTCTCCGCGAGGGGCGGCTCATCGTGACCACCACGTTGGTGGGGAACAGCGTCGAGCGGCGCGGTGTCGAATCGACCGATCGACGGGTCGGTGGAGCCTATGGACTCGGTCGGGCGGCAGGCTCGCCGGCGACGTGGAGCTGCTCTAGGAGGCCCGCGAGGAGGCTCTCGGGGCTGTCCGTGCCTGCGTCGGATGCAGGCTCGTCGGAGAGGCGAACTTCGCCGACAAGTTCGGCGAGGCAGCTCGCCACGCAGGTGACCTCAGCGCCATGCAGCGTCGGCCGCAGAACTCCGTCTGGCGTCTTGCGGGCTGGCTGCGCTTCGCCCGAGGAGGAACAGGGTTCCCGTCGAGGCAGGTCTCAGGCTGACGGTACACCTAGCCCCACGGTGGGCGCCAAATGTCGGGGGTTGGGTGCGACATATGCCAAAGGATGGCTGATCATGGAGGGGGCGAGTAGAACGTCGCCGGTGCCTGGAAACGGGATGAGGCGAAGGCATGCATGCCGGCGAATCTTACCTAGCTTCAGGGCTCTCCGTGGACAGAACACCCCTACTGCTGCTCTGCGGGGTCTCCGCATGATCACTATGGCAAACTGTGTACAAGGTTGCTCCTTGAGCTGTTCGGGGTGAGGAAGGAGAAGGGCACGGCTAGCTCTTCTCTTCCTCCTATGTGTGTGTCAAACTACTACGGTCCAACCCCTTGCATGGGTGCCCCGGGGGATTTATATAGGCCTACCCCCCGGGGGTACAATGGTAATCTGGCTGGGCGCAGGTCCCAGCCGTCAGTCTCTTAAGTTACCGTCTTCTCCGCCGACTTCTGGGGCCCGCCGAGTAGTGGGCCCTGCCGACGGTCCAGTATGGGGCCGACAGCCCTTGTTCGCCGCGGGCGGGTCTTGCCGGCTGCGGATTACTGTAGCCGTACTTCTAATGACGCGAGCTTGGTCATGGGGTCATGGCAGCAGTCTGCCGCCGCTGACAGGCGATCACTTTATTGCCACTCCCTGTCTTGTCTGTTAATGGCGCCGGAGCCCGTGGGAGGGGCGGCCGACTCTCGGAGGCCGACTCGATGGGTCCGCTTGGGGCGCTCGCCGTCTTCGCACTCCCGCCGGCAGGTGGGTCCCACCGTCTTGGTCGTACACACAGGCCATCGTGGAGTGCAGGCATCTGCCCACGGGCTGATGTCAGGCCGGCGTGGCACTTGATGCCACGGACGGAGATCTCCGTCGATCTGGCGCTCTGTAGCCATGCCGTCCTTTGTGAACGGGCGGGGATGGGCTGCGAGGCGGCCCCATCCCGTCCGCCCGTAATCGCATTAGTAGGAGGCGGTTGAGTCGCGGGCCGACTCCCGTAGCCGGCTTCTTGAAAGTCGCCGGCTGGGAGTCGGCTTATCTTGAGGTCGCCTCTGGGATTAATTTGGGAGGCGGTCGGCGGCTCTGCCGCCCACTCTCAGAAGGCGGCTCTTCGTCTTGGGGTCTTTGAGGGGCGCAGTCTGCCCCGATGTTTTGAAAGGTCCAGGGGCTCGGGTTCGCCTACCCGTGGCCCATTACTCCGACAGTACGTGTAAGGTCGGTCCGGGCCGCTTCATCCCACAATACCGCTGAGGCAAGATAAGACTAGTAGCGGCAAGAAAGTTGACAACATCTACGCCCACAACAAATTTGTGTTCTACTCGTGAAAAAAAATAAAATTTTCCTACGTTCACCAAGATCATGATGCCACTGTTGGGGAACGTTGCATAAAATAAAATTTTCCTACGTTCACCAAGATCCATCTATGAGTTCATCTAGCAACGAGAGAGAGAGATGCATCTACATACCCTTGTAGATCGCGTGCGGAAGCGTTCAAGAGAACGGGGTTGAGGGAGTCGTTCTCGTCGTGATCCAAATCACCGGAGATCCTAGCGCCGAACGGACGGCACCTCTGCGTTCAACACATGTACGGTCAGCGTGACATCTCCTCCGTCTTGATCCAACAAGGGGGAAGGAGAGGTTGATGAAGATCCAGCAGCACGACGGCGTGGTGGTGTATGCAGCAGGGCTCCGGCGGGGCTTCGCCAAGCAACTACGGGAGGAGGAGGAGGTGTAGCAGGGGAGGGAGGCGCCAAGACTCAGGGGTGCGGCTGCCCTCCCTCCCCCCTCCTTTATATAGGCCCCCAGGGGGGGCGCCGGCCCTGGAGATTGAATCTCCCAAGGGGGCGGCGGCCGGGGGGGGTGGAGTGCCCCCAAGGCAAGTGGCCCCCCCCCCACCCTAGGGTTTCAAACCCTAGGCGCAGGGGGGGGGCCCAAGTGGGGGGCGCACCAGCCCACCAGGGGCTGGTTCCCTCCCACTTCAGCCCACGGGGCCCTCCGGGATAGGTGGCCCCACCCGATGGACCCCTGGGACCCTTCCGGTGGTCCCGGTACAATACCGGGTGACCCCGAAACTTTCCCGATGGCCGAAACAACACTTCCTATATATAATTGTTTACCTCCGGACCATTCCGGAACTCCTCATGATGTCCGGGATCTCATCCGGGACTCTGAACAACTTTCGGTTTGCCGCATACTCATATTCATACAACCCTAGCGTCACCGAACCTTAAGTGTGTAGACCCTACGGGTTCGGGAGACACGTAGACATGACCGAGACGGCTCTCAGGTCAATAACCAACAGCGGGATCTGGATACCCATGTTGGCACCCACCTGCTCCTCGATGATCTCATCGGATGAACCACGATGTCGAGGAATCAAACAACCCCGTAGACAACTCCCTTTGTCAATCGGTACGCTACGGGCCCGAGACTCGATCGTCGGTATCCCAATACCTCGTTCAATCTCGTTACCGGCAAGTCACTTTACTCGTACCATAATGCATGATCCCGCGACTAAACACTTAGTCACTTTGAGCTCATTATGATGATGCATTATCGAGTGGGCCCAGTGATACCTCTCCGTTATACGGAGTGACAAATCCCAGTCTCGATCCCTGTCAACCCAACAGACACTTTCGGAGATACCTATAGTGCACCTTTATAGTCACCCAGTTACGTTGTGATGTTTGGTTCACCCAAAGCAATCCTACGGTATCCGGGAGCTACACGATCTCATGGTCTAAGGAAAGGATACTTGACATTGGAAAAAGCTCTAGCAAAACGAACTACACGATCTTGTGCTATGCTTAGGATTGGGTCTTGTCCATCACATCATTCTCCTAATGATGTGATCCCGTTATCAATGACATCCAATGTCCATAGTCAGGAAACCATGACTATCTATTGATCAACGAGCTAGTCAACTAGAGGCTCACTAGGGACATATTGTAGTCTATGTATTCACATGTGTATTACGATTTCCGGATAATACAATTATAGCATGAATAAAAGACAATTATCACGAACAAGGAAATATAATAATAATCCTTTTATTATTGCCTCTAGGGCATATTTCCAACACAACGCTGGCACCAAATAACAATTATTCAGGTCTAAAACTAATCCCGATGGTAGATGTAGAGGTAGTGTGCCGACCGCTATCACATCGACATTGGAACCATTTCCCACACACATCGTCACCTCGTCCTTAGCCAATCTTCGCTTAATTCGTAGTCCCTGTTTCGAGTTGCAAATATTAGTATGTAACCAGTATCAAATACCCAGGTGCTACTGCGAGCATTAGTAAGGTACACATCAATAACATGTATATCACATATACCTTTTTTCACCTTGCCATCCTTCTTATCCGCCAAATACTTAGGGCGGTTCCGCTTCCAGTGTCGAGTCTGCTTGCAATAGAAGCACTCAGTCTCAGGCTTAGGTCCAGATTTGGGTTTCTTCTCTTGAGCAGCAAGTTGCTTGCTGTTCTTCTTGAAGTTCCCCTTCTTCTTCCCTTTACCCTTTTTCTTGAAACTGGTGGTCTTATTGACCATCAACACCTGATGCTCCTTCTTGATTTCTACCTCTGCAACCTTTAGCATTGCGAAGAGCTCGGGAATAGTCTTGTCCATCCCTTTCATATTATAGTTCATCACGAAGCTCTTGTAGCTTGGTGGTAGTAATTGAAGAATTCTGTCAATGACACTATCATCAGGAAGATTAACTCCCAGTTGAATCAAGTGATTATTATACCCAGACATTTTGAGTATAAGTTCATTGACAGAACTATTCTCCTCCATCTTACAGCTATAGAACTTGTTGGAGACTTCATATCTCTCAATCCGGACATTTTCTTGAAATATTAACCTCAACTCCTGGAACATCTCATATGCTCCATGACGTTCAAAACATCGTTGAAGGCCCGGTTCCAAGCCGTAAAGCATGGCACACTGAACTATCGAGTAGTCATAAGCTTTGCTCTGCCAGACGTTCTTAACATCGTCAGTTGCATCTGCAGCAGGCCTGGCACCCAGCGGTGCTTCCAGGACATAATTCTTTTGTGCAGCAATGAGGATAATCCTCAAGTTACGGACCCAGTCCGTGTAATTTCTACCATCATCTTTCAACTTAGCTTTCTCAAGGAACGCATTAAAATTCAACGGAACAACAGCACGAGCCATCTATCTACCACAAACATAGACAAGCAAAATACTATCAGGTATTAAGTTCATGATAAATTTAAGTTCAATTAATCATATTACGTAAGAACTCCCACTTAGACAGACATCTCTCTAGTCATCTAAGTGATCACGTGATCCAAATCAACTAAACCATGTCCGATCATCACGTTAGATGGAGTAGTTTCAATGGTGAACATCACTATGTTGATCATATCTACTATATGATTCACGTTCGACCTTTCGGTCTCCGTGTTCCGAGGCCATATCTGTATATGCTAGGCTCGTCAAGTTTAATATGAGTATTCCGCGTGTGCAACTGTTTTGCACCCGTTGTATTTGAACGTAGAGCCTATCACACCTGATCATCACGTGGTGTCTCAACACGAAGAACTTTCACAACGGTGCATACTCAGGGAGAACACTTCTTGATAATTAGTGAGAGATCATCTTAAAATGCTACTGTCAATCAAAGTAAGATAAGATGCATAAAGGATAAACATCACATGCAATCAATATAAGTGCTATGATATGGCCATCATCATCTTGTGCTTGTGATCTCCATCTCCGAATCACCGTCGTGATCACCATCGTCACCGGCGCGACACCTTGATCTCCATCGTAGCATCATTGTCGTTTACGCCATCTATTGCTTCTACGACTATCGCTACCGCTTAGTGATAAAGTAAAGCAATTACAGGGCATTTGCATTTCATACAATAAAGCGCCAACCACATGGCTCATCCAGTTGCCGATAACTTCGGTTACAAAACATGATCATCTCATACAATAAAATATAGCATCATGTCTTGACCATATCACATCACAACATGCCCTGCAAAAACAAGTTAGACGTCCTCTACTTTGTTGTTGCAAATTTCACGTGGGTGCTGATGAAGTCATTTACCTAGGGTAGGGTCATGGACCTGTCTAAGATACCCTCCCCAAGGACATCCTTAGAATAAACTGCCTTCCAGTCGACCTGGTAGGATTCCACTCGACAGAATCAAAGACACTCGACCATGAAGACCCACTCGACCACCAGGAGTTCGAGAGCCACTCGGTGTCCTAACGATCTGTAGTTAAGTAGTATTTATGGTCATGATGACACTTTATGTAAGGCGTTACCAGTAACGCCTGGTCTTAATGTACCTTTAACCCTCCGCTACGTGGGCTGGCTGGGGTCCTGGCGCACTCTATATAAGCCACCCCCCTCCACGGGTAGAGGGGTTCGCACCCCTGTGATTCATACGCACATAATCCAGTCGACCGCCTCCGGGCTCCGAGACGTAGGGCTGTTACTTCCTCCGAGAAGGGCCTGAACTCGTAAACCTCGTGCGTACCAACTACTCCATAGCTAGTACCTTGCCTCTCCATACCTACCCCCATTCTACTGTCAGACTTAGAACCACGACAGTGGGCACCCACCTTGGGGCAGGTGTTCAAGCGATTTGTTGGAGAAGTTGGGATTCTTTGGATCTCCTACATCATGGTTTCAGGTGGAGTTTTCGTCGAGGGCCGCGAGATCCCTCTCGGTGCGCTCACGTTCATCGCCGACGACTCCGCTTGGCTTCAGGAGGCTCCACTCGACGTCCACGCGCTCCCCGTCCATGGGGCAACGCACTTTCGCGCGTGCGTCCGCGGCGTCCTCCTGCGGCAACCGTCGACCCAGTATGGGTCGGTTCTTGTGCCGTCCTCACTCCCAGTCTCCCGCCGGCGCAAGCGCTCCGGTCGGTCGAGGCTTCAGCGGTGGGTGAGGCATGCGGTGGCTCGCCGGTCGGCCATTTCCCAAGTCGCGGCAATCGAGCCCGACGAATCTCTCTACGGCCTGTTCGATCTGTCGACCGCTCGTAGAGATCGCATCCGAAAGTGCGATAGTAGCGATCCGGCGGCAGAGGTTCTGATGGTCGATGGACCATGCAGTCCTCCTGGATTCCCCCACACCGACGGAGGCGACGGTGGAGGCAATCCGGCGCAAGCTCACGAAGAGTACCAACTCGAGCCCCTCACTTCGCTGTAAAGGGAAGAACTTCGCCGCCGGAACATGGATGCGCTTCACACTCCTATCATTGGAGAAACCCCCGAGGCTCGTGCCTTGGAGGATGCGCGCTTGGCTAACCTTGCCGAGCGCACTCGACTGGAGAACCTCCAGCGAGTTCTCGACGAGCGCACGCGTCCACGGGTTCCAGAATCCAGTCGACGTCAGCTCTTTCCACAACCAACTCAGGTATATCGAACTCCGATTCAGAATTTAGCAGCTGCAGCCCGTATAGCAGAGTCGATTCAGCCTTCCCAGTCGGAGGCGGGTAGAGGTTTGCAACAGATCAGAGATTTACTCCGGGCAGCAGGAGATCAAAATTCAGTTGTATCATAGTCACGGAACAGGATTCACAGCAGATCTGTCGCTGCGAATTCAGTTCAGTCGGCCCATAGTCCAAGACCGCCCCTGAGGCGTGAGGAACGAGGAGGCCGGCGTGATGATCAGTACAGGAACCGCGAGCCGTATGAGCACCGATTCGATCGCAATGATCGACCTCGAGTTCCCACCCCTCCCCCAAGGGGTGGATCATACACTCCTCGGCAACAAGATGATAGACGCCCGGACAAAGGTCTTTGGCGAAGAGTTCAGTCGACCCCATAGAGCCATGCTTTGATACGAGATCCATCATCGTTCAAGGCTTGGTCGACAGGAACAGAGCTCACCGAGAAGGCCATGACAGGGATGTTCCCTCCAGCAGCAGAGTTCATGTCTCAGGGCCAGAATGTTTTAGCAGGGCCATCAGAGCCGCAGTGATTCCTTCCAACTTCAAAGTTGGCGATCGAGTCGATAAGTTCACCGGTGAGTCCAAGCCTGACACTTGGCTTGAGGACTACCGAGTGGCTGTCCTGATTGGTGGCGGCAACGATGAGGTAGCTATGAAGCATTTGCCCCTTATGTTGGAGGATTCGGCCAGAGCATGGTTGAATCGATTAGCACCGACAAGATTTACACTTGGGAAGATCTTGCCCGAGTGTTTGTCAGGACATTTGAAGGGACTTGCAAGCGACCAGCAGGGTTGACAGAGCTGCAGTCGTGTGTACAGAAGTCAAATGAAACTTTGAGAGACTACATCCAGAGATGGATTACCTTGCACCACACAGTTGAGAATGTCTCTGATCACCATGCAGTTTGTGCTTTCAAAGAAGGTGTCAAGAACAGGGAGTTGAGTTTGAAATTCGGCCGGACAGGAGATATGACCCTGAGTCGGATGATGGAGATTGCCACCAAGTACGCTAATGGTGAAGAAGAGGATCGGCTGGAGCGGTAAGTGCGAAGTCAGCCGCTAATGAAGCCGTGGAGGGAACTCCGATGGAAGCGAAGCGCAAAGCCGAGCCAGCCGCTCCGGAGAAGCCTTGGTCAGGACCCTGTGAAAGTTTAAGGGGAAACCCAAGGGTCCGTGGAACCCCAAGAAGGCGAAAAGACCAGGATGGGAATGATGTGTTGGATTTGCCTTGTCACATTCACACGAAGAAAGATGAAGAGGGTAAACTCATTTACGAAGCATACCACTCGACGTTGTCGGCTCTTGATTCAGCAGTTCAAGGGAAGCAACCCAAGGATAAGGAAAAGGGTCGGACAAAGTTGAGGACAAAGAAGATAGTGACGGTGGATACCCCCAGGTCAATTCCACCCTGATGATTTTTGCTGACGTTGAAAGCAAAAGTCGATTGAAAGTTATCAACCGAGAAGTGAACATGGTCGCTCCAGCAACGCCCAATTATCTGAAATGGTCACAGACCGCCATCACATTCGACCAGTCCGATCATCCGACACACATTGCCACCCCTGGAAGGCAAGCGTTGGTGGTCGACCCAGTCGTCGAAGGCACTTGACTGACCAAACTTTTGATGGATGGCGGCAGTGGCCTGAACATCTTGTATGCAGAGACGTTGAAAGGGATGGGCATTCCGATGTCCAGACTCGCACCGAGAATATGAGTTTCCACGGAGTCATTCCTGGAAAGAAGGCTGAGTCACTCGGTCAAATTGCTCTTGATGTGGTTTTTGGTGATTCGAAGCATTTCCACAAAGAAAAGTTGACCTTTGAGGTTGTGGATTTCCAGAGCGCTTATCACGCTATTCTGGGAAGGTCGGCGTATGCCCGTTTCATGGCTCGACCATGTTATGTGTACCTTAAGCTGAAGATGCCCGGCCCCAAGGGTGTGATCACTGTCACTGGCAATCGGAAGAAAGCGGAAGAGTGTTTCCAGAAAGGCTCTAAGATTGCTGATGCTCAGATGGCAGTGGTAGAACTGCAAGAATATTAGAAGACTGCAGATCCGAGTGATTTGTTGCGAGCCAAGAAGCCCGCTACGGAGTCGGCATTTCAGTCATCCGGTGAGACGAAGCAGGTTCATATTCACCCGACCGATCCCAATGCTGCTCCGACCAACATCTCAACAACACTCGACTCCAAATAGGAAGAAGCGCTCGTCCAGTTCCTCCGTGAGAAATGGGACATCTTTGCATGGAAGCCTGCTGACATGCCGGGTGTTCCCAGGGAGCTGGTTCAGCACCGTCTGCGAGTTGACTCAAAAGTCAAACCTGTCAAAGAACATCTTCGACGGTGCGCCGTCCAGAAGAGAAAGGCCATAGGCGAGGAGGTGGCTCGGCTCTTAGCAGCGGAGTTTATCCGAGAAATTTACCACTTCGAGTGGCTCGCCAATGTGGTCACGGTCCCTAAGAAGGACAATTCACTGCGCATGTGCATCGACTTCAAACATATCAATCAGGCCTGCCCGAAATATCATTTTCCTCTCCCCCGCATCGATCAAATAGTCGACTCGACTGCGGGATGTGAGCGGTTGTCTTTTTTAGACGCATATTCCGGGTACCATCAGATCCGTCTGTCTGGACCCGACGAGATCAAAACAGCTTTTATCACTCCATTCGGGTGCTTCTGTTATGTCACCATGCCATTCGGCCTCAAGAATGCCGGAGCCACGTTCATGAGGATGAGTCAGAAGTGTTTACTCACTCAAATCAGTCGGAATGTGGAAGCATACATGGATGACATTGTGGTCTAGTCACCGAAAGGTTCCGACCTGTTGACTGACCTTGCTGAAACATTTGCCAATCTCAGGAGGTATGATATCAAGCTTAATCCATCAAATTGCACATTCGGAGTTCCTGGTGGAAAGTTACTCGGTTTTCTCGTTTCTGAACGAGGAATCGATGCTAACCCAGAAAAAGTTGGCACTATTCTCCGGATGAAACGCCATGTGCGTGTGCACGATGTCCAGAAGCTTACTGGATGCTTGGTCGCTTTAAGGCGATTCATCTCTTGCCTCGGTGAAAAGGCATTGCCTCTTTACCGACTGATGAATAAGTCAGACAAGTTCGAGTGGATTCCTGAAGCTGATGCAGCGTTTGAAGAGCTCAAAGCTCTGCTCTCCACCCAGCTGGTGCTTGCTGCCCCAATCAGCAAGGAGCCGTTGCTGCTTTACAATGCAGCCACAGGACAAGTCGTCAGTACAGTACTTACGGTCGAGCGGGAAGAGGAAGGAAAAGCCTTCAAAGTTCAAATACCAAAGATATTATCTTTCCAAGTATTAACCCCATCAAAGCAAAGATACCCTCATTATCAGAAGCTTGTGTATGGGATTTATATGATCGCGAAGAAGGTTGCTCATTACTTCTCTGATCATTCCATTACAGTCTTCAGCGACGCCCCATTATCAAAGATTCTGCACAACAGAGACGCAACTGGTCAAGTGGCGAAATGGGCGATTGAACTTCTTCCCCTTGATATCAAGTTTGAGGCAAAGAAAGCCATCAAGTCCCAAGCAATAGCAGATTTCATCGCCGAGTGGATTGAACAACAGTTACCGACTCAAGTTCACTCGGAGCACTGGACTATGTTCTTTGATGGTTCCAAGATGATGGGGTAGTATTTGTTTCCCTCCGAGGAGATAAGCTCAGATATGTGCTCCAGATTCACTTTGATTCTTCCAACAATGAAGCAGAATACGAAGCACTGTTGTATGGGTTGCGTATGGCCATTTCACTCGGCGTCCGTCGCCTCATGGTCTATGGAGACTCAGATCTGGTGGTTAATCAAGTGATGAAGGAGTGGGACGTCAAGTCCAGCCATGACCTGCTACCGTAATGCAAAGGAGAAAGCTAGAGAAGAAGTTTGAGGGTTAGAGCTCCATCACATACCCCATTGAAAAATCAAAGCTGGCGATGATTTGGCGAAAATAGGGTCCAAGAGGGAAGCCATTCCGGTGATGTGTTTTGGAGCACATCCGCTTTTCGTCGATTCAAGAGGATCCTTTCACTAAAGAAGCTCCACAGCCAAAAAGTGCCACTGATCCAACTGAAGTTGAGGTCCTAGCGGTGGTCGACCTAATCATGGAAGTCTTGGTCATCACTCCCGACTGGACAGTACCGTACATCGCATACATCCTGAGGAAAGAGCTCCCGGAGAACGAAGAAGAGGCTAGGCAGATCGTCCGTCGATCCAAGGCCTTTACTGTGATCAAGGGATAGTTATTCAGAGAAAGCGTGACTCGAGTCAGCCAGAAGTGCATAACGCCAGAAGAAGGTCAGATAATTCTTGATGATATCCACTCGGGGACCTGTGGTCACCGTGCATCCTCTCGGACCATCATGGCTAAAGCATACCAAGCGGGATTTTACTGGCCCAAGGCAAATGAAATGGCAAAGGAAATAGTCGACAATTGTGAAGGATGTCAGTTCTACTCCAATATGTCACACAAACCCGCCTCAGCATTGAAGACCATTACCCTCGTCGGCCTTTACGCTGTTTGGGGGTTGGATATGATTGGACCACCGAGAACTGGCGGGAGTGGTTTCACTCATTTGCTTGTGGCAATCGACAAGTTCACGAAGTGGATCGAAGCTAAACCTATCAAGATCCTTGATGCGCGTAATCTTTGTCGGTTTCATCGAGAGTTGATATTCAGATATGGAGTTCCGCCAAAGCATCATCACCGACAATGGGTCAAATTCGATTCCGACAAGTTTAAAGCCTTTTGCGCCTCTCGAGAACGCAGAGTCGACTATGCTTCAAAGAGCTCACCCCGGTCGAATGGACAAGCAGAACGAGCAAATGGTCTAATTCTCAAAGGACTGAAACCTCGATTGATGCGTGATCTCAAGCATGCAGCAGGAGCGTGGGTTGACGAACTTCCATCGGTTCTTTGGGGATTGAGGACGACTCCTAATCGGTTGACTGGGAGAACTCCATTCTTTATGGTCTATGGAGCTGAAGCGATTACGCCGAGTGACCTGCTTCACAATGCCCCCCGAGTCGAACTCTACTCTGAAGATGAAGCGGAGCAAGCCCGTCAAGATGTAGTCGACCTCCTTGAAGAGGAGAGAGAGATGGCCCTGATCTACTCGACCATCTATCAGCAGGACTTCCGTCGATTCCACGCCAGAAATGTGAAGAGCCGAGCCTTTCAGGAAGGAGATCTGGTCCTCCGAGTGGATCAACAGAAACCACACAAGCTCGCTCCCACTTGGGAAGGTCCCTTCATCGTCACCAGAGTTCTTCACAATGGGGCTTACCATCTTTACGACGTCGAACACCAGATCGATGAGCCTCGGGCATGGAATGCGGAGCTGCTCCGCCCCTTTTACACCTAAGAGCTCACTCGGGTGAGATGTAATAAAAGTACCTCGGTAGTTTGTTTATCTAAATCAAGAAGATTATAATTTTCCCAGTGATTGTTATTACTTTTTGTTAAAATTTCCACCTAGTGGGTGACTTAGCTGCGAATCCGTTTTGCCTAAGTTTGTAAAAAAAAATCCTTACTGAGTGATGAGCCAGCCTCTCGCTCGGGGGCTTAGCTGCGAATCCGTTTCGTCTAAGTGTTTTAAATCCTACCGAGTGGTGAACCAGCCTCCCACTCGGAGGCTTAGCTGCAGTCCAAGTACTCGCCTAAGTATTTGAAAATCCTACCGAGTGAGGAGCCAGCCTCCCACTTGGAGGCTTAGCTGCAGTCCAAGTACTCGCCTAAGTATTTGAAAATCCTACCAAGCGAGGAGCGACCCTCCCACTCGGAGGCTTAGCTGCAATCCAGTACTCGCCTAAGTATTTTAAAAATCCTACCGAGTGGAGAGCAAACCTCCCACGCGGAGGCTTAGCTGCAGTCCAAGTACTCGCCTAAGTATTTGAAAATCCTACCGAGTGAGGAGCCAACCTCCCACTTGGAGGCTTAGCTGCAGTCTAGTACTCGCCTAAGTATTTGAAAATCCTACCGAGTGAGGAGCCAGCCTCCCACTCGGAGGCTTAGCTGCAGTCCAAGTACTCGCCTAAGTATTTAATGCAATGTGCACTTTGCAAGGACGACGAGGTACAAGTCGATTGTTGCCTTCCCCTTCAAAGCTATGACACAAAAATCCTCCTCGGAGGCTTAGCTGCAGTCCAGTACTCGCCTAAGTTTGAAAAATCCTACCGAGTGTAGAGCAAACCTCTCACTCGGAGGCTTAGCTGTAGTCCAAGTACTCGCCTAAGTTTTAAAAATCCTACCGAGTAGAGAGCAAACCTCCCACTCGGAGGCTTAGCTGCAGTCCAAGTACTCGCCTAAGTATTTGAAAATCCTACCGAGTGAGGAGCCAGCCTCCCACTCGGAGGCTTAGCTGCAGTCCAAGTACTCGCCTAAGTATTTGAAAATCCTACCGAGTGAGGAGCCAGCCTCCCACTCGAAGGCTTAGTTGTAGTCCAGTACTCGCCTAAGTATTTGAAAATCCTAATGGGTGAGGTGCCAGCCTCCCACTCGGAGGCTTAGCTGATGTCCAGTACTCGCCTAAGTATTTGAAAATCCTACCGAGTGAGGATCCAGCCTCCCACTCGGAGGCTTAGCTGCAGTCCAAGTACTCGCCTAAGTATTTAATACAATGTGCACTTTGCAAGGACGACGAGGTACAGGTCGATTGTTGCCTCCCCTTCAAAGCTATGACACAAAAATCCTCCTCGGAGGCTTAGGCTGCAGTCCGATTACTAGCCTAAGTTTGAAAAATCCTACCGAAAGTGTAGAGCAAACCTCCCACTCGGAGGCTTAGCTGCAGTCAAGTACTCGCCTAAGTATTTGAAAATCCTACCGAGTGAGGAGCCAGCCTCCCACTTGGAGGCTTAGCTGCAGTCCAAGTACTCGCCTAAGTATTGAAAATCCTACCGAGTGAGGAGCCAGCCTCCCACTCGAAGGCTTAGCTGCAGTCCAGTACTCGCCTAAGTATTTGAAAATCCTAATGAGTGAGGAGCCAGCCTCCCACTCGGAGCTTAGCTGCAGTCCAGTACTCGCCTAAGTATTTGAAAATCCTACCGAGTGAGGAGCCAGCCTGCCACTCGGAGGCTTCGATGCAGTCCAAGTACTCGCCTAAGTATTTATTACAATGTGCTCTTTGCAAGGACGACGAGGTACAGGTCGATTGTTGCCTTCCCCTTCAAAGCTATGACACAAATATCCTCCTCGGAGGCTTAGCTGCAGTGTAGTACTCGCCTAAGTTTGAAAAATCCTACCGAGTGTAGAGCAAACCTCCCACTCGGAGGCTTAGCTGCAGTCCAAGTACTCGCCTAAGTTTTAAAAATCCTACCGAGTGGAGAGCAAACCTCCCACTCGGAGGCTTAGCTGCAGTCCAAGTACTCGCCTAGGTATTTGAAAATCCTACCGAGTGAGGAGCCAGCCTCCCACTCGGAGGCTTAGCTGCAGTCCAAGTACTCGCCTAAGTATTTGAAAATCCTACCGAGTGAGGATCCAGCCTCCCACTCGAAGGCTTAGCTGCAGTCCAGTACTCGCCTAAGTATTTGAAAATCCTAATGAGTGAGGAGCCAGCCTCCCACTCGGAGGCTTAGCTGCAGTCCAGTACTTGCCTAAGTATTTGAAAATCCTACCGAGTGAGGAGCCAGCCTCCCACTCGGAGGCTTAGCTGCAGTCCAAGTACTCGCCTAAGTATTTAATATAATGTGCACTTTGCAAGGACGACGAGGTACAGGTCGATTGTTGCCTCCCCTTCAAAGCTATGACACAAAAATCCTCCTCGGAGGCTTAGCTGCAGTCCAGTACTCGCCTAAGTTTGAAAAATCCTACCGAGTGTAGAGCAAACCTCCCACTCGGAGGCTTAGCTGCAGTCCAAGTACTCGCCTAGGTTTTAAAAATCCTACCGAGTGGAGAGCAAACCTCCCAATCGGAGGCTTAGCTGCAGTCCAGTACTCGCCTAAGTATCGGAAAATCCTACCGAGTGGAGAGCAAACCTCCCATTCGGGGGCTTAGCTGCGATCCAAGACTACTTTAGTGTTGAAAAATCCTACCGAGTGGAGAGCAAACCTCCCACTCGGGGGCTTAGCTGCAGTCCAGTACTTGCCTAAGTATTGAAAAATCCTACCGAGTGGAGAGTAAACCTCCCACTCGGGGGCTTAGCTGCAATACAGTACTCGCCTAAGTACGAAATCCATCCCGATCCGCAAAGACGACGAGGTGCAGGTCGACTGTTTCCTTCTCCTTCGGAGCTGCGCCACAAGTACAACATGCGCTCTATCCCGATCCGCAAGGACGACGAGGTACAGGTCAACTGCTTCCTTCTCCTGCACCTGCAAGAGCAACAAAGTGTAGGTCGACTGGATCCACCTCAGAGCTGCATCTCAAGCATTAAAGCATAATCCGAGTGAAGAGAAAAGTTCACTCGAAGGCAAACAAAAGCATATTTCGACAATAAGTAAAGTTCGGATAGCATCCTAAGGATGCAGAAGTACCCAGGCCTCAAGCCCATTAAAGTTTATCGGTTACAAAAACCACTCGGCATTCCAAGGCAAATTTAAGGTAGAGCATAAAAGTTTTTTACTCCTCAGGTGGAGGACTGGAAGGAGCCACAAACTGGTCGAGGTCGATCCCATCAGCAATCCGGGTGGCAGCGGCGATGAAAGTCTCCATGAAAGATTGGAAATCATACTTCTTGGTATTGGCAACTTTGGTGGCCGCCAGCTTTTCCTCCCGCGCCTCCTTGCAGTGGACACGAACCAGAGACAGAGCAACATCAGCACCACACCTGGTAGAAGACTTTTTCCATTCTAGCACTCGACTTGGAACCTCATTCAGTCGAGTCATTAAGGACTCGAGGTCATTCTGAAGCGTCTGGTCCGGCCAGAGTGTTGAGTCGATCCGCGTCACCGCAGCTTTCAGTCGAGCGAGATAGTCCACCACACCAGCAATGCGAGACTCCAGTCGGAGCACGTTCATAGCGGCTTCATCCTTCACGGGAGAGTTGATGGGGTCCAGGCTTGTCTCCACTCGACCGTCTCCTCTTCAAAGTTTCGGCAGATTCTGCAAATACGACTCGAGTTCAAGCTAATGGTTCTATGATGAGTCGATGATGACAAGTCAGTAGAATAAGGGAAATTACCTTCAAGCATGAGGAATAGCTTCTTGGCAAGCCCTCCCAGATAAGCCTCCAGACCATTCCTCCTCCCCGCCAGTTCGCCAGCCTTGTCAGTCAGAGCAACTTTGTCATTCTTCAGTCGGCTAACCTCCTTGTTGGCCGCGTCGAGAGCAGCCTTCAGCTTGGTATTCTCCTCTTCGAGTTTGCCGACTGAGACCAGTTTCTCTTCCATAGCTTTGTTTTCTCTAAAGCCGCCTTCTGTGCCTCTGCAAGGTCGTGGTCTTTCTTCTTCAGAGCCTCCTCTAGTTTGTCTGCAAAATAACAATAAGCCCAGAGTTGAGAATGGGTAGAAAAACAAAGACAGTCGTCAAGTTCTCACCATCCATACCTTTCGCTTCGTCTCTCGCCTTTTGCAAGTTCTCCTGAGCAAGTTTCAAGTCAGGGTTGAGCTGGATATGTTTGTTCTCCAATTCGGTATAGCGGGCCACGAGCTCGCAAGATTTCTGCGAAGAGTCAATCGGCAAAACATCAACGACAGGTCATTTCCGAGTGACTAAAGAAAAATCATAGCATTTCTAAGACTACAGTCGAATCAAAACATTCGACAGTAGTCTCGGGGACTACACCCAATGGGTGCACTCAGCGTGCCCCCACTGGTTTTCCCAATTCGGTTCGACCAGTCGACCGAAAGAGGCAAAAAGGTTATGATCCTAAAACCATAGCTAACTGTCAGCAGTCAGCTATGTAAAAAAACCAGTTCCTTAGACTATAGTCGACTGCCAGCAGTCCACCATAGTCTTGGGAACTACACCTAGTGGGTGCACTCAGCGTGCCCCCACCGGTTCCAAAGATCCATTCGACATGGCCCGACCAGACCGAGTGAAGAAGTTCAAAGTATAAAGACTATAGTCGACTGCCCGACTGGTGTCGCCTCCCTCATGAACTAGCATCTCAGGCAGTGATACAACTGGAGTAGCCTTGCTGGCAGGCACCTTTTTGTCCTTCCTCTTCCTCAGCGGTGTTTCATCGTCATCATCAGGGAGATCAATAACATGAGGTGGAACTACAAAAAAGATTCAAAGGTAAAAACAGAAATCCAATCGACCATAAAGCAAAACTGCAGAGATCATACCAAGGTTGGAGGTGGCGGCATCTTCCATTTCCTGATCTTCGTGCTTCACTGACGTCTTGGAGGTGGACGCACTGCAGATTTCAGAAATCAGTTGATCAGTCAAGCGAGTCGACCAAAAGTACACTCATGGTAGACAGGAAAACACAAGTTTTGCTGATTACCCAGAAATGGTGGGAATGACCATCCTCATCTTGGGCAAAGCCTTCGCCGGCTTTGATGACGTTGCTCGGGGTTGCTTTGGCGGTTTCTCGCCGGCCGGAGAAGTCGTCCGAGGCGCCGTCGACCGCCCGACGGGCGCGATAGCCTTACCGCGCTCGACCACCGGATCATGCGTCAGCTTGGATCGCCTTTTCGAGTGGGGTGGATCCACGTCTCCCTCCTCTTGCTCCTCCTCCTCCTCCTCTTCATCAGAGCTGTCGTTTTCCTTAGACTCCCATTCCTCCTGGCTTTCGCCTCCGCTTCCTTCTTCTTCTTCGACCGTTCTTGCGCCCGTTGGGCATCGAGTACATCTCGGTGGTGACCTAGAAGATAGCAAAACAAGACGAAAGTCACCGGCCGATTCAAGTATGAACAGAGCAAATGCAACATCATCACAGTCGGAGATCAGTGGTCATACCTTGTCTGGTTCGTAAGATTGGTCGAGTGGTGGGATCCTCCTAGTTCCACGAGGGTTATCCTTGTTCCCTATGATGGCAGTCATCCACCTCTCCAATGTGGCGCCGTCGACGACCTCTGGGTGGACCCGGGTGGTGTCCTCGGTACCGGAGTACATCCACATCGGGTGACCTCGGTATTGGAGCGGCTGAATGCACCGTCGAAGGAAAACCTCCAGAAGATCCATGCCGGTCACTCCGTCGCGAATGAGCTGGACTACACGCTCCATCAACAATTTAACCTGGACCTTCTCCTCCGGAAGCACCTTCAGAGAGGACGGCTTGTTCACTCGATCCATGGAGAAAGGAGGGAGTCCAGTCGGCTGCCCTGGCGTTGACTGGTCTTGGCAGTAGAACTAGGTCGACTGCCACCCTCTAAGTGAATCGGGAAGAATCATGGCCGGAAAGGCACTCTTACCCCTCATCTGGACCCCAAGACCGCCACATATCTGGATTACTTGGGTTCTTTCATCATTCGGACTAGCCTTTTTCACCGTCTGAGAGCGACAAGTGAATATGTGTTTGAAGAGGCCCCAGTGTGGTCGACAACCCAAGAAGTTTTCGCACAAGGACACGAGAGCGGCGAGATAGGCAATGGAGTTGGGTGTGAAGTGATGGAATTGTGCTCCAAAGAAATTCAGAAAACCCCGAAAGAAAATATTCGGTGGTAGAGAAAATCTGCGATCAACATGGGTGGCTAAGAGGACGCACTCACCCTCCTGAGGCTGCGGCTGCCACTCCGTCCCCGGAAGCCTTGTTGACCCGTGGGGGATCAATCCCTCGTTGGCCAGGTCGTCGAGGTCTTTCTGGGTGATGGTCGAGCGGATCCAGTCTCCCTGGACCCAACCTTGCGGCATGCTGGACCGTGACGAGGATCCGCCCCGACTGGGCGCTCTCCCCTTCGCCTTCGCCGTCGCCTTCTTCACCCGCTCTAAGGCCGCCGTCTTCTCCTTCACCATTGTTGCTGGCAAAGCAGGAATGGAGTAGCGGCGCTGAGCAGGCTACGGGCGCGGCGGATGAATCTGAGGACGGAGGAGGGGAAAATGAGGGCGCACTATTCAAAAGACCCCCGCCCGGTGCCATATATGAAGTCGCTTCCGAGTGGCTGGCTGGTAGGCCCGGGCAATCCTGTCAAATCCCGCAACAGTCGCGCGCGTGATACGTGGCGAAAAAGGTGGCGTGGAGATCGAGGCGCCCTTACCTTATCCCATCCGAAATCATGACCTTCTTCGCTTGGCAAGGCTTCCCGAAATTCGGATCCCGCTAAATCCGCTAACAGCAGAGCAACTTGTCAGACGGCAGATTTCCTCCGATCCGTCGCTCGAAAATCTCCAAGTTCATAAAGTTCACTCGACAGATGTAAGGAATGGAGCAAGGCGACTGAAAGAGAAGTTGACACCATCACTAAAAGGTCACTGATCCAGAGTAAGACACACTCGCAGCACGAAAAACAGGTCAGAAAGATCATCAACTCCTTCCTCACTCAAACCTCAATCCATTCGGGGGCTAATGATGAAGTCATGTACCTAGGGTAGGGTCATGGACATGTCTAAGATACCCTCCCCAAGGACATCCTTAGAAAAACTGCATTCCAGTCGACCTGGTAGGATTCCACTCGACAGAATCAAAGACACTCGACCACCAGGAGTTCGAGAGCCACTCGGTGTCCTAACGGTCTGTAGTTAAGTAGTCTTTATGGTCATGATGACACTTTATGTAAGGCGTTACCAGTAACGCCTGGTCTTAATGTACCTTTAACCCTCCGCTACGTGGGCTGGCTGGGGTCCTGGCGCACTCTATATAAGCCACCCTCCTCCACGGGTAGAGGGGTTCGCACCCCTGTGATTCATACGCACATAATCCAGTCGACCGCCTCCGGGCTTCGAGACGTAGGGCTGTTACTTCCTCCGAGAAGGGCCTGAACTCGTAAAACTCGCGCGTACCAACTACTCCATAGCTAGTACCTTGCCTCTCCATACCTACCCCCAATTCTACTGTCAGACTTAGAACCACGACAGTTGCTACGGGCTGAGCAAGAACCGTTCTTACCTACGCATCGAAACCACAACGATAGTTCATCAAGTTAGTGTTATTTTAACCTTCGCAAGGACCGGGCGTAGCCACACTCAGTTCAACTAAAGTTGGAGAAACAGACACCGGCCAGCCACCTGTGTGCAAAGCACGTCGGTAGAAACAGTCTCGCGTAAGCGTACGTGTAATATCGATCCGGGCCGCTTCATCCAACAATACCGCGGAACCAAAGTATGACATGCTAGTAAGAAGTATAACTTGTATCGCCCACAACTCACTTGTGTTCTACTCGTGCATATAACATCTACGCATAAAACCAGGCTCTGATACCACTGTTGGGGAACATAGTAATTTCAAAAAATTTCCTACGCACACGCAAGGTCATGGTGATGCATAGCAACGAGAGGGGAGAGTCTTGTCCACGTACCCTCGTAGACCAAAAGCAGAAGAGTTAGAACAACACGGGTGATTTAGTCGTACGTCTTCACGGCCCGACCAATCAAGCACCGAAACTACGGCATCTCCGAGTTCTAGCACACGTTCAGCTCGATGACGATCCCGTGCCGATCCAAAGCAGAATGTCGGGGAAGAGTTCCACAAGACGACGTGGCAGGACGATCTTGATGTTCTACCGTCGCAGGGCTTCGCCTAAGCACCGCTACAATATTATCGAGGACTATGGTGGAGGGTGGCACCGCACACGGCTAAGAGATCAAGAGATCAATTGTTGTATCTAGAGGTGCCCCCTGCCCCCGTATATAAAGGAGACAAGGGGAAGGGGGCGGCCGGCCAAGGAGGCGCGCGCCAAGGGGAGTCCTACTCCCACCGGGAGTAGGACTCCCTCGTTTCCTTGTTGGACTAGGAGAAGGGGGGAAGGAGGAGGGAGAGAGGAAGGAAGGGGGGGGGGGGCGCCGACCCCTCTCCCTGTCCTATTCGAACTAGGGGGGAGGGGCGCGCGGCCCAGCCCTTGCTTCCTCTCCTCTTCTCCACTAAGGTCCATGTAGGCCCAATAAGCCCCCGGGGGGTTCTGGTAACCTCCCGGTACTCCGGTAAAATCCTGATTTCACCTGTAACACTTCCGACATCGAAATATAGGCTTCCAATATATGAATCTTCATGTCTTGACCATTTCGAGGCTCCTCGTCATGTCCGTAATCACAGCCGGGACTCCGAACAAACTTCGGTACATCAAAACTCATTAACTCATAATATAACTGTCATCGAAACCTTAAGCGTGCGGACCCTACGGGTTCGAGAACTATGTAGACATGACCGAGAACAATTTTGGGTCAATAACAAATAGAGGAACCTGGATGCTCATATTGGCTCCTACATATTCTACGAAGATCTTTATCGGTCAAACCACATAACAACATACATTGTTCCCTTTGTCATCGGTATGTTACTTGCCCGAGATTCGATCGTCGGTATCCAATACCTAGTTCAATCTCGTTACCGGCAAGTCTCTTTTACTCATTACGTAATGCATCATTCCGTAACTAACTCATTAGCTACATTGCTTGCAAGGCTTATATTGATGTGCATTACGGAGAGGGCCCAGAAATACCTCTCCGACAATCGAGTGACAAAACCTAATCTCGAAATACGCCAACTCAACTTGTACCTTTGGAGACACCAGAGAGCTCCTTTATAATCACCCGATTCGTTGTGACATTTGGTAGCACACAAAATGTTCCTCCGGTAAACGGGATTTGCATAATCTCATAGTTATAGGAACTTGTATAAGTCATGAAGAAAGCAATAGCAACATACTAAACGATCAAGTGCTAAGCTAACGGAATGGGTCAAGTCAATCACATCATTCTACTAATGATGTGATCCCGTTAATCAAATGACAACCTCTGTTGGAAAAGGCAGTGCCTTGGAGGCACTTAGGCACGCCTAGGCGCTAGGCAATGGCCAAATGCCTCGCCTAGGGCCTAAATGGAGGTCTAGGCAGGGAAAGCAAGGAATTGCCTGCCCAAGTAAGAAATCATGCCACGTACTACACTGGTACGTGAAACTGGTTATATTCCAATGGCAGTAGACGGAAATTAAATTATTTATATGCCATAAACTAATATCAACACCCATATAATAATCACAAATACACCACGAGTAAAAACTATATTACCGCCTAGGTCGCGCCTAGGGCACTTAGGCACCGCCTAGGCACTAGGCGAAGGCCAAGCGCCTCGCTTACGCCTACCGCTTTTTCCAACCTTGATGACAACACATGTCTATGGTTAGGAAACATAACCATCTTTGATTAATGAGCTAGTCAAGTAGAGGCATACTAGTGACATTAAGTTTGTCTATGTATTCACACATGTATCATGTTTCCGGTTAATACAATTCTAGCATGAATAATAAACATTTATCATGATATGAGGAAATAAATAATAACTTTATTATTGCCTCTAGGGCATATTTCCTTCAGTATGAACCATAGAGAACTTGAAATAAAGTAGGTTTAACACCAATATAAATAAAAAATGAGTTCATTACAGTACCTTATGTGGTGGTTTTGTTTTCTTTCACTAACGGAGCTTATGATATTTCCTGTTAGTTTTGTGTTGTGAAGTTTTCAAGTTTTGGGTGAAGATTTGATGGACTATGGAATAAGGAGTGGCAAAAGCCTAAGCTTGGGGATGCCCATGGCACCCCAAGATATTCAATAGTAGCCAAAAGCCTAAGCTTGGGGATGCCCCGGGAAGGCATCCCCTGTTTCGTCTTCGTTCATTGGTAACTCTACTTGGAGCTATATTTTTATTCGCCACATGATATGTGTTTTGCTTCGAGCGTCGTGTATTATATTAGTCATTGCTTTTTAGTTTTCCACAATCATCCTTGTTGTACACACCTTTTTTGAGAAGCCTACTTTATTAGAATTTATTAGAATACTCTATGTGCTTCACTTATATCTTTTGAGCTAGATAGTTTTTGCTCTAGTGCTTCACTTATATCTTTTAGAGCACGGCGGTGGCTTAATTTTGTAGAAATTGCTAGTCTCTCATGCTTCACTTATAATATTTTGAGAGTATTTTAGAACAGCATGGTATTTGCTATGGTTATAAAATTGGTCCTAGAATGGTAGGCATCCAAGTTGGGTATAATAAAAACTATCATAGGAAGTGAATTGGATGCTATGATCAATTTGATACTTGATAATTGTTTTGAGATATGGAGGTAGTGATATTAAAGTCATGCTAGTTGGGTTATTATTAATTTAAAGAATGCTTGTGTTGAAGTTAGCAAGTCCCGTAGCATGCACGTATGGTTAAAGTTGTGTAACAAATTTGAAACATGAAGTGTACTTGGATTATGCATTCTTATGAGTGGCGCTCGGGGACGAGCGATGGTCTTTTCCTACCAATCTATCCCTCTAGGAGCATGCGCGTAGTGCTTGGTTTTTGATGACCTCTAAATTTTTGCAATAAGTATATGAGTTCTTTTGACTAATGTTGAGTCCATGGATTATATGCACTTTTACCTTTCCACCATTGCTAGCCTCTTCGGTACCATGCATTGCCCTTTCTCACCTTGAGAGTTGGTGCAAACTTAGCGGTGCATCCAAACCCCGTGATATGATACACTCTATCACACATAAACCTCCTTATATCTTCCTCAAAACAGCCACCATACCTACCTATTATGGCATTTCCATAGCCATTTCGAGATATATTGCCATGCAACTTTCCACCGTTCCGTTTATCATCATGACACACATTATTTTGTCATATTGCCATTGCATGATCATGTAGTTGACATCATCTTTGTGGCAAAGCCACCATGCATAATTTTTCATACATGTCACTCTTGATTCATTGCACCATCCCGGTACACCGCCGGAGGCATTCATATAGAGTCATATCTTGTTCTAGTTTCGAGTTGTAATTCATGTGTTGAATCAATAAAAGTGTGATGATCATCATTATTAGAGCATTGTCCCCAAAAAGAAAAAAAGGAAAAAAAGAAAGGCCAAAAAGAAAATAAAAGAAAGGCCAAAGAAAAAAAACGAACAAAAAGAACGAAAAATAAAAGGGGCAATGTTACTATCTCTTTTTCCACACTTGTGCTTCAAAGTAGCACCATGTTCTTCATATAGCGAGTCAAATATATTGTGCTTCAAAGTAGCATCATGTTTTTCATATAGTGAGTCTGATATGTTGTCACTTTCATATACTAGTGGGAATTTTTCATTATAGAACTTGGCGTGTATATTCTTACGATGGTCGTAAACCAAACAGCCCCTAAAAGTAGTAGCCAAGGGGGCGGCCGGCCAAGGAGGCGCGCGCCAAGGGGAGTCCTACTCCCACCGGGAGTAGGACTCCCTCGTTTCCTTGTTGGACTAGGAGAAGGGGGGAAGTAGGAGGGAGAGAGGAAGGAAGGGGGGGCGCCGACCCCTCTCCCTGTCCTATTCGAACTAGGGGGGAGGGGCACGCGGCCCAGCCCTTGCTTCCTCTCCTCTTCTCCACTAAGGCCCATGTAGGCCCAATAAGCCCCCGGGGGGTTCCGGTAACCTCCCGGTACTCCGGTAAAATCCTGATTTCACCCGGAACACTTCCGACATCCAAATATAGGCTTCCAATATATCAATCTTCATGTCTCGACCATTTCGAGACTCCTCGTCATGTCCGTGATCACATCCGGACTCCGAACAAACTTTGGTACATCAAAACTCATAAACTCATAATATAACCGCTATCGAAACCTTGTTGCGTGCGGACCCTACGGGTTCGAGAACTATGTAGACATGACCGAGAACAATTTTGGGTCAATAACAAATAGCGGAACCTTGATGCTCATATTGGCTCCTACATATTCTACGAAGATCTTTATCGGTCAAACCGCATAACAACATACATTGTTCCCTTTGTCATCGGTATGTTACTTGCCCGAGATTCGATCGTCGGTATCCAATACCTAGTTCAATCTCGTTACCGGCAAGTCTCTTTTACTCATTACGTAATGCATCATTCCGTAACTAACTCATTAGCTACATTGCTTGCAAGGCTTATATTGATGTGCATTACCGAGAGGGCCCAGAAATACCTCTCCGACAATCAGAGTGACAAAACCTAATCTCGAAATACGCCAACTCAACTTGTACCTTTGGAGACACCTGTAGAGCTCCTTTATAATCACCCAGTTACGTTGTGACATTTGGTAGCACACAAAATGTTCCTCCGGTAAACGGTAGTTGCATAATCTCATAGTTATAGGAACTTGTATAAGTCATGAAGAAAGCACTAGCAACATACTAAACGATCAAGTGCTAAGCTAACGGAATGTGTCAAGTCAATCACATCATTCTACTAATGATGTGATCCCGTTAATCAAATGACAACCTCTGTTGGAAAAGGCAGTGCCTAGGAGGCGCTTAGGCACGCCTAGGCGCTAGGCAATGGCCAAATGCCTCGCCTAGGGCCTAAATGGAGGTCTAGGCAGGGAAAGCAAGGAATTGCCTGCCCAAGCAAGAAATCATGCCACATACTACACTGGTACGTGAAACTGGTTATATTCCAATGGCAGTAGACGGAAATTAACTTATTTATATGCCATAAACTAATATCAACACCCATATAATAATCACAAATACACCACGAGTAAAAACTATATTACCGCCTAGGCCGCGCCTAGGGCACTTAGGCACCGCCTAGGCACTAGGCGAAGGCCAAGCGCCTCGCTTACGCCTACCGCTTTTTCCAACCTTGATGACAACACATGTCTATGGTTAGGAAACATAACCATCTTTGATTAATGAGCTAGTCAAGTAGAGGCATACTAGTGACATTAAGTTTGTCTATGTATTCACACATGTATCATGTTTCCGGTTAATACAATTCTAGCATGAATAATAAACATTTATCATGATATGAGGAAATAAATAATAACTTTATTATTGCCTCTAGGGCATATTTCCTTCAGTATGAACCATAGAGAACTTGAAATACAGTAGGTTTAACACCAATATAAATAAACAATGAGTTCATTACAGTACCTTATGTGGTGGTTTTGTTTTCTTTCACAAACGGAGCTTATGAGATTTCCTGTTGAGTTTTGTGTTGTGAAGTTTTCAAGTTTTGGGTAAAGATTTGATGGACTATGGAATAAGGAGTGGCAAAAGCCTAAGCTTGGGGATGCGCATGGCACCCCAAGATATTCAATAGTAGCCAAAGTTTGCTTGGGGATGCCCGGAAGGCATCCCTGTTTAAATCTTCGTTCATTGGTAACTCTACTTGGAGCTATATTTTTATTCGCCACATGATATGTGTTTTGCTTCGAGCGTCGTGTATTATATTAGTCATTGCTTTTTAGTTTTCCACAATCATCCTTGTTGTACACACCTTTTTTGAGAAGCCTACTTTATTAGAATTTATTAGAATACTCTATGTGCTTCACTTATATCTTTTGAGCTAGATAGTTTTTGCTCTAGTGCTTCACTTATATCTTTTAGAGCACGGCAGTGGCTTAATTTTGTAGAAATTGCTAGTCTCTCATGCTTCACTGATAATATTTTGAGAGTATTTTAGAACAACATGGTATTTGCTATGGTTATAAAATTGGTCCTAGAATGGTAGGCATCCAAGTTGGGTATAATAAAAACTATCATAGGAAGTGAATTGGATGCTATGATCAATTTGATACTTGATAATTGTTTTGAGATATGGAGGTAGTGATATTAAAGTCATGCTAGTTGGGTCATTATTAATTTAAAGAATGCTAGTGTTGAAGTTAGCAAGTCCCGTAGCATGCACATATGGTTAAAGTTGTGTAACAAATTTGAAACATGAAGTGTACTTGGATTATGCATTCTTATGAGTGGCGCTCGGGGACGAGCGATGGTCTTTTCCTACCAATCTATCCCTTTAGGAGCATGCGTGTAGTGCTTGGTTTTTGATGACTTCTAAATTTTTGCAATAAGTATATGAGTTCTTTTGACTAATGTTGAGTCCATGGATTATACGCACTTTTACCTTTCCACCATTGCTAGCCTCTTCGGTACCATGCATTGCCCTTTCTCACCTTGAGAGTTGGTGCAAACTTCGCCGGTGCATCCAAACCCTGTGATATGATACGCTCTATCACACATAAACCTCCTTATATCTTCCTCAAAACAGCCACCATACCTACCTATTATGGCATTTCCATAGCCATTCCGAGATATATTGCCATGCAACTTTCCACCGTTCCGTTTATCATCATGACACGCATTATTTTGTCATATTGCCATTGCATGATCATGTAGTTGACATCATATTTGTGGCAAAGCCACCATGCATAATTTTTCATACATGTTACTCTTGATTCATTGCACCATCCCGCACATCACGAGGCATTCATATAGAGTCATATCTTGTTCCAGTTTCGAGTTGTAATTCATGTGTTGTAATCAATAAAAGTGTGATGATCATCATTATTAGAGCATTGTCCCCAAAAAGAAAAAAAAGGAAAAAAAAGAAAGGCCAAAAAGAAAATAAAAGAAAGGCCAAAGAAAAAAAAGAAAAAAAGAAAAATATAAAAGGGGCAATGTTACTATCTCTTTTTCAACACTTGTGCTTCTAAGTAGCACCATGTTCTTCATATAGCGAGTCTCATATATTGTGCTTCAAAGTAGCATCATGTTTTTCATATAGTGAGTCTCATATGTTGTCACTTTCATATACTATTGGGAATTTTTCATTATAGAACTTGGCTTGTATATTCCTACGATGGGCTTCCTCATGAACTTTTAGGGGCTGTTTGGTTTACGAACCTGAGTTGCTTGACCAAAAAATTGGTCGTTGACCAGCCTCGGGTGGGCGTTTGTATGGGATCCAAATAATTGGTAGTCCAACCCGTCTCAGCCTTCCTCTCCTACTTTTACGCCAATTCATTGGTAGAAACATGGGCGGTGGAATCGATCGCCAATTTTTTGGCTCGCCAACAGCGCCAGCGATTTGGCAGGGCCGATCAGGCAGAAACCAAACAGCCCCTTATTTTGAATCATTTGCATCTGAACATTCATGCCATAATAAAGAAAATTACATTGAGAATTATGCTAGGTATCATTCCAAATCAAAGATTCTGTTTGGTCTTGGAGTGCAAGCCAAGAAGCAGTCGATGCGGCAATGAGGTTGGAGGGCGCGCCCCTGTCTCGTGGGCCCCAGGGCGGCCATCGACCTACTTCTTCCTCCTATATGTACCCACGTACCTCGAAAACATACAGGGAGCCAACAAAAAACAATTTCCACCGTCGTAACCTTCTGTATCCGCGAGATCCCATCTTGGAGCCTTTGTCGTCGCTCCGCCGGAGGGGGAATCGACCATGGAGGGCTTCTAAATCAACACCATAGCCCTTCCGATGAGTTGTGAGTAGTTTACTACAGACCTTCGGGTCCATAGTTATTAGCTAGATGGCTTCTTCTCTCTTTTTGGATCTCAATACCATGTTCTCCCCCTCTCTTGTGGAGATCTATTCGATGTAACTCTTTTCGGGTTGTTTGTCGAGATCCGATGAATTGTCGTTTTATGATCAAGTTTATCTATGAGAAATATTTGAATCTCCTCTGAATTCTTTTATGTATGATTGAGTTATCTTTGCAAGTCTCTTCGAATTATCAGTTTGGTTTGGCCTACTAGATTGATCTTTCTTGCCATGGGAGAAGTGCTTAGCTTTGGGCCCAATCTTGCGGTGTCCTTACCCAGTGACAGCATGGGTTGCAAGGCACGTATTGTATTCTTGCCATCGAGGATAAAAAGACGGGGTTTATATCATATTGCTTGAGTTTATCCCTCTACATCATGTCATCTTTCTTAATGCGTTACTCTGTTCTTATGAACTTAATACTCTAGATGCATGCTGGATAGCGGTCGATGTGTGGAGTAATAGTAGTAGATACAGGAAGGAGTCGGTCTACTTGTCGCGGACGTGATGCCTATATACATGATCATGCCTAGATAATCTCATAATTATTCGCTTTTCTATCAATTGCTCGACAGTAATTTGTTCACCCACCGTAATACTTATGCTATCTGGAGAGAGGCCACTAGTGAAACCTATGGCCCCCGGGTCTATCTTTTATCATATAAGATTTCAATCTACTTTTATTTGCATCTTTACTTTTCCAATCTATAATATAAAATACCAAAAATATATTTATCTTATCATACTATCTCTATCAGATCTCACTTTCGCAAGTGGCCGTGAAGGGATTGACAACCCCTTTATTGCATTGGTTGCGAGTTCTTTGTTTGTTTGTTAGGTGCGTGGGACTTTTGAGGAGCCTCCTACTGGATTGATACCTTGGTTCTCAAAAACTGAGGAAAATACTTACGCTACTATTGCTGCATCACCCTTTCCTCTTGAAGGAAAACCAACGCAAGCTCAAGACATAGCAGTGGGCTCCTACTTCTATGACAAAAAATCATGACAGAAAATGGGCTTTTCGTCCTAGGCGGGCTGGAGACGCACCTGCATGACATTCTTTGGGCCGTCCATGATGAAAAAAGTCATGGTAGAAGCGAGGGCGAGGAAAATTTCGGAGAGTTCCCGGTTATGGTGGGTGTTCGGGGCCGAGGAGGTTTGTGTGTTTCTCTCGTGCAGGAACGCCCGTGTGTGCGAGGCGTTGCGCTCTGACTGAACCCGAGTGAGGCGTTGGACCCTAACTAATGCCGGGTGATTGCACTAGCTACATTACTGAACCCCGATCGATCCCTTGCTGCTAACTGAACCCGATTGAAGCTGCCTCTTGATGAATAGTTCCCAGTGAGGGTTGGATGAACATGATCCCGCGGTAGTAGAGGCCGTTGCCGCTGGATGAACAGGAACCTGATCGAGGAGGTGGGGGCGGATGAATAGTAGCTGGTGGAGGGACCTCGTACATGGAGGGCTTGTTGAACAGGACCCCGAGGAGGGCTGGTTGAACAGTAGCCGGTGGAGGCTGGATGAACAGGACCCCGTGGATGAACAGTAGCTGGTGGAGGCTGCAGGAAGTCGACGGTTGATGAACAGTAGCAGGTGGAGGCTGGAGGAAGTCGACGGTGGATGAACAGTAGCCTGTGGAGTCCCGTTTTGCGGTACGCCACACCCCTCCCGATGAACAGGACCCCAATTTTGATCATAGGAGGTCGAAGAGAATTCCGTTTCCTCCGTTTTGCGGTACACCACACCCCTCCCGATCAACAGGACCCTGTTTCGACCATATGAGCTCAAACAGAAGTATGTTTCCACCATTTTGTAGTACGCTAGACCCTTCCCGATGAACAGGACCCCATTTCGTCCGTACACGGTCGAACAGAAGGCCCGTTTCCTCCGTTCTATGGTACGCCAGGCCTCGTTTCGGCTGTTCCGTCCAGGCCGGTTGTCTCCCGATGACATGACGTATTCCGTTGCCTCCCGATGAACATGACACATTTCGTTTCCTCCCCATGAACAAGACGCAGTTTCTCCGTTCCTACCCAGCCGATTGGATTTCAATGAACAGGACACCGTTGCTGCCGTTCGTTGCCTCTCCATGTACACGAGGCCTGAGACGATGCCATGGACCTAGGGTAGGGTCATAGGCCTGACCTAGACACCCTGCCCAGGGTCACTACCCTAGAATCAAGAACATTCAAAGTGTAACAACAGATACCGACTGAAGTAACCTTGGAGTGCAATCCACTCGACCAATTATCTCACTCGGATATCCCAATTCCATTCGACCAAGATGAAGTCACTCAACCATACAAGAAACCACTCGGAGTGCAGAAGACCTAGAGTCGCTCAGGATGGCAACGGTCAGGCGTTCACTCCGTAGTCTTAAAGATCATTAATAGCTCTTTATAGCTAGCGCTGCCAAGAAGTCACTGTCTTAATGTACATTGAACCCTGTAATGGGGGATGGCTGGGGTCCTGGCGCACTCTATTTAAGCCACCCCCTCCTCTGGCACAAGGATTCGCACCCCCTGTAACACACACACTCATATTCCAGTCGACCGCCTCAGGGCACCGAGACGTAGGGCTTTTACCTCCTCCGAGAGGGGTCTCAACTCATAGACTCGTGTGTACAACCTCGCCGTAGCTAGGGCCTTGCCTCCTCATACGTACCCCCTACTCTTACTGTCAGACCTAGTACCATGACAGTTGGCACCCACCTTGGGGCAAAGCGTCTTGGCAACTTCTGGTGAGGTTGCAATTTTTCCGATCTTCATCAACATGGTTTCCGGCGGTGTTTTGTCTATGGGCCACAAGATCCGACTCGGCACACTCACTTTCATCGCCAACGATTCCACCTGGCTTCAAGAATCCCCCCCTCGATGTAGAAGCTCTTCTAATCCGCGGGGAAGCGCATTCCCGTGCGAGTGTCTGCGGCACCCGTCAACCCAGTATCGGTCGGCTCCCGCATCATCCACTCACTCCGCTGGACGCCGCCGCAAGCGATCCGGTCGGTCGCAGCTCTAGTGGTGGGTAAACATGCGGTGGCCCACCAGTCGGCCACCCCTCAATTCACGGCGATCGAGCCCGACGAATTTCTCTACGGATCAGTCGACTGGCTCCACGGACACTCTTTCCGAGCGTGGGAGCAGTGACCCCGTGGGGGAAGTTCTCATGGTCGACTCTCGTCGCAGCCCACCTGGGTTTCGCCGCAACGGCGACAACGGCGACAGTGATGGCCCATCGTATGGTCATGATGAGTACGAGC
Organism: Aegilops bicornis; assembly: GCA_021605145.1. Taxonomy (NCBI): domain Eukaryota; kingdom Viridiplantae; phylum Streptophyta; class Magnoliopsida; order Poales; family Poaceae; genus Aegilops; species Aegilops bicornis. The sequence continues at coordinate 198,808,817 of CM038675.1, read as the reverse complement.
CGCAACCTCTCAATTCACAATAGAGGGAAGAGTTGCACCGCCGCAATGTGGAGGCGCTCCAGACCCCTATCATGGGGGAGAGTTTCGAGGCTCGGGCTTTGGAGGCTGCGCGCCTGACCACTTTGGCCGAGCGCGTGCGCCTGGCCACTTTGGCCGAGCGCGCGTGTCTGGAGAACCTCCAGCATTCTCTCGATGAATGCGCCCATCGACTAATTCCTGAATCTAGTCGACGACAACGACAATTGTTTCCACCTGAACCCCAGGTATACCGCACTCCGATCCAGAATCTTACAGCTACTGCACATATACCAGAATGTATTCAGTCGTCCTATTCAGAGGCCGGAAGAGGCTTGATGCAGATCTGAGCGCTGCTCTGTGCAGCAGGCGAGCAAAACTCAGCCGTTTCTCAGTCGCGCAATAGGATCCACAACAGGTCAGTGAGGGCAGACACAGTTCAGTCGGTGCATAGTCCTGGGTTGCCTTTGCGACGTGAAGATCATGATCACCGTCGAGATCGACATCTGGGAAGAGCCCACGGAGAGTTTGACCACCGTCGAGCGCCTTCACCCCCTCCGAGGGGCGGGTCATATGCGCCCCAGCGGTATGACAATAGGCGCCGGTATGGTAATGACCGCAGAGTTTCAGTCGACCCAAGAAAGCCTGGGTTCGATGCAAGATCAATCCTCGTGCAAGGTTTGGTCGACAGGAATAGAGCCTACAGAGAAGGACTGGATAGAGATCAACCCAGTGGAAGTAGAGTGCATGTTTCCGGCCCCGAGTGTTTCGAAAGAGCCATCTGAGCCGCTGAGATCCCTCACAATTTAGGTTGGCGACGGGTGTAAGCAAGTTCACCAGAGAGTCTAAGCCCGACACTTGGTTAGAGGATTACCGAGTGGCAGTGCACATTGGCGGTGGCAACGATGAGGTGGCCATGAAACACCTCCCTATGATGCTCGAGGGTTCTGCCAGAGCTTGGTTGAATCAATTGGCCCCTGGAAGCATTTTTAGTTGGGAAGAGTTAGCTCGAGTGTTTACAAAAAACATTAAAGGGCATCTCAAGCGACCTGCTGGATTGGCCAAATTGCAGCATTGTGTTCGGAATAAAAATAAGACATTAAGAGACTATATCCAGACATGGACTACCCTTCATCATACAATGGAGAATGTATCAGAGCATCAAGCAGTTTGCGCCTTTAAAGAAGGAGTCTGCTATAGAGAGCTCAATTTGAAGTTCGGTCGAAATGGGGACATGTCTCTGACTCGGATGATGGAGATAGCCACTTGGTATGCTAACGCCGAAGAAGATGACCGACTCCGGAGCGGCAAGAACAAATCAGTCGCCTAGGACGTCAGAGGAGGAAATTCCAGTCGGAAGCAAAAACGCAAAGTTGAACCCGCAGGTCCTGCTGAGGCTGCGGTTTTGAATCAAGGGAAGTTCAAGGGGAAGCCTAATTGGCCTTGGACCCCAAAAAAAAGTGAAAGATCAAGCGGGAAATGATGTTCTTGATTTACCGTGTCATATACACACCAAAAAAGATGAAGAGGGCAACTTGATTCTTCCCAAGCATACCACTCGACAGTGTCAACTCCTGATTCAGAGTTTTCGAGAGCGTCGGTCCAGTGAGAAAGAAAAAGAATCTGATAAGGAAGAAGACAAAGAGGAAGATGACGGTAACCCCAACGTCAATGCCACTTTAGTGATTTTTGTTGACGTCGAGAGCAAGAGTCGACTAAAAGTTATCAATAGAGAAGTAAACATGGTTGCTCCGGCAATGATGACATATTTGAAGTGGCCAAAAAACCCCCCATCAAATTCAACCAGTCCGACCTCCCAGCGCACACTGCTACCCCTGACGGCAAGCGTTGGTGGTCGACCCAGTCGTTGGAAGCACTCAACTGACCAAGGTTTTGATGGACGGTGGTTGTGGTTTGAATATTTTGTATGCTGAGGCCCTCCGAGGGATGGTCATTCCGATGTCCAAGCTCAGCGAGAGCAACATGCGATTCCACGAAGTCATCCCAGGGAAGAAAGCGATTCACTCGGTCACATCACTCTTGATGTGGTTTTCGTTGATTCAAAGAATTACCGCAAGGAAAAGTTGACGTTTGAGGTGGTGGATTTTAACAATGCCTACCATCCTAATCTAGGCAGGCCTGCATATGCTCGTTTCATGGCTCGACCGTGTTATGTGTACCTCAAGATGAAGATGCCTGGCCCCAGAGGCGTGATCACAGTCACTGGAAATCGGCAGAGAGCAGAAGAGTGCCTCGAGAAGGGCTCAAAGATCGCCGATGAACAAATGGCAGCAGTAGAGATGCAAGAATACCAGAAGAATGTAGATCCGAGTGATTTGTTGCGTGCCAAGAAGCCTGCTTCAGAGTCTGCATTTCAGTCGTCCGGTGAAACAAAACCAGTTCACATTCACCCGACCGATCCCAATGCTGCTTCGACTCATATCTCAACTACACTCGATAGCAAATAGGAAGAAGCGATCATCCAGTTCCTCCGTGAGAACTGGGACATCTTCGCATGGAAACCATCTCACATGCCGGGTGTACCCAGGGGACTGACTGAGCACCATTTGTGAGTTGCCCGAATGCAAAACCCGTTAAAGAGCATCTCCGTCGGTCCGCCGCAGAGAAAAGGAAGGAAATTGGCGAGGAGGTAGCTCGGCTTCTGGCAGCTGAGTTCATCCGCGAGATATACCACTCCAAGTGGCCCGCCAATGTTGTTATGGTCCCCAAGAAAGATAGGTCACTTCGAATGTGTATCGACTTCAAACATATCAATCGGGCCTGCCTGAAAGATGATTGCCCTCTGCCCCGCATCGACCAGATAGTCGACTCAACTGCAGGGTGTGTGCACTTGTCCTTTTTGGATGCTTATTCTGGGTACCATCAGATCCGACTGTATGGACCCGACGAAATAAAAACAGCTTTCATCACCCCATTCGGGTGTTATTGCTATGTTACTATGCCCTTTGGCCTCAAGAATGCTGGTGCCACATTCATGCGCAAGATTCAAAAGTGCCTTCTCACTCAAATCAGTCGGAATGTGGAAGCATACATGGACGACATCGTGGTCAAGTCACGCAAAGGTTTCGACCTACTGACTGACCTCGCTGAAACCTTTGCCAACTTAAGAAGGTATGATATAAAGCTCAATCCATCTAAGTGCAAATTCGGAGTCCTAGGAGGAAAGTTACTTGATTTCCTCGTTTCTGAACAAGGAATCGAGGCAAATCGAGAGAAGGTTGGCACAATCCTCCGAATGAAATGCCCTGTGCATGTGCACGATGTTCAGAAGCTTACTGGTTGTTTGGCTGCATTGAGTCGATTCATATCACGCCTTGGTGAAAAGGCATTACCTCTTTACCGACTAATGAAGAAGTCTGACAAGTTCGAGTGGAATCCTGAAGCTGAAGCAGCGTTTGAAGAGCTCAAAGCCCTGCTTTCCACCCAGCCGATGCTTGCCTCCCCAATCAGCAAAGGGCATTTATTGCTTTACATCGCAGCCACTAGAGAAGGTGTCGAGCGGGAAGAAAAAGGCAACGATATAAAGTTTAGCGCCTACTGTATTATGTTTCCGAAGTCTTGACTTCGTCCAAGCAGAGATATCCACATTATCAGAAGCTTGTTTATGGAATTTACTTGACCACGAAGAAAGTTGCACATTACTTCTCAGACCACTCGGTTTCAGTCTTCAGCGACGCTCCATTATCAGAAATTCTGAACAATAGGGATGCAACTGGTCGAGTGGCAAAGTGGGTGATTAAACTCCTTCCTTTGGATATCAAGTTTGAGGCAAAGAAAGCCATCAAGTCCCAAGCAATAGCAGATTTCCTCGCTGAGTGGACTGAACAGCAGCAACCGACTCAGATTCACTCGGAGCATTGTACTATGTTCTTTGATGGGTCCAAGATGTTGAATGGCTTTCGTGCAGGAGTGGTTTTGGTATCCCCAAGAGGGGACGAGCTCAGCTATGTTCTCCAGATTCACTTTGATTCTTCAAACAATGAATCTGAGTATGAGGCACTTTTGTATGGGTTACGTATAGCCATTTCACTCGGCGTTCGACGCTTGATGGTCTACGGCGTCTCCGACTTGGTGGTCAATCAAGTGATGAAGGAATGGGATATCAGGAGTCCAGCAATGACCGGTTATTGCAATGCACTAAGAAAGCTAGAGAAGAAGTTTGAGGGGTTAGAGCTCGACCACATACCCCGAATCAAGAATCAAGCTGCTGATGATCCGGCGAAGATAGGTTCCACTTGGAAGCCTATCCCCAGTAATGTGTTCTTGGAGCATCTCCACACCACATCAGTTCAAGAAGATCCCTTCACGGAAGAGCCTCCACAACCGATAAGTTCAACCAGTCCGACTGCGATTGAAGTCCCAGCTGTAGTCGACTTGATCATGGAAGTTTTAGTGATCACCCCCGACTGGGAGGTGTCGTATATGGCATACCTACTCAAGCAAGAACTCCCAGAAGATGAAGATGAGGCCCGCCAGATCGTCCATCGATCCAAAGCCTTCACCATGATAAGTGGGCAGCTTTACAGGGAAATTGTCACAGGAGTGGCTCAACGTTGCATCTCCCCAGAAGAAGGTCGAATGATTTTAAACGAGATCCACTCGGGGGCATGTGGTCACCATGCGTCCTCCCGGACCATCGTGGCCAAAGCATACTAGGCGGGATTCTATAGGCCACGTGCAAATGAGATGGCAAGAGATATAGTCGACAAGTGCGAAGGCTGCCAGTTCTACTCAAACATGTCTCACAAGCCTGCATCTGTCTTGAAGACTATTCCACTCGTCTGGCCGTTTGCAGTCTGGGGGTTGGATATGGAACTTTCAAGACTGGCAGAAGTGGTTTCACTCATTTTCTTGTAGCAGTCAACAAATTCACTAAATGGATTGAAGCCAAGCCTATCAAGATCCTTGATTCAAGCACTACCACCAGTTTCATCAGAGAGCTGATATTCAGATATGGAGTCCCTTACAGCATTATCACAGATAATGGCTCCAACTTTGATTCTGATGAGTTCGGGGTGTTTTGTGCTTCCCAAGGCACTCAGGTCGATTACGCATCTGTTGCGCACCTGCAGTCAAATGGACAAGCAGAAAGGGCGAATGGTTTGATCCTTCAAGGGCTGAAACCCCGACTGATGCGCGACCTCAAACACGATGTTGGAGCCTGGGTGACTGAATTGCCATCTATCTTATGGGGACTGAGAACAACTCCCAACCGGTCGACTGACCGAACTCCTTTTTTCATGGTGTATGGTGCTGAAGCTGTGCTGCCGAGTGACTTGCTGCACAACGCCCCCCGAGTGGAACTCTTCTCAGAAGCAGAAGCAGAACAGGCTCGCCGAGATGCAGTTGATCTCCTGGAGGAGGAACGTGCGATGGCTCTGATCCGGTCGACCATCTATCAACAAGACCTACGTATATTCCAGGCCCGTAATGTCAGAGGTCGAGCATTCCAGGAAGGAGACCTTGTGCTCTCTGTGCATCAGAAATGACCTCACAAGCTCGCTCCATGCTGGGAAGGTCCCTTCATAATCACCAAGGTGCCCCACAACGGGGCGTATCACCTCTACAACGTAGCCAAGAAATAATATGAGCCACACTCGTGGAATGCAGAGCTGCTCCGCCGTTCCTATACCTAAAACTCTCGGATCGACGAGTTGTAATAAGAATCCTTTAGTTTGCTTATCAAAGACAAGATTTTTGCAGTATCTTAATGATTGTTATCCCATAAACACATGTATTCAAATCCCCAAGTGGGTGGCTTAGCCATGAACCTGATTCGCCTAAGTTTCAAAATCACTCCGAGTGAAGAGCAACCCTCTCACTCGGGGGCTTAGCTGCCACTGTCGGTGTCAAAACCGGCAGATCTCGGGTAGGGGGTTCCGATCTGTGCGTCAAGGCTGATGGTAACAGGAAGCAAGGGACACAGATGTTTACCCAGGTTCGGGCCCTCTCGATGGAGGTAAAACCCTACTTCCTGCTTGATTAATATTGATGATATGGGTAGTACAAGAGTAGATCTACCACGAGATCGTAGAGGCTAAACCCTAAGAGCTAGCCCATGATGGTATGATTGTAATTGTGATCGGCCTTCTAAGGACCAACCTCTCCGGTTTATACAGACACCGGAGAGGGCTAGGGTTTGCATCGACCCTGTTACAAGAAAGTAAACACAATATCCGGATCGCCAAGCTTGCCTTCCACGCAAAGGACAGTCCCATCCGGACACGGGCCAAAGTCTTGAGTCTTGTATCTTCACGCTTCAATAGTCCGGACGTTGTACACAGTCCGGCTGTCCGGATACCCCCTAATCCAAGACTCCCTCAGTAGCCCGTGAACCAGGCTTTAATGACGATGAGTCCGGCGCGCAGTATTGTCTTCGGCATTGCACTACAGGTTCCTTCTCCGAATACTCCAAAGCAATTATCGAACACTCAAATCGTGTCCGGATTCCCAAGTTGATCTTTACACACCGTTGTAGAGAGAATGATATTTCACAAATGCAATCTGCTGACAACTTTTCCTGATGACCTGACATGTTATTATGGTCGGATCATTATTCGAACCGTTTTCCCACAACCAACTACAACGCATATTACGAGACGGTTTCTGTGACACATCTTGTCAAAGCAGAGATCGTGTCCCCTTATTACGGGATTCTCATCAATACGGGTATGGGTAATCCCACCACGCCATTAATCGTGGTGCTTGGGAAACAAGCGATTCCCAACGGGCAAGTGGGGAGGCGCACCGCTTTCGGTGCCTCTATAAAGGGATAAGATTTCCCCATTTTCATCCACGCCTTCTTCCTCCTTTGCCCATTCTTGCCCCCTCGAGCTCCAGCGCCCAAACCCAAGTCTTCTCCGCACATCTAAACATGTCCGGAGCAGGAGGCAAGTGGGTGGCTTCCACCGTCAAGGATAAGCACATCACAAATCTTCGGGCGGCCAGATACTTGGCCGCGTACATAGCGCACCGGCTACCGGACGTTGGGCAGGTCATTCCAACCCCAGGACCCCACGAGAGGGTTGTATTCGTCGCCTACTTCATCCATGGACTGGGATTTCCACTCCATCCCTTCGTCCATGGGCTCATGTTCTACTACGGGCTAGATTACCATGATCTAGCCCCGAACTTTGTCCTCCACATCTCGGCGTTCATTGTCGTATGTGAGGCCTTCCTCCGCATCTGACCTCACTTCGGCCTATGGCTACAAACCTTCTGCGTGAAGCCGAAGGTTGTAAGCGACCAACAAGCGGAGTGCGGAGGGGCCATGGTGGGCAGAATGCCTAACGTCACATGGCTCGACGGCTCCTTTGCGTAGACCATAAAAGGGTGGCAATTGGGGTGGTTCTACATCACTGAGCCGCGCGGCGCCAACTGGGCAGCGGCCCCCGAGTTCCGATCCGGAGCCCCCATGCGGCTCACCTCCTGGGCGAAGAAGGGCATGTCCTGGGGCGATTCCAAGGAGCTGACCGGACTCCAGACATGCATCGAAAGCATGAAGGACAAGAACATCAAGCTTGTCAACTTGATCCAGGTCATGCTCGTTCGTCGGATCCTGCCCTGCCAGAGGCGGGCAGTCAATCTGTGGGAGTTCGTCCCAACCGAACACCGGACGCTCCAGAAGCTCTACAACATGACGCACAAAGGCGCATGGAAGGTGCTGTTCAAGGCCTCCGAAGTACCTCCTCCCACATCCGAGGACCGCGGGCTTCACGCCGCGCGGGCTCCTAGACCGGTGAGTTCTCAGACTACCACCGGACCCAGTTCTTCCCAATATATTCATGGGAGTGCTTTATGTAGTTATGCATATTTGCTTCAGGACTATGTGGAGACAGCAGAGCAGGTCTACTATCCAGCTCCGCTGCCAGAAGGCCCAGCAGATGCTCTCCTGACGGAGATGCTGGTCCCGGCACCGTACATGGTGCCGGAGAAGAAGGCCGAGAAGAAGGCTCCGGGGACCCGAAAGGGTGTCCAGCGTAAGGTTGTGCCAGAAGCCTCGTCCGAAGACGACGAGGCGGACTCCTCCCACGAAGGGGAGGAGGAGGAAGAAGAAGACGCCCCATCCGAAAATGATGAGGGGCCCGAGGAGGCGGACCAGGGGGCCTGAAAAGGCCCTCGGTGCAAGGCCGTCATACCCCTGTCGTCTGATGACGGCAAGACAGATTCCTCCCGCGGAGGCGGGGGGAATCAAGAAGAAATTCCTCCTCCCCGCACTGGGGAGGGGAAGAAGAGAAAACCCGCCCCGGAGGGGGAGGCTGGGGCATCCAAGAAGGGGAAGGTGTCCCTTTCGGACTACTCCGGCACATCCGCTCATAGTGAGGAGGGGTGGCTGCCCAGGGGGAAGCCCCCAGTGCGATCGTAAGTGTCCGCATTCTATCATGATTTCACTTCATAGTTATTGTATTTATAATGCCGTACATATGTGCAGTCCGGCCAGGGATCACCCCGAAGTATCTTCCTCCGGGTCCCTGAGTGATTCGGAGATAAATTCGCTTCCGACAGCCACTACTCCTCAACCCGCGGATGACACGGAGGTGTTGTCCCGAAGGCTCCCTGAGCGGGGGGAGGTGACTCTGGAGACGCCCCAAGGCGGGGTCCCAGACATCGAACACGCGGGGTTCAAGATCCCCGCAGATCGTGTCGACAAGAGCCAAGGCCAACCGGGCTCTCAGCCGAACACAATTCCAGAACCTTCGATGGTTCCAAGCTCAAGCGGGCGACCCCTCGTTAGGGAGGGCGAGCCGTCTGTGTCGCGGACTTCCGCTGCGAACGAGGCGCCGGATTGTCAGCTGGAAACGCTTCGCGGCGCTTCCATGGATGAAGAGCGTCGTACTCTTATGAGTACGGTGATTCAGAAGGTTTCGTCTGCCAAAAGCGGACTAACCGAAGCTTGCACCAGCCTCCTAACAGGCTTTGAGGTAAGTAATAAATATGTGAAAAATTACCACCCGATAGGTAGTAGCCCCTGATACTCTGATTGGTGTTCGGAAAGAAAAGCCAAATGGAGGGTCAATTATAATTCGCAGGAGTCTAATGATAAGTGTTGTTGTAAATAAGCAGGTTGTGCTGCTTGCTGCTGCTGCCCGTACTGCCGAGGTTGCCGAACTGAAACGGGACCTGGAGCAGGCGCAGGGAGAGCTCGACCTCACGAAGAGGCAGCTCGAAGAGAACAAGGGTAAGTGATTCCCTCTCTTATGCATTTGAGGATACTCAAAATTTGTGAGCCTAACACCTAAGTGTCGTGACTGTGTAACAGGGGCCACCATTGAAGTGGCATCCCTGAAGAAGGCGCTGTCCGAGGCCGAAGACAAGGCGGGCTCGGAGTGTAAGGAGCGCGAAAAGCAGAGTGCTAGCGTGGGCGAGGTACAACAAGAGCTCCAGGACCTCGGCAAGAAGTGCGAGTCCGTGGAGCATGAGCTGAAGGTGAAAGAGGCCGAGCTTGCGAAGGCCCTTGTAAATTTGAAAGACGCCAAGGCCGAAGCCGGGAAAGCACAGCTGGAGATCCAAGAGGCCAAAAAGATAGCAGCAGGTAAGAAGTTCTTTATGCAAAGCAAACATGTGGAGGAGGCGGTTCTTTTACTTACTCAAATTCGGAGCTCTCCAGGGGCATTTGCAGATCTGCCACGCAGCATATCAGACGCTGTGGAGTTCTACCGTGCCCCAGAGGGGAGCTCAACAGAGAAGTCGTTCTGGTCCCAGTATGATGGGGCCGAACATCCGATGCCACTGAGCGACCAACTGAAGCAGTTGGTCGAACTCCACAGGGCGGCCGAGCTGGCTATGAAAAGCTTCATAGTCCGGATGTGGCCGGGTGAGCTCCTGCCCAGTAGCTACTTTGGCCTGATCAAGCGGATGGTGGATGCCTGCCCGTGGCTTGAGGTGATCAAGCGATCCGTTTGCAACGAAGGTGCCCGCGGGGCCTTTTTCCGCGTCAAGGTGCATTGGGGCAAGCTGGATGCGGAGAAGTTGGTCAAGGACGGGCCGCCGGAGGGCAAGGCGCATCGCCATCCCGAGATGTACTATGATGGTGTGATGAAGGGTGCTCGTCTCGTCGCCGATGAGTGTACCAAGGACGCCATTTTAGAGTGAATTCACTTCTGTCACGTTTGTAATATAAAGAAGAAGTTACTTGCGCTATGTAGCACTTTTCTTATTTAAAATATTACCTTCTGTGCGGGTATTTATAAAATTCTGAAAGTAGGCCAGTCGTCGGCTTCCTCCCCCACGTAACTAGTACTGGGGTGTTCGTGGAAAACCCAGACACTCTTTATCCAAATGCTTGGTCCCTTAAGGAGGTGTCCGGCGCAGCGAACAAGGCAATCGGACTATGTGGCTTTATAACTTTCACTTAGCCATAGAAGTCTACAATTTTAAATTTCGGCGAAGCCCCTAGAATCTGGAAGGCGAATCGGGCGCTATACACACCTAGATCGGACGGTCGATTTATCTCCTAAAGCAGAAAATCTTTCAGGATTTTAAGACCTCTCGAACAATGACCAGCTCTCGCCACATCATGCCGGTCGGTTTTGCTTTCTCTCTTGAGGTGCTCGTCCGAAGAACCGGGACACAATCGCAGTAGTTCTCCTGCGCTACCTTAGCCGATATAATGAGCGTAAGGTACCAAAACAAGGGAGCCGGGCTATCCCAACTGTAGACCCAAGACATGATTCGGAGCTGATGCATATAGTGTTATAAGTTCGGGGTGCCGCACTGTTGAAAGTGTTCAGACTTTATTTGCCATATTACGGGGTGCCATGAGAAGCCCCTGGCAAACTGACCGTACCAAGGTGTACGGATGCAATACTCAATAAACATTTATATGAGAAGAAAATACTCAAATAAGGATAATAAGCTGATGCTATATATAATCTCCCATTGACGAAAAATACGTTTAAGTGTATGTGTACAATGGATGCATTAAGCAGAGCGAAAAATAGGACTATTTGACATGTCCTTTCCAGGGGCAGGCTGTGTACACATAGATAAAGCAGGTATAATGGTCGTGAATAGATTCCACCTGGGTATTTCCTTCTGTGCACACTGTCTGTTGCCTCCTTGGATGTCTCTCCCATATGAGTCTGGCAATTCGGCTCTTCTGAGGATGCTGCACTAACGTGGTGTCCTGAAATGTAAGAGGAAAAGAGTATGAAGGTATTTGGCGGTTACCCGCACTATTGACTGAGTCGATGATGCGCCTCCGCCTATGCCCATGGTATCTTGAGTGCGTAATTGTGTGCGTGTGGCACGAATGCTGCTTTGAAGGGGCTTGAGCGGAGGCCGGACTGCTAATCATGCTCTTGATGATCCTGTTGCGGGGTGCTCCGAACTCGCTTGACTGTGCTCAAAGTTGTCGCCGGATTGGTTTCTCGTAGTAGGCCGCATTGTACTTCTGCCACGAGGGCTACCGTATGCTCTTCTGTTCGAAGGGAGCGGTCCATATTTGCATTGACAGTGATGACCCCGCGCGGTCCTAGTATCTTGAGCTTGAGGTATGCGTAACGTGGTACCGCATTGAATCTAGCGAATGCGGTTCGTCCGAGTAGTGCGTGGTAACCACTACGGAAAGGGACGATATGGAAGATTAATTCTTCGCTCCAGAAGTTATCTGGGGATCCGAAGACCACTTCCAACGTTATAGAGCCCGTACAGCGGGCCTCTACTCCGGGAATTACACCTTTAAAGGTAGTTTTGGTGGGCTTGATCCTTGAAGGGTCAATGCCCATGTTGCGCACTGTGTCCTGATAAAGCAGGTTCAGGCTACTGCTGCCGTCCCTAAGGACACGCGTGAGGTGGAATCCGTCAATGATTGGGTCTAAGACCAATGCGGCTGAGCCGCCGTGACGGATGCTAGTAGGATGATCCCTACGATTAAAGGTGATTGGACAAGCTGACCATGGGTTGAATTTGGGGGCGACTGGATCCATCGCATAGACGTCCCGTAGTGCTCGCTTATGTTCCCGCTTGGGGATGTGAGTGGCGTAGATCATATTGACCGTTTTCACCTGGGGGGGAAATTTCTTTTGTCCCCCCGTATTCGGACGCCGGGGCTCCTCGTCATCGTCGCTGTGCAGCCCCTTGTCCTTTGTTTTCGGTGTTTATCTTGCCGGCCTGTTTGAACACCCAGCAGTCTCTATTGGTGTGGTTGGCTGGCTTGTCCGGGGTGCCATGAATTTGGCACGAGGGCTCCAGTATGCCGTCCAGGCTCGACGGTCCCTGATTATTTCTTTTGAACGGCTTTTTCCGCTGACCGGACTTAGATCCGCTGAATCCGGCGTTGACCGCCGTGTCTTTGTCGCCGTTGTTCCGTCTCTTATGCCTGTTACGCCGTGGCTTGCCGTTAGCATCGCGGCCGTGCAAAGTGCCGGAATGTGGCGTGGTGCCGCTGCGAGCCAGCCAGCTATCCTCACCCGCACAAAAGCGGGTCACTAGGGCTGTGAGAGCTGCCATAGACTTGGTTTTTCCTGGCCGAGGTGTCGAGCGAGCCACTCGTCACGGATATTATGCTTTAAAGCCACCAGGGCTTCATCGTCCGGACAGTCGACTATTTGGTTCTTTTTAGTAAGGAACCGAGTCCAGCATTTCCGGGCTGACTCTTCGGGCTGTTGAGTAATGTGGCTCAGGTCGTCTGTGTCTGGTGGTCGCACATATGTGCCCTGGAAGTTATCAAGGAATGCGTCTTCCAGGTTTTCCCAACTGCCAATGGAATTTGCTGGCAGGCTGTTTAACCAGTGCCGGGCTGGTCCTTTGAGCTTAAGGGGAAGATATTTGATGGCGTGCAAATCATCTCCGCGGGCCATGTGAATGTGGAGAAGAAAATCTTCGATCCGTACTGCGGGGTCTGTTGTTCCATCGTATGATTCGATGTTTACGGGTTTGAACCCTTCTGGGAATTTGTGATCCGTCACTTAAATCGATTGAAAGCGAGAGGGGTGTCTTGGCGCCTGCGTGCGGGCTATGTGGCTACGCAGGTCGGACTGGTCTTGGTTGCTGTGTTCGGCCCGGCCGGACTTGTTGATGATGTATCCGGCGCGAGGGTCATCGTCGCACGCTGGGGCGCGCCCCTGCGATCCGTAGATCGATCTTGGTTGTCCTGCTTTGTTTTCCAGGATATCTTGTAGGTCTTGCCTATTGCCCTGGGCCGTAGTGTATCAGCGTGGGGGTGCGGGCTGGTATCCGGGCTGATATCCCGTTTTATCCCGGCCACGGGGTGGCCGGTCAGCCGTTTGGCCTTCGAGTCCATATTCCTCGGCTGCCGTGACTTGATCCATCTATACGTGAGCAGATCTTGATCAGCTTGGAGTTCTTGCTGCTTCTTCTTGAGCTCCTCGCAGCGGTGGCTATAAGCCCTACGCTTGAAGCGAAACTGCTCTCACGGGATCCTCGAGCACGCCCGAATTAAATGCGTCGCCGAGGCTAATCACGCCTTCTCGAGGGCATGTAGTTGTCCTCCTCCGGGTATGCGTCCGTCGCCTGTTCTTCTGGGCTGACCTGCTCATCTTCCTGTTCGGCCTGCTCGAAGGCGGGCTGGTCAGGTTCATATTCTTCTTCGGCGCCATCCGGATTATTTTTGTCTCCGGGGCCGGTATTGCTGTGGCGGGGCTTGGAGCGGCGCCGATGACTCCCATGCTTTGCTTTTCTTCCCGAGGGGTTATCCTCCGTTGCCTCATCGCCATTGGTTTCCTTCGGAGTGTCCACCATATATATATCATATGAAGAGGTGGCCATCCACCGCCCTGTGAGCAGTTGCTCCTGTAATTCTCCTACATCGTCGTCCATACCGTCGATGTCTTCGGAGTCGAAGCCAAGCACGTCGGTTAGATCATCGATCGTGGCAATGAAGTGGGTGGTGGGTGGGCAACGAATTCCATCGTCGTCTGCTTCCTACTCAAGCCGGACATAGTTCGGCCCAGAGTCTCCTAACAAAGAGAGAGACTTCAATAAGTTCAGCATGTTGCCAAAGGGCGAGTGCTGAAAGACGTCCGCCGCGGTGAACTCCATCACCGGAGCCCAACCAGGTTCGGCGGGCTCAGGGACGCGCGGACTGGAACCTACAACCGAATATGAATCCGGGGGTCCGAAGTCACAGGCTCCCTCAGAAGTGAGGCATGTGTTCGGCTCCATCGCCGATGAGGGTACGGCCTGCGGAGCGGGGTCCAGCCCTCCGTCCTTAGGCAACGCAACCTGCCCCGGATTTAGACCTGGAGCTTCTGCCGGGGTGATATATCGAGCATCGTCTAACAGCAGGTCTAAGCCGTGCTCATCGTGATTGTTTGGCGATCCTGGTGCTGGCCCGAATCCGTCGAAGATCAAGTCTCCGTGAATATCCGCTGTGTAGTTCAAGTTTCCAAACCTGACCTGGTGGTCGCGGGCATAGCTATCGATCTGCTCCAGGTGGCCAAGCGAATTGGCCCGCAGCGCGAAGCCGCCGAACATGAAGATCTGTCCGGGGAGGAAAGTCTCGCCCTGGACAGCGTTGTTGGTGATGATCGAAGGAGCCATCGAGCCTGATAGCGACAGCACAGAGGAACTCTCAATGAAAGCACCAATGTCGGTGTCAAAACCGGCGGATCTCGGGTAGGGGGTCCCGATCTGTGCGTCAAGGCTGATGGTAACAGGAAGCAAGGGACACAGATGTTTACCCAGGTTCGGGCCCTCTCGATGGAGGTAAAACCCTACTTCCTGCTTGATTAATATTGATGATATGGGTAGTACAAGAGTAGATCTACCACGAGATCGTAGAGGCTAAACCCTAAGAGCTAGCCTATGATGGTATGATTGTAATTGTGATCGGCCTTCTAAGGACCAACCTCTCCAATTTATATAGACACCGGAGAGGGCTAGGGTTTACATGGAGTCGGTTACAAGAAAGGAAACACAATATCCGGATCGCCAAGCTTGCCTTCCACGCAAAGGAGAGTCCCATCCGGACACGGGCCGAAGTCTTGAGTCTTGTATCTTCATGCTTCAATAGTCCGGACGTTGTACACCGTCCAGCTGTCCGGATACCCCCTAATCCAGGACTCCCTCAGCCACCTCGTCCTCGCCTAAGTTAAAAAACCATTCCGAGTGGAGAGCAATCCTCCCACTCGGGGGCTTAGCCACGAACCCGATTTGCCTAAGTTCCAAAACCACTCAGAGTGAAGAGCAATCCTCCCACTCGGGGTCTTAGCTGTGACCCGGTACTCGCCTAAGTTAAAAAAACCATTCTGAGTGGAGAGCAATCCTCCCACTCGGGGGCTTAGCCGTGAACCCGATTTGCCTAAGTTAAAAAACCACTCCGAGTGGAGAGCAATCCTCCCACTCGGGGCTTAGCCGCGAACATTCGCCTAAGTTCCAAAACCACTCCGAGTGAAGAGCAACCTCTCACTCGGGGGCTTAGCTGCGACCCCGTACACGGCTAAGTTAAAAAACCATTCCGAGTGGAGAGCAATCCTCCCACTCGGGGGCTTAGCTGCGACCCTGTACTCGCCTAAGTTAAAAAACCACTCTGAGTGAAGAGAAACCCTCTCACTCGGGGGCTAAGCTGCGACCCCGTACTCGCCTAAGTTAAAAACCCACTCCAAGTGGAGAGAAATCCTCCCACTCGGCGGCTTAGCTGTGACCCCGTACTCGCCTAAGTTAAAAAACCATTCTGAGTGGAGAGCAATCCTCACACTCGGGGGCTTAGCTGCGACCCCATACTCGCCTAAGTTAAAAAACCACTCCGAGTGGAGAGAAATCCTCCCACTCGGGGGCTTAGTTGCGACCCCGTACTCGCCTAAGTTAATAAACACTCCGAGTGGAGAGTAATCTTCCCACTCCGGGGCTTAGCTACGACCCCCTACTCGCCTAAGTTAAAAAACCACTCCGAGTGAAGAGCAACCCTTTCACTCGGAGGCTTAGCTGCGAGTTTGATTCGCCTAAGTTACAAAGATCCTCGGAGCTGCATCACAAGTACAACGTCCGCTCCATCCTGATCCGCAAGGACGATGAGGTACAAATCGAGTATGACACCTAGTGCTCGTATCCGCGGCCCTCTCATTTGAGTTGCGTCACAAGTTCAACGTCTATTCCGAGCTAGAAATCAAGCTCCACTCGGAGTTAGGAGATCCAAAAGTGGTGACGATAAAAAACCATATTCAAGGAAAAACCAAGTTCAGATAAATCCAGCAAAGTTCAGAACCACGAACAGAAGTACTCAGGCATCAGGCCCGAAAGAGTTTAACGGTTAAAAAATCACTCAACATTTCGAGGCAAATAAAAGTGAGGCATTAAGTTTGTTCACTCGGCAGGAGTAGGGCTTGCTGGTTCGACGAAGCTGTCAAGGTCGATACCATCTGCAATACGAGTGGCAGCGTCGATGAAGGTCTCCATGAATGATTGGAATTGGAGCTTCTTGGTGTTGGCAACCTTAAGAGCCGCCAGCTTCTCCTCTTTGACCTCCTTACAATGGACTCAGACAAGGGACAGAGCCACATCAGCGCAACAACGAGCAGACGACTTCTTCCACTCTTGCACTCGACCAGGGATTTCATTGAGTCAATTCATCAGAGACTCGAGATCATTCTGGAACATCACTCGGGGCCAGAGCTCCGTGTCCATCTGTGACACCGCCCACTTTCATACGAGCAAGATAATCCATAGCACAGGCAAAGCGAGACTCCAATCGCAGCACGTTCACCGTGGCTTCATCCTTGACGGGGGAGTGTATGGGGTCCAGATCCGTCTCGATCCTCCTAGTCTCTTCCTCGAATTCTTGACAGAATTCTGCACACCCGGAAAAGTGGTGAGTCGGCAGCTATATGATGAGTCGACAGTTGCAAATCAGTCGGACAAGGGAAAGTACCTTCAAGCATCTGGAACATCTTCTTGGCGAGTCCTCCCTGATAAGCCTCCAGTTCGTCCCTCTTTCGAGTGAGATGTCCAAACTTGTCAGACAGGGCCTCCTTGTCCTTCTTCAGCTGCACGACTTCTTTGTTGGCTTCGTTAATGGCAGTCTTCAACTGGGCATTTTCCTCTTCCAACTTGATGACTGAAGCCAGCTTCTTGTCGGCAAGTTCAGTTTTCTCTCGCGCGGCCTTCTGCGCTGCGGCAATGTCGAGGTCCTTCTGCTCCAGAGCCCGCTTCATTTTGACTAAAGAAATAACATTCTTCAGTCGATCTTGGGGTTGACGGTTTTCACTATGCACATCTGAGCGAGTGGAGTCACTCGGTTCAAGAGACTAAAAGGTTAAAGTTATAAGGTGGACAGTCGACGAGTTATTACCTCCCATAGCAGCTACTTCATCCTTGGCCTTCTGAAGATTCTTCTTGGCCAGCTCCAGATCGAGGTTGAGACTGATCTGCTTCTTCTCCAATTCAGCAAACTGGGCCCTCAGATCACAAGATTTCTGCAGTCAACAAATAATACATGTTAGTCGACAGTAACAAAGGTCAATCGCAGCAAAACCGCAGCAAAACATGTTCTAAGACTACTGCCGAATCAAACATTCAACAGTAGTCTCGGGGACTACACCCAGTTGGTGCACTTGGTGTGCCCCCACTGGTCCGATTTCCCACTCGGCATGGTCTGCCTAGCACGAGTAAAAAAATCTCTCAGACCCCTGCCGACTGCTCGGAGTCGACCGCGGTCTCAGGGACTACACCCAGCGGGTGCACTCAACGTGCCCCCACTGATCTGGATCCCACTCGACTTGATCTGCCTTGAACGAGTGAAATAACTATAAAGAGACATTAGATAAAGACCCCCGCTGAATCAAACATTCAACGGCGGTCTCGGGGACTACACCTAGTGGGTGCACTCTTCGTGCCCCCACTGATTCAAAGATACACTCGACAAAACCTGGTCGGCTCAAGTGGAAGAACTATTCAGCAAAAGTTAAAGCACCCACTAGGTGAATGGATATAAAGTGCAGACTCATGATAGATGCACATAAAAGGTTTCAAAACGCTCATCCACAGACATCTTACAGATAATAAAGCAGCAGTTTCCAAATACCATATCATAACAGAGCAAAGATCAAGCTGAAGGATCAATCGGAAATCAACTCACCTTGACATTGGTCTGAAGAGCGGAGCTGGAATCATAGGCAGCCCTACTAGCCTCGTGCAGCACCTTCATTTGATTCATAACAAACCTGCTTGGCGCATCACTTCCTTAGCAGCGCTCACCGGGTCCTCTGGGACATGATGGGCAGCAAAGAGCGGAGTCGGTGGAACAGTCGGAGCAGTCAGAGGATCTGAGGCATGCTGTTGCACGGACGGAGCAAGGACTTGAGTGATCAATGCCGAAGGATGGTCAGTCAACACAGGATCAGCAAAAGAAATAGAAGCCCAAATTGGATCTCCAGATTGCTGGATCACTGTCTCCGGCGCTTATGTCGACTAGGGTACCTTGCTGGTAGGCGCTCTCCTGCTCGAAGTCCTTCCCTTTCTTCCTGTGGTCTTCTGGGGCACTTCTTCATCGTCGTCTGGAAGTTCAATGACATCTTGTGGTGCTGCACAAGCCTCGGCCATACAGTCGACCGACAGTTCAACTGACAAGATAAGCACAAGATTGTGGAATTATACCCACTTTGGAAGTGGCCGCGTCTTCAGTTACCTCATCGTCTTGATCCTTGTCAATGTCCATTGAGGTCCCAGAAGTCGCAGCACTAAAAGATTTAGAACCCACTCGGTCAAGCCGGGGAATGAGTCAATGATAACATAGAAAAAACCAAACACTTACGCAGAAGCGACGGTAACGTCCATCTTGATCTTGGGCAAGGCCTTCCGAGGCTTTGAGGGGGCGGCCTTGGGCTGCTTGGCGACCTTTTCAGACGGTTCCGGAGACGAAGTCCGAGTGTGTTTTTGCACTTGTGTGCTTGGAGGAGCTGCCTTGTTACACCCACCTGCAGGGTCTTGAGACTGTTTGGATCGGCGTTCTGTGCGAGGTGGTGAGTCGACTTCTTCGCTATCTTCCGAGTCATCACTGTCCTCCTCATCTTCGTCGGGGGATTGCCAGTCGGCACTTTCATATGCGCTCTTCATTCCCTCCTGGGCTTGCTCCCTGTTTGACATCGAGTACATCTCAGTATAAATCTGCAAGGCAAGAAGTTAAACAAGCATCAATCAGATTCAAGGATAGTTGCAAATCAGAATGAAAAGACACTCGGTAACAAATATCAGACCTTGTCCGGCTCATTTTGCGTCGAATGGCACAACTCTTCTAGACCCCGTGGGGTTATCTTTGTTTCCAATGATGCTCTGCAGCCACTGTGCCACCATCTCATCAGCAACCTCCTCTAGGTGGACCCGAGCGGTGTCATTGGTGCTCGAGTACATCCACATTGGATGATCACGAACTTGGAGAGGCTGGATGTGGTGACTGAGAAACACCTCCAACAAATCCATGTCAGTCACACCGTCACGGACCAATTGAACTACCTGATCGACCAGCATGGACACCTCTACTTTCTCTGTTGGAGTCACAGTCAATGAAGAGGGTTGGCGGACTCGATCCATGGTGAAGGGAGGAAGACCAGTCGACTATCTACGGGTCGGAACATCCTGGCAGTAGAACCAGGTCGACTGCCACCCCCTGACCGGCTCAGGAAGGCTCATAGGAGGAAAAGTACTCCTAACCCTCATCTGAAACCCTAAACCCCCACACATTTGGATCACATGCGTCCTTTTGTCAGTCGTATTTGCCTTCTTCACAGTTTGGGAACGGCAAGTAAAGATGTGTTTGAATAAACCCCAATGCGGTCGACAACCCAAGAAGTTTTCACATAGAGAGACGTACACAGCGAGATATGTGATAGTGTTGGGAGAGAAATGATGAAGTTGGGCACCAAAAAAGTTCAGGAAACCCCGGAAAAATGGATGTGGGGGCAGAGTGAAACGACGGTCGACATGAGTTGCGAGGAGGGCACGCTCACCCTCTGAGGGAGTCCTGGATTAGGGGGTATCCGGATAGCCGGACTGTGTACAACGTCCGGACTATTGAAGCGTGAAGATACAAGACTCAAGACTTCGGCCCGTATCCGGATGGGACTTTCCTTGGCGTGGAAGGCAAGCTTGGCGATCAGGATATTATGTTTCCTTCCTTGTAACCGACTCCATGTAAACCCTAGTCCTCTCCGGTGTCTATATAAACCGGAGAGGTTGGTCCTTAGAAGGCCGATCACATTTACAATCATACCATCATAGGCTAGCTCCTAGGTTCTAGCCTCTACGATCTCGTGGTAGATCTACTCTTGTACTACCCATATCATCAATATTAATCAAGCAGGAAGTAGGGTTTTACCTCCATCGAGAGGGCCCGAACCTGGGTAAACATCTGTGTCCCTTGCTTCCTGTTACCATCAGCCTTGACGCACAAATTTGGACCCCCTACCCGAGATCCGCCGGTTTTGACACCGACATTGGTGCTTTCATTGAGAGTTCCTCTGTGACGTCGCCGCACGGCTCGATGGCTCGTCTCATCATCAAGGACGACGTTACCTCGGAGGGAGCTCTGGCTGTTGGCCAGACGCTCTGACTCGGCGGCTTTATTATGGCCGCCCCATCAGCGGTAGCACCGACGATGGCCTCTCGGGTCATCAATCATAACCTTCGCGTCAGTTCGGAACTTGCCGAACAGATGGATCCAATGGAGCTCTCCTCCCTTAATGAACTCTTGGATCGCATCGCTGCTCTGGGAGTCGCTACGAACTATGACCGGATTGGGCTTAAACCCACCCGAAGGGACATCAGGTCCCCGCAGGCCACCCATGAGGTAGCGATAGTGGAGGAACCACGCGCGAATTGTCCCTCAACTTTGAAGATGAATTATGTTCGGATTGCCAAACTCCTTGAGCCAAAAACCTGCTCATAGGAAAACATGACCCAGGCCCCGGACTTAGAATCGGGAATTGGGCCAAAGAAATTGGGCGGTATTCCGGATTCTGAGCTGTTAAGCTCGAAACCGCCTGCTCCCTTGGGCGTTAGATCATATCAAAATCCGGATTCTGCTAACAACACCTATCTGGACTTAAACTGTCTCTCCCGCATCAGGCAAGAGCCCCAGGAAACGGTACACCATTACTGGGCCAGATTCCTCCTTGCGCTTAACAAGGTCAAGGACTGCCGCGAGGAGAACATGGTCTCACTCTTCTGCAAAAACTGCACGGACGAAGGGCTCCTCAATGTTATAAGCCGCCGCGACGTAGTACGCTTCGCGGACTTGGCAATCATAGTACGGAAGTACTATGCGATGGAGAGTGCTTGGAAGGCCCAAACAGAATTTTGGGATAGTACTGCTCTCACCAAGACCTTTGTCCGAACTAAACGGACGAACTCGCGTAAGTCGTCTGATCCAATCCCCAAGAAACCAAAGCCCACCCCAGGGCGGGGATTCGTATTGGAAGAATGGATTGACGGGCCATGTAAGCTCCACAGAACTCCGGATACAATACCAACTCATAGCCTTAGGGCATGTTGGATACTCCGGCAGGTGGCAAAAGTGGCGAGGATCTTCTTGTAAGCCATAAAGCGGAACAGCATCCTGCCAGCGGACACAATACGGTACTAACAGTCTTCGAGACTTTTGCCTCGAACAACAGGCGCAAGTGAGCTCATCGAAGCTCTGCGGAAATTTGCCATGTGGCAAAGATAAACCCCTGGAATGACACTGCTATAACTTTCAATGCCAGTGATGAACATCGATTCCAGACTGTCCGGGCACCGGCCGCTCTGGTCCTTATCCCAATCGTGGATGGCTTTCGGCTCACCAAAGTACTCATGGACGGCGGAAGCGGGTTAAACTTGATCTATCAAGAAACGCTCAACAAAATGGAAATTGATAAAGGCCGGGTTGAGCAAAGCGGCACCACCTTCAGGGGAATCATCCCTACTCGGGAAGCGCGGTGCGCGGGAAAAATCACACTCGATGTGGTATTCGGCACCCCGGAGAATTATAGGTCCGAAGAAATCACATTCCAAGTGGCTCCTTTCAGCACCCTTCTAGGGCGGGACGTGTTTACAAGCTTTCAAGCTGTACCCCATTACGGTTACATGAAGCTTAAAATGCCCGGACACAACGGAATCATCACTCTAGCCAGTGATCCGGACGTCGCACTTCGCGCCGAAAATAAAACCGCAGCACTAGCCCTGGAAGCATTATCTGAAGCCCTAGCAACCGAAGAGTTAACAACACTACGGGCCACCATGGACAGGGACGACGTGATACTCGACAAACGACCCAAGTCCACCTCATTTAAACCTGCAGACGAGATAGTCAAATTCCAAGTCCACCCAACGGACCCCACGAAGAGAGCATCCATTGGGACATAGTTGAGCCCCGTGATGGACGCCGCACTGCGAGATTTCTTACGCGACAATTGGGACATTTTCGCCTGGCACCCTTCGGACATGCCAGGCATCCCACGCCGGCTGGCCGAACACAGCCTCAATATACTAAAGGGATACAAACCGGTCAGACAGACCCTAAGGCGGTTTTCAGAACCCAAATGGCAAGCCATGGGGGAAGAGCTAGCCAAGCTGCTTGAGGCCGGATTCATCAGAGATATTAAACATCCGGATTGGCTGGCAAATTTGGTAATGGTACCAAAAAAGGACAAATCTTGGCGCTTATGCGTCGACTTCAAAGACCTCAACAAGGCTTGCCCCAAGGATCCCTTTCCCCTCCCTCGCATCGATCAGATAATCGATGCCACAATTTGACACGACTTCATTGTGTTTTCTCGACGCATACTCCGGATACCATCAAATAAAGATGACAGAGTCTGACCAAGCTGCAACAGCTTTTATAACGCCATATGGCCCTTTTTGCTTCAACACTATGCCCTTGGGGCTCAAGAATGCCGGTGCAACCTATAAACACATCATTCAAACATGCCTGGAAAAACAAATCGGCAAAATAGTGAAGCATATGTGGACGATGTGGTCATAAAAGCTAGACACGTGGAAACCCTAATAGATGACTTGAGGCTCACATTCGATAACCTCCGGACATACGACATCAAGTTGAATCCGGAAAACTGCGTTTTTGGTGTCCCCTCGGGGAAGCTGCTGGGCTTCATTGTTTCCAATAGAGGAATCGAAGCGAATCCAGCAAAAATCTGAGCTCTGTCGCAGTTGGCTACACCAGCAGACCTCAAGCACATCCAGAAGCTAGCTGGATGCGTGGCCGCTTTGAGCCGCTTTATATCCAGGCTAGGAGAAAAGGCATTGCCTCTTTACCGCCTCCTTCGGCGCACCGAACACTTTGTATGGACGGATGCAGCCGCGGCCGGACTCGATAAGATAACGACCTTATTGGCAAGTAATCTAGTCCTAACAGCGCCAAACATCGGCGAACCTATGCTACTATACATAGCTGCAACACATCAAATGGTAAGCGCAGTGCTCGTCATCGAACGAGAGGTGGGCGGACACAAATTCCCCCTTCAAAAGCCGGTTTATTACGTATCCACGGTCCTCACCACATGCAAATCCCGATACCCACACTATCAAAAAATAGCATACACGGTCTTCATGGCATCCCGGAAGCTAAGACACTACTTTCAAGAGTGTTTGATTACCGTCGCCTCCGAAGTACCACTCAATGACATAATTAATAACCGCGACGCTACGGGCTGTATTGCTAAATGGGCTATCGAGCTCCTCCTGTTCGACATAACATACAAACCACGACGAGCCATTAAGTCGCAAGTACCGGCTGACTTTGTCGCCGAATGGATAGAAGCCGAACTCCCTAAAGAGTACGGCGCGTACTCCAACTGGATCATGCACTTTGACGGCTCCAAAATGCTGGCCGGACTGGGAGTAGGGGTAGTCCTGACGTCTCCCACCGGGTTCACGGTCCAGTATATCCTACAAATATTATACACAGACTCCAACAATGCAGCCGAATATGAGGCTCTGTTGCATGGTCTTCGGATGGCGGTCTCTATGGGCATCCAACGCCTGGAAGTGCGCGGGGATTCGAACCTCGCAATATCACAAATAAATGGAGCTTTGATGCCAAGGATCCAAAAATGGCGGCCTATCGTAATGCCGTCCTCAAAATGTCAGCTCGGTTCGAGGGGCTTGAATTCCACCATGTGACTCGAGAAAACAATCAAGCGGCGGACGTCCTCGCCCGCATCGGCGCCAAACGCGACCCTGTCCCACCTAATATATTCCTGGAAAGGCTGTTCAAGCCATCCGTACTATGGGAAGGGGAGACCGGCAATACCAGCATGTATCCGCATACACCCCCAGACCCCGAACCATCAGACACAATCGGAGGCTCTGCCACCGAAATAACTCCTTCGGCCCAGGAAATCATGGCCGTAATCGCCCCGTGGACTGAGCCTTTCTTGGCCTACCTAAATAGGCAGGAGATCCCCGGAGACCAAAATGAAGCATGCTGCATAGTCCGGCGTTCTAAAGCTTACAAAGTCCACGAAGGGGAACTCTACAAGAAAAGCGCGACCAGAGTGCTCCAAAGGTGCATCTCCGAAGAGGAAGGGCGGCAACTCCTGGCTGAAATCCATGCCGGACTGGGCGTACACCACGCCGCATCTCGAAAGCGCTTAGTCAAGAAAGCCTTCAGACAGGCTTCTATTGGCCGACGGCCCGAAAGGTATCGACAGGACCTTGTCCAACATTGCGTCGGCTGCCAGCTCTTCGCCAATCCGAGTCATATGCCCCCTGCCGCTCTTCAAACAATCCCCATAACTTGGCCCTCCGCGGTTTGGGGGCTGGATATGGTCGGACCTCTTAAAGGGGGAAGCCATAAGAAAAAATACTTATTGGTCATGGTGGACAAATTCACCAAATGGATCGAAGCCAAACCAGTTAAAACGGCTGAATCCGGACCAGTAATAGACTTCATATCCAGGGTCGTACATCAGTACGGTGTCCCCCACAGCATCATCACTGATAATGGCTCAAATTTCACAGCCGATGAAGTGAAAACTTGGTGCGGCAAAATGGGCATTAAGCTCGATTACACTTCCGTCTACCATCCTCAAACAAACGGCCAGGTCGAACGGGCAAACGGTCTCATCATGAGCGGCATCAAACCCAGACTAATGTGATCTTTAACAGAATCGGATACGCACTGGGTAGAGGAGCTCGACTCCGTACTCTGGGGGCTGCGGACCACACCAAATCGAACCACCGGATATACACCATTTTTTATGGTGTACGGTGCGGAAGCAGTACTACCCTGCAACATAATACATGATTCGCCACGCGTACGCATGTACGAAGAAAAGGAAACTGAGTTAGATCGGCAGGATAACTTGGACGCCCTGGAGGAGGAGCGCGATGTCGCAAAAGCCCGTTCCGCATTCTATCGCCAGCAGCTCGGCGATATCAAAGCGGAAGTGCGGCCCAAAACTTACAATATTGGCGAGCTCGTTCTGCGCCTACCAGAGAAGAAGAAGGACAAACTCAAAACCCAAGTGGGAAGGTCCCTTCGTCATTGACATAGTCCTCACCAGAGGAGCATACCGTCTACATAATGCATCCGATAACAGACTCGAGCCGAACCCATGGAATGCGGCCAGACTTCGGAGATTCTACGCCTAACGCCGAACTCAGTGCTCGTCTCCTTACCCCTCCTTTTTAATTATGCTCCACCTCTTTTTCTCTCCTTTCTCGATCCTTTTTCTCTTCACACAAAGTATTTAATACAGTGCAGCCTCCCGGATCATTCCGGCCGTACTATGTGTGTAAGCCGTACCTGGGGGCTTCCTATTCGGAAGCTAGACATAATTACTTTAAATGGCTTTTTGCCCATCGCATATGCGTTCCTTTTCCATATGTGCCTTTTCTTCACCATTATATGCATCGATATGACTTAAGATGTGGCCAAGCTGGGTTGCCTGGCTCTTGTGTTTATGCCCTACGTTCCCGTTAATTCGGCTAGGGCATAAGGGGAGCACCTCTGCGATTGTTACTGCCGGTTAAGCCGGATATGTACCTCAGATTGGGTGAAGCCGAAAGCTAGTTTCCTTAAGAGAATATTTTATCGGTGAACAAAGGATGTATTCGTTGGTTACAACAAAAAAACCAGAAGCTTTGTGTCATGCACCGTCGTTCGCAGTCCGGACATGTGCATCGACACATGCATTCCCAGGGAAAGGAACCCCTAACTGAACTATTCTCCCTGGAAGATGTTTCTTGCTATCCATGCAATATAACATAACTAGTTGGGTACTTGCCTGTTCAAGCACTTATGACCCCTACGCCTGGTCTCCACGCATACCCCGGTTTTTGTATCACCGAGCGGCTATTCGGACACACCCCGGACTATAGGATCCGGGGGCTGAAGCGAAAAGGTCCGCCATGACAAATGATTTCAATCCGGCTAGGGGCTACTTATGCCAAATTAAATTACACAGTCACTGAGACTGACTATATTCCTCCTCTATACCATCTAACAGGCTATCTAGCCTACAATCCTGTTGAGAGTACTTAGCGGCTAACGCTACCTGGTCATATACCAGGCTCACGGGAATTTCTTGCTCATCGGGCCCCGCCGGTCCTACTTCGGCCATATGTTTGGGTCCAGCTTGGTGTAGCGCGTCTTCACCATCGCCCAGGCTTATCCTGCTCCTTGCCGGCATGCGGATATCTTCCACAGACGGAAGCGCCGCCGGACTCCTTGAGGCAGGCCCGCAAGCTCCTCCATGCCATTCCGCAGGAGGCTTGATGGCCACAACGCCTGAGCAACGCCGTGCATCACCTGCCGAGTACGCTCGTGCAACTGAGAAAGTTCTTGCAGAAAATCACCTGCAGATGAGGGCATATCCTCTTCAGGGCGACCTGTTAACATTCCTGCAGGCAAATTTTTTTTCAAAAAACTTCCTCGCCGAACTATCAAACAGTTTGCTTGAGCTCTTACCATAAATGCCGCGTCGAAGCTTTTTGTTCTCGTTCACAGAGTCCGCCAGTTGAGCGCGGACATCCTTTAATTCCACGTCCAAACGAATATTGGCATCTTGTAGCTTGTTCTTCTCTTGTGTCACCTGCGTAAGGATGCGCTCGCCAGCCCTTAGCTGCCGTTGGAGATGCGAGTGGTCACCCATTACGCCCTCCGGATTCACTCCAGGATTGTCTGCAGAATTTTCTGTTAGACTAACCGCACCAGCCACTTACTAACTGGTACATCTGTGTATAATGGAGACAAATATTACCAGAGGGGGCCTTTCGGGATCCCTCTAACTTGGCTACCGCATCAATTAGCTGGGCCTTGCATGCCTCCAGCTCCCGCACCAATTGTTCATTCTTGTCCACAAGGACATGTGCATATATTGATCCTTCAAACAGTTTTCCCAACTATTCCAAGTCTCAAGGTCTACTGCTATGCATACTTATCAAAATTTCTTACCCGTATGTCTTTGGTATACTGGTTTGTCGCTTGGGCAAGCCCGCCTCGAGCAGCTCGGACATATGCGTCCGCCGAATTGAAGGCATTAAAAGCCTCTTCGGAAAAGATGTTGTTTCGGAGCACGGCCCTCCGGCGCCGGTGATTCATGGCGCTCTCTACTTCGAAGTTCGTGGCCGAACACATATCCGCATCCTATGTCAGGGAACTTTGCGGTGCTGGCCCCGTGTCCGCCTCCGTCCCTGAAGCCGGTCCTAGAACTCGGCTGGTGGAGGCGTGATTGGTGGGGTCTCTGGACATAGTCCGGTTATTCCTCTTCCTGCCAGACACAAAGGGCGCTGTCATATTTCAAATTCTATAATTACAGGACAGGTTATTACTTTACCTCTATAGCGGTGTGTCAACCCTCACCGCCTTCCTCTTGAGCCTGCCCGATCCAGACGCCCGTGGTTGACGAGTCCCTAGGGGCTCGGCCCCTCGCTCCGGCCCTCGTTTCTGCAAATAGAACGACGCCTCAAGGGTATGTTATAATACCCGGGGGGAGTCCTCTTCGGAGGATAGGGTTTTTTAGCTCGGCTTACATGCGACGTGGGGAGCAGTCCAGGGTAGTCGGCCGTAATAGCCACTAGGGCGCCATCCCAGCTCGCCTGATAAAATACCCCGATGACAAGCTCCACAGTAATATCCGGATCTACTTTGAGTCCCGGATCTAGGGCCCTTCCAGGGTCCTCTGGTTGTGGGGAGGGGCTGAAGATTCCTTCTACGGCCCTCCTCAGTTCCTGCTCAGAAGCATTGATGCAAGTAATCTTAGCAGAAGAACACTAGAGTGAGTGAAGCTGGGAAAAGAGTGGCAACTTACCCACTCTGGGGGGTTGTACATGGAGAATCCGTCCCGCGTTTTTATTTGGAGGAACTCCTCCTCTTCCCCTTTTTACAAATCGGACAATATACTTGCCAAAGCGGCAGCGGAGTCCGAACCCTTACGATCGCAGCGGGTGGCGTCGTCTTCCCCGTTTAAATGCCACATGGGCTTCCCCCGATATTGGAGCGATTGCACTCCCCGCCTTATGCATATTGCCATGACCTCAACTATCGTCAGTCCGGATTTGGCCAGCAACTTTATCCTGTTCATCAGGAGGACTATTTCCCTTGTGTCCTCTTCTTGAGGGCCCCGGGGGCGCCAGCTTAAGCGTGCCCTCGGTGGGGCGTTGCTAAACTTGGGGAGACCTATCCGGACTAGATCCGGAAGGGGAACGTCATTTATATAGAACCACTCTGAGGGCCAGTTTTCTGGTGCCTTCTCAGGAGTGCCGGACAGGTATCCGGTCTCGGTGATGCGCCATACTTCGGCCCCGCCCACTTGACATAGGGACTCTCCCTAGGTGTGGGGGACAAGGCAGAACAGCTTCCTCCATAATCCAAAGTGTGGTTTGCAGCCTAAAAACAGCTTGCAAAGGGCGACATACCCCGCTATGTGCAGAATAGAGGCTGGGGTAAGATTGTGTAGCTGGAGGCCGTAGAACTCCAGGAGCCCACGAAGAAACGGGTGGATAGGGAACCCGACGCCCCTCAGCAGATGCGAGATAAGGCATATCCGCTCCTCCGGAGATGGGTTAGGAGATCCCTCAGCTTGTTCCCCTCCGTCATAAGTGGCTATTCCATCTCGGACGGGGACCATGAATGCCGGTGGGAGAAACCCTTGGGTTTGTAACTTCACCAAACGGCTGTGGGGAACTGAGCACTCTCCCCAATCCCCCGACTTAGAGCGAGGAGGGCAAGCAGAAGACCTGCGACGGCCGGCCATGTTGGAATGGTTTTTCCCGGAGCACTCTAGGATGCTAGCTCGAGGGAGGAGAGTGAGGTTTGGATCTGAGAATCCCTGTCCCTTCAAATAGACGGTTCGCCCGGAGGATTGAGGGTGGAAAATGCAAAAAATGCCTCGACTCCTCACATTCGCTCGACACGTGGAGATAGTCATTACTGAGGCGTTGAAGCCGAGGAGCACAACATTGATTGGAGGCCGGACACTATTTGTCGTAATAGGTACTTTGGATTATTCGGAGAAGGAACCCGCCTTGCAATGCTGAAGACAATACTGCGTGCCGGACTCGTCGTCATTGAAGCCTGGTTCAGGGGCTACTGAGGAGTCCTGGATTAGGGGGTATCCGGACAGCCAGACTGTGTACAACGTCTGGACTATTGAAGTGTGAAGATACAAGACTCAAGACTTTGGCCCGTATCCGGATGGGACTTTCCTTGGCGTGGAAGGCAAGCTTGGCTATCCGGATATTATGTTTCCTTCCTTGTAACCGACTCCATGTAAACCCTAGTCCTCTCGGGTGTCTATATAAACCGGAGAGGTTGGTCCTTAGAAGGCTGATCACATTTACAATCATACCATCATAGGCTAGCTCCTAGGGTTTAGCCTCTACGATCTCGTGGTAGATCTACTCTTGTACTACCCATATCATCAATATTAATCAAGCAGGACGTAGGGTTTTACCTCCATCGAGAGCACCCGAACCTGGGTAAACATTTGTGTCCCTTGCTTCCTGTTACCATCAGCCTTGACGCACAAATCGGGACCCCCTACCCGAGATCCGCCGGTTTTGACACCGACACCCTCCTGCGGCTGAGGCTCGATGTTGTTCCCCAGCAACCTCCAAGACCTGTCAACAATCAAGCCTATTCCAGCTAGATCCTCCAGATCTTCTTTCCAGATCATGGACTGAATCCAGTCCCCCTGGATCCAACCAGGAGGCAATCCAGACCTCGATGATGACCCCCGACTCGTCTTCTTGCCCTTCGCCGTCGTCGTCGCCTTCTTCATGCCCTCCAGGGCCGCCGTGTTATCCTTAACCAT
Source organism: Aegilops bicornis (assembly GCA_021605145.1). Taxonomy (NCBI): domain Eukaryota; kingdom Viridiplantae; phylum Streptophyta; class Magnoliopsida; order Poales; family Poaceae; genus Aegilops; species Aegilops bicornis. The sequence goes on along the minus strand of CM038675.1, from coordinate 198,778,572 downwards.
TGCGGCAGACTGCGCGCAGGCGGAGCGGCCGTGTCAAGAGTGGAGGAAGACGCGGTGGGGAAGCAGAGGAAGAAGAAGGGAATAAGGCGCACTATGTAAACACATCGGCGTCGACGCCTTTTATGGGCCTGCTTCCGAGTGGCTGACTCGTGGGCCCATGCAATCCTGATAAATCCCGCAACAGTCGCACGCCTAATACGTGGCGAAAAAGGTGGCGCAAGAATCGAGGCACCCCTATCTATCCACCCCGTTTACTGCGGCGCGCTCTATCCCTCGCGCTTCCCCAAAGTTTCGAATCCCGTGAGATCCGAGAACCGCAGGATAACCAATCGCGCCGAAGATTTCGTACCATATCAACACTCGAAGATTTTCAGTATATTTCACTCGACGACCTCTGAATCGATCAAGGCGAGTAAAATAAAGTTAAAGTTTCAGCATGATTCCCAGGCTCAAGAAAAATGCTTACGAAGCATAAGAATCAGGACGGGATCAACTTCAACTCTCTTTTCACTCAGACCTCATTCCATTTGGGGGCTAATCATGATGCCATGGACCTAGGGTAGGGTCATAGGCCTGACCTAGACACCCTATCCAAGGTCACTACCCTAGAATCAAGAACATTTAAAGTGTAACAAGAGATACCGACTGAAGTAACCTTGGAGTGCAATCCACTCGATCAATTATCTCACTCGGATATCCCAATTCCATTCGACCAAGATGAAGTCACTCGACCATACAAGAAACCACTCGGAGTGCAGAAGACCTAGAGTCACTCAGGATGGCAACGGTCAGGCATTCACTCCGTAGTCTTAAAGATCATTAATAGCTCTTTATCGCTGGCGTTACCAGTAGCGCCCTGTCTTAATGTACATTGAACCCTGTAATGGGGGATGGCTGGGGTCCTGGCGCACTCTATATAAGCCACCCCCCTCCTCTGGCACAAGGGTTCGCACCCCCTGTAACACACACACACACACACACACTCATATTCCAGTCGACCACCTCAGGGCACAGAGACGTAGGGATTTTACCTCCTCCGAGAGGGGCCTGAACTCGTAAACTCGTGTGTACAACCTCTCCGTAGCTAAGGCCTTGCCTCCTCATACGTACCCCCTATTCTTACTGTCAGACCTATTACCACGACAACCTGGTCGTACAAATGCGCGACTAGGCGTTTGAGACCCCGCCCGTAGGTACGTATGTGGCCGTAATTTTTGGCATCTGGCTGTCTGTACGTGTACACAGTTTTGACTGGACTGCCTGAACTGCTACGTCAGGGGCTCAACTACTACACGTGTCGCTGCTTGCTTGGCCACGGTTCATTGTTGCAGAGAGACCGATCGACCAATATGTACGTACACGTTCGCAACCAGAATGACAACGCTATGTACGCTTCGACCAGGAGGGTCCCGACTGTCAGGGAGGATAAGGGGCACTTCCTTGCTTGCAAAGTTATTGATGGTGGGTCCCAACGGTCAGGGGGAAGAATCATTTTATTTTCCTGTAATATGGACGCACTTCCTTGCGTGCGAAGATGTAGCTGGTAGGTTCCAGCTGTCAGGGGGGAATGTTTTTTTCGCAAAATACATAGTCCCTTCTAGTGGGTCCCCGTTGTCAGGTGGAGGAATAATTATTTTACGCGCAAAAAGCTTGCACTTCCTTGCTGCAGCCGTGGACCCAGCTATCAGCCTCTCCACGTACAGTCCTCTTCCGGTGGAAGTCGTTCCTTGACCATGTTGACCACGCCGCGCTGAGAGCACCAAGGCGGTGGATGGCGACGAGGCCTAGAAGGGACGACGCAGAGCCGAGGAAGACGCGGCAGTGGATTCCCACACGGAGAGGGGTACGAGGGTTGACTGGTTCGGCTGCGGTGTGAGGCTGCCGTCGCCGTAGAACAACACGGGTTGTGGGTGAGTAGACAGTAGAAGGATGGCCTTGGCCTGACCAGCAGTGGGAGTAGGGTGGGCGGTGAGGCCTACGCGGCAGCACAACCGGCCACTAGAGGCAGGAGCAGGTGGTCTCGCCGGAGCTGGTTTGGGCAACTGGTGCAAGAAGAGTGGCAATTGAAGAAGCAGCAGGACCGTTTGATTAAAATCCAATGGTCACTGCTGCTAGAATCATTTTTTGACTAAGTTCACAAAGTCTTGCGTACGCGTCAACTTAGTAGGCCCACAGGTCAGCCTCCGAACCGGTGCACCCCAGATATCAATGGGAGGAATCTTTTTTTTGCGTAATAAGGAGGCACTTGCTTGCGTGGGCCATGGACCATGGGGGTCCCTGCTGTCAGCCTCTCCATGTACATCCCTATTCCTATTTCTGTCGTTTGTTGAATGTTAAGCACGCCGCGCCTAGAGCACCAACGCGGTGGATGACGGTGAGGCCTAGGAATGGAACGACCCGGAGCCGGCGAAGACACAGCAGTGGATGCCCACGATGAGGAGAGTATGACGGTTGACTAGTTCGGCTACGGCGTGAGGCTGCTGTCACCGGAGAATAACATGAGGTGCGGGTGGGTAGAGGGATGGCCAGGCCAGCGGAGGGACTAGGGTGGGCCGCTTAAGCCTGCGCGGCATCACAGCCGGCCACAAGAGGAGGGAGCAGGCGGTCCCGCCGGCGCTAGTTTAGGTGGCTGGAGCAGGAAGATCAGAGATTGAAGAAGCACGTTGGCCGTTGGATGGATATCCAACGGTCACTGCTGCTAGAATCGTGTGTTGACTGACAAAGCCTTGCATAAACAAGTCAGCCTCGAAATCTGTGGCGTGTATAGCCCATTTGCTATTATTTTTATAATTTACTTCCCATTTGCTAATTCATATGGAATTTATTGCAGCCCATTTTCCATTTTTAGAATTGCTGCCCATTTTCTGGTAAGTGCCAGGTTAAAAGTTAGAACTAAAAAATGTGCGAAATTTTAAAAATTCGCATATTTTTGCTGGGGAACAAAATATTATTAATCCAAAAATTAGTAGCCATACTAAAACAAATTTCAAAATAAAGTAGTACTATGTCATGTTAAAATCCAATGAAATAGAAAATATCAGTGAAGAACAAAAACAAAAGCCGAAACTAATTGCCCATTTGCTATAACTTTTTCGGAATTTGCAACCCCTTTCATATTACTTTTAATATATGCCCATACTCTTTGGTCAGGCCGGAATGCATCCCTCCTCGTCTTGAAAGATTTGTAGTCCAGTAAGTCGGAGAAAACAAATAGTCCTAGCTTGGGTATTCTTCAAGAAGAAATAGTGGGCTACCTATTTTCCCAAATAAAAACATGCTGGGCTGGTCATGTTGTTAGACAGGCTACAGAGACCGCACAACCCCGTTTATAGCCTGCTCCTCCGAACAAATCCTCAAAAAAAAGTTGTGCATTTATGTCGTTAATTGACTATACATTGATAATGATGTGGGTCCCAAATATCATCATGGTCGATTAGAGTAAAAAACGAGGGGTGCATCTAAGTAGTAAAAGAGGCGCTTGCTTGTGTTCGGGAGTGGACCTGGTGGGTCCGTACTGTCATACTCACAACTACAGTCCTCTCCCGATTCACTATGTTAACAGGACCGGACGGCGGTGCCGCGGTGAGCGCACCAAGATGGAGGATAAAGTGGTGTCGCCAATGTGTTGTGCTGGGTTGGGCATTCATATCGAAAAATAATAATGGACCAGAACTATTTACGACATAGACTACGATTTGCATGGGTCCGCTGGTTGCAGGAAGAAAATGGTGGGAGAAAAAATTGTTGGGGAACGTAGTAATTTAAAAAAAAATCCTACGCACACGCAAGATCATGGTGATGCATAGAAACGAGAGGGGAGAGTGTTGTCCACGTACCCTCGTAGACCAAAAGCGGAAGCGTTAGAAAATTGTGGTTGATGTAGTCGTACGTCTTCACGGTCCGACCGATCATAATGGACCAGAACTATTTACGACATAGACTACGATTTGCATGGGTCCGCTGGTTGCAGGAAGAAAATGGTGGGAGAAAAAATTGTTGGGGAACGTAGTAATTTTAAAAAATTCCTACGCACACGCAAGATCATGGTGATGCATAGCAACGAGAAGGGAGAGTGTTGTCCACGTACCCTCGTAGACCAAAAGCGGAAGCGTTAGAAAATTGCGGTTGATGTAGTTGTACGTCTTCACGGCCCGACCGATCAAGCACCGAAACTACGGCACCTCCGAGTTCTAGCACACATTCAGCTCGATGACGATCCCTGTACTCCGATCCAGCAGAATGTCGGGGAAGAGTTCCATCAGCACGACGGCGTGGTGACGATCTTGATGTTCTACCGTCGCAGGGCTTCCCCTAAGCACCGCTACAATATTATCGAGGACTATGGTAGATGGGGGCACCGCACACGGCTAAGAGATCAAGAGATCAATTGTTGTGTCTAGAGGTGCCCCCTTGCCCCCGTATATAAAGGAGCCAAGGGGGAGGGGCGGCCGGCCAAGGAGGGGCGCGCCAAGGGGAGTCCTACTCCCACCGGGAGTAGGACTCCCTCCTTCCTTGTTGGACTAGGAGAAGGGGGGAAGGAGGAGGAGAGAGGAAGGAAAGGGGGCGCCGCCTCTCTCCTTGTCCTATTCGGACTAGGGGAGGGCGCACGCCCAGCCCTTGCCCCCTCTCCTCTTCTCCACTAAGGCCCATGTAGGCCCAATAAGCCCCCGGGGGGTTCCGGTAACCTCCCGGTACTCCGGTAAAATCCCGATTTCACTCGGAACACTTCCGACATCCAAATATAGGCTTCCAATATATCAATCTTCATGTCTCGACCATTTCGAGACTCCTCGTCATGTCCGTAATCACATCCGGGACTCCGAACAAATTTCGGTACATCAAAACTCACAAACTCATAATATAACTGTCATCGAAACCTTAAGCATGCGGACCCTACGGGTTCGAGAACTATGTAGACATGACCGAGAACCATTTCGGGTCAATAACCAATAACGGAACCTGGATGCTCATATTGGCTCCTACATATTCTACGAAGATCTTTATCGGTCAAACCGCATAACAACATACGTTGTTCCCTTTGTCATAACGATCATTCTCCTAATGATGTGATCCCGTTAATCAAATGACAACACATGTCTATGGTTAGGAAACATAACCATCTTTGATTAATGAGCTAGTCAAGTAGAGGCATACTAGTGACATTAAGTTTGTCTATGTATTCACACATGTATCATGTTTCCGGTTAATACAATTCTAGCATGAATAATAAAGATTTATCATGATATGAGGAAATAAATAATAACTTTATTATTGCCTCTAGGGCATATTTCCTTCAGTCTCCCACTTGCACTAGATTTAATAATCTAGATTACACAGTAATGATTCTAACACCCATGGAGCCTTGGTGCTGATCATGTTTTGCTCGTGGAAGAGGCTTAGTCAATGGGTCTGCAACATTAAGATCCATATGTATCTTGCAAATCTCTATGTCTCCCACCTGGACTTGGTCCCGGATGGAATTGAAGCGTCTCTTGATGTGCTTGGTCCTCTTGTGAAATCTGGATTCCTTTGCCAAGGCAATTGCACCAGTATTGTCATAGAAGATCTTCATTGGTCCCGATGCACTAGGTATGACACCTAGATCGGAAATGAACTCTTTCATCCAGACTCCTTCATTTGCTGCTTCCGAAGCAGCTATGTACTCCGCTTCGCATGTAGATCCCGCCACGACGCTTTGTTTAGAACTGCACCAACTGACAGCTCCACCGTTCAATATAAACACATATCCGGTTTGCGATTTAGAATCGTCCGGTTCAGTGTCAAAGATTGCATCGACGTAACCATTTACGACTAGCTCTTTGTCACCTCCATTAACGAGAAACATATCCTTAGTCCTTTTCAGGTATTTCAGGATATTCTTGACCGCTGTCCAGTGATACACTCCTGGATTACTTTGGTACCTCCCTGCCAAACTTATTGCTAGGCATACATCAGGTCTGGTACACAGCATTGCATACATGATAGAGCCTATGGTTGAAGCATAGGGAACATCTTTCATTTTCTCTCTATCTTCTGATGTGGTCGGGCATTGAGTCTGACTCAACTTCACACCTTGTAATACAGGCAAGAACCCTTTCTTTGCCTGATCCATTTTGAACTTTTTCAAAACTTTATCAAAGTATGTGCTTTGTGAAAGTCCAATTAAGCGTCTTGATCTATCTCAATAGATCTTGATGACCAATATGTAAGCAGCTTCACCGAGGTCTTTCATCGAAAAACTTTTGTTCAAGTATACCTTTATGCTATCCAGAAATTCTATATCATTTCCAATTAATAATATGTCATCTACATATAATATCAGAAATGCTACAGAGCTACCACTCACTTTCTTGTAAATACAGGCTTCTCCAAAAGTTTGTATAAAACCATTTGCTTTGATCACACTATCAAAGCATTTATTCCAACTCCGAGAGGCTTGCACCAGTCCATAAATGGATCGCTGGAGCTTGCACAATTTGTTAGCACCTTTTGGATCGACAAAACCTTCCGGTTGCATCATATAAAATTCTTCTTCCAGAAATCCATTCGGGAATGCAGTTTTGACATCCATTTGCCATATTTCATAATCATAAAATGCGGCAATTGCAAACATGATTCGGACAGACTTAAGCATCGCTACGGGTGAGAAAGTCTCATCATAGTCAACCCCTTGAACTTGTCCAAAACCTTTCGCAACAAGTCGAGCTTTGTAGACAGTTACATTACCATCAGTGTCAGTATTCTTCTTGAAGATCCATTTATTCTCGATGGCTTGCCGATCATCGGTCAAGTCAACCAAAGTCCATACTTTTTTCTCATACATGGATCCCATCTCAGATTTCATGGCCTCAAGCCATTTTGCGGAATCTGGGCTCATCATCGCTTCCTCATAGTTTGTAGGTCCGCCATGGTCAAGTAACATGACTTCCAGAATAGGATTACCGTACCACTCTGGTGCGGATCTCACTCTGGTTGACCTACGAGGTTCGGTAGTAACTTGATCTGAAGTTTCATGATCATTATCATTAGCTTCCTCACTGATTGGTGTAGTTGTCACAGGAACCGGTTCTTGTGATGAACTACTTTCCAATAAGGGAGCAGGTACAGTTACCTCATCAAGTTCTACTTCCCTCCCACTCACTTCTTTTGAGAGAAACTCCTTCTCTAGAAAGGATCCGAATTTAGAAACAAATATCTTGCCCTCAGATCTGTGATAAAAGGTGTACCCAATAGTCTCTTTTGGGTATCCTATGAAGACACATTTCTCCGATTTGGGTTCGAGCTTATCTGGTTGAAGTTTCTTCACATAAGCATCGCAGCCCCAAACTTTAAGAAACGACAACTTTGGTTTCTTGCCAAACCACAGTTCATAAGGCGTCGTCTCAACGGATTTTGATGGTGCCCTATTTAACATGAATGCGGACGTCTCTAAAGCATAACCCCAAAACAATAGCGGTAAATCAGTAAGAGACATCATAGATCGCACCATATCTAGTAAAGTACGATTACGACGTTCGTACACACCATTTTGTTGTGGTGTTCTGGGTGGCGTGAGTTGCGAAACTATTCCGCATTGCTTCAAATGTAAACCAAACTCATAACTCAAATATTCTCCTCCACGATCAGATCGTAGAAATTTTATTTTCTTGTTACGATGATTTTCCACTTCACTCTGAAATTCTTTGAACTTTTCAAATGTTTTAGACTTGTATTTCATCAAGTAGATATACCCATATCTGCTCAAATCATCTGTGAAGGTGAGAAAATAATGATACCTGCCGCGAGCCTCAATATTCATTGGACCACATACATCAGTATGTATGATTTCCAACAAATCAGTTGCTCGCTCCATAGTTCCGGAGAACGGCGTTTTAGTCATCTTACCCATGAGGCACGGTTCGCAAGTACCAAGTGATTCATAATCAAGTGATTCCAGAAGTCCATCAGTATGGAGTTTCTTCATGCGCTTTACACCAATATGACCCAAACTCTGCATCTTTTGGTTTCAACATTATAAATATGTGTATCACTACTATCGAGATTTAATAAAAATAGACCACTCTTTAAGGGTGCATGACCATAAAAGATATTACTCATATAAATAGAACAACCATTATTCTCTGGTTTAAATGAATAACCGTCTCGCATCAAATAAGATCCAGATAAATGTTCATGCTCAACGCTGGCACCAAATAACAATTATTTAGGTCTAAAACTAATCCCGGTGGTAGATGTAGAGGTAGCATGACGACCGAGATCACATCGACTTTGGAACCATTTCCCACGCGCATCGTCACCTCGTCCTTAGCCAATCTTCGCTTAATCCGTTGTCCCTGTTTCGAGTTGCAAATATTAGCAACAGAACCAGTATAAAATACCAGTGCTCTGCGAGCATTAGTAAGGTACACATCAACAACATGTATATCACATATACCTTTGTTCACCTTGCCATCCTTCTTATCCGCCAAATACTTGGGGCAGTTCCGCTTCAAAGGTCCGTCGCTTGCAGTAGAAGCACCCAGTCTCAGGCTTAGGTCCAGATTTGGGTTTCTTCTCTTGAGTAGCAACTTGCTTGCTGTTCTTCTTGAAGTTCCCCTTCTTCTTCCCTTTACCCTTTTTCTTGAAGTTGGTGGTCTTATTGACCATCAACACTTGATGCTCCTTGATTTCTACCTCCGCAGCCTTTAGCATTGTGAAGAGCTCGGGAATAGTCTTGTCCATCCCTTGCATATTATAGTTCATCACGAAGCTCCTGTATCTTGGTGGTAGTGATTGAAGAATTTTGTCAATGACACTATCATCAGGAAGATTAACTCCCAGTTGAATCAATATTATTATTCCCAGACATTTTGAGTATATGTTCACTGACAGAACTATTCTCCTCCATCTTACAGCTATAGAACTTATTGGAGACTTCATATCTCTCAATCCGGGCATTTGCTTGAAATATTAACTTCAACTCCTGGAACATCTCATATGCTCCATGACGTTCAAAACATCGTTGAAGACCCGGTTCCAAGCCGTAAAGCATGGCACACCGAACTATCGAGTAGTCATCAGCTTTGCTCTGCCAGACGTTCTTAACGTCGTCAATTCCATCTGCAGCAGGCCTGGCACCCAGTGGTGCTTCCAGGATGTAATTCTTTTGTGCATCAATGAGGATAACCCTCAAGTTATGGACCCAGTCCGTATAATTGCTACCATCATCTTTCAACTTAGCTTTCTCAAGGAACGCATTAAAATTCAACGGAACAACAACACGAACCATCTATCTACAACAAACATAGACAAGCAAAATACTATCAGGTACTAAGTTCATGATAAATTTAAGTTTAATTAATCATATTACTTAAGAACTCCCACTTAGACAGACATCTCTCTAGTCATCTAAGTGATCACGTGATCCAAATCAACTAAACCATGTCCGATCATCACGTGAGATGGAGTAGTTTCAATGGTGAACATCACTATGTTGATCATATCTACTATATGATCCATGTTCGACCTTTCGGTCTCCGTGTTCCGAGGCCATATCTTTATATGCTAGGCTCGTCAAGTTTAACCTGAGTATTCCGCGTGTGCAACTGTTTTGCACCCGTTGTATTTGAGCGTAGAGCCTATCACACCCGATCATCACGTGGTGTATCAAGACGAAGAACTTTCATAGCGGTGCATACTCAGCGAGAACACATCTTGACAATTCGTTATAGATCATCTTAAAATGCTACCATCAATCAAATCAAGATAAGATGCATAAAGGATAAACATCACATGCAATCAATATAAGTGATATGATATGGCCATCATCATCTTGTGCTTGTGATCTCCATCTCTGAAGCACCATCGTGATCACCATCGTCACCGGCGCGACACCTTGATCTCCATCGTAGCATCGTTGTCGTTTACGCCATCTATTGCTTCTATGACTATCGCTACCGCTTAGTGATAAAGTAAACAATTACAGGGCGTTTGCATTTCATATAATAAAGCGACAACCATATGGCTCCTGCCAGTTGCCGATAACTTCGGTTACAAAACATGATCATCTCATAAAATAAAATATAGCATCACGTCTTGACCATATCACATCACAACATGCCCTGCAAAAACAAGTTAGACGTCCTCTACTTTGTTGTTGCAAATTTTACGTGGCTGCTACAGGTGAGCAAGAACCGTTCTTACCTACGCATCAAAACCACAACGATAGTTCGTCAAGTTAGTGCTGTTTTAACCTTCGCAAGGACCGGGCGTAGCCACACTCGGTTCAACTAAAGTTGGAGAAACAGACACCCGCCAGCCACCTGTGTGCAAAGCACGTCGGTAAAACCAGTCTCGCATAAGCGTACGCGTAATGTCGGTCCGGGCCGCTCCATCCAACAATACCGCCGAACTAAGGTATGACATGCTGGTAAGCAGTATGACTTCTATCGCCCACCAACTCACTTGTGTTCTAGTCGTGCATATAACATCTACGCATAAAACCAGGCTCGGATGCCACTGTTGGGGAACGTAATTTCAAAAAAATTCCTACGCACACGCAAGATCATGGTGATGCATAGCAACGAGAGGGGAGAGTGTTGTCCACGTACCCCTGTAGACCGAAAGCGGAAGTGTTAGAACAACGCGGTTGATGTAGTCGTACGTCTTCACAGCCCGACCGATCAAGCAACGAAACTACGGCACCTCCGAGTTCTAGCACACGTTCAGCTCGATGACGATCCCCATACTCCGATCCAGCAGAATGTCCGGGAAGAGTTCCGTCAGCACGACGGCGTGGTGACGATCTTGATGTTCTACCGTTGCAGGGCTTCCCCTAAGCACCGCTACAATATTATCGAGGACTATGGTGGAGGGGGGCACCGCACACGGCTAAGAGATCAAGAGATCAATTGTTGTGTCTAGAGGTGCCCCCCTGCCCCCGTATATAAAGGAGCCAAGGGGGAGCGGGCGGACGGCCAAGGAGGGGCGCGCCAAGGGGAGTCCTACACCCACCGGGAGTAGGACTCCCTCCTTTCCTTGTTGGACTAGGAGAAGGGGGGAAGGAGGAGGGAGAGAGGAAGGAAAGGGGGGCCCAGCTCTTGCCTCCTCTCCTCTTCTCCACTAAGGCCCATGTAGGCCCAATAAGCCCCCGGGGGGTTCCGGTAACCTCCCGGTACTCCGGTAAAATCCCGATTTCACCCGGAACACTTCCGACATCCAAATATAGGCTTCCAATATATCAATCTTCATGTCTCGACCATTTTGAGACTCCTCGTCATGTCCGTAATCACATCCGGGACTCCGAACAAACTTCGTTACATCAAAACTCATAAACTCATAATATAACTGTCATTGAAACCTTAAGCGTGCGAACCCTACGGGTTCGAGAACTATGTAGACATGACCGAGAACCATTTCGGGTCAATAACCAATAGCGGAACCTGGATGCTCATATTGGCTCCTACATATTCTACGAAGATCTTTATCGGTCAAACCGCATAACAACATACGTTGTTCCCTTTGTCATCGGTATGTTACCTGCCCGAGATTCGATCGTCGGTATCCAATACCTAGTTCAATCTCGTTACCGGCAAGTCTCTTTACTCGTTAAGTAATGCAACATTCTGTAACTAACTCATTAGCTACATTGCTTGCAAGGCTTATATTGATGTGCATTATCGAGAGGGCCCAGAGATACCTCTCCGACAAACGGAGTGACAAAACCTAATCTCGAAATACGCCAACTCAACATGTACCTTTGGAGACACCTGTAGAGCTCCTTTATAATCACCCGATTCGTTCTGCGAAGTTTGGTAGCACACAAAGTGTTCCTCCGGTAAATGGGAGTTGCATAATCTCATAGTTATAGGAACTTGTATAACTCATGAAGAAAGCAATAGCAACATACTAAGCGATCAAGTGCTAAGCTAACTGAATGGGTCAAGTCAATCACATCATTCTCCTAATGATGTGATCCCGTTAATCAAATGAAAACACATGTCTATGGTTAGGAAACATAACCATCTTTGATTAATGAGCTAGTCAAGTAGAGGCATACTAGTGACATTAAGTTTGTCTATGTATTCACACATGTATCATGTTTCCGGTTAATACAATTCTAGCATGAATAATAAACATTTATCATGATATGAGGAAATAAATAATAACTTTATTATTGCCTCTAGGGCATATTTCCTTCAAAAATATTGGTCGCTATCTGTGCCTAAGAATAATATCGACTGAATGTAATGACACTCTCATAGGAAATTATATCCTCCTGTCAAAATTTGACTTATCAAATCGTGAATTTAAAGAACTGGTGCACGAACATTTAGCTTTATTTATTTATTTATTTACTTATTTATGTTTAGGGGACCATGAGCATGTACCTGAGCCGGATTCATGTGAGACCCTCCCTTCTAGTTACTTATGGGCCCCTCTATTGGGCCTTCGTCGGTGGCTTGCATATTATCGACAAGTGGAAAATGTGTTCGGTACCAAAAATAGTATGCGCTATGTACGGTATGGGGCACTGAAGGATCGGACCATGCAACGACATCCAAAACATTGTGTTTGTCATTCCAACAACACATTTATTCAACCAACAGACGAAATATACTACTGATTGTACATTGAAAACAGCAGCAGCAACAACCAGGGTTGCGTGTGCAACAGAAGCAGCAACAACCAGGGCTGGGGGTGCAACAGGAGCAGTAAGTAGGCCAGAAGAATAAAGACATAGCTCTCTCTTTAAAACCAAACATCAACCATCATTACAAAAGGGCTACCAAAAAAGAACAAGTGTATGTGTCAAACTAAATAAAGATCCTACTACACCAAGTGTACGCATCTAACTAACTGGCTCAGCTAGACGTTACTATTTATTAAGTTGTAGAGATTGGTTGACAGCTTGAACCAGATGGGTGCCTGACGGGGGAAACTCTAGCCAGCAGGTCGAAGTCTAATACTTGCGACCATGTCTCCTACTTTGGGGTGCAGAGCGTGGCATCACATATCAGGGTATGGTGCATGGAGAGACGCATGGTACGCTGTGTACACATAGTTTTGGGTGATGAACGAAACTGCGCTTCCATCATGATCCTTGCCATCGGTTATCTCCTGGTTAATCGGATAATTCAGTCCGAGAAACAGAGAGCGTGTACCAAGGCTACTTACCAACCTCCAGTCAAAAATTCCTAAAGGCCCGGAGAAGCTGGGATCCTGCTCAAATACCTTGTAGTGACTGTGATTGTATTTCGCAAAACAACACGTCCGGTACATGCGAACAATCATCAATCGTTCGTCGTCGTCTGATCGAGCCAGGAACCACCTGCAACTGCCATGCCGCTTTTCTTTGAAAGGTTTTGGGATAAGGAAGGGCAGGGACACCAGGCGGCCTATAACATCATATCAAGTTGGAGTCAAATAAAAAAGTGCTCGTACTGTAGTCAATCTTAAGAACATCATGTTCTGAGCATGAATATTTTTTTAGTAAATGTTGACAGTAATATAAGCAAGTCATCATGATATCATAGGAAAGTAACATACTGTTGTAACAGCTGTTTGTAGCGATGACTAGAGTAGGCCAGCAATATGTCCAGCCATAGAAGGAGTCCACAGCGTAAATGAAGCCCTTGTGTTCAATGGCATCAAAGAACCATGGAGGATGTATGATCTTGCGATGGACATGCAGACTTATCCACTTACCGCAGTGACCTGTCAGATAGGCCAGACCACGGTTGAAGAACACAATTAGCCTGAAGTCTTTATAATTCACAAATCTTGTGGGCACTTGGCAGATTACAACCTTGAGCAAATCAAATTTGGTATGATGTTGGCTACTGTAAGATTCCGAGTATTCTGGGCCGCAGTGCCAAAGTAGTGCAGTGTTAATCAAAGGAAGGGGGGTCAATCGCCGGGTGTAGACCTCCACGAGCATCTAGCTGCCGCGACCTTGACGAGCACCATCCAAGACGTGTTCATGCCGACCAAGTACATACAATTAATGTAGTTGAGGGTGACGGGGATCGGATCACAGTCGAAGGGGGTTGATGCTCGCCACCCTCACTACAAAAAAATACACTTCCGTGATGATACGTGTTTGTCACAGTAGGTCACGTTTTCTGTCATGTATGTACATCCATGACGAATTTATGACAGAATCACGATAGTCATACTTGTGCTGTCGTAGACGTGTTCCATGACAATACCAAAATTATCATCACGGAAGTGTTCACTTCCATGACGATAAATGACGTGTCATGGAAGTGCTTTTGTCAAGGGTAACCGACACGTGGCATCCACCGTAATGGGTCGCCGTTAAGCTATCGGGTCCGGTTTTTTATCAGATAACCCGTTAATAGCCCGGACCAATGGCGATTTTCCACGTGTAAAATTCTCATTGGCCAAAGGAAACTCGTGTCAGCTCGTCATTGGGTCAGATAGGCGCCTATAATATGTCGACATGTGCAAAGGCCCAACACTGGCCCATTTAGCTTACAAAGGCCGGCCCGTTTGACTTGGTCAAAAGTTAGCGGGCCGGCCCATGAAAAGCCTGTTAATGGTCTGTTCGCATATAGCCCATTTTACGGCCCGGTAACTCATGGGCCGTTAGGGCCTTCTCGAAATCGGCCCAACAGCGTCATGTGGGCCGTCGAATATAACACCAGTCCGTTTCACTTTTGGCCCATGTATGGCCCACGACGTCTTTCGGCCCATATGAGGCCTTCCGTATCTTTAGGCCCTTCAGTGGCCCACGGTGACTCTGGCCCATAATGAACAGTAAATTTCTTTGTACCCATTAACGGCTCATGATTTCCATGGGCCGTTTCCAGCCCGTATTAGCTTTCGGCCTACTGACGGTCCATACGTTATTGGGTTGCTTTCCGGCCCTCGTTTACTTCCGGCCCGTTGCTGGCCTATTCCCCTAATGGGGCAAATTCGGCCCCTGGTTAGAACTGGCACGTTTATGCCTTGTTAACCCGTTGCACCGTTTCCAGCCCGTCCCCATGGTTCTTCCCGCGTGCTGCCGCTGCGTCGCCTCATCGGGCCGTAGCGAGCATTGCACATGGTCTCGGCCGCCGCTCGAGGCCGTCCCCGCAGTTGCACCGAACCATGCTCCGTCGCCCCTTCGGGTCGTAGCACCGCAGCCCGTGGTCACCGCCGCCGCCTCGAGGTCATCCCGCCACGCCCGGACCCGCCTGCTGCCGCTGCGTCGCTCCTTCGGGCCGTAGCGCCACGGTCCACGGTCCACTCTGTCGTCCTCGCACGTTGACTTACTGTGGTATGCGCCGCGCCACCTCCGCTGGCGCGAAATGCATGCTACTGTCCGTGTCGGTCTTCGTCATGTTGTCGGGTTCTTCGCCTACTTCGAGCACCGCCGCTGTCAGACCGCCGCCGCTCTTCTTTGGTCGCCGTCGTTGCTATCCCCGTAGCCGCCGCGGCCCGTCCACCCCCTTCATCTTCATCCAGCACCAACTCATCTCCAGCTTCATCATTTTAATTGATCATGTTTTCTAACCTAGGATTCCAAATTAAAAATCTACTTTTGCTTGTCTATATATTATATACTAAAAGGAAAATATGGATCAAAAATAGATAACTTAGCTAGAAAATCCCACGTTAATCAGAAACATCCGGCATTAATCAGATGTAATATTAGATCAAAGCCATCCAATCTTTATAATCGTGCGGGGCCTTCTAAAATCCCTTCACGTATCTTGGACTCTAGGAATTAAAAAAACGACCTTTCATTGAATACGGATGATCTAGTTCAACACGGCAGCTCAAATCATAGCAAGGAGTTCAACAAACTAGCACACATATTTGCATACTAGAATACTACACATCAAACATGCTACCAATCCATCCACCACCACTAGCTATCAATCCTTTCCAACATGGAAATAACTCCTAGCATGCTTCAAAACCATCACCACTAGCTACGAGAACATCACACTCACACAAATTGACAGTGTACGATGCTACAACATGGTCACGGATCTGACCCTACCACAGGCTCAGAGATCTAGTTAGAACTAGTTGAGAGAAGGGTTGATTGAACTCACAGATGCCATCGGAGCAACTCGAAGGAGGTGTTGAACATGACGGAGAAGATGAGGAGTCGATTTTGCGCCGCAGTCAACCGGCGGCCGAAACAGGACCGCCGCTTACCTGGTCGTCGATGTCGATCCGCGTCGAAGGGAAAGCTCAAGAGGGGGAAATGCTAGCGAGAGATTTGGCGGTGAGGTGAGGCTAGCTATATAGGGCGACGGATTCGGCGGGTGGTGACGTCAAATCTTCCCGCCGCTTTTTCAGGGACGCGCGCGAACTCGCGCCATCTTCATGGACGTAGGAGGTCAGCTCCGCATTTCCCTCCCCTGCATCGCTCGAGGCTGATGCGCTAGAAACAGTCGATTCGTCCATTCCCGAGGGGCCTGACTGGGGAGTGCTTTAAAGTTTGGGCGAACTAAAAAATTGATGCAGACAAACAACTAAAACAATCTGTTTTCATTCCGCGTAGGTCTTGCTGGCCTGATGCGAGCAACCAAACGTGTCCTTGACGCGTGAGATGGGCATGGAATCTCTCGTGTCCAGAGTGACGTATGCCATGGCCAATCGATCGACTGATCGACCACCCTGCAGTTGCATGCATGCTTGGACAGTTGCATCCCGGTCGGTCCATCAGGTCGACATGCCGTCGGGCAGCGTGCCGAATGAGTTCATCTTTGCATCGCATCGCTGAAGGGAACGGCGCAGTGTACGAGCATCATCTTGATCCGTTTCTTCTCCGGTGCTGCATCTTGCAACACCGTGTGGAGTCGGACGGATGGACGGACGGAAGAGCTGTTTTTTTTTCTCGAAGCTTCCTGAACACGCACATACTCCCTCCGTTTTGAATTATTTGTCTTGGATTTGTCTAGATACGGATGTATGTAGACTCATTTTAGTGCTAGATACATCTTTATCTAGACAAATTTAAGACAAGTAATTCGGAACGGAGGGAGTAGGTCGAAACAAATTATGAAATGAACCTTATTTAGGGAGGAGTGGGCACCGTAGTAGTCTCGTGAGCCTGAATTATACAACTTAGGCTGTGATTTATTAGCGTCGTCACTACATCAGGCAAACTGGTCGATCGAATCATATATACAGAATATATATCTTGGAACAAACTAGTGTGAAAACCGGGCAACGCGGAGGTTGATTTTTGAGGAACAATGGATATGTAACTGAAACAGAAACTCCATCATCATACAGTAAGCCGTAAGCATATGCTGGTAGCCGGATTGTCGGAGCAAAGAAGACGAGACCTGCGTACGCATCGCTACCGGCATCCGTACTTGGAAGTGATCAACCAGACGACTCGATTGAACGGCCAGTGAACTGGTAGCTACAGTACAGTAGAGGCGGGACACGGGGGGGAACGGCTTTGGGCAAGGGCGGCACGACGCACCTACGTGCAGTAGAGCGTGTTGCTTCTTCTTTGCCATCAAAACCGCGAAACAGTAGCACATCTCATCCAAGTCGCCATCGCCATCGCCATCGGGCACCCCTCGATCGACCGAGACGTGAGGAAACGAAACCCCGTGGCTGAAATAACATGTGAGCCGACCGGTACCTCTTGTGCGTGCAGGTCATCAGCCGACGGCCAGCGTCCGGGTGAATGAATGGATGAGCACGACAGGGAGTCACATGGTGCTCGATCGAGCACACGTCGGGACACGGATGGAAGCGTGAGCCCAAACCAAATGAGCAGGCATTGACCACCGCCTCGGCACGCTGCAGGTCGCCGTTCGCGATCGAGTCCGGCAGTGCTGCACTGCACAGGCTGCGGCGCCGGCTGGGGCTGTCGCGTGGCACCAAAACGCGCATTCACTCCGCTTTGGCACGCACGAACCGGCCGCGTCCCTGCTCTGCGCTGCTGCTGATTGCTTCATCAGGCAGCACAATCACGCGCGCATGGGTCGGGTCGCACGTACGTACGTATGCGCCGGGCGCTACTTGGGTGTAGGCTGCAAACGAGTTGAGTTCGAGCAAGTTGGCCTAGGCTCAGCTCAACTCATACTAAAATTCAAGCGAGCTTAAAATATGTGAAGCTTAAGATCAAGTTGTAGAATATAGCTCATGCTCAGCTTGTAACGATCTCGAGCTAGTTGAGCTAGTTTTAAGCTAAATAAGATGATTTTTAAAATTATTTTAAGGCAAATTTTAAAGTAAGATATGACACAACAAAAAAAGTCATTATAAAATTCAACTTATTCTTTCTCAACTGAAGACCAATATCTAATAACAAGAGATCATGGATAGAAGACAACAAAGGTGCGTCTGCTTTCAAACTTTGGTCAAAATAACAAGATATTGAACACGCAGTTGGCCACGTGTCAGATTGAGGCTAAACTTTCTCCATGCTTGATTTCTATGTTTCCTAGTAGGTAAAATGAAGAAAAGAAATTGTACAAAACATATGGCAATGGTTGATCCTAATTCTTTGTAACGGACATGAAGATTATTTAATATACTTATATGATACCGAGCTATCGAGTTAAAATCGAGCGAGCCAATGTTGGCTCAAGATTAGCTCGTTTCTCGATCGAGCTAGATAAAATGCTCATACTCTGCTCATTTCTTTTCGAGTCGATCTCGAGTCGAGTTAAAATACGAGTCGATCTAGAGCGGCTCATGAGCCTCGAGCTTTTCTTGCAGCCCTACTTGGGTTTAGGGCTGCAAACGAGTCGAGTTCGAGCGAGTTGGCCTAGGCTCAGCTCAACTCATACTAAAATTCGAGCGAGCTCAAAATAGGTGAAGCTTAAGGTCGAGTTGTAGAATATAGCTCATGCTCAGCTTGTAACGATCTCGAGTTAGTTTTGAGCTAAATAAGATGATTTTTAAAATTATTTTAAGGCAAATTTTAAAGTAAGATATGACACAACAGAAAAAATCATTATAAAATTTGACTTATTCTTTCTCAACTGCAGACCAATATCTAATAATAAGAGATCATGGATAGAAGACAACAAAGGTGCGTCTGCTTTCAAACTTTGGTCGAAATAACAAGATATTGAACACACAGTTGGCCACGTGTCAGATTGTGGCTAAACTTTCTCCATGCTTGATTTCTATGTTTCCTAGTAGGTAAAATGAAGAAAAGAAATCGTGCAAAACATATGGCAATGGTTGATCCTAATTATTTGTAACGGACATGAAGATTATTTAATATACTTATATGATATCGAGCTATCGAGTTAAAATCGAGCGAGCCAATGTTGGCTCAAGATCGGCTCATTTCTCGATCGAGCTAGACAAAATGCTCATACTCTGCTTATTTCTTTTCGAGTCGATCTCGAATCGAGCTAAAATACGAGTCGATCTAAAGCGGCTCACGAGCCTCGAGCTTTTCTTGCAGCCCTACTTGGGTGCATGCCGCTGCGCTGCGGTGCCGACTCCCTCCAAACTAGAGTTGCAGCCTGATCGGTCGCAGCACATGCCTGTTCAGCTGTTCCGTCTAGAACACATCTAGATGAGACATACATCTAATCTTTTTAGAAAACATCTACTCGTAACATTTTTTTAGAGCGTTTCTAAATCCCGTTTCACCCTCTGTTCGTTGTTTGTTTCCGCTTTGGGCTGGGCCTTTGACGTGAACGTTACATTAGCGGAAAAATCCTTCTACGCTGGTTGCCACCCGAGCCAAACTCGGTTAACATGTTGGGCTTAACTGGATTAGTACAAGTTTGCACCCAATAAATGACAGTCTCGTGGTGCGTGCACCATTCACGTTCCTTTAGGTTTGACCAACGTGCGTCAACCCCCCTTTAGGTCAGCTTTCCCCGTTCGTGAAGCTGAAAAATGTTCCTGAATTTAATTATTTATGTATATATAGATGTTTGAGATTTTTTAAAAGTATCAATTTACAAATATTTATCAATTCCAACCCATTGTGAACTTAAAAATGTTCACAAAATGGTCACAAATTTGTATAAAATATTCAAGAAAAATGCGACTCCGAATTACATGTCTAGGGTCGAGTTTTTTTTTTCTAGGGTACGCCAAAGGCGTACCATAGCTTTATAGAAGGAGAGAAAATATGTACAAGAGAAGTTTAGTTGCTAGTCACGAGGTCACAATACGACCATGACATCGCCTCCACTCCACTCCCTAAACACTATGTGCTACTAGACTACGTACTCCACTCCAGTCGCTCCGGCCGTTTTCCAGTTATGTATGTCCTGAAAGATAGCCTTAGTTACACCAAAGACGTCTAGCGTGCTGCTCCTATCGAAGACCCTAGCGTTTCTCTGCTTCCACAAAGACCAACAGATTAACACAACAATCGTGTCAAAGCCTTTCCTACTCCTCTTGGCTAGCCGCTTCCTTGACCGTGCCCACCAGTCAGCGATCTGGGACTGTGTCGTAGGGCACAGTGTTTGGTCCACGTCGATCCTGGTAAAGCAAAGGTGCCACACGTGCCTAGCGTACACGCACTGCAGCAAGATGTGATCCACCGTATCCTCCTCCTGATCACAGAGGTAGCATGGGGATGTTTGGTCTTGTAGCCCATGCCTAGCTCTCCTGTCCGAGGTCCAAAGCGGATTTTGCACCGCGAGCCACATGAAAATACGACAGGATAGCGGCGCCCAACATTTCCAAATCGCCGTGAAGGAATGGAATCGTATCCCCCCCCCCCCATGCAAAGCATCCTGTACGCTGAGGAGGCCGGGTAGCTGTCGGATTCGTTCCAGGCCCAAGTCGGAGTGTCATCTACCTCGGAATCTAGTTGTACCTCCATCAGGAACTCCCATAGTCAGATGAACTGTGAGAGGGCGTCCGTGTCAAGTTCACTCGTGATGTCATTTGTCCAAGCATGCAGGCAAAGCGCGTCTCTGACCAGTCGTTTGTTAGCCACCTGCGTCCTGACTTTAGCCACCATCAAGGGCGCGATCTCGGCTGCCGTACTTCCGCTGAGCCACCTGTCTTTCCAGAAAAGGGTGCGTCTTCCATTTCCGACATGCCATTGGACTAGACTCCCAAAAGCCCGCATCACTTTCTTGTCCGCTGTGAGATTTAGGCCCTGCCAGGGTCTGTATGGGTCAGTCCTCCTTAGCCATTCCCACCTCAATCGAAGCGCGATACCATGCTTGTGTAGGTCAATGATTCCCAAACCGCCGAGCTGCTTGGGCCTACAAACCCTCTTCCAGGAGACCACACAATTGCCTCCGCTAACCGCATCTGTGACAGCCCAGAAAAAAGCGCGATCCCTTGTCAACTTGCTCCAAAGCCCACTTGGGCGCCTCAGCCACCATCAAATGGTGCGTCGGGCGAGCTCTCATAACCTGGTTTACCAGGATTAGTCGCTCTGGACTGGTAACAAGGCCACGTTGCCATCCTGGCATGATGTGGAGTGCAGCATCCACCATCTGCTGCCACTCGTTCCTCTTGAGCTGCTTGATGCCCTGTTGCAACCCGAGGTATCTACACTTCCACGGTAGAGCATTCCTGACCAGCTCCACGTCACCCTCCTCAGATCTAATCAAAACCGCCGCAGACTTGGCATAGTTTACTTTCAGACCCGATGCCACTCCAAATATGTCGAGCAAGTTCTTTACCAGATGCAAGTCCGATCTGGTGGGCCTGATGTAGAGGACCACGTCATCCGCGTACAGGGAAAGTCTCTGCATAGGGCTACAGCCGACGATTGGGCTGAGAAGCCCATGCTCGTGTGCCTTGATAACTAGTGAAGTAAGGACATCCATGGCTATGATGAAGAGAAAGGGGGAGGCCGGGTCCCCTTGCCTAAGTCCCTTGGCATGCATAAACTTGGCACCGGCGCATCCGTTGACCATAACTCGCGAGCTAGCAGAAGTAAGAAGGGTGCCAATCCATGAGACCCATCTCTCCGAGAATCCACGCGCGCGCGGCACCTCGAAGAGAAACGGCCACGATAGCGAGTCGAAAGCTTTAGAGATGTCCAGCTTGAGCATCACTCCTTTGGCCTTCCTTTGATGCAGGCGGCGGGCCATTTGTCGGACAAGCAAAAAGTTGTCGTGGATACTCCTTCCCTTTATGAACGCCGATTGGTTAACATGGACAAGCTCTCCCATGCGAGAGCAGAGTCTATTCGCCAGGAGCTTGGAAGCCATCTTTGGGAGACTGTGCACGAGGCATATGGGTCGATAGTCGTTTGTCGTGTGGGCCTCCGGGGTTTTCGGAATGAGGGTGATCAAGGCCTAGTTCAGCCTGCCGAACCCTCTCCCATTACCAACAAAAAGTTTGTGAAGCGCCGCAATTAAGTCTGCCTTGACAATATCCCATGCTTTTTGAAAGAATAGGCCGATGAATCCGTCCGGTCCCGGCGCATGGTCCGCCGGCATGCCCTTGACAACTGTCCAAATGTCCTCCTCGGTAAATATCTGATCCTGCTCCGATAAGTCGAGCCTAGTAACACCAATCGCGTCTAGGTCCAAAGTGAACTCGCGCGCGACATCCTTCCCAAGGATCGTCTTGTAGGCCTCATGGAACGCCGCTTCCTTCCCAGCTTGGTCCTTGACAATGTGTCCATCCACCAGAAGGGACGGGATGTAATTCTTCATCCTCCTACCATTCGCAACCAAGTGGAACAGCTGGGGTATTTGCATCGCCTTCTCTAAGTCACGTAATGCTCGATCTTTGGCGAGATATCATTCTTTCCAGCGAGGCCAGCCCCAGCACAAGTTGCTTAAGAGATCTCCTGAGCCACCGCTCCTCATCTGAAAGTGACCGAATCTCCTGAGCACGGTCAAACCTCAGAATCACCATGTTGGCGACGGCAATTTGCATCTTAATGTTGCCAACTTTCTTCTGGCCCCAAATCGCGAGTGCCTTAGCTGGGTTCCTGAGGAGTGTGTCAAGTCTCCTGAATGGGTTCGTGATAGCCTCATCGCAAGTCCAAGCCTCCCGCACCACCTCCATGAAGCCATCCATCTTCACCCAGAACTTCTCAAAGCGGAATCTCCTCTTTGGCCCCATGTGCTCATCCAGGGCCAGATGGAGGAGACAATGATCTGAAATTGCCGTGGACAGCACCTGGAGCAAGCAGTCGGGGTGGTCAATCTCCCAATCAATGGACACGAAGGCACGGTCAATCTTGGTCATCGTTGGATTCTGGCGCTCGTTACTCCACGTGTAGTTGCGCCCATGGAGGAAAAGCTCCTTGAGAGCATTGTCGTCAATGAAACTTTTGAACCTCATCATCATTCGCCTGTCGATCAAGGAGTTGTTCTTATCACCCACGTCACTACTAATTTTTTCATTATAACCAAGGGTCAAATTACCGTCGGATATTTCAGTTCACCGTCGGATTTCCATATAACTGACGGTACACCGTCGGCAATCTCCCGTCGGCTATGCTTCATCGGCCATTACACTCATAGCCGACGGTACTGCTGGGTAATACCTTCTCCGAGGGTAATTAGCTGACGGTGAGCCGTCGGGCATGTTTTGGTTGCCAGCCAGCTCACATAAACTTGACGACGCTTATAGCTAACGGTTCCCCGTCGGATATCTATTTTTCTGACTGTTATTAGTTCCCATCGGCTTTCGCAATAGATGACAGTATATTTGACCCTTCGGGGTTTGTTATAACCAAGAGGAGAACGAAATCCTTCACGGATTGTTATAACCGAGAGGAGAATGAAACTGAAAGCCATTATGATAGCCGACTGTGTATACACCCCTTCGGGGATTCCTATGGTTGAGAGCCCAACAAAAACCATCAATATAGAGATTCACCTATAGTGAAGTCTCCGTACTTGAGATGTTTGTTGTATGGTAGGCCATTAGTCACCCCTCAAGCATTGCTTTCCACTTCAAATATACTCCCTTCGTCCCAAAATGTAAGGCGTTTTTTACACTATGGTAGTGTATCTTATATTTTGGGACGAAGAGGGAGTATATCTCATAATTGCACAACGACACATGACCAAGTAACATATATTATATTTAGCGCAACTTCCAAAATACCATAACCCTAATGACGTGCATCCAGATTACACTGTTCGTCATGATCTATCTAGGAAGTTTGAAATGCAAACAAAATAGTAACAAATATATAATGGTCCAAGCATTATGCCTAAGTTAAAATTGACCAAAACTTCAGAAGTTCACTTTGTTGCATGTCCTGAAGAAAGATCATTAGACTCATCACCCTTCATGGATCATAACGCTCATCGCCATAGACATCATCACCCTTGCCATAGATCATGATTCCTCCAGTATTGTTTCACATCCCTAAGAAATGATTAGACTAGTTGTAAGGGAGATGAAAATGATGTAATGTAGTTGAAATTTAATTGAGCATACAGTGACAAACATTAGATCTTCTAACTGACTAGTTAGCTGCTATCTAGCAGTATGACTACATATTTACCTTTTGATCCTTCACATGCAATTTTCAGGGTAACATGAATCAGCAGGAACACATACTCAAAATAATAAAGATTGAGGACTACACGTTGCTCTGTATACTAAAGAAATAATCTACCAATAAACCACAGTGATTTCAATTTTATAATAAGTTTCAACAGTTCAGAACACATCATGCTTTTCGAATTACTTGTAACATTCATATAATTCCAAGCACATGACAATTTTCTAATTAACTGTATTCATCATATCTCCAGAACCCCATGTGCTATAGTTAGACCAAGATGGCCATGTGATACAGGAAAAAAAATCCTATATGAGTTCAAAAAAAATTTACCCCTCGCACCTTAATTAAGATAGACTAGTCATCAACCCGTGCATCTGCACGGGCTAGCGACCTTGAGTCAAAGAACTTGGTGTTTAATATGTCTTTGACAAATAATAGACGCATAATAGTGTTGACATTATTTTTTAGCCTTTGAACCAATGCAAAATCATAATTAGTGACAATGCAAAATTTAATGTATGCTCAATACAAAATGAGGAAATAGTCCTTATTTATGGTAGTAGTCCGGCAAATGACAAAAAAAATCTAAGTTTGAAAAATTATTGGCAAAACCATACATGATTTCAGAACAGAAAGATACAAATTGAGTGATATTTTGGTAAACGGGCACAATTCTTGCAACTGTAAATTTAGTCTATGTGATAATATGGAATTTATTTTTCTTCTGCAGTTCTTTAAAAATATAGTTCTACCATTAACATAGTTTAACTGTTACTCTTCATCCATGGGCAGCAACTAATATATATGGTTGTGAGTGTACATTCTTTATTCCATATAAAAAATCATATTTGTCAGTAAAATCAGAAGTGTTAACTCTTTATTGAACAAAGAATTAAATGTTTACAAAAATGGAAAATTATGTGCTATTTTAGTCGTCGAGTTGTGCAAATGGATGTCACATATTTGTATACCTGTAATTTCAATCTATCATTTACTCTTTTTTATACAACAACTTGGTGGACTTATAGATAACATTTGTTGAGTCTCTGAGAAATAACAAATTTAAAATATTGTAATGCAATGCAGATTGTGAATACAATTGGTTTTATGTATGCCATTTGAAAGAAACAACACAAACATGGTTTCTAAAGGGTATATTATCAAAGTTATAAAATATTTTTTGACACATTTTGCAGCCCTTGTCTTAAAATTTGTGGCGCCTGAAATCATGAAAACTATAGTTTCTACGTAATAAATTGGGAAAAAGTATACCACAAAGATTTTATTTGGTGGGGACATATCGTGAAGCTAATATCCTTAGAAATATAAGTGCCGAAGTAGGTTATAGAAATATGCAAACTTTTATGGAACTTCGCCAATCCAAGTGAGAAGAAGTTGGCAATCGAGGGAGACAACAGAGAATAATCAGAAAAATCATGCATTGTATGATGTCCTAAAGAGAGTAAAAATTAACCTTTTTCTTGAGGGTTTATCCCAAAACTCTTGCCCTTTTATTGTTCACAATATTTTTTTTGCGGGGTAGCCTAAATTAATATTATTGTGTGTGTGCAAAATCTTTAAAAAATATTCTTATCTATCATGAATCACTTGTACGCATGCACATGCAGATTCCCTTGTACCATCAGGCCAGTCCGATCAATCTATGAGGACGTGTTAGCATGGTGCCTTTTTTTTCCATGGTGGCCAAACGTAACGTGTCTTGTTTAAATCTACTTACTATTTGTAGTACCATCAGGCCAATCTGGTCAATCAATGGAGATGTGTTGGTATGAGGCATTTTTTTATTCTTTTCAATGGGTTGGAGGTAACGTGTCTAGGCTTCCCTTTTAAACCCGGCGACGCGTCTATTCGGAAGATGTGTATGACACATTTTATTTGCATGGTAACCTCAAAGGACTGCTTGTATAGATCCTTTTTATCCTAATCGTACATTTAATAATCCTACGGTTATTAATGTTGTTTCTCTAGGATTAACGTGGAGCCTTGTATGGTGCTTCCGATTAAAAAATATATATATAAGATTTAGTGTAAAGAAAACAGCTAGTCCATAGATAGATATCTCAGTTATGAGCCACATCTAGGAAAATAGGGCACAAGCAGGTGCATACATTATATATATAGTACAGTAGTACCACCTAGGCAATGTGGTAAGCTAAGAAATCAGCTAAAATTAAAAAAAAAAGGTCCCAAAGCAAGTTATCTGTATAGCATGGTCTTCAAAGGCATTGTACGCTGGCCAAGTGGTCAGTGTGCCTCAGACACAAGATCTCAAATAAAAAAGGAAGGTCTCAACACAAGGAAGTCGATTGACAGGGCAGTGTTCTTATCAGAAGTTCAGAACTCAATGGTAGTGATGAAGATACATGTATTTTCGCATATATGTTTCTCCATGCGCATGTTGTCTAGAACTAAATTGGCGCATAACTAGATGGGATGTATGGCTAAGAGATGATGGACCAACCTTTTCAGTTTCGTGTTGACAAACATCATCTCGTCCGCTTTCAAATACGACTTCATGTACCTAAGCTCAAAAGCATTACATTATTGCTCTTCAGATAGGCCCAACTGCCACCTGCATGATAACATTGAGAAAGTAAGAACCCCTGCTCTACCGTGCTCTACATCATTGAGAAAGAACACACATGACATGATGTTAACATGCCAGTGGATGCATCAGTTTTAGGAACAGTGTCTCTTCTCTTATGTACTAGTACTAGTTCCAACTGTTGGAAATATGCCCTAGAGGCAATAATAAAAGTATTATTATTATATTTCCTTGTTCGTGATAATTGTCTTTTATTCATGCTATAATTGTATTATCCGGAAATCGTAATACACGTGTGAATAAATAGACCACAATATGTCCCTAGTGAGCCTCTAGTTGACTAGCTCGTTGATCAATAGATAGTCATGGTTTCCTGACTATGGACATTGGATGTCAATGATAACGGGATCACATCATTAGGAGAATGATGTGATGGACAAGACAATCCTAAGCATAGCACAAGATCGTGTAGTTCGTTTTGCTAGAGCTTTTCCAATGTCAAGTATCTCTTCCTTAGACCATGAGATCGTGTAACTCCCGGATACCGTAGGAGTGCTTTGGGTGTATCAAACGTCACAACGTAACTGGGTGACTATAAAGGTGCACTACAGGTATCTCCGAAAGTGTTTGTTGGGTTGACACGGATCGAGACTGGGATTTGTCACTCCGTGTTACGGAGAGGTATCACTGGGCCCACTCGGTAGTGCATCATCATAATGAGCTCAAAGTGACCAAGTGTCTGGTCACGGGATCATGCATTACGGTACGAGTAAAGTGACTTGCCGGTAACGAGATTGAACGAGGTATTGGGATACCGACGATCGAATCTCGGGCAACTAACATACCGATTGACAAAGGGAATTGTATACGGGATTGTTTGAATCCTCGACATCGTGGTTCATCCGATGAGATCATCGAGGAGCATGTGGGAGCCAACATGGGTATCCAGATCCCGCTGTTGGTTATTGCCCGAAAGCCATCTCGGTCATGTCTACGTGTCTCCCGAACCCGTAGGGTCTACACACTTAAGGTTCAGTGGCCTTAGGGTTGTATGAATATGAGTATGCGGTAAACCGAATGTTTTTGGTCGCGGATGAGATCCGGACGTCACGAGGAGTTTCGGAATGGTCCGGAGGTAAAGAATTATATATAGGAAGTGGTATTTGACCATCGGGAAAGTTTGAGGTCACCGGTATTGTCTGGGACCACGGAAGGGTCGAGGGTCTACAGTGGGGCCACCCATCCAGGAGGGCCCCATGGGCTGAAGTGGGGAGGAACCAGCCCATAGTGGGCTGGTGCGCCCCTTGGCCCACCCTGCGCCTAGGGTTGAAACCCTAGGGTGGGGCGCCACTGCCTTGGGGGCACTCCACCCCCTTGGCCGCCGCCCCTTGGGAGATGGGATCCCCAAGGGCGGCGCCCTTGGGGCCTATATAAAGGGAGGGGGGAGGGGGCAGCCGCACCCTGAAACTCTGGCGCCTCCCTCCCCCTGCTACACCTCTTCCTCCTCCGTCACGTGCTTGGCGAAGCCCTGCCGAAGTGTTGTTTCTCCACCAACACCACGCCGTCGTGCTGCTGCTGGAGCCATCTTCCTCAACCTCTCTTTCCCACTTGCTGGATCAAGAAGGAGGAGACGTCATCCGCTCCGTACGTGTGTTGAACGCGGAGGTGCCGTCCGTTCGGCACTCGGTCATTGATGATTTGGATCACGGCGAGTACGACTCCATCATCCACGTTCTAGTGAACGCTTCCGCACGCGATCTACAAGTGGTATGTAGATGCAATCTCTCTCCCATGACTCGTTTCTTAGATGAACTCATAGATGGATCTTGGTGAAACCGTAGGAAATTTTTAATTTTACGCAACGTTCCCAACAGTGGCATCATGAGCTAGGTCTATCGTAGTTCTCTATTGCACGAGTAGAACACAATTTTGTTGTGGGCGTAGATCTTGTCAACTTGCTTGCCGCTACTAGTCTTATCTTGCTTCAGCGGTTTTGTGGGATGAAGCGGCCGGACCAACCTTGCACGACGCTTACGTGAGACCGGTTCCACCGGTGACATGCACTAGTTGCATAAGGTGGCTGGCGGGTGTCTGTCTCTCCCACTTTAATTGGAGCGGATTCGATGAAAAGGGTCCTTATGAAGGGTAAATAGAAGTTGACAAAATCACGTTGTGGTTATTCGTAGGTAAGAAAATGTTCTTGCTAGAACCCAATTGCAGCCACGTAAAAGATGCAACAACAATTAGAGGGCGTCTAACTTGTTTTTGCTGCAATTGTCATGTGATGTGATATGGCCAGAAGTTGTGATGAATGATGAATGACATATTGTGATGTATGAGATCATGTTCTTGTAATAGGAATCACGACTTGCATATCGATGAGTATGACAACCGGCAGGAGCCATAGGAGTTGTCTTTATTTTGTATGACCTGCGTGTCATTGAAGAACGCCATGTAAATTACTTTACTTTATTGCTAAACGCGTTAGCCATAGAAGTAGAAGTAGTCGTTGGCGTGACAACTTCATGAAGACACGATGATGGAGATCATGGTGTCATGCGGTGACAAGATGATCATGGAGCCCGAAGATGGAGATCAATGGAGCTATATGATATTGGCCATATCATGTCACTAATATATAATTGCATGTGATGTTTATTATGTTTATGCATCTTGTTTACTTAGAACGGCGGTAGTAAATAAGATGATCCCTTACAACAATATCAAGAAGTGTTCCCCCCTAACTGTGCACCGTTGCTAAAGTTAAATGCGTTTGAAGCACCACGTGATGATCGGTGTGATAGATCCTTACGTTCACATACAACGGGTGTAAGACAGTTTTACACATGCAAAACACTTAGGGTTAACTTGACGAGCCTAGCATGTACAGACATGGCCTCGGAACACGGAGACCGAAAGGTCGAACACGAGTCGTATGGAAGATACGATCAACATGAAGATGTTCACCGACGATGACTAGTCCGTCTCACGTGATGATCGGACACGGCCTAGTCGACTCGGATCGTGTAACACTTAGATGACTAGAGGGATGTCTAATCTGAGTGGGAGTTCATTAAAATCATTGATTAGATGAACTTAATTATCATGAACTTAGTCTAAAACCTTTGCAAATATGTCTTGTAGATCAAATGGCCAACGCTCATGTCAACATGAACTTCAACGCGTTCCTAGAGAAAACCAAGCTGAAAGATGATGGCAGCAACTATATGGACTGGGTCCGGAACCTGAGGATCATCCTCATAGCTGCCAGGAAACAATATGTCCTAGAAGGACCGCTAGGTGATGCACCCGTCCCAGAGAACCAAGACATTATGAATGTTTGGCAGTCTCGTGCTGATGATTACTCCCTCGTTCAGTGCGGCATGCTTTACAGCTTAGAACCGGGACTTCAAAAGCGTTTTGAGCAACACGGAGCATATGAGATGTTTGAGGAGTTGAAACTAGTTTTCCAAGCTCATGCCCGGGTCGAGAGATATGAAGTCTCCGACAAATTCTATAGTTGTAAGATGGAGGAGAACAGTTACATCGGTGAGCACATACTCAAAATGTCCAGGTTGCACAACCGCCTATCCCGGTGGACACAAACCTCCGGACGAGGCGGTCATTGACAGAATCCTTGATCGCTCCCACCAAGCTACAAGAGCTTTGTGATGAACTACAATATGCAGGGAATGGTGAAGATCATTCACGAAGTACTTTCAATGCTTTGAAGTCGTGAGAGGTTGAAATCAAGAAAGAACATCAAGTGTTGATGGTCAATAAGACCACTAAGTTCAAGAAGGGCAAGGGCAAGAAGAACTTCAAGAAGGACGGCAAGGAGGTTGCCGCGCCCGGTAAGCCAGTTACCGGGAAGAAGTCAAGGAATGGACCCAAGCCTGAGACTGAGTGCTTTTATTGCAAGGGGAAGGGTCACTGGAAGCGGAACTGCCCCAAATACTTAGCGGATAAGAAGGCCGGCAACACTAAAGGTATATTTGATATACATGTAATTGATGTGTACCTTACCGATTACTCGTAGTAACTCACAGGTATTTGATCTTTGGTGCCGTTGCTCATATTTGTAACTCACAGCAGGAGCTGCGGAATAAGCGGAGGCGGCAAAGGACAAGGTGACGATCTTGGCGTCGGGAATGGTTCCAAGGTCGCTGTGATCGCCGTCGACACGCTACCTCTACATTTACCCACGGGATTAGTTATGAACCTCAATAATTGTTATTTAGTGCCAAGTTTGAGCATGAACATTGTATCTGGATCTCGTTTAATGCGAGATGGCTACTCATTTAAATCCGAGAATAATGGTTGTTCTATTTATATGAGAGATATGTTTTATGGTCATGCTCCGATGGTCAATGGTTTATTCTTAATGAATCTCGAGCGTAATATTACACATATTCATAGTGTGAATACCAAAAGATGTAAAGTTGATAACGATAGTCCCACATACTTGTGTACTTTGCCGCCTTGGTCACATTGGTGTCAAGCGCATGAAGAAGCTCCATTCGATGGACTTTTAGAGTCTCTCGATTATGAATCATTTGACACATGCGAACCATGCCTCATGGGCAAAATGACCAAGACTCCGTTCTCCGGGACAATGGAGCGAGCAACCAACTTATTGGAAATCATACATACCGATGTGTGTGGTCCAATGAGCGTTGAGGCTCGCGGAGGATATCGTTATGTTCTCACTCTCACTGATGACTTGAGTAGATATGGGTATGTCTACTTGATGAAACACAAGTCCGAGACCTTTGAAAAGTTCAAGGAATTTCAGAATGAGGTAGAGAATCAACGTGACCGGAAAAATAAAGTTCTTCTGATCGGATCGTGGAGGAGAATATTTAAGTCACGAATTTGGTACACACTTAAGGAAATGTGGAATCGTTTCACAACTCACGCTGGAACACCTCGGTAATAATGGTGTGTCCGAGCGTCGTAATCGCACTCTATTGGATATGGTGCGATCTATGATGTCTCTTACCGATTTACCGCTATCATTTTGGGGATACGCTCTAGAGACAGCTACATTCACTTTAAATAGGGCACCGTCTAAATCCGTTGAGACGACACCGTATGAATTATGGTTTGGGAAGAAACCTAAGTACATCGTTTCTAAAAGTTTGGGGATGCGATGCTTATGTCAAGAAACTTCAACCTGAAAAGCTTCGAACCCAAATCGAAAAATGTGTCTTCATAGGATACCCTAAAGGAAACCATTGGGTATACCTTCTACCTTAGATCCGAAGGCAAGATCTTTGTTGCCAAGAACGGATCCTTCTGGAAAAGAGTTTCTCTCGAAAGGAGTAAGTGGGAGGAAAGTAGAACTTCGATGAAGTACTACCTCTTGAACCGGAAAGTAGTGCAGCTCAGGAAAATGTTCCTGTGGTGCCTACACCAACCGGAGAGGAAATTAATGATGATGATCAAGGTACTTGGATCAAGTTGCTCTTGAACTTCGTGGGTCCACTAGGACACGTTCCGCACTGTGAGTGGTACGGCAACCCCTGTCACCGGAAATCATGTTGTTGGACAATGGTGAACCTTGAACTATGAAGAAGCGATGGCGGGCCCAGATTCCAATAAATGGCTTGAAGCCATGCAATCCGAGATAGGATCCATGTATGAAAACAAAGTATGGACTTTGAGACTTGCCCGATGATCGTGACGATAGAAAACAAATGGATCTTTAAGAAGAAGGCAGACGCGGTTGGTAATGTCACCATCTATAAAGCTCGAATTGTCGCTAAGGGTTATCGGCAAGTTCAAGGGATTGACTACGATGAGACTTTCTCTCCCGTAGCGAAGCTTAAGTCCGTCCGAATCATGTTAGCAACTGCCGCATCCTATGATTATGAGATATGGCAGATGGACGTCAAAACAGCGTTCCTTAACGGTTATCTTAAGGAAGAGTTGTATATGATGCAGCCGGAAGGTTTTGTCGACCCTAAGAATGCTAACAAGGTATGCAAGCTCCAGCGATCCATTTATGGGCTGGTGCAAGCATCACGGAGCTGGAACATTCGCTTTGATGAGATGATCAAAGCGTTTGGGTTTATCTTGAGACTTATGGAGAAGCCTGCGTTTACAATAAAGTGAGTGGGAGCTCAGTAGCATTTCTCATATTATATGTAGATGACATACTTTTGATGGGAAATGATATAGAACTCTTGGACAGCATTAAGGCCTACTTGAATAAAAGTTTTTCAATGAAGGACCTTGGAGAAGCTGCTTATATATTAGGCATCAAGATCTATAGAGATAGATTGAGACGCCTCATAGGTCTTTCACAAAGCACATACCTTGATAATATTTTGAAGAAGTTCAATATGGATCAGTCCAAGAAAGGGTTCTTGCCTGTACTACAAGGTGTGAGATTGAGCTCAGCTCAATGCCCGACCACGGCAAAAGATAAAGAAGAGATGAGCGTCATCCCCTATGCCTCAGCCATAGGATCTATTATGTATGCCATCTGTGTACCGGACCTGATGTAAACCTTGCCGTAAGTTTGGTAGGAAGGTACCAAAGTAATCCCGGCAAGGAACAACGACAGCGGTCAAGAATATCCTGAAGTACCGAAAAGGACAAAGGACATGTTTCTCGTTTATGGAGGTGACGAAGAGCTCAAATGCGTAAAGGGTTACGTCGGCGCTAGCTTTGACACAGATCTGGATGACTCTAAGTCACAAACCGGATACGTGTATATGTTGAATGGTGGAGCGATGGCTGGTGCATTTGCAAGCGGGCGTCGTGGCGGGATCTACATGTGAAGCGGAGTACATGGCAGCCTCGGAGGCAGCGCATGAAGCAATTTGGGTGAAGGAGTTCATCACCGACCTAGGAGTCATACCCAATGCGTCGGGGCCGATCAAACTCTTCTGTGACAACACCGGAGCTATTGCACTTGCCAAGGAGCCCAGGTTTCACAAGAAGACCGAGCACATCAAGCGTCGCTTCAACTCCATCCGTGAAAATGTTCAAGATGGAGACATAGAAATTTGCAAAGTGCATACGGATCTGAATGTCGCAGATCCGTTGACTAAACCTCTTCCATGGGCAAAACATGATCAACACCGTAACTCTATGGGTGTTCGATTCATCACAATGTAACTAGATTATTGACTCTAGTGCAAGTGGGAGACTGTTGGAAATATGCCCTAGAGGCAATAATAAAAGTATTATTATTATATTTCCTTGTTCGTGATAATTGTCTTTTATTCATGCTATAATTGTATTATCCGGAAATCGTAATACACGTGTGAATAAATAGACCACAATATGTCCCTAGTGAGCCTCTAGTTGACTAGCTCGTTGATCAATAGATAGTCATGGTTTCCTGACTATGGACATTGGATGTCAATGATAACGGGATCACATCATTAGGAGAATGATGTGATGGACAAGACCCAATCCTAAGCATAGCACAAGATCGCGTAGTTCGTTTTGCTAGAGCTTTTCCAATGTCAAGTATCTCTTCCTTAGACCATGAGATCGTGTAACTCCCGGATACCGTA
The DNA here is from genome assembly GCA_021605145.1 of Aegilops bicornis. Taxonomy (NCBI): domain Eukaryota; kingdom Viridiplantae; phylum Streptophyta; class Magnoliopsida; order Poales; family Poaceae; genus Aegilops; species Aegilops bicornis. Next base: position 198,744,089 of record CM038675.1, on the reverse strand, counting down.
GGAGTGCTTTGGATGTACCAAACATCACAACGTAACTGGGTGACTATAAAGGTGCACTACAGGTATCTCCGTAAGTGTCTGTTGGGTTGACACGGATCGAGACTGGGATTTGTCACTCCGTGTTACGGAGAGGTATCACTGGGCCCACTCGGTAGTGCATCATCATAATGAGCTCAAAGTGACCAAGTGTCTGGTCACGGGATCATGCATTACGATGCAGTAAAGTGACTTCTTTGGTAACGAGATTGAACGAGGTATTGGGATACCGACGATCGAATCTCGGGCAAGTAACATACCGATTGACAAAGGGAATTGTATCACGGGATTGTTTGAATCCTCGACATCATGGTTCATCCGATGAGATCATCGAGGAGCATGTGGGAGCCAACATGGGTATCCAGATCCGCGTTGGTTATTGCCCGAGAGCCGTCTCGGTCATGTCTACGTGTCTCCCGAACCCGTAGGGTCTACACACTTAAGGTTCGGTGACGCTAGGGTGGTATGAATATGAGTATGCGGTAAACCGAATGTTGTTCGGAGTCCCGGATGAGATCCCGGACGTCACGAGGAGTTTCGCAATGGTCCGGAGGTAAAGAATTACATATAGGAAGTGGTATTTCGGCCATCGGGAAAGTTTGAGGTCACCAAGATTGTACCGGGACCACGGAAGGGTCCCGGTCTACCGGTGGGGCCACCCATCCCGGAGGGCCCCATGGGCTGAAGTGGGGAGGAACCAGCCCATAGTGGGCTGGTGCGCCCCTTGGCCCACCCCTGCGCCTAGGGTTGAAACCCTAGGGTGGGGCGCCCACTGCCTTGGGGGCACTCCACCCCCTTGGCCGCCGCCCCTTGGGAGATGGGATCCCCAAGGGCCGGCGCCCCCCCTGGGGGCCCATATAAAGGGAGCGGGGAGGGGGCAGCCGCACCCTGAAACTCTGGCGCCTCCCTCCCCCTGCTACACCTCTTCCTCCTCCATCACGTGCTTGGCGAAGCCCTGCCGGATTGCTGTTTCTCCACCAACACCACGCCGTCGTGCTGCTGCTGGAGCCATCTTCCTCAACCTCTCCTTCCCCCTTGCTGGATCAAGAAGGAGGAGACGTCATCCGCTCCGTACGTGTCTTGAGCAGCGGAGGTGCCGTCCGTTCGGCACTCGGTCATCGGTGATTTGGATCACGGCGAGTACGACTCCATCATCCACGTTCTAGTGAACGCTTCCGCACGCGATCTGCAAGTGGTATGTAGATGCAATCTCTCTCCCATGACTCGTTGCTTAGATGAACTCATAGATGGATCTTGGTGAAACCGTAGGAAATTTTTTAATTTTCTGCAACGTTCCCCAACACCAACTGCTGCAACTAGCTAGCCTTGATCAAACATACATGCATCAACACAAGCTAGCTATCTCACCTCACTAGCGCCAAATGGCTACTTACTAGTTAATAAACTATCTTTCAGCACATAGGCTTGACTTTATTTTCCAAACTAATAGGCTTGCCTTTGTTTTTCAGCAATCATACAAACAAAAAATATACCTAAACAGACATGCAAACAACAATGGCCATGGCCTCACTGTAGAACGTGAACCTCAACACCATAGTAGCCCGCCATGGCACCATCTCCTCCATCTCCCCGGTATTCAACTTGAAAGACACGAGAAAATCCTGCACCTCAACCACCAGAAAACAAGCCATCCATTACAACAGCACACATACGCCACACAGATGACACCTTTCGACGAATTGCGCAAAGGAAGTGGCGACCAAACCTGGTACTGGTGGGCGAAGGCGCGAGTGAGCGTGGTTCACTAGGCAACATCAGGTGGCCACTTGGATGAGGAGGAGCTTCAAGAAAGGGCAGATGGCCGATACATGGCGTAGGAAGTGGAGGGATATAGAGCTGACGAAGAAGACTGCTGCGTTCCTGAATCCCGAGGAGCGGCGTCGATCACCTATTGGTTGGGGCGACGAGGCCAAGCCGACCAGATCCGGCAGCGTCCTGGCCGAGGGCTGCTAGATCTGAGGGCCATGAAGATCGAGACGGGAGTTGAAGGGAGCAGGTGACGTTGCTGGACCAGGGAGGGCAACGAGGGTGGAAGTCTGTGGCCTTAGCGGATCGGACGGTTGACGGCGGGGTTGGCGCATGGCAGCGGGGAAGCGAGAAGAGAAGATGCGGAGTGGGAGGTTTCATCAGAGGGAAAAGGGGCGAGGGATGGGAGTACGTGGGCACATGGCCGATAGAAGATGGGCCGTAAAATTTGGTAAGTGGCAAGAGGGAAATAATGGCAGGGGGTGAAATGGTTCATTTTTTTTTTTTGCTTACAGGTGAAATGGTTCTTGATACAACCTGATAAAAGAATTTATATAAAAATATTGTACATGCAACACATATTCAGTGGGAAAAAATCAAAAATAATTATTTTTAGGTTTGTATAAAATGTAATTGTGGCAACCAGACAATGCAACTCCAAACTTGACGAAGAACTACGAATGACAAGCCAGGCACACCACATGGACCCGCCGCCGTAACTTTGACTTCACGGCGACAAACAAATCGAGGCAATCCCGCGGACACGTCGGAGAAGTGCCGACTACCACAAACATTGTTGCATCATTGACATTGCTCCTGCCATCATCGTTGCCACAGAAGCCTAGAAGCCACAACCTCGTCATCCACGGTCCTGCTTGTCGATGCCGAACTTCTAAGACGAAGCGCCCGGGAGGAATACGACACCAAAGTGTCGCCACACTCACACAAGATCAGGGGCTTCGCCCAGAGTGGTCGTGATGGCCCGATCCGCGTAGGAAGGGTGTGACAGCAAAATAGTTATGCATACAAGAAGGTCAATGATGGTCACAGCCGTCGCCATCACTCGGCACAACACAAAGCTGAGACGGGGTCTTCACCCAAGCTCCCACACCACCTCAGCCGCACATCGTCCCGCATAGGCTCCGGCAAGACAACCAACCACCACACCATCGAAGCTGCCACCAACAAAGAAGCCCCGAGATCCGCAGCAGCCATCAGCACCTCGCGAGACCACAGGCGGCCAACCTCCATCACGAGGCCCGAGATCCACCAACGGTCATCTAGACGTAGAGCCACCGGACGCAGCACGAGCCGTTATGCCCTATCGAGCACCATGACATCAAGGAACAAAGGAGCGCCGCCCGAGGCCAAGAACCAACATGGTTCCAAGCCGCAACCAACATCAGACGCGCCGACCGTGCTCTATGGAGACCAAAACAGCTGCACCGTAGCCATGGGTCTCCGCACGTCAGCGTACCATATGGTCCACCGCGCCACCACATCTGCACTCTATAGCCACTTCTCTAGCTTTTGGTAAGCACACAAGAGCACATCCGAGTGACAGCTACTTAAGCACATGGCACCGGCCGACACCGTGTATGCAACATCCACCATCGCAACCATCAGATCTTGGTGCTAGGACCCAAATCCCCATTGAACTAGACCGCCCCATGGCCCGCTTCGCCCGAGCAGCAGTCCCTCACTGTGCCATCTCATGACCCCACGGCGGCAGATCCATGCTGTTGAGCCCCTTGTGCGCCTGCATCACCACATGACACTCCGTCGTAGCTCCACAAGCCATGAAGAAACACCGCGCCAGCCAGGACCAGAACCACGCGTGTTGCATCAGATCTGCACCCCATGCATAGCACCAGCACCAGCCATGACTACCGACCACCCGGTAGGGACCATGCATCATCTCGGCTTCCTCGTACACACAATGATCCTCCTAGCTCTCCCCACTACGCCTCTGTGCCTCCTACGTAGCCCCGCCCAAGCTCCAGGACCATCTCGCACCGTGCTGCGACCCATGTGCGGCGGGCTCGCGCCGGCTGGGCCACCCCGGATGCCCGCGACTTAGCTCCTAGCGTCGGCCCCTGGCGCCACCTCACCATGTAAGTGCGAGCATCACGCCTGGGCGCCCACTAAAGTGGCCACCCCGCGCCACCCAACCCCGAGCAGGATGAGGAAATGGCCACGCCGCCACCGCCGCGCGACCTTTGCTCGGTGACGCCTGCCGGTAGAGGTGACTGCAGCATGGGTGGTGGGTGTGACCTAACCGATTCCAGACATGTTTCGATGCGGGGCCCTAATTTTTGGGAATTTTCTTATACGGGAATTATCTGGAATATAACATCGGTCATTCCACATGTTTAACGACGTCGTCCATTGAAACATATCACCGAGAATAAAGGTTAACTGTCGGTTATTGCTATCCCCCATCGGGTACTTTCTCAAATAACCGAGAGTCACATAAGTACCCTCGGCCATTTCCACTCATAGGTGCGAGTTTTGTTTTCACCTTCGGCTATTAAATTTCACCGTCGGGCATTACATGTATTCCCCGAGGGTGTAGCAAGAACCGTCGGGCATTACACTGAACCGTCGGACATTAAATTGGATACCCGAGCGTGGAATTTTCACCGTCGGGCAATCTAGTATACCGTCGGCTATTAGTAGTAATACTTTTGAGTTGGCAATAACCGTCGGCGATTGAAAGTACCGTAGGCTATTACTGAAATAACCGACGGCCCGTCGGCTATTAGATTTCACCGACGGAAATATGGGGATTTCTAGTAGTGCGTGGAGGATTAGGTTGAAATCTCCGATGACCATCCAATGCCCTGGACACAGCAGCCTGCGCTCCGCCAATTCATTTAGGAACTCAATTTTCTCGCTATCCTCCTAGGGACCGTAAACCACCGACAACCACCAAGGCATGCCTCCCACGGGGGAAACATATGTCGTGATGGAATGAGTATCATTGACGTGGTTCGTCAATTGCACCTTGGTGGAGTCCCAAGCAACAAAAATCCCACCTCTAGTATCAGACGCCGGTAAATAGGTGTAGCCATCGTACTTAGGCCCCATACATTGCATGATCATACACTGGTCCACCCTTTCAAGTTTAGTCTCTAGGATACAACAAATCGCCACATGGAAAGAATCTACAAATTCGCGTAGAGCCTTCCTCCTAGCTGGCCCATTTAATCCACACACGTTGCAGCATACTAACTCCATTCCTGCGTACGACATGGCCAGAGTAGCCTCCACGTTGACAGGCCGAACTGCACCTATACCATGATCGGCGCGTGCTCTCCAAGTCACCTCCTAGGTCGAGCGGTATCGCCTTCCCGAAGATTGCCGCGATCGCCCTCAACTGCGTCTCCTGGAGGGGCGAGTCAAACAACATACGGAGCTGGACTAGCACGTCCTCGGAGACCGCCAAGTCCTCAGTGTCCAGGCCCAGTGCCTTGAGTAAAACCGCTTCAGCTGCTGACACCTTAGACTTCCTATGCCCCATTGAGCATCCCGACCTGGTGGCTCGCCTCGGTGTGAACGGGTCCTGGCCGGCTCGGACCCCACACAGCCCTTCAAACTCCTTGAGCAGCGGTGGAGCAAGTTTCTTAAGCAGCCCAACACAAAAGGTTTTGACGTTTCCAAGGGCGATGATCTCCTTGTTTGATAGTTGGGTGTTCAAATCACAAACATCCGTCCCTTCCTCCTGCAGTGTAGCGATCCCCAGCGCCTCGTCGTGCATGCATGCACCGGACGTGGTCATCTCAGCGCCAGGGCCCGCAGGTCCCATATCCCGCGTGGTCACGATAGCCAGCTGCTCCTCGTCGCATGGGCCACCCAATCCCAAACCCGCCTCGGTCGCAACGCGAAGGGGATCCGTAGTAGGGCCCCCACCGACAGCCGCCAGAGATGCTGTCGCGCCCCGATCCACCCGCTCCTGTGGCCCCTCCACCACAAAGCGCACAACAGCTGTGTCAGTGCGTGCCATCTCCACCTGGCCCAACACGACGAGGGCCAGGTCGCGATTGGCCGGCACCTGGGCGCCAATGGTCATCTCCGCAACTACGAGAACCTCCGGTCTGATCTCCTCGGGATTCGCCGCCTTTTCTGGCCCCGTCTCTTTGTCGGTCACAGACGCCAGCTGCCCTGTCTCAGCCAATACCATAGCGGCTCCACCCTTTTGTACTTCCTTATCCATCTCCCTTGGTTCAAAAGAGAGTGGTTGCGGGCCCGACACGTGGTCATAAAGAGTCCGGGTGTCAGTTGCCTCCCCATCCTTCGCCGCTGTGGTCGCGGTCAGCCCCACCTATCGGTCCTGTTCCGCGTCGCCAGTCTCCAGCCTCGCCGCCGACGGGTGTGTCAGATCCTGCTGTGCACCGCCCTCCGCGGCATGGGTATGCTCCTGTACCAGCATCGTTGGGTTGCCAGCGCTGGCCTGCACAACAGCAGAGACGCCCATCGCCATGGGAGGGATTCACCAGTTAGACGGCCCGACGCGCCCCAGCAGCGCTTGCCGATACGTGCCTCCATGGTGACCATAGGACGAGCCGCGGTGATCGCGCACGTTCCGCGTCCATGGCAGAACTCTCCACTCTCCCCGGTCGAAGAAGTCGCCTGAGTCGTCCGGCAAACCGCTTTGTCCACTCCCGTCAGAGCTCGGCGGCCGCATCCAGGTCCCTGGTCCCTCGTGCTCCCTAATCCTACAAATGTGAATAAGTGCCTTGTACTCCAGTAGCTGCCGAGAAGTTGGCATCCGCGCCTCCAGACCCTCATCCACCTCCGGCTCCGGCACCCAAATCCACTTGTCAGCCGGCACGTCATCGGGGTCCACGCACCAAGCTCTCATCTTGAACAGGGACAAGTCCTCCCTGTTAGCCATTTCCGGTGCAAGACTCTCCACCAGGCACGCCGTGCCCAAGATCTCCGTCGCCATGTCCCGAGTCCAGGCGTGGGAAGGGACTCCTTCGATCATGAAATCGACCTGCATGCGCATACCCCTCGAAACCACCCGAGCCTGCCTCAGCCAAGGGCGAACTAAGAGTTTGAACTTGCCAGGGTCGACAGAACCCGCAGCCAGTATCTTGTTTCGCAGCTCTGGCGAAGAAGAGACCACAAGAAAATCCTCCGGGTGGTATTTGTGCACAGAAAAACAATGCCGTGGGATGCGCAACTCCACCGCTATGGCCTCCGCAGCTTCCACACACGACACCGGAGGCCGGGGACCGCCAACATATTCCACCACCGCAAGCTTTAGCCGGTGCTCGAGGTCATCGATCTCCGGGGTGCGGCGGAGGATGCAGACGCCTCCTACAGCTGCAGGCGGTGCCTGGCTGAGCCCCACAGGTGCGGTGTCCACCGGCGCTGGCGAGGGCCTCCCCATCGGAGAGGCCTGCCGAGCGACGGCGACAACCTGCTCATGAGCTCTGCTGTTGTCATTGTTGAGAGGAGCGCGCCACTTTGGCCAAGGCATCCCGCCGGAGCTCTTCCTCCGAGCGAGGGCTGCATGGACGCTTGCAATCCGACGAAATGTGTCCCTCAAGTCCACAACATATGCACAGAGGCTTAAAGGTGCAATCTTCCCTCCGGTGGCCCTCCCAAAAACACTTGAAGCACAGGCCGTAGAGATCTGCTGGGACCTCCCGCCTCACCGGGGGCGAAGACGGCGAGCGCGAACGGGGCCCGGATCTGCCCGCCTCCGCCTGCTTCTGCAGCGCCTTGCGCCTGCGCCACATGGCCTTGCGAGAAGGGCCGGGTCCGCGCCAGGGCACTGCCGAGCCCGCCGCCGGAGCAGGAGCGGCATCGCGCGCGGCGTCATGAGCCCGCGCCGAAGAGCCGGCGGAGCCTGGCGACTCCGAGGGCCCCAACCCTGAGACGATGGGCTGCATCCTGGATGTCGCTGAGGAGGGGCTTCCACCACCGGACGCCATGGAGATCTACTTGCACAGGGGGAGGGAGAGGAGTGGGCGCCGGGGCCGGGGTGGCCGCCAGCGGGAACTGAAGGCGGAGTGGACGCCGGGGCCGGGGTGGTCGCCGGCGGGAGCGGGAAGGGGGGGTGGACGCCGTGGCCGGGGTGGCCGTTGGTGGGGGAAGGGGAGAGGGGGAAGCTCCAACCAAGAGAGAGAAAGATCTAGGGTCGAGTTTCATCTAGGACAAAAAAACTGGGTCGCCCCCTAGTTGCGTATCATATTAAGTGTAGTGTTATAGGTAGGACTGAGGGTGGCCTTGCAGCTGAGACAAAAAAAAGTTGACCACCAATTGCATCTCAGGGGTGTAGTTCGACTTGTAGGTAGGACAAAAAATGGGTTGGGCCCTAGTTATGCGTTAATGGTGGGCTTGCAGTTGGAACAATAAAAAAGGTGGGGGCCCCAATTGCATGTCCGGGATGAAGTCACAATTGGGGGAAAAAGGTCGATCCCCCAGTCGCATGTTGAGGATAGACTTGCAGCTGGGATAAAAATGGGTCGGGCCCCCAGTTGCGTATGAAAATTTGCCCCCACCCCCAGTTGCATGTCGGGAGTTGACTTGCAACTTCAAGAGAAAAAGGTGGGCCCTAGTTGCACATCGGGGCTGGACTTGCAATTGAAACAAAAATAGGTTAAACATCCCAGTTGCAGGGTGTAGGTGGACTTGCAACTAGGATAAAAAAATGGACCGTGCCCGCTTGCGTATCAAAGGTGGACTTGGAACTAGGATAAGAAATAAGGCGGGTCCCTTTTGCATGTTGATGGTGGACTTACAACTAGGACTTGATGGTTCGGCCTTCCCAATTGCATGTCAAGGATGGACTTGCAACTTGGAGAGAAAAAAGGCGGGCCCCAATTGCATATTGTCTTGCAACTGCGACAAAAAATGGGTCAGACATCCCAGTTGCAGGGTGTGGATGGACTTGCAATTAGGATAAAAAATGGAGCATGTCCGGTTGCATATCAAAGGGGGACTTGCAACTAGGACAAGAAATATGGCAGGTCCATTTGCGTGTTGAGGGTGGACTTGCAACTGGGACTTGAAGAGAAAAAAAGATGGGCTCTAGTTACATATCAGGGGTGGACTTGCAACTAGGACAAAAAATGGGTCAGACATCCCAGTTGCGGGGTGTAGGTGCACTTACAACTAGGACAAAGAATGGATCGTGCCCGGCTGCGTATCAATGATTGACTTGCAATTAGGACAAAAAATAAGGCGGGTCCATTTGCATGTTGAGGATGGACTTACAACTAGGACAAGATGGGTCGGCCTCCCCAGTTGCATGTCGAGGGTGAACTTGCAACTAGGTAAAAAAAAGATCTGGCCCAGTTGCATGTCGGAGGTGGACATGCAACTAGGACAAAAAATGGTCAACCCGTAATGGTGCATGTCAAGGATGGACTTGCAACTAGAACAAAACAATACGACATGTCCATTTTCATATCAAAGGTGGAATTGTAACTAGGACAAAAAAATGAGGCGGATTCATTTGCATGTTGGGGTGAACATATAATTGGGACAAGATGGGTCGGCCTCCCCAGGTGCGTGTCGTGGGTTACTTGCAACTAGGACATAAAAAATGGATCGGGCCCAGCAGGGCCGGTCCTGAGATTTTCGGGGCCCGGGGCGAAACAAAAACTCGGGGCCCTTTAATATAACAACAATAATCAGTGTTACCAATGAATTTTTCTATCAGATAACGTTACACGTATTACCTGAAAATTTTCTTCTAATTCTCAATGCAAAGTCTCTTATGACAGGGTTGATGTCAGTTTCATACATTAATTTCTTTCGGAACTACCTGTATTACTCTTGAAAATTTTGTAAATAGCTTATCTCCGTGATTGTATCATAGTCAGTGGTAAAGCTAGAAACAAAACATGACTGACTTATAGCATGCGAAAAGTTCTCTAATTGCAACAAAAATGTTATAATATAAATTATATATTTGGCACTAACATACTTATTATATAGTCCACTAGAGAACCAAAAATAGCCAAGGTTTAAGGTATGAAGGCAAATTCATAAATAAATAGTATACCCGGATCTAGTAACCGTGAAGCATGGCAAAATGATGTTCTCTTCATTCTTTGTAAAGATGACTCCCTTAATGCAACCAGGGGACGCTTTGGCATAACTACCGTCCAAGATAATGACTGAGTCATTAGAATACTAGTCATCTTGGTACATGCGCATTCATTCCAGGGTAGGAAAATTAGAAAACAACAAACCTCTTCCGGGTAGATGGTGGCATGATCGACGGAAGCATGTGCAGGCTGCAGACGAGAGGAACAGCTGATTGTCGATCATAGCAGTGGAACGCAGATTGAGGGAAGCCGGACGGGGGCATGTACTCGTGTGATTATAGAAGATCGATCGATGACCTTCATTGTGCGCGGGCACCATGTGAGATTGTTGACGGCGTGCGATAGGAACCTTGGATTAGGGCTTTTGGAAAATAGGGACCGAGGAGATTAGACGATCTTTACATTCCCTACTTACAACTATGAGCGCAGTATACATGGAGATACAGATACGATCTCGGCCGTGCGCTCGTGCGTCTAACTCTCAGGACAATCGATCGATCGATCGATCGGCTCTGCCCTCGCGGCCTCGCCTGTAAGAAGCTCATGGGCTGGCCTGCGTACTACTTGTTCGGGAGGGGGCCCCTCGATGTCGGGGGTCCGGGGCGGCCGCCCCCCTGTCCCCCCTCGGGGCCGGCCCTGGGCCCAGTTGCATGTCGAAGGTGGAAATGCAACTGGGACAAAAAAGGTCAATCCATAAAGTTGCATGTCGATATAGGACTTGCAGCTAGGACCAAAGAAGGGACAACAGTTGCATGTCGAGGGTGGACATGCAACTGAGGCAAAATGAGTCGCCCCCTTAGTTGCGTATCAAGGATGGACATGCAACCGAGCCAGAAAAATGGATCAACCCTAGTTGCATGTTGAGGTTGGGCTTGCAATCGGTGAGAAAATATTTCTGAGGATGACGAGACAAGACACTTATTGCATCATCATTTGCATGACATCTCTTATAAAAAAGAAAGGAAAAAGTAAATTGCATAAAAAACACAAAGACAACCGCAACGCGGCCAGTCACAGCATGAGGTTTGCACTAGCAAAAATAACAACAATGATACTGTAAGTCACAAGATGTGGCACATACCCTGCCATGCCAATAAACATGGCAAAAAAGAAATAACAACGACAACACGAGGATGTATGTAGACACACGTGTATCGACACAAAATCCATCAATTTGATTGTGTGATGTACGATATCTCATAGTTATTTTCAATCTAGATGTGCTTTTCCTAAAAAATATGAAAATAAAACAAACAAAAACTCCAAAAAAAAAAGAACAAACAAAGTAAAGCCAAGCATGTAACCTAAAACCTATGGCCCATGCAGGAAACGGCACAAAAGCAGCCCACCAGTGGAGAGAAAAAAGCAAAAAGAGACGGTGTGGCCGCACCAGCTGACCAACAACACGTGCGTCAACGCAGCCGCACTCGTACGTGGAAAGTACTAAATGGCACGAATCTTATAGCTATTAGATGTGTGGTGGATGACTTAGATGTGACATAGTTATTTCTCATCTAGATGTGTTTTAGTCAATTTGAAAAACAAAGTTATTAGTAAAGACAAAATTAAGACAATAAAATGTTCTATCACATACAAATCCAACAACACTTACAGAGCAGAGGCAGACAAGCCAGATGTACAAGAAGTTAAGGTAGGGGATGCCGGTTTTTGCCTTATTGATCTCATCCAGCCTGCACCCTGGGCAGCCCTCCTTGCATCTCCTCACAGGCGCAAACACTGGGGGCGCCTCCACCCTGTTCTCGGTACTCTGTCCAACAGCTACTATGTCGTCTGTTGAAGAAGAAGCGAAGAAAGGGGAGAAGAAGGCTCACTGAAAAAGAAAAATGATTCCGGTGGGGGGCTTTGCCCCCCCCCCCCCCCCTCCTGGTGACCTTCAAAAAAAAAGAATTATTGGAACTGAAAGACAGAATAGAAACCTATATCTACACATCCGGGACCCTTCCCACCCACCGCCGACGGCAAGGGGGAGAGGACCCGGAACCGGGGAAGGAGCAAGATCAAGGAGAGAGCGCCACAAGGGGCAGTCGCCATGGGGGTAAAACAGAGCGAGAGTTTCTGATCGGTCCAGGGAAAGAAACAAGTTTTTTTTGCAGGAGGAAAGGAAACAAGTTGTGTGTTCACACTTTCCTTCGTACGAGGAGTAGAAAGTGTGCGCCTACGTACACTAACATTGTACAAAAACTGCGTTGTCGAAGTGACGGCTTAAGTGGCTAAAGTGGCAGGAAAAGTGTTTTGAGATTGAAAGTGAAATCTTTGTATCGGTTGATGGTTACAGGCGCTACTTCTACCATCTGGAGAGACACAAGCGAAGGAAGGCGTCGGTTCCAGAGGGCAGGAGCAAGAGGCGTCTGTGCGGGACAAACCGCGCGACGTTTTGGGCAAGGGGAGATTCTCCCCTAATTACAAATTAATTCTAACACTCCCCCTAATCTACGCTTGACCATGTAGAATCATCTTCATGATTGCCCAGGAAGCTCCATCATCTTAAAAGATTCTCCTTCAAAAGTTCTTCATAAAATCTTTGATGAGATCCTGAAACACATGCTCACAAAGAAAGATAGCATAATGTGATGTCATTCAAATAAGGATATCTCAAGAAGAGACTCCCCCTGACACCTGCAAGTCCCTAAGTCGTTGCATACCAATTTCATGAACACATTTCTGGAATGTTGAATTTGGTAGAGACTTGGTAAATAAATCAGCAAGGTTGTCGCATGATTTGACTTGCAGAATGCTTATTTCCTCGCTTTTCTGAAGATTATGGGGGAAAACCATTTAGGAGAAATATGCTTGGTGATATTACTCTTGATGTATCATGTTTGCATCTGTGCAACACAGGCCGCATTATCTTCATAGATAATCACTACTAGGGAAAACCCTAGTAGTAGCGCGGGTTTTGAGGCTAGCCGCAGCGCGGGCAGCCGCGCTACTACTAAGGAGGTACAACTAACTCTTAGTAGTAGCGCGGTCGGTATCCGCGCTACTACTATTGACTATATCAGCAGCGCTTTTTTGGAACACGCTACTATTAGTTAGCTGTAGCGGTTTCCTAGCCCCTCGCTACTGCTATATCTTTCATCATTTTCCCCAGCTTCCTACTCCGTTTCGGTCCAGATACTAGGTACTACTAGATATCAATTTCATAAAGCATTATAGGTACTAGGTAGTACTCCCCCCGTTCCAAATTACTCGTCGTGGTTCAAACCACGACGAGTAATTTGGAATGAAGGGAGTACTAGATAAAAATTTCATATATAGTCAACATGCATCCTCAAGCAGTACTAGGTGATATCGACCATGATCATCATATGTAGTTCTAGATGATATCGACGACGATCATCATATGTATTTCTAGATGATATCGCCAACGATCACCATATGTAGTTCTAGATGATAGAGCCACACACACATATGTAGTTCTAGATGATATCGAAGACGATCATCATCCTCAAGCCTGGGCGGTTGGTGTTCCTGATAGTAATTAGGATGGCCTGTCCAACACGAAGATTCTTGCCATCAAGGAATCTCTCCCACCCAACCGAGTTTAAGTGTGTGCGACCGTCCGTGTCCACGCGGTAAGTACAGATTGCGACGGAGCCCCTTGCGGTAAGGCGTAGTCCAACTGAGCCTTCTTCATCAAGCTCGACACCATAACTCACAGATAGGCTCTTTGCCAATTTCTAAAAAAGAAAAAACATATCAATTAATAAATAGCCTCGCACATACTCTTGCAAATAAGTATATATGGATTACCTACACTATTAATAGTTCCTTAGATTCTACACTTATAAGCATGTGATCGAACTCTACACTAAAGCATATCATCGACTAGATTCCATACAACATATCATTGGACTCTACACTAAGCATATCATCGGATAATTTGCATTTGTAAGTATAACATACCATATCATGTCGATCGACCATGGTACTTGTCAAGCGGGTCACGAATGGCACCCCGACAAAGTCAGCATGTGGCGGAATTATGTCCCATAGGTTACACACCTCCTCCTCACTCAGCCTCATTCTTTGAGCTATGATGGCTTCATGAAGTGGGTCCTCATCATCTTCATCGAGTGGGTCCTCATTATCTTCATCATCTTCGTCATCTTCATCATCTTCCACCAGGTTGATATAAATGATAGCCAGCTTGGGTCTTTCTGCTCTGAAGGAGAAGCTGATCAACTCACCACCAGTAAGACGCATGTGGGCGAGGAAACGGGCCCATCCATCTCCTCGAATCTGCGAAATATTGCGTCATTTCTCGACCTCCATAGTGTACGGCCCTCCATAGTGTCTCCTATTTGCTTGTTGAATTTAAACCTCACATTGCATGGGACGATCTATGTAAAAAAGCAAAATGACACAATGCAGTAATGGCAACACTAAAAATAAAATAGTTGTTACATTTCATATAATTTCTTATCGCCGCATGACGAAAACTCGGCTGGAAGTACATGCCGAACAGCTTGCTAGTTGTAAGGCTGCTACTCCTAAAGCAATCGACATGGTGGTTGTGGTGGTGGCGCCATTTTCCTAAAGCAATATGAGCAAAGGATTAACGATCCACTTCACACGAAAGAAAAACAGTAGCATGTGATTTTTTTGGTTCTTCTTCACTTATATTTTCATAGCTTACTAACACTGTAACACCCCGATAGTTCAACTACAGTAACCTCACACTAATGGTGCCATTTCATCAAGTTTGACTAAGCCACATTGCCACTTGAGAAAAATCAAATCCAAATTCCTTTTGAAATACAAGTCAAATTCTTATTTCTTTAACCTGTCAAATAAAAATGTTTGATGGGCTGCAAGTATTCGCCAAGTAATTGTCATGCAGAAATCAACTCAAATTGGATTTTTATTTTTCCCATGGCAATATTTTGGTGGACCAACAACGTTTAATTTGGTCGTTCAAATTCCAACATATATTCTTACTTTTTCCAAACCACAAGAAACTTTGTGTGTGGCCCTATGCTAACGTACTGTATTTATGTGCCAAGTTTTGTTTATAACAAAAATCGTTTGCTCACTCAAATAAATATCAAGTTGTAGCTAGAAATAGAAAACAACAGTATAAGTATGAAACAGTAAAGATAAAGGAAAGTAAAACCCCTACTGTGGACTGGGCCGTAAGACCACAGTGCAAGGCCCAACCCAGTATCCCTCATCCTTTTCCTCTGTACACTGGGGGATGGCGTGGCGGGCATCCACCCCGCCATGGCCGCCGATGCCGCCACTGGCATTCATCCCGCGGTCGAGGGGATGGATAAGAGCATCCCCAGAGCCCCCTCGACCAAACCCTAGGTCACCCATTCCCCTCCCACGCTTGCCCCCTTCGTTTTCTGCTTGCCCGAGGCGCTCATGGCCGCGCCGCCGTCGTGCGCGCAGCCACCGCAAGCCCCTCGCCTCCTCTCCATGTCCAGAAGCTCTGCGGGGGTCGACTTCATCGACTACAACTCAGGATCGGAGCTGGGAGGCCACCACCCCGTCGTCGACTGCATCTTCTTCCCCAACTACGACCGCCACTGAACTCCGTCGATTTGCACTGCTCCGCCCCGTCCAAGGCCTCCCCGACCACACCTCCGAGTTAGCGGTGAGCTCATCCCTCGAATCCTCCTTTTCCCCCTTCGATTTGAACAGCGTAGGGCGCCGTCACCGTCGTGTCCGAACTCGCGCGTACGCGTACATGCGTGCAGTTGCTGCTCTGCTTCGTTGCGCTGCTGCTGTTGCCATCTGATGCTGCTCTACTACTGTTGCTTGTCGTCACTGGCCACCGCCGCTGCTGCCTCACCCCGCCCCCGCCTCAGGCCCGCGCGCCCCCACTCACTGCTCCCTTCTGCTGTTGCCGCGGCTGCCGTCGCCGCGCGCCGTGTTGGCCCCCTGCTCGCCGTCCGCGCCCGCGCCGCCCGTTCGCTGGTCGTCACCCGCCCTGGCCGGAGCCGTCCCCATCCGCGCGCGCCCTGCTGCGCCTGACGCCGTCCCGCGACCGTGGCCGGAGCTCCATGTACGCGCATGAACTGCTGTTGATGCTTTACTGCGGCGCTGCTCCTGCTGCCGCTCGTGGCTGCCCCGGGAGCCGCCTTCGACAGCCGCGCGTTGCTCCGCCGACGGCCCCGCTGCTCCACTCGACCGCTGCCTTCGGCTGCTGCTGCCGCGGCCTCCAGTGCCGCCGCTGCTGCTCGTTGTTCCCTGCGACCGCCGCTGCTGTTTTGATGTTGCTGCATGCGCCGTTGCTGCCTAGTGTTCGCTGATGGTTGTGGCCGCCGGTACCTCTTGTGCCCGAGCGTATGTGCACAACCGGTTGTGCTTCTGGCCGGTGTATTTGGCTAAAGTTTTACTCCATCCGTCCCAAAATAAGTGTATCAAGCTTAGTATAACTTTATACTAAAATTAGTACAAAGTTGAGACACTTATTTTGGGACGGGGGAGTATTAGTCTAGGAATAGATTAGGTTAGTTTATTTGTTTAATTAGTCAAATGTGTAGATGACAAGCGGGTCACCCCTGTTGATTATCTTTTATTTATTGGGTTAACAAAAATAGTGTCTATGACAAGTGGCCCCATCACTTAAACAGTCTATTAAAACTTTTCTATCTGAACATGAGCCTATGACATGCGGGCCCCCTTGTTAGTTTGACCTAGTCAACAGTCAAACTAGTTGACTGCTGACTGGACATTGACTTGGTCAACTGAACTCCTGGCCCCGCTGTCATAAACATGGCTAGCCCCCTAGTTGGTGTGAAAAGCATTCTGTTATCTAGTATTATCAGAGTAAATAGATAAAAGGAATTTTAGAAAAATGTTTAAATTCTTGAAAATTCGTAGTAGTTAAACCGTAACTCGGATGAAAATGTTTTCTGCATGAAAGTTGCTCACAAAAATCCAACGATCCGAATGCACGGTCCGTTCATCTGTCACATGCCCCTAACATGCTGAACATGGAACTTTCCCCTCTCTTTCATCTGTCCGAAAAATGCCTAACACCAGGAAAACCCCTCCGGATGTTTTCCCTCTCCGTCTTCAACGTGTAGTACCGCGTTCGTTCACCTCTAGCACCGCGTATTGCCATGTTATGCTTTATGATGCTTTGTTTGCTTTATATTTATTGTTTCTTCTCCCTCTTCTCTTCGGTAGACCCCGAGACCGATGCTACCCCTGTGATCGACTATGTCGACGACGACACTTCTTCCTTTTCAGAAGAGCTTCCAGGCAAGCCCCCCCTTTGATCATCCCGATATCGCCCATTCCATTCTCTCATGCTTGCATTAGATTTTGCTACTCTTATTATTTGCTCCTATTCTGATGCATAGCCTGCTTTTGTAACCTGCTTATTGTTACCTACTCCCTCCGTCCGGAAATACTTGTCATTGAAATGGATGTATCTAGATGTATTTTAGTTCTAGATACATCCATTTTTCATCCATTTCGATGACAAGTAATTCCGTACGGAGGGAGTACCTGCTTATCCTAAACTGCTTAGAATAGGTTGGTTAGTGATCCATCAGTGACCCCCACCTTGTCCTTGTTGCCCCTGCTTCATCATCGACGACTCGATCAACATGATCGACGAACAGAGCCCGACACCTCACATCACATCACGCCCCTTTTGTTGCTCGACTCTACAAAGTTACCATCGAGTGCCGAGGGTGGAACCTCATACATCACTCCTAATGAGATCTCTATAGTGTAGCTATTCGGTCGTGCTCATCGAGGGTGATTTCCTCCTTAACCACTTCCGATACGACTCTCTTGTGCAACCCCTCAAATGTGAACCTCGAGGGTGGTTCCTCTTACGTTCACCTTGATGATTACATCGAGTGGAATCCGTCAAGGGTGACTCCTCAGGTTTTCCCCTTGGTGTTAGACACACAGTTACTATGGTTACTATGACTTTACCTTTGAACCAGGTTACTAAAGAGGCGAATTAGACCACGAGGGGTACCCATGAGCTTAATTGCAAGTGATGTGGAGTCTGGTTGACCTGGAAGGTGCCCGCGAGATAATTACGAGGCGTGGCCGGGCATTCTTAGCCCTTGCCGCAAGTCCTCGAGATGGGGCGACGGGGTCACATCTTTCGTGAGTCTCTTCTTGTTACCGCGCGTTCCTAATTCACTACGATTTGGATATTTGATCCGAGGGGCCTCTGGCCTGATAGCACTAACCATCACGTGGGCATAGTATGGGTGTTCTGCGTCATATGCATCAGCTGAAGATTAATAGGCGTCGGCCGACGGCCTTCGCCGGGTTGGACTACGTGGCACCTGCCTTTTGAAGGAGGTAGCTAGGTCTACTCACCGGCCGCGTTATAGCGTGTAGGAGTTCCATGGCGATGGCCCATGACCCCTGAGGGCATAGGTTTAGTCGAGCGTCTTGACCTCTCTATTAAGCCTAGGTCGGTCGTGGCGTATTGTTTGGCCGAGGCTGGGCATGACCCAGGAAAGTGTGTCCGGCCGGAGTTAATCGAGCGTGGTAGGTAAGTTGGTGCACCCCTGCAGGGAAGAAAACATCTATCGATAGCCTGTCCTACGGTAATGGACACTCGGGGTTGTATCCCGATCGATACAACTAGAACTGGATGCTGAGGCATGAATTGGATATGTTGCTTCGGGAGTCGAGAAAGGATCCAGGAGCGTTGACAGTAACATAAATATGACTTATGTTATACTACTCTACTCCCTTTTCTTGCTGCAAGACGGTGGTTTTCAGAAGATGCTAGTCTTTGATAGGACTAGCTTCTCCCCCTCTTATTCTGGCATTCTGCAGTTAGTCCACATATACTACCCCTTTCATTGATACCGATGCATAAATGCTACGTCTTGAGCTTGCGTTGGTTTTCCTTAAAGAGGAAAGGGTGATGCAACAATAGTAGTGTAAGTATTTCACTCAGTTTTTGAGAACCAAGATATCAATCCAGTAGGAGGCTCCTCAAAAGTCCTACGCACCTACACAAACAAACAAATAACTCGCAACCAACGCATTAAAGGGGTTGTCAATCCCTTCACGACCACTTGCGAAAGTGAGATCTGATAGAGATAGTATGATAAGATAAATATATTTTTGGTACTTTATAATATAGATAAGAAAAGTAAAGATGCAAATAAAAGTAGATTCAAAGCTTATATGATAAAAGATAGACCCGGGGGCCATAGATTTCACTAGTGGCTTATCTCAAGATAGCATAAGTATTACGGTGGGTGAACAAATTACTGTCAAGCAATTGATAGAAAAGCGAATAATTATGAGATTATCTAGGAATAATGTCGAGCAAGACGACGACATGTCATCCTATGTCACCAAGAACCACCTCTTCGGTGGACAACGAGCTTTGCATCAAGAACAACAAGCAATGAGTGATCGCATCGACAATCTCGCCACCGACTTGCGACTCTCCGAGCAATGAACAAGAGACTACTTCGATAACAAGCTCGACGCTCACAAACAAGAGAAGGATGCAAGAATGGACGAGATCTGTGCCTTGTTGGTGAACCGATATTCTACCACTTCATCCTACTCAAGACGGAGCCGTTCGAGTCGACACACCGACGAAACCTTCTCCGGCTCAAGTACACCAACATCGAACACTCTACGTCGAGCCGCGCGCTAAGACTGTCAAGCAGCTCGCAATCCTCTACACGGCAGTCATCCTCAAGAGCAACTTATAGTGCAAGAACATCGACATCGTCCAAATCAAGCTACCTTTGCGCAAGCACAAGAATGACAACTTCTACGACAACAAGAGGAAGAGCGAGCGCGCCAACACCAAGACGAACAAGACGCCGAGGCTTAACGTCAAGAACAACGACTACACGAAGCTCAAGAACTTGAAGCACAATGTGCCCTCCGAGAGTCAAGTCGAGCTGTAGCCACACGCAACCGGCAAAATTGCGAGTACCAAGAAGCACTTTGCGAGGAAGTTTAAGAGAGGAACTATCAAGCAAGAGAACATCGACAAGTTCCACAAGCTCGACAAGAACCTCAAGTACGACAAGAGCAACATGAGGTTGACAATCCTCCACGCCAATAGTAGCACGAGGTTGACAATCCTCCACGCCAAGAGCAACACGAGGTTGACATTCATCCACGTCAAGGACATCATCATCATCGTCAACCCCAACACAATGAAGAGCAACACTATGGCAAGCTCAAGCTCACCATGCCCAAGTTCAATGGAAGCAATGATCCCGAAGAGTACCTTTCATGGGCATTGAAGGTCGACAAGATCTTTCGTTTGCACAACTATGAGGAAGAGAAGAAGATGGCTATGGCATCCATTGAGTTCCAAGACTATGTGCTCATATGGTGGAACAAGTCCTTGAGCATCGAGAAGCAAGAGGTGAACCACCAATCACCACATGGGAGGAAATGAAAGATGTCATGCGCGCATGCTTTGTACCAACCTACTACAACCGCGACCTCTTCAAGAAACTCCAACTCCTCAAGAAAGGAACAAAGAGCGTTGAAGAATACTACAAGGAAATGGAGATTGCCATGATAAGAGCCAATGTCACGGAAGATGATGAGCAAACTATGTCCCGTTTCTTGAATGGCCTCAATCATCCAATCAAGAAGATTGCCGATTTCCAACCCTACTCCAACCTCATTGAGCTCGTGCATCAAGCTACCAAGCTTCAATGACTCCAACAATTCCTAACTCAACCAAACCATCTACAAGCAACGACGACAAGTTGAGTTACAAGAAAACTTCGACAACCTCAAGTCGTCCTCCTACTACAAGCAGCTTCAAGAAGCGAGCTTCATCATCTACTCCAACCGATGAGACCGTCAAGACAAGTTCCATCAAGTGTTTCACATGCGGAGGACGAGGCCACAAGTCTTTTGAGTGTACCAACAAGCACACCATGATCCTCAACGACGACGGAACCTATGGCTCCATGAGTGAAGAGGAGATGTAAGCCCTTGAGCAAGTGGCCATGAACCGGCGCGTGAACGAAGATGAAGATGATCAAGTCTTTTGTGATGAGGATTGAGCCCCGCTCTCATTGTCTCCAAAGTCTTTACTCTTCAACATCAACAAGATGAATACCAAAGATGCCACATCTTCCACACCAAGGCCGACATCAATGGAAGGTCCGTCAAGGTCATCATCGATGGAGAGAGTTGTCACAACTTGGCAAGTGAAGAACTATGCTCCAAGCTCCAATTGGTCAAGATGAAGCACCCGCATCCCTACAAGGTTCAATGGCTAAGCGATTTCGGCACTATCCAAGTTGAGCATACGGTCAAAGTCTCCTTCAAAATCGGAGCATATGAAGACACTTTGGAGTGTGATGTCGTCCCGATGTCCGTTTGCCATCTCCTTCTTGGTCGACCATGGCAATTTGACCGCGGCATCATCCACAACGGACGTACCAATCACTATAGTTTCAAGATGAAGGGAAAGGAGTACGTGCTACGACCTATGTCTCCAAGTCAAGTGATCGCCGACAAGCGAGCCACCCATCGTGGAGCAAAGAGTGAGAGAGTGACCCACCCATAAGAGAGTAAGCGCCACAAGCCACAATCGAGTGCCTCCACGATGAGCGACAAGAAAAACTTAGACCTATTTGCCACCAAAAGTGAGATGAGAGAAGTGTGTGAGAACCCATCAAGTGTTATGCACAATGTCCTTGTGTGCAAGGACGAGGCACCAAAAACTAACACCTCTCATGATCTACCATTAGTGTTGTCTTCTCTTTTACAGGAACTTCAAGATGTTTTCCCCGACGAGCTACCTCTAGGTCTACCTCCACTACGAGGCATTGAACATCGAATTGACCTCATCCCCGGACCACCTCTACCTAACAAGGCTCCCTACCACGTCAACCCCGAGGAAACTAAGGAGATCCAATGGCAAGTACAACAACTCATCAACAACGGTCAAGTACGTGAAAGCTTGAGTCCTTGTGCCCTTCTGGTCATTCTTGTTCCAAAGAAAGACAGTACTTATCGCATGGTTTCCGATTGCCGTCACATCAATGCTATCACCGTTAGATATCATTACCCTATTCCACGCCTAGATTATATGCTTGATGAGCTTACCGGAGCCGCCATTTTCTCTAATTGATCTTAAGAGTGGCTACTGAGGAAGTCCTGGACTAAGGGGTCCTCGGACAGCCGGACTATATACTGTGGTCGGACTGTTGGGTTATGAAGATACAAGATAGAAGACTTCTTCCCGTGTCCGGATGGGACTCTCCTTGGTGTGGAAGGCAAGCTTGGTGATTCGTATATGTAGATTACTTTCTCTGTAACCGACTTCTATAACCCTAGCTCCCTCGGTGTCTATATAAACCGGAGGGTTTAGACTTCTAGAGTTTAGTCACAATCATATCCTCATAGGCTAGACTTCTAGAGTTTAGCCATTACGATCTCGTGGTAGATCAACTCTTGTAACACTCATATTCATCAAGATCAATCAAGTAGGAAGTAGGGTATTACCTCCATAGAGAGGGCCCGAACCTGGGTAAACATCGTGTCCCCCGCCTCCTGTTACCATTAGCCTTAGACGCAAAGTTCGGGACCCCCTACCCGAGATCCGCCGGTTTTGACACCGACAACTACTATCAAATACGCATCCAAGAAGGTGATGAATGGAAAACCGCATTTAAGACCAAATTTGGCTTATATGAATGGCTTGTTATGCCAATGGGTTTATTCAAAGCACCCGATACTTTTATGCGAGTCATGCACTTTGTTCTTCGTCCCTATATTGGTGTATTTGTTGTGGGTCTATTTTGATGATATTCTTGTCTTTAGCAAAGCTCTCAAAGATCATGCCACCCATCTTAGAACCGTGTTTCAAACCCTTAGGAAAGAGCGCCTTTATGCTAATATGGACAAATGCCTTTTTGGTGTTGATAAGCTTGTTTTCTTGGGTTTTGTTGTGTCTTCTAAGGGTGTTCATGTAGATGAATCTAAGATCAATGCTATTAAAACTTGGCCCCAACCAACCAACTTGCAACAAGTGCGGAGTTTTCTTGGTTTAGCCGGTTTCTATCGTAGATTTGTGAAGGATTTTAGCACCATTGCTTCACCTTTACATTCCTCGAGTAAGAAAAATGCGCCATTTGTTTGGGGACCATCACAAGATACCGCATTTAATGAGCTAAAGAATATTTTTACTCATGCTCCCGTGCTCGCATTACCCAACTTTGACAAACCTTTTGAGATTCATTGTGATGCTAGTGGTAATGGCATAGGAGGTGTGTTAACGCAAGAAAAGCGCCCCATAGCATATTTTAGTGAGAAACTTTCCGGAGCGCAACTCAATTACCCCATCTATGACAAAGAGCTATATGCTTTAGTGCGAGTTTTGCATGAATGGGAACATTATCTTCGCCCTCATGAATTTATTATCCATACCGATCATGAAACGCTAAAGTACCTAATGGGTCAAACTAATTGAACAAGCGTCAAACTAAATTGAACAAGCGTCATGCTAAATGGAGTGAATTCATTTAGTCTTTTCCTTATGTCATCAAGTACATCAAAGGTAAGGAAAATGCTGTGGCGGATGCTCTTCCCGCATATGCATGCTTGTCACTAAACTTGAATTGAGTGTCATTGGCTTTGAGCACCTAAAAGACTTGTATGCGCATGATCCTACGTTCGCAATTCCTTATGCCAAGTGTTTGACGCATACATCTTGGGAACGCTATCACATCAAGGATGATTACCTTATGAGAGCTAACAAACTTTGCATTCCCAAGCCTTCTCTTCGTTTGCTCCGTTTGCAAGAGGCTCATGGAGGCGGACTAATGGGACACTTTGGATGCGACAAGACATTTGCTACGCTCTCCAAGAACTATTTTTGGCCCAAGATATTCCGCGACGTCTCACGCTTCACCAACGGATGCTCTACATGTCGCAAAGTTAAGTCAAAAGCTCAATCCCATGGTCTTTACATGCCTCTTCCTATTCCTTACCAACCTTGGGAAGACATTAGCATGAACTTTGTACTTGGTTTGCCTAGAACTCAAAATGGAAAGGATTCCGTGTTTGTTGTTGTGGACCGATTCTCTAAGATGGCTCATTTTATACCATGCAACAAGATAGACGATGCTTCACATATTGCAAATCTTTTTTGTAGGGAAATCTTGCGCCTCCATTGAGTGCCAAAAAAGATTGTCTCGGACCACGACGTCAAGTTCTTGAGCTACTTTTGGAAGACTCTATGCGCCAAGCTCGGAATCAAGCTCTTGTTCTCTTCAGCATACCATCCTCAAACCGACGGCCAAACGGAGGTGATGAACCGAACACTCTCCACTCTACTACGTGTGTTGATCAAGAGGAACATCAAGGAGTGGGAGGAGTGCCTACCTATCGCCGAGTACGCCTACAACCGTGAAGACACTCCACAACCGGCAAGTCCCCCTTCGAGGTCGTCTACGGTTTCAACCCGTTCTCCCCTTTGGACATTCTTCCTCTTCCACTACAAGAGCGCACAAACATGGATGCGAGTGCACGAGCAAGCTACCTCAAGAAGATGCATGAAGATACAAGACTAACCATCGAGCGCCAAGTACAATGACTCGCGACCAAGCTCAACATGAACAAGCAAGCCATGACATTCAACATCGGAGATCTTATGTGGCTACACCTTCGCTAGGACCGCTTCCCCAACGAACACAATTCTAAACTTCTACCACGAGCCGATCGACCTTTCAAGGTGCTAGCACGCTAAAAACAACAACGCTTACAAGATCAACCTCCCAAGCGACAAGTACAACGTGAGCGACATCTACAATGTCAAAGACCTCTCGCCATACCATGGTTATGAAGCTTTCGATTCGAGGTCAGATCTTTCCCAAGGTGGGGGGGGGGGAGATGATGCGGAGCATCCCGCGATCATCCCCATGGACGTATCTACATCTCCCACGACACCACTTGGACCAATGACAAGATCTTGAGCAAAGGCTATCAAAGATAAGGTGAACTCGCTCCTCTCCGAACTTCCACTTTCTACTTATGAGACATGGCTACTACCTCATGCGGAGACCCTATCTGTGATCATGTATTTGGAGGGAAGCCATGGATCAGCTGCACCCAACGGACAAGACGGCGAGGACACCAAGTTCAATGGACAAGAAGAAGGACCGCTCGAAACTCCCAGTCATCGAACGACCGACGCCTCTCAGACTTCCGACGCCTGGAGGCGCCAACCGACCAGCCAAGTCCCAGCCATCGCATGCTCCAGCGGCCGGACGACCGACGCCGACCGGACGCCCGACACCTCCCAGCGTCCGGATGACCGAGCCCCACCGAACAACCGGCACCACCACACCCGAGCCAAAACATCAAAAAAATGTAGACCTCCGGACGACCGACCCCGACCGAACGACCGACAAGTCCTGACTAGAGCCGAAACATCGGAGGCCCGACCGGCACCGGACGTCAGGACCCTCGCGAGCCTTCAGATGACCGACGACCATCGGACATCCGAGGCCTGTGTGACCGCCTGGGTGTTGGGCCGAAGCCAATTACCCTTTCGTCCACTAAGACTATAAATATACCTCCTCCGCCCTCTTTCTAGGGTTAGCATTGTGATAGCTCATATTAGAGATAGGGCTTTGCTCATCCACTTGGTCACTTCTCCTTCGGACCCGAGCGCCTCTTCGGAGAAGATCCTCCAAGCGGATTCAAGACCCCATCACGGGAAGACCCTTCAAGACCTCCTCATGGAGAAGACCTTTTGTATCGTCCCTTGTAGACTTTGAATCGTGTATCTCTTTGTGTTTCGAGGATCTAGCACATGTGTAGTCGAATCTTGTTGGTGTGAGTGATTTCTCTTGTGTTTCCCCTTGTGTTCCCCTAGTTTTTTCCCTCGTGTTCTTCGTGTTCTTCGTAGGATCCCCTCCGATCGTGAAAGATCGGGCATCATCAACTGAGGTATGGTACTTCAGGTCCCAACACCTCTCCTTCATCATCCCTTGGTCTGAATGGATCTTTCTCCATGTCTAGAGATCGAACCACCATGGGAGTTTTAGATGGATATGATTTGTCTATATTGAATTTCTCCAATATTTTCTGGATATAGACAGATTTGTGTACCATGTTTCCTGAGGGAAGGTGCTCAAGTTGAGTGCCTAAGCAAAATTTGGTTTTACCCAAATCCTTCATCTCAAATTTCATCTTTAGGTGATTGCGTGCTTCATCAATGTCTGGTGTGCTGCCGATGATGTTGAGATCATCAACGTACACAGAAATGATGCAAAATCTTGTAGAGGACTTCTTGACGAAGACACATGGGCAATCAGCACTATTGGAGTAACCTTTCTGAAGAAGGAACTCACTCAGTCGGTTGTACCACATCCGCCCCGACTGTCTTAAGCCATATAATGACTTATTCAGCTTTACACAATATATGTTGCATTTTGCATTTTTATTCGGGATAGAGATTCCATCAGGAACCTTCATATATATGTCCGAATCTAGTGACCCATAAAGATATGTGGTCACGACGTCCATCAACTGCATAGATAGACGATTTTGCACTGCCAAGGATATGAGATATCGGAAAGTGGTTGCACTCATTACTGGAGAATATGTTTCAATGAAATCAATGTCGGGTTTCTATGTGAAACCTTGTGCTACGAGCCTTGCTTTCTATCTCACCACCTCATTGTTCTCATTCTGTTTCTGGAGAAAAACCCATTTGAATCCCACAGGGAAAACACTGAGAGGTGTCGGTATTTCTTCAGTGAATACCTTTCTTTTGTTAAGCGAGAAAATTTCTTCTTGGATTGCATCCTTCCATTTAGGCCAGTCAGAGCGCTTTTGGCACTCAACGAGAGACCTTGGATAATGATCAGTGAGAAGGGTATCTGCAATCTCTTCAGCAAAATATATGTCGACATTCGTAGTCTTACGGTCAAATGGTTCTCGAAAATCAACATAGTTGATGGAAATTTCCTGCACCCCTAGTGACTCTTCGTGATTTCGCAATACGATCGAGTCTCGGTGTTCCGATGTCCCAGTCAGTTTGTGCACACTGGAACTGGGTTGTGGAGGTTGCCCTTCCACTGGGTGTATACTCCCCATCAGGTGTTTGTCAACGTTGAGTTGACCTGCATCAAGCGGAACGTCAAGTGCAAGCTGACTTCAAGTACGCCAAGTACTCATCTAAGAGCTACGGCTTCTCCAAGACCCAAGCTTCAACGACCCAACAATTCCTAACTCAATCAAACCATCTACAAGCAACGACGACAAGTTGAGTTACAAGAAAACTTCGACAACCTCAAGTCGTCCTCCTACTACAAGCAACTTCAAGAAGCGAGCTTCATCATCTACTCCAACCGATGAGACCGTCAATACAAGTTCCATCAAGTGTTTCACATGCGGCGGACGAGGCCACAAGTCCTTTGAGTGTACCAACAAGCGCACCATGATCCTCAACGACGACGGAACCTATGACTCCATGAGTGAAGAGGAGATGTAAGCCCTTGAGCAAGTGGCCATGAACCGGCGCGTGAACGAAGATGAAGATGGTCAAGTCTTTTGTGATGAGGATCGAGCCCCGCTCTCGTTGTCTCCAAAGTCTTTACTCTTCAACATCAACAAGATGAAGACCAAAGATGCCACATCTTCCACACCAAGGCCGGCATCAATGGAAGGTCCGTCAAGGTCATCATCGATGGAGAGAGTTGTCACAACTTGACAAGTGAAGAACTATGCTCCAAGCTCCAATTGGTCAAGATGAAGCACCCGCATCCCTACAAGGTTCAATGGCTAAGCGATTTCGGCACTATCCAAGTTGAGCATACGGTCAAAGTCTCCTTCAAAATCGGAGCATATGAAGACACTTTAATGTGTCTATTACATATGGGCCCTGCTGCTAACTAAAAGATGTTAAAACTGAAATAACACATGTGACATTGACATGCGGGACCTGCATGCACTATTCACTCTGTTGACCAGTCTTTGTTGACTGGGTCAACTGGGCCACCTGACCCACCTGTCAGCCCCTAGTGCACTGCACCGGGTGCACCCAGCTCTTTTCTGTTTATTTTTCGAATTAGTTATTTAATAATTTCAGAATATGGCTAAATCTTTGGAAATTAATTTGAAATAAACCGTAGCTCGGATGGAAAAACTTTGTACATGAAAGTTGCTCAGAATGACGAGACGAATCTAAATACGCAGCCCGTTCGTCCTCCACACATCCCTAACCTATCGAACTCGCAACTTTCCCCCTCCGGTTCATTTGTCCGGAAACGCGAAACACCGGGGATACTTTCCCCGATGTTTTCCCCCTTCGCCGGTATCACCTACTACCGTGATTGGGCACTCCTAGCATCATGCCTTGTCATGTCATGCATCGTCATGCATTTGTTTGCATTGTATTTATTGTTTCTTCCCCTCTTCTCTCGCTAGACACCGAAACCGACGCTGCTACCCGATGCGACTACGGTGTTGTCGACCCCTCCTTCTTGCCAGAGCAATCAGGAAAGCCCCCCCCCCCGCCTTGATCACCAGATATCGCCTATTCTTCTCTACTGCTTGCATTAGAGTAGTGTAGCATGTTACTGCTTTCCGTTATTCCTATCCTGATGCATAGCCTGTCCTTGCTACTACTATTGTTACCTTTACCTGCAATCCTACATGCTTAGTATAGGATGCTAGTGTTCCATCTGTGGCCCTACATTCTTGTCCGTCTGTTGTGCTATACTATCGGGCCGTGATTACTCGGGAGGTGATCACGGGTATATACTTATATACTATACATGATACCTGTGGTGACTAAAGACGGGTCGGCTCGTACACTACTAGGGAAAACCCTAGGAGTAGCGCTGGTTTTGTGCTCACTAGTAGCGCGGGTAGGCGCGATACTGATAAGGCGCTACAGCTATTGCTTAGCGATGCTGCGTGCCGCATCGCCGCTCGCTAGGACGAATAGCTGCAGTGTTTGTTCACTCCACGCTCATCGCTAATGTAACTCTTGGCAGCGTGTTTTCTCTCCATTGCTACTAGTATTCTTTTTTCATTTTTCATTTTTAGTGTATTTATGCGCCATTGTACAAATATTGATACAATACCGATTCTGAGGTTTACATCATTATGTCCATAACAGTGTGTCAAATGAAGGTGGATTAGGTTCAAGTGGAGGCAATATGTGGTGCATGTCAAAAGTATACTATTAATCCAAACTTGATCTAGTTTGGACTAGTGGTACTTTTGATGTGCACCATATGTTGCCTCTACTTGAATCTAATCCGCCAGCACAAGATATTTAATCATCATCATGGTGATTACCACCAACAGTATTTATTTAATCACCACTAACACTACCTAATAATAATCATCATAGTCATTACCACCAACACTAGCTATTTTATCATCATAGTAATAGTGTAGCACATCATCATCCTCAAACTCATTTGTAGCTAGCTAATCACTCCTGCTGCTCTCTCTTAGGTTAAATAACATAAAACATGTGTAGCTCTCCTCCTTGATCAAGTTGGAGCATGCAGATGAACCAGTCTCCTAATCGTGGGTAGCGCCTCTGTTTGCTGCCCCCTAGTACTTCTCTGCGCTCCCCCATCACATATTTTGTCCACTCTTGCACTATTAAGCATCCGTCGCTAATCTTGAATGCACTAAAGTAATCTGTAGGATATCTTGGTCGTAAGCTAATAATACTCATGGTACCTTTAGTCTCGATCCCATAAGGCACAACATTCATCGGGAGTCCACTGTTGAAGAACATCGTATGGTAACATACTTAGCAATGAAGTTTAGCTTCAAAAATAATGTATGGAAAAAGATGCACCGAGGACAAATAGTAAAAATCTTACCATCCTTCCTAAATAGATGTGACCGTAGTTCATTACGAACACTATTGGTCGCATGCGTTTTTAGTACTAACATTTCTAAATCCAGGAAGAAAATTTGTCTTGACGGTATCAAGATCCTCAAGCCATGAAACATAATGACTTAGCTCCTCGCAGCTTAGTTCAGCCCGGGACGATAGTAGGTCCTGTCTACCAAGCTTTGGACATGTTTGCTTCTACCGAAATAAGTGACAATACAAATTAGTTGTCAACTATTTTTGAATAAACAATATCAAAGACATAAATATGGTTGAGAAACTTACATAATGGTATAATCAAGAAGCGTCGCACATCGACCCAGATGTCGGTATTACCTTCAAAATCATCTTCCGGACGAATATCAAAGGTGATAACCATATCATGCTCAAATGCAAAAGTCTTGCATAGTGCTCGCCATGTTTTGCATCCAAAATAGGTGTAGTCGTCTGAATTGTATAATTTTCTTGTGGAAAATATAACCATGCTCGGTCTTCAAGTAAACTTTCTTTACCTCCATAGTATGACTGAAACCTATCTTATCCAATATAAAAATTCTTGCATGGCAGGGGATACGTGAGTAGAATAGTAAAAAAAAAAGTTCAAGCAAATGAAGCAGATGTCATGCTTAATTATGAAAAAGACTTGTCGCTGTGACTTTCTGTATCCACTTCGAAGTTCTCGTCCAGCTTGATGCTGAAGCGCCTATCATCATATAGGAAGATTCCGTCGCACAGGCCGCGCTCGTCTTCGCAGTATTTGCAAATACCGAAATCCTTTTCGCCGTCAGACATTTCCTATATTCATAGTTGAAACATTAATTGAAAATCGATCGAAGACAACTACCAGGATACTCAACACACAAATCCGGGGCACTTGATATTTCCTACATATTCTGGCACAAGTCATGCCAAAATTCACGGAAAAATCCGGCATGACCTTTGCTAAAATAGGACATATCGGCGCTGAAATTTGCCGAACGGAAATGAATCAACACTCCGGCAAAACATAGGCCACTCAGAGGTGTAACCTGCAAACATGACCGGCCACTTGGATATTGAGCAACACAAGATATACATTTCAAAATATCTTATAGGACTCAAATTAGCATGCATTCAATAAGCAAAAATAAATCACGGGATCATAGCTCCAGTGAGATCCCTGGAGAACCTGCCAGGTATTGGAGAACCTGTGCTCCAACGCAAACAAGTAGCAACGGACGTGCACGTCCTCCTCACTGACACGATGACGCACCACCTCCGCGGAGTCCTCGAGCCTCTGGACCGTCACAGTCCCACGCGACCGCCACCAAAGAAGGTTCGGGTCAACGACAGGCTGCCTCCTCACCAACCTGCGCCCCCGGTAGGTAGCGCCTCCCAGTACCACCCCGGCGGAGCCCAGTCCCGGACATGGCCCATCTGGTCAAGCAGGTGTCTTCCTCCGCCGACTCGACAACGAGGATGCGGAATAGGCATCATCCATGTCGATGCGGGAAAAATTGCTTTAACTAAAAAATAGCAACAAGTTCTTACTAACAAGTTCTATTAATTCAACTAGTTCTTACTAAAAATAAACTTACTATAAATAAAAATATTCTAGTACCTAATTAGTACCTAGTTCTTACTAACTAATTAGTACCTAGGAACTGCTGCGCTAATTACCATCTAATTTGATGAACCTATAGGGGTGGAAAGTGGTCGCGTATATTCCAATTATCCAACTATAAAGTGAAATAAGTGGTCAAATTTTACTCGTTTTATGATTCATCTTACAAATTTGATTCCTTTCCACCGTTACATGAACCCTAACTCATTTGAGCCACATCCGCATCCGATTTGTTTCCACTCTTACATGAACCCTAACTAATTTGATGCAACTAAAATATAAAGAAATCCTAGGCAGAGGTAGGGGAGAGGAAGGAGCAGGCGTGCTCACCTCGGGTGCCTGCGACGAGGGAGGGCAAAGTGCATCGAGGTCAGTGGTCGGGCTCGAGTAGCCTTGGGCGGATGGCGGCGCCGAGGTCGGGTCGAGCGGCATCCGAGGCGGCGTTGAGGTCGGGGCGGGGCGGCGTTGAATCTGGGTCGGGCGGCGTGAGGGTGTGCGGAGGCCTGTGGCAAACCCGACAGGCGACAAGGTGAGAGTGGAGAGTTGGATTTGGGGAAGTGGCCGTGGGGAAGGACGAACCCGTGGTTAAGTCGAGTAGCGATGGCGCGTTCGAGCGCTCTTTGCTCACGTTAGCTACAGCATTCCGGGATACACGCCATCGCTACTCCTTTCTCTTTTTTCCCTTTTTCATTTAGTTTTCTTCACATTTTATTTTTTTCCTTTCACCTTACTCTATTTCTTTCATTTTCAATTACCTTTCTATTTGCTTTCCATTTAATTTTATATCCTTTAGCAGTAGCGAGTTTAGGTTAAAACACGCTGCTACAAAGAAAGTAGCGGTAGTGCGGTTCGCTATAGGTCGCTACTACTATGTGTAGCCTATCGGCTAAGCCGTGGGAATTTTAGTAGTAACGTGTTTAGAGCAAGACGCGCTACTGCTAGAACTTTATCTGCAGCGCGGTTTGCTCAAAGCGCCATCGCTACTTAGCACCAGCGTGCTTTTTTACCCTCGCTACTGCTAAAGTTCTGTGTATAAAGTTTTCCCTAGTAGTGGTAGGAGCACCCGCGAGTGGATCTTTGTGGCGGAGCGACAGGGCAGGTTGAGACCACCTAGGCGAGAGGTGGGCCTGGCTCTGGTCGGCGTTCGCGGTTACCTTGAAATGACACTGAAAGGACATGCGGTGCCCCCATGTGTGGTTTTGGTAATTGATGACATTCTCTATGGACTAATGGTTGCATTGAGTTATATTTGAAGGATTTTTCCATAGGCATTTCTTGAAGTCCATGTGTTGGTTTCAAGGAGTTTATGGGTTGACCAAGGTGCTATTAAGGAATTATCCAAAGATTGGTCATACATCATCTAAACGAAGAGAGTTGGAAAGATTCAAGGTTGATCAAGACTAAGTCAAGAGTGAATCAAGTTGATCAACTCACAAAGCGTAGAAGATGTACCGAGAGGGATCAAGTGATCCCATGGTATGGTAAGCATTGTCCATTGCACTTTGTGTACTAACCCATGTTCTATGTGAGAGTCTATGTGGGGTTAGGTACGTGTCCATGGGCTTGCGTCAAGAGGAAGATATCATACAACCCATGGAAAGGATTACATCAAGTGGTGATCGTCATCAAGATTGCCGTCTGCAAGTTCAAGTGGAGCATCACGAAGAGATCAAGTGCTTGAAGCTTGCCATCCATTGTGGTGCCAATGGACTTGTGAAGATGTGCCGAAGAGTGGCTCCCCATAGTTGAGTATGGGGGAGCAATCATCTAGTCTCTATCGACCCAACGCAATCAACAAAGGTGGTCCATCTTGAGGAGGACAAGATCGTCATAATCTAGCTCAAGTGGATCATGTGCAAGGCAAAGGTTTGCCCTTGATAGGTTTTATATTTTACCGGTCTCATGGTGGTAGTTGGGAGACAGGATTATAGGATCGATAGCCGTACTATCAAGGGGGGCTCTCTAGTGAGTAGCTTGATCGTATCGTTCGTCGAGAGCTCAAATCATTGCATCCTTGCATCATGTTTCTTGGTTCTTGTTTGGTTCTCTTTGTGAGTCTTAGAGCTTATGGTCATCTTGATGACAAGCTTGAGTTCATCGAAAATGGAGTTTGCATGCGTCTTCTATGATGTTTTTGTTGTTGGAGGTTTTACCGGCCTTATCCGAGGAAGGGTTCTCACCATTTTCTTTTCGTCATTTTCTCATTTGCTTATTATTGGTATTTCTATCAAGATTGTGTTAGCCCTTGTTGCTAGCTTTCCAACAAACTTGGTTTAAATCGAATTGAGTCCGTTTGCGAAGTTGTGGTAGTTTTGGTGTTACGAAAAGGCTGCGGTACTACCGCGGGTAGGAGCGGAAGTAATTTTTTACTACCGCCCTTGGGAGCGGTACTACCGCTCTAGGGAGCGGTACTACCGCTTGGAGTAGTACTACCGCGGTTAATTCCGTGGCTACTTCCGCTCGGGACCAAAAACTCGTCACAAGTCCAGCGGTGGTAGGCATCGATGTAATTTTTTATTACCGCTCGCAAGCAGTAGTACCGCTACCCTTAGCAGTAGTACCGCTACCCCTAGCGGTAGTACCGTGATGTCAAGCGGTACTACCGCTCCGACAGTTCTTCTGGCTTTTTTGCCTCCTCCTTTATTGCGTTTGAAGGGCTACTACCGCCCTAGCGGTAGTACCGCTCCTGGAAGCGATAGTACCGCTTCGGTCTTGGCTGTGAGCATAACGGTTGGATTTTTCCCCACCTATAAAAGGGGTCTTCTTCCCCATTGAACCTTATCCTTTGAGCTCGTGTTCTTCCCCCATTGTTGACCTTCTTGAGCTTGCTAACTCTCAATCCCTCCATGGATTCTTGCTAGTTTTTGAGGGAAAAGAGAGGAGATCTAGATCCACATTTCCACCAATCACTTTCTCCTCTATGTGAGGGGAACCCCTTGGATCTTGATCTTGGAGTTCTTGGTGTTCTCCTTCTTGTTCTTCCTCTCATTTTCCTCCCTAGCATTAGTTGCTTCGGTGGGATTTGAGAGAAAAGGACTTGGGCACTCCGTGTGCCCTTGCCATTGCATTTGGTGCATCGGTTTGAGTTCTCCACATGATACGTGGAAGTTACAAGTTGAGAAGCTTATTACTCTTGGGTGCTTGGTACCCTTGAGCTTGTTCCTCTTGGGTGCTTGGGTGCCCTAGACGGTTGGTGGTGTTCGGAGCTCAATCATTATGGTGTAAAGCTCCGGGCAAGCGTCGTGGTCTCCAATTAGGTTGTGGAGATCGCCCCGAGCAATTTGACGGGTTCCGGTGACCGCCCCGAAGGGTTGCCAAAGTTTACTGAGTTCGGTGACCGCCCCAAGGGTTGCCATTTATGCAGGTTCGGTGACCGCCCTTAAGGGTCCCTTAGTGGAATCACGGCATCTTGCATTGTGCCAGGGCATGAGGAGATTACGGTGGCCCTAGTGGCTTCTTGGGGAGCATTGTGCCTCCACACCGCTCCAAACGGAGATTAGCATCCACAAGGGTGTGAACTTCGGGATACATCGTCGTCTCCGCGTGCCTCGGTTATCTCTTACCCGAGCCCTTTACTTATGCACTTTACTTTGTGATAGCCATATTGTTTCTTGACATATATCTTTCTATCACCTAGTAGTTTATCTTGCTTAGCATAAGTTGTTGGTGCACATAGGTGAGCCTAGTTGTTGTAGGTTTTGTGCTTGAAAAATTAACCGCTAGGTTTATTCCGCATTTGTTCAAGCCTAAACCGTAATTATTTTTAAAGCGCCTATTCACCCCCCCCCCTCTAGGCGACATCCACGATCTTTCAATTGGTATCAGAGCCTCGTCTCTCTTTGTTAGGCTTAACCTCCTAGAGAGTAAAGATGTCGACTAGGGGATTAGGATTCTCTAACACTCTTAGTTTCGATGGCACGAATTTTGATGTTTGGGTAATTCACATGCTTAATCTCTTTAGGGTCATGGACCCAAATTTAGAGCGAATTGTAGATATGGGTTTTTCTCCTCCAAAGGATCCCCAATGATTATCTTTAGAGGATTAGAAAAACCCTTATCTCAATGCTCAAGCTTCTAATGTGCTTTTCAATGCTTTGAGCAATTTAGTTATATTTCAACTCATGCCGTTCCGGGATGCTCATGAGTTGTGGACAAAGCTTCAAGATAAATATAGTGTGTCCAAGATTTGTGGGGATGATTGTTCTCCCTCCACCTCCGGCCGTGTTGCCTTCTCAACTTCTTCTACTTCACCTACATGTGGATTGCCACAAGGTAATGCTAGGGTGAGTAGTGTTGGTCATTGCAATGATGATAGTGTGCTTGTTCTTGGTGATTCTTCATCACTATCTTATCGCAATGGTCCTTCTTTGGACTTTAACACTTCGAGCACCTTACATGTTTCACATGCTCGTGTTGGTAGTCCTTGCATATCATGTAGAAATTTCTTGCTCAAATCTCATGATGATATGCTTGCTATGTCTTGTTGCCATGATAAAAATCTATCTATTTCCTCGAGTTGTTGTGCTAACAATGTAGAGGAAACCCAACACTCCATGGAACAAGATGTGGTCTTGAACGGTGCTTCAAGGGATCCTACATCATCATAGATTGCTTTTTGCCTTATGGCTAAGGCTTCAAAGGTATCTCCCACTTTGAATCCCAATATATCTTGTGATGATATTGATGATGGCAATAATGATGATAATGTTGATTATGATGAAGAGAATAATGATGTTGCCTCCTTACAAATTAAGGGGGAAATGATTTTTAAAGCTCTTCTTAAGAATAAAATTGCTCGTTCCAACTTCATGGAAATCATGTCTATTGATATTGAGGGCAAGAAATATATTGATGAGTTGGAATCTCGTCTTGAGGAGCTTGAGGTCACCAATGATAAAATGTAAGGTCATGAGCGTGATTACGCTAATGAAATTGCGGACCTCTCTCAAGGTCTTGAACTTGAACAAACCACCAAGGAAACTCTTGAGGAGACTTTTTCTCTAGAATTATCTAGAGTGAAGGAATCTCATGATAGAGCTCTTGAGGTGGCCAATGTTTTCGAAACTAAAAATACTAAGCTTGAAGTTTCCCATGCTAGACTCCTTGAGGATTTTGAGCACCTCGAAAATGGCTCAAGGGTCATCAAGGGTGAGCTCATCAAACTCACCGAGTCTCATGCACAACTTAAAGCTTCATATTCAAAGTGCTTGTAAAGTTGCTATCTCCTCTTGCTATTATTGATGATGCTTGTGCTACTAACTCTATTACTTGTGAAGCATCCATTTTGAAGGAGAATGTTGAGCTTCAGGCTCAACTTGAGTTGCTATCTAGCAATTATGAGAAATTGGAAGAAAGCCATGAAAAGCTCTCAAGCTCTCATGATGATCTTCTAGTCTCCCATAATGTGCTAAAGATAGCTCATGAGGCCATGATTGCTAAGGTAACATCTAGTGAGCCTCATGTGGATACTAGCACTACTTCTAGTCAAAATGCTATATTGCCATGTGCTAGTCCTTGTAATTCATCTACTCACAATGTTGGTACATCTTGTGATGAATTGCTTTCCTTGCCTTGTTGCTCTAACGATGAAGCTTATACTTCCTCTAGTACTTGTGTTGAGACTAACCATGTAGAGGAAATCAAAGAGCTCAAGGCCCAAGTCACTTCTTTGAAGAAAGACTTGGAAAAGTGTCATGAAGGGAAATTTACACTCAACAACATCTTGAGCGTGCAAAAATCCCCCAATCACAAAGGTGGGCTTGGATTCAACTCCAATAAGAAGAAGAAGTCTAAGAGAAACAAGAAGAAGGGCAAAAAAAGTCAAGAATTCGGCCAAGATCATTTTCTTCAAGTGCAAAATTGAAGGGCATCATGTTAGATCTTGCCCTTTGAAGAAGAAGGCCATTAGTGACAAGCAACAAGGGAAGCGGCCACAAGTTCAATCTCATTCTCAACCTCAAGTTGAAGAAAGGCCTCTTCCCAAGAAGACTCAAGCTAATGCTTCTCAAGTTGAGAAATCAAGTGAGAAGAAAGTGAAGAGTAGACGTTGCTACCTATGTCATGAAAAAGGTCACGTCGCTTCTTCATGCACTAATGGCACCTTATCCAACCCTATTCTAATTGATGATATCTATTCTCTTGGGAAGGATAAGGTTGGCAATGTGTTTGCCAAACTTGTTGGTACTCAAAGTGGTGTCAAGAAGAGAACCATTTGGGTAGCCAAGCCTATTGTTACTAACCTCTTACGACCCAACTTGGTTGGGGACCAACTAGCTCATACTTGATAAATAGGTGTTGTTGGAGGTCATTGGAGACTTGGATACATTATGAAGAATTAAGGGTACTTCATCATTCTTATTGTCTCAAGCCAAGTCATTTGGGTTATCAAGTTTCTATCTTATATCCAGTGTGCCTCCTTGCGGTAACTGGTACTTAAATTGTTTACATTGAAAGTTACTTGCCCCTTTGCATGTTTTGGTTTTGTTCCTTGCATGTGTTTGTATGTGTTGTGTCTCCAAATTGCTTATCTTGAGTAATCAAGTTTATGTATGTTGGTTTGCACTTCATGTATATGTGTGTCGTACATTGAGCCCTTGTGCATCTTGTTTGTATCTTAGTTGGCTCTTGTGAGAGATTAATGGAATATCCCATTATGGGGGAGTGATGTGCTTTGTGCACCTCACTATCCTGTAAATGTGTGTACATGAGTAATACCATCTAGTATTGATATTTCAAGATTATCTAGTCGCTATGTGGAATGTCTTCTCATAAGAAATTCAAATTCTAAATAGTCCATTAATTATCTCTTGTTGGATTCTCTTATTGCCTCTTGTTAAGTTTTTATTGGTATCACATTATGGGGGAGTAATATGCTATGTGCATATTACAAGCCCGAAAAATGTGTACATTTGAGATATTGTCACCTAGAATTGATATTGTAAATTATCTTGTTCTTAGGTGGCATGTTAGCTCTACAAGTTGCACTTTGCTTGTGTTCGGTGTGAAGATGATGTTGGATATCCTTGCTATCTACCAACGGGAATCATTTCCAAATACTTCTTGTCTTTTGATAATTGGTACTCACTTATGTGCCGTAGAAATTTTTGATCATCTCTACATTGGCCTTTGCTTTTATTTGCCTTATCTCTTGCCTAGGAGTGTATCAACTCCCTTTGTCTTCCATACCACTTGTGGATCTTGTTAATTTCTTGATCTTGTCTAGTGTTTTCTAGATATAGTGAAAGTGGTGATCCCACCTTATGCATTTTGTATTAAAATGCAAATTCTCTATAATGCACTAGTCTTGGGAGAGCTATCCTATTTTCTATAAGACACTCATCTTGCGATCCTTATCAAGTGTGTGTTGGTGGAAGGCAAGCCGTTTTCTTTTTGGTACTTTGTGCTATCATGAAACTTTGTAGAGAGCTTGGTTTGTTTGGAACCATCCTCTCTTTTGGGAGTTTGATATCTTTTTTTAGTGTGTATCAACCGATTCTCATTCCTCGATGTATCTTTTATGGATATCCTCCAAGTGATGATTTATTCATTTGGTATCTTTTCTTCACTTGGTTTTTCTTTGTCATATGGTATCGGTTCTTGAAAGTCTTGAGCATGCATATTAATTTGATGTAGTATTTTTAGCATGCTTTCTTTCTTGGACCCAATATATAGGGGAAACTCCACCAAGTCTCAAATTGGATGAGATGTGCATGAAATTCATTTTCATATCTATATGCACATATTTATGTGGAGGTTTTCCTATGTATTGTTGGTTCTCTAACTCTCTGGTCCCAATGAGTTTGGGTACCATTTTGTTTGTGTTGTTGTTCTAGGAACAATTGGAGATGCATTGGATGCTCGGCTCACTCACAAGGAAGATGGTGTCATCATGTGCTAATTGGAGTCAAGCTAGGATGATCAATGAACTACTACCTACCTTTAATTGGTATCTACTACATCCTTCCAATGATATCTCGGTAACAAGTATCTCTTCATGCATTCTTTTCTAGCATTCAACCTTGTGTAGGTTGCATCTTAGCATGTTTTTCATTCCATCTTGTGATACGTGTTTCCTTACTCAAAGCATCTCAATGATGATCTCATGTTGCTAGTTGTGATGTCTTTGATGGGTGTGTGGTAGTAATTCATTTATATACTATAAGACCATATCTAGCCATGTGCTATGCTTCCAAGAAAATATCTTATTGGTATATGTATGACTTCCTTTTGGATATCTTGTTCCTTTGTGTTGTAACTATTTCGGGTGTACATCTTTCTTTGTAGATATATATATCATCATGATTTCGTCTACCTAGAATCTTATACACTTGAGAGAAGTTGCATATCTAGATGATATCCTTTCTTTCACGTCCACCTTGTCTTTCTTATGTTATTTCTTTGGTGGCTCCGTGAAAGCTTTTGCCTTGAGTGCATGTCTTCTATCCTTGCATCTTGATGCGCTCTTGTGTGGTGAAGATTATTTTCCTCATGCTTATCTTTACGAGGTTTTTGCCATCTTAATTGGTATCCCTCGTCTTGATGAGCCTTTCATCTTCTATCTTCACCGCGGGTTGTCACAAGCATAGGTTCTCTATATGCTTATTAGTAAGCTTGTGAACCCATTTGCTAGTTGTGTGGGAATGATAGGCCTTGCACCGTGTGCCTCATTATTTCAAGACTGTATTGATGCTTAATGATCTTCAGTACATTAGACTTCTCAAGTGCATTGCCTTAACTCATACACATCTTTTTGGTTGAGCCCACTGTTAAGTTGCCTCTCTTACTTGTTGCTCAACCATGTGTTTGTTGCAAGTACTACGCTTAGTTTCCTATATGCTCTCTTGCACTTGTTGTAAGTTTCTATTGATTTTGGGGGAGCTATGATCCTATTTTGTGCACTTTGTATCCAAATACAATAATTCTTGATGTGCACAAATCATGGGGAGCTTCTCTAGTTTCTTTAGAACACTGCTCTGCTCTTATCATAATATCATTTATTCATGTGGCTCTTAGGATCATTGGCCTAGTTGGTTCAATTGGTATCTTTTGATAGCTTGCTTCAATAGGTATCTTTTGATTGCTTATTTCTCTCTTTGTTATGTCTTTGTGGCATATCTTCC
Source organism: Aegilops bicornis (assembly GCA_021605145.1). Classification (NCBI taxonomy): domain Eukaryota; kingdom Viridiplantae; phylum Streptophyta; class Magnoliopsida; order Poales; family Poaceae; genus Aegilops; species Aegilops bicornis. Next base: position 198,703,661 of record CM038675.1, on the reverse strand, counting down.
TTTTGCAATCTTTGGGCCTCAATATAGTTTGTCTTCCTCCAAGTATTTACCGTTGGATATGTGTATTGCATTCCACTCTCTTGTTGAGAAATACACAATTTATGGAGGAACACATTTTATATTGGCCTTCTAAGCTTTTAGCCCATTTTGGCAATCGATGCCAATGGGGGAGAATTTTCAGCGAGAGTTTTGTGAAGAAGTTTAGAGAGTTGTCTCTTCTAGCTTCGGTTTGTTCCTAAGCATACACATCTCCTTCGAATGCATTGCTGGTTGTTGCATTGCATGGTGAAGTTTAGAGAGTTGTCTCTTCTAGCTTCGGTCTGTTCCTAAGCATACACATCTCCTTCGCATGCATTATTGGTTGTTGCATTGCATCGTGATGCATAATTCCTTATATAAACTCTCTTGAAAGTGATTGTCATCAATTACCAAAATGGGGGAGATTGAAAGGACATGCGGTGCCCCCATGTGTGGTTTTGGTAATTGATGACATTCTCTATGGACTAATGGTTGCATTGAGTTATATTTGAAGGATTTTTCCATAGGCATTTCTTGAAGTCCATGTGTTGGTTTCAAGGAGTTTATGGGTTGACCAAGGTGCTATTAAGGAATTATCCAAAGATTGGTCATACATCATCTAAACGAAAAGAGTTGGAAAGATTCAAGGTTGATCAAGACTAAGTCAAGAGTGAATCAAGTTGATCAACTCACAAAGCGTAGAAGATGCACCGAGAGGGATCAAGTGATCCCATGGTATGGTAAGCATTGTCCATTTCCCTTTGTGTACTAACCCATGGTTTATGTGAGAGTCTATGTGGGGTTAGGTACGTGTCCATGGGCTTGCGTCAAGAGGAAGATATCATATAACCCATGGAAAGGATGACATCAAGTGGTGATCGTCATCAAGATTGCCGTGTGCAAGTTCAAGTGGAGCATCACGAAGAGATCAAGTTCTTGAATCTTGCCATCCATTGTGGTGTCAATGGACTTGTGAAGATGTGCCGAAGAGTGGCTCCCCATAGTGGAGTATGGGGGAGCAATCATCTAGTCTCCATAGACCCAACGCAATCAACAAAGGTGGTCCATCTTGAGGAGGACAAGATCGCCATAATCTAGCTCAAGCGGATCATGTGCAAGGCAAAGGTTTGCCCTTGATAGGTTTTATATTTTACCGGTCTCATGGTGGTAGTTGGGAGACCGAGTTATAGGATCGATAGCCGTACTATCAAGGGGGGCTCTCAAGTGAGTAGCTTGATCGTATCGTTCCTTGAGAGATCAAACCATTGCATCCTTGCATCATGTTTCTTGGTTCTTGTTTGGTTATCTTTGTGAGTCTTAGAGCTTATGGTCATCTTGATGACAAGCTTGAGTTCATCGAAAACGGAGTTTGCATGCGTCTTCTATGATGTTTTCGGTGTTGGAGGTTTTACCGATCTTATCCGAGGAAGGGTTCTCACCATTTTCTTTTCGGCCTTTTCTCATTTTCTTATTATTGGTATTTCTATCAGGATTGTGTTAGCCCTTGTCGCTAACTTTCCAACAAACTTGGTTTCGTCGAATTCGGAGTCCGTTTGCAGAAGTTGTGGTAGTTTTGGTGTTACGAAAAGGCTGCGGCGTTACTACATGGTAGGAGCGGAAGTAATTTTTTGCTAACGCCCTTGGGAGCGGTACTACCGCTCTTGGGAGCGGTACTACCGCGGCTACTTCCGTGGCTACTTCCACTCGGGACCAAAAACTCGTCACAAGTCCAGCGGTGGTAGGCACGGATGTAATTTTTTAGTACCGCTTCATAAGCGGTAGTACCGCTACCCTTAGCGATGAGTACCGCTACCCCTAGCAGTAGTACCGTGATGTCGAGCAGTACTACCGCTCCGACGGTTCTTCTGGCTTTTTTGCCTCCTCGCTGTTGCGTTTCAATTTGACGGGTTCCGGTGACCGCCCCCAAGGGTTGCCAAAGTGTACGGGTTCGGTGACCGCCCCCAAGGGTTGCCATTTGTACGGGTTCGGTGACCGCCCTTAAGGGTCCCTTAGTGGAATAACGACATCTTGCATTGTGCGAGGGCGTGAGGAGATTACGGTGGCCCTAGTGGCTTCTTGGGGAGCATTGTGCCTCCACACCGCTCCAAACGGAGATTAGCATCCGCAAGGGTGTGAACTTCGGGATACATCGTCGTCTCCGCGTGTCTCGGTTATTGTTGAGGATATAGCTACTAAGTATAAACTGGCCAGGAGGGCCCGGTTCACCTTAGACTGTGCTGAAGCCCATGAAGATCTTGAAGATGGCATTCAACTAGTAAATCTTGGAAGCCCACGGCCCAAAGGCGGATTAGGGCCCGTAGTGGTAAACCGCCATGATTATCTAAACTTGTAATATAAGTTAGAAAGGAGAGACCGAGCCGGACACTTTGTATAGGTCGGCTCGGGACTCTGTAGACCAGCCGGGCGTCAACTTTGTGTATATAAAGGGGCGACCGGTGGCGGTTCAAGGGAGAGAACAACAACTCGAGGCCTAGGCGAAGCTTATTCGCTCCTAGTCATCGAAACCACATCAATCCCATCACAACTAGGCGTAGGCTTTTACCTTCATCGAAGGGGCCGAACTAGTATAAACTCTTGTGTCTTTGCGTCCGCTTTAACCCCTTCAAGTTAACCCGTAGCGATGGCTCCACGACTAAGTCCTTTCATGAGGACATCTGCCGTGACAAAACCACGACAGTTGGCACCCACCGTGGGGCTATCGCCACGATGGTTTGATGATCTTGGAGGGCAAGTTCAAGGACTCGAAGGCTATCTTTGTGGGCGGATGACCAAGAGTCGTCGCGGCAAGCTCTACATCGACGATGCAGGATGGGGCCCCGAGGCCGGCTCAATCGAGTACGGATACCGGGTCCCCTTTGGTGGCATACACGTTTTCATTGGAAAGATTGGTGAGCCAGGACCTGAGCCGGACATCTGCACCGACCTGGTCGAGACGGCTCAGCGTACGAGATCTGCCCAGGTTAAACCGGCCGTGAAGCATGCCTTTGTGGGAGTCGTCCACGGAGGAAGTTATGAGGACGGATCGAGTGCAGTGGCGAGACCGTCTTCTACTCGACGACGAAGTCGTCAACCGGAGACCGAATCTCTATATCGGCTACAAGATGGCCGGATTGGGGCTGTTCCGATGGTGACGATATTCGGACCCCTCCGATCTGCCCAACCGGGTTGGGATATTCATGGCCGATACACAAGCAGCGCTTCACTCTTGACTAACTGCGGCAATGATCTCCGGTTCAACAGCGGCGACGGCTGCCGGGGCAGGAGGCCCTGTGCGCCCGCCGGCTCAAGTTTTATCAGATCTGTTCGATGCGTTGGCTGTGCTCATGGCAGAGGCTAACCCGGCGGATTAGGAAGCTCATAACGCAGAGATTGCGAATGTGAAGGAACAAATCACTCAGGCTAAAGCGGATCTAGCAGCTGCAGACGCCAGGATGACGGCAGAGCGGGCCGCTTTAGATGCGCAAGCTTATAGGCTCATGTTGGATCAGAACGCGTCACATGAAGTCATGAAGAGGAAATTCAGATCCCGTTTGCCTTCAGTTTTCGAAGCCAGAGACCTCTTCAACACCCCCGGAGCGGGAACCAATAATCCGCCGGTGGTAAACCGGGCGGAAGCACCTGGGACAGGCGCGCCGGTCCAGCCCCGCTTAATAGATCTACCTCGCCATAACGCCAGTGTGCCTCAGGCTGTGCAAACACCTCCTGGTCACTACTCCAACCCGATGGATAACCTTGTTGCATCTGCGGCACGGCTGGAGGCTATTCCAATTGAAGGTGATTCACCACAGGCCGTAGAGACGCGCCGGGTCAAGGAGCTCCTTAGGACAGCTTTGGTCCAACAGGAAGCGTATTCATACAGCCGCGACCGGATCCACTCTACCCCCCGCCCAAGCCGGAGCTATAGCAGGCACGTGGATGAACCGGCCGTATCAAGTAATGCACGGCGTGGTGCGCCCCGTGGCAACAACCCGACAGGTGGTGTCGATAACGCCCAGGAGGTGGTGGACCGGGCCCGGCCGCGAGGAGGCGAATTAGCAGTACAAGATCAGGCTCATCAGCTTACGCCGGTTCGTCCGACCATCTCGGTCGAGCCTGGGGTTACCTCTAGCTCTTTGGGGGTGCCTTGCCTCGTCCCCGCTTTACGCAATGTGCGCTTGCCCAAAGATTTCAAGGGTCCGCGCAAGGTGCCAAATTACACTGCCGATTTATCTCCAGAAGCATGGATAGAGAGCTATGAGATGGCCATGGAGATGCTGGATGTGGATGAGGCCGCGTGTGCAAAGTACTTCACCATGATGCTTGAGGGCACGACCCGTACTTGGTTGAAGAGCTTGCCGCCCAATTCTATCAATTCATGGGCCCAGTTGCGGACCCGGTTTATCCAGAATTTCAAAGATACCTGTAAGCAGCCCATGTCCGTAGTGGACTTGGCGGCTTGTGTCCAGGGGGAATGGGAGTCGACAACCCATTGGGTACGCCGCGTTTCGGAAATCTTGCACTCGTCAGACCGGATCAACGCTGACTCTGCGATTTTAACCCTGGAGGGCAACTGCCGGTTTCAGCCTCTGAATTTAAAGTTGGGACGCATGAAGCGATTTTGTAATGACATGGGAACTCTCATGGGCGCTTTAGTGAAGTATGCTAATTCTGATAGTACCAAGGATCCCGAGTCTGGCGATGACAAGACAAGGAAGGGAAGGAAGAACAGCAACTCCAAGGGCCAGCAACATCACTCAGCAGGTAATGGCAAGCGTAAAGCGGATGGCAACATGGACTTTGTAGCTAATACCAACGCGCAGGACAAGGGTCAGCGACGCAGAGGTAAGGCGGCGAATCGTGGTGGGGCTCCGAATCCTAACCCGGATCGCTTAAATTATTTATTGAATCAGCCCTGTCCAAAGCACGGGACGAAGGAGATGCCGGCCAACCACCTTTGGAAGGACTGCTACATTATGCAGGTGTTCAAGAGTTCTAATGCTTTCCGGTATGATCACGGCTCTGGCGGCGGTTCGAGATCCGGGCAGATTACGGTGGAGTAAATTCCGGTTCAGGATTTAATGGTAATCGAGGCGGACATAACAACCGTAACAATCAGAATAACCAAGGTGGTTACAACCAACCTTGACAGCCACGATCGGGTTATCGAGCAACCCAAAGCGGTTGAATAGTGGGCGGTACCATGTCTTCACCACTAGCTTAGACAAGCGAGACCGGAAGGTTCGAGCGGGCGATCAACGCTGTTGAACCGGCCGTGCCCCATTACCTACGCTGGTCGGAGCAGCCCATTATATGGAGTAGAGAGGATCATCCTCCCGGGTCGACAATCCGGGTCAGCTAATACAGTGGTGGCACCTCGTAGGAGGTTATAAGTTCACCAAGGTACTCATGGATGGAGGGAGCAGCATTAACATCACATACTATGAGACCTTTAAATCGTATGGGGCTAACGGATAAACATCTCAAACCGTCCAATACAGTGTTCCATGGTGTGGTACACAGCAAGTCAGCATATCCTGTTGGTAAAATAGCTCGAAGTGGCCTTTGGTGATGATTATGACTCGGATCGGAAACATTGGCGTTTGAAGTGGTAAAAATCAAAGTCCATATCATGCCTGTTCGGGCGACGGCTTATGCCAAGTTCATGGCATGGCCTTGTTATGTCTATTTGCAGCTTAAGATGCCGGGTCACAAGGGGACAATAACGGTTCATGGGAGCCGCAAAATCGCTTTAGAGTGCGAGGAAGGAGATGCAGCTTATGCAGAGTCGGTTTGTGCCACCGAGGAGCTGAAGTACTATAAGGACAATGTTGATCCGGCGGACATGACTCCATTAAACAAGCCCACTACAGAGCATGATCCGGCCCTGAAATTCAAATCGGCAGCTGAGACTAAGCTTGTTGACTTCGTGCCTGGCGATTCGTCCAAGCGATTCGCATCGATTGCCAACTTGGATCCGAAATAGGAAAGCGCACTCATCGAGTTCATCCGTGAGAATCGGGACATTTTTGCATGGAAGCCTTCTGACATGCCAGGTGTACCGAGGCAACTCGCTGAGCACACTCTTAATGTGGATCCTAAGTACAAACCAGTGAAACAGTTCCTCAGCCGGTTTAAAGAAGAAAGGCGCAAGGCCATTGGAGAGGAGGTGGCCAGGCTCTTAGCAGCTGGTTTTATCATTGAAGTCTTCCATCTAGAGTGGCTTGCTAACCCGGTGCTGGTTCTTAAGAAAAACGGCACTTGGCGCATGTGTGGATTACGAGATCTTAACAAGGCTTGTCCGGCGAGATCCTTTTGCCCTCCCCGCATTGACCAGATTATTGATGCCACTGCGGGTTGTGAGCGTTGAGCTTTTTGGATGCGTATTCGGTATCATCGGATCAAGATGGCGATTAAGGACCAGGAGAAAACAGCGTTTATCACTCCCTTTGGAGCCTTCGCTATGTATCTATGCCTTTGGGCTCAAGAGCGCCCAAGCAACTTATCGGCCATGTATGCAATTGCACGCATAAAGAGATCGGCCGTAATGTGCACGCCTATGTTGATGATATTGTGGTCAAGTCAAGGGAGAAGGAGACACTGATTGATGATTTGAAGGAAACCTTTGACAACCTGCGGGTTTACAAGATGATGCTCAACCCGGCCAAATGTGTCTTTGGTGTTCCGGCGAGCAAGTTATTGGGTTTTCGTGTCCAATGTGGAATTGAAGCTAATCCGTAGAAGATTATGGCTATTACCTCCTGGCTAAACCGAAGTGTATTAACGATGTCCAGCGTTTGGCAGGCGGATTGCCTTGAGCGGTTTATCGGCCGCCTCGGAGAAGAAGGCCATCCCTTTGTACCGAGATCTTTGAAAAAGACAGATCGGTTAAATGCAGAGTCCAGCCGCCCGATGAAGCGTTGGAGGACTTAAAGCGGCAATTGGCCAACCCGCTGTGCTCGCCGCTCCCATTGACAAGGAGCCACTTACGCTGCTATACGTTCTTTGCTAACGCCGAGAGCGGTCGGTGTAGCCATTGTGGTGGAAGCGGAAGGAGGCGAGGAAGGAGCATCCGGTTCAACGTCCGGTTTACTATATCAGCGTGGTACTTATCGAATCTAAGAAAAGGTATCCGCATTGGCAGAAGCTGGTAGATGGAGTTTTCATGGCAAGCCGGAAGCTGAAGCGGTATTTCCAAGGGCACCCCATCACGGTGGTCGATTACGCTCCTTTAAGCGATATCATACTGAACCGGAAGCGGCGGCGGATTGCCAAGTGGGCTATAGAGCTTGGGCGCCTGCGGTCTGAAATGCGATGCCTCGGACTACGGTAAAGTCTCAAGCACTTGTGGATTTCATTAATGATCGGACGGAGTTGCAAGCACCTGAAGAAAAGCCGGATCACACATATTGGACCATCCATTTTGACGGATCCAGGCAATTGGAGGGCTCGGGGGCTGGAGTCGTATTAACTTCCCCACGAGGTGACAAGTTCTGTTACATTCTCCGCTTAATGTTCCCTTGTACTAACAATGCAGCTGAGTATGAAGCCTTGCTCCATGGTCTCCGGATGGCTAAGGAGATGAATCTAAGCCGGGTTAAGTGCTTGGTGACTCGGACCTAGTGGCTCAACAATGTATGCGGCACTTGGGATTCAAAGGACCCACTCATGGCTGCATATCGTCGTGAGGTGGATATTGTTGCAGGTCATTTCAAGGGCTATCAGGTGGACCACGTGGACCGTCGGAAGAATGAAGCTGCGGACGCTTTAAGCCGGTTGGGCTCTCAACGTAAACCGGTCCCGCCCAATGTTTTTCTGGACGTGCTGCACAACCCGTCGGTCAAGCTCCCTGGTGAAGCGGATTCGGCAGCTCTTCACGTCACTCCGGATTGGACGCTTCCTTATCTTGCGTACATGAACCGGGGCGAGTTACCAGAAGATGAGACGTTGGCCCGGCAGATAGTCCGGCGATCCAAGTCTATAACCATTGTTAATGGTGAATTGCATCATTGCAGCGTGTCAGGGGCATTTCAACGCTCTGTGTCCCCTGAGGAAGGCTGTGAAATATTGCGTGAGATCCACGAAGGAGATTGTGGTCACCATGCCGGTTCAAAATCCTTGGTGGCTAAAGCGTTCCGCCACGGTTTCTATTGGTTGTTGCTCATGCTGATGCGGAAGATCTGGTCGACGATGTGATGGTTGCCAAAAGTTTTCGAGACGCTCATGTACCGCCCAAGAATTAAGGATGATTCCAATTACTTGGCCGTTTGCAACCTGAGGGCTGGATATGGTTGGACCTTTCAAAAGGTCCAAGGACAAGAAGACCCACCTCCGGTGGCGGTTGACAAGTTTACAAAGTGGGTAGAGGCGAACACATTAGCAAGTGTGGCGCGGCCCACGGCGGTTCGATTCATCAAAAGGTGATTTTCGGTTTGGCTTTCCACGGTATCATCACAGATTATGTTACCAATTTGTCCAAAGGTGCCATGAAAGAGTTCTGAGAACGTGAACTCATCCGGCTTGACGTTTCTTCAGTAGCCATCCCACTGTCCTATGGTCAAGCGGAAAGGGCTAATCATGAGACCCTGAGAGGCATCAAGCCCCGGCTTATGGTCCCTTTGCAGAGGACACCGGGTTGTTGGGTAGAAGAGCTACCATCTGTGTTATGGAGTATCAACACTACACCTAACAGATCCACAGGATACACACCGTTCTTTATGGTCTATGGAGCGGAGGCGGTTCTCCCCAGTGACATCCGTCATGACTCACCTCGTGTGGCAGCTTATGTTGAAGCGGACAATGAGGCAGCCGCGGCAAGGCGCTTTGGACCGGTTGGATGAGGAGCGTGACATAGCAGCTGCCCGCTCGGTGATTTACCAACAGGATCTTAAATGCGTTACCATAGTCGCCGGGTCGTAACCAGAACTTTTCAAGAAGGAGATTTGGTGCTTCGGCTCATCCAAGACCAGACTGATATGCACAAGTTATCCCCACCTTGGGAGGGACCTTTCGTGGTCAGCAAGAATCTGCATAACGGGTCGTACTATCTGATTGATATTCGAGAGCATAAAGACTCACGCACGTCCGAGGAGGAGACCAACAGGCCGTGGAACATAGCTCATCTTCGTCCTTATTATACCTGAGCCATCGGCTCTACTCATGTACATATTATGACAGTGTATATATTATGAATAAAGTAATAAACCGGAGCCTCGGCTAAAGCGGGTATCTGTTACATTACATCATGCATGGTTACATGGAGTTGTTCTTTTTTAAAGCGGCCTCCGGTTTACCCCCTGAGTTTGCTTTTCAAAAGCTTTATGATATCACTTGGGGGCTTGGTCGTGTCCGAACCAATGCAACACCTTTTGATAGGCGAAAGCCACCAAATCACTTGGGGACATGGTCAAGTCTGAACCAGTCACGCCTCTTGATCGGCCTAAGGCCATAGAGTCACTTGGGGGCTTGGTCGAACCCGAACCATTGCCACGCCACTTGATCGCCATAATGCCGCGGTTTCAGTTGGGGACCTGGCTGACTTGAACCATGGCTACACCTTATTGGGAGCTTGGTCGTGTCCGACCATGGTAACACCATCTGATCGGCTCAGTAAAGCCTCTTTTTGCAAACGGTTTTATCATTGCCTTTTGTTTCCATATTTTTTCATAACTGTTATTTGATTTTTGTTGTGTTTTTTAAACCAATAACATTTTTAAACCAGTTCAAATTGTCAATTGACGGAATTCGGTCCATTTTTAATCCGGAGATAATTTTTCCAGTTTGACTTTTTCTGTTAACATCCCATCATGGAGTAACAGGGGCCTTGTCATGACCCGGCACGGTTTACATGGTAAACCGGCATTATAAACACAGGAGCTGTTTTCTCCTTTGACGGTAATGGTTTATACAACCTCCATTTCAAGATTGGCTAAGCCAACTTCATGCCCAGCGATGGCAGGTATTTTGTATCACAAATTTTGAGTATATACCGCAATATTTCATTTCATATATATGAATGTCACAAACCGGCGGGCTGCACAAACCACCGTGGCAGTTTAAGATTTTGTGACTGCATTCAATATAGATTGAAGGTTTCGATCATTCAATCAAAGGTATCAGCACCATTGCCTGAAGGCATATTAAAAGCAAAAGTGTTGGCTATCCTATTACAAGGCATTCAGAGGCCCAAAATTTGGAATTGCTTCATAACGGGCAGTTTCTGATGTATCAACCGACTTGACGGATTAAGCTTCATTGCCGGGTTGACGTGAAGTTGATGGGTCGTCTGGCGTCGGTTCAACTTCTTCCTCCTCACCATCTAATGGCCGGAAGTCATTGGTGGTCCAGTCAATCCGGGTTAAAGCCTGAAAGACAGCCTCTTCACTTATCAGCTCAGCCGGATCAACGTCAGGGGCATAAGTGTGCTTACGGGTTGGTGGAACAAGGTTACGCACTTCCGGAATAACAGCTTCAACTAAATGCATTGTTCGCGTCGTAGAAGGAGCGGTGAACCGTCGGGTTGGCCTCTTCTGCCCGATTGACTCGCCAGAGGACGCATCTCCCTTGTTACCCGTTTGAGAGCATCATTGTCAAATACTTCGCCATTTTCTTGAGCACTTTGGGAAGCCTTTGGCTATGTCAGCCGGATCAAGGTCAGCTATCCATGCTTTGGCGCGAGTTAGCGCCAATAAGGTGCCAGCCCGGGCAGCGGATCGTTTCAATTCTTCTATCTGTGCTGGTATCATAGATAGCCGATCCAGTGTGTCCTTGATCAGTGTCGGAGCTGCATTATCATAAGAAGTGGCGCAAATAACTCGTTGGGTGACGGTATACAGCTGTTCAATTAGCGTATATGCGGCCTTGAGTTTCTTCCGCATGTCAGAGCCCAGATGAGCAATGCGCCTACCTATACCGGTTTAAGAAAGTTCAGGTTAAACCGGAGGAAATTTCAAAACGGAATATTCATCACAACCTTGGTGAAACGTTGCTTACCAAATATTGCGGAGGTCATGGCATTGATTTGGCGCTTTAATCGATGAGCTCTTCCGTCGCGGTTTAAGAGCTGCTTGACATCTTCCGCCCGTTTTAGCAAGCCCGCCTTTTCAGTATCCCAGCTGGCCCGCTCAGACTTAAACCACTCCTTGAGCTGCTCCATGGTAGTCAAGGCGGTTTTCAGCTCATCCTTGGCCTTGGAGGTTTCTGCTTGCTGAGATTTCAGATTTTCTTGAAGATCGTTGATTTTTGAGGCTTGTTGGCGTATCTCACTCTGCAACAAAAAGGGAGCATATTAATATCTTCATTAGAAGTCCCAAGCGCATAACCAGTCATACACTTGGCACTTGGGGGCTAATGTGGATCATTTTTTATACTGATTATTGAAGTCCCATGGATTAATACAAGTGTTAGTCATGGCACTTGGGGGCTAATGCATGTTTGATCAAAAATATATAAGACAAAGTACTATGAACTATGCAAAGTCCCGGTTTGACTTTCTAGGGACAAACCTGGCCTTGGGGGCTACTATGCAATGAAGGTACAAGAGAAGGGCACAACTCTTTACCTCATAGCGCTCCTTCATAAGATTTACTAAACCGGCTTCATAATCACGGCTTGTGTAGAGCGGTTCGAGAAGCAAGTGAAGGTCTTGGCGGAGAGATTGTTATAAGGTGACAGATCAGTTTTTCCTTCCCTTTGCTCATGGCAGCAAATTCTTCCTTGGCAGAGTGCTTTGATAAAGCAATCCGATTGCCGATGGCGGTATATCACGGTGCCGTAACTCACGACATCATCATCTTTAAATCGGATGGCCAAAGTAGCATTTTCAACAGGGCTTGGCGCTTTCATACCCGGGCTTGGCGGATCAGCAGTTGAGTCCCGTTGTTCTACTGCAGGACTCGGAGGAGCAGGAGGATGTGAAGTCTCAACTTGGACATCTGGTTCAACCTCTGGCGGATTAGCATTGGCATCTAGATTTTTTCCAGCAGAGTTGTCTTTAGCAACTTCGGGATTTTCACCATGATTCTCTGGAGTCTTCTTCGGATCAACATCCACAGTAGGGTCGAGGGTCTTGGCCTTCTTACTAAGTCGAGCCTTGGTGCTACAACATCAAGGGTGAGAATATGATAAACCGGCAACTACAAGGAACAAATTATGGAGTAATAAACTTACCCAGCAGCAACTTTGAGAGGAGGCAGCTGAGTGGTTGATGAACCGCCAGACGAGTTGGAGAAGCCTGGTAATTCGGATCAGACGGATTGAGAGGGCATCGGAAGAAACCTTTCAAAGGATAACGCTTTTCAGGAGAACAAGTCACCTCTGGGCGATGTTTAGGGTTGGTGTGTCAGCTAAACCGTCTGACGTAATAGGTTGACAGCTATCTTTGGGTCGTCTGGCGTTCTTCGATTCTTTGTGTCTTCAAAGAAAATTTTGGATCCAAATGAGCATAGAAGTGAGATTGTTTCACTATCCGGACTTGGCGAATTCTTTTAATCGGTACAAGATCGAATCGGAAGAAAGAAGGATTACCTCAACAGGTTACGCATGGCTGGCCTCGGCGTCATCACAGGAATTGTAACTGTCAATAAAATGAATGAAAAAGAGCCAAGTGAGTCAAGCTCTACCTCAGCATCTGATTCTTCATCTTACGGTGGTTCGAGAAGACTTCGGCGGTTTTCCTCTTGCCAGTTTTCTTGGTGGTCTTGGTCTTTGCACGAGGAACCCGGGCCGGTTTAGTTCGTTTCCAAAAGGAGCTGTTAGCCTGAAAATTAATACAGAGGGATTAATACAAACAATATGGAATCAAAGTCAGTGGAATAATGAGAGGAGCCTTACCGCGGGCGGTTTGTTGGAGATGCAGAATGGAGCCAACCCGGTTTGGCTGCATGCGGAGATCGGTTCATCGAGCATTTTCTTCACTGTTTCGGTAACTTCAAGCTCAGTTATTGATAGTTCGTGATGTCGTTGAGGATCTTTGACGTCACCAGTATATTCGTGCATTAATCCGGGCGGCTTAATGGCAAGATGCCCCAAGAAACCCAGCAAGAATGCATAAGGTCAATACCAGTTAAACCGTTGGCCATCAGAGCCCGGAGCTTGGTAATTTGAGGTGCAAAATTCTTCCGTTCTGCGGCGGTCAAGCACGAAGGCAATGGGTGGCTGTTGCTAAGCCGGTGAGGGTGATAACCCGGCAAGGGATTTTCTCCGTTAGGAGAAGTGTTCCGGCAATAGAACCAGGTTTGATTCCAATCTTTAGGATGGCTATGATATTTGGCGTGAGGGAAGTCCACTTTCTTCCTTTTCTGGATTGAAACGCCGCCAAGTTCTATGTTAGGACCGTCCGAGAATTCTGTACGGCGGTTCAAATGAAAGGAATCTCGAAATAATTCCACGGTTGGTTCTTCTTGAAGATAGACTTCGCAGAATACTTGAAAGTTGCATATATTGGACACAGAGTTCGGACCAATATCTTGTGGATGGAGTTGGAAGCTTGCGAGGACATCCCGGAAAATTTTTGATCGGGCGGGATGAATCCCGGTCTAGGTGTTGCATAAAACAATCACCTCTCCTTCTTGAGGTTCGGTGGACATTCCGATTCGGAACTCACGATGGAGAACATTTTTTGAGGCTAAAACGCCAGTGGTGACGTAGCCGTTGAGTTGTGTTTCCGTGATCCGGGATGGAACCCAATTGCAAGCGGCAAATTGTTTCGCCATTCCGGAAGGGGGAGCTGAAAGAAAATCAAACAGGTGCCGGTTTACTGTCTACGGTTTGTAAGTGAAAAATTCAGTGTTAAACCGGTGAAAATACAAATGCAAGGTCCAGTTGGCGGTTTAAGAGAGGGCTAATGACATATGGCGGATTGGCCATCAAAGATTAAACCGCCCATAGGCAGAAAGGCCAAGATTCAAGATTTCTGCTAAGTATTGACAGAAACAGGTTTTACACAATGTTCAAATCTATTTGGATCCACCGCACGTCTATAAAGAAGTTTTTACTGCGTTCTTTAAAAGGCGTTCAAGTAGAAGAGAGAACGATGCATACTTTACAAGAAGAAAAGCAAGGGCTGCTAGTATTAAAGACAGATGCGGAAAGACTACCGCAGGAGATCTATACCGTTTTTGGATCAAAACTACCGCGGCAGAAGGTAGGATGAAGAGGAAAAATGGAGAACTGTGCGGATGAGCTTGCAAAAATCTAATGCAGATCTAAGGACGAAGAACAGAAGAATTTTACCGCGGCAGATTACGGCGGAGGGGGCGATGAGCCTCTGATCTAACTCAGGTTGATGCAGCGGCCTTGGTTGGTGTAGTTCTCGAAGGCCGCGGACGGCGGAGCTTGAGCTGAGGCGTCGCGAGGAAGAAGAAGATGCAGAAGAGGAAGAGAAAAAGAGCCCTCGGGTTTTATTTATAAGGGAAAGAATAAATGGCGGTAGCGAGAATCAAGGCGTCCGAAGCGGCCGAGTGGGCGCGCCTGTCGCCTCGATTTTTGAGATAATCATTAATGAGAAGGGATCTTTTTAATCCTTTTATGCAGAGATGATGTCACGACGGACCGTTGCGGTGCTCTGAAGATGACGTCACGGCGGTTTATAAAAATTCACAGGAGAAGTCAATATGGCGGTTTACGAAAATACAAGAGGATGTTTACAAGATATTTTTAATGTTGAAGATTGACATGAATAAATTCAAATCAATCCGGGGCCTAATGTTGAGGATATAGCTACTAAGTATAAACCGGCCGGAGGGCCCGGTTCACCTTAGACTGTCTTTGAAGCCCATGAAGATCTTGAAGATGGCGTTCAACTAGTAAAGCTTGAAGCCCACAGCCCAAAAGGCGGATTAGGGCCCGTAGTTGTAAACCGCCATGATTATGTAAACTTGTAATATATGTTAGAAAGGAGAGACCGAGCCGGACACTTTGTATAGGTCGGCTCGGGACTCTGTAGACCGGCCGGGCGTCAACCTGTGTATATAAAGGGACGATCCGGCGGCGGTTCAAGGGAGAGAACAACAACTCGAGGCCTAGGCGAAGCTTATTCGCTCCCTAGTCATCGAAACCACATGAATCCCATCACAACTAGACGTAGGCTTTTACCTTCATCGAAGGGGCCGAACTAGTATAAACTCTTGTGTCTTTGCGTCCGCTTTAACCCCTTCAAGTTAACCCGTAGCGATGGCTCCACGACTAAGTCCTTTCATGAGGACATCTGCCGTGACAAAACCACGACAGTTATCTCTTACCCGAGCCCTTTACTTATGCACTTTACTTTGTGATAGCCATATTGTTTCTTGACATATATCTTGATATCACCTAGTAGTTTATCTTGCTTAGCATAAGTTGTTGGTGCACATAGGTGAGCCTAGTTGTTGTAGGTTTTGTGCTTGACAAATTAACCGCTAGGTTTATTCCGCATTTGTTCAAGCCTAAACCGTAATTATTTCTAAAGCGCCTATTCACCCCCCCCCCTCTAGGCAACATCCACGATCTTTTAGTGAGTTTAGGTTAAAACGCGCTGCTACAAAGAAAGTAGCGGTAGCGCGGTTCGTTATAGGTCGCTACTACTATGTGTAACCTATCGGCTAAGCCGTGGAAATTTTAGTAGTAATGTGTTTAGAGCAAGGCAGCTCTTGCTAGAACTTTATCTGCAGCGCGGTTTGCTCAGGCGCGCTACTGCTACTTAGCACCAGCGTGCTTTTTTGACCCTTGCTACTGCTAAAGTTCTGTGTATAAGGTTTTTTGTAGTAGTGGTAGGAGCACCCGCGAGTGAATCTTTGTGGCGGAGCGACAGGGCAGGTTGAGACCACCTAGGCGAGAGGTAGGCCTGGCTCTGGTCGGCGTTCACGGTTACCTTGAAATAACACGCTTAATGAGTTCTTGGTATTTGATCTGAGTCTGGCCATTTGGTCTATACGCACTAACCAACTACGTGGGAAAGATATGGGCACTCGGCGTCGTGGTATCAGCCGAAGCCTTCTTGACGTCAGCGACTGAGCGGCGCGCGCCGGATTGGACTGGAACGCCTACTAGTCTAGGTCTGCTTCCGGCCGCCCACGCAACATCTTGAGGTGTGCTAAGGCGATGGGCCCAGACCCTGTCGCTTAGGTTTAGACCGGCGTCTTGACCTCTCTGTTGGCCTAGGTGGGGCTGCGACGTGTTGATCTTCCGCGGCCGGGCATCACCCAGAAAAGTGTGTCCGGCGAAATGGGATCAAGCGTGTTGGGTTATGTGGTGCACCCCTGTAGGGAAGTTTATCTATTCGAATAGCCGTGATCTTCGGTAACAGGACGACTTGGAGTTGTACCATGACCTTATAACAACTAGAATCGGATACTTAATAAAACACGCCCTTCCAAGTGCCAGATACAACCCGGTGATCGCTCTCTAACAAGGCGATGAGGAGGGGATCGCCGGGTAGGATTATGCTATGCGATGCTACTTGGAGGACTTCGGTCTACTCTCTTCTACATGCTGCAAGACGGAGGCTGCCAGAAGCGTAGTCTTCGATAAGACTAGTTATCCCCCCCTTGTTCTGGCATTATGCAGTTCAGTCCACCGATATTGCCACTTTACACATATACCCATGCATATGTAGTGTAGCTCCTTGCTTGCGAGTACTTTGGATGAGTACTCACGGTTGCTTTTATCCCCCTTTTCCCCCTTCCCTTCTACCTGGTTGTCGCAACCAGATGTCGGAGCCCAGGAGCCAGACGCCACCGTCGACGACGACTCCTACTACACCGGAGGAGCCTACTACTACGTGCAGCCCGCGGACGACGACCAGGAGTAGTTAGGAGGATCCCAGGCAGGAGGCCTGCGCCTCTTTCGATCTGTATCCCAGTTTGTGCTAGCCTTCTTAAGGCAAACTTGTTTAACTTATGTCTGTACTCAGATATTGTTGCTTCCGCTGACTCATCTATGATCGAGCACTTGTATTCGAGACCCCAAGGCCCCTGGCTTGTATTATGATGCTTGTATGACTTATTTATGTTTTTAGAGTTGTGTTGTGATATCTTCCCATGAGTCCCTCATCTTGATCGTACATGTTTGCATGCATGATTAGTGTACGATTGAATCGGGGGCGTCACATTCCATGTACTTGATAATTGACGGTGATTTGTACCCCACATAGATCCCAACTTCCTGTGTGGGCCCATAGATGTCCGCTGTGGTGGTGAGATCGGGATGTATGCAGCACACCCGAACTTACGCAGATGGGAAATGCTAGGAGGATTTCCACGTACCAATTCCAGAGGGGAAGAACTGTGATATGCAGTTGGCCTCAATTGTATCAAGTCAGCAGTGTGTAAAATAGCATAACCCCAACAAGAGGTTGGCAAGTTGCAATTCATCAACAAAGGTCTTGCAATGAATTTGATCCTCTTAATCAATGTTTCAACAAAACCATTTTGTGTATGAACATATGGAACAGAGTGCTGAACTTCAATCCCCAAAGCCATGCAATAATCATTGAAAGCACGTGAGGAGAATTCTGCAACATTGTCCATTCGAATTGACTTAATTCAACTTTCAGGATAATGGGCTTGCAACTTAATGACTTGCCTCATTATCTTGGCAAATGCATGGTTTCGTGTGGATAGAAGACACACATGTGACCATCATGTAGATGTTGGGGAACGTAGTAATTTCAAAAAAAATCGTACGCACACACAAGATCATGGTGATGCATAGCAACGAGAGGGGAGAGTGTTGTCCATGTACCCTCGTAGACCGAAAGCGGAAGCGTTAGCACAACGCGGTTGATGTAGTCGTACGTCTTCACGATCCGACTGATCAAGTACCGAACGCACGACACCACCGAGTTCAGCACACGTTCAGCTCGATGACGTCCCTCGAACTCCGATCCAGCCGAGCTTCGAGGAAGAGTTCTGCCAGCACGACGGCATGGTGACGATGATGATGCTCTATCGATGCAGGGCTTCGCCTAAGCACCGCTATGATATTATCGAGGTGGAATATGGTGGAGGGGGACACCGCACACGGCTTCTCAAGGATCAATTGTTGTGTCTAGAGGTGTCCCCCTGCCCCCGTATATAAAGGACCAAGGGGGAGGAGGTGGCCGGCCAAGGGAGGGCGCGCCAGGAGGAGTCCTACTCCCACTGGGAGTTGGACTCCCCTCCTTTCCTTGTCCAAGTAGGAGAGGGGAAGGAAGGGGAGAGAGGAGAGGAAGGAAAGGGGGGCGCCGCCCCCCTCCTTGTCCTATTCGG
Organism: Aegilops bicornis; assembly: GCA_021605145.1. Lineage (NCBI taxonomy): Eukaryota > Viridiplantae > Streptophyta > Magnoliopsida > Poales > Poaceae > Aegilops > Aegilops bicornis. The sequence goes on along the minus strand of CM038675.1, from coordinate 198,685,422 downwards.
ACTAGAGGGGGGGCGCGGCCAGCCCTGGCCGCCCATCCTCTGCTCCACTTTGGGCCCATGTGGCCCATTAACCCCCCGGGGGGTTCCGGTAACCCCCCGGTACTCCGGTATAGATCCGATAACCCCCGGAACCATTCCTGTGTCCGAATATAGTCGTCCAATATATCAATCTTCATGTCTCGACCATTTCGAGACTCCTCGTCATGTCCTTGATCACATCCGGGACTCCGAACTATCTTCGGTACATCAAAACTTATAAACTCATAATATAACCGTCATCTAACTTTAAGCGTGCGGACCCTACGGGTTCGAGAACTACGTAGACATGACCGAGACACGTCTCCGGTCAATAACAAATAGCGGAACCTGCATGCTCATATTGGCTCCCACATATTCTATAAAGATACTTATCGGTCAAACCGCATAACAACTTACATTGTTCCCTTTGTCATCGGTATGTTACTTGCCCGAGATTCGATCGTCGGTATCTCAATACCTAGTTCAGTCTCGTTACCGGAAAGTCTCTTTACTCGTTACGTAATGCATCATTCCGTAACTAACTCATTAGTAACATTGCTTGCAAGGCTTATAGTGATGTGCATTATCGAGAGGGCCCAGAGATACCTCTCCGATAATCGGAGTGACAAATCCTAATCTCGAAATACGCCAACTCAACATGTACCTTTTGAAACACCTGTAGAGCTCCTTTATAATCACCCAGTTACATTGTGACGTTTGGTAGCACACAAAGTGTTCCTCCGGCAAACAGGAGTTGCGTAATCTCATAGTTGTAGGAACATGTATAAGTCATGAAGAAAGCAATAGCAACATACTAAGCGATCAAGTGCTAAGCTAACGGAATGGGTCAAGTCAATCACATCATTCTCCTAATGATGTGATCCCGTTAATCAAATGACAACTCATGTCTATGGTTAGGAAACTCAACCATCTTTGATCAACGAGCTAGTCAAGTAGAGGCATACTAGTGACACTATGTTTGTCTATGTATTCACACATGTATTATGTTTCCAGTTAATACAATTCTAGCATGAATAATAAACATTTATCATGATATAAGGAAATAAATAATAACTTTATTATTGCCTCTAGGGCGTATTTCCTTCAGTCTCCCACTTGCACTAGAGTCAACAATCTAGATTACACAGTAATGATTCTAACACCCATGGAGCCTTGGTGTTGATTATGTTTTGCTCGTGGAATAGGCTTAGTCAACGGGTCTGCAACATTTAGATCCGTATGTGTCTTGCAAATCTCTATGTCTCCCACCTGGACTTGGTCCCGGATGGAATTGAAGCGTCTCTTGATGTGCTTGGTCCTCTTGTGAAATCTGGATTCCTTTGCCAAGGCAATTGCACGATATTGTCACGAAGATTTTCATTGGACGCGATGCATTAGGTATGACACCTAGATCGGATATGAACTCCTTCATCCGAGACTCCTTCATTTGCTGCTTCAAGCAGCTATGTACTCCGCTTCACATGTAGATCCCGCCACGACGCTTTGTTTAGAACTGCACCAACCGACGGCTCCACCGTTCAATATAAACACGTATCCGGTTTGCCATTTAGAATAAATGCGGATCGATTGTCAAAGCTTGCATCGACGTAACCATTTACGACTAGCCATTTGTCACCTCCATAAACAAGAAACATATCCTTAGTCCTTTTCAGGTATTTCAGGATATTCTTGACCGTTGTCCAGTGATCCACTCCTGGATTACTTTGGTACCTCCCTGCTAAACTTATTGCTAAGCATACATCAGGTCTGGTACACAGCATTGCATACATGATAGAGCCTATGGCTGAAGCATAGGGAACATCTTTCATTTTCTCTCTATCTTCTGCTGTGGTCGGGCATTGTGTCTGACTCAACTTCACACCTTGTAATACAGGCAAGAACCCTTTCTTTGCTTGATCCATTTAGAACTTTTTCAAAACTTTATCATTGTATGTGCTTTGTGAAAGTCCAATTAAGCGTCTTGATCTATCTCTATAGATCTTGATGCCTAATATGTAAGCAGCTTCACCGAGGTCTTTCATTGAAAACCTTTTATTCAAGTATCCTTTTATGCTATCCAGAAATTCTATATCATTTCCAATTAACAATATGTCATCTACATATAATATCAGAAACGCTACAGAGCTCCCACTCACTTTCTTGTAAATACAGGCTTCTCCAAAAGTCTGTATAAAACCATATGCTTTGATCACACTATCAAAGCGTTTATTCCAACTCCGAGAGGCTTGCACCGGTCCATAAAAGGATCGCTGGAGCTTGCACACTTTGTTAGTACCTTTTGGATCGAGAAAACCTTCTGGTTGCATCATATACAACTCTTCTTCTAGAAATCCATTCAGGAATGCAGTACATCCATTTGCCATATTTCATAATCATAAAACGCGGCAATTGCTAACATGATTCAGACAGACATAAGCATCGCTACGGGTGAGAAAGTCTCATCGTAGTCAACTCCTTGAACTTGTCGAAAACCTTTCGCAACAAGTCGAGCTTTGTAGACAGTAACATTACCATCAGTGTCAGTCTTCTTCTTGAAGATCCATTTATTCTCAATGGCTTGCCGATCATCGGGCAAGTCAACCAAAGTCCATACTTTGTTCTCATACATGGATCCTATCTCAGATTTCATGGCCTCAAGCCATTTTGCGGAATCTGCGGTCATCATCGCTTCCTCATAGTTCGTAGGTTCACCATGGTCAAGTAATATGACCTCCAGAGTAGGATTACCATACCACTCTGGTGCGGTAGTAACTTGATCTGAAGTTTCATGATCAATATCATTAGCTTCCTCACTAATTGGTGTAGTTGTCACAGGAAACGGTTTCTGTGATGAACTACTTTCCAATAAGGGAGCAGGTACAGTTACCTCATCAAGTTCTACTTTCCTCCCACTCACTTCTTTCGAGAGAAACTCCTTCTCTAGAAAGGATCCAAATTTAGCAACAAAAGTCTTGCCTTCAGATCTCTGATAGAAGGTGTACCAAGTAGTCTCCTTTGGGTATCCTATGAAGACACATTTATCCAATTTAGGTTCGAGCTTATCTGGTTGAAGTTTCTTCACGTAAGCATCGCAGCCCCAAACTTTAAGAAACGACAACTTTGGTTTCTTGCCAAACCACAGGTCATAAGGCGTCGTCTCAACGGATTTTGATGGTGCCCTATTTAACATGAATGCAGCCGTCTCTAAAGCATAACCCCAAAACGATAGCTGTAAATCAGTAAGAGACATCATAGATCGCACCATATCTAGTAAAGTACGATTACGACGTTCAGACACACCATTACGGAGTGGTGTTCCGGGTGGCGTGAGTTGCGAAACTATTCCGCATTGCTTCAAATGTAAACCAAACTCGTAACTCAAATATTCTCCTCCACGATCAGATCGTAGAAACTTTATTTTCTTGTTACGATGATTTTCCACTTCGCTCTGAAATTCTTTGAACTTTTCAAATGTTTCAGACTTATGTTTCATTAAGTAGATATACCCATATCTGCTCAAATCATGTGTGAAGGTGAGAAAATAACAATACCCGCCGCGAGCCTCAATGTTCATTGGACCACATACATCAGTATGTATGATTTCCAACAAATCTGTTGCTCGCTCCATAGTTCCGGAGAACGGCGTTTTAGTCATCTTGCCCATGAGGCACGGTTCGCAAGTACCAAGTGATTCATAATCAAGTGATTCCAAAAGTCCATCAGTACGGAGTTTCTTCATGCGCTTTACACCAATATGACCCAAACGGCAGTGCCACAAATAAGTTGCACTATTATTATCAACTCTGCATCTTTTGGCTTCGACATTATGAATATGTGTATCACTACTATCGAGATTCAACAAAAATAGACCACTCTTCAAGGGTGCATGACCATAAAAGATATTACTCATATCAATAGAACAACCATTATTCTCTGTTTTAAATGAATAATCGTCTCGCATCAAACAAGATCCAGATATAATGTTCATGCTCAACGCTGGCACCAAATAACAATTATTCAGGTCTAAAACTAATCCCGAAGGTAGATGTAGAGGTAACATGCCGACCGCGATCACATTGACTTTGGAACCATTTCCCACGTGCATCGTCACCTCGTCCTTAGCCAATCTTCGCTTAATCCGTAGTCCCTGTTTCGAGTTGCAAATATTAGCAACAGAACCAGTATCAAATACCCAGGTACTACTGCGTGCATTTGTAAGGTACACATCAATAACAGGTATATCACATATACCTTTGTTCACCTTGCCATCCTTCTTATCCGCCAAATACTTGGGGCAGTTCCACTTCCAGTGACCAGTCTGCTTGCAGTAGAAGCACTCAGTCTTAGGCTTAGGTCCAGACTTGGGTTTCTTCTCTTGAGCAGCAACTTGTTTGCCGTTCTTCTTGAAGTTCCCCTTCTTCTTCCCTTTACCCTTTTTCTTGAAACTGGTGGTCTTGTTGACCATCAACACTTGATGCTCCTTTTTGATTTCTACCTTCGCAGCTTTTAGCATTGCGAAGAGCTCGGAAATAGTCTTGTTCATCCCTTGCATATTATAGTTCATCACGAAGTTCTTGTAGCTTGGTGGCAGTGATTGAAGAACTCTGTCAATGACACTATCATCATGAAGATTAACTCCTAGCTGAATCAAGTGATTATTATACCCAGACATTTTGAGTATATGTTCACCTTGTAACTATTCTCTTCCATCTTGCAGCTATAGAACTTATTGGAGACTTCATATCTCTCAATCCGGGCATTTGCTTGAAATATTAACTTCAACTCCTGGAACATCTCATATGCTCCATGACGTTCAAAACGTCGTTGAAGTCCCGGTTCTAAGCCGTAAAGCATGGCACACTGAACTATCGAGTAGTCATCAGCTTTGCTGGGCCAAACGTTCTTAACGTCGTCAGTTGCATCTGCAGCAGGCCTGACACCCAGCGGTGCTTCGAGGACGTAATTCTTCTGTGCAGCAATGAGGATAATCCTCAAGTTACGGACCCAGTTGTCGGTGTCAAAACTGGTGGATCTCGGGTAGGGGGTCCCGATCTGTGCATCAAGGCTGATGGTAACAAGAAGTAAGGGACATAGATGTTTACCCAGGTTCGGGCCCTCTCGATGGAGGTAAAACCCTACTTCCTGCTTGATTAATATTGATGCTATGGGTAGTATAAGAGTAGATCTACCACGAGATCGTAGAGGCTAAACCCTACGAGCTAGCCTATGATGGTATGATTGTAATTGTGATCGGCCTTCTAAGGACCAACCTCTCCGGTTTATATAGACACCGGAGAGGGCTAGGGTTTACACGGAGTCGGTTACAAGGAAGGAAATATAATATCTGGATCGCCAAGCTTGCCTTCCACGCCAAGGAAAGTCCCATCCGGACATGGGCCGAAGTCTTAAGTCTTGTATCTTCATGCTTCAATAGTCCGGACGTTGTACACAGTCCGACTGTCCGGATAACCCCTAATCCAGGACTCCCTCAGTAGCCCCTGAACCAGGCTTTAATGACGATGAATCGGACGCGCAGTCTTGTCTTCGGCATTGCAGGGCGGGTTCCTCCTCCGAATACTCCAAGGTAATTGTCGAACAACGAAACCGTGTCCGGATCCACAAGATGGTCTTCGTATGGCATAAACTTGATCTGCTGGCAGTCTTCGCGCATCGTGGCCCGGTCCAACGCGAACCAGCGTTTCTTAACCCATGATGACTCGCATTACGAGGTGGTTTTTCTGGCACGTCCCATCGGGACAGGGATCGTATTCCACTTATTACGGGATTTTCCATCAATATGAGCACGCGTGACCCCACGAGTGCTGTTGGTATAACCCGTGTGTTTTTAGATAAGCCTCAAACGGTCACACCGGGGACTCTTGATATTCACCCTCTTTATAAAGGGGTCGAGACATGTGCCTCTTTCTTCACCTTCATCGCGCCCTCTCGCACCTCGAGTTCTAACACCCAAAACCTAAGCTCCACCCCTCCGGAATCCGCCAGTATGTCCGGATCTGATCCTCAAGGCCGGTGGGTCGCCTCCTCGATCGAGGAGAAGGACATTGCGAAGCTTAGGGAGGTCGGATACCTAACAGCGGATATCCAGCACAGGCTCCCCGCTCCAGGGCAGGTCATCCCTGCGCCAGAGCCCAATGACTGCGTCGTTTTCGTCCCACACTTCCTCGGCGGTCTGGGTTTCACCCTTGATCCCTTCGTGAGGGGGCTCATGTTCTATTATGGGTTCGACTTTCACGATCTGGCTCCCAACGCTATCCTCCATATCTCGTCGTTTATTATCATGTGCGAGGCTTTTCTCCATGTCGCCCCACACTTCGGCTTATGGCTCAAGACCTTCAATGTGACGCCGAAGATGATCGAGGGGAGACATGTGGAATGCGGGGCTGCCGTAATAAGCAGGAACGGCGATGCCCCGTGGCCAGAGGTTTCTTTCCCAGAAGTATCCGATGTATGGCAGCGGAGGTGGTTTTATGTCACGACTCCTAGGGGCACAAAGTGGGTGGCCTCCCCCGAGTTTCGTTCGGGCCCTCCGTCACAGTTGGCGTCTTGGACAGACGTAGGGCGGAATTGAGGACCCGCCGGTGATATACCAGTACTGCAGAATCGCATCCGGGAGCTTCTTGCAAGGGACATTAATCTTGTCAGCATAATGCAAGTGATGTTGATCCGGCGGATGTTGTCGTGCCAACGCCGGCCTCTCCGGATGTGGGAGTTCAATCCGGAGGGTCCGCGGACCGTCAAGCACTTCTTCGGCCTGAAGCCCGAAGAGATATGCAAATTATTCTTCAGACGGAAAGTGAAGTGTCCGGACACCACCGAGGATGCGGGCCTAAGCTGCAATCGCCTAGATACCCAAGTAAGTAAACTTGATACCGGACACCGTGTTTTGTATCTGTTATGATTGTTTATTCTGAAAATCATCCGCGGCCAGGAATGGCTCAGCAAGGCGGAGAGAATTAGGTGTCCGGCGCCACTTCCCGAAGGCTCGCCCGCCCCCACCATGGCCAAGATGCTTGACCGAGTACTCAGCAGGATGCCCCCGGGGAAAGACAAGGGGAAGGATGAAGAATCCAAACCCCACACGCTACACATCCGAACCGGGGGAATTGTTACCTCCCCTAAGGAGGATAGTCGGGAAGGAAAGGCTAAGGCCTCCTCCCCGCGCGGGAAGAAGAGGGCCGCTTCTGAAGACTCGGAGACAGAGATGCCCAAACCCTAGAAAAAGATAACACCAGGGGGCTCTGCCCCAACGGGCACCCTCACCGCATCGTGCCCACCAACGGGCCAGCCCTCCACCGAGCTGTAAGTTAATTTTTGAATCGAATGTACTGCGTTCCTCCTAGATTAATAACCAGGATTCATCTTTCGCAGTCCGGCTAGCAGCCCTTCTCAACAGAGTTCGTCTTCAGGGGATCTTCCTCTGGAGATGATGGAGAGCGAGACCCCACCCACCTCTCCGGCTCATGAAGCAGGCGACACTGAGGTGTCGTCACGGAGGAGTCCGGATCTGCCGAAGGTGGAAGCCAATGCGTCAGCCCCCCTTAGCCCGGAGCATTTAGCTCCTGCGAGGGGCGATGGGAAGGGTCCAGCACAGTTCGATGTCCGACCAGACATACTGACGGGCCTACTGGAGCGAGCTGCACTCTCGGGGGAGCACCGCTCATTAATGAGTGAGGTGCTCAAGAAGATCTCGTCCGCTACAAGCGGTTTGAATGAAGCATTTGCAAGTCTGCTCAGAGGATTTGAGGTATGTAATGAAAAATACACTATTTTTGGATATGCGGCACGTGTTAGGTGTGCTCCATATAGATAGTAGCCCCTGAGACTCTGGTTGCCCGCCCTAGGGGGCAAAAGGGGGATCGTAAATCAATGATTGCGCTATAAATTTGTGCAGGTACCTGTGAGTCCGGCCGCCGACCAGTCCGTGGAAGTCTTCGAACTGTCCAGGCAGATTCGATCGATTGATGCCGATATCACGCTGGTGAATGAGCGGCTAGACAGGTCACAAGGTATGTGCTCCGTCTTCCTTTGTATAGGAAAATATGGAGGCGGCATAATATTAGTGTAATATGTTCGGACTGCAGATGGTGCTGCTGCCGTGGAGGCCTCGAGGCGTAACTTGTTCAAGCCAGGAGCAAGCTCGGGTTAGCAATGCGGCTGCCCAAAAGGCGACCGAGGAGCTGAGAGCCGAACAAGCAGCTCATCGCCGAAGCGAAGAAAAGATGGCCGAAATGGCTATTGAGTTAAAAAATGCCGCTGACCGGTATGAGCTCCTTGAAAGGGAGCATAAGGATAGCTTGGCCGAGCTAGACAAGGCACGCAATGCCACCAAGGAAATACGGACCGAGCTCAGGTGTGCGCGGGAGGAGCTTCAACAGGCCGGTAAAATCGTGGCTGGAGATTCCTACTTGCTGCGGACGAAGTTTTTCGATTCGAAGTATGCTCCCCTGGATGGGCGCTGGAGTCCCGCGGACGCATATGCGGATTTGGTGAAGAGTACGGCTGATGCTACCAAGTTCTTCGAGGGTCGGGATGATAAGGAAGTGGAGAAGCTTTTCTGGTCGCAATTCAATGCTCCCACTTGCCCGTTGCCATTAAATGAAAAGATGGATGCTGTAGCGGAGCTTCACAGGCTGTCCGATCTTGCAATGCGGTCTGTAATAGACCATCTTTGGCCGAAAGGGCTTAAGCCGGACAATTACTTTGGCTTGGTGCAGCAATTCCTTGGGGTCGTGCCTCGGATCGATGCCATGAGGATGTCGGCGTGCATAGAGGGTGCAAGGATGGCTCTTGCCCGCATTAAAGCCTATTGGACAGATATGGAGGCCAATATTATAGCGACCCAAGATCCGACGGGGGGCCAATATCCGGCCGAGCACTACTTGGCGCAGGTCACAGACGGTGCCCGCCTCATAGAGGCGCAGTGCTTGAAGAATGTATTATTCGAGTGATAAATTGCATTATTGTAAAAACAATGTTATTTTGGTTATAAGGCTATATTTATACTTTTTGCCCGAAAGTATTGTTGTGTCCCCTATGCGGCCATTTACATATATATATATATATATATATATATATGTGTGTGTGTGTGTGTGTGTGTGTGTGTGTGTGTGTGTGTGTGTGTGTGTGTGTGTGTGTGTGTGTGTGTGTGTGTGTGTAATCCGAAAGATAGCAGTCGCCGGCTTGAGCCCCCACGCAAACAATGCGGGGGTGTTCGCAAAAAATATGCATAATCACACTTGATCCAACGTCTTGGTCCATGAAGGCGGTGATCGCACGTCGAACTAGGCAACCGGACTATATAGCTGTAACAATTTCGCTTAGCCATGGGAATTAATGTTGGGGCTACTATGTAGCCCCTGGTACATTTCACGCATCCGAATACGGGCGCGTGTGTACATGACCGGGCAACGGTCCTTCGTTAATGCGGAGGAATCCTAAAGATTCCGATAAGTCTTTGAATGGTTGAACAGTCTCTCGCTGTATCATGACAGTCAGTTTTCAGCTTTCTCTACTGAGGTGCTCGTCCAGAATAACCAGGGCACAATCACAGTAGTTCTCCTTTGGCCACCTTAGACGATAGTAACGAAATGTAAGGCAGCGAACCCAGGAGCCGGGCAAACCCAACATTTGACCAAAGACATGATTCGGAGCTGCTGCATATAAGGCCAAACTCGTGACGCCGAACACTCCCGAGGGTATTCGGACTTTATAATAGTCGATGGGCTCAAGAATGCCCATTCGTTATAAACCCTGTTTTTCCAGGTACGTGCGTTAATCTGTCGTGTCGAGATGCCAAAAACGGCAGTATCCTCTATGGGTATGGAACCCGTGGGATGGTTAATCAACAAGAGGCAATAAAAAGGTTTACACAGGGGCTTAATCTAAAACGAAACCTGTTCAACGGGGCCCTGCTGCACGTCTGTGCCTTTGTCTCCGTTGTGTTGTATCCTGGAAGGGTATCGCGCAAACGTTGTCTTTGGAAAAAAGGAAAACTCGTAGAAGAGTACAACGTGAGTACGCGGTGCATAATAGAAGTGTAGGATGTTGGCCTGTCCACAAGGTTGAGCCAACTGTGGGACTATGGATAATATTTATAGCCCCTGGTATCCATCGTGGGATTATATATACGGTGCCCTGGTTCAATTTTATCCGGGCAACCGGACTCGTCTAGCCGAGTCTGTGGCCTTTAATGACCAGTCATGTTTTCTTATGTTGGAGCCCGCTTACAGTCTGGCCGCAAGGGCCGTCGCGTGTTCCCTTGCGCGTGACGAGCGCTCTGTTAGTCCGCTAACGGTGATGATGCCACGTGGACCGGGCATCTTAAGTGTAAGGTAGCCATAGTGCGGCAATGCGTTGAAGCGGGCGAAGGCCGTTCTTCCGAGCACTGCGTGATATTTGCTTTGGAAGGGTGCAATGATGAAGAGTAGTTCTTCACTCCTGGAGTTGTCTGGCGAGCCGAATGTTACCTCTAGTGCGACGGAGCCCCTGCTGTGGGCTTCAATGCCTGGTATCACCCTTTCAAAGGTGGTGTTGCTTTGGTTAATTCTGGATGGGTCTATCCCCATCCTGCGGACAGTGTCCTCATATATTAAACTGAGACTGCTGTCGCCGTCCATAAGGACGCGGGTAAGACGGTATTCGTTGATTACCGGGTCAAGCACCGAGGCCTTTGATCCTCCTTGCCGGATACTAGTTCGGTCATCCGAGTTATCGAAAGCGATTGGATAAGGCATCGAGTGGTTAGGCGTGCGTATGATGGGCTCGATGTCGATCGCGTCTCTATGCGCGCGTTCGTGCCTCCTCATGGATGTGTGAGTCGCTTGGATCATGTTCACTGTTTTAACCTCTGGCGGGAATTTTTTTTTGTCCTTCAGTGTTGGGCTGGCGGGGTTCATCCTCGTCTTCACTTGGTGTTTCTCTTTCCTTGTGTTCAACATTTAATTTGCCGACCTACTTGAAGACCCAGCACTCTCTGTGCGTGTGGTTTGCAGGTTTGTCAGGGGTGCCATGAATTTGGCATAGTCTAGCTAGGACTCTGTTCAGACCGGACGGTCCCTCTTTGCTGCCTTTAGGTGGCTTGTTTTGCTGATTAGGTCGAGAGCCCCTGAATCTGGTATTAACCGTCGTGTTATCCGGGCTCTCTTCCTTGTTTTGTTGTTTGTTTTTATGACGCCGTGGCTTCCCATTGCCATCCCTTATTTCGGATGTGCTGGGGTCGCTGGTGCCTTTACGGGCTAGCCAGCTATCTTCTCCCGCGCAAAAGAGGGTCATAAGGCTTGTTAGGGCTGCCATTGTCCTTGGTTTTTCTTGGCCAAGGTGTCTGGCGAGCCACTCGTCGGGGATGTTGTGTTTGAATGCCGCTAAGGCTTCGGCATCCGGACAATCAACATTTTGATTCTTTTTAGTGAGGAATCTGTTCCAAAACTTACGGGCGGATTCTCCGGGCTGTTGGACTATGTGACTTAAGTCATCAGCATCCGGAGGCCGGACATAGGTCCCTTGAAAGTTGGCCCTGAAGGCGTCCTCGAGTTCCTCCCAGCTCCCAATTGAATTTTCGAGGAGGCCTTTCAACCAGTGACGAGCTGATCCCTTTAGTTTGAGGGGGAGGTATTTGATGGTGTGAAGGTCATCCCCGCGAGCCATATGTATGTGCAGGATAAAGTCCTCGATCCGCATCATTGGAGTGCATCGTGCCGTCAGATGCGGTATGTTCACGAGTTTAAAGCCCTGTGGAAATACATGGTCCGATGCTTCATCGGTAAAAGCAGGGCTGAGCAGCCCATCTGTATCTGGACGTGGTGTGGCATGTCGTCGGCTGTTGTTGTGTCCGGTCTTTATTCCGGACTGTTAGTCGATTGGCGTAATCGTTTTGGCGACCGTAGTCCTTCGCCGAGGTGCGTCCTTTGGATCCATAAATGGACCTGGCCGCTCCAGCTTTCTTATTCAGGTGTTCCTGTGAATCGGTGGCCGCTTTGTTGCGGTTATGAAGTGGTACAGCTTCGTCGTCAAATTCCGGCAGTAGCTTGCGTTTTGGATAGCTCTTTGTATGGCGATCATCGCCGTATCTTCCTTCAGTGTCTAGCACTTTATTCCATCTGTGTTTAGGTGTTTCCTGTGTGGCCTTGAGCCGCTGCTTCTGCTTCTTTAGACTTCTTGCGGTGGCCATAAGCTTTCTGTGGAGGTTATCTCGTTCCACGTGTTTTTCCGGGATTGCACCATTGTCCGGACAGTTTTCCTGTGCTGGTTCGTTTTGGTGACCTCCTCCGTCGGGACCATTGTCCTCGGGCGTCTTCTCCGAACTGTGTTCGGGGTGACCTGGTTCGTCCTGCTCCATCGCTGGGTCCATATGGTCGTTGTTGCCTTCGGAGTTGGTTGTAGTATCGATCCTTCTGGCGCTCTTGTCACTATTTTTACTGTTGTTGGACATAGAACGGCGTATGCGCTGTCGTTTTGGCTTTTGTCCGGGGGTTTTATCGTCCGGATTGTCGCCTTTGTCCTCTTTGGGCGCATCCACCATGTATATGTTGTGTGATGACGGGGAAGTCCGGCACCCCGTAGATTCTGCATCTTCTCCTGCATCGTTGTCCATACCGTCGATGTCTTCGGAGTCGAAGTCAGGCACGTCGGTTAAATCATCGAACGTGGCTATGAAGTGGGTGGTGGGTGGGCAACGAATTTCTTCATCGCCTGCTTCCCACTCGAACCGGACGTAGTTTGGCCCGAAAATTTCTGTCAAAGAGAGAGTTTTCAACGAGTTCAGCATGTCAGCAAAGGGCGAGCGCCGAAAAATGTCCGCGCCGGTGAACCCCATTACCGGAGCCCAACCTGGCTCAACCGGCTCGGGAGTGCGCGGACCGGACTCAACATCCGGATACGAATCCGGGGGTCCGGAGTCATAGGCCACCACAGAGGTAAGGCCCATGTTTGGCTCCAACGCCGATGAGTGCGCGACCTGCGGGGCGAGGTCCAGCACTCCGTCCTCAGGCAGCGCAGCCTTCTCCGGATTTAGGTCCAAGGCTAATGCGGGGGTGATACCCCGAGCTTTGTCCGACAGCAGGTCTAAGCCATGCTCGTCGTGATCTGTCCGTATCGCGTTATTGGCGACGGTTGAAGGAGCCATCGAGCCCAAAGAGCGGCGACACGGAGGAACTCTCAATGAAAGCACCAATGTCGGTGTCAAACCGGCGGATCTCGGTAGGAGTCCCGATCTGTGCGTCAAGGCTGATGGTAACAAGAAGTAAGGGACACAGATGTTTACCCAGGTTCGGGCCCTCTCGATGGAGGTAAAACCCTACTTCCTGATTGATTAATATTGATGATATGGGTAGTACAAGAGTAGATCTACCACGAGATCACAGAGGCTAAACCCTACGAGCTAGCCTATGATGGTATGATTGTAATTGTGATCGGCCTTGTAAGGACCAACCTCTCCGGTTTATATAGACACTGGAGAGGGCTAGGGTTTACACGGAGTCGGTTACAAGGAAGGAAATATAATATCCGGATCGCCAAGCTTGCCTTCCACGCCAAGGAAAGTCCCATCCGGACACGGGCTGAAGTCTTGAGTCTTGTATCTTCACGCTTCAATAGTCCTGACGTTGTACACAGTCCGGCTGTCCGGATACCCCCTAATCCAGGACTCCTCACCAGTCCGTGTAATTGCTACCATCATCTTTCAACTTAGCTTTCTCAAGGAACGCATTAAAATTCAACGGAACAACAGCACGAGCCATCTATCTACAACAAACATAGACAAGCAAAATATTATCAGGTACTAAGTTCATGATAAATTTAAGTTCAATTAATCATATTACTTAAGAACTCCCACTTAGATAGACATCTCTCTAATCATCTAAGCGATCACGTGATCCAAATCAACTAAACCATGTCCGATCATCACGTGAGATGGAGTAGTTTTCAACGGTGAACATCACTATGTTGATCATATCTACTATATAATTCACGCTCGACCTTTCGGTCTCAGTGTTCCGAGGCCATATCTGTATATGCTAGGCTCGTCAAGTTTAACCTGAGTATTCCGCGTGTGCAACTGTTTTGCACCCGTTGTATTTGAACGTAGAGCCTATCACACCCGATCATCACGTGGTGTCTCAAAGACGAAGAACTTTCGCGAACGGTGCATACTCGGGGAGAACACTTATACCTTGAAATTTAGTGAGAGATCATCTTATAATGCTACCGTCAATCAAAGCAAAATAAGATGCATAAAGGATAAACATCACATGCAATCAATATAAGTGATATGATATGGCCATCATCATCCTGTGCTTGTGATCTCCATCTTCGAAGCACCGTTATGATCACCATCGTCACCGGCGCGACACCTTGATCTCCATCGTAGCATCGTTGTCGTTTCACCCCCTATTGCTTCTACGACTATCGGTACCGCTTAATGACAAAGTAAAGCAATTACAGGGCGTTTGCATTGCATACAATAAAGCGACAACCATATGGCTCCTGCCAGTTGCCGATAACTCGGTTACAAAACATGATCATCTCATACAATAAAATATAGCATCACGTCTTGACCATATCACATCACAACATGCCCTGCAAAAACAAGTTAGACGTCCTCTACTTTATTGTTGCAAGTTTTACGTGGCTGCTACGGGCTGAGCAAGAACCGTTCTTACGTACACTTCAAAACCACAACGATAGTTTGTCAAGTTAGTGCTGTTTTAACCTTATCAAGGACCGGGTGTAGCCATACTCGCTTCAACTAAAGTTGGAGAAACTGACACCCGCCAGCCACCTATGTGCAAAGCACGTCGGTAGAACCAGTCTCGCGTAAGCATCTGGCGTAATGTCGGTCCGGCCGCTTCATCCAACAATACCGCCCAACCAAAGTATGACAAGCTGGTAAGCAAGATGACTTATATCGCCCACAACTCACTTGTGTTCTACTCGTGCATATAACATCTACGCATAAAACCTGGCTCTGATGCCACTGTTGGGGAACGTAGTAATTTCAAAAAAATTCCTACGCACACGCAAGATCATGGTGATGCATAGAAACGAGAGGGTAGAGTGTTGTCCACATACCCTCATAGACTGAAAGCGGAAGCGTTAGCACAACGCGGTTGATGTAGTCATATGTCTACACGATCTGACCGATCAACTACCGAACGCACGGGACCTCCGAGTTAAGCACACATTCAGCTCGATGACGTCCCTCGAACTCTGATCCAGGCGAGCTTCGAGGGAGAGTTCCGTCAGCACGACGGCGTGGTGACGATGATGATGCTCTACCGATGCAGGGCTTCGCCTAAGCACCGCTACGATATTATCGAGGTGGAATATGGTGGAGGAGGGCACCGAACACGGCTAATAGATCTCAAGGATCAATTGTTGTGTCTAGAGGTGCCCCCCTGCCCCCGTATATAAAGGACCAAGGGGGAGGGGGCGGTCGGCCAAGGGAGGGCGCGCCAGGAGGAGTCCTACTCCCACAGGGAGTAGGACTCCCCACCTTTCCTTGTCCATGTAGGAGAGGGGAAGGAAGGGGAGACAGGAGAGGAAGGAAAGGGGGGCGCCCCCCCCCCTCCTTGTCCTTTTCGGACTAGAGGGGGAGGGGGCGCGCGGCCTGCCCTGGCCGCCCCTCCTCTGCTCCACTTTGGGCCCATGTGGCCCATTAACCCCTTCGGGGTTCCGATAACCCCCCTTGCATTCGTTATACATCTGATAACCCCCGGAACCATTCCGGTGTCCGAATATAGTCGTCCAATATATCAATCTTCATCTCTTGACCATTTCGAGACTCCTCGTCATGTCCTTGATCACATCCGGGACTCCGAACTATCTTCGGTACATCAAAACATATAGACTCATAATATAACTGTCATGTAACTTTAAGCGTGCGGACCCAACGGGTTCGAGAACTATGTAGACATGACCGAGACACGCCACAGGTCAATAACCAATAGCGGAACCTGGATGCTCATATTGGCTCCCACATATTCTACGAAGATCTTTATCGGTCAAACCGCATAACAATATACGTTGTTCCCTTTGTCATCGGTATGTTACTTGCCCGAGATTCGATCGTCGATATCTCAATACCTAGTTCAATCTCATTACGGCAAGTCTCTTTACTCGTTACATAATGCATCATTCCGTAACTAACTCATTAGTTACATTTCTTGCAAGGCTTATAGTGATGTGCATTACCGAGAGGGCCCAGAGATACCTCTCCGATAATCGGAGTGACAAATCCTAATCTCGAAACACGCCAACTCAACATGTACCTTTGGAAACACCTGTAGAGCTCCTTTATAATCACCCAGTTACGTTGTGACGTTTGGTAGCACACAAAGCGTTCCTCCGACGGGAGTTGCATAATCTCATAGTTGTAGGAACATGTATAAGTCATGAAAAAGCAATAGCAACATACTAAACGATCAAGTGCTAAGCTAATGGAATGGGTCAAGTCAATCACATCACTCTCCTAATGATGTGATCCCGTTAATCAAATGACAACTCATGTCTATGGTTAGGAAACTCAACCATCTTTGATCAACAAGCTAGTCAAGTAGAGGCATACTAGTGACACTATGTTTGTCTATGTATCTACACATGTATTATGTTTCCGGTTAATACAATTCTAGCATGAATAATAAACATTTATCATGATATAAGGAAATAAATAATAACTTTATTATTGCCTCTAGGGCATATTTTTTCAGTAGATGCGTCAATCAGAACCATGAAATACTGGAAAGGTCCAGATAATGGTTGAATGGGACCACAAATCTCTCCTTGAATATGTTCAAGGAATTTAAGTGGTTCAACTTGTATTTTGAGGTGTGAGGGCCTCAAAATTAGCTTTCCCGTGGCACAAGATGTGCACACAAAATTAGAAGATTGAGGAAATTTTGACTCAAGCAAATTTTGACCAATGGAATTGCTATTAATTTTTCTCACCATCCCTATCCCGGGATGGCCTAGGCGATCATGCCAAGTTTGGAATGCGTTAACATTCTGAAAAATTACTTTGTATGCAACATGTTCCACGGATTTTATGTACGTATAGTACAAACTAGACGATAGATAAGGAATTTTCTCGAGTACCTTTTTGCCATATCCGTGATCTTTAGTAAAGAGTAGATACTCCTCTTTGTTTTATTCATGGGTTGCAATATGAAACCCATTTTTACGGATATCTCCATAACTGATCAGAGTACGTGATGAGTCGGGATACAATAAAGCATCCTCAATCGTCACTTGTGTACCACTTGGGAGGGTGAATATGGCACGTCCATTACCAACAATCACTGTATTGCGCCCAGCGATAGTTAGAATATCTCCATTCATCTTTTTTAGAGTTTGGAAATATTTCATCTCCCTCAGTATGGAGTTTGTAGTACCACTGTCCACAAGGCATAATTCCTCTTCCATTAGATTGTCCCCGTAGAAAACTATATAAAACAAAGAATTTTCAATAAGAAAAACCTCATAGTAATATACAGAATACAATCTTTATTATATCAAATGTGCTGATACAATACAATATAAAGACAACAACAAACTTATGTTCTTATTACAATCATCACAAATGGACATACTTAAGTAGATCACTAAGGAGATTGAGGGACTAGTCGAAGTCACCAAACACGTTGTTTGCTGTGTACTCAATCAACGTGTTCTCCATTTCAGAAGTATCCTCAGGCAGATAAGGAACAACGGCGTTGCTCGATCCAGGAGGAACATCGTGTGAACCGCCGACTCCTTTTGCGCTATCCGGATGAAGGTTGAAGTTGGCTTCAAACCTTTTCCCTTGAGGTGCTTTGCGTCCCTGAGATTGTTGGTACAACATAACCAGATGCTTGGCCACTGTGCACTTTTCAGTAGGATGCGTGTAGCATCCACACTTGTTGCAAAGCTTAGATTTATCAAACATGGGCTTTGAAGTGCCTTTTCCCTTGCCTGGGTATCTATATCTCCTGTTCCCATTGCACTTTTGCTTATGCTCGAAATTGGATTGTTTACCCCAAGAGGTACCATTAAACTTTGGTCTATTTGCAACATTCAGATGGACTTCAGGTAAAGGTTGTGCCCCAACTGGGCGCTGAGAGCCATTCTTAGCGAGTAGCTCATCATGCTTTTCATCCTGAAGTAACATGTGAATAAGCTCGGAATAGACAGTGTAGTTTCAAGCACGGTATTGTTGTTGGAGGACCCTATCTGAAGGGAGCATAGTAGACAAAGTTTTCTCTATCTTCTCCCCCTTAGTAGGTTCCTTCTCACAAAAACGCAGTTTGGAACATATCTTATGAACATCATGATTGTACTCACCGATGAACTTGAAATTCTGAAGAAGGAGATGAATCCAATCATGGAGTGCTTCTGGCAGGACTACTGCCTTCAGCTGTTCATACCTCGTTTTGAGGGCCAGAAACAGAGTACTAGGAGATTCCTCATGTAAATACTCAGACTTGAGATGTGGATGAATATGGTGCCTTATGATGAATAAAGCAACATAGTTCTGTTGTTCTGTCAGTGGTGTGGCCCCATCCGGGAGAGGAGTCTCCGGGGGTTGTATGGCACGCGCTATCCCCCGTGACATAAGACTGATCTTGATGTCCATAGCCCATGTAGGGTAGTTGTGGCCATTGAGGGCAAGCTCTTCAAACTCTTTGGCAGTCATATTTGCCTACATGGGAAAACCAGAGATAACTAATTTACAGGTAGTAAATTAAAAACCATCATGGTTCTGTAATAAGAATGCAAAAATTTGATACTCAAGTGTAAACTTGAAAAATTCTCAACCTCAATTGTGTGAACATAACACTTTGAAGATCACTTAGATCTCATAGTAATAGGCTACATCGCCATTACCTTGTGTATGCTATAATTCAGATATAAGGAATACATGTTGGAGGTAATCGCTTGTCGAGAATGACAAAGCGTAGACCTCATAGTAAGAGGGGATAATCTGCAAATGAACAGTAGATCCCAACTCATTACCTTGTGATTCCAAATATAATGAGGGAGAAATATTCAAAAAATTGCAAGTTTGGTGTGCGAGAGAAGATGATCTCGATCGCTAAAACATGTTCAAGAGAACTTGATATGTGGTAAACACATGGAACATGTCATTCTTCCCAGATGAAATCCGGTACTTTATTTATATTATCAATCCACTACATAATATAAACACACTAATAATTACACAAGTCCTAACCTAGATTTAATCTAGAACTGGACTAGAATGTAAGTACTAGTACTAAAACAGTACCAAATATAGTCTAAAAACTACACCATATACAATAATTAGTACTAGACTAATAAAAACAGATAGAAAAGAAAAAAAACTTGAAGGGAGCAGGCCGGTCGCCTGGGCCTGGGCTGCCACAGCCGACCGAGGCTAGCCCGCAGCCACCCGCACCGCATAAGAGGAGGCAAGGGGTGGGGCAGTTACGGATAAGGACCCGCCCCGACCCGCACCACGCTCGATCCCCCCTCCACCACCACCTGCGCTCGCGAGGAGCAGGGAGCCTAGTCGTCGGTGATTGGGGCGAGCGTCGGCGCCTCCCCTCGCATCTCCAATTGTCAGCGACGCGACACCGACGAGGCCTCTTCATCCGAAGAGGAGACGACGATGGTGGGGGCCCAGCACAGCGGAGTAGCGGTGAAGTCGAGGTTCTCCGGAGCCCATGAGCCTGGGCGACAGCCGGGGCGGCGGTCGAGGGCTACGACGGCGCGCCCGAAGAGGCGGGCGAAGCGCCGCTTCGCGCGGCTGCTCGAGCCCGCGGCTGTCTCTTGTTGTGGCGTGCCGGCGGCGGCGGCTCCCTCCATGCCGACTCCAAGGCAGACGGCGCCAGAGGCGCCGGATGGCGCAGAGATGAAGGCGAGCGCTTCCTCTGCATTCACCGTTGAGCGCATCGGCACCGGGGAATAGCCAGGTGGGCAGAGGCTCGGGCCAGCGGCTACGGCATCAGGCATCGGCGTCGACGGCGGGATCCATGCGGCCGATGGAGGAGGGGGTGGAGGCGGAGACCTAGTGGGCAGGGCAGGCGCGGCAGCGGCCCCGTGCATCATGGGGGCGCTCGGGCCGGCCACCAGCCAAGGGTCGTACCCCATGGGCGCCTGGCCACGGGCGCGGGGAGCACCGCAGTGGGAGCGTCCAGGAGCACAGGGACCGTTTCCAGGGCATGGTGAGCACCGCGATGGGCGCATCCAGCGGCGCGGCGGCTGCCAGGGGCGCCACATCCAGCGGTGCTGCGGCCGAACCGTCGGATGGCTTGCATCCGGCGACGGAAACGACGAAGGCCACCAACTCCATGGCGGCGAAGGGCAACGAGGCGGTAGCAAGGAGACGAGGCCTGTCATCTCACCGGTGGCGAGTGCTTCCTCTCTTCTCCTTTCTCTGTTGCCTTTTTCGCTCTCACTGGCTGTTCTACGTGCGTGATAACGTGTTTGAGATCGAAAGTGAAATCTCTGTATCGATTGATGGTTACAGGCGCCACTTATACCATCTGGAGAGACACGAGTGAAGGGAGGCGTCAGTTCCAGAGGGCAGGAGCGAGAGGCGTCTATGCAGGACAAACCGCACGATGGTTTGGGCAAGGGGAGATTTTCCCCTAATTACAAATTAATTCTAACAAAAATAACAGTCAAGACGAACACAGGACATTTAATAATAACCACAGAGGAGGTTATATATCAGTTTGTCTAATTCACATCTAGTTGTTTTTTAAGGATGTCACATCTAAGCTCTCACAAATATATAATGCAGCAACAAGAAACAAAAAAACTAAAACAAAAAAATAGACCACAAACAAAGTGGACATTAGCTTGGATGTGACATAACTATGTTACATCTAGATGTGTCCTAGACAGACCCACTAATTATCGTGTCCCACACAAGCAGATCGGCCGGTCGGCCGACGTGCATGCATTGCATCTGCATGGCGCCGCGCGCGCATGAGAGCATCCACAACCGGACTTAGCAAATCTGGCCCCTTAAATGCCCGCGCATGCGACCAGGTGCATCCGCGGGCAATGACCGGACACATCCTATATTCGCGTCTACACACCCACGTATATCATATTTCGTCCCTTATTTTCATACTGAACCATGTAACGTTGATAAAAAACTATGTAGATCATGAGCGGATATACAAATGCACAATCGGTTCATCAAAAGGTCACAGCGGGATCATCGAAAGATAGCCAAAGTTCACATAATACACCTAAACGGTGGACAAGTTCAAACTACAACTAAAAACTTGAAATAAGACGGATCTTCACCACTTCCTCGCCGGCCCTTTGCCCTTCCGATCGTTGGCACAACTGTAGGAGTCCGCGGGAGGAGGTGGGTCCATGTCGGAGCCGTCGGACCCATCGGAGGAGGAGGAATCGGAGATGACGATGAAGCCTTGCAAGCGCCGGACGACGCGGTCTTGCGGGCGCTTGAGCTTGGCCACCCTCGCCGCCTCTCTCGCTGCCTCCGCCGCCTCCCGCTCGGATTGCTCAATGCCGAGACGGAGCTGCTTGGCGTTGAGCCTCTGAAGCCATCGGGCCTTCGTCTCCGCCTCAGTCAGTGGCCGGCGGCACGCCCACTCAAAGAGACGGTCCTCCTCGTCGGGCACCCGGCGACGGCTGGCGGACTGCGCAGACCCATCGGACTCGTCCGCCATCTTCCTAGCCCTCTGCCTCTCGCGACGGGCAGCTCGTGCCTTCGACTCTGTAGTCCGCATCCGCAGCGTCGGCTAAGCGGGCACTAGAACCCGGTGTTGCCCGTTCGGAGCAGCGGCCGAGGTGGAGGAGGCCGTCGGGCGGGAGAAGCAGATCTAGCAGGCCTCACAGATCCGCGCGTGGGGCGTGAAGGGCCGCCGGCGCCGGCATCGGCGCTGGCGCGTCGGGCGACAGGGGGCGTCGCGCTGGACCCGGAGCTGCCGCCCATATCAACCCGTGAGCGCTCAAGCGCGATACGGAGCGATAGCTCCTCCTCGTCTCCGGAGCTGCCATCGGAGTGGCTACTGGTGCTGGACATGCTCGTCGGCGCTAGGGATTTGGCAGATTGGGAAAATGGAACTGTCAGGAAGGGGAGGGAGCGGAGTGAGCTAGGGTTTCTGCCGGACGGGGTTTTTTGTGGGGTCGGGGTGGGTCAACGGTGGGGTAGGCTGATGTGGCGGGCGCGTCCGGGCGTGCCTGGACCGCCTCATATCCGCCCTATATATTTGGGACGGATATGAGAGGTGCCGGTCAGCCTGAGCGTTTGAGGTCCGTTTGAGAGCTCCGGTTGAGTTAGTATTTTGTGACCAGTCAATGATTGAACGGTCTGCTCAGACGTATGAGACGGATAAAAGGTGCCCGGTTGTATATGCTCAGAGGGTGGGCAGGAAGACAACTCTGGCTAAGGGACAGGGCGACGGTGTAACGAGCGTGAAATCAGCTGCATGGACGCAGTATCGGTAAGACGCGGTAATAAATGATCGATCAAGTCATCTCACGTAGAGTGCTATAGCTACAGCTGTATGCATAGTAGGCTACGAACTCGCCGATGACGACTGCATCTGCATGCCCCGCATACATAAGATCAGTGGCGGAGACAGGGGATCAGCAGGGGCCCTGGCCCCTTCTAAGATTACTGATTTGTTGCTAATTACTAGATGAACAGTGTGCAATTTATACAAAAATACATGTATTAGTATTGTTTGGCCTCTGTTATTGGAAGTTTGAGTCATTTGGCCCCCCGATCACTGCATGAGATGCAAATAGTCCTGGCTACAGTAAGTACGCACAGGTGATGCCGGAGGTCGAGTACGGGCTAGTGTACGTAAGCGGATGCAGACACGACCACAGCATATGCTCTTGCCTCTATATAGTACGTGCATGCAGGCCATGTAGACAAGTTTGAGGTCTTGGATCTATGGGCACAAGGGGCTGCACCTGATTTCTTATGCAAAAATGCTAAACTCTCCCTCTTGCCTCTGACTTCTAACCAAAATTTGACACTTCAGCCCATAGATCTCTGTTTCTTAGGCAATAGCCAACAAATATTTTTAGAAAGGCAACTGCCTACAAATTTGATCTGACTAGGGGCTGGGGCGCCACCTTGTGGCGCCTCTTAAGAGGAAATTGGACGGTGCTAGGTTGGCAAACACCCATTTCATTTGCTTTATTGTTACCTTGTAACACATGGACATTGCATGTTAAAAGTTTCACTACAAATTTCAAAAGAGCTAAATAAATCACACTCTAATACAAAGAGATTAGGGCATTTGAAACACAAAACACCAGAAGGCATGAGATAGAACCAGACAGAGGGAGAAAAGCTCACACATACTCATAAAGTAATGAATCAGCATATGATGCAAATTTCTGCACCTGATAAGAATTCAACATTCAATTGTGACATGAAGTTCTACACAAAAACAATAACACAACGACAGAAAGTTTACAGGGTATTCAAGCTAAATGCTCAAATTGTAAGATCCCCATGAAATATGTGACGAAAATGCCACTGAGTTCCACATAGATCTTTGGCTCCCACTTCTTGACAAGGTGGATTCTGAGACATGCCCTGCAAAGCAACCATACCATTCAATACGCCAGAAATTGTGTAGACATCAACTGGAGTAAAAATGCTTTCAATGCTAGCCGACAGAGGAAGACACTCTTCAGCATGACTCCTAAGAACAGAGAAACCACCATGGGTACTCGCATATGAAGTTGTCAGTGTATTGCAAAAGGAATGTATGATGCCTTTCTTGAGTTCTTGTGGCTCAGGATCCAAGCTTGTGAACACACCTTACTAATTAAGAGGATTCAAACGGGGAATTAGTGTTTGTACATGTAAACAGGAACATGGAATAGAAGTAACAAAGCACACCGCTACATGTAAACAGGAAAATGAAACAGAACTAACAGGACCATTGGACCATCTCGTGGAACATCTGACATAGCTTGGGAATAATCAGGTTAACTCAAATGAATGTAATGAAAAATGAAACCTTTAACCGAATCAGTTAATAACCAAATGAAGTGGCATATGGAACATGCTTGAATGTTTGAAAAATCAAAAGATGTTATTGAACCATCAAAAGTCTAACCTATTTCAGGCGAGATAATAGATGAATAATTTCATGGCATGGATAAGGGAAAAACGTTGCAGTAACAACAAATGATGCAATATGTACCTTTGTGTCCCTACAATGGAAATCTAAGTCACTTTCCTAGAATAGATTGCTAAAACCACTGGCTCAAAGATTTTGATAGCTCCAATTTTTCAGGGAATATAGGCTCACCAAGGAGTTCTGCCAACACGCAACCCACACTTGAAAGATCAACACCAACGCTGTAGTGAGTAGCACCTAATAATAGTTCAGCTGAATGATACCAAAGTGATCACTCGGTTAGTCATGGGTTATCATGATCAAAATGAGTGGCAGTCCGAAGTCAATGGAAATATCAGGCTATCTTAGGAATCCCATCTTCGCTGACAACATTACATTTCCTTTTTGGTTTAGCTTTTCATACTCACTCTAACCAAGGATATACACTCTAACGGTTAAAATAAATGACATGTCAGATGAGTATAGTCTGCAAATGCAACTTTCAACATTACATTTCCTATGAATATGTTAACCAAAATGATGAATTATGAAATAATCAACACCATATGGGAAAAACAAATCAATGGCAATATCAGTTTGCTATCTTTTGCAAAGTGAAGAAATGACAACATTGTAAAGCATTGCATCAGACCTTACTGCGGCATCTCGGATACTGTCAAACATCTGAATAAACTTACCGTTCTACCTTCTCTAGACAGATCAGATGCATTTTAGAATTAAACAGAGGCATAACTGACATTTTCAATCCAATGAACTCAATGTAAAAGAGCATAATAGATTCTAGAATAACTCGCAGAGGTCTGAAACTTAGAGCAAACCTTCAGCCGGAGCAGCAGTACAACAGAGCTTGCTGGTCAGAGAGGAGAGTGCAACACTTCTCACAACTGAACTATCATTATCATTAGCTGAAGAAAGTAAACAAAATGTACGTAAATTGAAAAAGCATATACCTCATGTTCCAGCTCAAGCCGAATGTTCTTCTCTAGGCTCCTTTTCTCCATCATGTGATAGGGTGTACTGCTGCAATCTATCTCATCACCAGAATCTTCAAATCTGCTAGGAATAAAAAAATGGTATAACTTAGCATCAGATGTGGTTAATGAACTGTGATGCATCCCCGCAAAAAATAAACAAAATATGATGTGCTTAGTTTTAAGTTGTTGCATAAAAGAATTCACAAAAAGTTCATTGCTCTTCTTTAAACATAAAATTAAATTGTAATAAATCAGGTTTACTGATGATTGTCCTCTAAAATTTCATCTTATGTGTTCACAATGAAAAGCTATTAACTGATTGAAAGATAATCCGGTAGCCAAACACTCATTTTCCAAAAGCAGTTCAACACGGGTAAGATATCATAATCGAATCCACCTCAATGTCAAACAGAGCCTTAAAAAACTGGCATGCCTAAATTCATAAGGAAGACTTCTACAGTTCTGCAGAGGAAACATGAATGTTATAGGCATAGGTAGTGGCTCGATGGTAACATTATTCTTTGAAAATTCTCCATAGGACCAAAGGCTATCTTTCTACAAGCAGACAGGCTTACACCCAAAATTCCAAATTCCTTCCTTTTTTGTTGAGACAAAGGTTATGAAATGTCAGATGGTTCAATCAATATAGGAAACCACGACACTTTAGTTTCATATATAAGAAAAATGCAACTGACTGTAGGATTCAAGATCATCACAGGAGACAAATCACAAGAGCGAAAATTTGCAGCACAAGATCAGCAAAATTTGGTACCAACAGAGCCTACACTTACTCCTCCTTGTATTCTTCTCGGTTTTATAGCAGCCCCTGCTCATCAAATAGAGGCCACGCCATTGATTTAAGAATCTTATCAAATTGTTGCAAAGGATTAGCTATCTATAGCACATACAAAACCATTTTATTAATCAACCCATAAAAGTACGTCGTTGCCGTACAGTAACTTCAATAACAGATTCAAAGCTAACCCGGAATAATTTTTAGCAGTATAGACCATGTGTTGTTGTGTGCATATTACTTGTGCAAATAGACACGCTTCTAGAAATAAAAGAGAACGTGTGCATTGCAGAATGGAACATGACATGAACGCCATTGCATGAACGCCACCGTCTAAAACAAAACACACATACTACACCTTCTCCCAGCTAGGCGGAAAGGGGGGCGAGGGCGCATACCTTGTCGCTAGTGACGGCGTGGTCCAAGGCATCCACCAGCGCCGAGTCGTCCCACACAGATCGTCGCCCTTCCGCATCTCCTCTCTCTCCAAGTTCTCGTGGCTTCCTCCTCCGACCTTCTGCGCCTTCCCACCAACAAAGAGGACGAAAAATGAAAGGCGCCTATGCTCCAGTAGTACCCGCCGCCGCCACAAGTCGAGCTAGAGGTCTGCACACGTGAAAGAAGAAGAAATCAGGTGGTTGAGGAGCTCACCAAGATCCGGGAAAAATCCATGAGAGGGATGGGGGAAAAGAAAGACCAGACGGATTCAATCTCACCTCTTCTCGCTTGGCATCGGCGGCGACCGGGGACTGGTGCTTGCTACCGGCATCCTCATCCATCTATGTGTACCGCACAACGACGGGGCTTGGTGATGGTGATGGAATCACGGACGGCTCGAAGATGAAGACGACAGTGAAGGCACCGTGGACTGCTCCGCAGTGAAAGGGGAGTTACCCTGCCGCGCCACCCTCTTTTAGCCACCTCGTACAGTGCTATGCGGCGCCACCCAGTTGACCCCCCTCTCTCCCTCGCCTCCACCTCCTGCCCTGTCCCGGTAATGAGCACGGTGGCGATGTGGATTTGGTGGAGAAAGAGGCGGCGGTGGAGAAGCAGGGGATGGGGCTAGAGGAGAGGAAACGAGAGAGAGGGGGGGTCGCGTGGGTTTCCAGACTTCGTGGGGAAGGGAAAGGATAGAAGAAAAGTCTCTCCATCGCTATCACTGGGGGATGTGTTATCTGCAGGAAAGGTTTTCTTTAGACAAATCTGCAGGAGAGGTGACCCAGCGAGCCCAATCGGCAACTCGAGAAAAAACACTGTTTGTACGTTGGCGTCTATCGAATCCGGCGTGGACACATCGAGCGTTCGCCCTTGATGCACAACTGAATGTGTTTAATAAGTGATCGAAGAAATAAAACCGAAAGTTGTTCATCCGATTCTATACTCGGTAGTTAGGTCTCTCAAGTCTCAAAACTATCTGATGTGGCCGTTTGTCCCTCTCAATTCGCAAATACCCATAGATCTGGTTTAGTTTGTCTACAAAAGTGGTGGCCGTTTTACATTCATTACGGTCGGGTCGGTAGAAGGGCATATCGGAAAAGATGGGTATATTTAAAGCTTTTGATTTTGTAAAAGCTCAAAAAAATGGAAGTAAAATGAAGGAAATATTCACAAATTAAAATGTTGAAAAATAAGAGAATAGGAATAACCCAGAGTAGAGGAAATATTCACGAATTCAAATAGAGAAAAAACTAAAATAAAATATAAATAACCTGAATATTGGCAGACCTAGAAACATTTTGAAACTCGGGCAAACCATACATCACATAGCTTTATTGCAAATCACTGTAAAATATCACACCGCGCGGCGCGGCGAGGCTAGCGAGGAGGAGGAGCGTGCGTGTACGTCTCCTCTTATCTCATGCTCATACACGTGTAGAAGAGCTCACCTTATGTTACTGGTTCGACGATTTTTATAAATGAGATCGAAGGGGAAACCCTCTTTCAATAAAAAAATGTTGGTAGCCCGATTCTCAGAGGTCAGAGCAAAGACGATACCTGCGTAGGCATAACTACCGGCATCTCTATGTGAATGTGCTGAACCAAACGAGTTGATTTGAACGGTCAGTGAACCGATAGCTACAGTAGAGGCGCGGCATGAGTCACGGAGGGTACAAGACTTTTACGGGCAAAGGCTGAGGTAGATCGCTTTAATTAGTTACTAGATGAGCCGGCCTCACCCTGAAAATCAAGGGGGAGAGATTAGTGAGAGGAGAAAGGGTCAGTTCGTTGATCATGTAAAAACTCCTCCGTGAGTGTAGCATTTTAGTAGAGGCGGGACGGGACGTGTTCGAGTAAGGTGAGCAGGACGCACCAACGTGCACTAGACCGAGACGCGAGGAAACGAAATCCCGTGGCCATCACACACGCGAAACAACGCATCCCATCCAAATCGCCATAGCCATCGGGCACCCGTCAATCGACCGAGACGCGAGGAAACGAAATCCCGTGGCCGAAATGACATGCGGCGTCGTTGGCGGTAGTACTCTCTTCATTTCATAATATAGTGCACCCGCATTTTTTAAGATTTAAATTTGATTGTAAATTTAACCAATGAGACCGACTGTGACAGGAGCAAAATTATACGTATTCATTGATATAGTTTTTGCTGCCACCGCAGTCGGTCTCGTCGGTTAAATTTACGGTCAAATTTAAACCTTGAGAAGTGCGGGCACTACCTTATGAAATGGAAGGAGTATGAACACTCTATGTGCGGTGCGGGTGCGGCTCTTCAGCTGACGGCCGGCGTCGACATCTTCGGGTGAATGAGCGAGCCCGACAGGGAGTCACAGGGTGCTCGCACATCAGGACACGGAGTGTGTGAGCCCAAATCAAATGACCAGGCATTGACCACCGCCTCAGCAACACGGAATGTGTGAGCCCAAACCAAATGATCAGGCATTGACCACCGCCTCAGCACGCTGCAGGTCGCCGCTCGCGGTCGAGTCCGGCAGTGCTGCACAGGCCACAGGCTGCGGCGCGTGGCACCAAAACGCGCATTCACTCCGCTTTGGCACGCACGAACCGGCCGCGGCCCTGCTCTGCATGCGCTGCTGCTGATTGCTTCATTAGGCAGCACAATCACGCGTGCATGCGTCGCACGCACATACGTATGTGCCGGATGCGACCGCGCTGCGGCGAGTCCCTCTAAATTACGGCCGGGTCGGTCACGCAGCTAGCGCAAGCACATGCCTGCTGCTCCGTCCTAATGTAATTAATTACGTGTCCCGCACACGCAGGTCGGCCGGCCGATGTGCATGCATTGCATCTGCATGGCGCCGCGCGCGCATGACGGTAGACAGGAAGACAAGTCTGGCCGAGGGACAAGGCGACAGTGTAACAAGCGTGAAATCAGCTTCATGGACGCAGTATCGGTAAGACGCGGTAACTATCGGTCGATCAAGTCATCTCAGGTAGAGTGCTATAGCAACAGCTGTATGCACAGTAGGCTACGAACTCGCCGATCACGACTGCATCTGCATGCCTCGCATGCATGAGATGCAAATAGACCTGGCTACAGAAGCACGTACAGCGGTACAGGTGATGCAGGAGATCGAGTACGGGCTTGTGTACGTAAGCGGATGCAGACACGACCACAGCATATGCTCTTGCCTTGCCTCTATGTACCTACTATGTGGCCAAATTTCGTGTTTTGACCCTTTTTGCATACTATTTCAGGATCTGACCCTGATTCGATTTTTTTTGGGATTTGACCCTTTTTCCTATCGTCAGGGCCTCTGGTGGTAGGGTTACACAGACTACCGCCAGGGACCCTGGCGGTAGGGTACTTATCCACGTCAGCACGCGGAAACGGGCGCCGTCCCCTTCCTTCGCACCCTACCGCCAGGGCGCCTGGCGGTAGGCTGTATAACCCTACAGCCATCGCCCCGGGCGGTAGGGTCCGGGCAGTTATTTTGCCCGAAACCTCCGCACCCCTGCCCATCTCCCCACCCCTCCCCCTCCCTTCCCGTCGGCAGTTCCTCATTTTCTCCCCCAAGTCGCCCCTCTCTCATCTCCTCTACTCCCCCCCTCGGATCTTCATCGTTTCTTCACCACTTTTGCGGATCGAGATGTCCCCGAAGAGAGAAACGTAAGCTCCCCCAATCCCTCCAATTAGTTTTTGCAAACTTGCTTCCGATTCAACGCATTTTTTGCTTCAAATCCCTCATATTTTTGAACTTAGGTTGGATTTTTTTTGTACCTAAGACTGTTTTAGTTTGATTGTAGTTGTAGTTCTTAGTTCTTTAGTAAGTAGTGGTATTGAATATGAACTATAATCAATAGTTCATATGTTAGTGTGAAGATGAACCTAGTTCATAAATTTTTTTGTTAAAAAAATTTATGATGTAATGCATGTGGGAGGACTTGATAGTAGTTTTATGATGCATGTTGATATGATGATATGAAGATGTTGGAGGATTTTTATTATGATATGATGCATGTTGATATGATGCATATGAAGATGTTGGAGGATTCTTATTATGATATGATGCATATTGGAGTAAACAAAATATATATGATGCAAGTAGTGGATTTGGTTGGAGTAAATATAATATGGTATGATTTTGCATTTGACACATCTTGATATATGTATTTTATTTATTTGATCCATATGTTTAGGTCTGGAACAATGGCACAACCATCGCCCATTCATCTCCAACACGACCCGTCCGGCTTGCCACTTCCGTACGTGTACGAGTCCTTCCCCGAGCTTCTGGTGCCGGTGACCGATTTTTCAGACGAGTTCCTACAGGAGACGAGGGCAGTGCGGTGGCACGAGAGGGCAGAACGGATCGCCGATGATGTGAAGTGTTGGTCGCAGAGTGTGAAGGAGTGGAAGAGAGTGAAGGCAGAGATGGAGGGAGATCCAACTATCTGTCGTGAACGCCGGGAAGGGACCATTGAAGTTGCCAAGCAGCACTCCAACTGGGAGCTGCGCAATTTGGGCCGAAGGATCTACTTCGAGAGCACTGCGGAGGAGAGAGCCAGGATGCCGCCCCCAAGTGCATCGGCGTTCGATATCATCGGTGAGGAAGGGCGGAGGCGAAAACTCCAGCGGGCAAGGCAAGGTGGGAGTGCTTGAACGGTCGAATGCCGACCAGCGTTCCGCCTCCGCCTGAACCGGTGGATCCGCTGTCGTTTCTGTCTCCACGTCCAGGCCTAACATACGAGGGGGGAGGTATTTCCAACCTGTAAACATGTCTGTTGGATATGCATCTATGTTTTAGTACGAGTTGTCAAACTATGGGACAAATTTGCTATTTGCTATTTCGTACTTATGAATCTATGTGTAAACTCTTTGATATTTGCTATGTGGAACCTTTATTAATATGTGAGTTCAAAATTTGCTATTCGTGAAACTATGTGAAACTTGTGACAAAACAAACAATCAATAAAATTTGTAAAAACCTAAACCCACAGGACCCACCGCCAGGGGACGTGGCGGTAGGGTCAGACAGCCTACCGCCAGTCCCTATGGCGGTAGGGTGAACCCTACCGCCAGGGGCATTGCACATTTCATTGCAGAATGTTTGTATGCGTCACGGCAAAAACCTCGCCAGCCTACCGCCAGGGGACGGCGGTAGGGTTAGACAACCTCTGACCGGGATCCCGGCGGTAAGGTACCTATCCACGTCAGCACAGGCTAACGGCCGTCGTCCCCCTCCGTCACACCCTACCGCCAGGGTTTCTGGCGATAGCCTGTCTAACACTACCGCCAGAGACCCTGGCGGTTGCAAAAGGGTCTAATCCCGAAAATATTTCAAACCAGGGTCAGATCCTGATTTTGTTAGGGAAGAGGATCAAAACAAGAAATTTTGCCCTACTATGTAGACATGTAGTACGTGCATGCAGGCTAAGCTTGATTTCTTGTGCAAAAATGCTAAACTAGCGGATAATATTATGCGGATCACTCTCCCTCTACCCCTGACATCTAACCAAAATTTGACACATCAGCCTGTTTCTTTAAATTCGTATGATGTAGCATCTCTGTTTCTTAGGCAATAGGCAACATATATTTTTTGAAAGGCAACTGCCTACAAATTAGATCTGATTATTGATCGAAGAAATAAAATCAGGGGGAAAGTTGTTCACCCGATTCTACACTCGATAGTTTGGTCTCTCAAGTCTCAAAACTGTCTGATATGGTTGTTCGTCCTCTCAATTCGCAAATACCCATAGATCTGGTTTAGTTTGTCTACAAAGAGTGGTGTCGGTTTTACATTCATTACGGCCGGGGCCAGGAAATGGGAATATCGGAAAAGATGGGTACATTTAAAGCTTTTGATTTTGTAAAGCTCAACAAAACAGAAGTAAAATTAGGGAAATATTCACAAAGTAAAATGTAGAAACATAGGGAAATAGGAATAACCTAGAGTAGTGGTGGACCAAGATAAATTGAAGTAAAATGGAGGAAATATTCACGAATTCAAATAGAGAACATAAAAATAAAATAAAATAAAATATGAATAACCTGAATATTGGCAGACCTAGAAACATTTTGAAACTTGGGCAAACCATATATCATAGAGCGTTATTTCCAGGCAAATCGCCGTAAAATATCACACCGAGGCCCAAAGTATGCTACGATCCGCCCATGACCTTGAAGTCCGGTGAACTCTCAATGGTAAATAAATGTATAAACAACTTTTGAATTCTAGCGGCATTCAAAGTTTCCTTAGAATAGTAATGTCATGTTTAAAAAAATTTCTAGAACTATGCTAACTTCGCTTGAAGTCTCAGTTTATGATTCCTAAGCTATGTTGTGATATACACCCTCCGTAAACTAATATAGGAGCGTTTAGATCACTACTTTAGTAATCTAAACGCTCTTATATTAGTTACAGAGGGAGTACTTGTTTTAGAATTTCTTGTAGAAAGTTAGTCACAAAACTAGACACAAGCGGATCGAGTAAACCTGGTTTTAATAATGCACCTAATTGCCAAACTCAGTTAAATTGGAGAGGGCACTTAAACGGTAGAACAAAAACGACCAATACGAGTCACATGAACCAAATCTGAATTCTAGGGAATCATGCTCTAAAACTAGAGATGTCTTTTATTTTAGTTCCACCCTCCTCCCCCCCCCCCCCTGCCCCCTTAACATTTTGCCTCGTAAACACCATTATCAACACAAATGCAATCAATATATGCAAGTATAATGAATCAAATAATGTTTTGCTAATAATGCATAAAAAGATTCACCATCGTGAAGCCTTTCTTTGGCAGTTAATTGATCTCATCCAATGAAGATAAGGTAGAAAATTACAAAAAACTACTCCATTTTACCACCACTTTACGTTACGGCTACTAAAATTCTAACGTTTTAACTATTTTTTTTATAACTACATAATGTAAAGTGGTGACAGAATTGACCTATGACGTGAACGTGATAGTTTTTTCCGATTCACTCCAAACGAGGAGGTGGTAGACTGGTAGGTAGATGAGACGGTTCTTAAACAGTGGCTTACAAATAGTTATCTCAATTATTTTCGTACGTACGATGACCATAGCTGTTTGAAGAAGCCGACGACAACGCCGGACGACCGATGCTGCTCATCTGATAGCGAGTTGGCGAGCCGCGAGCGTACAAATCGCACCCATTTCATACAAGTATACGACAAGTTGTAAACATGTTTGGTTTTGGATGGGCAGCATACTGTGGAGGGGACATACTGTTGTCCGGCCGTACCTTCCGGTCCCAGGCCGAAGGCCATACATACGAAATACACCTGTACACGAACAGGCCGATGGCCAGCTCGTGTAGCTTCCATGCTGCCACGTAGCCACGTCGTGCCCGTATACCGCCATAGCGGCTCAGCTTGGACCATGGAGGCATCAGGCATGGATGGGCCAACTGCCATGGAATCCAACATGTGATCAGCAGGCAGCAGCCCTACCCTCCTCGAAAACCACGTCGCCAACAGCCGTGGCACTGTAGCTACAAATCTGGATCTCAGAATGTGCATGCAGGCGTCACTTTTGGGATGGCCTTCTTCTTTCCAAGGTCTACACGGCTTGAACGCCGCCTAGAGTGAACCCTTGCATGCATGCATGCTATCGCGTGCTAATCCATGCATGGGTCCGTGTACTGTCAGCCACTCGACCAGGCAAGATTGGTTGATCATTCCCGACTTTCCCCACCACTAAGTTAGCGTGCATTTTGTACTACACGACCACTAGCTTTGAGCTTGTGTGATGATTATGATATAATATGCCCTAAAAGCTGCCCAGATTCTTTCGAAATTATATACAAATCTGATGATCTGATCCGGTCTCTCCTAGTGCTCTGGGCTGTTCCGTACGTGTCATGTAGCCGCGTCATGCATGGATCTGTTTACTACCACGTACGGTTGCGTCCAAAAAAGACATTCTTATGTCTCGGTACTAGCCACTTGTTACTAGCCACGTGAAATCAGTTAACATCTAGACCATCCGTCAAAAGGTGATAAGCTGCAGGGCGTGCATGTGGTAGTTAACAAAGGAGTGCTAGTGTTGTGTGGCCGGCGCTACTGTCTCTACGACCATAGGGAACACTCAAGGCTAAAGTCTTCTTCTTGGAGTTTTCACTTGTGCACACAATTTCAAATTGTCGTGTGCCCTATTTTCTGCATCGACATTGTACCTCCAAACATTTTTTTTAACACAATACAAACACATATATTTATATATACGCACATACACACACCTCAATAGAAGCATGCACACACCCCCTACCCTGTAAGGGCATATACAACCGGTCTCTTCAGATTTGGCTCCTCAAAAGCTGGCAAGCGCGTCTGATCAGTATCTGGACATGTCCGTTATAAGTGCTCATGTATGTATGCATGCAAGCATGTACCCCACTTTGCCCTAAATTGTTCGTTCACATGCATGTGATTGGTGAATATGAAGAAAGAGAGAAAAGAGAAAAAAGAAAAAAAAGAAATGGTCTAGGCTAGGCCGCATTCTACATGTCAGGCTGATCAGGTGCGTCTGCGAGCCCTCATATTGGCTGCATATGAGGATTTGCGGACAGCTCGGACAAATGGGAACAAAGTGCAGGTCCAGTTGTGTTAATTTTTTTCTTCTCTCTCCTGTCCAGGCAGTAATCTAAGCTATAATTACTACTTGTTGTTTCTAGCCATGCAACAATGTCACATGTATCCCTTGTTTCTAAATAGCTACAATTCACTATCTATTATTTCTTCTCATGCAATCATGCCACGTAAGAGTGTTCGTAGCCGGGCTCCCGACGACTTGGTCACTGACCAGTAAAAAAGCCGAACCAGACGGACGTTTCATACTGGCCCCAAACGTCCAGGTTGATCGACACCACTCATATCCAGCACAAATCTAAGGCAGTTATGGGAAGCCTTGGTTGCGCTCGGGCACGTCTGTCACAACTGATCCGACCCACACTGGCCCACCTTGACCCCACATATATTCGTTCCCATCCGCTTCACGGACCAAACCCTGACCACTCCATCCTCTCCACCCCCAAGCTCCCTTATGGCGATCTCCGGTCCTCTCCACCAGGAACAGGCAATAGCAACCATGCTTGATTTTTGTCCATAGCTTACTACGTATGTAGAACATGCCAAATTTTGGTAGTCTGATGGCATGTACTCTCTCCATTCCGGTTTAGAAGGATTATCTCAACTTTTTCGTTTTCCCGGTTTAAAGGGCTCATCTCCATCTCCCATTGAGATTCCGAGGTGCATTAAATCTTTGCATGCGAGAATTAAAAATGAACTCACCAATTCATGTAATGCTCCTACTCATCTAGTGCCCAAGCATACATGCACTGCAATTAATCCAAATTAATACATCAGTTTAATTTGGGTAGTTTTGCAAAGTACAAGATACATTCCTCCACTCATCATGTGCCTTGGTTGATGAGGTTTCATATTTGAGCCTTGTAAACCGGAAAGGAGGGAGTATTGATGTGTAGTACACTGGCGGAGCTATGTGTATGGCTGGGGGGGGGGGGGCTATGGCCCCCCCAAGCCTGGGATCTTCTGTGAAGAATTTTTTTTTGTGATGGCATAGATTGGGAAAAATAGGGAGTTTTGCCTCTTCATAAACCCATATTTTGCCATTGGCCCCCCAATGATCCTGTGCTAGCTCCGCCACTGGTGTAGTACCCGGATGTCCGGTTGCATCGAAAGTTTATAATGCATGTGTAATATGGATTTGAGGTTTGCTAATTGAGGTACCCAGATGTGAAAACAAAAATATAAGGTGTGGCCGGTCACTATCTGTGGACACGCCCGGTCGCACCTGTGGGAAATTTGAGAGGCCGAATGTGGTATGGTGTGTGGCTGTAAATGTTATAAGCTAACCATGCATGTAAGTCATCAATTACTATTTTGCACTAATATATGCATGCAGCGCTGTCACACCATCAATTAATGCATGTTAATCATAAGTTTTTTTTACATTAGATGTTCTATTGACACTATATATGTTAGGCGATTGAAACTACCTAGTTCATCCTTCATATTTTTTATTACAAACGACATGGTTTTAACTGCAATCCAAAAGTTCTTTTTCCTTTTCTTTTATATGCTTCATTTTTAAAACATTTTCTTAAGCTTACACACCCTCTATTGTTTTTAACATCAAGATTATATGTTTCTGTTAACAAAGATTACATATAGTTTTGACGAGAAAAATAACACTAATATACGCCATATAAAATATAATCAAGTTTGTGCATACTGCAAAGTGAATATATTCATGGCCGGCTGCATCTGCCGTGTGGGTTTTACTGGTGGGCATAGCTAGCAAGGTGGTAGTACGCTAGAAAGATTGGACGAATATGCCGACCGACCGGCGTACCAAAAGTTGAAGCCTGTTGGATCTGGGTGGCTTGGATCCATTGCCTTGGAGCTTATTCCGACAAGTGAGCATCTCTCAAACCCTGGGCCGAAAGTGCGGTGGTACACATGACATCGATCCATCGACGGATCGCCTCCGCTTGTCACGCCGTCCCGACCACTGTTAGTCCATGTGCCTACCCAGGCTATTCCATCTCGCTCATGCACCATGCATGTCATGAACGGACGCATGCATGCATGCATGTGATAGCACCACTTTCACTGTTCAGCCTAAGCAGCCCCTGGGAGCCGAGGAAATTTGTGGTCAACAGCAGAAGGTTTAGATGCCTAAGGCCAACTTCACCGCGCAACCCTAAACGGACGTTCGCTCTGTCCGGATTTTGTTCGTTTGGGTAGGGTAATGAAGTCGTGTCCGGGCCGTTTCTGAGATGGGGTGGCCGTGCGCCCAACACGCGAACGCATTCTGACCGCATCCTGTCCGCGTACTTTTTTCTTTTCAAGCCCTTAAACTTTTTTCATCATTCATTTTTGATACATGGGAATACATCATCAAATTTTGACTAGAAAAGCAAGACTAAAGAAAACAAGAACCACAAGAATACATTTTAGAAGATATCCAACTTCCATAACTGCTCCTGTAAGTTGGATTAGCGCCTTCTCGATGCACTCATTGTTGATCTGCGGAGGAGCTACCTCCATCTTGCGTGTTTCTTTCTTCTTCTTTGAGCCTAAAGAAGTTGAGGTTGCATCCTCGCCAGACGCGGAACCAGGATTTCTCAAAACCTAGGGCTAAAACTAAGTGACTACAAATAAAAAAAATTATGAGGGGACTACAAATAACGTTAAATATCACGTACAAATGCATGTTAGAAGTACAACACCATTACAAATGAAATATAAGTTCACTTTTACTGTGAGAAGAAATCCGACAATAAAATAGTTAACAAAAAATGAAATATAAGCTCATTTTTACTGTGAGAAGAAACCCTCATACCATATTAGTGAAGACTTGCTTTATTTGAGGACATCATTCTTCACCAGCAATATTAGAAGGACCGGGAACTGTAAACATAAAATAGAGTAATTAAAATCAAGATGATGGACATGTACTAGGTCAATTGTTCATATGAATTACAAAAAAAATTATCGCAAAGTGCACGAGGTAGTAAACCATTGCATTTCCTTGCATTTTTTGTCTGGGTCCTACTCGTTCGGTTGGTCATTCATTGATGTGTTTGATGCAGGCTGTTTGAATGTTGCCTGAAAAACAGATTTAATTGTCCGGATCTTCTTCATCTTGGATTGGTATTTTTTTCCTGTTAACAAATAACAAAGAAATAAAATTTAGCATTACCAATTCCTTGATTTCGGTTGATAAAAAACGAACTAGGGAAAAAAGAGTAGAGGGTACAAGAGATCACAAACCTAATCGGTCAGATATCTAGTCCACTATGTAGATGGAGCAGAACAGAGCGCTAGAGGGGCAGCTCCGATGATGCGAGAGATGATCGATCCGAGGCTCCGAGCGCCAGCCGACTGGGCGTACGTTCGTCTGTCTAGTCGCACTAGTAGAAAAAGGGTCAAACGTGAAGCACATTAGTGCCGGTTTGTATTAGAGCCGGCACAAATGTATACATTAGTGCCGGTTCCAACGGCTAGCCGGGCCGCTCTCATTAGTACCGGTTC
The DNA here is from genome assembly GCA_021605145.1 of Aegilops bicornis. Taxonomy (NCBI): domain Eukaryota; kingdom Viridiplantae; phylum Streptophyta; class Magnoliopsida; order Poales; family Poaceae; genus Aegilops; species Aegilops bicornis. The sequence continues at coordinate 198,647,015 of CM038675.1, read as the reverse complement.
GTGGCTAACCTTTAGCACCGGTTCGTGCCACGAACCGGTACTAATGAGGGTGGTGGCAGGATGTTGTCAGTCTGGGCCACCTCCAGCACCTTTAGTACCGGTTCGTGCCACGAACCGGTACTATAGGTCCTCCTGCATATAAACCCTTCGTCCAGCTCGCTCTGTTCTTCCCCTTTCCCTCTCCTCTCCTCTCTGTTCTTCCTCTTCTCCCCTCGAGCTCATCACACATTTTGCCCAAAATTTGTCAAGATTTGAAGGCCCCCATCCATTCAAGTGATCACAAAGGTTAGCAACTTTGTCCTTTCATCTCTCATTGCTAGATTAGCTCTTGCAATGCTTTATATAGTTATTAATTTGTGAGTTTAGTAATTCGGGAGGAAATATATATATGTGCTAGTATTTGATTTATATGCAATTTGAGGTCAAAATAACACTTAGTTTGCATATGTAGGTGTGGTTTACTTAGTGCCTTCTAAATCTCTGTCGTAACCACCGTCGATCGCCCGCATATCCCGTCATGGCACCATCTTGTGGTGAGCCTCTTGTTCATGAAATTTTATATAAAAATTGATGTTTGTGTGATTTGGATATATAGTTACTCGTATAATAATTATCTTACCCGTACGTTGTTTGTTATACATAGTGCCATGGTTTTGATATCCGTCCCCGTCGGCCCTCGTCCTTGTTATGATTCGGATGTGGTATATTCTCTTTTAAAACTATTTGTTGCATTTCGTGTTTATGAGAAATTACGCCCATCAAGTTGACATAGATATTTTTATCTAGGAGGTATGTGAACGGAAATTCCAACCGACCCTATTGTCGAGAGGTTAAATTTAGTTGAAAGAGAAAATGAGTACTTGAAAGAAAAATTGAAAAGAATTGAGGGGAGAAGATGGAATTGGAGTTGCATGTTGCTGATGTAAATCGATGATCACAAGATCAAGATAGAGAAAATGCGCTTGAAGATTAGAAAGATTAGAAAATATGCCATCGATAGTGAGGCTTGGTATCATTATGTTGTTGGATCAATTGTTACCTTAGTTGCGATCTTGATCGCATTTGTTGTTGCATTTAAATGCTTTAGCTAGAGAGTTATTTGTTTGTTGCATTTAAGTGTTGTATGAACTTTATGTATGAACTTGTATTAATTTGGTCTATTCGGTGTTGTGTAATGAAGATGAGCCGGCAATGGATGTCACGATGACCGATGCTCTCCCAGTTCATTGAGGCGTGCATACTTTTACGCTTGCGGCTGAGGCAAACAAGCGGGCGGATGGTTTTATGCCTTGTCCATGTGCTGGCTATAAGAATGGTCGCAATTACTCTACATCAAGAACCATTCACGTCCACCTGTTTGAGTCCGGTTTCATGCCCCACTATAATGTTTGGACCAAGCACGGAGAAAGAGAGGTTATGATGGAAGACAATGAAGAAGAAGAGGGCGGCGACAGCTATCCCGCCATGGGTTCCCTGAATACGATGATACAACAATGGGGAAGAAGCTGAGCCGGTAATGCAGAAGAAGCTGGGTCGGCAATGCGGGAAGAAGTGAAGAAGAGGCATCGGATGAGCCCGTTGATGATCTAGGTCGGGCCATTGCCGATGCAAAGAGAAAGCTAGCAAGTGATTTGGAGAAGAAGAAGTTGCGGCGCATGTTAGAGGATCACAAAAATTGTTGTACCTGAATTGTGTAGGTGACAAGAAAAAGCTGGGCACCACACCTGGAATTGTTGCAATGGAAGGCGAGAGAATGGGCGTGTCGACAAGGGATTTGGAAAGTTGCTGGTAATGATAAAGGATATGCTTCCAAAGGACAACAAATTGCCCGAGAGTACGTCTTGAAGCAAATAAGGCTGTCTGCCCTCTAGGGTTAGAGGTGCGTAAGATACATGCATGCCCTAATGATTGCATCCTCTACGCGGTGAGTACGAGGATTTGAGCGCTTGCACGGTATGTGGTGCATTGCGCTATAAGATCATCCGCGATGAGCATGGTGATGTCGAGGGCGGCGCCCAGAAGAAGATTCCTTCCAAGGTGATGTGGTATTCTCCTATAATACCACGGTTGAAACGTTGTTCCAAAACAAAGAGCATGCCAAAGGCGATCGATGGCACGAAGAAGACCGTAAGAAAGGCGGAAAGTTGAGAGTACCAGGTGGCCGACGGGTCGCGGTGGAGAAAAATCGAAAGAAAGTACGGGAAGGAGTTTGCGATGATGGCGCAAGGAGCGTATGGTTTGGTCTAAGCGCGGATGGCATTAATCCTTTTGGGGAGCAAAGGCAGCAACCATAGCACCTGGCACGTGACTCTATGTTTGTATAACCTTCCTCCTTGGTTGTGCATGAAGCGGAAGTTCATTATGATGCCGGTGCTCATCCAAGGCCCTAAGCAACCGGCAGCGACATTGATGTGTACCTAAGGCCATTAGTTGAAGAACTCTTACAAGCTGTGGAATGGAACAGGTGTACGTGCGTGGGATGAGCACATGGGGAAGAATTTGACCTAAAGGCGTTGTTGTTTGTGACCATCAATGATTGGCCTGCTCTCGGTAACCTTTCGTGACGGACAAACAAGGGATACCGCGGATGCACGCACTGTTTGGATGATACCGACAGCGATATATATTTGAATAGTTGTATGAAGAATGTGTACCGGTACATCGTCGATTTCTTCCGGCAGGCATCCCGTAAGAAAGAAAGGCAAGCATTTCAAGGGTGAGGCGGATCACGGACGAAGCCTCGCCTTTATCTTGGTGCTGATGTACATGATATGGTCAAGGATTTGAAGGTGATATTTGGAAAGGGTCTGGCGGACAACCTGTTCCAAAGGACGCCGACGGACGCGCACCCATGTGGAAGAAGAAATCTATATTTTGGGACCTGCCATATTGGAAAGACCTAGAGGTCCGCTCCATAATCGATGTGATGCACGTGACGAAGAATCTTTGCGTAACCCTGCTTGGCTTCTTGGGCGTGTATGGGAAGACAAAAGATACACACGAGGCACGGGAGGACCAGCAACGTATGCACGGAGAAGACGACATATATCGTGGTCATGCAAGCTACGCTCTTACCAAAGAAGAGAAGGAAATCTTCTTTGAATGCACCTTTCGATATTAAGGTACCGTCTGGCTTCTCGTCGAATATAAAGGGAATAATAAACATGGCAGAGAAAAAGTTCCAGAACCTAAAGTCTCATGACTTCCACGTGATTATGACGCAACTGCTTCCGGTTGCATTGAGGGGGCTTCTACCGGAAAACGTTCGATTAGCCATTGTGAAGCTATGTGCATTTCTCAATGCAATCTCTCAGAAGGTAATTGATCCAGAAATCATACCAAGGTTACATAATGATTTGGTGCAATGTCTTGTCAGTTTCGAGTTGGTGTTCCCACCATCCTTCTTCAACATCATGACGCACATCCTAGTTCACCTATGCGAAGAGATTAACGTTTTGGGTCCTGTATTTCTACACAATATGTTCCCCTTTGAGAGGTTCATGGGAGTCTTAAAGAAATATGTTCATAACCGTGCTAGGCGGAAGGAAGCATCTCCAAGGGCCATCAAAATGAGGAGGTCATTGAGTTTTGTATTGACTTTATTCCTGACCTTAAGCCGATTGGCGTTCTGAATCATGACATAAGGGCATCGATGGAAAAAGGCACGCTAGGAGGGAACAAATAATATGTATGGACGGACATTCTCTCACTGAAGCACACTACTACAGTTCTACGTAATTCCGCCTTGGTGGCTCCGTATATGGATGAACACAAGAATTTGCTACGCTCCAAACACCCGGAGCGATCGATGACTGGATTACACGTGAACAAACCAGGAGTTTCGCCACTGGTTGCGGAACCACGTACCATGCATGACACCTCTATTGAAGATGACCTGTACTTGCTGTCCCGATTACCATATTGGAATATAATAACTTTCAAAGTGCGAGATAAATGGTAATACATTTTACACGATCGCCCAAGATAAGAAGAGCACCAACCAAAACAGTGGTGTCCCTTTGATGCAGAAACCAAGACGGGAAAGGAAACATATTATGGTTATATACATGACATATGGGAACTTGACTATCGACGTGGTTTAAAGGTCCCTTTATTTCGGTGCAAATGGGTCAATATGACACGAGGCAGGGTAACGGAAGACCCGCAGTACGGAATGACAACAGTGGATCTCAACAATCTTGCGTTTGTTGAAGAACCATTCGTACTAGCCAATGATGTGGCAAAGGTTTTCTATGTGAAGGACATGTCTACCAAGCCAAGAAAAAGAAAAGATAAGGAAGCGAATGCATCGTCACGATGAGCCAAAGCGGCACATAGTTTTTTTTACGGGAAGAGAAACATCGTGGGAGTGGATGACAAGATAGACAAGTCAGAAGATTATGAAAAGTTTGATGAAATTTCTCCATTCACGGTGAATATTGACCCAAGCATCCCGTTAAATGATGAAGATTTTCCATGGTTACGGCGCAAAGGGACACACGCGAAGAAAAAGTTTCACACCCAAAGATCTGGGATGTGATCGGCTTCACTATCATCACTTTCTTCGTGTTTCACACCGGAGGGAATCTCTGTAATAGTTAGGTTAGTTATGTGTTTTGGCATTTGAAACGCGAAGAAATTTTATGTGCAAACAAAATTCTTTCATGCCTTTACTGATTTTTAAAGTTAAATTATTCACAAACTAGTGATTCACACTAATTTTAAATAATTCAAAATTTAAACTATTCAAATTTGAAAACTACGGGCACTAACAGAAAGTTTGTAATTTTTTGTACCTAAAGCAAAAATATTCGCAAAGAAACTCTAAATACACAAAAAGAACAACACAAAAATAAATAAAGCAAAAAAAAGCCCGCCTACTAGGCCAGAGCGGCCTGCATACGACTAGAAACCCAACCTGTTGTTGGGCCAGGATGCAGGCCACTTAAAGGCTAGTGGGCCCATAGGGCAACAAAAGAACACGTAGGCCCAGTGAGGCCTGCTTTGGAGAGGAGCTCGAGAGAGGCGACCGCCTGAGGTTGGGGTTTATAAACCGGTCACGGTCGCCCCTCGACTAGCGGGTGGGACTAAACTTGCCAAGATCAAGACCTGCGCCAAGACCCCCTTTAGTATCGGGTGGTGGCACAAACCCGGTACTAAAGGAGGGCCTTTAATGCAGTTTGTGCCACCACCCGGTACTAAAGGGGTCGCTTCCGCTGCTTGGGCTGGCCAAAACAGACCTTTAGTACCGGTTGGTGGCTCCAACCGGTACTAAAATGCCTTCTATATACAACACTTCGAAAAATTTCATTCTCCCTCTGTTTCCCCATTGAACTGCCCGCCCCGATCGATCGACGCCGTCACCGACCCCGTCGCCGTCGCCGCCCCCGTCCCCGTCGCCGCCCCGGGCCCGTCCCCGTCGCGCCGTCCCTGCGTCGCCGCCCCAGCGTCACGCCCGGTCGCTGCCCCGGCCGTCGCCTCGTCGTCGCCGTCGCCCCATGTGAGCTCTCCCCTCTAACCCCTCTCCCTCGCCCCAGCCACCATGGCGCCGCCCTCCCGCCCATACACACACACACAAGCATGATGAACACACACACACATACACGTATATATGTATGAATGCATGTATATATTAATATATACGTATTTTGTATGTTTAATTAGTTTAGATTTTTTAGATTATTGTTTTTTCACACGTATATATGTATGAATGCATGTTACATCGATATAATTAGTGTTTAATTAGATTTTTTAGATTATTGTTTTTTCTGTTTTTAGTGTTAGATGCTTAATTAGTATGAAATAGTATATAGATTTTTGAAATAGTAGAAATGTTAGAAATTTTAGTTATCAAAATCCAATCATTAAAAAATATTATTTTTTTGGGCATATAGCTAGTATTTGTTCTCGACGATGCCCGCCCGCATCCTCGCCGTCGACCCGTCCATGACGACGTCCGGTCGGCCCATGTCCGGGCCCAGGCTCCTGGCTGGCACTTTGGGAGGTGCTGCACGGAGAGGCGCGCCGCTTGATGAGGAACCCGGCCCGGGTCCCGTCGTCGACCCTGATCTCGTTTGGTGGCGTTCGTGTGGGCCAGTTTCGGTGCGGAGGGACCCGGCCCCGCCGGAGGAGGTACGTCGCCATGTCAGGGAGGAGGACAAGCACGTCCATCGCTACATGGTTGCGTTAGAGGGCGGCAGGTTCTCCAATACCTGGCAGTATCTTCAGGGATCTCACTTCAGCTATGATCCTGTGAGGGTTCCTTCTCTTTGGGTGTCCACCGCCCGCGACGCAGGAACCGCGAGTGTCCTAGATTCTTCTGTAGTATTCGATCTTTAATTAGCTAGCCAGTGATGTACTATTCAATATCATATATTATTTGAGACGATGTATTCGAGATTGTATCTATTATTCTAGACGAACTATTCGAGATTATATCTATTATTCGAGACGATGGAATTTGAATACTAAATTGTTTTATATTTCTTTTGGATTAGTTAAATAAAAGCTATGGCAGACAATACCGACAGGGAGGGAGAACAGACCATGTTCGATATGATCTGAGCGGGCCGATGATAATCGTAATGAAGAAGATTATGACGGCTCAATTTCTAAACAACACGGAGAGGGTGATATGATATTCGATCGCGACGACCGAATTGATGAAGTCATGAACTACGATTATGGCGATGACGAAGAACATGTTGATCCTGAAACAACAAACACCGGTGAGGTATATATATTTATATAAGCAGGTTTACGGTGATCATCACATGTTTTAAATGACTTGAAGATATATTAACGAATCGATCTTTGTTCTTTCAGCCATCCGGATCGAGCAAATCTTGAGCAAAAGGACGAAACGAGGCCCGAACAAAAAGTTGAAGGAGGGCGTAAAGTACAATATCGAGGCGGTCGGACCTAATGGCGAACCATTAGCGCCTAAGAAGATTGCGGACAAGTTCATTAAATCGGTCACGGAGTTCTTGTGAAGGACCAACTCGATCTCCCTTCAAGAATGGAGAGAGCCAGCAAAAGACAAGGGACAAAAGGCAAAGAGGACGCTGCTCCACGTCCGGATGTTACTTTTGTCGACAAGAATCAAAAGATCTGCTTTGGGATACTCTCATGGAACATTTCACCCTACCGATCATTTCACGTAAGCGAGATGTGCAGAAAGTCAAGGACGCTGCTCTTAGGAAGATGGCGGTTGCATTCAAGAACCACAAGAATCGTGAATGGGACAAGTACGTCAAGGGAGGAAGGAAGACTCCAGTATTCGAGGGAACACTAGAGAACCAACGTGCTCATTGGGACGATTTCGTGAAATTCAAGGATTCGGAATTAGCTAGGAACGTGTCACGCCCAATATGCGACCCTATCCAAAAGGAACTCGAAGGTCCCACCAAGGATAGACCCGCATATTGAAACGCTTTTGAAGGTGGATATCATTACATCAACATTACATAATAGATGGGGATACATACATAAGGCACGAATGCCACAAGAATACATCATCATCATACAAGATCAACATCCCACTACGGATGAAACATAAACAGAAGCTCAAACGACATCCACCACCTTTAGCCCGGGCTGCCGACTGGAACCTATCCCTGATCGAAGAAGAAGCGGAAGAAGAATTCCAATACAAGCAAACATCGCTCTCACGTCATGATCATCAGCGAACTTGTACCTGCAACTGGTGGTGTAATGTCTGTGAGCCACGAGGACTCAGCAATCCCATTACCATGGGTATCAAGACTAGCAAAGCTTAATGGGAAAGGAAGCGGTAAAGTGGTGAGGTTGCAGCAGCGACTAAGCATATATGGTGGCTAACATACGCAAATGAGAGCGAGAAGAGAAACAAAGGAACGGTCGTGAAGCTAGCAATGATCAAGAAGTGATCCTGAACTCCTACTTACGTCAAACATAACCCAGAAACCGTGTTCTCCTCTCGATCAACCCCGAAAAGAGACACTCACGCGATTCGCACACGGTTGGTGTATTTTAGAAGAGTTTACTTCAAGTTTACTACAACCGGATATCAACAAATTCCCATCTGCCACATAACCGGGCACGGCTCTCGAAAGTTTATACCCTGCAGGGTGTCCCAACTTAGCCCATGATAAGCTCTCGCGATCAACGAAGGATATTCCTTCTCCCGGGAAGACCCGATCAGTCTCGGAATCCCGGCTACAAGACATTTCGACAGCAATAAAACAAGACCAGCAAAGCCGCTCGATGCGCCGACAATCCCGATAGGAGCTGCACATATCTCGTTCTCAGGGCAACACCGGATGAGACATCCTATGAGGGGGCCCCGCAGTCTACTCGGTTCGGGCCAACACTTAGACCAGCATTGGCCCGGGGGGGCTGAAATAAAGATGACCCTTGGGTTAATTACTCCCAAGGGAAATGTAGGTGGTGGTGAGGCAAATGGTAAAACCAATGTTGGGCCTTCTTTGGAGGAGTCTTATTCAAAGCGAACTGTCAAGGGGGTCCCATAAATCACCCGACCGCGTTAGGGACGCAAAATCCGGGAACATAATACCGATATGACGGAAACTAGGGCGGCAAGAGTGGAACAAAACACCAGGCATAAGGCCGAGCCTTCCACCCTTTACCAAGTATATAGATGCATTAATAATATAAGAGATATTGTGATATCCCAAACATAATCCTGTCCACCATGGAGCAATCTTCATCTTCACCTACAACTAGCAACGCTATAAGAGGGGCTGAGCAAAGCGGTAACATAACCAAACAACGGTTTGCTAGGAAGGGTGCAAAAGGTTAGAGGCTGACATGGCAATTTGGGATGGCTTGATAAACAGGTAATAGGTAGCGCAGCAAAGCGATAGAACGAAGCAACTAGCATAGCAATGATAGTAGTGAGATCCAGGGTAGCGGTCATCTTGCCTGAAATCCCGCAAGGAAGAAGAACGAGTCCATGAAGAAGATGAAGCCACGAAGGCAGACCAAGCGTGAGCGAACGAATCCTCACGATCATAGCAAGCGAGGAACTAACAAGAAGAAGCACACAACATGGTAAACACACCACACATGAACAAGACATGATGCACAACAAGCATGATGCATGACAAGGCTAGATGAGGCTACTCATGGCAAGAGACGATGCATACAAGACCAACACATCAAAGCAAGTTTAAATAAGGCCGGAAACAACATATAACAATTCCGGTAAGTCCTCATATGCAAATTTCGAAATTGGTCCAGATCTGAATAAACCTTATGTTCAAGTTGTTAAACAGCAAGTTAAGATGCACCACGATGATCTACACGAAATTCTATTCAAGTTACATATAAAGTTCATTAGATTCGGAACTACGGCCTAGAAGATATGAGCAAAACAAGTTAACCATGGCATTGATGCAAAATGCATACAAACATCAAGCAAACACTTTCAAAACATGGAGGCAACATGATAATATGAAACTACATGCAAAACTAAGCAAATTTCATATAGAGCATACTCAAAACGGAGTAACGGTTCAACACATACACACAATACAAGTTATAGCAACAATCTGTCCAAGACAGCAAGTAGGCATATTGCAAGCATCAAAACAACATGCTACAGAATCTCAACATGATAACAAAAGGCATGCACATGATGTACAGGTAAATCATGACAAAACATGAACACTGAGCTATCTCCAGAAATCAATAGAACATGCTCAAACACACATGGCAAGATTGCAAATAATAACAGTTTCAGACTTAGCAGAATTCACAGGACATGGCAAAAATAACATCAGGTTAACATGTTTAGAGCTATGAAACAATATGTTACAGGAACTTATCATGGAAAACAAAGGCATGTCATGAATGTACTAAATGCATAGATCGAATGTCCTTTAGTGACCATGAGCCAAAAAGGACCAGAAGATATGATGGCACCCAGGTAAACATGGCAAGTTATATTACAGATTCATACATGGCAGAACAACAATAAGTAGGCATGTTGGTGAGCTTGAACCACTCACCACAGAGAAATACATGGCATGGCAAGGCAACTCACAGTAAGAAGACATGGCATAAAAGCTAAGCATGGAAAGAGCAATATCATAGCATACACGGATCAACTACAACAACCTTGGCAAAATTGAATAACATGTAAACAATCTGCCAGGAAACATTTTATAGCAAAAGTAGAGCTCGATTGACCCAAGCTATGGCACTCCATAATTGCAAACAAGGGTATGGATGGATATAGAATAACCATATGTTCAAAACATCCTTACTGAAGTATCTCAAAATATGCATGGATCTCTCTGTAGCATCAAGATTACATGGCATAAAAATATCAGCAGAACAGTGCTGAAATCAGCAACATCATGAAGCCTAGTTTGCATGCTTGTGCTAGTCACCACAGAGATCACAAAAATACATGGCATACACCCCTGTAAAGATAGCATGGCATATTACAAAACACATGTAGGACTCAAGTTCATAGGGTGCACACAACAATCATGGAAAAAATAACAAAAGTGCATGTTCTGATAAGAATCTGAAACTAACATCACATAGCCCTCTTGCAACAAAGATTCAGGCATCAAGATGAGCTCAAATGAAAATGATGCAATGAGATTAAATGATGTACTCGTCGAGGCGAACAATTTTACATATTATACGCACAAAACAGAGCTACGGATGCAGAGTTATGGCATGATGAACATGAGCATATAATGTGCAAAATTTACAGGACCAGATTTTCGAAGGAGGGGGAAAGTCAACCGTGGCACGGATTTCAAAGCGGCACGGATCTCGCCGGAGACGACGGGGACGGCGGCCGGAGTGAGGAGGAGGGGTCGCCGGAGCGCGGGGCTGGATCTCATGGAGTCGGAGCCGGCGGCCATGGCGGCCATGGCCGAGGCGCCGGACCGGGAGGCGCGCCGGAGAGCACGGGCTCCGGCGAGGGCGGGCGCCAAGGCGGCCGAGCCGGTGAGTGGCGGAGGAGTCCGGCGGCGGGCCGGAGGCGCGCGCCGGGAGGGGTCCGGCGAGGCGACGGCGGCGGCGCGGCGCCGGGCGGCGGAGATCCGGCGAAGGCGGCGAGAGCTCGGGCCGACCGGCTTTGGCGCAGCGGGACGGGCTCGCTGGTTCGGATGGGTTTCCGCGGCCGCTGCTGGCGGGAAGTGGGCGCTGGGCGGGAGGCCACGTGGCGCGCCATCGGGCGCTGGGCGGCGCGGGACGTCCGGCTGGCGTCGGACGTGTCCGGAGGCGGCGAGAGAGATTTTTAGGGTTTCGCCTGCGGATTCATCCGCGAATTTCGGGGGAGGGGCTAGTTTTATAGGTAGAGGGAGCTAGGAGAGTCCAAATGAGGAGCGGTTTTCGCCCACACGATCGTGATCGAACGACCGAGAGCATGGATGGGAGTTTGCTGGGTTTTGGGCCACTTTGAAAGGGGTGTTGGGCTGCAAAGAGAAAGGGGCTTTTGCGGTTACCCGGTTAACCGTTGGAGTATCAAACGACCTCCAAATGGCACGAAACTTGACAGGCGGTCTACCGGTGGTATACCAAGGCCGCTTGGCAAACCTCGGGCCATTCCAAGAATGTTTAACACCCGCACACGAAAAGAGGCAAAAGGGGGCGCCGGGAGACCTAGGAGTGCCAGATTGCAAAACGGACAACGGGGAAAATGCTCGGATGCATGAGAGGAACACGTATGCAAATGCGATGCACATGACGACATGATATGATATGCAGATGATGACATGGCAAAGTGCAACACGCAAGCACATGAGATGGCAAAGACGGCGAATAACTAGCAGACACCTGGCGCATCGAATCCGGGGCGTTACAACACTCCTCCACTAACAAGAGATCTCGTCCCGAGATCTTAGGACCGAGACGGAAGAGAAAGAGGAAGAGGTGAAACAAGAACTCAAGAGAAGAAGCAAAGAATCGAGAGCACACGAGAATAAGAGAGAACCGACGAGAATGACGAGAATAGAAAGATCACGGAATTAGATAGACTATGAAACCACTCGTTCTAACCGGAGTGGTTAGGATGAGAAAAGAAACGAATAAGACTGAAAGGATTTAGGCAGCACACCGGTTGAACAAGGAAATAATAGAACATGAGCTTCAGAAGATGGAATGACACTTGACTTGATAAACAACGCAATGCCTCCGGAAGAATTGAAAGAATTTGAATGAAAAGAACTTAGAATGATTGAATGGAGTTGTTGAGAAAATCAACAACGAAAGAAAAAGCTTGTTGTGGAACTTATGGAAAACATCTCAAAATTATGAGGTGATAACCGACCACAACCGGAAATGATTGGATAGCTTAGAAGAACGAACAAATGCGAAACTCCACTTCAAAATAATATGGAGAATTAATTGCACTTCGAGATGCAAGAACAAAAGATACTAGAACTCCTTGAACAAGAATCTTGATGAACACTTGAAGAATGAATTAAATCATGAAGAACCACCATGAAGAACTCTGGTAACAAAAAGATGATGAGATAGAATGAAAGGATGAAAGAATAAGATGAGCCTTGCGATGATTTAGATGGAGGTTCCGACGAGATGGTCGAGGGAAATTGAACTCCGGAAAAGAAAAAATGAAAACACTTGGAACTAGAATTTATTCACCAAGAACAAACTCCGAAGAAAAAGATTAATCACTTTGAGGAAATAAGAATAAGATTTATTGTATGCTTATCCTTCATCAAATTAAATTGATGACAAGAAATGGATTTGGCATAATACTTATTCTTCTTTTTGAGAAGTGACATGTCGCAAACTTGAGAAGGTCTTCATGAACCACCGGTAGGATTGAAAGAAGAAATGGATTAAAATGATAATCAAAGAAAAAGAATCTTGAATGAACCACCGTAAGAAATTGGAAATGACTGATGAAAGAGAATGAATCACCGGGAAGAATTAGAAGAACCAATAAGCTAGAGGGGATTTAGATGCAAAAGAACAAAGAGATCATGAGTTGATTGAAGAATACTTGAACGAAGCACCGGGATAATATTGAGGCGAACGAAAGGGCGCGGATATATAATAATTGAGAGAACGAAGCTGAAAACTTAGAATGGAGAGATATTCCGAAAAGATGGCCTCCGGATGATCGGAACAGAAAAACAACTCCTGAAATACTCCGGATGGTTGAGAAAAAATAATTTCTGACAAACAGAATAATTCGAGAGGATAGCATGAAGCTAGAACCACGAATCTTCGGGAGAACGGGCAAGATTTAGAGGAAAAACTCTTCTTCGATCTTGAAATGACGACGAGAAACACCAACAAAATAACTGAGGTACTCCGGTAGAATGAAAAGCAAAGAGGTTGAGTCAACAATGAAATGATTTGAAATCGATCTTGGAAAAGCATCTGACTGATGAAATTCATTCTTACGTCAAACTTCGAAAAGAATTAAGAATGGCTCCGGAATAATTAGAAGAGTCAGGTAAGATCCTGGGAAAAGGCCTGTGGGTTAGGGCCCACTAAAAGAAAACACCGTTGTCAAGGATTGTTGAAGAGATAGAATATGCACCGGAACAATTGAAATATTTGAATGAGGTGACAACCTCGAATTAATTCAAACACACACGAGTCTCTTGAGATGTCTTCCGAACTCTGGAATGATAAACTGGCGAGAGGCGAACGAGCAAAGAGAACACTTCGAAGGAAAAGAATATGATTAACCCGAAAAACTTGAATTGAGTCCACCGGAGAAGAAAAAAGATGAAGAATGTCGTACAAAACGAGAATTCACCGGTTGAGATAATTCTGAAAGACTGAAGAGGTTCCGCACGAATGAGATAGCTGGTCGAGAGAGAGTCAGACTCCGGGAAGAAAAGGGGTGGGAGGGCGGGAAAACAAAGGCAACTTGGAAGGGGAAACCGACGAAAATCTTGAAGAGAAAACACCGGTTGAAATTATTGAGGAGAGAGAGCAAAAACTTCACACGAGTAGGATGGATACTCGATTACGGACTCCGGATTCGAGAAGAAGAAGGGGTGGGCGGGTGGGGAAAAAACAAGGAAAACTTCGGACAGGGAAAACAACGTCGTGGAGGAAGAACTGAGGGTTGATCTCGCGAAAGACAAAGAGGTTTGAGTCAACTTGACGAGAGACGCACCGGATCAAAAGAGCTGAGACCCAACGAACGAAAAACTAACCACGTGATCCTAAAGAAAAATTTGAAGGGGAAGAGGAGTAGTTCAAAACACCTACGTCAAGATTCCTTACCAGAGCGACGAAGGGGCAGAGGAGTAAAAAGAATTCCTACTTTCCAATATAACTAGACTCAAAAAATAGTTTTCTTCTAGACTCAACAACGGCCAAACTACACGATCAATCAAGGGGGCTCCTAGGGTCGGTCGAGGCTCGATACCAACTTATCACGCCCAATATGCGACCCTATCCAAAAGGAACTCGAAGGTCCCACCAAGGATAGACCCGCATATTGAAACGCTTTTGCAAGATGGATATCATTACATCAACATTACATAATAGATGGGGATACATACATAAGGCACGAATGCCACAAGAATACATCATCATCATACAAGATCAACATCCGACTACGGATGAAACATAAACAGAAGCTCAAACGACATCCACCCTGCTAGCCCAGGCTGCCGACCTGGAACCTATCCCTGATCGAAGAAGAAGCAGAAGAAGAACTCCAATACAAGCAAACATCGCTCTCACGTCATGATCATCGCAAACCTGTACCTGCAACTGGTGGTGTAGTAATCTGTGAGCCACGAGGACTCAGCAATCCCATTACATGGGTATCACGACTAGCAAAGCTTACTGGGTAAGGAAGAGGTAAAGTGGTGGGGTTGCAGCAGCGACTAAGCATATATGGTGGCTAACATACGCAAATGAGAGCGAGAAGAGAAACAAAGGAACGGTCGTGAAGCTAGCAATGATCAAGAAGTGATCCTGAACTCCTACTTACGTCAAACATAACCCAGAAACCGTGTTCTCCTCTCGATCAACCCCGAAAAGAGACACTCACGGTTACGCACACGGTTGGTGTATTTTAGAAGAGTTTACTTCAAGTTTACTACAACCGGATATCAACAAATTCCCATCTGCCACATAACCGCGGGCATGGCTTTCGAAAGTTTATACCTGCGAGGGTGTCCCAACTTAGCCCATGATAAGCTCTCGCGATCAACGAAGGATATTCCTTCTCCCGGAAGACCCGATCGGTCTCGGAATCCCGGCTACAAGACATTTCGACAAAGAATAAAACAAGACCAGCAAAGCCGCCCGATGCACCAAACAATCCCGATAGGAGCTGCACATATCTCGTTCTCGAGGGCAACACCGGATGAGACATCCTCTGAGTAAAACCAGACCCGAAGTTTCCCGAGGGGCCCGCGATCTACTCGGTTCGGGCCAACACTTAGACCAGCATTGGCCCGGGGCTGAAATAAAGATGACCCTTGGGTTAATTACTCCCAAGGAAATGTAGGTGGTGGTGAGGCAAATGGTAAAACCAATGTTGGGCCTTCTGGAGGAGTCTTATTCAAAGCGAACTGTCAAGGGGGGTCCCATAAATCACCCGACCGCGTTAGGGACGCAAAATCCGGGAACATAATACCGATATGACGGAAACTAGGGCGGCAAGAGTGGAACAAAACACCAGGCATAAGGCCGAGCCTTCCACCCTTTACCAAGTATATAGATGCATTAATAATATAAGAGATATTGTGATATCCCAAACATAATCCTGTCCACCATGGAGCAATCTTCATCTTCACCTACAACTAGCAACGCTATAAGAGGGGCTGAGCAAAGTGGTAACATAGCCAAACAACGGTTTGCTAGGAAGGGTGCAAAAGGTTAGAGGCTGACATGGCAATTTGGGATGGCTTGATAAACAGGTAATAGGTAGCGCAGCAAAGCGATAGAACGAAGCAACTAGCATAGCAATGATAGTAGTGAGATCCAGGGTAGCGGTCATCTTGCCTGAAATCCCGCAAGGAAGAAGAACGAGTCCATGAAGAAGATGAAGCCACGAAGAAGGCAGACCAAGCGTGACGAGCGAATCCTCACGATCGCAACGAAAGCAGAACTAACAAGAAGAAGCACACAACATGGTAAACACACCACACATGAACAAGACATGATGCACAACAAGCATGATGCATGACAAGGCTAGATGAGGCTACTCATGGCAAGAGACGATGCATACAAGACCAACACATCAAAGCAAGTTTAAATGAGGCCGGAAACAACATATAACAATTCCGGTAAGTCCTCATATGCAAATTTCGAAATTGGTCCAGATCTGAATAAACCTTATGTTCAAGTTGTTAAACAGCAAGTTAAGATGCACCACGATGATCTACACGAAATTCTATTCAAGTTACATATAAAGTTCATTAGATTCGGAGCTACGGCCTAGAAGATATGAGCAAAACAAGTTAACCATGGCATTGATGCAAAATGCATACAAACATCAAGCAAACACTTTCAAAACATGGAGGCAACATGATAATATGAAACTACATGCAAAACTAAGCAAGTTTCATATAGAGCATACTCAAAACGGAGCAACGGTTCAACACATACACACAATACAAGTTATAGCAACAATCTGTCCAAGACAGCAAGTAGGCATATTGCAAGCATCAAAACAACATGCTACAGAATCTCAACATGATAAAAAAAGGCATGGACATGATGTACAGGTAAAGCATGACAAAACATGAACACTGAGCTATCTCCAGAAATCAATAGAACATGCTCAAACACACATGGCAAGATTGCAAATAATAACAGTTTCAGACTTAGCAGAATTCACAGGACATGGCAGAAATAACATCAGGTTAACATGTTTAGAGGTATGAAACAATATGTTACAGGAACTTATCATGGAAAACAAAGGCATGACAAGAATGTAAATGCATAGATCGAATGTCCTTTAGTGACCATGAGCCAAAAAGGACCAGAAGATATGATGGCACCCAGGTAAACATGGCAAGTTATATTACAGATTCATACATGGCAGGAACAACAATAAGTAGGCATGTTGGTGAGCTTGAACCACTCACCACAGAGAAATACATGGCATGGAAAGGCAACCCACAGTAAGAAGACATGTCATAGAATCTAAGCATGGAAAGAGCAATATCATAGCATACACGGATCAACTACAACAACCTTGGCAAAATTGAATAACATGTAAACAATCTGCCAGGAAACATTTTATAGCAAAAGTAAAGCTTGATTGACTCAAGCTATGGCACTCCATAATTGCAAACAAGGGCATGGATGGATAGAGAATAACCATATGTTCAAAACATCCTTACTGAAGTATCTCAAAATATGCATGGATCTCTCTGTAGCATCAAGTTTACATGGCATAAAAATATCAGCAGAACAGGGGCTGAAATCAGCAACATCGTGAAGCCTAGTTTGTATGCTTGTGCTAGTCACCACAGAGATCACAAAAATACATGGCATACACCCCTGTGAATATGGCATGGCATATTACAAAACACATGTAAGACTCAAGTTCATAGCGTGCACACAACAATCATGGCAAAAATAACAAAAGTGCATGTTCTGATAAGAATCTGAAACTAACATCACATAGCCCTCTTGCAACAAAGATTCAGGCATCAAGATGAGCTCAAATGAAAATGATGCAATGAGAATAAATGATGTACTCATCGAGGCGAACAATTTTACATATTATACGCACAAAACAGAGCTACGGATGCATAGTTATGGCATTATGAACATGAGCATATAATGTGCAAAATTTACAGGACTTAGCAGATTTTCGAAGGAGGGGGGAAAGTCAACCGTGGCGCGGATTTCAAAGCGGCGCGGATCTCGCCGGAGACGACGGGGACGGCGGCCGGAGTGAGGAGGAGGGGTCGCCGAAGCGCGGGGGGGCTGGATCCGGCGGAGGGCGGAGCCGGCGGCGGGCGCGGGCGGTCATGGCCGGAGGCGCCGGACCGAGGGGGCGCCGGAGAGCACGGGCTCGGCGAGGGGCGGGGCTGGTGAGGCGCGGCCGAGCCGGTGAGTGGCGGAGGAGTCCGGGCGGCGGGTCGGAGGCAGCCCATGGCCGGGAGGGGTCCGGCGAGGATGGCGCGGGCGGCGGAGATTCGGCGGGCGCGGCGAGGAGCTCGGGCCGACACGGGCTGCCGGCTGGGACGGGCTCACTGGGTTTCGATGCGCCTGCTGGCCGCCGGGCGGAAGTGGGCGCGGCGCGCGGAGGCCACGCGATGCCACCGGGCGCGGGCGGCGCTGACGCCCGGTCAAGGCGCTTGGACGTGTCCGGAGGCGGCGAGAGATTTTAGGGTTTCGCTTCATGGATTCATCCGCCAATTTGAGGAGGGGCTAGTTTTATAGGTAGAGGAGCTAGGAGAGTCCAAATGAGGAGCGGTTTTCGCCCACACGATCGTGATCGAACGACCGAGAGCATGGAGGGGAGTTTGCTGGGTTTTGGGCCACTTTGAAAGGGGTGTTGGGCTGCAAAGAGAAAGGGGCTTTTGCGGTTACCCGGTTAACCGTTGGAGTATCAAACGACCTTCAAATGGCACGAAACTTGACAGGCGGTCTACCGGTGGTATACCAAGGCCGCTTGGCAAACCTCAGGCCATTCCGAGAACGTTTAATACCCTCACACGAAAAGAGGCAAAAGGGGGCGCCGGGAGACATAGGAGTGCCGGATTGCAAAACGGACAACGGGGAAAATGCTCGGATGCATGAGACGAACACGTATGCAAATGCGATGCACATGACGACATGATATGAAATGCAGATGATGACATGGAAAAGTGCAACACGCAAGCACATGACATGGCAAAGACGGCGAATAACTGGCAGACACCTGGCGCATCGAATCCGGGGCGTTACAGAACGGTCGAGAATAAACAAGAAGAATGCCAAAAAAAGGATAAGTTCCATAAGCTGGGGCCAGGTGGCTATGCGGTGGCAATGCCTAAGTGGGATAAGTCTGAGAAAGAGATGGAGGATGCAGGTGTCACTCCGGATACTAAGAGCTGGCCCCAGTGCGGGACTTGGTTCTATGCGCATGGGGGAGTTGGACCGAAGACAGGCAATGTTTGACGAAGGCATGTCTGAACGGAGCCGACGATGCGATACTTGTTGCAATAGAAGAGGCACGATCGGGGTGTTCCGCACCAACAGAGAGAACGACGAGCTTACGCATGCCCGGGAAATCCTGAACACGGGAAGAACACGAGGCAAAGCGCTATTCCGTGGTATGAGGGGTTTTCGGTGGAACACCGACTACGTAACTCGTGCGAGAAAGAAGATTGCGGAGGAGAAGAAGAGGAAGATGGAGGAGGAGCGGAAGGAAGCGGGACTATGAACGCCTTCAAGGCCTAGAAGCAAGTCAAGCGGAATTGGCGGTCAAATTCCAGTGGCGGCAGGAGCGAATCGACTCACTTAGCCAGCAAAGGGGGTCTCAAAGAATTGCAATAATAGCGGATAATCCAAAGCATTGGATAGCACCGCCCCATCCATGCGGAGAAGCGGCGTGGGTTCCGCCCGACGACGGCGCAATGCTTTGGGTAGATACCCGTGGATGACATCACGGAGAACACTAGTCATGCGAGCTACACGTCAAAATGAAGAACATATCCATGAAGGTGGCGGACGGCGTTGCTTTTCCGATTACCCCCAAAGCAACCTACCATTGCATCCCGATTCCGAGAGGGCTATGCTCGTGTCATGGTTGACGAGGTGGTGCAGCCATATTCGGGCTAGAGCTTGACATTCACGGAGGTGAGGACGGCGCTTTCTGGAGACGCCAACCATCGTATCATCCTATGGAAAAAGGATTGCATCATCTTTCAAGGCCACCGACACTGCGTCATCCGACTCCTCGTCAAGTCCGCCACCGAGTTAGCAGTCTCCCGCTCCCGCAAGTCCACCAAGTCCGGCAAAGTGTCGAGCCACTCCTCCAAGTCCGCAAAGTGTCGTGCCACTCCTCCTCCTCCAAGTCCGCCACGCAGTCAGACGTCCACTCCTCCTCCAAGTCCGGCACAACCTCGTGCCACTCCTCCTCCAAGTCCGCACAGCTTGAGCGGCCACTCCTCCTCGTCCAACTCAGCCCGTCGGCCAGGCGTCTCCGCCGCCTCGGCAATCGCAGAAGAGACACCCTGCAGCTATGGTGCGTGGCGGTCTGGTCGAGGTAGTACAGAAGTACAGCGGAGGCAAGCGATATAAATATGGTCCAAGCCTCACGCCTCTTCCGCAGAGGTCTTATGACAGGTCCGAGGAGGAAATCGCAGCCATATCGAAGTCCGAGGTGGAAGCCCATTTTGCACCGAAACCGCCACCGCCGCCAAGGGAGAAAGTGCATGAGGAAACGATTGACCACTTCATTCGTATGGCTCAACCACCAGCTCCCAAGCCTGTTGACACAGACTATGAGCGCCACATCGGAAGTTAAATCGAGCACGCTTCACGTAAGGAGGCGAGCTCGGGATCAAGCAAACAAGAAGCATTTGTCAAAAAATGCGGGAAAACCATTCCCAATTTGGGAGAACAGCGGCGCAATTGATCCCTCGCTTGTTGTGCCAACAACACGTGATAAAGACGCGCTACCAATATTATTGTGGGCAAACAGTTTACGTTCTGAGGTGGGCAATGTGGTAATAACGGAGGACCATATAATGCGGTGAAGTTCTCAAAATCACTGTTGGACAACTCCTCGAGATCGAGCCCATGCCCGTGCTTAGAGAGGATGAAATAAAACGGAAATATGTCCGGGGCCAACCTTTGGTCGAGCCAGACAAGGTCAAGAACCTCCCAACGAGAATGTATGAATTGCATCAATGGTACATGAATATTACCAAGATTTCCGATCGATTGTCCCTCATGGTGAATGTCAAGGAGGAGCATTACTTCCATGAGAAAGTTGTGTCCGTTGAGTATTCTCAACTGTTTCAGTTATACAATCAAGACGCACTCGACAAATCTATAAATCAGTTGCTATTGTCTCGTAAGTGATTTCTTTACGTAATTTAAGTCTCAAGCTAGTTGTACTGATCCTTTTGATCAATCATTACCTGTAATTATCCTCACTATATTCTTTTATGTGGTATTATATGCAGGATGAAGATATATGAAATGAGAAAAGGTGGGCGCTTTGGCATTGGGTTCATTGACCCAAACACCGTTAATGAATACACATGGAAACTAAATCCACGTTATCAAAAGGACGTGAGGACAACATGCTAGAGTTCTTGAAGCGCCTCAAATACAATGAAGATATACTACTTCCTTACAACTTCCAAAGTGAGTCACATTGTCTTGTACTACAAATTCTCTGTTTTTGCCTACTAGCTAGCTACATGTTTTTGCTTTACATATGCCCGCTTAATTAAGACATGCAAACATGTGTGCATGCAGATTTCAACTGGATCTTGTTTATCATTAAAGTTGACGCCGTAACAGTTGAAATACTGGACTCACTACTCAAAGAAAAAACTGACTATAACATCTTGTTTGGGATAGTCAACAGGTAATTTCAATCATTATTAACTATATATCTCGGCCTATTTAGTTCGTTATTTTTCATGATATGAACTATTTAATAACCCCTTTATTCATTTTCTTTGTCGGCGGGCAGGGCTTGGGCAAGGTTCATCAACGTGACCCGGAGAATGGAAACAAAAGCTTAAATGGTTTCACCCAAGGTAAGTAATTAAGTAGTACTAGCTAGCTAGCTAGCTGTCATCTCTTTAATTATCATGCTTGATTAATTATTATCTGATCAAATTCCATTCTCGTAAAGGCCACAGAAGCGGTAAAGGGACTGATCTGTGTGCATTCTGCGTTTGCGAGAACATTCACATGATGGCGTCCAAAGGAGCAGATCTCAAAGATGTGAATGGGTACGCTTGTCAAAACACTATTCACAATTTTTACACCATTATCGATATCTAGTCACACAACTAATACACATGCATATTGATCTCCTTCTTAACAGTTCACAGAGGTGCGGAGAAGCTCCTAGAAACGGAGCGCCAGAGAAGCACTTCAAGAGGAAATAGCGGGATTTCTGCCGACCGTGTCATAAATCCAAGGAAGAATACTATTACCGCCATCACCCCATCGTGCTCAAGGCACCAATTAGGCTAATGCCACGGGCTCCAAGGCAACATGCATATGTAGGAGAAATTGTATATAGCTATCCATGTGTGTTTGTGTTAATTAATTAATATGATTGTGTGTGAGACATTGATGATATATATATATGCATGATTGGTTCTACTAGAAATTATATATATATATATATATATATATATATATATATATATATATATATGAATAAAGTGTAAAATGTGTAGTATCTTAATATACACGCAAACGAAAAAAAATTAAATTGATAACACAAATTTAATTGAAAAATAAAAAATAAAACAAAAACCCACAAACATTTAGTACCAGTTGGTGTTACCAACCGGTACTAAAGGGCTCCCGGCCCCCGGAGCTGCCTCGTGCCACGTGGTTGGCCTTTAGCACCGGTTCGTGCTGAACCGGTACTAAAAGGGGGGGAGGCCTTTAGTGACCACACTTTAGTGCCGGTTGTGGAACCGGCACTAAAGGGCCTTACGAACCGGTGCTATTTCCCGGTTCTGCACTAGTGTCGAGCAATCGCCTCTAGAGGAATTGGCGGCGCAGCGTGATCGCTTGAGCGAGATCTATTTCCTGATCAGACGAGCGAGAAGAAGAAATGGTATGGTTGGGATAGCGATCATGACATCGTGGGCTAATTGCGAGCTGGTAGCGATGGAAAGCTACGTGTGTATATTGCGCTATTATATGGGCTGATGCGTGGGCTGCGTTTACATGGCTGGGGCTGGGCCGTTTATGCGTACAAAAATGGAAAAAAATTAACTGGACGCAAAGCTAGTAGTTGGGCCACGCCTGGGGCTATAGCCCCAGTTGCCCCAGGCCCAATTCCGCACCTGATCCTCGCATCTAGTCTCGTGTCTAGTCTCTAATCTAGCAACAAGTGCACTTGTCTCATCTACAGCCTCTATGCTAGCTAAAAGTGCACGAAAATTACTAAATTGCGCTCTATCAATATATCGATGTACTCTTCTTCTCAATACCAAAACTTGCATTCATTCTACATAGCAAAATTTGAAGTTAGCACAACTAGTCAAATCTAGAGCACAAACCGAAGCTAAAAAGACCACATACCCCATCGTTTAAGCACTTGATGAACACCCATCCGCGGGATTTTCCGGCGTTGTAGACACGTGGCGCACGACCTTCTTTGGGCAGTGGTCGCACTTAAAGAGCGGCAACGATGCGCCGACGAGCTTTTGGGCTAGCACCGAGCCCGGCCGCCCGCCATTCGTGTATCTGTCGGCGGACTATCGACGATGTAGATCTGAGCGGCTAGAGGAGGAGCCACTGCCTGCATGTGGCCTTGCGGCCCTGCTAGGGCCTTCCGGCCCGGTGCCCGGCCAGTCCATGGCGCGGCGCGGCCTCCCACAGACGGGCGAGCTCAAGACCGACCGGATCCGTCCCAAATCCGGCCGGCGGGTGCACAAATCAGGTGGCCGTGGTTGGGAAGCTCGGGGGCGCCGAGGGGAAGGGGTTGGGCGAGCGCGTGTCCGAGCTGCACAACTACAATGGCAGCGGCGGCGGCGGCGATGGAAGAGTGAAGAAAAATGAAGGGCATGCGGCCGGAGGGAGGGAGGGGGACGGATAGAAAAAGGCGCCCATGTGCCACCAACGGACAGGCCTGGGGAGGACGCGCGCAGACGACCCGCGCGTCCGCGTGCTGTCCGTTTCGTTCAAAAGCGGCGCAAACTTAGGTTGAGGATGGGTCGAAAGCGGACAGAAAACGGACAAAAGTCCGTTTGCGCCCGCGCGCTAGGCCGTCTGGTTCGTCCGTTTTACCCCTAACGAACGTGTGCGGACAGGATGGGGTCGCGCGGTGGAGTTGCCTAATTTTCATTTTGGTCAAGAGATGAGTCGGAGCCTTCCCCTTCATGCAGATCCATGGTGGTGGTGGGGGTGCGCTGAAATGTCAGGAGGTGGAAGAAGATAGACTTTGGGCCGGCCATCGGCCACATGCATGCATGGGCAATCCACGTACCGCCACCGTGCCGATTCCCAATTATCGGCCCCTCTCGCGCAAGATGCCGCCGTACGCGGGGCCCCCCTGCCCCGGCCTAGCCAGCATCCGCAGGGTGTCATTTGGCATACCGAGAAGGGACACCACCCCACACACACACTCCCACATATCGAGCGAAGCAGCGAGAGAAAAATCACAGAGCAGGAGCCACAGGCGGAGCGTGACCACACACCCCTCTCACTCTCACTTTTTCTAGCTACAGGGCCCGGGGAGAAAGCTAGCTAGCTCGCCCGTTACGTGTAGCATCCGATCGGCTTCAAAGATCTCGCCGCTACGCCGAGAGAAAGCGGGATTTTGGTGCCGATCCCTTGGAGCGTGGCGTGGTGACCACGAACGGAGGTCCATCTAATCTTACCTACGTACGCCTCTGCCGCAGCCCACGCGTCAGCGGCGCCGCTGTTGCCTGCCTGCCTGCCTGCGCTCGCTGCGGCGCTTCGAGGGCATCGCCCGGGCACGCCACACACGGAATTGGCGCCTGCCGCGTCCCACTCCGCGCGGTGCCCGCCACCACTATTTTACACCATCTCGTGCATGTCCTAGCTTTCCTCCCCCCACCATGTCTCGCTAGAAACGCACGCACACGCGTATTGTAGCAGTGTAGCACCAACGGGCAGTCGGGCACTAGCTAGCTCCTTCGAGTTCGATCGATCGGATCGGCATGACGCTGGATGCCCTGTGCGCGGCCAGCGACGTGCTCGTCTACGACACCTTCAACGCGGCCGCCGCCGCGAGTGCCGCCCCGGCCGAGGGCAGCCTCCTCCTCGGCGATGCGGCATGGATGGCGGGGTCTGCTGCCGCTGCGGCGCAGGCTGTGGCGGCGGTGCCGGTGGAAGAAGGGGAGAAGGCGCAGGGGAGGAGGAAGCGGCGGCGGCGGGCGAGGAGCTGCAAGAACCGCGAGGACGCCGAGAGCCAGCGGATGACCCACATTGCCGTCGAGCGCAACCGCCGCCGCCAGATGAACGAGTACCTCGCCGCGCTCCGCTCGCTCATGCCGGAGTCCTACGCCCACCGGGTAAGTTCACACGCACACATTGTTGCGTCTTGCTGAATTCTTGATACCTTCTGCACTCCTGTTCTGAGTTCTTGGGATGAAAATCTGTACATCCAGCGCCATTATGATTGAGTTCTTGTCTCCTCCATTCCGGCCCCTGTTCTTAACTACCATCGCCAATGCACGCCCATAATGGCGCGTATCCCTCCTCCGCGATACATACATTCCTCGGCCACATTGCGCCATTAATGCTCCTCCTCTCCCTATCATCACCTCACTCATAGTTCTAGTAAATGCTCTACACTGTTTTTTCTCTTGGGGAAACAGAGTGTTACGGCCACCTACTACACCTTGTTCTTTTTAAGTTGTACTTCTTCGATCACATGCAACAAGCTTCTGTAAGGATGAATGTACCTGTACTTGACTGTCGCTGGCTTTCAATTCGATGGATGTGCAGGGCGACCAGGCATCCATTGTCGGCGGCGCCATCGATTTCGTCAAGGAGCTCGAGCAGCTGCTGCAGTCCCTGGAGGCGCAGAAGCGCACGCTCCTCGCCCAGCAGCAGGAGCAGGAGCACAAGCCGCCGCCCATCCGTGACGCGATGCCATCGTCCAGCACCACGGTCACGGCCGCAGCGACAACTACGACGAGCAGCGGCAGCGGCGAGGGCAAGCAGGCGGCGACGACGCGCGATGGGATGGGTCCTCCGTTCGCGGGGTTCTTCACGTACCCGCAGTACGTGTGTCGCCTCCCGCCGCGGGACGACGCCGACGACCGCGCCGGGGTCGCGGACATCGAGGTGACCCTGGTGGAGACGCACGCCAGCGTCCGGTTGATGGCGCCGCGGCGGCCGGGGCAGCTGCTGAGGATGGTCGCCGGGATGGAGGCGCTCAGGCTCACCGTGCTGCACCTCAACGTCACCACGCTCGGCTCGCTCGCGCTCTACTCCCTCAGCGCCAAGGTACATTTTCATCTGTTGTTACTTTCTCTTCTGATGAAAACTTAAGCCGTTGCCGGAATCTACATCTTCATTTTTCTCCTATTTGAGCGCAAAAAAAATAGTCCCGGAAAATGACAATACTAGTGGCTAAGAGCATCTCCAACGACCGCACAAAAATTCCGCGTCCAATAAACATTATAGCGCGCCACTGTAGCATTTTTAAAGCGCCGGGACCAACTTTATTTTAGCAGATGCCCAAAAACGCACGCCCAAAAAACAGATAATATAAATCGTGAAGCCTTAATCCGGCGCCTAAATACGTTGCGCAAGAAAAGTTTTTAAGACTACAGCTGTTCGCTTCTAAGACCCAAAAACAAACTTTAAACGCGCGGAGCTTTTTTTGAGCGCCTGTTGAAGATGCTCTAAAGACTGTGAGAATGATACTAGTAGGCCCGTTTGTGAGAGAAACAGCTAGAGTAATTATTATTGTTGCATGTGGCTTTTCAGAAGGACCAAAAATATGTTGGTTCTAGCACAGCATCCAAAATAGTTAAACCCTGTAGAAAATTCCCTACAAATTGTTTCTTCCGGCAAAAGCAGATAGGGGTGAAGCTTGAGCATTCTGTGTCTGATACCTTACCTTCCCCGAAACACCCCTACTACCCCAGACTGAGCTGATCGGCAACTCTTCGTCACCAAGGACACAAAAATCATTTCACATCTCTATGCTGCCTGGAGTGATTCCATCCTCTCCGGTGTACAAAATCATTCCACCTTCTCCGGTGTGACCCGCAAGTCCGGTGGTGCTAGGCATCTACTGCATTGCATCGTCTCTGCTGCAGAGGTTGCCGTGCATTGTTTGTGCTAGCTACTCGCTCCGTTCGGAATTACTTGTCGCAGAAATGAATCTATCTAAACGTATTTTAGTTTTAGATACATCCATTTTTAAGACAAATAATTCCGAACGTAGAGAGTAGAAACCAGCAGCCATGGTCGGGAAGATCAGAAAGTTGGCTGGCTCCAGCCATTGGTCATTTGCTTTTTTGACCAGATAGATTCCGGAATCGATCCAGTGGCTTTTGCTCCCCCGATAGAGGCTTTGCTCTGCCCTGCACTCCAAGGTATAGCAGCTCTGCTCTCTGGACTTGACCTGCCCCCATACGGGTGCTGCCTGCACTATATCGAGCCATGACAGTTCAAGCTCAAAAGCACAAGCAGAGCTGCACTATATCTCCTGCTAAAGTAGGCTCGAGATGGCGCCATGGAGAATCTTTCTGCGGAGCTGGGCCGTAGATCGGATAGATTGACATGGCGAGGTGAGCAGGGAAAAGAAAAGGGCAGGCTACAGGGTTTGTGTGTGGTGCCTTTCCTTCGGGCTGTTCATGGCAGCAGCGTCGATCGGTCGCCCAGGCCCCATCGGAGAATCTGCCTTTACGGGAGCTTTTTTCACTTCCGGCGATGGTGTAGCAGCTGCAGTGATCGATGTAGCACGCTGTGACCGATCGCCTGTTCACCCGGCCTCTCTGCGCTCCGAAACCGCCGCTTTGCCTCACATGCATTGGCCTGATGCCATTAACTTTGTGCAGTGAACTTCGCTCCTGATGAGTGCGGTTGCAGACGAAGCTCAGGCTTCATGTGCTTTTGATTCATGTCTGCAGGTGGAGGAAGGGTGCGGGCTGACGACGGCGGACGACATCGCCGCGGCGGTGCACCACGTGCTCTGCCTCGTCGACGCCGAGGCGAC
Organism: Aegilops bicornis; assembly: GCA_021605145.1. NCBI lineage: Eukaryota > Viridiplantae > Streptophyta > Magnoliopsida > Poales > Poaceae > Aegilops > Aegilops bicornis. Next base: position 198,619,192 of record CM038675.1, on the reverse strand, counting down.
GTCGCAGCGGCTGCTCGCCGGTGGGCAGCAGGAGATTTTAAGTTAGCTAGGTGCACCGGGGCAATCCCGGCAAGCTTGCCGTGTGAGGTAGGAGTAGTAATTTGTAAAGTGTAGTGGACCTCGTCTTTAGAGGATGGTTAATAATACAGTCAACAGTCGACTTTAAGAAATTGTCATGTCATCTAGATCCATCTAATAGTTGGCTCGTATAATATTAAGTTTTAAACATTTACTACTTGATTAATAGCTGACCCACCTTATGATCTCACAAAGTGTTTTGAGGCTTGTGTTATAGGTTTATAGCCGGCTTTTATTTTATAGCCCGCTTTCTTTCTCTCTCCTCCTTTTTCTCCTTCAACTAAGCAAAAAATTTAATATTTAATTTCTTGTAGCCTGCTTATGTCACATTATTGTACCTGCTCTTAGCGGAGCGTTGCTTTGTGATGCACGGGGCAGAGCAAAATGTGCCTATTTGGACACAGAGTATCTGAGCTCGAGCTCAAATGAGCTCGGATGAACAGTAAAATAGAAAAGAATTAAAAAAATTAATGATTTTTTTAGTAAACTTTGAAAAGTGTTCTAATTGTTTGCAAATTTTCAGTATGAGATCCCAACCGCGGAAGGCGAGACAAGAAAATTCGATGCTTCGAAAATGTTACTTTCGAAAGCATTTTGGAGCACAGATTTTTTTTGTTGCCACACCTTCCACGAATGTGAACTCATGATGAAAATCTGCAAACAATTAGAACATACGTCAAAGTTAAAAAAAATCAGTTTTTTTCATTTTTTTCGATCTTACTGTTTACTCAGAAAAGGTACTTTCGCCTGTACTAGCAGCACAACACAATAAAATGTGGTAGGTACATTTATTCTTCTAGTTTTTTTGATTCTTTTTTATCATCACCTTTATTTCTCGCCCGTACCGAGACATAACTTGGTCTCACCTCTGGCGCTGAGCCACACTCTCTTTCGTGGGTCGGCCCACCTAAGCGGTTTGAAAAGATTCTACAGGACGGTCCGGTTTTATAACCTTCCATACTAGTATTTTTTTTCCTGTTTTCTATGTTACTATTTTTTTAATTTTTTTAAACTTTTTTCTGTGTTCTTTCTTACTTGTTTTTGTTGTTTTATTCCTTATTCTCGTTTACCTTTTACCGTCGGTATTTTCAGTATGTTTTCCCTTTTACAACACATGTCTACTTTTCTCGATATGCATTGCATTGTAAATATTTCTTTTACACGCGCAACATTTTCTAAAAACATTTAATATTTTTTCAATATGTGATGTACATTTTTTAATAGTAAGAAACTAAGCAAACATTTTTTACATTGATAAGCATTTTAAAAAAATTCATCAATGTATTGTTGAAATGCGTGAAAAATATTTTTTAATAGGACACCTACATTTTTTTGAATGATACAACTATTTGAATTATACTAGAATTGTTTTACATTGCATAACAATTTCTAAAATATCACGATTTGAAATCCATTTTTTGAATGGTACGATTTGTTTGCACAAGCATTTGTTTTTACAATTCATAAAAATTACAGAAAATATTATGGACAAGTTTTGAATTATGTGAACATTTTTTACATTGTATATTTTTTTGAACGCGTGATGAATGTTTTTCAAATTTAAGGGATTTTTTCATTTTAGAGATTTAATAAAATGTAATAAAGAGAAAAAAAAGGCTGCACTAGAGAACAAAGCTCTACTCGCCCTGGTCCGGTCCATTTAGGGGGCTCCTGAGGTGAGAGATCCTTTCGGGTCACTCTAAACGACATGTAGTGGTTCCCACACTGGCGAGCTTACCCTCTGAACTAATTTGTAAAGCGGTAGTGAGCCATTGTGAGGCTTGTAGTGGTGTCAGTAGTTTGTGATCCACGAGGCAGAGGAAAAGAAAATGCCAGTACTATAGAATACAATAACATGCGGTAGAGACCTTTATTCTTCTTCTTGGAAGTGTGTCATTTCCCTTTTCATCTTTGACCTTTTTTTCTGTTGGGCTAAGCGGCTACGTTAATTTCATCATCACTTTGATTTACCGTCGGGCATGCCAGCGCGCGAGAGTTATTTCTTGCCTATACCGAGTCATAATTCGGTCTCGCCTCCGTCAAAGGCACACATGGCTTAGCGGGTTGGCTCACCTAAATGGATTTGGGGAGGTTCTGTAGACCGGTCTGGTCCGGTTTTAGAATCTTACATCCGTCAATTTCCCTTTTTTGTTTTTTGTGTTTGTTTCTTCGTTTTTTTTCTTTTATCTTTTCATTCTTTTTTTCCTATGTGTTTTTCCTATCGGTTTTCACTATTTGCTTAGGTTTCCTTCTGTTTTCTTTCTCTTTTCTCTTTTCTCTTTTGTTTTTTTCAACACATGTCTACATTTTTCACTACACACTGTGCATATTTCCAACACATGTGTAATTCTTATTTGATACATGTTCAATATTTTTTAAATGAAAGATGTACATTGTTTGAAGTACATGTCTGTGAATAATTTTTCAAGTACATGTTGAACATATTTTAACTGCATGATTCTTTTCGTAAAATAAGTGATCATTTTTTTAACATGTCAAGTATATTTTTCTAAATGTTACATTTTTTTAATCACATGAACATTTTATTCATTTAGTAATCATCATAGAAAAATGTAGTCTATATTGTTTTGAAACCTGTGAATATTTCGAGAATTTCATGATTTTTCTAATACTATCAGCATTTTTCTTAATTACATGAAGTATTTTTAGATTGTATAAACTTTTTTTGAAGTGCGGTAACTTTCTTTAAATGTAAGGAACTATGTTTCCATATCAGAAATGTAAGTAATTGTTAAAAAGTAAGGAAAACTGTGTGATGGAGAGCAGTGGTCCTGCCGCGCTAGGCAGACTAATTTAGGGGGCTCTTGAGGCGAGAGATCCTTCAGAGTCGCTCTAAGCGACCTATAGCAGCGCCCATGCCGACGAGCTTGTTGTGTGAAGTAATTTGTAAAGCGTAGTGAACCTTTGTGAGGCTGTTGTTTCTTATCCACGAGGCAGAGCTAAAGCCCGTGCCACTACAATACAATACATTAACGTGCATAGTGCACTACGTACTTTTTTCATGTAGGAAGTGTGGTACTTATTTTCATTCGTTGTGCTAAAAAGAACTTATTTTTATTCATCTTTGAATTTTTTTTCTTGTGTGGCCAAGCGTGTATAGCGATTTCGTCATCAGAGCAACTCTAGCAGACCCTGCAAAACGCCCCGGCCCACAAAATAACCGCCAAATTGCGGGTCGGGGCCGAGAAATCTGCACGAGCAGACCCCGCAAAAACTTTTGCAGGGCGCGGCAAATCTTCTCCCCCAACCTCTATCTTCACGGGCTGGGAGGCCGACCCGAGCTCAACCCCCATCTGGCGCGAGATTTGGCGGGAGGGACATTTCCGCGCCCCCTTTCCCGCTCCCCGCACCCTCCGCCGCCATTGCCCCCCCTCCGAAAGCTCCGGCTGCTCCTCCCCGACCATCCCTCGCCGCCATGGACGAGCCATGCTGTCCCCCGTCATCGTCGAGGTCACGCACGCCCCTTTTCCTCGGGCGGATCTCGTCGCCGGCCATGTAGGCCCCGCCGGTGTCGCCCAAGCACACGCCACGCCTGCCCGCAAGCGTGTGGCAACGTGTGCAGGTGGCGGAATCCGGCCGCTTCGCCACGATGGCCCGCGCTCTGGGCGCCAATGCCGCTGTGCGATCCCGGCCGGCGGCGGAGAAGGCCGGCAAGGCCGCGGGCGCAAAGCGGAGGAAGGTTCCGACTTCAAGGAACAGATCTTCAACCTCTCACTCCATCCCCCCGCAAGAAGGTGCTCCGGCGACGCCGTTCAATGGTGCCGCTCCCCCCGCGAGCGAGGTGTTCGACGAAATGGCCGGAAGGTATATCTCTTCGGACTTTGGTGATTCTTTTTCATTTTCGCCATTGTTTTTCGATAGCTCGTGACTTGTTATCGTTCGGTATAGCGGTGGTTCGAACAATGCAACAACAGAGTTCGTGAACTTGTTGGACACGAACGCGGTTGAACCTTTCGACTACAATGAAACAGAGTGTGGCGTGGACGACCATGGTTGTGCGGACGACTTGGCCGAGATCGAAGCGGAAGCGTTTCAGAATTCACAAGCAAAAGCTGGGAAAAGCCAAAGATCGAAGAACTACACCATCTTGGAAGATCAAGCTTTGATCAAAGCATGGACTGTGGTGTCTCTTGATGCATACACGGGTACTAATCAAACCGCCAAGAGATATCGGCAAAGGATCGAAGATCAATACTTCCGCACTATGAAAAACTACCCCAACAAGACTCCACACACATTTCGGTCACTTCAAGGTCGTTGGGAGAACATCAAGCCTATGTGCAGCCGTTGGGCAGCTTGCTTGGAGCAAGTACGCAATACACCTCCAAGTGGCACCGTGGAGTCCAACTATGTGAGTTTGCTTTGCCTTTGTTCAAGTTGTGCATCATCATTATGTATCATGAAAAATGATTGCAACTTCTTGTTCGCATTGTGTAGGACAAGATTGCTCAACATAGATACAAGGACATGGAAGCTTCGGAAGGCAGATTCTTCAAATTAGTGCATTGTTGGGAGTTGCTCCAAAAGTGCGACAAGTGGAAGTTGATCGACAAAGAGTCCCCACCAAAGAGAGGCTCACTTACAAACATGGATGAAGATGAGGATGATGATGACCCAAGAAATTTGAACAAGCCCGATGGTGACAAGAAGACTAGAGAGAAAATAAAGAGAGAGCAAGAAGCATCGAGCTTGAGGGAGAAGATTGATGCCATGGTGCAATCAAATGAGTTAATGTTGTTGAAATCGTTGGAGATCAAGAAAGAGTTGGTCGAAAAGAAGGCAAAAGAGAAGCAAGAAAAATGGCAAATGCTCAAGGAAGAGAGGCTGCGCAGAGCTGCCATTGAGGAGAGAAAAAAATCTGGCGCCTCACGAAAACAAATCGCTGTCATTGTTGCTCGCCGAAGAGAACAAGATCATGTCAATGAATCGCAATGACATGGACGATGTCACCAAAACATGGCATGATATGGCAAGGAGAGAGATCTTGAAGAGAAGAATGGTCGCCTCGGTCGGTCCGTCTGCCAGTTCCGGTGATGTTTTCTCTGCTCCATACGGTGGCAATGTGGATGATTTCGGTATGGGAGTTGGAACAAGCACGGAGGTGGCTACGGTGGCGCCGATGAACTTCAAGATGGACTCCATGGCGCCGAGTGAAGATTGACCCCCAAGATGATGCCGGACATGGGCGCATACCTTTGCATGCCCTCTTTTGCGTAATGAATTTCGCTTTTATTCGCGCGCAAACTGTTTATGTCGTTTGAATTTGAACTTGTTTGTGAAGCCCTATGACAAATTTCAGATTTGCAGTTTTTCTATTTGCGGGTCGTTGCGCTGTTGCCCGAGCAAAACCCGCATAGCCGGCACGTAAAAAAAGCATATTCTATTTTTTACGGGTCTGTTTGGGGGGTCTGCATCTATACTACCCTCGCCGGTCCGCAAAAACGATTTTGCGTGAACTACAAACGCGTTTTGCGAGTCGGCGTTTTGCAGGACCTGCTAGAGTTGCTCTCACCTGGTCTGGCCAAAAGGCACTTTTCTGACAACCCCCAACGGAAAACATTGGTTTACTGACTACTCATGCCAGCACACAAGAGCTATTTGTCGCCCGTACCTTAGACGTAACTTGATCGGCTTAGTGGGTCGTGCAATTAAGCGGTTTTGGGAAGATTCAGCAGACTGGTTCGGTCCGATTTTAGCACCTTCAATGCGGGCTGCGGCTATGTTTTCTGGGTTTCTTTCTTTGATTCGTTTCTTCAGTTTTTTTCTTTAACTTTTTCCTATGTGTTTGTTCTTATTTTTTTTTCTTCCGTTTTTCATCTTTTTTGCAACACAAGTCTAGTTTCTTCATTACGCGATATACATATTTCTTATACGTGAATAAAATTTATTTATGCATGTTGAATATACTTATAATACATGACGTACAAAATTTCAAATACATGTATTTGCATAAATTTTTAAATAACCGAGAGCATTTCCTTAATAGCACAAATCATTTTTCAACTAAGCAAACATTTATTTACATTGTGGAAATTTAATAAAAATTTCAAGAATATATATTTGTATGCGTGAACATTTTTGTAATGTGTCGCATACATTCATCTGAATGGTACTATATTTGTAATTACACGAACATTTTTTTCACATTGTATAAATATTTTCTTAAAATGTCCCGAACTTATTTTTGGAACGTGAACTTTTTATTTGAGATGTCACACACATCGCTTTCAATGGTATGAATGATTTTCTACATTTCATAATTTTTTTAAAAAATATTACGAATATTTTCTTGAAATGTGTGAATATTTTAAAAATGCCGCGTACATTTTTTTGAATGCTTTCAATGTTTTATTGAATTACATTAATATTTTTATATTATGTAAACATATTTGAACGTGCGATGCAAGTTGTTTAAATGGAAGGAAAATATTTTTTTTTGAACCGGGCTTTACCCCTTTCCATTGCATAGAACGGAAATACAACCAATTCCGAACAGAGAAAACAGGAGGAGGGAAAGAGGTAGAGCGAGGTCACTACCAGGAAATCCACCACACTCGCTCGCCATCGAAACGAATGCTGCGGGGTGAAAACCTGAGTAGCACGAATTTAAAGTCTATCCTATTACAAGCTCAAAGGATCAAGCTAGATCGATCATGGAGTTTTTGCCAGCCTGGTAGGAAACATCTCCAGGTAGAAACGCCAACAGGTAAACGGCTCGAGCCAACCATCTCTTTTCTCCAGCTGCAGCACCTTGAAAGCATCAGGAACCCTGGATCGTTTGCTTGGCGGCGGCGCACATCTTCATCAGCTACATTGTGCTAGCCCTGGTCATCTCCGCTCCCGTACGCAGCTCCCTGGCGGCATCCCCTTGCTGTAGACCTGTCCAGTATAACAGAAAGGAGCACAGAGAAAACACAATCTTAAAAGGAGTCTTGATTTGTTTTTTTTCAAAAGTGGCCCGATTGCACGCCAACCATATAGCCCAACAGGTGGCCACCAGGCCCACCGTGTAGAAAGACTTCTTCCCAGGAAGAAATTTGTGACACCACACGAAATATTGCCAGTAGTATTTGGGGTACTTGTCAGTGCCCAGCACCACCCCGATAGATCGCCAAACATTTTGATTTAGAAATATATGTAAATGTAATAAAAAAGGAATAAAACACATGCAGGTACCTCCCTCATTTTATCTTACTCTTTCATAATATATAGCTATTGTGGTGACAGTAAATGCCATTATTTATCACCACAAAGTTGCATTCACTGATTTCTGTTTGCTGTATTTAATCCATATTTACTATACAGAGGTGCAAACCAGAGAGATATGTATCCCAACATCAGAACTGCAATCTGTATGTCACATTTTATCTTCCCTTCTTGGGTTTTTGTTTTTTGTCATGTATATAAGGATGGAAAAAATCTCATCTACAAGCACTTGGCATGATACAAATATTACAGATTAGATTCTTGATCGTTCTTTTATATAAACATATATATTACTACATCATAATTTCTTATCCGTCAGCATATGTAATAAGCTTATACCTTATAGCTAGCTGCCACAATATTGTCTATTGTCATAGCTGTACTCCATCACTGTGTCTACCATCCTATTTATTTCCAATACAATATCACATCTATAAATTAGCTTTATAGCTTTACATAATGTGCTTATGAGTCCCGCAGCAACGCCCAGGGTATCGTCTAGTATGTAAAACTTAGTGGACCTCTGTGAGGCTGTAGTGGAGTCGGTGGTTTGTGATCCACGACGCAGAGCAAAAATGTTGTGCCGGTACAATACCATACAATAACCTTAAGAAGTACTATATTCAATAAATCCATACCAATATACTCCCTCGGAATTACTCGTCCAAGAAATGAATGTATCTAGATGTATTTTAGTTGTAAATACATTCATTTTTATCCATTTTTGTGACAAGTAATTTCAAACGGAGGGAGTACAATATACCCGCATATTCTCTGCCACTTTTGGGTACGCAGCTACCAACCTTTGCCAATTGCTCTCATTCAGTGATAAGTGAGGTGTACTAGTGTACAAGAGAGACAATTATCATCTCAAGTAGCCATGATATTGTGTCTCAAAAAAGTAGCCATGATATTTTAAAATACTGATGGCAAAATAAATATCTATCACTAGTTCAGGACACATTCAAACCTATATTTTGACACTACACCAGTTTTTTAGCTCCTGTATAAGTATCACATTGCACAAAAACCGCCAGTCTGCTTAGGTTCATGCATTCCTTGAAACACAATCAACAGATATGTTTTTCTTTTGTGTTCTATCATACTAAACCCAATGTACTACTCACTCTGTCCCAAATTAAGTGACTCAATTTTATACTAACTTTGTACTGTCACTTATTTTGAAACGGAGGGAGTATTTCTTTGAACACAATTAACTGGTGGAGTGCTTGTTGGAGTGCAGTGCAGGAGTTGGTGACCGAAATGGAAGCTAAATTTTGCTGGTTGGCATTTGATAGCCAATTGAGGCCCCGCGGGATAGGAAAAAGTTGAGGTCCCACGGGATAGTAAAAATACACGAATTGAGATGTCATACCTGACAATTCCTATGGAAATCTAAAACACAGGTTGAGAATAAGTAGTCTCTTTTGAAATTATCTCTGACTTATATTAGATCAAACACTGGATACAATCAGATATAAGTAGCCATTCGGTATGCAGGATAGGAAAAACATAGGAAACATTTTGGGTTTCAAATAACTAGCGTTGCCTTTTCTTCTTCTTTGATGAAAACGGTTCAGGCACACTCCGTCAAGTTGTCAAATTGAGCAGCATAGAGTTGGCATAAGCACCGGTTGATGTTGAGATTCATGATCAGTTTGCTACTCCCTCCGTTCGGAATTACTTATCACAAAAATGGATGTATCTACAACTAAAATACATTTAGATACATTCATTTCTTGAACGAGTAATTTCGAACAGAAGGAGTAGTAACCAATTAATTGCGCCAACAGAATGTATCCAAAATTGCTGGCCACCTTACAAAATAAAATAAAATCAAATGGCAAATAATTACAAACTCATTTGTACCTTTCCAACGTTGTTTCCAAGGAGAGATAAGCACCGTGTAGTATCTATGTGCAGGCTGGGTGTCAATGTCACCAATTTTAAAGGAGACTTTGCCGGTTTCTTTGTCTTCCTGATATTAGAACCATGGTTAATTCCAAAGAAAGAGGTGAACCGGAACAACGAATATTCCAGAATTCCATTGGTACTCAGTCAAACGTCACATTAACGTTTTCCATATACTCCCTCCATTTCTAAATATTTATTTTTTTAGATATTTCAAATGAACTACCACATACGGATGTATATAGACATATTTTAGAGTGTAGATTCACTCATTTTGCTTCGTATGTAGTCATTTGTTGAAATCTCCAAAAACATAAATATTTAGGAATGGTGAGAGTATATAAGTACCATGAAGTGCGACATGTGCTCTCCTCACTCCAAGGCCCAAACAACTAATCTCACTCCCATCATGAAGCCACCATTAGGGCTCTGCACCAACAATTTACCTCATGATCCGCCGTCGCGCCGCTCCAGCGTCGCCGATAACGGTGCACCCCCTGGATGATAAATACCTCTTAGAGGAGATCCTCCTCCGCCTACCTCCGCAGCCCTCCTCTCTTCCGCGCGCCTCCCTCGTTTGCACACGCTGGCGCAACATTATCTTAGATCCCGACTTCCTCCGATGCTTCCGTAGACACCACCAGAAACCTCCTCTACTTGGCTTCTTTGCAGGGTATTACGGCTCGTGTGCGGTATTCATCCCTACTCTGGACGCACCCGACCGCATCCCTTGCATGCGCTTCCCGTTGCAGCAGAACCGCCGATATGATCAGCTCAACGTTCATGGCTGCCACCACGGCCTTGTCGTCCTCCTCGACCTATATAACCGAGAGGCCATGGTATGGGATCCTCTCACTGGCCATGACCATCCTGTGCCTTTTCCACCAGGGTTCCGTAGTCATACGATTGGTTTCGTCAAGACTGCAGTTGTGTTGTGTGCTGCCACTGAAGATGGACATGTGCACGGTGACTGCAGTCTAAGCCCGTTTAAGGTGGCTTTTGTGGGCAATGATGTTGATTACAAACATGCAATTTGTAGTCTGTACGAGTCACAGTCCGGTGTATGTGGAAATATTATCTCAATGGCAAATACAGGTGAGATCTGTGATGACCCCGGCCTTATAGTTGGCAAGTCAGTTTATTGGCTGCTTAATGAGGGTGGTATCCTTGAGTTGGATATGGGAAGGCAAAGCCTTGGCGTGATTGAGATGCCAACTAATGTCCATTTTACAGGCCCCCACTTTTTTCAGATTATATGGACAAAGGATAGTTGCCTCGGTCTTGCGATTTTGTCGAAGACCAATATGCGCATGCAATTGTGGGAGAGGAAATCGAAGAATGATGGCGTTGTCAGATGGGGACTGCAGAAAACAATTCAACTAGACCAGCTCCTTCCGCCGGTATCACCAAAGGAGAGAAAAAGGATGTGTATAATTGGGTACGATAGCGTCAGTAACACGATCGTTTTATGGACAACTATGGGTGCCTCAGTGATACAACTTGAAACATTGGAGTTGAGAAATATTCCTATAAGAGAGGGTGGAACATATTATCCCTACACAAACTTCTATACCGCAGGTAATACATTTCTAGACATCGTGTCAATAATACTTATATTCATGTTTACTTGTTTCTAAAATCAATCCCCTGCAATATTGTCCATGTGTGCTAACAAGGCTGGTTAGATATTTATAAGAATACATGATGTAGTTTGTTCCTCTGCAGGGCGTTGTGCTTAGTATCACTGACCAAAAAGTATTCTAGGTTAATGCATAAAACTTGTTCTTGATTTGCATCCAACAATTCAACACAATATTTAGGAAGGGTAAATCTGAATGATTGCTAATTTACTGAATTCATTAGACACTAGAAATCCGATTGACTGTATGATTTTATTTTTTTTCTTCAGGGCTACAGGAGGCGTCACGCAGCCAGAAGGGAGAGCTTTTGCTTGCGGAAAGGATGCGAGCAACACGATCCTGAACTCTATTTTGAATAACGCGGAGCTCCCTTTTTGCACACAATTCAAATTTCGAAGAAAAGAGATCAGGTGCGTTACACATGCTAGAAATGGCCTTGGGATTCAAACACACCAGATAGAAGAATAAAGTCAGTATGCAGAGATGCCCAAGAACGTGAACCGTCATTGGTGTTGGAGTCGACGACACTCAGACATGGTCACATACTGCTGCTCATGGTCACGGGGCGAAGAGCTAGCGTTTTCGATATGTCGGTGATGTTCTGAATAGAAATTGATTGTGTCCCTTTTTCTTCTTCTCTCGTCTAGTAGCTGTAACAAACTTCTTCCTCTTGAATGAATTTGCCGAAGGTTTGCCATTTTTCCCTTAAAAAAGGAGAAAAGAAAGGTGAGGCAAGTTTTGGGCACCAACACTTAAGAAAGGTGATTAGAATACATTTAATCGTGTTATGCCGAAGAAGAAAATGGCGATCCACAGTTCAAGTCAGTTTAGCTAGCGATTATATTCACCACAGGAGAGTTAGTCCACATAGGGTTCTTCGTACCGCTTCGCTCACGTCGCTCCTAGTCGTCACCACCCCCGTCCCATCTCCTTCTGCCCATCTCACCGCAGTCCAAGGAAGCCGGTAGGCTAAGGCTAAACCAGTCAGGCTGATGACGGCGGCGGGCTCGTCTCCTCGCTGTGGGGAGTGGCGGCGGCCCTGGACAATGCGCATTAGTATCCCGAACTTTGGGGCTGCGGCCCCAGGCCTATTGGTGATTACTAGCAAATATTCCGTGCGTTGCAACGGGAGAAAAACAATCAGATTATGCAGATGTGGTAGAGATAAAAAAAAAGTCTTAATCAGATGACAAGATGAGATAAGGACTTTTAAAAAGACATTTCACAAACTATGTCTGAATGATGTCATGATCAGATAAGGGACTTTTAAAAAGTCATTTAAAAACTGAAAATGTGATGGTCTCATAACGACTTGATTTAATAAGGGCATGTACAATGGTGGCATATGGATACGTATGCCTCATGACAAAAAAGTAATTTGAGGCATATGTGTTGATTTTTTCTTTCCAATGGAAGCTATCACTAGTGGACCTCATTAAAGAATAAAAAGTGACTCTTATTATACATGCATCCCTCCTCTCCACTTCAAATTTTCCAACTTTACGCACCGGACCACACTTTTTCCCTCTAAGCACCCGCCTCCTGAAGAGGATCCTGCTTCCCCATCCGAACCTGCTTTTCTATTATCCGATTCTACATGGCATGTGAGGCATCATCCTGGAGCTATGCATTGGCCATGCCCTAAGGGGCCACAACAAAATATATTTTGTTGAGCAAACTGCATTGACGGACCATGCCTGAGCTAGACTAATGAATGATATGTCTCGCCTTGACCTAGCGTAGCAGTGTTTTTCATAACTAGTAAAACGTTGGTACCAAAATAATCATAGTTGTGTATGGAGGAAAAATAAACATTTATTCATTTTCATATAGTTTAAAAGAACGAACCTGTAGGAAGTTGTGTCAATTTTTTGGGGCTCGGCGCTGTATAGAACACGTAAACCTTTTTCTTACCCAGTCCGCAAGGGACTAAATAAAATCATAAAATGACCTCTATAAATCCCCTAATAAAACCTCTACGTAAGCGACGGTTTGCTTAGTTTGTTATTTATGGACTGTTTTATTTTTTGTGAATATTTTCAAAATTTTCATGGACATTTTTTCAAATTACCAAATATGTTCCAAAACACAATATTTAAAAAATCATGAACATTTTTATTTCACGAACATTTATTTGAAATCTTGAGTTTTTCTATAATATGGAAACCGTTTTTTAAGTCACGAACGTTTTATGATTTCTCGATATATTTTTTCAAAACTCAAAACCTTTTGAAATTTGAATATTTTAGAAATCTTGAATTAAATTTAAAAAGAAAAAAAACAGAAATGATAAAGCAAAAGATAAAATAAAAACAGGGGCGTCACGACCAACCTATTACCGCATGCGGGGAGTAGGAAGTGCGCAGAGAAAAGGGGGAAAAGGATGGATCTAACCCCACTCTCCCGTGTGGAAGGCTGGAGCCTTAACCACTGAGCTACTTGCGTGCTCGTGACCTATGAGTGTATCAGTATATAAGAACCGAACCTGGCGGCGTTTAAAAAAGCAAATTATTTTCTTCACTTATAGATGGCATGGTGGGTAATTTATGGCAACTTCGGAGGCAATCTTATGGTGTACCGTCAGAAGCAATAGCTCCTTTATTATTAGGTATAGATTGTGTCGCCATGGTGATGATAGATCTGACCCTACTCCCGTCCTTAACGGCTGTGATGGGGTTCTCGTTGGCCGACGACATGATGCCTTCACATATTGGACGCCGTCGAGGTGCAGCAGGAGTGGTCGTAGTATGGCCTGATTCGGTGAGGGTCGGCCTTTCCTCTTGGATGAATTTGCCGAAGATTTGCCATTTTCCCTTGAAAAGGGAGAAAACAAAGGTGAGGCAAGTTTTGGGCACCAGCACTTAAGAAAGGTGATTAGAATACATTTAATCGTGTTATGCCGAAGAAGAAAATGGCGATCCACAATTCAAGTCAGTTTAGCTAGCTATTATATTCACCAGGAGAGTTGGTCCACATAGGGTTCTTCGTACCGCTTCGCTCACGTTGCTCCTAGTCGCCACCACCCCCGTCCCATCTCCTTCTGCCCATCTCACCGCAGTCCAAGGAAGCCGGTAGGCTAAGCCAGTCAGGCTGATGATGGCGGTGGGCCTGCCTCCTTCTTTGTGGGAGCGGCGGCAGCCCTGGACAATGTGCATTAGTATCCCGAACTTTGGGGCTGCGGCCCCAGGCCTATTGGTGATTACTAGCAAATATTCCGTGCGTTGCAACGGGAGAAAAACAATCAGATTATGCAGATGTGGTAGAGATAAAAAAAGTCTTAATCAGATGACAAGATGAGATAAGGACTTTTAAAAAGACATTTCACAAACTATGTCTGAATGATGTCATGATCAGATAAGGGACTTTTAAAAGTAATTTAAAAACTGAAAATGTGATGGTCTCATAACGACTTGATTTAATAAGGGCATGTACAATGGTGGCATATGGATACGTATGCCTCATGACAAAAAGTAATTTGAGGCATATGTGTTGATTTTTTCTTTCCAATGGAAGCTATCACTAGTGGACCTCATTAAAGAATAAAAAGTGACTCTTATTATACATGCATCCCTCCTCTCCACTTCAAATTTTCCAACTTTACGCACCGGACCACACTTTTTCCCTCTAAGCACCCGCCTCCTGAAGAGGATCCTGCTTCCCCATCCGAACCTGCTTTTTCTATTATCCGATTCTACATGGCATGTGAGGCATCATCCTGGAGCTATGCATTGGCCATGCCCTAAGGGGCCACAACAAAATATATTTTGTTGAGCAAACTGCATTGACGGACCATGCCTGAGCTAGACTAATGAATGATATGTCTCGCCTTGACCTAGCGTAGCAGTGTTTTTCATAACTAGTAAAACGTTGGTACCAAAATAAACATAGTTGTGTATGGAGGAAAAATAAACATTTATTCATTTTCATATAGTTTAAAAAAACGAACCTGTAGGAAGTTGTGTCAATTTTTTGGGGCTCGGCGCTGTATAGAACACGTAAACCTTTTTCTTACCCAGTCCGCAAGGGACTAAATAAAATCATAAAATGACCTCTATAAATCCCCTAATAAAACCTCTACGTAAGCGACGGTTTGCTTAGTTTGTTATTTATGGACTGTTTTATTTTTTGTGAATATTTTCAAAATTTTCATGGACATTTTTTCAAATTACCAAATATGTTCCAAAACACAATATTTAAAAAAAATCATGAACATTTTTTATTTCACGAACATTTATTTGAAATCTTGAGTTTTTCTATAATATGGAAACCGTTTTTTAAGTCACGAACGTTTTATGATTTCTCGATATATTTTTTCAAAACTCAAAACCTTTTGAAATTTGAATATTTTAGAAATCTTGAATTAAATTTAAAAGAAAAAAACAGAAATGATAAAGCAAAAGATAAAATAAAAACAGGGCGTCACGACCAACCTATTACCGCATGCGGGAGTAGGAAGTCTTGTAGAGAAAAGGGGGAAAAGGATGGATCTAACCCCACTCTCCCGTGTGGAAGGCTGGAGCCTTAACCACTGAGCTACTTGCGTGCTCGTGACCTATGAGTGTATCAGTATATAAGAACCGAACCTGGCGGCGTTTAAAAAAGCAAATTATTTTCTTCACTTATAGATGGCATGGTGGGTAATTTATGGCAACTTCGGAGGCAATCTTATGGTGTACCGTCAGAAGCAATAGCTCCTTTATTATTAGGTATAGATTGTGTCGCCATGGTGATGATAGATCTGACCCTACTCCCGTCCTTAACGGCTGTGATGGGGTTCTCGTTGGCCGACGACATGATGCCTTCACATATTGGACGTCAGGGTGCAGCAGAGGAGTGGTCGTAGTATGGCCTGATTCGGTGAGGGTCGGCCTTTCCTCTTGGATGAATT
This sequence comes from Aegilops bicornis, assembly GCA_021605145.1. NCBI lineage: Eukaryota > Viridiplantae > Streptophyta > Magnoliopsida > Poales > Poaceae > Aegilops > Aegilops bicornis. The sequence goes on along the minus strand of CM038675.1, from coordinate 198,603,448 downwards.
TGCCGAAGATTTGCCATTTTCCCTTGAAAAGGGAGAAAACAAAGGTGAGGCAAGTTTTGGGCACCAGCACTTAAGAAAGGTGATTAGAATACATTTAATCGTGTTATGCCGAAGAAGAAAATGGCGATCCACAATTCAAGTCAGTTTAGCTAGCTATTATATTCACCAGGAGAGTTGGTCCACATAGGGTTCTTCGTACCGCTTCGCTCACGTTGCTCCTAGTCGCCACCACCCCCGTCCCATCTCCTTCTGCCCATCTCACCGCAGTCCAAGGAAGCCGGTAGGCTAAGCCAGTCAGGCTGATGATGGCGGTGGGCTCGTCTCCTTGCTGTGGGGAGCGGCGGCAGCCCTGGACAATGTGCATTAGTATCCCGAACTTTGGGGCTGCGGCCCCAGGCCTATTGGTGATTACTAGCAAATATTCCGTGCGTTGCAACGGGAGAAAAACAATCAGATTATGCAGATGTGGTAGAGATAAAAAAGTCTTAATCAGATGACAAGATGAGATAAGGACTTTTAAAAGACATTTCACAAACTATGTCTGAATGATGTCATGATCAGATAAGGGACTTTTAAAAAGTCATTTAAAAACTGAAAATGTGATGGTCTCATAACGACTTGATTTAATAAGGGCATGTACAATGGTGGCATATGGATACGTATGCCTCATGACAAAAAGTAATTTGAGGCATATGTGTTGATTTTTTCTTTCCAATGGAAGCTATCACTAGTGGACCTCATTAAAGAATAAAAAGTGACTCTTATTATACATGCATCCCTCCTCTCCACTTCAAATTTTCCAACTTTACGCACCGGACCACACTTTTTCCCTCTAAGCACCCGCCTCAAGAGGATCCTGCTTCCCCATCCGAACCTGCTTTTTCTATTATCCGATTCTACATGGCATGTGAGGCATCATCCTGGAGCTATGCATTGGCCATGCCCTAAGGGGCCACAACAAAATATATTTTGTTGAGCAAACTGCATTGACGGACCATGCCTGAGCTAGACTAATGAATGATATGTCTCGCCTTGACCTAAGCGTAGCAGTGTTTTTCATAACTAGTAAAAGCGTTGGTACCAAAATAAACATAGTTGTGTATGGAGGAAAAATAAACATTTATTCATTTTCATATAGTTTAAAAAACGAACCTGTAGGAAGTTGTGTCAATTTTTTGGGGCTCGGCGCTGTATAGAACACGTAAACCTTTTTCTTACCCAGTCCGCAAGGGACTAAATAAAATCATAAAATGACCTCTATAAATCCCCTTATAAAACCTCTACGTAAGCGACGGTTTGCTTAGTTTGTTATTTATGGACTGTTTTATTTTTTGTGAATATTTTCAAAATTTTCATGGACATTTTTCAAATTACCAAATATGTTCCAAAACACAATATTTAAAAAAATCATGAACATTTTTATTTCACGAACATTTATTTGAAATCTTGAGTTTTTCTATAATATGGAAACCGCTTTTTAAGTCACGAGCGTTTTATGATTTCTCGATATATTTTTCAAAACTCAAAACCTTTTGAAATTTGAATATTTTAGAAATCCTGAATTAAATTTAAAAAGAAAAAACAGAAATGATAAAGCAAAAATAAAATAAAAACAGGGCGTCACGACCAACCTATTACCGCATGCGGGAGTAGGAGGTCTTGTGAGAAAAGGGGAAAAGGATGGATCTAACCCCACTCTCCCGTGTGGAAGGCTGGAGCCTTAACCACTGAGCTACTTGCGTGCTCGTGACCTATGAGTGTATCAGTATATAAGAACCGAACTGCGGGCGTTTAAAAAGCAAATTATTTTCTTCACTTATAGATGGCATGGTGGGTAATTTAAGGCAACTTCGGAGGCAATCTTATGGTGAACCGCCATAAGCAATAGCTCCTTTAATATTAGGTATAGATTGTGTCGCCATGGTGATGATAGATCTGACCCTACTCCCGTCCTTAACGGCTGTGATGGGGTTCTCGTTGGCCGACGACATGATGCCTTCACATATTGGACGTCAGGGTGCAGCAGAGGAGTGGTCGTAGTATGGCCTGATTCGGTGAGGGTCGGCCTTTCCTCTTGGATGAATTTGCCGAAAATTTGCCATTTTCCCTTGAAAAGGGAGAAAAGAAAGGTGAGGCAAGTTTTGGGCACCAGCACTTAAGAAAGGTGATTAGAATACATTTAATCGTGTTATGCCGAAGAAGAAAATGGCGATCCACAATTCAAGTCAGTTTAGCTAGCTATTATATTCACCAGGAGAGTTGGTCCACATAGGGTTCTTCATACCGCTTCGCTCACGTTGCTCCTAGTCGCCACCACCCCCGTCCCATCTCCTTCTGCCCATCTCACCGCAGTCCAAGGAAGCCGTTAGGCTAAGACAGTCATGCTGATGATGGCGGTGGGCTCGTCTCCTTCTTTGTGGGGGCGGCAGCCCTGGACAATGTGCATTAGTATCCCGAACTTTGGGGCTGCGGCCCCAGGCCTATTGGTGATTACTAGCAAATATTCCGTGCGTTGCAACGGGAGAAAAACAATCAGATTATGCAGATGTGGTAGAGATAAAAAAAAGTCTTAATCAGATGACAGGATGAGACAAGGACTTTTTAAAAGTCATTTCACAAACTATGTCTGAATGATCTCATGATCAGATAAGGGACTTTTAAAAAGTCATTTTAAAAACGGAAAATGTGATGGTCTCATAACGACTTGATTTCCTAAGGGGCCACAACAAAATATTTTTTGTTGAGCAAACTGCATAGATGGACCATGCCTGAGCTAGACTAATGAATGATTTGTCTCGCCTTGACTTTTTCATCACTAGTAAAACGTTGGTACCAAAATAAACATAGTTGTGTATGGAGGCAAAATAAACATTTAGTCATTTTCATATAGTTTACAAAAACGAACCTGTAGGAAGTTGTGTCAATTTTTTGGGGCTCGACGCTGTATAGAACACGTAAACCTTTTTCTTACCCAGTGCGCGAGGGACTAAATAAAATTATAAAACGACCTCTATAAATCCGCTAATAAAACCTCTACGTAAGCGACGGTTTGTTTAGTTTGTCATTTATGGACTGCTTTATTTTTTGTGAATATTTTCAAAAATTTCATGGACATTTTTTCAAATTACCAAATATGTTCTAAAACACAATCTTTTAAAAAAAATCATGAACATTTTTTATTTCACGAACATTTATTTGAAATCATGAGTTTTTCTATAATATGGAAATCGTTTTTTAAGTCACGAACGTTTTATGATTTCTCGATATATTTTTTCAAAACTCAAAACCTTTTGAAATTTGGATATTTTAGAAATCCTGAATTAAATTTAAAAAGAAAAAAACAGAAATGATAAAGCAAAAAATAAAATAAAAACAGGGGCGTCACGACCAACCCATTACCGCATGCGGGGAGTAGGAGGTGCGCAGAGAAAAGGGGGAAAAGGATGGATCTAACCCCACTCTCCCGTGTGGAAGGCTGGAGCCTTAACCACTGAGCTACTTGCGTGCTCGTGACCTATGAGTGTATCAGTATATAAGAACCGAACCTGGCGGCGTTTAAAAAAAAACAAATCATTCTCTTCACTTAAGATGGCATGGTGGGTAATTTATGGCAACTTCGGAGGCAATCCTATGGTGTACCGCCAGAAGCAATAGCTCCTTTATTATTAGGTATAAATTGTGTCGCTATGGTGATGATAGATCTGACCCTATTCCCGTCCTTAACGGCTGCGATGGGGTTCTCGTAGGCCGACAACATGATGCCTTCACATATTGGACGTCAGGGTGCAGCGGAGGAGTGGTCGTAGTACAGCCTGATTCGGTGAGGGTCGGCCTTTCCTATGGCTCCTTTTCGTAGTCACTCACTGCCACGTGTAGAATCGGTGGTACGACCGAAGGAGCCAGTGGATAGGCCGGAGTGATCATTAGAGGTGGCACGTGTGATGTGGCCATGTGGCCCCACACAACAGCCTACCTTCCGTCCACGTAATGGATGAACTCCAACGTGTATCCGTCATAGGGATGCTACATATTAGAGCACATAGATCTAGCGTCTCAGGATATGCCGGATGTGTTCGTTTCATCCTGCTCTGTGATTTTGGTGTTCATCCAGCCATTGTAGCAAGGCTTTTTCTTGGCAACTTGGTGACGATAACTATGTGGGCTTTGTTTTTTCTAGTGCTTTTCGAGTACAGGGTCTCGAGTTTCGGGTGAAAACCTTAGGTCCGGCCTCCATTAGTTCTACCTGCCAGTGGTGGTCTACACTCCTCTATAGAAGGCACCGCCTCGAGTCTGCTTCGAATGTCGCCCCTAGGTTAAACCCATGGCTTGGCCTAAATGGATTAATCGAACGACGACGATGTTCATGCACCATTACCTTTTTTAGAGGCGTCACTCTTGGAGACCTTCTCGTAGTTTTGTATTGCCTAGGGCGGCGCTAGTTGTTGATGTTGTGCTGCAATGGGTTGTTCACCTTGCCTTCACCTCTACGGGTTCTTTTTTTGCTTTCTCTCCTTTTTATCCTTTAATGTCTCTACTTTGGATACCGCGTTATTGCACAAACCGGGTAAATCATATCAGCTTGATATTAACATATGGAAAAAGTTTCTATCCACATGATGATCTCACACATGTCCCACCCACCTATTCACTACAGGAATCAGCTACTTTGCCATCTGCGACAGCGGACGGCAAAGCCAGGGACGGCGGATGGCAAAGAGCTTTGCCGTCAGCGGCGGACGGCAAACAGTGACGGCAAAGACAGGGTCGGCAAACTGACCCTTTGCCGTCCGCTTTTTATGGCGGACGGCAAAGAGTGCTTTGCCTACAGCGGCGGACGGCAAAGAGGAGTGACGGCAAAATACTGGACGTCCGCCAGCGTTAGTCCGTTAGGCGGCTAATGGCGGCCTTTGCCGTCAGCCAATGAACGGCAAATTTGAGCGCCTCTTTGCCGTCCGCCCGGTTGACGCCAAGAATGCGTCGGCGCCATTGTTTTTACCCGTCGACCACGGCGGACAACAAAGGCAAAGTCTTTCCCATCAGCTTAACTTTGCCATCCGCCACGGTAGGCAAATTTGCCAAATGGCTCATCTCTGAGGAAGCACAGGTGGCCGCCACGTGTCCCCTTTGTCGTCTGCCACCGACGGCAAAGGGGTCTTTGCCGTCTGCCGCGGACGGCAAAGAGCCTGTACTGCCTCTTTTTTATTCTGTTTTTCTTATATCCAACAATTATCACAGCAAATATATCACAGCACATATATATCCATCATATAAATATCCAGCACATATATATCCAACATAATAAATATCCAGCACATATATATCCATCCATACATACATAGTAGGTTGCACATAGTCCCATCAATCCATACATATTACAATATGCAAAGTTTCATCATAGCAATCTAGTTTCATCATAGCAAGCGAAAGAATACAAGAAGTGCATCAAAGGAAAAACAAGCAATCCATCATAGGATGTCCGGCTTCCGTGAAGTGAATGAAACCTGCAAAATGACAAATAAGAAAGTTAGAAAAGAATAGAAGAAGAAGAAGAAGACTAGAAGAAGAAGTATATGCCATTTATTAGCTAACTTAGGTGAACTGGATCATTTATGAGCTAAATTAGTTGAAATGGATGGCTTATGAGCTAAGTTAGGTGAAATGTTTCGTTTATGAGCTACCTTAGGTGAAATGTCTCGTTTATGAGCTAACCTAGGTGAAATGGTTCGTTTATGAGCTAACCTAGGTGAAATGGTTCGTTTATGAGCTAACCTAGGTGAAATGGGTCGTTTATGAGCTAACCTAGGTGAAATGGGTCGTTTATGAGCTAACCTAGGTGAAATGGGTCGTTTATGAGCTAATCTAGGTGAAATGCATCATTTATGAGCTAACCTAGGTGAAATGGGTCGTTTATGAGCTAACCTAGGTGAAATGAGTCGTTTATGAGCTAACCTAGGTGAAATGGGTCGTTTATGAGCTAACCTAGGTCAAATGCATCATTTATGAGCTAACCTAGGTGAAATAGATCATTTTGGAGCTAACTTAGTTGAAATGGGTCGTTTATGAGCTAACTAAGGTGAAATGGATCGTTTTTTAGCTAACTTAGGTGAAATGGGTCATTTTGGAGCTAACCTAGGTGAAATGGGTCATTTTGGAGCTAACCTAGGTGAAATGGGTCATTTTAAAGCTAACGTAGGTGAAATGGATCATTTAGGAGCTAATCTACGTAAAATGGGTCATTTTAGAGCTCACTTGGATAAATTGGATCACTTGTAAGCTAACTAAGGTAAAATGAGTCATATTAGAGCTAACTTAGGTAAAATGGATCATTTATGAGATAACTAAGCTAATTATGCAATTTTTGACATAAGTAAGCTTATTAAGTCATTTTGAAGGAAAAGAAGCTAACTCTAGGTCATTATGGTAAGCATATTGGAGGAAATAAAGCTAAGTCTAAGTCTAGAGAAACTTACCATGATCAGGGAGGTGTAGGAGCGGGCTGGCTCGTGCCGGTAGCTGGAGAAGGATCGTGCGATGCGTTTCTGGAGTTAAGCTGCACCAAAGATCATTTCCAATGTCTCGTTAGCATTATGACACTCAAATGTTAAGACTAGCAAGTAATGTCCATTCTAATTAAACTCACCGTGCTCCTGTGAGCAATCATCTGCATCGGCGGAGCGGTCTGACCGGACCTCTCGCACACAGACTGCACATTTGGTTTTCACAACAGAGTCATACTAGTTAGTAATGAGACTCAAATGTTAAGACTAGCAAGTAATCTGCAGAAGAAACTTACCACAAGGAGCTCGTACATGGCCCTTGCCTGCATGTCATTCCGTGCCCTCTCCTCCTCCAACATCTTTGTCGTCCTCTCCTCCAACTCCCGCTGCCTCTCCGCCGCCTCCGCCAAGTTTCTCCGTTCTATCTCTCTCACTCAGATAGCAGCCTGCAACACCACTCACATAACCATTTGTAATCATTGATGGAAGCGCACACAATGTAATGGAGAAACATAGCTGAGTACGTATAACTAACCTTGAAGGCGAGTTGGACTGGCCGTTCACGAGGCCTTATCTCAGGAGCGGAGCTCGATCGGGCGCGCTTTGATCTCCGGGAGAGTGCTAGGACAACGGATAAGTCCATCTCCCATGGCTATGGAGCCATGGGACCTCCCGCCACCAGATATCATCAAGAACTCAGATCAATGGGACCACAGCTCGGGTTAAAGTCCTCCCCTTTCCTCGCCTTCCTCGATCTCTATATTGCACGAGCTTGTCATGGGCGGAGATGTTTGTGAAGTTCTTTGGATCATCGAGGTCAGACGCAGAGAATGCCTTGACTTTCTTGTAAGGGCCAGTGTGGGCCATGGCATACAGGTCGTACACCTCTGGCACCTTATCCGCCTTATTGTAGCGTGCACGAAAGAGAGAAACAAAGTAAATTAGTAATTAAAGGGCTAAAGCTAGCATGATGAATGAATTGCATGAATCATGAAGCAAACCACATACCCAGTTCATGCGTCTTGAAATAAGTTGGAGCTGCCTTGGTGGTGTGGCACACCTTCCATTTGGGCACGTTTGTCCTTGGCCTCGTTGTGGGTGGCCCGCCATTCTTTTGAGCACCACGCATTGACCAACACCTCCCAACAATCCATCCGATCTGCAGACCATCTCGGAGGGGCCTAAGTTAGCAAATAGAAACTTCAGCGCTACGGCTATGAATTACTAAATGAAGGAAGTAAGTACAAGGCCTTAAGAATTACCTTCATGTACTGATCCTTACTCAAGAACTTATCGCGGCACTCCTGCTTGGGCTTCTTGATACCACGCCCGGCGTAGTAGTCTCGAACAGCCTGCACCCAAGCCTCATGGCGTAAGTTCTGAAGTAGGCGCTTGGACTCCTTGTGGATAACATCTGCCGCCGCCTCCTCGTATCCCTCCTCACACCTGTAGAATGTCTGCAATCAAATGAGACAATATTGATTAGTACAATTAATAACTAGCTAGTTGAAGATTTTTAATTGTGTAAAGGAGAAATTACCTGTAACTTTCTCGATCACCACGTCGCCCTCGTCTTGCACAAGACACCGTCGATAATCTCACCCGGCGGGGCAGAGCAGCCAAGTAGTGCTCCCAACTCAATCCAACCTCTGGAAGCCGACCCTCACCAGGCAACGTGACAAACCCCGGAAAGTTTTGCCGAATCAGAACTCCAAGGACGGAGTTGGGCCGGCGGACACTTTCATGGTGGTCCCAACCCCTGCAGCATGACAAGGCCAACGCATTAGTTATTTGAAGAAACGTGAATGCAGAAGGTACAAAAATATTAAATGCACTTACCTTTCCCCATTAGGGAAAATCAACCACCTCTGCTCGCGGGTCGCCGGCACGGACGGGAGCCGTGTAGCACCACGCTGGTAGACGTTGGCCCCCTCCTCCCCCTCCTCCTCAAAATCAGTCGTCTCCCCGCCATCATCAGCATGGCCACTCGGCTCCCCGCCATCATCAGCATGGCCACTCGGCTCCTCAGGGACCGACCAAGTACCCCATCCAGACGTGTGCTCCTCCGGGGTCTCATGGGCCCAACTCTCATGGGTCAAGGCCCGTCGACCCGAGGCTCGTGGGGTCAAGACCCGTGGACCGGAGGCTCGTGGATCGAGTCCGTAGCCTCCTCCTCAGACGAGTCTACCCTAGCAGTCACGTGCTCGGGTGAAACAGCTGGGGGCGGCGGCGAGGAAGGCGCCGTAAGAGTCACCCTACCTCCTCTCCTGCGACCACATGCTCCACCTCATCTCTTCTTCTTACCTCGTCCCCTTCTGGGCACCGTGGTCGACGAAGAAGGGCTCGGCGGTGTCGCCATACTGTCCAGCAATGCTCGGCGGAGAGGTGCGTGTGGAATGGAAGACCTCGCACCACGCGCCGACGTAGAAGGGGCCTCGGCGCGCTCCCGACCAGCGCCCACCATCTTTCAACACCTGCCATGACAAAGAATAAACGAAATTAGTACAACATAAAAAAAAGTACCGACATGAATAATAATATGTATATCACTTAAGTGTATCATCATCAAGTACAACATAAAAAATTGAATACCTGACACTACTTATAATCTCGATCAGTATCATCAATAAATGCATAATCATCATCATCACTATAATCAATGATGGGCTCATAGGGTTCATTGGCATCAACATGTGCAAGGCCATCTTGACGTAATCGGTCAAGCATTGACAGGTCATCCGCAGCAAGAACCTCTTCTTGTTCCGGCTCTTCTTGTTCCTCCTCCGGGTGATGTCGGATTCACTGTCATTGTCTACTTCAATGTTTTGGGGTGAAGTATAGCGGTTCTTGAAATGCTTTTTGAAAGACGTGTCTCTTGGAAGAATTCTCCTTCATATGTGTCTGGGTTAATGTGAGATTCATAATCCTCTTTCTTTGGGGGAGAAAGTCTAGCACGTGGCGGCACTTCATAAACGACATCCCAACCTTTCAGATTTGGATTAGTTTGGCAGGCCCACGGTAGATAGAATACTTGGGTCGCCTGTTGAGCCGTAATATAGACATCAGGAACATCTAAATGGGTGCTTTGGTTGATTTCAACTAGCCCTATATGTTCATGAGTCCTTCTAGTCTCCTTCGGCTGAAACCAATAACATTTGAAGACTACGACATTCGGTGGATTTTCACCATAGAACGTAAGTTCATAAATTGCTTCAACTCTCCCATAATACTCGGTACCTCCTTCGCCGATAGCAGATACACAACAATTTGTAGACTTTCGGTCGGCCATAGATTGCTCTTTGCCATAGGTACGAAAGCGATACCCGTTGATGTCGTACTTGTCAAATGAACGGACCTTATAGCCAAAACCATTAGCGATTTGTCTCAATTCAGCGTCCATAGACTCTGAATTAGCCTACAAGTTTAATATGAAAGGATTGTTGCATTACGCACAAATTAGCGAATGAAATAAAATTGTCTAATAGAAATTACCGTTTGTTTGAACCAAGAGATGAAACCGATAGCCGCCTCCTTGCTTTGCTAGAAGCTCATACTCTTCGACGGAATCCTTTTGGATCTCCGCTCCATACGAGAATATGGCGACGTATCGACTGTATGACATATCCAGGAATAAGAGCAGTTCAAAGGAAATAGAAGTTGCGTAAACAATGTACCGAGAACTTACTCGATGTACGGACGCACTTCTATCAGGTTGTTGAAGATATACAACGAAATGGTCCGCCATTCTTCATTATCCAAAGATACTGGATGTGAAACACTAGCTGGTGCGAGATTCCCTTTGAATAGGCTGAGGTTGGATCCACCCTTTTTAGGGTCGTCAGCATTGTACCGAGGCTTCAGATTATGCAAATGACGATTTTTGGCTTCGTAGTGTGCTGTTACGAAGTTTGCCGCCTCCTCTGTGATGAATGCCTCAGCCATCGATGCTTCAATTCTACGTTTATTTTTACATTTTTCTCGAAGCGTCTTCTGCATCCTCTCAGTTGGGTAGCACCAACGATTTTGCACGCCCCCCCCCCCCAATCTTGCCTCGGTCGGGAGATGCAAAATCAAATGCTGCATTGATTAAAGAAGCCCGTGGAAAGATCTTATCTAACTTGCAGATCAACTCCGCACCAACTCTTCCATTTCTTCTAGCACGCCAGCGATAATTCTTTCGCACAAAGAACACGGAAGAAATAGCTGAGTTCTGCCAAGATTAGCCATTCATCCTCGTGGATGAAGCCACATAACATCACCGGCGTTACCGCTTAATCCATATGTGCCAATCGTGACTCTTGAGACCAAATATCTTCAATTTATCAAGATTCGCTCCCCTCTTTAGATTCGCTGCATACCCATCGGGGAACATCAACTGTTGTTGCACCCACAAGATAATTTCCCTCATAGCTAGCCTTCCAAGATTGAACCATGCCTTTGGCTTCGTCGATTCTGCTTTCCTTTCGGTTCTTTCATGTTTTGTAACGGCCTATCACATAGCGCCTCCAGATCGACTCTAGCCTTAGTATTATCCTTTGACTTCCCATCTATGCCGAACAATGTACCAAAAAGTGCCTCGGCGATATTCTTCTCAGTGTGCATCACGTCGATGTTGTGTGAGCAAAGGAGGTCTTTGAAGTAAGGCAGATCCCATAAGCATGTTTTGTGAGTCCACGCGTGCTTAGTTTATACCCCTTGAAGTACCCTGGACGCTGTGGATCTGGCTCAAGAGCGTTTAACTGATCCAGGGTCTGTTGGCCTGTCAATGTAGGTGGTGCAGAGTTTTTGACAAATCTACCTCTGATGAAGTTCTTCTTGTCTTTCCTGAACTTATGGCGAGGATCCAGGAACTGTCTATGCATGTCGAAGCAAGAAAACTTGCGACCGGCCTGAAGCCAACGAAACTCAAGAGCTCCCTTGCATGTGGGGCACGGGAACCTTCCATGCACACACCAGCCAATGAATAGCGCATACGCCGGCAAGTCATGCGTCGAGTACATGTACCAGACACGCATTATGAAGTTCCATTTGCTATAGGCGTCAGATGACTTGTACCCATGATCCCGGGCTTCTTGCAATTCGTCCTTAAGCGGTTGCATGTACACATTCATATTTTTCCCCGGATAGTTAGGCCCTGGAATTATCAACGTCAGGAAAATGTTCTTTCTTTGCATAATCTGTCCGGGGGGGGGGGGGGAGATTGAGTGGAAAGACGAATACGGGCCAACAACTGTATTGGGCTGCCGTCATACCAAACACATTGAACCCATCCGTGCTGATGCCGACTCGAGGATGCCTCGGATCTGCCGCTTTGTCGACATGTAATTCATCAAACTTTTTCCACGCAACACCATCCGATGTGTGTACCATCATCAGATTCCCATCTCGTATCTAGTTCGGTTCTTTTGCCTGTTTTGTGCCATGTCATCCGTCCGCCGTCTCTTCGACCATGAAAAGACGTTGAAGTCTTGGTACGATTGGCATATACCGAAGAACACTAACGGGGATTTTGGTCTGTGTCTTATCACCCATACCGTTGTCTACCACAATATACCTGGAAGACTTGCAAATGGGACAATAGTTCAAGTCCGCATAGTCAAGACTAAATAAGGCACATCCTTTCTCTGTGCATGTATCTTCTCATAGGGCATCTTCAGTGCACGGAGTATTTTGTCTGACTGGTACAGGTTTGCAGGCATTACATGGCCTTTGGGTAGAAAGTGTCCAAATACTGTCATAATTGCGTCATAGCATTCTCTGCCCAAGTTGAACTGAGCCTCCAGAGCCATTACTTGTGAGATGGCATCCAACTGACAAAGCTCACTGTGCTCGTGGAGCGGATGTTTTGAAGACTCCAACATTTCATTGAAGGCCTTTGCAGATTCCTCCATCTCCTCGTCCGAATCCCGAGCATCATCATAGTCTTGCACCATGTTTTCCATCCCGGTACCATGCTCGTCGGTGCGACGATGATCCACCTCAGCTCGGTCACGTTGGGCAGACTCACCATGAAATGTCCACACCATATAATCGGGCGTAAAACCACTCTTCTGCAGGTGTTTGCCCATTTCAGCCTCTGTCCTCTTTTCCCAATTGCCGCACGGTAAACAGGGCGCCAGGTTTTCTTCGGCCATTTGCAATGCGGCTTGCACAAACCCCTTGGTTTTTGTGAACCATTCACCGCTCCATTTGTTCCGACCGGTGTGACCGTATACATCCACGCACGATCACTCATCTTGACTTTCAGAGCTACCGACACACAACAATTATATATGTAATTCACCATGTATATATTCATCAGTTGATCTACTTTGTCAATTTTATTACGTCCATGCAACCTACACTCTAATAGGTAATGATAGGTCCTAATCCCACCCGAGTATGTGTATATTGGGTTCATTTTTCCCATGCTATGCTCCGGATCCGGCCTTAAAATTTGGCAGCACCTCCCGCTGTTCTCTGATACACGTCTACGCAATAAGCAGAGAGGATGTGTACCGGAGAACAACAGGGAGGCACTCGACGAAATTTATGCGCTTCGGATCCGGAGCAAAGCATATGGGAAAACGAACCCAATCTACACATACTCGGGCTGTCCATGGATAGCGTTGGACAATTCGAAAGAATCAAGGTTATAAATATGCAAATGCATGCATATTTATAACTATGACGCTTTCGAACAGGAGACACATATTGGTTACGCATACTGATGATTCAAGACACATATATAGCTAGCTATCAAGTTTCATCGGAATAGATCAAATAATTAATGGGGGAGGAGGACATGTCATTTGTGCTCACCCACGAACGAAGGGGCAGAGCTCGTCAAACGCACGACGAGGTCGTCGAACACCAAACCTCGCAGCGATGAAACAACTGCACATTTAAAACTACCCGATCAACACAATTATATATGATGTTTTTCATAACAAAATCGAAAAATATATGACCTAACTAATAATTCACAAATATATGACCCGCCGGCCTCTGGAAGGCCAAAGAACACCTTTTCGGGAGGTGTCTGAGGTGTAAATGTCGGTCGGTGCCGTGTGTCGGGGGTCGGGGTCTCGGGTCGGGTGTCGGTAATAGTGGGAGTGTCGGGGTCGGGGTGCCGTGTCGGGTCGGGGTTTTTTCCTCTTTTTTCCTTTTCTTCTTCTTCCTCTTCTTCCTTTTCTTCCTTTTCTTCCTTTTCTTCCTTTTTTTCCTTCTTCTTCTTCTTTTTCTTCTTCTTCCTCCTTTCCTTTTCCCTCTTCTTCTTCTCCTCCTCTCCTCCTTTTTCTTCTTCTTCTTCCTCTTCTTCTTTTTTCTTCTCCTCCTCCTCTTCTTCTTCTTCCTTTCCCTTTTCCTCTTGTTCTTCTCCTCCTCTCCTGTTTTTTCTTCTTCTTCTTATTTCCTAAAACTGAACTAAACCTAAAACTAAACCTAAAACTAAACCTAAAACTAAACCTAAATCTAAAACTAAAACTAAAACTAAAACTAAATCTAAACTAAACATAAACCTAAAACTAAAAAAACAGAAAAAAGGAAAAAACCAAATCTAAACCTAAAACTAAACTAAAAGTAAACCTAAACCTAAAACTAAACCTAAAACTAAAACTAAAACTAAATCTAAACTAAACATAAACCTAAAACTAAAAAACAGAAAAAAGGAAAAACAGAGGAGGTAGAGCTCACCTGGGCCGGTGGAGGAGGTGGTCAGGTGGAGGAGGGGCGGCTGAGGCTGCGCCGGCCGGGCCGGGCGGGCAAGGGGCGGGGGTAGGCAACGGCGCGGGCGGTAGTGGCGACGAGGCGGGGGCCGGTGGAGGAGGGGGCGGCTGCTCGACGGCGGCCCGAGGCGCGTGGGCGCGGGAGGAGGCCACTGGGGCCGGGCGCGGCGCCAGACGGCGATGGGGCGACGGGGTCCGGTGGGGCGGACAAGGCGGGGGCGGGCGGGGCGCGTGGCGAGGCGGCGTGGTAGGCGTGTGGGAGCAGGGAGAGAAACAGAGAGAGGGGGCGGGGTGGGGCGCGCCGTTAGATATGTTAAATGTTTGTCGTCTGCTTTTTTGCTCTTTGTCGTCTGCTAGCAGACGGCAAAGAGGGTAACCGATTAAGTATCTTTTAAGCAGCTCCTCGGTGGGGCCCCTCCCTCTTTGCCGTCTGGCCGGCAAAGAATCTTTGTCGTCTGGCCAATGAAGAGCTGGCGATAGACTTTCTTTGCCGTGTTCTCTTCTCGTCTGCTTGAGCTATGGCAAAGAGCTGGCAGATGGCAAAGTAGCAGTAGTGATTGCCTCATCCTCTTGCTTTAGAGACTTATTCCTCCCCGCCTGACTCCATCTCACCATCACGCGAGCTCGCTTTTGTTGTCCTGTCGCCGTCCCTCCAATAGCCCTACAACCACCGCACTGCGTGGCCGCGCCAACGTCTTCCACTGGCTGACGAAGCTCACAGACTCACTATTGCAAAGAGCCACAACTAATGTGCGAATTCAAAAGCATTATAGATTATTCTATAGTTAGAACCGCATGTAATTCTGAAGAATTAGAAGTGGTTCCTTTGTACAAACCGCCTGCGGTTCTTGGTATTTGAGACGGTTTTGAAACCACCTCCAATAACATGCTCATGACTCTTTATAAAAAATGTTGTGTGTAATAATTTGGCTATATGTGTCCTCGATGTCTCAATTAGCTCTTTACACTGTCTTGTTGTACACAATGGGTGTGCTTAGTATCAACTTGATATTAATATATTGTTCTTTATCCCTGCAAAAAAATATTGTTATTTATCAAAAATGAAACTGTGTAGCACTAGGCATGGCGGAGCACGTCACTCCACAAGTTCTTCTCTGTTTATTATTAAGCTGATGTTGAGATTAATAATTTAGTTCACTAGTAACAAAATAGTTGTGACAATAGAATGCATCCAAAATTGCTAGCCGCCATACAAAAAAGTCCAACAGAAAATAATTAAAAGCTTAATGGTTCCTTTCCAACGTTGCGTCCAAGAAGGTCTAAGCATTATACCCCGCAAAAAAAAAGGTCTAAGCATTATATAGCATTTATTTCGAGGCTGGGTGTCACCAATGTCCAAAGAGAGTTAGTTGGTTCCGTTGTCTTCCAAGAATTAGAATCATGATTAGTTCCAAAGAAAAGGATGGACATGAACAATGAATATTCCAAAATTGCATTGGTACTCACGTCATGTTACCTATTTAGCATAGAAGTACCATCAAAGGGAGATATGCGCTCTCCTGGCTCTGAAGGCCAAACAATTAGTGTCACTCCGCCTTCACACTGCTCAGAGAGCCCCGCACAAGAATTTACATCATGATCCGCCGCCCTGCTGCTGTAGCATCACTGGCACCCGTGCACCCACTCGATGATAAATACCTCCTCGAGGAGATCCTCCTCCGTCTACCTCCGCAACCCTCCTCCCTTCCACGTGCTTCCCTTGTTTGCACATGTTGGCGCAACATTATTTTAGATCCCGACTTCCTCAAACGTTTCCGTAGACACCACCAAAAACCTCCTCTACTTGGCTTCTTTGCTGGGAATACTAACTCAAGTGCGGTATTTGTCCCTACTCTGGACTCTCCCGACTGTATTCCTTTCACGCGCTTTCCATTGCAGCGGAACCGCCGATATGAAGCGCTCAACGTTCATGGCTGCCACCATGGCCTTGCCATTCTCCTCAACCTGAGTGACCGAGAGGCCATCGTATGGGATCCTCTCACTGGCCATGACTATCATGTGCCTTTTCCACCAAGGTTCCATAATTTTACAAATGGTTTTGTCAAGAATGCAGCTGTGTTGTGTGCTGCCACTGAAGATGGACATGTGCACGGTGATTGCAGTCTAAGCCCATTTAAGGTGGCTTTTATGAGCAATGATTTTGATCAAAAACATGCGATGTGTTGTCTCTACGAGTCAGAGTCTGGTGTATGGGGAAATATTTTCTTGGTGGCAACTACAAGTCGGATCTGTGATGAAAGGCCCGGCATTATAGTTGGGAATTTAATTTATTGGCTACTTGATGATGGTGGCATCCTTGAGTTGGATTTGGAAAGACAAAGCCTTTGTGTGATTGAGAAGCCAACTAATGTCCATTTTACAGGCTATCGATATTTTCAGATTTTATGGACAAAGGATGATGGCCTCGGTCTCGCGATTTTGTTGAAGTCAAATCTGCGCATCCAATTATGGGGAAGGAAATTGAAGAATGGTGGTTTCAGATGGGTATTACAGAAAACTACTCACTAGATCTGGTCCTTTCGTCAGTGTTGCTAAGGGATAGAAAAAAGACATATATACTTGGGTATGATAATGACAGTAACACGATGGTTCTATCCACAGCTATCGGTGCCTTAATGGTACAACTTGATACAGTGGAGTTTAGAAATATTCCTAAAAGAAAGCACGCAACATACTATCCCTACAGAAACTTCTATACCACAGGTAATACCTTGTCTATATCCATATCAGTAATTCGTTCATGTGTACTTGTTTTCAGAATTAATCTGTTGCAATATTGTTGTGTGCTTAAAGGTTGGTTAGATATAGACAGACGGTGTGTAGTTTGTATTTACGACAACGTTTTTATGATGAATTACCGATCAAAAAGTATTCTGCCTAGACACTAGTTAATGCATAAAAGTTGCTCCAGTGTTTTGCCTGCATATCTAGCAGTTCAAGATAATATTTATTGGAAGGGTAAATCTAACCATTGCTATTTACAGTATAGTGTTGGTTTGGCGGGGCTACATGTTTTGGCAAGGCTAGATAACTATAGTATAATGCTATTTCCAACATAGTCTTCGTTTGCGGTGGTTTTTCTGACGCTGACTAATTCTTTTATATATCATATATTTACATGTTTGGATAATAGTAAGTAATAGAGATTCACAAATCTACTGAAACATCAAGAGAGAAGATTCTACAAGACCAGATTCGTTGAATTCACTACCTAGACACTGACATGTGATATTTTCATCAGGGCTGCAGGAGGCATCACGCATTAAGAAGGGAGAAATTTGCCCAGTGAAAGGGTGTATCCTCCACGATCCTGAACTCTATTTTTGTAAATACTGAACTTTGCTTTCGTACCCAATTCAAATTTCAAAGAAGAATCGAAATGGCGTTGGAACTAAATTACGCCAGATAGACGAACAAAGTCAGTATGCAAGGATTCCCAAGAAGGTGTACTGTTAATGGTGTTTCTGATGTCGGTGACGTTCTGAATAGACGATCCATTGTATCTTTTTTTGTCATTTTGTTGTTCGGTTTCTACTTCCATATTCTCTTTGGTCTAGCAGCTGTGAGCCTGTGACCAACTTCTTTCCTCTTTGTTAGAATAAATCTAAGGCATATCGTCGATCATCCGAAGACCAAGCAATCACATGAGCACGACACCGAGATTTGTTAACGAGGTTCACCGATATGGCTACATCCCGGGGCCTGACTATGGCCGCTCCTCCCCATGATACCGCTACAATACCGCATCCGGTCGCCCTGGACACAGGCACATGCCGCCGGCTTCCCCTGCGTTCCGGTACTATTATTTTGGCATAGGTTACATCGTGTGTCTACCCCCGCTATATATGAGAGGCCTACGATACAAGTGTCCTACTAGGACACGACTCCACATCCTATCTAAACACAATACAACTCATAGTCCAACCGTAACTTACCTTGTACACAATATTCGACACAACTCCAACAAACTTCATCCTCTACTAGGAAAAGGCCTACTAATGACGCACCTAATTTGGCCATTAATGGCGCATTAGTGGTGCGCCATTAGTGCCATGCCATTAGTATATTTTACTAATGGCGCATCACTGGTGCGCCATTAATATCTGGTATACTAATGGCGGACCTCGGATGCGCCATTGGTATATACAACAGTGCGCCATTAGTATGCCTCCCAGCGGGCCATGTATACCCAGGTGCTTTGGCATACTAATGGCGCACAACAACAGGATGCGTCATTAGTAACTTCGGCATACTAATGGCGCACTGTTTAATGATGCGTCATTAGTATCCTTTGGCATACTAATGTCGCACTATGATGTGATGCGCCATTAGTATGAATATTAGGTTTTTTTTATTTTTTAATTTTCTGTTTTTTGCACAGGTTACAAAATGTATAATTGGACAAAATATAGACATCACACATCAACAACAGATTCATCGAATGCAATAAACGATTAGTCTCTGAATACAATTCATCATATTAGTCTCCGAATACAATTCATCATATTAGTCTCCGAATTGAAAAGACCGAACAAAGATAGAACATTATATTACAAGTCTCGAGACCGCGAGTAGCGAGTTTGTCTTCACATTACAAGTCGATATCGATCATCTAAACTATCATCACATAGAAGAGAGCTGCGGTCATCATGATGAGCATCATCACAATGAAACTCGTCTTCATCCGGTTCCTCCAACGCTCCCTCCCCTCTCCTGCTAGATAGCGGGCGTATCTAGATTCAGCCTCGGCCCTAGTGGTGTACCCTTTGTAACTGTTACCGCTGAATCGGTGAACCTGTCTCCGACACTCCTCTCGATAAATCGTCGTAGACTCCGGGAACCTTACCCTTGTACACGACATACGACGGCATCGCTATGCACTAGCCAAACGAAACGTTAGTACCAATTCACAGACAATACATAAGCAATATATAAGTATGCAACAGAACATTGTAAGAGAAAAGCAAGACATTAATAGCATCGATTACATCTAAGTTGAACGACTCTCGAAACCAAAGAGACATACTACAAGTTCATTAAAGTTTAATTACAACATGAGCCAATCGATGTTTCAGAACTAGACACAGCATCACAGCTTTCGACTCGACTCAAGGGACCGGAGCGTGGATGAAGCCGCCGTCTATCGTGGGAGTCATGAAATAACGGTCGTTGTCAGCCTGCATTTGTAGCATTGTGTCGATGTCACTTTTGGACGGTTGATTTCGAGGTAGAACTGCCCGAGGTACGAAGGACATCTTGATGGATGATTTCCATAGCTCATTTGGATGCGAAGAATTCTTGTCTGATGTCCGCGTCTGGATTGCCGACACGCGCGGCCCAATCTTTTGAGTTTACTCGGTAGCGAAGTTGATGATGGTCCCGTCGATCGCCCGCATATGATGGATGGCGTAGTAGGCACCCTTCGACCGCCAGCGGTTGCTTGACGCAGCGTAACGTCAGATTGTGGGAGAACACGTGCTTGCCGTACTTACGAATAGGCACGGTGAAGGTGCCTCCAGATTTGGCGTAACTGGGAGAACATCATCAAGAACCTTCTTGAAATTTGTGTAGTCTACGTTCAATCGACGGTCCGGGTCGAAATACGTGGCCATGGAATATTTGGGGCTTAGGAGGATGAGTGTGCAATGTGTGTCACTGCAGAAAACATGGAATGTTAAAAGAAAAACGATCAAAATCTAAGAATTCATATGTTACGAGCCGGTTGAGGGGAGGACTTACTCGGGTTTGTAAGGCACTAGGAAGTTATCCTTATCTTGGTTTGCCGAATGACGCCTTCGAGGTAAGAACTCGCGACTTGCGGTCCCAGCGCTGCCCAAGATCTTGGCACGCATGTAGAAGGGGTCGACTATCACGATGTCCGTCTTGTCGCGAATGATCCGCATCTCCATACTCAGCGAAAATAGCCGAACGAAGGTGTAGTGCAGCGGATGAAGGTTCAACATAGCATGGATGTCATCAAACCGCAGGACGATCATACGCCCGATGTTGTTATCCACAAAGCCCTTGCCCTCTGGCACCTTGGCCGCGTAAACCGGGTATGCCACATCCTTCTCTTTGAGACGCCGCTTCTCCAAAGAAAGAACACTGTCATGCAGACTCCGCATAGCACCGGTTGCAGCATTGAGCATATTTGTCGTAGCATCGCCCTACCCGCCACATGCACCCTCCTCGAGATATCCTCGGTGAAGGTGGCCCGCCCCGAGCATCGGACCGTGCTCGGTGCCGGGTAGCCCGCACCCTTGTTAGTCTTTCTTTTGCATGCCTTCTTCTTCTCCTGTAATGGGACCGAAGTTCTGCTCACAGACCGCCTTCTTGAGTGTGTTGGGGCTGATAATATTTCGCACCTCGCCTATCTCGAGGCTCGGTGAAGTCGGCAATTGAGGCGTCTCACGAGAGCTGAACTGCAGACGGCGCTGTTGCAACTTGGCTTCTCCGTGGTACCAGCTAGATCGCGCCGCGTCTTTTGTTGGGTTGGGTTCTTGAGAAGGAGGCCCCATGAAGTCGCCACCGTACCCATGATCGGCAAAATCTTGATCGACGTTGCCAAATGTATCGTCGTTGTCGTCGTTACGATCCTGTGCCATATGCATGTTTGGATCGATTGGCATAGGGATGTCCGGCACCGTTCTGGCGGTCTTGCCATGGGGCCGACTTGGCGCCGCACGATCGGGCGGTGTTGTCTTTGGGTGGTGTCCCCGCCCCCAAACGAATCTGGCTCTTCGCCAGCGAGGCCAGCTTCGAGCGGCGCCGAGGGTCATCACGTCATCATCGTCGGCCCGACGGGTCGAATCGGAGGTAACAACTCGTCGCAGCCTGGCGGCACCGAACCAGCTTGAACCCTAAACAAGTTGGGTGCCATCTGGTACCGTGGAACAAGGGTTGCCGGTTGAACGATTTTGCCCTTGGCGACATCGACCAACTCGTTGTTCACGAAGTGCGAGGAGAGTGCTGCAGGCGTCGGCGGCGCCCTGCGAAAACATGTAGGGCGTCAGGGATGCCCAGTCAAAGGCAAGGAGATGAAGTCCTCGGCCGAGAGAGGCTTAATTAGTTACCGTGATGATGGCGTCGAGCTCGGCTAATGTTGGGGATATAACTACTGAGTGTGAACCGCCCCGGGAGGGCCGGTTTACCCTCGTTCATGATCCAGGCCCATGTGGACGCCTGGAGCCCAGAGGCGAATTAAGGTCCATGTATGTAAACCGCCTTAGCGTTGTAGCTTGTGTTGTAAGACAGAAAGAAGAGATCAAGCGGACTCTTGTATGAGCCGGATTGGGACTCTGTAAACCGACCCAAAGGCGTCAATCCGTGTATATAAGGGGACGACCGGTGGCGAAGTTAGAGGGAGAGATTTCGAGGCTAAGGCAAAGCTATTGCTCCCTAGTCGCGAAACCATATCAATCACATCACAACCGGACGTAGGTTTTACCTTCATTGAAGGGGCGAACCAAGATAATTCCCGTGTCTTGTGTCCGCTTTAACCTCTCTAGGTAAACCCGCACGATGGCCCTACGACTAAGTCCTTTCATGAGGACATCTGCCGTGACAAGTCCACGACGATTGGCGCCCACCGTGGGGCTATCGCACGATGGTTTGATAATCTTAGAGGGCAAGTTCGAAAGACTCGAAGGCTATGCATGGGCGGATGACTAAGAGTCGTCGCGGCAAGCTCTACATCGACGACGCGGATCGGGGCCCCGAGGCCGGCTCGATTGAGTACGGGTACCGGGTCCCTTTGGCGGCATACACGTGTTCATTGGCAAGATCGGCGAGCGAGCCCGGGCCGGACGTCAGACCGACCTCGTCGAGACGGCTCAACGGGCGAAGAAGAGTCCTGCCCTGGCTAAACCGGCGGTCAGGCATGTTTTCGTGGGAGTCGTTCACGGAGGCTACGAGGACGGATCAGCATCTGGTGACGAAACTGTTGTCTACTCTGGTGACGAATCGTCGGCCGGAGAAACTGAGTCTCTATACCAGCTACAAGATGGCCAGATCGGGGGCTGTTCCGACGGAGAGAGTATTCCGGACCCCTTCGATCTACCCAACCGGGTTGGGATCTTCATGGCGATGCAGCGGCGGTGCTTCACTCTTCGACCATGGCGCCCCTGGTCGCCGGTTCAACAGCCGTGATGGCAGCCGAAGGAGGCCCTGTCGCCCGCCGGCTCAAGTTTTGTCGAGCTTTTCGGCCGCGTTAGGCGTGCTCATGGCGGAAGCTAATCCGCGGATCAGGACCTTCACAACGCGGAGATTGCAAAGGTGAGGGAACAGATCACTAATGCTAGAGCGGACCTGGCGGCCATGACGAAAGGATGGCAGCGAACGGCAGGCGCTTTGGATGCGCGAGCTTATAGGCTCAGCTGGACCAGAGCGCGTCACGAAGTCATGAAAAGGAAGTACAGGTCCCGTTTACCTTCCGTTTTTGAGGGAAGGAGCTTTTCAATACCCTGAGGCGAGGACCAGAATCCGCCGCCATTGGTAAACCGGCGGAAGCACTGGACGGCCGCGGTTCAGCCCGTATGATAGATCTATCTCGCCATCATACCGGTGCGCCCGCATCGCGTCAGACACCTCCGGTCACTACTCCAACCCGATGGATAACCTCGTGGCGGCTGCGGCACGGTTGAGGCGATTCCAATTGAAGGCGATTCACCGCAGCGGTGGAGACACGCCGGGTTAAGGAGCTCCTCGGGGCGGCCTTGGCTCAGCAAGAAGCGTGCTAAATGCGATAGTGATCGGATCCACTCCACCCCGCCCGAGCCGGAGCTACAGTCGACGCGTCGATGAACCGGCCGTATCGAGCAATGCGCAGCGTGGTCCGCCTCGCGGCAACAATCCGGCAGGCGGCTTTGAAGATGCTCAAGTGGTAGTGGACCGCGCCAGGGCACGTAGGGAGGCCGAGTTCGTAGCACAAGCGGAGGATCATCCGCCGCCGGTTCGACCGACCACCTTCAACCAGGGATCACGTCCGGCTCTTTGGGGGTGCCTTGCCTCGTCCCGCTTTACGCAACGTCACGATTGCCCAAGGACTTCAAGGGGCCACGCAAGGTGCCGAATTATACCGCCGACTTGGCTCCAGAGGCGTGGATAGAAAGCTACGAGATGGCCATGGAGATGCTAGACGTGGATGAAGCCGCATGTGCGAAGTACTTCACAATGATGCTTTGGAAGGTACGGCCGGACTTGGTTAAAAACTTGCCGCCCAACTCCATCAGCTCGTGGACCCGATTCGGACCCGGTTCATCCAAAATTTCAAAGACACCGTAAGCAGCCCATGTCGGTGGTGGATCGGCAGCTTGTGTCCAGCGGAGGAGAGTCTACAACCCATTGGGTGCGCCTGCGTTTGGAAGTTTTACATTCTTGAGACCGGATCAACCCTGATTCCGCGATCTTGACCTTGGAAGCCAATTGCCGGTTCGAGCCATTGAAATTGAAGCTGGGTCGCATGAAGCGTTTTTGCCATGACATGGGCACTCTAATGGGCGTGTTGGTAAAGTACGCTGATTCTGATAGTACCAAGGATCCCGAATCTGACAATGATGAAGTGGGGAAGGGAAAACCGAACGGCAGCTCCAGGGTCCAGCAGCACCATTTGGCAGGCAATGGAGGGAACAAGCGCAAAGCGAACGGCAACATGGGTTTCGTAGCCAACACCAATGCGCAGGACAAGGGTCAGCGCGAGGGCAGGCAAATCAAACCGGGCGGTCACAATCCGGATCGTTTGAACTTCATATTAAATCAACCTTGTCCGAAGCACGGGACGAAGGAGGTACCGCGAACCACCTTTGGAAGGATTGTTATATTATGCAGGAGTTTAAAAACTCCAATTCTTTCCGGTATGATCAAGGGACCGCGGCGGTTCGTGGTCCGCTCCGGGTTACGATGGAGGAAATTCGGCCCGGATTCGTGGTAATCCGGGCGGGCAAGGCAATCCGAATAATCAAGGTAATCGTAGCGATCGAGGACCAAGGGGCTACAATCAACAAGAGCGGCGGTCGGGTTATCGAGCAACCCAAAGCAGCTTGAATGGGGGGCAGTACCACGTCTTCACCACCAGCTTGGACCGACGGGACCGAAAACTTCAGAGGCAGGCGGTCAGTGTTGTTGAACCGGCTGCGCCGCATTACCTCCGCTGGTCCGAGCAGCCGATTGTGTGGAGCAGAGAGGATCATCCTCCCCGGGTTTATAATCTGGGTCAGTTAGCCTTGGTGGTGGCACCCCAGGTAGGAGGGTACAAGTTTACCAAGGTTCTTATGGATGGAGGAAGCAGCATCAACATCCTGTACTACGAGACTTCCCGCGTATGGGGTTAACAGATAGGCATCTTAGGCCGTCCAAAGACGGTGTTTCACGGAGTGGTGCACAGTAAGTCGGCGTGCGGTCGGTAAGATAGTTACGGAGGTGACCTTTGGGGACGAACATGACTCCGAATGTAAACGCGTTGACATTTGAGGTGGTAAAATTCAAAGCCCTTACCACGCCTCTTTGGGCGGCCGGCTTATGCTAAATTTATGGCACGGCCCTGTTATGTTTACTTACAGCTGAAAATGCCGGGTCACAAAGGAACGATAACGGTTCATGGAGCCGCCGGATCGCTCTAGAGTGCGAGGAAGGTGATGCGGCTTACGCGAGTCGGTTTGTGCCACGGAAGAGTTAAAGTATTATAAAGATAATGTTGATCCGGCGGATATGACCCCTTTGAAGAAGCCAACTACAGAGCATGATCCGGACTTGAAGTTCAAATCGGCGGTGAGACGAAGCTTGTTGATTTTGTGCCCGCGATTCATCCAAACAGTTCACCATCGGTGCCAACTGGATCCAAAATAGGAAAGCGCGCTCATCGAAGTTCATCCGTGAGAATCGGGACATTTTGCATGGAAGCCGTCGACATGCCGTGTGTACCGAGGGAACTCGCTGAGCACACTCTTAATGTTGACCCGAAATACAGACCGGTAAAACAGTTTCTTCGCCGGTTCAATGAGGAAAGGCGCAAGGCCATCGGAGAAGAAGTTGCTAGGCTGTTGGCAGCGGGGTTTATCGTCAAGTCTTTCATCCAGAGTGGCTCGCTAACCCGGTTCTGGTCCTTAAAAGAATGGCACTTGGCGCATGTGCGTAGATTACACAGACCTTAACAAAGCTTGTCCAATAGATCCTTTCGCCTCCCCGCATTGATCAGATTATTGATGCGATGGCGGGTTGTGAGCGCTTGAGCTTTACGGATGCGTATTCCGGTTATCATCAGATTAAGATGGCGGTTAAGGACCAGGAGAAAACGGCGTTTATCACCCCTTTTGAGCCTTCGCTATGTGTCCATGCCTTTTGGGCTCAAGAGCGCCCAAGCAACTTATCGCGTTATGCGTGTAATTGTTTGCATAAACAGATCGGCCGTAATGTGCACGCTTACGTGGATGATATCGTGGAGAAATCAAGGCAGAAGGAAACATTGATTGAGGATTTAAGGGAAACCTTCGACAACTTGCGGGTGTACAAGATGATGCTCAACCCCGCCAAGTGCGTCTTTGGTGTTCCAAAGAGCAAATTGTTGGGTTTCTCGTGTCTAACCGGGGATTGAGGCTAATCCGGAGAAAATTACAGCTATCACCTCCTTAGCTAAGCCAAAATGCATCAACGATGTCCAACGCTTAGCAGGCGGATTGCTGCGCTAAGCCGGTTTATCGATCGCCTAGGAGAGAAGGCCATCCCTTTGTACGAGATGTCAAGAAGACGGATCAATTAAATGCGGAGCTCAGCCGATGAGGCATTGGAGGACTTAAAGCGGCAGCTGGCCAACCCGCCTGTTCTTGCTGCCCCTATCGACGAGAGCCGCTCCTGTTATATGTTGTCGCTAATGCCGAGCAGTGAGTGTGGCCATTGTGGTGGAGCGCAAGGAGGCGGGAAGGAGTATCCGGTTCAGCGGCGATGTACTACATCGCTGAGGTTCTCATTGAATCTAAGCAAAGATATCCACATTGGCGTAAGCTGGTATATGGGGTTTTATGGCAAGCCGGAAGTGAAGCAATATTTACAAGGTCACCCCATCACATTGGTCAGTTCGGCTACTTTAGGCGATATCATACTGAACCGAGAAGCAAAAGTCAGTAGTGCTAAGTGTGCTATAGAGCTTGGGCCGCAAGGTTTAAAGTATGTGCCCCGGACGGCCATAAAGTCTCAGGCACTTGTGGATTTCATTAATGATTGGACGGAGTTGCAAGCACCAGCAGAGAAGCCGGATCACACCTATTGGACCATCCATTTTGATGGGTCCAGGCAATTGGAGGGCTCGGGGGCTGGAGTTGTATTAACTTCCCCACGAGGTGATAAGTTCTGTTATGTTCTCCGCCTAAAGTTCCCTTGTACTAACAATGCAGCTGAGTATGAAGCTTTGCTCCATGGCCTCCGGATGGCCAAAGAAATGAACCTCAGCCGGGTTAAATGCTTTGGTGATTCGGACTTAGTGGCCCAGCAGGTATCCGCACTTGGGACTCCAAAGATCCGCTCATGGCTGCATACCGTCGGGAAGTGGATGTTGTTGCAGACATTTTAAGGGATACCAGGTGGACCATGTGGATCGTCGGAAGAACGAAGCGGCCGATGCTTTGAGCCGGCTGGGGTCCCAACAGAACCGGTCCCGCCTAACGCGTTTTCCTTGACGTGCTGCATAAGCCGTCAGTTAAGCTGCCTGATGAAATTGATTTGGCTATCCCTGATCCGGAGGCTCAATTGGTGGCGGCCTTGCACGTCATTCCGGATTGGACGCTCCCTTATTTGGCGTACATGAATCGGGGCGAGTTACCGGAGGATGAGACGTTGGCCCGGCAGATAGTTCGGCGGTCTAAGTCTATGACCATTGTTAATGGCGAGTTGCACCGTCGCAGCGTGTCGTAGGCGTTTAGCGCCATGTGTCCTCAAGAGGGCCGTGAGATATTGCGAGAGATTCATGAAGGGGATTGTGGTCACCACGCCGGTTCAAAATCCCTAGTGGCCAAAGCGTTCGCCATGGCTTCTATTGGTTGACTGCCCATGCTGATGCGGAGGATCTGGTCAGACGGTGTGATGGTTGCCAAAAGTTCTCCAGGCGTGCTCATGTGCCAGCCCAAGAATTGAGGATGATTCCAATTACTTGGTCGTTCGCGACTTGGGGGCTGGATATGGTTGGACCTTTCAAACGATCCAAGGACAAAAAGACCCACCTGTTGGTGGCAGTGGATAAATTTACCAAGTGGGTCGAGGCGAGCCTCGTTAGCAAGTGTGATGCGCCACGGCGGTTCAGTTCATCAAGCGGGTGATTTTCCGGTTTGGGTTTCCACACAGTATCATCACGCATAATGGCACCAATTTGTCCAAAGGAGCTATGAAGGAATTTTGTGAACGAGAGCACATCCGCTTGATGTTTCTTCCGTAGCCCACCCGCAATCCAATGGTCAAGCGGAACGAGCTAATCAGGAAATTTTGAAAGGTATCAAACCCGGCTTGTGGTCCCTTTAGAAAGGACGCGGGTTGTTGGGTGGAAGAACTACCATCGTGATATGGAGTATAAATACTACCCCAACCGATCCAATCGGATGCACGCCGTTCTTTATGGTCTATGGAGCGGAGGCGGTCCTTCCCAAAGGATATCCGTCACGACTCGCCCCGAGTAGCAGCTTATGTTGAGGCAGATAGCGAGGCAGCACGGCAAGATGATTTGGATCGACTGGACGAGGAGCGCGATATGGCAGCAGCTCGTTCGGCGGTCTACCAGCAGGATCTTCGTCGGTATCACAGCCGGCGGGTTAAAACCGTAACCTTTCAGAAGGAGACTTAGTGCTGCGGCTCATTCAAGATCGTAAAGATATGCACAAGCTATCCCCACCTTGGGAGGGGCCTTTTGTGGTCGATGAAGAATCTATACAACGGGTCCTACTATCTCGATTGATGTTCGAGAGCGAAAAGACTCACGCACGTCAGAGGAGGAGACCAACAGGCCATGGAACATAGCTCATCTTCGACCTTATTATACTTGAGCCATTGGCTCCACTTATGTACATATCAAGACGATGTATATATTATGAATAAAAGCAATAAACCGGATCCTCGGCTAAAGCGGGGTATCTGTTCTGTATAAAGGACCGGTTTGGGTACATGGAGATGATGTCGTAAAGCGGCCTCCGGTTTAACCCTTGGCCTTGTTTTTAGAACTTTTTGTCATTTGGGGCTTGGTCGTGTCCGAACCAATGCAACACCTCTTGGCGGTAAAGCCACCAGATCATTTGGGGCATGGTCACGTCTGAACTAGTCACACCTCTTGGTCGGCCTAAGGCCATAGAATCACTTGGGGCTTTGGTCGAACCCGAACCATCGCAATGCCATTTGATCGGCGTCATGCCACGAGTTCAGTTGGGGACCTGGCTGACTTGAACCACCGCTACACCATATAGGGGGCTTGGTCATGTCCGACCATGGTAGCGCCATCTGATCCGGCTCAGTGTAGCCTTTTCTTGCAAAGTGATTTTCCTCATTGATTTTGCTTCCATGGGGTCTTTATGTCTGTCATTTGGTTTTTGTTGGCCTTCTTAAACCGGCAAAATTCTTTAAACCGGATTTATGTTCCGCATTCAGTACCTTTTTAAGCTGGCGATTTTTTGTTCCGGTTTGATTTTGCTGTTAACATCCCAAAGATGGAGTAACAGGGGCTTATCATGTTCGGCACGATTTACACGGTAAATCGGTTTTATACACGTATGACTGTTCTCCTGTGATGTTGATGGTTTATAAGGCCTTCACTTGGGTTTGCCTAAAGCCAACTGTGTGCCTAATACTGGCAGGTATGTTCGTATCACATAGTTTTGATCATATACCTCGGTATTATCTCATATAAATATATTGGTATCAGTTTGGCTAGCGGCGTAAACCGCCACGGCGGTTTAAAGAACTTGTGATTGCGTGCAAAATATGTTGCGTGATTTACTACGAAGCCAACGGATCCCATAACGCCATGCAAAAGTTTACAGACCGAGATTGTACCGCATTGTTCAAAGAAAGACACTTGCTATCCTATTACAAAGCCTTTTGAGGCCCGGCGTTTCACGCGGAGTTATGCCTTAAAAATTTGAATATGTCGCCCGGCTTGGCGGATTACGCTGCCTCACCGGGTTGGCGCGAGGTGGAGGGCGCGGCGCCTGGCGTCGGTTCAGCTTCCTCTTCTTCACCCAAAGCCCGGAAGTCATTGGTAGACCAGTCAATCCGGGTTAAGGCCTGAAAGACAGCTTCTTCACATATCACCTCAGCCGGATCAACGCTGTATGGCGTAAGTGCTTACTGATTGGAGGAATCAGGCTCAGACTTCCGGGATGACAAACTCCACCCGTTTTTTGTTTGCGTCATAAAAGATCGGTGAACTTCCAGATTGGCTTCAGCGGCCAGTTGACTCGCCAACGGACGCATCTCCTTTGTAATCCGTTTCAGGGCATCGTTATCAAAGGCTTCACCGTTCTCTTGAGCGCTGGGAAAACCTTTCGCTATGTCGGCCGGATCAAGATCCGCTATCCATGCCTTGGCACGAGTCAGAGCCAGCAGGGTGCCAGCCCGGGCTGCGGATCGCTTCATCTCTTCAAGCTGCCCCGGAATCATGGACAGCCGGTCCAGCGTCTCTCTGATCAGGGACGGCGCCGTGTTGTCATATGAAGTGGCGCATATGGCCCGGGCACCGGTATATAGCTGTTCAATCAGGGTGTACGAAGCCTTGAGCTTTTTTCGCACGTCCGAGCCAGATGAGCAATACGCTTGCCTACACCAGGTTTAGACAGTTCAAGTTAAACCCGGAAGCGTTAAACACAGGCATATTCAAGATAAATTTACTTACCAAAGACGGCAGAGGTCATGGCATGCACTTGGCGTTTGAGTCCGGTAAGCTCTTCAGTCACCGGTTTAAGGGCCGCCTCAGCTTCCTCCGCCCGTTTTATTAAACCGGCTTTCTCGGTGTCCCAGTTGACCCGCTCGGATTTGTACCGCTCCCTCAGCTGCTCCATGGTGGTCAGGGCAGTCTTTAGCTCATCCTTGGTTTTGGTGGCTTCTGCTATTTGGGTTTCCAGATTGGTTCGGAGGTCCTTGAGTTGCACAACTTGCTGGTGTATTTCATTCTGATGACAAAGAAAGCATGTTAGTGGTTTCATTATACAAGTCCCAAGCTTAATACAAGTATTCAACTTGGCACTTGGGGGCTAATGGCTAGTTGATCTCAATTTGCTAAGAGGAGACGCAATTTAAGTCCCGGTTTAACTTTGCAAAGTTAAAACGACCCTTGAGGGGCTACTATGCAGTGCAAAGATGAGAAAGGTCAACTTATTACCTCATAGCGGTCCTTCATGCGATTTACTAGACCGGCTTCAAGGTCACGGCTTGTGTAAAGCCGGTTCAGAAAGCCCGAATGAAGTTCTTGGGCGGAGAAATTGTCGTAAGCAGACATGTCAGTCTTCCCCTTGTCTTTGCTGATAGTAGTGGAACTTTCTTTGATGTTGTGCTTTGCTAAAGCGACCGGTTGGCTAGGAGCAGTGTAGCCAAGACTGTCACAATAACATCGTCATTTTCAGCGGTCTTGTTTGGGCTTGATGTCGTCTTGCTTTTGGCTCGGCGGTTCAGCGATCGCGATCCGCTCGGTGGACGGGTTTGATGGAGCAGGCCGTGAGGTTTCCACTTGGACCTCCGGTTCAACTTCTGGCGGGTCAGCAGTATCGTCCTTGTACAGCTCGCCAGAGCTTTCCTTGGCAGCTTCAGGATTTTCATGTGGCTGTTCTGGGGTTTTTTCCGGATCAACATTCGGAGTAGGATCAAGAGTTTTCGCTTTCTTGCTCAAGCGAGCCTTGGTACTGCAATGTTCAGAGTTGGATCAAGATAAATTGACCAAGGTAATAGGGAATCGAATTGACAGACAGTAATTACATAACCTTCGGCGATGTTCAGCGGAGGCGGTTGTGTGGTGGATGAACCGCCAGACGAGTTGGAAGAGGCCCGATAATTGGTCCGATGGATTGAGAGGACATCGGAAGAAACCTTTTAAGGGATAACGCTTTTCAGGAGAGCAAGTCACCTCCGGGCGATGCTTCCGGATTAGGGTGTCTGGTAAACCGGTGAGGTAAGTTGGCCACATGCTGCGGGTTGTACGGCGCTCTTCAGTCTGCTGTGTCTTCAAGGAAAGATTTGGATTCAAATAAGCACAGGAATGGTATTTTTTCACTTTCCGGACGGCGCGACGAATTCTCTTAACAGGCGCAAGCTCAGATTCGGAAGAAAGAAGGATTACCTCAACAGGATTGGCATGACTGGCTTCAGCATCATCCGGGGAAGACAGTGACGGTCAAAAGAAGGTAAAGAGGCCAAGCATATGCACGAAGAAATACAAAGCGGAAAGCCGGTGTATGGCGGCTCCTCGTAAATGTCAAAGTTTTACCTCGGCTTCGATTCTTCGTCCTCCGTGATTCGAGAGGACTCGGTGGTCTTTTTCTTGCCAGCTTCGAGTGGCCTTGGACTTTGCACGGCGCCGGACCGGTAAGTGCGTTTCGTAAGAGCTTTCAGCACGGGAAGCAGCAAGCATTAGCATATGTCAGCGATGTTATGAGCACGAGGACAGTAAGAAGAGCTTACCGCCGGCGGTTTGTTGGTGGCACAAAATGGAGCCAACCCGGTGAGGCTGCAAACGGATATTGGCTCATCGAGCATCTTCTTGACGATCTCGGTGGTCTCCTGTTCGGTTATAGGCAGCTCGTGACGCCTTTGCGGATCCTGGAGGCTGCCGGTGTACTCGTGCATCAATCCGGCCGGGCGGCTTAGTGGCAAAACGCCCCAAGAGACCCAAAGAACGCACAAGATCCACGCCGTTAAGCCATTGGCCATTAAAGCCCGGAGCTTGATTATTTGTGGTGCGAAATTTTTCCGTTCCGCGGCGGTTAAGCGTGAAGGCGATGGATGATGGTTGCCGAGCCGGTGAGGACGGTAGCCCGGCAAGGGGTTTTCGTTGGCAGGAGCAGTGTTCCGGCAGTAGAACCAGGTTTGGTTCCAATCCTTTGGATGGCTGTGGTGCTTGGCGTGAGGAAAATCGGCTTCCTTCCTCTTCTGAATTGAAACGCCGCCCAGCTCCGTGTTGGGACCATCAGAAAATTCTGTGCGACGGTTCAAATGGAAAAAATCCGGAACAACTCCACGGATGGTTCTTCTTGAAGATAGACTTCACGAAGACTTGAAAGTTGCATATGTTCAAACAGAATTCGGGCCGATATCCTGCGGATGGAGTTGCAAACCGGCAAGGGCGTCCGGAAAAACTTTGAACCGGGCGGCGTAACCCCGGTCCAGTGCTGCATAAACACAATTACTTCCCCGCTCATGACTCGGGAGAAATTCGCCCTCGGAACACGCCAATGGAGGACGTCTTTTGGAGCCAAACCGCCCGATGGTGGCGTAGCTGTTGAGCTGCGTCTCAGTGATTTTGGACCGGACCCAGTTGCAAGCAGCAAATTGAGGAGCCATTCCGGAAGATTAAGGCTGCGAAGAAAGGAAAACGGTTCACCATTGAACAGGTCAGGAGTTACAAATAATGTTAAACCGGCAATCCAGTAAACCGGAAATTCCGGCTTAACTAAGGACTAATGGAGTGACGGATTACATATTAGTAGTTAAACCGCCAGAGGAGGCAGAGCTGAAAAAGTTGTTAAGTGTAGACAGAAACAGGTTTCCCATGCAAAAGGAAATAATCTAGATCTACCGGGGTTCGGTAAGGAAAATTTCATACCTATGCAGACCTCCTACAGCGCAGGAAGGTTCAGGCATGTTAAAGTGAAGGATCTGAACAAAGGGGGAAGATGCCTAGAGTCGGGTAAACGGCGAAAGCAGCCGCTTGCATATAAGGAGCGGTACGGCTGAGCCGTACGGCCATGGTGGAACTGGTATGAAGAATCGGCATGAACGCTCACGAGCTATGAGACAAACTGAGTTTCCAGATGAGATCTAGGGTTTAAAGAAAACCTTACCTGACGAGCGGGAACCACGGAGGAGCGCTGAAACTCTGGTAAGATCAGGTTGATGCAGCGGCCCGGCGGGAAGCGTCGGTCGAAGGTTGAGGGCGACGGCAAGAGCTTCAGGGTCGGCGGGTCGCGAGGAAGAAGAAGAAGAGAATGGCCCGACCGGTCTATTTATAAGGGACCGGAGCAATCAACGGGCGCGAGAAATCGAGGAGTCAAAAGCGGCGGAAGGTGCAGCGGCCGCCTCGATTTCCGGAATGGCATTAAATGCAGGGAATCTTACTGTTTGGATTTCTTTATTAAGGATGACGTCAGGACGCTCTGACACGCGAATCGGAAGATGACATCACGGCGGTTCAAGCAGCTGGCGGTTTACGAAATGAGGAAAGAGATCAAGAGTTTCTTGAGGGTGTGAAGATTAACATGAACCGGTTCAAGTCAATCTGGGGCCTAATGTTGGGGATATAACTACTGAGTGTGAACCGCCCCGGGAGGGCCGGTTTACCCTCGTTCATGATCCAGGCCCATGTGGACGCCTGGAGCCCAGAGGCGAATTAAGGTCCATGTATGTAAACCGCCTTAGCGTTGTAGCTTGTGTTGTAAGACAGGAAAGGAGAGATCAAGCCGGACTCTTGTATGAGCCGGATTGGGACTCTGTAAACCGACCGGGCGTCAATCCATGTATATAAGGGGACGACCCGGCGGCGAGTTAGAGGGAGAGATTTCGAGGCTAAGGCAAAGCTATTGCTCCCTAGTCGCCGAAACCATATCAATCACATCACAACTGGACGTAGGTTTTTACCTTCATTGAAGGGGCCGAACCAGTATAATTCCCGTGTCTTGTGTCCGCTTTAACCTCTCTAGGTAAACCCGTACGATGGCCCTACGACTAAGTCCTTTCATGAGGACATCTGCCGTGACAAGTCCACGACAGCTAATGTCGAGGCAACGCCAACGGCGGGCGTGCAGTTGACGGAGGGGCCGCTTGCTGCAGAGGTGGCGGCCAGCGTACACCCGGTTGCATTAAGCTCCGGTGCCGGCGTCGGAGACACCAATGCCACCTCCGCCGGAGACACCAATGGCCCCGCCATCGCGTTCAGCGAGTTGCTGGCCGTGAAGCTAGGAATTGGGGGCGGCCCCTGTTGGCCGCCCGCAATCCACGCACTCAACCCCTCGATCAAGGTAGGCACAATGGCGGTGATCGTCGCTCCGAGTTGTTGTTGCACTTGCTCTTGGACAATCTCCGTAATCCGTGCCACCTGTGCCTTGAGTTCTTGAACCTCGCTACCGCTTTCCGAGCTGGTCTTTTTCTCCTTTCGCCCACCGGTGTTATGGTATGACGACCATTTTGTCGACAAGCCTTTGCCGCCACATGACCAGTGACGCCGGCTTCATCGAGCTTATCCTTGTTCTTCATTACATTCAACGCCCTATTTAGAGTGGTGTCCCAAGGGTTGCTCTTAGTCGACCCAGCCATCGCTTTCGATCGCTGCGGAAGGAATGTGAACCATTTAGAAATTTGGCTTCATTAATTAGAATGCAACCATATGGAGCTAATTACGGGGTGTATTCCTTACTGTAACAAGCTCAAGCGCCCTGGTCTTCGGATCCGTGGTAAGCTCCTTTGTTTTCGGGTCCTTCTTGTACCGGGCCCCCGACAAAGTTCCTGGTCCGCTTGTCACCGTATTTATCGAAGAGGGGCGGTAGGCCTTGCTCGCACGGTCCGCCTCCTCCTTGTCCCATATAGGCTCCGCCACTCTGTAACCGTCGGGACCGAGTGTGTGTTCCCTAATTTCAGCTCCCGCATTTCTGTCCCCCACTGACTTGATTGGGAGTTTGCGGTGCTCGAGCAATTGATCTTGAAGTCGTTGTAGTCATCTTCGGTGATCGAAGAATTTTTCTCCTTGATCTTCTCATAACTCTCACCTTTCTCGATCATTCTCTTCACATTGCTTTTCCAAGTAGATGTGGCCTTGCTCATCTTCGTGAGGGCAGCATTGTTCACTTAATTCACTTTGAGGCTTGTGTTTTCAAATTCAGCGGGGAACTTGTATCGTTCGTGCAGCTTCGTGAAGAGGAGGTTGTGCAGATTCCCTCGGTCAGGATGCCTCAGGTTCTTGGTGTTGATCGAGACGGTGCTCCGGAGAATGCACCCGAGCTGAAGCGAGTACCCCTGAAGTATTCGTTCGGGCGCCGTTGGATTCCCGTCGGAGTCCACTTTAGTAACTTCCTCCTTAAGGGTGCGGAGCACGGTCGGGCGCCGGTCCTTCCGTTGCCTCTTCGGTTGGATGCCATCTGTGCGTGCGCCGCCATCATCAGTGGTGGCGTCCTCGGCGGCACCATCAGTGGTGGCATCAGTGGGGTCATCCTCGGCGGTACCATCAGTGGTCTCAGGATCGGTGGGGAAGGCGGCGTCCTCATACAAGTGAGGTTGTTCCTCCATCTCCTGGGACAGCTCCTGCAATTCCTTGCCGCTTGAACCCCGGCCTCATCATTGTTGGCCATGTTTCTCTCTAAATAGGAACAAAGTTTGGTCAAAAAGTTGGTTATTGTCAATGAACAAGATTATGGTCTCATCATTTAGGGTTTGTCGACACCGAGGCATCCTAAAAGCTAAGCTTTTATCATTGAGGGTTTTTCGACGCCGAGGCACCCTAAAAGCCTAAGCTTTCATCATTAGTCACAAGTACCCGCCCATGCATTAGTCACAAGTACCCCATATGTCCTATTTTTAGCAAAGTCATGCTAAAATTCACGGAAAATTTCAGCATGACCTTTGCTGAAAATAGGACATATGGAGTATTCCAATTTGCTGGAACGGAAGTTAATCGACATTCCAGCAAACTCAAGGGCCTCTCGGTGGACAAGGCAAAAAGGCCTCCATCACAACATGGAAAATACATTGGCATGTGAAGAGGTGAAACAATATATGCATCTCCAAGCAGTATCATTCAACATTTTGGACAAACCACTACAAGCAATCTTGGACCGGATACAAGAAGAATGTGAGAAAATGCGGACAAATACTAACAGATTGAGGTGTTTAACTTGTGGTGCTCTCTCGTGCTATTAACATTTCAAGTCAAAACCTTTCTGGTTCGTAAGTGTTTCTTGAGCATATGTATGTAGTAAGTGTTTACGCTCTCGGTGTTTCAGAACACATATTTTAGCTACCTAGTACCGATTACTATTACCCGAGTTAATTAGCTTTTGTTTTTGCTTTTCAGTGCCAAATTCTAGCTAGTACCAGCAAATTAACATCTAGCAGCAATCATTTTCAAATATATATACACTGGACATTTTAATATTAAACTAAGGAAAAAAGGCATGCATGCACTGGTTTGCCAAAACAGAGCACTTTAGTCCTCTGTTTTTGCTAACTGCTACACATACCCCCAAGTGAACCACCACAACATCTAAAAGCTAACAATTGTTTTTGCTTATATAATCAGACTTTTCGTGCTAAAAACCATAG
Organism: Aegilops bicornis; assembly: GCA_021605145.1. Lineage (NCBI taxonomy): Eukaryota > Viridiplantae > Streptophyta > Magnoliopsida > Poales > Poaceae > Aegilops > Aegilops bicornis. Next base: position 198,566,745 of record CM038675.1, on the reverse strand, counting down.
AACAACTGCTCCAAATTTCTAAATAAACTGCGATTTCATTTTATTCAATAATGAATTGTACTCTTTATGGGTTTTTTTAGTTAAATGCAGAAAATCCAAAGTTAATTCCGCCGGGCTTTTCTATGTTTTTTATACATAACTGCTAAAACCCTAGGAGTTAACCGAGCCACCAACAGAATGTGGACTTAAAAAGAGAGAGTCATGGACAGTGACATGATACATTTTCATAAAATTAGCTAGTTTTACTTATGGTGCACAAAGAACAAGTACTGCAGTGCACTTAGAAAAAAATGAAGGAACTTCTCTCTACCACACGTAATCTGATTCTTTCACATTGCTTGTGTTTTCCTTTTTTTTACTCAATAACGGTAAGCACTAATACTCTTAACTGCATTATATAAACTGAACCAAATGAACTCCATGGGTGCTGCCATCTCACCCGTCATTGACGGCGCAATGAAACAATTTTTATAACTGGTGTTTGTTCTTGTCAAAGTATATTCCTTAATCGTAATGGCTAACTGAAGCTATGTCCATCAGGTGCCACAAAAAGCACCCACTAACCTGAAGCTCTTTGCTAGTTGTGCCTGCTGGAGAACTCGGCCAACCAAAAATTGCTTACTTACCTTCTATCTTATTTCCCTAAAACAAAAAAATACAGGAATGCCTATTCTCTAAACTGATTATTGCCTACCTACCCTCTATCTCATAACCTACAGAAACCCACATCATTCCAAACTGCTTATTGGCCTACTCTTCTATCTCGATTTGCTGCGAAAAACACACAAGATTGCCTATTCTCTATTTCTGATTTGCTGCCAAAAAAACACGGTAGCGTATTTGCATACTTATCTGTGTCTAGTTGCCTCTGAAAAAACATCCTCAAAACTGTTGTGCCCTACGTCTTTGGAAAAGGAAAAGCAGAGGATGCCGCATCCCAAATGGCATGAAAAAAGCTCGAGCACATCCCCTCCCCTACCCCGACCCTATCTCTCCATTTGATTCGCTCGTCACGGTCGTTGATGACGACGAGGGCGTCGGCGAAAACCCCGGCAACCACGAGATGTGCGGACGAGGGGCGTGGGAGGTTAAACTGACCTCGGGGCGTTGAATCAGCAGGATCTCGCGTCTCTGGGGCGTCCGTCGCCCGCGCAGAGCTTCGTCGCTTCCTTCTTCTCCTTCCCCGTCGTTGCTTCCTTCTCCTCCTTCTCCGACGCTGCAGCCTGCTCTCCCATCGGATCTTTGGCGGAATCCTTCACTGGGCGTCTCCTTTCTCGTCAATTGACTCTTCGCCGGCTATCTACGCCGAAGCCCTAAAGGGATTTAAGTGGGGGATTTGGGGTTTCGGAGAGGAGAGGGAAGGGATCGAGGCGAGGGCGAGGGAGAGAGAGGGATAGGTTTGGGCCGGGGAGGAAATATGGATGGGGGCGGCACAATACTAATGGCGCACCACCCCTCGGTGCGCCATAAGTACATCCATACTAATGGCGCACCTCACCCTGGTGCCCCATTAGTATTTTGTTTTTGATTTCTGCTCGAGCCAACAGGTTATCTTCCACCTGACCTGATCCACATCAAGTTCCCTCTACTAGCTCGACTGGTCAGCAGCCAGTTCTCACACCAGGAGTTCCTGGGTTCGATTCCTGTGCTCCACAATTTTTTATGCATTTAAAATGTTGTTTGATACTTATTTGTGTTTAAATATGTTCAAACTTGTTTAAATCATAACAGTAATATTTTTATAAGACAGTAATAATTTTTAAAAATATCATCAAACAGTAATGCCGGTGGAGCGGGGAGGGTGCGGGGTCGGCGGCGCGGTTGAGTACTGGGAGGGTGCGGGGTCGGCTGGTGGTTGAGTAGGGGAATCGAGGTGCGGGGGTCGGCAGCGGCGTGGTGGACCGGGTGCTTTCAAGGCGAGGGGACCGGATCTGGCGAGGGGGACCGGATCTGGCGGCGAGATGGAGGGGGATCGAGATCGAGTGTCCATGAAATTTAAAAATATTCATGATAGTTCAAAAAGTGCCCATGAAATACAATCGAGAAATGAAGGCTACGATTTAAATACAATCGATCATAGCTAGCAATCTGTACACAATCTTCTTGCCCTACATTTTCGCAAATCGAGTTCTTATGAGGAAAGGACGTCCTTTAGGTAGGGTGGTCCTGCTTCTTCTTGTGGTGTATGCTGCTACTTCATCATCGTCTTCATGTTCGATCCTCCGGTCGCCGTACTTGTCGAAGTCTTGCTCATTGGCTACTCCATCCATTCCGATGATCTTCCTTTTGCCTCTCCTCACGACAACACGACTGGGCTTTGACGGGTCGGTAATGAAGAAGCATTGGTCAACTTGGGAAGCCAGTACCCATGGACCATTTTTCGCGGTGACGTTTATACCAGCGGTCTTGGATTTGGCTTCGGGTATAACCATGGTGGTGAAATACCGGTCTTCTTTTAGGGCGCTCTTCGCCCATCTCGACCACGGAACATCGGGACCTTCTCTCCAAATAGCTCAGCTCCCAGATCTCCTCGATCCTTCCGTAGTATCTGTCCTTGTCATTACCGGTGTAGGATTCCATCGTTACCCCGGAGTTCGATAACCATCGCTCTTCATGTCCTTGGCCTCGGTGTAGAATGTGTAGCCGTTGATATCGTCGCCTCATAGGTCATCAGGTTGTGCTTTACGGCGCCTGTGACAAGGCGAATATGAGTTGTTCTTTCGCGGAAGAATCCTCATGTAAAGGGTACGACGTAAGCTTCGCTTGAACCAACGCGTGAAACATGAGTTGTGCTCTTTGATTATATCTCCGTCCGTCCTCTGTTGGCCTCGGTCATTGTACGTCTTCTTAATAAAGGTTTTGTGCTCTACCACCCAAGGATCGACCACGTCTATGTGTTGTAGCGCGACTAGGTTTGCTCTTTCAAAGTCGACGAAGTCGACCCTCTAGGTCGACATGCATTTCTGGCGACCCTCACGGTGACCCATCCAATGAGCCTGCCGAGGTGCCCGTTGACGGGCAGACCAACGGGTTCTCGATGCCTAGATAATTCGCGGCAAGAGGAGATGCACTCTTCGGTCGAAAGCCCCGGCTATACTTCCTCCGGGCGTGACATGTTGCGAACGTATCCTTTGATGACACCATTCATCCTTTCTCGAAGCGGCATCATGCTGTGCAGGAACGTCGGCGAGTTGGATGATATCCTCCACTATATGGACCAGCAGATGCACCATAACGTCGAAGAATGCGGGCGGAAGTACATCTCAAGCTCGCATAGTATCACCACGATCTCTTCCTGTAGCCTTCGAGTTGCCTCACGCCAATCGACTTCCGAGAGATGACGTCGAAAAAGTTGCATAGGCCAAATAGCGTTTCACGGACGTGCGCGTCCATGATCCCACGGATTGCAACCGAAGTATCTGCGTCATCAAGACGTGATGATCGTGAGACTTCATCCCACTGAACTTCGCTTCGCTGGGTCTAGGTATCTCGCTTATCTTCCCAGCGTAACCGTAAGGAAGTTTTACTCCTAGGAGGCGGTGAAAAACCGCTCGATCTCCTCGACTTAGAGTGAAGCACGCGGGAGGGTAGTCATTTCCGGTCTTCTTGGCCTTTTGCCTTTCTGACGACTTCATCGTGTCCTGCTTCGCCTCATCATCATCATCATCATCATCATCATCATCATCATCATCATCATCATCATTAGCGTGAAGCTCCTGCTCGATGCCCATTGATTTCAAGTCTGCCCTTGCTTTCCGCCCATCTTTGGTCCTCTCTGGCATGTTGAGCAGGGTACCAAGCAGACTCTCGCACACGTTCTTCGTGATATGCATGACATCAAGGCTGTGAGGCACACGGTGGATCTTCCAGTACGGCAAGTCCCAGAAAACAGACCTCGTTTTCCATACCTTCAGCGGCTCTGGCGCCTTTTGCTTCTTTCCGGCTCTGGCGCCTTTTGCTTCTTTCCGGCGGTCGCGGTCTTTCCAATTTTTCAACAGCTTGTCTATTTCCTAGCCGCTCCTCGTACAGGCGTTTTCGGGGTTCGGTTTCACCATCGAACAGATCCTTGTGTTTCCTCCACGGGTCATCGTCGCGAAGCCACCTTCGATGTCCCATGAACACGGTTTTCGAAGACCCGGGATCTCTATCTAGCTGGCGATACATTGTGTCATCCATGCACCTTACGCATCCAGAAAATCCATGGACTACCTGCCCCGCGAGATATCCGTAACCGAGATAGTCGTGCACCGTCGTGAGCAGTGCGGCTCTCATAGGGAAATATTCTTTCTGCGGCGTCCCACGTATTGGTGGCGTTTTCCACAGCGTGTCAAGCTCCTCTTTCAGCAGCCCCAGATACAGATTGATGTCGTTCCCTGGTTGTTTCGGCCTTCAATTAGCATACTCATGTGAATGTACTTCCTCTTCATGCACAACCAGGGGAAGGTTGTACATCCACACAAACACAGGCCAGGTGCTATGTGTGCTTATCGGCTGCCAAGCGGATTGACTCCATCGGTGCTCGCGCCCAGCACGATGTTCCTTGGATCGTTCCCAAATTCTAGGTCTTTGAAGTTCAACGCTTGCCACTGGCTCGCATCCTTAGGGTGACTCAGCATCTTGTCTTTTTTATCTATCTCCGGATCATTTGCGTCATCTTCTCGCTTCTTCACCTCCCTATCCGCGTGCCAACGCAGGAGCTTTGCTACCTTAGGGTCCGGGAAATACCGCTGCACACGAGGAGTGATCGGAAAGTACCACACCACTTTTCGAGGAGCTTTCTTCCTCTTCTTGTATCGAGTGTCGCCGCACACCGGACATATGGTAGACTCCGCGTGCTCGTCCCGATAAATGATGCAATTGTTCATGCACACATGGTATTTCACGTGCGGTAAATCCAGAGGAACCACGATTTTCTTCGCCTCATCCAAACTGGTCGGGCACTTGTTCCCCTTGGGAAGGCGTTCGTGTAATGACATGTTCTCGTCGAAGCATCGTCAGATCATTTTGTGTTTTACCTTCATCTCCAGAGCCATGAGCGTTACTTTCAGGCGGGTATCCTCGGGCCTCCATCCTTCATACAATGGAGTAACCGCGTCTAACTCAAGTTGATCCATCTTGGCTTTCTCTCGGGCGGCAGCTCTTGCTTTATCCGTCTGCTTGAGAAGCAGCTCTTGAATATGAGGGTCCTACACCCAGCCCATCGATGGTCCAGCGTCGTCGCTCCGCCGCATCATCATCTTCATGATCATGCCCGTCGTCTGCTCCGGCATCTTCCTCATCATCATGTCCTGCATCTTCTACATGATGACTGTGTACAACATCACCATCATGATCATCTCCTAGGGATTCTTCGTCTTCTCGCCCGCCCGAGCCGCGGTGGTTGTCTTGCTGCCCTTCCTCATTTCTTGCCCGGCCCCCATGAACGACTTCGTAGTCATCTTCATCACCTTGCCACTGATAGCCATCCATGAAACCACGCAAGAGCAGGTGGTCCCGCACCTGCCCGGAATCTGGGTCCGCAATAAGGCTCTTCAGCTTGCATCTTCGACACGGACATCTTATCTCCGTCTCGTTCTTTTGAAGCATCTCGGCCTTCATGACCTCAAAAACCTATTCACGATGCCTTCGGTCATCGTCTGCGGACCATGGTCGCTGCGGGTAGAGCAAAAGCGATATTTTAGAACCAAGAAAAAATTTGGCATGACTTTTCCTAAAAATAGGACCAAAAGAATGCTTAATCCCAAAATTCTCGCCCAAAGCGGAAATGAATCAACATTCCGCAAAATATTGGCAACTATCGCATTTCAAATACCGGTACACCTCCAAACACAAACACATATGCAACACCACAAACATATGCAACACCACGAACATACATAGATCTAGCTAGGCCATAAAAAGTGCATGTGCACATTGTTGTAGGGAGAACAATATAAATATAGCTTCCCCCCTTACTTACCTATCAAAACAAGGTAATTTAACCACTTAATTTGAATGAATCTATGGTGGCAATGAGGTGAAAAGAGGAGGCACCCGAGACAAGGAGGAGGTGGAGAGAATGAAGTGGGGAGAAAGTGAGTGTGGGTAGGAGAGGCTGTCCAAAATATCCTGTTGCTGCCCACTTACTAATGGCGCACCAACTCTAAATGCGCCATTAGTAATCTAGGTTACTAATGGCGCACCTTCTGGTGGTGCGCCATTAGTAGTTTTGCAAAAAAAAAATTATACTAATGGCGCACTGTTCCACGATTCCATTACTAAGTTTAAACTAGTAATGGCGCACGGTGGAACAGTGCGCCATTAGTAGTTTTACAAAAAAGGAATAAAAAATATAATAAAAAACAACATTAGTGGCGCACTTTCCGATAGTGCGCCATTACTAGTTACAACTAGTAATGGTGCATCGAGTCCGGATGCGCCATTAGTATGTTTGGACAAAGCACTAGTTCAAAAAAAATTTGATACTAATGGCGCACCTTGGGCCAGGTGCGCCATTAGTAGTTTCAACTCTAATGGCGTATCAGAAGGTGGTGCGCCATTAGTATATACTAATGACGCACCGCTTGTCTGGTGCGCCATTAGTGTCAATCCCATCTATAACCCTTTTTCTAGTAGTGACCTTGGCGAATATTCTCCACCACCTTGAATTCGTCAATGCGCCAAACTTCCATGTACATTAGACTTGAGCTTCTCTCAAGAGTACCGCTGCTATGACTCCACTTGCAACTTGTAGTCCCTTCTTTTCTTGACCACTGTCAATACTCGAGCGAAATTAAGTTCCACATTACTCTAGTTTGCGCTCCCAACTTCCAGAGTATCAGTCCAACACCATCACACACCGATCACTGACCTGCGTGAAAGTGAACAACTCACATATTGGGTGTCACACATAAGAGTTACCTGAACTCAACATCACCGCTCCTTTCTTGACAGCCTGTCTGAAACCTGAAGGAATTTCACCATTGCTTATAGTCATCCTGAGTCAAATTCGCAGTTGTCTCACCACATGTATGTGTTGGGGAACGCAGTAATTTCAAAAATTTTCCTACGCACACACAGGACCATGGTGATGGCATAGCAACGAGAGGGGAGAGTGTATGTCCACGTACCCTCGTGGGCCGTGGCGGAAGCGTTATAACAACGCGGTTGATGTAGTCGTGCGTCTTCATGATCCGACCGATCCAAGCACCGAGCGTGACGGCACCTCCGAGTTACGCACACGTTCAGCTCGATGGCGATCCCGGGCTCCGATCCAGCAAAGCGTCGGGGATGAGTTCCGTCGACGCTGACGGCGTAGTAGCGATGATGATGCTCTACCAGCGCGAGGGCTTCGCCTAAGCTCCGCTGACGATATGACTTCTCCGGTAGCGGGGCTTCGCCTAAGCTCATGACGATATGACCAAGTGGAATATGGTGGAGGGGACACCGCACACGGCTAAGGAACGATCCGTAGATCAACTTGTTGTCTCATGGGGTGCCCCCCTGCCCCCGTATATAAAGGAGGGAGGGAGGAGGAGGCCGGCCCTAGGAGGGGCGCGCCATGGGGAGTCCTACTCCCACCGGGAGTAGGATTCCCCCTTTTCTAGTCCAACTAGGAGTCCTTCCATGTATTAGGAGTAGGAGACAAGGAAGGGGAAGAGAGAAGGGAAGGAAGGAGGGGGTGCGGCCCTCCCCTAGTCCAATTCGGATTAGGCCATGGGGCGCGTGGCCTGCCCTAGGCAGCCCTCTCTCTTTCCGCAGGGCCCAATAAGGCCCAATACTTCTCCCGGCGAATTCTCGTAACTCTCCGGTACTCCGAAAAATACCCGAATCATTCGAACTTTTCCGAACTCGAATATAGTCGTCCAATATATCGATCTTTACGTCTCGACCATTTCGAGACTCCTCGTCATGTCCCGATCTCATCCGGGACTCCGAACTCCTTCGGTACATCAAAACTCATAAACTCATAATATAAGCATCATCGAAACCTTAAGCGTGCGGACCCTACGGGTTCGAGAACTATGTAGACATGACCTAGAACTATTCTCGGTCAATAACCAATAAGCGGACCTGGATGCCCATATTGGCTCCTACATATTCTCTGAAGATCTTTATCGGTCAAACCGCATAACAACATACGTTGTTCCCTTTGTCATCGGTATGTTACTTTCCGAGATTTGATCGTCGGTATCCAATACCTAGTTCAATCTCGTTACCGGCAAGTCTCTTTACTCGTTACGTGTCGTCATTCCGTAACTAACTCATTAGCTACATTGCTTGCAAGGCTTATAGTGATGTGCATTATCGAGAGGGCCGGAGATACCTCTCCGACAATCGGAGTGACAAAACCTAATCTCGAAATCGCCAACCCAACATGTACCTTTGGAGACACCTGTAGTACTCCTTTATAATCACCCGATTCGTTGTGACGTTTGGTAGCACCAAAGTGTTCCTCCGATGGCAGGAGTTGCATAATCTCATAGTTACGAGGAACATGTATAAGTCATGAAGAAAGCAATAGCAACATACTAAGCGATCAAGTGCTAGGCTAACGGAATGGGTCATGTCAATCAGATCATTCTCCTAATGATGTGATCCCGTTAATCAAATGACAACTCATGTCTATGGTTAGGAAACATAACCATCTTTGATTAACGAGCTAGTCAAGTAGAGGCATACTAGTGACACTCTGCTTGTCTATGTATTCACACATGTATTATGTTTCCGGTTAATACAATTCTAGCATGAATAATAAACATTTATCATGATATAAGGAAATAAATAATAACTTTATTATTGCCTCTAGGGCATATTTCCTTCAGTCTCCCACTTGCACTAGAGTCAATAATCTAGTTCACATCGCCATGTGATTTAACATCAATAGTTCACATCTATATGTGGTTAACACCCATAGTTCACATCGACATGTGACCAACACCCAAAGGGTTTACTAGAGTCAGTAATCTAGCTCACATCGCTATGTGATTAACACCCAAAGAGTACTAAGGTGCGATCATGTTTTGTTTGTGAGAGAAGTTTAGTCAGCAGGTGCGCCACATTCAGATCCGTATGTATTTTGCAAATTTCTATGTCTACAATGCTCGCACGGAGCTACTCTAGCTAATTGCTCCCACTTTCAATATGTATCCAGATTGAGACTCGAGTCATCTAGATTAGTGTTTAAAACTTGCATCGACGTAACCCTTTACAAGCGAACCTTTTCACTTCCATAATCGAGAAACATATCCTTATTCCACTAAGGATAATTTTGACCGCCAAATCGATGATCTACTCCTAGATCACTATTGTACTCCTTGCCAAACTTCGGTGTAGGGTATACAATAGATCTGGTACACAGCATGGCATACTTTATAGAACCTATGGCCAAAGCATTGGGAATGACTTTCATTCTCTTTCTATCTTCTGTCGTGGTCGGGTTTTGAGTCTTACTCAATTTCACACCTTGTAACACAGGCAAGAACTCTTTCTTTGACTGTTCCATTTTGAACTACTTCAAAATCTTGTCAAGGTATGTACTCATTGAAAAAATTTATCAAGCGTCTTGATCTATCTCTATAGATCTTGATGCTCAATATGTAAGCAGCTTCACCGAGGTCTTTCTTTTAAAAACTCCTTTTAAACACTCCTTTATGCTTTGCAGAATAATTCTACATTATTTCCGATGTACAATATGTCATTCACATATACTTATCAGAAATATTGTAGTGCTCCCACTCACTTTCTAGTAAATACAGGCTTCAACGCAAGTCTGTATAAACTATATGCTTTGATCAACTTATCAAAGCGTATATTCCAACTCCGAGATGCTTGCACCGGTCCATAGATGGATCATTTGGAGCTTGCACACTTTGTTAGCTCCCTTTGGATCGATAAAACCTTCCGGTTGCATCATATACAACTCTTCCTCCGTAAACCCATTCAGAATGCAGTTTTACATCCATTTGCCAAATTTCATAAATTGTGGCAATTGCTAACATGATTCGGACAGACTTAAGCATCGCGACAGTTGAGAAAATCTCATTGTAGTTAACACCCTGAACTTGTCAAAAACCTTTTCGCGACAAGTCGAGCTTTGTAGATAGTAACACTACTATCAATGTACGTCTTCCTCTTGAAGATCCATTTATTTTCTATTGCTTGCCGACCCTCGGGCAAGTCAACCAAAGTCCACACTTTGTTTTCATACATGGATCCCATCTCAGATTTCATGGCTTCTAGCCATTTAGCGGAATCTGGGCTCACCATCGCTTCTTCATAGTTCGTAGGTTCGTCATGATCTAGTAGCACGACTTCCGAACAGGATTGCCGTACCACTGCAGTGCGGATCTCACTCTGGTTTACCTACGAGATTCGGTAGTGACTTGATCTGAAGTTACATGATCATCATCATTAGCTTCCTCACTAATTGGTGTAGGAATCATGGAACTGATTTCCGGTGATGAAATACTTTCAATTCGGGAGAAGGTACAAATTACCTTATCAAGCTCCACTTTCCTCCCACTCACTTCTTTCGAGAGAAACTCCTTCTCTAGAAAGGATCCATTTATAAACAACGAATGTTTTGCCTTCGGATCTGTGATAGAAGGTATACCCAACAATTTCCTTTGGGTATTCTATGAAGACGCACTTCTCCGATTTGGGTTTGAGCTTATCGGGATGAAACTTTTTCACATAAGCATCACAACTTCCAAACTTTAAGAAACGACAGCTTAGGTTTCTTTGTTAAACCATAGTTCATATGGTGTCGCCTCAGCAGTTTAGATGGTGCCCTATTAAACGTGAATGCAGCTGTCTCTAATGCATAACCCCAAAAGCGATAGTGGTAAAGCGATAAGAGACATCATAGATCGCACCATATCCAATAAAGTGCGGTTACGACTTTCGGACACACCATTATGTTGTGGTGTTCCATATGGCGTGAGTTGCGAAACTATTTCACATTGTTTCAAATGAAGACCAAACTTCGTAACTCAAATATTTATCTCCACGATCAGATCGCAGAAATTTTATTTTCTTGTTACGATGATTTTCCACTTCACTCTGAAATTCTTTGAACTTTTCAATTATTTCAGACTTATGTTTCATCAAGTAGATATACCCATATCTGCTCAAATCATTTTGTGAAGGTCAGAAAATAACGATACTTGCCACGAGCATCAACACTCATTGAATCGCATACATCGGTATGTATTATTTCCAATAAGTCGGTAGCTTGTTCCATTGTTCCGAGAACGGAGTTTTAGTCATCTTGCCCAAAAGGCACGGTTTGCAAGCATCAAATGATTCATAATCAAGTGATTCCAAAAGTCCATCAGCATGGAGTTTTCTTCAAGCGCTTTACACCAATATGACCTAAACGGCAGTGCCACAAATAAGTTGCACTATCGTTATTAACTTTGCATCTTTTGGTTTCAATATTATGAATATGTGTACTATGATCGAGATCCAATGAACCATTTTCATTGGGTGTGTAACCATATAATGTTTTATTCATGTAAACAGAACAACAATTTATTCTCTTACTTAAATGAATAACAGTATTGCAATAAACATGATCAAATCATATTTATGCTCAACACCAAATAACACTTATTTAGGTTCCACACTAATCCCGAAAGTATAGGGAGTGTGCGATGATGATCATATCAATCTTGGAACTACTTCCAACACTCATCGTCACTTCCCTTCAACTAGTTTCTGTTCATTCCAGAACTCCGTTTCAAGTTACTACTCTTAGCAACTATACCATTATCAAATACCGAGGGTTGCTATGAACACTAGTAAAATACACATCAATAATCTGTATATCAAATATACCTTTGTTCACTTTGCCATCCTTCTTATCCACCAAATATTCAGGGTAGTTCCGCTTCGGTGACCAGTTCCATTGCAGCAAAAAAGTACTTAGTCTCGGGCTTAGGTCCAGACTTGGGCTTCTTCACTCGAGCAGCAACTTGCTTGCCGTTCCTTTTGAAGTTCCTCTTCTTCCCTTTGTCCTTTTCCTTGAGACTAGTGGTCTTGTCAATCATCAACACTTGATGCTCTTTCTTGATTTCTACCTTCGTTGATTTCAACATCACGAAGAGCTCGGGAATCGTTTTCGTCATCCCTTGCATACTATAGTTCATCACGAAGTTCTAGTAACTTAGTGATGGTGACTAGAGAATTCTGTCAATCACTATCTTATCTGGAAGATTAACTCCCACTTGATTCAAGCGATTGAAGTATTCATACAATCTGAGCACATGCTCACTAGTTGAGCGATTCTCCTCCATCTTTTAGCTATAGAACTTGTTGGAGACTTCATATCTCTCAACTCGGGTATTTGATTGAAATATTAACTTCAATTCCTGGAACATCTCATATGGTCCATGACGTTCAAAACGTCTTTGAAGTCCCGATTCTAAGCCGTTAAGTATGGTGCACTAAACTATAAAGTAGTCATCATATTGAGCTAGCCAAACATTCATAACGTGCGCATACGCTCCTGCAATAGGTCCATCACCTAGCGGTGCTTTAAGGACATAATTCTTACGTGCAGCAATGAGGATAAACCTCAGATCACGGATCCAATCCGCATCATTGCTACTAACATTTTTCAATACAATTTTCTCTAGGAACACATATAAAAACATAGGGAAGCAACAACGCGAGCTATTGATCTACAACATAATTTGCAAAATACTACCAGGACTAAGTTCATGATAAATTAAAGTTCAATTAATCGTATTACTTAAGAACTCCCACTTAGACAGACATCTCTCTAGTCATCTAAGTGATCACGTGATCCAAATCAACTAAACCATAACCGATCATCATGTGAGATGGAGTAGTTTTCAATGGTGAACATCTTATGTTGATCATATCTACTATATGATTCACGCTCGACCTTTCAGTCTCCGTGTTTCGAGGCCATATCTGCATATGCTAGGCTCGTCAAGTATAACCTGAGTATTCTGCGGCGTGCAAAACTGGCTTGCACCCGTTGTAGATGGACGTGAAGCTTATCACACCCGATCATCACGTGGTGTCTCGGCACGACGAACTTTGGCAGCGGTGCATACTCGGGAGAACACTACTTGATAATTTTAGTGAGAGATCATCTTAAAATGCTACCGTCAATCAAAGCAAAATAAGATGCATAAAGGATAAACATCACATGCAATCAATATAAGTGATATGATATGGCCATCATCATCTTGTGCTTGTGATCTCCATCTCCAAAGCACCGTCGTGATCACCATCGTCACCGGTAGCGACACCTTGATCTCCATCGTAGCATCGTTGTCGTTTCGCCATCTATTGCTTCTCGACTATCGCTACCGCTTAGTGATAAAGTAAAGCAATTACGAGCGTTTGCATTTCATACAATAAGCGACAACCATATGGCTCCAGCCGATTGCCGATAACTTCGGTTACAAAACATGATCATCTCATACAATAAAATATAGCATCACGTCTTGACCATATCACATCACAACATGCCCTGCAAAACAAGTTAGACGTCCTCTACTTTGTTGTTGCAAGTTTTACGTGGCTGCTACGGGCTTAAGCAAGAACCAATCTCACCTCGCATCAAGACCACAACGATACTTCGTCAAATAGACTTCGTTTTAACCTTCTCAAGGACCGGGCGTATGCCACACCGGTTCAACTAAAGTGAGAGAGGCGGACACCCGCCAGCCACCTTTAAGCACGAGTGCTCGTAGCAGTGAAACCAGTCTCGGCGTAAGCGTCTGGCGTAATGTCGGTCCGGGCCGCTTCATCTCACAATACCGCTGAACCAAAGTATGACATGCTGGTAGGCAGTATGACTTGTATCGCCCACAACTCACTTGTGTTCTACTCGTGCAAAACATCAAACCATAAAAACCTAGGCTCGGATGCCACTGATGGGTAACGTAGTAATTTCAAAATTTTCCTACGCACACACAGGACCATGGTGATGGCATAGCAACGAGAAGGGAGAGTGTATGTCCACGTACCCTCGTAGACCGTAAGCGGAAGCGTTATAACAACGCGGTTGATGTAGTCGTACGTCTTCACGATCCGACCGATCCAAGCACCGAACGTACGGCACCTCCGAGTTCTGCACACGTTCAGCTCGATGACTATCCCGGGCTCCGATCCAGCAAAGCGTCGGGGATGAGTTCCGTCAACGACGGGCGTGGTAGCGATGATGATGCTCTACCGGCGCAGGGCTTCGCCTAAGCTCCGCGACGATATGACTTCTCCGGCGCAGGGCTTCTCCTAAGCTCCGCGACGATATGACCGAAGTGGAATATGGTGGAGGGGGGCACCGCACACGGCTAAGGAACGATCCGTAGATCAACTTGTTGTCTCATGGGGTGCCCCCCTGCCCCCGTATATAAAGGAGGGAGGGAGGAGGAGGCCGGCCCTAGGAGGGGCGCACCATGGGGAGTCCTACTCCCACCGAGTAGGATTCCCCCTTTCTAGTCCAACTAGGAGTCCTTCCATGTATTAGGAGTAGGAGACAAGGAAGGGAAGAGAGAAGGAAGGAAGGAGGGTGCGGCCTCCCCCTAGTCCAATTCGGACTAGGCCATGGGGGGGCACGCGGCCTGCCCTAGGCAGCCCCTCTCTCTTTCCCGCAGGGCCCAATAAGGCCCAATACTTCTCCCCGGCGAATTCTCGTAACTCTCCGGTACTCCGAAAAATATCCGAATCATTCGGAACCTTTCCGAACTCCGAATATAGTCGTCCAATATATCGATCTTTACGTCTCGACCATTTCGAGACTCCTCGTCATGTCCCCGATCTTCTCCGGGACTCCGAACTCCTTCGGTACATCAAAACTCATAAACTCATAATATAAGCATCGCCGAAACCTTAAGCGTGCGGACCCTACGGGTTCGAGAACTATGTAGACATGACCTAGAACTATTCTCGGTCAATAACCAATAGCGGGACCTGGATGCCCATATTGGCTCCTACATATTCTACGAAGATCTTTATCGGTCAAACCGCATAACAACATACGTTGTTCCCTTTGTCATCGGTATGTTACTTCCCGAGATTTGATCGTCGGTATCCAATACCTAGTTCAATCTCGTTACTGGTAAGTCTCTTTACTCGTTACGTAATGCATCATTCCGTAACTAACTCATTAGCTACATTGTTTGCAAGGCTTATAGTGATGTGCATTACCGAGAGGGCCGGAGATACCTCTCCGACAATCGGAGTGACAAAACCTAATCTCGAAATCGCCAACCCAACATGTACCTTTGGAGACACCTGTAGTACTCCTTTATAATCACCCAGATTCGTTGTGACGTTTGGTAGCACCAAAGTGTTCCTCCGGTAAACGGGAGTTGCATAATCTCATAGTTACAGGAACATGTATAAGTCATGAAGAAAGCAATAGCAACATACTAAACGATCAAGTGCTAGGCTAACGGAATGGGTCATGTCAATCAGATCATTCTCCTAATGATGTGATCCCGTTAATCAAATGACAACTCATGTCTATGGTTAGGAAACATAACCATCTTTGATTAACGAGCTAGTCAAGTAGAGGCATACTAGTGACACTCTGTTTGTCTATGTATTCACACATGTATTATGTTTCCGGTTAATACAATTCTAGCATGAATAATAAACATTTATCATGATATAAGGAAATAAATAATAACTTTATTATTGCCTCTAGGGCATATTTCCTTCAGTATGACCACCAGAGCCCTGGTCCGTCTCCATGCACCGTGTGTACCGCACGCCTCGCCGCTATTACCGCGTCGAGCCTCCGCTGTCCCGGTCGAGTCTCAAGGGTCGTGAAACCACACCACTCAACACCCACTGCAGAGTACCACCGATCATCACCGACCGATGACGAGTTTCACGCTTCCATCAGACCACTGGGCTCCAGTCCGAACTGCATGTCACTCGCTTTTTCCCGCCTGCTGAATAGGCTTCGACCCCGTCGACTTACGCTGTAGCCCCTCAATTCAGCTCTACCTTCAACATGACTCCATGATGGTTGTACATGCCACCTCGTGCCCCGTCGACTCCAAACTCTCATGTGCACCATCTTGAATCAACCCCGCGCCATAGTCTTGTCGAAGCCGCACATGCACTCGGGCCTGTGCCACGTGTTTCCATGCCCAGAAGTCGGTCACCATCAGCATCACGCACCAATGTCGTCGTCGCCAATCCCAACGTCGTCTTCTGTACAACCGACTTACGTCGATCCCGTCAGACTGCCCAGTCCGACCCAGCCGAACTCGCTCGACTGTATGACACGCTCAAGGCTTCCAATCGTCTTCCACGAAATTTCCATCCATCACATGATAATTCCATCTTAGCTGACATGACTTCCTGCAACGCTTTCAAGCATCCATGTTGCGCCAACAAATCTTTCGCCTTTGTCTGTCATAACCCAAGGTTTTATGTCCCGTTGAACTTCTCCACCTCAAACATGGTACCCGTTGGCGCCATGGTTCTTCGTATGACTGACCCAGTGAAAAAATTAAGCGAGTTTCCACTGCAATGCCCCAAATACACGAGCAAAACCTAATGAGGTACACTCCCATGTACTAATAGCAAAATCCAACCAAACTTGGTATTTCACGTGATATGCTCCTGGCTCAATATCTGATGCTAGCTTTGCTTTGTCAATCTGTGCTTTCCAATGTGATATGCTTCAAGCATTAATGGATTTTTCTCCCGCTAATTGGATCTGTTGCCTCCGTCTCGTCGTACAGTGCCCAGCCTAGGCTGCTACTCCCTCCATTCCACAATGTAGTGCCTATAGATTTTTGTGAAAGTCAAACTTTGCCAACTTTGACCAAGTGTATAGAGAAAACTGTCTACATCTACAATACGAAACATGTATATTCTGAAAATATAACTCACGATGTATCCAATGTTGTGCATTTGGTATTCTAGATGTACCTACTTTTCTCTATAAACATGGTCAAAGTTTGTAATGTTTGAATTTTATAAAAATCTATAGGCACTACATTATGGAACGGAGGGAGTATTTAATAGCGCCTCACAGGTCTCCGCTTCGAGGACGAGTTGCACCAGGACTCGGTCCTGTTTCCTTTTTTCCAAAACAAACTCGGTTCGCGTTGTACGTGTACCTCAGAGTCCAGCGCCTCCACATACTCGTACGTACGCCTGCTCGCCCATGCTAGCCACGCTCCAGGTGCCTGCCACTGCGTGCCTGTAGCGCTACCTGACGGGCCACACGCGTTGCCGCAGCGCCTCGTGCCACGCCGCCCGCGATTCTGTGAGCCAGCCGACTGCCTTCACCTGCCGAGAAGATTCGGAGTTCCCGATCGATTTTCACGCCTGCCGTCAACACCGATCTCTTTCGAGCTTTGATGCTCGCGATCGCTCAATTGTAGCTTCAATCAAACTGATCTTTCTCCTCTCGACTCTTCCTCCAGATCAACACGCAACGACCTCACTTGCTCTGATACCACTTGTTAGAATAAATCTGAGGTATATCGTTGATCATCCGAGGACCAAGCAATCACATGAGCACGACACCGAGATTTGTTAACGAGGTTCATCGATATGGCTACATCCCCGGGGCCTGACTATGGGCGCTCCTCCCCATGATACCGCTACAATACCGCATCTGGTCGCCCTGGACACAGGCACATGCCGCCTGCTTCCCCTGCGTTCCGGTGCTATTATTTTGGCATAGGTTACATCGTGTGTCTACCCCCGCTATATATGAGAGGCCTACCACTAGTAGAAAGGGGCCTATTGACCCGGTTGGTGAGGGCCTTTAGTCCCGGTTCATGAACCGGGACTAAAGGGTCGGTACTAATACCCTGGCCCTTTAGTCCCGGTTCAATCCAGAACCGGGACTGATGGGCCTCCACGTGGCCTGTCCAGAGCCCGAGCAGAGGGCCTTTGGTCCCGGTTGGTGGCACCAACCCGGGACTAATAGGCATCCAGCGTCAAGATTTCTATGGCTGTGGTTTTGTTTTTTTTGAAAGGGGGGGTTGGGGGTTTTGGGGGTTCATTTAGGTGTTCCATATATTGTGCTATAGCTAGCTAATTAATTTAGGTGTTTCATATATTGTGCTATCGACGCTACGTACTATACATACGTATAGAGGACTAGCTAGACACGCTAGCTAGCTAGTAATTAAGCAAACAGAAGATCGTCATGAACATATATGCATACAGAGAGAAGTGATATCGACCACCTCTCCTTCTCCGAGAGATTGGTCGAACAACAAGTTCTCGTATATCTCACTACTAGAAAAACCGCTACTAATAGCGCACCTAATTTGGCCATTAATGGCGCATCACTGGTGCGCCATTACTAGCACGCCATTAGTAACTTTTACTAATGGCGCACCGATCAATCGCCATTAGTATCAGTATACTAATGGCGCACCACTTTGCGCCATTAGTATAGGCTACTGATCGCCATTAGTATGCCTCCCGGGGCCATGTATAGCCAGGTGCTTTGGCATACTAATGGCGCCACGACCGAAGATGCGCCATTAGTAACCATGGCATACTAATGGCGCCTTGACAATGATGCGCCATTAGTATGCTTTGTCATACTAATGGCGCCTTTATCATGTGATGCGCCATTATTATGAATATTAGGTTTTTTTATTTTTTATTTTCTGTTTTTGCACAGGCTACAAAATGTATAATTTGACAAAATATAGACAGCACACATCAACAATGATTCATCGAATACAATAGAAGATTAGTCTTTGAATACAATTCATCATATTAGTCTCCGAATACAATTCATCATATTAGTCTCCGAATTGAAAAGACCGAACTAAGATAGAACATTATATTACAAGTCTCGAGACCGCGAGTAGCGAGTTTGTCTTCACATTACAAGTCGATATCGATCATCTCAACTACCATCACATAGAAGAGAGCTGCGGTCATCACGATGAGCATCATCACGATGAAACTCGTCTTCATCCGGTTCCTCCAACGCTCCCTCCTCTCCCGCTAGATAGCGGGTGTATCTAGATTCGGCCTCGGCCCTAGTGGTGTACCCTTTGTAACTGTTACCGCTGAATCGGTGAACCTGTCTCCGACACTCCTCCCGATCATCGTGAACTCAGGAACCTTACCCTTGTATACGACATACGTCGGCATCGCTATGCACTAGCCAAACGTAAACGTTAGTACCAATTCACAGACAATACATAAGCAATATATAGGTATGCAAGCGAGCGATCGGAAGAGAAAAGCAAGACATTAATAGCATCGATTACATCTAAGTTGAACGACTCTCGAAACCAAAGAGACATACTACAAGTTCATTAAAGTTTAATTACAACATGAGCCAATCGATGTTTCAGAACTAGACACAGCATCACCGCTTTCGACTCGACTCAAGGGACCGGAGGCGATGATGAAGCCGCGCCGTCTATCGTGGGAGTCATGAAAGAGCAGGCGTTGCCGGCTGCATTTGTAGCATTGTGTCGATGTCACCGTTGGACGGTTGATTTACGAGGTAGAACTGCCCAGGTACGAAGGACATCTTGATGGATGATTTCCGCAAACTCCATTTGGATGCGAAAGAATTCTTGTCCGATGTCCGCGTCTGGATTGCCGACATTCTCGCGGCCCAATCTTTGAGTTTACTCGGTAGCGAAGTTGATGATGGTCCCGTCACGATCGCCCGCATGTGATGGATGGCATAGTAGGCACCCTTCGACCGCCAGCGGTGACTTGCAGCGCGTAAGCGTCGTATTGTGGGAGAACACGTGCTTGCCGTGCCTTACGAATAGGCCTGGTGAAGGTGCCTACAGATTGGGCGTGGCAGGAGAACATCATCAAGAACCTTCTTGACATTTGTGTAGTCTACCTTCGGTGACGGTCGGGTCGAAATACGTGGCCATGGAATATTTGGGGCTTAGGAGGATGAGCGTGCAATGTGTGTCACCGCAGAAAACACGGAATGTTAAAAGAAAAAGCGATCGAAATCTAAGAATTCATATGTTACGGGCGGTTGAGGGAGGACTTACTCGGGAAAGTAAGGCACGAGGAAGTTATCCTTATCTTGGTTTGCCGAATGGCGCCTTCGAGGTAAGAACTCGCGACTTGCGGTCCCAGCGCTGCCCAAGATCTTGTACGCATGTAGAAGGGTCGACTATCACGATGTCCGGGTCTTATCGCGAATGATCCGCATCTCCATACTCGCGAAAATAGCGAGCGAAGGTGTAGTGCAGCGGATGAAGGTTCAACATAAGCGTGGATGTCATCAAACCGCGGGACGATCGTCGCCCGATGGAGTTATCCACAAAGCCCTTGCCCTCTGGCACATTGGCCACGAAACCGGGTATGCCACATCCTTCTCTACGAGGCGCCGCTTCTCCAAAGAAAGAACACCATCATGCAGACTCCGCATAGCACCGGTTGCAGCATTGAGCATATTTGTCGGTAGCATCGCCCTACCCGCCACATGCACCCTCACGGAGATATCCTCGGCGAAGGTGGCCCGTCCCCGAGCACGGATCGTACTCGGTGCGGCTGGCCCGCACCCTTGTTAGTCTTTCTTTTTGCGTGCCTTCTTCTTCTCCTGTAATGGGACCGAGTTCTGCTCAGCGACCGCCTTCTTGAGTGTGTTGGGGCTGATAATATTTACGCACCTCGCCTATCTCGAGGCTCGGTGAAGTCGGCAAATGGGCGTCTCTCGAGAGCTGAACGGCAGACGACGCTGTTGCAACTTGGCTTCTCCGCGGTACCAGCTAGATCGCGCCGTCTTTTTGTTGGGTTGGGTTCTTGAGAAGGAGGCCCCATGAAGTCGCCACCGTACCCATGATCGGCAAAATCTTGATCGGCGTTGCCAAATGTATCATCGTCGTCATCGTTACGATCCCGTGCCATATGCATGTTTGGATCGATGGCATAGGGATGTCCGACACCGTTCTTGCGGCGGTCTTGCCATGGGGCCGACTTGGCGGCACGACCGGGCGGTGTTGTCTTTGGGGTGGTGTCCCCGCCCCAAACGAATCTGGCTCTTGACCAAAGCAGGGCCAGCTCAGCGGCGCCGAGGGTCATCACGTCATCATCGTCGGCCCCGACGGGTCGAATCGGAGGTAACACCTCGTCGCAGCCTGGCAGCACCCGAACCAGTTCAACCCTAAACAAGTTGGGTGGCATCGGGGTACCGTGGAACAAGGGGTTGCCCGGTTGAACGATTTTGCCCTTGGCGACATCGACCAACTCATTGTTCACGAAGTGCGTGAGAGTGCACGGACGTCGGCGGCGCCTGCGAAAACATGTAGGGCGTCGAGGATGCCCAGTCAAAAGGCAAGGAGATGAAGTCCTCGACCGAGAGAGGCTTAATTAGTTACCGTGATGATGGCGTCGAGCTCGGCTAATGTCGAGGCACCGCCAGCAATGACGTGCGATTGACGGAGGGGCCGCTTGCTGCGAGAGGTGCCGGCGGCGTACACCGGGTGCATTAAGCTCGTGTCGGCGTCGGAGACACCAATGCCGCCTCCGCCGGAGACACCAATGGCCCGCCATCGCATTCTGCGAGGTGCTGGCCGTGAAGCTAGGGAATCGGGCGGCCCCTGTTGGCCGCCCGCAATCCACGCACTCAACCCCTGGATCAAGGTAGGCACAATGGTGGTGATCGTCGCTCCGAGTTGTTGTTGCACTTGCTCTTGGACAATCTCCGGAATCCGCGCCACCTGTGCCTTGAGTTCTTGAACCTCGCGTGCCTGGCTTTCCGAGCTGGTCTTTTTCTCCTTCCGCACACCAGCGGTATAGTATGACCCCCATTTTGTGGACAAGCCTTTGCCGGCCACACGACCAGCTGACGTCGGCTTACTGAGCTTATCCTTGTTCTTCATTACATTCAACGCCCTATTTAGAGTGGTGTCCCAAGGGTTGCTCTTAGTCGACCCTGCGCTCATCGCTTTTCGATCGCTTGAAGGAATGTGAACCATTTAGAAATTTGGCTTCATTAATTAGAATGCAACCATATGGAGCTAATTACCCGGGGTGGTATTCCTTACTGTAACAACCTCAAGCGCACTGGTCTTCGGATCCGTGGTAAGCTCCTTTGTTTCGGGTCCTTCTTGTACCGGGCCACGACAAAGTTCCTGGTCCGCTTGTCACCGTATGTATCGAAGAGGCGGTAGGCCTTGCTCGGCACGCTCCGCGTCCTCCTTGTCCCATATAGGCTCCGCCACTCAGTAACCGCCGGGACCGAGTGTGTGTTCCCCTAAGTTCAGCTCCCGCATTTCTTTCCCCCACTGACTTGATTGGGAGTTTGCGGTGCTCGAGCAATTGATCTTGAAGTCGTTGTAGTCACCTTCGGTGATCAAAGGATTTTTCTCCTTGATCTTCTCATAACTCTCGCCTTTCTCGATCATTCTCTTCACATTGCTTTTCCAAGTAGACAGGGCCTTGCTCATCTTCGTGAGGGCAGCATTGTTCACTTTATTCCCTTTGAGGCTTGTGTTTTGAAAAGCAGCGGGGAACTTGTATCGTTCGTGCAGCTTTGTGAAGAGGAGGTTGCGCAAATTCCCTCGGTCAGGATGCCTCAGGTTCTCGGTGTTGATCTAGACGGTGCTCCGGAGAATGCACCCGAGCTGAAGCGAGTACCCCTTGACTATTCGTTCGGGCGCCGTTGGATTCTGTCGGAGTCCACTTGATAACTTCCTCCTTGAGGGTGCGGAGCACGGTCGGGCGCCGGTCCTTCCGTTGCCTCTTCATTGGCTGCCATCTGTGCATGCGCTGCCATCATCGATGGTGGCATCCTCGGTGCTTTCCATCGGTGGTGGCATCGATGGGGTCATCCTCGGCGGTACCATCGGTGGTCTCGGGATCGGTGGGGAAAGGCGGCGTCCTCATACAAGTGAGGTTGTTCCTCCATCTCCTGGGACAGCTCCTGAATGCCTTGCCGCCCGAACCCCGACCTCATCGTTGTGGGCCATTTTCTCTCTAAATAGAAACAAAGTTTGGTCAAAAAGTTGGTTATTGTCAAGGAACAAGATCATGGTCTCATCATTTAGGGTTTATGGACACCGAGGCATCCTAAAATCTAAGCTTTTATCATTGAGGGTTTTTCGACGCCTTGAGGCACCCTAAAAGCCTAACCTTTCATCATTAGTCACAAGTACCCCATATGTCCTATTTTTAGCAAAGTCATGCTAAAATTCACGGAAAATTTCAGCATGACCTTTGCTGAAAATAGGACATATAAATACCAATTCTTTGGAGCGGAAATTAATCGACATTCCAGCAAACTCAAGGCCTCTCGGGTGGACAAGGCAAAAAAAGCCTCCATCACAACAAAGCAAATCATTGCATGGGCATACAGATGCTGAAGTAAGAACGCCAGAAGTAGCATTAAACCATTTCCACAATACTATGGTGATTTGAGATCATCTATTTATGTTCGCAAAGAGTAGTTTATGATCTAAGACTAAAAGGAAATGCACCAGCAGTACTAAATTGTCGGTCAGTCTCCAAAACTGATCCCAGCATTTTAAACAGTCCCTAGCTAGGCTAGAGAAGTAATAAAAAACAACTCTACTAATCCATCTTAAGTTGTAGTGCACTAATTAAGTTGCTCGTACTAAACATAACATGTCGCATGGAATATACCAGCTACCTCCAGTTTATCTTAACTGTTGCCAAGTGTAATACTTCGCACATAATGTATGATGGTTAGCTGCTTTTGTTACTGTTTCGTTTCCTTAAACGTCTCATAATGAATCAGCCACACGCTCAGTACAGTTTACATGTGATGACTACAGGAGAGAGAGAGAGAGAGAGACGCATGAGACTGAGAGTGGTAGGTGGAAATGTGAAAGAGTTGCACAGGGCGCATTTGTTAGCACTAAAGTGTCCTGGCCCACTATACAATGTATTCGTTTTGGTATCTATTGTTTATCCATGATGTATGTATCTCGTATTTATTAAATGCTATATTAACCACAGATCTCAAAGGCAAAACTAATGGTCCAGATATGATCCTCGTGCGGAACCATGTCTCAAAATCCCGCGTCGCTATTAACACTACTAGATAAGGTAAAGTCAATTCTTCAATTCAAAGAATGGGACATGAGTCATATAACTTGCAAACAATTGAGTAACAAGAATAAGAAGAACTAAGAGATAAATAAAATAAGACAAAGCAAAGTCAATTCCTCAGCCCAGTAGAATAGACACATGATGCAGATTAGTTGGCAAACATTTGATGATCTCAAATTTTGTACCTGTTGTTCAATAGTTCATTCACTTACCTATGTTACTTTCAACTATTGTTCTCTGCATATTTTCGACTTGTTTCCTAGTACAATCGAATGAACATCATAATATGTATGTAAATGTACAGCCCGGCCGAACAAAATGTGTAAAAAACTACATGAGCCATTTAGAGACAAAGAACAAAGTGTGTCCGAAATATGTATATCAATGGTGCTGCAGATTGCGTCCCTGCAGATTCTCGAGAAATACAAGGAACATGTTACAAATGCAACTAGTACTAGGGGTTGAAGAGTAGACATCAGACATCATTACTTTCATAAACCTGCTCGACTAGTACTAGGGTCGTTGAAGAATAGTTGAAAGTAATGTTGTACCAATAATCTTCAACTAACTGAACAAACTGTTATTTTTTTAAGAAAAACAACTGATACACTAATTGAATTAATTGATGATCTCAATGGCACAACGCAGACTTCAAGTTTCCATCAGTTTGATAATATTCCAACCTAGAATAGAAGCTAACTCAGGATTGGCGTGTTCGGATACATCCCTACAAGCTCACTGCTGCTACAATAAACAAAAAGGCAATGCGATGCTGAAGTGTAAACTACAGCTTCACAAGGGCTCAACGTCCAATGGCACAATCGTTTCTCAGAGAAAAAAAAGGACTCCTTAGTAAGTTGTGCATGGATCTTCATTTTGCTCATTCAACAGGCAGCACTACTTTCAACTCCAACCTATGTTACTTCCAACAGCTGCTCTGTGCTAACTTTTGCCGCACTAAATAGGATAAAAACAGCTCAGACCAAATGCATTCTATAAATAGGAAATAAAACTATGTAAATGTGCAACACCCTTTGCCAGCAAAAGTATGTAAAGAATCTAACATTCCCTTAAGAGACTGCAAGCGCCAACCATGTCACAAATATTTATCGTTGGTAATCTGCTATGTATGTGGCTTCTTTGCTAGTGGTCTAGTTTCAGGTTTGGTAACAGGTTTGTAGAGTGAGGGGAGAGGGGAGAGGGGAGAGGAGGGGAGCTCACGGGGCGGCGAGGTGGGGCGACAAGGTCCGGGTGGTGGTGTGGGTGCTCCGCGCAGTGGTGTGGACGGGCGGCGTCCGGGCCACCGCGACGAGGGCAGGCGATGGCGAGTCGGCCGGGCCACCGGGTCGGCCGGGCGAGGTCAACGGCGAAGCGCCTCTTTCCTCCTCCTTCTCCATGAGGAAAGCGGCGGGCGGGCGTCGGAGAGGAGAGGGCGGCGTCAAGGCGTCTCAAGGCCGGGCGTCGGGCGAGACGAGGACGACGGGCGGCGTTAAGCGTCGGGCGGCGTCGAGGCGGCGGGCAGCGGCGTCGGGAGAGGAGAGGAGAGGGAAGGGATCGAGGGCGAGGCGAGAAGGGGATCGAGGGCCGGGAGGAAAAATATGGATGGGGCACAATACTAATGGCGCACCACCCTCGGTGCGCCATAAGTATATCCACACTAATGGCGCACCTCACCACAGTGCGCCATTAGTATTTTTTTGATTTCTGCCGAGCCAACAGGTTATCTCCCACTGACCTGATCCACACCAAGTTCCCTCTACTAGCTCGACTGGTCAAGACCGGTTCTCACACCAGAGGTCCTGGTTCGATTCCAGGCTCCACAAATTTTTTATGCATTAAAAATGCTGTTTGATACTTACTTGTGTTTAAATATGTTCAAACTTGTTTAAATCATAACATTAATATTTTTTATAAGACAGTAATATTTTTTGAAAAATATCATCAAACAAGTAATGCCGGTGGAGCGGGGAGGTGAGGGGGTGCGGGGGTCGGCGGCGGCAGCTTGAGTAGGGAGGGTGCGGGGGTCGGCGGCGGTTGAGTAGGGAGGGTGCGGGGGTCGGCGGCGGTTGAGTAGGGAGGGTGCGGGGGTCGGCGGCGCGGTTGAGTAGGGGAGGGTGCGGGGGTCGGCGGCGGTTGAGTAGGGAGGGTGGACCGGATCTGGCGAGGTGGGATAGCGATCGAGATGGAGGGGATCGAGATGGAGGGGATCGAGTGTCCATGAAATTAAAAATATTCATGATAGTTCAAAAGTGCCCATGAAATACAATCGAGAAATGAAGTCTCTGATTTAAATACAATCGATCTTAGCTAGCTATCTCTTCACAATCTTCTTGCCCTTCTTTTTACAAATGGAGTTCTTCTATGGAACGGACGTCCTTTAGGTAGGGTGGTCCTGCTTCTTCTTGTGGTGTATGCTGCTACTTCATCATCGTTGTCATGTTCGATCCTCGGGTCGCCGTACTTGTCGAAGTCTTGCTCATTGGCTACTCCATCCATTCCGATGATCTTCCTTTTGCCTCTCCTCACGACAACACGACTGGGCTTTGGCAGGTCGGTAATGAAGAAGCATTGGTCCACTTGGGAAGCCAGTACCCATGGCTCATTTTTCGCGGTGACGTTTGCGCCCGCGGTCTTGGATTTGGCTTCGGGTATAACCATGGTGGTGAAATACCGGTCTTCTTTTATGACGTTCTTGGCCCATCTGACACGGAACATCGGGACCTTCTCTCCAGCTTAATGACAGAAGTAGTACTACTTACAGACAGTAGCAGGTGACCGTTGTTTTATCGAGATCCAATTGATTGAAAAACTGATAGAACTCCTCAAATGGAATAGGCAACAGTTGAATTCCAAGGAGGTCATGCTCCTTTTTAACTCTCACATACAAAGTACTCCTCCCCTCAGACTCTTTGCAGGTTTTCATGTACCAATCATGCAATCTTCGCATCATCGTTGATAGAGAGCTTTCATCTTTGACGAGAGGCTTCCCGTACTCGTATCTTTGTATCTGCACCTCCAAGAAATCATAATGTACATCGTTGGGCAGGTAATCTGCAGGATTGCCATAACCGGGCACCATCCTCGGATCGACGATGTCGCTAGCGAGCACCTTGAGTGGGGGGCACGATTGCTTGCTTGTTCGCCGAGCTGGGCAATTTGTTTCCCAGCTCGTCGTTCTTTCATCCTTTGATCAACGGCAGTACTTCCCGACTTCTCCGCTTTGGCAAATGCCTTTCCAATAATGCGCTCATAGTTGCCTTTCGGTGGAGACTTGGGTGGTTTTGTCGGGCAGCGAAATGCGCTTCGCTTTGACCTGATCTACCTTCTCCTCCGGAGGTGGATGTCTCTTTGCTTTCAACCCTTGAAACTAGTCATCCACTTGATCTGCGCGATCTTCGCGTTTTCCTCCTCGCTCCTCTCAGACGGTAACTTCTCCGAGTCTTGAGAAGGACCGAATCAGATCTCCTCCCGCCTTTGGCTGTCTTGCTAGACGCCACAGAAAGGCAGGAGCGGATGTCTTCTTTCCTTGCTTACGAGGCGGAGGAGAAGGACTACGACGCCGGAGCAGCCGGAGCGGGCGGCGGGTCTCTTCCGCCTCTTGCCGACGAGGCGGAGAAGGAGGAGGCTGGCTGCTCGGGCGCGCCGGTGCAGGCGGAGAAGGAGGCGGAGTGCCGCCACGCCGGAGAAGGAGCCGGTCGAGTGCCCCGATCGTCACTGCGCCCGGAGGAGGAGGCGGAGTGCCTGACTCGCCGGAGGAGGAGGAGGAGGCGGGCGTCAATTCGGAAGGTTGATGAGATCCTTCCGCCATAGGCATGGAGTCTTGAGCAGAACCCAGCCGATACTCCCCTTCACCGGTAGGGTGGTCAAGCCGGAGGTCCTCAAATCCCTCCGTTATTTCATCGACCATCACCTTAGCATATCCTTCTGGAATCGGCCGGCAGTGAAAAGTTGAGTTGGGTTTAGTAGGATAAACAGAGCCAACATCCGCCTTGACCTTCAAATTGCTCCATTGCGCCATAAGGTGGAAATTTTCAGCATCCGTGATAGCATCCACGGGATAGCTGGCAGGAGCCGTCAAGGCATGCTGCTCTGGCTGAAGCAGCTCGGTGGAAGCCACGCTGCTTCTCCGCTGAGATGGCGGGGTAGCTTCGGGGAAGCTTCGGCAGGTCGCTTTGTTGTGATCTGCGCTTCTCGTTCCTCTTCTCGTTCCTCTAGCCCCATTACCCTTTCGTGCAGCGCCTGCATTAGGCTCTGCTCCAGTTTCTTCCTCCTCTCATGGGTTTTGTAACCCCCTGCGTCCGGAAATCCAGCCTTCCACGAAACGGAGCCTGGCGTGCCTCGTGTCCGTCCAGGGTGCTCAAGATTCCCGAGGGCCATTGTGAGCTCGTCCTTCTCCCACATGCAGAACGAACTTCCCTTGCTGCTGCTTCGATATACTGCTTAAGCCTCTTGACTGGTATGTCCAATTGTTCGTCCGTCCAAATGCACTTCCCTGTTATAGGGTCCAAGGATCCGCCGGCCCCGAAGAACCAAGTCCGGCAACGGTCTGGCCAGGTCATTGTCTCTGGTTCGTTCCTTTTATGAAGCAGATCAATCTCAGCCTTGGCCCACTTAGGTCGGGCTACGAGGTAGCCACCACGACCCGTCACGATGGTGAAGCTTCTTCTTCGCAGCATTTTTCTTGTTTGTCGCCGACATCTTTTTACTCTTTTCCGATGTCTTGTAGGCCACAAATGCGGGCGATCATCTCTCGATCTTCTCAAATTTTCCCTTGAATTCTGGTGTCTCATTTTTTCGACATACGTATTGAGTTCTTTCTTCCAATTCCTGAATAGTTCTGCCATCTTCTTAAGAGCAAAAGACTTGATTAATGGCTCTATTCGCTTCTCCGGATCATCCTCTAGCGGTAGGGTAAAATTTGACTTCAGCTCGGTCAAAGATCATTTTTCGCATATCATTGACACAAGACACCTCGGGGTCTTCGTTCCTAGGCTTATACCATTGGTGGATGCTGATCGGGATCTTGTCCCCTAACCGTAACCCCTTGACCGAAAGCAACAAATGCCTTCTTTGTCCGGTAGGGTTCAATCGGTTGGCCGTCATGCCTTGATTTCTATGATCTCAAACTTTTCATCCAAGCTCAACTTTTTCTTGGGCCTCGTCTCTTTACCGAAGTTGTGCTCGATCCGAGGGCTAGAAAAAGAACAAAGACGAGAGTTAATTAATATGTGTACATACCAAAACAAATACGAGAGCTAGTCAGCACAGGCTTAACTAATATATATACCTGGCCGGACTCGGTTTGGTGATCACCAGAGCCGTCCTCACGGTCTACTTCTTCACCCTCTCCTTCTTGCACCGGCATTGGGTCATCGGAGCCATGTAAATCATAGCCAGCTGCTTCTTCACCCTCTTCTTCCAGACCATCGTTGACGTTGAGAAACATCATCGAGGAGACGACATCACTTCCTCGTACGATTATGTCCCTCAACAACGCTTCTTGTGCTTCGTCTCGGGTGGTGTCCATAGTTTCTACAAATTTTTTTTTGTTTTTTTTGTTTTATTGTTTTATTTCTTGCTTTATTTAGTTTATTTTGGTTTTGGTTTATTTTTCTTTTGGTCTTTTGCTTTAATTTTTATTTTATTTTTGCTTTCAGTTTTAGAAAAATTATAAACTTTCTGTTTGTGCCATTAGTTTTCAAATTTGAAAACACTTTTTTTGTTTTCTTTGTTGCTTTATTTATTTTATTTTGTTTCTGCTTACAAAAAATACTTATTGTTGCTATTTTTATTTTTTTTCAGTTTTTGTTATGTTTTTCTGCATTATTTAGTTTTTGTTGTTTTTTGCTTTATTTTTTAATTCTTTTTGCTTTTAGTTTTAGAAAAATTATAAACTTTCTGTTAGTGCCATTAGTTTTCAAATTTGAAAACACTTTTTTGTTTTCTTCGTTGCTTTATTTATTTTATTTTGTTTCTGCTTACAACAAAACGGTTTGTAGAGGGACGGGCTTATAAACCGGTGTGAGCGCCCTTGATTTGGCGAGGTTTTCAAATTCATAGTTTTCAAATGAACTCTGAAAAGTTGGCATAGCATGTGCATGTACAAAGCGGACAATGGTATCATACTAAATGCATTACAAAGTTGGCATGGTATCATCATAATAGTTGCGGAGAAAGTCTTCACTTTTTCTTCGCTTGTGTCGTTGCTTATTGCGCCGTAACCATGGATAATCTTCATCGTTTATCGGGATGCTTGGGTCAGCCTTGACTTTGAAGGGAATTTCATGAAACTTTTCATACTCTTGAGACATATGTCCATCTTGCCCTCCACTCCTGTGGATGTCCCTTTTCCTGAAAAGAACTATGTGGCTCTTTGGCTCATTGTATGATGTATTCGCTTCCTTATCTTTTCTTTTCCTCGGTCCGTAGACATGTCCTTCACATAGATAACCTGTGCCACATCATTGGCTAGGACGAACGGTTCGTCGGTGTACCCAAGATTTTTCGGATCCACTATTGTCATTCCGTCTTTGTGGGTCTACCTGCACCGCCTCTGACAGATTGACCCACTTGCACTTAAACAAAGGGACCTTAAAATCTACTCCGTAGTCAAGTTCCCATATGTCTACTATGTAACCATAATATGTGTCATTTCCCTTGTCGGTTGCTGCATCAAAGCGGACACCGCTGTTTTGGTTGGTGCTCTTTTCATCTTGGTCAATCGTGTAAAATGTATTCCCATTTATCTCAGTATCCTTTCCAAATCATTAGAGTCGAAGATGGTCCTCGGACAACAAGTACAGCTCATCACAAACAGTGTTGTCACCTCTGAGACGTGTTTCCAACCAACTGCTGAAAGTCCCGATGTGTTCACATGTAATCCGATTCGTCGCCGCTCCGGGTGTTTGGAGCGCAGATCGTTCTTGTGTTCATCGACATACGGTGTCACCAAGGTAGAGTTCTCAGAACTGTAGTGTGCTTGAGACCAAGAATATCCGTCCTGCATATTATTGAGTCTCTTCCAAGCGTGCCTTTTCCAAATCGGTCTCCCCTCATACCGCGATTTAGGGAGACCTATCTTCTTAAGGCCGTGAATGAAGTCAACACAAAACCCGATGACATCCTCTCGCTTGATGGCCCATGGAGATGCTTCCTTCGGCCTAGCCAGCGATTCTGAACATATTTCTTTAGAACTCCCATGAACCTCTAAAAGGGGTACATATTGTGTAGAAATACGGGGCCCGTAATGACAATCTGCCGACTAGATGAACTAGGACGTGCGTCATGATATTGAAGAAGGATGGTGGGAACACCAGCTCGGCCCGACAAGACATTGCGCCACATCACTCCTTAGCGTTGGTACAATTTCTGGATCGATCACCTTCGAGATATTGCATTGAGGAATGCACATAGCTTCACAATGGCTAATCGGACGTTTTCCCGGTAGAAGCCCCTCAATGCAACCGGAAGCTAAGCGTCATAATCACGTGGCAGCCATGAGACTTTAGGTTCGAACTTTTTCTCCGCATATTTATTATTCCCTTTACATTCGACGAGAAGCCGCCGACCTTCATATCGAAAGGCATTGAAAGAATATTTCTTTCTCTTCTTTCGTAAGAGCGTAGCTGGCAGGACCTTCATACCGCTTCGGAGGCATGCCCTCTTTTTCGTGCAAGCGTTGCAGGTCCTCTCGTGCCTCGTGTGTATCTTTTGTCTTCCCATACACGCCCAAGAAGCCTAGCAGGTTCACGCAAAGGTTCTTCGTCACGTGCATCACGTCGATCAAGAGCGGACCTCTAGGTCTTTCCGGAGGGTAGGTCCCAAAATATAGATTTCTTCTTCCACATGGGTGCGTGATTCTCGGCGTCATTCGGAACAGCTAGTCCGCCGGGACCCTTTCCAAAGATTACGTGTAAATCATTGACCATAGCAAGTACGTGATCACCGATGCGCATGGCGGGCTTCTTCCGGTGATCTGCCTCGCTTTTGAAATGCTTGCCTTTCTTTCGACATTGATGGTTGGCTCGGAAGAAATCGACGATGGCCTGT
This sequence comes from Aegilops bicornis, assembly GCA_021605145.1. Classification (NCBI taxonomy): domain Eukaryota; kingdom Viridiplantae; phylum Streptophyta; class Magnoliopsida; order Poales; family Poaceae; genus Aegilops; species Aegilops bicornis. The sequence continues at coordinate 198,534,681 of CM038675.1, read as the reverse complement.
GTACACATTCTTCCCCGCAGCTTCCTGTATATACTATCGGTGTCAAGTAAACAGTGCGTGCATGCGTGGTATCCGTTGTTTGTCTGTCTTGAATGGTTACTGAGAGCGGGCCAATCATTGATGGTCACGAACAGCAACGCCTTTAGGTCAAATTCCTCCTTTTTGTGCTCATCCCACGTACGTACACCGTTTCCATTCCACAGCTGTAAAAGTTCTTCAACTAATGGCCTTAGGTACACATCAATGTCGTTGCCGGGTTGCTTAGGGCCTTGGATGAGAACTGGCATCATAATGAACTTACGCTTCATGCACATCCAAGGAGGAAGGTTATACATACATAGAGTCACGGGCCAGGTGCTGTGATTGCTGCTCTGCTCCCGAAAGGATTAATGCCATCCGCGCTTAAAGCAAACCATACGTTCCTTGGGTCCTTTGCAAACTCATCCCAAAGATTTCTCTCAATTTTTCTCCATCACGACCCGTCGGGTGCTCTCAACTTCCCGCCTTTCTTACGGTCCTCACTGTGCCATCGCATCAACTTGGCATGCTCTCCGCTTCAACAGACGTTTCAACCGTGGTATTATAGGAGCATACCACATCATCTTCGCAGGAACCCTCTTCACGGAGGCTCGCCGTCAACATCACCGTGGTCATCTCGTGCGATCTTATATCAGCAATGCACCGCATACCGGCATGCGTTCAGATCCTTGTAGGCACCACGGTAGAGGATGCAGTCATTAGGGCATGCATGTATCTTCTCCACCTCCAATCCTAGAGGGCATACGACCTTCTTTGCTGCGTATGTAATGTCGGGCAATTCGTTATCCTTTGGAAGCTTCTTCTTCATTATTTTCAAGAGCTTCTCAAATCCTTTATCGACACAGCATTCTCCGCCTTCCAATCGCAGCAATTCGAGTACGGTACCGAGCTTTGTGTTGCCATCTTCGCAATTGGGGTACAACCCTTTTTGTGATCCTCTAACATGCGATCGAACTTCAGCTTCTCCTTTTGACTTTCGTGATTGTGTCCTTGCATCGACAATGACCCGGCGGAGATCATCGCCATCGGGCACATCGTCTGGTTCCTCTTGATCTTCAGCAGCTTCGTCTGCTCCAGCACCATCGTGCACATCGTCTGGTGCATCTTGATGTTCAGTAGCATCACCGTATTCAGGGGGCACATAGTTGTCATCGTACTCTTCTTCCTCGCCGTCTTCCATCATAACCCATATTTCTCTGTGCCTCGTCCAAACATTATAGTGTGTCATGAAACCCTTGTAAAGCAGGTGGGTGTGAAGGATTTTCCGGTCAGAGTAAGACTTCGTATTCCCACATATAGGGCATGGACAACACATAAAACCATTCTCGCTTGTTTGCCTCAGCCACTTCGAGAAAATCATGCACGCCCTTAATGTACTCGGAGGTGTGTCTGTCACCGTACATCCATTGCCGGTTCATCTGCGTGCATTATATATAATTAAGTGTGTCAAAAATCATTACAGAACATCATGAATAGATAATTAAGTGACCAGATTAATAGAAGATCATCATCACATAAAAACCAAAGTACATACATAGTTCTCATCTAACAACATAAAGCTCTACAGAGCATCTAAATTAATTAAACCATACATTGAAACTATGTAAAACATTTCAATGCGAAAACAAATGCGATCATAATCGCAACCAAGGTAACAACTGATCCAACAGCATAATGATACCAAGCCTCGGTATGAATGGCATATTTTCTAATCTTTCTCATCTTCAAGCGCATTGCATCCATCTTGATCTTGTGATCATCGATTTACATCCGCAACATGCAACTCCAATATCATATTCTCCTCCTCAAGTTTTTTATTTTTTCCTTCAAGAAATTGTTTTGTTCTTCAACTAAATTTAACCTCTCGACAATAGGGTCGGTTGGAATTTCCGGTTCAACAACCTCCTAGATAAATAAAATCTATGTCACGTTGGTCGGCATAATTTTCATAAACAATAAATGAACCAATAGTTATGAAAAGATAATATATACCACATCCGAATCATAGACAGGACGAGGGCCGACGGGGGCGGATACCAAAACCATCGCACTATATAAGATGAAATAATAAAAGTAAGAAAATAATACAAGTATCTATCTAAACAAACAAGTAATAATATTTTTCCTTTCGTAAAGAATATAAGAACAAGAGGCTCTCCACGGTGGTGCCGGCGATGAGATCGGCGCAGGTGATCAACGGCGATGAAGACGGGGACGGGGCGTGACGGACCGCTAAACCTAGATAAATATTGAGGAAAATGGAGCTTGGCGGTCGAGCTTGGAGAGGAGAAACCTTAAGTAGTGTGGCTCGGGCATTCCATCGAACACCTTGTGTGCATAGGAGGTGAGCTAGAGCACCACCAAGCCCTCTCCCTCGGCCGGAAAAAAAAAGGCGGTGTGCTCTGCTCTCTTGCGAGAGAGGCTATATATAGGCAGCACCATTAGACCCGGTTGGTGGCTTGAACCGGGACCAAAGGGAGCCTTTGGTGGGTCCTGCTCATGCCACCAACCCAATAGTGGTGGGCAGAGGCAGACCATTGGTCCCGGTTCGTCCACCAACCGACCAATAGGTCCGGACGAACCGGGACCAATGGCCCACGTGGCCCGGCCGGCCCCCTGGGCTCACGAACCGGGGCAAATAGCTCCATTGGTCCCGGTTCTGGATTGAACCGAGACTAATGGGCTAAACTGGCCTGGACGAAAGCCCCCTTTTCTACTAGTGTACGATACAAGTGTCCTACTAAGACACGACTCCACATCCTATGTAAACACAATACAACTCATAGTCTAACTGTAACCTACCTTGTACACAATATTCGACACAACTCTAACCTTAAATGATTAGCAGCACTACAACAATTTTTCCTTATAAAAGAACTTGATTATTCAACAATTGCCTCAATTTTTTGACTAGTCAGTAGTTGCCTATTTTTTTTCTACATTTCAGTCGATCCTATAGCTGTCCTTTGTCTTCATCCTTCCCCTGTCTTCTTCATCCCTTCCTTTCCTTCTCCGGTGACACCGCGGTGAGCCACACCATTCCCGCCTCCAGCGAAGTCCTAGCGAGCTCTCCCCAGCAAAGTCCCCCACTCGCATGTATGAAACCTTGTCCTCGCCTAGCCGGCAACACCGTGGCAAGCCGTGTCGTCCCCGCCTCATGCTAGGTCCTGACTCGGCTTCGGTGGGGGCGCCACGGCCGGTCATGCCACCCCAGTCTCCGCCTCGGTGCTCTGCCAGAAATCGACTAAAACATGGGTTATTTTTTTCCATGAAATGATGGCAAACGCGAAAAAAAAAGGTGGGATAAGTTTTGGGCGCTAACACGGGAAAGAAAGCTGATTAAAAAAACGAATCATGTCATGCCGCAAAAGGAAAGGCCGATCCACAACTGGAGTCGGTACTTTCCACAAGCCCAGCAATTTCACCTAAAACGAACCTGAACCGGACTCGACTTCTTTCCCTCCACATAAACCAAACATGATCGCCGGACTCTGCAAACCACGTACGTGTGGATCCAAGCACAGCCCTCCCGTATGGATCAAACGGCGGCGCTCCCGATCGTCGAAATCCTCGTCGGCCTCCTTGGCAACAAGCCCGCCGCCGTCCGTCCCCCAGGCCACAAGAAGCCTGCCGCCGTCCGCCTCCCACGGCGCTTGGCGGCCTTAGGGGAGAAGTTACACGGACTCTTCTTCCACAGTGTTCAGCCTGCCGTCCGTCGACCGTCTTCTCTGGCGATAACAGCACCACCGCCGCCGCTCCCGCTCCCCATCCTCTCCCCGAAGCTACCGGAGGTGTTGGGGTCCATCCAAGGGCTCTTCATCCCTGGCGTTTGGCGACAGTCTCCTCAACCGCAGGCGACTGAAGCTCAAGCTCAACCTTCCCAGAAGGAGATACTGCAATCCGTCCAGAAACTCCTCCGCCACGTCAAGCCTGCCGTTTGCCGACCGCTCGCGCTGCCGCTGGCGGCCCATATCGCCGGCAGCCCCGCTGCGACGGCGGCTCTCGTCGTCGGCAGCGCCGCAATGGCCGTCTGCCAACGATACCGACTCGAGGTCGTGCCTTACAGTAACCGTGTCCACATCGTCTTCCACCCCCCAGACGACGATCGCGAGCTCGACGAGTTCGAGTTCGCCCATTTCAAGAAGACGAACGCCCGTAGGATCCTCCGCCCGCGCCACTACCAGAGCGCACGCGTCCGGCGGCTCACCTCGGAGATCGTCGGCGCCATCGACCGCGGCCTTGCCATCAAGAGCAAGAAGGGCATGGCGCGCATAGTGCGGCCACACACGAGGCATCTCGACAAGCTCAACTGGGAGGTCGTCGTCACCAAAAACAAGGAATGCAACGCGTACGTCCATCCCGGTGGCGGCAAGATCGTGGTCTTCGACGGGTTGCTTGAACACTTCGAGACTGATGAAGAGATTGCCTACCTTATTGCGCACGAGGTTAGTTTGTTGGTCCGTTATTGATGAGCACATGCATTTACATTGTTCTCTGGTGTTCATTTAACCTGATGTAAGTACACCGGTGCCGTTTTTACAGGTCGGGCATGTTGTCCAGAGATGCAACTCCGAGTGGTTATCCATACCATCCCCGAGGTACAGTACATTAACTTCTCCATCTGATCACCTAGTGTTTCATATTGGATGCTCATGCTCTTTTGATAATTTTCATATGTGTAGGCTAGAGAGTGAGGCAGACTACATTGGAATCATGCTGCTTGCTGCCGCTGGTTTTGATCCACAAGTTGCCCCCAAGTTCTTTGAGAAGTTTGCAGACATCGAAAGAAATTCAGGATGGCGGTTTTACTATGACTATGGATGCCCTACTCATCCTCCAAGTAAGAAAAAGGTCGCAGCTTTTATCACAGCCCGCGGGTATGGGGGAGGCCATGCAGTTGTATAGACAAGTTACGGCCAACCAAGGACAGGAGAAGATTTCGTCTAACAGTGGAATTTTGTCGCTTGCATAGACTGATAGACATGGTATCGAAGATTATGTATATGTGGAGTATGATCTATGTCAAAACTACGGTGTTGAATATAAATTCAATACCAAGTACTCCCTCTATAAAAAAATATAAGATGGTTTAGATCACTAGCGATCTTATATTTCTTTATAGAGGTGAACTGCGCAAAAGGTTTTCTCGGCCATGTATGGTATATTTGGTAATGTACTCCGTAGTACTTTGCTTCTCAAATATGTTGTGAATGTATTGGAAAGATGACGAGGAAGACACTAATCACACTTGTTTCCTTCGGGCGAGAAGTAGTGGGATGGAGTTTTAACGATGTAATGTATGATTTTACAGGCGGGCTAGTATCTAAAGACGGTATGATAGCTTCTATTATAGGCGTCTCTCCAAGCTGTAACGCCCCAAAAATTTAACCATGATATGTTTATTAAAATTTTGCCAGGAGATTGAAATTTTTACTTTCTGGATTTTCTTTTGATTTCAGGACCCCCTCTTTTCTTTAATATTGTGAAGTTTTTACCTCAAGTGAAAACTTCCAAAAATATTATTGGACTTATATACTCTCTCAATAAAACATTTATTTTATCAGTAGAAATTATTTATATGATTATTTTTCCCTGAGCTTTATTCTTTTAAAAATAGTTTTTCATAAGTTTTGGGTTCCATTTGCACTACAACCCTTTGATAATTTTATTTAAAATTCCAACCAAAATTTGGGGATGACATATGATGTCCCTAAACCACTTTTAAGCAAAAAGATCTTTTAGCATTTGGAGATTTTGAGCTATACACCAAGTTTTCTAATCTGGTCCAAATTGCACTTTTGCACTACAACCTATTTAAATATTCCTCTAAAACTTCCACCAAAATTAGGGGGTGTTAGTAGGAGTATATTATTCAACCTAGTGCAAAAACCCATGAGTGTTCTTTGAAAAATTTGAGCAAATCATCCTCTTTTGCTCTCTGGTCCAGTTTGGCACTTTCTACTGCAACTATATTTTAACTTGCCCTTTTTCCCATGATTATTTTTCCTACTTATAGACAACCCTGCAAAACCCAAGTCCAGGAGAGTGGACCCATTGGAGTATTTTTGGTCCATGAAACTATGCCCTTTTCTTTCTGTCCAGAAATGGTTTTCCCAAAAACTTGCACTATCAAGTTTCTAGTCTTGACCAACTAACCTTGCCACCATCACCTACACCTAAGGAGACACTGGTCTGGAGGTTTTGGCCACCCCAAGAGTTGCCTAGATGCACATGGCATTCTGTCAAACACCTTGAGTGCATGCACAGATTTGGCATGATCTTTTGTTTGCATTGTAAACTTGATCTTCTGACCCAACAAGCTTGTCCACTAAGCTCCTAGCTAGCCCTAACCCAGGCCTGCTAACCCCCAGCCTTATCCTAGTCCTCTAGCACGCTATGGCATTGCGTCGAGCACGTAGCGTGCGTGCGCTGGGCGCGCCCAGGGCGCGCGTTTTGCACGTGCTTGCGCACGAGTCGCCGCATCCCACTACCGCCCCTCCGCGCCCGTCCTGGCCCCTCCCCACTCACCGCCAGCGCGCCCCGACCCTTCCCTTGCCGCAGGGCCGCTCAGCGCCCTCTGGCCGCCCGTCGGTCGGCCATGGCAGCCGGCCAGCCACAGCCCCTTCCATGGACGGCGCCGCCCGAAAACCTGCTGCGTCGCCCGGCTGCCCTCTGGGCGATCTGAACTCATCCACAGGCTCGCTCGCAGCGCTTCGTCGCCGCCCCGTCCCTTTGCTGCAGCAGGGCGGTTCGCCGCATCCTTATCCACGGCCGCGGAACCGGCGAAGTTGCGCTTATAAAAGGACCCCGAGCTCAACCGAGTCCTCGAGCAACCTCGGGCCACTCCTCCAGAGCCCCCATGGCCAGCCATCGACGGCGGGAAGCCTTCTTCCTCGTCTCCGGCCGATTCGGCCGCCGCCGCCCTCCGGTCCCGTCCGTCGCAAACAGAGTCTCCCCCACCCTTCCAGCACCACCTTCCGACTCCCCTCGATCTCGCGGAGCCGCCCAACACCTCAAACTCGATGGGGAGCCACCGTAGCCCAAACCCCCAATTCACCCAAGCCGTTGCTGTCACCATGGAGCTCGCCACGGCGACTCCTCCACCCCACCAACCTAGCAACCACCAGAGGGCCGCCCTAGACCTGGCGGATCCATCCCGCCTCGAGAACCCCACGGGAGCCACTGTCACGGGCGACGATCGCCGGAGCCCCGCCTCTGTTCGGCCTGAGGAGGAAGGAGGCGGGGGCGACCGGTCAAACCTGACCAGTGGCCCCCTGGACCCACTGTTAGTGACCCAGCGCCGATCCATGTTGGCGTAAGTGGAGGCGTAATCCCAGAGTACGTCTTCGACGTGTATTTATTTCAAAACGTTTTTCTTTTTCTGTTTTATTTAAAAACAGAAAGTTGACTAAACTTTGACTGGCTATAACTTTTTAAATATAACTCCAAATGAGTTGATTCTTCTTCCTACCTCATATTGTCTAGTTTATTTTCAGATTTATTTGAAAAAAATTCAGACAACTTTTTTGCACTGTTTTGAAACTATGTGTTAATTTGAATATTTTCTAAAATAGGATTTGTTGGAGAGAGAAGAAAACTTTCAAAAGTTTTGGAATGCACCCTGCCTCTCCACAACTTGAAGGCAAGCATTCTGAACTCCGGTATAATATTTTTGTGTGTCGTTTGATACGGTTACAACACTCCTTGTCTCGGAGTCTTCGTTATTTGTGTGATGATATGAACCTACTCATAAGTGCATATCGATGATCCCATGCTGAGTCGGCCGTAGATTGAGTCTTGTTCCAGCAACCCCCATACTTGTTTCGTACTACCACTGGTCCCTGCCGCAGGTAGGGTACGGTTCAGTAAGTTGTCAACACCTTCCTAGCACACACCGTACAGAGAGTCCATGGTGGAAGAAACCGGCTGCATCCGATAGGCATGCCACCTGGTCCGGGGGCATGGGTGTTTCCGGTTGGGACCGAGAGGGGGGCACCCCTTAGAGCGCGCGATATAAATTTGATCCCATGCTACGCGAGGTTGTAGCCTCACCACTTTGAGTTTTGCTTAACAGTGTCGTGGGTGATTCCGCATAATCGGTAAGTTAAGTTGGTGTGTGCGGTCAGGTGTATTTTCAATTAAAAGATCGTAAATGGAATTAGTCCCGATGGACTAAAGGAATCCGTTACTCATGGGTAAAGAGTACACCCTCTGCAGAGGTTAAATCTATTAGAATAGCCGTGTCCATGGGTAAGGACTACAGTTTGGGATGGGTCAAGTGTCGGTCTTAGTGTCGGTCTTCGGAGGAGAAACTGCTAAACCAGAACATGGATCATGATTTGTGGCGTATGATGATTATGATTATTATTATTATGGACTAACCATTTATATTATTTGAATTATTGAGTATCCCTGGGACGGTTCTACCTCCTGGATATTCATTGTGACTACGTTCTTATAAGCCCTTTATGTGGTGTCGCTCAGACGCCCGACTGTGGCATGCTTGTTATTTGTTATAAGCCCTTTATGTCGCTCAGACGCCCGACTATGGCTTGCTTGTTATTTGTTTACTTTATAAGCCCTTTATGTGGTGTCGCACAGACGCCCGACTGAGGCATGCTTTATATTATTATCCTTTCGAGGCGTCGCTTCAGACACCCGATCGGTGCATTCTATTTTTACTTTCTGACTGCATATTCATGTTTTATATGAACAACCTGCCTGCGTGCATCATGGATTTTCATTTCGTGACTGACGTTGTGATCATAGAATATTTTAGAGCATGATTATCTTTTGTTATATTATACTTGTGTTCATGATGTTTTCGAGTACAGTCAAAGTACTCACTGGCTTGTCCCTGGATATTGTCTTGGCCAGATTTCTTGCTTGGAGAGGAGCGTTAAGATGACAGTCCCGGAACCTAAGCAACGATGATAGCAGCCTCGCGAAGATAGGAGTTAACCTGGTCAGCTGTTCCTGTGGGAAATGGAGTCCCATGGCCACTAATGAACCACAAACCGCTTCCGCCATCAGCCACTAGAAATCAATTGTTGTACCCATAGGCCAGAATGGTCTTGTACTTCATATTATGTGTTTTGCTTGGAGTTTCTGTATCAAGTTGGTGTCTCACCAGCTAACAGTAATCCTGGGGCTGGTGAGCACAAGGGCCATTTTCTGGGAAATTAATATCCCAAAAATCCGGTCCTGACAAACTTGGTATCAGAGCTAGGCTGACTATTGGCTAATCCTATCTTAGCCAGGTCAATAAACCTAGGTTAACCAATCTACCAGACCTTAACCTAAACCCAGCCAAGCTTCTCGTGTAAGATAGCCACACAGTGGCCCCGACACCTTTTGGCAGTCGGTGCCCAACCTATCAGCCTAACCTGTCGATCACGCGCCAGTGACCGACACCTAAATTGTCTCATTCGCAAGCGTGTGAAGGAAGGCTCCGCCCCCTTTTTCTATAAAAAGGGCATGCTAGCCTCAACACGGCACAGCATAGCACAACCTCTTGCCCAAACCAAGCTATGATGACCGGCCCTATTGTGCACAATGAGACCACAGCAACCAACCTTGGAGGTTTTGTGACCGTGCTCGCAAACCTCACCCGCCGTGCCTATGCATTAGAAGAACCCCCAGAATATGTTGTGTACCAAGGACCCATGAGCGGTGAGAGCCGTCAATTACGGGCCCATTGTGCATATCTATGGTAGGGGTCTATTGCGGAGCAGCCCCTACGAGTTCACCTTTGGAAGGACAACTTCCTTTGAGCCACAAGCCATCCAACTAGCTGCTCGAGAGGCTATAGTTCAACTCTGGCACTTGTCATCCAGAGTTAACTGTCGCTCGTTCTACTACTACCCCAACCGTGACGGGTATGGTAGGCCACCCCAAGTTGCCAACGGAGATCACGAGACGGATCATGCATTGTTGCATCTAGTGCGCTGTGTAGGTGCACTAGAGGAATTGTTCAATCAAATCACCCTTGATCTGATCGCAGCTCGTGGAGAACTGGTTCGCCGAGCCTCGGCAAGAGGAGAAGATGAGCCTGACGCCGACAACCCAGTCGTGCTGTTCGGACACCCGATCGAGTCCTTGAGGTCTGCCCCAGCCATCGACCAAAATACGTTGGTGTCCCCAGAAGTGCTTCGTCGCCTTTTGGGAACACGCTCCAACGGGATTGTCGCCAACAATCCCCGGGATGGTCATCACCGCTACCCCAACCCTACAGCCCCTCAACCTCCTCCAGCTAACCCCGACAGTGAGACCCGAGGAGAAGCCTCGACATCCACAAGGCACGCCCGCTTAGATATAAACGAGGTAGACTAAGTCACTCGGGTAGTACCAAGCCTATCGCCATAATTAATGCAACCTGCTGGTGTGCCTCAGTTTTAAATAGTAGCCTTGCATAAATATGTTAGCATGCAGTTGCATTTTTTTTATCCTTGCCACAGCTACCAAAAACCACCCCGACGACCCCCACAATGATATGTCGCTTTAGGGAGATATGTGTATCTGTGGCATTGACCCCGACCCTTAGAGCAGAACTGGCAAATTTATTACCTTTCACCACGGTAAATAACCCAGCTCGATTATATAAAAGGCCACCTCGTGACCTTGCCAAGTATCTCTCACCTTGAGCACAACTCTCACAGCCATTTCTTTGCCATGCCGAGCCCTAGTATTTATCTGAGAACTCCAGATGCAACCCCGGGTAGTTTTGTTAAAATATTGTGGGACTTTACCTGCAGTACCATGAGTGCTACCCACCCACCCTAGTACGAGTTTCTCAAATCGAGGATCACCCCATCCACCTCGAAATACTGGGCAATGGTGCACATCCCTCCCGTAAACCCAAACCAAGACCCAACGGAAGTTTCCTTCATGGGGAAATCTATGCCAACTCCGCATATGGCCATAGAAGCTGCTGCATACGAAGCAATTGCTCGCCTTCGATTCGCGGTACCCTATGCCAGCGATCGAGGGTATTATTACTTCCCGAGTCGCGCAGCACCCGGAGAAGTAGCATCTTTTCCCGGTGGACGAATTGAGAGAGACCCAGTACTGGCCAACCTTGCCCAGTATGTCATCGCTCAAGAGCGTTTGACCCAACGAGTGATGGGTTATCTCCAGAGCCTCGCCGATTTAAATCCTCAGATCGCCATTGGCAGATCACTGAGGCCCGTCCAGGAGAGGCGCATCCATCAACTAGTCAATCCACTTCCCCCGATAGAAGAGGAGTGTGCCCCGATTCCAGAGACTTTTTCTCAGGACCCTGTCCACTTACCGTTGACGTTATAGATGTCACTGCTATGTTTGTTGCCCCTGCATTTATTTATGTGTTGCAACTTATGTGTGGTATCCTAAATTTGTGCGATAAATTAAAGCTTTAAGTTTCAATCAATGTGAGTGGTTTTTACTGCGGTAAACTTTGATTAACTGTTTGCACTCGAAATAGATTTTTTAAGCGAGATTTTTTCCCTGAGTTGTTGCAGTATATGTCTCTTCACGACATAGATTTTTATTCACGCAGCACCACGACACGGACTCACAACCACAACCACTTGACCCCTTGCACTAATTGCGAATACTCATGCACATTTTTGCACCGAACTAATCACCTCCCTAACACCCCACAGTATCAGAGGGAGAAATCACTCGGGTACAAGTTACCTCCGGCACCCTAACATCATTTAGCACCTGACACACCGCACCTAATCCTCGTGATCACCGCCACCGCGGAGAGCTAACACTCGAGCGGCAGCATCACGACGATCATCGAGGATCATCATGCACAGGAGCACGGAGAACCCCAGCAATGCCGCCAGCCATCCGCACAGCAGGATCATGCACCAATCCGGCATCGCCTCCGCCATTAGAGCCTCGTCTCGAGCTCCTGCAAACAGAAATGGAGGAGAAGGAAGGAGAAGGAGAAGCGAGGCCAGGTGTGAGGAAGAAGAAGGAGCACCGTGGTCATTTTATAGCTCGAGATCGGTGTACGGTGGGTGAGGTCCACCAGCGCCGCTCGTCGCTCGATCGCCGGTGTTCGGAGACGAATCATGAAAGCAGTGCTAACAGCAATCGGCCCATGAGGTGAGTGCACGCGTTGTCTTGCAGCTAGCACGCCGCGCACTACCGCAGTACGGCCGAGATGCCCTACGCGCTAGACGTCGCCGGTGGAGAAAGCGTGGGAAAACACGCGGGAGAGAGGAAGAAGAGAGAGCGAGAGGTGGAAGAAGAGGCCGACAGTGGGCCCCGGGTCCACCTGTCAGACAGAGGGAGCACTGTGCTCTCGGGTACGACCAGCGTATTTTTGAAATCTAGAATTTATTCTAAATTTACTGTATCCAACGTAGAAATCACTCGTTTTCCCCAAACCATGGATTTTTCCATGCAACACCAGCGTTCCACACTGTAGTTTTACACCACTTATTGCCCTCTCACTGTAGCCGCATTTTATTGCATAAGTAGGATGAATTTTTCTTCAGAGTAATTTTTTTTACTCAAAAAATTTTTTAGCAAATCTCGAGGACGAGATTTTTCTTAAGGGAGGTAGTGTTGTAACGCCCCAAAAATTTAACCATGATATGTTTATTAAAATTTTGTCAGGAGATTGAAATTTTTACTTTCTGGATTTTCTTTTGATTTCAGGACCCCCTCTTTTCTTTAATATTGTGAAGTTTTTACCTCAAGCGAAAACTTCCAAAAATATTATTGGACTTATATACTATCTCAATAAAACATTTATTTTATCAGTAGAAATTATTTATATGATTGTTTTTCTCTGAGCTTTATTCTTTTAAAAATAGTTTTTCATAAGTTTTGGGTTCCATTTGCACTACAACCCTTTGGTAATTTTATATAAAATTCCAACCAAAATTTGGGGATGACATATGATGTCCCTAAACCACTTTTAAGAAAAAAGATCTTTTAGCGTTTGGAGATTTTGAGCTATACACCAAGTTTTCCAATCTGGTCCAAATTGCACTTTTGCACTACAACCTATTTAAATATTCCTCTAAAACTTCCACCAAAATTAGGGGATGTTAGTAGGAGTATATTATTCAACCTTGTGCAAAAACCCATGAGTGTTCTTTGAAAAATTTAAGAAAATCATCCTCTTTTGCTCTCTGGTCCAGTTTGGCACTTTCTACTGCAACCATATTTTAACTTGCCCTTTTTCCCATGATTATTTTTCCTACTTATAGACAACCCTGCAAAACCCAAGTCCAGGAGAGTGGACCCATTGGAGTATTTTTGGTCCATGAAACTATGCCCTTTTCTTTCTGTCGAAATGGTTTTCCCAAAAACTTGCACTATCAAGTTTCTAGTCTTGACCAACTAACCTTGCCACCATCATCTACACCTAAGGAGACACTGGTCTGGAGGTTTTGGCCACCCCAAGAGTTGCCTAGATGCACATGGCATTATGTCAAACACCTTGAGTGCATGCACAGATTTGGCATGATCTTTTGTTTGCATTGTAAACTTGATCTTCTGACCCAACAAGCTTGTCCACTAAGCTCCTAGCTAGCTCTAACCCAGGCCTGCTAACCCCCGGCCTTATCCTAGTCCTCTAGCACGCTATGGCATTGCGTCGAGCACGTAGCGTGCGTGCGCTGGGCACGCCCAGAGCGCGCGTTTTGCACGTGCTTGCGCACGAGTCGCCGCGTCCCACTGCCGCGCCTCCGCGCCCGTCCTGGCCCCTCCCCACTCACCGCCAACGCCCGACCCTCCCTTGCCGCGGGGCGCTCCTGGCGCCCTACAACAGCATTGTCGGTCGGCCATGGCAGCCGTGGCCACAAAGAGCCTCGCCATGGACGGCGCCGCCCGAGCCACACGCGTGCGCCAGCTGCCCTCTGGAGCAGTCTGAACTCATCCACAGGCTCGTCTGCAAGCGCTCGTCGCCGCCACGTCCCGCCTGCTGCAACAGGACGGCGGTTCGCCGGCATCCTTATCCACGGCCGTGGAACCGACGTAGTTGCGCTATAAAAAGGACCCCCGAGCTCAACCGAGTCCTCAGGCAACCTCAGGCCACTCCTCCAGAGCCCCCATGGCCAGCCATCGACGGCGGGAAGCCTTCTTCCTCGTCTCCGGCCGATTCGGCCGCCGCCGCCCTCCGGTCCCGTCCGTCGCAAACAGAGTCTCCCCCACCCTTCCAGCACCACCTTCCGACTCCCCTTGATCTCGCGGAGTCACCCAACACCTCAAACTCGATGGGGAGCCACCGTAGCCCAAACCCCCAATTCACCCGAAGCTGCCGTCCGCCGCGGAGCTCGCCGCCAGCGACTCCCTCCACCCCCACCAACCTAGCAACCACCAGGAGGACCGCCCTAGACTGGTGGATCCATCCTCGCCCTCAGAACCCCACGGGGAGCCACCGTTCGTCGGCGACGATCGCCGGAGCCCCGCCTCTGTTCGGCCAAAGGAGGAAGGAGGCGGGGGCGACCGGTCAAACCTGACCAGTGGGCCCCTGGACCCACTGTCAGTGACCCAGCGCCGGTCTTCGACGTGTATTTATTTCAAAACCTTTTTCTTTTTCTGTTTTATTTAAAAACAGGAAGTTGACTAAACTTTGACTGGCTATAACTTTTTAAATATAACTCCAAATGAGTTGATTCTTTTTCCTACCTCTCTCAAATATTGTCTAGTTTATTTCTAGATTTATTTGAAAAAAATTCAGACGACTTTTTTGCACTGTTTTGAAACTATGTGTTAATTTGAATATTTTCTAAAATAGGATTTGTTGGAGAGAGAAGAAAACTTTCAAATGTTTTGGAATGTACCCTGCCTCTCCACAACTTGAAGGCACGCATTCTGAACTCCGGTATAATTTTTTTGTGTGTCGTTTGATACGGTTACAACACTCCTTGTCTCGGAGTCTTCGTTATTTGTGTGATGATATGAACCTACTCATAAGTGCATATCGATGATCCCGTGCTACTGAAATTTGATACGTTGTGATAGTAATCACCCTCATATACCTTTCATGCATATCGGAAGGAAGCCGGAAAAGTCTCTGTCTTGTGTAGACTCGAGCTTGTCCCTAGTTCCTCGTCGAGACGAGTGTGTCCGGTATTGCATGACGGGGTATGAGGGGTGGTGGTTCTGTCTGTTGATTGAAATATTTTTGTTATGCTAATCATGCAGGGAATACTTAAACCTCCTGAGTCGGCCGTAGATTGAGTCTTGTTCCAGCAACCCCCATACTTGTTTCGTACTACCACTGGTCCCTGCCGCAGGTAGGGTACGGTTCAGTAAGTTGTCAACACCTTCCTAGCACACACCGTACAGAGGCCATGGTGGAAGATACCGGCTGCATCCGGTAGGCATGCCACCTGGTCCGGGGGCATGGGTGTTTCCGGTTGGGACCGAGAGGGGGGCACCCCTTAGAGCGCGCGATATAAATTTGTTCCCATGCTACGCGAGGTTGTAGCCTCCCCACTTAGAGTTTTGCTTAACAGGTGTCGTGGGTGATTTCAGACACCGGTAAGTTAAGCTGGTGTGTGCGGTCAGGTGTGTTTTCGATTAAAAGACCGTAAATGGAATTAGTCCCGGTGGACTAAAGGAATCCGTTACTCGTGGGTAAAGAGTACACCCTCTGCAGAGGTTAAATCTATTCGAATAGCCGTGTCCATGGGTAAGGACTACAGTTTGGGGTGGGTCAAGTGTCGGTCTTAGTGTCGGTCTTCGGAGGAGAAACTGCTAAACCAGAACATGGATCATGATTTGTGACGTATGATGATTATGATTATTATTATTATGGACTAACCATTTATATTATTTGAATTATTGAGTATCCCTGGGACGGTTCTACCTCCTGGATATTCATTGTGGTTACGTTCTTATAAGCCCTTTATGTGGTGTCGCTCAGACGCCCGACTGTGACATGCTTGTTATTTGTTATAAGCCCTTTATGTGGTGTTGATCAGACGCCCGACTGTGGCATGCTTGTTATTTGTTTACTTTATAAGCCCTTTATGTTGTGTCGCACAGACGCCCGACTGAGGCATGCTTTATATTATTATTCTTTCGAGGCGTCGCTTCAGACACCCGACCGGTGCATTCTATTTTTACTTTCTGACTGCATATTCATGTTTTATATGAACAACCTGCCTGCGTGCATCATGGATTTTTATTTCGTGACTGACGTTGTGATCATAGAATATTTTAGAGCATGATTATCTTTTGTTATATTATACTTGTGTTCATGATGTTTGGGAGTACATTCAAAGTACTCACTGGCTTGTCACTGGCTATTGTCTTGGCTAGATTTCTTGCTTGGAGAGGAGCGTTGAGATGACAGCCCCGGAACCTAAGCAACGATGATAGCAGCCTCGCGAAGATAGGAGTTAACCTGGTCAGCTGTTCCTGTGAGAAATGGAGTCCCATGGCCACTAATTAACCACAAACCGCTTCCGCCATCAGCCATTAGAAATCAATTGTTGTATCCATAGGCCAGAATGATCTTGTACTTCATATTATGTGTTTTGCTTGGAGTTTCTGTATCAAGTTGGTGTCTCACCAGCTAACAGTAATCCTGGGGCTGGTGAGCACAAGGGCCATTTTCTGGAAAATTAATATCCCAAAAATCCGGTCCTGACACAAGCCGTCTGAATTGAAGCTAAAGGGGCCAGCTAGACATCAGGCGACTGAATTTAGAATTTGGGCAGGTCACTTTTTTGATCTGTCGTTTATTTTAGATCAGATGGATAGAAAACATTCATCTACAGCGGAAAATGACTTGCCCAAACTCTCTTATCAGTCGATTTTATCTATTGCCTTACGAGGGTCTGGCCCAGCTACATGCCATGCACATCCGCTGCTTTTCTACCCCGGTTTTGTGGGCTAATGATGCATGCAGTACAAGCGCGTTCATGATGAACGAACTGTGCATGTATATGTGCCTATATTTAATTGCTAATTATACTTATGGTGCGTGTGATTTGCAGATGAGTCCCTATCTAAGTAATTAAGTATAGTTCCAGTCGGCTAATCATTAGAGAGTATTTTCGTTCTTCTTTGGCTTCTAATGTCTGATAAATATCTGATAGAAAATTTGAACAAAGGAAAAACAAAGAAGAGAACATTTCTTTGTAAAGGAAAATGAATCATCGAACTAGATTAACCCTAAATGGAAACGGATACAAAGTTTAAAAACTTCTACTTTATCTAGCCTTCTTATTCCCCCATACTAATATAAAAAAGTTAGACTACGAAATAGAAAATGAAGTTTCTAAAGATATAATCAATTTGTGACATTGGTATTACGATAAAAGAGGAAAAATAAATAAATAAATAATGGACACATAATGATAAAAATTGCACACAGTTATCTCCCCAAAAATGTTTTCTACGAATGAATGAATTAGTGGCATTGGTATTACCCATAAAAATGAAGCAAATGAAATGAAACTAAAATAAATAAAAATAATGAAGCTTTTTTAAGAAAGAATGGGTTAATGGCATATGTATTACCCTTTAAGTATAAAAAAAAAGATCAATAAAAATAATGAAAAAAATTGCAACCAAATTACTAAGAGATTGCATTTTTTATAATATGCAAGAATAATCATATATAGTGCAATTTCCGCAAAAAGAAGTTTTCTAAGAAGAAAGTAATTGCTGGCATTGATATCACCCTTAAAGAATATACAAATTAAAATCAAAACTAAAAATCAAAATAATAAAGTTTTTTGAGGAAGAATGAATTAGTGGGAACGGTATTACCCTTCAAGAAGATAGAAAATAAAAATAAAAATAAAAAAATGAAGTTTTCTGAGAAAGAATGAATAAGTGGCATTGGTATTACGCTTTAAGAAAAAAGAAAATTAAAAATTAAAACAACTAATTACAAAATTTGCATACAATTTACACTGAAACTGCGTCCTCTTATAATATGCAAGAATAGGCACATAATGGGGGAACTTTTGCAAAATATAATAAAATCATAAGAAATAATTAATTGGTGGCATTGGTACTACCCTTAAAGAGGAAAGAAAATAAATAATAAGTAAAATAAAAAAGTAAATAATAAAGTTCCTAAGAAAAATTGAATTAGTGCCATTAGTATTACCTTGAAGAGGAAAGAAAATGAAAAATAAAACTAAAACAAATAATGACAAATTTTTCTACAATTTATAGGGAATTTGCGGATTTGTAGAATGTGCAAGAATAAGCATGTAATAGTGAAATTTTCGCAAAACAAAGTTTCCTAAGAAGAAATGAATTAGTGGCATTGATATTACAATTAAAATAAAAAGAAAGAAAAATCAAAACCAATTCAAGATAGTGAAGTTTTCTGAGAAAGAATGAAACAATTTCATTGTTATTACCTTTTAAGAAGAATGCACATAGAACAAAAATGAAAAATAAAATAAAATAATGAACTTTTTTTAGGAACAATAAAAAAATAAATATAATGAAGTTTCCGAGGTAATGAATTAGTGGCATTGGTATTACCCTTTAAGATGAAAGGATAATAAAAAGGAAAAAACAATGACAAAATTTGCATACAAGTTACATGACAATTGCATATTTTTATAATATGCAAGAATACATACGTAACAATGATTTTTTTGTTTCTAAGAATTAAAGAATTGATGGCATTGGTACTACCCTCAAAGAATAAACAAAATGGAACACAAACTAAAACAAGATCAAAATAATAAAGTTTTCAGAAGAAGAATAACAAAATCATAATAATAAAATTTTCTGAGCAAGAATGAATTAGTGGCACTAGTATTACCCTTCAAAAACAAAAAAAATGAAAAATGAAACTAAAACAAAATATGACAAAATATGCATACAATTTATACAAAATTTGTGTCTTTTCAGAATGTGCAAAAATAAGCATGAAATGTCTTTTATAATATCAAAGGAGGGTGACGCGGCTAACCATAATTTCACAAAATATTTCACAAAATTATAAAAGATTACATAATGGTCAGTCGACAAAATATTCCACAATCGATTGACCATAATCATTTTTTCAGTCGACTAAAGTATAGCTAATGTGGAAGCTAAAAATAGCAGCTCTTCAATGCCTCTCTCCAATGGGCGGCATGTATATCCGCCAGCAATGAGCTTTTCTGAGCTGACTGAGATGCCCTATGTTGACGACTACCACAACATACCGCTCTGGAATCATTGCTTACTTGTGATCTTGATCTGCATCATGGTAAGGTCCACCCCAGCATAGGAGCACTTGTAACATCACAGAGCCATCCTCATAGAACTACAAATATTTCTATAAACATATGTTCTATGCAATACTCAATGTTTTGTTTCTTCGTTGGACTTCATTCTTGGTTTGTACCTACGGTTCATTCTGGGACAAGAGCACTTGTTCATCCCTTATATCATTTTGTGCCAGATCGGCTTTTATGTTGATTATTGATTGACTTTGTTCATGTCATGCAATGATTTATATCTACAGTTGTTTCATTATGTTGTCACAACATGCATGCATTTAGTTTAATGGATCAGTGCGTTTCTTTTTTTTTTTTGTTAAAGATTACTTTTTTTTTGCGAAAACTATCAGGTTCACTAGAAATACAAAGCACCTCAACCATAATAATAATCACATCGAGGTCCCTAGATCGAGGAACAACCACAACCGCCGTCAGAACGAACCGATGATGCATTGATGTCGTTGTTTCCCTACCAAAGCAGCTTGACCTTTTTTTACGACAGTCGGCAAGTCATAGTGCATGTGGCCCCAGGGACTAACACCCTGGAGCGGCAAATGCCGTTGCTAAACCCTTGAAACAAGCCGACACTAGATTTCACGACCATGTGTGCACAACGAGAAACTCTAACCTCACCGCTTTGAGGAAATGACAAAAATATACGCCGGAGCTCTATCGATTATATCCCTATGGAGGAACTCGTGGTGGATCAGTGTGTAGAAGATCATCTTGACGAAGAAGCGGCGCCATTCTCTAAGCACCACCTCCACAAGGACCACATCCTCCATAGACCTCCCAGGAGGTGAGCCCCTAAAAGAAAAGGGGCGAGCGTCCCCGTTCAATTTTTTTGTTTGAATTGTTTCGATTGCTTACCAATAGTAGTACTTCCCACGGTGATACGAGAGCAAACCAATCGTCTCAGGCGAAAACCCTCGTCACTAACCAATCTGTGAATGGATGGTTAGGGGAGCAGTGATATCTTCAACCCACCAGGGTTCAAGTCCCATAACTGACACTGGTGCTCGCATTATTCCTGGATTTATTTTAGGCTTTCGGCGATATTTATTTGGTGGAGGAGATGTGCCCGTCAACTACCAGGTATATGTGGTGACTTCGTAAAATCTCAAAATGCTATGCCGACTTGTGTGCGTATGTTTATATGGGTGAGTGTATGCTTGTGTATGTAAACAGTTCCGGTTGTACTGTGTTAAAAAAAACACCTCGTCACTAAACATTTTCGGTGCGTCACATTCGGGAGCCCGGCTCCTCTCAGTTTGTGTATCCACATGCCAAAAGTAAAAAAGAAGAGAAAATAAGGCGAGATGTCGACTTTGTTCTTCCGCCGAATCCCCGTCGCGAGTTCGAAAGAAAGCCGCAAACAAAGCGCAAGCACCAATGGTCGCCCGCCGCTCCAGCTCTCCAGCTTTTTAAGCCGCAGCTTCACATGTACCATGTGGATGTGGCATTACTTTATCTTTAGACACGGGACAATGCTCTCGGCGACTCGCCGATGCGATGTCCACCGGAGATTACAAGGGAGCAAATCCCAAGGCCGACAAATCGCTGCTTTCGTCGTCCTAACCCCAGGGCGCCGACAGCGCACCGCGCCTAGATAAACAGCCTATGCGTATTTAGAGGGAGCATAAAAAAGTAAACCGTATTGGTTGCACACACACACACATTTGGTTAACCTGATAACCCCGTCAAGGAGATCACTTTGGTTGTTTATTTAGGATGGAGAAGTATCCGGTAAAGTAAACTTTAGGAAAGTAAATTTACTCCATCAAATTTTGGCCGGACCCTATACATAACAGAGTAAAAAAATCATTTGCATTTCATTTACGACCATCGAAACACATTTCTTCGCTTCCTTATTTCATTCAACGATATTATAGTATATAATTTATCAATTCTTCGCTACAAGAGCAAGACCAAAAAGAAACAAGAAGTACAATTAGACATTTTGAAAGATATCCAATTTCACTAACTGCTCCCACTAGTTGAATTAACATCTTCTCTAGGTCTTCATTGTTGATCTGCGGCTTCTCGAGCTTGAACACCGTTGACCAATTAGCTTGGGAATTTCATGCAGAGCTCTGGTTCCTATGGAGGGTCTTGTACATAATCAAGCTACTCAGTCTTTTTTTTTTATAGTTGTCTGTACTCAGACATGTTTATGCTTCCGTTGCTTGTATGTCTTTGTATGTTGGGTCATGAGACCCATGTTTGTAATGTCATGCTATGTATGGCTCCTCGGAGCCTCTTAAAGAAATACATTGAGTCGTAGAGTTGTAATGTCATGCTGTGGCCGTATGCATCTCCCAGATGCAGAGGCCGGGGGTCATCCTTCTTTTCTAAAAAAAAATGTATGGCTCCTCGGAGCCTCTTAAAGAAATACATTGAGTCGTAGAGTTGTGATGTCATGTTGTATCTACACATATCATGCATATTGTGTGTATGTTTTGAAATGCATTGGTATGTGTGGGATTCGACACCTAGTTATCTGCCTTTGGTAATATTTCCTACAAGGAAATGTATAGTTCGATGTATTCTTGTTCACAATACCTAAATTTGCATCCATCCTACACAAAGAGATGAGCAAAAGAACAGCCGAATCAAAACAAGCACATACCCCCATCATTTGTGCACTTGAAGAACACCCATCCGGGGTGTTGCGGCGTGGTAGAAACTCGGTGCACCACCTGCCGCGTGCGGTCATCGTGATCAGATGACCAAACGGCGAAGCCGGCGAGGCCAGCGTCGAGCCGGTAGCCATTGGCGTGTGTTTTGCGAACCGCCGACGGGGGAGATTCGAGTGGCTAGAGACGGATTCGGTACCTGCATGCGGCACGAAAATGTTGTCAGGACTCTGCGGTCCGCTTCCAGGCCAATCCATGGCAAGGCGCAATCGCCGGCGACCAGAAACACCAAATCCGTCGACGGCGGTAGCAGCTGCATATCCACATGTTCTTGGCCGGCGACAGGACGAGGAGGCACAAATCCAAGTGGTAGAGGACAGTGGCGGAGACTACGGAGTGTCCCACGGCGGTGGGCGGGTGCCGGCGGGGGGTGGGAAGGGCGGCGCTGGCGCGGATTTGGCATGGGAGTGGAGAGGGAAGACAGTGGAGGAGAGGCGCGGCGTTTACTCAGCCGCCGAATGGTGAAGTATATTTAGGGAGAAAGTTGAGGCCGAAGTAGAAAAAATACTACCTTACGGCTGATTGGGGATTGGCTAGGTGCTGGTATAAGGGATCGATTAGAAATAACTTCACATTTTAGACCGCATAGTAGTCGCTCTTCCATTATGTGCGAAGATGGAGTGGAGATCGCTTCAGAGAGCAACCACGACGACTACCGAGAGATAGAGGGGGAGTCGGTGAACGACCGAGGATCGAACGGTGATGCACAGACAACAGAGAATGGGTGCGATGCCAACTGCCAACAGGCACTGCCTGGTACTCAGGATATCAGCTACGTGTGGTGATTGGTGAGCTCATTTATAACACTGTATCTGCAACCTCCCGGCTCTACTGTTCTTCGCGAGAGCAGAACAGAGAGAAACCACCTCACAGATATAGAGTACTAAATTATTTGCCTCTGCCATATGAACCAAACCGCAAGCACAGATCTGGAACGCCAGAAACACGTGCCACGGAGGGCAAAGGCCTAACCTAACCACGGACGGGATTCCCGCTGCAGAAGCTTCCACGGCACTATTGTCCGTAAACCCGCATTCAGCTTAGGAACAAAGGGAGTCGCTGCCCGATATAAAAACGCCATTCCTTTTCCTGCAAAGTGCAAAGCGGGTGGGGGGAATCAGGTTCCGCTTCATCTACTACTATCTCAAACCCAGATCTGACCAAGTGCCCTGCTGCAAGCAACTCATCATCAGTCTCCGCCGAATCGAACAGAAAAACGTGCAGTGTCGGTCTACAACTTTGTTAGGATCAAGCTAATTCGTAGATCAGGATGGACCACAGCAAATGTGTGCTGTATGCAAGAAAGCAATTCCAAACTCCTGCTACTAACATTTCAGCCAAGATTTGATCCTTCGGATTTCACACTCGCTTTACAGCTAATTTGCAAAGGCATACACACACACAGAGAGAAGGTGAAAGAAGAAAAATCATTCGAGGTGCTGAAAACTTGAGCCTGTTACTGCACTCACAGCAAAACATGTCCACTGAAACAATGGACCGAGTGGTGGAGGAGACGAACCTATGTCATGAGTTGGAACTTGGAAGTGCAAAAAAACGGAATGATCCAACGCCTCCTGAACTATCATCACAGGAGATCTTACCCAAGCATCTCACAGGACGACGACATCTCTGGATTAGTATGATGTTATGGTCCTCATTGGCATCCAATCATGCGCAGAAACGGGACGGAAGCTTGCCCAGGATCGTCACGACTGGCCACCTCGCACTGGATTATCTGAATCGACGACGACTGCCCGGCCACTCTTGCTGCTGAAGCACGACCTGCCGCCGGGCGGCAGCCTCTTCATCGGCGGCACGGAGTCGTCCTGCAACGCGCGCCGGTTGCGGCCCCGTCCGTTGCTGCTGTTCTCCCCGCGGCACCGCCGCGACGTGCCGGCGCCGCCGGCGAGGAGCCCGCTCTCCCTGGCTGCGATCAGCTCGTCCTCCATGGTGGACTGCAGCACGTCGGCGATGGACATGCGGCTGTCACGATGCAGGTTCGACCCCGTCTTCGGTGGTGGAGCGCCTTCTTCTCTGATCTCCGCCGTGCCATTTCCCTCCTCCTCCTCCTCCTCTGCTCCCTCTCGGCTTTCCTCAGCCTCCTGATCACCACGGTGAGTGTTGCCGCCGACCCCGCTGCTCACTGCATCCTGCTGCTCTTCACACATGCTCTCCAACTCATCCATCTCAACGACCACCTGATGGGTGTTCCGGTCGGTCTCGCCTGGACCTGGAGCACAGCCCTCCGGCTCCGGCGGCGCCACCTCGACGGCGACGAAGGTGATGTTGGAGCGGCAGAGGGGGCAATTGGAGTGCGACTTGAGCCAGGTGTCGATGCACTGCTGGTGGAACGCATGGCTGCATTTCGGCAGCAGCCGGAGGCTCTCCCCGTCGTGGAACTCGCCGAGGCAGACGGAGCAGTCGGTGGTGTGGAGGGCGGGCCCGTCGCCGCGCCTGTACTTGCACACCGTGATCTTGTTGATGAGGGCCTCGTCCAGCCCACTCGCCGGCGACACGTTCCACGACTCCTGGCTCCTGGACTGCCCGTGGCCGCTCCCAGGACCGCCGGTGCCGCCGCCCCCGCCGCCGCCGGAGCCGGGGCCGGAGCCGAAGAGCCTCCTCCGGAGGGAGGCGAAGGTGCCGCAGTACTTGGAGATGAAGGTGTAGTAGCTGACGAGGAGGAAGGCGGTGGCGAGCACGCCGATGATGGCGATGACGAGCGGGGAGAAGACGTGGCCGGAGGAGTCGTCCGGGCCGGGGCCGGCGAGGTCGAAGGGCGGCGGCGGGGGGAAGATGAAGTAGCACCACTGGGGGCAGTACATGCTGCACAGCCCCTGCGAGCAGTCCCTGGTCGGCTCGTAGGGCACCCAGGTGGGCTCCGTCCCGACGATTGCCGGCGGCGAGGACGCCATTTTTGCCTCCCCCTCCCCCTCCTAGCACCAAATCTTGGAACCTTCAACAGCAGGGGAGAAACAGAGACAGATGTGTTGCCAACCACCTCACTCGCTCACTCCGAGACGACTGGGCGCTCAGGTACTAGCAGAGGATCTCTGGGAGTCTCTGGGCCAAATCATTGTGATTGGGTGGGGGGAGGAGGCGTAGGAGCATCTGCGTAGGCGCTCGATCCATGGCGCTTTCTTTCTCGAGGTTGGGAAGTGGGAAATGTGACGGGGAATGGGGGGGAGAGATCGGAATCAGATGATGGCGCTGGCTGATGATGGGGATCTTTGGGAGGGACTGGAGAAAGAGAGGAGCGGGGGATTGTCTGCAAAGCAAAGTGATGGTGGACTGGAGCTGGACTGGTGGTTGTTGGCATCTTCTCCTCAAGCTTTTGTTTTTTGGTGCCACAGCTCTTCTTTTTCTTTGCCCTGCCCCCTCCCCGCTGCCGTCTCTTTCCTCTCTCCTGTGCCACACACGTCACAAGATCAAGAGAATGTGTCCACTGGATATATGATTGTATAATAGATGATGAGCAGGAAACATGAACATAATAGTTTGTACTTATCAGTGTAGTGTAGCCCACCAACACAATCTTCTACTGATAGTTCCCAGAAATAATGGAAATCATATCTCATTCTACTTCCCCAGGGCCGTAGAATGACAGGGTGATGCAGTTTTCAAATACTCCCTCCGTCCCGTAATATAAGAGTGTTTTTAACACTACTATATTACGGGACTGAGGGAGTATGTTTTACAACTGATTTGGTGTCTGAAAGCTAAAGTCTGCTCTAATTCCAAAGTGATCTGACTGACCAAAGAGATTTATTTAAGGGTGGCATTCAGAGCTTTGCTGGCTGTCCAAGAAGTAGCTTTCATCAAAGCCAAGCTGCTAAACCTTCACCGTCCCTCAAGTCTCTCTCCCTAAACAATCCAAGGTTATCTCTTTAAGCAACGGGAGACGATGATGACCAGCACCGGTCTATTTTGACAGCTTTCTTCACACTTACTGCTCCCCTACGGTACGGACACCAACCCTTACGGTTGTGGTTGACAGCTCTCTCTATTTTTGTGTCAACTCAGGCCTTTAATGGCTTGCATTGGTACAAAAGAAAATGCCCTCTCTATTTCTTCAGGTGAAATCACACTGTCAACAAACTTCAGACGGAAAGCATAGGCTGGGGCGCTCCCCTTTTTCAAAAATAAAATGTTCAGACGGAAAATTGGGATCGACGATACAGTTCCACGCATACCGCAACCGTTTTCAGCCTCACCCTATAAGCAGCTACAGCTTAACTTCACACCCATGAATCGGAGGACTGTATTACTATTTTGGACAAGAAATCGGAAATGCAGACAACGATTTACAGGAGCAGATCGGTCAAGTTGTGAATTACCCCTTCGTCCCATAATATAAGGGCGTTTTTAACACTACACTTGTTCAGAATTAAATGAACTTTTTGTTTAACGACACAAGTTGTGAAGGACAGCCCAGTTTTGTACATCTCTTCCTTTTCTTTGAAGAGTGCATGACAGAAACAGGAAAATATGTGAAAAATGTTGGAACACGTGTACACAGGAGAAGCTGTGCAATTTCTTTCAGTTGAAAGCGGAACACCACCAAAATAAGGTTTCATGTCCTGGCTAACAACACTACACTATGAAATCGACTACACTCAGCCCGACCCACCCCATTGCTGGTAAGCATTGACCTTAACAACAAATTCAACTGCTACATGAAAATTCAACTGCTCTTATTACCTACTCTTATTAAATTATTTCTTAAAATTCATATATTACTCCTAATGGTTGAAACAACATGTTAAGCTTCAATACCAATAAAGTTAACTGGATAGTGACTACCAGACTCAGGCCGGGGCCAAGGCTCAAAAGAGTTAAATCAGGAGAATCAATTCATCGGATTTTTTTCGCAAAAAAATATAACCAACGGGTTTGGAGTTCCACCATGGTAGTATCATATACCCACTCATGGAGAAAATGTACTACACCTTAAAGAAGCTATTTTTTGAAGTTCTTTCATTCCCCTGGCCCTGGACATGATGGTTGCATAGGTAAGATGAAATGGTAGATCGCCAACAAAAGATTGATATGATTATCCTTTTTCTTTCCCTAAGGGGTTATTTGGATCTAGTTTTCCTTAAACTCGTCTAGCAACATAACAAACTAAAATTGTGTTTTGTTTTTTTTCTTTCGAAAAGGGGGAATCCCCGGCCTCTGCATCAGAAAGATGCATACGGCCACATTTATATAAAAATAAATAAGTTCAACAGAGTCTAGCGGTCTGCTCCAAAAGGAGCTGGCTCACAAAGAGCAACAAAAGCAAATAAGGCCCGAAAGCCACAACCGGCTGGCATAAGATGAATAGATAAACTAGTCGCCTATCCTATTACATGACCGCCATCCAAACCAGTTGAAGATATCCCGCGCTACCATCTTCCATCGGAGAGATCCAGTAACCAAACGCTCCCTGGCCTTCGTCGGAGTGAGTAAGGACCACATACGGATAGCGCAGATGGCAGGAATAAAACCTGCAAAAAATGAATAGTTGTTGTTCTGTTAAAAGCCAAATCATTTCTGCAGTTCCAAATTGCCCATAACAACGCACACGCTCCTACGCGAATTTGTCTAACTGTTTCGGACTCTATCCCAACCAGCCACGTTCTAAATAACGACCTGACCGAATGCGGAGGAGGAATGTTAAAGGCAACTTGCACCGAACGCCATAAGACCTTCGCCAACGGGCAATCAAAGAAGAGGTGCTTGATATTTTCATCCCGATCACGTAAACTACACCTAGTAGATCCTGTCCGGTTTAAGCTTAACCAGATTATCTTTCGTTAAGATAACTTGTTTATGTACAAACCACATAAACACTTTGGTTTTCAGAGGAACCTTAACTTTCCAAACATGTTTGGAAGTAGGAATCACACTAGAATTGATGACATCAATATACATCGACTTGACTGTGAATTCCCCAGATCTAGTAAGCTTCCAACACAACTTATCGGGCTGATGTGTAAGCTGAACCTCCATCAGCCTATGCACCAGATGAAGCCAGTCTTCCCACCGGTCTCCAACCAGCACCCTTCTAAACTGAATATTCAGGGGAGTGGACTGCAAACTCGTTGCAACCAAAGCATCACGACTCTGCACAATACGATAAAGCGAGGGATACTGAAGCGCCAATGGCGCTTCCCCCAGCCAAGTATCCTCCCAGAAGCGCGTATTGTTGCCATCATCAACAATAAACTTTGTTCTATTAAAGAAAGTAGCTTTGACTCTCATTAGCCCTTTCCAGAATGGCGAATCAGTCGGTCTGACTGTCACCTGCGACAAAGTCTTAGAGTGGAGGTACTTGTTACGCAGAATCTGTGCCCAAGTAGCTTGGTCTCACCGCTAACTTATATAGCCACTTGCTGAGAAGACATCTGTTCTTGACCTCAAGATTTTCAATACCAAGACCCCATTGGTCCTTCGATCGGCAGATGACGTCCCATTTGGCTAAACAGTACTTTCTCTTAAGTTCATCACTTTGCCAGAAGAAACGGGACCGATAGAAATCCAGCCTTTTCTTAACTCCAACTGGTACTTCAAAAAAGGACAGAAGGAACATAGCGGAACTTCGTGAGCACCAATTAATAAGAATCAACCGGCCTCCATACGACATGAGTTTGCCCTTCCAAAGAACTCAGTTTCTTCTCAAACCGATCCTCGATACACTTCCATTCACTGTTAGTCAGCTTACGATGGTGAATGGGGATACCTAGGTAAGTGAACGGGAGTGCTCCCAATACACAACCAAACAATTGCTTATATGCATCTTGTTCCTTTTTGGCTCTACCAAAACAGAACAACTCGCTTTTATGGAAGTTAATCTTCAGACCGGTCAAATGCTCAAAGAGGCACATCACCAACTTCATATTTCTCGCTTTTGCCAAGTCATGCTCCATAAAGATGATCATATCATCCGCGTACTGTAGGATGGACACACCACCATCAACTAGATGAGGCACCAAGCCACCTACCTGGCCGGCCTCCTTTGCCCTACCTATCAGGATTGCCAACATGTCAACGACGATGTTGAACAAAGTAGGAGACATTGGATCACCTTGTCTCAGGCCCTTATGTGTCTGGAAATAATGACCGATATCGTCATTCACTTTAATTTCAACACTCCCTTTTTGCGTGAAGGATTCGACTTGTCGTCTCCAAACTTCATCGAAACCCTTCATTCGTAGTGCCTGTTGAAGGAAAGGCCATTTGACTTTGTCGTACGCTTTCTCAAAATCCACCTTGAAAACAATGCCATCAAGTTTTTTTGTGTGAATCTCATAGAGCGTTTCATGCAAGACCACAACCCCTTCAAGGATGTTCCTGTCCGGTATGAAAGCAGACTGAGTAGGCTGCACCACAATATGCGTAATCTATGTGAGCCTATTCGTCCCGACCTTGGTAAATTTTTTGAAACTAACATTGAGAAGACAGATAGGTCGGAATTGCTCAATCCGCACTGCCTCTGTCTTCTTGGGAAGTAAGGTTATCGTTCCAAAATTCAGCTGAAAAAGGTGAAGCTGGCCAGAGAATAAATCACTGAACAATGGCAAGAGATCATCTTTAATAATGTGCCAAGAACTCTGCTGAAACCATCCGGCCAGAGCCTTATTATTCTTAATCTGGGAAATGGCCTCAAACACCTCTTTCTCAGAGAAAGGAGCTACTAAAATATCATCTCAACAGCCGTAAGTTGAGGCACATCCTCAATCCTAGACTCATCCAGCGACACACAGTTGTCCTATGGAGGCCCAAACAGCTGCTTGTAATACTCAGTAATATATTGCTTTAAGTTTTCCTGACCAAGAATCGTTCCCTCGTCTTGTTCAAGCTGAAAGATCCTCTTCTTTCTATGCTTACCATTAGTGATCAAGTGAAAAAATAGAGTGTTCGCGTCCCCCTGAACGACTCTACTGACCTTAGCCCGAAGCGCCCACTTTAGTTCTTCCTCGCGAAGGAGCTCTTTCAGCCTCATTTCCGCCTCAAGCTTGGCATGAAGCTCCGAGGCTGGCAGGATCATGGTTTCGGCCTTTACATCAAGGGACTGAATAAGCGCAAGGAGCTGCTCCTTTTCAACCTTATAAATCCCGCTGAGATGCTTAGCCCACCCACGTAGGAAGCTTCTCAAATGCTTAATTTTATTCTGCCAGCGTTCGAGCGCAGACCGACCTCCTGCATCCTTAGCCCATTCTCTGGCTACAAGATCCAAGAAACCTTCTCTCTCAAACCAAGCAAGCTCGAACGAAAAAACATTTTTATTTCCCAAGTGGGTGGCCTCCCAGAATCGATAAATAAAGGTGTGTGGTCAGAAATACCACGAGTAAGCGCCTAGACTGTAACATAAGGGAATTTCTGCTCCCACTCGACGCTAGCCAGGACTCGATCCAGCTTCTCAAACGTCGGATTTGGCAAGGCGTTAGCCCAGGTAAACTTTCGGCCCGAAAGCTCTATCTCACGCAGGTCAAGGCTTTCAATGATTGTATTAAACATGAACGACCATCGGCCGTCAAAATTGTCATTATTCTTCTCATCACTCCTCCTGATGATATTAAAATCACCCCCACCAGGATAGGTAATTGTTCAGACCCACAAATCCTAACCAGATCAGCCAAGAAATCCGGTTTGAGCTCGGGCTGAGCGGCACCATATACCGCTACCAAAGCCCAGTTAAACCCATCTGCCTTCGACCTCACCCTAAACTTAATAGAAAAATCTCCCATGACCACACTTTGGACTTCTAACGAATCACATCTAACTCCGAGTAAAATCCCACCCGATCTTCCTCGCGGAGGTAGACAATGCCAATCAAAATCAATACCCCCCGACAGAGTATTAAGAAATTGTGGCGAGAAGTTGGCTCTACCCGTTTCCGACAAAGCAATAAAGTCCAACTTATGCTCAATAGAAGCCTCAGCAAGAAACCTTCTTTTAGCCAAGTCTTTCAGACCTCTGCTATTCCAAAAGATTCCTTTCATATCTCATCGTGGAATTTTTTCGCCGTCCGAATCCGAGCACTCCTCCGCACTGCGGAAACCGGGTAAATCTTCCGCTTCCATTTGCGTTTAGGAGCAATGAAACTCTCCATCTGGTCCTCACAACCAGTCTCAGAGGTATGCAAATCCACAACGTCTACTCGCTCATCCTCCTCCTCATGCTCAGGAGACGGTTGAGCCAGATCCGCACAAAGATTATCGAGCGCCCTGACCCCTACAGCGTCGATATCTGAATCATTCATGGGTTTGGCCGCCGCTAAGTTACGAATCATCTCAAGCGCCCGTTCGGCCTCTAAATCCAGCATATCATTAACCGAGGTTGAGATTTCACTATCATTACTACCTAGTGAAATTCCTAGCTGATTTGCATTATTAATAATCTCATCATTAGAAAAATGCAAAATTGAATTAGAGGTATTGACCGACATACCAGTGGTGACCTCCACATCACGAAGCTTGGCCGCCCTCATAGCGCACCGTTGTTGCATGTCGTCCACTTTCGGATGGTCCTGGAGACGGCTACTCAACCGTCGCCCCTCAGAGACCGGATCCGGAATACCCCCGAACGCAATCACCTCCTCCCGAGTTGCTGTAGAGGAGAACTCCAAACCAGGGGAAGGTGGAACCAAGGCCTCCTGCCCGAGCTCCCCATCCATCCCGGCCCAACGACCAGCCAGCGTCACCGGCGCAGAAGGCCCGCAGGCCTCCCTAGGCGCCCCCCGGAGGAGAGAGCCCCGAGGCCACCTGCCCCGAGCCCTCTCCGGAAAGCAACGCCGGCGCCAGTGCAACCGGCCCGGCAGAAGGGGAGTAGGGATCCCCTCCCGATGAGTGAAGCAGCACCATGTGGAGCCCGTCCTCCAGAAGCCCCGATGGTAGCGCGGAGGCCTCCTGCTCCACGCCCCCATCATCCGAAGGCACCGTCTGCTGAACCCGAGAGACCATGACCGCAGCGGAGGAATCCGAAATCACCATCTCTGGACCCCCGCCAGCGAGTGCAGTCTCCTCCGCCTCATCCCTGACCGAAATCGGTGAAGCACCAATCATAGGAACCACAGACTCCTTAGACTCCAGCACCGGCAGCGTATGCTCAAACGCCTCATCGGACTCCATGTCTAACTAACTCAAGGATATCTAGAAACTGATTCTCGTCAAGATCATCATCATGTGGAGTTAGATGAATCAAGGACTCATGCACACGCGCTCGCATGTTCAGTCGGGGTGTATTGTGAGGTGCGGTTGTGTTCAAGTGCTCGTCTCTATGGGAATTCGTCGGAGTTGAAGCGGTGTGCATATGTCCATGTCATCATGGAAAGTCCTCGTTACGGCTAGTGTGTATTCGTGGGATATGCTTGAGGAGAGTGGTGGTAGGGGAAACCATCATAAAGCGATGAGGTGTGCGACCCATAGACAATGAACCTACTGCAAGCAAGTACGAGAACATTTTGGTGTGAAGTGAGTGTAAGGCGGTGGCCAAGCAATAGCAATGGCACAATATAACAGAGCAAGAGGTGCAACGCATGTTTTCACTTTCCAGGCGTGGTCATACTTAGTGTACAAAAATAACGGTTGAGTTGGATTGTCACGTCACGAATCTACAATGAGCAAAAATTGGAGGAGCATGAAAGACAAAGAGTCAAGATTGGGAAGAGAATGTTAGGTAATCTTGTCCAAGTCCTACAAGTATTTCTGTTAGTGTAGTTAGGTAGGAATTGTAGTTGTGGCAGTGTGTGGCTTGCATGCTCTGTGTCATGGTTGGCGTGAGTTGTAGTAGTGTTAGGAATTCAGCTTATACTACTAAATTACTTTTCTGAACGACATCACATTTACAGCCTATAGTTGTTGATTAAGATTGTTCCTAGGCAATTTTATTTGCACCCAGTATAAATTTAAAAAGAAACTTTAGTTCCAATATTATCTTTGCAAAAGGGCGCTCCTGACCCCAGCGTCGCCCCTCCTCTGGCAACCCGGGGGAACCCCGATCTAGCGCCGCCGCGCCCCACCCCCTCGCCCTCCCTATCTTGCCGCCACCCGAGGAGGCCGCCGGCGAACGCCGCGCGCGCTCCGAGGAAGGTGGCGGCGAGGCGCCTCTGCTGCATCTCGCGGCCGCTTCGCCAGAGGAGGGGTGAAGCCGTCGTGTTGGATCTGGGGCCGTCCTCAGGGGTGTACGAAGGCGGCGGCCTCTTCGATGTTGTGGTGGCTCGGGGGTGTCGGCTCTTTGGTCTTTGCTCCGGCGCTTTCGATTGCCATGATCGGTGAGTCGCATATGGATCTGCTTCCAGGCGGCCGTGGTCTCGGTGGGGGTGCTTCCTTGCCGAGATCGGCAAGCGGGAGCATCCAGATCCCGACAAGGATGGGGGCGACCCGGGCACGAGCGATGGAGGTCTTCGATCGGATCTGGTGAAAACTCGCTATTAGCTCTTGCCAAGGCCGGCGATGGCGGCCGTCTGCGTCGTTCCCTTCCTGAAGGCATCACCGTGGAAGTTCAAGGCCACTCTGCTACCTCCGGAAACCCTAGATCGATGGATCGGATGACGGCGGCTCTCTGGTGTCGTTTTCCCCCATGGGGGCGTCATTCTTGGAGGTGCACACGGGCTCGAGGGACTAGAGGACGACGACTTTGGTAGAGCGGTGCTTCATCTTACACATTGATGGTGGCGGATCTCGGCGGCGTGGTCTTTATTGAGACTTCGGCGTCGATGCGCGGAGATGGACTCGTGCGGGAGGAGGTTCTTTGTCTGGCGTCATGGTGACGTCGATGGCGAGTGGCGGAACAAGGTAGAAGCCTCAATATGACTGAAGACGGACATGTGGAAGATGGCGGCGACGACACGAAAAGTCGTCTCGATCGATTGTGCCCTGCACCGGTATGTGGCTCGGTGGGGTTCCGAATATGTTTGACTTCCGGCTTTTGATGTTAGGCTTAGGTGAGTGGTTTGGGTAGTGGCCCAGCTAGCACCCCTTCATCATTTTGGATAGGAGTAGCGGCATGTGTTGCCAAGAGGGTGGATTCAGGCACATTATTGTAATACTTTGTAAGGTCCTCGAGAATAATCAATAAAGTGGCCGTATGCATCTCCCAGATGCAGAGGCCGGGGGTCATCCTCCTTTTCTAAAAAAATTATCTTTGCAAAATACCATATCTGGTGATTATACAATTACCATAAATATAAACATAAATCAACACAGATGCATGTAACCAATGACTGGGTGCTTTATTAGTAAACTATAAAGTTGTTGGAGAGACCAAAAAGCAGAGCAAAATTTAGATTGGCCCAGTGGTCTATTCTATAGTCCTCTGGAGAAAAAGGTATACTGCAACTTGAGATATGATTGTTACAGTAAGTTGCTAGCACCTTATTGTTTGAAAACAGTCCATACGGAACCCAAGGTTCAGAGTAAAGTTTAAAAACATATTGAGCTAGATTTTTTTAGTCTAGGCAGCGGGCAATTTGCTGCCTTTGTTGGGTGTACAATGAAACCATCAAGTTTTGGAATTCATGATAGCAGGCAATAACATCCAGTAGCAAGCAATGGGACTGGATCTTGACTATTTGGTGTGCAGTGGATGCTTAATACACAACATGTCTTAATTCACACTAATGATTGTAATTGACTTATTACTGACTACCACAAGTGTAAATATATTAGCAAAAAACTACATAATTATCCATCTACATTGTACCGTGCATAAGCGGAAAGAACAGTGAAGCTCATTGTATTCTTTTTGACTCTTGATGGTTTTAATTCATTAACTAACGTTCTTGATGTAATTTTTATTATGTTTGAGATGCTTTGTACCTACGGTGAACTTTTATAACAGATCTGATCCTTTTCGTAAAAAAAAAAGAACTACCCTTCACATTCCTTTTGTTGAACTTAACTTCTAGTGCAAAGACCAAAGAAGAGAATTACTATTATGATTGCCACAAGAGGTAGGGAAACCTATGGTTGATATTGCATCAAAAGGATAGAGCATCTAACATAGTAGGTTTGTAACAAAGTACCAGATAAACTTGTTCATGAAGACTCAAGTTTCAAGACGAATGGATATGGCATCTGTGCTTTCCATTACGCACTGAAGTGCCTTTAGGAGACATAAAAATCTTAGTTGTGGTTTTTGTAACGGGTGATCCAGTAATTACTTCATATCCGGGATTTTTTTCCTTTGGAAACGGAAAAATTGTCTCATTGATTAATTATGCAAAGAGAGTCACCTAGTTAATTAGCCAAAAACTCACGTAAACCAATTCAAACAGACCACATGCTAAAAACTCACCAAGCAGACCATTCTAGATTTCATTTTTCATTGGCATGTCTTGATATTTCCCTGTTAGGCCTGATGTCGTTATTTGCTGGTGTTTTTCCTGTTAGGCTGCGATTGGCATCGGGGTATTTTAATACTACGTGGGTATTTAATTTGCAGGCGTAACTTGACGGGCTGTGAGGTATTTCTGGCTGGAAATGAAACGACCGATAGAGACCTGTATTTTTTACAAGGGTATTTAAAAGAAAACAGCAATCCAAACATGGCCTTAGACAAAATGGAAGAATTCTATTGCTCCTGGCCTCTGCATCAACCCAGGTAGCCTGTGTTTGTTTCCTTTTTCTTTTCTTGTTTGTAGGTTCTCAGTTTCTAAAAAGGGAAATCAGGAGGGTTTTCCCCTTTTTGACAGAAAAAAAAAGCACCAAAACTAAGTTGCAGTTCTGAGAATACCTCCTCATTGCCTAAAGCTGATCAGCAAGCTAAGAAATATACAGTAAACTGAATCCAAAACCAGGAAGCTACCTCATTGCCTGCATGACTGACACTGATAGGATTTAAAAAGAAACATTGATTTGGTGTCTGATAGCTAAAGTTATAATTCCAAAGTCATCTGACCAAAGAGATTTATTAAGGGTGGCATTTAGAGCTTTGCTAACCGTCAAAGAAGTAACTTTCATCAAAGCCAGGCTGCTAAACCTTCACCGTCCTTCAAGTCTCTCTCCCTACAAAATCGAAGGTTTTCTCTTTAAGCAATGGAAGACAATGATTACCAGCACCAGTAGTCTATTTGACAGCTTTCTTCACACTTACTGCTCCCCTACGGACGCCAAATCTTGTGGTTGTGTCTGTCAACTTAAGCCCTTAATAGCTTGCATTGGTACGAAAGAAACTGCCCTCTTCTATTTCTTCTAGTGAAAGGACAGTATCAACTAAGTTCAGATGGAAATTTGGAGCATACAACTACAGTTCACAGCCTCACCCTGCAAGCAGGCAGCCCAAGCCTAAATGTGCACATGAAGCAGAGGACAGTAATTATGTTCTAGACAAGAAAATCACAAGAGCAGACAAGGTTTTACAGAAGCAAATTTAAGTTCTACTCGACCTGTACCAGCTTATTTCAGATGCAACACAGCTAATCTCAGCTAAAATCCTTCAACCTCCTCTTCAACACATCCAAGGACTTCTTCCGAGCACTCTGCACCACGTTTCTACTTGAAAGGCTCCCAAACAAGCTGTCGGGAGCATCCCGGAACTTGTCACAGATGATGGCTACCTTCTTGTGGTCCAAGGACGCATAACTCTTCTCCCTGATCACAGCGTTCATGAAGCTCTCAGCGTGGTTGCTCAGCAATAGATTAGTCAGCTGCCTAATCTCGACCAGGCAATCTTTGAAACTTGTTTCCTTATTAAGGGCCGACAACCCAGTGGTGTGAAATCTGTCTTCTGCAAACTCCTCTAACTGTTTCAGGTCAATGTCGATACCTACAACCGCATTGATGCTCAACCTTTTCACCCTGTCGCTGAGAAGAACTGTTATTATGGAGTCTGAGATGTGGCTGAGTGAACCAGAAATGACCTTGAAGAGGGCCTCTTTTGGCAGAATCTGCTGTGCAGTCGATACCACCATGTCAAGGTAGATGAGGACTTCATTCATGTAGTCATTTGCATGTTCTGGAGTTTCCTCTGTTGTCCAATCGATGCTGGTCAGCAGCAGCATGAATTCATCAATTCTGGAATTGGCCGAGGTTATTAATCCATTGAACACTGCGTTTTGGGAGGCCTTGAGCACAGCTCTAGCAGTCAAACCAGAATGAGGCTTCCCAAGCAGCCGTTTAGGAAGTCCACAAAGTTGGGCAGCATGCAAAAGGAACATGTCACATGACCGCTCAAGGATGGCAATATTTCCTGCAATCTGTACCAGCTGCGCGATTTCCAAACTACCGTTATGTATCAACTTCAGAAGACCATCATTTAGTACCTCAATTAAAAGCTTGTCTAGGTATCCTTTCACCACATCATAGGAGTTGACCACTACACCATATGACAAGTAGCTTACCAAATCCTCAATGAAGGAACGGATAATACGGCAAGCACTGGGAACTGATGAGGAAAATGGCGCAACATATGGCAAATCCGGCACTGCGTGAATGGGTTCAAGTTGACATGCTGCGACATTCATGTTGTAGTCATTTTCCTTCTCTATAACCATCCTTTCATATGAGTCCTTAGCAAAGACGCCTTGTATCTGCTTCCGACAATCTGAAACAAGCAGCTCATGATATCTGTCCCTGTTTTTGTCAAGAACTTCAAGCAAAGATGTGACTTGATACCCATACTTCTTCATGGTTGCAGCTAGAAGAGAGACATAATCTTTTACAAGGAGGTGGTGGTTAGCTGCATCCATGCGTGCAAACTGTTCCTCTAGAAAAGAGGTGACCTTAGAAATAGATGCTTCCCACATTGTGTCAACCTGGCTCTCAGATAGAAGTCCCTCAGCAGTTCGAAGAACATGGTTTTCAACAATAAAAAATCCAGCTACCTGAGCAAGGAAGTGCTGGTGGGACTCGAGGAAGGGTTGTGTTGTAGAAATTTGCATGTCCAAGTTGAGCTGCATGAGCCTGTTACTGTAGTAATATTCTCGAAACTTGTCCCCAAGGCCAAGGGATATGTGGATGTTGTATGCTCGGTATACTGGAGTAAGATCAAATTCTAGTGTTGACTCTTCATCTATGTACTCCAGATCCAAGGCATAAGCATGCTCATCAAACCCCCACGACTACATTCTTCTGCTTCCCTCTGCCAGGCACGCATTCGCTCATCTTTCTGACGATCCAAAGAGGCCTGGCGTATCGAGGCCTGTCCAATCTCCATTGCAAACTTTCTGATATACACAAGCCACTCATTAAACTCACCGGAAACTTCCTTCTCAATGTACAGCTTCATCATCGGTATCTTTTTCTGAACAACATTTTTAAGAAGCTTCAGAGGAATATTCTGCAGGTGGTCCTTCTCAATCAGCTCCAAAGTCTTCAGCACAGTGTGAAACTTGCCTTGGGCAATGTCCCTGTTGCACGCCTGACACAGGCTGGTGACCTGCAGACAGATCTTCAATGTTGCAAGCGCTTTCCCAACATTCTTATTCACCGCATACAACTCAAGAAGCTCATCGAGCTTCAGAAGCAGGGCACTAGCAACCTCCTGCAAGCGCAGATTCTCACCCGACAGCGCGCCCTTGAGTTCATCAGCATCAACCAACACCCCACGCAGCTCATCGACCGCGAGGATGAATTCCTCATAGTGAAGCCTACAGAGCTCCTCGATCTCAACCTCCTTCCTCTTGGCGATACCCCTGAGGTTGTGGAAGAGAGCCTCAGGCCTTCCGGACTCAAAAGCATGACGCACAATGGGGCCCAAATCCTCATTATTGGAGACAAAGCCAACGAGGGCCGTGCCGATAGCAGCGTCCCCATTCTCCACAGGGCTCCTCTTCTTGGTCTGTGCGGTCATGGTTCAACTGCAAAACAAAATGGAAAACGGTCATTTCACCCAGATTTATGAGAAGATTTGGAGCTAGAAATGCTGGGCATGTGAACTACGGAGAAGTAGAGGAAATTAACAATTCACAAACTGATCTTCTTGGAGAAGCCAAAAATAACAAGCAGTTGTTTCAAATTTCCTGAAAACAAACGGCTATCAGTACGAGTTTAGGCCTTGAGGGTAACAAGACACCGAAATACATGGTGGGTGCCTTGACGCCTCAGGGCCTTGAAAGCGGACGCAGACGTCAATGGTTAGAATATACTATTTGTGATCTGTTAACCATAAATGTATTCCAAAATGAGTTGGGGAGAAAATGGTGAAAATATGCTGTAGATTTATGTGACTGTGACTGTTTGGTTTGCCATTTCTGCCATGTACTTTCAAGAGCAATCGAAGTATGGTTGAAAAACATTAACAGAAGCAACCTGGGCACGCCGCGCCGCCGAGGCCTACTAGTTCTTGAATGTAATTCACTGTTTTCTATGTTTACACGAGTGGTTGGACATGACACAATTTACATGAGGTTCACAGTGAAATCTGAAGGTGAATAGCAGCTAACGCACAAATCAGAATGCGAAGCTAGCGGCGGTGCTAATCCTGCGACTAGCGCTGTCCTGATTGACGGCCCTAGTAACGGGGGCCGGGGTCGGCGCGGAAAGGCCTCGGGGAAGAGGGATCTGGTCGGATTCGACTGATTCGCGGCGAAGAAAAGTAGGCTAGAGAGAAACGTAACGGCAGTGACCTGAACAAAGCAGAGCAAAGCTAGGGCTTCCTTACCCAAGGAGAAGAAGCGGGGCCCGGCCTCGGTGTCGGTCCAGCGGAGGGGAGGGGAGGGGAGGCGGGCGTCTGCGGTCCGCCGGCCGCTTCGCGGGTCGCTCCGGTGGCAGGAGGGGGGAATGGAGCTGGGCGATGCCGGATTCGGCGGCGACAGGTTCAGGAGTAGGACGGACGAAGCAAGGGGGGGACGGAGGGGGCCGGCGGCAGACGGCAGTGGAGGACAGGCACGGGTGACAGCCAGTTTTTTTGCTCTCGCAAACCCCCAAAAATCGGCAGCTTCGCTAAATCCGCGGCGCCAGCTTCCGGCTCCGTTGGGCGCCGTTCGGCTGGCTCGCTCAACTCCTCCCGGCATGGGTTGGCGGCCCAGGCTCTTTCATTTGAGAGAACACCTGAACGGGCTCCACAGGCCGAACATGGGCATTTCTCAACAACAACAAAAAACTATATACAATGGGTCTTTATTGGCATTTCCTATTTGGCGCCACAGGCGCCAGCTAACGTGCATTTTGTTAACTGGCGCCTTTGGCGTCCGTAAATGGGCCGGCCCATCTAGGCGCCGGTTGACGATTTTTTTTTGAGAAATCTGTGAACTCTTTTGAGATTGATGAACTTTTTTGAATATTGATGAACTTTTTCGAAATTTAATGAATATTTGTCTTGAAAATGGATGAACTTTTTTATTTATGAACTTTTTTTTTCAGTTCCATGAACATTTTCTAAAAATACATGAACTTTTTTCAAATTTAGTGAACTTTTGCTAAATTGGATGAACTTTTTTTCAATTTGAATGAACTTTTTTTCAAATTGATGAACTTTTCCAAAATTTATGAACCTTTTTTAAAGATATGAGCATATTTTTTTCAAATGGATGAACTTTTTTC
Organism: Aegilops bicornis; assembly: GCA_021605145.1. NCBI lineage: Eukaryota > Viridiplantae > Streptophyta > Magnoliopsida > Poales > Poaceae > Aegilops > Aegilops bicornis. The sequence goes on along the minus strand of CM038675.1, from coordinate 198,494,286 downwards.
TTTAAATATAGACCTTTCTTCATTTCATATTTTATTTTCGTAAAATAAAAAAAACTTAGGGCAGCACGCTAGTGGGCCGGCCCATGCTAGCAGCGCTGTAGGCGCCAGATCATTAACGGGCGCCTGCAGCGCTGTATAGGAGCTCCCATCTTTATTAGCCTTCCTTCTTCCATGTTTGAAAATCACTTCCTCGCAGCCACTTATTTTAGAGACAGTCTCCAATGATCATGGCATTCACTCCAAGGCTTCGCCAGTCATTTTAGAGATATCTCCCAAATGATCATGGTATTCGCTCCAAGGCTTCGCCACTTATTTTAGAGACAATCTCCCGAATGATCATGGAATTCGCTCCAAGGCTTCGCCAGTCATATTAGAGACGATCTCCCGAATGATCGTGTCATTCACTCCAAGGCTTCCTTCATTAATTTTTCGAACGATGACTTCACGGTCTGAAGCGACCATCATGGAGCATAGATTTATATCATGAGCAAGGCAATTGCAAACTATCATTTCCACACATGATGGGTCGATTATGCCCTCCATCGTCATTGCCCTCATTAGATCGTGAGTATAGTTGGCGTTGCACTTCTCAAAATTGCTATCAATATCGTTGCATCAACATTGGCCTCAAGCTCGTGAATGAAGTTTGATAAAGTCAAGAGTGCCCACATGCCAGTGACTACTAAGTCACCTGACTTAAGTCAAAGGATGTGTGCTCAACCCAAATGGCAGGAGGCCTGGCATGTTGGGGTGAGTACGAATCGGGCAGCAGGGACAAGGACGTCGGCGTGGATGCTCGTTGGAGTCTGTGGCGGAGTTCCACGGAATCAGTCGACCGGATTTAGAGGGCGTTCGGTGGTGGCGGCAAGGTGAAACAGGGATGCGATGGACATCACTGCGGTGGATGGCAGGCGAAGGGGTGGCGGTATCTAGGGTTTGCTTGAGCGAACCATTATGTCCACTTTGTGGTGGCAGTTTTGAAATAAACTCATGCCATGAATGGCAGGCGAAGGGGTGGCAGTACCTAGGGTTTGCTTGAGCGAACCATTATGTCCACTCTGTGGTGGCAGTTTTGAAATAAACTCATGCCATGAACGACAGGCGAAGGGGTGGCGGTATCTAGGGTTTGCTTGAGCGAACTGTTATGTCCACTCTATGGTGGCAAATTTGAAACAAACTCATGCGATGGATGGCAGGCGAAGGGGTGGCGGTGTGTAGGGTTGGCTCAAACGAACCGTTATGTCTACTCTGTGGTGGCAATCTTGAAATAAACTCATGCAATGGAAGGGGAAGCGGTGGCGGTGTCTATGGTTTGCTTGAGCAAACCATTATATCCACTCTGTGGTGGCAATTTTAAAATAACTCATGTGATGGATGACAGGTGGAGGGGTGGCGGTGTCTACAACTTGCTCGAGGGAACTATTATTTCCACCTAGCGATGGCAATTTTGAAACAAATTTGTAGAACTTGCGCTCATCGGGTTGGTGAAGCTGGGTTTTGACCACTGGGTGAATACCTAGTGCCACTAGTAGAAAAAGGGGCTTTCGTTCGAGCCTGGCCAGCCCATTAGTCCCGGTTCTTATACGAACCGGGACCAATGGGTGCATTCACCCGGTTCGTGAGCCCAGGTGGCCGTCCGGGGCCTCGCGGGCTTTGGTCCCAGTTCGTCTGGACCCATTTGTCCCGGTTCTAAGAATGAACCGGGACCAATGGGCTTCGCTCCTGGCCCTTAAACCATTGGTCCCGGTTCCAGCCACGAACCGGGACAAATGATTTGCCTATATATAGCCCATCGCCAGCGAGCAGAGCACTCCACCGTGCTCTGTTTTTTGCCGGCCGGCGAGGGGAGGGCATTTGGGTGCTCTAGCTCACCTCCTATGCACATGAGGTGTTCGATGAAATGTCCGAGCCACACTAGTTAATATTTCTTCTCTCGAAACTCGACCTCCGAGCTCCATTTTCCCCGAGATTTTTCTAGGTTTAGCGGTCCGTCACGTCCCGTTCCCGTCTTCACCGCCGTCGATCGCCCGCGCCGATCTCGTCGCCGGCACCACCGTGGTGAGCCTCTTGTTCTTATCTTCTTTTTGAAAGAAAAAAATGCTTACTTGACATGGATACTTGTCTAATTTTCTTACTTTTATTATTCCTTGTTATTTATAGTGCGATGGTTCTGGTATCCGCCCCCGTCGGCCCTCGTCCTGTCTATGATTGGGATGTGGTATATATTATCTTTTTATAACTATTTGGTTCATTTATTGTTTATTACAATTATGCCGACCAACGTGACATAGATTTTTTTATGTAGGAGGTGGTTGAACCGGAAATTCCAACCGATCCTAGTGTCGAGAGGTTAAATTTAGTCGAAGAAGAAAACAATTACTTGAAGGAAAAAATAAAAAAATTGAGGAGGAGAAGATGATATTGGAGTTGCATGTTGCGGATGTCGTCGATGATCACAAGATCAAGATGGATGCAATGCGGTTGAAGATTAGAAAGATAAGAAAATATGCCATTCATACCGAGGCTTGGTATCATTATGCCCTTGGTTCAGTTGTTACCTTAGTTGTGATTATGATCGCATTTGTTGTTGCATTGAAAGGTTTTACATAGTTTTAGTGTATGGTTTAACTAGATGCTCTGGAGAGCTATATGTTGTTCAATTTGAACTATGTATGTACTTTGGTTTTAATGTGATGATGAACTACTATTAATTTGTCACTTATCTCTATCCAACTGAAAAAAATCAGTAAATGCATGAAAAATAACAAATGAAGTCGGAAAGGGTTGAAAATTGATGATGTAGCTTTCAATGGTGCATTTTGAACACGGAAAAACTATGGAGTTCAAATAAGTTCAGAAAAATGAAATCCCTTTGTAATGCATTTAGTTTCCGTATGAAACCCCGATACTTGAAAGAGATTATGCATTTTGTACACGAAGTGCATCCAGTTTTGCCGTAAGCCTCTCTACTTTCTTGCACATGCTATGTGGGTGAAATGATGATACCATGCCAACTTTCAACCTTTTCAGAGTTCATTTGTAGTGCTTTTCAGTTTTAGGGTCTTATAGATCAAAATAATCAGTAAATGCATTAAAAATAACAAATGAAGTCAGAAAGGGTTGAAAATTGATGATGTGGCTTTGAATGGTGCATTTTGAACACAGAAAAACTATGGAATTTGTCGGTGGGAAACGACACCTATGGGATCACTGGAATCCCTTCTACGGTTGCGGGGCGCGGGGATCGTGAGAAGAGCGGGACTAGCAGACAACACAAAGGGATTTACCCAGGTTCGGGCCACAAAGATGCGTAAAACCCTACGATCCTGCTTTGGTGGATGTATTTAGTGTTCCTGAGCTCTTGAACTAGCTCTAGGTGCTGTGAGGTTCGAAAGAGCCGAATCCTTCTCCCGTGTGCCATGGGCCTCCATTTATAGGAGAAAGGGGCTGCCACAGTGGCAACATGAGGTGGAAAGTGCTACAGCGTCACGAGCTTATCGCTGGTATTACAGGACAAAGCGCATTTAATGCGAGGCTTAGGTGTCCCTTCACTTTATCGGGGATGGGGGCGAGGCCCGTCCCGTCCGTTGCTGCTCCTCCAGGCTTCGACGCGCACCCTGGACAGCGATGCATGCGGTGCCATGTAGGCAGGCAGGCAGCTGAGGTGGCGCTGTGGTGGAGCCTCCACGAAGGGCTGCATGTTGCCACGCAGGTGCCTGCCCAGCTGGTTGGGTCGGCAGCTGCATGCGAACGTCGGTGGAGACTTGGCTGGTGCGGGCCTGACGGTGGCCCTGCTGGTGCGCTTGGCGAGGGCCTTGCCGGGTGGCCTGGCAAGGGTCTTGCCGTGGCGCGCAGGCGTCCCCGGCAAGGATCTTGCCGGGGGTCTTGTGGGTTTCTCCGGTGAGGATGGCTGCCTTCCTATCCTCATTTGATCTTGACTATTCTTTGTCTTCACAAAGATCTGCATGCCATCAGAGAGGTGCCTCCGAGCCTGTCCCAATGCATTTGTCGGCGTTGGTGGGCTCAAGGCGGCTCACTTTCATTTGGAGTGGGCGAGCTGCCCCGGCAAGGGTCCTTGCCGGGGAAACCTTCTTCGCCCATCTGTTCTTTGTGGCCCTGGTCCTTGTCGTTGCTTTGTTCGTCTTGTGCCTTCGGCTTCTCTCCGGCTTCCCTTTCCCTGCCCTATTATGTGCGGCCGTGGCGGGAGGCTCTGACTGCCCGTGCACAAGTAAAGGGGTCAAAAGGAGAGCCCCTACTTTTGTACACCGACAAGTTCAAATAAGTTAAAAAAAATGAAATCCCTTTGTAACAGACGAGTTTCCGTATGAAACCCTGATACTTCGAAAGAGATTGTCCGTTTTGTACATGAAGTGCATCCAGTTTTTTCTGTAAGCCTCTCTACTTTCTTGCACATGCTATGTGGGTGAAATGATGATACCATGCCAACTTTCAACCTTTTCAGAGTTCATTTGAAATGCTTTTCAATTTTAGGGTCTTATAGCTCAAAATAATCAGTAAATGCATGAAAAATAACAAATGAAGTCAGAAAGGGTTGAAAATTGATGATGTGGTTTTGAATGGTGCATTTTGAACACAGAAAAACTATGGAGTTCAAATAAGTTCAAAAAAATGAAATCCCTTTGTAATGCATTTAGTTTCCGTATGAAACCGTGATACTCGAAAGAGATTGTCCATTTTGTACACAAGTGCATCCAGTTTTTGCCGTAAGCCTCTCTACTTTCTTGCACATGCTATGTGGGTGAAATGATGATACCATGCCAACTTTCAACCTTTTCAGAGTTCATTTGAAATGCTTTTCAATTTTAGGGTCTTATAGCTCAAAATAATCAGTAAATGCAGGAAAAATGGTGCATGAAAAATAACAAATAAAATAAATAAGTAATTAGAAACAAATTAATATAAACTTTAATAAAATATATAAGTAGAAACAAAATAAAATAAACTTTAGTAACATTTATGAAACTAAAATTAACAAAGTATTTTCTGTTCAAAACATTATAAGCAACCTCTAGTATTATTGAAACTAAAATTATATAAAATTGATGCAACTAAAATTATCGAAGTATTTTCTGTTCAAAATCATGAAAAGCAAAAGGAATTTTCATAAAGAACTTTTTTTGTTAGAAACTTTAATAGCAAAAAGAATTATTATAAAATAAAATAAATAAGTAATTAGAAACAAAATAAAATAAAATAAAATAAATAAGTTTTTTTATAAGTAGAAACAAAACAAAATAAATAAAGCAAAAAATAAAACAAAAAACAGTCAAAAAATAAAAAATATGCCACCTACTGGGCTACCACGGCGTGAATACGACTAGAAACCCTTCGATGGGCCAGGATTCAGGCCCGCAGAAGGTCCAGTAGGCCCATCAGGCATAGCAGTGACATTTAGGACCGTAAGCCTGCAATGAAGAGGAGCTTGAGAGGAGTGCGGCAGTGGGGCTTATAAACCACTGCGCGCCCCTCTCAACTAGCGAGGTGGGACTAAACTTTTGACGCGGGCGCAGCAGCACATGACCTTTGGTCCCGGTTGGTAGCACCAACCGAGACTAAAGGAATGCATTGGTACCGGTTCGTGGCACCAACTGGTACCAATGCCCCACCTTTAGTCCTGGTTGGTGCCACCAACCGACCATAAACCGCCGCTTCCGCCCTTTGGCTGCTGGCCAAATCGATTTTGGTCACGGTTGGTAGCACCAACCAGGACTAAAGGATTGCATTGGTACCGGTTGGTGCCACGAACCGGGACCAATGCTCTTGGTATATAAGCAGGACTTTTGAAAATTTCACTTCTCATCTCGCAGTTGCCGCCCCAACGACGCCGATGACATCGACGCCACCAGGCTGCCGCCCCTGCCCCGGCCTTGCTGCCCCCTGCCCCGACCTCGCCGCCGTCTTCGTCGTTGCCGTCGCCCCTGCCCCGGCCTCGCCGCACCCTGCCCCGACCTCTTCCCGTCGCCTGCCCCGACCTCGTCGCCGTCGCCCCCTCGACCTCGCCGCCGCTACCTGCAGTGAGCCTCACCGTCGTTCCCCTCCTCTCCCCCTTCCTCCCAGCGCCCGCCGCCACGTGCCCCGACGCCGACGACGACGCAGGCCCCCTGTTCATATGCAAAAGTTAGGATTTTTGGTGATATTATTGTAGAATATGATGATGATATTGTAGAATATGCAAATGTTTGTATGTTCATATGCAAAGAATTTTTATTTCGTTCATATAATTTTTATTGTTTTTTTTGTTCATAGAATTTTTATTGTAATTTTGTTCATAGGATTTTTATTGTAATTTTGTTCATAGGATTTTTTGGTCAAGTAATTTTGTTCACATAATTTTTATTTTGTTCATAGAATTTTTATTGTTTTTTCTGTTGTAATTTTTTTAATAAAGTTTTAGGATGAAAAAAATAAGACGAATAAATATAAAGGGAGGAGGAGAAGTTTCGTTTAGTTTTAGGATTATTTTGGTTTGTGTTTAGTTTAGGAAGAAGGAAAAGAAAAAGATGAAGAAGAGGAGAAATAAATAAGAAGAGGAAAAAAGGAAAAAAAAAGAGGAGAGGAAGAAAGGAATAGAGGAGAAGAAGAAAAAATAGAAAATATTCTATTTTTTCTTCTTCTCCTCTATTCCTTTCTTCTTCTCCTTTTTTTTTCTTTTTTTCTTCTTCTTCCTTTTCTTATTTTTTATCAGGTAGGTCGTTGTCGATATAACCCCCTCTCGACCGTGATAACTTATACCACGGGAGCACCCCCCCGGCCCTCTCGCTCGACCAAAACTCTCGAGGACACCCAAACCCTAGAAAAAAAGTGATGTCAGTCTCCTACCCCCTCCCGCCGCGCCCCTACCCGATCGACAAACTATCTTGAGGCCACCCAAATTTACCAAGTTAAAAGAGCGTTGTCGTCGAGGCCACCCCGAACTCTTGAAGCGTTGTTGAGGCCACCCCAAACCCTTGAAGCATTGCCGAGGCCACCCCAAACCCTAGAGAAGCGTCGAGGCCATGCCACTAATATGATTCCTTATTGTGCTTAGCTAGCTAGTTCAATGCTTGCCACTAATATATCCATCTATCATGTTTGAATAATAATTTCCATGTTGTAAATATTTGTAGAAACTATGGATCCACACCCCCGAGACGAAGCAAAAGAAGCGGTGTTGGGGGAGATAATCGCACAGGGAAGTGATGCCGTCTTGTTGTTTCTCAACCACACATGCACCGATGGTCTGGAAAGACAGGATGAAGAAGCAAGCTACGACGATGATCAAACAATGGAGGAGGAAGGAGACCGTGATGACGGCTCCGGTGACCGAATCGAGGGGGAAGGACACCATGATGATGGCTCCGGTGAGCGAATGGAGGGGGAAGGACACCATGATGATGGCTCCGGTGACCGAACGGTGTCCGGCCAGGTATATATATTAATTAACTAAGCATGTGCTGACTATAGCTAATTGATGCATTAATTGTTTTTGGTATGTACACATATTAGCTCTCTTATTTTTCTTCTTTTCCAGCCCTCCGGATCGAGCAACACTTCGGTAACGAGACGAGGCCCGAAGAGAAAGTTCTTGCAGCGGATGAAAGGTACACGATCATCGAAATTGATTGTGCCGGCCAACCGATTGAACCCCTCCGGACCAAGCAAAAATTTAATGCTCAGTGCGGGGTTCTAGTGAGGGACATGATACCGATCAGCATCGAGCAATGGTTGAAGCCTAAGGACAAAGACTCTCAGGTGTCTTATGTCGGTGATAGGCGTAAAGTCGACCTTTGGACCGCTACCGCAGAAAATTTCACCTTCCGCGGAGGAGGATCCGGAGAATCCAGTTAAAAAGCCAATGATCAAGGCTTATGCTCTTAAGAAGATGGCTGAGCTATTCAGGAGGTGGAAGAATGAGCTGAAATCATCGTTTGTCGACTAAGGCAAGACTCCAGAATTCATCTGCCGATTTGAGAAGATCAAAGATCAGTGGCCCGAATTTGTCACCAAAAAGAAATTTGAGAGAGCAGCGAAGATGTCAGCGACAAACAAGAAAAATGCTGCAACGAAGAAGCATCACCATCGCACAGGGTCAGGTGGCTACCTGAAAGCCGGGCCGTTGTGGGACAAGGCTGAGAATGACCTCATTGACAAAGGGATCAAACTAGAGACGCGACGCTGGCTAGACCGTTGCATGACTTGGTTCTTCGGGGTTGGGCGAAAATTGGACCCTGTAACAGGGAAGTGCGTTTGGACCGACGAGCAGCTGAACACACCAATCGAGAAGCTTGAGGAGTATATCGAAAAGGCGCAACAAGGGACGTTCGTTCCGGACAGAGAGAACGACGAGCTCACAGAGGCCCTCGGTAATCCTGAGCACCCCGGACGGACACGAGGCACGCCAGGCTCCCTTTCATGGAAGGCTGGATTTCCTGACGCAGGCGGTTACAAACGCCAGGAGAGGAAGAAGAAAAAGGAGTTGACCCAAATGCAGGCGCTGCACGCAAGGGTACAACTAGAGGAACGAGAGGCAGTTCGCAGCACGCGACCTGCCGAAGCTACACCCGAAGCTACCCCGCCATCTCAGCGGAGAAGTAGCGTGGCTTCCACGGAGCTGCTTCAGGAGCCTGTCTTCACGGCTCCTACTAGCTACCTCGTAGATGCTATCACGAAGTCTCGGCATTTCCACCTTATGACGCAGTGGATGGAATTGAAAGTCAAGGCGGCCGTTGTCTCTGTTGCACCTCCTGAACCTGGCGCAACTTTTCACTGCCGGCCGATTCCAGAAGGATATGCTAGGGTGATGGTGGATGACATCACGTATGATTTGAGGACCTCCGACTTGACCACCCTACGGGTGAAGGGGAGACTTCGGCTGGGTTCTTGTCTGAAGACTCCATGCCTATGGCGGAAGGAGCTCATCAACCTTCCGAATTGGATGCCTCCGCCTCCTCCTCCTCCTCCGGCGAGTCAGGGCACTCCGCCTCCTCCACTGCCTCCTCCTTCGGCGAGTGATGATCAGGGCACTCAGCCTCCTTCTCCGGCGCATGGCGGCACTCCGCCTCCTTCTCCACTGCCTCTTGGCGCCTCTGCAGCCACCAGCCTCCTCCTTCTCCGCCTCGCCAGCAAGGGCGGAAGAGACCCGCCGCCGCCCCGGCTGCTCCGGCACGTCATAGTCCTTCTCCTCCGCCTCATAAGCAAGCATGAAAGAAGACAGCCGCAGCCGCTCCGTCTGTTCCGGCGTCTAGCAGTACAGCCAGAGGCGGGAGGCAATACAGATACGGTCCACCTCTCAAGCCTCTAGAGAAGTTACCGTACGAGAGGACCGTGGAAGAAAACAAGAAGATCGTGGAAAAAGAAGTGAAGGACTTCTTTGAAGGGGCGAAAGCAGAGAGACATCCACCTCCGGAGGAGAAGGTAGATGCGATGAAAGCAAAGCGCACTATCGATGCCCTGAGGAAACCACCAAAGTCTCCCTCGAAAACCAATTATGAGCGCGTTACTAAAAAGGCATATCTCGAAGCGGAGCGGTTGGGAAGTACTGTCAGTGATCAAAGGTTAAAAGAACGGCGAGCAGCTGGGAAAAAAATTGCCCAGCTCGGCGAACAAGCGAACCAATCGTGCCCCCCGCTCAATGTGTCTAGCAACATCGTCGCTAATGCTCCGGGGATGGTGCCCGGTTATAGCAATCTTGGAGATTACCTGCCCGACGATGTACATTATGATTTCTTGGAGGTGGACGAAACATATACGAGTACGGGAAGCCTCTCGTCAAAGATTCCATAACTGGTACATGAAAACCTGCAGAGAGTCTGGGGGGACGAATACTTTGTATCTGAGAATTAAAGAGGAGCACGACCTCGTTGGAACTGATCTGTTGCATGTTCCATTTGAGGAGTTCTTCCAGTTCTTCAATCAAAAGGCCCTCGATAAATTAACGGTCACTTGCTACCGTCTGTAAGTACTATACATCATTAAGTCTCTATATATAGCTCAGCTCTTTCATTGCATGTATTTATAATTATCCTCACTATATTATGCAGATTGAAGATCGACGAGTGCAGAAAAGCGGAAATGTATGATATTGGGTTCATTAACACAAATCTCATAGATGAATTTCAGGTTACAAAGAACGCCGAAGAGGCCGAGGCCAACTTGCTCAAATCATTGTTAATAAATCAAAACAAAGATTTAATACTCTTTCCTTACAACTTCAAGTGAGTGTTACTGTCGTGTGCATATTCGGTTTCCCTTATTACTCGAGCGAGGTTATAGTAATGTAATTGATGAGTTATGCATGCGTGTGCAGCTCCCACTATATTCTCCCGGAGATTAAGCTTGAGCGGGGACTAGTAACCATCTTAGACTCGAGACGGAAAGATCTCGAAACCTATGCGGACATGACTAAAATTCTCAACAAGTAAGTTCAATCGATCATTATCGCACCATATCGGCACCTTTTTGTTCATTTCCTGATATCTCAAGTAATAATAATTATTTTCTTTGTCTTGCAGGGTTTGGAAACAGTTCACCGCAGAAGCTCCGGGACTGCCGAAGGAGCTGCGATATACATACCCGAAAGTAAGTACTACTAGCTAGCTAGTTGCGCGCATCTCCCGTTGATTCTATAGCTACTTTCATCAATGCCATTTATAATGCTTCATTATCAGTTTGATTGACCTCTATTTCTTGTAAAGTGCTTGTGGCAGGAACAAGGGAATGATTACTGTGGATACTACGTGTGCGAGTTCATCTACAACGCGACTTTGAAAAATAAGCGGGGCTACTCTAAAAGACAATATGAAGTGTGTAAGCAATAATATTCACAATTTCATTTTATTACACCATCATTTTGTTGAGTTTCATTCATATATATGTATTAACCCCTTCTTCAAATTAGACGTGGCGGATGCGTAATGAACTCCTACCACAAGATCGCATGAAAGCAATTCAAGAGGAATTGGCGGGATTCTTTCTTGACCACGTCATCAATAAAGCCGGAGAATACCATGTGGAAGTTGATTTCAAATGCTAGGGGATTGTAAGAGATCTTACATAGTGTATATGTATGTAGCCGATGGCGTCGGATAGATAATGTCTGAAAACTTGTTGTTCGACCAATCTCTCAGAGAAGGAGAGGTCGATCACTTCTCTTGGTATGCATGACGAACTTCTGTACTTAATGGTTTCCTACATTTTCTTACTAGCTAGCGTGTCGAGGGCCTCTCTATGTATAGTATGTAGCGTCGACCAAGCACGGAGATAAGACCTGATGACCCGCAAGTATACGGGATAGTTGTAGCCTCTTTCGATAAGTAAGAGTGTCGAACCCAATGAGGAGCTAAAGGTAGAACAAATACTCTCTCAAGTCCTATCGGCCACTGATACGACTCTACGCACGCTTGACGTTCGCTTTACCTAGAACAAGTATGAAACTAGAAGTACTTTGTAGGTGTGATAGGATAGGTTTGCAAGATAATAAAGAGCACGTAAACATAAACTAGGGGCTGTTTAGATAAAGATGCAATAAAGTAAATATAGCGAGTGTGGAAAAGTGGTGGTAGGAGTTGTGAAATTGCCCCTAAGAAATTTACTATGTTACTAGACCGGTTATCACTATTGCAATTCTATTTGAGGGAGAGGCATAGGCTAACATATCATCCCTTACTTGGAATTCTATGCACTTATGATTGGAACTCTAGCAAGCATCCGCAACTACTAAAGATTCATTAAGGTAAAACCCAACTATAGCATTAAAGCATCAAGTCCCCTTTTATCCCATACGCAAACAACCTACTTACTCGGGTTTGTGTTTCAACACTCACGCAACCCACCATAAGCAAATCATAAACATATTGCAAACCTTACAGGAATCCCTCACGCTTATGCCGACACGGAGGGCACAATAGGACAGCACCAATAATAAAACATGCAACTCAAACCAATCATAGCAATTCATCAATCACCGATAGGACAACAAAAATCTACTCGAGACATCATAGGATGGCAACACATCATTGGAAAATAATATGAAGCATAAAGCACCATGTTCAAGTAGAGGGTACAACGGGTTATGGAGAGTGGACCGCTGAATATAGAAGGGGGAAGGTGATGGAGATGTTGGTGAAGATGACGGCGGTGTTGGTGAAGATCACGGTGATGATGATGGCCCCCGGCAGCGCTCCGGCGCCACCGGAATCAAGGGGGAGAGAGGCCCCTTTCTTCTTCTTCTTCCTTGACCTCCTCCCTAGATGGGAGAAGGGTTTCCCCTCTGGTCCTTGGCTCCCATGGCTTGGGAGGGGCGAAGCCCCTCCGAGATTGGATCTATCTCTCTGTTTCTGCGCTCTGTAATTCTGCCTTGGCACCGTTTCCTTTATATCTGGAGATCCGTAACTCCGATTGGATTGAAACCTTCGCCCAAATTGTTTTCCAAAAATTAGCTTTCTTGCGGCCAAAGAAGGGCATCAACCGCCTTACGGGTGGCCCACGAGAGTGGGGGCCGCGCCCCCTGGAGTGGTGGTGGGCTCCTATCTTGTGGCCACCTCGGGCATCGTCTCGCGTTGATTCTTCCTCCCAAAAATCACAAATATTCCAAAATAATTCTTCGTCCATTTTTATCCCGTCTGGACTCTGTTTGATATTGGGTTTCTGTAAACAAAAAACATGCAACAGATAGGAACTGGCACTGGGCACTGGATCAATATGTTAGTCCCAAAAAATAGTATAAAAAGTTACCAAAAGTATATAAAAGTTGAATAATATTGGCATGGAACAATAAAAAATTATAGATACGACGGAGATGTATCAACATCCCCAAGCTTAATTCCTGCTCGTCCTCGAGTAGGTAAATGATAAAAAGATAATTTTTGATGTGGAATGCTACTTAGCATAATCTTGATCATATGTCTAATCATGGCATGAATATTAAGACACGAGTGATTCAAAGCAATAGTCTATCCTTTGACATAAAAACAATAATATTTCAAGCATACCAACCAAGCAATAATGTCTTATTGAAATAACATAGCCAAAGAAAGCTCATCCCTACAAAATCATATAGTCTGGCTATGCTCCATCTTCACCACACAAAATATTCACATCATGCACAACCCGATGACAAGCCAAGCAATTGTTTCATACTTTTGACGTTTCTCAAACCTTTTCAACTTTCATGCAATACATGAGCGTGAGCCATGGACATAGCACTATAGGTGGAATAGGATATGATGATGGGGGTTATGTGGAGAAGACAAAAAAGGAGAAAGTCTCACATCAACTAGGCGTATCAACGGGCTATGGAGATGCCCATTAATAGATATCAATGTGAGGAGTAGGGATTGCCATGCAATGGATGCACTAGAGCTATAAGTGTATGAAAGCTCAAACTGAAACTAAGGGGGTGTGCATCCAACTTGCTTGCTCATGAAGACCTAGGGCATTTGAGGAAGCCCATCGTTGGAATATGCAAGCCAAGTTCTATAATGAAAATTCCCACTAGTATATGAAAGTGATAACTTAAGAGACTCTCTATATGAAGAACATGGTGCTACTTTGAAGCAAAAGTGTGGTAAAAGGATAGTAACATTTCCCCTTCTATCTTTTTCTCTCATTTTTTTCTTTTTTTTGGGCCTTCTCTTTTTTTTGGCCTTTCTCTTTTTTTTCGGTCCGGAGTCTCATCCCGACTTGTGGGGGAATCGTAGTCTCCATCATCCTTTCCTCACTGGGGCAATGTTCTAATAATGATGATCATCACACTTTTATTTACTTACAACTCAATATTACAACTCGATATCTAGAACAAAGACATGACTCTATATGAATGCCTCCGGCGGTGTACCGGGATGTGCAATGATCTAGCGTAGCAATGACATCAAAAAAATGGACACACTATGAAAACATCATGCTAGCTATCTTACGATCATGCAAAGCAATATGACAATAAATGCTCAAGTCATGTATATGATGATGATGGAAGTTGCATGGCAATATACTCGGAATGGCTATGGAAATGCCATAATAGGTAGGTATGGTGGCTGTTTTGAGGAAGATACAAGGAGGTTTATGTGTGATAGAGCGTATCGTATCACGGGGTTTGGATGCACCGGCGAAGTTTGCACCAACTCTCGAGGTGAGAAAGGGCAATGCACGGTAATCAAGAGGCTAGCAATGATGGAAGGGTGAGAGTGCGTATAATCCATGGACTCAACATTAGTCATAAAGAACTCACATACTTATTGCAAAAATCTATTAGTCATCGAAACAAAGTACTACGCGCATGCTCCTAGGGGGATAGATTGGTAGGAAAAGACCATCGCTCGTCCCCGACCGCCACTCATAAGGAAGACAATCAATAAACACCTCATGCTTCGACTTCGTTACATAACGGTTCACCATACGTGTATGCTACGAGACTTTCAAACCTCAACACAAGTATTTCTCAATTTCACAATTACTCAACTAGCACGACTCTAATATCACCACCTTTATATCTCAAAACTATTGCAAGGAATCAAACATATCATATTCAGTGATCTACAAGTTTTATGTAGGGTTTTATGACTAACCATGTGATTGACCAATTCCTGTCATCTCTCTAAATAGATATAAGTGAAGCAAGCGAGTTTAATTCTTTCTACAAAAGATATGCCCACGCTCTAACAAGTATAAGTGAAGCAAAAGAGCATTCTACAAATGGCGGTTTTCTATGTGAAGAGAAACATGCAATCCAAACTTCAAAAGATATAAGTGAAGCACATGAAGCATTCTATAAAGCCATACTCAAAAGATTTAAGTGAAGTGCAATGACCATTCTATAAATCAACCAAGGACTATCTCATACCAGCATGGTGCATAAAAATAAAAGTGAAAACTAAATGCAAAAGACGCTCCAAGACTTGCACATAATGCATGAACAAAACGAATTCGAAAACATACCAATACTTGTTGAAGAAAGAGGATGCCTTCCGGCATCCCCAAGCTTAGACGCTTGAGTCTCCTTGAATATTTACTTGGGGTGCCTCGGGCATCCCCAAGCTTGAGCTCTTGCCTCTCTTCCTTTTCCTCATATCGAGACATTCTCGATTAGACACTACATTCACACAAAACTTCAACAGAAAACTCGGTAAGATCCGTTAGTATAATAAAGCAAATCACCACTCTAAGTACTGTTGCAAACCAATTCATATTTTGTTTTTGCATTTTTCTACTGTAATATAACTTTTTCATGGCTTAATCCACTGATATAAATTGATAGATTCTTCAAAACAAGCAAACTATGCATCAAAAACAGAATCTGTCAAAAACAGAACAGTCTGTAGCAATCTGAACATCCACCATACTTCTGGTACCCCACAAATTCTACCAAAATTAGGAACAATAAACAAGTTGTATAGCAATACATTGCAAAAGGAATCAGAACCAATTGACGTTCCAGTTAAAAATGCAAAATCGCGTACTACAGCCAAAGTTTCTGTCCTGCACCGTACAAAACAACATGCATTGTAAACATCCTAAAGGCAAACCTTAGCACATTATTTTTATAATACAATGGAATTGTACAAGGGGATAATTATTTTTGTTGAAAAGTTTCTATAATAAAGATTCACAAAGTTGCCGTGAGCATGAACAAAGTTCAAGGCTAGCTCCCACTTCAACAATGCTTGTCTTTCTCACTTTCACTTTCCTTTTTGAAAAGGTTTAGGGTTCCCCTCTTTATTTTTTTTGTTTTTAAACTGTATGAAAGCACTCAACAGAAATAAATGACTCTCTAAAACTTCCGGGTTGTCTCCCTGGCAGCGCTTTCTTTAAAGACATTAAGCTAGGCATTTAGTGCTCAAGTAATGGATCTACCCGGATCCCAAGGTATATCAAAGCCAATTTTAATTAACAATGATTTGTAATTTAGTAGTGAGCACAAAGTAACATATATCAAGCAACAACTAAGTCTAACTCTCTTCCTATGCATCGGCATGTCATAAAAGAACAATTCATGCACACCAAGTAAAGGCCAATGCATAGTATAAGCAGTTTCTTGCAATTTCATTGTGTGGGAAACATAGAGAGGTGGAGAAATAGTTCCTCTCTCATAATAATTGCAAGTAGGAGCAGCAAGCACATGCGTATTACATTCATCAAAATTATCATGTGCAACGGTAAAAGGCAACCCATCAATATAATCCTTACTAAGCACAAACTTCTCCGATATAGTGTAGTCGGGAGAATTCAAAAAGATAATAGGACTATCATGCGTGGGTGCAATAGCAACAATTTCATGTTTAACATAAGGAACTATAGCAAGTTCATCTCCATAAGCATAATTCATATTGGCATCTTGGCCACAAGCATAGCAAGCATCATCAAAAAGGGATATTTCGGACAAATTCAAGGGGTCATAGCAATAATCATCATAGCAATCATCCTTCGGTAAGCACGAAGGGGAATTAAACAATGTATGAGTTGAAGAGTTAATCTCATTAGAAGGTGGGCACGGGTAGCTAATCCACTCTTCCTCCTTTTGTTCTTCGCTCTCCTCATCATCTTTTTCATCCAATGAGCTCACTTTTCATCAATTTCTTCTTCCATAACTTCTTGCATAATATTAGTCTCTTCTTGGACAGCGTTGACTTTCTTCATAAAAGCATTAATATAGTAATTGTATTCATAATTTTCATAGCAATATCCAAGTATAGCAAGATTTTCCAGCCTATAACCATCATCATCAAAAGCTTCATACTTTTCAAACAAAGCTTCAATATCATAGGCAACCTTAAAAGCAACAAATTCTTCTATTTGTTCCACATCATAGTAATCACATATACCATTAGCATAAGAATCTAAGGTTTCATTATCGTTAAATTTGCACGAAAAGTGGAGGTGTGGATCCTCCATCCTAGAGCAACAAGTAATATCATATCTCAAGCATAGATTCCAGGCATACCAACGCAACATAATAAATTGATCCCATAATAGTTTCCCTTTTTGTGTCGAGCGATAATCCCTAAAGTATTCATGTTGATCCAATGTGTCTCCCATTATAAAGTTGAGTGGGGTTTTCTCAGGATTATCAAAGTAGTACATAATATCTCTCACATAATGAGAATCGGGGGTTTTAGGAGTTACCCCATCTACATGAGTAGCAAGTATCTCTATTTTTTTTGGTATTTTGTGTTCCATATCCATAACTAAAGATAGATAAAAACTAAGAACAACAAATAAAAATTACTTAGTGATAAAGCAAACAAGCACACACGAGAATATTCACCCCACACTATGACTCCCCGGCAACGGCGCCAGAAAAAGGTCTTGATGACCCGCAAGTATACGGGATAGTTGTAGCCTCTTTCGATAAGTAAGAGCGTCGAACCCAACGAGGAGCTAAAGGTAGAACAAATACTCTCTCAAGTCCTATCGGCCACTGATACGACTCTACGCATGCTTGACGTCCGCTTTACGTAGAACAAGTATGAAACTAGAAGTACTTTGTAGGTGTGATAGGTTAGGTTTGCAAGATAATAAAGAGCACGTAAACATAAACTAGGTGCTGTTTAGATAAAGATGCAATAAAGTAAATATAGCGAGTGTAAAAAAGTGGTGGTAGGAGTTGTGAAATTGCCCCTAAGCAATTGACTATGTTACTAGACCGGTAATCACTATTGCAATTCTATTTGAGGGAGAGGCATAAGCTAACATATCATCCCTTACTTGGAATTCTATGCACTTATGATTGGAACTCTAGCAAGCATCCGCAACTACTAAAGATTCATTAAGGTAAAACCCAACCATAGCATTAAAGCATCAAGTCCCCTTTATCCCATATGCAAACAACCTACTTACTCGGGTTTGTGTTTCAGTCACTCACGCAACCCACCATAAGCAAATCATAAACATATTGCAAACCCTACAGCTGAATCCCTCACGCTTGCATGTCTGAGGGCACAATAGGACATCACCAATAATAAAACATGCAACTCAAACCAATCATAGCAATTCATCAATCATCGATAGGACAACGAAAATCTACTCAGACATCATAGGATGGCAACACATCATTGGAAAATAATATGAAGCATAAAGCACCATGTTCAAGTAGAGGGTACAGCGGGTTGCGGGAGAGTAGACCGCTGAATATAGAAGGGGGAAGGTGATGGAGATGTTGGTGAAGATGATGGCGGTGTTGGTGAAGATCGCGGTGATGATGATGGCCCCCGGCAGCGCTCCGGCGCCACCGGAAGCAAGGGGGAGAGAGGCCCCCTTCTTCTTCTTCCTTGACCTCCTCCCTAGATGGGAGAAGGGTTTCCCCTCTGGTCCTTGGCTCCCATGGCTTGGGAGGCGAGAGCCCCTCCGAGATTGGATCTATCTCTCTGTTTATGCGTTCTGTAATTCTGCCCTGGCACCGTTTCCTTTATGAGATCCGTAACTCCGATTGGATTGAAACCTTCGCCCAGATCATTTTCCAAAAATTAGCTTTCTTGCGGCCAAAGAAGGGCATCAACCGCCTTACGGATGGCCCACGAGAGTGGGGGCCGCGCCCCCCTGGAGTGGTGGTGGGCCCCTATCTCGTGGCCACCTCGGGCATCGTCTTGCGTTGATTCTTCCTCCCAAAAATCACAAATATTCCAAAATAATTCTCCGTCCGTTTTTATCCCGTTTGGACTCCGTTTGATATTGGGTTTCTGCAAAACAAAAACATGCAATGCATGTAAACCGGCACTGGGCACTGGATCAATATGTTAGTCCCAAAAAATAGTATAAAAAGTTGCCAAAAGTATATAAAAGTTGAATAATATTGGCATGGAACAATAAAAAAATATAGATACGACGGAGACGTATCACTACCTAACACAATATATGAAACACCTTAATTAACCATACAAAACCCCCAAATCCACCCCCCTTTCAGAAAAAAACAAAAACCCTAGCCCCTGAACAGCTGACGCATGGATGCCTATTGGTCCCAGTTGGTGCCAACAACCGGGACTAAAGGGCCTCCTGCTTGGGCTCGCAGCACCGGCCACGTGGAGGCCCATCTGTCCCGGTTAGTATAAGAACCGGGACTAAATGCCTAGGCATTAATAACGACCCTTTAGTCCCGGTTCCCCAACCGGGACAGATGGGCCTTATGAACCGGGACAAATGGCTGTTTTTCTACTAGTGTGCTACAGGAGCACCTCACATTAGGTGCTCCCAGTTTTCAAAATGCATATTTAAATGTTTCAAAAAAGTTGAAAAAAATTTATTGATGTTAGCATCACATGAATGTACAATCCCTAAAAATTTCAAATCAAAATTTGAAATACACATTGAGAAACAAAAAAGACAAATCCAGCATGAATGTTTTGCAGAGAATCCCTTGAACATTCTCGAAATAACACTTTGGTCCATATCCCATGATGTTGCCCATTGGATCTCAGATCAACGGCCCAGTTCGCGCGGTAGCACCTAATTTGAGGTGCTCCCATAGCACCAAATGTTTTCCCATTGGCCACTTCTCCTTTTTTGCACCAGGGGAGCTCTCAGTTTCCCAGATCTGGCTCTGCGAAGCATGAGCGTTCAGCCCAGCTCCACGTACAGAGTCGAATGAGATGTGCATGACCAGAAATCAAGTAAACTCACCCCATCACATGTAAGCAGTGATCCTAACAACAAATTTCTTACAAACATCACCCAATGAGAATCATTGTTAGAAGAATTTGAGAAAAGGCGATAACTCAAGGGTTTCCTTATTCACATTTGAAAGGCACAAAATGTATCCGTGTCTATTATAGATAATAGCATTACACCATATGGGAATAGTTTATTGTCACCATAATCACAAAACAAATGAACACAAAAGGAGACTAGCAAATTACTCGGGAAATTAATCGGATTGTTATACTTATAACCCAAAAGGCTGAGATAAATAAAATCAAATATGCTTTCATAGACTCAGGGCAAGCCAAGGCTCAAAATAACTAAATATGGAGAATCAGTTCATCGGATTTTGAGTTCCACCATGATACTATACTATACCCCCTCATGGAGAAAATTTACTGTACAGAAAAGAAGCTATCATTGAAACTCTTGTTGGGAAACGTTGCATGGAAAACAAAAAAAATTCTACGCACACGCAATGATCTATCCATGGAGATGCATAGCAACGAGGGGGAGAGTATGTCTACATACCCTCGTAGACCATAAGCGGAAGCGTTTCTCAATGCGGTTGATGTAATCGAACTTCTTCGCACTTCAACCGATCAAGTACCGAACACACGGCACCTCCGTGTTCTGCACATGTCCAGCTCGGTGACGTCCCTCGCCTTGTTGATCCATCAAGTTGTCGAGGTAGTAGATGAGTTCCTTCAGCACGACGGCGTGGTGACGGTGATGGTGAAGTGATCCGCCTACGAAAATATGACCGTGGGACTAAACGATGGAGGGGCGCGCCATCCACGGCTAACAATTGTCTCGGGTGTGCTAGGGGCGCCCCCCTCACATATATATATAGGTGGGAGGTAGAGCGGAGGCAGGCAGGGTGCACCCCAAGTAGGACCCGAATCCTACTTGGGGTTACCCCAAGTGGCGCCCCCTGCCTTGTTTCACCAGAGAAGAAAGGGAAGGGGGAAGAGAGAAATGAAGGGGGGGGGGGGGGGCGAACCCCCTTTTTCCTTCTCCCAATCCGGCCTCCTGCCATGGGGAGGGGCGCCACCCCTTGTGGGCTGGCGTGCTCCCCTCTCATGGTCCATATGGCCCATATATTCCCCCTGGGGGTTCCGATAACCCCCCCAGTTCTCTGATAAATACCCGATACACTCCGGAACACTTCCTCCGTCCGAATACTATCATCCTATTACTACTGCAGGATGCTGCTAACGCGACACTACGATTAGAGACCCTTCGACTAAACTATGTGCGATGCAATAATCGCAAACGGTGGTGTAAAAGAGCCATCAAACACGGTTCAGATTTTAGTTGCGTGTGCGATCCAGGGCATACGGTTTAGTCCAATGAACTGTTTGCGATGAGGCGGAACAAAAGAAACGGGCAGCCTGATGAAGGCGTGTGCGATATAGAGCATACGGTTCACTCGGATGAACTGTTTGTGATTAGGCAACACAAAAGAAACGGTCAGCCAGATCAAGGTGTGTGTGATTGAGGGCATACGCTTCAGAAGGATTAACTGTTTGCGATTAGGCAACATAACAGAAATGGGTCAGCCAGATCAAAGTGTCTGTGATTGATGGCATACACTTCACATGGATGAACTGTTTGCGATTAGCCACAACAAACTGAAACAGTTAGATAGATCAACGTGTGTGCGCTAGACGGGCACACACATTCTAATTAAAAGAAGCATGCGCGATGGTAATAACGAAGCGCGGGGTTGTTGGAACAAGATGTGTCTTGACATTGCCTATTGCGGTGCACCCTATGGTGCAAAGCGCCACGCGTCTGTGACGAGAAGGCATACGTGCCCACGTTACGCCTTCTGGGAATAGTGCCGCACTTATAACCATCAGTAAATTTTGAGCATGTGTCCCATCACAATTTTTTTAGAAGAACAGGGAGGCCGCGTCCCTTCACATTCCAAATTGAAACCTGTTCACACCGATCAAAACCTAAACGGTTTCCCATTTAGGAGCGTATTACTACTCGGTTATAAATACTACTACTCCAAGATGACTGCACATTCCTCCTCAACTCCTCATCCATAAAAACAAACAAGTCATTCATCATCGTTCCCTTGTGTCTGCCATGGCCAGCGTGAGTTCTGGGTCGAGAGATTACCACCAGGGAGAGGCGAGCCTAGAAGCGGAAGCATGAGAGATGTCCCGCCTCGCCGTGAAAGTAGCCAACATGTCCTGCCGCGCGGCCGTAGTAGCAGAGAGGTCCCGCCGCAACGTCGAAGCAACACGGAGGTCCCGCCACGTCGTCGATGCAGCAGACTGGTCCGGCCGCGCTGCGAAAGCAGAAGAGATGTCCCGCCGTGCCGCGAATGCAGCAGAGATGTCCTCCCGCGTTGCGGCAGCCTAGGAAAATGTCTCGCAGGCAGGCGAGGACTCTTACAGGCGCATGCATGCGATCGACCATAGCCAGATGGATCAGATCTCCGGCTGGGCGAGGTTGCAGGACGACATGAAAGCCTCTTTTGCCAATGTCACCCAGCAACTAAATGAGAGCAATGCGAAGCTCCGGGCCAAGCGCGACCTGCTGAGGGCGAAGATCGTCGGAAATGCGGAGCAGCAGGAGGAGACCACTGCCTTGTTGAAGAGGACCAGCGTCATCGTCGAGAAACTTATGGACGAGAATGCCATGCTGCACATCGAGTGCAGAAGGCTGGTGGAGGAATCTGTGGATGCTCTCAAGCAGCATCTTGAGGACAAGAAAGAGCTCATCGCCGCTCGCCGCGGAGACTAGTTCGCACGGCCTGCAGCAACACATTAAGAAAGTATAGATCAGCGAGCCAGATCGTTGTCTTCCTTCTTCTTTTGTCCTTGTGTATTTCGGGCGTTACCATATGTGGCTTTTTTAATTATGTTCTTAAATATGTAAGACAATTATTATCCACTGTCATCGTCCTTATATTCATCATGCTTGCTATAAGTCGCAGTCGATGCTATATAGGTCTGTCGGATCTTACATCAAGATCCGTGCAAAACTTTCTTTTCAGATCTTCATTTTTCTCTTTTAAATCTCAGCCCAGTGAGACATATAGCCATGCCGTAGAATAGGTGCTCTGGCGCCATTAATGAAGACATTGGGAGGGAGGTGCACGGCGGGTAGCGGTCAAAGGGCTCTCCTCCCGATGAGCATGCGCAGGGGTCTGATCGCACGCCTTCCGTACTCAAATAACTACCCCACACGACACCTCGTAGCCAATAATAAAAGGGGACGCGTGACAGCACGTAATTGGTAAGTAGAACGCCCACGGTTTCAATAATACTTGTGTTTCCGATTTGTAACGTGACATCACTTGTTCCAAAATGAATTTGTTGATTGTTGATACGTCTCTGTCGTATCTATAATTTTTGATTGTTCCATGCCAATATTATTCACTTTCATATACTTTTTGGCAACTTTTTATATTATTTTTGGGACTAACTTATTGATCCAAAGGCTCAAGTGCAGTTCACATGCATTGCATGTTTTATGTTTCGCGGAATATCCATATCAAACGGAGTCCAAACGGGATAAAACCGGACGGAGCTTATTTTTGGAAAATATGGAAAATTCGGAAGAAAAATCCACGCGAGACGGTGCTCGAGGTGGTCACGAGGTAGGCGCCTCGGGCGCGCCGCCTACCCTCGTGAGCCCACCGTATGGCGGTTGATGCTCTTCTTTTGCCGCAAGAAAGCTAATATGCGGAAAAAAATCACAGAAAAGGTTTCAGGCTAATCGGAGTTACGGATCTCCATATATACGCGAAACGGTGAAACAGAGCTAGAACAGAATGCAGAAACAAAGAGATTGATCCAATCTCGAAGGGGCTCTCGCCCCTCCCAAGCCATGGGAGCCAAGTAACAGAGGGGAAACCCTTCTCCCATCTGGGGAGAAGGTCAAGGAAGAAGAAGAAGGAGGGGGGCTCTCTCCCCCTCGCTTCCGGTGGCGCTGGAACGCCGCCGGGGGCCATCATCATCACCGTGATCTTCACCAACACCTCCGTCATCTTCACCAACATCTCCATCACCTTCCCCCCTCTATCTACAGCGGTCCACTCCCCCGCAATCCGCTGTACCCTCGACTGGAACATGGTGCTTTATGCTTCATATTATTATCCAATGATGTGTTGCCATCCTATGATGTCTCGAGTAGATTTTCGTTGTCCTATCGGTGGTTGATGAATTGCTATGATTGATTTAATTTGCTTGTGGTTATGTTGCTGTCCTTTGGTGCCCATCATATGAGCGTCTGGCGTGGATCACACCATAGGGTTAGTTGTATGTTGATAGGACTATGTATTGGAGGGCAAGAGTGATGTAAGCTTCAACCTAGCATAGAAATTGATGCATACGGGATTGAAGGGTGACCAATATATCTTAATGCTATGGTTGGGTTTTACCTTAATGAATGTTAGTAGTTGCGGATGCTTGCTAATAGTTCCAATCATAAGTGCATAGAATTCCATGTAAGGGATGACATGCTAGCAGTGGCCTCTCCCACATAAAACTTGCTATCGGTCTAGTAAGGTAGTCAATTGCTTAAGGGACAATTTCGCCACACCTACCATCACTTTTCCACACTCTCTATATTTACTTTAGTTGTGTCTTTACCTTAGCAGCCCCTAG
Source organism: Aegilops bicornis (assembly GCA_021605145.1). NCBI lineage: Eukaryota > Viridiplantae > Streptophyta > Magnoliopsida > Poales > Poaceae > Aegilops > Aegilops bicornis. The sequence continues at coordinate 198,470,029 of CM038675.1, read as the reverse complement.
TTTTATTTTCGTGCTCTTTACTTTCTTGCAAGCTTGCGAAAACACCTACAAAGTACTTCTAGTTTCATACTTGTTCTAGGTAAAGTAAACGTTAGCGTGCGTAGAGTTGTATCGGTGGTCGATAGAACTTGAGGGAATTTTATTCTACCTTTAGCTACTCGTTGGATTCGACACTCTTACTTATCGAAAACTGTTGCGATCCCCTATACTTGTGGGTTATCAAGACCTTTTTAAAGGCGTCGTTCTTGGGAGTCACAGTGGGGTGAATATTCTCGTGTGTGCTTGTTTGCTTTATCACTAAGTAATTTTTATTTGCTGTTCTTAGTTGTTCTCTATCTTTAGTTATGGATATGGAACACGAAATACCAAAAAATTTAGGTGTACTTGCCACCCATGGAGATGGGGAACCTCCTAAAACCCTCGATGTCAAGTTATGTGAAAGATATTATGTACTACTTTAATAATCCCGAGAAAACCCCATTCAATTATGTAATGGGAGTAACATTGTATCAACGTGAATACTTTAGGGATTATCGCTGACACAAAAGGGAAACTATTATGGGATCAAATTCATATATTGAAGTGGTATGCTTGGCAACTATGCGTGGAATATGATTATACTTGTTGCTCTAGGATGAATTCTCCACACCTTCCCTTTTCATGCAAATTTAATGATAATGAAACCTTAGCTTCTTATGCTAGAGGTATATATGATTACTATGATGTGGAACAAATAGAAGAATTTGTTGCTTTTATGGGTGCTTATGAAATTGAAGCTATGTGTAAAGAGTTTGAGGATTTTGATGATGCTGTTTATAGATCTGAAAATTTAGCTATCCTCAAATATTGCTATGAGAATTATAAATACAATTATGAAATTAATGCACTTATTAAGAAAGTCTCCGCTGTCCAAGAAGAGACTAATATTTTGCAGGAATCTATGGAAGAAGAAATTGATGAAACTGTGAGCTCATTGGATGAAAAAGATGATGAGGAGAGCGAAGAACAAAAGGAGGAAGAGCGGATTAGCTACCCGTGCCCACCTTCTAATGAGATTAACTCTTCAACTCATACATTGTTTAATTCCCCTTCGTGCTTATCGAAGGATGATTGCTATGATGACTGCTATGATCCCGTTGATTCTCTTGAAATATCCCTTTTTGATGATGCTTGCTATGCTTGTGGCCAAGATGCCAAGATGAATTATGCTTATGGAGATGAACTTGCTATAGTTCCTTATGTTAAACATGAAATTGTTGCTATTGCACCCACGCATGATAGTCCTATTATCTTTTTGAATTCTCCTGATTACTCTATATCGGAGAAGTTTGCACTTATTAAGGATTATATTGATGGGTTGCCTTTTACCGTTGCACATGATGATTTTGATGAATATAATATGCATGTGCTTGCTGCTCCTACTTGCAATTATTATGAGAGAGGAACTATATCTCCACCTCTCTATGTTTCCAATACAATAAAATTGCAAGAAACTGCTTATACTATGCATTGGCCTTTACTTGGTGTGCATGAATTGTTCTTTTATGACATGCCGATGCATAGGAAGAGAGTTAGACTTCATTGTTGCTTGATGTATGTTACTTTGTGCTCACTACTAAATTACAAATTATTGCTACTTAAAATTGGCTTTGATATAACTTGGGATCCGGGTGGATCCATTACTTGAGCACAATATGCCTAGCTTAATGGCTTTAAAGAAAGCGCTGCCAGGGAGACAACCCGGAAGTTTTAGAGAGTCATTTATTTCTGTTGGGTGCTTTCATATAGTTTAAAAACAACAAAAATAAATAGGGGAACCCCAAACTTTTTCAAAAAGAAAAGTGAAAGTAAGAGAGACAAGCATTGTTGAAGTGGGAGAGCTCCTTGAACTTTGTTCATGCTCACGGCAACTTTG